>JAEOAD010002712.1:1755000-4685000 GCA_036365145.1 Orientallactaga sibirica | reverse complement strand
AATGACTTAAGAGTCATTGGTCCCTTCAGAAGCCGATGAAAAACACCTTTGAATTCTTACTCAATGAATGGTCTTTGTTGAAGTTTTACAGAAAATACCCCAGGTGTCTTTTGCTGGTATCAGTGCAAGGGAGAAAGAGAACCAGAATTTTAAAAAAATGTATTTGCTGACAATTTTTATACATGAATATGGGTATTTTGATCATAGTCACCCTGTCACCTTCTCTTATCTCCCCTTCCCCTTCTGCTGAACCCCTTCTTCCCAACCAGTCCCACTTCTACTTTGAGGTCTAATTTTAGTGACCCGCTGAGTTTAATTAGGGTTGCTTGCGCGAGCATGGGCCGAGAGCACTGGCAATTTACCAGTGGCTGTACTGAGGAAGACATCTTCCTTTCCCCAGCAACCGTTCACTGCCAGGAACTTCTCAGGGAGGGCTGGCTCCTTATTAGCGCCCCCACCATCCAGGAAGGAATGTTGATGGGATCAATCTTGTGTGGGTAACAACCAGTGCTACGAGTTCCCGGTGGGGTAACCAAGTATGGAGGGCCCTACTTTTAATGAGTTATATGGTACCCAAAAGGTTGAGAATTACCCATCTGGGCTAGTGGTTCTATGTAGCTCAGGAGTAAAGGGCTTGCTTGGCATGCACTGGGACCTGAACTCAATCCATAGTGCGCTGCAACTTAACTCATTTATTAATTTATATGTAGCACTTACAGATCATTCAAAGAAATTAGTGACCTGGTTGGTCCAACGCGTTCACTTGACAGATAAGGAAACTGAAGCCGCACTGATGCTGACCTCAGGGTAGAGGTGGAACCCGAAGCCCATGTGGTACTACGCTTGCTACCCACAAGTCCAAGGAGGTGTGCTGGTGCCGGCCTGGAGTCAGCTTGGGAAGCTCCATGCCCCTTGTAGAGAAAGGCAGAGGACAGATGGACATGTTGTCCCAGTCCCCCACTGTTATCCCCCTGTACACCCAACAGCCCGCCACCCTCATCCTGGGCGTATCCCGAGCATCAGTTCACTAAACAATACACACAACTGTCCCCTGAACTCCTGCTTCTGAGAAACAGCGGGGAGGCAGGGACAGAAGCGGTGGAGAGGGGCCATAGTGGGTTAAGGGAAGGTCAGAGGGAGCGAGTGGAGATGGGGGTGAGTGAGACTGGGCTGGACTGTGCACTGCGCGAATGGGATGGCTCCGTGCTGTGTTCTCAAACCTGTTACTCATCGCTCTCACTCAACCAGGGTCCTCCTTTGTAAAACCAGTGCACATGAGAAGCTGGACCCCCCCGCCCCCCGCTCTTTCTGGTTTAGGTTCAAAGAGATTTATTGGCCTCACAGGAGGCATGAGAACAAGGTCTCCAGGCTGAGCTGCTCCAAAGAGACCCAGAGCCACACAGCAGATCTGCTGCCAAGGTGTGGCTACCTCTGTGGGGGCAGGAAGCAGCCAGCTCTGGGCTACACTGCCAACTGTGACCCAGTGCCAGCAAAAGGGACACACCCTTGCCCCAGGTTACTTTTCTGAGTCAGAGAGATTGGTGGCTTCACTTAGCCCAGCCACCAGGGAACTGGAAAAGGAGGTAACTGTGCTCTGCCCTACTGTTTGTGGTGAAGGTGGGCCTTGGGCTCTAAAGAACTTTTGTTGTTATGAATTTGTTTTTTATTAAGTAGAAACTTTGTATGAACACATTGTGTATTGGTGCCATCATTTCCCTCCCCCACTCCACTGCGGGCCCTCTGTAGTGGGGTTGCTGGCACTCACCATGGAGTTGTGGGTTAGGAGTTGTGAGAGCAGCAGTCTGACATGGGGGGTGGGCAATGCCTCTGGATACTCCCTCCCACTTTGTGGCTCTTACAGTTTTTCCACCTCTCTTCTGCAAAATTCCCTGAGCCTTGGTGGGTGTGTTTTAAGTGTACTTAATGGTGAGCTCTCAGCAGCTTCTAGATTTCTGCTTTGGAGTGTTTTGAGTATGCTCAGTGTCCGTCTCCATCACCCTGGCCCAGGTTGTCAGACTCGCCATGGAAGCAGCACTCTTGCTCATCTCATCAGTTCCTCTGTGGTTTCCCCTGGGCCCTGGCTGCTGTGTGAGGGGTGGCTCATCTCCTAGCAGACAGTCAGCTATCTCTTCTTGTCTTGTTGATAGATTATGGTTGGCCTCAGTTCTCACTGCCTTCTGAAAAAGAAAAACAGATTCTCCAATGGAGAGTGAGGTCAGCACAGGTTAAAGGAGATAAACATTGTTAATTTAGAGTGATTTTGATGGGTGTGGCCTCTCTTGACCAAAGACTAGAGGAAGCTTCTTGTTGGAGTCCATAATCTTGGTGTCCATAGGATTTAAAATATATATATATATTTTATTTTTATTTATATTTGAGAGAGAGGGAGAAAGAGGGAGGGAGAATGAGGCAGAGAGAGAGAGAGGGAGAGAATGGGCAAACCAGGGCCTTCAGCCGCTGCAAACACACTCCAGAAGCATGCACCACTTTCTGCATCTGGCTTATGTGGGTCCTGGGGAACTGAACCTTGGTCCTTTAGCTTTGCAGACTAGCACCTTAACCACTAAGCCCTCCATAGTATTTTGACTCCATTCCAGTTCTAGCTAGGAGTTTCTTCCCATTGAGCAGATCTCTTAGCTAATTAGAGAGCCATTGGTTACCCACCTAGGCTGGGTGTCACTATTGCACAGATGTGTACAGCTTGTCAGGCTGGTTGCTTTCTATAGCAGTGTCCCCTGCTTGCTAACAACGTTGTTGGCCACTTTTCCCAACAGTTCATGTAGTGCTTTCTAGCACTGTATGGGTTAACTATCTGGGAAAAGGCTTCTTTCCATATTCCAGCCAGATCTCTTAGTGTTCTGTGCTATCTTCTGAAGAACTTTTAAAAAAATTATTAAATTATTATTTTTATTGAGGGAAGTAGAGCCAAGAAAAGACATCCACACGTCTAGAGATCCCACGTGGAGGGCCTGGGGAAGAAAGCGTGGAAGGAAAAGAGAAAAGAAAGTTCAAGGAGCTCCTGCCATGTGGGGAGCTGGGGATAAAGAATCCCATGGAGAGGAAGGACTGGGGCCCTCTTGGTTGGGCCTGGGCTTGGACCAAGCCAGCCCAGGCCCAGCTGAAGGAAAAACTCACCCACAGCTGGAAGTTCCCAAGTGGTCAGAGAGCCAGAGCTTCTGAAGAACTTTTGATGTAGGGCTTGAGGGTGATGGAGAGCCGAAGGAGGCTCTCTGGGGGGCGGGGGGGGCTTAACTTTGGTGGCTAAGGTGACAGAAAATCAACACCCCATTTCAGTGACTCATTGTTGCCTATAGAAGAAGAATTAGGAATGCCAAGGAGGTGCTAAGCAAGGAAAGGAGATTTCTTAAGGGTTAGTGAGAAGGACTCCCAGGTGGGAGGGACAGTGAGAAAGACTGGGGGACGGGGGATTGCCAACAAGGGGGCCTGCTTACTGAAATTTATGAAACTATGGTGGGAAGTTGCCAGAGGCTGAGGTAATCTTTACTGAGACTTAAAAAAATAAAGTTAACTTTGTAATTCATTTATTTGATTGTCTGTGTGTATGGGTGCACCAGGGCCTCTTGCCACTGCAGATGAACACCAGAAAGCCATCACTTTGTGTGTCCAGTGTACATGGGTGGCTTGGAAACTGAGCCCAGCCAGCAGGCTCTGCAAGCACCCCTAGCCACAGAACCATCTTCCCAGCTCCCAAGATTGTTTCTTCTTCACACATGATGGGTCAAACCAGTGAGGGCCTACACCATGCCATGTCCACTTTGTCCAGCTAAGGAGGTGATCACAAGCATCTAACCCCATCAGGGAAAGGTCACAGATTGCGGTCACTTTGTCCATTCCCTCTCCCACCAGGTTGTACGCTGAATTCTGAATGCTATTGACCAAGCCATTTTTGGTTTTTGTCCCTTGCTGTATGACTGGCTTGTCATTTATTGTGGCCCCTGCCCTTACTGCCTGTGGGGAGCCATTCCTAACTCACCATCAATAGACCCAGAGGGTGCCGGAAAGATCTGGCAACCATGAATAACATCAGCAGGTATCCTTGCACAATCTGAGGAAGTCTCTCGTTTTACTTAAATGCATTTTTAAAACATTCATGTAAATTTTGTATCTCACGCATATATCAATCTAGGCATATCTATATATGTCCACACATACATTCTTCCACTACTTATAAGTCTATATACACATATATTTTCATTAGCATGCTAAACATCTTTATTCTGCTGAGCCCATAGACATAAACTAGGCCTGTTCCAAGCGGATGGGAAGTCCTTCCGAAGCATCAAGGTGCTGAGGAGAATCCTCTGGCTTTTCCCCAGCCTCAGCTACACACACACACACAGGTCCATCAAGACATTAGGAAGGACAGTGATTCAGTCCTCAGCTTATCTGGAACAGGCTCTGTTTATGCTTGTAGACTCTGCTTAATGATTGACATGACACATTTCCTGCCCAGAGTGTCCATTTAGATGGTGAACTATATGGTCATCTTATTCTCAGGGGGAGGGTGACCTACAGCCTCTGGCCTCTAGGATACGCTGACAGAGATGTCACTACAGCCTGGCCCAGTGTCCCGGGCGCTGGGTTGGAATCCACGTGGAAGACTGGACAGTGATTCATTTTCCCAGTGTAAGAGCGGAAGGCCATCGAGACCCTGCTTCAGGACCCCAAACCAGTAGGACTGAGACCTCTGGGGACAGGAGCTCCTGGTTCCTGGACCCTAAGAGTTAAGAATGTGCAAGACACAGGATCACAAATGGGCTTTCATCCTATCAAGCTGCAGGGCCACCCTGCTGCCCTCGAAGACTGCGAGTCCTTCCTTTTACACACGACACCAGCACCTGGTTCCATGCCAGGGGGTGAGTCTGATGGCTGTTTCATTTTCTACAGTCCCTGCTCTCCCATCAGACCTGGGTTTGCAGGGGCAAGAGCTTGCTATTAGGGGGTCCTCAAGTGCAGTTGTGTCAGCTCATCAAGCAAGGGGTGTCCCCTTGCCATAGACCTCCTGTGACCTGGAGAAGGAAGATTGTATCTGCCCCTCTCGATAGCCTTTGACCCTGTGCCCAGAGATGCTCCTGAGGTTCCAGAGAAAGCTTAGGTAAGCTTAGGTATGAGGCTTGCTTTAATTAGCCCCGGGTTGGCCTCCGGGGCAGGAGTGAGATTTGTCTCGGCTCCTCCCCCTCAAAGCAGTTCTGATGTTTCCAGCCTCCCTGGGCCTCCAGGCTGCCAAGCGGACTTGTGCTTAATGAAGCGTGTTCTCCATCTGTGGTCTGCCCTCCCAGCAGCTCCAGCTGCCTGGGGCCTGGCTTTGGGGAAGGCAGTCAAGACGGTCCTTCCTCCCAGGCTCCCACCCCCATAACTCACCAGGGACCCACTCCTCCACGGCCAGCCTCACCCCACCCATCTTGGGCTAATGAGTTCCAGACCCCACACCAGAACCGCTCTGGTGAAGCTGACCTATTTAATTAAAACAAATATGGAGGCTTTGCCCCTGGCCACAAAGACAGGCTCTGGCTGTCTGTGGCCTGCTTAGACCTTGGCACTCCTTCCCCACCCTGACTTTCTTTTCTCCCTCCCTCCTTTCCTCTCCTGTTTCCAACATCTGTGTCCAGAAAGGAAGAAAAGCCCTGTTTGGACTGGCCTCCTTCCACCTATCATTTTTTCCCCCTTTCAAAAGCCTTGTCTAAAGCAGAGTCAATTGCATAAACATTCCACCTCTTTCCATAAATTGTCCACAGTTTCCGAACAATAGAGTTACTGTGCAGGGGATGAGGGAGCCCCAGCCACACCCCACAAGTGTGGTCCCCTGCCAAAAAGAACCAGAGACTCATTCTTTGAAAGAACCCCAGAGGAAGTGTGGGCTCTTCGGGCCAGACCTCCGCTGCTGCGTTTGGAACCCTTTCTTCCCCAGAGCTGTCTTGCCTGCCCCTCCTGCTGTGTCCTCCCGCTCAGGAGGGAGCCTCACGCTGCTGGAAAGGATGCCCCATGGCTGTTTTTTCCCTAACAGGGCATGTCACTGTGTGTCCATGTCCTGAGGGAGAGAGTGGGGATGATGGAGGTGGTGGTGGCATGTGTGTGTCTTTTGGCAAGAGTTTTGGAGTCACACCCTCAAGATCTTGTTGCCTTTTTCTTTAAATAGAAGCAGTTGGAACTCACTAATTCAGACCAGAGGGGAAGAAAAGAAGTCTGATTTAACACACAGTTAAACTGGGGCCTCCTCGCTTCTCCCAGTGCCTCCAGTTGTGGAGCTGGGCTTCCTCATGTGGGCAGATCCTGGCTGGTCAGGCTGCTCCCCAGGCAGACAGAGATGGCTGTCCTAAGTGAGCACCTAGTTAATGGGAGAGCTCGTCGGAGTGGAAAAACACATTTTCTCATTTTCTTTTCTTCCTTCCTTCCTTCCTTCCTTTCTTCCCTCCCTCCCTCCCTCCCTCCCTTCCTTCCTTCCTTCCTTCCTTCCTTCCTTCCTTCCTTCCTTCCTTCCTTCCTTCCTTCCTTCCTTCCTCTCTCCCTTCCTCTGCCCCCTGGTCTTGTCTGGGCTACAAGCGAGACTGCCTCCAAAAACTGGCATTGTGGGTGGGGGAATGCTTTGGGCTATAACTTATAGAAAATTTAGATCAATTGGTTTATACCAGTAGTTCTCAATTCAGACAATTGTACTCTACAGTGGACTTTTGGAATGATCTGGAGACATCCTTCTGCTTGTCATAACTGGGAGATGGTACTGAACTGACCTGTAGTGGGCAGAAGCTGGGCACCTTCCGATGCACAGAGCAGCTTGCCACAGGGAAGAAGTTCATGGCCCCAAACGGCAGTGGTAATGCTGCCAGCGCTCTGCACTCACTTACTGATCTCTAAAGATAGCGATTCGGGCTAACGGGGCAGTTTTCTGGCTCTCTGAGGACCTGGGCACTCTCTGCTGGTGGACCGCCTCTCTGCTGTCTATGTAGCCTGTATCTCCTCAGGGCCCCAGGGCCACAGTGGTTCCAAGTATCACCTTCTCACACCAGAGCATCCTTGTGAACCATGTGCATCCCATGTCTGTTTCCAAATTCACCCTGGGCAAGAGGGTGGCCATTGGTTTAATCAAGATGCCCACCCCTGTGGCACAATGACCGTTGAGAAGAGAACCTAAAACCTAAAGGCAACATGTTCTGTAAGGACAGCAATGTGCCTTCATCGGAGGGTGTCTTAGCTGCTTTCTCCGTGCTATGGCCACATGTCCTGTCAACAGAGACCTAAGGAAGGAAGGGCATGCTTCAGCTAATACTTGAGGATACAGCCCATCATGGCGGGGGAGGGGGGAGGCATGGCAGCAGGAAGCTGGTCACACTGCATCCAGAGTCAGGAAGCAGAGGGCAATGAATATTACTACTTACCAGCTCTCTCCTTTTGAATTTTTTTGTATTTTATTATTTATTTATTTATTTATTTATTTATTTATTTATTTATTTATTTCAGAGAGACAGAAAGGCAGGGAGAGAAAGAGAGAGAGAGAGAGAATGGGTGTTCCGGGACCTCCAGCTACTGCAAACAAACTCCAGATGCATGTACCACCTTGTCATCTGGCTTACATGGGTCCTGGGGACTCGAACATGAGTTCTTTGGCTTTGCAGGCAAGCGCCTTAACCACTAAGCCATCTCTCCAGGCTTTTTTATTTAGTGGAGGAGCCAGCCCATGGAATGGTGCCACCCACAATGATGACAGCTCGTCCCACTTCAGTTAACCTACTCAAGGTGACCTCTCACAGTCATTCTAGGTTCCATGAAGTTGACAGTCAGTATAAACCATGACATAGGGGAAGGGTCCTGTGTCACCCTGGACAGAATCTCCCCTACTTTCTGGGCCCAAGAAACATGGCTGTATGTGTGCCCCTCCAGACCGGAGCTTGCTGCCCAGTTACCCACCTTGGATCCAGCCCCTCAGCCCACCAACAGTCAGCTGCAGGGTGCCCTCTTCATGGGGCATGCTAGAGGCATCACAAGCATGACTCACTTAGCTTTTGTAGGGGACACATTGCTCAAAAAAAAAAATCTTACAACTAGAGACATGCTACAAATAGAAAACAAAGGGGGAGATGAAAGCAGACGACGGGCACCCTTTTGAAGGAGTTACCGTGGCAGGTGACAGGTACCCTTCTATAGGAATTACCTCAGCGGAGAAGTCGGTAGATTCCTTGGTGAAGCTAAAATTTGGAGAGTGGATAAAATTGAACTAGATGAACTACAGGGGACAGAGGTACGTTTTCCTGGAGGGTGACCACATATGGACATCTCTCTGTAGGGAGGAGCAGAGCTCTGACCAGGGACTGACAAGGGCAGAGTGTGGTGCGGAATAGCCATATAGAGAAGAGCATGGGGTTGGGGGTCAGGCCACCAAGAGACCTCATAGCCCTGGACATGTTGCCCACATTAAAGACTTGGGTCTTGATCATAAAAACAGGGAATCATTTACGTGTCCTAAGGAGGTTCACTCTGCAATGTGAGGGACAAGCTGCCCCTGGGGTGGAAGACCAGTACAGGTGCAGAAGCCGGTGCCAGGTTGGACTGGCATGCTGGTGAGCGTGAAGAGGCTATGAGCTTTGTGAAACATGGGCGGGAGAAAACGGATTGAATTTGCTGCAGGCAGAAAAGGAAGGATGAAGGAGGCCTCCTAAGCTTCCGGACCAAGAAAAGGGGTGGAAGCTGGGGCCATTTAGTAAGAAAGAAAAGGGCCCAGGCACGCCGGGAACCAGAGTTTATCTTGGGACATGGTGGTGTCAATGTTTTTCTTTTTTTTTTTTTTTTTTTTTTGAGATATTCAAATGGAGATGATGAGGAGGTAATTGGCTGTATGCATCCACAGATCAAAGAAGGTTGGGTTAGAAAGGTAAACGGAGGTGGGGCCAGCATACAGAGAGGCCAGTACAGTGGCTGTCTATGCTGAGTGAGTGGCAAGTTACCTCAAGGCTTGGTGACTTAAGACAAGCAAGCTCAGTTATCTTGTGTGGTTTGGGTAAGTTGGGATTTGGGGCAGGGTTCAGAGGGTGACGTCACTCAGTTCTCCGCTGGCTGAGGCCTCACTGGAAGGCTCAGAGTCTGGGAGCTGGAACTCTTTGCTGTTGACATTGGCTGAGACCTTGGCCAGAGCTGCAGGCTGCAGCACCTACATATGGTCTCACCATGTGGCCTAGTTTCTTCCTAGCAAGATAGATTGATTCTAAAAGTGAGAGTCTTGAGTGGAAACTGTGCTCTGCGTATGACCGACCCTTGGAACTCATGGAGGATCATTTCTGCCATATTTTCTTGCCCAGGGAAGTCATGATCCGGCACCCAGGGTGTAGGGGAACTTAGACTTTACTTCTCGGTGACAGACTATCAGTGATAATGTAAAGGAGTGTGTGGGATGGGACACACATCTAGCGGTGGTAACCATCTGGCAGTACAATCTGCCAGTATGCTGATTAAGGGTACTGGGTAAGAGTCCCCAAGGAAAGAGAATGCCAGCAGTACCCAGCTTACAGGCCACACAACCAGTCCTCTCTCATCTTTGGTGCCTCCAACACCCCATATGATCAGCGAGGTTAGGCCATGTTCCCTACTGCAAGGTCGTGTAAATGCTTTGTGCATATTGGAGGTGGGCTGGGGGAAGCACGTCTGATGTACAGGATTTTCAACTCAAGATGAAATGATCAGAATGCCATCCTGTCATACATTGGGAGTATCAGATGGAGAAGAGGAAGAGGCCTGGGAGGGCGGCCGAGTAACCCTGCACGGCAGGCTGCAGAAGAAGTGTCAACGAAGGACATGGGGAAAGAGCAGAAAAGGAAAACTGGAAGCTGCTGTATCTCAGAAACCATCACTCATCATTGTCTAACCAGAACCTGCCACACAAGGCTCTTCTAGGTTCTGGGAATATCACTGAACACAAAAGCTTCTGCCTCCACGATAATTCCTTTGATTTTTGCATATCCAGTTACATGAGAACTGAAGGAATGTGCTCCTGACTAGTGATGTGCAAGGTGTTGGTAGTCTTCAGGAAAAGGCTTTGCTGTATTTCAAGGTGACTGGGTTGGGCTGAGGAACGACCTGGGGCAGTGAGAGGAATTGTGGGTAAGGGTAGCTCTGGCTCTGAGGATGGAGAAAGCCCCCTTCCATTCTAGCAACTCCTCTTCTCAGGCTTCTCACGCTGGCTTAAGGTCGCCAATGAACTTCTATTCCATGAGGCCAAAACATTCATAGAACAAGGTAACGTACTGTTCAGCAGACAAAATCTTGGGACCTGAGGGTCTCAGGACCTATGGTATTTCTGCAAAGATCAAGGGTTCAGGATTGGAAAATTCAGGGATCACAGCCACTCTGTGGAGTAAAACCATCACAAGTATCATTGTGTGGAGCTCAGTATCCCAAACACACTGGCAATGCTTGTTGCTCCTCACAACTCCCAGCTCCAGGTGGCTCACTGCAGAGGGCTTGAGCAGCTCCGGGTGGCTCACTGCAGAGGGCTTGAGCAGCCCCGGTGGCTCACTGCAGAGGGCTTGCGCGCTCTGGGTGGCTCACTGCAGAGGGCTTGAACAGCTCCGGTGGCTCACTGCAGAGGGCTTGTGCGCTCCGGGTGGCTCACTGCAGAGGGCTTGAGCAGCTCCGGGTGGCTCACTGCAGAGGGCTTGAACAGCTCCGGTGGCTCACTGCAGAGGGCTTGTGCGCTCCGGGTGGCTCACTGCAGAGGGCTTGTGCAGCTCCTGGTGGCTCACTGCAGAGGGCTTGCAGAGGGCAGCTCTGGGTGGCTCACTGCAGAGGGCTTGCGCAGCTCCGGGTGGCTCACTGCAGAGGGCTTGAGCGCTCCGGGTGGCTCACTGCAGAGGGCTTGAGCAGCTCCGGTGGCTCACTGCAGAGGGCTTGTGCGCTCCGGGTGGCTCACTGCAGAGGGCTTGTGCGCTCCGGGTGGCTCACTGCAGAGGGCTTGTGTGCTCCGGGTGGCTCACTGCAGAGGGCTTGTGCGCTCTGGGTGGCTCACTGCAGAGGGCTTGAGCAGCTCCGGTGGCTCACTGCAGAGGGCTTGAGCAGCTCCGGGTGGCTCACTGCAGAGGGCTTGTGCGCTCCGGGTGGCTCACTGCAGAGGGCTTGAGCAGCTCAGGATGGCTCACTGCAGAGGGCTTGCGCGCTCCGGGTGGCTCACTGCAGAGGGCTTGAGCAGCTCCGGGTGGCTCACTGCAGAGGGCTTGAGCAGCTCCGGTGGCTCACTGCAGAGGGCTTGCGCGCTCCGGGTGGCTCACTGCAGAGGGCTTGAGGTGGCTCACTGCAGAGGGCTCAGTTGCAGGTGGCTCACTGCAGAGGGCTTGTGCGCTCCGGGTGGCTCACTGCAGAGGGCTTGAGCAGCTCCGGTGGCTCACTGCAGAGGGCTTGAGCAGCTCCGGGTGGCTCACTGCAGAGGGCTTGAGCAGCTCCGGGTGGCTCACTGCAGAGGGCTTGTGCGCTCCGGGTGGCTCACTGCAGAGGGCTTGAGCAGCTCCGGGTGGCTCACTGCAGAGGGCTTGAGCAGCTCGGGTGGCTCACTGCAGAGGGCTTGAGCAGCTCCGGTGGCTCACTTCAGAGGGCTTGCACGCTCCGGGTGGCTCACTGCAGAGGGCTTGCGCGCTCCGGGTGGCTCACTGCAGAGGGCTTGTGCGCTCCAGGTGGCTCACTGCAGAGGGCTTGAGCAGCTCGGGTGGCTCACTGCAGAGGGCTTGAGCAGCTCCGGGTGGCTCACTGCAGAGGGCTTGAGCAGTTCCGGGTGGCTCACTGCAGAGGGTTTGTGCGCTCCGGGTGGCTCACTGCAGAGGGCTTGAGCAGCTCCGGGTGGCTCACTGCAGAGGGCTTGTGCAGTTCCAGGTGGCTCACTGCAGAGGGTTTGAGCAGTTCCGGTGGCTCACTGCAGAGGGCTTGAGCAGCTCCGGGTGGCTCACTGCAGAGGGCTTGTGCGCTCCGGGTGGCTCACTGCAGAGGGTTTGTGCGCTCCGGGTGGCTCACTACCCTTACTACTTACGCCCTGCTGAGAAGCTGTTCCTGCTTCTCCATACTATCCTCTCCTGTCAGAGGCAGTGTCAGGGAATGGACTGTAGCCACCTTGTCCCTCTGGCCAGCTGTTACTGCTTAGGTTCTTGTTATTCTGTCTGACTTCTCACAGGCGCCCTGGTTTCTGCCACAGGAAGGGAGCTGTAGGCAGTAGCCTGGCGTCCAAAGGGGCATATCTCTTGTCTGTTTTCTGCCCTCCTTTCCTGTCTGTCCCAGCTAGCTGTCTGCCAGTGTTTGCCTCCACTTTGCTCCTAGGGAGCTGAAAGTTCTTTCTAGATCCTGTAGGTTCTCCTGTAGGTAATGGCCAGGCGCTAGTGTCCAGACTGTCCCATAGGGAAAGCTTCCAGTTAGCTAATCCCGCCTTGTCCAGGAACAAGAGCCAGGAGAGATGATCGGTGGGTCAGGTGTGTGCTTTGCAAGCATAAGGACCTGATTTTACTCCTCAGAACCCACCAAAAAGGACGGGTGTGGTGGCATGAGCCTCTAATCCCTGCCAGTCAAGCCTACTTAATGAGCTCTGGGCTAAGGGGAGACCCTGTCTCAAAGGAGGGGGCTGGAATTCCCGAGCAGGACACCTGAGGTTGTCCTCTGGGTTACATGTACATGTTCACATGTTCAAACACACACACACACACACACACACACACACACACACACACAGCCCCCACATGAACACAGATACATACGCACACGTACGCACACACACTGAGACAAGGCAGAGAATTTTCTCTACACATGGGTTTCATTAGATGCCCTGCCTGAGGTTCTCTGGCCTTGAACCCTCCCTCTCCAGGAAGCCAGACTGCCCCCTGGAGAAGAGCTACAAGCAGACTCTGAGGCCAGACTTGGGGAGGCGGCCTGGGGCTGCCAGAGGCCCACACACTTGATCTTTATCAGAGCCCTCTCCACCTCAGGCCTCCTGCCAGCTGCCAGAGCCCCTGGCCAGGATCCTCCAGGAATTCAGAGCCACAGGATTGTGTTACCTTCTGAATTCTATTAGCACTGGGCTGGAGCAGGGTAGGGAGTGTCTGGGGGTAAGAGGAGCCATCCAGAGCTTCCTGCTAAGTAGCTTGCTCCTGACTTTTCTTCATTTCAGACTCCCTCTCTGCCCTCATCTCTTATGGTCTCTGCAGGGCAGAGTGTGGACTATGGATATATAAATTTTAAAAGGCCTGATTTTTTTTCAGATGTCCTAGAACATGAGCTAACAATAATAGGGTAATAATACACAGGCAAAGAGTCCCTTACCCAAAATGCTTGAGAGCGGAAGTACTTAGGAGCTCACATTATTTTTCAGATTTGGGACTAAGACATCCTGGGAATGGGTCATCATTTAAAAACAAAATCCATTTACTTTCCTATTGTTTAATAAATGTCCCCTACAGGCTCATGTGTTTGAGCACTTGGTCCTCAGCTGGTGGCACTATTTGGGAAGGTTGTGGACCCTTTAAGGAGGTGGGGCCTCGCTGAAGAAGTGGGTCATGGGGGGTTAGTTTGTGAAGTTTTATAGACTAGTCCCACTTCCTGTTCCCTCTCTGCTTCTTGACTGCAGGTGTGATGTGAGCAGGGGCTCCATGCTCCAAGCCACCCCACCGGATGAGTGATGCGCGAGCTCCTCGCCAACTGTGAGCTCACGTCAACCCTTCCTGCAGCGCCTTGCTTCCTTTCCTGCACTGGGTCACGGCAACGCGAATAGTAACGAATAAAGTTTCACATATGCCTTATTCACATAGCCTGGTAGTAATTTTATGTCACATTTTAGGCACCTGTGTTTTTTTTAATGTTTATTTATTTATTTGCCAGGAGAGAGAGAGGGTGAGAGAGAGAGGGTGAGAGAGAGAGAGGGTGAGAGAGAGAGAGGGTGAGAGAGAGAGGGATGAGAGAGAGGGTGAGAGAGAGAGGATGGGAGAGAGGGTGAGAGAGAGAGAGAGGGTGAGAGAGAGGGGAGAGAGAGAGTGAGAGAGAGGGAGAGAGAGAGAGGGTGAGAGAGAGAGAGAGAGAGAGAGTGAGAGAGAGAGAGAGGGTGAGAGAGAGGGTGAGAGAGAGGGAGAGAGAGAGGGTGAGAGAGAGAGAGGGTGAGAGAGAGAGAGAGAGAGAGGGTGAGAGAGAGAGTGGTGAGAGAGAGAGGGTGAGAGAGAGAGGGTGAGAGAGAGAGAGAGGAAAGACAGAGAGTATGGGAGCACCTCCAGCTGCTGCAATGAACTCCAGATGCATGAGCCACTTTGTTCATCTGGCTTTACATT
This sequence comes from Orientallactaga sibirica, assembly GCA_036365145.1. Classification (NCBI taxonomy): domain Eukaryota; kingdom Metazoa; phylum Chordata; class Mammalia; order Rodentia; family Dipodidae; genus Orientallactaga; species Orientallactaga sibirica. The sequence continues at coordinate 4,670,709 of JAEOAD010002712.1, read as the reverse complement.
TTTTTTTAGGTACTGGGGACCCAGGTCATTAGGCTTTGCAAGCAGTGCATTATCTGCTGAGATCTTTCTCCAGCACCTGTGTTTTCACTATGGCCTGTCACAAGGTCACTGGAATTTCCTACTTATGATATTGTACCAGTAATCAGAAGGCTTGGGGATGAAACATTTTAGATTTTCAGATTAGCAATATTCAACTTCTAATAGTAAAACAATGTTTCCAGGTACAGTGGCTCATTTGTCACTTGGGTGAGGCAGGAGGATTGCTATGAATTCCAGGCTAGCCTGTAACACATAGTAAGATCCTGTCTCAGAAACCAAAATAATAATGATGATAATAAGAATAATAACAGTAACAATAACCACTGCACTTCACTGCTGCAACTGCTTAATCCTCATTGGCCCTCAAGGCCAATCCTCTCAGGAGAGCTCTATCTTATGGGTGGGGAAAACTTGGTCCTACAGATTCCCTATAACCACGAAAGGGTTGACCAAAATGAATATGGACTTCTTTCATCTCTATTCTTCTGCCTTGTCATCAGTCTGTTTCCATAACAAGAAGGAAATGAAGAAACAAGGATATTTCACCGGGCTGGGTAACTGCATCCACACGCTTTTGTTTTGAAGGGCCGGGGGTATTTTATTTTGAAGGTCCAGGGAAAAATGCTCAGATCATGGAGGCTGCTTTCTAGCATGAAAGCTGCGGTAGACAAGCTGCGAGCCAGTGGGCAGAGCTGTGCCTCAGTGGAACTTCACTTGACAAGCAGGTGGGGCTGTGGTGCACAGCCTGCCCTCAGAAAGCTTCCACTCTGCTCCAGGCTCTGCATGGGAAACAGGGATGTAATGCACTTGTTATCATGCAGGATCCATATGCACGTGCATGCATGCACATGGACACACACACATATACATGCACACATGTATTGCACAAGAATGCAAGTGTGCATGCACACACAATACAGAACTCTTGTGGTGGTTTGAATGTAAATGTCTCCATACCTCAGATATGTATATATATATTTTGGAGAGAGAGAGAGAGAGAAAGGGAGAGGAACACAGATAGAGATGGGTGCGCCAGCAGCCTCTCAGCTGCTGTGAACGAAATCCAGATGCATGCGTCCCCTTGTGGTCAAGTGCAGCATTGCGACCTTGCATCACTGCATCTGGCTAAACGTGGGACCTGGAGATTGGAACTGGCGTTCTTAGGCTTAGGAGGCAGGCGCCTTAACCGCTAAGCCATCTCTCCAGCCCCACCTCAGGTATTTTTTATTGACTTCCTATTTTAGTCCCTAGCCAGTGGAGTCTTTGGGAGGGAGGTAGAATCTTGCTGTAGGAGGTGTATTGCTGGGGACAGACCTTGGAGTTAGGAGTCCTACTATGTCCAAAGCAAGCTCATGCCTCCTGCTCTCTCTGCTGTGGGTGTGTGATGTTGTGAGCCAGCTGCTTTTCTCCACCATGATGAGGCTTCTGGAAAGTGTGAGCTGAAATAAACCCTTTCTTCCTATAAGCTGCTCTGGCCGGGTGTCTTGACCCAGCGACTTGAAGATAACCACAGCTCCACAGACTCACATTGTCCAAGCAAGGTCTCTTTTACACAGTGCTGGGCAGTTCTGATCTGCAGAAGGCATGGCTTCAGTGGCCACTTGCTGGCCTTTTCCTGTGATCCAGGCTTATGCGTGGTGCTTTTCCTGACAGTTCGTCCAGAGGAGCTGTGAGCCCTGTCTTAGTCTGTCAAGAGGACTGGTCCTCTCCACCCCCAGGTGAGGGAGATGAACGCGGGTGTCCCATGTGCCAGGCAGGTGGCATCTGTGGCTTGTATCTTCCTGTCTTCTCTGTGGATATTGGTCATGATCTGAATATTTGGGTGTCCCTCCTCCCCATTTGAATGCTGAAATCCGAACCACGAAGGAGGCATCGGAGGAGTGTGGCTTTTGGAGTTGCTTGGGCCATGGGTCATTAGTGCCAGCTCTCCTGAGCCTGGCCTACTGGTGCCTGAAGTGAGCGCTTCAGCCCTGCTCTTTGTACAGTGCCATTTGTGCTGTATGTTTAAAGAGTTCAATGGACAAAGACGTTATCTGCATTCTCAATCCCTTTTCGGTATGTGTAGTATGTATGATGTGTGTGGTATATGCATGTGTGTGTACAGATGCATGTGCCCTTTGCACATACATGTGAATGCCACAAGAGGATGCTGGGTGTGTGTAGTATATATGCGTGTAGTATATGCATGTGTGTGTACGCAGATGTGCATGCCTTGTGTACACCCGGGGTGCACACTTCTATGTTCTCCTCTCATGTTCTTTCACCTGATCTCCCCGAGGCAGTCTCGCTCTGAATCTGGATCTGGCTGGGTGTTGGTGAGACATGCTGCCCAGAGACCTCCCTGTCTCAGCACCTCTCAGTGCTGGGCTTACAGGCATGCGTGGTCACACCCACTTTTTACATGGGTGCTGGGGATAGAACCCAGGTCCTCATGCGTGCAGAGCTGGTGCTCTTCGCCACCCCTCTAGTCTCTCGTCTCCCTTTCTCGTAAGGATCCCACCTTCTGACCACACATTAACTACCTCTTTAAAAACCCTAACTAAATAGCAGCATTCCAAAGTGCTGCAGCTCAGACCATCAGCGTACGGATTCCCAGAGGAAAACCAGTTCATGTGCAACAATCCTAACTACAGAGCAGCTGACACAGACTCTGAGAGGCCAGGTAACCTGCCCAAAGTCACACAGCGACTTGAACGCTGTATTCCAAAGCCCACGATGCCACATGTATCAGCCATTGTTTTATGGGCTCACAGTATTCCATCAAATGCATATATCATGGGGGTATTTTTGTATGTGGATGTAGTTTACATGTGTGTATGCATGTTTGTGTGTGTACATATGTATGTGGAGTCCAGACTGGACACTGAGGGTCCTCCTCAGTTATTCTCCATCTTATTATTTATTTATTTATTTAAAATATTTATTTATTTAAAAGAGAGAAAGAGGCAGAGAGAGAGAGAGAGGGAGGGAGGGAGGGAGGGAGGAGATAGAGAGTGGGCGAGCCAGGGCCTCTAGCCACTGCAAATGAACTCCAGATGCATGTGCCCCCTTGTGCATCTGGCTTACGTGGGTCTTGGAGAGTTGAACCAGGATCCTTTGGCTTTGCAGGTAAACGTCTTATCTGCCAAGCCATCTCTCCAGCCCTATTTTTAAAATTTTATTTATTTATTTATTTATTTATTTATTTATTTATTTATTTATTTATTTTTGAGGTAGGGTCTCATTCTAGCGCAGGCTGACCTGGAATTCACTATGTAGTCTCAGGCTGGCCTTGAACTCACGGTGATCCTCCTACCTCTGCCTCCCAAGTACTGGGATTAAAGGCATGCGCCACCATGCCCAGCTTTTATTTTTTAAATATTTATTTATTTATTTGAAAGAGGAGGAGAGAGGAAGGGAGATAGAGAGGGGGAGAGAGGGGAGAGGGAGAGAGAATGGGCACACCAGGGCCTCCAGCCACTGCAAATGAACTTTAGATGCATGGGCCACCTTGTGCATCTGGCTTACGTGGGTCCTGGGGAATCACTAAGCCATCTCTCCAGCCCCCCCTTTTTATAATTTACTTTATTTGAGAGTGACAGGCAGACAGAGAAAGAGACAAAGAGCGAGAGATAGAATGGGTGCGCCAGGGCCTGCAGCCACTGCAAATGAACTCCAGATGCATGCTCCCCCTTGTGCATCTGACTTACGTGGTCCTGGGAATCAAGCCTTGAACCAGGTCCTTAGGCTTCACAAGCAAGTGCTTAACTGCTAAGCCATCTCCCCAGGCCCAGACCCCTTTTTTTAATGTCTCTCATGAACACAGTGCTCACTGATTCTGCTAACCTAGCCAGCTTGCCTGGGGAGTGGCCCTTCCCTACCTCCTCGGCACTGGGTTACAGATGCAAACTGCCACACCTGGCATTTATGTGGGTGCTGGTGAGCTGAACTTGGGTCCTCACACTTGCATGGCAAGCACTGTACTGACAGAGCCACCTCCCCAGCCCAATTTCTTTCATATATATTTTCACTGATGGGCATTTGTGTGGATTGTGAATAAAGCCACGGTGAATGTTCCCTTGGCTAAATACACACAAGTGTGATTGCTGTAGGGCAGGGTTTCTAGAATATATGCACCATTTCCCATTTGGTAATTGGTGAGAATTGCCGTTGGTCCAAATCCTCTTGGGTGTGGGTTGTCTGCTTCTGTTTGTGAGTTGGAGGGGTTTGTGTGTCCTCCTTAGTGGAGGAGATTGACTTCTGGGTTGAAGCGAGAAAGTCTGTAGCCTGCTCCCCTAAGCTGCACAAACATTTAGGCTTTTGATTTGTCAAAACCCTAGGCATGTAAGGATTCAAGTCCTGGACTAAGAGTGTACAGCAAATAAACATCCATTCAAGAGAATCTACAAATACCCCGCAGAAAAAATTTCAGTCTATGGTATTTGAGCCAGGACTTCTTTGTAGAATTGACAAACTGGTTCTAAGATTCCCATGGACATGCAAAGGAGCTGACGAGTTCCAATAGTGAGGAAGACTCACGGGAAGGACAACACCGAGCGACACTGCGACCGTGGCCTCGTGCCGCCAGGCTCGCGCACATCGATGACTTTATGAGCAACACTGAACTGGGTTCTTTACACAGTTAAATTGAACCGCATGTGAATTGTTTCTTAATAAAGCTGTTAAAATAGCAATTCCTTGCAGCTGGCTTAAAGCAGTGCCTGCTTTGGCTGAAGATGAGAACTCAAACATTGGTTTCACCGGCTCAGAGTCAGTGCCACCCTCCCTGAGAGGCCTTGGGAAGAGCCTTTTCCACATTCCCAGGCTACCCGCATGGTGGCTCTCGGTGCTCAAAGGCCTCCCCTCGTCCTATGCAGGGGCCTTTGACCTCCTCTCACTGGCCTCCTTGTGACGACCAGATGATGACATTGGACCCACCTTAGGTATCCAAGGTCATCTTCCCATCTCGATATTCTGAACTTGCTTATATCTTGCTTATTTCCTCTGGTCACATAAAGTAGCATCCCCTAGAGATGAAGAGATTGGCACCTTCAAGCCCAGCACCCATGGGTGCATGCATGGCTGTGTGTTTCTCTTCACCTGTGGCTCCTCACCAATTTATTTTCTTTCTTTCTTTCTTTCTTTCTTTCTTTCTTTCTTTCTTTCTTTCTTCTTCTTTTTTTTTCTTTCTTTTTTTGGTTTTACAAGGTAGGGTCTCACTGTAGCCCAGGCTGATCTGGAATTCACTATGTAGTCTCAGGGTGCCCTCAAACCACGGTCATCCTCCTGCCTCTGCCTCCTGAGTGCTGGGATTAAAGGTGTGCGCCACCACGCCCGGCCTGCATTCATTTTCTTAAATGATGTCCTTGGCTACCAAGCTTCGTTTTATGACCTAGACAAGCTGTTTGAAAATCCCAAGGATGAGAGTAAGCAAGCTCCTCTTTTCTTTCTCATATGTTGGTGAATCCCATTTGTTACTGTAGAACTGCACTGAGGATTTTTTTTAAAAAGATTTATTTTTATTTATTTATTAGAGACAGAGAGAGGGAGGGAGGGAGGGAGAGAGAGAGAGAATGAGCACACCAGGGCCTCTAGCCACTGCAAACAAACTCCAGACGCATGTGCCTCCATGTGCATCTGGCTTATGTGGGACCTGGAGAATCTAACTTGGGTCCTTAGGCTTCGCAGGCTAGCATCTTAACCACTAAACCATCTTTCCAGCCCTGCATTGAGGATTTTTGCACCAATGTTTATGAAAGATAACCAGCTATAGTTTCCACTTTCTATTTTTTTCCATTCTTTTTTTTTTTTTTTTTTTTTCGAGGTAGGGTCTCACTCTAGTCCAGGCTGATCTGGAATTCACTATGTAGCCTCAGGGTGGCCTTGAACTCATGGTGATCCTCCTACCTCTGCCTCCCAAGTGCTGGGATTAAAGGCATGTGCCACCACGCCCGGCTTCCATTCATTTTTAAGAAAAAGTATTCCTATGTGACCCAGACTGGCCTTGAACTCATGGTGATCTTCATGTCTCAGCCTCCAAGTGCTGGAATTGCAAACATGTGCTACCATGTCCAGCCTGTAACACCCATGTCTTCGTCTAAGTCAGTATTAGATGTATAGGGACCTCGTAATATGAGTTAGGAAATTTTCTCTCTCTTTTATTATCTAAGTTTTAAATTTATTTGTTTTTCATATCTGTGTGTGTGTGTGTGTGTGTGTGTGTGTGTGTGTAAATGTACAGTGGGTCTCTCATTATTGTTCTCCTCTCTCTTCATGAGCCATGTGTCAGAGGACAACCTTCCAGCCAGTGCTCGCCTTCCACCTGGTTCAAGGCAGGGTCTCTTGAAAAACCAAAACCAAAACCAAAAAAACAAACAAACAAAAAAAGCCTAAATTGTTATGCCTACCTCTTAGAGATCCTTCAGTCACCCGGGCTGGCCTTGAACTTCTTCCTGATCCTCCTGCCTCAGCTCTACAGGGCTAGGATGAAAGGATTGAACCCCATACAGGCAGCCCCCCTGTTTAACAAACACACCCTTCTTCCTTTGCCTCTGTTGCTGAGTTCATAAAATGTAACCCCTGTTCCAACATCCAGTGGTTCCCTAAACGATTTTTGTTCTGTTTCCTTGAGGCAGGATCTCCTCGTACAAGTCTTTGGGTGGAATTGATGGACGGCTCCTTCTTCATCTTCATGGGTAGAGCGTCTCTTTGAACCAGTAAAATGGCTCCCGTGTATGTGCGGTGTTGGGGGCAGGTCCTAGAGAGTTAGGAGATTTGGTAAGATGCCGGGATACTGGAGTGTGTGTGTGTGTGTGTTCATGTGTGAGTACACATGTGTGTGCAGGTGCACATGCGTATGTGTGGAGACCAGTGACTGGATGTCTTCGTTGATCACTTCCACCTTGCTGACTGAGACAGGGTCTCACGTGACTGGAGAGCTCGCTGATTTCATCTAGCTGCCAGCTTGCTTCTGTCTCTGCCTCCCAGCCCGGGTCACAGGCTGGCTGCCACACCCAGCCAGACTCCAGACCCCACACTTGTAGGGTCAGCACTTTACTGACTGAGCCATCTCCTTAGCTAGCTCTACTTTGTTGTTGTCTTCAAGGTAGGGTCTCTCTCTAGGCCAGGATGACTTGGAATTCACTATGTAGTCTCAGCGTGGCCTTGAACTCCTATCTCTGCCTCCCAAGTGCTGGGATTAAAGGTGTGTGCCACCACACCTGGCTATCCTCTGTTGTTTTTTAAACATGGTCTCAAACCCAATCTGGCCTTGAACTGGCTTTGTAGCCAAGAATGCTCTTCCTGCCTCTGCTTTCAGAGTCTGGGATTACAGGCATGCTCCACCACACTGCCTGGGGTGCTGGGGTTAGAACCAGGGGTTCACATATGCCAGGCTCAACTGCAGTGGGCCCAGCCCATGACTGGAATGTTGCGGTCCTGTCTGAGGTCATCTGGCTAATCTAGCCACGTTGCCCATTCTCTTCCAAACGTGTCTATGTGGAAAGGTACCCAAAGATCAAAAGGTGTCTGGTCCTGGTAGACCCCTCAGTCCAGAGCCACTGCAGAGGCTGAGCCAGGCTGGCCTTGAACTCCTGATCCTCCTAAGGAGTCCATGGGTAGAGTTTTCTCTGTCTGCTTTACTTCCAAAGCGGCCTGTGGTTACAAACACCATTCAGAGTGGGGTCCGTGGCTTCAGCTGGTCTCTGGCACCAGGAAAGGTGGGAAGGACAGGAGTATAGGCCTCTCCCGGCCCTCTTTCTCTTTTCTTTTCTTTTCTTTTTTTTTTTTTTTTTTTTTTTTTTTTGAGGTGGGGTCTCACTCTGGCCCAGGCTGACCTGGAATTCACTATGTAGTCTCAGGGTGGCCTCGAACTCACAGCAATCCTCCTACCTCTGCCTCCCGAGTGCTGGGATTAAAGGCGTGCGCCACCATGCCCGGCTCCTCTTTCTCTTTTCTCACTGCTCATAGCTGGGTTATTGTAAGAAAAGGCAGCCCACTGCTCCATCCTCCATGCACACTTTTGCTGCGCTCGCTTAGCAAGTGTGCGACCCTATGCGCAGAGAAGGAAGGACAAAGCAATGACTCACCGTCACCTTCTGGAGTGGAACTCTGTCCTGTGGCTTACTGGGATCTCAGGTTCCTTCAGAAAGGGCTTGGCACAGAAAAGGAATGTTTCAACATGCAAACCTGTGCTTGGGGATTAAGCATTAGGGCAGGGAATGGGGAGTGAGCCTGGGGCGGGCACGGGCCTCGCTCGCTTGGCTTGGAAATCTGCATCTGGCTCGTGTCCAAGCACCACCTTCAGAGAGTGTCTCCAAATCTAACAATAACTCCAAAGTATTTGTGTCAAACTTAAAATCCTGGCGTGTTCTGTGCTTTAACAGCCCCTCTAGAAAAGGTAAGCTGCTTAATACATCTCAGTGGTGATGGGCAGAATCTGCCAGGGAGAAAAGCACTTACGTAATAGCTACTTGGCTTAATTAGACTTCAAAATATCTTCCTGGAGAGAAACTGGACAATTGGAGCCAGTTTTTCTCTGCTTTTTATTGTGAGAGAGAGAGTGGGAGAATTGCGCATGGGTGTGCTAGGGCCTCTGGTCTCTGCAAACAAACTCCAGGCTCTTGCTCCACCTTTTGCTGCTGGCTTTAAGTGGGTACTGGGAACCCAAGTCAAGCCAGCAGGCTTTGCAAGCAAGTTCCTTTAAGCTCTGAGCCATGTCCCCAGCCTGAAAGTCATTTTTCCACTGACATTGGTAAGGCTTTGGCGCTTTAGCAGCAGTGGGCTCCGTGGTAGGAAACCTCAGCCCAGGTCTTTGCAGTTTGGTCTTTTGAAGATTGGTCACACATGGTGTGGCTTTGACAGGTGTTTTCAGAACTCCTTACAGATAAAGGGTCCAGGGCTGGGGAGATGGCTCAGTGATTAAAGCCCTTGCTTATAAAGCCTGACAGCCTGAGTTCAGTTCCCTAGCACCCATGTAAAGCTGAACAGAGTAGTGGATGGAGGGTAGTGCATACATCTGTGACCCCAAAGTACCTGCTGCAATGGGAAGTGGAGCCAGGAGAACCCAAAGCTGTAGGCCAGCGAGTCTGGAGTTCTTTGAAGCCTGGTCGTTCCTTTGCAACAACAGAGACTCTGCCCTGAGGAAGGTGGGGCACAGACTCCTTTAGGTTGTACCGTCACCGCCCCCTGTGAACATGGATAGCATACATACATAAATAAATAATATTTAAAAAACACATAGGGCATGGAGAGATGGCTTAGCAGTTAAGGCACTTGCCTGCGAAGCCTAAGGACCCATGCATGATTCTCCAGGTCCCATGTAAGCCAGACATCAAAGTGACACATGCTCAAGGTCACGCATGTGCACAAGGTGGTGCACATATCTGGAGTTCAATTGCAGTGGCTGGAGGCCCTGGCATGCTAATTCTCTCTCTCTTTCTCTGTCATAAACAACAACAACAACAACAAAAAAAAACCCCAAAGGTTCTATTGGGATCCCAGAGCTTGCATTGATCCTAGAGTAGGCATAATCAATCGTTTGCCCCAATAGCCACTCTTCCTCCCCGACTACTCAGTGGAAGACCGTATTCCAGCCTCTGTTGCAGCTCTCTGGATGGGTCCATGCACGCGGTACACTTGCCTAGGAAAAGCACGTGATACTGCCCTTCTTTCTTCTCACGAGCTGGAAGACAGAAAGTTTGGCAGGCTCCAGAGCACTCATAACTAAAATACAAGGTGGAGACCACTGAGGCTGGCCAGGTAGCCAGGCAGAAGAAACCCAGCTCTCCTTCGTCTGTAAGTTGTTATTGGCATTTTCATACATGTAGCAAATAGATTTGATCATAATCCTCTCCTGTTACGGTCTCGTGTCCTCCTCTCCCCAATCCACTGAACCCATCTTTCCCTCATCGACTCTGAAGATGTTTTCTGTTTTGCCTTCCTTCACCGCCGATGACAAAATGGAGATGGGCCCTGCGTTCTTTGCAAAGTTTGCTGCAGAGAGTGATAGATATGTCTCATGTAGTGTGGAGCTTAATCTAGAATTTTGATGCATTTGGAATCTCACCAGAAGTCACCACCAACTCTGATGCAAGGTGAGAGCAACACTAAGTATGCAGATGGCAATTTGATGGCAGCACACATCCATCTCTACCAGACAGCAGTGCTAGCTTCCACTGTGTAGTGACAGCTTGTGTAAGATGAAGCAGCCCAGCTCGCCACACCCTGAACCAGCCACTCAGCGTTTTAATGTAAGAGCCATGCCCGGTTCAGAAGCGCCATTCTGGGCTTAGCTAAATCCTCATTCTAACCCACAGTGGCTGGCTCCAGCCTCTCTTCTTTGTGCAGACAGCTCAGGTTCGCTGAGATGAACTTCCAGTGCCCTCTCCAGGGATCCAAGAGAAGCGGCCTGTCTCCTCTGGACAGCCCAACCAGCCACCCAGCACACAGCTGTCACATCCATCAGGAACAGACATTTGCATATCTGTGGACTCAAACCATCACCACACCTTAAGACCGGGCCCCAGTCCTTCTGCACTCTCCTGAATATATTGGGGACATCCCACCACATTCGATGGCTTGCCTCCAGACACTCTGGGATCCCCATCTTCCAAAGATAGAATCATCCTGTAAAATCAAACAAGTTAAAACAGAAAGGCAGTAATATTTTTAACTGTATAAGGAATAGCAAGGAGAAACTAGAACCCACCCTGTGCCATTTCCTGTTCAAGTCTAAACTGATGTATTTTTCCATGTGCTGGGCAGAGTCTCCAGCCCATCCAACACTGCACTCCATGGTAACAGTCCTGGTATATCCAAAACATGGTGTCCCATCTTAACCTTCCAGCCTATTCCTGAGGGTCTTCATGCCCTGCCTCATGCCGCATCTCAACAGCGGCTTCAACATTTTTCATATTTCCAAAACTAATACCAGGTGTGCAGGACGCCATATTCTAAATCTAGCCTCTTCCATGCTGGAGATATGGACTCTGAGGCTGCATTGTTTTAATGTAAATCAAGGCCCACCTTCCTTAAGATTGCTAGTCTGAATGGGGACCCTGACTCCAGAAATCTGCCACTCTGGGCCTGGGCAGCTAAGTGCCAGTAGCCCAGTTCCAACAAAGTCCTCTGGTCTGAAAACCTCATAAGCCAAGCCTCGAAGTTCAGTACTATCTGCACTTAGCATTCTCAAACTCTCATCAGAATAGTCCATAAAACTTGGCTTACCACTCCAGAAGGCATTCTTCAGTTGCAAGCACCAAGTCCATGCCCATTCCTCCAAAACAAAAAAAGTTGCTTGGTTCATCTCACTTGCAGACAGCTTCAGGTTCGCTGAGATGAACTGATAATTATGGGTTTTATTGAAGCAAGACAGTCCCAGACGGCATCTGAGGACAGCAGCCCTCTCTGGCCTGTGTCACCACAGGGGAGAAGCTGGGGCAGGCTGCAGAGCTCTGGGGGGGTCTTCTCCTCCAGCCTGTGGACTGTTAGACCGGCTGCAGGGCTTCCCCATCCACACGTCCCCGTGAGTGGGACCCCCTGCATCTCACCTTCCCTCTTCACTGTCTCTGGGCTCAGCCTGGCTAACTCTCATTTCATTATGATCCAGCCATAGTCTCTTCCCAGTCTCCATTCACCCTTCAGCCAGTATCCTCCACTGGCCTTTACCTCTACGAGGAACAGTCCCCTAGGGATTGACATGCCTAACCCGGGGTAAGCCCTCTGAGCAGGGAGTTCGACTGTTGACAATGGTTCTGGCTGGGACCCTAATGGAAAGGGTGGACACCAGTTGAGGGGCTTGGGGTCTTAAGAGACTGTGGGGTGTCTTTTCCCATCCAAGTACTAACTGGCCCGACCCTGCTTAGCACCCAAGATCAAAGGAAACTGGGCATATTCAGGGTGGTATGGCCATAGACAAGCGGGGTGTCTTCTGTCATTCAAACCCTGCCCTGCCCTCTCTCGCATTAGTCCTCAAGCACTCAAGGCCATGGTGTCTTCCCAGAGTGATGCTCCTTGACAGTCCTCCCATCCTACCCTCGGGACATCTCAGTTTTTATCTATTTTTTCCCCTGTGTCAAGCTTTGGGTTTAATTAGTACCACACTGCAGCAGAAAACTGCTTAGAAAGTGGGATCCCCAGAGAGCCCTGGGAGGAGGTACGGGGTTCCCTCCCTCAACCCAGAGACAGCTGGGTCCTTCTTCTGAACCCTCACATGGACCAGACGAAGGACATTCAGTACGACAAAGAAGTCACTCGGAAGTAAACAGTGGAGAATTCTCCCTCTTGCTTCCTTTCTTTTTCCACCTACCTCATCTTTCTATTCCTTGCCCCAGCTTCCACAAGTGTGGAGTGCGATGGCATCTGTCATCCCTCTCCCCTGGAAAGTGAATGGCTTTGTTTCACAGGAATTTGATGCTCTATGCCAGGGGCACCACCCAGCACTCTTCTGTCTGTGAGCTGACATGCAGTTGGTGCTGAGTTCACGGGATCAGTGTTGGGATCACTCTGCCCAGTGGATCACGGGGCTGCAGTGTCACGGCCAGTGGGCACTCCGTACCTCTTCCACCTCCCAAGTATGGACTGGTAAACTCAGCTCTGGTGCTTAGACTTGCAGCAAGGGTTCTCGAGCTCTTGAGGGAAACTAGGTTCTGCCACAGTTCCATTTCCTGAGTGCCCACAGAGAACAGAGCAGCCAGCTTTTCCTGTTTCCATCCCTGGATCTAGAGCAAACCCAACTGAGCAGACGTGGCAGTTTTCTACAACGCTGTCACAGCCTTGCAGGTGTCAAAGGCAGGGGCTGTGGTGGTGACAGATTCTTGACGTCTGAATTCAGCTACAGACCTGGCCATGTAATCTTTCAAAACCCACCTACCATCTGTCCAGTGCTGGTGTTGTTCTGGGAGACATTCCAGGAGGCACAGGCTAGCTCTGAGGTCTTTTGGTCCTGCCAATGATTTTTGCAGGCATCTGATTCCCCATATTTAATGATACTTCTGTTTGAAATGCCTGTGATGGTTTTGTATCCTACAACTGAACTCTTTGCATTAGAGGCTTTGGAAGAAAACATGAGCTGAAAGCCCTTGGAGAAGATTCTAGCATTTGGCTAGAGAATGATGCACTCAGAGCACTGTTTTTGCTGAGATGCCCATAAAAAGCTAGAAAGATGTTTTATGCCAATACTTATTTCAGTTGGTCAGAGAACTTGGATTTAAAGCTTGCCCTGCCCTCCCCAAAGTTTTCACTCGTTTATTCAACAGACCTTTATTTGTGCCAGGGACTACATACCAGTCACTGGGATCGGATGAAGAGTAGAGCAGAATGCTGGCTTTCCAGGTGCTTGGGGCAAACAGTCAAAGTGGAATTAAAAGTACTTTGGAGAAGCATTTTAATCAAAGTTTTGGAATAAGACCAAGTTTAGATTAAACTGTGACTGAGGACAGTGAAAATTACCCAGTAGCCTTTCCTACAAATCTTTTTGGGAACTGACACAATTCTGGAGACACAATCCTTGCCTGTGCCTGCCTCACTGGCTTCTTGAGCCTGTCACAGAAGTGAGCAAGGGATTATATATTCCATTTCTAAAATGTCTGCAAACTTTGTCATCCCAAAGTAGATCTTGGGTGCAACACACACACTGTAGCTTGCTACAAGGTATCTACTACCAGCAAGGCAAAGAACATTCTGGTTCTAGGAAAAACAGCATGGGGAATTCTGAACTTGAGCCACTAGACCTTCGGTGGTTATTGATTTTCTGTTGTTGCGCTTGTTTGATTCAGAGTCTCATGCATAGCTCCAGGCTGGACTGAACCCAGATCCTCCTGCCTCAGCTTCTCAATTGTTGGGGTTACAGACTCATGCCACCAGGCCCAGCTAGAGTTATACTTTAAAGAAAGTGGCAGTAAAGTGCCCATGTGAACAAATGCTTTTGACAGCATTGACAATTAAATAAACTATGTATTCTCACATGGACACAACAGAACTTCTCCATTTTCTTCTCCAAACCTTTGTTTCCCTGAGCTGACTGTCCTACCTTGCTCACTGTTGAGTCTCTAGCAATGACAACAGACCCTTGCGTGCAGCTGGATCAATGTATATTGTTTTAGTGCTGAATATATTTTTTTTTCAGTGCTGGGGATTAAACTCAGGACCTTACACATGCTAGGTAAATGCTGTACTACTGAGCTACATCCCCAGCCCACTTTTTTGTTTGGTTTGGTTTGGTTTTTCCGAGGTAGGGTCTCACTCTAGCTCAGGCTGACCTGGAAGTCACTATGTAGTCTCAGGGTGGCCTCGAACTCACAGTGATCCTCCTACCTCTGCCTCTCGAGTGCTGGGATTAAAGGCGTGTGCCACCATGCCCGGCTCAGTCCACTTTTTACTTTGTATTTTAAGACAGGGCTTCACTAAGTTATCCAGACTGGCCTTAAGCTTGTGATCCTCCTGTCTCAGACTCCTTAGTAGCTGGGGTTATAGCATGTGCTGCCAGGCCTTGTAGAATACTTTTCTTGCTAGGTTTAATTTTTAATTTTTAAAATTTATTTATCTATTTATTCATTTGTTTTGAGCTATGGCCTTGGCTGACCTGGAACTTGCTGTAGCCTCAGATTTGCAGCAATTGTTCTGCTCCTGCCTCCCAAGTGCCGGGATTGCAGGTCTGCACCGCTGGGCCTGGCAAAAGACATACTCTGAAATGCTTATTTCTGTGGGGGGAGGGTGCAGGCATGCACATGTCACAGCATGTATGCAGAGGTCAGGACGGCATAGGTGCGGGTCTTTACTTCTGCCTTGTTTAAGGCTAGGTCCCCTGTTATTCACCACTGCACACATCAGGCTGGCCTTCCATGGGCTTCCAGCAATCTCCTGCCTCCATCTCCCATCTCGCTGTAGGAGCACTGGATTATAGCTGCATGTTCCACATCTGGCTTTCCATGGATTCTAGGGATTCCACCTTAGGCCACAGTCACCTGGCTGAGAGTCCAGAAGTCAAGCTAAGTGGCTTGAGCCGCCCAGACAGGGAGCAGCAGTGGCTTGGGTCAGGGTCTTTGGCACAGCTGGTAGGAAGTAGCCTGACTTGAAACCTCCCTAGAGTGGACACCACTCAGGACTTGCCCAGGCACTGGCTGTGGCATGAGAAAGGGCTCAAGCTGAGTCATGGTCTCCCCCCACCATCGAGCTGCGGGCCTAGGGTCAGCCCAGGCACCAGCCCTGGCAGGTGTGTGCTCGCCTGTGCAGGGAAGAGTGGGGCAGCCAGCGAGCTGGGGCTGAGGTGAGGTCAGAGGGGTGCTGGCAGCAGACCATGGCAGGGTGAAGTCCCTGGATGTTGTTCTGAGTGACAGCAAGCTCTGGGAGGCTTTTGTAGAGTTCTAACATGATCTCATTTGCATTTGAAAAAGATCTTTCTGGCTGCCTGAGTGGAAAATCAACTTTAAGAGCTGAGAATGGGGTTAGAGCTGTAGGGCTGCTGAGGAGAAGAGAAACTGGTGAGCCAGGTGAGAGTCTGCAGGAAGGGTGAGACTAGTTCACTCACCATATGCATACACGTACACGCACACACACACACACACTACCTCTTTCTGTCTGACTCCTGTGCTTCACTTCCAGTCCCAGGTATGCCAGCCTTTGCCCAACTGCCTCGGAGATCCTCCTGAAGCCCACTGGCTGTGGCACTGGGCCTCCCTCTATGCCGGCCCCTCTCTCTGTCCCTCCCCCTTCCTTCTTTGTCTTGCTTTGTTTTATTCACAATCTGTGTCATCTTCTGTTCTCTGGTGACTTACCGATTGCCGAAGTCCTCTCTCCCTCACGAGGGGAAAGCTTCGTGGGGACAAGCCCCGCAGGGCTGTGTGCACACTCCGGCACCTGTGCCCAGCCCTCAGCAGGAAGGTGTTGTCACAGCAAGTTCTTGAGTGGTGGTGAGAGTCTTGGTGTGAAAGGCTCAGGGTGCATATGCAACTAGACAGTGTGAGCAGGACTAAGGGGGACCCAGCTGAGCTGCAGAGAGCTTTCTGTTTTGACTCAGTCACCTCACAATACAGCCCCAGTAGGATGACATCTCTGTATGCAAGACATCTGCACACACATGCACATGCACGCATGCATCAGGACACACACACAGAACACGTGCACACAAGAACACACACACAGAATACACCCCCACACAAGAACATGCACACCAGAACACACACACACACATACACACAAGAACACACACACACATACACAAGAACACACACACACAACACACACACACACACACACACGCGCGTGAGCTGTATTACTTACTGTTCTTGTTGCTGTAATCAAATACCTGAAGAACCAATTTAGGGAGGAAGACTTATTCTGGGAGTCCACTGCCCACTGTGGCGGTGAAGGCATGGTGGCAGAGGCAGCCGTCAGCCGGGCTGGCAGGAGTGAGGCTGACTGCGTACAGGATCAGGAAGCAGAAAGACACAGGCTGCTGTCCATTGACTTTCTCCATTTCCCCTTTCATTCAGCTCATGAGATGGTGCCATTCACATTCCGGACAGATCTACCCCCTCAGCTAATCCTGTCTGTAAACACCCTTACAGACATCCCAAAGATGTGCCTCACTGATGACCGTGGTGTTTCTTTTTTTTTCTTCCAAGGTAGGGTTTTTACTCTAATCCAGGCTGACCTGGAATTCACTATGTAGTTTCAGGGTGGCCTCGAACTCATGGTGATCCCCTACCTCTGCCTCCTGAGTGCTGGGATTAAAGGCGTGTGCCACCACACCTGGTGACCGTGGTATTTCTTAATCCAACCAACTTGACCATGAAAACTACCACAAGTCTAGCCTTTGTCAACTTGACCTCCAGTCACATCACTTTTAAAAAAATTTTTATTTTTAGAGAGAGATAGACAGAGGGAGAGGGAGACAGATAGAGATGGGCGCACCAGCAGTCTCTCAGCTGCTGTGAATGAAATCCAGATGTGTGCGCCCCCTTGTGGGCAAGTGCGGCATTGTGCCCTTGCATCACTTTGCATCTGGCTAAACATGGGACCTGGAGATTAGAACTGCTGGAGATTGGAACCAGCGTTCTTAGGCTTAGCAGGCAGGCACCTTAACTGCTAAGCCATCTCTCCAGCCCCAGTCACATCACTTTTAACCATAACAGCCCAACACTAGTAAAAGTCAAGTCATCTGGCCATCTCAGAATGCAAAGTGCGTTTAGTTCATCTGTAAGAGTCCCCAAAGTCTTGACAGTCCCAAAAGTGATCAAAAGTCCAAATCTCTTCTGAAACTCAAGGCCCTATCTTAACTGTGAGCCCTATAAAACCAAAAGAACAAGTTATATACTTGCAACATACAACGGTACAGAGTGGAGCCCCCTGTTCCAAAGGGATGAAAGATCACACCGAAACAACACAGCACACACCAAACCCTGCAGAGACATGCCTGACACCTCGGACTGTGATGAGGTCATCTGTGTTGCAGTGGGCTTGGTAGCCCCACCCTTCCGCCTCTGTAGCCTTCGGCATAAATGATCTCTCTCTTGGGCCAGCTGAGCTCATGCCTAAAGCTTTACCCATTATAATTCCCAAGTTTTGGCATTTCCAGTATGCTGAGGTCTCCACTGAAACAGGCTTCCTCTTCACAGCTGCTTGTACAGCTCAGTGAGAAGTTCCCTATAGAGGCTCTGACCCTGTTCTGTGTTGCCTGGCCTCAGCATTGGTGCAAGCCTCCATGACACGCTCAGTCTTGCAGCTTGCATGCTGCACTATGTGCATGCTGCCAAGTTCTAGTGCCTACTTGAGCTGTACCCTGACCCGCGGTGGTGGAGTGAATTAAGTGTCCCCATAAACTCCAGTGTTCTGAATGCATGCTCCCCAGCTAGTGGCAGTCGGGGAGGTGGAGCCTCGCTGGAGGAGGTGTGTTGCTGGGGGACCTTGCACTTTTATTGCCAACGTTTGCCAGTGGTGATCAGCTCTCTTTCTCGCTGGTGTTTCCTCCTGCTGTGATAGACATGATGCCCAGCTTCTGCTCGGCTATCTTTCCCCACCATCACAGAGCTTCCTCTGGACACTGTAAGCTGAAAAACAACGTTCCCCCATGGGCTGCTGTTGCTCGGGTGCTTTTGCCGGCAGTGGGAAGGCAACAACAACTCCCTCGTGGGCGACACTGCCGTGGCCTCTGAGCACCTGGTTGAACTTGGGAAGCCACCTCCCTAGGTGACCCTGCTTGACCAGGATGCCCTGGAGACTCTTTGTTGAGACACTGTCTTTTCAAATAAAAACTTTTTAAATGGGTTTGTTTGCATTGTTACACACAGGCACTTTCAATTGGTGAGGTATTGCCTTAGCATCCCAGTGCAAGGGGTGAGATTCCGCCTCCATGGCTCTAATCTCTAATTTATGACCACTTTCTTGGAACCCACTTTGCCCTCAGTCTGAAACAGGTTCATGATCCTTTCCTTGCCCAACTGTACACTCTCACATCTTTCTGCTCCACTTCCTCCTTGGTCTCCCTCTCTCTCTCTCTCTCTTTCTCTCTCTCTCTGTCACACACACACAGTACATTTGGGTAAATGCAGTAGGTACTAACCATGCCACAGCTTGGATATTATGCTGGCTTGAAATCTCCTTCACCAAACAACTTCGTGCATTAAGTTCAAATTCAACCTCACTCAAGTTTTCAGGAGATGGGAGACCACAGCGGGATTCTTTGCCAGCATTTCACAAGGATGCCTTCTTGCCCAGTCCCCAGCAGTCTGCATTTCCTTCTGAATGTCCCAGCCGTCTCTGCACTGCACTTCCTTCTGAACGTCCCAGCCGTCTCTGCACTTCATTTCCTTCTGAACGTCCCAGCCGTCTCTGCACTTCATTTCCTTCTGAACGTCCCAGCAGTCTCTGCACTTCTGTCTGCTTTCTGGTCTTCCAAACTCCCCCAGCCTGGCCACTGAGCTCTGCTTTAGAGCATGCTGGGTCTTTTCTGGTCCGCAGCTCCGGATACTTCCACATTTCTCCTCACAGTTTCCAAAGCCTGCATCACGTGGTCAGGTAGTCATGCAATGGCCACTCCTCTTTCTTTTTTTAGACAGAGCTAGAGAAAGAGAGAGAGAATTGTTGCGCCAGGGCCTCAGGCACTGTAATCGAACTCCAGACACTTGTGCTACCTAGTGTGCATGTGAGACCTTGTGCTTGCATCAGCTTTGTGCATCCGGCTTATGTAGGATCTGGAGAGAGAGCAAACATGAGTCCTTAGGCTTCGCGGGCAAGCGCCTTAACCACTAAGCCCTCTCTCCAGCCCTCAGTGCTCATTTTGTACAGTAGTTGATTTTCTTATTACTATGGCCAAATAGCTGACAAGAAACAACCTCAAGAAGGAAGGGTTCATCTTGGCTCATAGTGCTGCTGTTGACAATGGCGGGGAAGGCACAGCATCAAGACCCGCTCGCAGCTTGCTTGCATTCTTGTGGGTCAGGCAGGAGAAAGAGGCAGGCTGCTGCTCGGTTGTCTTTCTCCTTCTGTCCCTCCACTCGTGCAGTCCAGGACCCTGACCCATGAAGTGGTTATACCTCCACTTAGGGTGGGTCTTCCCTCTCAGTAAAGTCTTTCTGGAAATGCCTTCAGACATGCCCAAAGGTGAGCCTCACTGATACTGTACTTGTTACTTAAATGATCAATGAAGAGTAACTATAGCATCTGCACAGGGAACTCTACTCAAGTATGTGCTGAGAAAATGCACGCTCTTTCATTATTGTCACCTGCAGTCTTTCCCTTCCCCCATCTTCTTTTATTATGGTCAGCATTAGTCCCAATGATCCACTTAATGCCACTAATATAGGCTATATTTATCCATGTTTCCTCCTTGTTCCTGGAATTCTTTAGCATACGTACCTACACACATTTTGGGGGAATGCAACATGGTATTCTGCAAGCGTGGCATCATGGATGCACTGTGTTCACATCTTTTCTCAGTCAACTGTCACACAACCCCCTCCACTGCCGCTCTGGGCTCTGGTGGCCACTGGCTGTTTACCGTTCCATTGTGTACGTAGACTCAGCCATTCCGCAGTGGGAGGCGTTCCCTCTGTCTTCTGGCTTTGCTCCTCTGAACCACGCCATACGCCTAGTCCTGGAAACATAGCATTACAATCAGAAAGTAAGCTAAGATGATCTCTTATTCATTCTCATAGTTATGGTTCCGATAAATGAAGATCAAAAAGGGAGAGAAGGGCTGGAGAGATGGCTTAGCGGTTAAGGCACATGCCTGCGAAGCCTAAGGACCCCAGTTCGAATCTCCAGGTCCCATGTAAGCCACATGTACAAGGGAGCACATGCATCTGGAGTTCATTTGCAGTGGCTAGAGGCCCTGGCATTCTCCCTCTTCCTCTCTCTCTTTCCCTCTCTCTGTCTCTAATAAATAAATAAAAATAAAGTCTTTTTTTTTTTAAAGGGAGAAAAATGTGCCCACGATCACACAGTGATTTAGGTAACATTTTATAACAATTTGCAAAGCCATAACTCCCCTGACCTTCACAAGTGGGCAAGTATCATGTCAACCTAAAAGATGGAGAAACTGAATTTAAAGAGACTAATTACTTTGATTTTATGGCCAGTGAGGGCCAAAGCTAGGACATAAAGCCAGGACTTTCGATTCTTTTTTTTTTTTTAATTTTTTTGACAACTTCCATAATTATAGACAATAAACCATGATAATTCCCTCCCCCCTTACTTTCCCCTTCACAACTCCACTCTCCATCATATCCCCTCCCCATCTTAATTAGTCTCTCTTGTGTTTTGATGTCATCATCTTTTCCTCCTATTATGAGGGTCTTGTGTAGGGAGTGCCAGGCACTGTGAGGTCATGGATATCCAGGCCATTTTGTGTCTGGAAGAGAGCATTGTAAGGAGTCCTACCTTTGGCTCTTACATTCTTCCATCCCCTCTTCTGCAGTGGACCCTGAGCCTTGGAAGGTGTGATAGAGATGTGTCAGTGCTGAGCACTCCTCTGTCCCTTCTTCTCAGCACTATGGTGCCTTCTGAGTCATCCTAGAGGTCACCATCATCTGAAAAGAGAAGCTTCTCTAACCAAAAGTGAGAGTAGCATTAATATATGGGTATGAACATTAAGGGAAATGTTTACTGGGCAGTTTAGTGAGCATAATATATGCATTTAGCCAGACACCAGCAGGAGTTACACCCTAGGGCTCATGACTTCCCTCATCATAAGTTTTCAGTATCAGGGATGTATTTCCTCTCATGAAGCGGGCCTCCAGTCCAATTAGAGAGCAACTGGTTTCCCCCATAACAGACATGCCACTATTGCACCTGTTGGCTCATTTGGCCTGGCTGGCCCAACTTAAGGCTTGCAGTGACACTGTTGTTTATCTCCACTGATGACTTCTGTCTCTCCCATAGGGCTGCATGCAGTGTATCTTTTTCCAGCTTTCTCTCAGCTGGTCTACAGGGATGAAGTTTTCAGCTCAGCTCCAGCAAGCTTTCTCAGTGACCTTGTAGCCCAAGCACGTGGAGTCTTCAGCAATAGGGTCTTACCATCTATTCCTGGTGGAAACCAAGAGCCTTGGCAATGGCCTGTAATGCTTTGGGGGCATCAGGGATCTCCCTAGCCAATGACTCACTGGAAGGTATCCCATCTCTGGCACTGAAATTTTTCTAGTAACAATCTATGGCTTCTGAGTGTGCCATTGTCCAAAAAAGTAGGTTACCATATGGCTTATTCATACCCTCTTAGATTTTGATTAACTCTCCCCCACCCTTCCTTTACTAAGTCTCTTCCCCTAAACTCACTTAGGCCTTTCCTCCCCCAGTAATCAGTTTTTCTACTTACATATATACAATACCATCCCCTTAAGCCCTCCCTTCTCCTCCCTTCCTTATAGCCCCTTTCTAACTTACTGGCTTTTGCTACCAAGTTTTATTCCAAATCACACACAAGTCCAAACATTTGTAGCTGGGATCCACTTATGAGAGAGAACATGGAGCGCTTGGCTTTCTGAGCCTGGGTTACCTCATTAAGTATAATCTCTTCCAGGTCCATCCATTTCCCTACAATTTTCATAATTTCATTTTTCTTTACCACTGAATAGAACTCCATTATGTTTATTTTTTATTTTTTGGTTTTTCGAGGTAGGGTCTCACTCTAGCCCAGGCTGACCTGGAATTCACTATGTAGTCTCAGGGTGGCCTCGAACTCACGGCGATCCTCCTACCTCTGCCTCACAAGTGCTGGGATGAAAGGCATGTGCTACCACACCCAGCTCCATTATGTAAATGTACTACATCTTCATTATCTACTCATCAGTTAAGGGACATCTAGGCTGGTTCCATTTCCCAGCTGTTGTGAATAGAGTGGCAGTAAACATGGATGTACTCTAAGGGAGTGAGACGAGTCCTTAGGATATATGCCTGGGAGTGGTATAGCTGGGTCATATGGTAAATCTATTTTTAGCTGTCTTGGGAACCTCCACACTGATTTCCACAATGGCTGGACCAGATTACATTCCCACAAACAATGTAGAAGGGTTTCTCTTTTTCTGCATCCTCGCCAGCATTTATTGTCATTTGTTTTCATGGTGGTAGCCAATCTGGCAAGGAGTGAGATGGAATCTCAAGGTAGTTTTAATCTGCATTTCCCTGATGACTAGGGATGTAGAACATTTTTTAAGATGTTTATATGCCATCTGTATTTCTTTTTCTGAGAACTCTCTATTTAGTTCCATAGCCCATTTTTAATTGGGTTGTTTGATTTCTTATTATTCTGTTTTTTGAGTTCTTCGTATATTCTGGATATGAATCCTCTGTCAGATGTTTAGCTGGCAAAGGTTTTCTCCCGTTCTGTAGGTTGTCTCTTTGCTCTTTTCACAGTGTCCTTTGCTGTACAAAAGCTTTGTAATTTCATGAGGTCCCAGTGGTTGATTGGTGGTTTTATTTCCTAAGCAACTGGGGTTATATTCAGAAAGTCATTGCCTATGCCAATATGTTGAAGGGTTTCCCCTACCTTTTCCTGTAGCAGTTTCATAGTTATCATATCACAGGTCTGATATTAAGGTCTTTGATCCACTTGGACTTAATTCTTGTGCATGGAGAGGAGTTTTGATTCCTGATCCCCAGTGGTTGTTTTCTACTCCTCAGGATGTTTGTATCATTAACGTAAGACTTCTACAGGCCACTTGTTGTTAATGTATCCTAGACATTAACTATACCTTATGACTGAAAAGAAAAAGGGTTGTTGAAAAGATGATGTAACTCAGACTTGCCTGTGATTCACAGCACACACTCTGTATCTTATCGGGGTGAGTCACATTGAAAATCAACAAGGAAGTCTTTGAAACCAGCTTAATGCTGAGTGCCGATTCTGCCACTGTCTGCGACCTTCAGATGATCCAGAACCCTAAAGTCCGGTCTCCTCAATTATATTCTAGGGATCTAGTGTATTACACCAACCCGCTAGGTGTGGTTAGGATTCCTGACTCAGGCTGGAAGAGCAGACAGGACCCAGCCTGACCCAGAGCAAGTTCTCAGTAAATGTGAGTTCCTAGTTTAGGAGCTGTGGTTCTTTCTTAAACAATATTTTATTTATTTATTTTAGAGAGAGAGATAGAGAGAAAGAAAGAATGAGAGAGAATGCGTGCACTGGGGCCTTTTGCTGCTGCAAACAAACTTGAGACACATGTGCTACCTTGTGCATCTGGCCATTGTGGGACCTGGGGAATGGAACCTGGGTTCTTTGGCTTTGTAGGTAAGAACCTTATTTGAGATACAGAAAGAGGCAGAAAGGGAGAGGGTATGAGTACCCAGGGCCTCCTGCCACTGTAAACGAACTCCAGACACATGTGCTACTTTGTGCATCTGGCTTTATCTGGGTACTAGGGAATCAAACCCAGGCTGTCGGTCTTCACAAGGAAGTGCCTTTTAAACACTGAGCCATCTCTCCAGCCCTTCTTCTTCCACTTCTTTGAGACAAGGTCTCTTGCTTCTTGCAAAGAAATGCCAGACTAGCTGGCTCTCAAGTTTTGGATCTTCTAGCTCTGCCTCGTACTGTCCAGGCACACATATCCCACCTAGCATCTGGCTTTATGTGGATTCCAGGGAGGACTGAACTCAAATCGATAGGGTTTGCAATAAGAACCTTTAACTGCTGAGCCATCTCTCCAACCCCATGCCTGTTTATATATATATATATATATATTTTTTTATTCCCTGGCCCCTATTCCTGTTTCCCTGGGGCCTTCCTCAATGGAGTTATATGTAGACTCTAGAGAGCCAACTCAAGACCTCATGTTTATAGGGTGAGCACTTTACCAACTGGTATCTTTCCAGCCCACCTGGTGTTTTCCTTTGCATGTGTAAAATACAAGCCGGGAGGCTTTGTAGAACCTTCTCTTGCATAGTGGACACTGCCATGAATGGAGGGGCAGTGCAGGAGCAGCCTGATGGAGCCTGGGTGAGTGCAGACATTTTGCAGCCACAGAATGTGGCTGGGATGGACGTTGCACAGCTATTTTAGGGCCTTCTCCACTCGTGGAGAAAAGCCGTTTCAAACCAGTTGCTCACAGTGCAGGCATGGAGTGATGAACTACAGATAACAAATTGTGCATTTGTTTGGCTTCATGCTTATTACACCCCCAATTCTGCAAACATGGTGCTTACCCCTTAATAATCCATCTCCCGAGATCAATTACCAGGGCTTATCTGGTTCCTCAAGCATAAAAGTGTTTTATTGTTTTTACTTTTGCTCCAAGTGAAGTGTGAGGAGGTAGGCCAGGTTTAAAGGGACTGTGCTCTGGAAGAGTGTAAAGCTGGGACCACTGGCATTCTGACCGTCTCCAAGTCCTCATGATGGGGAAGAAGGAGGCTTTGCAGGCCCCTGGCCCAGATGTTCTCGTCTGCATTCTTTGCTCACAGAACACAAGTGTGCAGGTGCTTGGGGAGGTGGCTGCTGCTCCAGGGGACAGGCAGAAAGGCAGCGCCAAGCTGCCATTGCAGACCACATCGCTTTCCCTCTAGAGTTTCACTCTAATCCAAACCAGTTGAGCATTCGAGAAGAAGTAGGTACCGTGAAAAGGGGTAATGGAATTAGCTTTCATGTTTTTCCAGGACTCTAAACCGTATTTCCTGCCACAACTGTACATTGTTAACACAAGGCATCTGTTAGCACAGAAATGTGCGTCCAAAACCTCACATCTGGTTTCCATAATTTATTTCTGACATTTGTAGTTGGGAAGGGGGGAGGATGGGAAAAATGAGGGAATTAGACCAAGATGTTGCCTTTAACCCACCAGAAGCTCCTAGTTGGAGCAGAGAGCCAGCCTGGTCTCTGAACGTGGATTCTGTATTAGGTAATATAATTATATTAAATTAGCAGCAAATAGCATGACTCCAGGCCTGTGGGTGTAGGTCCCGCTTGCTTTTATCCCGCTGCAGTAATTAGCTTCTTCGGAGAAGGGGATTAGTGGGACCACCTCTCAGAGTGGGGGTGGGGCCCTGAGAGCTGCCAGGTGTCATTTAGATGTTTGTACTCGGCCTTCCTCTGCAGCTCCAGTCAGTTCCTTCCCCTCTTTTGCAAGCCCTTTGCCCAAGTAGACAAAGAGGCCTACTTGTGCAGGGGGGACTACCTTCCCCCCACCCCCCGTCACTGGGCTCTACAGCAGGAATGGCTCCTGGTGCTGGGGTCTCAAGCTACTGGGGTCCAAGACCCAACTCAGACGCTCAGATTTCAGCGGGCTCTGGGCCAGAGGGGACCCCCCAAAGTTCCTCGCCTCTGCCGAGTCCTTGTGGGAGATGTGTGCCAAAGGACTGTTCACTAAATCCCAGTTCCTGGTGACCTGTACCCAAGGGGGCTGCACCCAGATTATCTTCAAAAGGACACTTGCCAAAGGGGGTCTTAGTGGTTTGAGGGTAGGAGACTGCTTTTTCAAGCCACCAACTTAGAAATACAGGCTTTTTCTTTGTTTCATTATGAGCCCCTGAAAGAATATCCCCAGCAGCTGCCTTCTTTCCCAGACCAGGGAACTGAGAACGGGAAGGTTTGGGGTTTGTGGTCAAGGTCACACAGCTCAACTTCACTCTGTGGCTGCGACTAACGGGGCCAAGTCTATCAGGCCAGCCACAGCTCAGGGCTTTCTGCGGCGATGGATGAGAAAAATAAGTTTGGCTAGGGCGATGGACGTCCAAGCCTGCCTGGACAGTGTGGGGAAGCTCAGCCTGGGGTTCAGATGTTCCTGGAGCCAGTCCACCAGCGGTCAGGCCACATGTGAGTCATAAAGGAGTCAGTGTTGTACGCATTAGGAGGGCCCTCCTCCTCGGCCTTTGCTTCCTCTTGGAGTCCCCACTGACTTCAGGGTGTCCACCCTGGACCCTGCTGGAAAAATTTCAGCTCCATTTCAGAATAAAAGGAATGAAAACCTGGGGAAAGCAGCCAAGGAGGAAAGCCACAAACACGCATCTGGCCAAGGCGAAGGGCGCAGCTCCAAGAATGCACTGGGACACACAGCTAGGGCTGCTTGCAAACGCTGGGCTGCCAGAGCTCCTGAGCTTCTTTGGTCCCACTCCTGAGGGCTGCTTCCTCCCTACCACCTCCAGGTCCTTTGAGTGGGTGCAGGCCACAGAAACCAATAAAGCTGTGGGGTCAGACAGCACGACAACAGTACTGGCTCTATAGCCCGTTAGCTGGGATCTTGAGCAAGTGGCTTAACCCCCTGAGCCTCTATTTCTATACCTGTCACATGGGGCTAACAGAAGACCGTTTCAGAACTCACACAATGCGAACAGGATGCTTAGCCCATCTCCTTCACCCAGGACATATGGTGACTTCTGTGGGTCCCAGGCACCTTTGCTTTTGTGGCTGCGAACCCTTCCATCAAAAACAAGAACACAAGCCAGGAGAGATGTTTCATGCTAGCAATCTCAGCCTTGGGGAGGATGAGGCAGGAGGATTGCTGACACGCCATTTGAGGCCAGTGTAGACTGTACTGTCAGCTCCAGGACAGCCTGGCTATGATTGGATATACTAATGTTCTTTTTATTATTAAAACATTTTGAATTTAAAATTACATTATTTCTTCTTTTCATGGGGTTAAAGAAATTATCGTGGGAAGTCCAGCTTGTATCAGGGCCTGTTTTGGAGGAGGCTCAAGCCAAGACAGAGGTGGTCTTCCGGGTGTACCCAGAACACTGTTGGGAGAGTGCAATGAGCTCTATCTTCCTCCCCTGCCTCTTCCTCTTCCCCAGGAGGCTGTAGTTCCAGCTTTCTCTGCAAGATTTTTCAGGACCACATTTTCTTTCTTTCTCTTTAAAAAATGTATTTATTTACTAGAGACAGAGTGAGGGAGAGAAAGAGGGAGAGAGAGAGAATGGACACACCAGGGCCTGCAGCCATTGCAAAAGAATTCCAGACGCATGCGCCACCTTGTGCATCTGCCTTACATGGGAATCTGGAGAATCGAACCCGGGTCCTTAGGCTTCGCAGGCAAGTGCCTCAACTGCAGGCTTTCCATTCTTAGCACCGTCACCTGCGCCAGCCCACCATGGCCGCTCCCTCTGCTCACGCCCCAGCACGTGGGGCCAGGTCTGCCTTTCCCAGAGTCAGCTCCTCACCACAGACACAGACCCGCCCTGCCTGTGTGTCGGTACTTCTGCCAGGCAGGGGAGGAGGGCGGCAGAAGGCCCTGGTACTTCTCAGCCTCCTAGGGCTCACCCTGCATTTCTTTCCCAGACCAGGTCCCGGGGAAGTAACCCAGGGCTCCCAGAGCCTCCGCGAGAGTGGACTCCAGAGGCAAAGGCTAAGGCATGCTGTTGGCTTCCCTGCTCCGAAGTCACAGGCTGGCTTCCGCGGTCCCTGATGACTTCACATTCTCTCCCAGCTCCCAAGCAACTGGCGGGGACTGTAAAGCTTATGTTTGTCAGGTGGGAGTGGCTGGTGTTTATCAAAGACTGCTGTGCGGCTCTGCTCTGGCAGCCTCTCCAGACAGTGGCAGAGCCTGTCCTGAGCTCTGGGGAAGCAGGAAGTCCCCAACTGGGCTGGGGCGAGCTGGCTCTGCAGAGTCTGAGGAAAGCATTCTTCCCAAATGTCTCCTTCACAGGCAGCCAGATTCCTTAACAGCTAATTAGGGCTGACCTAGGCTTCCTCTACCTCCTCCAGGGGTCCAGGCCCAGGCGAGGCCCTCAGGGCTTCACTATAGTCCTGGTTCCTCCTCACTGAGCTCTTTCTTCAGGAACCAGCACTCCTGCATAAGCCTTTTCTCTGAAAGCGGCTTTTCCTTGACAAGTTTGCAGCTCCAAAGGAGCCGGCTCCTCTCCCTGTTGAAACCAGGCGCATCTGGAAGCAGTAAACTTTTCACCAGGCTGGAGGGAAAGAAAAGACGGATTGTAGGGGACGGATTTACCTTCGGGACTAATTATTTCTTTATACTTCACCCGTCACATTTACCATCTTCGTCAGAGCAAAGAGACAATAAATGATCTCATTAAAAGCCAGAGAGCTGCTTCTCCCTTCAGGAAGGGCCTCCTCTCAACACCCTGGTCTCTGGTGGGGGCCATGCCAGCGAGGCGGGCACGGGGCCTGGGAATCGGGTGTGTGGGTCAGAGGCTTGACAAGTGCTAGTCCTTGTTTGAAAACAGGATCTGTGATTTCTATCACTGGAAATATCCCCAGTGTTGAAATCAAAGTCTTCTGGCTGCATTCTTCCCAGTGGCCAGCTCCCTGACAAGAGACAGAAACCCAGAGAGGATGTTAGGTTGTGGGGTTAAAAAGATTCTTTGGGGTGAATTCTGAACCAGTCCCTTCTCTTCTCCCCCTGCCCCCGGCCATATTAAAATGTATCTTAAGGACCTGGGGAGATGACTCGGTGGCTAAAGCACATAAACAGGACCGGAGTTCGGCTCCCCAGCACCCAAGCAAACTTAGTATGCATGCAAGTAAGCTCCTGGATTCTGTATCAGTTACCTTGTTATCCCTGGGACAAAACACCTGACCCAAAAACAAACATCAGTCGAAAGGAGGAAGGTTTTATTTCAGTTTCCAGTTTCAGGTCACAGTCCACATGGTAGGGAAGATGTGGTGGCAGGAGCTCGAAGCTGAGCTGTTCACATTCAGTCCAGAATGAGGAAGCAGAGAGTGATAAATACTGCTGCTCAGCCAGCACTCTCCTTATGCTGCAGAATAGAGAATAGTGCTGCCCACAGCTAAGGTGGGTCTTCCCACTTCAAGTAACCTAATCTAGATGCTCCCTCACAGGTGACTCCAGGTCCTGTCAACTTTACCTTGGATATGAACCATCCTAGCTGCCTCCCACAGCACCACAAGAATAAACTTCATCCTGGTAAAAAGATTCCAGAAGCTGATCCTGGTGACACCAACCTGTAACCCCAGCACACTGGAGGTTGAGACAGCAGAATTGCCATGAGTTCAAGGATAGTCTGGTACATATAGTGAGTTCCAGGACAACTTGGGCTACATAGCAAGACCTCACCTCAAGAGAACAAAACCAAAAACATGTTCCAGAGAATGAATAGATCAGCTTCTTCCAGGGACAGGTGACAAAGCCATCTTTTGTTTTTAAAATATCATTTATTTGCAAGCAGGCAGAGAGAGAGAGAGGGAGAGAGAAGAGAAGAGAGACAGACACAGAGAGAATGGGTGCTCCAGGGCCTCTAGCCACTGCAAATGAACTCTAGATGCATGTGTCCCTTGTGTATCTGGTTTATGTGGGTCCTGGGGAATCAAACCTGGGTCCTTTGGCTTCGCAGGCGAATGCCTTAACTGCTAAGCCATTTCTCCAGCCCTTTTTCTTTAATGTTATGTGCAAAGCCATCTTTGATACAAGGGTGTGGGCAGGGTTTGAGAGCAGTGTTCACCCTTTTTGTCAACTGCATGAAAGAGGGCCAGGATCACATCATGTCACTGCTATCGTGATCTCCCTTACTCTACTGAGCACAGGCTTCTGGATAATTCAGCAGAACCCTGCCTCCCCCCGCCCCAACACACACTATGCCTTCACCCTTCACAAGGCTGTGTGTGCAATCTTTGCTGTTGCCCTTCTGCTGAAGGGTACACTACATAAAGTGTGGTGGGCAACACTGACAGCATTTAGGAGTGCCTTAAAAATATACCCTGTCTTCTCCTTTACCAAGCTCTGCAAGGGACTGGTATGGAGGACGTAGTGGGAAGTGATGCCCTAGGCCCGTTGTTCTCAGTCTTCTGCTTGGCTGTGAAAAGTCAGTCTGGTTTGTTACAACCCTCCATACAGGACCTCATCCATGAAGATTTGATGCAGGCATCAGATGTGGCTGAGAATTTATACTTCCAAGTAAGTTCCCTGGTCCAAGAACCACACTCATGTGGTTCTCCAAGGTAAAGTCTAGAATACTACTTGAAGAAATTCAGATTCAAAGGTTTTCTACTCTAATAACTGCATTTGCACATCACGTCACAGTTTCCCATGCACTTTGGCAAAAGCTATCCCCCTCTCTCCTCAGAACAAGGCAGCTCAGGCTCTGAGCTGTTGGGCAGTTTTCTAAGGCTTCTCAGTGAATGAGCACAGGACTTGCGCCTGAGGTCTTATGGTTTTAGGTGCCCCCACTCCCCCAAGGCCCAAATGCCAAAAGCTTGGAAACCCTCAGGCTAGCACCCCTTCAAGGTGGGAACTAAAGCTCCCAGGAAGCAGCTGCACCTCTTCAAGCCCCTGCAGAGAGGACACGAGCAGCACTTCGCTGACTGTGGGACGCGGAATGTTGCAGTCAGAGCCCGGTCGTCTTGAGCTGTCTTTAGCCCCGTCAATAATCATTTATTGTCACCTCTTATTCAGGTGATTACGTGAAATATTTTTTGGAATATACTAACAGACCACCAGCTTCCACCAGCCCAAAGATAACCTCTGAAGCCCAAGGCAGGGATTTCTTTGCCTTGCTGGACCCACCTACCTGATATTTCCCTCAATGTATTTGAAAAGAGTCTTAATTGAAGACCTTCTTTTATTCTGTAACTATAAAAAACCTCATGGAATTGTTAATCCATTGGAACATGGAATTTGGGGTTAGGGTTAGTCTGTGTTCTCAGGCACGGTCACTCACACTTGGCTCTGGAATAAAATACCGCTTATTCCCGTTGAGGCAAGAGCTATGTGGATCCACAAAGGCTATTGGGGCCCCGCCCCTTCCTCTCTTACTGCCGCTTGCCAGCCACTGGGAGGTGACCAGGCCTCTGCCGTGAGCTCCAGTTGTAACCATCTGCCTCACCACAAGCCCCAAGCACCAGGGCCAAGCGGCTGTGGACTGAAGCCTTGGAACACACAGGATTCCAAAGCAACGACTGAATACCATTTCAAGTATTTTTAGTTTCATGACCCATCTCCACCTAATGATGAAACCATAACCTTGCATATGTTGGGCAAGTGCTCCAGCACCAAGCAATACCCCACCGGCCTCCCGATCACAGTTGTGTCAATTGTTCATGGGACAACCCCACCGGCCTCCCGATCACAGTTGTGTCAATTGTTCATGGGACAACCCCACCGGCCTCCCAATCACAGTTGTGTCAATTGTTCATGGGACAACCCCACCAGGCTCCCAATCACAATTGTGTCAATTGTTCATGGGACAACCCCACCGGCCTCCCGATCACAGTTGTGTCAATTGTTCATGGGACAACCCCACCGGCCTCCCGATCACAGTTGTGTCAATTGTTCATGGGACAACCCCACCAGCCTCCCGATCACAGTTGTGTCAATTGTTCATGGGACAACCCCACCGCCTCCCGATCACAGTTGTGTCAATTGTTCATGGGACAACCCCACCGGCCTCCCGATCACAGTTGTGTCAATTGTTCATGGGACAACCCCACCGGCCTCCCGATCACAGTTGTGTCAATTGTTCATGGGACAACCCCACCGGCCTCCCGATCACAGTTGTGTCAATTGTTCATGGGACAACCCCACCGGCCTCCCGATCACAGTTGTGTCAATTGTTCTCGGGTCTCCCGAGTGACTTGTGGCTCTGAGAAGGCCATCCATGAAGAGTAGCTATCCTTCTCACCTCAGCAATATTCCACAGTGTTCAGAAGCATACTGAGTAGGGTGCTGCCTTCTGTGCTCTTTCCTTTCCTTTTAATTCAGCTTTAATAAGGACAGGTTAAAAAAATAAGGGCTCAGCCCGTAAAATGCTTGCTTCTTAAGCATGAGGACCCGAGTTCAATCCCTAGGACCCACGTAAAATGCTAGGTGTGGTGGGGTGCAGCTGTAACTCAGGACTAGGGAGGCAGGGACAGGAGGAACCCTGGGGCTCATTGGCCAGCCAGTGGAGCCTAACTGGTGAGCTCTGGCCAATGAGCGACCCTGGCTCAGAGAACGTAGCAGCATTCCTGAGGGGTTCTCTCATCCGTACACACGGCACACACATGCACCCTGGGCACATGCGTACCTTCATACATGAACACACACATACAGAAATGCACTTTTACAAAAGCCACAGGACTCTACCCTTTTCTCAAAGGTCAACATGACTCCATTTTCCTTTAGCTGGATCTGAATCAATGTCTTTTTATGTACAGACTCCAGGCCCCACCCATGCCTCAGAGCTTGGCCAAGCTTAAAAGTCAGACAGGCATCAGCATTGTGGGTACTAGTTGCTGATGACAAAAAGAAAAAGAAAAGAAAAAACGAAAAGAACAACAAACATTCTATGCCTCAGGCTCTATCTATGAAACAATTCTGCAAGTCTTTCCTCAGATCCTTTTAAATGCAAGTCGAGACTAGAGGTTTCCAAGCCTGTTGGAACGATGCCCTGTGGGTGTGGGTGTGGAAGTCAAAAAAGGGCCACTTTAAAATAAATGTTCCTGTTGCCTAAAAGAGAGCAGTACACAGGCTAGAAGTGTCCAGAAGTCTCTGTGACTTCCCCACTCCTCACTCTGGGAAGCAGAGCTAGTCTGCCCCTGGCAGCCTTGGCTCCCAGAGGTGTTTCTGGAAGCACCAAGATCAAATTACTAAGCCATTTTCCGCCTCACAGTTTCTTAGCTGCTTTTTTTTTTTTTTTTTTTTTTTTTTTTTTTTTTAAGCTGGGTTTTTAACAGTGCAACTTGCTTCTTGCAAAGTCTGCTGCAACTCTGATTTCTCTTGCCCCTTCCAACCTGGGTGGGGGTGGGGAAGGAGGAAGCAGCAAAGAGAGAGGGAGAAGTGCCTGCACCTTGAGCGAGCTCATGTCAGAACCGGAAAGGATTTTTAGAGATGAGGAGGGAGAAAGAGAAGAAAAGAAACTCCTCTCGTGGGCAAATGGTGCCTATCTCATGCTGTTTGGAGAGAGGCTCATCAGAGTAAATGCCTTTTTCTCTGATGCCTTAAGTGCCCGCCCTGCCTCCCCCAGCAGGTTATTAAGGTAATGTTACCTTTACTGCTGAAAAGAAGTGTAAATAGACACCCAGACTACAGAGATTACCTGCTTTCAAGATGCAGAAATGAGACACTTGCTCTTACAATTTCCCTTTCCACTAAATAGCATGCCGTATTCACTTGGGGGGGGGGTTGACTTCCCCTAATGGCCACACCCATTTGCTCAGACAGAAAAGGCTGGCAAAGTTAAGTGCAGCTATTATTAAAGAGAACTAACTAGTCTTTCGAGAATCTTCTGTCCCTCTGCTGTGTGCTTGCTACCCTTCCTCCAGGCACCAGAAGACAAATGCTGTCTATTCCTGATGCACCAGGAGGACCACATGAGGGCCGGGATGGAGGTGGTCTTCACTGATGGTGGCTGGGGGGCAGAGCACCAGCCCAGGAAGCTGACTCTGAGGAGGTCCCTGGGAGGCCGCCCAGCCAGCTGCCCTCACAGAGCTCCCAGCTGTTGGGAAAGTGAAGCCCTGACGTGAATAAACTTACACATGCACACACATGGATATATGCATATGCACCCATATGCATATACATGCCATAGTGTCACTATATATTAATATGTATACATGTATTTATTAAAAACATAGAAAAGAGCCGGGCGTGGTGGCACATGCCTTTAATCCTAGCATTCGGGAGGCAAAGGTAGGAGGATCGCCATGAGTTCATGAGACCCTACCTTGAAAAACCAAAAAATGAAAAAAACAAACAAACAAAAAAAAAACATAGAAAAGTGGCATTTGATGAATAACAGAGACTAGGAGACAAGGACATAAGTATATTAATTGACACAAACTATGGAGTTAGTGCTGAGTAAAGAGTTCTTTTGGGGGGCCTAGGGAGATGCTCAGCGGGTCAGAGAACTTGCTGCACAAGCATGAGGACCGCAGTTTGGTCCCCAGCACCCGTGTAAAAATCTAGGTGTGGCTGCGCACATCTGTAGCTCCAGCGCTGAGGAGGCGTGGAGACAGGAGGATGGGGGGCTCTCTAGCTGCAAGTCCTGAGCTCGACTAGGTTCAGTGAGAGGAACTGTCTCAAGGACATAAGGTGGACACGCAGTAGAGGAGGACACAAGGCCCTTCTCAGGACTCTGCACCCGGACACGTGGGGTATGTGCGTCTGCTTGAGCACATTCATTGCACGCATGCGCACACACACTCACACACCCACATTTATATATATATATATATATATATATATATTTTTTTTTTTTTTTTTTGAGGCAGGGTCCACTCTAGCCTAGGCTGACCTGGAACTTATTCTCTAGCCTAGACAGGCCTCAGACTCACAGTGATCCTCCTACTTCAGCCTTCTGAGTGCTGGGATTAAAGGCATGAGCCACCATGCCCAGCTCATCTTTTTTTTTTTTTTTAATGGGGTCAGCATGTAAGCCAGGTACACAAGGTGGTGCATGTGTCTGGAGTTTGCGATGGCTAGAGGCCCTGGCATGCCCATTCTCTCGCTCTCTAATAAGTAAATAAAATATTTAAAAATAAAAATGGGGTCAGGCTCTCAATATAGAATCCAGGCTAGCCTTGAGTCCTTGATCCTCCCAAGGGCTGGGATGGCAGGTGAGCACCCCCATGCCTGGTTGAGGAAAGCAGGGTGTCCAGCTCTGTGAGAAAGTGTCCCAGTGGTTGAGGCATACACTGAGCATTTCCTCATAGGCGGGGAGAGTGGCAGAAACTTCCCCAGCCCATGGAGTAGCATAAGCAAGTTTGATGTGACTTCCAGTTCTACTTTCTATTGTAAGTTCCATTTATGGAATCAAATAGCAATTCACCATGTTTGCAAATCATGGCACAGCTCGATGCCAGGGCTGGCAGAGGTTCACGTGTTTACTGTACAGAGTGCCCAGGGAGGCTGTGCCCCTCAGCAGAGCAACAGCGCACTGCCAAACAGCTGTGAGCAGCAAGCTGCGAGCGAGTTCTGCTCATCCTCCAGGAGTTAGGTGACAAGGCAGAAGCTGCTTCCAGACAGCAGAGGTACTTGCTTTTACTGTCAGGACTTGGAACAGCTTTGGGATGCTTCTCTGTGCACGGACAAAACTCGAGAGTGAGGGAGTGTTGTGATTTTGCACATTTACAGTCAGCACTGTCTGAATGTGAACCCGAATTTGTTGCCCATTAGAAAACCCCTTCTTTTCAGCATTCTGTTGGGCTTGGTTCCCAGGCTCTGTGGAAGACTCAGAAAGCAAAGCTGGGGTCCGCTGTGGAGAAGGATGGGAAAGCCAATACTGCCTCCACAAGTTTTTCCAGAGGCCTGAAGCGCTCTCCAAAGCATTTGTTGTTTAGTTGAGCCGAATATCGAGTTAGCTTGCATGCATTCGGCTAGTGAGAGCATGTTGCAAGATATAGATGTGGGGGCTGGAGAGATGGCTTAGTGGTTAAGGCGCCTGCCTCCTAAGCCTAAGAACGCTGGTTCCAATCTCCAGCGGTTCCAATCACCAGGTCCCACGTTTAGCCAGATGGTGACGCAAGGGTGCAATGCCACACTTGACCACAAGGGGGCACACACATCTGGATTTCGTTCACAGCAGCTGAGATGCTACTGGCGCGCCCATCTCTATCTGTCTTCCTCTCCCTTTCTCTCTGTGTCTCTCTCCAAAAAAAAAAAAAAATTAATTAATTTAAAAAAAAGAAATAGATGCGGGACCGGGGGCTTTGGAGTCCTTTACCAAGAAGTATGCCTTGTCTGTGAATGACCTCTGCCAAGCTAGCCATCCTAAAATAAGGATTTTTCTTTCCTTGCTTATTTTTGAGACAGTCTCTAGCTCTGGCTGGCCTGGAACTCTCTATGTGGCCCAAGCTAGGTGGAACCCATGATTCTCCTTCAGCCTCCTGAGCACTGGGAGTGTAGGTGTGTGCTTCCACTTCCAGCTCTAAAACCTGAATTTTCTAGATCTATCATTGCTTGTGGACATGCCACCATGCCAGGTCCTGTTCTGTCCTGTCCTGGCCTCAGCCTAGAATGGTCATAGAAGTCTGGCCCTGAGGCTGCGTTTCTCTGCCACCCGGACCAGCACATGAAGACCCAGGCAGCTGGCTTTACCTATGGCATTGTGAGCAGCCCCACAGCTGGGCCCCAGGTGTGTGGGTAGCCAGGCTGTCTGCTTCGGCCCTTCTGTGCCCTGCTCTGGCATGGACATAGGCCTCGCCTGTGTTCCTGCCGCCTGGCTGCTTGCTGCCAGTTCAGATCCCAGGGCTTGGGCCTCATCCCAGTCTCGCGCCTCACAAGGAGCTGGCTGGTTCCTGTTAGCATCGCAGTCTGCCCTGCAAACTGAGCACAAGTGCTGCCAAGAGCTCGTGAAACCCGACTCCCTCTTGGCCCCTTCTGATCAGACCCTCCTGGATCATTCTGCCTGTTGAAGCAGACAGGACTGCGGGCTATGCCACGTCCCCTAGACTAGTCTGTTACTGCTTGGGAAAGGGCTGTGACTGGTCCCTGTGCTCTGATTAGTGACATCCCCTCCCCCAAAATGTAGTGCAACTGGCTCCCATCTGGAATTCTGGGTAATGCTAACCCCGGTTTGGAATAATTCCTAATGGCCTAGACTTGGATAAATACAAAGGCATCTTATCAAGAAAGGAGGCTCTCCCAGAACTTTCCCTTCCAGTCTTCAAAGTCAAAAGTTCCCAGTGATCTTTTTAAAAATTTTTTTTTCCTCAGTAGCTTATCTCAAGTCAGAGGGGATCTCATTCATGACAAGGCTTTTTGCAAAGGTGTCGATCCGACTGGTATTGACACCTCAGAAGAATGTTCTGCCCTAGAGCAGTCCCATCGGGTCAGGCAGGGTCTCTGTGCAAATGGGCCGTCAACTCACCACAGAGACAATCAGCCAAGTCTGCTTTTTGCCTCAGAGTTGACTTCTGTTTTCAGAGCTATTTTCGTTGTGGCCTCCTGCCTGGAGAAAAATATTGCTGGTCTGCCTGTGATGAAGTGTTGGGCTAGTGATCCACCGGTACACTGTTAGAGCATTCGGATGGCCGAGGCTTGGGAAGGGCTTTCATCTTTTCAAAACTCCTTTGCTTTGAATCAGTATTAATTTTTGCTCATCCAAATGCATACAGGAACAGAATTCATGAGGCGCCCTTCTGTTCTCTTGCTATGGAAAGCTAGTTGACAGTTGGTAAACAGATCCACGCAATTTACTATGTAGCTTATTTCCAATTGACAGAATCACTATAAATGACCCAGATTAGAATTTGTGTTTCTTCTTTTCTGGTGCATACAAAAGAAATCCAGTAAGTATCTCCAATGCTGCATTACTTTGTGATTTCTTTTTTCTGCTCTGGGGACAGAAGCAGGGCTTTGTGCTTGTTGGGCAAGTGAGCTTCCGCTGAGCCCAGCCCCACACTGTACTGTCTTGATTGCCTTGTTGTTTTCAGTGTATTTTAGAAATAAAGCGCTTACTCTGTCTTATCCATTAACAGAAAGTTATTCCCACTTCAAATCTGCTTTGATTAGATTATATGTACAAAGAAATATGTGAGTCATTGAAAATCTACTCTACCTAAGTCTCCAGGCTTAGTTAAAGGAGCCCGAAAACAGAGGTGTTCCAGACCTTTCTACTAAACTCTGAGAACCTTTTTGTTAGTTCTGAACCTACTTCTTCTAAAAGTGAAAGAGATGGAACAGAGCTTGTTGGTTCAGCTGGTGGTGGGAGGCCCAGAACCTGCTCTGAGCTGCTCTACCAGTCTCAAAGACTTTCCTGGGCCTCTCAGCATCCACACTGCAGATCACTCAAAAACCCCAGCGTAATAGGTGAGGTCCATTTCAACCCTTGAGACACCACTGGCAGGCTGGGGGAATGGCTTAGTGGTTAAAGGTGCTTGCTTGCAAAGCCTGCCAGTAGGTTCAACTGACTACTACACACATAAAGCTAGATAAATAAAATGGCCTATGCATCTGGCAGTTGTTTGCAGTAGCAAGACGTCATGGAGTACCCATTCTCTCTCTCTCTCTCTCAGATAAAAAACACATTTTTTTTTTTTTTAAAAAAAGATACCACTGGCTTCTTTAAGCCATACTCTGAGCCCAGCCCAGTGGGAGCCATGAGCTCCAATAGCGAGATGTGCTCAGAATCTAAGAGCTTTGATCTGTGTAGCAATCTCTTTGGCTGTTGTGATGAACGTGTTACCCTAAGGGAAGCTACTGTCTTGACTAATTTCTTAGGCATTTCTAAGAAAAACAAACAAGCAAACAAACAAACAAACCACAAAGGCTATTTCCTGGCACTTCTAGCAACTCTGACTCATCTTGAGTGTTCTTTCTTTTTTTTTTTTTTTTTTTTTTTAATTATTCCTTCCTTTGGGAACAAATTAAAGTTGTGTGTTTATTTCTGAGACCTGGAGAAGCACAAAAGGAAAGCTTGACAAAGGGATGAGTCTGTTCCATCGCAGATATTGGCCAGGGACTACACGAAAGGAAAGTGTTGGCATAGGCGTTGCATTATGCAGTGGGGTTACCTTATAATACTCTGTCAGAAGTTCCCTAGAGCTTTGACCCTTCTGACCCCTGTGCCACCCCAAACCATTGAGAGACCTGGGCACTGAAAAGAGCAGCCACCCTGATGCCACCTCTCCTTGGGCCAGGGCACTCAATCCGAGGAAGGGCAGTTGGGAACTCACTCAGCACCGGGGGTGGGGTGGGGAGCTCCTGCTCTGATCCCATGGTCTCTTCTCAGGTCTGACTGGAAAGAGCTGCGAGGCCCTTGCTGGGGTGGTGGTGAGGTGCGTGCTGAGCATGGCTGAGCCCAATGCTTTCAGCTTTTCTGAGAGGACCTTCATTCCTGAGCCATGAGCCATGGCCTCTCACCGCTGTGACGACAGGTGAAGGACAGGTGAGCGCCCCTCCCAGGTGAGGGCAGGAATGTAGGAGCTCACAGACAGACATGCGCGTTCCCGCAGCGTCATGAAGGTTACCATAGGTTTGTAACTGAAAACAACAGAAATCTACTCTCTGGCTACTCTGGAGATCCGAAGTCCAAAGTCCAGTGACTGGCCAGGGAGCTCCCACTGGCTGCTTGAGGGTGGTGGTGGGCCGAGGGCTGGAGGCTGTTCATGGCCGCGGGTTTGTTTCAAAATCGTCTGTTTCTCTTCTCTTTCCTCCTCGTCTTTCCTCCTCCCTTCCCTTGCCAGCCCCATCGCCTCTCCCCTTCCCTCCCCTCTCTTCCTCTTCTATTACACTGACTTCAGAGCCCACCCCAATTATGAGTGATATCTTCTCCAGACCCACTCTTAGCAATTACACCTGCAAAAGCCCTTTTCCCACGAAAGCTCAGTCACAGGTTCAACTTTTTTTTTTTTTTTTTTTTTGAGGTAGGGTCTCACTCTAAGCCCAGGCTGACCTGGGATGCACTATGTAGTCTCAGGGTGGCCTCAAACTTGGCAATCCTCCTACCTCTGCCTCCCAAGTGCTGGGATTAAAGTGTGTCACCATGCCCAGCTTTGTTGTTGTTGTTGTTGTTTGAGGTAGGGTCTCACTCTAGCCCAGGATGACCTGGAATTCACTATGTAGTCTCAGGCTGACCTCTGCCTCCCAAGTGTTGGGATTAAAAGTGTGTGCCAGGGCTGGAGAGATTGCTTAGTGGTTAAACACTTGCCTGTGAAGCCTAAGGACTCTGGTTTGAGGCTCAATTCTCCAGGACCTACATAAGCCAGATGCACAAGGGGGCGCACGCATCTGGAGTTTGTTTGCAGTGGCTGGAGGCCCTGGTGCGCCCATTCTTTCTCTCTCTCTGCTTGTCTATTTCTATATCTCTCTCTCTCATAAATAAATAAATAAAAAGTGTGTGCCACCTCGCCCAGCTCAGGTTCAATTTTTAAAATGTGTGTACAGCTTGGCACCATCTGACAACCACAATGAGTCAAAAAAATCCAGAAAACCCAAATACGGAAGGCAATGAGCACATCTATAACCCTTGACGAGCAGATGGAATGTGCTGGAGTTGTCATCTGGTTCTGTCTGTAGTGACTGTGGATCTTGGGCAAGACCCTCTCCTTCGCAGACCTGCTTTCTGCGTCTGTACAACGAGAAGGTGTGTTAGATACCTCCAAGCTGTGGTGTTCTGTGACCCACCACGAATGGCCTTTCTCCTGATGGGTTCTCTTGTGGGCTTATAAGCATGTTCATAGAAGCAAAGTGTCTCCATTCTTTCGCAGATAAAGCCAGATGTCTCCCAGACCTGGCTGCAGTTTCTACACTTTAGAATTTATACTCCCTCATGTGGGATGTCTGGAAGTTAGCTTCTACTGGGTCATATTTGACTTGGCTGCAGAAGTTAGCTTGGCAGTGCTCAGAAATACCACGCCTTTATAGTCTGAGTTTTTCCACAGTCTCCTTAGTATTCTGAATTCGAAACATGTTCCCTTCTTATTTTCCAATGGCATAAGTCAGCCTCTGGACTCCAGCATGTCCACTGAACTCACTGTCCCCAGAGCCACCCACACTTCCAATGGTGTGTCCTGGCTCTCAGGTGATCAAGGGAAAGGTGATGGATAAAGAAGAGAGGTTTGGAATTCTATATCATCCCGACTCCAGAAACCCTGAGTTTTACCTAATTGTACTGAAAAAACCTGAATCTTATTACCCCATACATCTACATGTGAGGCTTGGGCAAAGGAAGAACGTTGCCATGGAAATACACAATTGTTCCCAAAGGGAAACTTGTACACAGTCTTCTCTGTGTATCTCTGTGCATCTAAAATGCCAGTTCTGGGAGAGCCTGGGGCCTGGTCAGTGTGGCTCACAGCTGTGTGCTCAGTGCCTTGCCCAGGTGTGGCACATTGAGGCAGTCATTAAATTTCTGATTACGAACGAAAATGAATCCGCTTCTTTGAGGAGTTCAAATGTCTGGCAACGTCCTCATTTCTGATTCATCTCCAGTAGCCAGGACTGTTAGCAGGCGAACCCTTCAGGCTGCCGAGTGTCTGACTTAATGAACAATGCTAAGGGGATCGTCTCCTCAAAGGCTCTGTGCTCCCTCCACTCGAAGGGGAAAGAAGAGTGACACTCTTCATTCGCCTGTTTGGTAAATTTAGGTGTTTGGGCATTGGTCTTTCTTGTTGTCAATGTGTATATTATTTGTACAAAATGATGGCTTTAATTGTGACATTTTCATTCATGTTTATAGAATACTTTGATCGTGTCTTTACAGACTGCTTCTGCTTCTACATTCTCATTCTCCCCACCAGACAGTGAGCACACACACACACACACAGAGAGAGAGAGAGAGAGAGAGAGAGAGAGAGAGAGAGAGGGAGGGAGGGAGGGGGAGGGAGGGAGGGGGAGGGAGGGGGAGAGAATGAGAGGTTGGTCTACAGTACCAGATCAGCCCCTACAAAAACAAACAAGAACAAGGTCTGGGGGCCACCTAGTGGTAACTCTTAGTCCCTGCAGGCCCCTCCATTCATAAAGGAGCTGTCCACAAGAAGGCCTGGCACAGAGGGCGGGACTCAGAAGCCAGCCCACTGTCTCCGTCTCTCAAGGCAGGGAAGAGGAGAGTGAACCTAGCTCTGCTGGGGCCTCGCTTCCTCAGGATGCAGTGGCCAAACATGCCAGGATTGAGGCTGAACGTCCCAGAAACACCCCGAAGGCGTCCTCACCGATGCCTGACCCTGAGGGAGGGTGCGGAGGGTGGAAGTTAGCGCCAGGAAGGGGCAGAGTCCTTGTCTCCAAGGTAAGTCAGAATTGGGTCCTTTGCTGAATTCTGACCTTGGTGAGAACTGTACCTTGGTGAGACAGGACTGTAGGGACTTACACACACTGCAAATTTAGCATACGAGGAAAACCTGCTGGGAAAGAGGAAGGTGAACTACCCCTCTGTGCTCCTCACCCCCTCACAGGCTGACTGTGATGGCTGAAGCCCTGGCCAGGCTCACTGGCACTTCAGATGTCTGAGGGTTATTTTAAAATGTCCACTGGGTACTCAGGAGGCAGAGGTAGGAGGATTGCCATGAGTTCAAGGCCACCCTGAAACTAATATCCAGGTCAGCCTGAAGTAGAGCAAACACCCTACTTTGAACAAACAAACAACAACAACAACAACAAAAAGTCCACTGGGTGACAATGAGATGTCCTATGCATAAAGCAGTGTGTGGAACTACATGTGACAGAGCCTGCCTCAGAAAACCCAGGCCATGCAAAGGACCCCAGAAGTTCCTGTTATGTGACATAGAAGACCCAGCCCTTATGCAGTGTGGTGCTGACCCCCTGAAGTCTTCCTCTGCTCTGGCCTGCTTCTCCCTCCTTGGAAGTGCTGCATCTTTTTTTTTTTTTTTTTTTTTTTTTTTTGGTTTTTCGAGGTAGGGTCTCACTCTGGCCCAGGCTGACCTGGAATTAACTATGTAGTCTCAGGGTGGCCTTGAACTCACGGCAATCCTCCTACCTCTGCCTCCCGAGTGCTGGGATTAAAGGCGTGCGCCACCACGCCCGGCTGTGCTGCATCTTTTGATAAAAAGTTTCCGCTTCCCACGGGTCTCTGTCCAATTTCTTGTTCTACAGAGCCTTGATTCCC
The DNA here is from genome assembly GCA_036365145.1 of Orientallactaga sibirica. Classification (NCBI taxonomy): domain Eukaryota; kingdom Metazoa; phylum Chordata; class Mammalia; order Rodentia; family Dipodidae; genus Orientallactaga; species Orientallactaga sibirica. The sequence goes on along the minus strand of JAEOAD010002712.1, from coordinate 4,627,821 downwards.
CCCCCTTTTTTTTTTATTTTGTTTTATTTTTATTTGTTTATTTGCAAGTGACAGAGAAAGAGACAGAGAGAGAAAGAGAGAATGGGCGCACCAGGGCCTCCAGCCACTGCAAACAAACCCCAGATGCATGTGCCACCTTGTGCATCTGGCTTACGTGGGTCCTGGAGAATTAAGCCTCGAACTTGGGTCCTTAGGCTTCACAGACAAGCGCTTAACCACTAAGCCATCTCTCCAGCCCTGTTTGTTTGTTTTTGAGGTAGGGTCTCACTTTAGCTCAGGCTGACCTGGAATTCACTCTGTACTCTCAGGGTGGCTTTGAACTCACGGTGATCCTCTTACCTCTGCCTCCCGAGTGCTGGGATTAAAGGCATGTGCCACCATGCAGGTTCTGGCATCTGCCCATATTGTTGGGACCAAGAATTATTGCCATTGGTAACACAGAGGAGGGTCATCCAAGAGAGCGGCCGAAGAGAAAGGAGCAGGATTTAAATGAGGACTTTGGGCCACCACAGTTTCTGGGGCTCATAGAAGGAGACTTTGGAACCTTTCCACAAGCTTATCGGCTCACACGCGTCCTGAGGCACTGGGCCCCAAGATGGAAGGCGTGCTAGGAGATGGGAAATCAAGGGCCAGCCCTGGTCAGACACACACCCCTGGGAAGACCTTTTCCATTGCACTCTGCGTGCTATGGGCACCACAGAGATGCTGTGGTGTGAAGTCAGTTCTCACCATGTGCCCTGGCTCCTGCTTTTACCAAACCAAAGGCGGCTAGCCCTGCGCGCTCTTCTCGGCTGCCTTCAAGCTCTCCTCAGAAACTCCTGCATCTTTGCATCTAAACTAAACACAGCTTTCCCTCGTTCCCGAGGTTGGTATTCTTCTGTACTGCTCTCACACAGCGTCTCCACAGAGCACTTGACCACTGTCTTGACTTCATTCCCATCTGGCTTGTGTCCTAACCCTTCTGTAGAAAACACCCTTTTGGAGGCTGCTTATGATATTCCAGTTGCTAAGTCCAAAGCCTCATTAATAATTACATGTTGGTTTGATGTTTTTTTTCTAGCCACAGCCCCCGGTGTTCAAAGATGTGGCTTTATTTTCTTAGATCATGAACTCAACCTCCAAAGTCTGCTTAGCTACAGAAAATGTAGTCTTCCCAACACAAGATAAATGCAGTCAATTTTGAAAGCATACTCTCTTTTAACAGGAGCTTCTAAAGAGCTCCTTTCTTCTGTCTTCTGGGTGTACTTTTGGTCTTTGTAAATGCAGAGGACAATTTTCTGGGGGTGGAGCATGCATCATGCTGCTCTGGGGAGGAAAACAGCAGCACCCATCATGGCATCCTATTTACACCAACTTCTCATGGTACCATTTAAAAATTTTTTATTTTGGGCTGGAGAGATGGCTTAGCGATTAAGGTGCATGCCTGTGAAGCCTAAGGACCCCGGTTCAATTCTCCAGGTCCCATGTAAGCCAGATGCACTTGGTTGTGCATGCATCAGGAGTTCGTTTGTAGTGGCTAGAGGCCCTGGTGCACCCATTCTCTCCCTCTCTCTCAAATAAATAAATAAATACAATGTTTTTATTTTTTATTTTTATTTTATTTTTGAGAGAGAGAAAGAGGCAGAGAGAATGGGCATGGCAGGGCCTTTCAGCTGCTATAAACAGACTCTGGATGTGTGTGCCCCTTTGTGTGCATGTGTGACATTGCACACATGTGTCACTCTTGCATCTAGCTATGTGGGACTTGGAGATTTGAACAAGCATTCTTGGGCTTTGCCGACAAGCACTTTAACCACTAAGCTATCTCTCCAGCCCTCATGGTACCTTTTATTTATTTATTTATTTATTAACTTTTATTTATTTACTAGAGAGACAGAACTCTGAGAATGAATGTAGGGGTCCACCAGGGCCTCTTATACCTGTGAACAAACTCTAGACACATGCAGCACTTTGTGCATCTGCTTTATGTGAGTTCTGAAAAATAGAACCTCGGCTGGTGGGCTTTGCAAGTCAGGGTCTTTAACACTGAGCTATCTCCCCAGCCCTCATGGTGCCTTAAAATTTTTTTTTAGCTCTTCCAGTCTCTTTGATTTCATTGGCAGAAGCAAGATGATGAAGGGACCATGGTCATTTGGGAAGCGTCACAATAAGACACATACCCTGTGCCGCCGCTGTGGCTCTAAGGCCTACCACCTCCAGAAGTGGCAAGTGTGGCTACCCTGCCAAGTGCAAGAGAAAGTATAACTGGAGTGCCAGGGCTAAGAGGCAAAACACTACTGGAGCTGGGCAAATGAGGCACCTAAAATTGTCTTTCGTTGACTGGGGCGTGGGCTCCGTGAAGGAACAACACCTTAACCCGAACAGGCAGCTGTCGAAGCATCCAGCTCATCTGGAGAATTTCAGCTGTCAATCACAATAAAGGTTCTGGTTTCAATTTTTTTAATTTTATTTTTAAATTTTACGTATTGACAATTTTTGTGCATATATTTTGATCATAATCCCTTCCTATTACTTCTCTTTTACACGTTCCCATTCCCTCCCATTTAACCCTTCTTTCCAACTAGTTCCTCTTCTCTGATGATGATGATGATGTGTGTGTGTGTGTCCCACTGAGTGTAAGTAGGGTTGCTTACACTAGCATGAATATGGGGTTATTTATCATAGCACATGCAACTTCCCAGTGTCTACAACACTGAAGGAGTCGCCTCTCCTTTACCATTGACAGTTATCTTCCAGTAACTTCTCAGGGGGTAGTGCCCCATGCCCTCCTCTACCATCCACAGTGGAGTGTTGATGGGCTCAGTATTGCACAGGTCTTGTGTAGGTAGTAACAGTATTGTGAACTTGTGAGTGCAGCAGCCATGTCACAACTAGAGGACAGTGCTCCACAGCACTCCTTTCCATTCTCTGGCTTGTACATTAAAAAATATACATTTATTTATTTATTTATTCTAGTGAGACATAGAGAAAAAAATGGGCACACCAGGGCCTCTTGTTGCTGCAAACAAACTCCAGATGTATGCACCATTTTGTGCATCTGGCTTTATGTGAGAACTGGGGAACTGAACCCAGGCTGGCAGGCTTTGACAACATGTGCCTTTAACTGCTGAGCCATCTCTCCAGCCCGTGGTTCTTACATTCTTTCCATGCTTTCATCTGTGATGTTTCCTGAGCCTTGCGTAGAGTGATATAGATGTCTCATTTAGTGCTGAACACTCCACAGTCACTTATTTTCAACACTTTGATGAGTTTTGAGTCCCCAGTAGTCACCACAAACTGCCAAAAGAAGCTTTCTCTGATAGAAGGAGACAGCAGCATGAGCCTGTGGGCTTATATATCCACATGTAGAGGGCATTTTGATGAGCACAACATCTCCACCTATGCAAACAGCAGTAATAGCACAACATCTCCATCTATGCAAACAGCAGTAATAGCACAACATCTCCACCTATGCAAACAGCAGTAATAGCACAACATCTCCATCTATGCAAACAGCAGTAATAGCACAACATCTCCATCTATGCAAACAGCAGTAATAGCTTCCCTCCTTGTGGCTATGACTTCCCAGCTATGGGCTTTTGACTAGGTTTTCAGTACCAGGCATTAATTCCCTTCAACAAAATGGGCTTCAAATCCAACCAGAGAGCAGTTAGTTACCCCCATAACAGTTCTGCCACTATTGCACCACCGGTCATAGCTTGCCTAGTTGGTTGGTTATATATCTTGCAGGGTCCACTGCTCAGTAAGACTGTTGAGGATGTTTCTCCCCGCCCCCCCCCCCCGACCAGAAGACTGCATAGCACTTTCCAGCACTGATAGCTAGCCAGCAGGGAGAAGGCTTCCAGCTCAATTACTGCTTGATTTCTCAATGTTGTGACCAAAACAAGGTAGTAGTTATCTTCTTGTTGTTGGCACAAAATAACAGCCAAAAATCAGTTTAAAGGAAGAAGGCTTTATTTCAGCTTACATTTCCAGGTTACAGTCCATCATGGTGGGGCAGCTTGGTGGCAGAAACTTGAGGCAGCTGGTTCTATTCAGTCCATAGTTTAAAGTGGGTCTTTCCACCTTAATTGACCTAATTAAGATAATCACTTAGACACTAGTGGAGGCTAACCTAATCTAGATGATTCCTCACTGGAGATTCAAGGTTCTATCAATTGACAAGCAATATAACATAAACCACAATCTTACCATCTGATTATGGTGGGCAACCAAGGGCATTAGCAGTAGTTCTGTACTATTTAGAGGGGCCTCCCTGACCAACAACTAACCCTTGGCACTAGGATTTTTTTTTTCAAGGTAGGGTCTCACTCTGGCCCAGGCTGACCTGGAATTCACTATGTAGTCTCAGGGTGGCCTTGAACTCATGGCGATCCTCCTACCTCTGCCTCCCGAGTTCTAGGATTAAAGGCATGTGCCACCATGCCTGGCTGGCACTAGGATTTTCATTTAATACCTATGGCCTCTAGAAGCAGCATTATCCATCTGTGCAGGGGACTTCTGTTCATGGTGTTTATCCCTCAGTGCATCATCCTGAGCTGACGTTGCTCCTAATCTGCACATATCACACCATCATTTCTCCTTGTTCACATCCCGCTCTCCAGGTTCCAGCTCCTTTATGTCTTTTGGGTTCTTTATAGTGTTGTAGAAGAAATTTAATAACAGCAACAAAACCAGACCCAGATGATGACGATACTCTAAAACACATGTTTCTATTGTACAAGCCTTTACAAGGGAGTCAGCATGAGCCAGCTTGTCAAACACCCCTGAACAGTTTTCTGTTCTATATTTTTGCTTTCTTATCACTGATTTATTGCTAAGAAATTTTCTGTTTGTGCCCCCAAATCATGTAACCTTAGAAACTTGTAACCCACCAATAGTGTAAAGAATTCAAGGTGATTCCAGGCTGTCTGCCATATTCTCTATAAAACCCCTGAGTCGTCAGAGCTCAGGACTCAGACTTTGGAAGTTATTCCCCTGAGTTTATATTGACATGAATAAATTTTCTGATTCTCCAGTCTATCTCTAGTGCCATTTCTATGTGATTCAGTTTCCGGTAATATTTTTGGTGCATTGGCCGGGAAACCCCATTGTGCCCTCTGCTCACAGACAAGGCTGGCCCTTTGAGGCATCATCACTGTGGGCCTCTGCTGTGGCCAGGAGTGGTCAAAGAGTAAATGGAAGGTGCCACCTGGCCTTTGTTCAGGATCGACTACGGCCTGTGCTCTCAGAGTGTGCACTGCCCAATGGACCTTATGAGGAGAGTGGAAAAATCACCTGAGATTCCAGGAATCTGGTTAGGTACCCTAAGGTGCTCAGATCCACCAAGCTGGTGGATGAGAGCCTGATCACCTTGTGATCACCTTGTGTCCTTATAACTGCTCAGGTCACCTCAGGGGGAGGTGGCCATCAGGAATCTGAATGAAAAGTGGGTGTGGTATGAATGTGTGAGTGTATATATGTGGCTTACAGCACTGAGGCTGCAGCGTGACCTCTGTCCTGAGCAATGCCTGCCCAGGAAGTCTTTGTCTTTGTGTCTGTTCTGCAACACCAACACAGTGGGAAATTCATTGTGGGGGGAGTCTTCCACTAAGTCCACTGTCCTAGACTGTATGATCAAAAAAATACTTCAAAAAGGGATATTAAGATTATTATACTAAGATGACCCCAGGGAAGTTAAAGATCCTCTGTGAATTAAGATGGCCAGCTTTTAATGTTGAATGGCCCCCAGAGGGAACTCTGAATGTAACTAAGATTATAGACTGGGAAAATACAAGATTCTCCCACTCTTAAAATGTTGTAAAATGCTCCAGAGGCCTGAAATTCAAAACTCACCTTGGAATATGAAACAAAACAAAACAAAACCATAGACCAGGCAGGTGGACTCAGACCAGAAGCTTCACAGCCAGAGGCCCCCACCCACAAACCTGCCTCCAAATACACTCTTTAAAAAAATTTTTTATTTTAACTTATTTATGAGAGGGAAAGAAGCAAAAAGAGAGAGAGAATGGGCACATCAGGGCTTCTAGCCATTGCAAGCAAACTCCAGATGCATGCACTACCTTGTGTATCTGACTTACATGGGACCTGGAGAATTGAACTGAGGTCCTTAGGCTTTGCAGGCAAGCACCTTAATCGCTAAGCCATCTCTCCAGTCCCCCAATACACTCTTTGGTAAAGAGGGAAGACGAGGGCCTGCCTGGCTGGGCCTGGGAATGTCCTCCCTGGGGGAGGACAGCGCTGTTTGGCTACTGGGGGGGTTTCCATCACTCCTCAGCCTGACACTGGGGAAGGGGTTGAGCTAGGGAAGGAGACAAACCAAGGTGAAATCCTTGCCGCAAGTTTATGCCAGGGCCTCTGAGCTTAAGGTGGATGAGATGTTTGGTCCAGATCTGAGGGGTTCTCATACTGAAATTGCTTGTGGCGCTGTGCTAATGCCAACAGTTCCAGCCTTTGTTCCTCCATGGCTTTTGTCTCAGAGAAATGTTGCATCTATTTCAAAGTTTGTTTTGGCTCCCTTGCTCTGCCTATTCTTATAACTGACAGATACATAAAGCATAAAATGTGTATACGTTCTATGTTCCAGATACAGCTTACACTGTCACCTGACAACTAAACTTAAATGTTAACCAGAATGGTTTTAAACTTTTGTGTCATTCTCTAACCAGAAGTGCTCTGTACTTCTTTAACTAAATCTGTTTTGCTAATCAGGTGTATACAGTCCCTCAGAGTGGTTAATAAATGTATGTAGAAGCTAAAATGAACTAGAAACATCAGAGTTGAAAAGGACAACCAATATTTTGGTTCCTGCTCCCAGGTCAAAAGGCCATGGGAGATGATGGGACACTTCCAGCTTCCAGCCTTGGATAAGCTGCCTGCCTTGATTCGGCAGGACACAGAGACCCTGAGAAGGACTCTAAGTCAGTGTATGTGCAAAAGGAGAGTAACAACAGGATTGTTGTCTCCCTGGAAAAGCTTGCACAATAGAAACTTTTGTTTTACACTATCATCTGGGCCTGGTTTCTTTCTTAAATTACTTCTACCACAAAGGAAACTCCTCAGACCTTTCCCTTGCACCACCAGCATGGTCTGCACATGCTGTGGATATCCGGCTCTGTGTGGTCTGCACACGCTGTGAATGCTCCACTCTTCCAGCACCATGAGAACGCTCCCAGGAGCTGTGGGTCTTCCTGGTGCGGTCTGAGAGGAGGCTGCATGTGTTCTCTGCTATTGAGTCCTCGGTTATGTACAAATTTGTTAGATATCACCACAGTAGAAAACACATTTTTCATCACTGCTGAATACGTGCTTAACATAAACAGCTTCAGGAAACAGCATGTGAACCACGGTGTTGGGAATGTAGGAACTTGAAGAGGGCTTTCTCAAGATAACATGTGAAAGGAGGCCATGGCAACTGAGGACTGGAAACCTTCCCAGTGCTGGCTCCATGGAACAAAAGAGCAAACTCAGAAAAGGCCCCCATATACAAACACCAGAGAGGTGGGTACTATGTAAATGACCTAAAAAGGCCACTGCCCAGAGTTTTATGGGGAAGGCCTTTTCCAGCTCACCAGCCCACGCTCATTCTGGAAGTGCCTTTCTCTAATAAGCTGTTTCTATTTCTACATCTTATTACGTGTCTCTGGTGCAATTCCTTGTCCTGAGACACAGGGACCTGGGAACTGTGGCAGACTCTGATATTCTTTATTCCACTGCAGTTCGTTCCCATTGATGTGGTTTTATCCCAGTAAGTTGATGCTAGGATCCGGACAACCATTGCCTTCAAGGCACGTTTACTTGGTTCGGGTGGAGGAGTGTGGGTGCAGAACCAAAAAACTGGAAACAGCTACACACTTGTTTTGCTCTTCAGTGAAATGCACAGTTTTAGACTAACAGGGAGCCTTGTCTTCCAAGCTGCTGTCGCTCCTACGGGTTTAAATAAATCCATTCAGACATTCAACAGACTTTTTCTTCTCTTTAACCTTATCGGCTCCCTGTCTGGGAGCAGTGTGCATGGAGTATGATCAAATGATAAGAGAGTAATGAGCTTAAAGAAAATCAGAAATAATCCTTCAGTCAATGGTTCCAAACACTATACATCCTCTTGGTAATTATGATTGAGTGTGTGTTATGGGTGAGGCACTCTGTTCAGTATCTTACGTTGTTATTTCAATTGACCTTTATAACACCCCTATGGTATGGTGTAAATGTTACCTCCATTTGGTAAACAGGAAACCAAGATTAACCTAAATCTGGCTCCATCCCCTCCCCGCATAGGTAGTGGCCATGTCACATGCCCTTTCCTTCCTTTGATCTTATTCCACTTCCATAAACAAGGGAGGGATGGTCTCTTTAGGCTCAGAAAAAGCTCAACAGCTTACAAGACACAGTTGCTCCCATCGAGTCTGAAAAGTGACCTTCCACAGACAGACACGTACTGAGACAGCCGAACCCTCCTGTGCTCTCCTCACCCCAGCCTGGCTTCCGGGTGTATAGAGCTCAAGGTCATCCACAGGATGGCCCTGGATCCTTCCCCATAAATGACCTTCACGTTTCCTGAACTGCACATGACAAAAAGAGACAGAGGTCTTGAGAGACTAATTACTGATGTGTATGGAGTATGATCAAATGATAAGCTCAACACAAGCCCAAATCATCAAAACCAACAACTGTGGAATAAAACCTTCCAGATCATAAGATAAAAAACAAAATTAAAGGCAACATTTCCTGCTTTTAAACTGTTTCTCTTGAGTCCTGTGTCACATTATGTGTCACCTTGACCTAGCGGCGGGCGTCCTGCTTTCTCAGCTTTGTCACAGCCTCGCTGATGTGCTCAGAGTGTCTCGTCAGTGTGTTTTAGCATCCCCAACAAGTCAGAGCTTGGGTGATTGTGTGTAAGTCTTGCCTTCTGCGTTAGTTTTCCATTACAGTAACAAAATAACTGAAATAAACAACTTGAAGGAGAAAGAGTGACTTTGACCCTTGATTTTGGAGGTTTCTGTGCATGGTCACTTGGCCTTATTGCTATGGGCCTGAGGAGAGGCAGAACTTCATGGGGAGAGGATGGCAGGAGAGCTTCTCACCTCATACGGTAGAGAAACCAAATGAGAGCTAGGAGAAGGGGGGTGGGACACGACACACCTTTCGAGGGTACCCCCAACTTTGTAAAGTTTCTACCACCTCCCAGTAATGCCATCATCTGACAACAAAGCTGGTAGTGCATGGCCTTTGGGGACATGTCAGAGCCCAGCCATCACCCCACAAAGACTCATGTCTATTTCACAACGCAAAATGCAGCTGGTCTACCTCCAAGAAACCTCCAAATCTTCATAGTTCTGGCATTGCTCAAAAGTCCAAGTCCAAAGTCTCTTCTGAGAGACTTGAGGCGAACTGGCAGCTGTGGACCCTGTAACGCCAAACGACAAATTTCCGACATACTATCATGGGACAGCAGACAGAAAAGATCTCCATTCCACGAGGGAGGAATGCAGAGTAGGAAGAAGAATCAGACCAAGGCAAAGCCCAAGCACAGTGGGGCAAGCATCAACTCCTCGAGCTCTGTGTCTGGCATCTGAGGCACATGGCAGAGTGTGATTCCCAGATGGCTGGGGCAGCACCACCCCTACAGCCTTCCAGCTGTAGCTCACACAGCCTGTCTCTTGGGCCAGCTCCATTCATTGCTTGCAGTTTCCTTTGGTGAGGCCTACACATTCTGCCATCTCCAATTCCAGCTCTCTATATCTCATATTTGGCTTCACTCTCATAGCTTCATGAATTTCCCTCTCAAGGGCTTTGGACAAGAACTCTGGCCCTGCCACACACTGCCTATCCTCTTGGGCCTTCCTTTGAAATCTCGGTGTCAGCCTCCATGACTCTAACTCTTACATTCTCTAGGCCTGCACAGCCAACACCACGTAGACAGTGCCAAGGTCTCTTGCCAGCATGAACTGCACAACTGGGGCCCAGTGGTCTCTAGTGTCTGGGACAGCTGGGCATGGTTGTTCAGAGTGTGGATACAATTCCCTAGATAGTCATTTGCACACTGGGCACTCTGGGCCTCTCAAAGTCTTTCAAATATGTTTCCATTTTAAACCCATGAGTTTACAATGATGGGGTCTGAACAATTCTTACAATGCCCTCAGGCATCTTTCCTGGCTCAAAATACTTGTTTACTTTTTTGCTTGTTTGCTTGCTTGCGTGTGTGTGTGTGTGTGTGTGTGTGTGTGTGTGTGTGTGTTTTGAAATCAGCTCCATGTTGCTGAGATGAACATTCAAACCAGGCACAGTTTAGGGAGGAAGGGGTTTATGTCAAGCTCACAGATCCGGGGGAAGTTCCATCAGTGGTGGAAGAACTGCTTCCATACATCCAAACAGAGAGAAACCATCACCAGCCAGCAAATACCAAAAGCGACAGGCACCAGCGGAGAACAAACAGCAGGGACTCAGGCAGAGCTCAAACCTCTCTGCACACCTTTGAGCTGGAAATCAGATCCACCCCCAAACACACCTTAGGGCTGGACCCAGGATTTACCCCCAGTGACACCTCTTCCAGCCAGGCAGCTGAAGATCCAAGTTACAAGCTTTAGTAAAACACATGAATCTATGGGGGACAACATTCAAACTACCTCAGTATGTATGTATGCATGCATGAATGTAATATAATGTGAGGGTGTGTGTGAGTGTGTGTGTTGTATATATGTGTATATACCCTTCCAGCACCCTGTGTGCTCAACTGCAGTGGTTGAGGGACCACCTGTAGTGACTGGAGCAGGAGCAGAATGTGGAATGTCATCCTCCATTGCTCTGCCTCCTGCTCTTGTTCGATCCAGAGTCTCTTAATGATACCAGAGCTTTTTGCTTTTCGTAAGCCCTGGTGATTGCCTGGTTTCCACTACCCTTTGCACAACTGGGGTTACAGGAGCACATGGCCATGCCCAGCTGTTTATATGGGTTGTGGAGGTTTGAACTTGGGTAGTTTCAAGCACCCTCAGGTCATCAGGTGTGGGCAGGAGGAACGCTTAACTGCTGAGCTTTCTCTCCAGCAATTGGCTTCATTTTTGTGGTGCTAATCTTTTTTAGCAACTATATCTTTCTTGGCCTCAACTACACAAACTTTTCTAGCCAAACTATAATTTTCAGGTTTTTCCACTCTGTTCTTTGTTTCTTCCTTTTTTTCTTTTTTGAGATAAAGTTTCACACTCTATCTCAGGTGGCCTAGAATTCTTTTTGTTTTGTTTTGTTTTGTTTTTGGTTGTTCGAGGTAGGGGCTCACTCTAACCCAGGCTGAACTGGAATTCACTCTGTATTCTCAGAGTAGCCTTGAGCTCACAGTGATCCTCCTACCTCTGCCTCCTGAGTGCTGGGATTAAAGGCATGCGCCACCATGCCCGGCTTTGAATTCATTTTTAGTTCAGGTTGGCCTCAGTCACATGACAATTCAACTGTCTCAGGCTCCCAAGACTGGAACTGTAGGAATTGAGTCACAAAATCTGCTTTTTACTAGCAATTCTCATAGTAACTATGGCTAAATGCTGTCAGCAATGGCCATGCCACTACCTGCATGCTGGGCTGCCTTCCAGCACCCTCTGTTGGATAAAGTAATCTATCACCTTTAAAAAAATTATTTATTTGTGACGAGAGAGAGAGAGAGAGAGAGAGAGAGAGAGAGAGAGAAAGAGAGTATGGGTGTGCCATGGCCTTTGTTGCTGCAAACATACTTGAGATGCATGTACCACTTTGTGCATCTAGCTTTACATGGGCACTGGGGAATAAAACTGGGGCTGACAGGCTTTGCAAGCAAGTACCTTTAACTGCTGAGCCATCACTTCAGCCCCATCATCTTGCAACTCAGTTTCCCACAAAATCTCAAGGCATGGGTGAAATACGGACAAATCTTCTGTGACAATGCAGCACAAATGGCCTCTCCACCAATCCCCAGTACAGTCCCCATACCCAGCTGGAACCTCTGGAGCAGAGACTGTACTGTCCACATTTTATTTTTCTGAGGTAGGGTCTCACTCTAGCTCAGGCTGACCTGGAATTCACTATGTAGTCTCAGGGTGGCCTTGAACTCTTGGCGATCCTCCAGCTTCTGCCTCCCGAGTGCTGGAATTAAAGGAGTGTGCCTGGCTCTGTCCACATTCTTATCAGCATCCTGCCCTGAGCCTCCACTAGAATCACCTGTTAACCTCTGCTAATAGCAGCCTAAACCTTTTTTAGCCTGTTTCTCTGAACTTTGCTAAATTCCTCTTGCAAGCTACTTGCAAAGGCAGTTTCTGAGCCACATGGCCAGGTATAGTCTCAGACGCAGACTCACTCCTGATTTCAGAATATCTTTGAATACTAGATACATTTAACTTGTTCAATTGTTATTAAAGTTATTAAAATATTAAAATTAATAAAACATCATTAAAAATGTCAAGTGGGGGGGGCGTGAGAAATGGCTCAGCAAGTAAAATCACTTGCTATGCAAGCATGAGGACCTCAGAGGTCTGAGACCTCCTAAATTCAATCCCCAGCACCCACATAAAAAGCTGGGCATGGCTATGTACGCCTATGATCCCAGTCTTGTGGGGAGCAAAGGCAAGAGAATTTCTGGGTTCACCAGTCAGTCAGTTTGACCACAAATGGCAGCTCCAGGTTCAGCGAGAGACTGAGTCTCAAGGAAACAAGTGGAAGAGCTATAGAGGACACTCAGTGTTCGTTGGACTCCACGCACGAGGTACATGCATCTGCACACACGTGCAAATACCACACACCACACACACTTCACACAAAAACATCTAATAGTATAAATCTTTAATCACAGCTACTCAGGAAGTGGAGGTAGCAGGATTCCAAGTTCAAGCCCTGGGTGAACGCACGGCCATTCTGAGCAACTCAATGAATCCCTGTCTCAAAACAAAAGACAGCAAAAGAGGACTAGAGCTGTAGCTGAGTAGGAGAGCTCCTGCTTGTGTGCACAAGGCCTTGCGTTGAATCCCCAGTTTAAAAAAAATTCCTCATGAACCGGGTGTGGTGGTGCATGCCTTTAATCCCAGTACCCGGGAGGCAGGAGGTAGGAGGATCGCCATGTGTTTGAGGCCACCCTGAGACTACATAGTGAATTTCAGGTCAGCTTGGGCTAGAGTGAGACCCTACCTTGAAAAAAAAAACCCTCATAATAATAGCTAAGCACTTAATTTTAATACCTACCTCCATGTCATATTTGGAAATGAGATTGCTTTTCAACTAGAAAAAAGTGACTTGTTTCTGAGTTTTTCACTTTACTTAATATTTTTCCTTATGAAAATTAATGAAATAAAATATGCTTCAGCATGAGAGAACAGTTCCCTCTGCTGTGAACAAAACATGTACATATTGTAGCCAACATTAATGAACACACACATATGTATATATGTATCTATATATTTATTTATTTATTGTTAGGGAGTGTGTGGTGCATGCACATGTGTGTGCAGATGAGTGTGTCCTAGGTGTCTGTGGGCAGAGGTCAGGGGAAGATGTCCGGTGTCCTCCTCTATCACTGCCTTATTTCTCTGAGAAGGACTCACTGAACCTGGAGCTTGGCATTTTTCAGTGGGACAGCTCCCCAGGGACCCCAGCAATCCTCTTCCTGGCCTTCCCCAGCACTGGGGTGGCAGGCAGCATGGCCACGCCCCGGCTTTTCATTTGGGTGCTCAGATCCAGCTCAGGGCTTCACGCTCGCACAGCAAGCAAACTACCTCCTCAGCCCTGAACTCTCTCTTCTAAGTTCAGTGACTGTCACCTTGACCTTCTATGAGATGCAGCAGAATTGTTTCTGGAAATGATATGTAGAATTTCTCTGATGCTGATTTCTAAGCACAACTGCATTAGTAGCTTTTAGCAATGTTTTTTTTAAGATATATTTTTTAAATATTTTATTTTATTTATTTATTTGAGAGAGATACAGAAATAGGCAGGTAGAGAGAGAGAGAGAGAGAGAGAGAGAGAGAGAGAGAGAGAGAGAATGGGTGCGCCAGGGCCTCCAGCCACTGCAAACGAACTCCAGATGCATGCACCCCCTTGTGCATCTGGCTTACGTGGGTCCTGGAGAATCGAGCCTCGAACCGGGTCCTTAGACTTCATAGGCAAGCGTTTAACCACTAAGCCATCTCTCCAGCCCCTTAGCAATGTTTTAATAGCTTTTGTTGCCCATCCCTGCCGGACCCATATTTCATAATTCTTATCATTATTTTCCAGTTTAGTAGGTAGTGACCAACAAAACATTTCCCAGTTTGGAAACTACATGTAATCTGCTGCATTCAAAGTCATATTTAAAAGCAAGCACGCACACACATCCCTCGTCATTTTGCAAACACTCGGGTTGTTGAGCAGCTCGCAGCATGTGTGCTCTTTGGGGGATGGGTCTCACTGCCTATCACGGATTTCACGCATATGAAAACCTTCACTCTAAAGGGGTCTGTAGCTGGGCAGATTTGATTAGAAATAGTATTATCACGAAGAATTGTAAATTTCAATTAATCAGCTGAGATAGCATTAAAACCATATGTACCCTTTCTACTCACGTTAGAAATCTCTCAACAACTGTGCAAGCCATCTTTTCCTTTTCTAACCATATGCGACTATGTTTCATTAATAGCTCAGAGAACAACTAGAAATCTTGCTGATGAATTTCATTCTTTGCTATTTAAAAATGTCTGAAGGCTGTTTCCATGAGCTGTGCTCGTTTGGTCGTCACAAATCATATGTTGGAGTTGGCCACTTTTTTATCTTCACTTATTTTTATTTATTTTGGGTCTTTTTTTTAAAGATAGGATCTCACTATAGCTCAAGCTGACCTGGAATTCACTATGTAGTCTCAGGCTGGCCTTGAACTCACAGTGATCCTATACTTTTGTCTCCCAAATGCTGGGATTAAAGGCATGCGGCACTATGCCCGGCATTTATCTTATTTTAAAAACATAATTAGTTAATTAATTTGTATATGTGTGTGTATAGGCACATCAGAGCCTGTTGCCACTGCAAATGAATACCAGATGCTTGTGCCACTTTGCCAGTTTACATAGGCGGCTTGGAAATTGAACACAAGCTGACTTTATAAGCAAACATCTTTAACTGCTGAGCCATCTTCCCAATCTCAAATTTGTCACTTTTGTTGAATTTTATACTTTAAAAAAATATTTTAGGGCTGGAGGGATGGCTTAGCGGTTAAGGCATTTGTCTGCAAAGCCAAAGGACCTCGGTTTGATTCCCCAGGACCCATGTAAGCCAGATGCACAATGTGGCACATGCGTCTGGAGTTGGTTTGCAGTGGCTGGAGGCCCTGGAGCACCCATTCTCTCTCTCTCTTTCTCTCTCAAATAAATAAATAAAATAAAAATATTTTAAATAATTTGCCTTTAAAAGTCTAGCATTCTCCATTTATTTTTAAAATATGCCATAAGCCAGGCACGGTGGTGTACATCTGCAATCCCAGGAGTTGGGAGGCTGATGCAGGAGGAGTTCTGTGAGTGCCAGGCTAGCCTGTGCTACAGAGTGAGACCTTATCACACGAAAACAAAACCAGGGGTTGGAGACATGGCTCTGTGGTGAAATGGCTGACAATGAGCATGAGGACCTGAGTTCAGATCCCCAGCAGCAGTGTGAAAATGAGGGGTGTGGTGTGGGCACACATCTGCAACCCCAGCACTGAGGAGACACAGATGAGGTCCCTGGCGCTCACTGGCCAGCTAGTCCTGCCAGAGTGGGGACTTGTAGGTTTAGCAAGAAAACCTGTCAGAAAAAAACAGGAGGAACTGTCTCAAAGGGAAGGAGAGACACTGAGAAAGACAACTGACTTTGGCCTCAGGCTTGCATATATATGTGTACACATATGTATAAGCACCAGCAAATACACATACAGCTACATACATAACAAATGTGTGCACGCACACACACACACACACACACAAAAAAACCCAAAGTCCAAGGCAATAACAACAGACCCTCAAACGAAGCTTATTTGAATCGCTGGTTTCCCAACACTGCCACTGTTTAGAGGTCTGGGTATCTGGTGGATGTCTGTCCTTTTGATTTTATCATTTTTTCCTTCTAATAATAAGGCAAATTCATCCCAATTTAATAAAATGTACACATGATGCAAACGTGAAAAATATCTCACTGTGATAGTTTATATATATGGCCCCACAGACTCAGGCGTTTTATTAAATTGAGTTTGCCGCTTCAGCAGGCAGACTTCTGCTAAGGGGTGTGTGTCACGGGGGGATCTGCATTCCAGCCCAAAGGTACCCTGAGTTGGAGCAATGGAAGGGTCCCTGATTGGCACTTTTTGGTGTTTGCTGACTCATGGTGGTTTGATCTCTGCTTGAATGTACGCAAATAGCTTCTTCCACCACTGAAGGAATGTCCCTGGATCTGTAAGCTCAAAACAAATTCCTTCCTGCCATAAACTGTGTGTTGGATGCTCAGCTCAGCATGGTAGAGGTATTTAATACACTCGCTGATGTCTTGACAGGAAAATGCTTCATGATGAACTGTGAATAGTGTAGATATAAAATACCAACTGTTCGTCGTCTTATGGTGTGCCCCCCCCACACACACAACCAAAAGCAGCTGATGGGAGGAAAGATTTGTTTTGGCTTTCAGTCTAGAGGAAAGTTTCATGATGGCAGGGGAAGGCAAGGCAGGCAGAGAGGCTGAACATCTCTACCACAGCAGACGGAAAACAGCAGCAGGAGAGTGAGCCAAATTCTGGCAAGGGGGTGCTGTCTACAATACCCCTAAGCCTGCCCAAACAACATACCTCCTTCAGCAAGGCTCCACCTTCCAAACTGCTATCCAATGGGGACCAAGCTCTGAGAACACAGGAGTTTATGGGGGACATCTGGTTGAAACCAGCACACAGGACTTCATCAGATTTAACTGTGCAGCCACGAACACAGCAGAGTGAAAGGATAACCCACAGAGAGGGAGGAAATATTTGCAAGTTGTGGACCTCACAGGAGGCTAATGTGCAGAATACAACTCCACCACAAGGACACCATTTAGAAACGGGTAAAGGACTTGATTAGACATTTCTCTAAGGAAGATATGTAAATTACCAATAAGCACATGGAATGAGGGTCAATATCACTCATCATCAGAGAAATATAAATCAGAAGTACAATGAAATACCACCTTATGTCCTGGCTACTATAAAACTAACCAATCAGAAAACAACAAGTGCTAGCAAGGATGTGGAGAAGCTGGAACCCCCGGACATGCGGTGTTGTGCAGGCCTCACCATTTTACATTCTGGCCTCCATGGAAACAGGATGGTGGCTCCTGGAGAAAGTCAAAGAAATACTATTTGATGGAGCAATTTTCAGATCTGTGCACATACCCCAAATAATTGAAAGCAGGGTCTCAAAGAGATATGTGTTCATAGTGAGAGGGAGTCAAGAAACTTGTTAGGTAGTTAGGGTGACCGGGCCCCTGAAAGCATCCTTGCAGTCACCACTTTTCTAGAGATCAAAGCGTGATCTGACTTCTTATCTCTTCCCTCGATCTGTTTTTGCACAACGAACCTGGGCCCCTCCTGGGAGGAAGGTCTTCATTCTTAGGATTTAATCCTGACATTGTGGTTGGTCAAATTCAGTCCCCAGAACTTGGCATCAGGGCTGGCCTCTTCCTGAGACAGCCCCTAGCCCAGACCAATCTCTGTTTCTGTGGCTCACTGGAGACAGAAGGTAGGGCCCACCACCACACGGTTATACACACGCTTACCGGGGAGAGCAAGCTCTCTGGGCTGCCTGGCCTCTCCTGAACCTCCAGGTTCTGGTGAATTTCCCCTCATCTTGGCCTGGCTGGGCTGAGACAAGGGGACAACTCCTTGACCCCTATTCCTACATGGGCTCTTTACCCCTCCTGCCCTCCACATGGCAAGGCAGGCGCTCTTTGTACTTTCTTTTCTTTCCTCTCTAAATCTTTTTTTGCATTTCTTCCCAGCCCATCACATGAGCTCTCAGACTATGTGGGTGTATTCATTTTCCTTCTCTTGGTTCTATACTTCCCTAAATAAATGTAATAATTTAATAAGTATCCCTCTCAGCTTGGTTTGCCCAATTCTTTGATTAAATGTAAACATGAACCCAGGGTTTGGGGTTCAAGGACTTTCCTGAACTCCTGACACCCTGCTTTAATAGCATTCTGATTCCCAAGAGCAAAGGTGGAAGCCATCTGCCAGCGAGTGGGTGGATGAAATGTGACATGAATGGCGATGACATAAAAAGACAGGAAATTCTCCCACATGCTACAACACAGACAAGTACATGCTACAACATGGACAAACACATGATACAACACAGATAAGCACATGCTCTAACATGGACAAACATTAAAGGTATTTCATTAGGTAAAATAATCGAGTCACTAAAGGACAAGTGTTTTATTGTGGTCGCTGGAGCAGTGTAATTCCTAGGGACACGGTAAAAAGGTGGCTGCCGAGGGCTGGAGGGAGGAGGGGAGTGAGGGGCTGCTGTCCCGTGGGCACAGTTTCAGGCACCCGAGCTGCATATCAATGTGGAAGGAACACTGTGGAGCTGTGCATCTGGAAAAGCTTAATATGGCGTGATGGTTAATCTTGTCATTTTGACAGGAAACTATAGATAGTAGGCTTCGCTGGAGGATGTGGGTCAGGAGGGTCGTGTGTGTGAGGGCTGTATCCTGCTCTGCTCTCTTCCTGTCTGTCTCCCCCCATGTGCCATGAAGTGAGCCACTCTGCTCTCACACACTCCACCACACATGTGCCCAGAGGCAACAGGGCCGAGTGACAGGACTGAAACTTCCAAAGCCACGAGTGAAAACGTCTTTTCCTCCTTTAAATGGTCCCTCTCTCAGGTAACACACCCACCTATAAGTTGCATGTGAATACCATCACACAGCACACTTGCCAATCTTTAATATCATTTATTAACTTTGTGTCATTTCTTTGTGACCTTAAGGCTTGAAGCCAGGGCCTTGCATAAGCTAGGCAAGTGCTTTTTCACTAAGTTGCCTCACATATGCTAAGCAAGGGTGTAGTGCTGAGCCGATCCCAGGCCTTTTTTTTTTATTAAAAACTTTACTTTTTATTTGTTTACTTACTTAATTAATTTTGTTTTTTTGAAGTAGGGTTTCACTGTAGTTCAGGCTGACCTGGAATTCACTATGTACTCTCAGGGTGGCCTTGAACTCATGGTGATCCTCTTACCTCTGTCTCCCAAGTGCTGGGATTGAAGGCATGTGCCACTACACCTGGCTTATTTTTTTTTTATTATTTATTTTGAGAGAGAGAGAATGAGGGGGAGAGAGAGAGAGCACACCAGGGCCTTCAGCCACTGCGAATGTACTCCAGACATGTATGTCCCCTCGTGTGCATGTGCGGCACTGCTGTGCGCGCATCACTATGCATCTGGCTGTGTGGGACCTGGAGATTTGAATAGAGTTCTTAGGCTTCACAGACAAGTGCCTTAACTGCTAAGCCATCTTTCTAGCCCTAAAAATATTTTTATTTATTTATTTGCAAGCAGAGATGGGGGGGGGGAGAGAGAGAGAATGGGTATAATAGGGCTCCTATCCTTAAAATGAACTCTAGATGCATGTGCCACTGTGATTCTGGCTTTATGTGGGTACTGCAGAATCAAACCTGGTTGTTGGGCTTTGCAGGCAAGTGCCTTAACTGCTGAGCCATCTCTCCAGCCTTACTTTTTATTTTTTTAATTTTTGTTTTTTTGAGGCAGGGTCTCATTCTAGCCCAGGAATTCACTATGTAGTCTCAAAGTGGCCTTGAACTCATGGCCATCCTCCTACCTCTGATTCCCAAGTGCTAGGACTAAAGCCATGCGTCACCACACCTGGCCTCCTACTTTTTTGAGACAGGGTTTCAATGACTTTTCCAGGCTGACCCTGAACTCACTGTATAGCCCAGGCAGTCTTTGAACGTGCAATTCTGCCTCGGCCTCCCAAGTAGCTGGGATCACAGGCCTGCATCACCAGGGCCAGCTTACCATGCATCCATCTTTTTTTTCTTCCTTTCTTTTCTTTTGTTTCTTTCCACAAGTGAAATACATTTTATTTGGATAAAACCTTACAGACATTGAGGTAACAGGCCACACAATCCCCAAGAAACCTTCTGTAAATGTATGCTTAGGCTGGAAGGATCTGGGGCAGGGCACCTTCACAGGACCCCGTCCAGAATGCTCAGCTCTCTGGAGAGAAGGTGATGGTGTAACAGTCCGAGCTCCTGGAGCAAGCAGTTTGGGATTCGGCCTGTCTTTGAGCATTTTACACCCTTGTTTCCAAATATTCTGCCTTCCTTCTTTCTTGGTAGATCATCTATTCACACCTCTTATCTGCAACTGGCTCATGATGTTTTTTATTAAGTGTATTAAATCTGCATGTAATAAAAACACCACAGCATGTTTTCCACAAATACATTCCCAGGTCATCACTTACTCTTTTTTTTTTTTTTTTTTTTTGGTGGTACTGCGGACTGAACCCAGGATCTTCTGCCGGCATGCCCTTTGACTGAGCCATATCTTCAGACTGCTAACCCTTAATTAAACCTTGGCTATTTTCTTTTTAAACATTATGTTTCTGATTTCCGTAAGCCAACTCTGTCTCCTTTTGTGTCTTCAAATGAACATGGTGTGTGTTTGTGCAGACGGGTAAGTGGAAATGACACTGAGCCTGCATCAATACCCTATCGGTGGTTAAGGAATGACTCCGGAGCCGGTTTCTCATCCCCCTGCCTCAGAGGGCCCAGTTCTGACTCTACCACTTCCTTTGCCAAAGTCTTGGCGCTACAGTTACCAAATAAAGAAGCCAGTTACATTTTATTGCCAGATGCAAATATACAGAGTCAAATTTGAATTTCAGAGAAGCCGGGACTATTTTTGGCAAGCATAATGATGTCCCCCAAATAGCACAGGCCAAATTCAGTTCCCACTGGGCCTGCGGTACATCTCTGGGATTAACATGGTGGTGCTGGGGTTCTGGAAATAGAAGGCCGTTCTCAGTTCTCAGGCCTTCAAACGCTGGTTTCCTGCAGACCTTTGCAACCGAGGGGGGGCGGAATTCGCCGACCAATACAATGACAGCTAAATTAACTTGGCGGAGGCCAGGCGGTGGGCATGCCCCGCTCACCCTCCCCCGCAGACGCATTCCTAGGGTGAGAGAAGGATCCAGAAGCCCCAGGTCTCGACGGGAGCCCAGGTAACCGCTCGTGGGCGTGTGGCACCCGGCGGCGCGCTCCACGCGGGCGACCCCGAGGGCACGCAGGCTCCCGCCGGGGCCGAGCACGCTTCGCGGGATCCGGGATCCGCGCCAGGCCTCGCTCCCCGCGGGCGCCCGGGCGGCGGCTGGACGCGGCGCTGCGAGCCGAGCGGGGCCGAGCCGAACCGAGCGGAGCCGAGCGGGGCCGAGAGGGGCCGAGCCGAGCCGAGAGGGGCCGAGCCGAACCGAGCGGGGCCGAGAGGGGCCGAGCCGAGCGGGGCCGAGAGGGGCCGAGCCGAACCGAGCGGGGCCGAGAGGGGCCGAGCCGAGCCGAGAGGGGCCGAGCGGAGCCGAGCCGAGCGGAGCCGAGCGGAGGTGAAGGCCGCGCGCGGGGGCCGGGCGGGAGGCGCGCGGGGGCGCGGGGGCGCGCGTCGCCGGGCCGTCCCTCACAGCCTGGGACGCGGAGGTGGTGGGTGGGGCCGGGCGCTGGAGGAGGGGACCGGCGGCCGCGTGACGACCCCTCCCAGGGGTCACTGTGCCTCAGTTTACCCGGTGACGGATCCGGGAAACCGCCGGGCGCGCTCCGCTCCCTCCCGGCTCCCGCGCGCGCCCGAGGCCGGCGAGGAGACAAAGCCCCGGCGCGTCCCCGCGCTCCCGCCGCCGCCGCCGCCGCTCCGCCTGGGCCTCGTCCCTCGCCTCGTCGCGCCGCCGTGGGGCCTCGCGTCGCCTCTCCGGCGCGCGCAGGCGCAGAGGGGCGCGGCGGGAGTGGGTGACGCGCCGCGGGTTCGGGTCCCGCAGCGCACCTGCTCCCGCGCCGGGGCCGTCTTGGCTGTCCGGGTCCCGCACCGGAGCTGCGGTGAGGCCAAGGCCCTGATGAAACCGCCCGTTTTTGTGGTGGACAGACGTCTGGGGGGACACGAAGCTAGTCAGCATGGGCTTTCTACCTGTGTGCAGCCTGCTTCCCCCTCCATCCCTCCATCCCTCTCTCCTTGCTTCCTTCCTTCTTTCCTTCCTTCCTTCCTTCCCTCTTTTTCTCTTTCCTTTCCTCCCTTCCTCCCTCCCTTCCTTCCTCCCTCCCTCCTTTTCTCTTTCCTTTCCTCCCTCCCTCCCTTCTTTCCTTCCTTCCTTTTCTCCTTCCCTCCCTCCCTCTCTCTCTTTCTTCCTTCCTTTTCTCTTCCCTCCCTCCCTCCCTCCCAACTAGGGGAAGTGTGCCATAAATGTTGCACTGCGCTTCCTGCCCTGGGTGAAATCCTTGGCTCTTATAAGGATCCTTGACCCCACCTCCGAAGCCCCGGCACCCTGCCTTGAGTCCCCTGCCTTGAGTCTGTGCATATGGTGGCACTGGGAGGCAGAAGGATCAGTTCAAGGCCAGCCACTGCTACATTAGACTTGTCCCCCCAAAAAAAAAAAAAAACAGAAATACATAGGGTTCTAAATAATATTGAAACAGAGTTATCAAAATCACTTGATTACTTTGTTTTTGTGGTACTGGGAATTGAACTCAAGGCCTGATACATACTAAGCAAACATTCTAGCCGGGACCTGCTACTTTATTGATGCATCACGTCACAAGATTTTCTCAGAAGCAGTTAATTACTGTCATCTCAAAGTGATGGTACCAGTGAATGACACTTGCAGATTTGAGCAGTTGCCCTGTGGCATGAAGATATGTGACTTATTGTCACCAGAGCTGATCACCAGAATTACTGCAGCAGTGGAATATTTATTTTCAGCTTCAGATTCACAGAGTAATGTCTGAGGAAAAAAATGGCATGAGCTCTCAGCCCCTGAATTGTACCAGTGGGCATCTTGGGAACGGAGGGCTGGGACCCTACCTTACAGCTTGCTTAGAGGTGGCAGTTTTTCTTCTAAGGTCTATTTTGGTATTTGTTTAGTTCTTTTTTATATATATTGTTTCTTAGGGTCTTATTATATAGCTCAGGTTGGCCTGGAACTGTAACTTGGAGTCCTCCTGCCTCAGCTTCCCACATGCAGGGATCACAGCTGTGGGCCTCCGTGTCCATAATGAAGTCAGTGTCTCCCTCCTTGTGCTCCTGTCCACACTTGTCCTGAATGGTAACAGCTTCTGAGGGGATTGCTGATGTCTGCACACATACCTGTCCACACTTGTCCTGAATGGTAACAGCTTCTGAGGGGATTGCTGATGTCTGCACACATACCTGTTCACACTTGTCCTGAATGGTAACAGCTTCTGAGGGGATTGCTGATATCTGCACACATACCTGTTCATGCCTTTTCTGAATGGTAACAGCTTCTGAGAGGGAATTGCTGATGTCTGCACACATACCTGTCCACACTTGTTCTGAGGAATTGCTGATGTCTGCACACATACCTGTTCACACTTGTTCTGAGGGAATTGCTGATGTCTGCACACATATGTGTTCTGACCACATACATGGTCTTCTCTGGATCATCCATAGAGAATATTCTGGTGACAGTATATGTGTCACATAGTGCGCTCCATACACCCTGAGTGTGTGTGCACGTGCACGCACGCAAGTGCATCTGCTCTATGTGCATGTCCTTCATCACTCCTCCATGTGTTTTCTTGAGACGGTCTCTCACTGAGTGTGGAGCTGCCGTGTTTGTGAGCCTCAGAGGTCTGTGCTCCCCACAGGACTGGCATTACCAGTATGTGTGGCCAGGCACAGCTGTTTGCATAGGTGTTGGGGAATCCAGCTCCCGCAGTCTCCGGCCTTCTCAAGCTCTCTTGCAAGCATGGGAAGCACTCATCCATTGAGCCAGCTCCCAGAGCCTTTCTCTCTCCCTCTCTCTCTTTTTGTGGACATAAATGTTGTTGGTGTGTATTAGTTTTTGTCACTGTGATGAAAATATTTGACAGAAATGACTTAGAGGAAAGATTGATTTTGGCTCACAGTGTCAGGGGTTTGGTTCATCATGGCAGGGAGGGTGTGGTGGAACAGAGCAGTTCACATCATGATGGGCCAGGAAGCAGAGAAAGGGGAGTGCAGACTTTGGGATGGTCCTTTCCTTTTGTCCCATCTGGGGCCTCGCCCATGGGCTGGAGCCACCACATTTAGAATAGGCTGCCCCCCTAAGTTAGGCCCTCCTGGAAATGCCCTCACAGATATCCCTGGGTGTACCTCACCAGTCTCAACATGATTCTACATCTAGTCAGGTGGGCAGAAGGCAAAGAGATTAATTACCACATACCCCACATATTTAAAAGATCTTATAGGATGTCACGATGAGCAATTTCATTGTAATGTATTTGAAAATCCAGATGAAATTTTCATATAAAAAGTCGTAAGATACAGAGTCCAGTTAAACTGAATAGTTCTATGAAAGGGACTCATTGTAGCTTAAAATTCTTTCCATAGAACGATTTTTTAGGCCCAGATGGTTTCATTGGTAAAGTCTGCCAAACAATTAAAAAGAAGAGGAGGCACTGTCATCTTGTTACTGAAACTTGATAAGGAAATGACAACACATGTGCACACAGTCCAGGCAAAATATGATTTTGTTTTGTTTTGTTTTTTTCTAGGTAGAGTCTTGCTCTCTAGCCCAGGCTGACCTGGAATTCACATGTAGTCTCAGGGTGGCCTTCATGGCGATCCTCCTACCTCTGCCTCCTGAGGGCTGGGATTAAAGGTGTGTGCCACCATGCCTGGCCCCAAAATATGATTTAATATAGGGTTGGGGGATGCATTCTAGTGCTCCCCGAACTGCCTACACTCACAGCTTTTATTTACGTTCAGACAGCCAAAGCTATGGGGAGTCTACGCATAAGACAGATCATGAGTTTACCTCAGATCAGATCATGAGTTGTTTGTTCAGGCTTATTTCACAGGAAATCTTTGGAGAAACTGTGAGTTCCCTGTCTCCAGGAAGCTCCAACCAATGCACATAGTTTTCCATGTCCCCAGGCTTAGCCTGTGCAAAGATTAGCCTTATTCCCTCCAACTAATTTGATCTCCACGAAGGCACATGTAGATGGGACGGCCCATAGAAAAGATCAAGCAATGCACAGCTCAATCAGACCCAGCAACTGTGAAAGGGTGATAGACCTCAGCCAACTTGGATGTAGCCAGAAATGTAAGCTTTGCTCAGCATTAGAAAATAGCAAATGTAACTGACCCTACACCCAGGAAAGTATCTGCTAACCTTGACACCCACGTGCGATGAGTGTTCTTTGCCAACTGAAACATGGAAGGAAATTAAAGGAGATTTAACATAATGGAGGGCATGCCATTACTCTGCAATTCTATAGATTCACTCAAAGTTCCAGGAGATGTTTTTAACTAGAAGCTAATAAACAGATGCAAAAAGTTATTTGGAAATTGTAGTTGAAGAACAGATTTCCTCCAATTAGCATTCAGTTATATTGTGAACTGGGGCTAGAGGGGGCTTAGCACTTAAAGGTGCTTGCTTGCAAAGCTTGTTGGCTCAGGTTCAGTTTCCCAGCACCCACATAAAGGCCAATGCAAAAAGTGGCACAAGCATCTGGCATTCATTTGTAGTGACAAGAGACCCTGGCACACCCATACACACGTGGAAATAAATAAAAAATATTCTCAAAAAGAATACTCTGGGGGCTGTGGAGATGACTCAGCTGTTAAAGGCACTTACTTGTAAAGTCTGTTGGCCTGGATTCAGTTCCCCAGCTGCCGACCTAAAGCCAGATGGGCATTTATTTACGCGGCAAGAGATCCTGGTATACACAGGTGCATATGCGTCCACGTATACACACACACATACAAATAAATATATAGATAAATAAATAATAATAACAAAAAAGGCTATTCTGATAGTCCCTAACTGCAAACAGCT
The DNA here is from genome assembly GCA_036365145.1 of Orientallactaga sibirica. Lineage (NCBI taxonomy): Eukaryota > Metazoa > Chordata > Mammalia > Rodentia > Dipodidae > Orientallactaga > Orientallactaga sibirica. The sequence goes on along the minus strand of JAEOAD010002712.1, from coordinate 4,601,793 downwards.
CTGGTGTTCATCCAGAGTAGGACAAAGTGTTACATGGTGGAATACTCTAGTCATAAGGATGAGCAAATCACAGCTTCTCATGGCAGCACGAATGCATCTCACACAGAATGCAGGACAGGAGGAAGACAGGAATAATGCAAGTGCTGGGCGATTCCACTTAAATGCAGGCTAACACAACCAGAACAAGTAGCTCCATTGGTAGAGTGCTTGCCTGGTGTTCATGAAGCCCTGCACTCACTAACCAGTGGTGGTGCTTCACATGGCTGTAATCTCAGCTCTTGGGAGATGGAGACAGGAGCCTCAGAAGTTTGGGGCCATCCTCTGCTACTTAGGGAGGTCAAAGCCATCCTGGGCTAGAGAACTTGCCTCAGACAAAAATGAAACGAAATTTTAACAACCAAACAAATAGAATACAAACAAACCAGGCAAAGCCCAACTGAAGAGGTAAACTGTTGGTGGAGTTGGTGACTAGGGCAGGGGAGCAGGAACTTCTGATGGGTTCACTATTGCAGGGGTGGCTACTTTGGTAAGCCTGCTTTTCGATGCCTAACAGTTTTACAATTAGACCTTGATAAAAACTTTATGTAGGGCTGGGGAAATGGCTTAGCAGTTAAGGTGCTTGCTTGTGAAGCCTAAGGACCCCAGTTCGATTCCTCAGGACCCATGTAAGCCAGATGCACAAGGGGGCACATGTGTCTGGAGTTAGTCTTTGCAGTCGCTGCAGGCCCTGGCATGTCCATTCTCTATCTGCCTCTTTCTCTCTCTCAAATAAATAGATAAATGATAAATAAATACAATTTTTTTTAAGTTTACATAAAATGTTAGGTTGTAAGAAACATTTGGTTCACTTGGACGCCCTAATCTGGGGAGTGTTAGGTGTAGGGAGCATGATGCTTGGTGAGTAAAAAGGCTTCAGATAGGTTGAGAATTGTCAGGGGGGAGAAATGTAATATCAGATCAGTAGTTTTGTTGAATTAGGGGTTTATGAAATTGACTTCTTTTGGCTGGTCTTTAATGTTCATATAAAAAGACTTAGGGTTATGTTTGATGATAAGATTGGCACTGGTGTGATGTGGAAGTCAAAATGCGAAGGTGAGGCCTGAGCATTACATTTTGTTTTGAGATTTCATTTCCTTCCAGTTTGATTTTAAAGTTTATACCAACTGGATTTAAAAAATCCGATTTATATAAATCCCTTAGTTGGCTATGTTTCTTCCAGGAGGACATGAACTCGGGGGTTGGGGACATTAGTTTTCTGTTGTGTCTACAAAAAAAAAATGAAAGAAAGAAAGATAGAAAGAAAGAAAAGAAAAGAAAAGAAATCACTGTAGATTGGGTGGCTTGAAATGACACAGCTGATTGTCCATGGGTGATACATCTGTGGATTCAAGCAACCATGATGTTTGAAAAAAGTGTGAAAACAGGTTGCGTTTTCATCATGTATAGACTGTTTTTCTTGTCAAGGTCGCCCAGCAGTGTAGTAGGATAGGCATTGAAAGCACTTGCACCCATAGGGTGTGAAATGTGATCTAGAAAAGATGCACAGCACAGGGAGGCAGGCCGCAGCCTCTCTGTAAATCCCACACCCTGTTAGATCAGGGCCTTGGTTCCCCCTGAGACCAGAACCGCACCTGTGTGCAAAGTGAGGGACAATTGTATTATCCTGTGTACTGGAGGTCAGAAGTCCAAAGTGGATCTGCAGCACTCATTCCTTCCCGAGGCTCTGGGGGAGGGTCTTGTTGACTTTTCTAGCTTCTAGACGCCTCTTCCAGCCCTGATTTGCTCCTTCCCATATTCAAAGAATATCTGTATTCTGGAAGGAGGACAGGAGGATCAGAAGTTCAAGGCCATCTTTGGTTACATAGAGTTTGAGGCCAGCCTGGGCTACATGAAAACTTGTCTCAAAAAACAAAACAAAACAAAAACAAAAAGCAACCAAACCAAATAGAAGAAAAAAGCACATCTCCTCTGTCCCTGACCTCCTGTCTCCTCCTGCATACTTCTTTTTTGAAAATGTTTTTTATTTGCAAACAGAGAGAGAGAGAGAGAAAAAAGAGAGACAAAGGGAGAGAAAGGAAGGAGGAAGGAAGGAAGCAAGGAAGCAAGGAAGGGAAGAAAGAAAGAGTGAGCCTGCCAGGGCCTCTTGCCACTGAAAAGGAACTCCAGATACATGTACAACTTTGTGAATCTGGCTATACATGGGCACTAGAGAATTGAGCCCTGGGCCATTAGGCTTTGCAATCAAGTGCCTTTAACTGCTGAGTCATCTCTCCAGCTGTGCTTCTTTCTTGTAAGGAAGGACCATGTGAGTACATGGGCACACCTGGGTAACCCAGAGGACTCTCCCTTCCAATGAGAGGGTGACTTTCTTTCTCCTTCTTGTAAGGAACCTTGTGAGTACATGGGGACCATCTGCGTAGCTCAGGGTAACTTCCCCTCAAAGGAAAGGGCTACCTCCACAATACTGGGATTGCAGGTAGCACCACTACATCCAGCTTTTACGTGGGAGCTGGGATCCAAACTCGGGTTCTTGTGCACATGTGGCAGGTACTTTACCCACTGAGCATCTCGCAGTCCTCTCTTCATAATTATACATCCACACATACATACTTGTGGTCATGTGTCACTTAATAATGGGGATATATTCTGAAAAATGTGTTCTTAGGTGATTTTGGTGTGAACTTCATGGGGTGACCTTATACAAGCTACAATGGCTGGACTGTCACTAGGTGATACTAGTGTTATGGAACGACTGTTATATATGTGGTGTTGCAGTCAGGTTTGCATTGCTGGTAGAAATCACCCGACCAAGAGCAGCTTGTGGGGAAAAAAGGCTTATTTTGGCTTATAGACTCGAGGGGAAACTCCATGATGGCAGGGGAAAATGATGGCATGAGCAGAGGTGGACATCACTTCCTGACAAACATCAGGTGGACAACAGGAACAGGAGAATATGCAAAACACTGGCAAGGGGACACTGGGTATAACACCCATAAGCCCGCCCCCAACAATACACTACCTCCAGGAGGTGTTAATTCCATCAGCTGGGAACCTAGCATTCAAAATACCCAAGTTTATGGGGGACACCTGAATCAAACCACCACATTCTGCTCCTGGTCCCCATAAACTGATAAGCATCCACGATGTAAAATGCAATGCATTCAGTCCACCTTTAAAAGCCCCCATATTTTTTATCAGTCCTAATGATGTTCAAACATCCCCATAAGCCAAGGTCTTTGAGCCATAATACCAACCCCCCCCCCCAAACCCATAATGACACAGAGTAAATACTCACACTGCAAAAGACAGCATTGGGTATAGCAAAGAAATATTCAACCAATACAAGACTTTTAGAATTTTTTTCTTAAAATTATTTTTATTTACTTATTTGAGAGGGAGAAAGAAAGAGAGGAAGAGGGAGAGAGAGAAAGAGAGAATATAAATATGGGTGTGCCAGGGTCTTCAGCCACTGCAAACAAACTCCAGTCTCATGTGCCACCTTGTGCATCTGGCTAACATGGGTCCTGGGGAATTGAACTTGGGTGCTTTGGCTTTGCAAGCAAATGCCTTAACCGCTAAGCCATCTCTCCAGCCCCAATATAAGATTTAAACAGAGCAAATATTAAACTCTGTTATTCCAAGTCCAAAAACTCTAGTCAATGACAAATCTCCTAGTCTGATAATTCTACCCAGCAACAAGTCTCTGGAGTTCCAATTCCACCCCTCCAGCTAGGTTACTCACAGTCCTGGAAAACGTCATCTGGGAATGGCAGTTTTCCTTAGCAGCCGTCTCGTGGTCTTGGCATTTCCACTGGGTCTCCACTGCAACCCACCATCCATCCTCACGGCTCCATCGGGTCTCCATGCTCCAGAAAGCCTGCTTCACACTGCCCATGGCCATTTCCAAAACACAAGACCATGTTGCAAATTCAGTGACCCTCTCTTTCCTGCATTTCTTATACTCCATAATACTAGGTAGGGTGCCAATTTGTTAATCCAGGGGGGAATAAAGCAGACTTTGAAGAATAGGACACTGTTTGAGCATTTAGCCCCCTTCAAAAGACTGCATTCTTTCTGCAGTTCCAATGCAGGTCAGCTGGCCCAATTTCAATGGTTGTAATCTCTCAATTGCAGCTGAGCGGGCAGCAGTTTCACCCAAAGATTTCATTTTTTTTTCTGTACCATATTCCTCTGCTCACACCAGTCAATTTCTATGCAATGTAACCTGCACAAGTTCTCAGGACACAGGCATAACAGCAAGCCTGTCACACAAACTGCTTCTACCCAGTCCAGGCAAAGCTCTTTCTCACCCTCATAAGCCAAACTTAACAATCCATAGTTCGTACTGCATTCAGGTCTTTCAACTCTGACCAGAATAGTCCATCAAACTGTATTTATAGCACTGCAAGGTATCTCTTAGGCCAAGGTTTCAAATCCTTCCACATTCCTCTTGAAAATCAGCTCCAAACAGCCAAAGCCACACAGTCAGGTGTCCAGCAGCAATCCCACTCCTCGGTACCACTTTACTGTTGCAGTCAGGTTGGCATTGCTGGCAGAAATCACCTGACCAAGAGCAGCTTGTGGCAAAAAAGGTTTATTTTTGGCATATAGACTTTAGGAAAAGCTCCATAATGGCATGAGCAGAGGGTGGACATCACTTCCTGGCCAACATCAGATGGACAACAGGAACAGGAGAGTGTGCCAAACACTGGTAAGGGGACACTGGCTATAACATCCATAAGTCCACCCCCAACAATACACTGCCTCCAGGAGGCGTTAATTCCCAAATCTCCATCTGCTGGGAACCTAGCATTCAGAACACCTAAGTTTATGGGGGCTACACATGAATCAAACCACCACATGTGGTTTCTTCAAAATGTTTTCAGAGCAAGGGACACAGGACAACCTTTGTGACATTTTATGTGATAAAGATGATGAAGGCTAAGATGCAGCTCAGTGGCAGAGCTTGCTTAGCATGTGGAGCCCTGAGTCCATTCTTAGCACTGAGGGAAGACAGCATCCCTTGTGCAGTGTAGTTTTTTTTTTTTTTTTTTTGACGCATTCCTCCAAGTTTTCTTTAGTCGTGCCTCTGTGTATGCAATGCAGTGGGTTGTGTGTTCTGTCCCCCCACAATGTGCTGCGGTTGCTCTTCCTGTAAAGAAGGTTCCCCCCTGAGTCTGGGCTGGACTTGAACCTTGCTATGTCCATTGTAATGTCTTTAACAATAGAGAAGATGGCCTCAGAGTGATTGCACCTTTCACATTTGTCTTGTAACCTGAAGTCCTCATGCTGTGACAAAATACAGTTCACCCAGCTGGGCAATCAACACTTTAATGGGGGAAAACATTGAGGCACCTAGTGCTTGCTGGCACCAAAAGCCAGGTGTGTGTGAGCCATCATATACCTTCCTGCCCCTGTTGATCTATGGGGTGACACTGGTCACACGAGTGACCCTGGGGTGATGTCAACAGAACCACCCAGATGGCTTCCAGCAGAACCCCCAGAAAGAACAAGTCTCCTTTGTTGAAAGCCACCACATGTTGGGAGTGTTGGGAAGTAGCAACACAGAGTTGATTCAGAGTATCTTGGTGTCAATTTAGAAGTTGTCTGGCTATATTTAAAAACACCCTGTGTTTGACTTTCTGCTGAGTCCAGGGGCCACGTTGGTTCTGTCTCATCACCCCTCTGCATGGCACAGTGGTGCTGGTGGACAAGCAGTCCTCTTCCTAGGACCACTAAGCTCTAGGAAAACTGGCAAAGGGATGTCCTCTTTGGCCATGGAACACTTAGTTGGTGACACTGTCCTGAAGGTACACACACGTTGGGCTATAGCCTATAGAGTGCTTGGATCACAAATCAGGAGCTGAGAAAGGATTTAAAATGGAAAAGGTGGACTCCATTTGTTGAGTGTATTAGAAATCAAACCGTTCTGAAATGATCCTGGCAATTTCCAGGGAAATCATGTGAGCACCGCTGAGCCCGTGGCATTTCCCACTCTGGTGGGCGAGTGCTTTACTAAGTAAGGTACAGGGTTTCTGCCTGCAGCAGCCAGACCTGTGAACTCTGGTTCTCATTTCTGGACATTGTTGGTGTCTCTCTGTCCCTGGCTGATCTCTTCTTCTCCCTCAGCAAGAGTCTGATTCCTGGTAAGGAGCTAAAAGATTAGATCCCTAGAGAGCATCTGGGAAATAGCACTTATAAAGGCTGGTAAAAGCTGGAGGCTGAATTCTTGCCATTTTATTCTGTAGGTGTGGTCCTCATGTCTTATGATTCCTACATAGTTTTTAAAAACATTTTATTTTTCTTTATTTATTTGAGAGAGAGAGAGTGAGATAGGCAGGGAGAGAGGGAGGGAGAGAGAAAGAGAGGGAGAGAATGGGTGCGCCAGGGCCTCCAGCCACTGCAGACGAACTCCAAATGTGTGTGCCACTTCGTGCATCTGGCTTATGTGGGTCCTGGGGAATCGAATCTGGGTCCTTTGGCTTTGCAGGCAAGTACCTTAACCACTGAACCTTGTCTTCAGCATGTTTCTGACATGCTTTTTAAATTGTCAACCTTGGGCTGGGGACATGGCTCAGTGGTTAAGCCTCTTCCCTCCAATGCCTAACAACCAGGGTTTGATCCTCCAGTACCCACAAAAAGCCAGATGCACAGAGTGGTGCCTGCATCTGGAGTTTGTTTGCAGCAGCTGGCGGCCTTGGTGTGCCCATTCTCTCTGTCTGTTTGTCTTCTCTCTGTCTCTCTCTGCTTGCAAATAAATAAATTGTCAACCTTGGAGCTTTCATCCCTGATGTGTAGAGAAAGTGTCTTCAGTCTGACTTCCTTCCCTCTGATCTTGGGATCTTTCTAACACCTAATATCAAAGATTCTCTGACTCTGCCTTCTCTTGTCCAGAACTGCTCATTCAAGAGATGGCATCACCTCTGGGGCCTTGGGTCTTCAGGCTCTGCACTTGCTGTTTACACCCCCTCCTCCGCTGACACCGGGAGTAGTTTGATACCTGGTAGAACTCAGTTCTTCCCTACCACTGTGGCTTGGTTTCTCCACTTCCCATTGGGGGGTCTGAATGGAGAGTCTCTCTCCTTAGGACAGAATCTGGGAAGCCTTGTTAAATGTGGGGTGGTCCTCTCTTCTCCAAGGCTTTGCTCTCCATGGTTTTGCTCTATGCCTAACTGTAGTCCAAAAATCTTAATTGGAAAATCCCAGAAAGGAATAGTTTATAAATTTTGAACTGTGTGCCATTCTAAGTAGCATGATGCTGACCAGCCCCCCACCAGGGACACAAACCCCTCTTTTTGCCACTGTGTCCAACCTGTATGTTCTGCCTGTCCCCCCATCAGTCACTTATCTGTCTCAGTTACCAGACTGACTGTCACAGTATCACAGTGCTTATGCTAAATAACCCTTATTTTACTTAATAATGGCCCCAAAGTGCAAGAATAGAGATATTGGCAATTCAGACATGTCAAAGAGAAGCCTGGAACTGTTTCATTTAAGAGAAAAGCTGAAAGCTCTTCACTTAATAAGGAAAGAAAAGGATTCACATGTCAAGGCTGCTGAGATCTGTGGTAAGAACGAATCTCCTATTCATGAAATTGTGGGGAAGGAAAAGAAGTTTGTGCTGTCGTGGCTCAGGCTGTACAAGTTACAGCTGCAGTGCACAGTGAGTGCTAGTTAATAAGAGAAAGGTGTCAGTGTGGGTGAGGCAACAGTGCACATGGTCCCCAACTTCAAATGGGTTGACTTAGATTTTTTTGGTAACTGTCCAGTGTTTCCTGGGGGGAAGTGTTAATGCATGTGTGACTTATTTTAGAATTTTCCTGGGTTTATTGGGCTGAACTACCACCATAAGTCAGAGAAGACCCTTATTCAGAGGGTTCTGTCTACAGTTTCAGGCTTGCACTGGGGTTTAGGATGTATGCCCCTAACCCAAGGGGGGTGGTGTCTGCTATGCTGTCTTGTGAGCCTGAAGTTTCTTCAGGAAATCAGCTCCAAACCTGGTCAGGTTTGAGATCCTCTGCCACATGCTCCAAGGTTCCCTTCACCTCACCAGCCACATTGTCTCCTTTTCTCAGTCCTGAGTGCATTCACGCCCCTAGGGATGTCCTCACACACACTTCCTCACCTGCAGCCATCTCAGAGCCCTGCTTAGCTTTCACCTTGGTGGCACCACCCTGCTTTGTGAGTAGCTGTTCACAGCTGGCTGCCTGCAGAGGGGTGCTGTGAGTGGTCCCTGGCATCTAGGGTGTCTCACACCTCCCACTTGGGACCCAGGCGTGCTGCTGCAGGGCTGAGTCTGTGCATGGAAAACAAGAACCATCATGTGTGTGAATGAGTGAGGACCCCTCCGACCGCATCATGCATCATGCTTCTGTTGGACAACATGCTTGTTTACAGAATGGGAAATAGACACATGGAAGATAGAGGGGTGGGAAACCTTGTGGGCTGGACACTGGGATAGTTAATTGCTGGTTGTTCACTTGATAGGATTTGGAGTCACCATGGCTTGTCTGTGAGGGATTTTCCAGTCTGGGACCCACTCTGAGCATTCTGTGGGCTTGGATCCTGGACTACATAAAAACGAGACAGTGAGTTGAACAACAGCAGTCACTGCTCATTCTACTTCCTCGCTGTGGATGTGGTGATGTGGCACTGGCTTCCTCCTGCCATGCTTCCCACTGAAGGGTTCACAGCCTTCCCTGAAGACTAGAGGGAACTAAAGAATTAATAACTCTCCCTAAAACTAGCAGGCAATAAAGAAGTCACAGAGTCATGCGGTTTTGACAGGTTACTCCCAATTGATAAACTTCCCTTAACTCAGAAAACCTTGACGGAACAGAAACTGTCTGGAATATTCTCCCTAGACAATTTGGCTAAAAAAGCTTATTCTGAGCAAGGACACAAATAACTACAGTTCCTTATCTACTTCCCTTAGGCCTGCAGCTGGTACAGTCTGTTTTTCTTAAGATCCTTCTTATAAGCTTGCACCCCAGCCTGGCCCAGTGCTTCAGCCTTCATCCTGTAGGAAGGCTGCTGCCCCTCACTGTTTCTCTCAATAAACAGTCTGTCTGTAGAGATCAAGTCTGGTATTCTCTTTTTCTTTTCTCTTACACTTTCCTTACACCCACCATGGTGGACTCTAACCTCAGGAACTATAAGCCAAAAGAAACTCTTCCCTTCCCTAAGGTGCTTCTGGTTGGATATTTTTGTCCTAATAATGAGAAAGAAACTGCTGCAGACATTTTAAAAGTTCTAGTTATATTCACAAATGTTTATCTTTCATTTCCATTCATACTGCAGTGTCAGTAAATCCTGAACTCTGCATTGTTTTCTGGCCGTGTGGATGAAATGAACAACAACAAAAAATAAGTGTGACGGGGGATGATTCTCCTGGGATAAGTGGATGAGAGCTAGAAAGAGAGGTGTGGGGAAGATCTTTTGAGAAGCATTTGTGTCTCTGTGATATGTTGTTTAGAGGAGGCATGTACAGCTAGAGATGTAAATTACAGTACTGTGCATTATTCCTGTGGGGTAAGAAAAGAGGTGGTATGGAAGAGACCTGGGCAGAAAATTCTCAGATGCCCTCTGTCCCCACCCTGACCCCTATGGACAGTTTACATGCTGCCCTGGGTGTGTGGCCCTGAGCTAAGCATGGGAAGAGGAAGAAGAGTGGGGCAGTAAAGAGAACTCTATGCTGACGGCACAGCAGTGCTTCAGTTTCAGGACAGAGGAATCCAACTGGAAACTTCCTTCTTCCTAGATAACCTTCATAGGGTCAGAAGGTGCTATGCAGGCCCTGTAGGCTGCAACAACAACCTCCCATGCAGTTGTGCACTGGTGAGTAGCATGACTGGTACAGGGGTCAACAGCCATGTGCTGACTGAATTTGAAGCTTGCCTCACAAGAGTGAATTCATGCCTGATACTGTAAACCTGGTCCAAAGTCCCTGGCAGCAGGGTGTGATGGTGCACACCTTTAATCCCAGCACTTAGGAGGAGGCAGAGGTAGGAGAATCACTGTGAATTCCAGGCCCGCTTGGGCTAGAGTGAGACCCTACTCAAAAAATAAAAAATAAACCATGGCTAGGGAGGAATTGACTTGCACTGCTGCAATAGTGGCATAACTCTTAGGGGGTAAACAACCACTTTCTGATTGGATTTGGAGTTTGCCTCACAGGGATGAATTCATGCCTGGTGCTGTAAGCCTGGTCAAAAGTCCATGGAAAAGGAAGTCAGAGGTCTTAGGGGGACCCCACTACTGTTGTTTTGACAAATGACATGTTAAACAGTGTTCCAAATATTTGCATATATGCCCATAGACTTAAAAAACAACCCAGGACGGAGTGCTGAAAGAGGAACAAAAATGGGTAGGACAGTCATGTTCCATGCAAGAGTAGACTTCTGTGGAGTTGAATTCTTCATTCAGGAAGAAAACCAGGGCATGGCTAGCTAGGCTGGGGGTACATTAAATTCACTAACTGGTCATTAGTTACAATGTTTATTGAGTACTTCCTCAGAGCTAGGCCCTGGGCTAAGCAATTTAGATTTAATCCATTCACCAGCCCCAGGAGGACCCATACCTGGGAGCTTGTTGATTACCCATGCTCTTCAACCAACAAATGGCAGAGCAGGGATTTCCCTTTGGGGGCGGGCTTTCTGCCAGCGTTTGCTGCTGTCCAGTGGAAGCTATGGGGTCAAGGTAAGGAAGGATGTAGTCTACTGTTTTATTGTTAATTTCTCTCTCTCTCTCTCTCTCTCTCTCTCTCTCTCTCTCTCTATATATATATATATATATATATTTTTTTTTTTTTTTTTTTTTTTTTTTTGAGATAGGGTCTTGCTGTTGCCCAGGCTGACCTGGAATTCATTATGTAGTCTCAGGTGGCCTTGAACTTATAGTGATCTCCCTACCTCTGCCTCCTGAGTGCTGGAACTAAAGGCATGTGCCACCATGCCTGGCTTATATTTTTGTATATGTGCACACCCCACATTTAATACAGCTAAAAGTAACAGCAAAAGAGGAACTGTCACAAAAATGGTCTTTATGCTTCTCCAGGGGCATTATTCTAGAAAGAAAATCCTTGACAAACTTTGAAAAAGTAGGGCTTCTAGGAAGTTCCTATAACTTATAAGGTAATTTATGTTCAAGGTTTTAAAAGTTTAAAAAAATATATTTTTTTATTTATTTGCAGGGAGAGATAGAAAGAGAGGGAGGAGGAAGAGGAGGAGGGGGGAGAGAGAGGGAGAGAATGGACGTCCGCACCATGACATAATGCCACTGCAAACAAACTCCAGATGCATGTGCAACTTTGGGCATTTGGCTTTATGTGGATACTGGGGAATAGAACCCTGTTTATTAGGCTTTGTAGGCAAGTGCCTTAACTGCTGAGCCATCTCTATAGCCCTATGCTCAAATTTTAATAGTTTTTGTGTATATGTATGTCGTGTACATGTGTGTATGCATATTTGATTCTATGTGGGTGCACACATGTGTGCAGGTGTGCATACTTGCGTATGCTCCTTGTGGGGGCCAAAGGTCAATATTTAGTCTCTTCTTCAATCTCTCTCCACCTTAAGTTTTGAGACAGGGTCTTTCACTCAAGCTAGAGCTCACCCACTTGGCTAGACAAGCTAGCTAGCAAGCCTAGGGACCCTCGTGTCTCCACATCGCCAGATCCCCAGTGCTGGGATCACGGATGTGTGCCACTGTGCCTGCTTTCCCTTGGGTGCTGGACAGTGGAGCTCAAGTCCTCGTGCTTTCTTGGGAAGCGTTTCATCAGTGGAGCTATCTCCCCAGTCCCTTAGTAGTGTATGCGTGACTGCATGCATGCATATATGTGTGTGTGCATGTATATATATGCATGAGTGTGTGTATGTGTGTGCATGTATGGATATGCATGCATGTGTGTATGTATGTGCATGTATACTTCTAGGAGAAAGCATCCTTTTTTATTATCTTTTGTTTTGTTTTCTTTTTTTTGAGGTAGGGTCTCTTTAGCCCAAGCTTACCTGGAACTCCCTCTGTAGCCCAAGCTGGCCTCAAACTCATGATGCTCCTTCTATTTCAGCCTCCTGAGTGGAGTGTTGGGATTAAAGGTGTAGACCCCCACACCTAGTGTTATTATCTTTTTTTGGTGTGTGTGTGTGTGTGTGTGTGTATGTGTGTGTGTGTGTGTGTGTGTGAGTGTGGAAGACAACCTCTAGTCTCCATTTTCATCCTCCACTGTTTGGTGTGTGTGTGTGTGAGTGTGGAGGACAACCTCTAGTCTCTATTTTCATCTTCCACTGCTTGGGGCGGGGTCTCTTATTTGCTGCTGCCCACCCCAGGGTGGCTGGCCCTCCAGCTCCCAAGAGTTCTCCTGCCTCCACCTCCCATCCTGCTGTCAAAGTACTGGGATTGTAGACGCTTGCCACCCCATTCTCGTTTATGTGGGTTTTGACCTCAGGTCCTCATGCTTGCATAGCAAGCACTTTACCCGCCGAGCAGCTCCCCGGCCCTTTGATATTTTTAGGAGCCCAGTTCGTTACTGTGGGCAGATGCTTCCTGAGACGCCCCAGTCATCCAATCCAGACAACTTCAGCTCTTTCTGAGAGGAGCCGTGAAAAGTTCCTTCCCACTCGAGGGAAAACTCATATCCTTATATCACTCCAGAAAGCAATCTTAAATTGTTCTAGAAAATGCCAGGGATTATACGGGCATTGTGGTGCACACCTTTAGTCCCAGCACTTAGAAGGCAGAGGAGGAGGATCACCGTGAGTTTGAGGCCACCCTGAGACTACATAGTGAATTCCAGGTCAGTGTGGGCTAGAGTGAGACCCTGCCTTGGAAAACAAAAACAACAACAACAACAAAAAAAAAAAAAAAAAAAAAGAAAGAAAGAAAGAAAGAAAGAAAAAAGAAAGAGAAAGAAAGAAAAAGAAAATGCCAGGTACTCAAAGATAAAGGGTGAGGAAAGATGTATGAACTAAACTTGGTTTTGCATGATCAGGGAGCCCAAGAAAGCAGGTGCTGCTGTGGACAGATGTGGATTCACATCGGCTATCTGATTGCAGGAGTGACCAGACCAAGCTTCTTAAGCCTCCAGCTCATGACCAAGGGCATGCTGGGTGGAAGACCGCTGATTTCTGTCCTCATAGGTAGTGACCATGGGCTACACTGGATGGAGGACCACTGACTTATGTCCTCACAGTTCATGAAGGCCCGTTTAATTTCCTTCTTCCTGTCTCATGGTAGGCAGAGGGGAATTTGTATATAGCAAGTTCTGAGTCGGGCTCTGGGGACAAGGGACTTCATGGACTGTCATCCATGGAGCCAGCATAGGGAAAGAACAGGGTCTGGTGGTTGAAGGACCTGGATTGGAGCCCTGGCTCAGTTGTTCATTTAGGCAAAAATTGTATGCATTGAAGTTGTACAGTGAGACGTTTTGATGTAAGTATTCACAAATGATTAAATCTAGGTGCCCACATACTTTACCTGTGTGCTCTCAAGCTGCAGTGGTGGGATGCTGAAGCCCCTCTCTCAGCGGTTGTCATGTGTGATAACCCATTAACTCCAATCACCATGCCGTACTTTGGCTTTCCAGAACTTTCTCATACAGTGTCACTGAAACATGGTACCTTTTATCCCACCACCACCATCACCACTTTGCCCCAGCCCCTGGCCACCATTCTTCAACTATCTGCTTCTGGGACTTTGACCTTCTCAGATTCCATTCGTAAGTGAGATGAGAGGGCATCTGTGTTTCGGCCGTGGCTTCCCTCATTCAGCTGTGTGGCCTTACCACACCCGTCTTTATACACACCCCTCCCACCTCCTTGGCTCTCCCTGCTTTGCCAGGGCATTGTGAAAACACTACTGGTCTTTATTAGAAGGGCTTGCCTGGGATTTATAACTTTGCCCAGTTTTCTCAGTGTCCACCTTGGCGTGCATTTCAGATGCTCACCTGACAGTGCTCACCCTTGGTCAGCTCTTTGTCACTTGGAGGCATTTGGGATCATTTCATGGGCAGAGTTTCAGGACTTGACTTCCCATGACCTTCTCTGGTTCTTAGAATGTAGATGTTACAAAAGAGAGAGCTGGACGAGAGAGGCTCAACGGCCCGTAAGTGCATTTCTCTTTCATGTGACAGTTCGGCTTGAGTGGCCCTGGGCAGCATTAGAGTGGGTGATAGGAGGAATCAATGCCTGGGGTGCCTCCACATTTTTTCCCATGTGGCTTTTACCTTTTGGTCCCAGGTTCTGTCTGAACTCTGATCAGCATGACATTGAAGGAAAGAGAGAGGGTGACAGTAACCTCCCATGTCCCCACTCACACTCTGAGATCCAGATGACAGATGTCCACTCACACCTAGTGTGTGTAGCTTGGGGTCCATGTGTTCAGATGAAAATACAGTTTCTGGGTGAGTGAGAAAGGAGGGTAGGGATGCTGAGGATGGACAGGACTGGGGTGTCCATGCCAACTGCCAAAGATGGCTGGGGCTAGCAGGGTCTGTCCCAGTGGCCTAAGGATGGACGGGACTAGAGGTGTCTGTCCCCACTGTCTAAGGATGGACAGGACTAGAGGTGCCTGTCCCCGCTGTCTAAGGATGGACAGCACTAGAGGTGTCTGTTCCCACTGTCTAAGGATGGACGGGACTAGCAGTGTCTGTCCCCGCTGTCTAAGGATGGATGGGACTAGCAGTGTCTGTCCCTGCTGTCTAAGGATGGACAGGACTAGAGGTGTCTGTTCCCACTGTCTAAGGATGGATGGGACTAGCAGTGTCTGTCCCCGTGGTTGGACGGGACTAGCAGTGTCTGTCCCTGCAGTCTAAGGATGGATGGGACTAGCAGTGTCTGTCCCCGCTGTCTAAGGATGGACGGGACTAGCAGTGTCTGTCCCCGCTGTCTAAGGATGGACGGGACTAGCAGTGTCTGTCCCCGTGGTTGGATGGGACTAGCAGATGGACGGGACTAGCAGTGTCTGTCCCCGCGGTCTAAGGATGGACGGGACTAGCAGTGTCTGTCCCCGTGGTTGGACGGGACTAGCAGTGTCTGTCCCCGCGGTCTAAGGATGGACAGAACTAGCAGCGTCTGTTCCCGCTGCCCTTGGACATATCTGCTCCCTTTAGGAAGTACACAGACTTGGGAGGCTTGAGGTACCGAAGACCTTGGAGGGAGAGGGAGGAGAGGAATGAAGAGGGGAGGGGGATGATGGGGAAAGGGAGAAGGAGAAGGAGAAGCAATAGGCTTAGAAGAGCCTTGGAGGTTATCTGTGCTGTGCTGTTTCTCTGGCTTGGAAGGCGTTACTGTTTGTGGAGTGGCCGG
Source organism: Orientallactaga sibirica (assembly GCA_036365145.1). NCBI lineage: Eukaryota > Metazoa > Chordata > Mammalia > Rodentia > Dipodidae > Orientallactaga > Orientallactaga sibirica. The sequence continues at coordinate 4,586,491 of JAEOAD010002712.1, read as the reverse complement.
TTGTCTCTGGTTGCTGGGTTCCAAGCACACTGCCAGGTGCTGGGTCTAGAAGTGTGTCTCACACGAGGAAGGAGCTCTCAGACACAACCTGTGGTTGAAAATGAGGGCTCTCTTAGGAACAGGCCTGACCACCCTGGGCAGGTGGGGAGTATGCATGCGTGCATGCATGCGCGTGTGCATGCCACTGGGCACAGGGTGGATGAGGTCATCGGAGTGAAGGGTTTGGTCGATTACATCTGTGTCACCTTGGACAGTGAAGGGTCCTTGGGGAGAGTCTGCTAACTCGATCGATGTCATGTCTGACATGTCTGTGGTTCTCTTCCTAGGAACCCTGGCAGCCCGCCTGGCAGGGAGCCATGCTGCCCCGATGGGAGCTGTCTCTTTATCTGCTTATTTCGCTAAGCTTCCACTTCTACTCCTTCTATGAGGTTTACAAAGCCTCCAGAGGTAAGTGCCTTTCTGATGGCCTGTCAAAAAGGAAGTGGGGAGGGCATGCCTGAGGTAGAAGACTCTAGAAGGTATTCCCAAGAAGTCAGTGTGACTGCCATGTGGCATTGCTTCCCTGCCCTCCCAGACATGGGTCCTTGGAATCAGTACCTGACTCAGGGAATTCTCTCCAGCGCTAGTCTGCTACCTCCTGCAGCTGCTGCTACTCTTGTTGGGGTGGGAAGGGGACCTCTGAGCACACACATCACTGAGCTGGGGCCTTCACCTGCACTAGCATTTCCATGCATCTCTTCAGGACCATGGGGGCATTGGCCCTCAGAATTCAAAGTACACTCTTGTTTCTCCTTCACCACCCTCTTTCCCAGGCCTGCCGCAGACATGGGGCGGTCTGATGGGGTGAACAGACACAGGGGCGGTCTGATGGGGTGAACAGACACAGGGGCGGTGTGATGGGGTGAACAGACACAGGGGTGGACTGATGGGGTGAACAGACACAGGGGCGGTCTGATGGGGTGAGCAGACACAGGGGGTGAACGGGGCGGTGTGATGGGGTGAGCAGACACAGGGGCGGTCTGATGGGGTGAGCAGACATGGGGCGGTCTGATGGGGTGAACAGACACAGGGGCGGTCTGATGGGGTGAGCAGACACAGGGGCGGTCTGATGGGGTGAACAGACACAGGGGCGGTCTGATGGGGTGAGCAGACACAGGGGCGGTCTGATGGGGTGAACAGACACAGGGGCGGTGTGATGGGGTGAACAGACACAGGGGCGGTCTGATGGGGTGAACAGACACAGGGGCGGTCTGATGGGGTGAACAGACACGGGGGCGGTGTGATGGGGTGAACAGACACGGGGCGGTCTGATGGGGTGAACAGACACAGGGGCGGTCTGATGGGGTGAACAGACACAGGGGCGGTGTGATGGGGTGAACAGACACGGGGGCGGTGTGATGGGGTGAACAGACACGGGGGCGGTGTGATGGGGTGAACAGACACGGGGGCGGTGTGATGGGGTGAGCAGACACGGGGGCGGTGTGATGGGGTGAACGGACACGGGGGCGGTGTGATGGGGTGAACGGACACGGGGGCGGTGTGATGGGGTGAACAGACACGGGGGCGGTGTGATGGGGTGAGCAGACACAGGGGCGGTCTGATGGGGTGAGCAGACACAGGGGCGGTCTGATGGGGTGAGCAGACACAGGGGCAGACTGATGGGGTGAGCAGACACAGGGGCGGTCTGATGGGGTGAGCAGACATGGGGCGGTCTGATGGGGTGAGCAGACACGGGGGCGGTGCGATGGGGTGAGCAGACACGGGGCGTGTGATGGGGTGAGCACACGGGGCGGTCTGATGGGGTGAGCAGACACACGGGGCGGTCTGATGGGGTGAGCAGACATGGGGCGGTCTGATGGGGTGAACAGACACAGGGGCGGTGTGATGGGGTGAGCAGACACAGGGGCGGTGTGATGGGGTGAACAGACACGGGGGCGGTGTGATGGGGTGAACAGACACGGGGGCGGTCTGATGGGGTGAACAGACACGGGGGCGGTCTGATGGGGTGAGCAGACACGGGGGCGGTGTGATGGGGTGAACAGACACAGGGGCGGTGTGATGGGGTGAACAGACACAGGGGCGGTGTGATGGGGTGAACAGACACAGGGGCGGTGTGATGGGGTGAGCAGACACGGGGGCGGTGTGATGGGGTGAGCAGACACGGGGGCGGTGTGATGGGGTGAACAGACACGGGGGCGGTGTGATGGGGTGAACAGACACGGGGGCGGTGTGATGGGGTGAGCAGACATGGGGCGGTCTGATGGGGTGAACAGACACAGGGGCGGTCTGATGGGGTGAACAGACACAGGGGCGGTGTGATGGGGTGAACAGACACAGGGGCGGTGTGATGGGGTGAGCAGACACAGGGGCGGTCTGATGGGGTGAGCAGACATGGGGCGGTCTGATGGGGTGAACAGACACAGGGGCGGTCTGATGGGGTGAGCAGACATGGGGCGGTCTGATGGGGTGAGCAGACATGGGGCGGTCTGATGGGGTGAGCCACTCACAGTCCTTTTATCTTCTTTCAAAGAAATGATTTACTTACTGTGTGTGTGTGTACATATGTGTTTGTGTGTAAGTGTTGGTGCATGCATGCCATGGCCTCTGTGTGTGTGTACACATATGTGTATGTGTGTGTAAATGCTGGTGTGCGCATGCCATGGCCTCTGTGTGTGTATATATACATATGTGTATGTGTTTGTGTGTAATGGTGCATGCATGCCATGGCCTCTGTGTGTGTGTGTACATACGTGTATGTGTTTGTGTGTAAGTGCTGGTGCGTGCATGCCATGGCCTCTGTGTGGTGTGTGTGTGTGTGTGTGTACATACGTGTATGTGTGTGTAAGTGCTGGTGCGTGCATGCCATGGCCTCTGTGTGGTGTGAGTGTGTGTGTGTGTACATACGTGTATGTGTGTGTAAGTGCTGGTGCGTGCATGCCATGGCCTCTGTGTGGTGTGAGTGTGTGTGTGTGTACATACGTGTATGTGTTTGTGTGTAAGTGCTGGTGCGTGCATGCCATGGCCTCTGTGTGGTGTGTGTGTGTGTGTACATATGTGTATGTGTTTGTGTGTAAGTGCTGGTACGTGCATGCCATGCCCCCCCCGTGGGTGGGTGTGTGTGGTGGGTGTGTAGGTCAGAGGATAACTTTCTGGTCCTCCTTGCCTTTCCTTCTCCGTGAGGCAGGGTTTTTCAATCTCTTCTGTTACCATTCCTTTTTTCTGCACTTGCTGAGCACTTCTGGGGAATTCTCCTGTCTCCATTTCCCATCTGGGATTACAAAAGCCTACCATGGCTTCAGCTTTTGACATGCAGTCTGACGACTGAACTCCAGTATTCCAGCTTGAGCAGTAAACTCTATCATGGAGCCATCTCCCCGTCCCCCTTTTGTCTTCTTTTATTATTCTAGTAAAGTCATGCTCCATTGCCAAGGCAGGTCCCACGTCCCAGACTTGAGTAGACGGGGCTCTAGAAATATGCCACGATGTCCTGCTTCTTTCTCTCTTTCCTCCCCCGACCCTCACTTTGCACTGCTAGGAACTGAACCCAGGACCTTGCACACACCAGGCAAGTGCTCTATCACTGAGATTCCTCCCAAGACCATTTTTAGCTTTTGCTTTTGAGACAAGGCATCACTAAGTTATGCTGGCTGGTCTTGAACTCACTCTATGGTGCAGGATGGCCTTGAACACATGGCAATCCTTTTGCCAAGTGCTGGGATTACAGGCATTGCTACCACACTGGGTAGCTGAGCTGGTCTTATTGAGGAACAGGAGCCATCCATGTGTGGAGGGGGATGAGGAGCTGTGGACAGAGATGGGGTCACAGGCAGTGGACAAGAGTGTGCTGGGCCTTTGGAATGCTGGAGGACACAGCACAGTCTGAGACCTTGAGAGACTAGGGCAGACCAGGATGAAGGGAGTGAAGGGAAGTGCCAAGACCTGGACATGTGCCGGGGAGCACATGCGTGGACTGAGGAAGGGCTGTGCTGTCTACTGAGGATTTAGGCTTCGTTTGAAGGCAGGGACTGTGTGGGAAATTGATGTGGTCACTCATTTTGACAGTTGTAACTTTTAAGGAAATCTTTCCATTTTATGTGGTTTTTCAACTTAGCGTTTCGTAGTATGTGAAGGATTTAAGAATCACTGACCTCACTGGAAAATTCTTTTGGACCATAAAATTTACAAGTTTGAAGGTGGCCAGGCTCTGGGAGTTATCAGGCCAACTGGAAAACAGCCCTAATCTCTTCTTAGCAGGTGATCAGCAAGCAAAAGGAAAGGCTCTGTCTGCCCATTGTTCACTCCCAAAGAAAAGTCAACAATGGATAGAGACAACCTGAAGTCTAACTCGACCCCCACCCCCCATCTCTGCTGTCCTGAAGCCCAACTCCTTAAAATCCCCAATGCCCACTCAAGGGGGCGCCATTCTCATTTCCTGTGGGAGAAGACTGCCCCTCGGAATATTCCAATAAAGTCTGTGCTGTTGCGGTTGGCTCTTCTCTCTTTCTTGTATCCCTCACTTCACCCTGGTCAATCAAGAATTCTAACAGTATGTAATCCTTGGAAGGAGAGTGAAAGAGAAAAGTGAAAGAGAACACCGGACTTGCTCTCTACAGACAGACTGTTGATTGGGGGCAGCGGTCTTCCCGCAGAATGAAGGCTGAAGCACTGAGCCAGGCTGGAGTTCAAACTTATAAGGAGGACCCTAAGACAAACAGACTGAACCAGCTGCAGGTCCAAGGGAAGTAGATAAGGAACTGGAGTGATTTTTCTGAGCTAAGCGAAGACTATCAGTCAGGGAGTTATTAGGCCTGTCAAGACTGCTTCTTTATGACCTTCTAATCTTAAGGTTAGTTATTAACTCTTGAGTTCCCTGTAGTTTTCAGGGAGGGCTATTAATCCTTCAATCTTGTTTAGAATTTTATGGCTTTATGTTATATTTCTGGGCGTATTTTAAATTTTCACCTTCATGCTCATGTCCCCCTCTTGGTTGGCTCCTGCCCCTCTCCTCCCTGTGCATTTCATTTCCGTCTTCTCTATCTCTGTTTCCTCCCTCCACTTTTTCCTCCCTGTTGTAGTCAGCCTTAGTTGCTGGGATGAACTTCCAAACCAGGCACAGTTATGAAGGAAGGGATTTATCGAAGCTTATAGATTCAGGGGAAGTTCCATAATGGCAGAAGAAGCTGGCCTGCCTTCACAGGACCACAGAGAGAAAGAAGGAACCACCACCAGCAGTATCATAAGCAAGCACATTGTAGGAACTCCATCATGGCAGAACTTAGTCACTTGGCATATCTTAGGCTGGGATTCAGATCTGCACCCAGTGACACCTCCTCCAGCCAGGCAGCTAGAGATGTAAATTACAAGCTTTAATAAAATTCCTGAATCCATTGGGGGACATCCATTCAAACTGCCACACTCCCTATGCCTTTTTCTGTCTTTGATCTCCGTGGAAGGTTGTGAGCTTTGCAGCTCTGCCTGTGTTCAGCTGTGTAATTAATTGCTTCTTGGGCTCTTCCGTTTGTTGACTTCTGCCCAATCATTGTTTCTGCCCCATTGTTTCTTGGGTCTGCTCTGTTCCTTTTATTCCTTCTTCGTGAGCTGAATGCTCAACTCATTTGTTTAGTAAGGAACATGCTTGCATTTTTGTATTGTGTCTGACAGTTTTTCTGTTTTTAATTCCAGAACATAAATTGTAGAATGAAACTACACTAAAGGTTTTCAGTTTTTAAACATAAATTTTTTTTTTCTTTGGAAACAGAGTCTATGTAGCCCACGCTGGCCTTGAACTCCCCAGTTGTCCTGTCTCAGCCTTCCAAGTGCTGGGACTATAGTTGTGTGCCACCACACCTGCCTCATTGTATTATTTTCTTTTATTGTTAAAATATTTATTTATTTATTTATTTATTTATTTATTTATTTATTTATTTATTTAGAGAGAGAGAGAGAGAGGCATAGCTGCCTCTTGCCACTGCAAATGAATTCCAAATGCATGCTCCACTTTTTGTGTGTCTGGCTTTATGTGGGTACTGGGCAAACAAATCTGGGTGTTCAGGCTTTTTATTATTATTTTTTTTATTTTTGGGGAGAGACACAGAGAGAGACAGACAGAGAGAGAGGGAGAGGGAGACAGATAGAGAATGGGTGCACCAGCAGTCTCTCAGCAGTCTCTCAGTTGCTGTGAATGAAATCCAGATGCATGCGCCCCCCTTATGGTCAAGTGCAGCATTGCGCCCTTGTGTCACTTTGCATCTGGCTAAACGTGGGACCTGGAGATTGGAACCGGGTTCTTAGGCTTAGGAGGCAGGCGCCTTAACCGCTAAGCCATCTCTCCAGCCCTCACCAGGTTTTTTAAACCACCGAGCCATCCCTCCAGCCCTCATTATTTTATTTCCTGATTGATAGACTGGGGCTGTTGTCCTTGATGGCAGCTGTGCCCATAAGCACTCCGGAGGACAGTGGTTTCTGATTCTCTTGACAAGTTGTCTTTATTCTTTAGTTTATCACAAATACATTTGGTATATGCTGGGCAATGAAGTTAAATTTTCCTTTGGCCACAAATAGTCACCTCAACACTACGTCCTGTCTCCCTGTTGAGTTATGGTTCTCTGGCCGCGTAGGAGATTCCCCACGCCACGCCGTTTGCTTTTATTCTCCTTGCTCTCGGTTGTCGGAACACCAGTGCTTCACTGTTTTAATTGGCTTCGCTCATTAGCTACTTACATCTCTGCTGATGTAGGTTCTACTCATTGTTCTAGATTTCCAGATCTTTCTTAGCTATTATTATTGGTTTAATTTTCCAGATACATATTTGAAATTGTCAAGTCCCCAAAAAAGAACTGTCAAGAATTTTAACTGAGTCCAATCATTAGTTAGAATTACAATAAACTTGGAAATCTTTGGTATTTTTATAACATTGTGTGTTTCTAGCCAGAAATATGATTTTTCCTTATTTATTCAATCTTCTGTCACTTTCCTTAATGAATATTTATGATTGTCTTCATAATAGATCCTTCTAAAGTTCTTATTAACATTATTTCTGTGTCTTTTTTTCTCTTTATGATTGGAATGTTTTCCAATTATAGTGTCTATAATTTCCAGCTAATTATTTCTGGTTTATAGTAAGGGTATTTATATGTTTTAATCTACTTCATATTCTAATAATTTACTGAGGTCTCTTCTGTTCCACTGACTTAGCACTTGGTTTTCCTGTTTAGATGATGCCATGCACACACAGTGATGATTTGCTCCAACTGGGTTTCTTTTGCAAGGACTTCTAGAACAATACAGTGGCTGCTGTCTTTGTCTGGTTGTAATTCTGATGTCAGTTGAAATCTCTGTGATGCTTTGACCATTGTTGAAAGATTGCAAAAGTTTTATTTAATGATTTTTAAAATCATTTTAAGAAATGTTTCTAGCTCTTTTTAAAAGTTGTTGAATTTTATCCATTTTAAGCACCTATTCAACATAATTACATCCTTTTCCTTTTTTATCCCATTAATGTGTTATTTAATGTGATAACTTTTCCAGTAGCAGACCATAGACACTTATTACATATTGACCATGGCTGTGGTACTTTTTAAAAAATATAGAGAGGGAGAGGGGGAGGTAGAGGCAGAGAGAGAGAGAGAGGGGAGAGGGAATGGGCATGTCAGAGCCTCCAGCCATGGCAAACAAACCCCAGGTGCATGCACTACCTTGTGCATCTGGCTTACGTGGTCCTGGGAAATTGAACCTGGGACCTTAGGTTTTGCAGGCAACCATCTTAACTGCTAAGCCATCCCTCCAGCCCATCCATGTACTTTTTTTTTTCCATCCATGTACTTTTTAAAATACAGTATTTTTTCCCAAGTTTTGAAAAACACTAGTTTCTAAGTGAAATTAGTTGGTAGTATGGTTTGAATGTGAGATGCCCCCATAGGCTCATGTGTTTGAGAACTTGGTCCCTAGCTGGTGGCACGTTTTGGAAAGGTTATGGAAGCTTTAGGAGGTGGAGCCTTGCTGGAGGAAGTGGATCACTAGGGGCAGGCCCTGAGGTTTTGCCCGTCCTCCTTTCCTGTTCTCTGCTTCCTGCCTGCCTTTGTGATGGACTGCCTTCCTGCTCCTGCTACTCTGACTTCCCCACCATGAAGCTTGCCCTTGAAATCATCAGCCAAAATTAAACCCTTCCCTTCCTTAAGTTGCTTCTGGCCAGGTATGTGTTCACAGCAATGAGAGAGAACCTGACACAGAAAGTTGGTACTGAGCAGTGGGATCACTACTCAGTAAAGCTGGCCATGTGGTTTGTAGGCCTTTGGAACTGGTTTGTGGGAGGAATGTGGAGGAATTGGAACTTTGGGCTGGAGAAGCTGTACAATCCTGTAAGCACACACTAATGTGTCATTCTGGTGGGAGTGTGGAAGGCCAGAGGCTGAGAGAACCACAGTCAGTGGAGGCCAGGCTCGTGAGGTTTCAGGAGGAACAAGAACTGTACGGTGAACTGGAATAGAGACAGTTCATGTAATATCCTGGCAAGTCAACTGGCTGTATTCTGCCCATGTCCTGAGAGCCTGAGCAAAGTTAAGTCTAAAGGCAATGGACCAATGTGTTTGGTGGGAGGAATTTCAAATAGAATAACGCTGAGACTGTGGCATGGTTTTTGATGATCGCATTTATTCAGATATACAATAAAAGATAGAAAAATGCAGAGCAGAAAAATATGCAAAATGTGAAGTTTGGCAAAGAAAGAAGTGTGAGCAAGTTTTAAGTTCAGATATTACAGCCCACAGAATGGCAAAGGAGATCAGCACCATGACAGAGAGGCCTGCTGCTCTGCACTGGGACCACTGCAGAACTGCCTGAGGGCAAAGCAAGCCCATGGAAAGCTCTAGCTTGTAAGAATGAAAACTTTTTGAAAGGAAAACGTCCGAAGGAAGGGAACAGAGCTGGCAGAATGCCTTGGCAACATCTTGCACTTGGCATTGTGCTTTCAGATATGAAATGTGGAAGATTGAGGGCATCACTGAGCACTGCACTACGGTTCCACAGGGTCACTGAAACCAGGCAAGGTGAGGCAGGGTCGGAGCCTCTGAAGGGAGGCCCTGGCCTCCTAAATGGCAATGGAGACCCAAGGATGTTGGTGATGCCAAGACTACGGGATGCCTGCCAAAGCGCACTGCGGGCTGCGCGGAGATGGCTCGTGAGAGAGTCTGTGATTGTTGAAGCACAGCTGGAGGGGTTGGGCTACCCAAGCTTCTTGGAGCCCAGTTGATTTCATCATAAGCCCTAGATACCTGAGGAGCTGCAGGATGTGGTATTTTCCTGTTGGGTTTTGGTATTTCTTTGTTCCAATTTTCCTTTAATTGTCCCCACTTTTACTTTTTGGAATAGGAATGTGTACTCTGTGCCGTTATATGTTGGAATTATGTAATTTGTTTTTTTTTATTTTGTAGAATTCATAATTAAGAGACTGCCTTGCGTCTCAGTATTTTGGACTTTTGAACAGTGTTGGAAATGGTCAAGACTATGATGACTTTGGAAGTTGGACTGAATGCATTTTGCATCATAAGATGGCCATGAAACCTGTGTGGTCCAGAGGCAAAATGTTGTCGGTTAAATATAAGATGTACCCGTAGGCTCAAGTTTGAACACTTGGGCTCCAGTTGGTGATACCATTTGGGAAGCTGGGCCTTGAGATTTCTATCTTGGCCACGCTTCCTTTTGTTTTCTGCTTCATGCCAGCCTGTGCGATGATCTGGCTTCCTGTTCCTGCCACTGTGTCTTCATGCCGTGAAACTTCTCAAAACTGTAAGCTGAAAATAAACCCTTCCCTTCCTTAAGTTGCTTCTGGCCAGGTATGTGTTCACAGCAATGAGAGAGAACCTGACACAGAAAGTTGGTACTGAGCAGTGGGATCACTACTCAGTAAAGCTGGCCATGTGGTTTGTAGGCCTTTGGAACTGGTTTGTGGGAGGAATGTGGAGGAATTGGAACTTTGGGCTGGAGAAGCTGTACAATCCTGTAAGCGCACACTAATGTGTCATTCTGGTGGGAGTGTGGAAGGCCAGAGGCTGAGAGAACCACACTCAGTGGAGGCCAGGCTCGTGAGGTTTCAGGAGGAACAAGGACTGTACGGTGAACTGGAATAGAGACAGTTCATGTAATATCCTGGCAAGTCACCTGGCTGTATTCTGCCCATGTCCTGAGAGCCTGAGCAAAGTTAAGTCTAAAGGCAATGGACCAATGTGTTTGGTGGGAGGAATTTCAAATAGAATAACGCTGAGACTGTGGCATGGTTTTTGATGATTGCATTTATTCAGATATACAATAAAAGATAGAAAAATGCAGAGCAGAAAAATATGCAAAATGTGAAGTTTGGCAAAGAAAGAAGTGTGAGCAAGTTTTAAGTTCAGATATTACAGCCCACAGAATGGCAAAGGAGATCAGCACCATGACAGAGAGGCCTGCTGCTCTGCACTGGGACCACTGCAGAACTGCCTGAGGGCAAAGCAAGCCCATGGAAAGCTCTAGCTTGTAAGAATGAAAACTTTTTGAAAGGAAAACGTCCGAAGGAAGGGAACAGAGCTGGCAGAATGCCTTGGCAACATCTTGCACTTGGCATTGTGCTTTCAGATATGAAATGTGGAAGATTGAGGGCATCACTGAGCACTGCACTACGGTTCCACAGGGTCACTGAAACCAGGCAAGGTGAGGCAGGGTCAGAGCCTCTGAAGGGAGGCCCTGGCCTCCTAAATGGCAATGAAGACCCAAGGATGTTGGTGATGCCAAGACTACGGGATGCCTGCCAAAGCGCACTGCGGGCTGCGCGGAGATGGCTCGTGAGAGTCTGTGATTGTTGAAGCACAGCTGGAGGGGTTGGGCTACCCAAGCTTCTTGGAGCCCAGTTGATTTCATCATAAGCCCTAGATACCTGAGGAGCTGCAGGATGTGGTATTTTCCTGTTGGGTTTTGGTATTTCTTTGTTCCAATTTTCCTTTAATTGTCCCCACTTTTACTTTTTGGAATAGGAATGTGTACTCTGTGCCATTATATGTTGGAATTATGTAATTTGTTTTTTTTTATTTTGTAGAATTCATAATTAAGAGACTGCCTTGCGTCTCAGTATTTTGGACTTTTGAACAGTGTTGGAAATGGTCAAGACTATGATGACTTTGGAAGTTGGACTGAATGCATTTTGCATCATAAGATGGCCATGAAACCTGTGTGGTCCAGAGGCAAAATGTTGTCGGTTAAATATAAGATGTACCCGTAGGCTCAAGTTTGAACACTTGGGCTCCAGTTGGTGATACCATTTGGGAAGCTGGGCCTTGAGATTTCTATCTTGGCCACGCTTCCTTTTGTTTTCTGCTTCATGCCAGCCTGTGCGATGATCTGGCTTCCTGTTCCTGCCACTGTGTCTTCATGCCGTGAAACTTCTCAAAACTGTAAGCTGAAAATAAACCCTTCCCTTCCTTCAGCTGCTTCTGGTCAGGTGTCTGTTCCCAGCAATAAGAAAGTAGCTGAGGGGCTGGAGAGATGGCTTAGTGGTTAAGCACATGCCTGTGAGGCCTAAGGACCTACGTTCGATTCCCCAGGTCCCACATAAGCCAGATGCACATGGTGGTGCACGTGTCGAGTTTGTTTGGAGTGGCTGGAGGCCCTGCGTGCCCATTCTCACTTTCCTTCTCTCTTTCTCCCCTCTCTTTGACTCTAATATATAAATAAAAAATAAAATCTTTGAAAATATTAAGGAAAAAAAGAAAGTAGCTGATAGAGTTGGGCTGCAGTGTTGTCCTCAGATTTCAACACTGGCATGTACTACAAGAGTCTTCCTTTTTTTTTTGAGCATTATGTAAGAGCTATTTCAGATATCTGTATCATCATTGATCTCATTCAGTTTTAAGCTTCTTTAGGACTGAGTTCTCTCTGGAAGTAGATTCATTGAATTCTAATATCTTTCTGGGTCATTTGTATATTTAGATATTTTTTCTTAAGTCAGTTTGAGCAGTGATATTTTTCCGGGTCACAGAACAGAACTTTTCAGATGTGTTAATAATGGACATATGTCATTTTCTTAGCATGTTCTGAACGTTCCGTGTGCCTCATTTTGCCTGTCTTAAGGAGTTTATCAAATATTTGTCTGTTGAGTAGGCTTATTCTCTTTCTCAAATAACAAACTTTGCATCTACTTATAAACTCTTGCATGGGTATTAAAGTTCCGAGTGTTTTTGACACTGACTAATCAGCCTTTCTCAGCTCTGTCAGTCATAAGTCAGGGTTAGTTAGCTAGCTAGGATTCATGGTCACCCAAAGCTCCACTGAGTCAGTGTCCTCGGATTCTTATTTTATGAATTGGATGAATGACATTCACAGACCAGGTTTAGCTGAGAGAGCTGGAGAAGAGAAGAAGACAGAGTTCCTGCCCAAGAGGGGCTTCTAGAAAATGGAAAACCCAGCTGGAGACCCAGATTGGGGTATTTTGGGGGGCTTACTGGATGAAGGGTAGGGTTAGTTAGTCCAGCCCCTGACATCAGATGTCTAGGTACCACCAAATTTTCAGGAAAGGGAGTAATCTCTTTATATTCCTTTCTCTTGAAAGAGAAAAGCCGGGTGCCCATTCATATCCTCTGGTGAGGTTTTAGGGAAAAGAGATAAGGGCAAACCGAGATTCTCTCCTTTTGTTCGTGGCCTTTAGCCCAGTGGGGGTTGCGAGGGCTCCTTTGGGGGGGGGGGAGATAAGGAAACACCAGATTCCCCTTTACAGGCTGGAGGGCATTCCTCAAGATGCAGGGTTTGGGGTTCGGGATAGCCCATGAATCCCAACTTTTGGGTCCTTACCCTGTTTTAGCAAAGAATTGATAAAACAGACTTCTAGAAGGGTAAGTCATGAATTATGAGGTTTACCGTAGGGGGAATTAAGGTCCAGGGAGTAGGCTAGAGTTGTTCTCCTTGCCCGGCTGGAAAGGGAGGGAACACAGGGAGCATCTGCATCACAGAGAAGTGTTGGGGGTAAAGGGACTCTGCAGGAGGCACACCCGCCCACCCACACGGGGAAGGAGCAGCATGAGAACCAAAAGATCCCTCCCATCAGGACCAGAGAGGATGCAGAAATAGCGAAGGACCCAGAGACCAAGACATGAGGAAGCAAACACAGCGACACGTTTAGAAGACAAGCATAAACATACCCAGGCAGAAGACAGTGCCCCTCCCAGCCAGGCTGGCAAGGGGAGAGACAGACTTACACACTGGTGTTCAGGCAAAGCCACAGGAAGAAGGGAGAGCTTACCCACGTGGTTAGACTACTTTATATGGGTCAGGCATCCGGCTAGGGTAAACCTTGTTATGAGACTGTTGTGTAAGGAGAGACAGGACTGTTCGTGGACTCCAGGGCTGACTCAGGAGGGCCCTGCCCACCCAGGTGTGCTGAGCGGAGGAGGAGCAGCAGGTCCTGCTGGGGAGGGTTGTGCAGTGTCTTGGATGAGGCTGGGTCAGAGGGGGTGAGTCCTCGTCCTGCCGGGCAGGCCGGGTGACGTCTCCTTGTTCTCTTGCTTGGGCCTCTGTCCTTGTCTGACTGTCTGTGAGAGGCTGTCTTGCTTTTGTTTCTCCTTTGTTTGCTCTTATTTTGGGGGGCCCTGATCCACTAAATTGCCTCATTTTGTCACCAAGGACATTGTCTTGGGAAGAGGGTGCCTTTGATTTCTGTTGCAGGATGCTTATCAGACCTTGAATGTGAGAAAACTCAGGGAAGGAATAGCACACGAAAGCACAGGCCCAAGAAGTCTGGGGTGTAGTTCAGTTGCCGCACGCTTCCTGGTGTGAACAAGGCCCAGGGTCTGATTCCCACACAGCACAGGTGGCCGTGGTGGCAACTGAGGAGGCTAAGGCAGGAAGATCAGGAGTTCAGGGTCATCCTTGTCTCAAACAAAGAAGCAAACAAGAGGGAGAAACAGAAGAAGGGTGAAAAAGAGAGGAGGGAAGAAGAAGGAGGAGGAACAAGAAGAGGAAGAGGGAGAGGAGGAGAAAGGAGTGTGTGTTATAGAGAAGGGGGGGGAGGGAGGAAAGAACTAGGTCCTGGTTAAGTGGGCATTACTCCCAGCAGCAGAGCTGGGTAGAAGATGGACAAATGTGGGCAGGATCTAGAGCTAAGGGAATTCTCATAATCAGCCAGTAGATGTTTGAGCTGACTGTCATTCCATTCTCTGTCCCCTTCCACACTCCTCCACTCACATTTTCTGCCTGTGTGCTGTGTCCTGGGGCTTAGGGAAATTAAGAATCAGCAGAAGCAGATGCAAGCTGCTCAGATGCATAGCGATAGCAGCAGGTCATGTGTGCCCGGCCTGATGTGTGTGTGTGTGGGGGGGTTGTGTGTGTGTTTCCTTCCTGATGAATGGTCTCAGTTGACTCTACCCCAGACTTTTTCATTACAGAGCTAAGGGTTAGAGTGGAAGGTTAGAGGCTTTATGTAAATGACTGCTCTTTGGCAGAGATTAAAATGCAAATTTCTCCCTTGGGAGGTGGATGGGTGTGGGAGAGGTAGCCTTCTGTTGTGCTGAAGATGGATTGTAAACATTGATTAGTAATCAGGCTTTACCAATGCAGATTGCTCCATTTCTTGCTCTCCAGGCGGGCTGGCGGAGGGCTGAGGTTTTGGAGGTAGAACTAAGCAACAAAGAAGAGCAGTCTGGCACATAGTAGGCCCCGGATGGTGTGGGGGGGCTCCCACGCTCAGTCCCCAGTGGCATGGGGGCATTCCTGGGCTCAGTTCTCATGTGTGTGTATGGAGGGGGGGGCTCCCACGCTCAGTCCCCAGTGATGTGAAGGTGTCACTGGTGAGGGTCCAAGACATAGTACACACTGTCACCCTCAGCAGCCTGAGGAGTTCCCCTAGACTTTTAGGAATCTCAGCTCAGTCAAACCTAGGATGCGTGGCTTCAACACAGAAAATAATTTCAGGAAGAGCGGATATAAAGCAGAGTTGGGAATTTCATTAAAGATATATAGTTAATTAATTAATTTGCAAGCAGAGAGAGAAGAGAGACAGACAGAGAGAATGGGCATGCCAAGGCCTCCAGCCACTGCAAACAGGCTCCAGACACATGTGCCACTTTGTGCAGCTGTCTTTATGTGGGTACTGGGGAATCAAACTCAGGTTGTTAGGCTCTGCAGGCAAGCATCTTAACCACTGAGCCATCTCTCCAGCCCCAAGATATATATGTATATTTTTTTCTTTAGTTTTTTCTAGGTAGGGTCTCACTCCAACCCATGCTGACCTGGAACTCACTCTGTAATCTCATGGTGGCCTTGAACTCACAGTGATACTCCTACTTCTGTCTCCCAAGTACTGGAATTAAAGTTGTGTGTCACCACGCCTGGCTAAAGATATATATTTTTTGATGTAGGGTTTCACTCTAACCCAGGCTGACCTGGAATTCACTATGTAGTTTCAGACTGGCCTTGAACTCACAGTAATCCTCCTACCTTAGCCTCCTGGGTGCTGGGATTAAAGGTGTGCACCTGGCCTTATTAAAGATATTTTAATATAAGCTTAAGCACAAGAACTAGAAGGTGAAGATGGAATGATGCAGGATTTGGGGTCCAGGGAGATGCCAAGACTATGAACCCCAACTTTTTGTTTCTTATCCATGTTAGCAAAGAATTGAAAACACAGACTCTGAGAAGAATAAATTATGAATTGTAAGGTTTATTTTAGGGGGCATTAGGGTCCAAAGGAAGGCCAGGAAGAAGCCCAAGCTAAAAAGGAGAGGGGAGACAGAGAAAGTCTCCCTCTCATAGGGAAAAGTCTGGACGGATGGACACACACACACACACACACACACACACACACACACGCACACCATGTGCAAAGCGTGAGAGCCCAGGTCAAAAGATGGCCCTCACACAGGGTGTCAGAAAAGACTAAGCGGTAGTAGAGGCCTTAGAGCCTAAAGAGAGATCATACATGTAGCAAAGCAAAGAAACATCCATAAACTAGGCAGAAAAGCACATGGACAAACCAATGGAGCCAGGATGCAAAGACCAGGAGAGTGCAGAGGGCTGTGCACACACGTTCCAGGGCCATTTATGGATTAAACTTCAAATTAAGATGAACCTCCTCATCAGACTCAGGTGTGCAGGGGAGAGACCTGATTGGTTGGTGGGTTCATGAAGTTGATTCAGGAGGCACCAGCCAATGTGTTGATGGATCTTGGATCTCCCCAGTATTCTCTGCTATCTGTAAAATAAAACAGAATCTCCAAGCAAAAGTGAGGGCAGCTTGGATTAAGGGATAAGCATAGTTATAGGGAGACTTGTAATGTCTCTACACACTCTTCTTAGCCAAAAAAGCAGTGGTGGTTCCCCTGGAGTCTGCTTCCTATTCTTGGGTATGAGTTCTCTCGCACTGAGTTGACGTCATAGCCAGTTGGAGAACAGTTGGTTACCTGCATAGGCTGTGTGCCACTTGTGCATAGGTGTGTACTTCTTGCCAAGCTGTTTGATTTCATGTCTTACAGGATAGTTTGTTTGTTCAGGCTGTTGGTAACATTGCCCCCAGCAGTTTTCATGGCACTCTCCAGTGTTATGAGGGCTAGCCAAGAGGGACCTGGTTTCCTTCTCAGTTCCAGAGTGATCTCTTAATGTCCTGGGACTGCGGCCTGTGCTGTCTTCAGGAATAGTGTCTTACCTTTGAGCTCTAGTGGTTACCAGATGCTTTGGCAATGGCTTTCATTGCTCTAAAAGGGTTTTTAAATATGGGAACTTAGATTCATAATTCACTGTTGCTTAAAAGAAAATGGATTTATTTATAGTTTGGTCAAATAAGAGTCTCATAATTTCAACATTTTTGCTTTTTCTGCAATATTGTTACAACTTATTATTATTATCATTATTACTTGTTACAATTTTATAGAAAACAGAAAATGAGAATTAGTAAATCACGAGAGCTGCATGAAATCTCTTCGCAGGGAAATTGTAATTCTTCAGGGTTCACTGTTTTAATAGACCACAGCAGAAGGGAGTGGCAAAGGTATCTATGTTTAGTATAACCCATGTCCTGCCAAGGTGGCTACGGGGTTATGAATATTGTGATTTAAATTTGATATCATATTTAATGCACTTATTTGTCTCAAGAAATCAAGCCTGGTTGACTTGTAGGAGTTGTCCAGAAGAGAAAGGGGAATTTTATGATGTGCAATGGTGCAGCCACCCTCCCCTTTGGGCCAATTAGCACTTGAACCATGCTAGTTTCACCCGAGATGTGCTGAGTGGGAGACAGGAGCACATCAGAGCAAGAAAGAAATTCGTAAGGAAAAGGGAATGTGGGGACACACACATGTGGGGTAGAAAAAGGGAATGTGGGGACACACACATGTGGGGTAGAAAAAGGGAATGTGGGGACACACATGTAGGGTAGAAGACGGAAATTGGGGGGACACACATGTAGGGTAGAAAAAGGAAATGTGGGGACACACACGTAGGGTAGAAGATGGAAATTGGGGGGACACACATGTAGGGTAGAAAAAGGGAATGTGGGGACACACACATGTGGGGTAGAAAAAGGGAATGTGGGGGGACACACATGTAGGGTAGAAAAAGGGAATGTGGGGGGAGACACATAGGGTAGAAAGAAGGAATGTGGGGGGACACACATGTGGGGTAGAAACACATATAGGGTAAATGTGGGGACACACATAGGGTAGAAAGGGTGGGGAAGATGGAAATTGTGGGGACACACACATGTAGGGTAGAAAAACACACGGGGGTAAAAAGGGGGACACACACACACATGTGGGGTAGAAAAATGGGAATGTGGGGAGACAAACATGGACACACATGTAGGGTAGAAAAAGGGAATGTGGGGGGAGACACATAGGGTAGAAAGAAGGAATGTGGGGGGACACACATGTGGGGTAGAATGAGGGAATGTAGGAACACACATATAGGGTAGAAAAAGGGAATGTGGGGGGACACACATAGGGTAGAAAGAAGGAATGTGGGGGGACACACATGTGGGGTAGAAAAAGGGAATGTGGGGACACACACATAGGGTAGGAAGAGGGAATGTGGGGACACACATGTGGGGTAGAAAAAGGGAATGTGGGGACACACACATAGGGTAGGAAGAGGGAATGTGGGGGGACACACGTGGGGTAGAAAAAGGGAATGTGGGGACACACACATGTAGGGTAGAAAAAGGGAATGTGGGGACACACATGTGGGGTAGAAAAAGGGAATGTGGGGACACACATGTGGGTAGAAAAAGGGAATGTGGGGACACACATGTGGGTAGAAAAAGGGAATGTGGGGACACACATGTGGGTAGAAAAAGGGAATGTGGGGACGCACATATGTAGGTGTGGTGGAACACTCCTGCCATCCCAGGACTTAGTTGGCTGGGGTATGAGGAATTGGAGTTTAAGGTCCTCCTGGGCTCCGAAGTGAAACGGAGACCATCTCCAAATGGGCTGTGGAGATTGCTCAGTTGTTAAAAGCACTTGCTGAGCAAGCCTGACAACCAGAGCTCAGATCCCCTGAATTCACATAGAGCCAGATGCAGAGAGCTTGCAAATCTGTAAGCCGTGCACATGGACAGCTGTGGAAAGGCTCATGGGCCAGCTAGCTGTGCATTCCCAGACGCACACCAGCAGAGAGACCCTGTCTCAATATAGACATTGGGGGACAACACCTCAAGGTTGTTCCTGGACCACCACGGCGCACTGAAGCACATGTGTTTTACACACACACACACACGAGAGGATGTACAATAACTTACTAATAATTGTTTAATATTCATCTTGAAGCAAAATTTTAAACTGCTTTTTATAAATTTTTTAATTTAATTTTATTTGGGAGAGAGAAAGAGAGAGAGACAGAGAGAGACATAAAGAATGGGTGTGCCAGGGCTTCCAGCCACTGCAGACAAACTCCAGACATACGTGCCACCTTGTGCATCTGGCTTACTTGGGTCTTGGAGAATTGAACCTGAGTCCTTTGGCGTTGCAGGCAAATGCCTTAACCGCTAAACCATCTCTCTAGCCCATGAAACAACATTTTAGATAAATAAAATAGTTTGGTTTGCTGCCGTTAGAAAGTTTCAATTACAGTGGAGGTGTCAGTGGGCTTTCCTCTGGCCAGTGTGGAGCAGGCTGTCATCCTGGCATTCCAGTGTGCACAGAACAGAATTCTTCCAACTAGCGAAGGAAATGGAGCCCTTGTTCTTCGGCTCTTCACCCCGGGATGTGTATTGTCTTTCTCCAAGGCTGTAGGAAGCCATAGGTAGATTTTTCCCGCTAGAGGGAGCTATGGTCCAGTCAGGTTAGCCTGTCCATTCACCGTTTATGAATGTGCTCTCTAAAAAGAAGGGACCGAGCTCGAGGTTTTGCTTTGCCTCACTTGTCTTTACTTCTGATGTTTCTGGAAGGCTCATGCTGTGTGACTGAGGCCAAAGCAGGAGCAAGACGAGGCAGGGAGGCCCACTTTCTGTTTTGTTCTTGTCGTTTGGTGTTTGCTTTATTTTGGGACAGGTAGCTTAACTTTGTAGCTTAAATTGACTTGGATGGAATTTACTGTGTAGCCCAGGCTGGCCTTGAACTCTTGCTGATCCTTCTGCTTCTGTTTCTTAAGTGCTGGAATTATAAATGTGAACAACCACACCTGGTTTTCTACCCTCTTACTAACATTTCAGAGGTTTGTGCTATAGTCTATAGCACCTGAGTTCATTTTAGAAAAGATCTCTAAGCAGGTAAAACCAGGATTGTATTTTATTTTTATTAGTTGTGATCTTACAGGGTCTTATTTTGTAGCTCAAACTGGCATGGAGTTCACTATCGAGCCTCCGGTAGCCTCAATGTCGGTGTGATCCTCCTGCCTCAGCTTCCCTGGTACTGGGATTATAGGTTTGTGTCACTATGCCCAGTTTGGGGTTCTTAGCTTCAGAAAAGAATTTTGGAACTAATCTGTGTAAAGCAGAGTTGGTTTATTAAGAAAAGGTTTCAGCCAGGTGTGGTGGCACACGCATTTAATCCCAGCACTTGGGAGGCAGAGGTAGGAGGATCGCCATGAGTTCAAGGCCACAGTAAGACCCTTTTTGTTTGTTTGTTTGTTTGTTTTTCGAGGTAGGGTCTCGCTTTAGCCCAGGCTGACCTGGAATTCACTGGGTAGTCTCAGGGTGGCCTTGAACTCACAGTGATTCTCTTACCTCTGCCTCCCAAGTGCTAGGATTAAAGGCGTGCACCAACACACCCGGCTTTGGATTTATTCTTTTTTTTTTTTTTTTGGAAAGACACAGAGAGAGACAGAGAGAGAGGGAGAGAAAGACAGATAGAGATGGGCGTTCAGCTGCTGTGAACAAAATCCACATGCGTGCGCCCCCCTTGTGGTCAAGTGTGGCATTGTGCCCTTGTGTCATTTGCATCTGGCTAAACATGGGACCTGGAGATTGGAACCGGCGTTCTTAGGCTTAGGAGGCAGGCTCCTTAACCGCTAAGCCATCTCTCCAGCCCTGGATTTATTCTTTAGTAAATGAGATGATAGGGTGTGTGCACTGAGCTACATACCTACTCCCCTGGACAGGGTCAAAAGCTGATGAGAGCAAAACATGTCAAATGGCTAAAGGGATCCTTACTATACTTCATTACAAGGAAGATAAGAATGTTTTATTTAAAAATTTTTTTATTTCATTTGAAATCAGAGACAGAGACAGAGAGAGAGTGAGAGAGAGAAGAATGGGCATGCCAGGGCCTCAAGCCACTGCAAATGAACTCCAGATGTATGTGTCTCTTGGTGCATCTAGATTTAACCACTGAATCATCTCCCTGGCCTTAAGACATAGGTGCCTGTGGTAGTTTGACTGTACGTCCCCTATAAACGATTTCTTGAGCTTGTAACTTGGTGGCTGGAGAAGGTGTCACTGGGGCTGGAATCTGGAGCCCAGCCCCAAGGTCTCACAAAGCTCACAAAGGAGCTGCGGCCGGGTCCCTGCTGCTGCTTTGGTTTTGCTGCTGTTTGCTTGTTTCTCTGCTTGCATGGATGGAAGGGAGCAGCTGCTTCTGCCACTGATGGAACTTCCCCTGGATGAGTGAGCTTGAAATAAACTTCTTCCTCCCATGAACTGTGTCTGGTTTAGATGTTCATCCCAGCAACGTGGAGCTGTTCAACAGTGCCTTTAACGAGCCATCTCCCAGCCCTGAGATGTATGTTTGGATTGTAAACTCCGGTCCTGATCCTGTTTGTGAGGCTCTCTTGATGCCGAGCCAGTGGTTGAGGGGATCCATTCTCTTCCATGTCCTTTAGTTTTCTGTCTTTCTGTCCTGCCTTGCCTCCTGGGACTTGAGTCTGCACCATACAACACAGACGGTGTTGTGAGCAGCTGTCACTGTGGACCTGCCTCTACCACAGCCACATAATTCCTGGCACTGCTGGGGCATGTGTGATACAACTTAAGCTGCTCTGAGTTGTGCTGTGTGGTTCCCATGGCCAGGAGGTCCTTTTTCTGTTCCTTAGTGCAGGTCCTCACCATTCCTGGGGTTGTTGGCCACCAACGTCCCGGGCGCAGGAGGAGTTGGGGGGAAGCAGGGTCCTGGAGTGGGTGAGTATGAAGGGCAATGAACACCCAGGAGGCAGTCTGATGGATAGCACACGCTCTCGTTTATTCAAAAAGGGCGTGGGTTTATAAACACTTGAGAAAGGTTGAGAAGGCACATACATAGGTTTATGGGTTGCTATCTAATTGGTTGGAAGGCAGAAGTCACGAGGGAGAAGCTGCGAGGGAGATTACAGAAGTGGAGGGAAAAGCGATGTGACTTCAGCCACATATTGCATGGCTACAGCTGCAGGGAGACTGTTTATAAGGGTCTCTTGGGCAGCTGGCCACAAGATCAGGAACCGGGTGGGGGGGGCTGACTATGGAATGGTCAAGTGCTTTTGGGATGAAGGGTGGAGGGCCTGCCAGTTCTGTCCACTCTGGGCGAAGATAGGGCACACTACAACCTTGCCCGAGGGCAGGGAGGGCCTGTCACCATCGCCAGAGTGGGTTCCCGACGATAAGGCCAGCTGCAACCCCCACAGCCCAAGGTCCCCAGCCATGTCCAACAGCCCAGGCCAGCTTCCTCACAGTCCCAGCCCGTGTTTAGCAATGCCCAACACCTTAGGGCAGTGTTGTCTATGGATGGGGCTGGCGTTGTTGCTTGTTTATACCCTGTGTGTCTGTCTGTCCATCCTTCCTTCCTGCTGTGACACAAGACTCTTTTTTTTTTTTTTTTTCTTCAAGGTAGGGTTTTGATTATCCCAGGCTGACCTGGAATTCACGGTGTAGTCTCAGAGTGGCCTTGAACTCACGGCAATGCTCCTACCCCTGCCTCCCAAGTTCTGGGATTAAAGGCATGTGCCACCACGCCTGGCCACATGCCTCCTTTCATGTCATGTCTTATCTAGAGACACTGCTCTCTCTCAGTTTTCCTTCCATGGAACTCTTCCTCAGTGTCTGGAGTTTTCTGTACTTTTGCTGGTTTGATAGGCATTGATTCTCCTTGTCGTATCTATGTGCTCTTCATCCCTTTTTGATGGATGCTCAGCTGGCTTGGTGGTTTGGTCGCTGCCCTTGTACTTTCACACCCATGTCCTTATCTACAGTTTAGAATGTTCTTTTTCACTCCACCCATAACCACTGTGTCAGTTAATTTCCAGTTGCTGGGACAAAATACCCATCAGAGCAGCTTAAGGAAGGAAAGGGTTTGCTTCTCTTTACAGTTTCCAGGGACATTTCATCCTGGTGGGAAGCATGGCAGGAGCAGGAGGCTTGTGTCACATCTTCACATCAGCAGGGAGGAGGTAGCAAGAGCAAGCTGGGCTGGGCTGTAATGCCTCAGGGCCTGCCACAAGACACACTTCTTCCAGCCAAGGCTCTTCCTCTTAAAGGTTCCACAACCTTTCCATCTGGGCCAACTGTCAAGTGTTTAAACACATGTGTCTTTGGAAACTTTTCACATTCAAACCACCACTACCATCCAGCTGTCTCCTGGGTGTTGCCTTGACTTCAGAATGAACCCACACTGTAGTCAGGTGCTCCTTGGCACTCTGGTGGCTTCTTCTTGCTTTGAGCATCTTCCTCAGCATCATGCCACTTTCATTCCTGTCTCTCATGCAGCAGCGCCCACTTACTCTACACCCTCAAACACTGTTTGCGTGATGCATTTGTTACTTACTAACAATAAGTTGTTTGCTTATGAGCATGCTTACGAGCAGAGTTGCTTCCACTCAATCATACTATCTTACCATTCCGTGATGTGATGTAGTCATGGTCACCACACTGTCATATCCTGTAACACAATCATGGTTACAGCACGTTGAAGCATAGGGCACAGCCATGGTCACCACACTGCTGCGTCACATAATGCAGTCACAATCACCACAGTATTTTTGGTCCATGTACAAGTATCACAGCCACTACAGTGAGCGTCGTACCCACTCTCCCTGTGTTTTACCCTCTGTGACCTTTATCACAAGTTGAGGGAAACATTTTCCTTAGTGCCACCAGGAGTTCCCAGGACATAGGTCCCAGGACATTGGGAAGAAGGTGAGGGGACCTGGCAGGTCTTTTGTCTACTGTGGAGTCCTTGGGACCCACTCGGTTTCTTTCAGTGCCGCTTCTTCGTGGCCCCATTTCTATTGGACTTGTGACTGACAGAGACTGTTTTCTTGTCAGAACATGAAGAGGAGCTGGCCCAGGACTTCGAGCTGGAGACGGACACGTTCTTCGGAGGACTGAAGAAGGTATAGTAAACAAGGGGAGAACCTTGTGGATGCCGGTGTTTGGCTCACTTTTGTGTTTGGTACTGACCCGAATGGCTAGTGCTCCGTGGCAACGTGAGTTCCATGCCTTTCTGTTGCAAAGGAGGAGTGTGTGGTGCTGGACCAGGCACTCCCGCCGGCCTTTACTTCTTGTCCCCTGTCTCCTCTTAAGATCCCAGAAGCTTGTCATTGTAGCTCTTGAAGCCCCTTCCCCACTCTTGACAGACTTATGTAGCCCAGGCAGCTCTCAAGCAGCTCCTGTAGCTGAAGATGACTTTGCACCTCTGCCCTTCCTGCCTCCACATCCCCAGTCCTGGGGTCACGTGTACATGTCAACCACCACACTCGGTTTATGCAGTGTCGGGAGACCCAGCCCAGGGCTTTGAGTGTGCTAAGCAAGCACTTTGTCAACATCCCAGCCTTTGTTTTTTATTCAAGGCAGGATCTCACTCTAGCTGAGGCTGACCTGGAATTCACTATGTAGCCCCAAGGTGGCCTCGAACTCATGGCGATTCCAGCTTATCCCAACATTTTAATTTAACTTTTAAATTTATCTTTAAGGCAGTATCTTGCTATGTACCCAAGGCTGGCCTTGAACTTGTGGCACTCCTCCTGTCTCAACCTCTTAAATGCTGGGGTTACAGGTATGTGCCATCCTGCCCGGCTTTTGGAAGCATTAATATCTGTTGGAAGCTAATGTGGCTCCTGTACCAACTGCTGCAACTGGGTAGCTGCCCTCCTTCAGCCTGTGCATCCTTGCCAACCATGCTGCTACTGAGCATGCTGGGAATCCCTCCCTTCCGCTGGGCACTGCTGTGGTGGAGCCAGCTCCTTTGTTACCTCTTCCTGCTTTGGTAGCAGGCAAGGTGTTGTCTGATGTATCACAGTCTTGATGTGACAGCACCACTGTGTTCTGGAGAGGCTGTGGGTGGGTACCTGCCCCTCCTCTTCCCCTCCCGCACCACAGTCCCCTTCCCAGGCTGTTCTCATTTGTACCCATCAGTTACCAGGACCTCACTTCACGGTTGACGTGGACCGGAGAGGGCCAGGGCCTTGCTCATGTTGGTGTTCTGTTTCAGATGTTTTAAAAATGTTACAAGGCACTGTTTACTTTACTCTGACTGTACAGTGTACTAGATAGAGGTTCAGCCAGTTGTCTAGCTGGTTTGGGGCTTCTTTATTTTAATGCTTTGAAAAAACCACCGAGTACATACGCTATCATGAAGAGTGCACACTGGATAAGAGGCCTTGCTAGGGCTGGGGCTGAGGCGGACTTACTATGACATGCTGGGCTCAGTCTCTGTGCTGTGAACGTGGGGCTCAGGTGAGACTGTGTGGAAGTACATGGCCAGCCATTCTCTGGGAAGAAGAGGGGAGGAAGGGAATGGTCGGCCGGGGACAGGATTTGAGGGAGGTGGTTCACCCTGGCTGGAAGGCTGAGCAGGAGGAGCCGATGAACCTAGGTGAGGGCGGATCCTGGAGGCTTTGGGGCACCTGTGCGGTGTGGGCTGTGTCCAGGAGCAGTGGGCAGGGTCTCAGAATCCTCCTCCCCTCCTCTTTTTTTGAGTTAGAGTTTCATGTAGCTCAGACTAGCCTTGAACTTGCTTTCACAGAAGAAAGGGAGTGTGAGGCCCAGGCTTTGGAAATACTGATTTTTAACTTTGGTGTGGTCTTCCAAAGCATAATTCATGTCTTTTGGAGGTAGGATTCCTCTTTGGAAGATGTGTTAAAGTAAACGCACACACAGTTCAGTAGAGGGGCTTTAGCAGACAGTCGGGACAGGTTCATTTAAGCTAGTGAAGGCTGGATTCATCTCCTTGGGGCTGACATTTCGGGAGACATGGGGAAGAGGGGAAATGGTTCCTTTTCTCAGTTCCTTCCCTAAAAGTGGTGCCTGTCAGCATTTTTAAAGAGGTTATTACCTCTTGAAATCATAATGTGACAGCTGGAAGTCCCTGCTGGAAGGAAAGGAGAAGAGCATGAAGGTGGCAGCTTGGGGACACATGGGGAGGGGTGGAGCTGAGGCCACCAGGGGATGACAGCAGTTACCTGAGGACCATGAGGGAGGCCAGTGAAGCCTATTGCATCATAATCTTGCTCCTGAGCTTTGTGAAAGTAAGTCTGTACTTCATGTTCTTTAAACTGTTCCAAAAAGCTTTTCCAGAGGTGAAGGAACAAGTTAAGAGGGTAAGAATGAGAGTTGTCCCTTTTAACCTTAATCTTACAGCAGAATGAGAGAGCCTCCAATCTCCAGCCTCTTAAAAGCTTAGGCCAAGAGCTAGAACTCACAATTTTCTTTTTGAAAAAATATTGTCTAACTTTACAATACCATTACTGGTCCTGCCAAAGCAAGACCTCAAAAAATTAACTAAAAACTCAGGTTTGTTCCTCTCCACGGAAATCTTTAGTAAAAGGCGAAAGATTTATACGATTTGAAGAGAAACCAGAGTATGCTGCTCTCTGTGGGAGCTCTGCCCACCAGTCACCGTGATGCCTAATTACTGATGGTGGCTCCACAGCACCAAGAGCTACCTGCTGATCCAAAACGTCCGTATCAGAGACTACGTAAACTTGTCATACTTTGAAATGTGGAGTAGAAGAAATATATGTTTTTTAAACTTGAAAGGATTGTACTATGTGCAGGGCACTGTGGGTATGCAAATGAGAAGTGTGAATCACACATACCTTAGCAATCACAGCAAGTATTTTGAACCACCAGTAGGGGGCAAAGCAGAGGTCTGGGTGGTTGGATTCTAAGCTTTGCTTAGCTCAATAGAAACTTGGTTTTATTCATGTGCATTGGGACTGAGTGTAATTTCCGTTTCATTTCTTTTGTACTTTTGGTCTGTTGTTCTCTTCAATCTCTCTTTATTTTGAAACAAGTATACACTTAACGAAGTTACAGCAACAGTACCGAAAAGTCCTGTGATTCTCACCCCTGGCTCCTCCGTGGAGTGTCACATAGATAGCTACAGTGGACTTTCAGACTCAGGAGCTTGGCATTGGTTCTGCCCACCCATCACACAGACCACCTGGCTTTTCAGGCTCTCATTTGTGAACGCGTGTAGTCGTGTGCAGTTTTACCGCGTGTAGATCATGTTACAAGTGAACGCGTGTAGTCGTGGGCAGTTTTATCGCGTGTAGATCATGTTACAAGTGAACGAGTGTAGTCGTGGGCAGTTTTATCACGTGTAGATCATGTTACAAGTGAACGCGTGTAGTCGTGTGCAGTTTTATCGCGTGTAGATCATGTTACTACAGTAGGTATAAAGGCTCAACAGACTTCCCTGAGACAGGGTCTTCCTCTGTAGCCCAGGCTGGCCCTGAACTCATGATCTTTATGTCTCTGTTTTCCTAGTGCTGGTATTAAAGATGTGAGCTAGGCAAGCTCTCTACCAACTGAGCTACATCCCCAGTGTTTTTTGTTTTTGAGCCAGGGTCTTATATAACGCAGGCTGTCCATGAACTCACTATGTAGCTGAGGGTGATCTTGAACTCCTGACGCTCCTGCTCCACCTCCCAGGTGTTGAGGTTGCAAGTGAGCACATCATGTTCATGTTGAATTCATTTTTAAATGTTTTGTTTGAGAGAGAGAAAGAGGCAAAGAGAGAAAGAGAGAGAACGGGCACACCAGGGCCTTCAGCAGTGCAAACAAACTCCAGACGTGTGTGCCCCCTTGTGAATCTGGCTAACATGGGTCCTGGGGAATTGAACCTGGCTCCTTTGGCTTTGCAAGCAAATGACTTAACCACTAAGCCATCTCTCCAGCCCTGGTGTTCATTTTTTGTCATGATTCCTGACAAGAGAATCAACTTTGCTCATAAATGACAGCTTTTTTCTCCAAACATCTATAAAATGAAGTTAGTGCTTTCCTAGTTTGAAGAGGCCTCAGGAAATACTTAGCTATAGAAAAAGATACATTTTTTTTAGGGAGAATATTTTATTTTGAAAGTGGAATGGGGGAGACTGCCCTCTGGAAATCTGTGAGCACCAAGCTGATTCAGTTCTGATTATTGTAGGGAAACAACCCAGGATGTTGGATGAGTCACTAGGCTGAGTCCATGCGTAGAAGTCCTGCAGACGTTGTCTCCCGCGCTTGTCTGGAGATGTGTAGAGCGTGGCGGCGCGTGCCGCCTCGGACGTGAAGAGAAACGTTATGGTCCCAGGAGCCAGTCACAGCGCAGCTCACCTCAGTCACTAGGGACCAGCGATGGTCTAAATGAGACACACGAACAGCGATGCTACCCAGGGATTGATACACAGAGTGTTTGCGATTTTTTAAATAATATGTTGGATATGAAGGTAAAGAAAATGGTAACTGATCTTTGGCTCTCCACTGTGTGTTGTGTGAGGGAAGACATAGAGGAGTGGATGATGCCGACTGGTGACAGGCAGGTCATTTTCTATGTTGTTCTGGAATACAAGAATGAATCAATGTGTTTGTGTCCTAACGTAACACCACTGCCTTCGTACTGAGGTTTCGAGCACTCTGGACTGATGTGGCTGCTCTTCCCTTTCCTCTCCTCTCCTGTCATTTTCCCGCAGCGACACTCATGTGACAAGTTCACGGTGCCGCTGGCTTCTAGTCCGCAGACGTGGTTCTCACCGTGTGTGAGTTCGTCAAGGTCTGTGGCAAACAAAAGAGCCTGCTCCAGTGCTTTTGGAGGAGAAAGAAAAGCCTGGCGCAGGGTGTCAGGAGGACGGGAAGGGCTGCAGGGAGACTCCTGGAGCCTGGCGCCGCCGCCGGAAGGAGAGGCCCCTGCCCGGAAGCTGCAGGCCTCGGGCTGACCAGCCCCGAGCCCAGAGTAGCCGCTGCCCAGCCACCATGGCCAGCTTCTTCCCATTGTGTCCTTTCACCTTCAAAGTCATGGCGGGTTATTAGTCAGAGTTAACCTGAGGCAGGCAGGCGAGCTGCAAAGAATCCTGGGATATGTAGTCCTCCACCCTCCAAGGTAACGCAAGCGGGGTGGGCAGTGATGGGAGAGCCACCCACAGGCGCTTTGCTTTGCCACTAAGATGGTTGCTCTCAGATAGCATCTTAGAGGTGATGGCCTTTTTCAGTGTGCGGCTCCTTTTACAGCTTGGGTTCACTTCTTTTCAGTCCAGCCTCTGGAACCTTCTCCTCCTTCTCCTTCTCCTTCTCTTCTGTATGTGCATGTGTAGCATGTGTGGTGTGTAGTGTATACTTGCATGTGTGCAGATGTGTGCACATACTGTGTGTGCATGTGGAGGCCACAGGAGAACGTCAGGTGACCCCTCCATGGCTCATCTGCTTGTTTCCTTGAGCTAGCGGCTCTCTGGAGCTCAGCTTTCTCACGCTCACCACTCTGTTCAGGAGTGTCTGGGCATTTTCCTGTCTCCGTCTCTCTTCGCGCTGTAGGTGCACTGGTATTACAGAAGCTCCCATTAGCATTCCACTTTTACAAACCCCGTACTCAGAGTTGTGCCGCAAGCACTTTATCCATGGAACCATCTTCCCAGTCCTCTGCTTTCCTTTCTTCTGACAGCGTGGAGCTTGAACAGCAGAACTCTCTCATGTTCCATTGAGAGGTTTCCCCACCTGTTCAGCATGTACAGCTTGGAAACTGCTTCTGTGTGATCAAAGCCAAACGGAATTGTTTGCTTACGTGTTTGCCTGACCAGCACACACTACTTAATGCATGACATGCCTGTTCCAAGTGTTCTTTTAATTTGGTCTCATGATTAAATCATGAAATGGGTCCTCCAGTGTATTAATACTTAATTTTGTCCACATCTCTAGAGTGAGTAATTGATATGTTGAGTGTAGGCCTTGAGTTGGAGAAGATAGTACAGGCCTGACACCCACTGTGAATGTTCTGGGTTTGTTTTTTTAAGAAAATATTTTATTTATTTATTTGAGAGCGAGAAAGAGAGAGCGAGAGAGGAAGAGGCAGAGAGAAAGAGGGAATGGGCACACCAGGGCTTCCAGCCACTGCAAACGAGCTCCAGATGCATATGCCCCCTTGTGCATCTGGCTTATGTGGGTCCTGGGGAATTGAACCGTGGTCCTTAGGCTTCGCAGACAAACACCTTAACCTCTAAGCCACTTCCTCAGTCCATTATGTTTCTGTTTTATGTAAAGACATTCTAGAGTACATGGCAGATGCCTTTTATATCTCTTTTTCCTGTTTTCCAGCAGATTTTGTTTATACCAGGTTCTTAAAGCTGACACACTTTGTAATCTTCCAGTATTTCTACCAAGCTTGTATTGAACACCTAGTATGTGTTGGTTGAAGGGATATGATACCAAGTATATGTGAAGACCCCGTGGAAATGGAGCTCATGCGCTAGCAGACAGGCAGCCCAGTACGCTGTTGCTGAAGCTCAGGGAGGGAGGAGGCTTGAATAAAGGTACCCGTAGCGTGTTGTGGAGCAGAGGCGAGGAATACTGAATCCAGGTTGGGAGCAGATGATGTAGGTGTGTGTGACCTGGTGTGATCATGGGAGGTCTTCACAAGGCCTTCACAGTATTACTGTTACACAGTTCCAGCGGGGGGGTGGGGGGAGTGGATGGACTAAGCGTCACTGTGTAGAGAACAGACTCTAGGATCCTAGCAAGTTCAGCCAGAGTACGTGGAAGAGCCAGACAGCAGGAAGCCCCTGTTTCTCTGGATGACGCTGTGGTGCTGGTGTGACTCTTCCGTGGCCGGTGCTAGAGTCAGCCTCGTTTATAGATGTGGACTTCTCAATACTGACCAGCAAATACAACTGTAGGGACAGCAGGACACCACGCCTGCTCGTTAGGAGGCGTTGGGTCCAGGGGCTCAGCGGTGGACACAGAGTGCCTGCTGTGGCGGAGGGTGATTTTCTCTTACTTGGGGTATCACAGTGAGTGCTCAGGCACTCGGCACTTGAAGACTATTTTAGTTAATGGGTCTGAGCTGTTAGCCATGTGTTTGTTGTCAGCCTGTTCTTGCTTCAGAGTTGCCTGGGGCATGCAAGAGCGGGCTTAGAACCAGGCCCTGCCGCCCCCTGTGGTGATAGTGCTGTCCCCAAGAGGCCAGGGTGAGAGTGAGGCCCACAGGGTAGGAGTGAGGCTTGGGCAAGGTTCCAGGTGGTGAGGACTCAAGGCTAGAAGGATGACAGTTTTCCATAGCTGTGAGCTCAGAGCCAAAGTTCATTTACCAGGAAGTTTTAACTTTCTGCCCTGGTCACCTGGGATACAAGAAGGGAGACTCCCCTGTCTCCTGCAGGGACCCATTCCAAGGGTGGATGACGGGTCCACTTAGAATGTCTTTCCTTTAGTCTGTTTCCCTACTCTGAAGGCACTCTCGGGCACTGTGCCAGCTCAGCCCTTCCTTCCACAAAAAGGAGACTGGGTCTAGATGACTAAGTGACTTGCCCAAGTTCAAGCAGGTGCAGAAATGTGATGAAAACTTGGCCTATGGCCTCCTCTGCCCCTTCCCCACTCTAGCCCCTTCCCCCATTTCTGAAGCTTAATCCCATCCCGGCAAAGGCTTTATGTCTAAGATCTTGCTTTCAGGGAACTTACTGTA
Organism: Orientallactaga sibirica; assembly: GCA_036365145.1. Classification (NCBI taxonomy): domain Eukaryota; kingdom Metazoa; phylum Chordata; class Mammalia; order Rodentia; family Dipodidae; genus Orientallactaga; species Orientallactaga sibirica. The sequence continues at coordinate 4,555,214 of JAEOAD010002712.1, read as the reverse complement.
AATTAACTTTAATAAAAGTGCTATAACAAATATATGATAGTAGAGGTTCTAGGATTGAGGTGTGGATGAAGAGAATGGGGGCACCGAGGTCCAGCTGGGAGTGGGGGCAGGAAGGGTGTGTACTCCAGATGGTGTGGCAATCGGGCATTCTCCAAGGACTGGCTTTGCACACGTCACCAGGCCAGCTTTGTGGGTAGGGGCGTCAGTGGTGCATCTTCTAGGTGGGAAGTAATTTGGTCAGATAGTGTTGTTGAGGGGAAGAGGGGGCAGAGTAGACAGCATAACCAGAAACTTCTTAGAAGAGCTTCCTCTTTAACATCAGGGTTTCCTGTTTGGTAACTGGTGTCTTTTGGTTTGAGAAGCAACTCTGCCTCCTGCTAACTTTGGGTAAAGTGTTTGCTTACTCTGATCTCCAGTTAATACATCAGTAACACGGAGCTGGAAAACAGAACTACTTTATTCAAATTACATGACGTTCTGGGAGAGGCAAAACAGAAGAAAGCAAAAGATCAGTGTCTTGGAGGGAGAGAGGGATGCCAGGTAGAGAACAAAGGACGGTCGCATCAGTTTCTGTGTGACTGCAGTGGTGCGTCCTAGTCCGGACCCATAGAATGCACACCAGGTGAGAACCCCAGTGGAATTCCTCCTACGGATGTAGGAGGATGTATCCATGTAGGTCTTTAATTGCAATGTTTACAGCAGTCTGGTGAGGGGTGGTTAGTGGTGGGGAGGCGGAGGGTGTACCGCATAGTGGGTATGGGGAACACGGTTCTCCAGTGAACCCAGAGCTGCTCTAGAAGACAAGCTCCGAGCAAGGACTGTCCACAAAAGACTTCAGCTGCTCAAGAGTGGACAAATGAGATGTCATAAAACTAAAAGGTTCTTCTGCATAGCAAAGGAAACAATCTTGGGCTAGGGAGATGGCTCAGTGGCTCAAGGTGCTTGCTTGCAAAGCCTGCCAAACCAGGTTTGATTCCCCAATATCCATGTAAAGCCAGATGTGCAAAGTGGATTATGCATCTGGAATTCATTTGTAGCAGCAAGAAGCCCTGGCTTGCCCTCTCTCTCTCTCTCTCTCTCTCTCTTTTAACAAATAAAAAATAAAAATAGAAAAACAAACAATCAAGTGAAGAGACAATCTACAGAATATCTTTGCTTGCTGTGTATCTGACATAGGATTAATATTTAGAATAATCAGAAAGCTTAACGAAATCAAATAACCCAATAAATGAATAGGAAGTTCTCAAAAGATGAATTACAAATGGCCAGTAGCATATGAAAAATGTTAACTATTACTAGCTAACAGAGAAATGCAGATTAAAACTCTGTTGAGATTCCATCTCATCCAAGTCAGAATGGCAATCTTTAAGAAAACAAAAAACATGGACTGGAGAGATGGCTTTGAAGGTAAAGTGCTTGCCAGCAAAGCCAAAGGATCCAGATTCTATTCCCTAGTATTCCCATAAAGGCAGATGCACAAGGTGGCACATGGGTCTGGAGTTTGTTTACACTGGCTAGAGGCCCTGTTGTATCCATTCCCTGTCGGCCACTTTCTCCCTCCCTCCCTCCCTTCTTCCCTCTTTCTCTCTCTCTAAATAACTAACTAAATAAAATATTTTAAAAAATGAAAACAAAAACCAAAATATGGTGGTGAGGATGCAGACAAAAGGGAACTGTCATGTACTCCTGGCAGAAATGCAAATTAGTCTAGTCTTTATAGAAATCAGTATGGTGGTTCTCAAAAACCTACAGGTAGATCTACAGTATGATCCAGCTGTACCACTTTGACCAAAGGACTCCACGTCAACATGTTACAAAGATACCTGCACAATAACGAAGTCATGCAACCAGCGTAGGTGTCCAACAACAGAGAAGTGGATAAATAAAATGTCACATATCATAGAATTTTATGCAGCCATAAAGATGAAATAATGTCATTTCAGGAAAATGGATGCGACTGGAGATTATTACATTAAGCAAATTAAGTCACACCCAGAATGTCAAATGCCACGTTTTCCTCATTTGTGGATCCTAGATTTTATGTAGCTACATAGGATCATGTATGTGTTGGGACATGACAGTAGAGGTGAAACTGTCTAGGGAACAAAGACTGATGGGATGAAGAAGGGCTGTCCAAGGGGTGCATGTGGGGACCGTACTCCAGTACATGTACACTGGCATGAAGACACCCTTATGGGGACCTGGGGACCGTACTCCAGTACATGTACACTGGCATGAAGACACCCTTATGGGGACCTGGGGACTGTACTCCAGTACATGTACACTGGCATGAAGACACCCTTATGGGGACCTGGGGACTGTACTCCAGTACATGTACACTGGCATGAAGACATCCTTATGGGGACCTGGGGACTGTGCTCCAGTACATGTACACTGCTATGAAGACATCCTTATGGGGACCTGGGGACCGTACTCCAGTACATGTACACTGGCATGAAGACACCCTTATGGGGACCTGGGGACTGTACTCCAGTACATGTACACTGCTATGAAGACATCCTTATGGGGACCTGGGGACCGTACTCCAGTACATGTACACTGGCATGAAGACACCCTTATGGGGACCTGGGGACTGTACTCCAGTACATGTACACTGGCATGAAGACACCCTTATGGGGACCTGGGGACTGTACTCCAGTACATGTACACTGGCATGAAGACACCCTTATGGGGACCTGGGGACTGTACTCCAGTACATGTACACTGGCATGAAGACACCCTTATGGGGACCTGGGGACTGTACTCCAGTACATGTACACTGGCATGAAGACATCCTTATGGGACCTGGGGACTGTACTCCAGTACATGTACACTGCTATGAAGACACCCTTATGGGGACCTGGGGACCGTACTCCAGTACATGTACACTGGCATGAAGACACCCTTATGGGGACCTGGGGACCGTACTCCAGTACATGTACACTGGCATGAAGACACCCTTATGGGGACCTGGGGACCGTACTCCAGTACATGTACACTGGCATGAAGACACCCTTATGGGGACCTGGGGACCGTACTCCAGTACATGTACACTGGCATGAAGACACCCTTATGGGGACCTGGGGACTGTACTCCAGTACATGTACACTGGCATGAAGACACCCTTATGGGGACCTGGGGACTGTGCTCCAGTACATGTACACTGCTATGAAGACACCCTTATGGGGGACCCATTACAATGTGAATAAATATATGCCAATTAAAATTTATTAAAAGGCCTGTTTTTTCCCCTTGCCTCAAATACCATTACAATACCGAGTCCACGATCCCAGTTACCTTGCTACATATATTACTAGAATGGTCATAAAATCTTTTAAATCTGATAGATTGGTGTGGATGGGGCATAATAAATTGATATAATTATTCTGTTTCAAAAATAATTTTCAGTTTTTGGCTGACCACAGAAGTTCTTATGCCCAGAATTTGGGGCTTCCTCCTACCATCTGAGCATCAGTCCTGTCTCATTTTAGCTCAGGACATACCTTGAATTGACGTATTTCTGTGTCACCAAGGCCAAGTGACTCCCATCTCTGTCACCTGGACTATTTGCTGTCTTATAAGGAGTCTACCTGCATTCTCCCTGCCATCCCCCACTGCTCAGGTCTTCTTGAAGAATGAATGACTGACTCTGCATCTTGGTTCAAAAGACTCAAAAGACTTTCCATTAGGATGACATTGAAAATCTTCAAGGTGACCTTGACCTGACCACTGCTCGCCCCAGAGAGAGTTGACTGCATTCTGCCCAGTCAGTGGATGTCCAGCATTAGCAGTCTGGGGTCCTCCCTCTGTGCGTAGTTGGATAGGAGATTCGGACTCCATCGTGGAGCTCACTGGCCAGGCTGCATTGCCTGTGTGATTTTACACAGCTGACCTCTGATTTTATTACTGTCCAGCTTGCGTGTCTCCTGTTGGTGGCAGTGTCTTGTTGTCTGAACTAGATTGTCCCAAGTATTATTGGTACTTTCTGTGTGACGTCACCTTCAGCCTCTGTTTCATCTTCACAAAATGAAGTGACAATACCAGGTCCCATCCTGGGGGACCAGCTTTAGCAAAGACACTCAGTTGTATTGAAAGGTGCACTTGGGGAGCAGCAGCAAGACCAGCCAGGCTGCAGGGACAGTTTTGGGTGGACAGGGGTTTGGCATTGGGAGGCTGGAGTGGGCAGATGCTGCTTTTTACAAGGTGGACTCACGCTGGCCTTCTTTCCAGTTGTGTTACTGGCTGGATTCTGCTCTGACTCATGCACACTAAATGCCTCTGATGATATCACCTTCTGTTCTGTCCTGTTTAGGACCCGACCGACTTTGAGTGGAGCTTCTGGATGGAATGGGGGAAGCGGAAGCTGGCCTGGCTCCTCCTGGGCCATGTGGTAGTGTCTCAGTTGGCCACACTGCTTGCAAAGAAGGTATGATTCTGTGTGTCACTTGCATTTCAGCCTCTTTCTCCTTCGGTTTTTATAAAGGAGGAGACCTGAGCTGGGAACCCCAGGAGTCTTGGAATGCTGATTAATGTGACATTGAAGATGAAGGCATCTGACATTCTTGGCCCACCCTGACTCCCTCCAGGATGTTTTTCATGAGGGTTTTATTGTAATGTCAGGTGGTGTTTGCTAAGATTATTCTTGCTTCCATGATTCAGTAAAAAGTTGTTTCTGGGGCTGCAGGGATGGCTTAGCAGTTAAGGCGCTTGCCTGCAAAGCCAAAGGACCTAGGTTCAGTTCCCCAGGACCCACGTTAGCCAGATGCACAAAGGACCCATGCATCTCAGTGGCTGAAGGCCCTGGTGTGTCCATCTTCTCTCTCTATCTGGCTCTCTCTCAAAAAAAAAATATAAAATTAAATTTAAAAAATTTTAAAAAGAGTTGCTTCTGGGGAGAATCTCTGGGGTCTCACTTTTAAGTTGAGAAGGAAATGGTGATTTCAGATTTAAGATAAGTGTGTGTGTGTGCGTGTGTGTGTGTGTTCAGGTCTATGTATGCACATGTGCAGGTACACATGGAGGCCAGAGGGTTATATCAGGTGTCTTCCTTGATTACTCTCCACTTTATTTTTTTTTCAGTAGAATTCATTTTATTAGGTTGATTTCAGTTTTTTTTTTTTAACAGAAATTCTCTGGAGGGCACAATTTACTGACAGGAAAAATATAAAGTGTACACATTCATAGATCATTATATACTAACATATAGTAAGTTGGTTCTACAAATAACATGAGTTGTTTTGTAGGGATACAGTGGAACAAATTCTCTAGAAATGTTATTCAATTTGAATCTGGATTCACATTAAAAAGGGTATAAAAATACAATTCCGATAAATTTAAATTTTAGTGGACCCACTGGGTTTGTTCTTGTATTTACCTCTTCAAGGAAGTGATTATTTTTTCACCTCTTTATGTGCATCTTTGGTAATAATAGGAAGTAATAATGCTGAGTTACAGAACGTCAAGCATCCAGCGTTTCCTCCAGATCAACAAAACACTTGGCCAAGTACACGTAGTTGGACACAGAATAACCAGGCTGTAGTTCTTCAGCCTTAAGGAAATGGGTAAATCTTCACGTACAGTTGCAGGTGGTATTTTTCCAAACAGAGTAGTGGCCATTTTTTTCTCAATACAACTGAGTTTTGAGACTCAGTAACCACATCTTCCCTTGAGGTGATATAGAAGGGTTCTTCAGGTAAAAGTTGGAAGGTTATATCTGGACGATCCTTAAAGCAGTGTCCACAGTTGATTGTGTTTCGTAAGCCCTCAGACTCAGAGACGTGGCCACAGAGAACTGCATGGCACAGGTGGCAGTGCCCTTTCCAGAGTGCTCTCCTAACAGCTCTTTCTCCTGAGGTTATCCCAGTGTCAGCCTCGTGCTTCTTTTCTTGTGATTGTGTAGGTGCCTCACACATGTCTCCATAAGCTCCAACCAGCTGCCACGTAAACTCTGTTCCCTCTTTAAACTTTTCTTTGTGGTCACAAAGTAGTTCAAAACTCTGTTTTGCTGGATTGATTTACACACAGGTGATCTGCCTTCTGAAGGAGGACATCTAACTTGGATTCTTCTATATGTGTGTTAAATGCCTTAAGGACTGGAAACTCTGTTCTGTGTCAGTATTAGGAGTGATGAACCTGCCGTCACCTTCTGCTTCCTCTGAACTATGACTTGTTGCTCAACTTTGAACTGTCGTCAGCTTTCTTTTTCTAGCTCTGTGCTGAGGACTTATCTTATGAACTGTCACCTTCCCTCCAAGTCCATCTTGTATATATTCCTCCAGCTTTGGAATCATTTCTTTAACAACTCTGATTTCCTTCTTGAGTTATCCCATATTTGTCAGTAATTCATTTTTCCAGTATCTGAAGTTGCCTTTTTTGAAATATCATTCCTGGGTCCTCATCCTTTTGCAGTTCATCTTGCAAAGTTATAGAATCAAATGAATTACGAAGAGAAAGAAATCTTGGTAAGATGTAAGCTCTCCTGGGTTTTGGGGCCCTATGGTACCATAAAACCAGCAAGCTGCTCCCAGCAGTTCCCACCATCATGCCAAGCACCGGTTCTTTGTAGAACGAAGCATTTCTTGGTTTTTGATTCTGTGTTTGTGCATGGGCCTCTGGGGAGGGAGGCCTCGGGAGGGACCCCCAGTCTGTGGAAGCGGTGAGTGAGCACACTTGCAAGCCCCGGAGCCTACGGATCCCGAGGTCCCTGCACTTCATTTTTTGAGACGGGGCTTCTCACTGAACCTGGAGATCACCAGTTTGGCTAGGTTAGCTAACCAGCAAGCCCCAGGGGTCCATCCTGCTATCTTCCTCCTCTTCCCAGTGCTGGAATTACAGATGCACGCTACCACACCCAGCTTCCACGTGGTGTTGGGGGTCCTCCTGCTATCTTCCTCCTCTTCCCAGTGCTGGAATTACAGATGCACGCTACCACACCCAGCTTCCACGTGGTGTTTGGGGTCCATCCTGCTGTCTTCCTCCTCCTCCCAGTGCTAGAATTACAGATGCACGCTACCACACCCAGCTTCCACGTGGTGTTGGGGGTCCATCCTGCTATCTTCCTCCTCCTTCCAGTGCTAGAATTATAGACGCACGCTACTTCCTGGGGGTCCATCCTGCTTCTTCCTCTTCTTCCCAGTGCTGGAATTACAGATGCACGCTGGGGGGTCCATCCTGCTATCTTCCTCCTCTTCCCAGTGCTAGAATTACAGACACCACGCTTCCACGTGGTGCTGGGGGTCCATCCTGCTATCTTCCTCCTCCTCCCAGTGCTGGAATTACAGATGCACGCTACCACACCCAGCTTCCACGTGGTGCTGGGGGTCCATCCTGCTATCTTCCTCCTCCCCAGTGCTCCAGTGCTAGAACCCAGCTTATGGTGCTGGGGGTCCATCCTGCTGTCTTCCTCCTCCTCCCAGTGCTGGAATTACAGATGCAGCTTCCACGTGGGGGTGTTCTTCCTCCTCCTCCCAGTGCTAGGGGACGCACGTCCATCCTGCTGCTGGGGTCCATCTTCTTCCTCCTCTTCCCAGTGCTATCCTGAGTGCTGGAATTACAGATGCACGCTACCACACCCAGCTTCCACGCGGGGGTCCATCCTGCTGGGGTGCCATCCTCACACCCAGCTTCCATCTTCCATCCTCTTCCCAGTGCTAGAATTATAGACGCATTACAGACACACCCAGCATCCACGTGGTGTTGGGGTACATCCTGCTATCTTCCTCCTCCTCCCAGTGCTTTATAGACCACGTGGTGCTATCTTCCTCCTCCTCCCAGTGCTAGAATCCATCCTGCTGTCTTCCATCCTCTTCCTCCTCTTCCCAGTGCTAGAATTACAGACGCACGCTACCACACCCAGCTTCCACGTGGTGCTGGGGGTCCATCCTGCTGTCTTCCTCCTCCTCCCAGTGCTGGAATTACAGATGCACGCTACCACACCCAGCTTCCACGTGGTGTTGGGGGTCCATCCTGCTATCTTCCTCCTCCTCCCAGTGCTAGAATTACAGATGCACACAATCACACCCACAATCACACCCAGCTAAAAGTGCTAGAATTACACCCAGCCTCCAGCGTGGTGTGGGGTCCATCCTGCTATCTTCCTCCTCCTCCTAGAATTACAGACGCAGTGCCATCCTGGTGCTGGAATTACAGACATTCCAGCTTCCACGCTGTGGGGGTCCATCCTGCTATCTTCCTCCTCCTCCCAGTGCTGGAATTACAGACGCACGCTACCACACCCAGCTTCCACGTGGTGTGGGGGTCCATCCTGCTATCTTCCTCCTCCTCCCAGTGCTGGAATTACAGATGCACACTACCACACCCAGCTTCCACGTGGTGTTGGGGTCCATCCTCCTATCTTCCTCCTCCTCCCAGTGCTGGAATTACAGACATTCGCTACCACACCCAGCTTCCACGTGGTGTTGGGGATCGGAGGTTAGGTCCTCATACTTTCACAGGAAGCACTTTACCCACTGAGCCATTTTCCTAGCCCTTCTTAATATTTTATTTTATTTTTTCCCTTCTTAATATTTCATGTCCAAGGGTGGCTGAACCCATAAATGTGGAACCTTTGCATATGGAGGCCACTGACACTTGTAGCGGTTTAAGCACTCGGTGTGGACTGTAGGTTTGCCACTTTCAGGGTGTGTAAATCAAGCGAGTTCCTTCAGGTCTTTGAGCCCATGTCCTCAGTGGTGCAGTGGGGATGATGTTGCTGCCTTGGTGGTTTGTGGGGTCTCAGCAGCGTCTTGCTGTTATGTTTGCAAGTGGGGAAAGCCAGGCCCTTGGTGGCTGTTGCTCCTGTCTGTTGACCTTGCTTCTGGGAGAGGTCACCCAAAGGAGGTGAGGAGGGCTGGCAAGTAGCTAAGGGGAAGAGGACATGCCCTGGGTTCAACCCCCAACCCTGGGGAAAAGAAAGGAGGCGACTTTCTTGGGGCTCCACAGTCCTCAAGGGCAGAGTCCTTGTCTGGTCCTGTGAATGTCTATTTCTGAACTGGTCCAGGCTGTTCTGGGACAGGAGTGGGGAGTCACAGCTGCATGGGAACCTGGAGACAAAGTGCAGGACTGGTCACTGTGTGGTGCTGGCATGGTGTTGGCTGCTTCTGCTGGAACAAGGGGTGGGCTGAGCCGGCTGTTCTGGTGTCCGAGAACCTCCTCCCGGAGGCTCTGGAGCTGAGCCTCCCGGACACCAGCTCACTTGTTTGGCTTCCTGTGTCATTACTAGGCCAGGGTGGATGGTGGCCTGGCCTTTCCTCTGCAGAGCACATCTTACCTAATGCTGGCCAAGGTGAACTTTGAGTGTGTCTTGGACGGTGGCAAGCAAGCCCTGAGTCATCTCCCCCTGTATGTCTGTCCTGTGTGACCACAGGCTGGCATGTGAAATGGCTGGCAGGCAGGATCTACTCTGGCTGGGCTCTAGTGCTGCCTAGTCTGTGTCTGTTTGGCCCCTCTCTATGGCTGGATCACAGCCTTGGCCTCGTCAGCTTTAGCCTCTCACCACATGGCCTTAATCTGGGGAGTTGTTTTTGGTGCTTATTCAGGGTGGAGGATTTGGACCACAGTTATCTCCCATGGTGCCTCCCTTGGAGGCACCATAAACCCTGGGCAATGCTGGGCAACAGTCGTGAGCACTATGGTTACAGCCCTGACTGCTGAAGACTGCTTCCCACCTGCACCTAGGATCAAAGTTTGGCTCCTTCCTCTCCTGGCCGCCTCTTCTAACTGAGAGCCAAGTTACTTTCAAAAGCATAATATTCTTTTTGTACTTTTTCCATGACAAGTAATAAAGCTCCCTCTGAGCTCCTTGGCTGAGGTGAAATGTCTTTTCTCTGGGTTGGACCTCTGGGCCGTGGCCAGGCTCTATGAGGAAGAAGCCAGTCCCTGGAAGAAGGCTGAGTAACAGCTGGGCTCTTACTGTGGGTTGTTATGACTGGACTGTGTGTGGCCGGGTCACAGATGCCTCTTAGCTTTGAATCCTCTGTGGCTTTGCCACCACCTGAGACACCGCGTGCTTTGCCCTGAGAGCTAAAAATACTCCTGCATGAGCTTTTGAAAAGCTGGCCTGGTGTGAGGGTCTTGGCCAAGAGCTGCTTTTCTCGCTGTATCCCTGACTGATTAGCCCTCGCCCAAAGGCTCAGCTCCCTACAGTGGGGTATCACAGGGCTGAGAAGCCTGGTCCCCTGGGGTTGGCTCTGGAACGCTTGGTGAGCAGGCACTCTCTTCCTGCTGTGTCCGAGCCATGTGCGAAAAGTATCTCAGGCACTAGTTGTCTTCCCAGAACCCACCTCCTGTCCCTGTCTGGGGAGGCGAAATTCCCTTGATGAGGGTCCCCCACTGACCTTTGCGTCCAGGAAGATGCAGCTGTTGGGACTCTGGATGGTGGACTTTTTTTTTAAAATCTTTGCTTGGGAGGATTTTTTTATGTTTCTCTATATAGTGTGTATTTCAGCAGCTGCTGCACTTGATTCATAGCATATACTAATCCATGTTCCCATAAGCATGCCAGTTGGGTGGAGTGAGGTGTCCAGAGCTCCCATTCCTTCTCCATCTCCCAGTTCCCTTGCTGCTGGCTTGGGGCTGCCTGGATCCTACGAGCTTGCTGTAGAAGAAGGCCCCTTGCTCCGCCTTCCTGATTGGTTCCCAACTGCTGTATCCCCTTCTTCAGAGGGTGCATGCACCGAAAGGTAGCGAGACTCAAGGAGATAAACTGCCCCTTCCATTTCAGCCAAGCCCCAGCTGAAAACACAGAGGAACTGGGGAGATGAGCAAGAGTGCTGCTTCCATGCTGAACCTAATAATGAGCACCAGGGTGAAGGAGACAGACCCTGAGGACCCTCAACACCTGTCAAAGCAGAGATCCAGAGGCTCCTAAGAGCTCATCACTGAAGTAGACTTAAAACACACCACCATGGCTCAGGGAATTTTGCGGAAGAGGAGGTAGAAAGACTGTAAGAGCCACAGATTGAGACGTCATGTCCAGTGGCATTCCTTACCCCTGAATTAACTGACTGCTGTTCCTACAAAGTCTAACCACAACCCCATGGGGAATACCTGCAGCCCCACTGAGGACGGTCCCCAGAGGAATGGGGGCAGGGGGAGGGTGTGTCCATACAAAATATGCTGTTATGGGCTGGAGAGATGGCTTAGCGGTTAAACTCTTGCCTATGAAGCCTAAGGACCCCGGTTCGAGGCTCGATTCTCCAGGACCCACGTAAGCCAGATGCACAAGGGGGTGAATGCATCTGGAGTTCGTTTGCAGTGGCTGGAGGCCCCAGGCGCACCCATTCTCTCTCTCTCTCTCTACCTGCCTATTTCTGTATCTCTCTCTCTCAAATAAATAAATAAAAAATAACATATTTTAAAAAATATGCTGTTAATAACAATAATAATGAAAAAAGAATGCCAATTGACTTCCTTCTTTATCTCTCAAACATTGCTTCCACCGAGTGGTTTCTTGTCAGATGTGCACAAGGAATTAACTCTCAGCAGTCTGACACTATTGCCAATGGTGTTCTCACCAAAGCTTCACACTAGCTCTTCCCTGCAGAGGCAGCTAACAAGGTATCCGAGCTGCCTCCTGTTACCGCTTGGTGCCCACAGCCCAGGCGGAGCTGAGGCAGGTGAGGAGACAGGCGTGAGAAGGGCCATCACCACCCGGTGTTTCCTGAGGTGGGGTTTGGAAGCCTTGTGAAGGATGTTTGAAGAATATAAACTTCAAAAGAAGGGAGGGCATGTCTGTAGCCTTGTCTTAGGGACACAGATTCTGGCCTGTGTAGCAGTCCGGCTCAGTTGGTTAGTTTCCCAGGACTGGGCAACAGACAGTGAGTTCTGCCACAGGTATGCACTCATAAAGGTGGTGCCTGTGTCCCTCTGTTGGAATACGAATGGAGTGCAACTGGAAACAGTGAGTAGGCAATGAGATGTGAAGTGATGCCCTTCTGTTTCATCTATGTTGTCATGGAAACCTTTTCTATAAGGGGTAAGGTGAAATCTGTTGAGATTTGGAAGATGGTAGGTTTTATTTTCTTTAAAAAAAATTTTTTTTATTTATTAGAGAGAAAGAGGCAGATAGAGAGAGAATGGGTGCTCTAGGGCCTCTAGCCACTGCAAATGAACTCCAGATGCCTGTGCCACCTTGTATATCTGGTTTTATATGGGTACTGGAGAATTGAACCTGGTTTCTTTGGCTTTGCTGGCAAGCCCCTTAACCACTAAGCAATCTCTCCAACCATATTTTCTTTTTTAAAAAATATTTTATTTATTATTTGAGAGATAGAGAGATTGTACATCTAGCATTACATGGGTACAGGGGAATCACACTTGTGTCCTTCCGCTTTGCAGGTTGAGCCATCTCTCTAGCTTCAGATGGTAGGATTTCACATTAGTGGACTCAAACCTCCAAAACTGTGATGTTAATTTCATTTTAGGTCTTTGTTGTAACTATCAAGCAGAATTTGAAGACTTGGAGAGGTTTAACCATCTACTCATCTACCATCCATCCATCCATCCATCCATCCATCATCTATCTTCTTCTGCTGACCCACTATTCATTCATCCTTCTATCCACCATCCATCCATCCATCCATCCATCATCTATATTCTCCTGACTCACTATTCATCCATCCTTCTATCCACTATCCATTCATCCATCCATCATCCATCCATCATCCATCCATCATCCATCCATCCATCCATCAATCCATCCATCATCTTCTTCTGACCCACTATTCATCCATCCTTCTATCCACCATCCATCTAGCATTTATCTTCTGCTGACTCACTATTCCTCCATCCATCCACTATCCACCATCCATCCATCCATCCATCATCTATCTTTTTCTGCTGACTCACTATTCATCCATCCTTCTATCCTCATCCAGTCATTCATTCATCATTTGTCCATCATCTCTATCCATTTGCCTACCTGCTTATCTCCACCCACTCTAACTACCTGATCCACTTACCCACTCATCTCTACTCATGCCCCACAACCTTTCCCACCTATCAACCCACCTGTTCACCAACCCCATTCACCCATTCACCCATCCACCCTTATACCCATCCATTCATCTCCCAATATCTCATCCACTATATACCCAGCTCTCCTGTCCATCTATCCATCCATCCATCCATCCATCCATCCATCCATCCATCCATCCCTTATTTAAGCTAGGTAACATTCAATTCTGAGTTTACATTTATGCATTGTGAACATTGCTGCTGATGGAGACAGTTAGGTAGAGAACCAGTTATGTTCAATTCTAAGAAGTGTGTCAGTATTAACCAAGAAGCAGTGGGAGCGTGGGGTGGGGGACGCCAACCTGCCTCTGTCTGCAGCAGTGAGTGCTGTGTCCCTTCAGAAAGGCCACAGTGATCTGATGGTGGCTTTAGTGCTGTTGTTATGAAAGTCATACTCCTTGCTATGCTTTAGACTTTACCTGCTTCTCTTCTTACCTTCTATTATAAATGGAAAGCCTGGAATCCAGAGTTTAGTGTGTGTGTGGGGGGGTACACTGTACTTCCACAGAGTTCTCTCAGCACATGTAATCTCAAACTTCATGTCACTCACTCTTCTCCCTGCATTGTCAGAGCATTGTAAACTCAAGTTGAAATCATGAGGAGATAGACGACACTCTTGCAAGGATGTCTTAGATAAAACATCGACCACACCAGATGCTAGTAAGAACATGGATGGCTCACACATGCATCACTGGTTGTGCTATAGATGGCAGACTGGAAAACTGCTTATGGACCAGACGTTGACTGCCATGCCACCTTGCCAGTGCTCTTAGGTGCTGATGCCAGAGAAATAGGAAAACATTATTTAAATAGCAAAACCTGGGGTGTTATAGCCAAGTTTCTCCCTTCTCTGTTCCCAGCTCACTCTCTTGCTGCTCTTTTCTACCTGCTATGCAGGAAGTGATGTCCAGCCTCTACTCTACTATCTTTTCCCAGCCATCATGAAGCTTCCCCTGGAGACTTTTTCCCCAGCAGCATGAAGGTAGATACAACAGAAAATTGGTACCAGAGGAGTGGGTTTGTTGATGCTAGAAACATGGCCATGTGGCTTTCAATCTTTTGAAACTGATTTGTGGGAGGAATATGGAAGGATTTGAAACTCTGAACTAAAACACCTTGCAATGCTGGAAGCAGAGCTTGATGGACCATTCTGGTGAGAGTTGAAAGACCTGATGCAGAAGGAAAAGTGGACTGTGAAGGCTTGGCTTACAAGGGGAAAGAGAACTTTGCCATAACTGGCTAGAGGCAATTGGCCGTGTGCTTCCTATGTCCTGATAACTTAAAGCCAAATTTAAAAGTAACAGACTTTAATAGTAAAGGCGAGGTGGCACATATCTTTAATCTCAGCACTTGGGAGGCATAGGTAGGAGGATCACTGTGAGTTCGAGGCCAGCCTGACACTACATAGTGAATTCCAGGTCAGCCTGGGCTAGAGCGAGACCTACCTTGGAAAAAACAAACAAACAAAATAAACAAACAAACCTAAAAAGTAATGGACTAATGTGTTTGGCAGAAATAGAGCAGAAGGATATGAAAGATGTAAGTTGGCATAGAAAGGAGCGAACATCTTGGAGCAGAGAGTGCAGCCTGGTTCTACTGCAGTGGTCTGAGTGATTGTCACCATCGAGCACTGGGCCCGCTGCTCTGCACTGGATGCTGATTCTCTTTTGAAAGGAGGGCTGAAGGCGTTAAAGAAAGCTTTATTGGGTCATAGTCTCTGAGTTGAGGCCATGTGGAGCCTTAGCATGGAACCAAGATTTCCAATGGACACGCCAGGATTTTGGAGATGCTAGAACTATGGGATGGCTCCAAATGGTTTTTTCCCCGGCCTGTAAAGCAGCCCAGTTGGAGAGGTAGAATTTGGACCCCAGAGATTTCCTCACTGGTCCTAGATACCAGACTTAGATGTGCAGGATTTGTTCTTGGCTCTGCTTGTTTGAAGCTCTTGCACTGGTCTGATGTTTCCTTGAAATGCCTTCTTTTTGCAGTGCAAATGTTTATTCTGTGCCATTATGTGCATGTAACTTGTGTTTTGATCTTACAGGTTCATAGTTCATAGACTTAATACTGTAAAACAGTGTTGGGGTAGCTTAAAAAAAACCCAATGGTGGGGAATTTTTAGTGCTGGACTGAATGCATTTTACATAATGAGATGGTGTGCGTCTATGGGGGTCATGGGTGGAATGTGGTAGTTTGAATCAGATGCCCCCCATAAACTCATGTGTTTTGAATTCTTTTTTTAAAATTTTTTAATTTTTATTTTTATTTATTTACTTGAGAGCAACAGAGGGAGAAAGAAGCAGAAAGAGAGAGAGAGAATGGGTGCGCCAGGGCCTCCAGCCACTGCAAACGAACTCCAGATGCATGCACCACCCTGTGCATCTGGCTTACGTGGGTCCTGGGGAGCCTAGCCTCGAACTGGGGTCCTTTGGCTTCACAGGCAAGAGCTTAACCGCTAAGCCATCTCTCCAGCCCCTGTTTTGAATTCTTGATCCTTAACTAGTAGCAATTTGGAAGGTGGGCCTTCTCTGGAGGAAGTGTGTTGCTGGGGCGGGTTCTGGGGTGTTATAGCCAGCTCACCCTTACCAGAGGTCAGCTCACTGTCTGCTTTCTCTCAGCTATTATGGCAAGGTGCAGTGTCAGGCTCTGCTCTGCATTGTTTCCTCCTTGCTCAACTTCCTTTTGAGATTGGAAGATGAAATAAACCTTTTTTTCCCATCAGCTGCCTTTGGTCAGGTGTTTTATCCAAGCCACACAAAGGTAACTTCAACAGTGTGTCTCTGTTTCCTATAACAGTCATGGAAGTGGTGTTTTGCATTTTTCACATCCTTCCATTTTCTGTCCTCACAGATGTATGCGGCAGCATTGCCTCTGCTCAGAGGGAAGACGATGGGTGGTGTACAGGTTGGTAGAGGCCCTGAGGTTCATAGCATAGTGCTTTCGGTGCTGTCTCAAGACAGCATCCAGTATTGTCAGGGAGACCATGGGGAGTGAGAACGTGAGGCACATTTGTCTGCTTACAGGGGCATTTGGGGCCACTGTTAAATCCATCATAAATCTCGGGACATCTGGGGTTCACACAGCACTGTTAAGTATTTCCTGGAGGCTCTTTCAGCTTTTTTCAAGTTGAAACAGTTTCCTTCTGGGGCAAGTTTCAAAGGAATCTCAGCAAACAGGGTTTTTTCCAAGCAGATCAAATAGCACTCTTAAAGTGTAACAGTGTGTACACGTGTGAGTGTAGACAGACATGCACACATGGGAAAGAGCCCAGCAGTAAACACTGTGGGTCATGTTAGGAAGGAGCTCCTTTCTTCATGTGTTAAAACTGTGTCTGAAGGGCTGGAGCAATGGCTTAGTGGTTAAGGCACTTGCCTATGAAGCCTGAGGGTCCAGGTTCAATTCCCCAGTATTCACATAAGCCAGAAGCACAAGGTGGCACATACATCTGGTGTTCATTTGCAGTGGCTAGAGGCCCTGGCGTATCCATTCTCTCTCTCTGTGTGTCTCTCTCTCTCTCCATATATATATATAATGTATTTATGCCTCTTTCTCTCAATAAATAAATAAAACATAACATATTTAAAAATATTAAAAACAGTGTCTGAAAACATTTTGGTGACCTTGTTCCTGAAAATTGGACCCAATCTGGAGGTGCGTGAGTGGGGAAAGTTTGAAGCAAATTTTTATGGCTGTCTTCTGTGTGTAGTAGGATGGAAAATTGTGAAAATGAACCTCAGATTTCTCTGGTTTTCTTGGAACTTAAAAGTGGCTGGTCCAGCCGGGCGTGGTGGTGCACGCCTTTAATCCCAGCACTTGGGAGGCAGAAGTAGGAAGATCGCTGCATGTTTGAGGCCAGCCTGAGACTACATAGTGAATTCCAGGTCAGACTGAGCTAGAGTGAGACCCTACCTTGAAAAACAACAACAACAACAAAAAAAAAAAAAAAAGCAAAACAAAGAAAACAAGAAAGTGGCTGGTCCAGACTCCCACATCCAATCTTCTCCCGGGTGGGTGCGCGTCTGGAAGGAATGCTACTTAGACAAGAGCTGTGTGGAGGTCGCATCTGAGTGTGGTGGTGTGGTCCACACTGCGGCGCTGTCTTTCCATCTATTAACTTTTTGTTTTCAGTGCTGGGGTCAAACCTAGAGCTGCTGCATATTAGGCAAGTAGGCAAGTGCTGTGCATAAGCCTATAGTCTCAGTCTTAGCTTTCCTTGTGTGTGTGTGTGTGTGTGTGTGTGTGTGTGTGTGTGTGTGTTTAAACAAAACAAAACAAGTCTCTGCTTGTCCAGGCTGATCTTAAAGTTGGTGTTGTAGTCAGATTCACATTGATGAGATGTACCTCCAAACCAGACACAGTTTAGAGGAAGAAGGGATTTATTTCAGGCTCAGAGGTCCAGGGGAAGTTCCACAAGGCGGAAGAAGATGGTTCCCTTTACTACATCCATGCAGAGAAAAACCACCAGCAGCACCACAAGCAAGCACACCTGGGAACCCGCCAGAGCTCCAGTCCTCTGCATGACTGTAGGCTGGAGACAGATCCCTCTTAGTGACACCTTAGGGCAGAAGCCCAGGATCCACCTGCAGTGACATGCCACCCCCCCCAACCCCAGCAGGAGTCTGCCTGCTAGGGGCAGAAGCTGCAAACTCAATATTATAAATTTTATTTATTTATTTATTTATTTATTTATTTATTTATTTATTCATTCATTCATTTATTCATTTTCAAGCAGAGAAGGACAGACAGGAGAGAGAGAGAGAGAGAGAGAGAGAGAGAGAGAGAGAGAGGGGAGAGAAAGAGAGAGAGGGAATATGAATGAGTGTGCCAGGGTCTCTAGCCACTGCAAATGAACTCTACATGCATGTGCCACTTTGTTCACTTGGCTTTACATGGGTACTGGGGAATCCAACCTGGGCCATCAGGCTTTGCAAATAAGTGCCTTAACCACTTAACTATCTCTCCAGCCCCAAACTCATTTTTTTCTAGACCAGGCTGACGTGGAGTTCACTCTGTAGTCTCAGGCTGGCCTTGAACTCGTGGTGATCCTCCTACATCTGCCTCCCGAGTGCTGGGTTTAAAGTATGCGCCACCACGCCTGGCTTAAGCTTGATTTTCATAACACCTGATGTATGAGGGGACATAGATGCAAACTACCACGCTTGGCACCCTTCTGTGCTGAGTAGCTAGAATGACAGGCCTGAACCCGCAGGTCCCACTGGTCTTTCTGTTTCACAAGAAGACTGAACTCAGCTGGTCCCTACTTTTCAGCTCTACATTCCCAGAAACCTTGGTTCAAATGCTCAGCCATGAGATGACATGTTTGCTTCGTGGTAACGAATGCTCCAACAGCTCTTGAACTCACCATCTAAGGATGACCTTGAATTCTGATCCTCTCTCCCCAGCCTCCTCAGAGTCAGGATTATTGTTGTGTGCCACCATGCCCGGTTCATGTGGTCCTGGGGATCAAACCCAGGTCCTTGTGCATGCGAGGCAAGTATTCTACTGACTGAGCTACAGCCCCAGCTGAGGGACAACTAATCTCTGGGTCCTTACTATGCAAGGGTGCTCTGTTCTAAGTGTTTTACATATAGAATTTACTCCACAATAACCTCATGAAATACTTACTGTTATTACCTCAATTTTATTTATGAATTGGAGGCACAGAGAACTTTTGTAACTTGTTGAAGATTACACAGCTGGCTAATGGGGGTTTAAAAACTTTATTCATTAAACTATGTTGCCTTTTAATATTAAAACTTTATTGCCGTGTGTGTGTGTGTGTGTGTGTGTGTGTGTGTGGTGTGGTGTGTGTAGTGCTTGGGATCAAACTTGGCCTTGCATGTTTTAGGCAAGCTCTCTACCACTGAGCTACATCCTCAACTCTTTATTGCTATATTTAAAACAATGATTTATTAACTAGATATGAGGAAGTGTGTGTCTTAATAGCAAAGACAGGCCAATTCATCTATTTAGTTATTCAATAGACTAACTGTAAATCACTCGGTAATTAAACAGCAGTGTTCAAACTCTCTCTCTGTGTGTTTCTTCCCTCCCCCACTTTGGTTTTTCGAGGTAGGGTTTCACTCTAGTCCAGGCAGACCTGGAATTCACTATGTAGTCTCAGGGTGTCCGCAAACTCATGGCAATCCTCCTACCTCTGCCTCCCAAGTGCTGGGATTAAAGGCTTGTGCTACCAAGCCCTGCCAGACTCTCTTAAAATGGAAGTGAGTGTGCCAGTCAGACTGTGTGTATAAAGACCTCACCATCACATAAAGCTGGGGAGGTATACTTTTTCTGTAAGCTTTTGACCAAAAGTATGCTGAAGGAAGGCAGATGTGGTCTTTTAATCCCAGCACTTGGGAGGCAGGAGGATCACTGTGAGTTCAAGGACAGCCTGGGACTACATAGCAAATTTCAGGTCAGCCTGGGCTAGAGTGAGTCTGTACCTTGAAACAAACAAACAAACAAAAAACAAACAAACTAAACAAATGTGATTATATATTTAAGTCATGATTTTAGAAGGCTTTGTGTGGATGGTCCAGTTTTCTCCGAGGCCCCGTGGAAGTATGCATGACCCTTTCTCTCACCCTTGCCTCTGAAAGGTGGTGTCTGTGTGGGTTGTGGGGGGCAGTCTTCTTGGCAGGGAGTTTCTTACCTGTGCCTGGCTTGGTCCTGTCTGAAAAGTCAGTTGGATTCCTCTCACTGTGGGATGCAGTGGTCTGGGTATCTGACCAAAGGCAGGAAGGGGTTACTTGCTTCCATGGTGGATGTAAGAACCCCTGAGCTCTGGTGGTTTGGGGGGGGACCTCTGGGTGCATCTGGTGGTCCTGGGGGTGCTGGTGGGAGGAAGACCCTTCCGAATCCTCAGGACAGTAGGAACAGACTTTGGTTCCTGGGTGACTCAAGACTTTCTCTTCCTGTAGGAGTGTAATAACAGTGCCCATCAACTTACCCCTCCCACTTCTGTGTCCCCTTCTGCAGCAAAGAGCCTGGATCCTCATGGTCTATGGAATGGGTGCCTGCTGGTGTGTGCTGGGCGCCCCGGGCGTGGCCATGGCTGCTCTCCACGCCGTCATCGCCTTCTGCGTGGCCCAGCTCCGCTCGCTGCTCCTGTCCTGGCTCTGCTCGCTCCTCCTGCTCTCCACCCTGAGACTGCGCAGCGTGGAGGAAGTTCAGGTGAGCGTCTTCCTCTTATGGATCCTTCTTACCGTAGGAGAGGGAAAGGCTTTCCTGACCCTAGTGGACACCTTCCTTTTCATACACAGAACAGTTGCAGAACCCGGATGGGGCTTCTCCTAGTGGCCAAACAGGACTGATGCATGGGACTGTGTTCCAGAACCTTTGTTCTTGGTCTGAGCTGGGTCCTTTTGATCCTGGTTTGGGTACATGGAGGAAACCAGATGTCCCAGGACCAAGGGTTAGTAACCGTGCTCAAAGGAATGGCTAGTCTCCCAGGTCCCTGATTGAAGCCATCTGCTGAGAGCTTGAAGTCACTCACCTTCCTTATGTCACGATGGCCCATGAATGCCCATGACGGTCCCGAGGCAGGGACGAGAACAGCTTTTGTTCTTCTTAATTGGTAAGACAGATCTATTAATTCTCTACTCATGAAGCTAATAATGGAATCTCTTTGTATGTAGAAAGTGAAGACGTGTCCCCCAAAGGCCATCGACCCACCTTCTGCATCCACAATGCTATGGTGTCTTGGCAGAGTCTGGTGCCTGTCAATGAATGTGCTAATGGAGGGTTGTTGGGCCAAAGAGTATTTTATAGGCCTGTTCCTTGCATTAGTACATTTGAAAGTAGGGATTTGCCTTCTTAGCTATTGTTTTTTTTTTTTTTTTTTTTTTTTTTTTTTTTTGGTGGAGGGACACCATGCTAATGCATTTTTCTTCTGTGCATGGATTCCAGGTTTGGCTGACAGAGAGTGGGAGCTTGGTGTGCAGGGCAGAGCTGACCACGCCCAGCATGGAGCCTTCCTGGCAACAGGAGCCTCCCTCACGCCCTGTACCGCACCCCACCCCCAACAACTCCAGGTCATGCTGCCACTGGTTACTTGTAACACCCAGCTCTCTTGTGCAAGCCCAGCCTGAGTGGGACCTCACCATCTGGGTAGCTTCCCTGCCTCACTTTCCATTGACTGACCCCTTCATGTCTTCAAGTCAAAGAACCACGCTTGTCAGTCTGGACTGCAGCCAGGGAAGCCATCAGATGTGTGATTGCAAAAGGGGAGTGCCACCTGTGTGGTGCTCTCAACAGTGAGGGGGGCAGATCTCTTTGGAGGAGAAATGAATGCATGGGCAGAGGACAGAGTCCAGGGTCCAGTTCCAGTGGGTGTAGTTCAGGGTCCAGCCATCACAGCCCTGAGGTTTCAGGGTCAATCAGCTCACAGCTATCCCCAAAGACTGGCTCTGACCCATGATTTTACTCTCTAAATATTACTGTACTCCCTTCTTGTCTTTTTAAAAACTGTCATGCAGGGCTGGAGAGATGACTTAGTGGTTAAGGTGTTTTCTTGCAAAGCCAAAGGATCCTGGTTTGACTCTCCAGGACCCATGTAAGCCAGATGCACAAGGGGGCGCATGCATCTGGAGTTTGTTTGCAGTGGCTGGAGGCCCTGGTGTGCCCATTCTTTCTCTCTCTGTCTCTTTCTCTCTCTCAAATAAATATATTAAATATATTTTTAAAAGCCATACAAAGTAATGGGTTTCATTTTCATTTGTAATAAAAAGGTATTTTCATACATAACTTGTTTTGTTAATCGTCTTTTCCTCCATCCCTCTGGTCCCTGTATATCCTTCTATCTCCACTATTCTCCTTTTTGCTTTTATGTCACATGTGTTCAGTTACCTTCCCTCCCTCTCTTTCCTCAAAACCTCTATTATGACTTACACACACACACACACACACACACACACACACACACACGAATAGAAGTTAGGACCCATATGTGAAGGAAAATATATGGTGTCTATTTGAGTCTGGGATGTCAATCACACTAATGTGTTTTCCAGTCTCATTCATTTTCCTGAAACGTTCACTTTCCTTACAGCTGAGTGAAATTCCATTGTGTATTTATGTACCCACTTTCTTTATTCATGAGGTGATGAGCGTCGAGGCTGGTTCTGTTTCCCTGCTGTTAGGAGCACAGTGGTGACGAACAGGGACGGCAAGCATATCGACTGCAGGATTTCGAGTCCTTTGACTGGATGCCGGGAATGGTAGAGTTGAGTCATGGGATAGTTCTACTTTCAGCTTTTTGAGAACTGGCCACACTGATTTCCATGGTGCTTGCCCAGTTTAAACTCCCATCAGCAGTGAACCAGGGCTTTTCTTCCCCTATGTCGCCAGCGTTTGTTTTCCTCATGACTGCCATTCTGACTGGGGCGACACTGAGGCTCCAAATAACTTTAATTTGCATTATCCTGACGGCTAAGGATATCAGCACTTTAAAATATTTATTAGCCATTAATGTGTCTTCTAAGAACCGTCTGTTGAGTTCTTTAGCTCATTTATTGACTAGCAGTTTTGTTTCTTTGGCGTTTAATTTTTGTAGTTCTTTATAGATTCTAGAATCAACCCTCCCTCCCCCCAGTTGAAGTAACACCTGCAGATGCTCTCCCACCCTGTAGGCTGTCTGCTCACTCTGCTGATGGTTCCCTTAGTTGTGCAGGCTTTCATTTCATGTTGTCCCATTGGTCCGTTCTCGGGCACTTCCTGTGTACTGGAGTCCTGTTCAGAAAGTTCTTGTCTGACTGTGTCTTGAAGGGTTTTACCTATTTCTTCTCTTGATGACTTCAGATGCTCTGTTTTGGATTGATTATTTTTAAAAACTATTTTATTTTATTTTATTTTATTTGAGAGAGAGAGAGAGAGAAAGAGATATAGAAACAGGCAGGTAGAGAGAGAGAGAGAGAGAGAGAGAGAGAGAGAGAGAATGGGTACACCAGGGCCTCCAGCCACTGCAAATGATGCCTGTGCCACCTTGTGCATCTGGCTTACATAGTCCTGGGGAATCGAACCTGGGTCCTTTGGCTTTGCAGGCAAGTGCCTTAACTTCTAAGCCATCTCTCTAGCCTGGATTGATGTTTTTGTGCAGGGTGAGAGATGGATCTGGTCTCATTCTCTTGAAGGTGGATGCCCAGTTGTGCCAGAACGTCTTATTTAACAGGCTTTCTTTTTTTTTCAATGTATGTTTTTGACACCTATGTCAAATATATTAGGTGGCCATAGCTGTGTGGATTTAGTTCTGATGCCTTCTCTTCCGTCCCATTGGTTTGCATGTCTGATTTTGTGTTAGTCCCATGCAGACTTTGTCATTATTGCTCTGCATTTTTATGTTTCTTTTAAATTTTAAAAATTATTTTATTTGTTACTTTTTGGTTTTTTGAGGTAGGGTCTCACTCTAACCCAGGCTGACCTGGAAGTAACTATGTAGTCTCAGGGTGGCCTCGAACTCATGGTGATCCTTCTACCTTTGTCTCCCAAGTGCTGGGATTACAGGCATCCCACCATACCCAGCTTCTATTTTATTTTTTTACTATTTTATTTTTTGAGAGAGAGAGACAGAGAGAGAGAAGAGGGGCTCAGAGAAAGAGAGTGCCAGGGTTTTTCAGTCACTGTGAACCAACTCCAGATGTGTGTGCTTCCTTGTGGCACATGAGCTACATTGCATGCTTACGTCACTTTGCATCTGCCTTATGTGGGACCTGGAGATTCAAACATAAGATCTTAGGCTTCGCAGGTAAGTGCCTTAACCGCTACACCACCTCTCCAGTCCTCTTTTAAAATATTGTTTTAAAAAATAATTTTATTTTTTTTTGCAAGCAGAGAGAGATAGAAGAGAGATAGACAGTGAGACTGGGCACTTCTGGGCCTCCAGTCGTTGCAAACAGGCTCCAGATGCATGTGCCATTTTGTGCATCTGGCTTTACATGGGTACTAGGGAATTGAACTCCGGTTGTTAGGCTCTGCAGGCAAGCGCCTTAACTGCTTAGCTGTCTCTCTCTTTAATATGTTTCATGTATTGTTCATTTTCATATCCTGCAATGCTACTGAAAGTACTTATCAGATCTAAAAGTTTCTGTGGGAGTTTATAGAGTCTTTTAAGTACAGAATACGTTATCTGCAAATAAGGATAATTTAATTTTTTTCCTTTCCTATTTTTATCCCCTTTATATCTTTCTCTCATCTTGTTGCTCTAGCTAAGACTTTGAGCACTACATTGAATATGAGTGGAGAGAGAGGGCATCCTTGTATCATTCCAGTGTGAACTCAAGTTCCCAGAAAAGAGCTGTGTCTGCTGCACCTCCTTCCAAGGCAAGGCTGAATGGACTGATAAAGCTCCTGTGATCACAGAGAGGGAATGTTGCCAAACTACCTCCTTAACCCCTTAATAGCCATTATTGCCCACCTCTCTGTCTGTCCTGACATCCTGGTGACTGTCAGTTGATCAGGTGTGACCTTTTTGGAATGCAAGAACAGACCCCAGCTTCCACCAAGGGCTAAGAGTGTCATCAGACAGCATCTGAGGTCCATGGTGGAGATTTCCCCACTTCGCTATTAACCACCTACCTGAACGTCAGCCAATGTAGTTGAAAAATGCCTTGATTTATGACTTCCTTTTGTTCTGTAACTATAAAACCTTCATGAAGCTGTTAACAAGTTGGAACATGGAATTTGGGGTGACCTAAATCTTTGTTTTTGGGCCATGGTCACTCATATTTGACTCCAGAATCAACGATCTCTTCTCCCCTTGAGGTGAGAGCTGTGTCTTTTGCATCACACAGGTTAGAGGAAGTTCTCCCACTTTGCTCTACTTAATATCATGTTGACTCTAGGCTTGCCACGGGGAGCCTTCAATGTGTTGGAGTGTGTTCTGTCTATTCCTAATTTCCTTAGTGCTTTTATCATGAAGGCATGTTGAACTTTGTCAGATTCTTTTTATGCAGCGATTAAAATGATTGTGTGACTTCTGTTCTTAAGTCTATTTCTATGATACATCACCTTTGTTGGTTTATGTATGTTGAACCAACCTTGAACCCCTGGGATGAAACAGCTTGGCTGTGGTGTGTTAATGTGTTCTCGAACTTGGCTTGTAGGTATTTTTGTGAGTTTTTTTGCATCTATTTTCACCAGGAAAATTGGTCTATAGTTTTCTTATTTGGTCTATCCTTCTCTGGGCTCTTCTTCACATTTTTGTCCATGTGTGTCCAGTGTTTCATGCGTCATGGGGTTGCAGTTTTGCATTCCTGTCTCCTGAGTGGAACTTCAGCACTCTGGGGACCAGGACTGTTCATTTTCAGCGTGTGTCTCCAGAGTCTACTTTGTGACTACTAGGTAAGGGAAGAGCTCTGACAAGTTGTAAGTTACAAGCAAGACAATGGAGGGAGGGGAAAGTCAAGAGAAGTTTATTTCAACTGATAGCTTTGAGCTAAATCAACAAGGAAAAAGAAAAAGAAAGCAATTTCTTGTCCAGTAAGCAGCAGTGCAGAGACTCGGCCAAGTGCTGTCTCCAGTAGCCTGGGGAGTCCTCTCCCAACTTAGGGGTCTTCCCTCAGGTGAGTCTGGACTCTTGGCTATCGTGCAGCACTGAAGTAGCTAGTGATTCACTAAGTAGCGATGAGGGGTGGGTGCTTCAGAACTAAGGATGAGCAGGGAAGAGGAGGACAGTGCACCCCAAGACAGGGGTGCAAGCTGAGCGAGAATGAGCAAATGAGAGAGAGAGAGAGAGAGAGAGAGAGAGAGAAATTTACACTTGGGAGTTTTTACAGTGGTTACATGTATGATTTGGTATATGTGTAAGTGATATTGTTCAAAGGTTGTAACTTAACAAGATTTAAAGATTAAGCAGAGTTTCAAAATTAAGTAAACATGAGTTAGTTTACCTATATCTCCTAGGTTAAAGAATTTCCTAGGGCTTGGGAGATGGCAAGTGTGAAGACTAGAGTTCCAGTCCCTAGCGCCCATTTAAATCCAGCTGGGAGCGGCCTCCTGTAACCCCAGCAGTTGGGCAGTGGGGACAGGAAATCCCTCCGGCAAGCTGGCTCGTCTCAGAGCTCTGGGTTCAAGTGAGAGACTGTAGCGGAGAGTGAGCTAGGAAGACACGTGATGACAACCTCTGTCTCCACATGCACACGCACACGCACACTGTGCCCACATGCAGACACACATGTACATGTGCCCACATGCAGACACACATGCACCCACACACTGTGCCCACATGCAGACACACATGCACCCACACACTGTGCCCACATGCAGACACACATGCACCTGCACACTGTGCCCACATGCAGACACACATGCACCTGCACACTGTGCCCACATGCAGACACACATGCACCTGCACACTGTGCCCACATGCAGACACACATGCACCTGCACACTGTGCCCACATGCAGACACACATGCACCTGCACACTGTGCCCACATGCAGACACACATGCACCCTCACACTGTGCCCACATGCAGACACACATGCACCTGCACACTGTGCCCACATGCAGACACACATGCACCCACACACTGTGCCCACATGCAGACACACATGCACCTGCACACTGTGCCCACATGCAGACACACATGCACCTGCACACTGTGCCCACATGCAGACACACATGCACCCACACACTGTGCCCACATGCAGACACACATGCACCTGCACACTGTGCCCACATGCAGACACACATGCACCTGCACACTGTGCCCACATGCAGACACACATGCACCTGCACACTGTGCCCACATGCAGACACACATGCACCCGCACACTGTGCCCACATGCAGACACACATGCACCTGCACACTGTGCCCACATGCAGACACACATGCACCCGCACACTGTGCCCACATGCAGACACACATGCATCCACACACTGTGCCCACATGCAGACACACATGCATCCTCACACTGTGCCCACATGCAGACACACATGCACCCGCACACTGTGCCCACATGCAGACACACATGCACCTGCACACTGTGCCCACATGCAGACACACATGCACCCACACACTGTGCCCACATGCAGACACACATGCACCCACACACTGTGCCCACATGCAGACATACATGCACCCACACACTGTGCCCACATGCAGACACACATGCACCCGCACACTGTGCCCACATGCAGACACACATGCACACACTGTGCCTACATGCAGACATACATGCACCCACACACTGTGCCCACATGCAGACACACATGCACCTGCACACTGTGCCCACCTGCAGACCCACATTCACCCGCACACTGTGCCCACATGCAGACACACATGCACCTGCACACTGTGCCCACATGCAGACACACATGCACATGTGCCCACATGCAGACACACATGCACCTGCACACTGTGCCCACATGCAGACACACATGCACATGTGCCCACATGCAGACACACATGCACCCGTGCCCACATGTGCCCACATGCACCCACACACTGTGCCCACATGCACACACATGCACCCGCACACTGTGCCCACATGCAGACACACATGCACCTGCACACTGTGCCCACATGCAGACACACATGCACCTGCACACTGTGCCCACATGCAGACACACATGCACCTGCACACTGTGCCCACATGCAGACACACATGCACCCGCACACTGTGCCCACATGCAGACACACATGCACCTGCACACTGTGCCCACATGCAGACACACATGTACCCACACACTGTGCCCACATGCAGACACACATGCACCCGCACACTGTGCCCACATGCAGACACACATGCACCCACACACTGTGCCCACATGCAGACACACATGCACCCGCACACTGTGCCCACATGCAGACACACATGCACATGTGCCCACATGCAGACACACATGCACCCGCACACTGTGCCCACATGCAGACACACATGCACCCACACACTGTGCCCACATGCAGACACACATGCACCCTCACACTGTGCCCACATGCAGACACACATGCACCCGCACACTGTGCCCACATGCAGACACACATGCACATGTGCCCACATGCACACTCACATGCACCCACACACCGTGCCCATATGCAGACACACATGCACCCGCACACTGTGCCCATATGCAGACACACATGCACCCACACACCGTGCCCATATACAGACACACATGCACCCGCACACTGTGCCCACATGCAGACACACATGCACATGTGCCCACATGCACACTCACATGCACCCACACACTGTGCCCACATGCAGACACACATGCACATGTGCCCACATGCAGACACACATGTACCCACACACTGTGCCCACATGCAGACACACATGTACCCACACACTGTGCCCACATGCAGACACACATGCACCCACACACTGTGCCCATATGCAGACACACATGCACCCGCACACTGTGCCCACATGCAGACACACATGCACCTGCACACTGTGCCCACATGCAGACACACATGTACCCACACACTGTGCCCACATGCAGACACACATGTACCCACACACTGTGCCCACATGCAGACACACATGCACCCGCACACTGTGCCCACATGCAGACACACATGCACCTGCACACTGTGCCCACATGCAGACACACATGCACCTGCACACTGTGCCCACATGCAGACACACATGCACCTGCACACTGTGCCCACATGCAGACACACATGCACCTGCACACACTGTGCCCACATGCAGACACACATGCACCCACACACTGTGCCCACATGCAGACACACATGCACCTGCACACTGTGCCCACATGCAGACACACATGCACCTGCACACTGTGCCCACATGCAGACACACATGCACCCGCACACTGTGCCCACATGCAGACACACATGCACCCGCACACTGTGCCCACATGCAGACACACATGCACCCACACACTGTGCCCACATGCAGACACACATGTACCCACACACTGTGCCCATATGCAGACACACATGCACCTGCACACTGTGCCCACATGCAGACACACATGCACCCACACACTGTGCCCACATGCAGACACACATGTACCCACACACTGTGCCCACATGCAGACACACATGCACCCACACACTGTGCCCACATGCACACTCACATGCACCCACATCTGTGCCCACATGCAGACACACATGTACACGCACCCACATACTGTGCCCACATGCAGATAAATACAGACATGCACCTGCACACTGTGCCCACATGCAGACACATGCACATGTACCTACACACTGTGCCCACATGCAGACACACATGCACCTGCACACTGTGCCCACATGCAGACACACATGCACCCGCACACTGTGCCCACATGCAGACACACATGCACCCGCACACTGTGCCCACATGCAGACACACATGCACCCACACACTGTGCCCACATGCAGACACACATGCACCTGCACACTGTGCCCACATGCAGACACACATGCACCTGCACACTGTGCCCACATGCAGACACACATGCACCTGCACACTGTGCCCACATGCAGACACACATGCACACACTGTGCCCATGCAGACACACATGCACCCACACACTGTGCCCACATGCAGACACACATGCACCCGCACACTGTGCCCACATGCAGACATACATGCACATGTGCCCACATGCACACTCACATGCACCCACACACTGTGCCCACATGCAGACACACATGCACCCACACACTGTGCCCACATGCAGACACACATGCACCTGCACACTGTGCCCACATGCAGACACACATGCACCCACACACTGTGCCCACATGCAGACACACATGCACCCACACACTGTGCCCACATGCAGACACACATGCACCCACACACTGTGCCCACATGCAGACACACATGCACCTGCACACTGTGCCCACATGCAGACACACATGCACCCGCACACTGTGCCCACATGCAGACACACATGCACATGTGCACACTGTGCCATGCACCCATGCAGACACACATGCACCACATGCACATGTGCCCACATGCAGACACACATGTACCCACACACTGTGCCCACATGCAGACACACATGCACCCGCACACTGTGCCCACATGCAGACACACATGCACATGTGCCCACATGCAGACACACATGCACATGTGCCCACATGCAGACACACATGCATCCTCACACTGTGCCCACATGCAGACACACATGCACATGTGCCCACTGTGCCCACATGCAGACACACATGTGCCCACATGCACACTGTGCCCATGTGCATGCAGACACACATGTACCCACACACTGTGCCCATATACAGACACACATGCACCCGCACACTGTGCCCACATGCAGACACACATGCACATGTGCCCACATGCACACTCACATGCACCCACACACTGTGCCCACATGCAGACACACATGCACATGTGCCCACATGCACACTCACATGCACCCACACACTGTGCCCACATGCAGACATACATGCACCCGCACACTGTGCCCACATGCAGACACACATATACATGCATGCACACTGTGCCCACATGCAGACACATATGCATCCTCACACTGTGCCCACATGCAGACACATATGCATCCTCACACTGTGCCCACATGCAGACACATATGCATCCTCACACTGTGCCCACATGCAGACACAAATGCATCCACACACTGTGCCCACATGCACACTCACATGCACCTGCACACTGTGCCCACATGCAGACACACATGTACATGCACCCACATACTGTGCCCACATGCAGATAAATACAGACATACATGCACCCACACACTGTGCCCCCATGCACACTCACATGCACATGTACCTACACACTGTGCCCACATGCAGAAGCACATGCACATGCACCCACACACTGCCCACATGCAGACACACACACACATGTACCCGCACCCTGTGCCCACATGTGGATGCACACACATATGCACATTCACCCACACACTGTGCCCACATGTATACGCAACTGTAAATCACATATACACTCAAAATTCCTTCTGTCAATTAAATTGTAAGGTGCTTTTATGATGTGTATTGTTTAATTTAGAGGTGAAAGAGGAGTGCTAACAGTTAAACACAGGGCCACACCATGCTGGCCCTAAGTAAGCAGTTTTTCTTTGAACAGCCTTTCTTTCTTATTTTTTTAAAAGATTTTATTCATTCATTCATTCATTCATTCATTCGAGACAGAGAGAGGTAGAGAGAGAGTGAGAGTGAGAATGGGCATGCCAGGTCCTCTAGCCACTGCAACACGCATGCACCACCTGTGCATCTGGCTTACGTGAGACCTGGAGAATCGAACCAGGGTCCTTAGGCTTCACAGGCATAGGCCTTAACCGCTAAGCCATCTCTCCAGCCTGGAACAGCCTTTCTTTTTGGGAGGCCTTTAGGAGAACATGCACTACCTCTGTAAGAAGTTTTGGTTTCATCAGTTGCTTTGAGGTTTCTTGACTCTACCAACAAGAAATGTAAATTAGATCCCAACACGAGGTGGCATCTTTTCCTTCGCATGTCTCCTTAATTTTCCCTGTCTCCGCCCTGCCTCCCGGGCCCGTTGAAGGTCTGCTGTCAGAGCGCACCATACTTAGCTTCTAGAACCAACCAGCCAGGAAGCAGCAGTCTTCTCTCTGGACTGACTTCTCCCAGGGCTTTGTCCACTCTGTGCTGCTCACCGCCTGTCTGTGGCCAGTGTAGGTTCCACGTCAGTTATTTATATTGTCTTCCTCTAAAGTTTCAGTTCAAAACATGTCTGGCCATGCTTCAGGTATCCTAGGGTTTGTTTGTTTCATGTATCCCAGGCTAGCCTTGAACTTGCTGTGTAGCTGAGTATGACCTTGACTTTCTAATCCTCCTGACTTTACCTACCAACAGCTGGGATTACAGATATATGCCACCTCACCCATTTTATATAGTGCTCGGGATCGAACCCAGGGCTTCATGCATGCCAGCTACCAAACGAGATGTGTTCCCAGCCTTCCCAGCTTCCCTCCCTCTTTCTTTTCTTTCTCTTTCTTCTTTCCCTCCTCCTTCCTTCCCTCTCTCTCTCCCTCCTTTCCTCCCTTCCTTCTTTCTCTTCTTTTAAAATTTATTTGAGAGAGTCAGAGAGAGAGAGAGAGAGAGAGAGAGAGAGAGAGAGAGAGACAGAGAGAATGGGCACGCCAGGGCTCTAGCCACTGCAGATGAACTCCAGACACATGTGCCACCTTGTGCATCTGGCTTACGTGGATCCTGGGGAATCTAACTAGGGTCCTTTGGCTTTGCAGGCAAACACCTTAGCCGCTAAGCCATCCCTCCAGCCCCTGTTTCTTTCATTTCTTTGTGTATATGCGAGCGTGTGTGCATATGTGTGTGGAGGCCAGAAGACAACCTCCTGTGTCATCCTCAGGAATGCCATCCACCAGACAAAGTTTCTTTGACCTGGAACTCACCAGTGAGGCTAGCCTGGCTGGCCAGTAAGCCCAGGGATCCTTCTGCCTCTGCCTCCCCAAACTTGTGGTTACAGGCACATGCCACCACACCTGGCACTTCCCATGGGTACTGGGGTCCTCATGCTTGTGGGGGGCAGCACTTTACAAACTGAGCTATGTTCCCAGTCTGCTAGTTTATATTTGAGGTAGAGTCTCACTGTGTAGCCCGGACTGATCTTGAATTTGAGATCCTCCCACTTCAGCCTCCCAAGGGCTGGTATTACAAGCGAGTCCTCTGCTCCTTTTATTTTAGGCTAGCATCTGTAGCTGCTCAGTAAAAGCCTCCATTTCAGAGACCCTGGGCTGGGGGGATGGCTGAGTAGTTAAAAGCACTCCCTTACAGAGACCTCTTACTCTTGGAAGTTTGACTTAATGTAGTTCTCAACTAAAGTGAATATGAAATAATAACAGAAGAGCAAGAAGAAAATCGCATTGAAG
Organism: Orientallactaga sibirica; assembly: GCA_036365145.1. NCBI lineage: Eukaryota > Metazoa > Chordata > Mammalia > Rodentia > Dipodidae > Orientallactaga > Orientallactaga sibirica. Next base: position 4,522,386 of record JAEOAD010002712.1, on the reverse strand, counting down.
TCAGAAGTCTAATGGGTCGTTCCGTGGCCCGTCCTGTCATCAGAACTACGGGAGGAGCACAATGGGTTGATTGCTCGATCGCTGTGTTACACCTGGCGAATCTCATAGCTGCGCACTCAGGAGAACCTTGGCACATTCTCTTCCCCGTTGATCAGAGACTGCTCCCTTGAACTTATTTTTTAGTGCTAGGAATTGGGCCCCGGGCTTCAGACATGCTAAGTGCATGCTCTGCCATTGAGCGGTTACACCCCAGCCCAGGACTTCATACATGTTCTACCACTGAGCTCCACTTCAGCCCTTGTCTGCTTGGGTCACCCGTGGAATTTACTTGACACTCCTTGGTTCTCCCGCCTTTCCCATGCAGCTTCTCTTTGGAGGAAGCCGTCTCCCCTGATCTTCTCAGAGTGGCCATGCCAGTGAGCTCCTGTGTCAGGACCAGCTGCCTTCTCCCCATTCACGCTGTTCCCTGCCGTTCCTTTGCAGAGGAGGTGGTACGCCACAGAAAACGAGTACTTCCTCCTGCAGTTCACGCTGACAGTTCGCTGCCTGTACTACACCAGCTTCAGCCTTGAGCTCTGCCAGCAGCAGCTGCCAGCCAAGCGGGCCGCCTGCTCCTTCCCCTGGATGCTGGCCTATGTCTTCTATTACCCCGTCTTCCACAACGGGCCCATCCTCACCTTCCCAGAGTTCTTCACACAGGTAAGGCCCGCTGGGGCCTGCATTGGTGTTCCGTAGGTCATTGTTTCTTAAATTGTGGGTCATGACCCCATATGTGGTCATATAACTGAGTAGGGGAGCTGAGAAAAAAAAACTGACAACAGTAAAAGACTTCTGAATGCACCATGAGCCAAAATTAACTCAAAATCAAACTTGTAGTGAATAGAGTTGTTTCTGACAGTGCTTGCCTGCGTGTGTCACACCTTCAGTGCCGCCTTGGTTCTGAGCACACATGCGCAGTCTGCATGGAGCATGCTATTGAGCCACGCAGTGCCATGAATGAGGCCCCAAATCCCTAGGCTTGGAGTTGAGCCATTGGCCACTGTGAACTGTGCTGTCTTTACAGGGCACACAAAGCTTTGTACCCTACAGAGACATAAAGGTTTGCTTGCAGAAAACAAAGACTTTCACCATTTTCTTACTATCTTTCCTTAGCATGCAAGTATCAAATTAATATACCCTTAACTTGTATGCTGATAGAATGTTTAATTTTAGAAACTGCTGTTTGAGTTGCTGACCTGAGTGTCCTAAGAAAAAAAATCCTTACATTCACTTTGGCTGGGATTAGACTAGAATTTTCAACAACTTCTGAAATGACCATAAACATACTTGTACCATTTTGTACTATGTATTCATGAGAAATGGGATTCTCTGAAAACACTGAAGATTGTATATGCCCTGTAGTATGAACTGTTCAGCTAAGATTTCATTCTTTATGTAAAAACAAGCACATCAGCTTATTAGTTTACAAGTTTGCTTTGGTTGTTAATAAATGGTAAAACTGTATGTATTCAAAGCTTTATTTTAAAACAGGCATATTTATGATTTATTATCAGTCAATGTTGGGTTTGTATGCCTATATACCCGAGTACCTGGAGCCAAGTAAGCATGTCTCTGATGCGAAGTGGTTGGTAGGACAGGTTAGGAAGTGCTGCTGTGTTAAGCCTCGGTCCCTTTTCTGTTCGTCCATGTGACGAGAGCTCCCCACCCAGGGGTCCCAGGCTTAAAGCACACACTGTGAGTTGTCTGGAGTTTTTAATAACAGTTGAGGCACAGGGGAATGACCTTCCCAAAAAAGGGTGGGCTGTCTCCTTTGTGCTAGCTGGAAGGGACCCTGGTTCTTGATGGCCTGTGACCACCTAGTATCTAACTGGCTCCATGAAGGTTTGTAAGTTGGTATCCACTGTGAGGAAGGCCCAGGGAGAGAGGAAGTTTGTTTATGATGATCCCACATGAAAAACTAGGGAGAGAAACAGCTGTTGTTGCCACGCAAATGGCACTTTTCTCTTCTCATGAACACACTGCTTGTGAAGCAGATCTGGGCAACCTGAGGACTGTTTGGGGGACAATGTGAGAAGACAGCATGAAGTGGAAGGCTGTCCGCAGGCGATGAGGAGTGTTGGCATCTGGGTGCCTGCTTTTCTGGACAGCATTTTTTCTGAGGGGCCAGGTCCTTCCCAGTGCTCCCTCTGCCTCCCTCTGCCCATGGCTAGTCTCCTGTGATAAACTGAAGTTAATTCCACTCACGTGTTAGTGACCAGTGCTTCCCAAGGGACATCCCCAAAGCAAAAGGGTCTTGATGAAGGAGAGACTGGCATGTGCAGACACATGCAAGGCACACACGAACACACCTGCTGCACACACACATGTGCACATACAATACATACATGCATGCACATGCCTGGGACCACAGTTCAAAGCACAAGGCCACAGGCAGTGTTGCATATTTCTGTGGCTCTCTGAGGAAGGAGGAAGGCTCTTGGAGATCACTTTTGTGGTCTTAAAATCCCTGTTACACACTCATTCAAAGGATATTCCCCTTGTAGCAGTGAGGGCCTGTCAGAGTCCCTGTCTAGACATGGTGGAGTGACGCCAAGACCAGGCTTCCACTGCTCTCGTGTACTTGGTGTGGCTACTTGGAATCGCTCTGTTGTCAGGAAGCAATTTTGGGCCTGCATTTGAAATAGTTTTGAAAGCTGGGCATGGTGGCTCACACCTTTAATCCCAACACTCTGGAGGCTGAGGTAGGTGGAGTTCAAGAGCAGCCATGGCTGGAGAGTGAAATAGCTTGGATTGCTGTGTAAAGACTGATGCACATGCGCATTAGCGAGGGCCCAGGGCAGCTGACCTCACCCAGCAGTTCTGGTGTGGGACGCTGCTTGGGCTGCAGCAGCACCACCAGTGACTTGCTAGAATGCAGATTCCCCGGCTTGCCAGGCCCTGCAGGTGGGCCCTGGGCTTGCTGCAGGCTGACAGGGTTTCTCGGAGCGGATGGGGTCATTGCAGGACGTGGCGGGGTCAGACCTCCACATTTTGTTTCTTGTACAACTTCCTTGACGTTGTGAACTTTGGATCCTTCCCAACTTTCCAGCCAATAACTTTGGGACTAAATATCCCTTCTCCCCCAGGGGCGACAGTAATTCTCAAAGAAGCAGGCTGGAGCTACTAGCAGGAAACAAAGTATTTTCCTAACTGCGTCATAGCCGTAAGGACTCTGCCCTGGGGGATCTGCACTTTATTAGGATGCAAAGTCATCATTCTTTTTATTTTACATCTCTTCCTTCAAATAGCACCCTTTAGGGCCCACCAGGAATCCTGGAGGCCTACGGTCAGCTCCCTACACAGGCTGTGAGACTATAACTGTTCTCGTTCTGTAGCCAAGGGCTGTCATTGTTTCCTGGGGAAGAGAATGGTGGTGTGGAGTGATGGGGGGGGGGTTCAAACTGAGGACGCTCAGGTCCCACTGATGTCTTCCTGCTTTTTTAAACCCATTTCCACATGGTGAGAAGTGCTCACAGCAGGGACTTGGGGAGGCAAATTCAAGCCTTTCTCTGTGGTCTGTGAGTATTCCTTAAAAAGTCAGTGTAGAAAAGGAAAAGAAGTTCAGCAAGCTGCAGGAGAAAACAAATGGTAACTGAAAAGCCAGGCGGTTTTTGGTAGTTGCTACGGGCGCCTGTGCTGTGCTCCCCTCCTGTGGGAAGAGAGACTCATGGAGGAGAGAGGGCTTGGAAGGGGAGGAGGGTGAACCTGATGGAAACAAGGTTCCTTGGCAACGTCAGTGCGTGCGGAGGATAGCGCCTCACCAGCAGAGGGCAGCAGTGGCCTGCGTGGACACCAAGCCTGGAGGGAAAAGCCCCTACGGGTGGGAATCTGACACTCCAAGTGCTCTGAGAGACAGGCACAGCCCTGGAGAATGCGTCTTTCTCCCCAGGTTTTAGCCCACACGCCTGCATTCTCCAACGAGGGTGTGCAGAGGAGGTGTCCCTGTAAGAAAGCTTGAAGTTGGCACTCACGGCCATTGACAGACAGGCTTCACCTTCTGCAGGGTGTCGGCGTCTTGCCTTTGAGGCTGTGCCTGATGCCCTGAGCGTGCCAGGAGGACAGGCCTCCCCTGCTCATCTTCCTTGCCCAGCACTAAGCTATCCTGGGGTCCAGAAGGACTCTGGGCAAGCGGGCAGCCTGCTTAGCTAGGAGCCTCCAGTGTCTGATCTCCCTCTGAGCAAGTGAACTCGACAGCATGGGCTGGGTGGACCGTGGGCGGTGACCTGAGTGGTGGGCTAGAGCACCTTCCTCGCTGAGGGCTGTGTTCCCACTCTGTGGAGAGTGCGTGTGTGAAAGAAGGGAGCTCCATGTGGAGGCTGAGAACAGGGACTGGACCCCAGCTCCCGGGTTTGAATCCCCACTCTGCTTTGGTGAACTACCACGCTGTGCTTCAGGTTCCTTAACTGTGAACTGGGAGGCTTAGCAGCATCTCCCTCACCTGGTTGTTGTGGGGACGAATCAGTTCGAAGAGAGTAGTGAGACTTGACACGCAGATCCAATACCGTGTTCGTCATGGTCATCACTGTCCAGTAGTTGGATAGAAGCACATGGGGATTCCAGGACCAGCCCCGAGGCCTTGGTTGGTGTCCATCCTAGAGGGAGGACACAACAGTAGCGGGTTCTTCCTACGTAGTAGCCACCCTTTGGCTCTGAAGAGGCCAGTGTGCTGGTTCCCTCTGCTTAAAGAGAGACGACGAGCCCATCCTGGAGTGGTGGGCAGGGGCTGGGCTGGGCAGGTCAGTGTTCCAGAAGTGCTGTTGGAGGTGACAGGCCCGGGTTCTAGAGACCTGCAGTAACACTGAGTGCAGTACAGATACAGAATGAGCACTCACGAGAGGCAGCTTTGCAAGTTCCAACCCATTTACTACTCAGTTCCTATGACAAAAAGGCTTGTGAGGGGACGGAGACAGAGAGAGGCTCGTGGAATACAAATTGGGTGGACAGAACAAAGACATGAGCCTTGGGCTGGGCACGTGGCTCAGTCAGTAAAGTCCTTGCTTAGCATGCACCAGGCCTTGAGTTCAATCCCTAGCACCACTTAAACCAGGTGTGGTGGCACCTTCCTACAAGCTCAGCTCTGTGATGGAGGCAGGAGGATCAGAAGTTCAAGGTCATCCTTGGCCATATAGTGTGTTCAAGGCCAGCTTGGAATATATGAGACCCAGAATAAGACCCATCCCCACTCTGATGGAATACACGTGAGGCAGGCATGCCCTTGGACCTAGCAGGCAGAAGCCCACAGAGGGGTGGGTGGAGTAACTGGCTCAGGGAAGGCTTTTGTCTGCTGCTTTCAGACAGACATGTGACTCGTGTGTGAGGGAGTGAACCTTTCATCTCTGAGAATTGTCATCTTCAATCTTCAGAGTATCTTTGAAGGACAGAGAAAAGCTTCGATATTCCCTTTTATGCAATTTGCATGAAATGAGATTTTAAAATATAATGCATTTCCAAATGCACTCGGCAGATGAGTTAATGTGTATTTTTCAGTGGAGCCTGAACTTGAAATTCCCACGATGGCAATTTCCTGTGGTCTTAGGTTGACAGTCCCCTGGTGGAAATGCCTCAAATGGATGATTTTCACGCTGAGAAAGAGCAGCCTGCTGGAGGCCAAGCTCCAGGCGACGTGGACAGTGTTCCTCCTGCTGCATGGAGAGGGCCAGGTGCTGACCTTTTTTGAATAAAAGCAGTGCCACTAGATGGGAGGTTTAAGTGGACTGTCACACACACCTTCCAGAAAGACAAGGCATCTCTTTTTAGGTAAGAGCAAATAGAATGAGCAGTTTGACAGCTTCCTTTCTCTTGGGTGTGCTTGTGCAATTAAGGAATCTGATTGTGTGTGTTTATGTGTGTACACACCTGTGTTCATGTGTGTGTGCGCAGGAGTGCATGTACTTATGTGTGTGTGTGTGTGTGTGTGTGTGTGTGTGTGTACAGGCCAGAGTACAATCTCAGGTATTGTTCCTCAGGCACTATCCACTTTTTTTTTAAAGGTAGGGTCTCCCTCTAACGCAGGCTGACTTGGAACTCATTCTTGTAGCCCAGGTTGGTCTTGAACTCACAGTGATCCTCCTAAAAAATGCTAGGATTACAGGCATGAGTCACTATACATGGCCCCTTCCCTCCCTCCCTCCCTTCTTCCTCCCTCCCTTCTCCTTTCCTTCTCTTCTTTCTCTCTCCTCTTTCTTTCTCCTCTTTCTTTCTTTCTTTCTTTCTTTCCTTTTCTTCTTTCTTTCTTTCCTTTTCTTCTTTCTTTCTTTCTTTCCTTTTTTCTTCTTTCTTTCTTTCCTTTTCTTCTTTTTTCTTTCTTTCCTTTTCTTCTTTCTTTCTTTCTTTCCTTTTCTTCTTTCTTTCTTTCTTTCTTTCTTTCTTTCTTTCTTTCTTTCTTTCTTTTTCTTTCCTTTCCTTCCTCCCCCTCCTCCCCCCCTCCCCCCCCCCTCCCTCCCTCCCTCCCTCCCTCCCTCCCTTCCTTCTTCAGACAGGGTCTTTTACTTGTGAAAAACTGGCCAGGCAGTGACCCCCAGGCATCTGCTTGTCTTTACTTCCCCAGTACTGGGATTAAAGCAGTGCTATTACATCCATCTTATTTTATGTGAAGTCTGGATTGAACTCAGGTCCCCATGCTTGCCAGACCAGCCCTTTTCTGACTGAGCTATCTTCCAGCCCAGGAATCTGCATTTCTGTTACATTCCCATCAAAAGGGCGTGTTGTAGGGAAGCCCTGCCTCTTCGTTCTCTCTGTGGTGACACAGAGTTAAAGTGGTAGGGATGTAGGAATGCTGTGGGAAGCAGGCATGCCATCATCAAGAAGCCAGTCTGCCACACAGTGGACCTCACGGTGGAGTTGTTCATCACAGATGTTTGTTTGTGTCATTTTGAACTCTGTGTGGCTTGGACAGGGCCAGGAGGACTCTCACTTACCCTGGAGGTGAGAGGCAGCTGGAAAGATACATTTTCTGGATTGCGCATGTAGTGGTTAGAATTTAAAATGTCCTCCATGGCCTCATACCGAATCCCCAGCTGGTGTGCTCTTCAGGAGCTTGTGGAATTTTGGGAGGTGGAGTCTTGCTCGAGGAAGTGAGTTACTGGGAACAGGCCTTGGGGCTTTTTAGCCCAGCCCTGCCTGTTACACTCAGCTCACTCTACTTTCTTCCTGCCTATGTGACAAGAGGTGATGCCCTGCTGTCTACTTCTGCCACATTCCCCACAATGACGAAACTTTGAAACCTTGAAACGGTATCTGGAAATAAACCCTCTCCTTCCTTAAGCTACTTCTGGTCAGGCCTTTGGTCCCCACAGCAAGAAGGTAGCTGTGACAGCCCAGCTCTTGTCTCTGTTTCCCACATTGAGGACAGGGTTGCACCCCAGCAGGGCTCTGAGATCTCAGCTGCAGGCTGGTCTCCAGGAGCCTGGGCAGATGCTCAGAACTGGACAGTCCAGTTGTGTTGATTGTCTTCTGCCAACACTGCTTTTGAGGCCATGATCACCATCAGCCAAATGGCTTGTTTCTGCCCATGAGTGGAGTGGGGTGGCAGGAAGGTGTGTCCATTGATTTAGAGGGACTGACCATGAGTGGAGTGGGGGCGGCAGGAAAGGTGTGTCCACTGATCTAGAGGGACTTTCTCCATGGCCTTTCGGTTGCCTTGGTGTGAATTTTTTCAGCCTTCACAGATTTTTGGATACCATGTGCTAGAGCAAAATGCCGTAAATGGTATGTAAATGCCAGCAAGTGACTGCTTTCTCAATACTGCTCCAGGCTGGGAAGATCCAGGTGAAATCTGCAATGAAAGCACCAGCGTATTTGGTGTCTGCATAGGCCTGGCTCCTGGTTTACAGAATGATGTCTGTTCTCTGTGTCCTCGTGTGGTGACGTTACAGGTGAGAGTCAGAGTCCAGAGGGAACCAGGTTCTTGTCTCCCAGGAACATGTGGATAGTGGCTCATGTGGATAGTCAGCTCAGGGAAGGACGGGTTGATTTCAGCCCTTCATGGTGGGAAGGGCGAGGCAGCAGCAGCAGGAGGGAGCTGCTCACATCGCATATGCAGTCAGGAAGCAGAGAGAGATGAGTGCCAGTACTCAGCTGCTTTCTCCTATTACATCAGCCAGGGATCCAGCCTATGAAATGGTGCTTCACACAGTTAGTGTGGGTCTTCCCACCTCACTTAACCCTATCTAGAAATTCCCTCACAGGCATGCCAGAGATTTGTCTCCTGAGTGATTCTAGATATGGTCAAGTTCACAATTAATATTAACCATCATAGGCTTATTTCCATTTTCTTCCTCTTCTGTTAAAAAATGATAGTAAGTAGCTGGCAGGCAGAGGTGAGCATACAGTGGGTGCAGTGTTCCAGTGATGTGCCTGTGGATGTGGTGTTCCAGCGATGTGTATGCAGATTCAGTGATCAAAGGATACAGTGCAGATGCACTTTTCCAGTGATGTGTATGTGCACACAGTGTTCCAACGATGCAGCGAAGACACTGTTCCAGTGGTGTGCATGCGGCGATCCAGTGACGCAGTGCAGATGCAGTTCCTGCAACGTGCATGCAGATGTAGCAGTCCAGTGATGCACACGTGGGTGCAGTGGTCCAGTGCTGCACACACATGCAATTTCCCAGCGACATGCATGTGGTTGCAGTGAAAGATGCAGTGTTCCAGTGGTGCACATGCAGATGCAGCATCCAGTGATGCACACATGGGTGCAGTGGTGCAGTGATGGAAGTTGGCATTGGGCTCTCTCTAACATTACCTGCAGCTGGCATCCTGGAGCTCTACAAGGGAAGTACAAGACGCTCCCACAGAATGTACGTGGTGCTCGCAGTGCTGTAGACATGCCAGTGCTGCGTTTAGTGCTCACTGCACTTCACCACGTCTAATCTCCACCACTGTTATTTTTCACTTTATATGAGAGGGAACCAAAACACAGGTTAAGAAACGTGCTCGGGCTCACACAGCTGCATGGTTTGTGCTGGATTTGATCTCGCTTAGTCTGTATGAAGTCCAGGTTCTCATCTGTTACTGCCGAGAGAGACACTTGTCTCCATCTGCATATACTGTACTTTATTTCAAAAACTATGTAAGGTAGAGTGACAGATGTGCTTAATTTTTTCTTATTATTTCCAGCCTCCACCCCACTCTCTCTTTTGTTTTTCTTTGCCTATAAACTTTAATTTTCCCATCTTTTCATTGATAATGTAATGCATGTTTATTCCACATTTTGATCCTAATCCTCTCCCGTGATTTCCCTCTGTTTACCTCACCACACCCCCTTGCTCATAGCTTCTTATTCTTTCCCAACTAGTTCTAGTTTGATGTATTTTTTTTTTTTTTTTTTTTTTTTTTTCTCCACCATGTTGCTACACCCAACTTTGTGCAGGTAACAATAGTTACTATGAGGTCATGAATGCAATGGCCACCTTGGGTCCAGAAGACAGCATTCCAAAGCGCTCCTCTCCTTCCTATGGGCCTTATTTCTTCCCACCACCTCTTCTGCAAAACTTCCCACGTCTTGGAGGGTGTGGTAAACATGGCTTGTTTTGTGCTGAGCACTTAACTATCTCTCCTCTTCATCACTGATGAGTCTTGAGTCTCCTCAATGGTCACCATCTACTACAAGAAGCGTCTCTGACTGAAAGTGAATAGTAGTTATCTGTAGACGTAAATGTGAATATTCAGAGAATTGTACTTATCTGTAGACGTAAACATGAACATTTAGGGAGCGCCATATCCATTTAAAAGCCACGCGTCGGCTTGGCTAGGGACCCCCAGGACTATGACCTTCCCAACCGTCAGTTTTTGATGAGGTTTTCAGTACCAGCCATAAATTTTCTTTTGGAGATCAGAATTTAAATCTAATCAGATAGCATTTGGTACCCCCACAAAGTCATGCCACTCTTGCACCAGTGACTACATCCTGCCAGGGTGGCCTATTGTGTAGTGTGCAGGGTCCACTGCTGGGTAAGACTTCGCTAGCTTTTCTTCCCCAGCTGGCTGCATCATACTTTTTAGCACTGCAACAGCTAGCCAGCAGGGAAGAGGCTTCCAGCTCTGTTCCAGCTCGATTTCTCTGTGTCCTACAACCAAGGCATATGGTGTCTTCAGAAATAGGGTATTACTGTTTAGTTCTGGTGAGCAACCAAGAACCTTGGCAATAGCCTGTATTGTTTTGCGTCACTGGGGACCTCTCTGGCCTACAACCCCTTTGGAGGCATCTTCCTGCCACTGGGCTTTCCTGTAACAAGCTATGGTTCCTGACCACAGCATTCTCCACCACACAGGATACTACTGCCCAATTTTTCTCTGTATTTTTTTTAAAAAAACTATATTTTAAATTGGCCAATGAAGAAGTGGGTTTCCATATGGCTTATTTATATTGTCTTTAGTTTTGGTAAATCCTACCCCTACCCCATCCTCTCTTTCATTTCCTTTCCACTTCTAGTCGTCTGTCCCTTTACTTTCGTGTCTTCTAGTCCTTCCCTTTAAGTCTCCCATCCTCCCTTCACGGTCCCATTCTAGCTTCTTGGCCATTACTACTAACTGTTACTCCAACTTACATAGAAACCTAAAAATTGAGTGATAGGATCCACGCGCGAGAGGGAACCTGTGTTGTTATCTTTCTTTATGAACCGGAATCTCTCTTTTTCGTACTAGTCCTGTGTCTTGTTGCCTTAGTCCTATTGGCAGGTGCCTTAGACAGGGGTGGGTAGTGGTTGGAGGCAGGCAGGCTGATTTCCAGAAACCAAAGAGACACCAAGGTTCAAAGTGGAAGAATACATGAAGTCCTGGTGTTGTGGTCAGCTCCATGTTGCTGGCATGAGCTTCCACAGAGACACATTTTTGGGGAGGAAGGGGTTTATTTCAGCTTACAGATTCAGGGAGGTTCCATCAATAGCAGAAGAAGCTGCTTCCATACCTCCAAGCAAAGAGAAACCACTGTAGCAAGCAAAACACCAGCACCACCATCAGAGAGCGTGAGCCCCGCCAGAGTGCAGACTGCTTCCTGTACTTTGGCCTGGAATTAGAGGCGACCCCAGTGATGTGCCCCCCCCCCCAGCATGCTGTTGGAGACCGAAGCTGGAAGTGCAAATCCCTGAGGTTATGGGAGACATACATTCACATTCAAGCCCCTCCCCACCTGCCCAGCCTGAGCTTTCCAGGTTGTGGCTGGGGTGGGGTGGGCTGTGGAAACTGTCACTGTTCTTAGCACTCGGGTACCTTGGGGGCTCATCCTGTTCTTGCTCTGCGGCAGTTTTCCATTGGGATGTAGCATTGAATGTTTCCAAGGCAAACCAGCCAAAGTCTCTGTTGGTAGAATTGGCAACATTTATCAGAAACATTAAGGAAGGGACGTGCTGGGTTCGGATACGAGTGGGATGAAGATCTAATGCCTTCTTCTCTGCTGTTTCCTCTTTAGATGCAGCAGCCAGAGCACTGCTCCCCGCGGCACAGTCTCTGCATCCTGGCTCGAGGCCTGGGCCGCCTGCTCTGCTGGTGGGGGCTGGCCGAGCTGATGGCTCATCTCATGTACACGCACGCGCTCCACAGCAGCGTCCCTCTCCTGGAGGCCGTCTCTTGCTGGACCTTAGGTAACTGTGGGTACAACTATGAGCCAGTCCCCAGCCAGGCTGGCTTGGGGTTTGGGGTGCAGTGGCCTGGGGCAAACTTTCATTTTTAAACTTTATTCTGCTTGTGACCATTCTGCATGTCTGGGGTGCTTGGTGTGGTTGATGGAGGGAGAGCTGTGCTGTGTGACTTAGGCATCAAGGACATGTGACTTTCCTTGGGCTGGAACCCCACCGTGCATGGCCTGGCCTGCATCTATGGGAGTTGCTGCATTGCATTCCAGGAGGTGGCACTCTGGGGCTGAGCCATCAGCAATCTTCTCTTGTCCTGTGACTATTTGAGTCAGACAGGTGTAGGTCTGGGATTCCAGTTCTACCAGCTACAGGCTGGCAACCTGTGGTGGCCTATTAAATCGGTCTCACTGTCGGTATTTCTGAAACAAGACCTGCCTTTGCAGAGTTGCTTTGAGGGTTCAGCGACGTGGCACACATTAAGGGGATCTTGTACTGTCTGGTAGATAGCATAGATGGTATGTGTGTGCCATGGTGCATGCCTTCCCTTTTGGCCCCTTTCCATACCGACCTTTGCTTCTGTACTGCCAGCACGATGGACGGAAGTTGTATTTCCTCAGCAGGGCAGTGTCTAGGTGTAGAATTTGTCAGTGCCAGCTTCTGACTTGCATCTCCTCCCCTGGTGCTGCTCTTCCCCTGGCTAGATTCTGCCTGTGGTTTGACCTCCAGCCTGTAGCAGCAGCAGCTCTCTCTCTCTCTCTCTCTCTCTCTCTCTCTGTGTGTGTTTGCACACATGTGAGATCCTTCAGGCAGATTAAGCAGCTGAGCACAAGTGGACAACACTGTCCCCTTATGCGTGGATTTACAGATTGTTAGCATCTTCATCGTCCTTGATTGTCACCCAGGCTTAATCAGGATGCTTCTCGGAAAGAAGCTTTTTAGGACTGAAAAAATGCTGAGTTGAATCGGTGAAGGTTTTTTCCCCCCAAAATATATGGAAAAGGAAACAAAATCACCTTTGTGTAGGTTGTCAGTATTTTTTTTAACCTATAGAAAGTTTTTTTTTTTTTACAAAAATTATCAACATATAAATATAACTGTACATGTTTGGGATGTACAGTGTATTTCAACATATGTCCAGTGTACAGTGTTTATGTACAGAGTGTGTACTCATCACATCAGGGTGTGTAGTGTTTCCATCTCCTTATCACTTCCTCTTGTCTAGATCTTTCTGGAGTTGGGGTAACTGATATGATAATCTCTAGTTACATCTGTTTTCCTGCAAACAACATGGTTTATTCCTTATGACTAAATAATGCTCTATTATGTGCATATATAAATGCATACATTCACATTTAAAATATTTTTATTTATTTGTGTGTGTGTGTGTGTGTGTGTGTGAGAGAGAGAGAGAGAAAAAGAGGGAGGGAGGGAGGGAAAGTATGAGCACAGCAGGGCCTCCAGCTGCTGTGAACAAACTACAGGAGTATGGGCCATTTTGTTCATCTGACTTTACATGGGTACTGGGGAATCAAACTCAGACCTACAGGCTTTGCAAGCAAGTGCTTTTAACTGTAGAACCATTCTCCAGCTCCCACATTACATTTTTACTGTATCCATCTGTTGATTGAGGGCAACTTGGCTGATTCTAGACCATGGTTACTCTGAATGGTGTTGTGGTCACCACGGTGTGAGGCAGGTCTGCTGTGTGATGACTTTGATTCCTTTTGCTATATAACCAGACATGCTGACACTGGGGCTGGAGAGATAGCTTAGAAGTTAAAGCGTTTGCCTGTAAAGCCAAAGGATCCCGGTTCAATTCTCCAGGACCCACGTTACCCAGATGCACAAAGGGATGCATGCATCTGGAGTTCGTTTGCAGTGGCTGGAGGTCCTGGCACGCCCATTCTTTCTCCTCTCTCTCTCTTTCTCTGCCTCTTTCTCTCTCAAATAAATAGATAATTTAAAATATTTAAAATATAATTTTTTTAAAAAAAGAAGTGGTGACACTGGGTCATGTGGGAGTTTTTTTTTTTTTTTTTGAGCCCAACAAACTGGTCTTTTTTATGAGAGAGAGAGAGAGAGGAAGAGAGAGAGAGAGAGAAGTGGCATGCCAGGGCCTCCAGCAACTGTAATGGAACTTCAGATGCATACCTTTTGCACACATGTGACCTTGTACGCTTGCATCACCTTGTGCACCTGTCTTATGTGGGATCTGGAGAGTTGAACATGTGTCCTTAGGCTTCACAGGCAAGCACTTAACCACTGGGCCATCTCCTCAGCCCTAGTTTTAGTTCTTAAGGGACTTCCATGCTTATTTCTGCTGTGGCTACATCCATTTACGTTCTCACCAGAGTGAAGAGGGGTTGCCTTCTCCATATTCCCTTTGTCTTCCTGATGACAGCCATTGTGACTGGCGAGAGGTGGTATCTCAATGTAGTGTTTTTTTTTTTGGAGAGAGACACAGAGAGAGACAGAGAGAGGGAGAGGGAGAGGGAGACAGATAGAGATGGGCGCCAGCAGCCTCTCAGCTGCTGAGAATGAAATCCAGATGTGTGTATCCCCCTTTGTGGTCAAGTGCGGCATTGCGCCCTTGCGCCACTTTGCATCTGGCTAAACGTGGGACCTGGAGATTGGAACCACTGGAGATTGGAACCAGCGTTCTTAGGCTTAGCAGGCAGGCACCTTAACCGCTAAGCCATCTCTCCAGCCCGGCAATGTAGTTTTGATTTGCGTTTCTCTGATGCCTAGAGTTTAAACATTTTTTCATATATTTATTGTACGTCATCCTTTGAGAAGTGTCTGTTCATTTCCCCCATCCCTTTGTTATTGAGTTACTTATTCTGTTGGTGTCCAGGTTTTGCATGATTTAATATACTCTGGAAGCTAATGTCAAGCTCTGCTGAATGAGTAGCAGGCAAGGATTGTCTCCCATCCGCAGACACTCTCAGGTGGCTGCTTGTCTTCTCCCAGTTTTGCGCACTCCCATTGGTCAGTTCTTGCTCAATTTCCTGACCTATTGGAAACCTAGTCAGAGTGCCATTGCTCGTGCTTATATCTTCAAGTGCCTCCCCCATTTTCCTCTGGTAGTTTTGGATTTTCCTTAAAGGTGTTTAATTGATTTTGAGTTGATTTTGTACAGAGTGAGAGATAAGGGTCTGATTTCAGTCTTTAATGTGTGGATATCTAGGTTTCCCAGCACCACTTGCTACAGAGCTGTGTTTTCTCCCAAGGCTGTGCATGCTTCAGTGTATTTCTGCGGCTCTGCTCTGTTCCACGGGTCTCTGTCTACCTTTATGCCAGCACCATGATGATTTCATTACGGTAGCTCTATCATGTAATTTGGGATTGATATTGTGATACCTCTAACATTGCTGTTTTTGCTAGGATTTTTAAAGGATCTTTTGTGCTTCCATATGAATTTTTTGGATTCTTCTATTTAGGTGAAGACCATCATTGGAATTTTCACTGAGGTAGCATTGACTCTGTGTATTACCTTCAATAATATGGGCATTTTTACAATATTAATTCTGCTAGTCTATGAACATGGGAGGTCTTTCTGTCTTCTACTGTTGACATCAATTTTCTTTAAATGTCTTCTAATTTTCATTATAGAGTGCTTTCACCACCTTTGTGAAGTTTTACTCATTTTGAGTCTGGTGTGAATGGGATTATTTTCTCAGTGGATTTGTAATTGGTGTATAAAAGAGCTGCTTATTTCTGTATGTTGATTTTTGTTTCTGGTCTATAAGATTTTATTCATTTTCCAGGTAGCTCACACATGTACATAAAAGTTTGGAAAATGTTTTATCTTTTATTTCTTAGGTGTTCTTCATTGAGGGTAATTCCTAGGATGGACAGTCTTGTCTGTCAGAAGTAGAAGTTCTAGTGAGCTTTTAAAAAAATTTTTATATTTATTTATTTGAGAGCGACAGACAGAGAAAGAGGGAGAGAGAGAGAGAGAGAGAGAGAGAAAGAGAGATTGGGTGTACCAGGGTCTCCAGCCACTACAAACGAACTCCATATGCATGTGCCACCTGGTGCAAATGGCTTATGTGGGTAGTGGGGAATTGAGCCTCAAACCAGGGTCTTTAGGCTTCACAAGCAAGGGCTTAACCACTAAGCCATCTCTCCAGCCCTAGTGTGCCTTTTTATAAAAAAAATTATTTATTTGCAAGCAGATAAACAGACAGAGAGAAACACACACGCAGATACACATACATAGAGCATGGGTATGCCAGGGCCTCCAGCCACTGCAGATGAACTCCAGATGCATGTGCCACTTACTGCATCTGGCTTTGTGGGTCCTGGGGAATGGAACCCAGGTCATTAGGCTGTGCAGGCAAGTGCCTTAACTGCTGAGGCATCTCTCCAGCTCTCATATGCCTTTTTTTTTTAAATAAGAGGAAGGTAGGAAGGAAAGTCTCTCATGAAGCACTCCAAGCAGCCCCCCCATGTAGTTCACATTCGTAGCTGGCCATGTGTGCATATAGCCATCCGTCTCCTCAAGGGTAATGACAACCCATGATCAGCTGATACCCGGGATGTTTCTCTAGGTCACCATTGGGAACACTTGGGTCACATGTACATATAACCATCAGTGCCTGCAAAGAGAGCATCCAGGATTACCTGATAACCAGGAATTTCTTCCAGGTTGCTGTGAGGAAGAGGTCAAACACTTGGAAAAATGAAAAGGATTAGATAGACTTGTTTGGTAGACAAGCAGTGACATCTATTTCTAATTTCGAAATGGCACTACAGTATCTTGGAAGAAATTAAATTAGCATGAGAAGCAGCCAGGAAAAGAGAAGATTTAATTTTTGTAATTGTTTCATGTCATCCTTAAAACAATTAATTCTGGGCTCATGATTTATAGGGTAGTCACATATCTTATTTTACAGAGCTATTTTAAACCTGTTGCCTTGGTTTGACTATTAATAGCAATTCCTTTCCTTCTCAGAAGTGTCATAACTTGGGAAATAGAGTCACCTTCTTAATCTCTTCTTTGCCAACCTATATCCTTATTCTGTTATTACTCACATCCTGACTCAGAGCAGCAAGGCTTTCTTGTTAATGCCTTCCAAACTTGAAAATATTTCAAGTATAACTGAATTGCCTTTGCTCTTTCTTAATTAGCATATTAGCTGAGAGTTATGACATTCGTTTCTGGGTTCACTAAGGGTATCTCAAGCACCAAATATTCTATTTGGCCACAGGGATATGAAGGCGGTTGGGATACAGCTCCTGCTCTTAAAAGCGCACTCTAGAGAAATCATACATGAAGAGAATTGGCTTTCTGTTCAGTTGTATAGGACTCAGATGTATGGATAGATTCAGTGGACAGTGGGCACAAAAAAGAAACCATTACTCTTATCTTCTTATCTTTCTGATAAATTGGAGAAGGGCATGTCACAGAGATTATAAAGGGGAGCTGGCATATTCAGCTGGTTTAAAAATATTAGATGTAGAGTGCTGTTTGATGGGTTGTAGCTTTAGCATTAACAAAGGTCTTTCCTAGGATTGGTTATTATGGTGTGTCCAAGGAGTAGTGAGCTGGTTTCCTGTGGTGCATCAAGGAGTGGTGAGCTGGGCTCCTGTGGTGTGTCCAGGAGTGGTGAGTTGTAAGTTGACAGAGCTGGATGCAGAGCCTAACACAGGGTGGGGCTGTAATAGTTTTGATATGGAATGACCCCTCAAAAGGCTTAAGTCTTAGAAACTGGCCTCGATATCCATGACCTCGCAGTGCCTAGCAATACCTTCGCAAACCCCTCAAAATAGAAGAAAAAGGTGATGACATCAAATTAAAAGAGAGACTAATGGAGAGAGGGAGGGGATATGATGGAGACTTGAGTTCTAAAGTGGAATGGGGGGAGGGAAGAGAAATATCACGTGGGTTTTTTTTTGTATGTAAGTATAAAAGTCAATAAAAAACAATAATTAAAAAAAATTTCTAATGTTCAAATCTGCTTTCCCATTAAAAAATGTATTTCAGGAAAATTATTAAAAGTTCCAAAATCAACAAATTAAAAAAAAAAAGGCTTAGGTCTTGAAATCTTAGTCCCCTTCTGGTGACATTATTGGGAAGTGGTAGAAACTTTAGAAGGTGGGTCTAATTGTAGGAAGTAGGTCATTGGGAGTGGATATTGGCTACTTTATAAATGTACAACTTTATTTACCACATACCATGATGTACTATCTCCCACAGGCCCCAGGATAACAGATCCAAGAGACAATAGCCTGAAACTTTCAAATCCATGAGCCAAAATAAATCCTACTTTTATATTTTATTATTTATTTATTTACTTGACAGAGAAAGAGGGAGAGAGAAAATGGCTGCACCAGGGCCTCCAGCCACAGCAAATGAACTCCAGACATGTGCGCCCCCTTGTGCATCTGGCTAACATGGATCCTGGGGAATTGAACCAGGGTCCTTTGGCTTTGCAGGCAAATGCCTTAACTGCTAAGCCACTCCTCCAGCCCAAATCCTACTTTTAGGTTGATTTTCTCAAGTATCTTGTCACAGTGATGGAAAGATGACTAACACAGAGAATTGGTACCAGGAGTTGGGTTGTCACTGTCACACTATCTGCTAATGTGGTTCTGAAGACAGCAGAATTGGTTGTGAAAGAGTTTGAGAAAATGTGGAGAAGTGGGCTGTCAAAAGACAAGAGTGCTGCAAGCAGAGCTTGATGAGCAACTCTGGTGGGAGCTCAGAAAATAAGAACGCTGCAGAGTAAAGGCGAGGCTTCTGAGGTTTCCAGGGGGAATGAGGACTCTATTGGGGGCTAGGCCAGAGGACAGTCATGTTGCATTCTTGTAGAAAACTGGTTTTTGTCCATGCCCTAAGATGTTTTGTGAAGCTCAGTTTGAAGGTGACATACTAATTAATCTGGTAGAGGACATTTCAAGGTCACACAGCATTTTGGCTGAGGAATGGGCATTACTCATTGCTATTAGCCAGCTTTACATTAAGCACTGAGAGTAAAACACAGAGCAAAGAGACTTGACAAACTTTCCTTGTGGCCAGAAAAGAGGTATGTGTAAAGTTTTGGCCAAGGGGTGTGTGTGGCTGCTGAAGAGACCAGCACCATTAGAAAGAGACCAGGGCTAGGGCATGGTTCAGTGGTAGAAAACTTGTGTAGCATGTACAGGGCCCTGGTTTCAATCCCCAGTTTGAGGGGGGAGAGAGAGAGAGAAAGAGAGAGGGGAGGTGGCTACTGCTTTGCACTAGGAACAATAGGAAAGATGCCTTGAGAGCGACTCAGGAATCAGTAAGACCCCACCCATCACATTTCTAAGAGTGTAAAAGTATAAACTTATTTCAAAGAGTTTTGCTGAAGAGGTGAGCCCTGGGGTATCCTGTTAATACAGATAGCTATGGGATTGTCCCCTAAGATTAATTACTCTGGGTTCAGCCATCCAGGCACTAATAAGCCATTGTGGCCAAAATGTGAGTGGCCTCCACACACATGTGCACATACATGCACATGTGTCTATACATGAACATGTATCCACACATGTACAAACACACATACATACATGAACATCCACCTCATACATGCCAAAAAGAGAGAGAGAAAAATGTCTGCTCTGCTTTAGGTGTCTTGCTTACTCTTACTGGTGAATGAGTGCTTAGGTGCAAACTCAGATGAAGGACAATGTGACTGCCTATAGCACAGGAACAGGGCTGTTTACTGTGGGATACATTTGATATGGTGAATAAAACAGTGAGGGTGTTCCTCAACTCCATGGAAGGTGCTGAGACCTCTCCGATAGGGTGGGAAAGCCACGGTGGCTGGTGTCTGTCAGACTGCAAGTGCTACTCACTGCAATTGAGAGGATGTTTGGAGCTCCATGGCAACCAGGGGATGCTGGTTTTTCTTTCAGTTTCTTTAATCCTCTCCTACAGATATCAAAATAAAATTTTCTTCTCAACTAATTTTCTCTCCTTTCAGAGCAATGTTGATTATTATTACCCCTTAAGTTCCCAGGGAGCTCAGAGCTGCTGTCGCTACCTACTTCTGGAAGATATATTTCCCCAGGGCAAATGGCCAGGGTGGTGGGGGGCTGTGGGTGTTGCCTACACTGGGATTATACCGGAGCTGGGTGGGGTTGCCTCAGGCCTCCTCCAGGGTCATCATAGCCTGCTTCAGACACGTCGGAGCATAAGGGTGAGCTTTTGAACAGTAGAAAAGGAAGGGCACTGCCATGAGTGAGCTGGAAGGAGGAGTGAGCAGGAGGGAGTTGTTGGCCTCGTGCAGTTCTTGGGAAGGAAGGACTCCATTTTTTTAGGAGCTGAGGAGAGGCCAGAGGGTGGATGGAGCAGGGCTTTTTCTCTCTGGCAAGTGGACGTCCTGGCGGACCGTGTTCATTTGGGAGTGTGAATGGGACTGAAGGATGATCAGGACTGGAAAGGTAGAGATGGTGTGTGGCAAGCCAAGGGCTTTTAGCAACTAAATCAACCAGAAGCTAGTGGGAGAGTGGCAGTGCTCCCCAAGGCCAGTGGGGAGCTGAAGTGACATGCTGAGCCGGCATAGTCAGGAGGGGCACGAGCAGCTCCTCCACGCCTGACAACAAACAGGCGCTGTGCTTACCTTCTCTCTGTTGGCATGAAACGCTATCAAAATCAGACCATGGGAGGAAAGGGTTTATTCACCGTACATGTGGTTTGAGGGGGCGTTGTTGTGGTTCCCCCCTAAGGCCAGCCCAGGAGGGATGGCAGGGTCTCTGCTGAGTTGGGGGTGAGCAGCATGGACTCACGACACAACTCCGGGGGTTGGGTGGAAGCAACAGAGGGCGAGCTGCAGCAAAACTCATTTACTGAGGAAGTGTAGGGGCTTTTAAGGGGCTTGGCTGGCCAATCATTGTATGGGGTGGTCCCCTTTTTGTGACCAATGACAGCCTGTCTCTGGTCATCTTGTAGCAGGTCATCTTGCAGCAGGTTTCTCGTGAGCATGGGACTGTAGCTGTTGTCACGCCAGGCCTGCGCAGAACACCATGTTCACAGAAGCCACTTCCTGGTTTCCTCTGCCATGCGGTCTGGCTAGGGCCTGACCTGCATTGTGCCATACATATCCTCCTTTTTGTTTTTATTATTGACAACCCTGGGAGGAATGGTTTTTAGCTAAGCCATCGTTGAACCTAGGCCCCCAGGGATCATCACATGCGACGGTGCCTGTCTTAGGTTGCCCCATCTTATGAAGTCTTACCCATCATTGACTAACTGCCACCCTAGTGAGAAAACCCAAGGGGTGTGACCTGGTTTCTTTTGCCATGCTGTCTGGCTAGGGCCAGGCCTGCATTGTGCCAAAACCTGAGGGGTGTGGCTGTTGCCTAGGAGGCATGGGAAGGCCAAGTGATGGTGATGTGCGAATGGCCCCAGCGAGCAAGAATTAACTATAGACCTGGGAAAGACTGGGGTAGGACAGGTTGCTGGGTGACTATCGTGAGTTCACCCTAGCATCATAGTTAGTAGCATTGAGTGTCCTTAATGGTAGCAGATCAATGTAATCAAAGGAGTTGCAAAGGAATTTTTGGCTGGTTGGAGGGTAGCATTACCATAAGAGGCATTAATAAGCAAAAAAGGCAAAGGTGTGGCTAAGGAGAAGTACGTGATTGAAGGGGGAGAATACAGCAAAATAGAGTGGCTAAAATAAAGCCTAGGAAAAGCATGGGACTCTAGGCCCATCATACTAAACAAGTATGGCCCAAGAAGAATTGTCCAAAATGGTTTCTGGGAAGTGGTAGTAGGGAGAAAAGGAGATAAAAGAAGAAAAAAAGGGGAAATAAGTTTACAGTCCCGTATCTGGACTGAGGGGTTTGGCATCATCCTCTTCATCAAGATCGATCCCTGAGTCAATTGGTGGATGGATGTTTCTGGCAGGGATCCAGATCGGGATCTGTGAAGTTTCTGGAAAGACACAAGCATATCCTCGGCCCTGTGTTAAAACTTTTGTTTTATAATTAGTTCCTCCTCATCTGAGTTATTGTAAGAGGGGGCTGGGAGGGACGAGCTTTGAAGAGCCAGTTTAGGTTCCTCCTTATAGAATTTGTTATGGGCAGAAATGACTTCCTCCACAGTGGAGCCTTTAAGGCTGGCAATCATGGTAAGGAGGATAGGAAAGAATGGGGTGGAGGGTGTGTGCCCTTCATAAACCTCGCGTTTCTTCATGAGGAAGAGAACCCGGGACCAATTGGAAGTGTCCCAGATGTTCTCCGGACTAATCCATGGGGCTAAAACAAGAGTTTCATCCCCAAAGCTATGGAGGTCCTTTTGTTTTACTTTTTTTTGAGAGAGAGAGACACAGAGAGAGACAGAGAGAGGGAGAGGAAGAGAGATAGAGATGGGCGTGCCAGCAGCCTCTCAGCTGCTGAGAACGAAATCCAGATGTGTGCTCCCCCTTGTGGTCAAGTGCGGCATTGCGCCTTTGTGTCACTTTGCATCTGGCTAAACGTGGGACCTGGAGATTGGAACTGCTGGAGATTGGAACCAGCATTCTTAGGCTTATGAGGCAGGCGCCTTAACCGCTAAGCCATTTCTCCAGCCCCTTTTGTTTTACTTTTAAGCCACTTTGCAGGAGGATGGCCTTAAGAGCCTGCAATTGCGGCATCCTTTGGTGGGGAGGGAGGTTGCCCATTATGGTGTGGTGGTGTTTGTGGGGGGGGCTAGGCTGGGATACTCCTGAATCAAAGAGACTGAGAAAATAATAACCCAGATCAAAAATGATAGCCCAAAGGATAATCATGCAAACCACAACTCCTAATGCTGGGGCCAGCTGAGACATATGGATAGAATGTTTAGGACCCACGTGTCTTGTGCTTAGTGGGGGACTTCTGTGGGTTGTTACTCCATGGCTATATGCCCATATGGTGTCTCTGGGGAGGCTCAGCCTTGCCTTGGTTCTGAAATCGGGCTGGTCAAACCCTTATGTGATTTCATTGGGACAAAGCAAATAATGGAGGGGCCAAAATGGACTTTGGGGCTGTGCAGCGATGTGTGCCTTCCTACTGGGGGGAAAAGGACAAACAAAGGAAAAAGGGGGAGGAGAGGGCTGCCTGCTCACCCTCGGGCAACTGTCAGCACACAGAACAGCAAGGGGCTTTTCTCACCAACGATCAAGAAGGGGGCGCCTTGCCAGCGCCGATGGGGCTGCTCACAGGACGATCAAGGATGGGGCATCTCACCAATGCCAATGGGGCAGAGGGTCCCTGTTCAGGCGCCAGATGTTGGGGTCCCCCCTAAGCCAAGCCCAGGAGGGACGGCAGGGTCTCTGCCAAGTTGGGGGTGAGTAGTGCAGAATCACGACACAGATTCTGGGAGCTGGGTGGAAGCAACAGAGGGCGAGCTGCCGCAAACTCGTTTATTCAAGGAAGTACAGGGGGTTTTAAAGGGCTTGGCTGGCCAATCATTGTATGGGGTGGTCCCCTTTTTGTGACCAATGACAGCCTGTCTCTGAACAGGTCAGCTCATAGCAGGTTTCTCGCGAGCGTGGGACTGTAGCTGTTGTCACGCCAGGGCTGTGCAGAACGCCATGATCACAGAAGCCACTTCCTGGTTTCTTCTGCCATGTGGTCTGGCTAGAGCCCGACCTGCATTGTGCCATACAGGGTGTTACATCATGGCAGAGTTAGCATTACAGGCTTTCAGCAGCAGTGACCAAGCCAGAAGAATGTGCTAGCAAACAGCCAGTAGAGTTGGCCCGCAGCTGGTGGTGCTGTTTTAGGAGGTTCTGAAAACTAGAAAGTGGGGCCTGACTGGAGGAAGAATGTCACTGGGAGCAAGTCCTTGGGGACTGAATCTTATCAAAGAAGGGAATTCATCTGAACTGGTCATTTAATAAACCTGAGGACAAAATTTCATCTCTCTTTTATTTTTTTGGCTTATTCAACCCTGTGAATACAAGAAATAAGAGTGCTTTTAAGAGACATGGAAGGTCCTTGGTCTCTGGGTCATGCCCTGAACTGAGAGTTTAGGGTCTTGAGTCTGTCACTCTCTTTTTATTCGACTTCCAATCTCTCTGTGGCAGTGGAAGGCACTAATGTACACCAGTTTTTGGTGGGGGTGGGAGATAATGATGAACCGCGCTGTCTATTGCACTCAGGTTTGCTAGAGAGTTGCCTTGAGATTAACATGTATGGAAGGAGGGGCAGAAGCAGGCCGCGGCAGGGCAGCAGAGCGGTGCCGTCCCCGTGGATCCTAGGGACTTCTTCTTATTCTTCTTCTTCTTCTTCTTTTTTTTTTTTTTTGAGGTAGGGTCTCACTGTACCTCAGGCTGACCTGGATTTCACTATGTAGTCTCAGGGGGGCCTTGAACTCACAGTGATCCTCCTACCTCTGCCTCCCTTGTGCTAGGATTAAAGGCGTGTGCCACCACACCAAGCTTGATCCTAGGAACTTATGAAGGTGAATTTATTCTTCAGGAGAGAGTCATGCCTTTATTTCCCGTGTCAAGCAGTGATTGCATTTGAGCTGCTCAGACAGATGTGGGGCATCTTTGAGCAGAGATGGTCCCGGAGAAGAGTTGAAGGTCATCCTTGAGTTCTGATGTTGCTCCATTGCTCTGGGCTTGTCCCTCTTGTACAGTCAGTGCATGGGGCAGCATGGCTGTCCAAGCCACTATCATCTCTCTGAGTATTTTTACAAGAGGTGTTACTTGCTACACTCCAGGGAGCAGCTGGTGACTAAAGACCACCTCTGTTAGTTTCTCTCATGCTGCCCACATGAATGGGTGTGCTGGTTTCTGAGGACTTACACCTGAAGTTAAGCTGGCTATGACCTGTCTTCTGGAGCCGTGTCTCTCGTTGTCTTTGGAGTATGTGGAGAAGTTACAGAAGTCAGCACTCACATTCACTTCCTTCTCTGTGTTCTGAAATCCCTCTGCTGTAAGGTGTGACCTTCCAAGTGCTTCTGATATCTGGCCTGACGACTTTGAAGGGTGCCCCGGTGCTGGAGGTTAACCATGGTAGTGGAAAACTTTACTCCTCACTCCGTGCTTATAAAATACTTTTTTTCTCCCTATGACTCCTCTTTCAAATATTTTCAATCCCATTTCACAAAATGGTGTTAGGTGCTCTGAGGGGTTAAACAAGAAAACACAATGTCTGTCCCCCGTGGAGACCACACTCGACAGAGACATAGCAGGCAATTCCGCCCACACTCCTTATTTCATGATCATAAGGTGAAGCAGTCAGTGTTGGGAACCAACTGGAGCTGTCTGGAAAGTGTGTTTGCTGATGCTTTAATAGTCCCAGATGTCCGGGGGCCAGCTCCAGGTGAGCTGCCTCTTGCCCGTGGTTTGCCCACACAGGGTGAGTGCTCTGCTCATCTTACCAACATAATAGGAGGAGAAGATGATGGTATTAAATAAAAGAGACTGGTTGAGAGAGGGAGGGGATATGATAGAGAGTGGAGTTGTGAAGGGGAAAGTGTGTGAGGGGGAGGGAATTGTCATGGTTTATTGCCTATAATTATGGAAGTTGTCAATTAAACAAAGAGCACCAACGAGTGAACAAATGGGGCTTTGGTTGGTTCTTCTGTGGTCAGCTCGTGTTTCTTTGTGTTTTAGTTACTGCTGTCATCATTGGTTTGTTGCCCTCCTCCACTCCCCTCCTCCTTCCTCCTCCACTCTCCTCCTTCCTCTTCCTCCTCCTTCAATCTCCTCCTCCTTCCTCTTCCACTCTCCTCCTCCTTCAATCTCCTCCTCCTTCCTTTTCTACTCTCCTCCTCTCACCTCCTCTACTATCCTCCATCCTCCCCCACTCTCCTCCTCCTCCCACCTCTTCCTGAGTGTTTTTTTTTTTTTTTTTCTTTTTTGGTTTTTCAAGGTAGGGTCTCACTCTGGTCCAGGCTGACCTGGAATTAGCTATGTAGTCTCAGGGTGGCCTCGAACCCATGGCAATCCTCCTACCTCTGCCTCCCGAGTGCTGGGATTAAAGGCGTGAGCCACCACGCCCGGCCTGAGTGTTGTTTTTGTAGGCTCCGGATGTGTGCAAATCTGGCAGGATCCTTGGAATCTTAGGTAGTCTTCTTGGAGATCTCACACATTTCCTCAGGGTCCAGGTATGTCTTTGGAACTGGGACATTTGGAAAGTCTGAACACCAGCATTTGAGAACGAAATGAATCAATAGATCTCTGACATTCTCATCTTACTGGTTGGGACATGGAGGGTCAGAGTCTTAGGAGTTTTCCCAGGCTCATCACCGGCTCATGGCTGTATTACTTACTTTTCTCATTATGTGACCAAATACGTGACGAGAAGCAACGTAAGGGAATCACGGTTAATCTTGGAGTTTGAGGGATCCAGTCTGCCCTGGTGGCAGAAACACCAGACTGCTGGCCATTTTGTGTCCCTGGCAGGAAGCAGAGGAAGAAAAGGTAGCGGGCCCGGGCTCTAAAATCTCAAAGCCCTCCCCTAGTTGTCCGCTTCCTCCAGCAAGGCTCCACCACGTTCACACACAGCACTACCAGCCGGGGACCCAGTGTCCGAACACACGAGCCTGTGGGGGCGTTTCACAAGGCGCTCAGTCTAGGTGGGAGTCAGCTGTGTTCATTTCCGTGGCCTTGTCCTTCAGCCCTCACGCCTCATTCTGCTCTGATGCATCACTCAGGGGCAGGGTGGTGGTTCAGTGGCTGTTGCTGGTCACTAAGGTATAGGTTTTACCGAGAGAAAGGGAAGAGGAGAATATACACAAAACAGTATCTTACCTAGTCCCATCGTGTGGTTCATGGTGGACGCTCCTAAAACAAAGACAATGAGAAAACTAATAAGAGCAATGTGTAACAAATTTATCTAGTAAGGTTTTACATAACACAACATGGAGACCTGAAGCCCAGGGGAAGCTGTTTGTTTTTATGCTGAAGTTCCATAAAGAATGGACACTTGTAGAGAAGTGTGGTTGACGGCAGGTGTGATGTGGTGATCAGAAGCAAGGTCTGTTTGTTCTGATTCACCTCTGTATCTTTGTGTTTGCATGCTTCTCCTACCAGTGTGGCCAGGGCAGTGTTACTTTCCATCGCTGTGACAAGATACCTGAGAGAACCTGCTTAAAGGAGGGATAGGTTTGCTTTGGCTCACAGTTTCAGTCATCTGGGGAGGGGCGGGGGCAGAGAAGTTCACCTCATGGTGGCCAGGAAGCGGGGAGGGGGTGCCGGTGCTCCAGGCTTTCTTCTCCCCCTTTATTCTGCTGGGGTTCACAGCTTATAGAAGGGTGCTGCCCACATTCAGGGCAGGTCTTCCCTCTTAGTCAGTCTTAGGGAGCACCCTCAGGGATACACCTAGAGGCAAGCTTTACTGGTCTCCCAAGACTTCTCCGTTCATCAAGGTGTCAGTAAAGGTTCATGGTCACAATAGCTGTCGCATGAAGGTCTTCTGGACAGGAGGAACGGAGATTTCTTTGGTTTCAGGAGAGAAGTTTAGAGGGTGACCTTCCTGCCTCTGCTTGTTTCTCAGTTTCCTTCAGCCTAAATTCCTGATAAGCCAGGGTGCCATGGTGTAGGGTATTGTGTTCTGAGCCCCAGTAGCTGATTCTGTGAAATATCTAGAAAGGAAAACCACTGGGCTGGGGATGTGGCTCTACGTAGAATGCTTGCCTAGCACGCACGAAGCCTGGCTTTGCTCCCCAGCACCACATAAACCAGACATAGTGGTGCATACCTGTCTTCGAGGCAGGAGGGTCAGGACTCCAAGATCACCCTCAACCACATAGTGAGTGTGAGGCCAGCCTGGGCTACGTGAGACCCTGTGCAAACACAAAAAGAAAGAGCGGCAAAGAACAGAGGGGAAAGGCAAAGAGAAAAGGAATCCTTTGATACCTTAGTTTGGGAAGGAGGAGTGTGTGCTGAGGGTGGAGGAGAGGACGCTGTGCGCGCTGTGCGGAGTCAAGTTTCACAGGCCCAGTGTTGGTTTTAGAATCATAAAGTGTGCAGCGCCCCCCACTGGTAGGAAGCCCAGGAGCACTTTTCCCAAGGTTCAGGCCCAGGGACTATCAGCTGCTCTTTTCTGTTCAGTCTTTCACTGCATCTTCCTGTTGCTCAGCAGATATCCAAATGAGAGAGGTTTTTTTTATATAAGTGTCCTACATGTAAAATACTTGATTTCATCCAATTATTTGCATTTACATGTCAGTGAAAATCAAGCTTGTCTTTAGCTGTTGATAGATGGTCTTAGGGCTCAGCAAGGATCCTTTTCTTAAGCGTGCTCTCTCCGACAGTGCATATGGTATCCATGCATGTCCTCAGATCTGTGATTGGCAACCGCAACAGAAGAGTGTGTTCACTACCCACAGCCCACAGTTCTTAACCTCTTCCCTAATGTGTAATGAAAGGCATGAAATGTCGCTGAACATCCTATGTCTTTCAAAAGAAACACATGGATTGATATTGAGAAACGTGTACTTTAATGTGGTCACATGGTAACTAGCATACCAGCAGAACAGGGAACGTAAACTGAAGCGTGGGTGTCTCTCTCCGTCGCCCCTCTGCTGCCCTGTCACCTGTCAACATCTTGTCCAATGACTCTGTAAGGACGTGCTTACTGTCCTGCATCCCTTACAGCCTTAGTCTCTCTCTGTGTGTGTGTATGTGTGGTATGCACATATGTGAACAGATGTGCGCAACCCATGTGCACATACGTGGAGGTCAGAGAGAATGTCGGTGGCCTTCCTCCGCACTATTCTGCTATTTCCTTGGACAACCTTTCACTAAATCTAAAATGCTGGGTTGATCAGCACACCCCAGTGAGTCTCTTTTCTTTGACTCCACAAGACTGTGGGTACAGGCCCGTGTGGTCATGCCTGGCTTCTCATGTGTGCTGGGCATCAAGCTCAGGCCCTCATGCTGTATGGTAAGCATTGGTACTTGCTGAGTCATCATCCCAGCCCTCCTTGCTAGCCTGCCTCTTGAACTGAATATTTTGTGATCTTGTTGATAAATTCTCTTTTAGAGTTTTTTTTCCTCCCAGTACTGAGGATTGAACCCGGGCCTTACACATGCTAAACAAGTGCTTTGCCACTGAACTATGTCAGTAGTCCTGGGTCTGTACTTTTGTTTATCTTTTTTTTTTTTTTTTTAATGAGTGAATGAGAGAGACAGAGAGGGAGAGAACTGGCATGCCAGGGCCTCTAGCCACTGCATTCGAACTCCAGATGTGTGTGCCACCTAGTGAGCATATGCAACCTTGTGCTTGCATCACCTTGTTTGTCTGGCTTATGTGGAATCTGGATACTTGAACATGGGTCCTTGGGCTTCATAGGAAAGTGTCTTAACTACTAAGCCATCTCTCTAGCCTTGAGTGTTTTTTTTTAAAGTATTTTTAAATTTTTATTTATTTGAGAGAGAGAGAAACAGAGATAGAAAGACAGAATGGGAGGGGTGGAGAGATGGCTTAGTGGTTAAAGGCACTTAGTGGTTAAAGCCAAATGATCCTGGTTCAACTCTCCAGGATCCACTTTAGCCAAATGCACAAGGGGGCACATGCATCTGAAGTTCGTTTGCAGTGGCTGGAGGCTCTGGAGTGTCCATTCTCTCTCTCTCTGCCTCTTTCTCTCTCTCCTAAACAAATAAATAAATAAACAAACAAACAAATAAGAGAATAGGCACTCCAGGGCCTCCAGCTTCTGCAAATGAATTCCAGACACGTGCCTCCTTGTGCATCCGGCATATGTGCGTCCTGTAGAATGGAACCTAGGTCCTTTGGCTTCACAGGCAGGTGCCTTAACTGCAAACCTATTTCCCTAGCCCCAGTGTGTTCTTTTAAAGCATGGCTCTGGTGGGCCTGATCTGGCTTCACCACTGTAGCCAGCTGGTTCTCTGCACTTGTCACTGTTTAACATTTGCCTGTGAGAGTGCTTCTGTTGCAGTTAACCTCACGTGGCTAGGACAAAACACCAGCCCCGAAACAGCTGCTGGGAAGAAAGGGTTTATTTTGGCTACAGGTGTCCCTCCCTCACATGGGAACTATGTGGCCATGCCTGTGGGATGCTTCCTTGTTTACTCTGACCAGATTAACTCCTGCTGGGTGGCAAAAATATGTGCAGTGGCTTTGTCCTCTCTGATCATCGCCAGCTTGTAACAGGTCCCTGCTCTTCTCTAACGTGCTGTTCACGTGACTCGGTTTCCTATAAGAGAGATGTGGTCCTCACAGGGGAGGTGAGACACTGGTTATCTTAGGTAGTAAAGTGGTGCATTGGCACTATGGTGTTACAGACCTCTCTCCATAAGCAAGGCCAATGCACATCTTCCCCAGGTACATAGCTGCTCTCAGTACGCTGCAGACGGGTCCTGACGGGAGGACATTTGGGCAGCGAGCCGCCTGGTCAGAGCTCCCACTCAAGTGGCATAGTTCATTGCGAGCTGAGACTAGCTTAGACCAAGACTTTCCTAGTTGGAGAGTCATCAAGGAAGAGAGAAATAGCTGGGTGGGAGAGGGAGAGAGACAGTCACTGGAAGAGAGGCAGAGAGCAATAGTTCAGGGTGGACATATTGGAAAGGGCCAGGAGGTGGCAGTAAAAGCTAGTTTGTTCCAAAAATATCCAAAACTTAGGTAAAATCTCACTAGCCTGATATTTGGACAATACTGCATCCAAATTGACACAGTATTGCTGTGCATAGGGTGTGTTTTCTCTTGACCAGAGAGCGGTGACAATGCTGCGTCCAAATTGACACAGTACTGCTGTGCGTAGGGTGTGTTTTCTCTTGACCAGAGAGTGGTGATCTGCTAAGATAGCCAGTGTCACCTTAGCGTTCAAGTTATCCCTGAAGGTCCCATGTTACCACTTCAAAATTTTTTCATGAAATTCTCCTATGGCTTTAAAATATTTTGTGTGAAATTTGAAAAATCCCCAGTTTCCTCTAGTTTTCAGATTCTAGGTAGGACATGGTTTTTTTTAATTAATATTTCATTGACATCTTCCATAATTGTAGATAATAACCCATGGTAATTCCCTCCCTCCCCCCACTTTCCCCTTTGAAACTCCACTCTCCATCATATCCCCTCCCCCTCTCAATCAGTCTCTCTTTTATTTTGATGTCACAATCTTTTCCTCCTATTATGATAGTCTTGTGTAGGTAGTGTCAGGCACTGTGAGGTCATGGATATCCAGGCCATTTTGTGTCTGGAGGAGCACGTTGTAAGGAGTCCTACCCTTCCTTTGGCTCTTACATTCTTTCCGCCCCCTCTTCCTCAATGGACCCTGAACCTTGGAAGATGTGATAGAGATATTTCAGTGCTGAGCACTCTTCTGTCATTTCTTCTCAGCACCATGGTGCCTTCTGAGTCATCCCAAGGTCACTGCCATCTGAAAAGAGAAGCTTCTCTAACCAACTGAGAGTAGCATTAATATATCAGTATGAACATTAAGAGAAGTGCTTACTGGGCTGTTTGGTGAGCATAGTATATACATTTAGCCAGACACCAGCAGATGTTACACCCCTAGGGCTCATGACTACCCCTGTTGTAGGTTTTCAGTATCAGGGACGTATTCCCTCCCATGGAGCGGGCCTCCAGTCCATTTAGAGAGCGGTTGGTTTCCCCCGTAACAGAAATGTCACTATTGCACCCGTTGGCTCATTTGGCCTGGCTGGCCAAATTTAAAGCTTGCAGTATTCACTGTTGAGTACCTTCGCTGGTGATTTCTCTCTTTCCCATTGAACTGCATGCAGTGTAGCTTTTTCTAGCTTTCTGTCAGCTGGTCCACATGGAGGAGGCTTTCAGTTCAGCTCCAGCAGGATTTCTCAGTGACTTTGCAGCCCAAGTATGTGGAGTCTTCAGCAATAGGGTCTTACCATCTATTCCTGGTAAAAACCAAGGGCCTTGGCAAAGGACATGTTTTTATGTATTGATTGTAGAAGATATGGCCGTTAGGTTCCCACGGCGAGGGTGACCAGTCCCTTACTTTCTAGATGGGAAGAGCCTGCCTGCTCGCTGACTGCAGTGGAGTCCAGGGCATGTCTGCCTCTCATCTTAGGTGACTGTGGAATTAGTGGTGCTTAGGGGTCGCTTTGCTGCCCTCACTGTGTGTCTTCCTGATTACTATGTGGTTTTCAGCTGTTTTTCTCATTTGTACATTTGTATGGAACATACATGTACGTGTACATATATATATACATATACATATACATATACATATACATATACATATACATATGTATATGCATAGTACAACCACATGCCCCAAACCAAAGTCCTCTGATCTAAGGTGTTTGTGTGTCAGGGGACTTGATGAAGGTTTGGGGCCTCCACACCTACAACTTAAAACTGGACTTGGACATTTCTGGTCCCTTGGCCGTCAGGGGACTTGATGAAGGTTTGGGGGCTCCATACCCACAACCTAACATTGGACTTGGACATTTCTGGTCCCTTGGCCTGGGCTGCTGGTCTTCAACATGCATCTGCTTTTCTGCTTTTCTTACCTCCCCTGCACCCCTTCCATTTTCTAGCAGACTGTCTTCCCACAGCACAAACACAAACCTCATCTCTTACTCTCTGTCACGTCGAGCTCCTCCACTGCTCTCCCCTTTTGCACGTGTATGTGAGGTGTGGGGTTTCTCCTTGGTTGTCCTCCACCTCATTTGTGGAGGTTCTCACTGGAGCCAGCGGACCCCAGGGAGCTCTGCCTTCCACAGCCCTCACTGCAGGTGGCCTCGTGCCTGCTCTGCCCTTACGAGGGGGCTGGGAGTCCCAACCCTGCTCCTCACCTTGGCCTGCAAGTGCTTTATCCACAGAGCCATCTCAAGTTGTTATTATTATTATTATTTCTTTTTTGATATTTTGAGGCAATACTTAAGTTATTATTATTATTATTATTATTATTTGGTTTTTTGAGGTAGGGTTTCACTCTAGCTCAGGCTGACCTGGAATTCACTATATACTTTCAGGGTGGCCTTGAACTCACAGCGATCCTCCTACCTCTGCTGGGATTAAAGGCATGCGCCACCACGCCTGGCTAAGTTAATTCTTTTTTAATGTAGCTCATTCAACATTCATATCATAGCATTTTTTTGAGGTGGGGTCTTGCTTTAGTGCACGCCAACCTGGAATTCATTATGTAGTCTCAGAATGGCCTAGAACTCACACTGATCCTCCTATTTCTGCCTCTCAAGTGCTAGGATTAAAGGTGTGCGCCACCACGCCCGGCTTAGATAGCATTTCTTGAAAATTAAAAGCCTGCTTGCGCAGTTCACCCATGTCTTCATTCCAGGTGCATCAGTGATCAGCTGCGGCAGGTCACTTTTGTCTGTCTTCTCTCCCACATTGTATTGAAGCAAATCCCAGATATCTTATCACTGTCCATAAATATTTCAGTAGTATCTCTAGAAGATAAGAAGTCCCATTTTCTTTTCATCGACAGAATCTTATAAGAAGACAGAGCATAGCAGATTGAAATCATATGAGATGCGAGAGAATTTAGGATTAAGGGGAGCAAAGAGTGACTTACGACTTCTTAAAAAGGAGCTAAAAAAGACCACAGTTTTTGAGTTAGTTATTAAATTGTGTTTTAAAATGGTAAATCCATGATAAATCCAGGTATGTGAGAAGATAAGGGATGAAAAGAGAGCTTTGGCAGTGGGTTTAAAACTGAGTAAGGAGGTGTGTAGGTAACGTGGATAGAAAGTTAGTTCTCCCATGGTAGAGACAAAGCAGAGCCTTGTGCAGTGCACTTTGGGTCTCTCTGGAGGCCTGCCTCCTATGTGAAAGGGTTTCTAGCTCAGGGTTTCGGCACAGTTCTATTGAGATAATGTGCGTACCTATCTAAATGGTCATGAATGCTAGCAAACGCAGCCCCTTGCTTTTCCTCAGACTGCACATCCTGACAGACAAAGGGAGATGATATTTGGCACCTGTTATTTGTTTTGAAAACTGGGGACACCAAACATGTCAGATACAAAAGATTCATTTTCTTTTCTATCCCTTTGAGGTGTCAAACATTCTAAGCCTTGTTAAGATACACTGGAAAAATTAATTTTTATAAATGCTGACCTTACATTAGAATCCTGAGGTTATTTAAAACGAATGCAGTGTGAACCTGAAGCTACTCCAGGATTTACAGTGAGGAGCTTGGCTGGTCAATTACAGATATTCCATGCGGCATGAGGGTAATTTCATGGTGCATGCTTGCAGGATGGGAGAGATGCCTGCTTGATGTGGCATTATGAGGGCTATCAGATTGCACCACTGTGATTAAAAACACCAGCTATTCCTGCTACCATCACCCCTTCCCCCAATCACCCTCATCTTTGTCCATTGTGCCCAAGAAATTTGGTATACCAAAACTTCTTAGATACACAAAATTGGAAAATCTTCCTTTTAAGCCAAGTTAGTATAGAAATTTGAATTCACTGGATACTTTGGGGAGGCAATTACTAATTTTGTGGAGGAGTTTTTGCTTCCAAAAAGATTTTGCAACAGACCTCTTCAGTTTTTAAGGTTCAGTTCTTTTCACATGAACTTTGCAGCTCACTGCTCCTAGGTCAAGTACAGCCAAGTGTCTAGTTCAGAATATACTCTTCAGAGTTTTCACACCATTTGGCCTACGAAAGCGTCCCCCACCCCATGTCACTTCACTGAGTCTGGTATAGTGGGGCGTGTCCTGTTGCTGGGCATCTGCTCTGTGCGGTATTCTAACTGACATTCTGCGTCAGCCACAGGCTAGTGTCTGTAAGTGGTGTCATAGTGAAAATGGGGAAGGGTGCTGTGGATTGGAACTCTGTTTTTAAATTTTTATTTATTTATTTGCAAACAGAGAGAGAAAGAGAGATGAGAGACACAGAGAGAGAATGGGCATGCCGGGACCTCCAGCCACTGCAAACAAACTCCAGATACATGACCACTTTGTCTGGCTTTACATAGGTACTGAGGAATTGATATAATAAATATAATACTTGATGTTATTAAACATGTCATAAAAGAAGAAGATAAACATTGATAAGCACATATATAGAGATATCACTTTGGGAAACTGGCATTTGATGGCATTTGTGGGAAAGTTGCCACTGATTTAAGAACCAGAGACCTGGACCAAAGTTGCTGCTGCTGTTGACTGCCCGAGATTTGTGAAGGGCGTGCGGGCCTTGTAAGGCTTTGTCTTTTTGTCTGATATGTGAGCGGTTCTGTGGCACATTTTTTGGGATGATTTGTGTGAAAGTGCACTGATATTTCTTAAGCACATACCCATGGCGTCTCCAGAGTGTTCCAGGCACTGCGGGAGGCGGAGGTAAAGAAGCCAGCTGAACTAGATACTTTGTTCACTGCTGTGACAGAGACTTGAAACAGTTGAGGGAGGAAGGTGACTTGTGGCTCTGGGTTTCGGGGATAGAGCTCATCATGGTGGGAAGGAACAGTGGCTGGGGTGGCGCATGGCTCTGGCAGCCGGAACATGAGGTGTGGCTGGTTACATTGAGTGTTAGCAGTCAGGAAGTAGAGAGAAAAAGTGCCAGACTGAATGAGCGAGATACACAGAGAGAGAGAGAAAGAGGGAGAGTGCAAGTGCAAGTTTGGACCATAGCTGGGTAGCTGGGACTGGGCTGTAACCCACAAAGCAGGGCTCTTCAGAGAGCTCCTTCCTCAGTGAGGCCACACCTCCTAAGATTCCACAACCTCTCAAGTAGCGTCTCCACCTCCAGCTGGAGGCCAGATGTTCATGCCCATGAGCCCGTAATACCTGCACGGCCTCCGTGCCAGTCCTTACGAACGCTGTAACACGTTAGTGATGTATTTGCAAATGAATGTGGTCATTTTGGCTTAAGCATTTGGAAGAATTTTAGAAAATAATAGCATTAAGTGGTGCATTTTGATAGAAAATGAAAATGTGGACTCTGTAGGCAGAGGAGTGAGCGTGGGCAAAGACAGTGAAGGGTGTAAGTGGGAAAAGTGAGAGGCCCGTGAGGTCAGGCACAAGCGGCCTGGCCTGTGCTTGGCCTCGCCTTTACCTTCCCACCCCTTCTCCATGACGGAAGTCTTTTTTTCTTCAATATATTTTATTTATTTATTTGAGAGAGAAAGAAAGAGGGAGGGAGGGAGGGAAGGAGGGAGGAAGAAAGAGAGAGAGAGGGAGAGAGAGAGGGAGAGAATGGGCACACCAGGGCCTCTAGACACTGCAAACGAACTACAGATGCATGTGCCTCCTTGTGCATCTGGCTTATGTGAGTCCTTTGGCTTTGCAGGCAAATGCCCTAACTGCTAAGCCATCTTCTCCAGCCCATGGCGGAAATCTTAGCCACTCACTTGAGAACTAGAGCTGAGAGGATGAGAAACCAGGTGGAAACTAGTTGTTGGCTATTTCAGGCCAATTAAACTATGGGGGGCGGAAATGGTAAAAGAAAGAAAGGGAGGCTGAGTACATAGGTGTGTTGGTTTGGGCCCAGGGAGCTGTGTTGGGGCCTCTTTTCAGTCCACATCATCTTTAGACTCTGTATCTCAACATTTATCTCCTGCTGCCGAGAAACCCGCTTGGTTTCTGTTTCGAGAACAGAAAGCTCCATTCTGTTCTGGACAAGCTGAATTATACACATTGGCAGTTGGAGGTGGCCAGCGTACAGACAGAACCCCCACATTTCGTAACCTCAGGGCAGTAGCAAGCAGCCAGCACTTTTCTTGCTTCTCCTTTCCCGTCCGTGTTCTCAGCACTGAGAATGTAAGGCTTCAAGTCCGCAGGAGACTTATTTGGTGGCAGGTCTGAGTTTCAGTAGTAACTCTGAGCTGACGACAGGCCATCAATATGGCTTCCAGAAATACCACAGTGTGGGTAAGCTTCCTGCTGTAAGTGACTTACTAATCCAGTTATCAAGCACCAGCCAGACGTTGGACGCTAGATGCTGGGAATGCAAAGGTATGAGACTCCATTTCTGACCTGAGGAGCTTCTGGTGTGCAGAATGACTTAGGGGTGTGTAACTGTGGTCTGAAGTGCTCACCGCACATCAGGCCATGATGAGGAGGGCGAGCCCAGGAGGGAGCCGATGTCCACGAAGCTGACCTCTTGCCCCTGTGAGTGTGGGCTCAGAGCTTCATTCCCATGAAGACTGCCCTGGAATCTCAGTACCTGTCACCTCAGCTCACCTGTCATGCTTACACTCTTCTGCAGGTTTTCCCATTGCATTTATTGTCTGCCTTCCCAGTGGTTCATCCTACACCACCATCCTGAAACATCCCAGCTTGCAAAGGTGGTTCTCTGTGTCTGCTCTTCTGTTGGTTTGGGGACTGAGCCGTGGTTCTTCCTCGAGTCTCATCACGGCTCAGTTAGACATTAGCCCAGTCTTCTGTCTTTTGCAGGACCACCTAGGCATGAGGCCCTGGGTGGCTCTCTCTCACTGGGTGGTTGAGGCTGGAGGCCGGCTGGGAGCTCAGCTGGTGCTGTCCTTCAGAACATCTTCACGTCATGTCATCTCTCTGTACAGTCTGTGCTCACAGAGAGGCCACTGGGTTCCAAAAGGAAGCCTCAGACGAGACATCAAAGTGACAGGGAGTGCAGGGTACCAGGACATTCAGGCTATAATTGGAATTGGAACAGTGTATGAGCTGCAGGAGAGAGAGGGAAAGAGAAAGAAGGAGAGCAGGAGGTGTGGGTCTCAGTGGTACTGTTAAGGGTACACTGGTCATGACCTAACTTATTTACCAGTATTGCCACAGGCTGGTGTCCAAGCCTTTAAACACAGGCTTTGGGGGACACTTGTCCAGACCACAGCAAGCAGCACTGCCCTTCTGTGTGGACTGAGACCTGCTCAGAGGTACTTATGACGGGGGAAAGGAGCATGTGCCGTGGTGTTGCTGTGGCCACGCTGCCAAGAGTGGTTGGCTATGCAGAATTCACCTCTGTGTCTCTTTTCTGTTGATTCTTGTTATGGTAAGTGCACGCAGGCATGATCTCCTGTTCACATGCCAAGCATCTGGAACTCTACCTGGCAAACAAGTACATGTGGGTATTTGTTAGACACGAAGGGATGGTGTCTGAGCCGCTGTGTTTGGCTTGTTTCCTGCCCTGGTGGTGTGAGTTCTTATCCCACTGCTGGTTTATGACCCTTGCTTTGTCAAGGAGCCAGTGTCCAGCAGCCATGTTAAGGGAACAGACAAGGACAGTTCAAGCTGTGATTTGAAGGTGAAGTGGAATTTTGAGGAGAGGGGCAGGGGCACAGAGGCCAAAGAAAGTGCTATGGTGAAAGGAGAGGAAAATGCAGCTGTGCATGAGTTCTCCATGTGTGAGCCCCATTTCACGATTGCACCTCCACTCTTTTTCTATAGCCTGTCACTCGTGAGCCCAGGAGTCACAGCATGTTTGCTGCATGAGAGAATGCCAAGTACATGGACTTACATGTGGGTCTTGGAAGGGAAAAGCATAAGGTTACATAGAATCAATTATACCTCAAGTGTTTTAAGTATGAAAATTTAGTCAAATTCTGTATTTAAAAATATTGTTTATTTATTTCAGAGAGAGAGAGAGAGAGAAAGAGAGAGAGAGAGGCAGACAGAGTGAGCATGGGTACTCTAGGGCCTCCTGCCACTGTAAACAAACTCCAGACATATGTGCCACTTTGTGCATCTGGCTTTATATGGGTACTGGGGAATCGAACCCAGGCCATCAGGCTTTGTAAATAAGTACCTTTAACTTCTGAGCCATCTCTCTACCTCCAGATTCTATATTTTTGAACTTGAGGAGGGCTTGTTCAACTTATGTTTGCCTGATAACTTCCAGTCAGGGTAGAGTGAGTAATTTATATTCTCATGTTGCTTTCTTGCTAATAGTATGCCTGAGAGAATGTAGCAAAAGCCGTAGGGTCAGCTCTGAAACCTTAGGCGAACTCTTACAAGCGAAAGACTGGTTTTCAGGTCGAGGAGAAGCAGTGGAGCCCACATTTCCGGCAGATGCTAAGTGCAAGGCTGTTGGATTGCTGATCACAGAGCACAAACCACGGCTGTGAAGTCAACAGAGGGGCTGGGGTGGTAGCTCAGAGCTCGAGTGCTCGCTTAGCATGCACGAGACCCTGGGCTAAATACCCAGACCTGTAAAGAAAAAGACGTGCACATAAAAATGGCAATGATCTTGCTTTTTACCTACAAGTTTGTGAACCAGTTATTGAAATCTCAAGGAAAGGACTGGAGAGATTGCTCAGTGGTTAAAGGTACTTGATTGTAAAGCCTGATGGTCTAAAGTGCAATTCCCCAGTACTCTCATAAAGCCACACACACAAAGTGGGTCTGGGGTTTATTTGCAGTGTCAGGAGGCCCTGGTGCACCCATGCTCCCCCTCCCTTCTCCTTGTCTCTCTCAGCCTCTTTCAAATAAATAAAAAATATTTTAAAAAATTTCAAGGAAAGTCTATTTAAGCTGTTTGTATCTTAATCCATAAGAAATCTTCAGTAACAGGTCAATAGAGCCCTTGCTGCATCTTTGTAAATATGTGTGGCCTCTTATCTCTTCTACCTATGTTGGGGTAAGTGGGAACCTCAATTATCTTCAGTTAGATTTAGCCAGTTATATTAAACCACCTACATAACCTCCTTCTCAGCCTCGTTGTGTGTGAAAGTGACAATAAATGATGATTTTGTGCAGCGACTGATAAATGTGTAGACTCAGCTACTGACTTTAATTCACAAGCCTCAGATACGATAATTGTCTAAAAATTAGGTCAGAAGCCAAGGGAGTACTCGAGACACAAGTGTTCCACTCTTCCCGAGCTGGCATCCCGCCCCCAGGGCCAAGACGTTCCTGCTGCTTCCTGTCCCCAGGAGCTCAGGTGGCCCAAGCGCCCAAAGTTTTCCCCAGTTCCTTCCACACCCAGCTGATCATGTGTCATTTAACCGGCCGTCCTCCATCCAGCTGTCTCTAGCCGGTCTGGCACATACATCTCACTCTGGGTGATGTGCAGTGTGTGTGTGTGTGTGTGTGTGTGTGTGTGTGTAGTCATGTTTCCAAATCAGAAGAACTTGTTTGGGTGAATGAGACGAGGGAGCTGAGGTTTTCTCATTGCAGGATGTAGACTTTCATGTTTGAGCCAACACCTGTTACCAACCAGGGTGTATTCAGAAAGTGGCTTCTGCACTTTCCCTGGCACAGTCACCCACCACACCATGGTGACACAACTGTGCGAAGGTCAGATAGTAATTTCTCACTTACACCTCTGTGAGGCTTAGATAATTATTTATTTTAGAATATTCTGGAGGATCTCTTGGTCAGCGGCACCAACTGTCCTGCAGCATTTCCAGCCCAGTGTGAAAGGTGGGCAGGACATGCTGCTGGCACTTCCGGCCATGCTTTACCGTCTGCCATCTCTTTGCCTCACTGCCTCCCCTCTGCCCTTGGCCCTGGCAGCAGTCAGCATGGAGCCAAGCCCTTCACCTGCCTCCTGCAAGGAGAGTAAAGTCATCTGCCAGGAAGCCCAAGGCAGGTGGGAAGCATAGAGCGTCCCTACTCCCCTGGAATTGTGGCTGGAACCACAAGGTTCAGTCTCATGTCACACCCAGAGCCACACCCTGCTTTCCTTGCAATAGGGAAAGGTCAGAGGCCAGTGTAGGGCTCCGCTTAGAGTATTTTTGTTACTCTGTTTCTATCACCTGTATTAGGACACAGTGTGCACACCACGTGATTCATCCACTGACAGGCCAAGGAGAGGGTTCGGTGGGCACGACTGATCACCATGCAAGCCTGAGGGCCTGAGTTCAAGTCCCAGCCCCCTACGAAAAGTTGGGCATGGCCACATATGCCTATAACCCTAGACCTCAGGTGGGTGAACAATTGCTGCTCAGCCAGTGAGACGGAAAACTGCAGCTTCAGGGTCAGGAAGAGACTGTGTCACATAAACAGTGGAAGACTGATAGAGGAGGACTTGACCTTATACTCTGGCCTCCACACATGTGTGCATAAGCCATACACACACACACACACACACACACAGTGTGTGTGGACAAGTCACATACATCTGCACACACACACACACACACACACACATAAAAGTAATTTATTCAGTTCCGTGGTGGTCAGTGTCTTTACACCTAGCGAGACCATCATGACCTCAGCTACAGAGTGCCTTATTACCTCACAAACAAGCTGTCCTCTTTAGCGGCCTCCCTCCCTCCTTCCTTCCCCCATCTCCTCCTGTCTGCCAGTCTTCCTGCCCCAAGTGCTAAACCACCACTCACTGTCCTTCTGTCTCTATAAGCCCCCCTGCTGGACGTCCACGTGGATGGAATCGTACAGCATGTGATCTCCTGTGTCCAGCTTCCATGCTTCATCCGTGTTGACAAAAAACACAGCTCAAGGGAACAAAGGACAATTTATCCTGAGCATGAGTGAGCAGGGCCCGGGGAACACAGATTCAGGTCGTTCCCATGTGGAAGTGCTTATGTGAACTTTTACAGTCACAAAAGACAGTGATAAACCAAGGCATTATTTTAAGCACAGTGGTGGGACCATTGCATGGGCAGGTGACAGCAGAGTGGGGAATCTCTGCTCCAGGCCTATGACTCTCTGATGACATTTTCAGCCATGGAAGCTGGTGGCCTGATAGGTCAATGCATTCCAAAAGCTTTACCTTCTTGCCAATTAAAATGATGGTAGGTTAGAACAGAGGTGGGCAAAGAATGGCTTTTTTTGGGGAGGGGGGTTTCGAGGTAGGGTCTCACTCTAGCTCAGGCTGATCTGGAATTCACTATGTAGTCTCAGGTGGCTTCGAACTCATGGCGATTCTCCTACCTCTGCCTCCCAAGTGCTGGGATTAAAGGCGTGCACCACCACGGCTGGCTCTAAAGAATGGCTTTTGAGGGGAATCAGATAGCACAAGATAACTTGACTCTGCATCTGCAGCATTCCACTGCTCCATAGTTCCAGCCAGTCCATTGGCTTTGTGGAATCTTTCACATAGGTGCGGCCTTTTGTCTGAGCACATCAGTTCACAGTCAGTGCGTCATTCCTTTTTAGGGGTGGAATAACACTCTTATATGGATATAGCATCATTGATCTGCTAGACGATGGGCATCTGGGTCCTTTCCTTTGGCTGTTAAGGTTAATCTGATGCTGCTGTGACTGGCTTGGCTTAGTGTCTGTATAGATCTGCTTGCATTTCTCCTGGGCAGATATCAGAGTTGAAATCCTGGGTCATGGGCAACTCTGTGTTGCTTGCTGAGGAATACCAGACTACTTTCCAGCGGCTGAGCTACGTTATGTCCCCACACGCCGTGTATGGTGGCGCAGGTTCCTCGTTGTCCCCAACGTGCTCTGAGCCCATCTATTGATTCTACTTGTCCTGGTGGCTGTGCACTGATGTATGTTTGAAAGGATATGGGGAGGGTTTTCACTTTCTAATAGTCTTTAAATTTTTAATTTTATTTTTATTTATTTATTAGAGAAAGAGAGAGGGAGGAGAGAGTGAGAATGGGCATTCCAGGGCCTCTAGCCACTGCAAACAAACTCCAGATGCATGTGCCAGCATGTGCATCTGGATTATGTGGGACCTGGAGAATTGAACCTGGGTCCTTAGGCTTCTCAGGCATGCACTGTAACCACTAAGCCATCTCTCCAGCCCTTTTTTGTTTTTTGAGGTAGGGTCTCGCTGTAGCTTAGGATTCACTATGTAGTGTCAGGGTGGCCTCGAACTCATGATGATCCTCCTACCTCTGCCTCCTGAGTGCTGGGATTAAAGACATGCGCCACCATTCCCCCAGCCTTAACATTTTTTATTTATTGACATTACCTCCTGACCTTTCTCTTCTCCTCTTCCTCCTCTCACTGAATCCCTTCTTTCTAACTAGTCCCTTTTCCACTTTGTGTGTGTGTGTGTGTGTGTGTGTGTGTGTGTGTGTATCATTGAGTTTAGGTAGGGTGCTTGCATGAGCACGGGTGAAGGGATC
Organism: Orientallactaga sibirica; assembly: GCA_036365145.1. Lineage (NCBI taxonomy): Eukaryota > Metazoa > Chordata > Mammalia > Rodentia > Dipodidae > Orientallactaga > Orientallactaga sibirica. The sequence continues at coordinate 4,479,949 of JAEOAD010002712.1, read as the reverse complement.
ATTACCAGAGCACATGCAACTCCCCAGTGGGGGCACCACTGAAGACAATGTCTCCTGCTCCCCCAGCAACCCTCAACTGCCACTAACTCTACATGCAACCTGTAGTGAAGGGACTGCCTTTCCTGTTAACTGTCACCTACACAAGACTGACTGCACCGAGGCTGCTGCCTGTGACTGTGATAAAGAGGAACTCACTTATTAATCCCAAGTTTTCATGGTGTACGAGTGTGGGATGGCACTCGGTACGTGTGGTCCGTAGCTGCGGGAGCAGCTGCCTTTGCGTTGGTGTCTGATGGCTCCTTGGTCTTTCAGGAGGCCTGGCGCTGGCCCACGTGCTCTTCTTCTATGTGAAGTACTTGGTGCTCTTCGGTGTCCCTGCTCTGCTCATGCGCCTGGATGGACTCACCCCGCCGCCCCTCCCCCGCTGCGTGAGCACCATGTTCAGCTTCACCGGGATGTGGAGGTCAGTCTCGTGATTTGTCACATGGGGGGACGGGGGGGGGGAACTAGAGGGCTTATCTGGCCTCAGAGAGATTGACCACTGTCTCTTCATGTCCAGTGGGCTTGTGTGACCTCAGAGAACTCAACCATCATGTCTTCGTGTCCAGGGGCCTTGTGTGGCTATCCAGGGCTTGGCCACCATCTCTTCCTTCCTTCATTCAAGCTGCACACAGAACCCAGGGTCTCGAGCCACTCAGCCAGGACTTCTGCAATCCCCGCGTCCGCTAGTGATGCCAGAGCTTTCCATGTGCTGAATACAAAGGGCGCTCGCTCTCTCAAAGGGTTCTTACTGGGGCATGCTAAAACATCTGCACTGCTTTCTATTTCCCTTGAAAATGACTGCTTAAATGACTGATTAGCAAAGAGAACCCGTATAATCACAGGGACCAGTGTTGCCATTAATTCACTCTCAAATTTGCTAAATCTCTCAGTTTTGATCTTCCTTTTGGTTATTTTGCCTGTGTCTGTGTGTGGTGGGCATGCATGTGTGTGTGTGTTCATATGTGTGTGGTGGGCATGCTTGTGCATGTGGACCTGGGTTTTATGTGAATAAGTCAGTGAAGACTAGGGAATAAGCTTGGCTCTTAACCTCAAGAACCATGTCCACTTTTTTTGAGGTAGATCTCTTGTGGTCTGGAACTCGCCAAGTAGGCTAGATTGGCTGGCCAGTGAGCTCCAGACATCCTCCTGTCTCCATGTCTGCAATGCTGGGGTCAAGGCATGTGCCACCACACCAAGCGTTGACGTGGTCCTGGGGACAGAACTCTGGTCCTGACACTCATGAGGTTAGCACTTTCCTAGTGGAACCCACTCCCCAGCACTATGATCTGTTCAGGAACAATGATAACTGTGATGCTAACACCTGTCTCTCCTGATGGAACCCTCTCCCCAGCACTATGATCTGTTCAGGAACAATGATAACTGTGATGCTAACACCTGTCTCTCCTGATGGAACCCTCTCTCCAGCACTATGATCTGTTCAGGAACAATGATAACAGTGATATTAACACCTGTCTTTCCCAATGGAACCCTCTCCCCAGCCCTATGACCTGTTCAGGAACAATGATCACAGTGATGATGCTTTCCCAATGGAACCCTCTCCCCAGCCCTGTCTCTCCAATGATGGAACCCTGTCTCTCCATGGAACCCGCAGCACAGTCTATGATCTGTTCAGGAACAATGATCACGGTGATGCTAACACCTGTCTCTCCTGATGGAACCCTCTCTCCAGCACTATGATCTGTTCAGGAACAATGATCACGGTGATGCTAACACCTGTCTTTCCCGATGGAACCCTCTTCCCAGTCCTATGATCTGTTCAGGAACAATGATAACTGTGATGCTAACACCTGTCTCTCCTGATGGAACCCTCTCCCCAGCCCTATGACCTGTTCAGGAACAATGATAACGGTGATACTAACACCTGTCTCTCCTGATGGAACCCTCTCCTCAGCCCTATGACCTGTTCAGGAACAATGATAAGAGTGATATTAACACCTGACTTTCCTGATGGAACCCTCTCCCCAGCCCTATGACCTGTTCAGGAACAATGATAACTGTGATGCTAACATTGATCTCCATCAGAAACTGGAAGTCTGGACAAAGCGATGCAGTTTAGTGGCTGCTCACAGTGGCTGTTTTTGAAGTTAGTTTTTACCTTAATATTCTTCCTGCACATGCTGTACATGATAAACATGTCTTCCTCTGAGTTTTTTCATTATTTCTAATTTTGTCTCATACACTATGGTTAGCTTGTAACCTGTGTTCCCTCTGGTCCCCTGCCACCTTGCCATTTCTTTTCTTTATTTATTCTTGTTTATATTATTCTCTCTCTCTCTGTTTTATGTGTGGTGTATGCATTTGTGTGTGCCTCATAAGTTCACCTGTAGTGGTGCCAGCAGGGGTGGGTGTTTGCTCATCTGCAGAGGCCAGAGTACATCAGTGTCCTGCTCCATCACTCTTATAGAGTCCCCTTTTTACTAATTCCGGAGCTTGTGGGGCTCCAAAGACTCTGCTCTTTAGGACTGGGTTACAGGCACATGTGGCCACACTGCTGTTGTATGTGGGATCTGGACATTTGAGCTCAGGCTCTCATGCTTGCACAGGAAGCAGGTAACCGTCTCTCCAGGCCTTCCTGCCATTTCTGATGACTGCTTTTCAGGTGGCCGTGTTGGATGTTGTGCTTTTGTGAACATTTCCAGTGTGTGCGAGCGTCAGAGCTATCCTTGCAATGCGCACCTGATGGAGGAAGCTCCGGGTGGGACAGTGACCCGTAGTCAGGCAGGGTCAGCCTGGGTTTGACCCATTGCTGTTGCTTCCTTTGCTTGCCTCTCCCAGGTTTTGTCCAGCTCAGGATTGCCATTCTGCCTCATTCACCTGCTAGCACAGAAGCCCCAGGGAGAGCGGAGTGGGAGAGTCAGTGGACACTTCCATATTGACGTTGCCATGTAGAAGGAAGGACTTAAAGAGCTTTCACTCCAGCTTTGAAACACTCCTCTGTGCAATTTAAAGTTAGAGACAGATGTGGTGAGGAGTAAGAGTGCATGTTACTCTGTGGAAGAAGCTCTGAAGTGTGACCCCTGGCAGTGGGGTGGGTCTGAACGGTTACAAAGGCATGTGTCCAAATGACAAGAGGTCGCTCCTGGGACTGACCTAGTTGCCTGTCCTCACTGCCTCGCCTCCAAGTGCTGGCATGACAGGTGTGGCCACCACATGCAGCCTCTGTTTTGAAGCTTCTCGGAAGGTTTTCCTAACTTGCCAGTTACACTTCAAAATGCTTGTGTCTTCACACGCAGTGGCCTTTCCATACGAAGCAGCTGAATTTCAGAGTGGAGGTTAATGTCTCTGAGCGATGGTATAATGGCAGGCTCATCGGCACTTTCTCTGTAATTGAAAACTGAATGTAAACAGTGACAGCTTCTCTCCGTGTGTTCTGAGTCACCCTTCACCCTCAGAAGCTGGTGTAACAGGGTTTTCTGGTCCATTTCTGGCAGTACGTCTCTGCCTGACCTCCGTTCTTTAACTTTTGAAACATGTACACTAAGGAACGCTTTGGATTTGTTTTCTCTGAGTTACCTTGAATGTCCACGGAGGTGTTGGAATGGCCTCCTCTTCCTGGGTCTCGCTCTGAGGGGAATTTAGTTATGAGAGGGGGAAAGCTGGTGAGGCAAAGTGCTCTGTGGACCGTGGTGACCACTCATGCACTGACACACAGGGCAGCGCGGAGCGAGGGGACTTCAACAACCTCCCAGAGACTGGTTAGTAGTTCCTGCCCTGTGGAAAGTCGACACAAAGTGAGGAGGCTTAGAACTGATGAGGGGAGATGAGGCTTTGTGTGTGTGCATTCACGTGAATGTGCTCGTGCATCTGTGCCAGTGTGTGTGCAGGTGCACATGGGTATGCACGTGTGTGCTCATGTTGTAGAGGCCAGGGGACAGTCTTGTATGCTGTCTCTCAAACGCTGCGCACCTCTTTTTGAGACAGGGTCTGTCACTGGCCTGGAGCTCGTCATTAGGGTAGGCTGGCTTTCCCGTGAGCCCCAGGGGTCCACCTGCCTCTGCCTCCTCACTGCTGGGATTACAGGCATGTGCATCATGACCTTCCTTCCTTCTTTCCTCTTTCTTTTGTTCTTTCTCTTTCTTTCTCTGTCTTCCCTCCCTCTTCCTTCCTTCCTTCCTTCCTTCTTTCTTTCTTCTTCTTTTTCAAGGTAGGGTTCCTTCCTTCCTTCCTTCCTATGTAGTCCAGGATGTCCTCTCAAAGTCCTCCTCCCTCCCTCCCAGCCTCCCAAGTGCCGGGATTAAAGACATGTGCTGGCATGACCTTCCTTAAAAAAACTTTCCAAACTCAGGTCCTCATCTTTCTTTCTTTATTTTCTTTCTTTCTTTCCAACTTTCTTTTAGCCCATCTTTCTTTTATTTCTTTCTTTCTTTCTTCCACTTCAGGTTGACAAAAGCCTGAAGCCAGCAGCTTGCTGTGCCCAGAATCTGGCCTAGAACCAGTGACACTGGTCAGTGTCAGGATGTCCTTGAACTCAAAGTGATCCTCCTACCCCAGCCTCCCAAGTGCCGGGATTAAAGACATGTGCCACCACAGCTGGCATGACTTTAAAAAAAACACATGGGTTCTGAAGATCAAACTCAGGTCCTCATGACTTGAGAACATTGAGAATTTTCTGCTTAATTTAGATTTTTTTTAATTTACTGAGCCTCTAATGACTCTTTTTGCAGCCAACTGAAGAGGTTTTAGCCCATCACATGAGGCGCCTTATGCTCCTCACATGGCACTGCCACTTCAGGTTGACAAAAGCCTTGAAGCCAGCAGCTTGCTGTGTAACCAGAATCTGAGCTCACAGAACCAGTGACACTGGTCACTGTCAGAGAGATAATATTTCTTGATGTGATGGTTCAAAATGACCTTGAAAATCACCATTTGCTCAGATGGCCCAACCCAGATGTTAGGACCTGGTGGGTCCATTACTTTTCTTCCCTCGCCTCCCTCTTTCACAGGATCCTTGTTCAAATATTTATCAGCATAACAAAACCCTAAGGACAATGTGTATTCCCATCTGCACGATTATTTCCATGGTTGTACAGACCTGAGAAATTGAGAATTTTCTGCTTAACTTTTAGATTTCATGTTTTAATTTAGATGAGCTGGGATCTCTAATGACTGTCTTTTGCCAAGTTTATTAAAGATGACACTGCATGTCTGAGGTCCTAAATCAGCAATCTGCTCATGTCTCCTTGATTTGGTTTCTAGCTATGGGAGATGAACTTCCAGACCAGGCTGTGTGGAAGTGATATTATTTATTGAAGCTTACAGAATTTCCCAATGGCTGTGGGTGAGTTGAGAGAGCAAAAGCCAACCAGCCAATTTCAATTATCAGTGGGATCTTGGGCATTTGCATATCTTTACTCAAACCCATCACCACACTCTGCCTTTCTTGAATTATGATACTCTCAGAGCTCCACAGACACCCCCATGCATCACTGCTTATCCCAGAAGAATCTGAGATCTTCTGTTCTCACAGTCTTGATCAACTGCTGGTGAGTCCTTGATGTTAAATACTTTCATCATGGGCATCTGATATAAGGCATAGGGAGGAGAGACTAGAATAATGCAAACTCAACACCCAACAGTCACAAACTCTGCAGTTCAACTTCAATATAACCATGGGCTGAGTCTCCAGGTTTTCAATCCCGCCCCTCCAGCTGGGCAGAGTCGCCAGGAAAACTCGGTCCCATGCCAACACTGGGGAGTTGGTCTGGCATGCCAGTCCTGGTGATCCAAAACATCTTCAGCTCCACCACTGCTGGCTCTTCCAGCCTAGGCACAGGGCAGGGCTGCATCTCAGCAGCGTGAGATACAGGCAACTCATGACCACTGGCATTTTTCATGCTTCCAAAACCAATGGTGTGCCAAGCCATGGATCAGGGCAAACATGGAGAAGAGGTGCTTCCTTCTCCAGTCAACCTTTTCAAAAAGTTTGCATTTCTAACAGTCTTTCCTCAGGCATCCTCTCCATTGTTTTAAGAAATCAAGTGCCACCTTCCTTCCACCTTCCTTAAGATTGCTAATGCGACAATACCAGTCAATTGGTATGCCTCTTTTTAACTTGGGCCAAAAATCTTAAAATCTCAGTCCGATATCTTTAGCCATCCATTACAAATTTAAGTTTGACTTGCCTGGATAGCGAACGTAGGATGATTCCAACAAAGTCCTCTGCCTTCTTTCCTTCCCTTAGAAAGCTGCCAAGCCTCAAAGTCAATACTGGGCACTATTCTCAAACTCTCATCAGAATAGTCCAAGAAAACTGGGCTTACCATTCCAGAAGGCATCTTGAGTGGGTCCATGCCCATTCCTCCAAAAACAAAGGTTCCAAAAGACGTATCCAACAGTCAGGTTCATCCAGGGGCACACTCAAGTTGCAGACAGCTGGTTCCTGAGATGAACCAGACCAGGCACAGTTATGGAGGAAGGGAGTGAGAAGCTGATGGGACCATGGCTGAGGGAGAAGCAACTGCTTCATTCAGCTGAGAGCAAAAGCCAACCAGCCACCACAGCACACAGAGAAAAACTAACTCACCCAAAAGGTCACACAGGGATGGACCATGGTGGGAAGTCATGGAATCTCAAACCCATCCAGTGGAGGGCCTTGGTGATTGCAGTCAAACTATAAACTAATAAAATACTGAATATATTGGGGACACCTTTCAAACTACCACACTCCCCGTTGTATGAAAGATGAGAAGCAGACTCTCTTCACCAGATGAGGCCATGTTCGTGTTCCCCTCCACAAGCCCAGCCTCCCTGGATGGGAAGGACAGCCACATCGGGTGCTTTAGTCCCTCTGCCTCAACCAGCTCTGTGAGTGGGGAACTTGGCAGCCTTCTTCCATGTCAGGTGTCTGTGGCATTGAGGTGGCCAATCAGTACTTGTTGCACTGGGTTTCTGTGAGGATTCAGAAAGACTGTACACTTCAGCAGTGAGCACAGCCTGAGTGCAGCGTAGGCTCCACCCTACAAGCTAAGCATCGTGTTTGCAGATAGTAGAGGTAAAATTTTCACTTTTCTCTCTCTCTCTCTTTTTTTAAGTTTCCAGAAAAGAAAGCCTGGTTGGGTGGTTGAGGAAGACCAAAGCAACTTAGGGCACCTGAGGGAGGGGCGTTTTGGCTGAGGGGATACAGTCCTTTGTGTCAGGAAGGCGTGAGGCAGCTGGTCACACTGCACGTGGTGGTCAGAAGCGGAGGGAGGTGGCCGTTCGTATCAGCTCACTCACTGGCTTCTTTAGTCAGGGACCCAGCCCAGGGAATGGGGTCACCCACAGTTAGAGTGTGTCTTCCCATCTCTGTTAATCTGACTGAGAAATTTGTCTACTAGATAATTCTAGGTCCAATCAAGTTGACTCCATTGTGATGTTTGCATACATGCACATAATGTGCTCTGATTACCCATCGTGTCCTCTTCTCCTCAATCCCCTCCTGTGACAGAGGAGTCTCACTTATCGTTCTGGTCTTTTTTTTTTTTTTTTTTAGATTCCACCTAAGAGAGAAAGTATATAGTACTTGTGTGTGTGTGTTTGGTTTATTGCTGTCAACACCATAATTTCCAGTTCCATTTTCCTCCCCAGGACAGGATTTTGTTCTTCTTGATGACCGAGGAAAACCATACCTCACTTTATCCATCCATGTGTTGTTGGGGACTGAGGCTGAGCCCGTGTCTTGGCTCTTGTGAATTGTGCCCCTGTAAACACGGGTGCGCAGGTTCTGCTCGTGTGTGCTGGCGAGTTCCTTTGGGTGCATATTCTCAGGGGTGGTGTAGCTGGGTCATGTGGGAGTTCTAGTTTTCATTGACATTTGAGAAACCTTTCTGCTAACTTTTCAGTGGTTACTCTGGTTCACACCCCCATCAGAGTGTGTAGGGGTCCTTCCCCTTTTATCCTCACTGTCACTTGATACTTACGTTCTTGTTATGCAGTGGTTACTCCGGTTCACATCCCCATCAGAGTGTGTAGGGGTCCTTCCCCTTTTATCCTCACTGTCGCTTGATACTTACATTCTTGTTATGCAGTGGTTACTGTTATGAGTGTGTAAGGGTCCTTCCCCTTTATCCTCACTGTCGCTTACTTACACCCTTGTTATTCAGTGGTTACTCCGGTTCACACCCCCATCAGAGTGTGTAAGGGGTCCTTCCCCTTTTATCCTCACTGTCGCTTGATACTTACGTTCTTGTTATGCAGTGGTTACTCCGGTTCACACCCCATCAGAGTGTGTAAGGGTCCTTCCCCTTTTATCCTCACTGTCGCTTGATACTTACGTTCTTGTTATTCAGTGGTTACTCCGGTTCACACCCCATCAGAGTGTGTAAGGGTCCTTCCCCTTTTATCCTCACTGTCGCTTGATACTTACATTCTTGTTATTCAGTGGTTACTCCGGTTCACACCCCCATCAGAGTGTGTAAGGGTCCTTCCCCTTTATCCTCACTGGTTCACTTACATTCTTGTTATTCAGTGGTTACTCCGGTTCACCCCAGAGTGTGTAAGGGGTCCTTCCCCTTTTATCCTCACTGTCGCTTGATACTTACATTCTTGTTATTCAGTGGTTACTCCGGTTCACACCCCCATCAGAGTGTGTAAGGGTCCTTCCCCTTTTATCCTCACTGTCACTTGATACTTACATTCTTGTTATGCAGTGGTTACTCTGGTTCACACCCCATCAGAGTGTGTAAGGGTCCTTCCCCTTTTATCCTCACTGTTGCTTGATACTTACGTTCTTGTTATTCAGTGGTTACTCCAGTTCACACCCCATCAGAGTGTGTAAGGGGTCCTTCCCCTTTTATCCTCACTGTCACTTGATACTTACGTTCTTGTTATTCAGTGGTTACTCTGGTTCACACCCCATCAGAGTGTGTAAGGGGTCCTTCCCCTTTTATCCTCACTGTCGCTTGATACTTACGTTTTTGTTATTCAGTGGTTACTCTGGTTCACACCCCATCAGAGTGTGTAAGGGTCCTTCCCCTTTTATCCTCACTGTCACTTGATACTTACGTTCTTGTTATTCAGTGGTTACTCTGGTTCACACCCCATCAGAGTGTGTAAGGGTCCTTCCCCTTTTATCCTCACTGTCGCTTGTTACTTACTTTCTTGTTTTTTAATATTTTACGTTTATTTATGAGAGAGACAGAGAATGCATGGGCATGCCAGCACCTATAGCCACTGCAAATGAACTCCAGACATGTGTGCCCCCATGTGCATCTGGCCTGTGTGGGTTCTGGGGAGTCCAACCTGGGATCTTAGGCTTCGCAGGCAAGCGCCGTAACCGCTGAGCATCTCTGCAACCCCGTTACTTGCTCTCTTCATGGGAATGAGTTGGAATCTCAGTGCGGCTTTGATTTGCATTTCCCTGATGGCTAAAGATGTCAAACATTCTTTCATATACTTATTGGCCATTTATCCTTATTTTGAAAAGTATGTTTTCAGTTCATTTGCTCACTTTTTAATTGGTTTTCATTTGTACCTTTAGCATTTCATTCCTTGGGTTCTGTACATATTCTGGATACTAACCCTTGTTGGATAAACAGCTGTCAAAGACGTTGCAGAGGTCTCTTCCCTGTTCAAGCTTCGGGATTGGATACCGTCTCATTGGCTGCTGTTTGCTGAGCTAGCAGAATGCTGCTCAGAGAGCCACTGCCTGTGCCCATATTTTGAAATGCTTCTTCTTGGTTTTTTTTCTAGTAGTTTTAAAACTCCAGGTCTTACATCAAGACCTTTGATACATTGTAAGTTGATTCTTGTCTACAGAGATGAGTTTTGTTCATGGAATCTGTTTTCATTCCACACATGAACGTCCATTTCCCATTTGTCTTTGTGTACCCTGTGTGTTGAGAGTCAGGTGGCAGGAGCTGCGTGGGTTTATGCCTGGGACTTCCATTCCATTGGTCTTCGTGTCTGTTTCCGTGTCATTACCGTGCTGTTTTAGTTGCTGTGGCTCTCTAGAATCATTTGAAGTCAGGTCCTGGGATGTGTCCGGGACTACTCTCCTTATGCTGGGCTGTTTTGGCTGTTTGGGAGTCTTTTGTGCTTCCAAATGAACTTTAGGGTTTTTTTTTTTTTTTAGTAACAGAAAGAATTTTATTGGAATCTTGATAAGGCTGCATTGAATCTGCATATCACTTTGGTAATAGAACCATTTTAACAATATTAATTCTTCCTATTCATGAACACAGGAGGTCTTGGCATCTTCTAGCATCGTTGTCAATTTCTTGCTTCAGTGTGTTATAGTTTCCATTCAGTTTCAAGTCTTTTACACTGTTGTTAGGTTGACTCTTAGGTATTGTATTCTTTTGTAGTGGTTGTGAGTGGGCTTGGTTTTCTGATTTCTTTCTTACAGATTTGTTGTTGGAGAGAGAAGAGCTACTGATTTTTGTATGTTGAGTTTGTATCCTGCTATTTTGCTGAAAGTGTATATTGAGATTGAAAAGTCTTCTAAGTATAGGGTTATATCCTCTGCAAATAGGCATAATTTTACTTCTTATTTCCTTGTTTACATTCCTTTTTATTGCTTTCTCTTGCCTTACTGTCATGGTTAAAATTTCAAGCACTATAATGATAAAAGTGGTAAGCACCCTGCCTGGTTCCTCATATTAGAGAAAGTGCCCTTTGTTTTTGTCTTGCATGAGTGTGTGTGTGTGTGTGTGTGTGTGTGTGTGTGTGTGTGTGTGAGATGTGATGTATGGGGGGGTGTATGTACATGTATGTACCCCTGTGGCCCTGCCTGCAGTCTCCTGTGGCAGGGTGCACTTGCCAGAATGGTGTCCTGCCTCATTGCTCTTCTGCCTGTTCTTGTTTGGTCCAGAGCATAAGATTATACTAGATCCTAGAGCTTGCTGTTTTGGGTCTTTGCTCCCCTACAGGACTAGAGTCACAGGCATGCATGGGTTCTAGAGAGTAGAACTTGGGTAGCTGGTCTCAGGCCTCCTCAGGCCCACATGCTTATGCAGGAAGCACACTTAACTGCTGAGCCATCTCTCCAGCCTAATGCTTTTGCTTTTTTGCCATTCATCTTTGTGTTGAGGTGTGATCCTTCTGTTTTTGGGGCTTTTATCATGAAGGGATATTGAGTTTTGCCAAAGGCCTTTTCTTCATTGATTGAGATGATCACGTGGCTTTGACACTGGATTCTGTTTCTGCTGTACCACATTTGTGAGTATACCTATGTTCACTGTTCTTGCATCTCTGGATCAAAGCCATCTTTGTCATGGTGTATGATCTTTTGAATTTGATTTGCCAGGATCTTCTTGGGGATTGTTGCATTCATGTGTATCATGGAAACTGGTCTATAGTTTTCTTGTTGTGTCCTTATCCAGTTTGTTATCAGGAAAATACTGGCTCTGTAGCACAGGTTTGGCCACACGTCTTGCCTTTATATTGTTTGGAATGTTCAAGAAGCATTGGTGTGGGTTCTTTACAGGTGTCACAGGATTTAGCAGTGAGCCACCTGTGTGTGGACTGTTCCTTGCTGGGATACTCTTTATTACTGAATCAATCACACTACTTGTTTCTGATCTGCTCATGGCTATAAATTTATGAATTTCTTCTAGATTTTTCTATTTATTGGAATGTAAAGTTTCAAAAAAAATTCCCAAGCATGCTTTGGGTTTCAGAATAACTCTGTTGTAATACTCTTCAATTTGTGTCTAATTTTATTAATTTGGATTTTCTATCTTGTTCTTTAGCTTTGGCTAAGTTTTTTTAATGCTTAACACATATGATGTGTGCATGTGATGAATGCACGTGTGTTTGTGCACAGATGTGCACACCCCGTGCATGTGCATGCAGAGGCCAGAGGAGGTCATGGAGTGTCTTCTTTTCTCCATCTTCCTCCATGCTACACTGAGGCCGCATCTCTTGCTGAATCTGGAACTTGCGTCAGTTTCTGTTTGTTTGGTTTGCTGTCTGACCCGTGAGCACCAGCAATCCTCTTGTCTCTGCCCCTCTCAGAACTAGAATTACAGGTGTGCCTGGGTTTTTACTTGGGAGCTGGGGATCAAACCAGGTCCTCATGCAACAGATGTGCACGCCTGTTGAGCCGTCTTTCTGCCCCCATGTTTGTCTTTTGAAATACCTCTTGCTTGTTTCATTGAACTTCACATGTTTACTTTATTTCACTAATTTCAACTTCAGTTTTTCTATTCTTCTGCTGATTTTGGGGTGGCCTGTTTTTGATTTTCTAAAACATTGAAATGCACAATGAGATTGTTTTTTGAGATATCTCTGCTTCTAGAATTAGGCACTCATAGCTACACAGGTTTTGCTCAGAACCTCTTGCTGTGTACAGAGTCTGGTATACTCTGCTCCCCACAGGGATGTTTCCATCTCCTCTCTGATTTATTCAGTGAGTCACTAGAAGTTCAGAGTCTATCATTTAATTTCTAATGGTTTGTACAATTTCTCTTGCTGTTAATTTCTAATTTCATTATGATGTAATTTGTTGAAATACAGGACATTTTTTAGTTTTTTAGGTATTTGTTAAGGCATCAAAGCCTAAAATATGGTCTGTTTTGGGGGAAATTTCCCAGAGCTGGTAGCTTGTGTGTGTGTTTGATTATGTGGTGAGTTTCTTGTAGGCAGCAATTGAATTTTCTTTTTTATCTAACTGGTCTCATTGACCAGTTCTATGGCTGGTCACAGTTCTCCTTTTTAATTACCCTAATTTTATTAATGAGGAAAATAAAAGCCAGAGAGACCCCAAAAAGTCAGTTGCAGAGCAGGGCCAACACCTTGCCGTTTCTTAACATCATGTCGCTTTTTTTGCTTATGGGTACTGATTAAGCAGGTTGACAAAAGTTTTAAACAATCATGTCTTTACAGTGTGAACATTGCTGAGTCCATAGACACTGTGAGGAGATAAAAAACACTAATTCCTGAAAATTATATGAAATACTTTGTTTGGATAACAGCACGTCAATGTTGACATAAAGTTGTTGGAAAAGCAGAGCCATATCATGTCAATTTAATTGAAAACATTGAAGAAAGGTAGAGAATCTTGTAGATGTGAGGACAGGTGACCTGTGCAGCCCCACAGTACTGGGTCAACGTTGTCCTCTGACTAGATATAGACCTTGCTTGTGCCAACCGCCAACTTCCATGAGCTGTGGCTTCTCATCATGGAATAATGATGTCTGTTTGCTGGGGAAAGGATTTTCTCAACTAATTAAATGAGGCTCCCATTGTGCTTGCTGCTGAATCATGCAGGTGAGGGGCTCTGGGACGGAGCTGGCATTTAAAATGAAAGCCACGTAGCTTGGTAGAAATTCATTTGGGGAAGAATGAAGGATTGTCACTTTCCAGGCCTATGGACCCCAAGACTGTGTCCAGCAAGTGGCTGGAGTGGCTGAGAACTGGAAAAACCTAGCCTGTGTCTTGCTGACTATGAACAGGAGTCAAGCTACGGAGTCCAAGCTGAGCCACTGGTCTGGCGTCACTAGGGTCCACCCCAGCATGCAGCCACGGACTGGGGGTAAAGCTGCTCTCACCTGATCACAGCATCAAGGACCGTGTTCTTCAAGGGCCAGAGGGAGCATCATGGCTCTCTCCACCCTGACTTCTCTCTGTTTAGTGCACACTGGACTTGGTGACCTCTCATGTTTTGCACCTTCCTAGGGGTTCAGTCTGCTTCTAGTACCTTGGTGATAGCATCCAGGGTTCTCAGGCAAACACTGTCCACTCCATCCTCCGTATCTATCTGACTCGGGAATGTTTCTACAATGGCTTCTCATCAGGCAGCCGCAGCTTGTTCCATAGTTTTCCTGGCCACACTCCTGGGTGACATCATCTAGAGAAGCCCTTGTCCAGACAACTGCTGCGGGGCAAGCTGGGACTCCGTCTATCCGCTTGTTCACCTAGTGACTCAGCAATTGTGCCGGGCACTAAAGGGGGCATCAGTGAAAACAAACGGACAGGCACTCTTTGTTCACTCTCGGGTTGCTGGACAATAGTAAGGTGTGAACAAGTATGTACCTGCAATGGCGTGGAAGAAAAAGAGCGAGCCAAGGGAGGGCGGGAAGCATGAAGGGCAAGGGTCAGAGCATCTGCAGGCCGTGTCTGCAACCACGGAACCAGCGAGTCTTGAACCTCTGTTCCTGTAGGACACACGGGACTGGGTTCCTGCAATGCTCACAGTCATTTTTGCAACTGGTTAAAAATAATAGGTTGGGTGTCCTTTGTCTCAAATTCTGGGGACCAAAACTATTTCAGACCTTGGAGTCTGGACTGTTTGTAAGGACTTTACCAGCTGGCCAGTCCTCATGTGAAAAGATGGAATCAATCTGAAATATCCTACAGTTTTTGAGGTGAACTCTCAGAAGGCTTCAGATTCTGGATTTTCAAATCTGGGGTGCTCACCTGGTACACTACTCTGATGTCTTTCTGCTTCAAGACACTTTACTTACATGTGGTGTTGGTACCTTACCATGAAACCCGTGCCCATAGATGCTGTAACTCAGGCCTGAATGAAGCATATATAACAGTTTGTTTCCCTCTATGAGACATACCACGGCTTTCCACACTTAGGAACACTACACAACACTTCAGAATTGTGCTCAGAGGAGAGAGAAATCGCCCTCCAAAACTCACTAAAAAATGTGACATATGTAGCTGGAAAGAGGGACACAGTAGAGAGCTGAAGCCAGCAGGCAGAATGCTTTAACACAGCCAGCATGCAGTTGACTCAGTTTGCTGCCCTGAATTTGTATGTGGATAACTGCAAAATCATTGATTGGGAGTTATACATAGAATTTAGTAAGCAGGTAAATTCACAAATGCAGTGTCCTAGAATAATGGGGAGTGACCATAGGGGGCAGGTGAGGGTTAAACTATGGGGCTGCAGCAGCTGGTGCTGCCCATGGCTAACCAGCTTAAATTGAGCTAGTTGAAGTGTTTGTTTCCAGAAAGCCACTTGGCATTCTGCATCGTTAGTCATGCACATCCAAATTACCTCAAACACAGGGGCTGTGACTGAGCAGAAGGTACTGATTATGTGGTTTTTCTGAATCAAAAGTACATGTAGTCCCATTCTGAGTTTCCTCTTTCCTTTGACAACCAGGGTCCCGGTATTTGAGATGCTGGCTGTCCTCCCAGCACCCTTTCCTGGGTAGGCGAAGGTGTTGAGGCAGACTGCCCACATGGGGATGCTCGTATCTGCAGGAAAGGGCGGAGATCATTTCCAGCATGTTGCCATGCTGCTCTGATGAATACAGAAAACCCTGTAGGCGAGGCATCATTGAAGGGGAGAGCGCCCCGCTCTACACACACAGTCTGAGCGTGAACTCATTAGCATTTCAGATTGATGCTTCTTTTAGATTTAATTAGATTTCAGGCTTCAGTCGATTTATTAAATGAATTTCTCACTGCTTAAAAGGTGTAATATGCTCACGACAGAAACTTTCCATCACCCCCTTCTCATTTCCGCATGCACTCAAGCAGATCTGAGCTTCTGTGGCATTCAGAGCCAGAGGTGGTGTTCCTGAGATGCTGGGTGGTATGGATGCAGCCTCTTTTGTGCCTGGGGATCCTGAAGCCAGGCAAGGGGTTGTTTCATCACCTAGGCTGCCCCAGCACACTTCCGCTAGATTTACCAGCAGTCAAAGTGATTCATGCACACTAACATCTCTTGGGTTGCATAAGCCTGTGTTCTGATAATCTGTGTACAGTTAGGGCACAGAATCCACAGCCCTGTATCTACTGTGACAAGAAAGCTTTGGGAAATTACACGCATGTATCCAGCCTTGTTGGTGACTCACGAGATAAGCTGCAGGGCTAGACTGCCAGCTGCAGCAGTGTGGTGACAGTCTGCATTCATCCAGGAGAGTGGAGGGGACGCGTCCCAGCACTGCCATTCCCTGTCTGTGAGAGGGCAGTGGCCAGGCTGTGACAGTCTCATCCATGAAGTGACACTCTGGAGCAGGCTGTGGGCGCTCTGCTCTGTGCCCAGTGTTTCTTTCCTGCTTCGGCCATGTGTGGATCTATGGGGTAAGGCAGGAGTTGTGGAAAACAGATGGCATTCTAATTGCGCTTGATAATTGCAGTCTAGATAAATAATGTGTATAGTATGATGCAGAAGAAGGCCATTGTCTGGTGTGTTTTTAATTTTTAAAGGGGTAGGGCTTCGTGTTAAAGTTGGCTGTCGCCAGCTCAGTAAAGGCAGAGACTCATGCTGCGTAGTATGCATTGCGTCTAGTGTACTGTGATCTAGTGCACTGTGATCTAGTGTAACATGATCTAGTGCACTGTGATCTAGTGTACTGTGATCCAGTGTACCGTGATCCAGTGCACTGTGATCTAGTGTACCATGATCTAGTGCACCGTGATCTAGTGCACCGTGATCTAATGTACTGTGATCTAGTGTGCCGTGATCTAGTGCACTGTGATCTAGTGTGCCGTGATCTAGTGCACTGTGATCTAGTGTGCTGTGATCTAATGTACTGTGATCTAGTGTGCTGTGATCTAGTGCACCGTGATCTAATGTACTGTGATCTAGTGCACCGTGATCTAGTGTACCGTGTTCTAATGTACTGTAATCTAGTGTACCGTGATCTAGTGCACCGTGATCTAGTGTACTGTGATCTCATGCACTGTGATCTAGTGTGCCATGATCTAGTGCACCGTGATCTAGTGTACTGTGATCTCATGCACTGTGATCTAGTGTGCCATGATCTAGTGTACCATGATCTAGTATACCGTGATCTAGTGTGCTGTGACCCAGTGCACCATGATCCAGTGCACTGTGATCTAGTGTGCTGTGATCTAGTGCACCGTGATCTAGTGTACTGTGGCTGTGAAAATCCATCTGGGAAGGGGAGTCAAGCCTCAGCCACCAAGATGGAGTGTTGTGAATCTTCCTGTAATGTAAGGGTGAGCCCACATTGTGCTGTAGAGCAGAAGCTATGTTTAGAATGTGGGCATTCAGAGTTCAGGGGAACCGCCCCCCCCACATGGTTAAGAAACAAAGTAGGGGCTGGAGAGATGGCTTAGTGGTTAAGGCGTTTGCCTGCAAAGCCAAAGGATCCTGGTTCGACTCTCCAGGACCCACATAAACCAGATGCACAAGGAGTGTGTGCATCTGGAGTTCATTTGCAGTGGCTGGAGGCCCTGGCATGCCCATTCTCTCTCTCTCTCTCTTTCTCTCACTCAAATAAATAAATAATAAATAATATATATATATATTTTTAAAAAGGAAACAGAAGTATTCCTGGCAGATTTGGCAAGCTCATGAGGAGAGGGCTGGTTTTGCCTGTTTTGCAGCGTGAGGAAGGTCTTGTAGGCCTGTGAGTTCTAAAGCGTGCTGGCTCTCACATGCAGATCTTCACACAAGCAGCGTGAGGAAGGTCTTGTAGGCATGTGAGTTCTAAAGCGTGCTGGCTCTCACATGCAGATCTTCACACAAGCAGCGTGAGGAAGGAATTGTGGCTGTGAGTTCTAATGCTGGCTCATCAGATCTTCACACAAGCAGAGTGAGGAAGGTCTTGTAGGCCTGTGAGTTCTAAAGCGTGCTGGCTCAGATCTTCACCAAGCGTGAGAAGGTCTTGTGGCACGTGAGTTCTAAAGCGTGCTGGCTCTCACATGCAGATCTTCACACAAGCAGCGTGAGGAAGGTCTTGTAGGCACGTGAGTTCTAAAGCGTGCTGGCTCTCACATGCAGATCTTCACACAAGCAGCGTGAGGAAGGTCTTGTAGGCACGTGAGTTCTAAAGCGTGCTGGCTCTCACATGCAGATCTTCACACAAGCAGCGTGAGGAAGGTCTTGTAGGCACGTGAGTTCATGGCTCTCACATGCAGATCTTCACACAAGCAGCGTGAGGAAGGTCTTGTAGGCATGTGAGTTTAAAGCGTGCTGGCTCTCACATGCAGATCTTCACACAAGCAGAGTGAGGAAGGTCTTGTAAATGTGAGTTCTAAAGGGCTGGCTCTCAGCAGATCTTCATGAGGAAGGTCTTGTAGGCACGTGAGTTCTAAAGCGCCCTGGCTCTCACATGCAGATCTTCACACAAGCAGCGTGAGGAAGGTCTTGTAGGCATGTGAGTTTAAAGTGTGCTGGCTCTCACATGCAGATCTTCACACAAGCAGCGTGAGGAAGGTCTTGTAGGCACGTGAGTTCTAAACCTCTCACATGCAGATCTTCACACAAGCAGCGTGAGGAAGGTCTTGTAGGCATGTGAGTTTAAAGCGTGCTGGCTCTCACATGCAGATCTTCACACAAGCAGCGTGAGGAAGGTCTTGTAGGCATGTGAGTTTAAAGCGTCCTGGCTCTCACATGCAGATCTTCACACAAGCAGCGTGAGGAAGGTCTTGTAGGCATGTGAGTTTAAAGCGTGCTGGCTCTCACATGCAGATCTTCACACAAGCAGAGTGAGGAAGGTCTTGTAGGCATGTGAGTTGTAAATAAATGGCTCTCACATGCAGATCTTCACACAAGCAGAGTGAGGAAGGTCTTGTAGGCATGTGAGTTCTAAAGCGTGCTGGCTCTCACTTGCAGATCTTCACACAAGCAGCGTGAGGAAGGTCTTGTAGGCATGTGAGTTCTAAAGCGTCCTGGCTCTCACATGCAGATCTTCACACAAGCAGCGTGAGGAAGGAATTGTAGGCACGTGAGTTGTAAAGCGTGCTGGCTCTCACATGCAGATCTTCACACAAGCAGCGTGAGGAAGGTCTTGTAGGCATGTGAGTTCTTCTTCACACAAGCAGCGTGAGGAAGGTCTTGTAGGCATGTGAGTTCTAAAGAGATCTTCACACAAGCAGCGTGAGGAAGGTCTTGTAGGCATGTGAGTTCTAAAGCTCTGGCTCTCACATGCAGATCTTCACACAAGCAGCGTGAGGAAGGAATTGTAGGCACGTGAGTTGTAAAGCGTGCTGGCTCTCGCATGCAGATCTTCACACAAGCAGTGTGAGGAAGGTCTTGTAGGCACGTGAGTTCTAAAGCGTCCTGGCTCTCACATGCAGATCTTCACACAAGCAGCGTGAGGAAGGTCTTGTAGGCACGTGAGTTCTAAAGCGTCCTGGCTCTCACATGCAGATCTTCACACAAGCAGCGTGAAGTACGAGTTGCCCCAGGCCTGACGTCTCCCAGTGGGGAAGAAGAATAGTGCCAAGCACTGAACTGAACTGCAATTCTGGGGTCTATTAACCTGGAAGGCTCGCTTGCCCTTTCTTTGTCTCCAGTGACACTGAAGAGTTTAGCTCTCCCTTCCTTAAAGGAACACTCACCATTTGGGCATTAGATTTAGATCATGCGTCTGGACAGGAATGCACCCTGAGAAATCTGTGCTAGGGCATTACACTTGAGGCACCCCACATCCAGCCGTTCTCATTCCTGTGCTACCTTCCACTGTCCTGGAGGGCCGCTGCTGAGTCCTCCCTTCAGCACTTACTGTTATTCTTTCTGCCTTGCAACTAACGAGCAATTCCCAGGAGACATGCAGATATCTCGGTGTGTGTTTACCCCCCCCCCCATAGTTGGTGCTGTAGGTGATATCTTGGCTGAGCTGGTCTTTACTCTGATGGTGGAAATGATTTTCCAACCTTAGCCCCTGCTTTCGGCACTCGGTGCTCTGTTGTGGACAGGAGCCTCCCTCCCATGCCTCATGGTGTGTTATCCATGTGGTACACCACTTCCCGTTTTCCCACTGGCTTGTCATTCACTACTGTTCCTAAGCTTCTGGTACTTCAGTGATTCCCCCTCTGGGCCAGGGAGCTCGTCTGCCCAGCCTTGCATCCTTGGACGTGTGCATGTGTTATCTGAGCAGGACCTTCACGGTTACAAACCTCGAGCAGCTAGTCACCCTTATTACCTTTCTGGTTCCAGAAGTTTCTAAGAATATGCCTGGGGTCCAGGCTACATGCAGAGTGCCAGTAAGTTGAGGTGTGCTCAGGAGTGTCAGGACCCTCTGCACCTCCGTCAACCCAAATGTGAACCTGAGGACCATGGCCCAGGTTGAGTGGCTAAGGAGAGACGTGACAACATTGCTGCAACAGAAAAAGCAGGAAGATCAGGCTGGAGAGATGGCTTAGGGGTTAAGGCGCCTGCCTCCTAAGCCTAAGAACACTGGTTCCAATCTCCAGCGGTTCCAATCTCCAGGTCCCACATTTAGCCAGATGCAAAGTGACGCAAGGGCGCAGTGCCAAACTTGACCACAAGGGGGCGCACACATCTGGCTTTCGTTCACAGCAGCTGAGATACTGGTGGCGCGCCCATCTCTCTCTTCCTCTCCGCCCCCTCCCTGTTTCTCTCTGTGTCTCTCTCCAAAAAAATAATAAAAAATAATTTAAAAATAATAAAAAAAAGAAAAAGCAGGAAGATGGCAGACTTCCTTGCAGAAGTGGGAGTGAGCCTGAGACATCCTTGTGCATCTGATTGTGACACTGGCGCTCCTTCCCTAGTGTGCACAACCCCCACTGGGAGGCAAAGCCTTCCCTCTGTGGCTCAGGCTCCCTGGTCAGAGCTATGGCCCAGTCCAGGTCTTCACAGTTGCTTAGTAACGGCCTCATCCTTGGTGCTTTAGGAGAGCTGAATGTGGGCCTCTTCCACCAGCAGCCCAGGTTCTGATGCTCCCAGAGGGCATTTGGTGTGTGATCCGGTTGGGCCTCAGTTTCCTCCAATGCTTAAGGAAGGGCTAGAATTAGGATCTTTCAGACATTTTAGCTTTATCATCCTGTAATGCTGAAAACTGAGGGAGCATTTTAAGTGGGTGATTCAGTATTTTCACATCACTTGTCCTTTCCCATCAACCCTCAGGAGTCTGTGCTTGTATCAAACAGGATGGGTAGATTTCATGACTTTTCTTCATCAATACTTTCTTAGCTCTCTAAATTATCCGTAATGATAGATGAATAAACTGGGCTGTAATTAATACTTTCACCAGATAAAATGGAGGGACCCGACACCACGCACTCTCACGTACAGGAAATGAGTTTTCCATCAGGCTCTTAATGGCATGGATCTGACTTCTTCCTGAGTATGTTAGGCTACTGCTTACTCAATGAAGACACTCCAATCAGCACCCAATCCTCCCTCATTTTGAAGGGTTGTTCTGAAGATGCTGAAAGTGCTATTCGCATTATTAATAATTAATTAGAGCCATTATTAATAATTAGAGCCTCTGTCCAGAGGCAGGGTGCTTGTCTCGAGTACCTGACCATCTGAAATTCTGGGCCCTCATCTACACGATTGACCAAACATGTGTCCATCTGAGTGGACAGGCAGAGTCCATGAACAGAACTTCATAGAGAGAGGGAAGTGTTCCCTATACATCATGAAAGTGCTGGGGTCATGCCCTCGTATTTAAAACTCATTCCTGTCTTTTCAGTAGTTTGTACACTTGGAAAGCAGGGGCTTTTCAAGGGTCTAGCGCACATCTCAGGCATCCCTATAGTTAGGATTGAGCCTCTAGTTTCTTTTCTGCTTGGCTTGGCAACAGACGGGCTAGCATCCCCTCCTCCACGTGTTGAATCCTGTCCAGGTGCTTGCTGAAGGAAATCTGGACTTGTGATGGTTCTGTGGTCCTGAGGCTGCCTCTGGAGCCTGTGGGGCGGGTACAATGAAGTCTCCAGCCTGGGGATGGAGAAGGAGGGTGATCTAGCGATACTGGAGAAGGGGTTTGGAACATGTCACTTGGCATATTGATAATTTTGAGCCCAAAGAAATTGAAACCCAACCAACACAGAGAAACCACTTCTCAACTAATTAAAATAAAATGTGAATTTCCTCTTTTATAGAGGAACTCATCAGCAGAGAACTAGGAAGAGCTACTGGAGAACATTTGCCACCTGGGAGACGCTTGTCTTCATACCGAGCGCCTGCATTCTCCATGCATTTCTTTCCCTCCTGGGACTTGCCTCCCCCAACCCTGAACCACTGGTTCTTTCTGGAGCTCAGGATGATAGATAAGTCGCAGTCACCTGTTTCTTCATTGAGTCTCATATTTTTGTGTGATTCTTGTGCATATGTATGCAATTAAAATGTTTTTTACAGCTGGCTGTGGTGGCTCATGCCTTTAATCCCAGCACTCGGGAGGCAGAGGTAGGAGGATCACTGTGAATTTGACACCACCCTGAGACTACTTAGTGAATTCCAGGTCAGCCTGAGATAGAGTGAGACCCTAACTCAAAAAAACAAAAAAAAAACAAAAACAAAAAAAATGTTTTTTACTGTCCAATCACCTCATCCCCGTCACCTCCTCAATGTTGTTATTGCTGTAGCACCCACATCCCCCCAACATACCATGTGCTCTAATTCCTTCTTACACACACTATTCATTGCCTGCCTTTCCTGGATGGGACAGGGCTCCAGGACAGCGCACATGTTTATCTGGTTTCATTGACAAGAGCCAAAACAATGCCTCACACCAGTAGGTATTTGGTGATTTTTTTTTATTCGCTGAAGGAATGAATGAATAATGAATGAATGAATGAATAATGAATGAATGAATGAATAAATGAATGAAATGAGTAAGAGGTAAGCTATTCACAGACTTAGCAAAGAAGCCAATATGGTGTCCAGAGGAGCCCCATTCTCAAATTTGGCTTAAAAGAAAAAGGAAGTCTCCACAGTAAAAGGCGAGCAACAGACACAACGCTCTGCCAGTGGTTTATAGGAAATTCAGTTAGGTAAAAATCCTGACTGATGGGCTTACCACGTGGAACATATCCATTTATGATCCAATCTGATGACAGGTCATTATTTTGATATTACTCATTTCTGGTACAACTTTATTTAAATGCCATCTAAGTTATTTCTGTAAAATGTGATGGTTTTGCCAAAGGTGGCACTGTCATAGGTAGATGTTTTCTGACACTGGAGAGCTAAGGTCTTGAGAATGGAGGGAAGAGAGTGGAAGGGAAGAAGGCAGAAGTGGGGTTAAAGCTGAGATTCCTGCAGAGGAGGAGGAGGTGGGGGAGGGGGAGGAGAGGGAGGACAGGCTTCATCGCGGCTGGCAGGTGAACTGCATCCTTGCCCTATAGAACTAGACATGTAAATGTTGAGTCAACACCGACAGCAGCCCTCACACATGTTCTGTTCTTCTTCTTGGCTTGTGTTGGGATAGCCTCAGTGTCCTGCTGCTTTCAGCTTCCCCAGCCAGTGTGTCACCTTGGCCTCCTTCTGTAGTGCCCTCCTCCTGCTCTGTAGCAGCTGGCATTGAGGGTCATCCTGGTAACAGTCCATTCCTGGTTTTTTTTTTTTTTTTTTTTTTTAGATATAGACTTTATTTTATTTATTTTTAAAATATTTTATTTTTATTTATTTATTAATTTGAGAGAGAGAGAGAGAGATAGAAATAGGCAGGTAGAGACAAAGAGAGAGAATGGGCATGCCAGGGCCTCTAGCCACTGCAAACGAACTCCAGATGCATGTGCTCCCTTGTGCATCTGGCTTATGTGGGTCCTGGAGAAATGAGCCTCGAACTGGGATCCTCAGGCTTCACAGGCAAGCATTTAACCACTAAGCCATCTCTCCAGCCCAAGACTTTATTTTATTTTTAAATTTAATTTCTTATTATATATATTATAATAGGCTATATTCTTTTATCCCCTCATCCCAGCTCCCATTACCCTGGGGTCCTCCTCAGTGGGGTTACGATCTTTACTGTGGGGTCATGAAGGCCTTAGTCAATCCCTGTGGGGTAGCTGGGGACTGTGCCTCAGGACAGTCCTATCCACTCTGTGGCTCTTACAATCTTTCTGCCCCTCTTCCACAATGTTCCTTGAGCCATGGCAGGCCTGTTGTCAGTCTGATTTAGTGTTGAGCTCTCTGCAGCCTCTGGGTTTCTTTTTTGATAGGTTTTGATTGATCACTGTATCTGTCACCATCTCTTTAGAACTGGTTGTCAGGCTAGCAGTAAGAGCAGTATTCATGGCACCACTTCCTCTGTAATTTCTCCTGGGCTGTGGTAGAGGTGGCACATGTCATGGTGCGCAGTCAGCTATCTACTTATCTTATCAATGGAACTTGGTTTTCCTCCATTTTCTCTGTCATCTGTAAAATAAAGCAGATTCTCCTAGAGTTTAAGCAGCTTGGGTTAAAGGGGGTATGCAAATTTATTTAAGAAAAATTTTTGGTGTGTAAGTCCACTTTTCTCCAGAGAGCAGTGGGCTTCTTTCTGAAGTCTGAGTTTTCAAACCAAGGGATTCTGACTTGGTTTCCAGTATCAAATATGAGTTCTCTCCCACTGAGTGGGCCTCACGTCCAATCAGAGAATGGTTGGTTACCCACAGAGGCTGTGTGCCACTATTGCACAAGTGTGTACTTCTAGGCTGGCTGGTTGATTTCATAGTCTGCAGGGTCCCTGCTTATTCATGCTGTTGGTGACCATTGTTCTCCAGCAGCTCCCAAAGGGCTTTCCAGCACTGAGAACTAGCCAGGAGGAAGCTAGTTTCCCTTTCAGTTTCAAAATGGTATTTCAATGGCCTATGACCAAAATCTGTGGGGTCTTCATCAATAAGGTGTTTCTTTTTAGCTCTGGCAGGGAATCGAGTGTTTTTGCAATAGCCTACATTGTTTTGGGGACTTCATGGATCTCCTTAGCCAACAGTTCAATGTGAGGGGCAACCCAATTCTGGGCCTGGGATTTAGTGACCAGAGTCCATGTTTTAAGGTTAAACTTTTCCCACCTTCCGTCTAGACTGTCCCTCTCCCCCTTTATTGAAGATTATATCTTGTAGAATGCTAACAAGAATGAGGGTTTCTTTTGTAAAAACTTTATATTTATTAATTTTTTGAGAGAGAGAGAGGGAGAGAGAGAAAGAGAGAAGGAGAGAGAAAATGAGAATGGGCATGCTAAGGCCTTCAGCCACTGTAAATGAACTCCAGATACTGCTTTATGTGGGTACTAGGGAATCAAACCTGGGTCCTCTGGCTTTTCAGGTAAGCATCTTAACCACTAAGCTGTCTCTCCAGCCCTGAATGAGGGTTTCTATGGGACTGATTTATGTTGTCTTAACTTTTGTGTAATTCCCTCCCCATTCTCCATACCCCCTAGCCCTCCAAGCTCCCCTAACCCTGATATTCTGTACTCCCCTGACTTTTCAGTTAACTCCTCTTCTCCTCTCCCTAGTTATTCTCTGTCCTGGTCTCATTCTAGTGTTATGCCTATATTTCTAGTGCTCACTATCATTTGCACTCATCTCTGATTGATCCCAGTTGGGAACCGCAGATGAGAGAGGACACGCGACATTTGTCTTTCTGTGCTTGCGAGACTTCACTTAGATTGATTTTTTTCCAACTCCATTTCCTGTAAATTTTATTGTTTCATTTTTCCTTACTACTGAGTAGAATTCCATTGTGTATATGTACCACATCTTCATTATCCATTCATCAGTTGATGGACATCTGGGCTGATTCCAGTTCTTAGCTTGTGATTAGAATAGCAACAAACATATCTGAGCAAGTATCACTGTAGTAAAGAGTGGAGTCTTCAGGGTATATGACAAGGAGTGTTATTGCTAGGTAGTTTTATTTTCATTTTTTTTATTTAATTTTTTTAAAATTATTTTTTATTTATTTTTGAAGAGAGAGACACAGATAGATAGACAGAGAGGGAGAGGGAGACAGAAATGGGCGCACCAGCAGTCTCTCAGCTGCTGTGAACGAAATCCAGATGTGTGCGCCTCCTTGTGGGCAAGTGCAGCATTGTGCCCTTGCCTCACTTTGCATCTGGCTAAACGTGGGACCTGGAGATTGGAACCGCTGGACATTGGAACCAGCGTTCTTAGGCTTAGCAGGCAGGTGCCTTAGCTGCTAAGCCATCTCTCCAGCCCTATTTTCATTTTTTTTCAAGAGTCTCCATACTGACTTCCAAAGTGGCCGTACAAGTTTGCATTCCTACAAGCAGTGGGTACGTGTTCCTCTTTTCCCACAACCTGGCCAGCACTTGTTGTCATTCAGTGTTTTGATGAATGCTGTCCTGATTGGAGTGAGATCAAATCTCAGAGTCGTTTTTATTTGCATTTCTCTGATGACTAAAGATGTTGAACATCTCCTTAGCTGTGTAACAGACATTTGTATTTCTTCCTTTGAGAATTCTCTATTCAATTCTCTACCCCATTATTTGATTGGATTGTTTGATTTTTTTATTTAGTTTTTTCAGTTCTTTGTAGATTCTGGATATTAGACCTTTGTTGGAGATATAAAGATTTTCTTCCATTCCATGGGATGTCTATTGACTGTTGATCAGTTGTTTGTATAGTACCTTTTCAGTTTCATGAGGTCCCAGTGGTTGAGTGTTGATCTTATTTCCTATGCTAGTTGGGTCTTATTCAGGAAGTCTTTCCCTATGCCTCTATCATGGAGTGTTCTCCCCTGCTTTTTCTTCTAGTTGTTTTAGAGTTATAGGTCTTATATTGAGATCCTTAATCCATTTAGAGTTGACTTTTGTGCGTGGCGAGAAGAGTGGGTCCAATTTCATTCTTCTGCAGGTGGTTATCCAATTTCTCCAGCACCATTTGTTGAAGGTGTTTCCTTTTCTCTAGTGTGTCCCATAAGTTTTGGTATGTTGTATTTTTATTGTCATTCAGTTGTATAAATGTATTGATTTCCTTTCTGATTTCTTCAACCACACTATTGTTTAATCGTGGGTTGTTCAGTCTCCAGGAGTAGGTATGTTTTCTGTTGTTACTGTTGTTGATTTCTAGTTTTAATGCATTGTGTTTGGATATTGTAGCAGACAGCTTCAGGTTCACTGAGATGAACTTCCAGACCAGGCACAGTTATGGAGGAAGGGATATTATTTATTGAAGCTTACAGATCCAGGGGAAGTTCCATAAAGTCAGGAGAAGCAGCCTGCTCTTCACAAGGCCGAGCAGAGAGAGCAAAAGCCAACCAGCCACCACAGCACACAGAGCAAAAACTATAGCCAAAAGGTTTCAGTCCTGCTACTTGCATATCTTTACAATGGAATCTCAAATCCACACCTTAAGACCGGCCCCCAGTGACATTGCCTCTAGCAAGGTGATTGAAGATGCAAACTATAAAGTAATAAAACATTGAATATATTGGGGGACATATATTCAAACTACCACAGATATAATACAGGGAATTTTGTGATTTTTTTTTCTGAATTTGTGGAGACATGATTTATGCCCTAATATATGATCTGTCTTGGAGAAGGTTCCATGAATTGCTGGGAAGAATGTGTATTCAGTAGAATTAGGGTGGAATATATTGTAAATGTTTGTTAAGTCCATTTGATCTATGGTGTTTAGCTCCATTGTTTCTTTTTATTTCTTGCTTGGAGGATCTGTCTACTGATGATAGTGAGGTATTAAAGTCTCCTAGTATTATTTTATTATTGAGCTTTATATCTGCTTTTTTTTGGCCTAGTAAATTTTGCTTTATAAAATTAGGTACACACCTGGACCAGAGTGAGACCCTACCTCGCAAAACCAAAAAAAAAAAAAAAAAAAAAAAAAAAATTAGGTACACATGTGTTTGGTGCATATAATTTTATTATTGTAATATCTTCTTGTTGAATTATCCCTTTAATGAGTATGAGGTGACCTTCTTTATATCTTTTAGTTTAAATTCAATTTTGTTAGAAATCAGTACAGCTACTCCTGCTTGTTTCTTGTTTCTGTATGCTTGGAAAATCTTTTTCCATCTTTTCCCCCTAGGTGGTATTTATCTTTAATTGTAATGTGGGTTTCTTATAAACAGTAAATGGATGGATCCAGCCTGTGTCCTTTGCTTGAAGAGCTGAGCTCGTTAATGTTCAGAATTATGATAGTGAGGTGTAAGTTTTATGAAGTTTGGTCTTTGCATGCTTTATGTCCATTCTAGTTTTCACTGTTTCTTCTTCTCTGTTCATGTGCATGTTGGTTCATCTCTGGAGTGTGGAGTGTTCTTTGCAGTATTCTCTGTATGGTGGCTGGTGCTCATGTAATCATGAAGCTGGTTTATATTGTGAAAAGTTTTCTTTCGCCTTCTATTAGGAAGGATTGTTTTCCTGGGTGTAGTAGTTTGGGATGGCAGCTATGCTCATTTAGTTTTTGAAATACTCCATTCCAAGCTCTTCTGGCTTTAAGAGTTTCCATTAAAAAATCTGAGGTAATTCTGATGGGCTTACCTCTGTATGTTATAGGCTGTTTTTCTTTTGTACCCTTTATAGTACTCTCTCCTTGTCTTCTGTGTTTAGTGTTTTGATTATTATGTGATGTGGGGTGTCTCTTCTCTGTCCCATCTGTTTGGTGTCCTATGCACCTCCTGTATTTGGATCAGTCTCTCTTTTATAAGGTTGGAACATTTTCTTTAATAATTTTGTTGAAGATATTCTCCATGCCCTTGGCCTTTGTTTCTCCCCCTTCCTGTGTGCCTATGATCTAAATATTTAGTCTTTTTTGATGTGTCTCAAAGTTCCTTCATGTTCTGTTCACACATTTTTTGAACCCAGGTTTTTGACAGAGGTTTTGGAGTCACAATCTAATTCTTCTATCTTGTCCTTGAATTCCAAAATTCTGTCCTTCATGTTGTCTATTCTGTTAGTGAGGTTTTCTTGGGAGCCTTTTAAGAGGGTTATTGCATTTCTGTTTTCTATTGTTTTTCTTCAGCATTTCTATCTTTTATCCCTAATGAACTTAGATGCAAAAATTCTCAGTAAAATCCCCATAAACAAAATTTGAGAACACATCAAAAACATCATCCACTTGATCAAGTAGGTTTCATCCCAGGGATGCAGGGATGGTTCAACATATGGAAATAAATAAATGCAATTCACCACATAAATAAAATTAAACACAGGAATCACATGATTATTTCAATAGATGGAGAAAAGGCCTTTGACAAAATATAGCACCCTTACATGATCAAAACACTGTAGAGACTAGGAATGGAGAATATTACTCATAAGTAATGTCACAGAGGGAATGGGTCAGGGACCAGCTGGCCTGCTGAGGGCATTGTATTAAGACTTTAAATTGAGGTCAGTGACATCCAACCTAGCTGTCATGTCTTACTTTTTGTCAAGTATCAACTCAGTAGAGAAAAAGGTGATGGTGGAGAATTTTGCCTACTAAGAAAAGCATTCCAGTGCAGAGGATTTTAGTTTCAATTTAGAAAAACACTTAAAATATGAAATTAATTTTTTGTACTAGAAGAAAAAAATAGCACATTGTAAGGAATGCAGGAAAAAGTTCTCTATAATAAAAGTGCAATCATCCAAGGAGTGTTTAAGTATCTTCATTGGGCAGCCCTCTCATGTTGCATGACAGAAGGCACCATGTTTGTTTAGATCTATGTGTGTATTTCTTGACTGAAAAGGGGGAGAATGGGAGGGGCAGCAGTTCCTGTATGAGCCGTTAGGTCCTCTGGTGCCACAGTAAATTCAGGCTGAGTCCACATGGGACCTTCATGCTGGGGAGGGGCAGTGTTTCCTACAGGTTAGGCCAACTTCTGGGGTAGTGCCCCAGGGTTTACAGTTCATATGGCTTATAGTCATGCTCTTCTCTTGTGCCTGTACAAATGTATTCATTTGAAGAACTGGCAAGTCTGAAGTCTGCAGGCCAGGCTGACAACCTAGGGGAGTCAATGTTGTAATTTTGAATCTGAATTCCTTTTGCTCCAGGGTCTGCCATTTTTGCTCTTAAGGTCTCTCATAATCTCCAGATGTGTATTGACCAAATAACTGGTACCATAGCCTAGCTCTAGAGAGACATTGACTCAGATCTGGAATATGGGAAGGGAAGTCTAAGTGGGAATTGTGATTTGGGAGTCAACAGCACATAGAAAACACAACCTCAGGACTGCTGAGCTGCCCGGGGAATGTCTTCTCCTGCTTGGAGACTTCCTGAGGCAGCCCGCTATTCTTGTCAAAATTGCATGGAAATTCACCTGATGGGGATGTTTTCTGAGCTACTGACTATATTTAATGCATTTGTTCCTGTATCACTGTTTGAATGATTTATTTTAAAGTCTCCTCTCCATCCTGGTTGGTACCATCCTCGTGTGCTCCTCTTTCTTGATCTTTAAAATGGGCGTTTAGACTTGAATTGGACACATCAGGTCTGGCACACTCAGTTCTTTCCTTATTCTAGTGAAACAGACAAGTGGGGCTGGGCATGGTTCAGTGTGTAAGAGCACTCACTGATCCACATAAAAGAAAACACAAAAGCAATCCAGGTGTGCCTGTGCAGACCTGTAGCCATGGTGCTGTGGGGGACAAAAAAAAAAAATTGTTGGGACTCCCTGGTTAGCCAATCTAAGTGAAAAATGGGGAGCCCCAGGTTTGGTGAGAGCCTGGGCCTCAGGGAAATAAGGCAGAAGAGTGATAGAAAACACCTAACTTCTTTCTCTGGTCTCTGTAAATGTGCACACAGAGTATGTGCAACTACATGCATGTGCATGCACCCCACCACACACACAGTACACACACACCAAAAGAAACACAAATGACAGCTTTCTTTGGAGGACAGCTCACAACATTTATTCACTCCTGAGCTCGTCCTTGGCTAACGCTCCAAGTCTTAGCCTGCTTGTGCCCCATCCTCAGAGTCAGGGTTAGTCTTTCAAGCCAAGCTGACAGCTTCCTGGATTGGATGTGGGGTTGAGAGGCAAGGATAGCTATAGGGTTTTAACACGAGTGGCTGCAGTGCTGCAGCTGCTTTACCTGAGGTGGGGAAGTCCACCGGGGAGCAAATTCAAGGGAGGTCAACGGGTTTAGTCAGTGATATTGTGATAGTTAATATTGTCAACTTGACAAAATCTAGCATCACCTATGAAACCAACTTTTTTATTAGAGAGGAAGTTTCTAGATTGAATTAACTGAGGTGGGGGATCCATCATAAGCATAGGTTGTGGGTCCTCACTGTTCCCAGTGGTCGTTGGCCACTGACGTCCTGGGTGCAGGAGGAGTTGGGGGGAAGCAGGGTCTTGGAGAGGGTGAGTGTGATGGGCAGTGAATCACCCGGGAGGCCATCTGATGGATAGCACGTGCTCGTTTATTCAAAAGGGGAGTGGGTTTATAAACACTTGAGAAAGGTTGAGAAGGCACATACATAGGTTTATGGGTTGTTTATGCTATCTAATTGGTTGGAAGGCAGAAGTCACGAGGGAGAAGCTGCAAGGGAGATTACAGAAGTGGAGGGAAAAGCGATGTGACTTCAGCCAATATTGGATGGCTACAGCTGCAGGGAGACTGTTTATAAGGGTCTCTGGGGCAGCTGGCCACAAGATCAGGAACCGGGGGGGGGGAGCCTGACTATGGAATGGTCAAGTGCTTTTGGGATAAGGGGGGAGGGCCCGCCAGTTCTGCCCATTCTGGGCAAAGATAGGGCACACTACAACCTTGCCCAAGGGCAGGGAGGGCCAGCACCATCACCAGAGTGGGTTCCCAATGATAAAGCCAGCTGTAACCCCCACAGCCCAAGGTCTCTGGCCATGTTGAACACCCCAGGCCAGCTTCCTCACAGTCCCAGCCCGTGTTTAGCAATGCCCAACAACGATGGCACCATACTGTGGGCTGGAGCCCTGGAATGAATCACAAAGACAAAGCGAGCTGAGTCCAACGCCCATTGCACTCTGCTTTCCTGGCTGTGGACACAGAGTGCTCGCTCACTGCTGTCATGTGTTCTTTCTGTGGTGGACTGTCCTCTTCAAACTGAGATGAAAGAAGCCCCTTCTACTTTAAGTTGCTTTCTCCAAGTATTTTGTCACAGCACCAAGTAGATATAAATATGCTATGTGTGCAGTTGCTGCTAGCAGAGAGGGGCATGAAGCAGCCAGGGCCATGACTCCCGACAGGAAGGTCTGGGCTGGAAACATTGACTTGGAGCTTGTGACACAAAGATGGCATTTGAAACCCTGAGGCTGGGTGGTGTGACTGTCAGGGCATGTATGCCATGGACTGGAAGCTCTGCTTTCTGATGGTGAGAGACAGTCAACAGCAAGGTGCTGAGAAGCCAGCCAGGGAGTGAGAAGGGAGCCCGGAAGATGCAGTGTTTCGGTGTTAAACAGAAATCAAGGAAGATGTTTGTTTAATTAACGATTATAAATATCGTCCTCACATGTAAATATAGAACTTGAACATAAAGATATGTAATACTTAGTGTTGTTAATTAACATTTCTTGATGCTTTGTTTTTGCTTTTAGCTGTCATTACCTTCTCAATGCTAAGACAAACACCCAGCCAGAAGCAGATTATGGGAGTGGAGAGTTTATTTCAAACTACAGATTCTAGAGGAAGCTTCACGGCAGAAGCAGCTGGCTCACCTCATCATACATCCACAGCAGAGAGCAAAGAGAGTAGCCAGAGCTCTGGCTGGCTCAGAGAACACCTTAGATCCTCCCCTGTGACATGCCTTCTCCATCAGGGCTCTGCCTGCGGGAGACTAAGTAGGAAGGTTAATCAAAAACAGCTGAGGCTATGGAGGGCATTTACAGTCAAGCCACTACAGTTGTATACTAATATGGGCAATGCATTTAAACACACACACACAGCGCACTGCAACATTTCTATGACAGATCACATCAGGGAAATACGGCAGAGATGGTGCAGGGAAGGACATCAGGAATCAGAAGGCCTGAGTGCTGTCCTCATTTGTGCTGTTCTTTGACTTCAGACACATTAAGTGGCCTTTTTCTACCACAATTTTTAATTCATCTGGAAACTGGACATTTTAATTCTAGCTTTCTTCTCAGCACTAAGGCGTCATCTGAAGTAATGGATATGGATATGACTTGTCAGAAGTGAGATGCCTTTTCTCACTCTCTGTCACTTCATCACTCTGTCCTCTCAGGCTGTCCCTCAGCTCTTCATCATTCCTCTCAGGCTGTCCTCCCAGGCTCTGTCTCAGCTGGCTCTCCTCCTAGGCTGTGTCCCTGGCTCTCTGTCTCAGCTCTTCATCGCTCGTATCCTCCCAGGCTGTGTCCCTGGCTCTCTCACTCTCTGTCTCAGCTCTTCATCGCTCATATCCTCCCAGGCTGTGTCCCTGGCTCTCTCACTCTCTGTCTCAGCTCTTCATCCTCCCAGGCTCTGTCCTGGCTCTCTCTCACTCTGTCTCAGTGTCCCTCCCAGGCTCCCCTCCTCCTTCCTCAGCTCTTCTTGCAGGCTTGGTGTCCTCAGTCCTCCTCCTTCCACTCTCTCTGCAGCTTGGTACAGATGCGATTCTGGACACCTGATATATTGTACCTCTTGGATCACTCAGGCTACAATGTATTAGCTGTTATCATTTCCATGGTTTTTAAGTGACCCTTGAAAACTGGAATAGGAGATACCAGCATGCACTGCTCAGAGAGAAGGAAGGAAGGTTCCTTGAATGTTTTTCTTTCAGTTGAATACCTTGTTATCATTTCCTATTTAACAAATTACACCCAAAGGTAGCAGTTTAAAATAAACAGCACTTGTTAGTTTTGGGGCTGCCTGGCTGTGCCTCAGAATGGAGGCTGGCCATCAGGCAGAGCTGCCATTGGCTGTTAGTAGTGAGCTTGGGGACCAGCTTCCATGTTGATCCTATGATTATTGTCAGGGAGACCCTAGTCCCTCACCACCTGGGTTTTCTTTGGAGCCATGTATGATGTCATTGTTGGCTTCCAGCAGACATATAAGAAAGAATAAGAGGGCAACCCTGACGCAGGAGCCACAGTGTCTTTAATAAGCTGATCTCAATGTGAGATGTGGTCACTCCTACTGTCCTCTCTGTGCTACTCTGTTGGCCACAGACTGTGCTGGCTGACGTGAGCAGGGACTGCATAAAGGGAACACCAAGATGAGTGGTTCATTGGCTGATGTGAACAGGGACTGTAAAAGGGGAGCACAGGGAAGAGTGGCTCAGGAGCCATCTTGGAGATTGGCTGCCACAACTTCTATATGTGTGTGAATTTTGAGTTGAGAAACTAAATATCCTACTAGAATGTCAGTCATGTGAGACCATGTGAGCTAGTGGGCAGAGATATGCATTCTCCAGCAGAAGACTTCCCAGCAGCTCAGCTGCTGCTTCTCTGTACACCATGGTTCACCTCCAGTGATCTTAAGATCAGTGTGAGCACGGATTATGATGATGAAACAGTGCAGTGGAGGCCTTTGTATGCATGTATATGTTTGTGGTGTCTGTGTGTATGTGTGTTAGGGCACAAATGTGTGTGTGTGTGATGTGCACATTGTGTGGAGGCCAGAAGTCAAAGTTGAATGTCTTCCCCACTCTGCAGCTAATTTCTTGAGACAGGGTCTCTCACCAAACCTGGAGATTGCTGATTCAGCTAGACTATCTAGCCAGCAAGCCTGGGACTCCTCCTGCCTCCCATGCTTGAATTATAGGTGCACACTGCCGTGCCTAGCTTGTACGTGGGTCCTCATCTTGTGCAACAAGCACTTTATGACAGCCATCTCCAGAGCCCCAGTACTGTGGAAGTCTAATGCCATGTGTGGAACTCTTTGTTCCTGAACACTTCAGGCAGGTACCAGTGTCCTGTCTATTTTATGTATCTTTTATTATCTGACCATCTATATCATACATTCACTATTAATACCATCTCATTTCAAATCTGTGTCCATATTTTATAAATAACTGGCTTGACCCATACATGGGCTTGGGCGACTATTACTGTGTGGTAATGGCTTGGGCATGTTGCCTGGGTAATGAGCTTGTGAGAAAATTCTACCTGTAGATAAATGGTATCATTAAACCTTGATATTTTATGAATAGGAATTATTATATCCGTAAAATGTGCCCTTCTTCAAGGAATCTTGTAGAATAATTACAGACATGATTGTTAATATAATTTGATATGCCCTGCTGTGAAAACAAATCTGTCTTCCCTCTCCCAGCTGCTAAATTTTGTTTTTTTCTAGTGTAAGTGACTGAAGAACACATTATCTTTGAAGTGCTAATGGATCTGAAACAGGCTAGAAGCTGGTTGTACACTTAAGAGCAGGAGAAAATACACTGTGAAGGAAAACCACACAGCCACTGGCTGTTAAAACGGAGGGGTATTAAAATGGAGTAGTGCTGTGGTATTCAGTGAGTGCTGGGAAGAAGTTATTTTTACAAAAAAGCTTTCTGGTTTTTCTGTCTGTATGATGTGATTACACTGCACTTCAGCTCTGCAGCCACAGGTCTTTTCTGGCTTGTTCAGGTCTTGGAACTAACCAAAAGGCTTTCTCCATCTGCCAGTCCTATGAAAGCTTGGAGGACTTGCTGTGCTCAGCAGGCTGCTGGGACTGCAGAGGCCCCTTGCTCCTCAGTGAGGAACTCCCACGTTGGGCTGACTGTAATCTTGATGTTTTAGCTGCTTGTAAGCTGCTGATGCCTAGAAGGAGGGGCTGTCTGTCCCAGCCCTGAGCGTGTCGTACCGAGTAAATGTTCAATGAGTGTGAGGCGAAGAGAGGGAGAAATCAGGTCTGTGGGACCAAAGTCATGGAGAACTTATTCAACAAAATAATAGAAGAAAACTTTCCCACTCTTAAAAGAAAGTCCCATCAAGTTACCAGAAGCTAACAGAACTCCAAAACAGACTAGACCAAAAGAAAATTCTCCAAGACATATTATCATTAAGACTCTAAATATACTTCAAACTTCTCAATGGAAACCCTGAAAGCCAGAAAGGCCTGGAATGGAACACTGCAAAGTCTAAGAACTTATGGCTTACAACCCAAACTACTCTATCCAGCAAAAGTATCCCTCATAATAGATGGTGAAAGAAAAGTTTTCTATGATAAAACTCAGCTTTACAACTATATGAACACAAAGCCAAACCTACAGAGAGTATTTCAGAGAATTCTACACACAGAAGAATCAAATAACCAACCTCAAGTGCCTACAAGAAGCAGACCACAATGATTAAACTCAGAGAAGGCACAAAAAAAAACTGCCAAAATCCAAGAAAATACCAAACCACATAAACCACCACAACATGGCAGGAATTAAATCAAACTTCATACTTATTACACTGAACATTAGTAGCCTTAATTCACCCATCAAGAGACATAAGTTAACAGGGTGGGTCAGAAAATTAGACCCCTCAATGTGCTGTCTTTAAGAAACCCACCTCACCACTAAAGACAAACACCTCCTCAGGGTGAAAGGGTGGAAAATGATATTCCAAGCAAACGGAAATAACAAACAAGTAGGCATTGCTATACTAATATCGGATAAAATAGACTTCAAACCAAAAGTAATCAAAAAAGACAAAGAAGGCCCCTTCTTACTTATTAAGGGAAAGATCCAACAAGAAGATATCGCAGTCATCAATCTTTACACACCAAACACAGGTGTACCACAATTCATAAAACAAAACCTACTTGACAACAAAACAGAAATAACCACCAAACACCTTCATAGTTGGGGACTTCAATATTGCACTATCAGCAATAGATAGATCATCTAAACAGAAAATTAATAGGGAAGTAAGAGAGCTCAACAAAACATAGATCAACTAGATCTAACAGACATCTACAGAACATTCTAACCAAAATACACAGATTAAACATTCTTCTCAGAAGCCCATGGAACTTTCTCTAAAATAGATCATATACTGGGTCATAAAGCCTGTCTCCATATGTTTAGGAAGATCGGCATAATCTCCTGATATTAGATCACAATGCTGTATCACTAGAAATTAACAACAAAAGCTGTGTCAGGAATCCCACAAGCTCCTGGAAACTGAACAACACACATTTAAACAATAAATGGGTAGTGGATGAAATGAAAATGAAATTGTAAAATTTCTAGAAATGAATGACAATGAGAACACATTGTACCAAAACTCAATGAAGGCAGTCCTGAGGGGAAAATGTATAGCACTACATGCTTTCATAACAAAGGCAGAGAGATCCCAAATCAATAACCTAACCATCCACCTAAAGGTACTGGAAAAACAAGAAGAATCCCACCCAAAAAGCTCCATGGAAAGAAATAATTAAGATCAGAGCAGAAATTAATGAACTGGAAACTAAGAAAACAATTAAGAAAATTGAAACAAAGAGCTGGTTCTTTGAAAAAATAAACAAAATAAGCCCCTGGCCAATATGATCATGTGAAAAAAAGAGATGCTTCAAATTAGCAAAATTAGAAATGAAAAAGGAGAGATCACAACAGACATAAGTGAAATTGGGAGAATCATCAGGATTTATTTCAAAAAGCTCTATTCCACAAAACTGAATAATTTTGAGGAAATGGATGAAGTCCTGGACACATATCATGTACCAAACCAAAACTCAGAGCAGATTAATTGAGATTGAAAAGGTAATCTAAAACTTCCCCAAAAAGAAGAGTCCAGGGCCAAATGGCTTCTCAGCTGAATTCTATCAAACCTTCATGGAAGAACTAAAACCAATCTTTTGCAAATGGAGAACAGGGAAAGCTCCCGACTCCTTCTATGAAGCTAGTATCACAATAATACCAAAACCAGGCAGAGATGCCACAAGAAAAGAAAACTATAGGCCTATTTCCCCAATGATCATAGATGCAAAGATCCTGAACAAAATCCTCGCAAACTGAATTCAACAACATATCAAAAGCATTATCCACCTTGATGAAGTAGGCTTCATCCCAGGAAAGCAGGGGTGGTTCAACATATGGAAATCTGTCAATGTAATACTCCACATAATAAGCTTAAACACAAAAACCACATGATCATTTCAACAGATGAAGAAATGCCTTTGACAAAATACAACATCATTTCATGATCAAAACATTGGAGAGAAAAGGCATGAATGGTTTATATCTCAACATAATAAAGGCTATATATAAAGCTCCTAAATACCAAATAATACTTAATGGGGAGAGACTGAAGGAATTCCCACTGAGATCATGAACAAGGCTGGGGTGTCCACTCTCACCTCTGCTCTTCAACATAGCACTGGAAGTCCTAGCTCAAGCAATAAGACAGAAGAAAGAAACAAAAGGGATACAAATTGGAAAGAAAGAAATTAAGTTAGCCTTATTCGCAGATGACATGATTCTATACATAAGTGACCCGAAAAACTCCATCTCAAAACTCTTAAAGGTGATTAACTCTTTCAGCAAAATAACAGGATACCACATCAATGCACAAAATTCTGTAGCCTTTCTATATGCACAAGACAAAGACACAGAGAAAGAAATAAGTGACATTGTCCCATTTTCAATAGCAACAAAAAATAACATAAAATACCTTGGAATAACATTAGCCAAGGATGTGAAAGACCTTCACAATGAAAACATAAAAACACTCAAGAAAGAAATTGAGGAGGACTTGAGAAAATGGAAAGACCTTCCATGCTCTTGGGTAGGCAGAATTAACATTGTGAAAATGGCAATCTTACCAAAAGCAATATACAGATTTAATGCAATACCAATAAAAATCCCAACATTTTTTCTTCATAGAGATAGAAAAAATGATCTAAAGCTTTATTACAAAGCCATAGTAATAAAAACAACATGGTACTGGCATAAAACAGGATGATAGACCAATGGCACAGAATCAAGGATCTGGACTTTGGGTCAAGTAACTACAGCTACTTGATAGTTGACAAAAGCCCAACAATGTAGACTGGCAAAAAGACAGCATCTTCAACAAATGGTGCTGGACAAACTGGATAACCATATGCAGGAAAATGAAACTTTATCCACACATCTTGCCATGCACAAAAATCAAGTCCAAATGGATCAAAGACCTCAATATAAGACTGGAAATGCTGCTACTGGTGAAGGAAAAAATAGGAGGAACTTTCCATGATATAGGAGTGAGAAAAGACTTCCTGAACAAAACCCCAGTAGCTCAGGAAATTAAACAGTCACTCAACCATTGAGATCTCATAAAGCTGAAAAGTTTTTTCACAGACAAACACACAATAAGCAGAGCCAATAGATTATCCACAGAATGGGAGAAAATTTTTGCTGGTTATACAACTGACAGAGGCCTAATTTCTAGAATGTATAAAGAACTGAAAAACCTAGACAATAAAAAGTCAAACAACTCACTCACAAAATGGGGCAGAGAACTGCACAGGGAGTTCTCAGAGAAGAAATACCAATGGCAAACACACATTTAAGGAAATGTTCAACATCCCTAATCATCAGGGAAATGTAAATTAAAACAACTAGGAGAGTCCACCTTAGCCCAGTAAGGATAGCAAACATTAAAAAATCTAATGTAAACAAATGCTGGCAAGGTTGTGGAGAAATAGGAACCCTCACTCACTGTTGGTGGGAATGTAAGCTGGTACAACCACTATGGAAAGCAATATGGAGACTCCTAAAAGGATGACTATAGAGTTACCAACAGACCCCGTTATCCCCTTACTGGGAATGTACCCTAAAAGCTCCAAGCCTCAGTTCAGAGAGATTTGCTCAACCATGTTTATAGCTTCACAATTGATAATAGCTAAGAGCTGGAAATAAACCCAGATGTCCATCATTAGACGAATGGATAACCAAGATGTGGTATATGTACATGATGGAATTCTACATGGCAGGAAGGAAAAATGACACAATGAAATTTGAAGAAAAATGGTCGAACCTGGAACAGATCATTCTCAGCGAACTCACCCAATCACAGAAAGATAATCATCACATGGTCTTTCTCAACTGTGGCTCCTAACCTGAATCTACCTGTGATGCTAACATACCTAATAAGCATCTTGAGGTCTGGACAATAGAGAGGGTGGGGCAGGAGGGGAAGGTAAGAGTGACACAAAACTGGACTCAAATGGAAATGGCACCATAACATCCTATATCCTGAAAGATGGACTAAAAGGTTGAACCTTCATCAAGTCCTTAGAGGGAACACCTGATTCATAGCGCCCTGGAGAGGGTATGATGAAGATTAACCTTCTCCTTCTTCTCTCTCTCTCTCTCTCTCTTTTTCTCTCTCTCTCTACCTCTTCTCTCATTCTCTTTTATATTACCTATCTTTTTCTTCCTTCTTTTCCCTTGGTGCTGGCTTGTAACTCCCAGTACCAGAATGTGGTCAACTCCCACAATGAGCTGTTGATCAGAGAGACCTACAAGGCTTCCCAAAAGAAGACATCTGTCAGAGTACTTGATGACCCATCAAAGGTTAATGGTAAGACCCTACTGCTGAAGACACCATATGCTGTTGGTATGGAACATGGAGAGACCTGCCTGGAATCTAGAAGAGAGTCAGTCCCCAGACAGCTTGTCTAGTGCCAGAAGGTGCTACATGAGCAACTGGGGGAAAATGACCAACAATTGTCCAAGCAATGTGTGATCTAAGTGTCTCAGCAGCAATCAACCTGACATGATGCTCACAGAAGGGCAATAGTGGCACACAGCCATGGTGGGTAACTAAGTGCTCTTGATTTGGCTGACAGATCTGCTCAGAGGAATGGAACCCATAGCTGGAACTGGGACACAAGTCAGAACCATATCCAAAAAATGAGCCCACTCTCTAATACCAAGCTCCCACCAATCATGGGCAACAAGAGGGCGTACACTTACGAAATTCACTCTAAACTAATAATGGTTATCCCATTTATCTGGTGCTGACCCCTCTCTCCATTGGAGAACTTGCTTCTCTTTTTCAGATGGACACAGAATCTGAAGAGAGAATCAGCCCATCACACCTCACCAGGGCCCCAGCTGAAACCATAGAGTAATGGGGGAAATGAGCAAGAGTGCTGCTTTCTTGGTGAACCTGGTACCAACACAAGGCTGAAGGAGATAGACACAGAGAACACTCAACTCCTACCAAACCAGATATCCAGAGACACAGAGGCTCCCTAGACCTCATCACTGAAGTAGACCTAAAATGATCCCAACATGGCTCGGAAATTCGCAGAAAAGGGGGCGGAAAGATTGTTAGAGCCACAAGTTGGGTCATTATGCACAGAGTCATTGCCTCTTCCCCATAACCAATGGCTACCCCCACAGTGCACAACCCACATTCCCCAATGAGGAGAGTCCCTTCCGAAGGGGGAGGACAGGGAGGAGGCTAATAATGGTACCAGTGTGACTGTCTACACACAATCTACATAACTAATAAAAGAAGAGAACAAGGTCTGTGGTGCCATATGCATGTGATACTGCTTTCTCAATGTTTTTTGTTAAATGTAGTAAAACCTAGTTTATCTTGAACCATGTGAAAATGAAAAGGCTGGAGATGCTTTACAGTGCATGCAGGTTGCACTTCTCTTACCTGAAACACTTGGGACTGGAAGGGTTTCAGATTTCAGGGTCCTCTTGGACTTTTGGTCATCTGAGTTGATTGTGTTGCCTGACACCCTGGCCAGAAAAATTGAAAGGGCCGCAAACCTGGAGTGCTTTGAGCACTGATGGGATTCAAGTTCAGAGCATCTCAGATCTCAGATTTCAGGCTAGGGTGCCATTTTTAGTCAGATTGGTTGACTAGTGAGCCTGTGATTGTCCACTCTCTGCCCTTCACAGGACAGGCTTATGAGATGCTGCGTGGCCATGACCAGATGTTTATGTGGGTGCTGGGGAATCGAAATTAGCATGAATCAGGCCATTTCACACTCTCTCCATGATGTGGCCAGAACTCTTAGCCATGGAGTTATCTCTCCACCCCACCCCGCTTTTAAGCCTCTATCATTTTTGGTAACTCTCAGGGGGTTTAACTTTTGCAATATAGATGTGCCACTGACAGCACGAGCAATCCTGTTGAGAACCGCTGGACTAAGTGTTTAGCAGGTCCCTTTCTGTCCGAGCTAAACACATCCCTGGAAGGCAGTATGAGCTGGCGGCCTCCTCGGCTCAGTGGCAGGCTGGGAAGGGTTGCTGACTCACCTGCTGCAGGTGTAGACCGCTGCAGGACTTGTCTTGGGCGTCAGCTGTAGTAGTCGAACCACGAGCGCCCAGAGCCAGTCTCCAGCCAGGCTCTGACTATGCTGGCTGCTCCTTGTAGATGCTGTGGATAGTCTTTCTGCCCTGCTGTGTTCAGGAGCCTCAGGTCCAGTCCTGGTGAGACCTCTGGGCACTGAGCTCCCTCTTCACCCATGTCCGTCCTGTTTGGCTTGTCACTCCCTGCCTCTGCGTGGGCTGGACTGTCCTGGATGCTGTGTCCCTTCTCCAGATGGCTGCTTTCTTCTCTCTTCTGGACTTCATTAAAGAGAAAGTGACAGAAACATGGCGAGACCTGTATCCACTGTCGGTTTTGTTAGCTCGGCTGTCTTAGGGAAAGAGATGTCCATAGGCTAAGAAGTTCTGCTGCTAAACACGGAGTCAAGAGAGGCTGCAGAGACTTGAAACCCTGGTTGTGTGGAAACCCCGAAACCTTTCTTAAACCTCAGGCAGTCAGGTCAGGAAAGAATACCAAACTGACAGTCTCATCTTGATCTCCCGTGTGTAATTATGAAAATAAAACTGAGAAAGGAGTTAGACTAGTGAGAATGATGCTAATATTGGACTTGTTTAAAAATCTGTTAGGTATCATTTTCAGATATAATGATAATATTTTGTTGTTTGTTTTTGAGACAGAATCTCATGTCTGACTTCAGACTCATAATGTAGCCAAGGATGACCTTGAATTTCTGAGGTTTACAGGTGTGCACCAACATGCCTGGTTGATGACATTTTTTTTTTTTTTTTTTTATGGTAAAGATTTATAGTATGAAAAACAGAGAAAACCTGTCCACTGTACTGAGTTCCACATGCGTGAGTCTTCTTTTCTCTTTTGCCAAACACTTGTCCTTGGGTGTCTGATGGCACCACAAGTGCTATGAAACTCAGTTGTTACAGTGATCACATGACGGCCATTGAACAGATTCATCATAGATCTCCACCAACAGTCACACCCTGCAACAGTGTGTTCACCAGGGAAACCCAGTGGATAGAAGGAGTTTTTATTAAGGCGACTGACTAAATATGTACATGCTAGTATCATGCTAGTCCTGGCTTCAACATTGCCTCCTGATAAGATCCCATGGCCTGGTAGCAATACTATTAAAAATAGATTTATGGCACTGGAGAAATGGCTCAGTAGGTTAAAAGTATTCTTCATGCAAATGTGAACCCCATGAGTGCCTGAGACTGGCCGAGTTTGAGCCCCAGTGTCCACATAAAACCCTGGACTGTTGCCGCAGTCGAGCAAGGGGTGGGGATGAGACTCACTGGGGCTCACTGTCTCCGCAGAGGAAGCGGCAGCTGCAGGCCCAGTGAGAGACTGTCTCAAGGAAATATAGAGGGAGAGCGATAGAAGAGGACATATTCTCACACACATATGAATGCAACACACACGTGCATACAA
The DNA here is from genome assembly GCA_036365145.1 of Orientallactaga sibirica. NCBI lineage: Eukaryota > Metazoa > Chordata > Mammalia > Rodentia > Dipodidae > Orientallactaga > Orientallactaga sibirica. Next base: position 4,436,775 of record JAEOAD010002712.1, on the reverse strand, counting down.
CACAACACACATACTACACACACACACACACACACACACACACACGTTTAATTATCCACTTCTTAGAAAACATCTATTGGAGGCCTGGCCCACTTTATGTTGGTGCCTGAAACTCTGGATGCCTTCAACTTCTATCATCCCTCTAAATCCAGAGTACCAGCCCCATTCCATGTTGGAGTGACACACATGCCCTCTCCTGGCCTCACCCTATGTCGGACGCATACACCCTCTCCTGGCACCTACAGCATCTTGTGCTTACTTCCTGTGGTGATTTGAATGTGAATGTATGTTCCCCATAGATTCAGGTGGTTTTGTTTTGTTTTGTTTTGTTTTGTTTTGTTTTGTTTTGTTTTTTGAGCTAGGGTTTCCCTGTAGCTGAAGCTGACCTGGAATTCACTCTGTAGTCTCAGGGTGGCCTTGAATTTACAGCGATCCTCCCATCTCTGCCTCCCCAGTGCTGGGATTAAAGGCGTGCACCATCACGCTTGGCTCCAGCTTCAGGTGTTTTTGACGAAGCTTCCTACTTGGGCTGGAGGAGGTGTGTCACTGGGATGGATCTTGAGTCTGGCCCTACTAGGTGTGTTGAGAGGCAGCTTGAGCCCTGGCTGTCCGTGCTGGCTGGTGTTGGGTTTTGTCTCTCTGCCGTGGATGTCTGATGAAGTGAGCCAGCTTCTTCCCCCGTGATGAAGCTTCCCCCGGAGTCTGTAAGCCTGACACAAGCCCTTTCCTCCCATGAGCTGCTTCTGGCTGGATGTTTGTCCAGCAGTGGGCGGGTGATTGGCAGCTGTCACTTTGGTTTGCCCTTGTCACATCATTTACATTTCTTCCCTTGGACTGAGTTCTGTAGTGCTGTGTTCTCTTTATCTGGTTTCATTTCCCCTTATTTAGTAAAGACCTGGCATGTAATTGCAGACTTAAAGATCACCTACATGAATTTTGCCCCATTTTCGTTCTGGCCCATAACTCAGTCTCACGGACTCCTCACAGACCCCTCCCTTCCCAGGTGCTTCAGTCCACCTGCTGCTGCATCTGCATCCCTGTCCTGTCCCCTTCTCTCCATGGGCTGCTTTGGAGTTGGGTCTGGAAGTCAAAAATGGCTCTGAGTATTTTAAATTTTGGGTTTGTTTGTTTGTTTGTTTTGAGGTAGAGTCTCACTCTAGTTCAGGTTGACCTGGAATCACTATGTAGTCTCAGGATGGCCTCAAACTCACGGAGATCCTCCTACCTCTGCCTCCCGAGTGCTGGGATTAAAGGCGTGCACCACCACACCCAGCTGCTCTAGGTATTTTAAGTAGTGAAAATCAACTCCAGGGAATCAGCAGTTCTCAGTACAGAGGGAGGGGCGGGGGTCTCGGGAGCCTGCACTCGGTAGGGCAGGGGTCTCGGGAGCCTGCACTCGGTAGCAGCCAGCCAAATCTGTGTCACCTGCAGATGCCCCAGGCCTTTCTTTCAATGCATTCACAGAAGAATGGCTTTCAGTTTTTGCAAACTTCATCACACTGGCAGAGTTTCATCTGAACTCGGCTGCAAGGGTCTCTGGGAAGTGTTGGGTCACAGGCTTTGAAGGCCTGAGCATGGGCCAGTGCTCAGAACACCTGTCTTGTCTGAGCCCTTCTTCCTGAACTGCTGAGACCACATTTTAAAAGTTGACTAATGAATTAATTTGTTTTTTTGAGACAGGGACTCACTATGTATCCCAGGCTGGCCTTGAACTCATGATCCTCCTGCTTCTGCCCGAGTTTGGGGATGATATCCATGGGCCATCATGACTGGCTACATAATGGTTTTTTTTTTTTTTCAAACAAGGCTCTGTTTACTTCATCAATATAGCACTTTAGTTCCAGCACTGTGACTATACCCTTCCCAGAGTCCTATTCAGTTAGCATTCTTTAGAGCTGTATTCATGTTAAGAATAAAAAGAAAAATCTGACTTAGTCCAGAAATTATAAACATAACCCTTTAAGAAGCATAATTCTTTTAATTTTTAACCCACAAGTCATTTAACATCCTCTGAATTTGCAGTGAAGAGCTCGGTGCTCAGTTGGGCCACTTACCAGCCGTGGACATGAGACACATCGTGCGCTGTGACTCTTTCTCCCAGGGCTCATGCTGAGCGTCCTGGGGCCGGGTTCTCTGAGGCTCTGTGTTGGCTTCCTTGGTTGAGAAACAGGAGTAACACCAGACTGCTGTTCCTTAGAATCTGTTGAGAAACACTGTGGCAGTGTCTTGTAAATGTAAAAGCCTGCTGAAATATTAATTATGATCTTAATGTATGCGGGCTTGTGAGCCATACTTAGAGTTGCTTACTGCAAAGAATTTATGTTTCTGCTATGTCAGCAAAGTGGTAGCTTGGTCATACCAAGTTGTGACAGCTAAGGTCAATCAATATCAGTGTTTTTCTTTGTCCTTCCCTTCCATCACTTGGATGTAACACTGGGAACAAGAAAGAGTGTATTGGCTGAGCCCACCTGCTTGGTCCTCCCTCTGTGGAAGGCAGGGATGACAACGGACTGCCTCTCCAGAACTGGCCTTATGGAATGAGCTAGATGAACATCCCAAATGAAGCCGGGCTTCTCTCAAAACAACACACAGACAGACAGACAGAGAGAGACAGACAGACAGACAAAAGCAAATGTCCACCATGTAACTTTATACCAACACAGGTGTGACTGATGCCAATTAGCATATGAGGAACCTGCCCTGGGCATCCTTAGAAGATAGCACATGAGGAACCTGCCCTGGGCATCCTTAGAAGATGGCACATGAGGAACCTGCCCTGGGCATCCTTAGAAGATGGCACATGAGGAACCTGCCCTGGGCATCCTTAGAAGATGGCACATGAGGGACCTTCCCTGGGCATCCTTAGAGGATGGCACGTGAGGAACCCACCCTGGGCATCCTTAGAAAATGGCACATGAGGAACCTGCCCTGGGCATCCTTAGAAGATGGCACATGAGGAACCCACCCTGGGCATCCTTAGAAGATGGTGCAGATAGAGACTGGTACAAGGGCAATACTGGAGGGACTTTGAACAAAGAATTAGAGTCCAGGGCACTTGGTCCTTGTCCTCAGCTGTCACCCATTGTGTCTCAAATCCTCTTACTTTCCTGACCTTGTGTCCTCATGGCTAGTGAAGAGGCTGGAGCAGCTTTTCTGCTCTATGAGAAGAAGTAACTACTACCCAGAGCTCACTGAGGGTCTGCCAAGACACTTTCTGGTCTTGGTGGTTTGGTTTAGTTTTGACCTCACATTTTCTTGGCAGGATGCCAAACTTTGTCCACTGCTGAAATGAATGAACATGGAAATGAGAAGACCAAAAGACAGTGGACTGAAGGGTGGAGCAAGCGCCGAGCTCTAAATGTGATGTTCCAAGAACCAGGCCCCACGTGGGCCAGAGCAGCAGTGGTGCCAACACATACCACACTGGATGTGTGGCAGTTGTCAGCTGTTGGCCACAATTCAGTGTTGTCCTTATTCCCAGCTCCTTAACAGCCAAGACTGGTCTGGGAGGCTGGCTACAAGACCTTCCATGGTCATGCTATTGTCCTCATCACTCCTGTGTTGGGAGCCGGGGGTGGGGTGTGTCCGTACCGCATGCTGCATGCACCTGGGTGCTCTGCCAGAGAGTGTGCACCCAGCTCCCCTTGTCGGGCTCCGCAGGCCTCCTTAGCAACAGTTGTGACAATAAGCATTCTGGCTGCAGGAAGACCCTAGCCCAGGCATCGCCTGACCTTTGCTGATGGTGGATGGCAACCAGACAAGACCTGCTCCTGTGTGTGTGTGTGGGGGGGGTGATCATGCATGCAGATGCTTGCAGCTATCTTCTGGATGTGTTGAAACCTTTACGCAGAAGCTGAGCATGGAAGGACTGTTTTTGTTCTCAAGTACTGGGGATTGAACCCAGGGCCTTACACATGCTAGGCAAGTGGTCTACTGCTACACCCCACTCCACCAGCCCTTGGTGGAAAATTTTGGTGATGGTCTCACTAGCACAGGCAGACCTTATACTTACTGTGTAGTCCAAACTGGGCTCAAACATATGATCCTCCTGCCTTGACCTCCTCAATGCTAGAACAAGATACCTGCACCACCACACTCAGCTTAGAAGAACTCTTAAAGTCGCAGTTTAGTTTTCTAGCTGACACTACGTTTCCTCTTAGCACCCTTTGTTGCCATGCTTGAACCTTGCTGCCTTAGTGGGATCTTGAGGCCTACAGGAAAGCTCTTGTTTATATCAAGCTAAAGTCCTCCCTCTGTATGCCGACAGATACTTAGACAACCGGAACGTTCATTCACACACACACACACACACACACACACACACACACACACACACGCCTATTTTAATCTTTGGAAGGAACTAAGAATAGTTCTGACAGGACTGCTGTTCCTTGTCTTGTCGTGAGGAAATACTGCTGTCTGTATGCTGGTGGCTGTGAACGCTTATTTTCTTCAAAGGCAAATGTGTGGAACAGTTTGCTAAGTTTCTTATTTCAGAGGAGAAAACCCATTTCTAGCTGTTTGCTTCATGCGTTTCCATATAACAAGGTGTGAAGCAGCTATCGTGAGTGTCTTCCGTCTGCAGGGAATTGCCAGTGTGCCTGTGCATACTGAACAACGCATCCCAGTCGAGTCTGTCTCCATCCCATGCCGGCTCACTCAACACAAAGTTACTGGAGTCTGCTTGTGGAGTCTGCTTCTCTTCACAAGGCAATGTCCTCACAAGGTGATGCGCTTGAGAGTACTCATGGTTGTGGCTTGAGAGTACTCGTTGTAGCTTGAGAGCACTTGCGGTTGTGGCTTAGAGTACTCGTGGTTTGCGGCTCGTGATTACTCGTTGCTGCAGCTTGTGAGTACTGTGGCTCGAGAGTACTCACTGCTGGAGCTAGAGAATACTCACTGTTGCAGCTTGGCAGTACTCACTGTTATAGCTTGAGAGTACTCATCATCACTTGAGAGCACTCATTGTTGCAGCTTGTGAGTATTCATTGTGCAGCTTGTGAGCACTGGTCATGTAGCTTGAGAGCACTCACTGTGTGGCTTGAGAGTACTCGTTATTGCCAGAGAGTACTTGCTTGTAGCTTGAGAGCACTCGTTTTATAGCTTGAGAGCACTCGTTTTATAGCTTTATAGCTCGAGAGTACTCGCTGTTATAGCTTGAGAGCACTTGTTGCTGTAGCTTGTGAGTACTCCTTGTTATTACTCAAGAGCACTCACTGTTGTAGCGTGAGCACTCATTGTTATCACTCAAGAGTACTCACTGTTGTAGCTTGAGTACTCGTTGCATGGCTTGAGAGTACTCATTGTTATTGCTCGAGAGCACTCATTGCTGTAGCTTGTGAGTACTCGCTGTCATTGCTCGAGAGTACTCATTGTTGTAGCTTGAGAGCACTCGTTATTGCTTGTGAGTACTCATTGTTTCAGCTTGTGAGTACTCATTGTAGCTTGTGAGTACTCGTTGTTGTAGTCCCCAGTGACTCACTTCCTCCAGTGAGGCTCAATCTCCTAAATGTTCCACAGCCTTTACAAATAGTGTCAGTGGCTGAGGTCCAAGTGTTTAAAAACATGAGCCTATGGATGGCATTTTACAGTCAAATCACATTTTTCCTTTTCATATGAGGAAAAACATGCACACTTATTTTTTTGTTCTTTTTACTTTTTATTTATGAGAGAGAGAAAGAGAGAGGGAGAAGAGGTGCATCAGGGTTTCAGCCACTGCAAATGAACTCCAGACACATGCGCCCCCTTGTGCACATGTGCAACATTGCACACTTGCATAACATCAGTCCTTAGGCTTCACAGGCAAGTGCCTTAACTTATAAGCTATCTCTGTAGCCCTATTTTTTTCATTTTAATAAGCAAAATCTGTAGATATTTTGTATGAGTCAGTTTCTTAAACCAGTGGTGACATATTGTATCTGTCTTCTCCTGCTCTGTCTTGATAGAGTGCTTTTCTAGGGCAGGTGTATCTCAGTGGCAAGTGCTTACCTACCACATACAAGTCTCTAGGGTCCGCCACTTGCTCCAGACAAAGGAAAACAATCATTTATTTTTCTGGATTTTTTTCTTCGCCCATGTGCTACCTGGTGTACTTTTATTTTTGTGCTCTGCTCTCCTCAGCCACTGCCCCTTTCCACTCAGAAGGTGCTCCCTTTCCTTGGCTGCCAGGCTGCTGGGTTACCATACAACCTCAGCTCTCTGAGTGTGTGTTTTCTGTCATTTTATGTTGTTGAGCTAGGAGAGACATTTCCAGTTTTCTACACTGTGGGTGGCAGTATTCCTCTAAGTATGATTGATTGGTTGAAGGTGAATAAATATGTAATAGGCTTAACTGCAACTTTCCTTCTGTGGAAGTGTCACCATTAACACTGATTCTGGCAACACAAGAGAGTGGATACCTGCTCCACACAGCCCACCTCACACGGAGCGTGTTGCTAGGCCAGAATCATGAGCAACTGAATGGTGAGGACTATAGAGTGAGTTTTATTTTACATTTTTCTTCTTTTTAATTTTTAAAAATTCTTATTTATGTTTTTGAGGGAAAGAGAAAGTGGCAGATAGAGAGAGAATGGTGCTGCTCTAGGGTATCCAGCTGCTGCAAACTAACTTCAGAGGCATGGACCACCTTGTGCATCTGGCTTATGTGTGTCCTGGGAAATTGAACCTGCGTCCTTAGGCTTTGAAGGCAAGTACCTTAGCCACTAAGCTGTCTCTCCAGTCCAATTTGGATTTTTCTCTTTTTTTTCTTTTATCCCCATACTTATAGACAATAAACCTAATAAACCATGATAATTACCTCACCTCCCCCAATTTCCCCTTTAAAAATCCACACTCCATCATATCCCCTCCCTCTCTCCATTAGTCTCACAAAACCCTCGTAATAGGAGGAAAATATGATGACATCAAAATAAAAGAGAGACTAAAGATTTTTACTCCAATTCACACACAAATCTGAACATTTGTAACTAGGATCCATAGATGAGATAAAACACGTGATGTTTAGCTTTCTGGTCCTGGGTTACCTCACTTTGTATAATCATTTCCAAATCTATCCATTTCCCTGCAAATCTCATAACTTCATTTTTCTTTACCACTGAATAGAACTCCATTGTGTAAATGTGCCACATCTTCATTATCCACTTATCTGTGGAAGGACATCTAGGCTGGTTCCATTTCCTAGCTATTGTGAATAGAGCAGCAATAAAAATGGTTGTGCAAGTATCTCTAAGGTAATGAGAAGAGTCCTTAGGATATATGCCTAGGAGTGGTATAGCTGGGTCATATGGTAAATCTATTTTTAGCTGTCTCAGGAACCTCCACACTGATTTCCACAATGGCTGTACTAGACTACATTCCCACCAACAGTGTAGAAGGGTTCCCCTTTTTCCACATCCTTGCCACTATTTATTGTCATTTGTTTTCTTGATGATAGCCATTCTGACAAAAGTGAGATGGAGTCTCAAAGTAGTTTTAATTTGCATTTCCCTTATGGCTAAGGATGTAGAACACTTTTTTAGATGTATATATGCCATCTGTATTTCTTCTTTTGAGAATTCTCTATTTAGTTCCTCAGCCCATTTTTAATTAGGTTATTTGAGTTCTTATTGTTCTATTTTTTGAGTTCTTTGTATAACTGGATATTAATCCTCTGTCAGATGTATAGATGGCAAAGATTTTTTCTCCCATTCTGTAGGTTGTCTCTTTGCTCTATTCACAGTGTCCTTTGCTATACAAAAGCTTTGTAATATCATGAGATCCCATTAGTTGATTAGTGGTTTCGTTTCCTGAGTAACTGGGATTATATTCAGAAAGTCATTGCCTATGTTAATATGTTGGAGGGTTTCCTCTACTTTTTCTTCTAGCAGTTTCAGAGTTTCAGGTTTGATATTAAGGTCCCTGATCCACTTGGACTTGGTTCTTGTGCATGGAGAGAGACAAGGATCTATTTTCATCCTTCTACATACAAATATCCAGTTTTCCCAGCACCACTTGTTGAAGAGGCTGTCTTTTCTGCAATGATTTTTTTTGGCTTTTTTTTTTTTTTTTTTTTGGTCAAAAATCAGATGTCTGTAGCTGCCTGGATTAACATCTGGGTCCTCTATTCTGTCCCATTGGTCTACATGTCTGTCTTGTGACAGTACCATACTGCTTTCATTACTATGGCTTTGTAATATAGCTTAAAATCAGGTATGATGATACCACCAGCCTGATTTTTGTTACTCAAAATTGTTTAGGCTATTTGTGGTTTTTTGTGCTTCCAGATGAATTTTATGATTGTATTTTCCATTTCTGTGAAGAATGCCACTGGAATTTTAATGGGGTTTGCGTTAAATGTGTAGATTGCTTTTGGTAAGATTGACATTTTCACAGTATTGATTCTTCCAATTCAAGAACATGGGATGTCTTTCCATTTCCTAGTATATTCTTCAATTTCTCACTTGAGTGTTTTAAAGTTTTCATTGTAGAGATCCTTCACTTCCTTGGTTAGATTTATTGTAAGGTACTTTATTTATTTTTTTGAGGAAATTGTGAATGGCAGTGATTCCCAGATTTCATCCTCCACATGTTTATTGTTAGTATATAGAAAAGCTACTGATTTCTCCATATTTATTTTGTATCCTGCTACATTCCTAATTATTTTTTTTTTTTTGAGGTAGGGTCTCACTCCAGCCCAGCCTGACCTGGAATTAACTATGTAGTCTCAGGGTGGCCTTGAATTCATAGTGATCCTCCTACCTCTGCCTCCTGAGTGTTGGGATTAACGGTGTGTGCCACCATACCCAGCTAATTTTTTTTTTTTTTTGGTTTTTCGAGGTCAGGTCTCACTCTAGCTCAGCCTGATCTGGAATTTACTATGTAGTCTCAGGGTGGCCTTGAACTCATGGCAATCCTCCTACCTCTGCCTCCCAAGTGCTGGGATTAAAGGCGTGCACCACCACACCCAGCTCTAAAATTTTTTCTGATTTAATTTTTTTTTATTGACACCTTCTATACTTACAGAGAATAAACCATGATATTTCCCTCCCCTCCCCCCATTCCCCTTCAGAACTCCACTCTCCATTATATCCCCTCCCTCTCTCCATTAGTCTCTCTTTTAATTTGATGTCATCATCTTTTCCTTCTATTATGAGGGTCCTGTGAAGGTATTGCTAGGCACTGCAAGGTCATGGATAGCAAGGCCAATTTCTGTCTAGACAGTTGCATTGTAAGGAGTGGTACCCTTCCTTTGGCTCTTACATTCTTTCCGCCATTTTTTCCGCAATGGGCCCTGAGCCTTGGAGGGTGTGACAGAGGTGTTTCAGTGCTGGACACTCCTCCGTCCCTTCTGCTCAGCACTGTGTTGCCTTTTGGGTCATCCCAGTGGTCATCGCCATCTTAAAAGAGAAGCTTCTCTAACCAGAAGTGAAAGTAGCATTAATATGTGAATATGAACATTAAGTGTAGTGCTTTCAGGGAAGTTTGGTGGGAATAATACATACATTTTGCCAGACAAGAGCAGGCTTTATACCCCTAAGGGTCATGACCCCTCCTGCCATAGACTTTTGATTAGGTTTTTCATTACCAGACATGTATTCCCTTCCATAGAGCGGGGCTTTTGTCCAATTAGAGAGCAGTTGATTTCCCCCAGAGCAGAGATGCCACTATTGCACACTGTCTGGCCAAACTTCAAGTTTCCAGTGTCCACTGTTTTCAGCACTGGTGATTTCTGTCTCCCATATGGCTGTGTGCAGTGCAGCTTTTTCCAGCTTTCAGTTGTCTGGTAAGTGAGGTCTTCAGCAATAGGGTCTTACCATCTGTTTGTCAAGGGAAACCAATGGCCTTGGCAATAGCCTATAATGTTTTGGAGGCAATAGGGACCTCCTGGCCAACAACTTACTGGAAGGTATCCCATCCCAGGCACTGAAAATTTTCTAGTAACAATCTATAGCTTCTGGATGTGCTATTATTCAAAAAAGTAGGTTTACATAAGACTTATTCAGAATATCTTCAATTTTGATTGACCCTCCCCCTGCCCTTCTTTTTATACATTCTCTTCCCTGGCCTCACTTAGGCCTTTCCCCTGCCTGTAATCTGTTCTTCTCTTTCATATATACAATACCATCCCCTTAAGTCCTTCCCTTCCTCCTCCATTATAAGCTTTTTCTAGCTTACTGGCCTCTGCTACCAATGATTGGTTCCAGCTCACACACAAGTGTATACATTTGTAGCTAGGATCCACATGTGAGAGAGAACATGCGATGTTTGGCTTTCTGAGCCTGGGTTACCTCACGTAGTATAATCATTTCCAGATCCCTCCATTTCCCAGAAAATTTCGTAATTTCATTTTTCTTTACCGCTGAATGGAACTCCATTGTGTAAATATAGCATATCTTTATTATCCATTCATCTGTGGAGGGACATCTAGGCTGGTTCCATTTCCTAGCTAATGTGAATAGAGCAGCAATAAACATGGTTGTGCAAGTATCTCTAAGGTAGTGAGAAGAGTCATTAGGATATATGCTTAGGAGTGCTATAGCTGGATCATATGGTAAATGTATTTCTAGCTGTCTCAGGAACCTCCACACTGATTTCCACAATGGCTGGACCGGATTACATTCCCACCAACAGTGTAGAAGTGTTCCTCTTTTTCCGCATCCACGCCAACACTTACTGTCATTTGTTTTCTTGATGGTAGCCATTCTGACAGGAGTGAGATGGAATCTCAAAGTAAGTTTAATCTGCATTTCCCTGATACCTAAGGATGTAGAACACTTTTTTAGATGTTTATATGCCATCTGTATTTCTTCTGATGAGAACTCTCTATTTAGTTCCATAGCCCATTTTTTAACTGGGTTGTTTGATATCTTATTGTTCTGTTTTTTGAGTTCTTTGTATATTCTAGATATTAATCCTCTGTCAGATGTATAGCTGGCAAAGATTTTCTCCCATTCTGTAGGTTGTCTTTTTGCTCTATTCACAGTGTCCTTTGCTGTACAAAAGCTTTGTAATTTCATGAGATCCCAGTGGTTGATTAGTGGTTTTATTTCCTGAGCAATTGGAACTACATTCAGAAAGTCCTTGCCTATGCCAATATGTTGGGAGGGTTTCCTCTACTTTTTCTTCTAGCAGTTTCAGAATTTCAGGTTTGATATTAAGGTCCCTGATCCACTTGGACTTGATTTTTGTGCATGGAAAGAGACAAAGATCTATTTTCATCCTTCTACATACAATATCCAGTTTTCCCAGCACCACTTGTTGAAGAGGCTGTCTTTTCTCCAATGAATATTTTTGGCATTTTTTTTTTTTTTTTTTTGGTCAAAAATCAGATGTCTGTAGCTGCCTGGATTAACATCTGGGTCCTCTATTCTGTTCCATTGATCTACATGTCTGTCTTTGTGACAAGTACACTGCTGTTTTAGTTAGTATGGTTTGTAATATAACTTAAAATCAGGTATGATGATACCACCAGCCTGATTTTTGTTGCTCAAAATTGTTTAGGCTATTTGTGGTTTTTTGTGCTTCCAGATGAATTTTAGGATTGTATTTTCCATTTCTGTGAAGAATGCCACTGGAATTTTAATGGGGTTTGCATTAAATGTGTAGATTGCTTTTGGTAAGATTGACATTTTCACAGTATTGATTCTTCCAATTCAAGAACATGGGATGTCTTTCCATTTCCTAGTATATTCTTCAATTTCTCACTTGAGTGTTTTAAAGTTTTCATTGTAGAGATCCTTCACTTCCTTGGTTAGATTTATTGTAAGGTACTTTATTTATTTTTTTGAGGAAATTGTGAATGGCAGTGATTCCCAGATTTCATCCTCCACATGTTTATTGTTAGTATATAGAAAAGCTACTGATTTCTCCATATTTATTTTGTATCCTGCTACATTCCTAATTTTTTTTTTTGAGGTAGGGTCTCACTCCAGCCCAGCCTGACCTGGAATTAACTGTGTAGTCTTAGGGTGGCCTTGAATTCATAGTGATCCTCCTACCTCTGCCTCCTGAGTGTTGGGATTAACGGTGTGTGCCACCATACCCAGCTATTTTTTTTTTTTTTTTTTTTGGTTTTTCGAGGTCAGGTCTCACACTAGCTCAGCCTGATCTGGAATTTACTATGTAGTCTCAGGGCCTTGAACTCATGGCAATCCTCCTACCTCTGCCTCCCAAGTGCTGGGATTAAAGGCGTGCACCACCATACCCAGCTCTAAAATTTTTTCTGATTTAATTTTTTTTATTGACACCTTCTATACTTACAGACAATAAACCATGATATTTCCCTCCCCTCCCCCCATTCCCCTTCAGAACTCCACTCTCCATTATATCCCCTCCCTCTCTCCATTAGTCTCTCTTTTAATTTGATGTCATCATCTTTTCCTTCTATTATGAGGGTCCTGTGAAGGTATTGCTAGGCACTGCAAGGTCATGGATAGCAAGGCCAATTTCTGTCTAGACAGTTGCATTGTAAGGAGTGGTACCCTTCCTTTGGCTCTTACATTCTTTCCGCCATTTTTTCCGCAATGGGCCCTGAGCCTTGGAGGGTGTGACAGAGGTGTTTCAGTGCTGGACACTCCTCCGTCCCTTCTGCTCAGCACTGTGTTGCCTTTTGGGTCATCCCAGTGGTCATCGCCATCTTAAAAGAGAAGCTTCTCTAACCAGAAGTGAAAGTAGCATTAATATGTGAATATGAACATTAAGTGTAGTGCTTTCAGGGAAGTTTGGTGGGAATAATACATACATTTTGCCAGACAAGAGCAGGCTTTATACCCCTAAGGGTCATGACCCCTCCTGCCATAGACTTTTGATTAGGTTTTTCATTACCAGACATGTATTCCCTTCCATAGAGCGGGGCTTTTGTCCAATTAGAGAGCAGTTGATTTCCCCCAGAGCAGAGATGCCACTATTGCACACTGTCTGGCCAAACTTCAAGTTTCCAGTGTCCACTGTTTTCAGCACTGGTGATTTCTGTCTCCCATATGGCTGTGTGCAGTGCAGCTTTTTCCAGCTTTCAGTTGTCTGGTAAGTGAGGTCTTCAGCAATAGGGTCTTACCATCTGTTTGTCAAGGGAAACCAATGGCCTTGGCAATAGCCTATAATGTTTTGGAGGCAATAGGGACCTCCCTGGCCAACAACTTACTGGAAGGTATCCCATCCCAGGCACTGAAAATTTTCTAGTAACAATCTATAGCTTCTGGATGTGCTATTATTCAAAAAAGTAGGTTTACATAAGACTTATTCAGAATATCTTCAATTTTGATTGACCCTCCCCCTGCCCTTCTTTTATACATTCTCTTCCCCTGGCCTCACTTAGGCCTTTCCCCTGCCTGTAATCTGTTCTTCTCTTTCATATATACAATACCATCCCCTTAAGTCCTTCCCTTTCCTCCCTCCATTATAAGCTTTTTCTAGCTTACTGGCCTCTGCTACCAATGATTGGTTCCAGCTCACACACAAGTGTATACATTTGTAGCTAGGATCCACATGTGAGAGAGAACATGCGATGTTTGGCTTTCTGAGCCTGGGTTACCTCACGTAGTATAATCATTTCCAGATCCCTCCATTTCCCAGAAAATTTCGTAATTTCATTTTTCTTTACCGCTGAATAGAACTCCATTGTGTAAATATAGCATATCTTTATTATCCATTCATCTGTGGAGGGACATCTAGGCTGGTTCCATTTCCTAGCTAATGTGAATAGAGCAGCAATAAACATGGTTGTGCAAGTATCTCTAAGGTAGTGAGAAGAGTCATTAGGATATATGCTTAGGAGTGCTATAGCTGGATCATATGGTAAATGTATTTCTAGCTGTCTCAGGAACCTCCACACTGATTTCCACAATGGCTGGACCGGATTACATTCCCACCAACAGTGTAGAAGTGTTCCTCTTTTTCCGCATCCACGCCAACACTTACTGTCATTTGTTTTCTTGATGGTAGCCATTCTGACAGGAGTGAGATGGAATCTCAAAGTAAGTTTAATCTGCATTTCCCTGATACCTAAGGATGTAGAACACTTTTTTAGATGTTTATATGCCATCTGTATTTCTTCTGATGAGAACTCTCTATTTAGTTCCATAGCCCATTTTTTAACTGGGTTGTTTGATATCTTATTGTTCTGTTTTTTGAGTTCTTTGTATATTCTAGATATTAATCCTCTGTCAGATGTATAGCTGGCAAAGATTTTCTCCCATTCTGTAGGTTGTCTTTTTGCTCTATTCACAGTGTCCTTTGCTGTACAAAAGCTTTGTAATTTCATGAGATCCCAGTGGTTGATTAGTGGTTTTATTTCCTGAGCAATTGGAACTACATTCAGAAAGTCCTTGCCTATGCCAATATGTTGGGAGGGTTTCCTCTACTTTTTCTTCTAGCAGTTTCAGAATTTCAGGTCTGATATTAAGGTCCCTGATCCACTTGGACTTGATTTTTGGCATGGAAAGAGACAAAGATCTATTTTCATCCTTCTACGTATAGATATCCAGTTTTCCCAGCACCACTTGTTGAAGAGGCTGTCTTTTCTCCAATGAATATTTTTGGCATTTTTTTCAAAAATCAGATGGCTGTAGCTGCCTGGATTAATATCTGGGTCCTTTATTATGTTCCATTGATCTACATGTCTGTCTTTGTGCAAGTACACTGCTGTTTTAGTTAGTATGGTTTTAATATAACTTAAAATTGGGTATGGTGATACCACCTGCCTGATTTCTGTTGCTCAAAATTGTTTTGGCTATTCCAGGATTTTTGTGCTTCCAGATAAATTTTAGGATTGCTTTTTCTATTTCTGTGAAGAACGCCATTGGAATTTTAATGGGGATTGCATTAAATGTGTAGATTGCTTTTGGTAAGATTGACATTTTCACAATATTGATTCTTCCAATTCAAGAACATGGGATGTCTTTCCATTTCCTTGTGTCTTCTGCAAATTCTCACTTGATTGTCTTAAATTTCTCGTTGTAGAAATCCTTCATTTCCTTGATTAAGTTTATTCCAAGGTACTTTATTTTTTTGAGGCAATTGTGAATGGGAGAGATTCCCTGATTTCATCCTCTGCATGTTTGTTGTTAGTATATAGAAAAGCTGCTGATTTCTGTTTGTTTATTTTGTATCCTGCTACATTGCTAAAAGTGTTTATCAGCTCTAACAGTTTGTTGGTAGAGTCTTCAGAGTCTTTTATATATAGAATCATATCATCTGCAAATAATGATAATTTGATCTCTTCCTTTCCAATTTGTATCACTTTTATGAATGTTTCTTGTCATATTAGTATAGTTAAGACTTTCAGTGCTATATTAAATAGTGGGGACAATGAACACACTTTCTGATTTTAGTAGAAAAGCTTCAAGTTTTCCCCCATTTAGTATTATGTTGGCTCTAGGTTTGTCATAAATAGCTTTTATTTTGTTGAGATATGTTCCTTCTATTCCCAGTTTCTGTAGCACTTTTATCATGAAGGGATGTTGGATTTTGTCAAATGCCTTTCTGCATCTATTGAGATGATCATGTGATTTTTGTCATCAGACCATTTATGTAGTGTATTACATGTATCAATTTGAGTATGTTGAACCATCCCTGCATTTCTGGGATAAAGCCTACTTGGTCAGGGTGAATAATCTTTCTGATATATTCTTGTAATCTATTTGCCAACATTTTGAGAATTTTTGCATCTATGTTCATGAGGGAGGTTGATGTGTAATTTTCTTTTATTGTTCTGTCTTTGTGCGGTTTAAGGACAAGGTGATGCTGGCTTCATAGAAGGAGTTCGGTAGAATTCCTTCCTTTTCTATTTTATCAGTTTTTCTATTTTACCAGTTTGAGAAGCAGTGGTGTTATTTCTTCCATGAAGGTCTGGTGAAACTCACCAGTGAATCCATCTGGGCCTGGACTTTTTAGTTTGGAGATTTGTCTTAACTGTTTGGATCTCCGTACTTCTTATAGGTGTATTGAAATGGTTTATCTCATCTTGATTTAATTTTGGTAGGTCATATGAATCAAGGAAATCATCCATTTCTTTCAGATTTTCAAACTTAGATGTGTATATATTCTTAAAGTATGTCCTTATGATTTTCTGAATTTCTTTGGTATCTGTTGTAATGGTGCCTTTTCATCTCTAATTTTATTAATTTTTGTCTCTTCTCTCTTTCTTCTGGTCAGATTTGCTAAGGGTTTATCAATCTTGTTTATCATTTCTAAGTACCAACTCTTTGTTTCATTGATTCTTTGGATTTTTTTTTATTTCATTAATTTCTGCCATAATCTTTATTATTTCTTCCCATCTACTGATTTTTGGTTTGCCTTGTTCTTCTTTTTCTAAGGCCTTAGGGTGCAGCATTATTTACTTGTGAACTCTCTAATTTCTTAATATAGGCACTTAGAGCTAGAAATTTCCCTCTTAGGATTGCCTTCATTGTGAACCAAAGGTTTTGGTTTGTTGTATTCTCATAATCATTTGATTCTATGAATTTATTGATTTCCTTTTTGATTTCTTCAATGACCCATTCATCATCTAATAGTATACTTTTTAGTCTCCATCAATTACTATATGCTCTGTATTTTTTCTTGTTGCTGATTTATAGTTTAATTCTATTGTGGTCAGATAGAGTACAAGGGATTATTTAAATTTTCCTGTATTTGTTAAGATTTACTTTGTGTCCTAATATATGGTCTATTTTGGAGAATGTTCCATGTACTGCTGAGAAAAATGTACATTCTGCAGCATTTGGATGAAATGTTCTGTATATATCTGTTAGGTCCATTTGTTCCATGACATAATTTAATCCAGATATCTCTGTTTATTTTTTGCCAGGATGACCTGTCAAGTGATGAGAGTGGGGTTTTGAAGTCACCCACTACAATTGTGTTTTGTGTTATCTCTTATCTGAAGTCTAATAGTGTTTGTTTGATGAAGTTGGGAGCCCCATGTTAGGTGCATATACATTTAGGATTGTAATGTCCTCCTTTTGGAGTGTTCCTTTAATCAATATAAAGTGACCTTCTTTATCTTTCTTCACTAATGTTGGTTTAAAGTTTATCCTGTCAGGTATTAGGGTGGTGACTCCTGCTTGTTTCCTAGGCCCATTTGCTTGAAATACCATTTTCCATCCTTTTAGCCTAAGACAGTGTCTATTTTTTATTGACAGATGAGTTTCCTAGAGGCAACAAACACAGGATCTTGCCTTTTTATCCAGTCTGCAAGCCTGTGTCTTTTGGTTGGGGCATTGAGGCCACTGATATTAAGAGTTATTATTGAAAGGTATGTGCTTATTCCCACCATTCTTCTTGCTTGTAGTGTTTCCTGTTTTCCCTTTACTCTCTTGTTTTAAGGAGAGATTAGTGCTTCCAGTACAGGCCTTTGTACCTGCTTTTTTTTTTTGTTGTTGTTGTTTTTCCCAAGGCAGGTTCTTGCTCTAGCTCAGGCTGACCTGGAATTCACTATGTCGTCTCAGGGTGGCCTTGAACTCACGGCGATCCTCCTACCTCTGCCTCCCAAGTGCTGGAATTAAAGGCATGCGCCACCACGCCCAGCTTTTTTTTTTTTTTTTTTTTATCAGTGGGCCTCATTACCTTTTGGGGTGGCTTCCAATCTCACCAATGCTGAGTGCCCACCATGTAGAGCTGTGGATCTGGTGTTCTGATCAGCTGTGCTAGATGCCCTGCCACCAGGGGTGAATGTGTTCTCCTGAGGTTTGTGGTTCTGATGGTTGAGGGATGAGAGAGTGCAAGAAGTGTGAAGTTGTACTGGAACTGCTCGGCTGGTCCCACCGCTATCCCATTCCACAGCTCCTCAGCTGGGCTCTGCTGTCTCCCCTTCAGGTTTCTTGAGTTTGCAATGAGGCTGAAGAGGTTGGAAAACCCCCTTGTTTGTTCTCTGCTCCTGCAGTTCGGCACTGGGCTGGGTGGATCAGGGCCACAAGCACCTCAGCAGGATTCTTGCTGTTCTCTTTTCTGGTATATCTTGGTCTCTCCTGCTTCTCCACTGTGGCAGATAATAACCTATACACCTTCACGTTTTGGAAGAAGAGTATATTTTGCTGTGGTTTTGCTTAAATCCCTCACTAGGCTCGTTTGGCATGGCTCCTATGCCACCATTTTACCTGTAAGTCCCCCAGATTATCCTGCAATTTTCTTATTGTAATCAAATTTGGCTATGTTTGTGTTTAAGGGCCATTTGCAAGTCTTTCTGTGATGTTTGCTATTTGATCATGCAGGAGGTTAAATTACAAAAGCACCTTTTCCAATGCAAGTGCACAAAGTCATACATACACATAAGGTGTTACATGCTTCTGGAGTTCTTTCTCTCTCTCTCTCTCTCTCTTTTCTCTCTCTCACTCATAAAAAAATTACAAAAAACAACTTTTTCTGCTTTTTTCTTTTTCTTGCTGGGGATCAAACCCATAGTCACACACATTGGGTAACTGCTTGTCCACTGATTTTCATCCCAGCAACTATATTTTTTTTTCATGTTAACATTTAATTTAAACCAGTACAAGAACCATGCTTACAAAAAGACTGTCCAAAATAAACATGCGATATAAACCAGCAGACAATGAAACCACAGCTTCAGAAGTACCAGTTGTTGGTTTTAGACGACAGAGAACTGTTAAAATTCACAAGGAAAACCATCAATGTTTCAAGCCTCCTGAATGAGATTATATTGGACCATCTACATCAGTGGGAAATGCCCTGGCGTGTTAATGATCTCAAACAATATTCAAGTAATTTTATTCCAAAAAGCAAAAAAATAGGTCCTATCACAAGCATAATGTAGTTGTTTCAAACATTACAGGAATACGTTCACCAATCTGCGATGTGCAGTGCCTCATGGGAAATGACCTGCTCAGGAACGTTCCCCGTGGGAGCATTAGTTGTAAGTGGCCCAGATTATTTACATTCTTCCAGAAATACAAAATAAGATTTGTCCAGAAATGTTTGAAGCATTTCTTCACATACGTTGTAAAGGTTCAAACGTTATAGATTCCAGTATTATCAGTCTATTGAACAAATGAGTGCAATCATGAGTACTTTAATAGAATACAAGCTACTCTCTACTTCCACCAAATATCAGCATTTAAACTCTTATGAAAATATCTATTTATCACTAGTCCACATACAGATTAATGACACGGCTTGAATTTTAAAATCAGTCCAAACATTTTTAAGTGCACCTTCCTTAATATTTATATGAGTAGGGGGGAACAGCCAAATTTAATTTGGCAATAAACTCCTCTAACAGGAAACTTAATTAAAGTGTCAGACCAGGGTATAGGTTATGGCTATGTTTGACTCCTGAAAATAGGAGATAAAAAGGGAGGGAAAGTGCTAGTATACATTTTGCTATGCAGATTTTTAGTATGACAATAAAAAAATTAGCAACTCCCTCTTAAACAAGAGGATGTTTAATTGCACTAGGTATTTAGTAAACTTTTTAGAGACAATTCAAACATGTATTTCAGAAGTCAATTAAACAAAACAGTTAACCAACTTTTTCCCAACACAATTGCTTCAATACCAGAATAGTGATTACTATTGAGAACGCAGAGATTTTGGAATTTCAGCATAGTAACCTGAGAACAGTTTTCTTCATATGTCACTTATGTTGTCATAAATACCATACCTAATATACGTTATAATTACTAGTTGGTTCCATTTGGATATTAGATGCTATGCAGAACTTATGTAAGGCTGGCAATTTCAATACTAATGTTGACTTAGAAAACCACAACAGAGGTCCCCAGGAAAAAGTTGTTGCCAAAAAGGAAAGATCAAGATTGAAGGCTAAATGGGAATGGCTGTACCAGAAACATGTGGAATGTAAAAATTGGAATTCTGAAATCCAGAGTTACACTTGTAGGAAGGCAGGAAAAAAAAAAAAAAAAAAAGAATGAGGAAATACACTTTAAAAAAAACTGCAGATTTTAGTTACAGGAAAATTCACATAAATATCTGATGGGTATTTTAGAGCACAGGATGACAAATCTCCCTAAAAAGCAGACAGAATTTAAATTTTAAAAAAGTTTTACTAATTTCCTAATTCAATCTGTTATTTTGCAAAGCACAAGTTACTGATAAGGAGTCAGACAGGCAGTTTTAAACAATGCAGTTTATCACATCTCCTTACACCTGTTACAGAATAAGAAATGAAGAGTTCTGTGTATGTCAGGACCTTTTGGAGGACTTCTAAACTTAAAAAAAAATAAACTAAATATGCTAGGCAAGATAAGGAACCTCATAACAAATACCCCCTCTTGCAGCACTAGTTTCTCTCCTGATGCAAATTAGGTGAAATAAAATCTTATTGCTTTCATTCAAAATCATGAAAACCACTCTTCTCTCACTTGGATTGCATTTGCATTTCTGCAGGATTATAAGCAAATTCTCCCATCTGTATCAACATACCTGTTTAAGAACTCTTTTTTCTTTCTGAGGAGCAGGAATCAAACCTAGGATCTTGCAGGTGTCAGGCAAGTGCTCTATCACTGAGCCATGCCCGCAGGCCTCTGCTTAATAAATGCTTAAATTCCTGGGTCAAGTTTTCTGTCTGGAAATTGGATAAAGGAACTTTTCCATTCATTAACCAAAGTAAATACCACTCTAGCACTTGCTCAGCTCTGACCCACAACTGCTTCCTGGACACAGATAGTGAGCCAAGCAATGTTTGGAATGCAAGATAGATGCCCCGTTCAATACTGAGAAAATCCCAACTCTGACCTCCTTGTTAAAGCTGTCACAGAACCTAAAAAATACTAATAGTATGTGAATGAAAATATGCCAACATAAAGGAATGCTTGTGCTAGAATTCAAAAGACTACAGTTTTGCTTTTGCTACAATATCCTTAATATAAGAATGCACACACCAAATTTGGTTAGCTTCTATAGTCTCTAGACTCTTTTTATCAAATTAACATTCAGCAGTTACTTCTATGTTTCTTTTTAAAATACAATATGGTCACAGCAAGTATATCAGACTTCTCGCTTCATGCTAAGGGGCCATCATCTAACATGACCGGTTTGGTCAGTAATTCAGGTTTCCAGGTTAGAGTATCTTCTCATATTTAGGATAAAATAGGTGGATTTCTACTGATGTGTTGTTATTAGCTATGGTCAAAGCTAGATAAACAATTCTTACATATGGCGCAAAACTAATAACAAATATGCCCAAAATCCTAACTCTCATCTGCCACATATTCACCTATGCAAGCAAGTAGTTGGAATTTTAAAACTTAGAAGTTAATTTTATTACAAATTTCAGACACACATTAGAAAATTGTTTGACTTGGACCTTTTAAAAAGTATTAATTTCACCAAATCTAGAATATTGGCAGTGTAAAAGTATTAAACTAATATTAACACTAACAAATCAAAGGCACAGTGTTAACACATTTAAAAGAATTCGTGTTCACAAGACGTTAGGAGCAGCTTCATAATAAAGCATTAACCCAGACTCTAAACTATGTAGAAATGACATACCCTTGATTATTACAACTCATCACTTCCTAAGACTAAGCTGCTATTTTCTGTAAGAAGAAAACCGACGTCAAAACTCTGCCATAAAACTATCTCCCAGACTTTAAGAGTGAATGATTGACATAGTTTCTAGATTTGATTACAAAGAAATAGAAAACCAAAAGAGGCATAAAATATTGACAAAAAATGCAGTAAATTGTTCATGACTCAAAACTAGGTCACTTTAAGATTTTAACCCCCAAAGAATTTCAGTGATGTGACAAGTGGTAATAAGCCATTTTCACTTACAAACTGCTAAGATCCAGTCTTGGCCAAAGGAGGCAGCTGTTATCTGTCACAATCTAATATCCACTTTCCAATGGTGTCTGTACATACTGAAACTCTGAACCATAGGTTATGAAACTAGTCACAAAGCGTGCAAAATGTCCCTGGAGAAAGTAGTCCACCGACCATTCAGTTACAGGGTTTCGTTACTATGAAGATGATTTCCTCTTTGTTCAAACTTTGCACAAATGAAGAATTTTTCTTTACTGCAGGAAACAAACTAAGTAATAGTGCATTTTTAGGCATAAATAAGTATTTATGTCTGGTTCCAGTATGGTCAGGTTAACACAAAAATACTTTAGAAACACAGAAGTTCACATTAGTGGAAAATCCAAGTTTCTCGCATAACCGTGCTTCAGTTAGATCTTCAGTATTTCTTATTTCAAATACCTCGGTTAGTTCAGCTGTTTGGATAACTTATTCTCACTCCCAGCATCCATCATCTGTTGCTCAGGTTCACATCCTACAGGACTGGAGGAAATAAAGCACAGAGGGTCTGAAACTCTTCCTCCAACATGTAGGGATTTGTAACTGCACACAGCGAGGCGAGGCTGCCGTTCTGGCAGTCCATCTTTCTTTAAGTCCATCAGGTGAAATGCCCTCAAGTTCCTCATCGAGCACCGCCAGGCATTGATCCTTGTCAATTTTCATTATAATGGCAGCATTGTTGGTTTCTTTGCAAAAACAAAATTTTCTCAGCTTTTCCACTATATCTTCAGCAACATCACAAACCACCAAAGGCTCACTCATTTTCCTTCTGGCCGTCAACAGCCCGTCGCCTTCTCTGAGGTCCCTTACGAATGGCTCTGCAGCCACCTCCCTTCCTGCCCCATCGCCCGGCAGAGCCACCCCCACTCATCCACAACGGCGGATGGCAGGAGGTGCGGCTCAAAATTCCTAATTTTTTTTTGATGTACACAAATTTTTGTTCTTCTTTTCTCTAACAATTTCAGGTTTTGAATAAATTACCTACTTCCAGGTTATAAAGAAGTCCCTCCCACTCCATTAAAGGAATTTCTGGTATTTGAATGATTACATATTTTATGCTTAAATCTTTCTTTTGGGCTAAGTGCAAATAATTTTTAAATTTTTATTTATTTATTCATGGAGAGTGAGATGAGGGAAGTTAGGTACACCAGAATGAATTCCAACCACATGCACGATTTTGTGCATGGTATTGTAGTCAGTTCTGTGTTGCTGAGATGCACACCCAACCAAGCACAACTAACGGGAGGAAGAGATTCATTTCAAGCTTATGGATCCAGAGGGAGTTTCATTAATGGCGGAAGAGGAAGACGCTGCTTACTTCCATACATCCAAGCTGAGAGGAAAAACAGACAGCCAGAAAACACCAAAGAGCAGCACGAACACACTGCTCAAGCTCAGTCTGCCCTGCATATGCCTTTGGTGTGTAATTCAGATCCACCTCCAGCGACATGACCTCCTATAGCATAAATCTGCCTGCTAGAGGCTGAGGCTGCAAACTCCATTTTAATAAAACACCTGAGTCTGTGGGGCTGTAAATCAAATTCAAACTACCATATTCTGGCCCTGGACCCCATAGACTCATAACCATCTTTTCATGAAACTCCATTTTAATTAAACTTTAAACTCCAGCTTTAAAGGTCCCATAAACTTTACCAACTTTAAGACTATTCCCAAGTCCCTTGTCTCATCTGAGATTCAAAACAGTCTCTTAACTGTAAATCCTGTAAAATCAAACCAAGTTACATACTTACAACACAAAATGACACAGAGTAAAGATTTCCATTGCAAAAAGGCACAACAAGGAGAGATTGGACTAATATAAAATCAGTAACCATTAGGTGAATATCAACATCTGTAGTTGAAGTCCAACATCCATAACCAGTGATGACAGTCTCTGGATATACAATTTCCATCCCTCTAGCTAGGCTGAGTAGCCAGGAGAAAACTTCCATCCCAGCCTCTGTGGTAGTCTCTGCACCATATTGGTGTATCCAAAACATCTTTGGGTCTCCACTGAAAACCATGGTCCATCTCACAATGGCTTTACATATTCAGGGGAAGTTCCATTAATGGTGAAAGAATCTTCTTACATCTAAGCAGAGAGGGACAAAGACAAAACAGCTAGCAAGCACCAAAAAGCAGCAAGCATGCACCACTGGAGCTCAAGCTGCCCTGTGCATATCTTTGAGCTGGAATTCCGATCTGCTCCCAGTGACATGTCCCCCCCCCCCATAGCAGGAATATGCCTGCTACAGGCTGAAGCTGCAAACTTAATTTTAATAAAACACCTGAGTCTGTGGGGCCACACATTCAAATTCAAACCACCACACATGATACTGGAGAATCGAACCCAGTCTATCATGTTTTGCAAGCAAGGACCTTTAACCATTGAGCCATCTCTCCAGCCCCAAACCCTTTAAAATATTTTATTGACCATTTTCATACATGTACATAATGTATTTTAATCATAATAATTACCTTTTTGCCCCCTCTGTTGTCCCCTTCCACTGACCTCTTTCTTCTTTCAAACTAGTCACTCTTCTACTTTGAGGCCATTTTCTCCCTCTTTCACCATCTGTTATGGAATGGTGATGAGCCCAATGCTGTGCAGGTCTTGTGTGGATAGCAAGAACCACTGTGAAGTCATGAATGCAATGACCAGTTTATGTTCAGAAGACCATTCTCCACAGCACTCCTCCTTATCCTCTGGCTCTTATATTCTTTCTTCCCTTCCTCTGTTATGTCCCCTGACCCTTGAAGGGCTGGCACAGATGTGTCATTTAGTGCTTACTGCTCAACAGTCACTCATTCTCAGCACTTTGACAAGTTCTGGGTCTCCCAGTAGTCACTGTCAACTGTAAAAAGAAGCTTCTTGACCAAAGATCAAGAGCAACGTGGATCTGTGGGCATAAGTATTTAGAGGGCAATTTGATTGTCAGAGTGGATCCGTCTAGTCAGATGTCACTAGGAGCCCCATCCTGTAGAGCCTGTGACCTTCCCAGCCATAGCTTTGGACTAGGATTTCAGTACCAGACATGAATGTCTTCCATGGAGCAGGCCTCAAGTCCAATCAGAGAGCATTTGGTTACCTCCATAGCAGTCATGCTGTTGTTGCACCAGTGGATGATCAATTTTGTATCTAGAGTCTCCTGCCAGACAACATTGCTGATGACGTCTCTCCCCAGCAGCCTACATAACACTTTCTACTGCCATGCCAGCTATTATGCTTAAGTCTTCTATCCACTTAAAATTTATCTTCTGTGGAATATGAAAATTGAACATAGCTTTATAGTTCATTTATGGTTATCTGAGCTGCTGCTTTTATATTTCCAACAAAAAGTGTGTCTATCTGTTGCTTTTCCCATTCTGTTTCCTGTGATGTGCTCATTCAGGTAGCAGTATAGCCCTACTTTAATTAGAAATCATCCACAGTTGTTCTAATGTCTGATAACCCTGTTTCCCCTTCTTTGATTTTTGTTTCAGAGTCTTGCTAGCTATTTTTGCTTGATTCTTGTATCAAATCAATATTATAGTAAACTTGTATAGGTCTACTAAGATCTTTTGGTTAAATATCTATTGGGATCACATTACATAAATTAATTTGAAGGACTGGATTTTTTTTTTTTTTTAGCTAGTAACTCTATCCAAAGTATTTCATGTCTTTTGGTCAAGTATATATTTTGTTTCTTTTTGGTACATTTCATAATTTTGTCATACAGGTTTGTACATTTTTTGTTATGTCTCTATCAAACTATTTAAAGTTTCTAAGCCGGGCGTGGTGGCGCACGCCTTTAATCCCAGCACTCGGGAGGCAGAGGTAGGAGGATCGCCAAGAGTTCGAGGCCACCCTGAGACTACATAGTGAATTCCAGGTCAGCCTGGACCAGAGTGAGACCCTACCTCGAAAAACCAAAAAAAAAAAAAAATAAATAAAAAAAAAATAAAGTTTCTGTCATATATGGGGTCTTCTGAGTGGGGACAAGTTCAGTATTGATGTTAATTGGTATGTTGATATTCTTTAATCTCTGTTACTAATTTCCTTATGTTGGATCAATTTTCTTTAATTCCTTTGGGTTTCCACATGTGTAATCACATCATTTAAAGTAGTATAGTTTTAACCTCTTCATTTCTCATTATTTTGTTTCTAAAGACTGTCCTTTAATTTGTATTAGCTAATAGCTCTGTAGCAGACAGCTTCAGGTTCACTGAGATGAACTTCCAGACCAGGCACAGTTATGGAGGAAGGGATATTTATTGAAGCTTACAGATCCAGGGGAAGTTCCATAATGGCAGAAGAAACTGGCCTGCCTTCACAGGACCAAACACAGCAAAACCAAAAACCACACAGCACACTTCAGGAATTCCAACTTTGCATATCTTTAGATTGAAATCCTAAACCCACCACCACGCCTTAAGATCCACCCAGAGACACTGCCTCCAGCAAGGTGGCTGCAGATGCAAACTACAGTCTAATAAAACACTGGATATATTGGGGGCCATCGATTCTCACTACCATAGGTTCTAATAGAGAATTCATCAGTAGACTTCCTTGTCTTCTCCTAATCTCAGCAGAAAATCCTCTAATGTCTTTCCTTTATGTAGTATGCTAGTTTGGAATCTAAGTACTATGCTATATGGATGAGTCATTTGTTAATTAAATTTTTGAGTATTGTTTTAACATAAATGGACATTGTGTTTTATCAAATGCCTTTCATAAATTTGTGAAAATCAAATGATTTTTCCCTTTTATTTTTTTATTAAGGTTAATGGATTTTCTAACATCAAGCCGTTCTTGCACTCCTGGGCATAAACATCTAAAATATATTTACCTGTATATTTAGAAAAGGATGGATCCTTGAAATCTTGATGGCTGCCAATAAAAGTCAGGATTACATTCAGGCAACCCCGTGTATAAGGAGGCCTCCAAATCATTTCTTTGAGGCATCTTGAAACAGCAGTCTAAGCATCTGGTCTCTTTCATTGTTGTTGCATTATCAGAGATTCACCTTTCTGTACTGGGTGGAAAAAGAGTATACTTCCTTAGAAATTTCTACCCAATGGAGTCTGGTCCTAACCACGGGTCTGTGGACAATCACTTGTGTCCGTGCCTCTGTTTCTTCCTCTGCAAAGTGGGAATAATAACAGCACTTTCCCCACAGCATTGCTGCAACGATGTTGTGTGTGTGTGTGTGTGTGTGTGTGTGTGTGTGTGTGTGTGGACCATGGTTGTTAACATCCCTCCTTCCATTCTTGGTGTGCTGTGCCCTAGCTCCAAGGCAAAGAACTGTTCATTTGCTTTTGAAATGTAAGTGTGATTTTTGAATGTTTAGTTTTTAAATGCTTAGTGTATGAGGTGCTTAAAGATTCATGTCTAGTAATATGACTACTTCTTATAGATAGAAGACGAGAAGGGAGAGGACTTTAGTTGGGTGATTACCTCCTCCATGGGGCAGGGCTTCCCGAGACAGGCAGAGATGTGTCTGGAGCCACAGAATGCCTTAGAGTCCACAGAGAGGCTGAAACCCAGTGGTGGTGTTGGTGTGAGTTAGGTGAGCCTTGTTTTAAAACTGGGAAACCATTCAGACACAAAAGGGCAGAGGCTATGAGTCCACTATGTACCGAGGCACCCAAAATTACCAAATTTGTCACAACAGGAAGTAGACTAGTGGTTGCGTAAGACTGGTGGGAAGGCAATGGAGACTTGCTGTTTAGTGGGAACAGAATTTCATTTGGGGAAGATAGAAGAGTTTTGCAGATGGGGTTCTAATAGCTGCACAGAACCATCAGTGGGTTTTGTGGGCTTTGTGTGGGGGTTGAAGCCTGGATCTTCACATGCCAAGTCATCCTCTGCCACTGAGATATGCCTCTTGCTCAGTGGGACTACACCAGATTACTTGATATGTACACTACAAAAAATGGTGTGGATGCTGGGATTTTTAGTCAATATTTAACCACCATGTTAATTATGGAAAGAAAGTCCCCCCACAGTTTACAGCTATCCTAGCAGGTAAGCCGTTCCCATGTTTAGCCAGCACTACTTTGTTCCCCTTGGCTGGACGTGGGCCATCAAGCATCACCATAGAGGACCCAGAGGAAACCAGAGGCTTGGCTGAAGCCTTGGCTTGCCTCACTTGAAGTCACACAATCAGACTTAGCGCTGTTCTGCAGACCACTCATTCCACATTTGCTCCCAGCGGTCCTTGAACAGTCATGCCTCCAGTGTGGATCTGTCCCTGTCTCTCTCTCTAGTATGACTGACCTCTGTCATCTCTCTCTCGGACTGCAGTAGTTTTTTATAGTCTCGCTCACTGTCCATTCTTTTTCAGGCAACCAATGTGATCTTTTTAAATGTTGTTTTTAAAAATATTTTATTTTATTTATTTATTTGACAGAGAAAGAGGGAGGAGAAAGAGAGAGAGAGAGAGAGAGAGAGAGAGAGAGAGAGAGAAATGGGCACGCCAGGGCCTCCAGCCACAGCAAACAAACTCCAGACACATGCACCACCTTGTGCATCTGGCTTACATGGGTCCTGGGGAATTGAACCTGGGTCCTTTGGCTTTGTAGGCAAATGCCTTAACCACTAAATCATCCCTCCAGCTGTTTTTAAATGTTTTTTTGAGGGGGCTTTTTATATCCATACGTATGTATGTAGATATAACGTCCTGATCAGATGACCCACTTTACCATGCTTTACCTACCACAGTCCTACCCTACTCCTTCTCATCCCTTACCAGTGGCTGTGCCCCAGAGGAGAATGACTCCCGTCCCCTGGCAACCTTTAACTCATTAGCTCATGAGGGCGGGAGCCTCTCAAACCCCGCCCCTGCATATGACAGACTATCGACTGGCTTCATCACATGCAGGTCTTGCACAGGTGACCGCAGCCAGTGTGAGTTCATGATTACAGTGAACTTTCATGCCTGAATGCCAGAGTTCCACACTGGTCCCCCCTACTTTCCAGCTTACATTCTTCTTGCAAGTTCCCTGGAGCCCTGGGGGAATGATGTATATATGTATATCTCATGTGATCTTTAAAAAAATATTTTTATTTATTTATTTCAGAGAGAGAGAGAGAAAGGGGAAGAGAGAGAAAGAATGGATGTAACAAGGCATCCAGCCACTGCAAACAAATTCCAGACACATTTACCACCTTGTGCATCTGGCTTACGTGGGTCCTAGGGATTGAACCTGGGTCCTTTGGCTTTGCAGTCAAGCATCTTAACTGCTAAGCCATCTCTCCAGTCCACCTCAGTGTGATCTTTTATTTATTTATTTATTTTTGGAGAGAAACAGAGAGAGAGGAAGACAGATAGAGATGGGCATGCCAGCAGTCTCTCAGCTGCTGTGAACAAAAATCCAGATGCATGCGCCCCCTTGTGGTCAAATGCGGCATTGTGCCCTTGCGTCACTTTGCATCTGGCTAAACGTGGACCAGGAGATTGGAACCCGGTTCTTAGGCTTAGCAGGCAGGCACCTTAACTGCTAAGCCATCTCTCCAGGCCCAGTGTGATCTTTTATTTTTTACTTTTTATTTATTTTTTATTTTTTTGGAGAGAGACACAGAGAGAGAGAGAGACAGAGTGAGAGAGAGAGAGAGAGAGAGAGAGAGAGAGAGAAAGACAGAGATGGGCACGCCAGCCACTGCTGCTGCAAACGAAATCCAGATGTGTGCGCCCCCTTGTGGTCAAGTACAGCATTGCACCCTTGCGTCACTTTGCATCTGGCTAAACGTGGGACCTGGAGATTGGAACCGCTGGAGATTGGAACCAGTGTTCTTAGGCTTAGGAGGCAGGTGCCTTAATCCCTAAGCCATCTCTCCAGCCCGAGTGTGATCTTTTTAATCCATGAAGCAAAGCATACATACCGTAAACACCAGTCCTCATCTTCCCAAAGAATGAAATGGGTTCTTTGCCAATACACCAACACACCAACAAATTTAGAGTACCCAGATTCTTGTCTTATGAATTTAAAGAATTAAAATCCATAGACCAGAGGGTAAGGTTTAGATTAAGAGAAGGAAAGGGAAGAAAGTATAGAGAGTTCCTGCCATGTGGAGGGCAGGAGGAGGTAGAGAGGCCATGTGGGGGAAGGGGGGCAGACTTCCCTTGTCTCTTCTCAACCCAGCTGGGCCGAGACAAAGGAAGCTTTCTAGAACCTCAACGTTCAGGAGCGAGGCTAGTCCCTGGCACGCATCTCTTTATCATCTTACCATGGTGTGTTTCACCTTTCAGCTCAAGTAAGCCAGAGTGAGGGCTGCTCAGTCTGGTGATGCCTAGAGTGAGTCTTCTGCTTTCCGGTATTGATGTGACTGAAAAGGCATATCTCAAATGGTAGGAGATGTGGTGGCTGAGGTCTTCAGATCTGCTCACATTTTTTATCTTTCATACTGCAGATTTCCACTCAGCACCTGTGGTGTGGATATTACACACGCAGGGTTTGGTATAGAAGAGGAATAATATCCATGTTTTAAATCTGTGTCAATTATAGTTGTAGACAGAACTTTGCAACTCATCCAGGTCAAGGTCAGTTCAAACAGAACCTGTCAGCTGCCCTGCAGACACATCTCCCTTTAGACAATAGTAATATACAGACTCAGGAGTAGGTGGAGTTTATGCATCTCAAAGCCCATTTTCTCTGAATTCTGAAATTGTATCGGTTACTTTCTCATGCTGGGACAAACTATCTGACCAAAAGCAACTTAGGGAAGGTAAGAGTTTGGAGTTTATTACCCTACAGTTCAGAGGGACTTTGATGGTGAGAAAAGCATGACAGGAGCAGGAAGTCAGAGTCACACTGTCACATCAGCAGGAAGAAGAGAGAGGAGAGTAAGAGAATGAATAATAAGAGGGGCCAGGCTATAATACCTCAGGGCCTGTCCCCAGTGACACATTCTTTCAGCAAGGCTGCACCTCCTAAAGGTTCTGCTACCTTCAAAAATGGTGCCACTTTTCTGGAGATAGTGCTCAAATACATGAGCCTATGGGGAATCTTACATTCAAACCACCACATTCTGCCCAGGCCCCTATGGGCTCCATGGACATCTCACGATGTAAAATGTATTCAGTCTACCTTTAAAAGCCCCTATAGTTTTTATCAGTCCCAACATTGTTTGAAAGTTCAAAGTCCAAAGTCTCATTTGAGATGTAAGGCATTCTCTGAACTGTGAACCCTGT
This sequence comes from Orientallactaga sibirica, assembly GCA_036365145.1. NCBI lineage: Eukaryota > Metazoa > Chordata > Mammalia > Rodentia > Dipodidae > Orientallactaga > Orientallactaga sibirica. The sequence goes on along the minus strand of JAEOAD010002712.1, from coordinate 4,405,852 downwards.
GAAATCAAAACACAAGTTAAACTTTTAACCTGAGCCTTTGTGCAGCATTACATTCAAAACACTATGATAATTATTTCAGGAAAATGGAGTACTTAATGATGCACCCTATATTTTGGTTTTGACTGTCTTCATTCTCCCCTACCCAGAGTCCACAGTCTATATATAGTTAAGACATGCAAGAATCTTGTCAATGAGAGGTGGCCAACAAGGAGTCCTGTTATAACATCAGGGGTCACCAGCCACTAGTCACGTAGGCTGAGAGGAGATGCAGGCTTGATAGGCTGCTCCGGGAATGGGGCAGGAGTGGAGCCAGGTATCCACAGTGAGGACCTGGACAGTCCAACCCCACCTGGGGGAAGTCCTCTGTCTGTTGACCAGAGGGACAGAATTCACTGGGCCTCACTCAGACAGGGTGCCAACCCAGGAGGCCCCTCTCTAGATGGATGTAGCACCAGCTGTCCTCTGGCATTGGGATCTATCAGTGTGCATGACGGATAGCAGGGCCCCCCAGTGTCTTCACTCAAGCAGGGCACTGGCTCAGTCTCAGTGGTTCAGGAGCAATGAGCATGTGACTTAGAGGAAAGAGAAACCACGGCCATTCATTCCGATGAAGCAATCTGTGGTGTGAAAAGTCTATATCCTAAGCAGTACCCCAGCACTGAGGGCCTGGAGGGGCAGGGCTGGAGCAGCAGGTGTGGACTCTTTGCATGTCCCTGCTCAGGGAAGACCAGCCATGGGACAGCATGCTTCCAGGTGGAGAGCTCTAGGTGGGGATCAGAAGACCACAAGAACTACTCTGTGGTCCTTTGTGTTAAAATGTACTGTGGGCTGGAGAAACGGTTCAGTGAGTGAAGTGCTTGCTATACAAGCAAGGGGACCTGAGTTTGATTCCCAAGAACTCACATAAAGAAAGCAAACATGGAGGCGCATGCTTATAATCCCAGTGCTGGGGAGGCAGAGACAAGTTTGTCCCTGGGGCTTCCTGGAGAGCTTGTCTAGTTGAATCTGTGAGCTCTGGCTTCAGTAAGAAACACCGTCTCACTGGCGAGTGACTGAGAAAGGCACCCGATGCTGACCTCTGGCCTCCACATGCACATTCACTCACATGTACACCTGTACATACAAACGTGCATGCTCACATGCACAAACACTACATTCACATACACACACAACACTAAATAATTGCAGAAAATACATTTCATTTATTTTTAAAGCAAATGAACACCTGAGAGTGTCATAGAAATGACTCAGTCATTGCAAAGGGGCAGTGTACCTGGAACCCCCAGGGCCTTCATTTGCAAAGAGAGCTCAGATTCACAAGATGCCTTGGCTCTCAGAGGCAGTGGCTCTGTGTTGGAGTCACCTGGACGGTCTGTCCTGTTGACGGAGTGGGCTCCATCCTGACACTTCTGAGCAGGATGTGGGGCCTAGGCATTTTCATTCCCAATAGTACCTCTGCTTCTGTCCCCCAGGGCCCACCGTGGGAGCCAGTGGGCAGTGTCATTTACTACTTCACTATGCGCAACATGTAAATTTGGGCAGTTTTTAGTCAACTTCGTCACTGCTATGAATATGTTTTATTTATATGCTTGTCTTTGTCTCCCCTAAACAGGTATTTTGATGTTGGACTCCATAAGTTCTTAATCAGGTAAGCCAGTTCTGTTGTTATAGATGCTATTGACTAGCATGTTTATTCTGGAAGAATGCAACAGAAAAACAGTATTAAATGATGGCAATTGAACACATGTCAGGAAAACATTGCTAATACTGTGTATGAGTGCCTGTGCGTATGTGTGTGTACCACAATTACACATGAAAAAATAATCAAGGAAATCCATTTGAAGGGGTTTGTATCTGAAGTGAGAGTCAAGCACATCTCAATCCCCTGTTCTTGCTGATGGAAAGAGAACTAAGAAAGAGAACAGTGATGGCTGTATCCAGACTCAAGACCTATCACCCATTTTTCCCCCATTGAGTTTAATTTTTTTAAATGAATCTATTGTTTGTGTTATAGTCATAAATGTACAACCTTGTTCAAAATTGAGATTACATGCAGCAGTTCATAACCTAGTTTATTGGTGCCTTTTCACCAGAGCTGGCTTAAGGGTCATATTAATTTCAAACAGCAATTTAACAGAAGTTAGATGGAAATATGCCAGATTATTAAAAGTGTATGTGAGCATGCATGTAATTATTAAAATCAACTTTGTTGTATTTCCTAAATTTTTTGTCCATCTATTAATTTAATAAAGAAAAAAATTATTAAAATACCTGTCAAAATATATAAGGAAAGCAATAAATGGTGACTGAGGAATTCACTGTGAATGAAGATTGTAAGGGACATCTGCTGTCAGCAGACGGATTTGCTGTGTTCCAGGATGTGACCTGCCATGCCATTTAATTCTAAGAGTTTGCTGGCAGCTCGCCTGCAACTTTTACATGGGTGTTGTAGGGGCTCAGCCTGTCACAACACATGACTGTCTTTCAACTTTCTCTCCTCCCTGGGGGTAAATGTCAACTTGACATATCCTCTGTGTGGGGTTGTATGTGGAGGTGATAGTGGACACTCTGTGTTGGGTTGCACGTGGAGGTGATAGTGAACACTTGGTGCATGGTTGTATGTGGAGGTGATGGTGTATGCTCTGTGCTGGATTGTATGTGGAGGTGATGGTGGATGCTCTGTGCTGGGTTGTACGTGGAGGTGATGGTGGACTCTCTGTGCTGTGTTGAACGTGGAGGTGATGATGGACACTCTGTTTTGGGTTGTATGTGGAGGTGATGATGGACACTGTGCTGTGTTGTATGTGGAGGTGATGGTGGACACTCTGTGCTGGATTGTACATGGAGGTGATGGTGGTTGCTCTGTGCAGGGTTGTACATGGAGGTGATGGTAGACACTCTGTGCTGGGTTGTACATGGAGGTGATGGTGGATGGTCTGTGCTGGGTTGTACATGGAGGTGATGGTGGTCGCTCTGTGCAGGGTTGTACATGGAGGTGATGGTGGACGCTCTGTGTTGGGTTGTACGTGGAGGTGATGGTGGACGCTCCGTGAATGGTTGTATGTGGAGGTATTGGTGGACGCTCTGTGCTGGATTGTACGTGGAGGTAATGGTGGACACTCTGTGCTGTGTTGTACGTGGAGGTGATGATGGACACTCTGCTTTGGGTTGTATGTGAAGGTGATGATGGACACTCTGTGCTGTGTTGTATGTGTAGGTGATGATGGTTGCTCTGTGCTTAGTTGTACATGGAGGTGATGGTGGATACTCTGTGCTGGGTTTACATGAAAGTGATGGTGGATGTTCTGTGCTGGATTGTACGTGGAGGTTATCGTGGACATTTCGTGCTGGATTGTACATAGAGGTGACAGTGGACGCTCTGTGCTGGGTTGTACATGGAGGTGATGGTGGTCTCTCTGTGCTGGGTTGTACATGGAGGTGATGGTGGACGCTCTGTGCTGGGTTGTACATGGAGGTGATGGTGGACGTTTTGTGCTGGATTGTACGTGGAGGTGATTGTGGACATTTCGTGCTGGATTGTACATAGAGGTGACAGTGGACGCTCTGTGCTGGGTTGTACATGGAGGTGATGGTGGATGCTCTGTGCTGGGTTGTACATGAAGGTGATGGTGGACGCTCTGTGCTGGGTTGTACATGGAGGTGATGGTGGTCACTGTGTGCTGGGTTGTACATGGAGGTGATGGTGGTCTCTCTGTGCTGGGTTGTACATGGAGGTGATGGTGGTCTCTCTGTGCTGGGTTGTACATGGAGGTGATGGTGGACGCTCTGTGCTGGGTTGTACATGGAGGTGATGGTGGACGTTTTGTGCTGGATTGTACGTGGAGGTGATTGTGGACATTTCGTGCTGGATTGTACATAGAGGTGACAGTGGACGCTCTGTGCTGGGTTGTACATGGAGGTGATGGTGGATGCTCTGTGCTGGGTTGTACATGAAGGTGATGGTGGACGCTCTGTGCTGGGTTGTACATGGAGGTGATGGTGGTCACTGTGTGCTGGGTTGTACATGGAGGTGATGGTGGTCTCTCTGTGCTGGGTTGTACATGGAGGTGATGGTGGTCTCTCTGTGCTGGGTTGTACATGGAGGTGTTGGTGGTCTCTCTGTGCTGGATTGTACATGGAGGTGATGGTGGATGCTCTGTGCTGGGTTATACATGGAGGTGATGGTGGACGCTCTGTGCTGGGTTGTACATGGAGGTGATGGTGGATGCTCTGTGTTGGGTTGCACATGGTGATGATTTGGCAGAGGTTCTGCCTGTGTCTTCCTCTTCTTTCAGGATCCATGTGCACTCTAGTTTTCCCCAAGAGGTCAACTGCAGATGGTAGAATGTAAACTATTCCACATGACACAGGAGGGATGCAGGAACAGCAGACATGGGAGAAGCAACCAGGAGCTTCCAGATCTGAGGGTTTCAGAAAAAGCTCTGCTGAAGACTCCTGAATCATTGTTGTGTTTGCAGAACAGGGGGTGCAGCTCCGTGTCATGCTGGCTAGTGCTTTAGAGCTGAGCACCTTCCGTGTAGCTTAGGAACTTGGTATTTGTACCCTTCTGACCGAACTCTTCACTTAATGCCTTGTGATGGACAAAGGTTTGATCTTTCTGACTGTCGTAATTTTCTTCAGGGCGTGAGTCATGTCATAATCACCTCTTAGTGATTCCATTCAGAAAGATGTACTCCACGAGCCTTCAGCAGACAGTTGTGTTAGGGACAATGTATGCAGTGTCACGAAGGAGGTTGTGACCACTGGGAAGGTGGCTGTGCCACCTGGGATGACCATGGAGTCATGTTCTTAGATGTTGATCATGAAACCCACCATGTGGTGCCTGCAAGGGCCTGTCTGGGATGTGGCCATTTGCAAAAGAAAATTCATGTTTGGTGGAAAGGTTTTCCTGAGCTTATCTTTGTCAGGCTTGTGGCGTGAATAGGAGTCCTTGTCTCTGGGCTCCCATCTCCATTTCCTTGTCTGGATGCCAGATTCCCGTCATTCCTCCTAAGTGGACTCTGGAGCCAAAGGGAGAAGTCCCGTGCCTCCCCATAGCTGGTACTAGGACCTCTGGCTGGGCAGACATATGACACCCGAGCCTGTCACGTGAAGCAAGCACATCTGGTGAGGGAGGCTTCTCGTTCCCTCACTTGTGCAGGACGAGCAATCCCATGTGCTGCTCGTGACTTGGTGCAGACGGCTCTTCTGGCGGCACACTGGCCTCTGGGAGCTGCTCTCTTGATCCGTTTCATGACAGCGTAAAGACTCCAAGGGTTCTTGCCGTGCCTCCCTCCCCTCCCAGCTTGGGAGCTGGATGGTCATGGTCCCTGGGAGCAGACTCCTCTGTCTCTTCTTGCTGTGGAGATGGGCTGAGCCCCATTCACCATTGAGCGCATTGATGACATTTGCTGGAATCGATGACTGAAGCCATGTTGAAGAGGGAGGGTGCAAGGACATTTTCAGTGACACCTCTTAAGTTAAGCTCCATGAGGGGGAGAGGAGATCAGAGCAGCTGGTGGAGAGGGCGGCATGAGGGGTTTTTACTTTTTTCTTTTCATTGAGAAAACCCTGTTTAGTCGACAGAGGGTTTTCAGCACCTTTGGGACTAGAGAAAGTGTTTTCAGTGGGTGGGAACATGCAGAGCACGATTGCTGGCCAGTCAGCAGGCCGGCAGCAGCCAGAGAAAAAGGGCATGTTCCTTCAGACTCAGGCCTAGAGGAGATGCAGGGGCTGGCGGGGGCGGGGGGCAGAGAAAGAGAGACAGAGAGAGAGACACACAGAGAGAGACACAGAGAGAGAGACAGAGAGAAAGAGAGGACTGGCACTCGACTCTTTCAGAGGAAAGGGTGTTTCCCTATGTAGAAAGGGAACATGAAAGGCATCGGCATGCTCTGTCTTTGTTTCTCAGTTAACTGTGTTTACTGGCTCCGACACTCCTAGTGTGTCCTCTGGGTTGTCAGGCTGTGTCAGGATTGCATCAAAGAAAGTGCAACAGGCCTGAACTTAATCAGCTGCATCTTTGGTGTGGGTAGAAGTAATGTGGTCTTCTGGTGTGACACAAATTTCCCCAGAGCTCTGTGATCTGTGTGGAGGGTGGAGCTTCCTTGTCAGTGGCCAGTACAGCAGTGGACTCTGGGCAGGCGAGAGCTGTCAGTCACCGTGGGATGTGAGCAGCTTTGTTTCGGGTGTTGTATGATGACTGGAGATGAACAGTGAGCGCAATCCTGTGTGTTACAGAAGTCAGAAGAGACTTTCGGGGAACAGGAATGATGAGACTAACCCCAGGAGAAGGTAGCTAGCTGGACTTCTTCCCACGTCACCACAAAAGAAAAGAAATGTCCAATTTGGGAGGAGAGATTCTAGAGTAAGACACTTCTGCTTCATTATACTTAATAGGCAAGCTTAAATGTAGTTTAGTTTTGACAAGGAAATAAGCTGTTTTAAAAATTTGGTTCTTGCATTTTTACCTTGTCCAGAATTATAGCCAGACCACTCTTCTGCATTTGTTTGCTTGTTATAGAAATTTACTTATTTGAGGGCGAGAGATTGTGGAAGAGAGAGAATGTGAAAGAGAGAGAGAGAATGGGTGTGCCAGGGCCTTTGGCTGTTGCAAATGAATTCCAGATGCATGCACCACCTTGTACATCTGGCTTATGAGGGTCCTGCGGAATCAAACCTGGTTCCTTTGGCTTTGCAGGCAAGCCCCTTAACCACTAAGCCCTCTCTCCAACCCTGTTTTCTTTTAAGATGGGTTCTTGCTATAGTGCTCAGGCTGTCCATGAACCCTTAGTCTCTGGTGATTCTCCTGCCTCAGCTCTCAAGGAGGGAACTTCAGGTGTTCAGTGATGTTCTGGGCGGCATCTGTCCTTTTTAAGGCAGATGGTGCGCAGTAATCGTGGTGGTTCACTTCATTGTCAACTGATGGGTTTTGCAACGACCCAGGCACACACCTCGGGACATGTCTGTGACGCTTTTCCAGAGACGTTTAACTGAGGCGTGAAGACCCACCCTGGATGAGGATGGTACCATCCTATGGGCTGGGGCCCTGGACGGTATACTAACGAAGGAGAAATGGAGGGATCATATGGAGCTTCAGCATGTAGCGCCCTCTGCTTACTGTGAAGGCCCTGTGTCCAGCTGCCCTGGGCTCCTGCCTCCGTGGCTTCCTTGCCATGAGGGATTGCTGTGCTCTCACACTGTAAGGTCACCTGTCCTGTTCACTGTCTTTTGTCCAGTATTTTGTCACAGCTATATGAAGAAAAACTAATACAGAAAATTGGTTTCAAGGAGTGGGGCCAATGCCTCTGTAAACCTGACCATGTGGTTCTTGGGTCTTTGGAACAGCTCTGCTGGAAGAAAGTGGACAAGTGTGGAACATTTTAGAATGCTGTAAGCAGAGCTTCCTGGGCCGACCTGGTGGGAGTCTGGAGGGGCGGAGCGCTGAGAGAGCCACAGACAGTGGCAGCCTTGCTCGTGAGGTTTCAGAGAGGGCTAAGAAGGACCCTGGGGACTGGGATACAGGCCGTTCATGTGATTTTTCTGGATACAGAAGAATCTTGCAACCTCCTTCCCTGTCCTGAGGACTTGAGTGAGATGGAATTTAAATGTAATGGGCTAATTTCTTTGGTGGTAAAGGAAATTTTAATTCAGCATAACATTTAGGCTGTAGCAGTTATTGCTCACAGCATTTATTGAAGTTTATAATGCAAATTCCAGCAGAAAGATAAGGGAAAATGTGCGGTTTAGTAAGGAAAGGAGCATGAGTGAATTTAAAGTTGCAGGCAGGTAGGTGTAGACAAAACGTCTGCAATCATTAGAGAGATTAGCACAGTTAACAAGAAACCTCACACTGTCTACTGAGGCTGCGTGAAAGAAAGATGCTCTGATGGCAGAATCCAAACTTGTAAAAATGCAAATTTATTTGAAAAAAGAGATCTTGAATTGAGAATGCATGCCTCCAGAGGTGTCTCTGCTGGAAGAAAACCACCTGGGGATGCGGTTTTTTTTTTCATACTTGGCCACAAAAATGCCCAGAAAATAATACACCTGTGGTAGAAGGGATCAGAGGACATCTTACCCTGGTAGCAGAACTTGGCACTGTTGTCCACATGGGGCTGGTTCTGCAGGCATACGTTCATGAATCTAGTCCCGCCGCAGACAAGTGTGGGCTGAAAACAAACTGGAGACGTCAACTATGAGTCAGTGTGGCTTTCTTTGTCATGGTCACCACAAAGTGACACCTAAGATGGGTCTCACTACTTTGCTCAGGCTGACCTCCAAGCCCTTGGGCTCAACTGATCTCCCACCTCAGCCTTCTGAGTAGCTGGAAGTACAGGTCAGCTCCGCTGTGACCAGCTCTGGCCCAACCCTCTTGAGGTGGACAGTGCCAGCCACAGAAGTTACTTGTCATGTCCACCACCATGTGCAACTGGCTTACGTGGGTACTGGGGAATTGAACCAGGATCCTTAGGATTTGTAGGCAGATGCCTTAACTGATAAGCCATCTCTCCAGCCCCCATTTTAAACTTTTAACTCCCCTTGTGGTTTGTGAACAGAAGTAAACCAGCTGTGTGGTGCCCCTGTGGAAAGATATTTTAAATAAAGGAAAGGGAGGATTAAAAAAAGGAGAAAGGAAGTCAGACTTAGGCTCCAGAGACAGGCAGTGAAAGTGTAGGCAAAGTTAATTAGAGCCCCAGGCTGTGTCCCTGCTTCCATGTTCTCATCCCTTTGGCTCCATCTCCTTAACATCTTGCATGCGCTCTCCTCTCAAGGTCTGATGAAAGGGTGAGCCTCTTTGTCTGTGCCCTGGGCTTCTTCCCTCTCAGAGCTATCCCGAGCGTTTACATAAATCACCCTCCACACCCACAGGTGCTACGTGCAAGACTCAACTCACCACAGGTTTAAAATACTCAGTGAGGGGCTGGACAGATGGCTTAGCAGTTACAGCACTTGCCTGCAAAGCTAAAGGACCCAGGTTCAATTCCCCAGGACCCACACAAGCCCGGTGCACAAGATGGTGCATGTATCTGGAGTTTGCTTGCAGTGGCCAGAGGACCTGGTGCACCCATTCTGTCTCTCTCTATCTGCCTCTTTCTTTCTATTGCTCTCAAATAAATAAATAAAATAAAATAAAAACAAACTACTCAATGAAAAATTTGCCTCTGTACTGAGCATGTATAGCCCTTTCCTTGTCATCATTCCCTACACAATCCCAGGGAGTCCGGCAGAACAGCTTGTTACATAACATTTACATTGCACTGGACACTATGTAGCCTTGAGGTGACTTCAAGTGCATGGCCAATGTGTGGATGTGTGGAGGTCATGTGCAAATACTATGCCTTTTTGTTTTGCTTTTTTGTGAGGTGGGGTCTCCTGCCTCTGTGTCCCAAGTGCAGGGATCCAAGGCGTGTGCCACCATGCCCCACTATGGTGCTGTTTTATAAAATAAGGGCTGTGAGCAGCTCCTCGTTGTTCTGGAATGCTGAAAGGGGTGGGGGTGGGCACTCCTGCATCCACTGCCTGACAATACTCACCTGTCTGGCTGACTGTGCAAATTCCTCAGCACGCCTGGGAGCAGCAGGGACTCACACCAGGCTCTTTGGTCTTCACCTGCGCCTGAGAGTCACTGGTTTGAGTGTCCACACCCTGTCCTCACTGTCCATCCCATGCTGTCTCCTCCCTGCTTCCACCCTCCGGTCCTCTGAGAACAATGCCTGTGGAGCTTTCCCACCCTGGGATCCTAGACCTCTGAGCTCAGTGGAGCCTGTGCTATGGAGGGATTGGGTGTGGGGGGGTCAGTATGACTTTATGCTTGGGGATGTTTGGAACCCCTATCCTTAAATATATATTGTGTGCACATGTGATCCCGTGTGTCCGTGCACATGAATGTGTTTGCATATCTCCCCCTCGTACTGAGCAGGGTCTGATTCATCTGCTTGGCTCCTGTCCTCACTAATTTCTATTTCTATTATCTCTAGGAAACTCAGAAATCTATGAATGCATTTTAGCATTTTTGAAAAAAAAATTATTTATTTGAGAGAGAGGGAAGAGGGAGAAAGAGAGAGAGAGAGAGAGAGAGAGAGAGAGAGAGAGAGAGAGAGGGAATGAACATGGGCGCTCCAGGGTCTCCAACTATTGCAAACAAACTCCAGATGCATGAGCACCTTGTGCATCTGGCTTACATGGGTCCTGGGTAATCGAACCTGGGTACTTAGACTTTACAGGCAAGCACCTTAACTGCTAAGTCATCTTTCCAGCCCCATTTTAGCTTTTAAAACTATGAAAAGACAGTAATTATTTCCTTTTCATTTAATCCGATTATTTGTGTAACTATGCTGGTGCCAGGACGAGACAGTGTCCCTACTCTTCCTGCGTGGACAGTCATTTATTTATGTACTCCTAAGCAAGTGCTGGGAGAAGTCAGACAGTACTCCTTTCTACTTGGTTCCATTCCGTGCAGCAAGCACTCACCACTCTGGGACAGTAGGGACGGGTCAGGGACCATGAAAGTGAAATAATTCAGGCACAGGTGCCATGAGCTCCTCACTGGAGGGACAAGACTTCACGGGGCTCCTGGCAGCAGATGACAGAAAGCAGTGGCAGAGCTGCGGGGCCAGGCTCATCCACAGGCGGCAAGGTCAGCTTTCAAGATGAATGGATTCTAGAGATCTGCTTTACCATGGCGTGTCTGTAACTGGCCGCACAGTGCTGTACACTTAAAAGTCTGTTAAGAGAGTCGGTGACATTTAAAGCATTCTTACGATGAGAACATTTTCACAACGCAAAACCAAACCAAGTCAACAAGCACAGGTGTGAGTGCCACCTTAGGCAGCTTGGGCACTGAGGCCTCCCTGTGGAAGGAGTGGGGCACACAGCCAGAGGGCCGTTTGGACTAGACCTCTCCAGGCTGGCCAAAGGGCAAGCTGCGGGGTGCAGGCATGTAAAGGAACATGTGTGAGGAGCAGAAAGGAGCCCTGGTCCCGGAGTGTGTGGAGAGCTGCAGGAAGGGGGAAAGGCAGATGATACCAGAAGTGGGACGTGGTGGCACACACCTGGAATATAGTATTTGGGAGGCTGGCTGGGGGATTGTAAGTTTGAGGCTAGCCTGGGCTACATAGGGAAACCTTAATAAAAACAACAAAAATGTATATGCCAGCAGAGCCATTGTGGGGTTGGTGCTTGCCTTAAAAGCAAGAGGACCTGAGTTGGATTCCTACAACCCACGATGGCAATTACTGTAATCTTGGCGTGAGGCAGATCCCAGGGGCCAGACAGTCTAACCCTATCAGTGAGCTCTAGACTAATGAGAGCCCCTGTCCCCAAAAGGCTGAATGACCCAAGGAACAAGTTGTCCTAAAGTGGTCTGAGGTTGTCCGCGGGCCTCTGCATGTGAAGTATACACATGTGACACACACGCACACACTAGGGTCCTTTCCTAGCACCCATCAGTGAAGACCCTTGCTGGAGAGCACATTCCTGGGCCCCGGGCTCAGCCCCGTGGAGTCTTTCGAGTCCTTTCCTATCCTTTCTAGAACTGCTGGATGGAAGGGTCTTGATGGCATTGCCCCACAGTTCCTCAGGTTCAGTTCTGAGATGCTTCTCTGACCCCCGCTCACTCTGTCCCGCTGCTCCTGCCGGGGAGGAGTCTTTGTAGGCATTTTTCATCCTCACAGCTGTGCTGTCCTTGGACTTGTTAATTAGAAAATCCAGATACATCAACAAAACCAAAAGAAACCTCCACCTGCTGCACTGAATGCACGATTCAGTTCCTCCCGCACATGGCTTCTACCAGTACAGTTGTTGCTATGAGTAAATGTATCTTTTGATAAAATTGCAGTCAGTCTCTGGTGGCTAGCTGAAATCTCTACAATGTGGCGATGTATCTTAAGTGTGAAGGGCCCCAAGTCAGGGGTGCTTTAAATCCACAGTCCCTAACCTGTGCAAATGGCCTATTGACTTGGCAGGTCATTTGTTTTGTGTGGTCCTTGCCACCTTCTGTTAAATACCCTCTCTGTGCCCGAGGCTGTCTTTCCTCCTTGTGAACTGCGGCTCAGAGCAGAAGCCAGAAACAAACACCCTTTCAAAGGTTTAGAGGCCCCATGCTTGAGATTTAGATTCTGAACAGTCCTGTGTGGATGGAAGTGGGACCCAGTACTGGTGAGACACCAGCTTTTAGAGGCAGGGGTGCTAGGGTTGAGCCCCACTCTCAGCCCCTCTGATGGGGACACACTAGCCCTGAGTCCAGTGGCAGGTAGGGAAGGGCCCTACTGAGCCGAGGTGGTATCGTACATCAATGGCTCCTGATTGCGTTGCCTGCCAAGCTGTGTCTGAAACACCGATGGAGGTTGTACAAGCTACCGGGTTTCCTTAATGAGCTCTTTTCGGGGTTGAGCTAACTCGAGTGCATTCTATTATTTATAAAGAAGATAACTAAGGCAGCCACTTAGCCGATGGACGTGGAGATGCTCAGCAGGGGGAGTGCATGATCTGCACTCGGCTTTGTCCATCAGCTGCATCGATTCCACAGACCAGAATTAAACAAAATTGTGGCTATTTTTGCATGGGTGCTGAAGCGTGCTGGGAGATAAAGGGCACGGGATCAGACGCTGGAGACGGGCCTGGTCCCCCGACTGCTCTCTTGCCGCAGGGATTTTGTGCAAATCACTTCTCCTGCTTGGGCCTGAATTTTCTTATTTGTGAAATGAGAGAATTGGGCCAGATAAACTACAAGGTCCCTACCAGTCTCAGCAGCTTCTGCTGAGCAGAGCTGTCATTTCTAATATTAGCGACCAGCTTGTGGCGTCTGGATCAGTGCTAGCCGACACACTGGCTGCTCGTCCCGTGTGACTATTTAAATCTAAGTTAATTAAAATTCAATCAAGTTACCAAGATATTGTAATCAAATATGAAACAGATATTTGACATCTGCTCCCCTAGTTCTTAGCACAGGATTCCTAAAACCCTTGTAAATGGGGACACTGGGAGAACCTCTTGTTCTGATGTTTGGTCTTGGAGCCCAGTTCCTGACATGGAGTTCCCAAGACCTGGGTGCTGGGAGCACCAGTTACGGCTCCTAAATCCCTTGGAATTTTCGGAGTTACAGGAGCATCTTTCATTCTGATGAAGCAAACCATAATAGCCTCGTGGACAGCTTCAGGATGGGGGCTGGTTGCCAGGGGAACGAGTCATGTGGGTAGAAGGTGACCACACTCAGTCTCACCCTATCACCCCACAGCTGGGTAGGGGAGGAGGTGCAGGTTCTGTGGTGCAGTGGTCAGTGACACAGTCAATTAACCCGAGGTGCAAAGCCTCATGAAAGCCCAAGGAAGAAGGTTCAGGAAGCTTCTGGGTGAAGAAACACATGGAGGTTCTGGAGGATGCACGCCTAGCGAGGACAACGAAGCTCTGTGCCCCCGTGAGCCACTGTAGCCTTGGGCAGCTCCCGTACCTGGCTGCTTATCCCAAAGCATGGCTGGCCTCTGGCTTCTGAGCTGGAGGCTCTCTGATGGGCGCAGCCCTTAGTCTATGGCTCTTACCACCTCCAGGTAGTAGTGTCAGAACTGAACCAGAGGCTGGGGTCCTCTGGGGAGTAGATGATCTGGTGACAGACAGGTTCTGAGTTCTTGGCATGGTAGTTTAAAAGCCCCTCAGTTTCAAGAGCCCACTTTTAAGTGTGCAGTGGCCACAGTAGCTACTAGCTGTCCCATGGCAGCAGAAACACAGCACTTGTCCATCATTGTGTGGCTGGGTCAGGTGACAACAGGTTCTTCCTCCCTCAGAGAGATGCTGAGGTTCTGGTCCATGTCTAGTTGTCACTCAGTCATTAGCAACCACCCGAGTCACTCACTTTGCCCCACACAGACACGCTGCCTCCTTTCTTTGTCCCTGCACCCCAACCTTGCTTTCCCTATCTCAGAAACTGGTAGCCCCCCCCCCATGCACCAAGACAGAAATATCAGGATTATTCTAGAAATTTCCTTCTTCTCAGCCCTGCATCCATTTTGTCTCTAGTTGTGTCATTTTCCCTTGAACATTAACTGCACCTGGCCTGTCTCCCTCATTCCTGTTAGGAGTCCCACAACTCAGGACCCCTGGTTTTCCACTTCCCTTCTCTCCAGAATCTCCCTGCACTTTCTTCCTCATTCTAGGGCAGCCCTTCAACCACTCCTAGCAGTATTGAATCAAAGTACAATTTCAAAGCAAACATCAGGTGGGTTCAGTTACTGTCCCTCTTGCAGTCATGCACTCAGCTCCCTTTTACAGATGTGAACTGACAATTGTGTGCCACCTTCCTCTTTAAAACAGCGTCTCTCACTGAACCCAGAGCTCACCAATTGGGTTAGTCCAGCCAGTGAACCCTAGGGATTTTCGCGTCTCCACTTCTCCAGGGCAGGGATCGTAGACACACATCTAGGGATCTGAACGCAGGTCCTCATGCTTGTGTGGCAAATGTTACATCCACTGAGCCATCTGCCCAGCTCCAAGTCCTGGATTTGTGTGTGTGTTTCAGATTAAATTATGTAATAACATCAAGTACTTAAGTGAGTGCTCAGCCTTGGAAGCTCACCGTGGCCTGCAACGCCAGCACCTGGAACACAGTGTGAGCAGAATGATCTGTGGCTCCTCCTCTTGGGGGCTCACAGTTAGGGAGCAGACAGGTGGTCATCAGGTCATCCCTATGGCTTCCACCACTTGTGTCACAGGGCACCTGACTCGCTGTTTGGTAGGCTGGCAAAGTTGTGGCAGTTGGGATGTCAGGCAGAAGGGTAGACGTATTCAAGATGCTGGGTTGGTAGGAGCAGGGGGCATTGTGAGAAAAGTAACAGAAAGAAACCCCTTGTGGTCAGAGCACCGGGCATGGAGGGCTGGAATGGCAACACAAGGCTTTGTGTGCCCTTGTAAAGCTCAAAGCCAGGCTTGGGATATGCACATCAAAATCCTACTTCCGGGGGCTGGGAGAAGGCTCAGTGGTCAAAGGCACTTGCTTGCAAGTCTCATCACACAAGTTCAATCCCTAGCACTCAGGTAAAGCCAGATGCACAGTGGAACATGCATGTGTAATCCCAGTGTGTCATTGGTGATGGGAAGTAAACCCAAGAGAATCCGGAGCTCACAGATCAACTAGACTGGCCTTCCCTGAGGCAAAGAACGACATGAAGGACCGTGCCTCAAACTATAGGAAGGACCAATACCTTAGCCTGTCCTCTGACCTCCACATGCATGCACACACATACATGCACACACATGCATGCACACACATACATGCACACACACTGGAAAATAAACATAAAAATGTTACTTCCTGTGCCTCCCGTGAAGCCTTGCTGGATCATGTCCCAAGCCCTCACACTCAGCTGACAGACAAACAATCTGAGATCAGATGATGTCACACAGAGCGTCTCTGGTCTGAAATGGAGGAGAGCCACTTTGATGAAGCATGGATGACGCTCGGGAGCTCTGCAACACAAGCCCAGGGGCTCCTGGGAGTGACCGCCCAAGTTGGGTCTACCAGAGCCTTCAGGAAGGTTTGTCATTTCACAGCCTGGCACTGATTCCTCCTGATGTTCTGTGAGGTAACCCTGTAAAGAATTTCCTTCCCCCTTTTATATTGGCTAGAGTAGATTTTGCTGTTTGCAACTAAAAATTCCCAAAGTGTATCTCAGATTGTCAATATATATGGCTGAAGCAGAAGTTCACTCTTCTCCCAGTGCCTGATCTTGAAGAAGGTCCACATGACCATAAGGCAACTGGGTTGTGTCGGCAATCCATTGTCTCCTATACCACAGATTCAATGGGGCTCACGCAGGGCGGGGAGGATGGTGCTCCCACAGTGGAGTGATGGTGCTCACGCAGGGTCAGGAGGATGGTCCTCACACAGGAGGTAGGATACTGCTCCCACAGTGGAATGATGGTGCTTAACGCAGGGTCACGGAGGATGGTCCTCCCACAGGAGGTAGGATACTTCTCCCACAGTGGAATGATGGTGATTAATGCAGGGCAGGAAGGATGGTGCTCACACAGGAGGTAGGACGGTGCTCCCACAGTGGAACGATGGTGCTCACTCAGGGTCAGGAGGATGGTGCTCACACAGGAGGTACGACGGTGCTCTTACAGTGGAATGATGGTGCTCACTCAGGGTCAGGAGGATAGTGCTCACACAGGAGGTAGGACGGTGCTCCCACAGTGGAATGATGGTGCTCACGCAGGGTCAGGAGGATGGTCCTCACACAGGAGGTAGGATGGTGCTCCTACAGTGGAATGATGGTGCTCACTCAGGGTCAGGAGGATAGTGCTCACACAGGAGGTAGGACGGTGCTCCCACAGTGGAATGATGGTGCTCACGCAGGGTCAGGAGGATGGTCCTCACACAGGAGGTAGGACGGTGCTCCCACAGTGGAATGATGGTCCTCACGCAGGGTCAGGAGGATGGTGCTCACAAGCTGGCCTTGAACTCTTGATCCTTCTGCCTCCACCTCCAAGTGCTGGGATTATAGGTGTGGGCTAGCATGCCAGGCTCACCATTTTTAAAGCAGAGAAAGTAGCTGAATTTGGGAATGTACATGCAATGCCCAGGACAGTTCTCTAAGTGATAACTTTCCATGCTGACATTCCATTCATCAGGCTACCATGCTGCCTGCTGCAAGGGTAGAAATGGAAGTCAGCTCACAGGGCCTCACCTGTTAGATCCTCTCAACCAGTATTTATTGCAAAACCTGTTCACTTGGGTTGTAATTCCCACTCAGTCAGTGTGGATGCTGGTGAGTGGCGAAGGTGGTGGTCTCTCCTGAGAGGACAGAGGTAGGGCCCCAAGGGAAGGTCAGACCTTCAAAAGGAATCTGGAATAGAAAACAAGATCAATTAGCCCTAGGATGGTTTCGGTTGTAACCAGGCCATTTAAAATGAAAACACTTCAGAATCTGAAAGCCCATAGCATCTGTTTCTAATTGAAAGGTTACTTGCAGACAATCTGTTTTTCATAGTTACATTTGTATGTGTTTATTAATATGCTGGGTCTAACGTAGTGAAATCCATTTTGGAAATTAAAATAGATAATTACTTCTGAACCTTTTAATCATATTTTAATCAAAATAATGAGCTAGAAAGCATGTGGCTGAGGCTACATCTGATTATACAGGCAACAGCTTCATCAGAACTAGATGCCAGTGTGTGTTGTCTCCCACTGCTCCTTGGGGGCATCAAGTGCCTCATTTTATCTCTTGGTCCTGTGACATTTCCACCTGATGCTTCAGAGACCTGAGTCTAGTCCTAGCTTTTGCATTTATTCTTGGGCTCGAATAAGTTACTTCCTGTAGGCATTCCTTGCTTACTGGTTAAATGCTGTACAATTAAAAGGCAATTTCTAGCTTTGACCCTATGTACTGTAGAATTCTGTGACTTGAATAAAGTGGACAATTCCTGTCAGCACTTGCGCAATCCAAGAACCATGGTATTCTCCAGGGCCCATACCACACTTCCTTCAGTACCGAGTGTTCAGCCAATGATGACACAGAAGGGTTCAGCTTTCGAGTTTGACACGGGAGCAAACACTTGTGGCCTAATCAGAAAGATTAAGCCAGTTAGAAATGTCATCTCAAGCCTCCATAGTAGTTGTGGAAAAAAGTATACACAGGAAAGAGGGCATCCTGTGGGCGACACAGAGAACAAGCAGTTTCCTGAGGGAGACATGCTGAAGGGAGAGCTTCGTGAGGGCAATGTGGAGAAGGGAGAGCTTTGTAAGGGCAACGTGGAGAAGGGATAGCTTCATGAGGACCATGTGGAGAAGGAGAGCTTCGTGAGGGCCATGTGGAGAAGGAGAGCTTCATGAGGGCCATGTGGAGAAGGGAGAGCTTGGTGAGGGCAATGTGGAGAAGGAGAGCTTGGTGACGGCCATGTTGAGAAGGGAGAGCTTGGTGAGGGCCATGTGGAGAAGGGAGAGCTTGGTGAGGGCCATGTGTAGAAGGGAGAGCTTGGTGAGGGCCATGTGGAGAAGGGAGAGCTTCGTGAGGGCCATGTGGAGAAGAGAGAGCTTCATGAGGGTCATGTGGAGAAGGGAGAGCTTCGTGAGGGCAACGTGGAGAAGGGATAGCTTCATGAGGACCATGTGGAGAAGGGAGAGCTTGGTGAGGCCATGTGGAGAAGGAGAGCTTGGTGAGGGCCATGTGGAGAAGGAGAGCTTGGTTAGGGCCATGTGGAGAAGGAGAGCTTCGTGAGGGCCATGTGGAGAAGGAGAGCTTGGAGAGGGTCATGTGGAGAAGGGAGAGCTTGGTGACGGCAACGTGGAGAAGGGAGAGCTTCGTGAGGGCCATGTGGAGAAGGGAGAGCTTCGTGAGGGCCATGTGAAGAAGGAGAGCTTCAAGAGGGCAACGTGGAGAAGGGAGAGCTTCGTGAGGGCAACGTGGAGAAGGAGAGCTTCGTGAGGGCAATGTGGAGAAGGTGGGCTTTGTGAGGGCCATGTGGAGAAGGGAGAGCTTGGTGAGGGCCATGTGGAGAAGGAGAGCTTCGAAAGGGCAACATGGAGAAGGGAGAGCTTCGTGAGGGCAACGTGGAGAAGGAGAGCTTCGTGAGGGCCATGTGGAGAAGGAGAGCTTCGTGAGGGCCATGTGGAGAAGGAGAGCTTCGTGAGGGCAACGTGGAGAAGGGAGAGCTTCGTGAGGGCCTGTGGAGAAGGGAGAGCTTTGTGAGGGCAGCATTTTTAATGTCTGATGGGACTTTGGTTCAGATTCTCTTTGCTGAGCTAAAGTATCTGGTTGTTTATTTTCTTGCTATTCTTTTTTTAATGTTGTGTTTGTTTGAGAGAAGGATATATATAGTGAGAGAGAGAGAGAGAGAGAATGAATGGGTATGTCAGGGCCTCTAGCCACTTAGAAACAAACTCCAGACACATGCATCAGCTTGTGCATCTGGCTTACGCATGCACTGGGGGATTGAACCTGGGTCTTTAGGCTTCTCAGACAAGTACCTTAACTGCTGAGCCATCTCTGAAGCCCTTGTCTTTTTGTTTTGTTTTTCTAGTCTCGCTGGTTGGGTCGTCTTCCTCCTTTGAGGGTGGGGGAGGATCCTTGCAAGTAGCATAGGACAAGCAGAGCCGGACAGCACAGAGCAGGACCCCGAGAGCCTCAGAAGCCTGTAGCCACCGTGGTGACCCTGAGCTGTGAAGGACAGTGTCTGCCAGCTGCCCGAGGGGCTCAAGTTCATTGCAGCGGTTATTCATCCAGCAGCCCCTTTCCCATGCGCAGCTGCTCCATGGGGCCGGGCCCAGGCATGTCCTCCAGATCATCAGTGACCAACCAATTTAACTGTCCTAATGCCACGAATTTCCTTAATTTAATTGGAATAATAATTTAGATCATTAGTGTCTTATCACTGAAGCCACTACTATAAAATATTCATGTGATATATTCTAAATGAATGTTCTGTGGGTATTTGTAGAAATTCCACCCATTCTAGCACCCAGCCCTCACCATTTCCGACTCTCGCACAGTTCCGCCCAATCCAGACTCCCCATCTAAGGTTTCTTCTTGGTGGCTCTCAGCTATCCCTGGTGGACAGAGGCTGGTCTGTGGGGCATGTACGCTTCATTTGCTCAGATAGATCATGGCTCCTTCTCTCCAGTTTCTCTCCAGTTGCTTGCTCCTTTCAGGATGGGCCGCTCAGGCATGCTGGCTCTGCTACCTCCCAGGAGGTTCCAGCATCTCCCTGTCACTGATCACATCCTATTTTGTTGTGTGCTGTGGGGCTGGAAGACCAGGAAGGGGAAGCCACCTTTCCCATGGGAGCTGGAGGCTGTGTGTACCAGAATCAGCAGCCACCTTTCCCATGGAAGCTGGAGGCTGTGTGTGCCAGAATCAGCAGCCAGCTTGCTTGACTGTGTGTTCAGACAAAGTGCGTGCTGCTATCCTGGATGAGCAGCAGAAGAGCAGAGCTACCTGCCACGCATGCATCTGTCCCTTGGGGGGCATTTAAGTGGGATCTTTGCCATGAAGTAGGAATTCTCAATCCCAGCACTGTAGGCAGCTCTGACTGTCCATGCTTTCTGTGGGACGCTTGTCCCATGCACTTCACATGGCTTGCAGTATCCCTGGCGTCTACCTGGTAAATGCAAGTCACAGCTCCACTTGTGACAACCGAAGATGTCCCCAGACTGTGCCAATTGCCCCTGGAAGGGCAGAAGGTTGTTATATGTGAGAACCACTGCTATAAAACAAAACATCATGTCAGGTCTTGAGCTGCACTGAAAAGAGGATGGGAGGAAGGTGGTGTGGGGCTTGCAGGTTAAAATCAAATCTGCTCATGACCTCCCACCAAGCCTCACCTGAGTCTTTATTGCACCATCTGGACAGTACTGAAAAAATGAACCAAGCATAAGAAAATATAGGAGTGGGCTTTAGCCTGTTAGACTCAACGAGAAATGTCCTTTAACCTGGTGCTGTCTAGAAGGTGCAGCCACACCCTTCCTCTCATTCTGCTGTTGACCGCCTCACCAGCTCAGACACACATGGTCTGGTCCAGCCTGAAAAGGCAGCTGCTCTGCCCTGGTCTAGAGGCTGTCTTGTCTCCAGTCACTTGTCATATCCTCCCTCGCATGATAACCACTCCTGTCTCTGCGCCAATGCAGAGACTCCAGGTACAATCGAAGACGCAGACAGCAGGTGAGGAACATTGGTGTGGATCACCAGGGCTGTGCTATGTGAGGACAGGAAGGTCCCTGCCAACACACTGGGAAGTATCGTTTTTCTGTCATATTGGTTCATGGTTGGCAAGTGCTGGAGACCCAAGGAGCATGAGGACGGGTTCCTGGGTTCATTCATCCGGGTCTTGCCTGAGAAAGAGACCTGAGTACTGCCAAGAGGCCCAAGGACTGTGTGACAGGAATAGACCTTCCTCTGTCGTTCCCACAGCAAGAACGGTTCAGAGACACTGTGGTTACTAAAGTTTCCTTTCATTATTGATTTGGGGAATTATTTTGTGGTTCCAGTTTTTTTTTTTTTTTTTTTTTTTTTTTGGTAAGTAGATGTAAGAAAACTTTTTTTTTTAAGTGATTTTTCTTCTTCATGAGTAGAAATAGCGAATAGAGTCTATTCAATGCCATTTTCCCCTTAAACGGTTGTATACAATTTGTATTTCTTGCTTTCTTCATCTAGGCTTTTAGGAGAATGGGTTCATTGTACACCATAAGTTATTACATAGTATGTCATGAAAACGAATTATTTACATCACTGGAATATACTATCCAGTATAATGCCAAACAGTAAAATGCAAATTATTTCCTTTTGGCAGATAGTAGTCATTGGTAAGTGCTGAATGGGGATGTATTTTACTTCCAGGATTTTTGTAGAGGAAAACAATGTGTGGCTATTGAAAAAATCCCATTGCAAAGGACCCATTACCCCATGTCCCAGAGAAGAGCAGAGCTGTGAAGAGCTATATGAAAGGGCAGGGCCATTTAAAATGTTTTCAATGTTGTTTGTTTTGAGACAGTGTCTCATGTAGCCCAGGTTGGCTTCAAACTCCCTATGTAGCTAAGGATGACCTTGAACTTCACATCCTCCTGCCTCTATACCCAGTGCTGTGCTACCATATCTGATAATATTTTTCAATTATTATGTTTTTGGTCTGTGTGTGGTATGTGTGGTGTGTGTGCATGTGTCATTTATGAATATATATGAATATATGTATGCAGATGTTCACACTCCATGTACAATAGAGGCAGACACCCACTGTGTATGCCACCCTACTTACTAGAAACAGGGCATCTATCTCCTCACTCAACCTGGAGCTCATTCTCTGGCTAAACTGGGTGATGACTGAGCCCCAGCCATGTTCTTGTTTCCTTCTGCGCCAGTGTTACAGGTGTGTGCAGCTGTGCCTGTCTTTCTGTGCTAGCAGTTCCACTCTGATTCATTCTCAGGCTTGCACAGCACCTGTTCCACCCACTGGGCCATCTCCGCAGCCACAATGTCTTTTTAAAATTTTTTATTGGCAACTTCTATACTTACAGACAATAAAACGTGGTATTTCCCTCCCCTTTCCCCTTCACAACTCCCCTCTCCATCATATCTCATCCCTCTCTCCATTACTCTCTCTTTTATTTTGATGTCATTGTCCTTTTCTCCCATTATAAGGGTCTTGTGAAGGTATTGGTAGGCACAGCGAGGTCATGGATATCGAAGCCAGTTTCTGCCTGGACAGTTGCATTGTAAGGAGTCATACCCTTCCTTTGGCTCTTACATTCTTTGTGCTACCTCTTCCACAATGGACCCTGAGCCTTCGAGGGTGTGATAGAGATGTTTCAGTGCTGGACACTCCTCCGTCCCTTCTTCTCAGCACTATGTTCCTTTTGGGTTATCCCAGTAGTCATCACCATATGAAAAGAGAAGCTTCTCTAAGTGAAAGTAGCATTAATATATGAATATGAATATTAAGTGTGGTGCTTTCAGGGCAGTTTGATGAGAATAATATATGCATTTAGCCAGACAAGAACAGGCTTTATACCCCTAAGGCACATGACCGCCCCTGCCATAGGCTTTTGATAAGGTTTTCAGTACCAGGCATGTATTCCCTCTGTAGAGCAGGCCTCCAGTCTAATTAGAGAGCAGTTGGTTTTCCCCAGATCAGACATGCCACAATTGCACCCGTTCGGTCATTGGGTCTGTCTGACCAAACTTGAGGCGCCCAGTGTCCACTGTTTTCACTGCTGATGACTTCTGTCTCCCATTGGGCTGCATGTAGTACAGCTTTTCCCAGCTTACAGTTAGCTGGTCTACAGGGAGAAGGTTTTCAGCTCAGCACCAGCTGGATTTCTCAGTGATCTTGCTGCCCACACATGAAGTCTTTAGCAATAGGGTCTTACTATCTGTTACTCCTGGGAAACCAAGGGCCTTCAGCCACAATTTTTAAAACTACTTTTTTTTTTTTTTTTTGAGGTAGGGTCTCAGACCAGCTCAGGCTGACCTGGAACCCACTATGTAGTCTCAGCGTGGCCTCGAACTCACGGTGATCCTCCTACCTCTGCCTCCTGAATGCTGGGATTAAAGGCATGAGCCACCATTCCCAGCTTAAAAATATATATATTTGAGAGAGAGAGAATGGGTGCACCAGGGCTTCTTGTCACTGCAAACTATAGATAAATGCACCACCTTGTGAATCTGGCTTATGTAGGTACTGGGGAATCAAACTTGGGTCCTTAGGCTTCACAGGCAAGTGTCTTAACCACCAAGCAATCTCTCCATCACCCTCCCCAGTTTTTTAATTGCTTTTTAATGCTCCATGTGACATCCTGATCTGTGGTGTGTGCGAAATAGAAGCAGCATGCCATAAACAAAAGGTAATGACGAAGAAAATGGAGTTGGGCAAAATAAAGGTTTCAGGGGAAAGTAGCTATGCAGACACATGAAGTCACAAAGTCCTGAGACACTCCTCACCTTGTGGAAAACCTAGAAGATGAAGTGCTAGAGAAAGCAGGAAATCTAGGACTCACCAGAGAACTATTGGTGTTCCTGAAGATGAGCAAGCAAGGGAAGAACAGAAGCAGAAAAGCAAAACATAAGGAAAGCTTCCAGGGCTGGAGAGATGGCTCAGTGGTGAAGGCCCTTGCCTACAAAGCCTAAGGACCCAGGTTCGATTCCCCAGTACCCACTTAAAACCAGGTGCAAAGGGGGCACGTGCATCTGGAGTTCATTTGCAGTGGCTAGAGGTCATGGTATGCACATTTTTTCTGTCTCTCATAAATAAATAAGATATTTTTTAAAAGAAAGCTTCTCTGGGTATACCAGGACTACCATGAGAGACAAAATGAATAGGAAGGGTGTGATACATGTGTACATTCTGTGTGATTTTGTATCATTGAGAAAGGAAGATGCTGTATAGGGGTGGATGACCTATAAGGACTGCAGAGAGATCCGGCATTGCCAGGTCACACTGTGTCACAAGACAGGGAAGTGAACTCTATTGAATACCGAGAAGAAAGTTTGCGATTGAAGGATGGTATAGCCCATTAAATGGTTTTAATGTGTGAGTCATCAGGAAGACTGCTCCAGAAGTGCTTTAGGCTGCCTGCTCTGGACAAGCTCCCTCACCAGAAAATGGTCTTCAGTTGAAAGAACCAGTGGAGTAAGGAGCCTTCTGGCTACCTGACGTTGCCATCATCAGCTTAACTAATTGGGCCAGGAGTGGATGCCCCTCAGAAATGACTGTGATTGAAGATCTGGCAAACAGAGATAGCCTGGGCCAACTTTGTTCTTCTTCAAGGAGTTTAGAACAGAGAACACATCATAGTCTGGCAAAGTAGAGACAGACAGAAAGCCTCAGGAGTGGAGGCACCGTGGCACCTGGCATGCGGAGTGGTGTGGTGAGGCAACACCCTGGGAGAGCCAGGAGCTCCGCGAGGCCGAGGCTGCTGAATACAGAGAGGAGAAGGTCTGGGAGCAGAGAAGCTGCACACGACACAGAGTGGCATCGCAGTTCTTTCTGCAAAGCCTTGCCACTCTTCAAATTTTGCTAGGTGTCCTTACAGTAAATTCTCTCTAATAGGAAGAGGAAAGTTCTCAGACCGCCTAGGAAGACGTATGAAGTGTGGCACCATTCAACCTTTGACTGAAAAATCTGCTAAAGTGAAACAATTATAAATCCAATATTGAAGACGCCTGGAGGTGTTGGGCTGCTCTGTGGGCTCTCATTCATCACTGATGGCCTGAGGAGACTGGTCACTGAGCGTCTGCCCCAAGTCATCCCTTCTAGTGACACAATTTTGTGCTGGCATCAGGATAAGGCTTAAAAGCACAGAACATCGTTAGAGATCATTATTCCTAATTTAAGAATAATCCTGTAATCACAAGACGTTCCAGGGAAGCCTCTCTCCCAGGCAGCATTTATCATCAGAATTGTATGGTAACTTAGCGCAACCACAACAATTTAGCCAAGCCTCAACAGCCAATCTGCAGCGTTGCCCAGGGAGACAACCAGGAAGAGATACACTAGAATGTCAATGTGGGTTTGTTTCTTCAGTAGTAGGACAAACAGGTGTTTTTTAATTTATACACAGGTGTGTACTTACATACTTTGTACTGTGTAGATATGTATTCTTTGTTTTTATCTCGATAAATATCACTTTTAAGTTAAAATGTAAACTTTATTTAAAATGGAGTCAATACTGAGCGATATTTGCAGGAGGAGACATAGTATTGACAGTGAACTTAAGGACCTAGTAAACTTAGGTGTTAAGAACTAGCAAGCTTAGGTACTAATAACATAGCAAGCTTAGATACTAAGTACCTAGCAAGCTTAGTACCAACTGTGCTCAGACCTTTTTCAGGAGAGGGAGAGAGGATCATCTGTCTCTGCTTTAAGCTTCCATTTGCTTGTCTGTTGTGAAAATAAGTACAGTGGCCATCTGGTCATAGACTCATGATATTCTTTTGTTCTTGTAGTCACCTAAGCAAAAATCCAAGAGGAAGTATGTGTGTGTGTGTGTGTGTGGTGTTTTCACAGAGAATGGAGAACCAGTGGCACAGCTATGAAGTGCTATACAGCCCAGGCGTGGAGCACTGGCTGGAAGTCCAGGAAGCCATAAAGATCATGCAGTACACAGTGTAGTTGGACAGTGATTAGGAATGGAGTTAAATTCTATTCTAAGTTGTGCATTTTCATTGAAGATTTTATTTGTTCACTCCAACCTGAAATCATCGTGTGCACTCCAGAATGTCCCTACACAGCAGTTACAGACATCTTCCACTCAATCTTTGTGAGTCACTTGACGTGGCCACAGTGGATGCCTCATTCTGTTTCTGTGACCTGAACTCATCAGTGCCCACATGCGTGCTGGAAAGAGCAGTGGCCTCAGAACTCAGACAGATTTCTGTACACGTCCACCAAGTTGCTGCAACCTTTGGCCTCAGTTTTCTCATGCATGACAAGCTGAATTGTATCTATACCAACACCTGATGTTCCAGTCAAAATATTACTTGTTAAGTGCTAGGAATCAAACCCAAGGATTTGTTCTTGCTAGTCAAACACAGAGTGTACCACAGAGCGAGACCTTCAGCTTCTGTGGACTGCTTTCAGGTATTTTTGGCTCCTCTTGGCTGACAAAATACATTGCAAAGTGGCTGTCAGGGCCAAACCTTGTCATGTTTATTGGCTCAGCAGTGGAAGTGGTTTCCCATCTGGTCCGCTCCCACTCGTTCTCTTCATCCTCCCATTCTGCTCTCCACATTCTGACCCTGTACTGTTGCTTTGAACAAGCGCTAGTAAGTTTCCGCTGTTTTGAGGATGAAGATAGCATTCTTGAGCTGACCTACGAGTGTCTCCTTGCCCTGCCTCTTTCACCTTCCTCACCTCCTCCCTCACCTCTTTTCTCGCTTCTCCAGTCTCACCATGCAGTGTGCATCCTGCATGCTTCGCTTGAGCCTTGGAGAAGTTACCATCTCATTGCCAGGACCAAACGCCTGGCCACAAGCAGCCTGTGGGAGGAAGAATTTATATCAGGCTTGCAGTTTCAGGGGAAGCGCCATCATGGTGGAGAGCAAGCTTGACAGCTGTCCTACATCAGGAAAGACGGAGGGAGGGAGGGGGCACACTCAAAGCTGTGAACACCAGTAGGCTGAACCAATCACAGCCCAAGCCTCTCCCCTAGTGACACGCCTCCTCCAGCCTCCGGAGGCTCCACCTGAGCTGGGGACTAAGTAGGAAGCTTAACCCCTAACACTTGAGGCGATGCGGGATGTTTAACATTGAAACCATCACAAACCTCATGAGTTTGGTTCCTTACACTCCCATTTTCTCTTCCTGGCACAAACTATTTACAACAGCTTCGTGTGCATAGACAGACCACTGTCCACTACCCCGCCCTGTGTGTTTAATGCGGTCTCTCTGGAAGCCCTTTTTCAGCAGAGCCTTTTCTGACCTCTGAGTCAAATCCCTGCTCTCTCCTCTCCAGACAGTGTGCTCAGCCTCTTCAGGCCTCGCTGTATCCTCATGCTTTTGTGAAATGATTTAGCTGCTTTTATTCCCTGCTGGACTGAAAGGTCCACGAAGCCGCAGGCAGTGTCTGGTTTGTGTGTTGCTATGTCACCAGCACTAAAGCAATCCCTGGCACTTCACAGGTCCTGGAATTGCTTATTACAGGGCGGGAGGGAGGACCGGCCTCTGCCATCACTCGGTCAGCTCATGTAGCTTTCTCAGCAGAGCGCCTGCTCCAACCCTCGTGACTCAGACTTGCTTCTCGGGTTGCCCTGTCCTCAGTCTCACCAGCCTTGGTCACCCTGTCAATGGACCGATCCCTTCAGCTGACGTTCTTGAGGTGTGTGCTGTAAATTGGGCAACACACTGGGCCTTGAGGGCACGAAAATGGACAGGATGTGTCCCTGACACCAAACGCTAAGGCTTCTCAGAATGTAATCCGACCGAGTGCTGGATCAGGGCTACGGCAGAAATGACTGAAATGCAGAAGTGGGACTTCAGCGTTGCCTGGAGAAGCCTAGGAACATTCCAGGGGATGGGCTCTTTGCCTCTGATGCCCCCAGCCTGCAGGGCATTGCTGACAGGATGCAGCAGGAGCGGCGGTGGGGAACGAGTGTGGCATGGGAAGGCACAGTCAGTGGCAAAGTGTGACGAGAGAAGGGTTTGAGGGACTGGCTGGGATCGGGGCTTCATCCACCCAGGATGGAGCTTCTGCACAGCTTTGCACACAGGATTAATGGCATCTGCTTTTCTGTTGAAAACATTGTGTGTGGGGAGTGTGGCAACTGGAGACGGCATGGATCCAAGTGCAGACATGTCCCGTGTGGTGGTGGCTGCTGGGTAGTGAGTGAGAAGTGCTGGAGTCTTCCTTGTGAAGGGTGTGGAGGATGGAGTGACCTGACAGCCATCCTGAGCCACGGTGACAGACTTGGCAGTGAGCCTTGGTGGGTCAGAGGTTAGGAGAGAGGACAGCCCAGATGGCTTCTGCAGGAACATGGAGGGACAGACCGCACTGCTCACACTGAGGACCCTTCCACACGGTGCCAGAGGCTTTGGTGCCCAGGGTTTGGCAGGTAGGCTGAATCACAGTAGAGAGAATCCAGTGTCATGGGCTCTGTGTGACACAATATCTGCAGGAGCAACTCGAGGGAGGAAGGACTGATTTGGGTTCCAGGGTAGAGGAGAAGGGCTTCCATCACGGCAGGAAGGGTGGCTAAGAGGCAGCTGGTTACCTCCTGCAGCCACCAGGAAGCAGAGGGCTCTGGTCAGAAATGGGGTTGGTCAGATGTCCTAAGACCTGCCCACAAGAGACCCAGGTCTTCCAGCAAGGGCCACTTCCTAAAGGTCCCACAGTTCCAGAGCAGCGTCACCCACTGGGACCAAGTGTTCAAACATATAAGGTTATGGGGGCATTTTACACTCAAACAGGCTTTAAGAAAGAGTTTTTGATTCATAATTTGAGTACATCCTGAGCAGAAATTTTATTTGGTTCTGCATGAAAAAGGAAATTACCATGAAATGGCTGGACAAGCCTCATCCAATTAAGAAGCGGGTCCAGCCTCAAGCAGCGCACACGAAAGGGAGGCGAGCACACACGAAAGGGAGGCGAGCGCACACGAAAGGGAGGCGAGCGCACACGAAAGGGAGGCGAGCGCACACGAAAGGGAGGCGAGCAGGCTGCTTTGACCCGCTAATTAAGGCTGGGCCCAGAGGGGCTCTATTTGGCAATTCCCAACAGGTGAGCTCTTAGTTTTGATCTCCAAGACATACGTATGTACGTACGCAGCACTGACTGTGTACGTAACACTGACTGAGAGGAATTTGATTAAATGCGTCATGAAAATCTCGTTTCCTCTAAACCCTTGGTGACTGAGAGTCGCCTTTTCTTCCAAATAGCATCAATTTGTAAATTCGATCCAATTCCACAGCTACTGGAACATGTCCCTAAGGGGCCCGTTTCCCTCCCTGTGCAGGTGCCACTCTGCAGGTGGTGCTTCTAAAGCAGGCTGGCATTCCAGTGCTGGGCAGCACTCAACTGCCAGACAGGAAGACATTCCCGAAGGCTGGAATAGCAGCTGTGTGGCAGGGGGGTGTTTACATAAGCCCCAGCCCGGGAAGGTTCTGAGGACATCCAGGTGGCAGCTGTGTTTTACACTCTCACCTCACCCTGTCTCAGAAGTCTTGGGCCCTCCTCACAGTTGCCATTGTCTCAGAAGGGTTCTACTCAGCCTGTAGTGCTTCCTGTGGGCACCCGCAGTGCCCCCCATTGGCACCCGCAGTGCCCCCCATGCTCACAAAGGCAAGCAGATTCTGGAAAAGCTGCCAAGAACATCTAGGAAAAGACCAGACCAATCACCAAGGCCAAACAAGAAACCATGAACTGTGGTCTGACCTCGTCCTCTGTAGGTGGCCTTGAGCTGGGTGCTGTGGCAGACAGCAGGAGATAGGGTGCTTCAGGAGAGCTGGTTTTGTGGTGATGAAGGGAGTGAACCCATGTAATGGGCCTTGAAAAGTGTTGATTGACAATTATAAGTTATCCAGGCATGGGGGCACACGCCATGTAGGAAGTAGGAAGATTGATGTGCATTTGAGGCCAGCTTGGGACTACAGAGTGAGTTCCAGGTCAGCCTGGGCTAGAGCAGGACCCTACCGCCAACAAGTAATAATAATAATAATAATAATAACAATAATAATTCATATGAATGAATGAATGAATAGCTACTGGGTGAACACTGAACCAAACCCCAAACCAATGGCCTGGAGTAGGGACGAAGGGCAGGGGACTTTGTGGGTCAAGTGAGGCAGAAGGTGGGGACAGGCACCCAGCTGTGCCCCAATGCTCATGGCATAGGTGGGACCTGTTTCTTCTTGGTGCTTGGGGATCAGGCAGCATCTAGTTGTAGACCCACACCCCCGCAGGAAGTGGTGAGCTTTACTGCCAGGCCCCCTGGATGGTAGATGGCAGTGTGGGACAGTGGTTAAGAACATGCGTGCTGGAGCCCAGTTCCCAGCCTGGGCAGGTCACCTACGCCTGCGAAGCTGAAGTTGTTCATCGTAGGGTGGCCGTGGCGTCACTGTCAGAGTCACCTGGCATCCTGCCCAGCCGTGTCACTGTTGTTTTCGTCACTAGAAGTAGACGAGTCAGACATGGTCAGTTACGGTCTGTTTTCCGAGTGGGCTGGGTTCCCAGAAGGATGGGCCCAGAGCCAGCCATTGGCTGTGAGGCCTTTTAGGGATGCCTGTGGTCACTGACATGTGGTGGTCAGACTGGCAGAGCGTGGTCTTGGTGGGTGTACTAGTTACTTTCCTCACTGCTGTGACCAGACACCTGACAAGAAGCCATTTAAAGAAGAAAGGCTGGACTTTGGCTTATGCTCGGAGAGAATCAAGTCTGTCGTGGTGGGTAAGGTGGGCAGGAGCTAGTGGCTAGTCACATTGCATCTGCAGTTAGGAATTGGGGCAGAAAATGGGAGGCTATAAACCTCAAGACCTGCCCCAAAGACTCCCTTCCTCCAGCCAGACTTCCCTCTTAAAGAGTCTACAGCCTTCCTGCACAGCACCTCCAGCTGGGACCAAGTGTTCAAACACACGAGCCTAGGGGGAGTCACATTCAGACCACAGCAGTGAGGTTGACAGTCAGCCGTGGACCCCAGGCAATCAGTGCAGGCTAGCAGGGTTCCCCACCCCCGAAACTGCCTGAAGAAGAAGTGTGTGACGGGAGGGAGACCATGGAGAGACTTCCATCGTCCCCAAGGGCCTGTCACCCTGGAGACCCAAGTTCGAGAGTCTGGCCACAGTAGGCCTCATTTCTCCTGCCTGTAAAGTTAGCTTGTGGCCTCATCACAGAGAAACAAGAAAAGGGTTTGAAAAGATTGATACCCATCCACCCATGTAGCAAATTAATATTGTCCAATCAGATGGCACTCCTCACCTGCTTTCGGCCTCCTTAAAAAGTTGAGTGAGTTCCCACCAAGAGCTCCTGGGAGAGGAGGGGACTAAGGGCAGCTAGCATCCTGCTGACCCCTCCTGCAGGCCTCGATGCAGTCGGGGACTTGTTTTCTCTGCTTTCCACCTAAATCCCACTCTCTCTTCCATCGCGGCTTACATCTCCTCTACAGGCCTCTGTGCAGTCGGGGACTTGTTTGTTCTGCTCTCCGTCTAAATCCCACTCTCTCTTCCAGCCCAGCTTATGTCTCCTCCCCTTCCCTGGAGCTGTTTGAGTATTTCAGCCTCACGCATCTCTTTTTCTCTGAAATCCCTCAGATTCACCCTGAATTATTCCTCAGCTGACTTGGTTCAGAACTACATCGTAAACGACTTGTGCATCAGAGGCATGGTTGTTTGATGCAGAACAGCAAAAGCACAGGCGAGAGAAGAGACCTGTCTGGACACTCGTAAGGCATTTGCAGTTCAGATTAGACTCTCATCTCTGCCTTTCGCTCTCATGTGCCCTTGGCCAAGTTGTCCAAGCCCTCTGGACCTGTCTTCTTGACTGTCACGTGGTGTCACAGATGTCCTGCTTCAGAGCCTGGTGAGCTTGAATGGCATGACTCCACAGCGCATTGACTAGAATGTAACCAACTTTCAACCAGTGCTGTTTCCGGATGCTGGAAGACGGCTCCTAAGATGCTTGTTGTCCAAGCATGAGGACTTGAGTTCAGTCCCCACACCCCACATAAAAGTATGGGCGTGGCCAGGCGTGCCTGTAACCTTGGTGCTGAGGGGGTGGCGACAGGAGGATTGATGGGGCTCCCCAGTCAGCTGGTCTTACCGAGAAGTGGCATGCTGTGGTTCAGTGAGAGATTATGGCTCAGGGAAATATGTGGAAGAGCAATGGAGAAGGACACCTGACATTGGCCCCGGGTCTCCACATTCATGGACAAGACCATGTGGGCACACTAGAGACAGAGGGAGGGAGAGAGAGAGAGAGACAGAGGGAGAGAGAGAGACAGAGGGAGAGAGAGAGACAGAGGGAGAGAGAGAGAGAGACAGAGGGAGAGAGAGAGAGACAGAGGGAGAGAGAGAGAGACAGAGGGAGAGAGAGAGAGAGAGAATACACACTACACACACACACCAGAAATAAGTAAATAAGTGCTGTTTCCACTTCTTTCACTTACAGAAGACTGGGGGTGGGCTGGGAAGAGATCCTGATTGGTGTGTCTAATCTTCAAGCAGGGGTAAGAATTCCCAAAGACCAAAGCAGAGCTGAGTGACAGGTGATCCAAGAACTGATGGGGCTACAGTTCAGTTTCAGTATAACGGGGTGCTTGGGGTCCAGGAAAATCCTTGAACCCCAAACCCTACGTTCATTCCTAATTTTAATCAAAGAGTGCATAAAAAGACTGAGGAGGATAATTATTAAATTATTATATTTATTGAGGAAAGTACAGAGCCAAGGAAAGGCACCCATGTGGCTAGAGATCCCAGTGGAGGGCCTGGGAAAACCATGGAAACAAAAAGAGAGAAAAGAAAGTTTAAAGAGCTCCTGCCCTGGTGGGGAGCTGGAGGGGATAAAGAGCCCACGTGGTGGTTAAGGGCTTCCCCCCGCCTTGGCTGGGGCAGTTGGAAGTTCCCAAGTGGTCAAGCAGCTCAGCGAGTGTGCTGTCCCCTTGCAAAGGTGGGCCTTGTCCTCAGGTGAACCAGAGGGAGAGCTGATTGGTTAGGGCTAAGGGCTGCCTCAGGAAGAGGCTAGCCAAGTTCTGGGAGCTGAACTTGACCATCCACAGTGTTTAAATCAATGACCCCTCCTAGGACAGGCCCAGGTTGTTTGTGGAGAGACAGGTCTAGGTGAGAGATAAGAATTCTAGCAAGTGCAGACCATCTGCCTGTTTAACTTTCGGGGGCCAGTCACCCTAACTGCCTCTCGGTGTCAGGCACATCTCTGCCCTTCACAGGAGTCCCAGGTTCCTTCTAGGATGTGCTGTGTGTTTACCCAGCAGACATCAGTGCTGACTGCTGCGCTGCTCCAACACCCTGCAGTAGGGAGGGGAAGTCAGAACAGAGCCCTTGGCCCGCTGCCTGCTGCGTCCACGAGCAGCTGGGAGTCCCCACCACACCTGGCATGATTCTGTTCTTTCTGCACCATTTTGGAGATGGCTCATGTTCATTGTCTACTTAGAAAATTCGACCATTCTTAGAAGATTTCTAGGGGCTTTTGTTGTTTGTAGTTTGTAAAAATATTGCATGTGTGTGTGTATACAGCGTGCATGCATGTGTATATGTGTTTGTGAGTGTCTGTGGACTCAGTGTGTGTATGGACGTGCATGCAGAGGCCAGAGGTTGACACTGGGTGTCTTCCTTAGTTCTACCACCTTATTTTAAAAAATAGTTTTATAGAGAACTTTAATATATAAAGTACTGATTTGATCATGTGCCTGTCCCATTGTCCTCTCCCCTGGCTCCACCCCCGAGGACCCTCGTCTTTCAAGGGAGTCCTTTCTGTTTGTTGTCTCATTCCTATTGCCTTCCTCTGTCAAAATATTGAGGGGCTCAGAACCGTGTGGTCCCTGGGGGTGTCGGTAATCACTGTGGGGTCGTGACTGCACCAGAGGGCTCGTGGCAGGATGACAGTGCCCCACAGTTCGTCTTCCCGCCCTGTGACACATATATAGTTTTTGCCTCCTCTCCAGCAGGGTTCCCTGAGCCTTGGAGGGAATGGTAGAAATCTCCTTTAGAATTGAGCTCTCAGCAGTCTCTTACTTTGTTTCTGCAGAGTCTCATGCCATCTCCATGGAGAAGGTTCTCTGGCTAGCAGTGAGGGCAGCCCACCCCATTCATCCTGCCACCTCCTGCTCAGTGTCCACCCCTGAGCCCTGCTGGTGTGATGGAGGTGACTCCACCTTATTTTGTGTTCGAAACAGGGTCTCTCACTAAACGTAGTGCTCACTGCAGTGCTGAGGCTACACCTGGCTCTGCCCCCAGCACTGAGATGACAGGCACACCCCACTCTGCCAGGCGCGTTTTCTGGGTGCTGAGGAACTCGGATCTTCGTATTTACCCATGGAACCCTCTCCTCAGCCCATTTGTGTTTTTGAAATGGTGTTTCTAAGCACTCCCTCGGGAGACAGCTGAGCTGTGGCTCCTGCGACCAGGCAACCTGGCTAATGCCTTCCTTTCATTATTCAGGATAAAACTTTATTATCCCTAAGAACCACTTCATCAAAATGCCAGGGATCTTCTTGGTTATAAGAAATTTATTGGAATGATTCTTTTTTAATCTTCAGTCATAAAACAATCTTAAACTTTAAATGTCATAGCAACATTAATGAAGGATTTATTGAGGGGACAACAAATTGATTTACCAGGTCCCTGCTGGCTTTGGGAGCCAAGGTGCCTTCAGGAACCCCTTGCCTTTGTCACGGGACAGGAACCCGTGCAGAAGAGACTCCGGAAGCAGTGGGGAAGGTTTTCAAGGAGAACGCGGCAGTTGTGTTCACCCTCCAGAACATTCCAGTTGTGCCTGGACTGTGATTTTCTGCAGAGTAGTTGAATAGAATCCGATAGGAAGACAAACTGCTCTTACTGGGAGTTTGCTACAGCACTCAGAGTCGAGTCTTTTCTTTCGACCTCCACAGTCCGTGCTCAGCTTTCAGAAAGAAGCTCCCTGGTTTCTCTGAGCTGTGCCCTCAGCATCAGCACTTGCCTATAGCTTCCTGCCCTTAGCACTCCCCAGCACAGCACCAGCACTCCCTACCTGGGCGCTGCCATTCTGTCTCTGTGGACAAACAGGCTTGAGTTCAGTGAGTGAGGTGCCAGAGAAGCAGGTGGCAGGAATGCGTTAGGTGAAGGCTCCTGGGGCATCGGAACTCCGTAGGCATGGCTCAGGTCCTCTCCCAGCTTTCAGAGCACTTTGGGGAAAGTTCTTGACTGCTACCAATGATCAGCACTTCCCCTGCTTCAAGTGTAGAAAGCCTACATGACACATTTCCCTCCACCTGAGCCGTCATTCTCGCAAACCCGTATCTGTACACAGTATGTCTGCCTAAGATAAGGGATCATCTGGGCATGCGTTCTGGGAGAGAGATTTGTTGGCAGGAGGTGTCCTGGGATGGACACCTATGAGGGCGTGAGAGCAGCATATGCAGGCAGAGGGAGAGTGGCCGGAACTGCTGGGCACTTGTGAGTCTTTGATGTGGTGTCCCCAGGCCCTTCCCAGTTGTCCTGCCTGGAGACCAGGGAGCTGGGCATTGTGAGCCAGCTACTGATTATCAATGTGGACTGCCTCCAGGGACTGTGCCTTGCATGAGACATTCTCCAGACTGGGGGACGTTCTTGGAGAGGGTCTCCATTGCCAGGTGCCGACCAAGGAAGCAAATGTAAGCATTTCGTGTTTGCCTGATGCTCACCTGCTGATGCTCCTGGTTTCCTTTAAGAATCCCTCACAGGACGGCTCCTGCCTTCTTGGTGTGTGGCTTTTGTTAATGTGGCCTTCTCTTTGCTGGACGGTAGGGGCAGGAAGTAGGCCACCTCATTGGTCACTGCCAGCATTTGGTGTGGTCCCTGAGCTCAGCGTGAGGATAAATGTGGTTCTCTTCTCCCTGGAGTGACACTCCATGCAACACTTGTTCTGCTGCATCCCTAGTCTGCAGGCTTTAGACCTTGGGGACGTAGGTGGTGGTGCACGCCTTTAATCCCAGCACTATGGAACCAGAGGTGGGGAGATCACTGTTTGTGGCCAGCCTGGGACTACAGAGTGAGTTCCCAGTCAGCCTGGGCTGGAATGAGACCCTACTGAGAGAGAGAGAGAGACAGAGAGAGAGAGAGAGAGAGAGAGGGAGAGGGAGAGGGAGAGAGAGAGAGAGAGAGAGAGAGAGAGAGAGGAGATAGAAGCTATGGATGCTTCTTTTTCTAGGGCGTCCATTACTTCCCAGAAGGTGGCGGACAGGATGAGCTTGTTGGCTATGGCAGGAGCAGGCACTATTTTGAGGTGGAAGCATCCTTTGCCACTTGGCCTTTTTCAGCTGTCATCTTGGGTCCCTGCTTGTGCCTTGTCTTCAGAGGCTCTGAGAGGCTTGGGACATGAGTGGCTCCCCAGCTCTTCTGGCTTCAGGCACCTGTTGGGTGGGGGGAGGACATAGTCTTTTCTAATGAGGGGCTTTGGGGTCTTGGGAAAATCGACACACTATGAAGCAGAAGCAGGGGTTATGCATTGTGTAAGCCCCCCCCCAACTCCCCTACTCTCTATATGAGCATCAGTTTCACTGGGCTGTGGGGTTCACAGTCTTCCCTCAGGTTCCTGCCCCAGCCCTGCCTGGTGCTCTGAGAGCCACGCTCTCCTCTGAGGCCAGCTAGTGCCCCACACGCAGCGCGAGCTCCTTGGCACCTCTCTGTGGGTCTCAGGTTCATTCTCTAAAACTGGGGAGGGGTTTGGGGGTGCTCCATGCAGGAAGAGCTGGCTTCCACTCTTTCTCTCCCCTGCCTCCCCTGCCAGTCTGCTGAGCCACAGTTCCTCTCTACACTTAGCTGCCTCGTCACTACCCAGCAAATCCCACTCCCACTCAGACGCATTCTGAGAAAGGCCCTGAAATTATTCTCTCCCCAGATAAAATATTCATCACCACTTAGATCTCTGTTTTTATTGAAAGCTTCAAATAGAGCAGGCTCTATTCATGTTACCATACATCTTGGGTGCCCAGAGCCTGCAGTAAATGATCAGAACCAGCGCTGCCAGGGTTGTGAACACTGTGTGAGGAGAGCCAGGGAAGGGGCACCAGATGCCAGCGACATCTGCAAAAGTAATAATGCTAATGAGAATGGTGGCACTGATGAAGCAGGCGGGTTTGATACCTCTCTGCTGTCTCCTCAGTGCAGTGTCTGCAGACACAGGGTTCAGCACACTGAGTCAGTCACAGCCATGTGTCCGGGACCTTCTAACACATCGAGGGCTCCAGGCTCAAGTTACTGCTTGCTGGAGTTTTGCTTGGTGCTGCTCTTTGGTGAAGCCATAATCCTGGAGCAAGTGGGAGATCTCTTTTGTACTGAGGTGCCATTCAGAGATCAGGGTAGCATGTGCCATGAAAGATGAGATTTGAGGGCTGGAGAGATGGCTTAGCGGTTGAGGCGCTGCCTCCTAAGCCTAAGAACGCTGGTTCCAATCTCCAGCGGTTCCAATCTCCAGGTCCCACGTTTAGCCAGATGCAAAGTGACGCAAGGGCGCAATGCCGCACTTGACCACAAGGGGGCACACACATCTGGATTTTGTTCACAGCAGCTGAGAGACTGATGACACGCCCATCTCTATCTGTCTTCCTCTCCCTCTCTCTCTGTCTCTCTCTCTGTGTGTCTGTCTCCAAAAAATAAAAATAAAAAAAAAATTTTAAAAAGATGAGATTTGAGCAGGGGATGAGGTACCAGTCTCTACCAGAATGCAGGCTACCCTTCCCAGTGCCTGAGTTGTGGTGTGAGACAGAAGCTGCAGGGCTGTGTGTCAGGAGATACTGTGAGAATGTGTGAGTGCATGGCATGTGTGGGGAGATGCTACAACAGAAGTGGGACGGTTTCCCCTTAAGACATGAAAGTGCCGAGGCTTGTTGCAACGCCATCTCTAACCCAGGATAGTGGGTTTCCCTCAGCTTCCCTCTTTAGGGCTGGATGTGCCTGGAGCCTCAGTTCTAAGAGGGGCTGCCAGTGTTCTAGAGAGTCAGGAGTCAGAACTGACCAGCTCTGCACCCCGCCCGCCCACACAGAGACCAAGGACAGGAAGGATCTGGAGAAGCAACTCGATAGAAAGACAAGCAGTTCACGTCTTTCATTCCCTATCTCCTGGAGTCAGGGCAAAGACTGTGGCTCTTTCTGATGCCCAGAGACAGAGACCCCAAGAGAAGAACTCACACAGTATGGCGCATCTACCCTCGTCCCTGCAGTGAAATCTCGACTCTTGGTTGCCTTACCTCTGGCTGGTTGAGAGAGACTGTTGCAGTCAGGTTCGCATTGCTGGCAGAAATCACCTGACCAAGAACAGCTTATGGGAAAAAAGGGTTTATTTTGGTTTACAGACTCAAGGGGAAGCTCCATGATGGCAGGGAAAATGATGGCATGAGCAGAGGGTGGACATCACTTCCTGGCCAATATCAGGTGGACAATAGCAACAGGAGACTGTGCCAAACACTGGCAAGGGGAAACTGGCTATAATACCCATAAGCCCGCCCCCAAATCTCCATCAGCTGGGAACCTAGCATTCAGAACACCTAAGTTTATGGGGACACCGGAATCAGACCACCACAGAGGCCAACTCCTCACCTCAATACTCACCTGAGGACCCCTCTGCTGCCCCTGCTGTGCCCACCCTGTCCCCAGGGTGAAACACACCTATGGACTTGTGCTCCCCTCCCAGGCCATCAGGAAGAGAAACATACCCGCAAACTGCCCCCTCCCCTGAGGTAGTATTCACAGCAGCTCCTCCCAGTGCTGGGGCAGGAAGGAGGAAAGTCATGGTGGACCACTGAGACTAGGGTTGTGACAGAAACCTCCAGAGTTGGGGTCCCAACATGTAGAAGGAGTGCAAGTCCCTGGAGAGTGGTGATGACAGAGGGCTGAGGACAGAGTCAGGTCAGGAGAGGCTGTCATTCAATCACTATCATGGTTTGAATGTGAGATGTTCTGCACGTGATCATGTGTTTGAACCCTTTGTTCCTGCTGAAGGTGCTGTGTTGGGAAGCTATAGAACTTTTGGTAGATGGAACCTAGCTGGAGGAAGTTGGGTCTCTGGAGTAGTGATCTTGGGATTTTAAGTCTAGCTCTGCTTCCTGCTCCACCTGGATGTGAGCAACCTTTCATTGCCACAGCCACAGCAACATGCCATTCCAGCCACCATGCCTTCCTGGCTGTGAGGAACTGCATCCCCTTAAAGCAGAAGCCAAATACATCCTTCCTTCCTCAAGTTGCTTCTTTAAAAACATGTGTGTGTGTGTGTGTGTGTGTGTGTGTGTGTGTGTGTGTGTGTACTCCTCATGGTCTCTTGCTGCTGCACATGAACTCCAGAGGTATGTAGTACTTAACATCAGGTTTGATGTGGATACTGGGGAATCAAGCCTGGGGTGGCAGGCTTTGCAAGCAAGCACCATGGCTGAGACACCTACACAACCCTCAGGTTGCGTCTTGTCAGGTGTTTGGCCACAGTGACTGGAGAAGAGTGATGCTCAGAGGGACATCTGTGTTGTTCCCAACACTTCACTTTCACATGCTGTGCCTCATTCCCTTTAATGTCAGATTCTGTCCTGCAGAGCCATTAGCCACGTGAGCTGGAACCTTTAGGGATTAACCAATTAACCAACTCAGCCAATGGCCCAAGCATGAGATATTCTCGGCTGACAGATACACGAGGGTAGAAATTGTGCTCATCAGGCCCCTTTGAAGCCTGGAGGTGATTTCTGAGCAGGCAACCTCATTAGTATGCCTGTGTGTGGACTCCAATCAAAGAGGGGCTGGGAAGTGTTATTAAACCCTGCAAGGCAAACAGAGCCAGCTGAGCCCGATTAGTGTTGATTGGAATCTCTTCCTACCAATCAACGTGCTTATTAACGTGGATGTTTTGTTTGTGTGGGAGCGGCCACTCTGTTCTTCAGTGTTCCCTTCTCCTTCCCAGCAGTTTTCATTTGAAAAAGTATTCTGTGAGGAGCCAGGCCTGTGGTCTGCAGAGTTTGGCCTATCCTCCCACTTATCCTCCCCCATCTCTCCTTTTTCTCAAGTCCTGCCCAGCAGTGGAGGGCAGGAGGAAGCATGGGCCACCAGCCACTGGCAGTATTGTGCATGTTTCCCGGTCTGAGGGGCAGAGACAGGATTGTCGAGGCTCCGGATCCGCTCTGCTGAGACCTCTCTCTTGTGGCGTCTTTCACCTGTTTTCATAAACAAAGAATCAGATAAAATCTGTAATCAGAATCAGTTCTTTTGAACATGTCAGCTCTATAATGATCCCCACATTGCATGCCAGCCCTGAGTGTCTTGCCCCTCCCGTGATGCACATGGACACCACCAGGTCCAGAGTGGCCACAAGTCCAAGAGGGAAGCCAGCAGGGCGGCTGTGCTCTCCTGCCTCAGCTCACAGACCCGCTGCCATGCGGCCGATGCTCCCTTGGTGGTGTTGCTGGTGAGACCATTTCACGATATTTTCCCAAGAATAACAGTTCATGGGCCTCAGCATTTACTGCCACCTGGCCAACCCTGGAAGATGTGCACGGATCCCTCTGGGAATGCCAATAGGTAAGATTCCGCATAATCCAACATCTCTGGAAAACGACTCAAACAATTGTCTCCTCAAAGGCTACTGAGGTGCCGCGTGTGTGAAGGGCGTTCCCGTATGGTATTCTGGATGTAGGCTTAGGAACATGGACTCAAATGCGTGCACATGAAGTTTCCCGGCAGGCTGTTTTGAATGTCACCAGGCCTGGATGGAACTTAGAGTCAGTCTCCAAGCCCGGCAGAGTGGAGGCTTGGGAAGGCCGCTGGGCGCAGGGACCTTGGGAGGGAGGGAGGCTGACTGTCGCCAGGACCACTTTCAAGAGTAGTTTGTTTGGGCCGCAGAGATGCCAAGTGACTAAAGGTGTTCCTGCACAAGCACGAGGACCCCAGAACCCACATAAATTGAGAGTTCATGCCTGTCACCCCAGTGTTGCTGCGGTGGGAGGGGGTGGTTGGAGACCGGAGGATTGCTGAGCTTCCTGCTCAGTAGTCTAGCCAAAAAACTGGTGAGCCATGTTCTGTGAGAGACTCTGTCTCAAGGAAACAAGGTGGGCAGTGATGGAGGAGGACACCCAGTGTCCTCCTTTGGCCTCTGTGCGACTGCACAAGGGCACATGTGTACATGCTCATGCACACATGCACCACACACACAATTCCCTCAGGAAAGTTTCTTAATGACTTTAATGAGTGCATTATGTTATAAGCTGAGGACTGGCTCGTTATAATAAATGCACCCATAAATCTCAAAGTTGCCTTGGATGATGGATGCGTTCAAGATGAGTCAGATGCCCTCCTTCCAACTCCAGAAACTTCTGGTCAGAGAATGAAAGATTGGGACCCAAGTCTCATTTCTGCACACGTGCCTCTAGTCTGCGAAGGCAGGAGACCAGCCACTGTTCTCAGGAAAGAAGTGGACAAGACACTTGGACGACTTTCTGGATGGCCAGAAGGGTGTGGATGGAGCAGGTCTGCGGCACTGTGCACGTGGACATTTGGACTCTTGTCCCCAAGGCTCAGAAGAGCAACTTCCTGCTTGGCTTGGTCTGTCTTCTGGGAATGGCTGTACCTCCAGGGACTCACCTCTCTGGTGCCTTTTCTGCAGCGTGGCCAGAGGCTGGGCGCTTCCACCTTCCTGGAGGGAAGCTGTCTAGTGAGTCTCCTGAGTTTCTTAGGGGGCAGCAGCTTCTCTTGTTGCTCACGTTTTAATTTTACATACCATTTAGTGCAGCGCTGTGTACGGTTGGTGACAAAGCTGAAGGAATGTATAATGTGCTTCATGCTGCCGGGTGAGGTCCTGGCAGCCCTGGAAGAAGCCAGGAGTTGGATGCTTCAACATGGAGGCTGGTGACTTGGTTCTGCAAAGGAGTGTGGCTGCAGCGAGCGCCTACCTGGCGGGTCCTCCCCGGCTGCTCTCTCTTGTTACCTCACTTGGCAGTAAAGCATGAAAAGGTCCTGAGGAACAGGTGCTGCCATTGACCTGTTTTGCTGGCTCTCCAGGTTTTAGGTGCCAGTGGTGGTGGTGGATCCCTAGAAGGAAGGCAGAGAAAGGAGCAGCACGCTGCCCAGTGTGAGCACGTGGCCTTGGTAAGCTCTCGCTGCTTTCTGCCGAGTTCAAGAATTCTCATTTGGAAGTACTTACGGGTGTTGGCAAACTGAGAAAGGAATACACTTTCACTTCCAAGTGTGTAAGCAGCTCCCATCCTTTTCTTCATACCTCCAAAACAACTGATGGAAAGAGAGGGTTGGCCCATTCAGGCTTACCAGTGACTCTCCCGAGCAGGCTTGCCTGGACGGCATGTGGTTTGATAGGGTATCCTTGGGGGGCGTGCGGACAAATAGAATAGAAGGAGCAGTGCTGAGTGGGCCAGGCTCATCCAAGTGCAGGGTCCTGGCCTGGACCTAGTGACTTGCTTGCATTTCATAGTGATGCCAGGCAGGGCACGTGGAGTCAGTGCTGGCTTGCTGGAATCCATCACCAGTTGCTGGGAGTCCACAGAGCATTTCCACAAGCTCGACACGGGGAATACAGACGGGTCAGGCAGAGTCTGTGTCTGCGGACTTTATAACCTAGTTCAGTGTACAGAGTAACCTAAAGGGGAGTACGGAAAAGCATAATGCCACCCGGGGCAAGATCCTCAAGTGTGTGGTCGGTCGGACATGAGCCCCTGTTGTGTTTGATTCTGTTTCACATAAAATGGTCACATGAAAGTTTGCTTTTTCACTTGTCCAAGTCTCCCCCACCTGGAAGGCTTCATGAGTACAAGGACTGTGTTTCTTCTATGAAGAATTTAAAATAAATAATTTTATCACCCTCTTCCTGGTGCTTAGTAAATATCTGTTGGATAAATGGAGAGGATTATGAGTGCCAGAAGAAAGGTTTGTTGGTGGGGCTGGAGAGAGGGCTTAGCGGTTAAGGCACAGGCCTGAGGAGCCTGTGGACCCAGGTTCGATTCTCCAGGTCCCACTTAAGTCAGATGCTCATGGTGGCACATGTGTTTGGAGTTTGTTTGCAGTGGCTAGAGATTCTGGCGAGCCCATTCTCTCTCTCTCCCACTCTCTCTGTCATAAATAAAAATAAATCTTTTTTTTAAAGGTTTGTTGGTAAAGGTTGCTGAAGCCAGGTTTAATAACAGGTCTAGTTAACTCCACAGGGGATGTATTTCTCAGCACCTCCTAGACATGGCTCATCACTCCCTGAGCAGTCGTGCTGATGGTGTCAAGTGGTCAGGGGTCTACCCCTATGCTGCCTGACCGGTGACCTCCCAGCTCTCTGCAGCACCTGAGTGGTAGGTCTTCCTGCCCACTGTCCCAAGGCTGGCTGGTCAGGGACAGAGGTCCAGATCTGACCTACATACTCAACCTAGGATTGTGCTGCTAAGCTAACAGCCCTTGGGGTAACTTCTGCAGATTGGTGACTGATGACGCCAGGAGGGTAAGGGTATTTTTTGTGACATCAGGAAGCAGTGAAAGCGTATGTGAATCTACACTTACTGCATAGGAAATGGTGGCATTTCCTTCTCAGAAGGTTTTTCTTTTCTTTTCCTTTCTCTTTCTCTCTCTCTTTCTCCTTCCTTCCTTCCTTCCTTCCTTCCTTCCTTCCTTCCTTCCTTCCTTCCTTCCTCCCTCCCTCCCTCCCTCCCTCCCTCCCCTCCCTCCCCTCCCTCCCTCCCTCCTTTCTTTCTTTCTTTCTTTCTTTCTTTCTTTCTTTCTTTCTTTCTTTCTTTCTTTCTTTCTTGTTTTTTGAGGTAGGGTCTCACTCTAGCTCAGGCTGACCTGGAATTCACTATGTAATCTCAAGAGTGGCCTTGAACTCATGGTGATCTTCCTACCTCTGCCTCCTGCATTTCTGGTGAGAAAGAGAGAGCTTTATAAGTCTGAAATAACCCGAGTGTGACCATCTCTGGTGTTGGGCAAGGCAGTGCAGGCGTTGGTTCTCTGACTCAGGAGACTTTGTTGGCCCCGACCGTGCATGTTTCCCTTAGCTTGGAGCTCTGCGCTTGGACATACTGTCAGGGTCTCCTGTGGGTTCCTTTTCCATGAGCTCTTAGTGTGCTGTGGGAACCTTCACACTGGGTTGCTCAGCCCTCCAGTTTGCCTCAGCCTTGCATTGTCCCTCAGCTCCTGGAGATGGTCCTGTACGTCTTTGCCAGTATTCCCTTCCAGGA
This sequence comes from Orientallactaga sibirica, assembly GCA_036365145.1. Taxonomy (NCBI): domain Eukaryota; kingdom Metazoa; phylum Chordata; class Mammalia; order Rodentia; family Dipodidae; genus Orientallactaga; species Orientallactaga sibirica. The sequence continues at coordinate 4,362,053 of JAEOAD010002712.1, read as the reverse complement.
TGGTGGACAGAGGAAAATGATCAGCAAGAGTAGCTCTGACTGCCTCCGAGTCAAAGGTTTCTTTTCTCAAGAAAAACCAGATCACAACACACATATGTCGTCTGTCGCATGCTTGGTTGATGTTCCCCGAATCTCATGCTTCTGAGCCACACTTGTGACGGGACGTTCACAGCTGGCTTGCTGGACGTTGTGCCCAGAGCATCTTCTATCCAACATGCAGTTACAAAGAACAGATGCTGAGGGGTGAAGGTGACACCCTCACGCAGGATGAGCAGAGGAACCCAGCATGGGGTGCACACCTGTCATCCCAGCACTGGGAAAGTGGAGCCAGGACGATCAGGAATTTAGCGTCATCCTTGGCAACAGAGCAAGTTCAAGGCCAGTCGGGGCTACATAAGACCCGGAGCAGAGGCGTGTGAAGGATTTTTTTTCTCTTCTTTTTTCCCCCCTGATCTTAAAGGTCCTCAGAAAAGAACTCTACTTCCTGAGCTTACTGACCACAAGGCTAGAAGGAGGCTTATGATTGTGGAACCCACAACAAATCATGGCATGCAGAAAGATACGGTGATAAGCACCATCTTGTATCCTGGTTTGGAGACAGTCTGAGGGGCATTCCAACCCCCAGCTGAGCCTCACAGGACTGTGTGACTTCTTCCCAGGCCCATGCCCTGGCCTTGTTCACACCCTCCAGGTGATCATCGGTCAACAGAGGCTCTCTGGTTTCCTCATGCATGGTTTGTAGGACAGCAAGACAGAAGTTTTGAGGAAGCCCGTTTTCATCACAAAGACTCCCATAATGTGCACAATTAGTATGAGTTCATAATAAAATCTTTAAAAAAGAAAATAAATCCATTCATTAGTTTTAAACCTAGCAGGGCACTTAAATATATATATATATATATATATATATATATATATATATATATATATATATATATATATAATTTTTTTTTTTTTGTTTTTTGAGGTGGGGTCTCACTCTGGGTCCAGACTGACCTGGAATTAACTATGTAGTCTCAGGGTGGCCTCGAACTCATAGCGATCCTCCTACCTTTGCCTCCCGAGTGCTGGGATTAAAGGCGTGCGCCACCACGCCCAGCTTACTTAACCATCTTGTAACTCATTTTTCACATTTTATATAAATAGGTCTATAAATGCATAACCACATCTGAATTAAGAGGTGGATTAAGAGAATGGCTTGGCCCATTGTGGACGTGAATGACAGGATGTTGGTTTCAGAGTCTGTCTCTTTATCTGAAAAAATGGTGATTTCTAACTTTCACCATATGGTGGTGTGTGCTGCTAAGTGTCCCGAACTGTCTGGCTCCTATAAGGTACTTGATAAGTGATACTTCTTTCTTTTATTATTGACAATTTTAGCGTGTGACATTTTGCATCTTGGTTATATTCCCACCAGGTTATAATACTCTTATGTTCCCTGTCCCCCACCATAAGTACTGATTCTTATCTCTGATTCACTGTTATTCATATCACCTCACACTGCTGTCTTTTTCTTTGAATTTACATTTATTTTATTTTTAATTAGCAGATATTGTACCATGTGATATATATATATGCATGAAACTCAAACTAGAAAGTATATTCACTGCTTCATTTCTCATCATTTCTTGTGGTGAGACTATTGAAAAATGTCAGGGTTTTGTTGTCTCTCACCCAGGTGACAAACCCCTCAGGTGATGACTTTTCCGTAGCCTCTTTTCATTCCCCACTGTGCTCAGCACACCACCTAATACCCAGGAACCACTTAAGGAGCCCTGCTGAAGGCGCCCATGGGTGTCCACAGCTCAGGAGATGCCGACTGAGTACAACCGAGGGAAACCGAGCGGCACATGATGTCGTGTTGTGTTCCAGTTACTGCTGCGGAGCAGTGGCGCTGAGAGAGCCTTGACCACAGGATCACCACTCACAGACCTCACTCAGCAAGCCAGCTTGATTTCCGGGAACTGCTGAACACTTGGCAGATGGAGAGTTACTGATATTTCCAGGGCACCTTTAGTAGAAAATGTATTAGTCGTACAAATCACACACAGACACAATGAGGGAAGGTGCTTAGAATCGTATGCAATTTTCTAATCTGAAATGTTGACCTGAGGATTTCCACTTACTCAGTTTATTAAGGAAAGTGATGCCCATAAAGAAGTGAGTATGATTAGAGTCGGTCTTCTGACTCTGATCACAGGGGTCAAGAGGGGGTGAAGCTGCTGCCTGTATGAGCACATGGGCGCTTTGGGGTCCCCACTTGCTCTTCACTTCCTGTGAGGTAGTTTTCTTTGTCCCAGCTAACAGCTGACATCTATTGAGTGCTTGCAGAATGCCAGGTCAGCTTCTAAACTCTTACAGTGTCTGGTGCTTCACAACATCTCCATGAGGTGGATTTTGTTAACCCCACTCTGGATTAGTGGCCTGAGGGCCGGAGAAGATAAACTGTGCCAGGAGAAGGCAGGGTTCGAATCCATGGGCAGGAGTGTGCTCTTAGCACGATGCCTCTATTCTAATAGTTCGTAGTCAGGTGAGGACCCACAGAGAACACAGAATGCACTGAGTGTTTTAAAGAAGGGTGCCTACTCGGTAATTGACAGAGGTTTTGTTTTCATCAGAGCCACGATTGTGAAGCATCTGAGGAATTATGTAATTACAGAGCAGGTATGCAGTGAGGAGCAGCAGGAAGGTCACGACAGAAAGATGGGATGGGTGAATGATGCTAATTGGGGAAGGCTTCCAGAAGGAGCCGGAAGTAAAGTGAAAGTGAGTGGGAGGCAGTGGTGGGTGGTGGCTGTGTGGAGGTAGGGGGTGTGGGCTGTTGGTGGGTGGTGGTTGTGGAGGTAGGGGGTGTGGGCTGTTGGTGGGTGGTGGTTGTGGAGGTATGGGGTATGGGCAGTTGGTGGGTAGTGGGTGTGGAGATAGGGGGTGTGGACAGTTGATGGTTGGTGGTTGTGGAGGTAGAGGGGGTGGGCAGTTGGTGGGTGGTGGGTGTGGAGGTAGAGGGTGTGGACAGTTGGTGGGTGGTAGTTGTGGAGGTGGGGGTGTGGGCTGTGGGTGGGTGGTGGGTGTGGAGGTAGAGGGTGTGGAAAGTTGGTGGGTAGTGGTTGTGGAGGTGGGGGTGTGGACAGTTGATGGTTGGTTCTTGTGGTGGTAGAGGGGGTGGGCAGTTGGTGGGTGGTGGGTGTGGAGGTACGGGTGTGGGCACGAGGGCTCTTCACTGGTGTGGTGTGAGACCCAGGGAGTTCCCCTCAGGGTTTCTGGCAGGGGGCTTTCTCATAGAGATTTGTGAGGTCTGTTAGAGGGGTGTTAGGAATTATTTATCGCCTGGTAAGTGGTACCCTCAGAATCTGTATGGCTGATCCAAGTCTCAGCAAAGTTGCAAAGGAGGGAGACTGCTTGTGATGTTTCTCTGTCATTTTCCCACAGCTCTTTTTTTCCCTTATTTCCCAAGATCCCATATTAATCCTGGTCTCTTCTGAGTCCTTTGGATTTTCCTTCTCTAGAAGTGTCCCTCTGTTTTCCAGCTTTTTGCCTCAATAGTCTTCTGATGAATTCATCAGTTTTTAAATTTTATTCTTCAGTTGACAGTTTTATACATGTATATATTGTATTTTGATCATACATACCCTGTTACCCTCTCTCATTTCCCCTCACACTCCAGCAAATTGAATAAATCCTGTAAATTTGGGGGAACCCCTTCTTCTTCCCCCACTTACCAGTGGCTGCACCGGAAGAGATCAACTGCCCCTCCCACAGCACATTCACTGCCATTAGCACCTCAGGGAGGGGTGGGAGCCTAGTCTGCATGTATGGAGTGTGGGCAGGCTCTATGTTGTGCACATGGTAGGCTTTGCTTGAGCACCTGAGGCACATTAGCATCCATGCTTTCCTCTGTCCACATGCTGTCCTACATGGGCCTATATGGCCAAACTTTCAGTGCACTGTTCACATTGTCAATGTGGTCTCTGGGGTGAGCATGTAAAAGTCCAAGGACAGACGGTGTGGTTGCTGACATGCTTAGAGTGAGGCAGAGAAGGAGCCCATGCTGGAGACTGGAAAGCGGTGTGAAAGTAAAAGGAGATCAAAGAGCTGTGGGGGTTGAACGTCAAACAAGGACAGTGGAGCCCAGGAAGGGAAGGGACCCATGAGAGATGAGGGCAACAGAAAGGCGTCTAAAACGCTTTGTCTGTGATCTTGTTCTGGTGAGAATCCCTATCTGTATATAGGAAAACACCACAGAGGAGTAGTTCAGTTCTGGATTTTTAAAAACGTCTACCTGTGAATATGAGTAGGGTTAGGATTAACACAGAAAGAGAGATGATCCAGGGAGGAAAGGCAGTGTGTGGTCAGTGCACAAATGTAACAGGTGCCTGAGAAGACAGAGAGGGGCCATTGTCTTTGGTAATGTAGAGGTAATTGATAACATTCACCAAAGTCATTGAAGTGAAATGGGAAGGAGGCGGTCGCAGGCAGGTTTGCACTGATGGCAGAAAACACCTGGCCAAGAGCAGCTTGTGGGGAAAAAAAAAAGGTCTATTTTGGCCTACCGACCTGAGGGAAAAGTCCATGATGGCAGGGGGAAATGATGGCAGGAGCAGAGGGTGGCCAACATCAAGCAGACAACAGCAGCAGGAGAGTGTGCCAAACACTGACAAAAGGAAACTGGCTATAACACCCATAAGCCCGCCCCCAACAGTACACTGCCTCCAGGAGGCTTTAATTCCCAAATTGCCATCAGCTGGGGACATGGCATTCAGAACACCTCACTTTATGGGGGACACCTGAATCAAACCACCCCGGAGGTAACGTCAGAAGCAGCTGGTTGAGGAGAGAACGGGAGGGGAGACCATACAGACTGGATGTGGACTCCTCTTTCAGGGATCTTAAGTACTTTATTCATAAACAAAGAACTTAGAATTGAGGTTGGCCGAAGTTGTGGGATGGGAGGAAGGTGCTTATGAAACAGAAGAATGGGTTATCTGTGTGCCAGGAAGAGAACCAGTCAGAAGAGGTGAAGGTGGGTGTGGGTGTCAGGAGAGGCCCTGCTTGCTGGAGCGTGGTCCCTCAGGAGGCAGAGGGGTAGGACGGAAGAGCAGAGGTGACCTTCGTCACAGCGCTGTCTCTTCCATGGGACAGAGACAGATGGATGGCTTGGTGCTGATGGAGCTTAAGACGCATGTGGTTAGGAGGCAGGTGACTTTGGACTTTTCCCAGAAAGAGTCATGGGTGCAAGTTTGGTATGAGACAAGTCTGTCCTGAAATGGACGTGTCCACAGGCTTTATCGATAATAGGGATGTCAGTCGTGAAGCGTTTGATCAGGCATGTTCCCTGCATCACTCGGCATAGCAGATGCTTATATTTACTGATAATATAAATACATGGTTAGAGAAAAGAATTTGTCTTCCTGGTTTCCTCTTCAATATGCGTATCATTCCATGAATGTCCCTCCTACTCTGGGTGCCAAGCCACACACAGACATAAACAAGGCACTATCTAGGCAAGAAACAGTGGTGGAGAAAGCTCTGGAACTAGGTATACACTAATGGGTGCTGCAGCTGAAGGTGCTCTGGAGTGGGCCTTGGGGGAGAGGCGCGAGCCTTCACTGGGTGCTTGGCAGGGCACCAGGGCCGAGCTAGTACCAAGTCCATGTTACTTTCATGAGGAGAGCCAGGACCAACTGGTGACAAGTACCCGGAAGCAGGTGCTGTCCCCCTAAGGTTTCTAAAAGTGGAACAGACTGATTCAAAGAAGAGTTTCCTGGGCTGGAGAGATGGCTTAATGGTTAAGGTGCCTGCCTGCTAAGCCGAAGAACCCGGTTCCAATCTCCAGGTCCCACGTTTAGCCAGATGCAAAGTGAGGCAAGGGCGCAATGCTGCACTTGCCCACAAGGGGGCGCATGCATCTGGATTTCATTCACAGCAGCTGAGAGACTGCTGGCGCGCCCATCTCTGTCTGTCTCCCTCTCCCTCTCTGTCTGTCTTTCTCTGTCTCTCTCTCCAAAAATAAATAAAGTAAAAAAAAAATTTTAAAAAAAGAAGAGTTTCCTGACACCGAGAAGTCTGGGTGGAGGCTGCGTGGCTCCTGGTGTGGGCATCGGTGAGGGGTCTGCATACCTGGATGGTCTGGGGGGGCCTTCCAGTTTCTACAGCTGTACTGGTGTTGGAAGCACACTGCAGTTTTTGTCCTCTCACCATGGATGGCACTGTCACCTACACTTGCCACCCTTTGTGGCCACTCTAATCGAGGGTCCTGAATATGACCCATGTACCTCAAGATGACGGAGAACCTCTAATCAAAGAAATCCCTCGTGTACCCCGAGCGTGGTGACTTGCACTTATTAGGGCCTCAGCAGATATTTAAAAGCTAAAAGAATTGAATACTGGCTGTCATCTCAGGTCACCCACAGACTACATCTGTTCTTCACTGGTGTCAGGGAAGCAGCAGAGGCGGGGCCAGAGGAAAGAGCGTGAGCGAGGAACCAAGCAACCTGACTTCAGTTGCCCTTCATCAGCTCTGTAGCTTTCTCTACTCTGAGAACACACTTCACCGTGATTTTCAGTCAGTCCCAGTTCTGCCATTTGATGCAACATGGAACCAGCCTTCCATCTCCCCACTTAGGGAGGAGGTAAATGACTTCTCCCAGCTAGCTTGTCCTCATCTGCAAACTAAGGGAAGATTCCCAGAGTGGTTTTGCAAATTGAATAAAGCCTGTAAAATGCTTAACACAATCCAGTTCACTGTAAGCAGCCAGGGATTTCTTCTTGGGGGCAGGCAAAGTATTTCCCTGCATGGAAGTTCCTTTCCTGGTTACTAGAGAGCACAGTGTCCCGAGCAGATGAAAGGTTAGTGTGGCCCCCATGGACATGAACGTGGAGGCTCCTCAACAATCTGAGCGCGTGTACCATGTGATCAGTTTTACCAGGCCTGGGTGTTTACCCGAAGGAGTCTTGGCAGCACACCAGAGACCTGTGCCCATCTGTGTTTACTGTGGCCTAGTTATGGAGTCAGCCTAGATGCCCACCCATAGAGGAGTGAATAAAGAGAATGTGGTATTTATGCACAAGGGAGCTTTCTTCTGCCATCAAGTGTAAAATCTTGTTTGTAGGAACATGGACGAAACTGGAGATGATCATGTTAAGTAAGCCAGACTCAGACATACGTCACATATTTAGTTCATACGTAGAATCTGGATTTAAATGTGTGTGTGTGTGTGTGTGTGTGTGTGTGTGTGTGTGTCACCTGAAAGCATTGAAGGAGCAGGGGACTCTTGGGAGGAGGAGGATGGGAATCCTTGTGTATGGGAGGGAACGTAAGAGAAAGGTACACTCAGTACAGGATATGGATGTGGAAATGTCATCATGAAACCCATTATTTTATACAACTAACATATAGTAATAATAAATTCAAATAAGTCACTCACAGCGACAAAATAAAATGCAATGAAATGGTCACTGTTCAATCACAAGCATGTCTGTGTGACTGCTGTCCGAGTACTGTCACCATGTGACCCGCAGGTCTTATGCTGTCTTTCAGTTCCTGTCCCTCCTCCAGCCTGACTTGATCACCATAAACCATCCTGTGAGCTTGTAAATGGGGTGAACTGGGCATAGATGATAAATGTATGTCTGAGACAAAGACTCTGGGGCCCAGAAGTCTTCAGGAGTGTTATTCAGGAGTGTGAGGTGGGCACGGAGCCTGACTTGTGCCCAGGGATCTGCCTGCTGAGCCCTCCTGGGGCCGCTTCAGCACCCAGATGTGTGTGTTCATCTTTTGTGATTCCTGTGCCACTCACAGGGTCTGTCTCTGAGTTGGTGCTTGTCACTTTTAAAAAAATATTTAATTAAATTTATTTATTTATTTGAGAGAGATTGAGAGAGAGGGAGAGAGAGAGAGCATGCCATGGCCTCCAGCTGCTGCAAAGGAACTCTGGACGCTTGTGCCAGTGCATCTGGCTTACATGGGTGCTAGGGAATCAAACCTGGGTCCTTGGCTTTGCAGGCAAGTGCCTTCACAGCTAAGCCATCTCTCCAGTCCTGCTTATCACATTTTTAATAGACACCTATCTTTCATAAGCACAGACACACATGTGATCTGGGAACAGGGAGCCCCTCTGTCTGATTCCAGTGGGCAGTTCTACAGATTATCCAGGTCATCACTTGGTTTTACGTTTTAGTTCTAGGAATCTGAAAGGTAGACATTGTACCCAGAATGTTGTCAGAAGGGAGTGACTGCTAGCCTATGTGCTTCCTGGGAGAACAGCTATAGGAAGGATCTGAACTCACCCAGAGCCATGGAGGACCTGGTTTGGGGACCAGCCCCTCTCTCTTCAGACTGTGAGTAGTGTGGCAGTTCATTCCCCAGGGGCTTTGGACTAGAGTGCGCCAAAGAGCCTGATCAGAGCTTTCTTCGAGGGGCGTGGACATGACCTTGTGCAACACAGCCTGAAACCAGGCTTCCCAGAGGGAAAAGAGATGCAGGAGGGAACCCTGAGCCCCCTGTTGCTGTGCCAGAGGCAGCCACGCCCCGGGCCATCCTGCCTGGAAGAGGACAAGAGACAGAGCCACTGCCTGGTAACATTTATGGAGGCAGCAGCAGAAAGGGCACTGGGCTTTGTGCCCATGTGAGTGTGTTGTTTCCCTGACCTCGGCCAGAGATTTCCATTCTCCCAGCGGAGAAGTTGGAACACTGTGAACGGAAGTGACCTGCCTAGGAGAGACCGCCCGAGGCCGTGCTCTTGAGTCCAGGCGGAGGCCTCAGGGGTCTTGGAGTGATCACAACACAGGGGAGACAATAACCAGATGGCTGGGGAGGGTGGCCTCTCCGTGGAGTGCAGAAGAGTTGATTGATCACTTCCCAAGGTCTGTGTCCTTGTGGGTGGTTCTTAGCTCTGGGCCAAGATGAGTAGATTTAAATCCCACAACTGCCCCATGCTTTGCAGTGTGGACAACCACCTCTCCCCCCTGGGCCTCTTGTCTATGTATATAGAGATGCGTCTGAAGGAGGTGCCTCCCAGTTCCAGGAGATGCAGTCCTTCATGGCAGCGAAGGCATGGTGGCTGGAGCAGGAGGCAACTGGTCACCTTGCATCCATAGTCAGGAAGCAGAGAGTGAGCAGCAAGAGGGGTCAGCTATAAAACTTCAAGGACTGCCCCAGAGACCCATTTCCTCCAGCAAAACAGCACCACCACTGGGGAGCAAGTGTTGAAACACATGAGCCTATCAGGGTCATTTCACATTCAAACCAGAACACTGTCTGCTTTCCCTGACTCAAGGTCTGGCCTCTCTGTACAGCCATGTTAGCCACCCTGGCTGGGCAATGAGGAACCACCTCCCATCTTCTCTGCTGATTTCCTGGGGGATGAGGTGACAATCACACGAGCTAGTAGCACTCGCCAGCCATGAAGTGCCATCGATGGCACTTCTTTCTCTGGCCCTTGGGAAGTGGCTATGGCTACTTTCAGTGTGGATTCTAATGTCAATATCTAGTCTGATGGCTGACACCTTGGAGTTCTTGTGACTTTATGACACAAATGGTGGTCTATTTTAATCTGCACAAGACACTACATTGTGTGACATACATAATAGCATCCTCAGACTGCGTGTAAAATGCCAGCTCTTAAAATAGTAATGTCTCCTGTGCATCCAGGGTTCACTTAATCACCATGGCATAGCTTTAAATGAGCCACATTGCCTGGGCAGCTCTCCCTGCATCGAGGGACAATGCCTACCAGGCCGTTGTTCGCCTAGCAGAGGGTGGTCACTTTTGCTGTGTTTCTGTAAGTGTTGCACTGGCACGGGGGTGCTGGGCAGAGCTGTAGACCTGTCATTCGTGCCCGAGTTCAAGCATTACCGACTTTGCCTGCACTGCCCAGTCTGCGGCAGGAACTGGCGCGTTGTTGTTATGATAATGGAAGCGGTTGGAGCAGTTCCATCCACACAGATTTGTCAGTGCTGAGCGCAGTGCAGGGACGCAACGGCCTCGTTATTACCACTGCAATGATCACTCTGAAAATCACTCTGTCTTCTGACCCTCTGTTTTCCTTGCTCTTGAGAAGCTCTTGAATGGCAGGGCTTTGAGATCAGTGCTTTTACACAGCCCGGACATCAAATCCCATCCATGGCCCCCACAGAGGAGTCTCTCTCTCCAAAAATAAATAAAGTAAAAAAAAAAAAATTTTAAAAAAAGAAGAGTTTCCTGACACCGAGAAGTCTGGGTGGAGGCTGCGTGGCTCCTGGTGTGGGCATCGGTGAGGGGTCTGCATACCTGGATGGTCTGGGGGGGCCTTCCAGTTTCTACAGCTGTACTGGTGTTGGAAGCACACTGCAGTTTTTGTCCTCTCACCATGGATGGCACTGTCACCTACACTTGCCACCCTTTGTGGCCACTCTAATCAAGGGTCCTGAATATGACCCATGTACCTCAAGATGACGGAGAACCTCTAATCAAAGAAATCCCTGCGTACCCCCGAGCGTGGTGACTTGCACTTATTAGGGCCTCAGCAGATATTTAAAAGCTAAAAGAATTGAATACTGGCTGTCATCTCAGGTCACCCACAGACTACATCTGTTCTTCACTGGTGTCAGGGAAGCAGCAGAGGCGGGGCCAGAGGAAAGAGTGTGAGCGAGGAACCAAGCAACCTGACTTCAGTTGCCCTCCATCAGCTCTGTAGCTTTCTCTACTCTGAGAACACACTTCACCGTGATTTTCAGTCAGTCCCAGTTCTGCCATTTGATGCAACATGGAACCAGCCTTCCATCTCCCCACTTAGGGAGGAGGTAAATGACTTCTCCCAGCTAGCTTGTCCTCATCTGCAAACTAAGGGAAGATTCCCAGAGTGGTTTTGCAAATTGAATAAAGCCTGTAAAATGCTTAACACAATCCAGTTCACTGTAAGCAGCCAGGGATTTCTTCTTGGGGGCAGGCAAAGTATTTCCCTGCATGGAAGTTCCTTTCCTGGTTACTAGAGAGCACAGTGTCCCGAGCAGATGAAAGGTTAGTGTGGCCCCCATGGACATGAACGTGGAGGCTCCTCAACAATCTGAGCGCGTGTACCATGTGATCAGTTTTACCAGGCCTGGGTGTTTACCCGAAGGAGTCTTGGCAGCACACCAGAGACCTGTGCCCATCTGTGTTTACTGTGGCCTAGTTATGGAGTCAGCCTAGATGCCCACCCATAGAGGAGTGAATAAAGAGAATGTGGTATTTATACACAAGGGAGCTTTCTTCTGCCATCAAGTGTAAAATCTTGTTTGTAGGAACATGGACGAAACTGGAGATGATCATGTTAAGTAAGCCAGACTCAGACATACGTCACATATTTAGTTCATACGTAGAATCTGGATTTAAATGTGTGTGTGTGTGTGTGTGTGTGTGTGTGTGTGTGTCACCTGAAAGCATTGAAGGAGCAGGGGACTCTTGGGAGGAGGAGGATGGGAATCCTTGTGTATGGGAGGGAACGTAAGAGAAAGGTACACTCAGTACAGGATATGGATGTGGAAATGTCATCATGAAACCCATTATTTTATACAACTAACATATAGTAATAATAAATTCAAATAAGTCACTCACAGCGACAAAATAAAATGCAATGAAATGGTCACTGTTCAATCACAAGCATGTCTGTGTGACTGCTGTCCGAGTACTGTCACCATGTGACCCGCAGGTCTTATGCTGTCTTTCAGTTCCTGTCCCTCCCTCCAGCCTGACTTGATCACCATAAACCATCCAGTGAGCTTGTAAATGGGGTGAACTGGGCATAGATGATAAATGTATGTCTGAGACAAAGACTCTGGGGCCCAGAAGTCTTCAGGAGTGTTATTCAGGAGTGTGAGGTGGGCACGGAGCCTGACTTGTGCCCAGGGATCTGCCTGCTGAGCCCTCCTGGGGCCGCTTCAGCACCCAGATGTGTGTGTTCATCTTTTGTGATTCCTGTGCCACTCACAGGGTCTGTCTCTGAGTTGGTGCTTGTCACTTTTAAAAAAATATTTAATTAAATTTATTTATTTATTTGAGAGAGATTGAGAGAGGGAGAGAGAGAGAGAGCATGCCATGGCCTCCAGCTGCTGCAAAGGAACTCTGGACGCTTGTGCCAGTGCATCTGGCTTACATGGGTGCTAGGGAATCAAACCTGGGTCCTTGGCTTTGCAGGCAAGTGCCTTCACAGCTAAGCCATCTCTCCAGTCCTGCTTATCACATTTTTAATAGACACCTATCTTTCATAAGCACAGACACACATGTGATCTGGGAACAGGAGCCCTCTGTCTGATTCCAGTGGGCAGTTCTACAGATTATCCAGGTCATCACTTGGTTTTACGTTTTAGTTCTAGGAATCTGAAAGGTAGACATTGTACCCAGAATGTTGTCAGAAGGGAGTGACTGCTAGCCTATGTGCTTCCTGGGAGAACAGCTATAGGAAGGATCTGAACTCACCCAGAGCCATGGAGGACCTGGTTTGGGGACCAGCCCCTCTCTCTTCAGACTGTGAGTAGTGTGGCAGTTCATTCCCCAGGGGCTTTGGACTAGAGTGCGCCAAAGAGCCTGATCAGAGCTTTCTTCGAGGGGCGTGGACATGACCTTGTGCAACACAGCCTGAAACCAGGCTTCCCAGAGGGAAAAAGAGATGCAGGAGGGAACCCTGAGCCCCCTGTTGCTGTGCCAGAGGCAGCCACGCCCCGGGCCATCCTGCCTGGAAGAGGACAAGAGACAGAGCCACTGCCTGGTAACATTTATGGAGGCAGCAGCAGAAAGGGCACTGGGCTTTGTGCCCATGTGAGTGTGTTGTTTCCCTGACCTCGGCCAGAGATTTCCATTCTCCCAGCGGAGAAGTTGGAACACTGTGAACGGAAGTGACCTGCCTAGGAGAGACCGCCCGAGGCCGTGCTCTTGAGTCCAGGCGGAGGCCTCAGGGGTCTTGGAGTGATCACAACACAGGGGAGACAATAACCAGATGGCTGGGGAGGGTGGCCTCTCCGTGGAGTGCAGAAGAGTTGATTGATCACTTCCCAAGGTCTGTGTCCTTGTGGGTGGTTCTTAGCTCTGGGCCAAGATGAGTAGATTTAAATCCCACAACTGCCCCATGCTTTGCAGTGTGGACAACCACCTCTCCCCCCTGGGCCTCTTGTCTATGTATATAGAGATGCGTCTGAAGGAGGTGCCTCCCAGTTCCAGGAGATGCAGTCCTTCATGGCAGCGAAGGCATGGTGGCTGGAGCAGGAGGCAACTGGTCACCTTGCATCCATAGTCAGGAAGCAGAGAGTGAGCAGCAAGAGGGGTCAGCTATAAAACTTCAAGGACTGCCCCAGAGACCCATTTCCTCCAGCAAAACAGCACCACCACTGGGGAGCAAGTGTTGAAACACATGAGCCTATCAGGGTCATTTCACATTCAAACCAGAACACTGTCTGCTTTCCCTGACTCAAGGTCTGGCCTCTCTGTACAGCCATGTTAGCCACCCTGGCTGGGCAATGAGGAACCACCTCCCATCTTCTCTGCTGATTTCCTGGGGGATGAGGTGACAATCACACGAGCTAGTAGCACTCGCCAGCCATGAAGTGCCATCGATGGCACTTCTTTCTCTGGCCCTTGGGAAGTGGCTATGGCTACTTTCAGTGTGGATTCTAATGTCAATATCTAGTCTGATGGCTGACACCTTGGAGTTCTTGTGACTTTATGACACAAATGGTGGTCTATTTTAATCTGCACAAGACACTACATTGTGTGACATACATAATAGCATCCTCAGACTGCGTGTAAAATGCCAGCTCTTAAAATAGTAATGTCTCCTGTGCATCCAGGGTTCACTTAATCACCATGGCATAGCTTTAAATGAGCCACATTGCCTGGGCAGCTCTCCCTGCATCGAGGGACAATGCCTACCAGGCCGTTGTTCGCCTAGCAGAGGGTGGTCACTTTTGCTGTGTTTCTGTAAGTGTTGCACTGGCACGGGGGTGCTGGGCAGAGCTGTAGACCTGTCATTCGTGCCCGAGTTCAAGCATTACCGACTTTGCCTGCACTGCCCAGTCTGCGGCAGGAACTGCGCGTTGTTGTTATGATAATGGAAGCGGTTGGAGCAGTTCCATCCACACAGATTTGTCAGTGCTGAGCGCAGTGCAGGGACGCAACGGCCTCGTTATTACCACTCGCAATGATCACTCTGAAAATCACTCTGTCTTCTGACCCTCTGTTTTCCTTGCTCTTGAGAAGCTCTTGAATGGCAGGGCTTTGAGATCAGTGCTTTTACACAGCCCGGACATCAAATCCCATCCATGGCCCCCACAGAGGAACAATTTCTATTAGCAGTGTACTCTTCTTAAAAAATACTATTTGTGGGCTGGAGAGATGGCTTAGTGGTTAAGGCGCCTGCCTGCTAAGCCCAAGAACCCGGTTCCAATCTCCAGGTCCCACGTTTAGCCAGATGCAAAGTGACACAAGGGCGCAATGCCACACTTGACCACAAGGGGGCGCACACATCTGGAGTTTGTTCACAGCAGCTGAGAGACTGCTGGCGCGCCCATCTCTATCTGTCTCCCTCTCCCTGTCTGTCTGTCTCTCTGTCTCTCTCCAAAAATAAATAAAAATAATAGAAAAAATTAAAAAAAACATTATTTGTATTTTTATTGAGGGCATGTGTATGCATGTAAGTGTGTGTGTGTGTGTGTGTGTGTGTGTGTGTGTGTGTGTAAGAGAGAGAAAGACAGAGAGAGAGAGAATAGGTATGTGTGTACAACTTTTGGATCAGTCCCCACCTTCTTCTCTTATTTGAATGGCCTGGTATTTGTTGAGATGTTCACTACTCCATCCTGAGCTTCTGGGAAGTTCTCCTGTCCCTGCCTCCCCTTTGCTAATCCCAGGAACCCTGGGAATCTAGAAGCCTGCCACAGCCTCTGAAGTCTGGACACCTGAGCTCAAGTAGCCAGAGGTGTGAGCAAGTGCTTTGTCCGCTGACCCATCTCTCCAGCCCCAGCAGGGCATTCAGAGTCCAGAACACTGATGAAGCACACACGCAGAGGTGGGACTTTGGTGTGAGGGAGGACTTGTCACCTTGAGGCGACATTCACGCTGGCTGTCATCCAAGAACACCACACCATGCACTCCATACTTCGCTGAGCATGCTAGCGTCCACGAGCCCAGAGCCAGCTTCAAGGCAGTTGAAGGATGGGCAGAGAGGAGTCAAAAGCACAACCAGTGGTGTTTCTGGAGCTCTGTGTCCTGAGAACCAGTCAGGGGGACAGACTTCTCTATTTCCATAGAAACCAGTGGCAATCCAGCGGCTGTTGTGATGGGTGGTAACCCTGCAAGAAGACTTGTACTTCGAGGGCTAAGTAGAAAACTGTATAGAGACCTCACTGCCCAGGTGTTGTGATGGGTGGTAACCCTGCAAGAAGACTTGTACTTCGAGGGCTAAGTAGAAAACTGTATAGAGACCTCACTGCCCAGGTGTTGTGATGGGTGGTAACCCTGCAAGAAGACTTGCACTGCGAGGGCTAAGTAGAAAACTGTATAGAGACCTCACTGCCCAGGTGTGCTCCAGCCCTTCAGTTCTCAGTTGCAAATCAGAGCCCAGGAAAGTGACTGCTCTGAAATCTGCGGCCCTAGCATGTCCCCAGCCCAGTTCCACCTGCTCTGGGCTCAAATGCACACTTGGTGCCTGTGTGCTTCTTTCCAGCTATGACCCCCATCTTGTGCTACTCTAGTGACCAACTGACTGATGGGGGTGGGGGTGGCACGAAGGCAGAGGTGGTTTTGTTAGAAAAGTGAACCCAGGAGTAAAGAAAGCCGCACTGTGGCTGGCCTTGTGAGCATGCTCCGCCTTCACATCTGATGCGGAGGGTTTGCGTGAGGCAGTGTAATGGTTCATCGCAGTTGTCGAGTTGGGAGGATTTTGAATCACTATGGAAACAAACTTTTGGGCATATCTGTGAGGGATTTTCTGGGTTAGGTTAGTGGAGAAGGGAAGAGAAACCCTGAATGTGGGTGGCACCATTCCGTGGGCAGGGGCCTTAACCTGAATGAAAAGGAGGAAGGGAGCTGAGCGCCAGCGTTCGGCACACTCTGCATCCTGAGCATGGCTGAGCGTGACCAGCCTCTCCCCGTGCCCCTGAGCCATGCTTCCCTGCCATGACGGCCTGTAAGCTGACCTAACTCTGTCCTTCCCTGTGTTGGTCAGATGTTTTGTCATACTGAAAGAGCAATCCTAATGCAGGCTTCTAAGGTCACGGTCACCAACAACACTCACGTTTCCAGTGCTTTAATTTTTAAAAGATTTTATCTTGTAGTTCTTTTTTTAAAATCTCCCTTTTCTTCTGGTACTTTTGGCAGCTTCCCTGGGGATATAGAGTTGGCAGGCTTCCCACCTGCCAGTTCTTGCCAGCTGTCCTGTTTGCTTAGGGCACCTCCTGTTGGTGCCCATGATTTCAATCTGCTTTCTAAATGGCAGCTCCAGCAGCCGCAGCAGAAGGGAACAATGGCATTTACTTGTATGGCCAGTTTCTAGCTTGAGTCACCTTTGTTCACAAAGCATGACAGTCAATGAAAGCAAGAAAGGAAACGAGGAAGATGAGGAAAAGAAAGGGAGAAGGAGGAAAGTGGTCAGCATTTATTGAGGACCCCTAACATCAGACTCGGGAAATACAGGCAGAGTTCTGATCCCCTGCTTTGGGCTCTGTATCTTGATGGGAGGCAAGGAAAGCTGCTGGCTCTGAGACCTGGAGCTGTAGCCTAGAAGCACAGGCAACGTGGTGCATCAAGTCCAAAAAAATCATTGAGGCTGAAATGAGCCCATGACGCCTGAGGAGAGAAGGAAGGATTGAAGTACGAGATCAGAGGGGAAATACTTCTTGAAGTGAGTACTGAATCCCTTTTGGAAGTTCAAGTGGCGGAAAAGATGGCTGGATCAGTCGTGGGAGACGGGCAAGATGGCAGGGTCCACATCTGTGCAAAGGGAGGCTCACTGGGAGACGGGGGCATGATGGCAGGGTCCACATCTGTATACGGGGAAGTCACTGGGAGACTGGGGCATGATGGCAGGGTCCACATCTGTGTACAGGGAGGCTCACTGGGAGACGGGGGCATGATGGCAGGGTCCACATCTGTATACGGGGAAGTCACTGGGAGACTGGGTCATGATGGCAGGGTCCACATCTGTGCATGGGGAAGTCACTGGGAGACTGGGGCATGATGGCAGGGTCCACATCTGTACACAGGGAGGTCACTGGGAGACTGGGGCATGATGGCAGGGTCCACATCTGTGCACAGGGAAGTCACTGGGAGATTGGGGCATGATGGCAGGGTCCACATCTGTGCACAGGGAAGTCACTGGGAGACTGGGGCATGATGGCAGAGTCCATATCTGTCTACAGGGAAGTCACTGAGAGACTGGAGCATGATGGCAGGGTCCACATCTGTGCACGGGGAGGTCACTGGGAGACTGGGGCATGATGGCAGGGTCCACATCTGTGCACGGGGAGGTCACTGGGAGACTGGGGCATGATGGCAGGGTCCACATCTGTGCACGGGAGGTCACTGGGAGACTGGGGCATGATGGCAGGGTCCACATCTGTGCACGGGGAAGTCATTGGGAGACTGGGGCATGATGGCAGGGTCCACATCTGTGCACGGGGAAGTCACTGGGAGACTGGGGCATGATGGCAGGGTCCACATCTGTGCACGGGAAGTCACTGGGAGACTGGGGCATGATGGCAGGGTCCACATCTGTGCACAGGGAAGTCACTGGGAGACTGGGGCATGATGGCAGGGTCCACATCTGTGCACTGGGAAGTCACTGGGAGACTGGGGCATGATGGCAGGGTCCACATCTGTGCACGGGGAAGTCACTGGGAGACTGGGGCATGATGGCAGGGTCCACATCTGTGCACGGGGAAGTCACTGGGAGACTGGGACATGATGGTAGGGTCCACATCTGTATATGGGGAAGTCACTGGGAGACTGGGGCATGATGGCAGGGTCCACATCTGTGCACGGGAAGTCACTGGGAGACTGGGGCATGATGGCAGGGTCCACATCTGTGCACGGGAGGTCACTGGGAGACTGGGGCATGATGGCAGGGTCCACATCTGTGCACGGGAAGTCATTGGGAGACTGGGGCATGATGGCAGGGTCCACATCTGTGCACGGGAAGTCATTGGGAGACTGGGGCATGATGGCAGGGTCCACATCTGTGCACGGGAGGTCACTGGGAGACTGGGGCATGATGGCAGAGTCCACATCTGTGCACGGGAAGTCACTGGGAGACTGGGGCATGATGGCAGGGTCCACATCTGTGCACGGGAAGTCACTGGGAGACTGGGGCATGATGGCAGGGTCCACATCTGTGCACGGGAAGTCACTGGGAGACTGGGGCATGATGGCAGGGTCCACATCTGTGCACGGGAAGTCACTGGGAGACTGGGGCATGATGGCAGGGTCCACATCTGTGCACGGGAAGTCACTGGGAGACTGGGGCATGATGGCAGGGTCCACATCTGTGCACAGGGAAGTCACTGGGAGACTGGGACATGATGGTAGGGTCCACATCTGTATATGGGGAAGTCACTGGGAGACTGGGGCATGATGGCAGGGTCCACATCTGTGCACGGGGAAGTCACTGGGAGACTGGGGCATGATGGCAGGGTCCACATCTGTGCACGGGAGGTCACTGGGAGACTGGGGCATGATGGCAGGGTCCATCTGTGCATCACTGGGAGACTGGGGCATGATGGCGGGGTCCACATCTGTGCACGGGGAAGTCATTGGGAGACTGGGGCATGATGGCAGGGTCCACATCTGTGCACGGGGAAGTCATTGGGAGACTGGGGCATGATGGCAGGGTCCACATCTGTGCACGGGGAGGTCACTGGGAGACTGGGGCATGATGGCAGAGTCCACATCTGTGCACGGGGAAGTCACTGGGAGACTGGGGCATGATGGCAGGGTCCACATCTGTGCACGGGGAAGTCACTGGGAGACTGGGGCATGATGGCAGGGTCCACATCTGTGCACGGGAAGTCACTGGGAGACGGGGCATGATGGCAGTGTCCACATCTGTGCACGGGGAAGTCACTGGGAGACTGGGGCATGATGGCAGGGTCCACATCTGTGCACAGGGAAGTCACTGGGAGACTGAGGCATGATGGCAGGGTCCACATCTGTGCACGGGGAAGTCACTGGGAGACTGGGGCATGATGGCAGGGTCCACATCTGTGCACGGGGAAGTCACTGGGAGACTGGGGCATGATGGCAGGGTCCACATCTGTGCACGGGGAAGTCATTGGGAGACTGGGGCATGATGGCAGGGTCCACATCTGTGCACGGGGAAGTCACTGGGAGACTGGGGCATGATGGCAGGGTCCACATCTGTGCACGGGAAGTCACTGGGAGACTGGGGCATGATGGCAGGGTCCACATCTGTGCACGGTGAAGTCACTGGGAGACTGGGGCATGATGGCAGGGTCCACATCTGTGCACGGGGAAGTCACTGGGAGACTGGGGCATGATGGCAGGGTCCACATCTGTGCACAGGGAAGTCACTGGGAGACTGGGACATGATGGTAGGGTCCACATCTGTATATGGGGAAGTCACTGGGAGACTGGGGCATGATGGCAGGGTCCACATCTGTGCACGGGGAGGTCACTGGGAGACTGGGGCATGATGGCAGGGTCCACATCTGTGCACGGGGAGGTCACTGGGAGACTGGGGCATGATGGCGGGGTCCACATCTGTGCACGGGAAGTCATTGGGAGACTGGGACATGATGGCAGGGTCCACATCTGTGCACGGGAAGTCATTGGGAGACTGGGGCATGATGGCAGGGTCCACATCTGTGCACGGGGAGGTCACTGGGAGACTGGGGCATGATGGCAGGGTCCACATCTGTGCACGGGGAAGTCACTGGGAGACTGGGGCATGATGGCAGGGTCCACATCTGTGCACGGGGAAGTCACTGGGAGACTGGGGCATGATGGCAGGGTCCACATCTGTGCACGGGGAAGTCACTGGGAGACGGGGGCATGATGGCAGTGTCCACATCTGTGCACGGGGAAGTCACTGGGAGACTGGGGCATGATGGCAGGGTCCACATCTGTGCATAGGGAAGTCACTGGGAGACTGAGGCATGATGGCAGGGTCCACATCTGTGCACGGGGAAGTCACTGGGAGACTGGGGCATGATGGCAGGGTCCACATCTGTGCACGGGGAAGTCACTGGGAGACTGGGGCATGATGGCAGGGTCCACATCTGTGCACGGGGAAGTCACTGGGAGACTGGGGCATGATGGCAGGGTCCACATCTGTGCAAGGGGAGGCTCACTGGCTGGACGAAGGTGAGGTGGTGTCCTTTTAGGAGTCAGCTGGAGATGGACTGTTTCCATGGAGGCTGTAAAGCAGTAAAGTCCACTGTTGGCAGGAAACCTCTGAGGTGGTAGCTACATGCTTGCTTTCTGTGGAGAAAGAACTTTTATCTTGTTTGTTCTTTCTCTCCTAGTTGTACACTTTAGCTATTATTATTTATTTTTCTGAGTGGCTCCTGGCTGGACTTTCTGTGTCTGGTGCTGTGTTACTATGGGAACGTGGAGTTGGCACTTGTTCAAGGCCACAGGCCCTGTGTCTGAGAGACCCCCTCTGACATGGCTGTGTGAGCCATTGCACCGTAAACGCTGACAGAGAGGGAAATGCCCCTGTGTTCTCCTTGGCATTGCTTTACTGTGCTTGTCTTCAGAACGCTTTTCTAGAGCCCTACGGCATGCCGCTAGCACCATCAGCTTTGCATTTCGCATAGTCCTTTAATAGTCCATGTTTCCCCAGCAGCCATGGCAGATGACCATGACTATTAGGCCCAGCCGAGGCGGCACTGGGTGGGATGTGTGTGAAAGGCAGACTCCAGGGCAACAGCTAGGAGGCACATTAATACAGAAGCTAATGAGAGAAGCTGCGTTGTAATGTTGATTCCTGAATTTCAGAGGTGCTAATGGAACAGAGGTTGGGAAGTGAGTTGGGGAAGGAATGGCTGGGAGCTTTTCCCTCCACTTCCCCCACTGAGTAGATGCTGGAAGAATCCTATGACCCTTGTCAAACACACATCCGGATTGCCCCTTTCCTTCAGGTGGCCCAGAGGAGCTTATAAGTGCTTTTAGCATCCTCTTGGGAGGAAGGTGGGAAGACAGGCAGACAGGCAGGAAATCTTGGTGGTTATTAAACTGCATCTTCAAGGACCATTTTATTAGTGATTAGACTCTACTCGCATGTCCTAACCAGCATCAACCCCTCTGTCTCCTTTGCTCAAACCTCCAAATCGTGGTGTTAGTGGTTGTTTATTTCTAGCTCCAAATAGACATGGACCAGGGAGCCCTGGGGATGGCCGAGACCTCATGTGCTCACAAGCAAGAGGGCAGATACCCCACGGAGGAACATGGCGTGTCTGCCTTTCTGGTTCCCTTGCTCCAGGGCTGTCCACTCCTGTCTGTGACGGGTGACTAGTTTTGAAGATGGCATTTAAGGATCTGTTTTGCAGTCTAAGGGTAAAGATTATGTCTCCAAGACACGCGAGTCACTAAGATGCAGCTCTTCCAGAGCATTGCTAAGTTGCTTAAAACTGGTAGATTAACAGCCAGGCTTGGGAGTGCATGCTTGTATTCCCAGCACTCTGGAGGCTGAGGCAGGAGGATTGCCATGAGTTTGAGGTCATCGTAGGCTTCACAGTGAGTATCAGGCCAGCCAGGACCAGCATGACCATACCTCATACACTGAAACAAACCAAAACACAAGTCAACCTGTAGAATGAGTCAGCCTCTCTGTGGTTTTGTTCTTAAACTCTGCACACATAGTCACTCATTCCAAGGAAGGGACGACATGGCCAGGTGACACTTATGAGCAAGGGGAACCGGAGTGGAAGGGCAGGAGAGGTTTGGTCAAAGAATGTTGCAGGTGGTCCAGGTTGTAGAGGGCAGCTTTCTCCTCACCAGCACACCCTCAGCGGCAGATGTGTGGAGAAGCTGTCTGTGGTCTGGATGAGCACCCCAACGGGCCTGGGTCAGGGCTGAATCCACAGGTCTCGCCTCTCAGCACCAACTAGCCTGTGTCTGATGGTGGCATATTTTGGGCTGACGGTGTTAAGCAAGAAACATCCTTGAGCAAGCAAGCTAGAATCCTTTGTGTCTTCCAGTGCATATAAAAGATACTAGGGTGTGTGGTTCATGATAATGACATTTAAAAGATAGTTGGGCTGGAGAGATGGCTTAGCAGTTAAGGCACCTGCGTGCTAAGCCTAAGAACGCTGGTTCCAATCTCCAGCGGTTCCAATCTCCAGGTCCCACGTTTAGCCAGATGCCAAGTGACGCAAGGGCACAATGCCACACTTGCCCATAAGGGGGCGCACACATCTGGATTTTGTTCACAGCAGCTGAGAGACTGCTGGTGCGCCCATCTCTATCTGTCTCCCTCTCCCTCTCCCTCTCTGTCAGTCTTTCTCTGTGTCTCTCTCCAAAAATAAATAAAATAAAAAAAAATTTTTAAAGGTAGTGTTAGAGGTTGGGATTTAGCTCAGCCGTAGAGTGCTTGCCTAGCTAGAACAAGACTCTGGATTCAATCCCAGTGCAGGGAAAACAAAACGATAGCTTTAGGAGACACAATTGATAGTTTATGTCCCTGTTAACATGTACAGTGTGATGAGTTTGGACACACACACATACTCACGAAGCCGTCGCAATCATCAAAGTAGCCAACATACCCATCACCTCCAAAGCACTGTTGTGTTCCCGTGGTTCTCGTTTTTGTGATAAGACTTGTGCATTAGATCCTGAAGCACACTCCCCCGCTACCCCACAGGGTCTGGCTGAGGCCTTCATGACCCCACGGTGAAAACCGTAATTCTACTGAGAAGGGCCTTCAGGGTGATGGAAGCTGAGGCAAGGTGATAAAAGGGACTAGCGTGTTATAATTAATATAAGATAGAAGTAAATATAAGAAAGAATAGTGCGTTAATTTTCTCATCACTCTGACAAAATACCTGATAGGAGCAACTGAAGGGAGGTGAGGTTGATGCGGTCTTGCAGTCTGGGGGGATATGATCTGTCATGGTGGGGAAGA
This sequence comes from Orientallactaga sibirica, assembly GCA_036365145.1. Classification (NCBI taxonomy): domain Eukaryota; kingdom Metazoa; phylum Chordata; class Mammalia; order Rodentia; family Dipodidae; genus Orientallactaga; species Orientallactaga sibirica. The sequence goes on along the minus strand of JAEOAD010002712.1, from coordinate 4,338,972 downwards.
CACGGTGGCTAAAGATACTCCGTCAGTGACAGGCACACAGGGTGGCTTTGTTCACATGGTGTGAGCAGAGGGCTGAGAGCACGGACCAGAACCAGAAGTAGGGGCAGCCTTTGAAGGCCCACCCTACCGGCCCACATCTGGCCGCGGTGGGTGCCTTCTCCACACTACGTCCCACAGTTTCCAAAGCAGCGGCACCGGCTGGGGACCAAGTATCAGACACACGGGGCTGTGGGACGCTTCAGACTAACCCGTCGTAAATAGTGGGCAAATAATGTGCTGTGGGCTGCTCTTAGCAAGGGTGCCACCTTCTGCCCCGTCGCCTCAGCCTCGGTGTTTGCTATTGACATGATGGTCCCGCATCATTCAATGTGCAGAAGCAGAGTACAGAGTGGGGGTGCCGTGGGGGGGGTGTCGCTGGCCGCAGGTCTCAGTTCTGGGAGATGGAGACCTTCTGGAGCTCCGCAGCACCTGGCTGTGCCTGTCCCTGTCACAGTGCCACTCCGGACTCTTCTGAGAGACTGGAGCCCTTGAAGGTCTCTCACTGCAATGAAACAAACGAAACAAGTCTGAATCCTCCTCGGATCTTCAGAGCAGCTCACAGGAAGAGGCTGGGAATCCTTGTCCACACTCAGGGATAAGTGAAATGGACCAGGGTTTGATGATAAGCTCGGGGCTCCCAAGATAGTTCAGTGGCAGAGCCATGACTTCCCATTAACCAAATGCTGCTTTTAGTTATTAAAACTCCATTATCATCTGTACCGGGCAGAAATATATTAAAAGAAAATTATATATCCTTTTTTGTATATATCTTTCTTTAAACAAAAGTAATTTTCGCTTAATTATGAGAAATAGATACCAGGACTTATGGGGCACAGGATAGAGAGGCACTGGGGCATCATCAGTGGAAGGCCAAGGCCAGGGGAGTGCGGCCCGCTCTGTTAGAGATCTGGCTCCCCTCAGTGCTCAGGGGAAGATGAAACAAGCTTCTCCAAGCCACCAGCATAGCGCAGCCCTGTGCCTTGCCCTCCCAAATTGCCAATGTCTAGTCTTTTAAGAGCTAACACTTTTATTTTTTGTAGTAAATCTCTTGGGGGCTAGGGTGGTTATAGAGGTTTGAGAACATGCTTTTGACACAATACTTTGGGGACAGGTGGCTTGCACAGTCTCTCCTGATAACTGCTATAATAATTCTTCCTAATGCTCATAATGATCTATGACAAGGATGACAGTTTATCACAGATAAAAGCTAGTGGAGGCTATGAATAATCAGTGAAACTATGCTGTTATGTATGATTTTGACTGGGACACACGATCACATCACTAGCTCTGTCTGAAAGAATACTAGCATTGCATTGAAGTGACCACCATAAATAGAAAACCACCCTTTGGGAGTGAGTGGTCAGTAATGATACACTTACTATTTAACTCTCTAAATCAAAGTCTAAAGTTGGAAAATTGAAAGGGCACCTTCTGGAGAAGGCAGGGAATCAATGGATGTTGTAGACCGAGTAAGAGTGGAAAATCAGAAAGGATGGAGGGTTCCTTAGGAGACATGAAAGTGGAAAGACCATAGATGGGGGGCGGGGGAGTCTTGGAAGCCCTCCAGGTTCAGGATTTAGAATTTGTCCCAAGAGCTAAGCGAGGAGTATGGGGTTACAATAGAAGAGGAAGGTGTTGCTGAGACAGGGTGTCAGTGGCCCTGGCCCAGCTCTGCCTAGCAGGAGGCAAATACACATGGGAACCTGCAAGCTCCGGGGTTCAGTCCCCAGAGAAAGGGAACTGTGAGAGCCAATCCCCCCAGTCTTTATACCATGTTGGTCTTGAGCTGAGTCTGTAGAAGGACATGACAGACGGAGAGCTCGTGGATGGGTCTTTGGATGAAGGGTGTTGTGATCTTAAGATCAACACGCTGACCAAGTGGGTTCTGGCCTCACTGTCCCCACTGAGGGGACATCCATGAGGCGTTCTCCATGGTGGGTGGTGGAGGGAGAGATTACCATCTCCCTGCGTGGGTAGCCACTCTCGGCCACAACACCTGCCAACTTTCTGTGATCTGTGCTGCAGTGGATAGCTGCACGGTGCCAGCCTCAGCGCCACAGCAGGCACCATCTCTGCTTCTGAGACTGAGGGCGACTGTCCGGTCTGCTCAGGAAAGGACATCATAGCACTGACCTCTGGCACTGAGCTGAGCAGTAGCTCCAGAGCTCACTGGCCCAAATGCCATCATAAGGGAGTGCCATTCGTGGTGTCAGTCAGGGTTCTCAGAGGAACAGGACCAACAGAACAAGCATTAGTATAAAGGGATTCGTGAGGTTGGCTTACATGATAGGGCTGGATGGCTGTCTGCAGGCTGAAGGGGCTGAGGCCCGGGTTGCTGCCATCTCCCAGCCCTCGCCTTCCTCTGTGTTGGGGCGTCTGCAGTGCTGGCTTGACCCCGTGAGGTTCTGCATGAAGGTGGCAGCTGCAGATGGAGACCAACCTCCCCACGCAGTGCTCTCTCTGTGACCAGTGGCCACAGAGCTGGCCAGGCAGGGGACAGGCTGTGGACAGACACAGACTCGGTGTCCTTCAGTTATACTAACAGTGACAGGATTACTCTCTTCCACCAGAAAACCAGTGTCTGTCCAGCTCGACTCAGGAAGTGGGGTCAGATGATTGCGTCTTAAAAAAATTCTTTTTATTAGATGCAGACATATTTAGTATGTAAACAACACATGTTGGTACCATCCTTTCCCTCCTCCCCGCCCTTTTCTGAAGAGGCCTTCCTCACTGGGGATGCAGGTCAACCCCATGGGGATTGTGGGTCATGCATTGTGGGGGTAGCAGTCCATTATGGGGGAGAGACAATGTCTCTGTGCAAAATGTCCCAACTTGTAGCTCTAATGATCTTTCCGTCATCTCTTCCACAAAATTCCCTGAGTCATGCTGGGAGCATTTTAAGTCTCCTTCAGTGATGGGCTCTTAGGAGCCTCTGGATCTCTGGTTGGTAGGTGCTGAGTGTCCTCAGTGTCTGTCTCCTTCACCCTTGTGCTGATATCAGGTTCACCAAGAAAGCAGCCCTCCTGCTCATTTCCCCAATTCCTCTGTGGTTTCAGCTGGGACTGGGGTGGAGCCTGCTGGGTCATTTATCTCCTCAAGTCCAGCTCCCATCTAAAAAAGAGAAGCAGATTCTCCAACAGAGCGTGAAGTCAGCACTGGTTAAATGGGATAACCATTATTAATTTAGAGAGAATTTAAAGGCTGTAGACCCTCTTATAGCCCAAAATTAGTGGGACCTTGACAATGGAAAGCAGAATCATAATCTGGATATGATTCTGACTTGTTTCCCAGTTCCAGATATGGTTTCCTTTCTGCTGAGCAGATCTGTCAGCCAATCCAAGAGCAGTTGGTTTCCCACCATGGCCTTGTGCCACTATTGCACTTGTGTGAGCATCACGCCAGGTTGTTTGCTTCTGAGTCGCTTAGACTTTGAGTTGCTCAGACAGATGTTGGCCACTTACCGCCCCCCCACCCCCAGCTCATGTAGTCCCTTACAGCACTGGATGGGCTGATTGTCTGGGGACGGGCTCTCTTCTGGATCCCAACCAGGTCTCTCCATGGTCCGTGCCAACAGAGTATGGTGTCTTCAGCAATAGGGTCTTACCATTCATCTCTGGTGGGTAATCATGTGCTCTGACAGAAGTCTGCTTGTTTGTTTTGGGAGATCTAGTGGGTCTCTCTGATCAACAGCTCATTGTGGATATAAACCACATCCTGGTATAGGAATTACAGGACAGGGCCAAGGGATAAGAAAAAAGAAAAAGACAGAGAAGAAAGAGAAACAGGAGAAATTTAATATTAGTCTTTGTCTCGCCCTCTCCAGGGCCCTTCGATTCAGGTGCTCCCCGTAAGGTCCTCTTGAGGGTTCCAGCTTTTAGTCAAACTTCCAGGATATAGGGTTCCAAGGTTCCAGTTCAATTTGGGCTCAGTTTTGTGTCCCCCCACCCTTCCCTTTCCCCCAAGCCCTACCCCCCCTATTGCCGAAGCCTCAAGATGCCATTCAGGTATGTCAGCAACTCGGGCTGATCCAGATTAGGAATCACAGATGAGTGAGACCATGTGACAATTGTGATTGTGGGAGTTCACTTAGAACAATCTATTCCAAGACTGATCATTTTTCTACAAATTTCATTGTGTCACTTTTTCTTACTGCTGGGTAGAATTCCATCATGTAGATATACCACATTTTGGTTATCCATAGATGCTGGCTTTTTGAATTGAAGTTTTTATTAATCACAGAATAAGAATACATTTAGAATTTGTAAAAGAAAAGTCCTCCGTTTCCTCTCCTTCTTGCCAAACTCCTCCCGTGAAAAGGTGAGGCGTGAAGAGGAGCTCTGTGCTCCAGTCTGGAAACGGGCTCTCTTGGGTTTGAAACAAGCAGCCTCGTGTCCCTGGAGACCTCCACGTATGCATCTCTGGAACAGAATCGAAGGAGTCCCCGGACTTTTGTCAGCTGTCATTCGGAAGGCGAAGTAAGATCCATGGTTCCAGGAGGCCCCTGCAACTGCGTGCACATGATAAGGGGTAGCTGCTGCCTCATCACAGGCTTACAGACCTGTCCCTTTGGTGTGGGGCCCAGTACCATGTCTGATAGGTGGGGACCATGGCAGGTTTTTTTTTTCTGCCCTGGGATTTCTGATGTTTAAGTACAACTCATGTATGCAGTGCGTACAAGAAGAGTCCCCGTGGCATAAGTTTGTTATAACTCTATACAAAGTGACGGATACCTTCAGAATGGGGCCCGGGCTGGGCCATTTACCCCCACGCAGGAGCTGCAGAAGTTTGGTCCCTTATCTTGTCCCAGTATTGCACTGCGGGAACCAAGTAGCCTCTAGGGGGCAGCAGAACTCTAAGTAAAATCTGTGCCCCTTGCCAGGGCTTTTCTGGCTTGGAACCCATTCTATACTCACTAACCTGGGCCTTTGCAGCCAAGCCTCCCTCCTGTACCTCACTTGCCTTTCCCCATTCCCGCCCCACACTCTAACTCTTCCTAATCTAAGTACCGAGGCTTGAAGCTTCCCAGCAGCGCTGTTATTTCATGACGTTCTCTGTCCTTGTTTCTTCTAATGCCCCAAATGCCCCGGAGGCCTACACAAATGCTGGAGGCAGAGGGAGCGTCCCTTAGTTCAGACAGGGAGGCTGCTCAACGCACTCGCTCATCTGAGAGCAAGATGGTCGTGGTTGTGTTCAAGTGTTGTTTGTGCTGCGTTCTCACATGCCTTCGGGGGTGCTTATTTCTGCCGAGGAGGAGAGAGGAGAGTTCCAGAAGGAACCAGAGGGATGATGTCAGCCTTAGGTTTGGTGACATCTGGGTAAATTTGTATCCTGGTCCTTTTCCTTGCTAGCAGTGTATCATGAGCAAATTAACGTCCGGGCCTCCATTTCCCCACCCACAAAATGGGATTAGCTAGCTAAGATGGTCATACAGTTTATCATCTAACCTAGAACGTACCTGAGAGAAAAAGATGTTAAAGAAAAAACCCAGAGTGGGTAGTGAAGTCGTGTAGGGCCTACTGCAATGAGGGAAAGAGGGGTCTGATGAAACTGGCTCAGTTCTCTTCCTGGCATGGCTATGGCCAGGGGTCAAGGTGGGGGATCATTGGATGGAAAACCACTGAAGAAACACTGAGGTCTGGGGAGACCTCTGGTGAAACAGACATATTGGGGATCTTTCTAGATGGAGGCCGGGCTGACCAGATGTCAAGAATAGAAAGGAACAAGGGATTTTGTGTTTATATTAAGGCTTGTCAGAGACTGAAGGTGGGGCTTTCTCTCTAACCTGATTCTTGCTACACCTGGGTAGGCAGGCTGCCAAGCCTGGGCACCAAGGTCAAGGGTCAGAGCACTGAGAGGATCCTGGCTAAAGCTTGGTCAAGTAGAGTAGGGTTTTAAAAATAACCGTCACACTGTGAGACAAGAGCAGGGAGTCCTGTGTCCCGTGCACAGTGGAGCGACTACTGCGAACAATGGGTGTACATTTCACACAGCCGGTGGGAGGATTCTGGAAGCTTCCACCATCAGAAAAAATAAGTCTGTGATAGGGCTGAGGATGTGGCTTGGTGGCAGGGTGTTTGCCGAGCATGGACAAGTCCCGTGCTTTGTCCTCAGTACCAGGAAAAGTAGTTTGAAGGGCTGGACACGTGCACACAAGGTACACGATATCAAAATGTCACATGTCACACAGGATCCCATTAATATATATGATCTTTATGGATCCAATTATTTTAAAGAAAATAATTACTGTACAGTTTTTTTGCACCTTTTCACAAAGTTGCTTTATTTTTTTAAGGCAAGCCCAACAGACTGCCTTTTATTTATTTATTTTTTTAATGCGAGGGTGAGAAAGTGAGAGAGACAGGGAATTGGCACACCAGGGCCTCCAGACACTGTAATTGGACTCCAGATGTGTGTGCCCCCTTGTTCACATGTGTGACCTTGCACACTTGCATCACTGTGTGTCTGGCTTATGTGGAACCTAGAGTCGAACATGAGTGCTTAGGCTTCATAGGCAAGCACCTTAACCACTAAACCATCTCTCCAGCCCCTTTGCACCTTTTTATGTGGACAGATCAGTTACTTTATCCATTGCCTTGCCTCTTCTATAGGTGGTTCTATTAAAAATTGATTTTTAAGGTCAGCCTGGGCTAGAATGAAACCCTACCTTGAAAAACAAAACAAAAAACAAAAAAAGATTTTTAATAGAACTTCCTGCAAAAAAATTAAAACACTAAATATACAAGACAAAGCTAAAGTGGGCTTCTGGCACTTCACAGAATCAAGCCCAGGTCCATGAGAAGTGTCTCAGAAAGCAGCGTGTGTTCCGAAAGCCTCCTTCCTCCCTCCCTGCAAGACAGTGCAGAGGAGCACAGCTAGCCACGCACCAGGGCCTTCTGCAGAGAGCCTGCTCCTGCTTTCCAGGACAAACAACACTGAGTTTTGTCCAGATGTAGCAGGAAGACACTAGTTGAAGAATCAAGGCCCATCCCTGTGTGCTGGTCAGCCGTCAGCCCTGGAGAGTGTACCGGAGGAGGGCCACGAGTAGGGGAGCAGGTGGCTGTTCTGGGGACACAACACCCTCCTTAACTGCAGATCAGGTTCACGGCTGCTTCCAGGCAGCTGGCAGGGAAAGCCCAGGAACCAGCGCTCCCCCAGCCCGCCCCCAAGTCTGAGGACCTGATTTTAGTGGTCATGTTTAAATAATGTGTTGACGAGGTACATAGTGGGTTGAGCTGTGGAATCCATACCTTTTTATTTTTATTTTTTGGCTTTTTCAAGGTAGGGTCTCACTCTAATCCAGGCTGACCTGGAATTCACTATGCAGTTTCAGGGTGGCTCAGACTCATGGCGATCCTCCTACCTCTGCCTCCCAAGTGCTGGGATTAAAGGCATGCACCACCACACCGGCTTCCATAAGGTTACAACCTATAAATTCATTGCTTCTCCTCCTGCCTCCTGTCAATGTTCTGCTATAGCGAGGAGAGCTCTGTCGCCTGTCTTCATCTCACCTAATGCCCCACAGTCAGGAGGTTTGGGTTTTGTCGACTTCTGGTGTGGCGCTGAGTTCTAGGAGTGGCCTGCAGCCTCCCGGGAGGCTGTGTGTACTGCAAACGGCAGAGCTGGTGTGTGAGGGAGTTACGGCTGTGAGCAGAGAGGGGGGCAGGTACGTCCCTCCATCCTTCAGCAAATCTCCTCATAGTCTCTTCTCTCCTCAGGTACGTGTACATCCCCCTGGGCGGGTCCAAGCATGGCCTGCTGGGGACACTGCTTTCCACTGCGATGACATTCGCATTTGTGAGCTACTGGCACGGCGGCTACGAGGACCTGTGGTGCTGGGCAGGGCTCAACTGGCTGGGCGTCACCGTGGAGAGCGGAGTCGCGCAGGCTGCTGGAGACCCCCTGTGTCCGGGACACCCTGGTAAGGAGGATGGTCACTTGTGTGGTAGGGGGTAGCTGACTTGGAGGTCCAGGGCTTGGGAGGGGAGCTGGTCATCAGATTCACCTCAGCACGTGTGGTTCCTGCCACAGGTTCAAAGTCTCTATGCCCAGAGGAAGCTTGGTTAGAAGGACAGGCTACGGGAACCATTGTTTGCATGATGGATGGATGGATGGATGGATGGATGGATGGATGGATTATGACTACCAACTCCATATATGTTTATTATATAAGATGACAAAATTCAGACAAGAGAAAGGAAAATACCTTTGTAAAAGAAATCATGTTAACACTTGTTCTTCTAAATATTTTCTGTGTATACACACATCCATGCTCACTTAGAGAAAATGCTATTATTCCTAAGATATGATGGTATTGCAGCCACCTTTCCAAGCCACTGAATCTATTTCTCTCCGTCCCTTTTCGTTGCTACATAGAATTCCAATACATAGACATGCCGGGTAGGAAAGCCCCTGCCGTCACCTTCTTTGCTCACAGGCATGACTCCTGCACTCACTAACATTGCTGACCAAGCGTCCACATGGACGCTTGAGGACTTGAGATCAGGTGCACATGAGGTTCAGGTCCGTCACTGGAGCAGAATAGCACTGACGAGAAGCTGGAAGAAAAGCAATCAGTTTAGAAGTTCTGACCAGGGTGTGTGCAGCCTCAGAGACCCGGATTATTATTACAGTGCTCTGCTCTTAACCACATCATGGCCAAGTTTAAACTATCCATTATATTGATGGGGATGTCGTACCAGGATGAAGTCTCGAAAGTAAAACCAGCCGGGTTAATGGCTTTCCGTATGGCGGAGGCTCTCCCTGCACACTGTGCTTCAACTCCTCACTGCCCTGTACACCAAGTACATCAGCGTAACTTTGCTCAACACTGCAGGAGTGTCCTTGCCAATCCTGAGTTGTTCTGGTGCTTTAGCCTTTGATAGATGTTGTCGATACGAACAGAAAAGCAGCCGAGGATTAAGTTACATTCCAGCTCTGCAGAGAATGATTGGGAAGTCTGATTAAGAACGGTCCCTTCTGCACATATTTCAAGTGACATCTTGTAACTGTGGTCTGAAGATGTGCTAGAACACTACAGGGAATCATTGTTTCTGAATATGCATCAGGATTTTACTAACCCTGGAAATGAAAAGTCAAGAGAAATATGCTCACATCAGTTTCCATGGCAGGCAATAAAACACAAAATAATTTACCGGAAGAAAATGACTAATGGTGTAAGTTCTACCCAGTCCGTGAAGCTCAAGCCAATGCGTATGAAGCAGAGGATGTTTGAGTGTTTCTGTTAAGATAGTCACAAGACAAAGGGACATTTATCTCAATAAAAACGGATACACAGAAAACAGCATATTTGAAGGTATTTGATCTGCTCATGCATGGTTCAAGATAAATATTTTATTCAATTGTAGTTTCCAACAACCAGCAGATAAGAAATGTCTGTGCAGTCTAGTAGAAAATAGCATTCCCCTGAAAGCCGGGACATTGTGACATAAGGATGGGGACATGGTGGCATTTCACAGATCGGAATCTTGTCTTCAGTCTTGAGTACTGTCCCACAAAGCCTGGAAGCCTAGTGACCTCCCACAAAATCCAGAGCACTCTTTCTGTGATTTTTCTGGAAAGGTCTAGAATTAGCCTTGGACATGATATGAAGCCAAGTTCTGTGATCTGAGCCATAAGCTGATGCTATTCATACATTTATTTCTTTTTTAAGAAACATTTTTATTGATTTACTTGTAAGTAGAGAGAGAGAGAGAGACAGAGAGAAGAGAGAGCACGGGCATGCCAGGGCCTCTTGTCACTGTAAATGACTTCCAGATGCGTGTGCTGCTTTGTACATCTGGCTGTATGTGGGTCCTGGGGCATCAAACCTGGGCCGTCAGGTTTTGCAAGCAAGCACCTTCAACCACTTAGCCATCTCTGCAGTCCTATTTATACATTTTAATAATTCACAATGTTTAAGAGTAACCCAGCTGGTTACCTGGTTAAATCTGATTAAAAAATAAACCAAGGGGCTAGGGAGATGGCTCAGCAGTTAAAAGCACTTGCTTGTAAGTCTGCTGACCCAAGTTCAATTCCCCAGCACTCATGTAAAGCCAGACACAAAGTATTGTGTCTACGATCCCAATATGCTTATGGCAATAGGAGGTGGAGCCAGGAGAATCCAGAAGCCCATGGGTCAGCTAGATTGGCATATCCAGGGGCGAAACAACAAGGGAGACCCTGTCTCAAAGAGAGAGGACGACACCCTCCACCCCACGCCCAAGCATGCGCTCCCCCCCCCCACACACACAGAGAAACACACAAATAAAGAATAAAAATAGGCCAAATCTGGAAACACGCTCACTAGGTGAAGCACTTTATTTAATATTTTACTTACTTGAGAGATGGAGGGAGGGAGGGAAAGTGCGCCAGGGCCTCTAACCACTGTAAACAAACTGCAGACGCTTGTGCCACCTTGTGCATCTGTTCATGTGAGTAGTGGGGAATCAAACCTGGGTCCCTGGCCTTTGCAGGCAAGTTCCTTAACCGCTAAGCCATCTCTCCAGCCCCCAGGTGAGGCACTTTAGCTTGGTCTTTGCCATTGCCAGACACCTGCCCCAGGACACTCATGTGTTTACCACATCTGACCTTCTGGCCACAATTCAGGTACCCACATACAAAGTAATTTTTATTTACATTTTGGTGAAAGAGTTCAAATATGATGTTAAATTTATGTATTTATTGAGCTCATACTTCATAAAACACTTAAATGAGCTTAGTTTTCTCATTGCTGTGACAAAGACCTGACAGATAACTCAAGGAAGGCTCATTTGGTCCACATTTGAGGGTCAGGTCCATCACAGCAGGAAAGGAGTGTGTGGTCGCTGTGCCATTGTGGGACAGTCAGGAAACACGGGATGATTCTGCCGCTCAGCTGACTTTCTCCTTGTTCTGCAGTTCAGCAGCAGCCCAGCCCTTGGGATGGTATCCAAATGATCCCTCCTCAACTAATCTGGTCTAGGGACTCGCTCACAGAGAGGCCAGTCTTGCCTCCCAGGTGATGGCAGAGCCTGCCCAGTTGACAATCAGCGCTGGTCCTCACTGCGGCGGCATTCGTGGCTGTCGGGAGGAGGCCCTGCTTGAGCTCAGCTCCAGAACCCATGCTGTGTCCATCCGTGCTCTCAGCCTCAGGGGTGACTTGGTGGATTCTTTACTCTGCTCTCCCCGACTTCCATCAGTCTTCCTCACGGGCTCCACTGCTTACAGTTTAGCAAACAACCTGTTTTCCTTTGCAAATGAACAGCTGACATTCAAAATTCACACAGCTTCTTTGGTGTTTAAGTAATTGCTTCTCCACTTAGCTTCCGCTTCCTCTTCCCTTTCCAGGAATCTCTCCTTCCACTCCACCATTCCTTGTCAAAATCCAAATAAAGACCTAACACCTCCTTGGCACTTGATTTCACCTGACCGTAGTTCTCAGCTCACAGTGTGAGTTAGCTCCCTTCCTGTGCCCAGTCTCATTCCTAGTGTTACTTAGGGATTTCCAGTCCAGAGAAACAGAGCCTATCCCTCTCCCTCCCTCTCTCCCTCTCCCTCTCTCCCTCTCCCTCCCTCTCCCCTCCTCCCTCTCCCTCTCCCTCCTCCCCTCTCCCTCCCTCTCCCTCTCTCCCTCTCCCTCTCTCCCTCTCTCTCTCCTCCCTCTCCTCCTCCCTCTCTCTCCCTCTCTCCCTCTCTCCTCTCCCCTCCCTCTCTCCCTCTCCCTCTTTCTCCTTCCTCTCTCCCCCTCCTCCTCTCTCTCCTCTCCCCTCTCTCCTCTCTCTCCTCTCCTCTCTCTCTCTCTCTCTCTCTCCTCTCCCTCTCTCCTCTTTCTCTCTCTCCTCCCTCTCTCCTCTCTCTCCTCTCCTCCTCTCCCCTCTCTCTCTCTCCTCCTTCTCCTTCTCTCTCTCCCCTCTCTCCCTCTCTCTCTCTCCCTCTCCCCTCTCTCTCCCCTCTCTTCTCTCTCTCTCCCTCTCTCTCCCCTCCCTCTTTCTCCTCTCTCTCCCTCCTCTCCCCCTCCTCTCCCTCCTCTCCCTCTCTCCTCTCTCCCCCCCCTCTCTCTCTCTCTCCCTCTCTCTCTCCCTCTCCCTCTCCTCTCTCCCTCTCTCCCCTCTCCCTCTCCTCTTCCCCTCCCTCTCTCTCTCCCTCTCCTCTTTCCCCCTCTCCCCTCTCCCCTCTCCCCTCTTCCCCTCCCTCTCCCCTCTCCCCTTTCCCTCTCCCTCTCCCCTCTCCCTCTCCCTCTCCCTCTCCCTCTCCCTCTCCCTCTCTCTCTCCCTCTCTCTCTCCCCCCTCTTTCTCTCTCTCCCTCTCTCTCTCCCCCCCCCTTTCTCTCTGTGTGTGTTGAGAAATTGAGCTCGTGTGCCCATGGAGGCTGAGGAGTCCATGCAAGTCCCAGTCTTATCTGAAGTCAGAAGAACTGGACGTGCTGCCAGAGCCCAGCCAAGCAGAGAGAAGGGATGTTTCCTTAGCCTCTTTATCTGTTTAGACCTTCTGCGGATTGGGTGAGCCCCACCCACATGGGGAGGCAGTGTCCTCTCCTCAGTCTATCAGCATCACCCAGAAACACCCTCACAGACACATCTGCAAGCAAGTGTATGGGCCCCTAAGGTCCAGTCCAGTTGACAAAGTTAACCATCATATCCTTTACCATGTTCATGGCACGTATCCTTTGCCTGTCTTTGCATATGGATATGATGTTCATATGTGTGTAGGTGCACATGAGTTTGGGGGTACATATGTGTGGGGGTATGCAGAGGCCAGAGGTCAACATTGGGTGGCTTCTCTAGCTCTTCTCCACCTTATTTTTATGAGACAGGGTCTCTCACAGAACCTAGACAAGCTAGCCCAAAAGCCCCGGGGACCCTGCTGTCTCCACCTCTCCAGTGCTGGGATCACAAGCACACAGCCCTGCCCTCCACCCCAGGCCCAGTCAGCGTTGACATGACCTAGTGATCCAAGCTCGGGTGCTCATGCTTGTATGGCGATCACTCCACACACTGAGCTGGTTCCCCAGCCTCTGCAATACCCTTACCGTGCTGTCTCCGTCGGGTGATTGACGGGCATCTGAGTTACAAGGCTTGTCTTGTTTCTGTATCATCATCGTCTTCCAACTCAAGGCCTTACATGAGTCTGTCTTGGTTGACAGCTGAACATTCCCCAGAAGATTAATCAGAGCAGCATCCCTCTGAGCTTCCAGAAGAGGCTGTCCAATAGAATTTCCTGAGATGAGAGTATTGTGGGATTTCGAGAGATCTAGTCTCGCTTGGCCCAGATGGGCTGGACAGTGGCTGAGGCTCTGAGTTGGTGTTGCACCCCAGAGAAGAATTAAGGAATGTGGACAAGGCAGTGAAAAGGGTAAAAGCAGACTCTGTAAAGGAAAATTTAGAAAAAGACTCCCCCAAGAGAGTGGGAGAGGGTCCCAAAAAAGAGGGGGTCGCCAGATCAAGGGCTTGGAGCTGGGAATATAATGGTGGAAAAGTCCTAAAATGTCAGGCAGGTATGCTTTTGCAGGCATCCAACAAAGAGACAGAAGGGGAAAGAAGGTTACGCTTTTTAAGTTAGAAATCAGAAAAGTGGGCAGACTTAGCAACGAGGGTCTGTGAGCAACTGCATGGAGAGGGGGCTTCTGCATGTTTAAGCACGTGATCTCATTGAGGGAGTAACTCTTCCTCCCACCTCCGCAGCATGTCTGTATGTGATTGGTGGTCTCTTGACCAGGTGAGTGATTGGCAGGCACTCCAGACAAGCACTTTGTTCCTCTGCTGGAGAGGAAGTGTCTCCTTCCTTCCTTCCTTCCTTCCTTCCTTCCTTCCTTCTTTCTTTCTTTCTTTCTTTCTTTCTTTCTTTCTTTCTTTTTGAGAGAGAGGGGGACAGAAAGAAACAGAGAGAGAGAAAATGGGCACACCAGGGCCATTTCAGCCACTGTGGATGAACTCCAGACGTGTGTGCCCCTTGTGAGCAAGCACAGCATTGCACACTTGCATCGCTTGCGTGTGGCTGAATGTGGGACTGGAGATCAAATGGGTGTTCTTAGGCTTAGCAGGCAGGCGCTTTAACCACTAAGCCATCTCTCCAGCTCTCTCTTCGCTTCCTAATGTCACCAGGGAAACAGGAGGAAGGTCCTTCCTTCAGAGGCCTTTAAGCCTAACATCTTCGTACCCGCAACAATGGAAATGATAGAAGTCTCTAGTATACCAGCCACGTGGGCACTTCAAGTGTGGCTAGTGCCAGCAAGACACTGTGTTTTGAGCTACTTAATTTAAATCCAAGTCCTTTGCATGTGGATGCTGGTTTCCTTCTTGAACAGTGATGTTCTAGAACATAGCCCTTTCTGCAAGACATTAACCCAGTGTTGTGGGTTTGATTGAGTTCATTTAAACCATGTTTATTAATAACGTGATTCCTGGTGGATCCAGCTGGCTGCTGGACCTCTTCCCCGGGGTGTCTCAGTGTGACTTGGTGTGCGTGAAGCTGAACTCTCCTGTTCCCTCAGCTCAGCTCAGCTCCCCGCTGCTCCGGGGCGTTAGCTCTTCTCCAGCCCTCAAACGTTTCCACGAACACCAGCATCTACTGTGTGACTCAAGGCCAAAGCCTTTCCGTTTTCCTTCGAAGCCCCCTCACCCTAGCCCCTGCATACACTGAACCCTCTGCCTCCTCCGTCAGTCTTGTTTGTCTCAGTCCTCATCCACACTGCTTTCATTTCTGGCCTCCTCCGTCAGTCTTGTTTGTCTCAGTCCTCATCCACACTGCTTTCATTTCTGGCCTCCTCCGTCAGTCTTGTTTGTCTCAGTCCTCATCCACACTGCTTTCATTTCTGGCCTCCTCCGTCAGTCTTGTTTGTCTCAGTCCTCATCCACACTGCTTTCATTTCTGGCCTCCTCCGTCAGTCTTGTTTGCCTCAGTCCTCATCCACACTGCTTTCATTTCTGGCCTCCTCCGTCAGTCTTGTTTGTCTCAGTCCTCATCCACACTGCTTTCATTTCTGGCCTGGTCTGCAAACAGCTTGGAATTACTGGCTCCCACTGTACTCTTGTCCCCTTCAATTCATCGCCCACCAGTGCCTGGTGGTGTTCTTCAGTAAAAATGTAACCATATTGCTCTTGTTCAAATCAAGTTTAGGACTGGAGAGATGGCTTAGCTGTTAAACGCTTGCCTGTAAAGCCCAAGGACCCCAGTTCAAGGCTCGATTCTTCAGGACCCACATAAGCCAGATGAACAAGGGGGCGCACACATCTGGAATTCGTTTGCAGTGGCTGGAGCCCCTGGCACACTCATTCTCTCTCTCTCTCTACCTCCCTATTTTGTATCTCTCTTTCTGTCTCTCAAATAGATAAATTATATATATATATATATATATATATATATATATATATATATATATATATGTATTTTAAAACTAGTTTATAGCTTCCTGTCTTCTTAAGACTAAATCCTCAGGGTTTAAGATGGCCTTGAAGGCCATGCCTTGGTGTGCCTCCTGCTTGCCTCACACCCTGCTCAGCCTTTAGACTTCAGCTTGGGTGACACCCTGTTTGTGAACCTTTTCTGGCCCTCCTGGGTCAGGCAGGATTGGGTAATTCATTTGGGGAATCACACACATGTTCTCTTTCATTGTAGCCGGGCTGGTTGTAAGGAAGTATTTTTAGGTAATTTGTTTCATCCTTATCTTTGTTACTGATCTGCGCATCTCATGTACTACATCCTTGTCAGTTACCACAGTGTGTTGCTCAATGCCTTGCTGAGTGAAAGAATGATGTTTTCAGGCTGGGGCGATTAACTGTTAAAGGTGCTTGCTTGCAAAACCTGCAAACCCAGGTTCAATTCCCCAGTACCCACGTAAAGCCTGTTGCACAGTGGTGCATGCATCTGGATTTTGTTTGCGGTGGTAAGAGGCCCTGACATACCCATTCTCTCTTTTACCTTGCACACCTTTAATCCCAGCACTTGGGAGGCAGAGGTAGGAGGATAGCCATGAGTTCAAGGCCACCCTGAGATTACATAGTGAATACCATGTCAGCCTGGGCTTGTGTGAGACCCTACCTCAGAAAAAATAAAAAGTAATGTTTTCTGCCTTAATGAGAGAGCACAAGAGAAAGGCGCCTTCTTCAGCCACATGGGTAATGGGGTTGAGTACTGGAAAGACTAAGGACAAGCTGAGGATGGCTGTGCATTGTGTGGGGACGTTACATGTCGTAACAGTGCACACACTAATAGATCTAGGGATAGTAAAATGCTGTTTTAAGGCTCGGTTATATGTCTTTGTGTGTGTGTGTATGTGTGTGTGTGTATGTACTTATTAATAAATATATTAATAAATATTACATATATATATATGAAGGAAAGGAGTAGGAAGGAAGCAGCCTTCGTGGCACCCTGCTGCTTCATAAGAGGAGGAGTTTTTGGCATAGCTCAGTGGAGTACAGAGCCCTGGGAAGCCAGTTCTTTTACAAAGTGCCTTAGCTGGGTGCAGGGACTCGCCTTTTCCCTGCCTGAGCCCCCTCCAGGAGCTGGCGTCTGTGGTCAGCCTTGAAACCCTTTAATAAGTGGTGGCATTTGAACACTTGAGGCATCCGTAGAGTGACGCCACTTCCTGCCATTCTCAGTTTTTCTCTCCTTTGGAGGAAGACTCCTGCAGGCTGCTTGTAACAGTTCGCCCTATGTGAAGGAGAATGGACAGCTGAGAGGCCTCACCCCACCCCCACCCGGACTCCCAACGGCTCAATTGAAAGAGTCTCCTTTCTTCTCCCCAAGAGCGTCTTGAAGAGTGCATGCATGTATCCCTCTGGGGTAGTAAAGTTTCCATTTATAGACTTCATTAGGAAGCATGCCTCTCGTGGAAACTGCCACGGGTGAGTCTAATGGCCCTGGAAGGGATCTGACACTCAGTGTGTCAGAAAAAACATAAAAGCACACAGGGCTCTGGCGTCCCCATTAGCAGACTGGCTATGGCGACCAGCTTGATTTTGAACTCGTAGGTAGAGACATTCCAGGAGCTGGAGACAGCCGGTGGATGGTTGATTGTGAAGTGGAAGTGATCAGTGTGGGGCTGGAGAGATGACTTGGTGGTTAAGGTGCATGCCTGCAAAGCCTGAGGACCCTGGTTCGATTCTCCAGGTCCCAACTAAACCAGATACACATGGTAGTGCATGCATCTAGAGTTCGTTTGTAGTGGCTGGAGGCCCTGGTGTGCCCATTCTCACTTTCTTTCTGTGTCTCTCTGTCCCTCTCTCTCTGTCTCTAATAAATAAATAAAAATAAATCTTTTTAAAAAAAGATCAGTGTGATCCTAACCATGATTACTCAATATTGTGGAATCCTAACTCACTCACCTGTGGACAAGATACACCTATCAGTTGACATGATTAGCAAACCTTTTCACCAGGGGTCAGAGGTCATTACCCCAACTGTCTCTCTGAGGGAAACAAGCTTGTCTGAGAAGAGTTGTGCTATTAACAGGCAGGTGGCCTGCTCTTCCTCCCCTTCACCCATTCCAGCAAGTAGAGGTCATTTGCTTAGTGGACACAGGTCACTCCAGATCAGAACCTTTTGTGGACTGAGCTCAGTTAGGCATAATCAGCTGTCTAGCCCTTAGGAAAAGAAGTTTTCATGTCCAACGTGAGCTACTGTGTCACATCCTGGAGAACCCTAAGCCAAAGATGGCAGGGTTCCTCTGCCTGCCTGCCTTCCTTCCCTCCTTCCTTCTTCCCTCCCTCCCTCCCTCCCTCCCTCCTTCCTTCCCTCCCTCCCCTCTCTCTCCTCCCTCCCCCCCCCCTCCCTCTCTCTCCCCTCCCTCCCTCCCTCCCCCCCTCCCTCTCTCCCTCCCTCCCTCCCTCCCTCCTCCCTCCCTCCCTCCCTTCCTTCCTTCCTTCCTTCCTTCCTTCCTTCCTTCCTTCCTTCCTTCCTTCCTTCTTCATGGAGATGGCTTGCTGGTCTGCCAGTGTGCAGTTAAGAGTCTGTTGCTAGTCACCTCGCTCTATGAGTGGAGATGCCTTGCTTGGGTTCCTGTCAGGGCTGTTGTCTTTGTGGTGCTCTGGATTCAGGAGGCAATAAAACCACCAAATGGAACTTCCTAACAGCCAAGTGTTCTGAATGAACCATGAACAATGGACCACGAAATGTCATAAAAGATTGGCTGACCAAGCCCTCCTAGGCATGGGCCGGGAAGAAAGGTCCAGGCTAGAAATAGAAATTTGGCAACACATAGATGATAATTTAGAGGCATGGTAATGCTTGAGAACTTTGAAAGAGAGTAAAAGAGGAGATGAGAAGGCTGGAAGAGACAGACGAAGACAAGGCAGCTGCCAGGCCTCGGCCTGGGACTGACCAATCTTTAGAAGTTGGGTAGAGGAGGCTCCAGGAAGGGGGGTGGGAATTCCGAGAATGAACTGGCGAATCACGAGGCTGTTTGGAGGAGGGGAGAGTTCACTGGTGGTGATCCCATTCAGTAAGTGAGGCTACAGAATAGTGATGTCAGGGCTGGGGGAATGGCCTAGCAGGTAAAGTGCTTGCCATGTGAGCATGGGGCCCGAGTTCAGATCCCCCATCACCCACGCAAAACCTGAGTGTGGGGGTGTGTGCCTGTATGTAATCTCAGTACTGAAGGGCACTGGCCAGCTAGTCTGGTGGTTCAGTTGAGGAGGACACCTGACCTAGGCCTTGGGTTTTACATGTATATACACACATGTACATGTGCATGCATACAAACATGGATCCACCCATGCAATGAGAGGGAGGCAAGTAGCTCTGTTAGGCAGTTGGGGTGACTGGGCCCTGAAAGTAAAACGGCAGGAAGCTCTGCCCTCACAGTCTGCACTTGCTCGAGGTCAAAGGATAATATGACCTCTTACCTCTTGCCTAGTTCCCTAGACCTGCTTTTCCATACCTGAGCCCCTCCCTGGGACGGAGGTCTTCTTTTTCTAGAATTCTGGTGCTGTGGTTGGTCAAGCGTAGACCCCAGAATTTGGCCTCATGGCTGGCCTCTTCCTGAGCCAGTCTCTAGCCCAGGCCAGTTAGCTGTCTCTCTGGCTCACCTGAGCCAGAAAGTGAACACCACCCCAATAGGCTGGTTGTAGACAGGTGTGTTCAAGAGAACGGCCTCTCTGGGTGCCTGACTACCCCTGAACCTCCAGCTTCTGGAGAGTCCTCTTGTCTTGACCCAGCTGGACTGAGATAAGGGGGAGCCCCCAACCCCTACTTCCTACATGGGCTCTTTAACCCTCTCCTGCCCCCCACATGGCTCTCAGACCATGTTGGTGTATTCATTTTCCTGCCGTTGGTTCTGTACTTCCCTCAGCAAATATAATAATTTCATAATTATCCTCAGTTTTATTTGCCCAGTTCTTTGGTTAAATGCAAACATGAACCTATGGTTTGGGGTTCAAGTACCTTCCTGAACCCCTAACACCCTGTTTCATACACACCACACACATGTATACATACACAAATAGTGGGGTCTCCTTGACAGGGCTAACAGAAAGGGCGAGAATGGTGAGTAATCCTTGTCCCAGGAACTTGTGGCCTGGTAGCAGAGGCAGCATGAAGCCAGTTGAGGACCAGAGGAAGGTGTGGAGTGCAGCGTGACCAGAACAAGGCATCTAGTTCTGAGTGCATGAGGTCGAGGCTTTTCTGTGCTAAGCTTTTGGGAACGGTTCCCAAATACGTAGGTGTTAAGCTGGACTCTCTCGTAAATGCTGAGTTGCACTGCTGAGTCAGTGGGGAGGAGAAGCCTGGGGGCACAGGTCAGAGACGTGGCACACACAATAGGAAGGCGGGTCCAGAGGCCCATGTGATGAGTGGGGAGAGCGGCGGGCAAAGAGGCTAGAAGATCACCATGGAAAGAACTGTGAATGCCACACTTGGAAGTCTGGAAATGCAAAACACTTAAGCCAACAGGAGAGCATTAAGTTAGCATGTTAACCTCGCTCATTAAACCAGCCTGTCGTGCCAGCTTGGTAGGCTTGCCTGCACCTGTTGGTCTGGAGAGCACAGGGTGTATTGTTCTGAACAGTGTGCTCCTTCGTGGGTTAGGAGTGATTGGCGCCCCCCATTGTCTCCCACTCCCCAGGATCAGTAACGATGCTGGGAGCACGGCAGCTCGCTGGCTATGAGTGTCTTCTCGGTGGAATCGAAAGCCCTGGTCTTCCTAACCACTCTGATGTGAGAGGTAGAACTGTGAAAGTGTCACCCTTTATGTCAGCTTTGTTAAAGGTTCTTTGGACCTTCCATTACTGACTCTGCCATCTGATGGGAAGGGTGGGGGGCTTTGGGATCCAGTGTTTTCCATTACTGTTGGAGCCATGAGTGAGCTGGGCTTCTGCTGCTTCTCCGTCCTGGTCAGCTCAGGCTGCAGCAGGGCAAGGTGTCCTGTTCTGGTCACTTCCCACTGTCCTGGTTCTGTGGTCCCTGTTCCCTGCTGAAAGCCTAGCACAGACTCTTGCCTGGGAAATTGTAATCTTGGGAAAGAATTCAGAGCCAGAGGTGAGACCCCTGGCTTGTGTGACCATGGCTGACACTGGCTCTCCTCCGTGGCTCATGGAGCTCAGAGCCAGAGGTGAGACCCGTGGCTTGTGTGACCGCGGCTGACACTGGCTCTCCTCCGTGGCTCATGGAGCTCAGAGCCAGAGGTGAGTCCCGTGGCTTGTGTGACTGCAGCTGACACTGGCTCTCCTCCGTGGCTCATGGCACAGGTTCTTTATCTCAGAGCCCCTGGTTTCGCTTTGATGGCCCAGATGACTGGCAGTTGCTCTGAAACAGACCAGTGCCAAGTAGCTTCCACAAATGGATTCAGGACAAAGCACAACTCTCAGAATATCCACTGTTTTGCCTTTCCAAGTCTAGGTTTCTCATCCTCCCAGAAAACCCAAATTATCCACCGTAAATGGCAGAGCAAAGTTGCCAGCGTCCCTGTTACTGAGAGGAGGATAGAGCCCCTTTGCTTCTCTTCAAAATAGCACGTTCACAGTGTATTTTTGTAGTGTATGTTTGTGTGCGTCTTTGTACAGCCTGTGTATTTATATGTGTGCAGTATGTTTGCGTATACTCATTTTTTAAAGCTCTGAGAAGGCAGAGATGTGCAGGACTTCTAAAATAAAATTTCTTCTAAAGTAATCTCACATTCCTCCCAAAACCTAGAAATAAACTCTGCTTTAAAAAGCTGCAGAACAGCTGCTGGCCTTGTTTGAGACAAGCGGGCTGGCATCAGCATGCCTGTGATTAGCCGTGCCCAGGGAAGGGCTCGCTTCAAGTTGACTGCTCTCATTTCCTCTGGTGTTGACCCAGCTATGTAGGACCTATGAGTACGTGCTGGAACGACTCTTGACTGTCCTCCAGGGTGACAGGAAAGCCCATGATATACAAAGTACGGGTCTTCATCAAGCTGGCCGGAGTACTGGAGGCGACGAAACTCTACCATAAGGAAATGTATTCTTGATACATCAGGTGGACACGCAGAATGGTAGGTGTTGTGTGCACTTCTTTAGAATTGCACACAAGCAGAAAAGTGGTGAAGGCTATGCACAGAAATGGAATTTGTACAGTGTATGTGCCTGACTTTGCTTACACATATTGTCCACCCCTCCATGGTGAATGGGCGGTGGGCTAGTCAGAGGGGGGAGCTCGGACTCCCCTTGGGAGCTTGCTTCGTTGCCCCTCATGCAAGGTCTGTGATGGAAGCTGGCGTTAGAGTTGCCCTCCTCAACAACAAGCTATGGGGGGCGGGGGCTGTTGTAGCTCCTGTCTTTTGTCCAAGAGGAACCTGGGCAGGCACTGCCTCTGGATCCTTCACAGGTTATCATTGACTTGTAGCTCCTGTCTTTTGTCCAAGAGGAACCTGGGCAGGCACTGCCTCTGGATCCTTCACAGGTTATCATTGACTTGTAGCTCCTGTCTTTTGTCCAACAGGGACCTGGGCAGGCACTGCCTCTGGATCCTTCATAGGTTATCATTGACTTGTAGCTCCTGTCTTTTGTCCAAGAGGCACCTGGGCAGGCACTGCCTCTGGATCCTTCACAGGTTATCATTGACTTGTAGCTCCTGTCTTTTGTCCAACAGGGACCTGGGCAGGCACCGCCTCTGGATCCTTCACAGGTTATCATTGACTTGTAGCTCCTGTCTTTTGTCCAAGAGGGACCTGGGCAGGCACTGCCTCTGGATCCTTCATAGGTTATCATTGACTTGTAGCTCCTGTCTTTTGTCCAAGAGGAACCTGGGCAGGCACTGCCTCTGGATCCTTCACAGGTTATCATTGACCTTCAGGGTGGGGGTTACTGGTTCCAGTTTTACAGATGAAGAAACTAGACCAGAGAGAGAAGCCATCTGTCTCAGCTCCGCAGAAGTCCCATGTAGTCATGAGATCTTGCATGCTAGATTTCAGTGTATAAGCTCCTTCCTCCTTGATACGCTGCATGTGGAAGGCGGGTGCTTGTGTGCATTAGGCATGACACTAGGTAATACCCCAGTGCTCTGTTCCTGCACAACTTGGGCTTAATTGTGGTTGCACATGACCCACGTAAGGAATAACAAGAATTGATCCAAGGGATGTTTACGAAGGCAGTTCTACCATGTTCTCATGTGTGGTCTTGATCCCATGATCAAAGTAGCCTCTGGGGGTATAGATTAGGTTTGGGCTTCACAATAGAGGATTGAGATGGATAGTTTTCTTGTGCCTGGGGTCTCAATTTCTGTCAGGATAGATTGGTGTGATCTGAAAAGAGAGGGGGCTTCAGATAGGAGGACTCATGGGTGAGTTCCTGGGTCCAAGATTTTGTTGTAAAGGGTGATGGGGAGAAAGAGGGAAGGAAGAGGGAGGGGGAAGGAAAGAGAGAGAGAGGGAAAAGGAGAGAGAAAAGACGTGTGTACATTCACCTGAAGCAGGAAAGTCAAAAAGAGAGCAAGTGAAGGCCAGCAAGAGGATTTATGGAGAGAGAAGAGAACTTGCCTTTTGAGGGAGAGACCTTGGGTGGTGTTCAGAGGTAGGGGAGGGTGGGAGGAGATGGCCTTCCCTCCTCTGAGCCCAGAAGCATCCTCAGTTACCATAGCAAGAGATGATCCCAGAGCCGCTGGCCTAGCATGGCCAAGTGGGATGGAAGAGGTGGGGATGGGTGCAGAGCTCTGGGACTCTAACAGTCAGTACAGCATCATTACTCCTGTTTACCCAGGAACTGCAGCCAGCATTCTATGTACAGCAGTTCACGAGTCCTTTAGCTGTCACGTGTGAACTAATGAGAAGGCTCTGCGCGGAGGAACGTGTCTGAGGGTGATTTATGATAGATGTGGACTTCTAG
Source organism: Orientallactaga sibirica (assembly GCA_036365145.1). NCBI lineage: Eukaryota > Metazoa > Chordata > Mammalia > Rodentia > Dipodidae > Orientallactaga > Orientallactaga sibirica. The sequence continues at coordinate 4,315,678 of JAEOAD010002712.1, read as the reverse complement.
AGTGAGCTTACAACACCAGTGGCTGTCATGTCAAGACCATAGAGATGGAATTAGGACTAAGGTAGTCTTCTTTTGCAGATGTCCAGCTGGGGACACGGGCCCAGGGGTGTGCTCTCAGCCTGCCCTGGTGAGACTGAAGCTGACTCAGGATGGCTGTCAGGGTAGCCCTCCATTTGACTTCCGGGATCTTCCTTCCTTCCAGGAATTTTTCCACAGGGGCTCCCCACCCTCCATTCTGAGGCTTTGCTCTGCTCCCTGAGCCACCAACCAATTCAGGTCCTCCATCCACATTTAAACTTAACCAGTAAAGCGCCTCTTAGCCCGGAGCCTAATTTAAACCCCTGAGGGTATAAGAAAAGTGGCTTCAAGTCATGCCATGGACTACCCGCTCTGGACTCCTCCTGGTCCTCCTTCCACTTTCTGCCTTAGCTTCAATCTTTTCTAAGAAACTTCTTCAGCCCACCCTTCTGAGTCTTCACTCGTCCATTATTTGCAAGTGGCAAGACAGGAACTCAGAGCCGTTGGCTTTAGAGGTCCGATTGCCCTCAAAACTGGTGACAGCAGAATCTTGGGGGCCAGCATGGCACGTACAGTGTCCTTGACTGGAGTGACATCGAAGTGCCCGTCCTTCCTCCCGTTTCCATGCCCGCTCCCCCGCTGCAGAAGCTGTCGTTTCTCGTAGTGTTGTCTTTTCTTCTGTGATGTTTATCTCCGTCTTCCTAAAGTCTAAACTTCTTCATTCTTCACTTACGACTTATAAACCTAATGGATTTGAAAGTAAGGCTTGACAACCACCTCGGCAGGAATGAGGACATTGTGAGGACGCTTGTGCCCTTCCCTTTGGCTATAGAACTATTGAAACAATGGACCCCAGGAAACTGGAATTTCCCCAGACGGGGAGAAGATCAAAATCTGAGACCCTGGTGCCAGCCAGGGGAGGAGCTTGTCGCTCAGGAAGAAATTTATCGGACCACCCTGCAAGAAAGGCTGGCGCTCACACGGTGATCATGGGTGGGGCCACACCTTGACAGGGACTGCTTAGATATGTGCACCTCTGTATTAGTCAGGGTTCTCTAGAGGAACAGAGTTGGTAGAATGAATTATATTAAAAAGGGAATTTATTAGATTAGTGTACAGTAGTCCAATAGCAGTTGTAGGCCTGAGGATCAAGGAACCCGGTCGCTGCTCAGTCCATGTGGCCAGATGCCTCGGCAGTCCCCACCCAGCACTGAAGGCCTGGAGGCGTCCTGAGGATCCACTGCTCTTCAGTCCACGCGGGTCTTCAGTCCACGAGGGTCTTCAGTTGATTCTGGTCTTCAGTCCATGGTAGGAAGCAAGCAGCCGGCAGCCAAGTGTAAGGAAGGGGTTCGGGTTAGGAGGCCCATTTCACACAGATCTTCCTTATATAAAGTCCCCCTCTGAGAGGGGCCGCCCTCTCTGAGGGAAGGGCTCATTCTGGGGGAGGAACTTCCTCCTTCAGTGACTCCTTCCTGGAAGCAACCTTGGAGACCCATCCGAAGGGATATCTGTGGATTCCTAAACAGATCAAGTCAACAACACCTTCACCATCACAACCTCTTTCCCTCTATTTAAATTTAAGCCTCATGTCAGGAGTCAGAGGGTAGACGTGTGTGTGTGTGTGTGTGTGTGTGTGTGTGTGTGTGTGTGTGTGTGTGTGTGTTGGGTGTTCTGCGTGCAGTGTCCCCATAGCTCAGGTGGTTGTGATCACGTTTCCTGTTTAGGCCCCATCTAGTAGAGTGTTTGGGAGCTGGAGCCCTGCTGGAGGACGCTCATCACCAGGGGCCGGCTTGGGGTGGAGTCCAACTCTGAGTTCTGAGTCCGCTCATGCTTGCTGGCTCTCTCTGCCATGGATGTGTGCTGAAGTGAGTCAGCTTCTCCCACCATGATGAAGCTTCCCTGGAAACTGCAGGCCTGACATAGGGCCACTCCTCTCATAAGCTGCTTCCTGCCGGCCGACGTTTGGCCCAGCAACAGGGCGTGTCCACTAGACTTTTTCGTTTTTTTTTTCCGATGCGGCCACATTGAACACATCTTTTTTCCACTTTTCGATAATACTTTTCTCTTTAATGGGTCTGCTGAGGACTGGTGGTCAAGTCTAGCTTGTTAGGGCTGTAGGGCTCCAGCGGTGACACTAAGTGCAGTGACCTTTAGCACTTCAGACTAACCCTCAGTCTTACTGGTCTGGGTTCGTCCAGCACTTGAGGTTCACATTGTGACTGTGGCTCAGCTCTCATCACTTACAAAAGTGGTTTCCTTTTTGCACAACGACTCTCCCATGCTGGTTAAGAATCACCTAGCATTTTTACTGTTGTTTGTTTTACAAGATTAGCATCATCATCATTGTTCTGAACTCTTCCACAGAAGCGAAAACCCCTCAGGTACATTTCCACCCTCCAACATACCTGGTTATCTGTCAGCTTGCCTTCTCCCAGAAGCCTCTCCTGGAGCCTCCTTCCTCCCTGACCAAGAGTCGGCGCACTTCAGATCTGCTTTGCCGCGGCTCTCCTGGTCTCGCGTCCATCTCCTGTCCCTCTTGTCTTGGTCATCTTGCGTCCACCCACCCCCATCCCATGACTTGCTTGAGCACATCCTTTTGTAGGTTTTCTAAAAAGAGATCATAGGAAACAAGTTTTTGAGGTATTTTCTTCCCAAAACATGCCTTGTTTTACCCTCACACTTAATTGATTATCTGGGCATTAGATTGTAGGTTGCAATGTAATTTCACTTGAAAAGCTTGAAGATATTTGTCTTCTAATTTTAACTTTACTACGGAGAAATGTCATATTGGTTTGTCTCTTTGTGTGCAACCTGCTTTCTCTCTAGAGGCTTTAATGCAAATATCTTGATATTCTCAAATTTCACTATGCCTATGAACTCCAGACACATGCCCCACTTTGTCATCTGGCTTTATGTGGGGATTTGAACCCAGGCTGCCAGGCTTTGCAAGCAGTGCTTTCAACAGCTGAACCATCTCTTGAGCCCTGTGACCCAGATTTTTATTTTTTTATTTTATTTATTTTATTTTTTTGGCGGGGAGAGAGAGACAGAGAGAGAGAGAGAGAGAGAGGGAGAGGAAGACAGATAGAGATGGGCGCACCAGTAGCCTCTCAGCTGCTGTGAACGAAATCCAGATGTGTGTATCCCTTTGTGGTCAAGTGCAGCATTGCACCCTTGCGTCACTTTGCATCTGGCTAAACGTGGGACCTGGAGATTGGAACCGCTGGAGATTGGAACCAAGGTTCTTAGGCTTAGGAGGCAGGCGCCTTAACCGCTAAGCCATCTCTCCAGCCCATGATCCAGATTTTTAATCAGCGTGTGTTTATCCTCATGGCTGGTTCCTGACTTCCATGGTACATCATGTGTCTAACTTAGGGACTTAACATGTTTCAGTGTATGAATACTTTTCTTCTCCTTGGAATCTAGTATTCCAGTACCTCATCTATGCCTCTCTCTCTCTCTCCCCCTCTCCTTACAACGATGGGTGGGTTCTTTTCCTCCAGCTTTTTTCCTTTATTCCATACCCAGAGCTGTGCACCTTTCACAAATGCTCTTAGTCAATGGGGCTGCAGGGAGCAGGAGTTCTCCAACTGGCTGTCCCCAGAGTTTTCTGTGCTGTCACGTGGTGGCATTTCACAGTGCTTTACCTGTTTCTTAGATATACATGGCTAAGTTTCAAGGTTGTTTAATAAGCAGGCCTGTTCCTAAGCTGTTGTTTTTAGCTGAACGGAATATAGCTGAGGCCATTCCTCTCACATCCTAGACTGATTTTGCAGTCCCGGGGAGTCCCTGGAGTCTGTGAGTGGTCATAGCTTGGGAGTGATGGTCACCAGGCTGCTCCCACCTGTGCACCTTGACTCTCTGTGCTCAAGGGAGGGTCATGGTCTAAGAGCATGGGGTGGAAAGAGTTCTAGAATTCCTTTCTTTCCTCTCCTTTGTAACGTATGAAGTCACTCATGACCATGAGCTTTGTAAAGGAATGTAGAGACGCCCTCTTAAATATCCACCTTTGACAAGCATGCCTGTTCACACACCTCCGTGAGAGACGCCCTTGCCTTCTGTCTGGAGTGTGCCACGCCGTGCCTGTGCCAGTGTTCATGGTTTAAGAAAAGTCAACATTCTGAACTTCTGTCACTCATCATGACACAGTGTGAGAACATTTCTGCAGCAGGGCACATGCGTGACCAGGCAGGGTACAGGGCTACCATCATTTAGCCCCGCTCCTGTTCTCGAAAATTTAGGTTGCTTCTAGATTTTTTTCTTTTGCAAATGAAGCTTCCATGGTGTTTCCAGTTCAAGCGCCCTTGTTCCAGATACCAAGATTGGAACAGAGCAGGAATGCCCACATGTAGTCTCTGGGCTACATCTGGTCCACTGGAAGCCTATAGCTACAGTCGTCTAGCTGAATGTCCCATCCTTCGAATAATGTGACTACCCGAGCACATTCCCGGTGATTTCTGAGCTCTGCCGAGCCTGTTTAAACACTAGTTTCATGAAGTCTTGATTCCTGCTAGGCAAACATCCTGTCCCTTTTGGTTCCTGTCCGGAATGTCATGGTTACATTTGCATGCTGACTCTTTCATATGAACATAAGTGCAGTGAAACCCCCAAACCGCCATTAGTACTTTTTCTACAATATAGGAGCTGTGTGTGCTTTGAGTTGTTAAGTCCACTTTGGCAGTCACCATTGTCTTTGTGCGCTGCTATGACACAATTTCTGAGCCGGCAGTTGTAATGTGCGAAGAAGAGAAATGTATTTCTCCCATTCCTGGAGGCTGGGAGTCCAAGATCAAGGACTTGTCTCCAGCGCTGCTTTGCCTTCGTTCAAAAGGGTGAACTCTGTCCTCACATGGCAGCAGAGCCCTTCTCATAAGACCCTAACCCACTTATGAAGGTCAACCCCCCATGACTTAGCCACCTCCCAAAGTATGACGTGGAACGACACTGTCATTGCAAACACAGCACGGGACTTCTTCTCGCCTTCTTGCGTGCTCTTGAGGCACCGTCATTTCTTCTCAGCAGCTTGCGCATGTACTTTGGGTACTGCTGCTTTCGGGGAAGGTCTGGATTTCTGTTGTGATGCTTTTGCATCTGTCTTGTTGAAGTCCTTTGTCAGCTCTGGTATTTTTTCAGTTTTTTTTTTTTTTAATTCGCTAGATGGATGATCATCTCATCCATAAATCGTGACAGTTCTGTTCTTGCCAGCAATTACAACTCTTAGTACATTTAATTGTCATTTAGTGCAATTGGGCTAACCCGGGAGAAAATGTCTTTTTCTTGAAACAGTGGGGCTGCTCCATCTGGGTTTCTGGCAGATCTTCTCGCAGCTTAATGCTTTGTATTTTCTAGGCCTCTGGGAGCTTTATCCCACGAGTGTATAATTTCCCCCAGTGCGTCACAGGCACTTCCTGAGCGATCATAAGATCTTTCCTCACTACTTATCTAACACCGAACATCATATAGGCTTTCTGTGCTTCTGATATGAAGTCATCCTTCCACTTCGGGGATATGTCTTTCAATTCAGAGTATTTTTAAATCACCCACACTTGATTTACAGAAGAAAGTTTCGTTTCTCTTCCCTTCTTGTCTCTGGTGATTTGGAGCTTCAGGTTCTGCTAATGCGATGACATGAGTGGCAGTCCTGTGCATTTCCATTTTCTAGAACAGTTCCACGAAACGAACACTACCTATTCCATGTCCACCTGGTGGAACTTCCTCATTAGTCACATGGATGAGTTCTCTGTGACCCAGAGCTCTGGCCTCTACCTCAGTTCTCCTATCATTATGCTTTCCCAATGTTCCTACTTTCTCTCTTTCCTGTCTCTGTGAACTTGACTATTCTAGGGGTCCTATTTGGCAGAAGTCACACAGTATGTTTCCTTCTGTGTCTAGAGTATGTCACCTCCATACTGTTCCTAAGGTTTGTCCAGGTCGAAGTGCTTTTGCAGTCAAATGTTCCACACATTCGTGTGTTTGAATACTTAACGTTCCACTGGGGAGTCTGTTAGTGAACCCTGAAGAGATGGAGCCTTGTGGAGGGAGGGTGTAGTGGGGGCGGGCCTTGAGAGTTACAGCCCAGCCTGCTTTTTCTTTCTGCTTCCTCCCTGCTGAGGTGAGGCTGTGACCCCAGCTGTCTGTCCTGCTGCTTCCCCTATCAATAGACCCCACTCAAAACTGCAAGCTGAAAACACTGCCTTTCCTGCCTTATGCTACTTCTGGTCCGGTACTTTTGTCCCAGCAACAAGAAAGTAATTAATACACACGTAGCAGAATTTCTGAAGACCGAGTGGCATCGCATTATATTTATTCTGAAGACTGAGTAGCATCGCATTATATTTATACGCTCTATTTATGAGGATTCTGACCTCATCAATAGATGAGCACCTCAGTGGGTTTGTGCTTTGATGGGCTCTCAGTGGGGAGGGGGAATAGACTCAGGACTTAAGACCTCATTGAAGGGAGTGAGTCTTTGGGGGAGTCTCTTTGGGAGCAAGTCTCTCTTATCCCTGACCCTCCACTTCCTGCATACCATAAGGTAAGCAGCCTCCTCCAGCACCCATTCCACCGCTGTCATATTCAGCCTTTCTCTGGCCCACAGCAGTGGGTTAATCTGTGAGCCACAATGAACCTTTCCTCCTCTTAATCTCAGGCATCTTGTCACAGCGAAGGAAAGCTGACTGACATGGCGACTATCTACCACCCGTGTTAGAAGAATACATGTGTGAAGTGTTTGTTGATCAAGCATGACTTGAAATTCTGTTCTGTAGCTGACATTAGAGAGAATGAGATCTTGAGGGCTCCAATGTAGAGGAGACAATTCACAAAGTGAACCAGACACGAAGTTGTGCCAGGGGAGCTGGAAGCAGGAAGATGCTGGATTGGGAAAATGGGAGTCCTGTATTTTGCTTATCATATATGACTGTGGAGGTGTGATACCCCCTGCTTTTCTAATTCTTCATATTTAATACAGGAAAAAATTTACATACTTTATAATACACAGAAGTGCCACACAACTGTGAGTTTTTTGCACCACAAATGGAACTTACTGAAGACACACAGATAGATGCTGTGTGTCCATTGCTGAGAGAAACACTGATTCGGCCAGGCTAATGTTTATCAAAGTTCAACTGTGAGTGGTGTAAATGCAGAGCCTGAGATTGTTCTAAGCAGCACTATTAGAAGGTGGAACATCTGTCAGACCCCAGGTTGTCCTGAGCTCACGTTAGACTGAGGCTTGAAACAAGAGCAGGGAGAACACAGCTATGGATTGAGAACGTGAGTGAATGTACATGGGTGTGGACATGCACACTACACAGGAGAACACAACTATGAAGTGAGAACATGAGTGAGTGTACACGGGTGTGGACATGCACACTACACAGGAGAACACAGCTATGGATTGAGAACGTGAGTGAATGTACACGGGTGTGGACATGCACACTACACAGGAGAACACAACTATGGAGTGAGAACTTGAGTGAGTGTACACGGGTGTGGACATGCACACTACACAGGAGAACACAGCTATGGAGTGAGAACGTGAGTGAGTGCACACGGGTGTGGACATGCACACTACACAGGAGAACACAGCTATGGAGTGAGAACATGAGTGAGTGCACACGGGTGTGGACATGCACACTACACAGGAGAACACAGCTATGGAGTGAGAACGTGAGTGAGTGTACACGGGTGTGGACATGCACACTACACAGGAGAACACAGCTATGGATTGAGAACGTGAGTGAGTGTACACGGGTGTGGACATGCACACTACACAGGAGAACACAGCTATGGAGTGAGAACGTGAGTGAGTGTACACGGGTGTGGACATGCACACTACACAGGAGAACACAGCTATGGAGTGAGAACGTGAGTGAGTGCACACGGGTGTGGACATGCACACTACACAGGAGAACACAGCTATGGAGTGAGAACATGAGTGAGTGCACACGGGTGTGGACATGCACACTACACAGGAGAACACAGCTATGGGTGAGAACATGAGTGAGTGTACACGGGTGTGGACATGCACACTACACAGGAGAACACAGCTATGGAGTGAGAACGTGAGTGAGTGTACACGGGTGTGGACATGCACACTACACAGGAGAACACAGCTATGGAGTGAGAACGTGAATGAGTGTACACGGGTGTGGACATGCACACTACACAGGAGAACACAGCTATGGAGTGAGAACGTGAGTGAGTGCACACGGGTGTGGACATGCACACTACACAGGAGAACACAGCTATGGAGTGAGAACGTGAGTGAGAGTACACGGGTGTGGACATGCACACTACACAGGAGAACACAGCTATGGAGTGAGAACGTGAGTGAGTGTACACGGGTGTGGACATGCACACTACACAGGAGAACACAGCTATGGAGTGAGAACGTGAGTGAGTGTACACGGGTGTGGACATGCACACTACACAGGAGAACACAGCTATGGAGTGAGAACGTGAGTGAGTGCACACGGGTGTGGACATGCACACTACACAGGAGAACACAGCTATGGAGTGAGAACGTGAGTGAGTGCACATGGGTGTGGACATGCACACTACACAGGAGAACACAGCTATGGAGTGAGAACGTGAGTGAGTGTACACGGGTGTGGACATGCACACTACACAGGAGAACACAGCTATGGAGTGAGAACGTGAGTGAGTGCACACGGGTGTGGACATGCACACTACACAGGAGAACACAGCTATGGAGTGAGAACATGAGTGAGTGCACACGGGTGTGGACATGCACACTACACAGGAGAACACAGCTATGGAGTGAGAACATGAGTGAGTGTACACGGGTGTGGACATGCACACTACACAGGAGAACACAGCTATGGAGTGAGAACGTGAGTGAGTGTACACGGGTGTGGACATGCACACTACACAGGAGAACACAGCTATGGAGTGAGAACGTGAGTGAGTGTACACGGGTGTGGACATGCACACTACACAGGAGAACACAGCTATGGAGTGAGAATGTGAGTGAGTGCACACGGGTGTGGACATGCACACTACACAGGAGAACACAGCTATGGAGTGAGAACGTGAGTGAGAGTACACGGGTGTGGACATGCACACTACACAGGAGAACACAGCTATGGAGTGAGAACGTGAGTGAGTGTACACGGGTGTGGACATGCACACTACACAGGAGAACACAGCTATGGAGTGAGAACGTGAGTGAGTGTACACGGGTGTGGACATGCACACTACACAGGAGAACACAGCTATGGAGTGAGAACGTGAGTGAGTGCACACGGGTGTGGACATGCACACTACACAGGAGAACACAGCTATGGAGTGAGAACGTGAGTGAGTGCACATGGGTGTGGACATGCACACTACACAGGAGAACACAGCTATGGAGTGAGAACGTGAGTGAGTGCACACGGGTGTGGACATGCACACTACACAGGAGAACACAGCTATGGAGTGAGAACGTGAGCTAGTGCACACTGGTGTGGACATGCACACTACACAGGAGAACACAGCTATGGAGTGAGAACGTGAGTGAGTGCACATGGGTGTGGACATGCACACTACACAGGAGAACACAGCTATGGAGTGAGAACGTGAGTGAGAGTACACGGGTGTGGACATGCACACTACACAGGAGAACACAGCTATGGAGTGAGAACGTGAGTGAGTGCACACGGGTGTGGACATGCACACTACACAGGAGAACACAGCTATGGAGTGAGAACGTGAGTGAGTGCACACGGGTGTGGACATGCACACTACACAGGAGAACACAGCTATGGAGTGAGAACGTGAGTGAGAGCACACGGGTGTGGACATGCACACTACACAGGAGAACACAGCTATGGAGTGAGAACGTGAGTGAGAGCACATGGGTGTGGACATGCACACTACACAGGAGAACACAGCTATGGAGTGAGAACGTGAGTGAGTGTACACGGGTGAGAACGTGAGTGAGTGCACACGGGTGTGGACATGCACACTACACAGGAGAACACAGCTATGGAGTGAGAACGTGAGTGAGTGTACACGGGTGTGGACATGCACACTACACAGGAGAACACAACTATGGAGTGAGAACGTGAGTGAGTGTACACGGGTGTGGACATGCACACTACACAGGAGAACACAGCTATGGAGTGAGAACGTGAGTGAGTGCACACGGGTGTGGACATGCACACTACACAGGAGAACACAGCTATGGAGTGAGAACGTGAGTGAGTGTACACGGGTGTGGACATGCACACTACACAGGAGAACACAGCTATGGGTGAGAACGTGAGTGAGTGCACACGGGTGTGGACATGCACACTACACAGGAGAACACAGCTATGGAGTGAGAACGTGAGTGAGAGTACACGGGTGTGGACATGCACACTACACAGGAGAACACAGCTATGGAGTGAGAACGTGAGTGAGTGTACACGGATGTGGACATGCACACTACACAGGAGAACACAGCTATGGAGTGAGAACGTGAGTGAGTGTACACGGGTGTGGACATGCACACTACACAGGAGAACACAGCTATGGAGTGAGAACGTGAGTGAGTGTACACGGGTGTGGACATGCACACTACACAGGAGAACACAGCTATGGAGTGAGAACGTGAGTGAGTATACATGGGTGTGGACATGCACACTACACAGGAGAACACAACTATGGAGTGAGAACGTGAGTGAATGTACACGGGTGTGGACATGCACACTACACGGGAGAACACAGCTATGGAGTGAGAACGTGAGCTAGTGCACACTGGTGTGAACATTCCTGCTGCATTGTAGACAGAATAGCATGTGGCATCAACACACGTGTTTTGTTCTCTTCTGGGAACATGCATTGTTTCAAGTTCAGAAGCAAAAAAACTAGAAAATGTAGATGCAATGACCAGGTACCTTTTAATGTTTGCATCTCTGTATGTGTGTGTCATGCACATGTGTATGTGTGCTCACATATGTGTGGGTACACATGTATGCAGAGACCAGAGGTTGGCCTCAGTTTTCTTGCTCAGTCGCTATTCACCTTATTATGTATTGAGCCCCAGTCTCTCACTTGAACCCAGAATTTGCAGTTGGGCTAGTCTAGCTAGCCAGCTTGTCCGGGGACCTCCTCTCTGCCTCTTCATCACTGGGATAGCGGGTGGGCCTCCACATCCACCCAGCATGCATGTGGGTGCTAGAGATCTGAACTTGGGTCCTCATGCTTGCACAGCAAGCACTTCACTGACTGGGCTTCTCCCCTCCCATGTTTTTGAAGTGCTATACACTTAAAAAGATAGGGGCTGGAGAGATTGCTCAGTGGTTAAGGTGCTTGCCTACAAAGCCAAATGACCTGTGTTCAGTTCCCCAGTACCCAAGTAAAGCTACGTGCACAAAGTGGCTCATGCATCTGGAGTTCATTTGCAGCAGCTGGAGGTCCTACTGTGCCCATTTTCTTTCTTCCTTTCTCCCTCCCTCCCTTCTTTCCTTCCTCTCTCTCTGTGCTTGCAAATAAATACTTTTAAAAAAAGACAAAGGTATTACTTTCTGAATATCTTCATGTATTCATTTGCTTTGGTGGACACAGGAAGGGTCTGGGCATTGAGGATTCACGAGATTCTGTGATGTATTGATAGCAGGGAGGGAGAGAGGTGTCAGATAATCATTGACCGTGCTCAGCAGGTGTGTATGTTTAGAGGCGGTGAATAATGAAGAGTTGGCCTAGCCCCACCCTCCCGGCTCCTACCGTGGTGGTGGGAACATGAGAAGGCGCAAGTGCTAGAACTTGGACTTCTACGCAAGTAAGTGCCATGAACCACTGGCCCTCTGTGCAGCCCTAGACGTCGGACCTCTAAGCTGCCAAGGGGCACAGCACAGTGCGGAGTTGGGACAGGGACCGACTGGGATGACTTTGGAGTCTGACCCTTCTGGTCCTCAGTGCTTCATCAAGCTGCTCTTCACCGTGTCATGTGCTCTTCCTGGTCCCCACCAGACGCCTCTCTCACTGCTGTTTTGCTCATCTCTCTTACCCCCTGGTTAGCATTTTCATTAGAAAATGAAAAACTCTGGTGATTACATGCAAGAACCGTGACCAGCTGCTCAAGCCCACCCGGTTTCCATTTTTAGATTCTACCCCACTTAAAAATAAACAGCACCAGGTCACACTTGCCAAGCCTTTGTCACAGTCTCCAGCAGCCATTCCTCCAGCCATCTGCTTCCCCAGATGCTCAGCCTGTCCCCTCCTCCCATCTCAGCACCTCTGTGGAAGAGAAAAGTGGTCCAGGGAGAGGCAGCCACCAGCTCTATAGCACCACCTGCCTGCGGCCCATGTTTGTTCCCAGCTCCACTCTGACCCACATTCTATACCCCCTGGCACCTACCTGCTGGCCCCAGCTAACTTATGATTTATAGGGACAAGATGTTGCCTGCAAAAGACAGAGGGGTTTCTATGGAGATGTGAACAAACATCTCACAGCAGCAAGTACAAACTAGCTTGAGGGAAGTTTCGTTCAGCTCTGGGGGTTAGTTGGTCTGGGTGACCATTCTAACCTTGGAAGTGGGGAGTTAGAGGGAAATTTAAAGCCGCTATCAACTGTTGTTACCCTACCACCTCCACTGGTTCCTCTGTCCTGACAGAGCTGAGCTTGAGGCCTGCCTGTGCCTCAGCTTCCTGATGTTCTGAGATGCTTACATGACCAGGCCAAGTGTCACAGGATCTTCACTTGAACCCAGACGGAGGATTACGTTGACATTCACATGGAGAGAAACTCCCCCAATCCCTCCCTCTGTCCTCTGCCAGAAACCCTGGGAGAACTAGTCATGCCTGCACGGGAACAGAGTGGTTCTGGCTGACTTACCCTGCCATCCATTCTTTCTGTCCTCAGATGTTCAGATCCCTCTCTCTCTCTCTCTCTCCCCTCGGTCTGGTGGCTCTGGGGGACTATGAGTGGTTGGAGGTCCTGGAGCCCTTGCCTCACTTTCAAACTTGGTGGGCATGAATAAGAGGGTACTAATGCCAGGGTGCTGGGAATCTCCCTGTTATAGTTTGCATGTTTACATTTCTCTGGGCCCCATAGCAAAAGGGGCAGGCTTTTGGCATCACTCCTAATGCCACCATTGGCCTGGCAGGACCTCTTCTGAAAAAAAAAGAGAAATAAAAAAAAAGAAAAGAAAGAAGAGAAGAGAAGAGAAAAGAAAAGAGGGAAGAAAATGAAAACCTTGAAGAAAACAGCCTTCGATCTTGTCCACTGCAGTGTCGGGCCTGCCCAGCCAAGTTTCCTCACCTGCCTCTTAGTCATTGAGATTACCCAGAATGCCCAGCAACTTCTCAAAGCACCTCTCTGTCCCCTCCTTTCTCCAGAGACAGAGCTACTCCCAGCTTTTTTTTTTTTTTTTTTTTTTTTTTTTTTTGCTGCCAGGATATTGGTATGCCACAGACTGTTCTGTCTTCTGATAAGAGGTCACAGCCAGACTGGGCCTCTTTTTTCAGGGTAAATTCATGTTAATTAAATTCAAATTCTTTTTGTCAGTCAGGTTGTTATCCAATCTTATTTTCATATCTCATGGCTGCTGTTGTACTTGGATGTCCCCCTGTTTGGTTTGTCATTCCTGGACATGGATTGTTCCCTTAAGGGTGGTTTTGACACCTGAGCCAGGAGGACGGGTGACTGAGCTATGAGCTGTGACCCCCCACCACAGCCAAACTGCATCCTACACATGAAAGGTCATAGGAGGGCTGGGGTACTTCAGAAGAGAATGTCAGGGAAACAAGGTGACACAGTACAGACTTCAGCTGTGTTGACAAAGCTGGATGGCCCAAGGGAATACCCCCTCTGGTTCTCTCCTGGAACCTCTAAGACTTACACTTGGCTCCAGAGCTCTCGTAAACCACTGGCCAGCACTTCAGAGACATTCCAAAGGCCCCAGCCGTTGGCTTTGCAGGGACTCCAGAGGGGAGGGACTTTTGTCCCTTTACTGGAATGCCAGTCACCCTGTTGTGGTTTGAATAGACTGTCTCCATGGCTTCATGTGTTTTTCACTCTTGGTCTCCAGATGATGGCAATGGGGGACAGTTGTGGAGCCTTTGCCAGGTGGAGCCTTGCTGGAGGAGGTGTGTCACTGGGGCCTGGCCTTGAGGGTCATCAGTCCGGACCCACTGGGTGCTCAGAACGACCTCTGTTGACTTTCTTCCTGGTGCTGTGGAGACGTGATTCCTGTCTGCCTGTCTGCTTAGGCTGGGCCTTCCCTGCTGTGGCGAAACTGCCCCTTGAAACTGTAGAAATAAACCCTTTCCTACATAAACTGCTTCTTTTCGGGTGTTGTCTCAGTAACAAGAAGTTACCGGCAACACCCCCTGTATGTGCAGTTTCAGTGGCCTGCAGCGGCGGGCTGTGGTCTAAAAGTATTGCATGGAATATTCAAGAATAATAAATTCTTAAGTTTGGATTTCTTAAAGCTTTCGGTAGCTTGATGCGCTCTGGAGCTGACTCCGTCTCCTCTGGAACGTGACCTTCTCTTTGTCCACCCGTCTGTCACTTTCAACCTTCTTTGTTATCAGATAGACTGTTGGTGTTTGTGTTAGGTGGTGGGCTAATGCCTGCTTATTCAGGGCACTGCCTCTCTCCAGCAGGTGTTACGTTTTCTCATCTCCAGCGTTCTTCCAGTGGACGAGAGTATTGTGAAGGAGACATCCATATCGCTTTTCTTAAAGTAGAATTGTTCTCTTTCACTATTGTTGTTAATCTCATACTGTGCCTGATTTAAACATTAAACTATCATACATGTGCATGCCCAGGAAAACACATGTGCACACGTGTGCGCGCGCACACACACACACACACACACACACGCACGCACGCACGTGCGCGTGCGTTCTGGAACTCTAACTGCCCCATCCAGAGAGGGTGGATAAAGGGGCACTACTATGTTACCCTCTCCCGGCCTGTCCAGATCATCAGTTCCGCTTGTTTTCCTTCCTGTGGCGCATCCTGCATTTCCCACTGATCCCCGGTGGGAAGGAACACTCTTTCACTTCTCTGCTCGCTGGCGGAGCCAGTGTTGTCGGAGGACAATGCGTAGTTACATTTGGGCTTGTGATCCCCTTGATCATCATCTGTTTTGCCTCCCACCACTCTCCTTGGGGGATAATCTAGAATTTCCTATGAGCACCTGAATTTCTTCTCGAAGCACTTTCAGTTTTCTGAGTCTAACGACCTGTGCCTTTAACATCGCTACTTCTTTTTTAAGGTTCTAAAAGTATAATTGTAGTCAGTGCTTTAGACGTTAGATACTCCCACTCCTGTCTCCCAGATCCTTCAAAGTTGCTATTGTTTTGAATTTTTTTTTCCTGAGCAGAGATAGGATTTTTTTTTCAGTTATATAGCTGGGATACTTGTGGGACCTCAGGGGTGAGCCAGGTCTCACTCCTCTACCCCTCCCTTATCCCTCCTTTAACCCTCTTTCTGCCTTTTCCCCATACCACCCTGCCCCTGACCTATCCCACCCACCCTCCCAGCTTAGCCTCCTCCTGGAGCCAGGCTTCCCTATGCCAGGGGACAGCCTCACACCCTGCTTAGCAGCCCCCAGGTGACCAGTCTGCTTCATTCAGCATCTCTTTGTTGAGTTTTTTTTTTTAATATTTTTAAAATTTATTTATTTATTTATTTGAGAGCAACAGACAGAGAGAGAAAGAGGCAGAGAGAGAGAGAGAGAGAATGGGCATACCAGGGCCTCCAGCCACTGCAAATGAACTCCAGATGCATGTGCCACCTTGTGCATCTGGCTTACGTGGGTCCTGGAGAATTGAGCCTCGAACCAGGGTCCTTAGGCTTCACAGGCAAGTGCTTAACCACTAAGCCATCTCTCCAGCCCCTTTGTTGAGTTTTTAATAGTCAGAATCACTTTCCATAAAAGGAGGGCCTCCTTGTATTTCACCAAGCTCATGCACTGTCTGGGGTGACACTGAGAAAGCAGAGATCAAGGCCCTTTGAGTTCCTCTCTCAGGGTGCCTGGGGTTGGAACAGAGGTGTAGTGTCTGACTCACTGGCCCCCTACTCCAGGGAATTCTGTGCACACATTCATGCCAATTAGGACAACTCATACTTCCTTGATTTATTATTCTGGATTCTTTTTTCCCCATCCTCTGGTATCGTCTTTCCCTACCTCCCTGTTACTGCTAGCTGCATGAGTAACACCCAGAGAACGCCTTCCTGCGCTTTAAAATGCAGGAACTAGCTGACGAATGCCCGTGGTCTCGGGAGTCGGGAGTGCCGAATGATCTCCAGCCTCTGCTCCTTGCTCATTTCTCGTGTTCATACAGTGGAGTCACCTCTTACCTGGTCCCTTCTGATGCCACCCTCTGGTCCTCTGGTCTCTGCTCTGGGAGCAACAAGGGATACTAGAGGTCATCTTGTCTGGGGCCTGTATGGTGGACGTGGTGGCTACCCTGGAGAATTTTCTGGATCATGTCTAACCAGATAGCCCAGCCTTGTCCCCCACACAGCTTATTCATGTATGTGGAAGTCACATTCACACAGAAGAGTGAACCGTGATGAGATGCCTTTCCAGTGCGACATCTGGGTATCTAGAACAGCTCTGGGGGTAACAGAAGAGGAGAGGGAGGGGCCGGGAACTCATTTTTCTCCATTGAGGGGAACTGGACAACGCACACACTGCAGTCAGGGGCGATCCACGGCAGCTTCCAGAAGTAAGCGAGCTTCCTGTTGGAGGCCCACTCTGCAGGTCGGTCTCTGCCTATGACTTCCATAGGCTGCTGTCATGGGGTCTTTGTCACCAGATCAGAGGATTTCTGCGCCCTCAGAAACACGCAGGCTTCCAGAGGACAGTCAGGAACTCTCCACAGACCCTCTGCTGTCTTTTCTTCCTGTGCCTTTGGATTGAGCTGGGGTATTTATCAGAATCCTGGGCCTGCCTGGCTGGCTGTGGCTCTGGCCTGGATCTGCTCTGATACAGTCCACAGACATGCTTATGGGGTTCACACCTCCAGATGCAGCATGGTGGCCTTATTGGGAGGGGTCACCACTGTTGGAACAGAGTTGGCCTGAACCAACTAGAGTGACGTGAAAATAAGGAGAGAGAACATACGACCTCAACGGCAGGCTGGTCTTTATTGGAGAGCACGCGGGTGAACAGAGGATGGCCAGCCCCTTCCGCAGGGAAGGAACAAGCGGGGCAGAGAATGGGGGAAGGGAGAGGGAAAAGAATGTAACAGGGCCATTTCCTTTGTTGACTGGTTTTCCCAGGTAGGACTCGGGTTTTGAACAATTTGTACAATTCCTGTGCCACAGTGACCTTATCAGGCTGTGGTTTGGGAAGTTATTTACAACCCAGAAGCATTTCCTCTGTGCTAAAGCTTGTTCCAGGGCCAGCATGTCCCAGTAATTTCTGTGACTCTAATGATTGCTGGGACCCCAGACTTCCTAAGCCTTATGACCACAGCAGCATCAGAATGGAGGAGTGGAAATGAAGAGCCTTGTCATGCTTGCTGGAAAGCGTCCCTCCAGCTTGGAGTCCTTCAGAACTGTGGTCAGCTGCCATTCTCACCTGCTGCCATGTGCCACGGAGACATGTACCACTTCGTGGAGCACCCCAGAGTATATCCACCAGAGGGAGGTCAGCTGGCACCCCAGGGTCGTGTATGCCAGTCTAGAAGGTCACTGCTATGATCTTGACAGGAAACTATCATAGGGAACAGTTTAAAGTTATCACACCTATGGATTTGTTTCTGCATGAGTGTGTGGGTGTGCACATCTCTGTACAGATGCGTGTGCTGTGTGCATGGGTGCAGAGATTAGAGAGCTTTGGGCATCTTTCTCGACCATTCAACCACATACTTCCTTGAAACAGGGTTTCTCCCTTCACCTGGAGTTGCTGTCAGTGAATGAGCCCCAGCGATTCTCTGGTCTCTGGTGTCACAGACATTTGTGACCACACCCAGCTTTTTAAGTAGGTTCTGGGGCATTTGAACTCAAGCGGCCTCAGGCCCTCCTGCTTAAGCAACAAGTGCTCTTAAAAGCCAGCCAATCTCCCAGCCCTACATACACACAAAACCTGTGGGGAGGTGTCCAGGGGGGACCAAGGCAGAGGAGCTGCTAAATCTTAACTGGCTTCAGTACGAGAATTACCCAGACCAGGGGGAAGCCCAGTGTATAACGTCACCGCGGCACCACACTTCTCGGGCTGGAGTGAACACATTGCAGCACTAAACGTTCTGACAACCACCCCAATAAGCATCTGGCCCAGGGGTCTGGGGAGGCAGAGACAAGCTGATGTAAACTTAGCCCAGGGCTTACATTCTCACAGTAAAACACCTTCTGTGTTTCCTCTCAGGCCCGACACCTGTCCCCACAAGCTCGCCGCCGGCTGCACGCCGCCCTCGCCTCGTGTTCCACCTCCATGTTGATTCTGTTCAACCTGGTGTTCCTGGGGGGCATCCAAGTTGGGAAAACCTACTGGAACAGGCTCTTCATACAAGGTAGGCTGCTGGGAAGCGCTGTTTGCAGTCACTGTTGGGTTCCCATGTCTGCAGGTGGTGCCATGGATGGAACTTAAAGACTCATTCATGGTCACGCACACCTGCGGCCTAAAAAAGTGCCGGCTAGGCTCCCCTTCCCATGTTTAGCTCTGACTGCGGAGTTTCCTGGTTTTTCATGTCTCGTGTCTACCACCTGCAATGCTTATTTGATGACAACAAAATGTACTACCCAGCTTACTGAAATCGGTGTTCTTGTAAGTCACGGTGATGTTTGAACATAAGGCGTCCTGTGTTTGAATGCTGAATCCCCAGTTGGTGTCACTGTTCTGGAATGAGTGGAACCATTCCGGGGTGGAGCACTGCTGGAGGAAGTGTGTCACTGAGGGTGGACCTTGAGGCATCCAGCCCCGCCTGCTCGCTCACTCCTCCCTCCCTGCCCACGTGTCCATGTTTTCATTGCCATGAAGAAACCTCCCTGGAAACTGTAAACCAGAACAAAGCCCTTTCCTCCCGTGAGCTGCTCCCGCTTGGGCGTTCTGTCCCAGAAACGAGGAAGTCGCTGGTACAGTTGCTTTTCCAGTGTCTGGTGTTCATTTCTCCTGATCGCCCCCATGATGGTCTCTAGATCCCAGCCTCCAGTCCAATCTTGTTCCACTTATTGCTCTGATCATCTTACTGGAAACATGTTCTCCAGTCCCTTTGTGACCCCCTGAAGCTGTGGGCAACAGTCCCGCGCTTGCCCAGCTCTAGCTGTGGACACTTGTCTCTGACCACTATCAGCCAATCTTATGTTTAATATTTACTGAGTGGTTTGCCTCAGCATCCCCAGCTAAGCCACACCTGTAGCAGCTGTGGAAACTTCAAAGTAAAAATTGGTCATTATTCATGGTCACCACTTTCCTTGGGCTGGGACGGAGGCTCACATGGGGAATTCCAAGGGAGATTTGGAAGGACTAACAGTTCTTGTTAGTGCAGTGTGTTCACTGTGCTTCAGAAGAAAAGTACTCTGTTCCAGTTCCCTGACCAGGGAGTGACATGGCACTGCACTGCGGGGTTTGGGGGAAGCCTTGCAGAGCAGTGAGGAAGTGAGTCAAAACCCAGCTGGCCTGTCATTGTCACACATGGTCCCTAAGGAGACAGTGCTACTTCAGCTACACTTTTTTTCACACCAGAAACAACCCCAGCAGAGCTGCTGTCCCCTAAAAGTCACACCTCAAATCTAAGCTACGGGGCTTGGGGTCAGCAGGCTTAGCAGGGCCACTAGCACTGTTCTACTTTAATCTTGTCACTGAAAAGCCACTCTTAGATCTGCTTTCTTGGAGATGTTTAGCTGATAGTTCCTGACGAGGCCGCGCACTTTGCAAATAGAGGCTGTCCGTTAACAAAGATGGAAACATGGATGCAAAGGTGGAAGATAATGGACGTGGTGGTGCCGTTTAGTCTTCCGGCCTCCCACACAGAGCCCCGCACGGTGAGAACTTGGGGGTTGAGGGTCCGCTCGTCGTCAGGGAGAAGGCACTGGCTTTCATGGTATGAACCAGATGTTTTGGATCCTTGCCATTGGTACCACAGAGAACAAGAATGAAGAAGCCAGAACAAGGCAGGTGTGGTGACCCACACCCAAATCCCAGGTCTCAGGAGCTGAGCACAGAGGCTCAAGCGTTTGAGACTGTCCTGGTGACATAGAGAGGCCCTGTCTCCACAAAGGGACAAAGGGAGACACGTGGGAAACACCGGCGACTGTGGGAGAAAGGCAAACATGGACACTTTCCAGGTCACGGTTGCTTCGGGGAGTTGCTGGATGGATTGTGAAGGCCACAGAGCAGTGACTGGCCTTCCAGGGGAGGAGGAGGCCATCACAGAAGAGGTGACCTTCACCCAGGAGGTGGCCCTCACAAAGGAGGAGGTGGCTTCCAGCACTGAGCAGGTGTCCCTCACCAAGGAGAAGACTGTCACAAGGGGGTGATATTGAAATTAGAAGCATTGGGGAGGCATTTTGCCAGGATCCCGGAAGGCCGTTGTATTGGAGGAATGAACACTGGCCGCCATATCAGAAACTCCCAGATCCTGGTGAATATTCGCTCATTGTGGAGGGAAGTTTATTTCTCTTGCGTTTCAATACAAATATGACAGCATTTTGTAAGCAGTAACACTGTACTGTGTGTGTGTGTGTGTGTGTGTGTGTGCAGGTGCACATGGAGGCAAGAATGAAACATCAGGTGTCTTCCTCAGTCACTCTCCATTTCTTTAAGCCAGGGTCTCAAGCAGAGCCTAGATCTCACTGATCAGGTTGGACTGGTTAGCCAGTGAGCCCCAGGGATTCCCTGCCTCTACCTCTCCAGTGCTGGGATCTCTAGTGCCCACCACAGTTCTTGACATGTGACAGAGGTTTTGAGGGCCTGGCCTCAGGTCTTCATGCACTTTCCCCACCAAGCCTCTCCCCAGCCCTGGATTGTTTGACAGACTTGTCACCACCTTGTAGCATTAGGGAAGGAACGAGAATACAGAGTACGCACCAGGTGCTCAACACCTGAGGTAGAAACGACACATGGCTTTTCTGCTCATGCGTCGTTGATCAGAGACAGTAAGTGACCTTCCCAAGCACAGGGCCGGCGATGTGGGGAAGCAAGAATCGGCATGTATCCATGGTCAGTGGCATGTGCTCGCACACCCAGCTAGAGGCGTCCCAGAGGCCATGGGAACATGGGCTGTCAAGGTTGGGAAGGAGATGGGACTGGTAATTGGAACCTGGGAGTCAAGTGCATGAAGCTGATAGATGAAAGGGAGCTGTGTGGGGTGAGAGGAGGTGGGGATGGAAGGCGTGCTGGAATTTAATGGGGCAGAGACAGACAGCAGCTACAGGGTTCTCTTTCTGCTTCCCCGAGGAAGGAGGGTCATAGCCTGACGTGCCTGGCTTCTGTAGACCTATCTGTCTCATGAGATCAGCGCTCCGTGCGTCTCTGTGGTCTACTGTTTCTGTCTTCTTTGGACTCAGGGGCCAAGATTCAGGGACTCTGAGTCTCCACTTATGGAGGGATCTGTGTACTGATTTCTCTTTGGACTGCTGAGGCTAGGGACCCTCGGGGATTCTCCAGACGCACATGTCTGGATCACGGCTGGTTTGTCGCATAGGCCACCTTAGTCAGGGAACATCCCCTGGGGTGTGTCTGCTTTTTATTAAAGGTCTTTGTCCCTGAGTTACTGAGTTTAGATGTGTCTTGGAGGAGGAAAGTGAGCCAGATGGTACCAAATCTCCCATCCTGGAGAATTCTGGATTTTATCTCATAAACTAATTCGACTGACCTGATGGGGATGATTGCTATGAATATTCATGTTTTGGTACAAAAGATAATTAATGAGTCTGTGGGATGCTTCCTCAGGCCCTGCTGGAGGCGTTAATATGTTAGTTTCTCAAATTGGAAAATAAAGTCTCAGATCTGAAATCATCCATCTCCAAAGAATTCCAGAAATGGGTGGTTGGCCTGAATGTAGAGTTGCTGGTAAGTGAGCCGAGACCTCCGCCAGGCCAGTTCCCGTTGCTCCAAGAGCCATCTCAGCGCTCCCAGGATGACCCAGTGGAGACAGAGAGGAAACACATCTCCAGGCAAGAGAGTGTCTAAGCTCCATGTGTGGGTTTCAGAGTTTCGTGGCAGAAGTCCCTTCCTTCTGTTCCTTAAGGGCTTAGGACACCTGCAGAAGCATGAAGGAGCCACTAGCACTGTCCCCCTCCCAAGGAGCCATGGCAGAGCAAGAGAGGAACAGGAAGCTTCTGAGAGACAGAGATCACTGAGGGAGGAGAACGCAGACACCTACTGTGTGGATCCCCTGGTCACCCCAGAGATGGACCAATGACAGACCACGTCTGGCTTAGCTCACCAGTGAGTGGAGTGGGTTACTTACAAGAGTATGGATGATGGATTATTTGCAGGGACACCAATAATGCCACAGAAGACTCTCTTCTCCCCAGCCCTTGTTCACTTCTTACACAAGCTGGGGGAGGGCCTTGAGAGTCGTGTAATGTCCTGACTTCCACAGCCATGTAAGTTTGGTTAGCTGCTCAAATCTTGTAAGTGTCCCTCCTCCCTCCAAGAGGGAGTGTTTTAATTTGTAGGAAGGTTCTTAACAATGCCTCACAGCTAATGAGATATTAACACACCCATAGATGCAACTCACTAATTCTAATGAGATATGAGCACCTCGGTAGATGCGCATGCTCTGATTCTAGTGACGTAAGACACACCACTACATGCATGCTCATTCACTCACTCACAGCTTAAGGAGATATGGATACACCATGGATGCTCACTCATGAATCCCCAGGGAGCCCCTTCCCATGCCACTGATACTCCCAGAAGCATCTCATGCTTAGTTAACTTGGAGGAGAAAGCCTGCAGCCTGGTCTGCAGGTGATGGATAGAAAGCTGTTAAACCAGACTCTTCTCTTCCCACCCTTATTTCCGTGCTCTTCCAGAGTGGAAAGCATGGTTCTGAGTGCATCCAGAGCTGCAGGCTGTGTCGCCTGTGTTTCTCTCCACAAGTGTTACCTCTGCTGCTGGACCAGTCCTGCAAAGAGCAAGGAATCTACAAGTCACCCTGAAACAGCTCAGAATTTTTACTGTTGAAACATGCCTGGAGCTGCTTGAAGAATTCGCACCGATCTAAGAACGATGTGGCTGAGGATTTGGTCCATCCTCCCACTCCAGGAGGAACTGGGCTGTGTCACACAGTGCAGAGACAAGTGGGAGGTGTTATTTGTGTAGCCTCCTGTCTCCCAGAAGCTTTTGCTGACAGAGGAAGCCTTCTCCCTTCTCCTTCTTCCTTCTTCCTTCTCCTTCTTCCTTCTCCCTCCCTTCGCCTTCACCTGGCCCCACTGAAGTGTTAGTGACTTTCTTCAACAAGTGGTTCAGTACTGCACTCCGACTTAAAGCTCTCTCTGAGATAAGCTCCATGTATGTGACTTTTTCCTTCAGAGGTGTGAACAACCATCTGTTCATTCCGGACAGGACATCAACCATTGAAAGTAACGCTGCCATCAAAGTCCAGCTTGGTAAATCGAAAGGAGCATGGGTGAGCCAGGCAGCTGCAGGACTGGAGTCTCCGTGCAACTTGCTGGCAGCTGCACCACAAAAGAGTTCCCCACATGCACATCCAACTGCCTTAGCGTGCTCACCTCGCCAGTCTTCCATGTTCCTGTGTATTTCTGTGAGCCCCCCCCCCAGGAGCAAGCAGCAACTCCCTTCACTCACATGCACAAGACCAGCCTCTAAGGCAGCGATGGCCCAGCCCCTACGCATGCCCTCTGTCGGAGTGGGCAGGGGAGCATCGATACATAAGGGTGGCTACACCTGAAGGACATCTGTCCTTGAGCAGCGAAGCGCTTCCTAATGCCTGCTGCGTGCACAGGGCGTTCTTGCTGAGGTCTGTCTACCTGGTGTCCAGGCTGGGCCTGGACTTTGTGAAAAGGGTCCCAAGAGGTGGGGCCTCAGATCCTGCACGTGATGTGGAGCTTTGCAGTGACGGGCTGAGCAGAGTGAGGCCTTTGAGAATTCTCCCGCCTGCCTTGTTACACACAGAGAATGTGCCTGCACGTGGACACACACACACCCCGCACATACACGCGCCACACACTTGCTTTTCCCTTTCCTTATCTCCAGGTGTCGTTTGTCACACCTGCCTCAATACTCACCTCTACGAGGCCCCTCCAGGAGAAGTTGGCTCCTTTTCCTCCAGCATGCAGGAGGAAGGAGACAGCACTCCTCTTCCTGGGGTCAGAGCCCTCACACGCCCCACGTTTGCTATTTCTAGCCAAGAGGGGAGAAAATATATTTTCGCCTCAGCTTATTAGCTTGTCCAGACAGTGTGTTTGTCTCCTGACTCAAATGCTTTTGGATAAGCACTGGATTAAAGCCGAGCTGGAGTGCTGCTCTGGAAATTCAAGAGAATTGTGATTAAATAAAACTCATACGCTTCACGTCTTCTTACATTCTTGGGAGCAAAATTTCATTGCTGATGAGAGAAGACGGAGGGCCGATGCCAGCGATGCCCAGGTGGCCCTGTGATGACTTCATTGTGCCATCGCCTCCAGCCCTCACCTTCATATGGAGTTTTCATGCCTCTTGTTGATTCTGCCTCGGTCTCCTCAGCCCTCTGAAAGTCCTAGTAGGTTGCTGTGCAGGTGTCCTGCCCCTTGTGCCCCGTGAAGTCGGTGCATGGACACAGGAAAACGACTTGAGCAGTTATTCGTGGTGAGACATTGCTCCTTTGTGGCCTTTCTTGGCATCTGAATGTAAGACTGTGAGAAGCTTTGGCCTCTTTATGCCATGGGGTCACCTCAATGTCTGGGGCATCAGCTTCCTTAAGAGTGTTCCAGGCCATGTCACCAGGCAAAGGCGGGGACACGTGAGTCCTTGTGCAGGGCTAGGGCAGGGAGAATCTTGAAAATCGCTGGGAAGGACTTTCATCCAGGGAGCAGGGAGTTCTGGCGTCTGTGAGGTCACATGACACTTGTTCCTGCTAGACAAGAGCCTCCTGAGTTCAGTTTGAAGAGAGTTTCATGAGTGATGGGACATTTTTAGAGTATCTTTAGGGCTGGCATGGTAGCTTAGTGGGTAAAGTATTTGGCACATAAGTATGAAGACCTGAGTTCAGATCCCAGAAACCATGTAAAAACCAAGCATGGTAGTGTATCCTGTTATCCCTCTGCTGGGGAGGCAGAGACAGGGGCTTTCCCAGAGCTTGGTGGCTTGCTAGTCTGGCCCAATCAGTGAGCTGTAAGTTCAGTGTGAGACCTTGTTACAATCAGGTTCGCATTGCTGGCAGAAGTCACCTGACCAAGCCCAGCTTGTGGGAATAAAGAGGTTTATTTTGGCTTACAGGCTCGAGGGGAAGTTCCATGATGGCAGGAAAAATGATGGCATGAGCAGAGGGTGGATATCACCCCCTGGCCAACATAAGGTGGAC
The DNA here is from genome assembly GCA_036365145.1 of Orientallactaga sibirica. Taxonomy (NCBI): domain Eukaryota; kingdom Metazoa; phylum Chordata; class Mammalia; order Rodentia; family Dipodidae; genus Orientallactaga; species Orientallactaga sibirica. Next base: position 4,290,238 of record JAEOAD010002712.1, on the reverse strand, counting down.
AACAGCAACAGGAGAGTGTGTCAAACACTGGCAAGGGGAAACTGGCTATAACACCCATAAGCCCACCCCAACAATACCCAATTGTCATCAGGTGGGTTAGTTTAAGTTTATGGGGACACCTGAATCAAACCACCATACACCTTGTCTCAAAAAATAAGGTGGAGGGCTGGAGAGATGGCTTAGTGGTTAAACACTTGCCTATGTAAGCCTAAGGACCCCGGTTTGAGGCTTGATTCTCCAGGACCCACGTAAGCCAGATGCACAAGGGGGTGCATGCATCTGGAGTTCGTTTGCAGTGGCTGGAGGCCCCAGCACACCCATTCTCTCTCTCTCTACCTGCCTATTTCTGTATCTCTCTCTCTCTCTCTCAAATAAATAAATAAAAAATAAAAATATTTTTAAAAATAAATAAAAGGAAATTATAAAGAGGTACTGTTAAAAGAAAGGAATAAATAATCAAATTGAGGACAAATAGAGAAGATATTTCATTAAAAAAAAATAAGGTGGAGAGTGACTGAGAAAGCTGTCCAACCTTGACCTGTGGTCACACACACACACACACACACACACACACGTGCAAACACACACATGCACATGTAGCCACATACTTATCAACACACATATACATATGTGTACACAGTATACATACATGCATGCAAAAAAGAAAACCAAAGTATCTAAATAAAATGCCCAAGAAAAGACCAGCATTGCTGATAGACTTGCTGAGTACAGATGAAATGATCTTGTGCTTCTACAAGTGGAAGCCCTCCTCTTTCTCTTACTACTGATCTCTCTTTGGCCCCGGATCTTCCTGCACCAACCACACATATGCAAGGTGTTGGTCAGCTTCCTAGGGTGTCATTCCAATTCCCTGGAGGCCCATTACCCTGAGGTAAATAAGGGGAGGGGGAGGCTTCCTTTTCCTTTATAAAACGAGGCAAAAACTCCTATAAGCAAAAGGAATGAAAACATTATTCATAGATTCGTTTTTTAGGGAAATACATGTGTGTTTGTGTAAGTTGAGGCTATAGAAATCAAGTTTTCTAATGTTATCCATCCATACTGTTTACATTATGGGGATCCTCGTAGCCCCTGTGCTCAACAGCTCTGCAAGGATGAGAAGGCCATGGTGTCATTTGTGTCTCAATACATCATCTCTGTTAATCTCAGGACAGTACTTAGGACTACCATTGATTGGTCAGCTGCTGCTGTGTAACAAACCATCCCAAAAGTCAAAGGCTTAAGAAACAAACTCTAATTTAGTTCACTGCTCTGTGTGCCCGCCGAAGCCTGGCTGGTCTAGGACAGCCTCTTGAATCAGTGTCAGCTGTGCTCTCACACGCCTGTACCTTGGATGGCTCAGGTCTGGCCCTGCATGATGCTACCAGATGTCAAGGAGCACCTGAGGCCTCCAGAAGCTGGGAGAGAAACCTCTCCTGGAGATGCTGAGGTGTGAGCCCACCAACACCTCCACTTAGGGCTTCTGGCCGCCTTCGAGCTGTGGGACAGTAGACACCTGCTGTTTGGAGCCTTTCCAGTGGGCAGTTTGTCATAGCCTTGCTGAGAAACCAGCCTAGGGCATCCTGCTATATAGGGATGGTGGGCAGCCCAGGTGGGCACCACGCAGTGGTAGTGACTTCTCCCCCACTCCGACAAGTTCTACACACGAGTCTAGGAACCAGCAATGTCCCAGTCCACAGTGTGATCAGACATCACCACACGAGCGTGAGCTGCAGGACACACGTCCCACCAGGTGCAGTGATGGTGGCGATAACCATAGGCTCTGTCACAGTGCTGTGACATGGCAAGCCAGGCCAGGGCTCTGTGGTCGCAGATACAGTGAGGGCCCTGGGGTGAGGAACAAGGAGAGCCATGAGTTCTTGGGGAGCTCCGTCTGTCATGGGTGATCCCGGCCAGTCTCTATAGGAGCAATGTGGTTCAGTGATGGAGGGCTTGCCTATGCAAGGGTCAGGTTTGATCCCCAGCACTAAACACAACAATCAAAGACAAGCCAGGCATGGTGGCCCACAATGCTCATCCCAGCACACTTGGAAGTGAAGGCAGGAGGATTGCTGTGAGTTTGAAGCTAGTAAGGGCTACATGGCGAGCTTAAGGCCATCTGAGTTTAAAAAAAATAGCATAAAGACGAGTGATGTGGGAGGTGAAGGTGGAGAGCAGAAACAGCCACGGCCACTGCCCAGGAACACCAACAAGCTAAGCGCACAGCAGAGCCAGGGCTTAGGGCATCGCTCGGGGTGCAGTGTGTGGCGAGCATGTCCCAAGACCCTGGGCTCAATCCCAACCATCAAAGACAACTTCCCTCCCCGCCAAACCTGCCTCCATGTTTGTGGCATCATTGCCTCTTTCTCTAACTCAGAATGCTCGAAACACACCCAGACAGACTGCAGGAACATGTCACCCTGTGTCAGGCTGGCATGTGGAAGTGGAGGCAGAACTCGCGCTGTGTGTGGGAGCTGTCCTGCTTGCAACCCATGGAGCCCCAAAGACTTTGTCCCTTGGGGTCAGCCTCCCTTGCCCTCCTCAACCTATGGTGTGGTTTCTGCCTCTGCAGCCCAGAGACGAGGCAGCTGCTAATTTTAGCCCTCCTTACAGCTCCAGGCAGTACGACTCACAAGTTGAATATTTTTGCTGCTTATATTTTTATGTGACCTTGAAAAAAATGGAAAAAAAGAAGAAAGTCTTACCTGCTGTCAGTAAAATCATAGAAAAATCTCATATTTTGTTTTAAAAATCTAGTATTTCTTGGTGCTGTGCCCTTTTGCTGTTGGAAACCTCCCAAGGGCCAGGGGCGTGCTCCCAAGAGGATTTCCTCCTACATTTTGACTTAGCCTTTCCTTACAGTCTTAGCAAAGGCTCCTTACATTGCCAGCTTTTAGAGAATTAAAAGGTATTTATCTTGCAATTTTAGTTTTTTTTTCTTCTACTTGAAGAATTGTTTAAAATAACTTAACAGACATTGCTAAAACCAGAACTCATTCTTAGAAACAGGGTCTTTCTGTAGAAATCCTAATATTTGCTTGAGTCAAACATTACAGTTGGAACATCCAACAAACGCCGTCATACGTCAAATGTAAATATCAAGCGTCAGTAAGAACTTCATTAGAGAAGCCCAATGGGCCGCGGTCTTTGCAGCACTCCCAGTTCCAGGGGGCTTTGCTATACTGAGAGCGTGAGAGAGTGGAAAAGGTCTTAAGAGGCAAACACATTGAGAATGAGACCTTGGACAATGTCCACAGCCTCCGGTAGACTTAGTGTCTCATCTATAAATTAAGAAAAATACCTAAGTTACAGGTGACTTGGGCACATTAAATATGGTAGTGAATACGGCCTGGCCTAGTCCCTGAGTCCCTGGCACCAGGTGAGCCCCTACTAATTGGAATGTATTGTCATGGTTCATCTTGATTTTCAACTTGGCAGGATTTAGAAGCACCCAGGGGACACACCTTGGTGTGTCTATGTTGGCATTTCCAGGAAGGTTTGAGAAGGGAGACCCCAAACGTGGGCTGGGAGCCTAGACAAAGAAAAGGGAAGGAACAGCGTGGATGCCAGCCTCCATCTCCCCTTCCTGACGACAGAGGCACTGCAGCCCTCGCTCGCTCGCCGCTCACTCATGCCCTTCCCCAGCTTCATGGGCTGCACCCTGCAGCCAGGAGCCCCTCCCCCTCATGGCGCTTGTCTAAGAGATTTGGCCACAGCAATGAGAAAGGTAACAAGTACAGTATGAGTGATAATATTAGGATATTAACATCATGCTGCCTCCGGGCCCATTTTCCTCTATCAGAATTACATTGTAGATACCCACATGCAAAAGAATGCAGTTAGACCTCACAGCACATACAAGAGTTCACTCAAGATGCATCCAAGTCCTAAGTGTAAGCTCCACAGCTTTAAATCTCTTGGGCCATGGGAGGAGAAAAATGCGGAGAGAGGATGTTTCATGAAAGTAGCAAGGGAATAAACTAAGAAGAAGGGTTCAGCAGGAGTTGGAGGAGACAAGAAAAGACAACACATTATCAAAACATTATCAAATAGTAAACAGTAATTTTTTAAATATTAAAAGCTCACAAAGTGTAGTGACTCACTCATCTAATCCTAGCACTCCAGAGGCTGAGACAGGGGAATTGCTGTGAGTTCCAGGCCAGCCTGTGCTACAGAGTGAGACCTTGTCTCCAAAAAACAAACAAAAACTGGTTAAAACAAAACATTTTTTTGCTTTAAAGACAACATCAAGGAAGTGAAAATATGACTAGAATGTGCAGCAGTTTTTGGAAGTCACCTATCTGATAGGAAATTGTCCCTGGAATCTGTAACACAATGATGAAAAGACAGGCTAGTAAAAATTGGCAAAACCTCTGAATAGACATTTTCCTAGGAAGACTCACAGGGACTAATATTCAGTGTTATCAGCTATCAGGGAATTTCAAATCAGGACCTCGGCAGGAGTCCATTTCACAACCACTAGGATGCTTCCAATCAAAGGAACTGTGTGCCTGCTTTGATTATAACACAAACTATACCATGGTTTAGAAAGTTTACTGTCCTATTTTAAAGCAATGTGGCTCTGTGACTTTAATTTATTTGTCAGGCATTGTGGTAAAGTTGAACAAAAGTAAAAGAATATGTTTCAGTTTAAAGAAAAAGGAGAGTAAGTTTTGCTGAGGACAGGCAGAAAGTGGAGCTCCCACACTGCTGATGGGCATGGAGGATGGAAGACAGGCACCTTGGACCACAGCCTGGCAGTTCCTTAAGAATTAAAATCCACAATTCCCATAGGACCCAGCAGTTCCACTCCTAGTCAAGTATTCCAGAAAAATGAGTGTATGCGCATATAAAAACTCAAACATGAACGAATGCTCACGTGTCATTACATGTTCTAGCCCCAAAATAGAACCAACTCAAACATCTATTAGCTGATGAATGGACAAATGATATGCAAAATATCAATGAAATGGAATATCAAAAAGAATAAAGCAGGGCGAGAGAGATGGCTTAGTGGTTAAGATGCTTGCCTGTGAAGCCTAAGGACTAAGGTTTGATTCCCCAGTACCCACATAAGCCAGATGCACAAGGTAGCACATGTGTCAGGAATTGATTTGCAGTGGTGAGAGGCCCAGGCACACCTATTCTTTCTATCTGCTTCTCTCTTCTTTCTCTCTCAAATAAATATTTAAAAAGAAGAAGCAAGCACCAAGATGTACAAGGTGAATGAGCCCTGAAACTATGCCAAGTGAAATGAGCCAGTCACCAAGGCCACACAGAGTGATTGGAATGGTGTCTATGGGATGACAGATGGCGCTGTGCTGTGCTGTGCTATGCTGTGCTGTGCGACAGGTAGATTAGCGGCTGCCTGGAGCTGGAGGAACCCAGGTCTGATAGATGATGGCAGGTGGGTGTGAGTTTCTGTTTGAGGATGATAAAATATTCTAAAGTTGATTGTGGTGCAGGTCATATCACTCTGTGAAAGTACAAAAACCATTAGTTATATATTTTAAAATGGGGGGAATTATATGGTATATCTCAATCAGCTGTTAAAAACAATTTAGTTGGGCTGGAGAGATGGCTTAGTGGTTAAGGCACTTGCCTGCAAAGCCTCAGGACTCCAGTTTGATTCTCTAGGTCCCATGTAAGCCAGATGCACAAGGTGGCACATGTGTCTGAAGTTTGTTTGCAGTGGCTAGAGGCCCTGGCATGCCCATTCTCACTTTCTCTCTCTCTGTGTCTCTTTCCATCTCTCTCTGTCTCAAATACATAAATAAATAATAAATAAATAAAATTTAGTTGGTTTTGCATGACTATTCCTGGAAAGACATGAACCAAGGTTTATTCACTAAGTTAGGGCACCAACAGCAAACTAAGAAAGCAATTCCAGCCAAGTCTAGCATGATGAACCAATGAGTTTATTGAGGTTGCTTTATAGGCGCATGAGTAGGTGTCAGTCACATGAAGGGTTACATGCTTATGGGAGCATGAGTAGGTATCACTCATGTGAAGAGTTACATGGTTATAGGCACATGAGTAGATATCATTCACATGAAGGGTTACATGCTTATCAGAGCTTATCAGGTATCACTCATGTGAAGGGTTAAGGGTTACATGCTTATATCAGAGGATAAGTAGGTATCACTCACATGAAGGGTCACATGAAGGGTTACATGCTTATATCAGAGGATAAGTAGGTATCGCTCATGTGAAGGGTCACATGAAGGGTTACATGCTTATATCAGGAGGATAAGTAGGTATCGCTCACGTGAAGGGTCACATGAAGGGTTACATGCTTATATCAGAGGATAAGTAGGTATCGCTCACGTGAAGGGTCACATGAAGGGTCTCATGCTTATCAGAGGATAAGTAGGTATCGCTCACGTGAAGGGTCACATGAAGGGTTACATGCTTATCAGAGGATAAGTAGGTATCACTCACGTGAAGGGTTACATGTAGGGTTACATGCTTATATCAGAGGATAAGTAGGTATCACTCACATGAAGGGTTACATGCTTATCGGAGGATAAGTAGATATCACTCACATGAAGGGTTACATGAAGGGTCTCATGCTTATGGGAGCATGGATAGGTATCACTCACGTGAAGGGTTAGTGAGCGACTCAAAGGTATCAGATCACTGAAAAGCCCAGCCTGGCATGGTGCGCGGGGATGACTCACGGCAGCTGCAGCGCTGGCCCTCACCACATTGAGCAGTTACCCTCACATTGCTGGGACCAAACGCCCAACCAGAGCATCTTACAGAAGCAAAGGTTTTATTTCAGCTTACGGTACTAGGGGGAAGTTTCACTATGGAAGAAAAACCTAGCATGAGCAGGAAGCTGCCTTACATCCCTTATCTGGGTGAAAGCACTCCAGTAAGCATGCTAGCTAACACCTGTAAGGGTTACTATGAAACCTCGGATCTTCCCCATGCTTATGGGCTCCACCAGCTGGAGATAGGTATCACTCAATAACAAACACAGAAGGCTATGGGGACACTCCACAGTCAAACCATCACACTGCAGAATCACTGAAAAGCAAAGCCTGGCAGGCTATGGGGAACACTGACAGTCAAACCACCACACTGCACTGCAGCAAACACAGAAGGCTGGCCCCACAGTCAAACCACCACACTGCACTGCAAACACAGAAGGCTTACCCTCAAACCACATGCTGGGACCAAATGACTTAATAGCAAACATAGAAGGCATCTTACACTCCACAATCAAACCATTTTTAATTTAATAGCAAACACAGAAGGCTATGGGGGCACTCCAGTTTCAAACCACCACACTGCACTTAATGAAAAAAACACAGAAGGCATGAGGACACTCCATAGTCAAACCACCACACTCCACTTAATGACTTAATAACGGGAAGGCTGAAACACTCCACAGTCAAACCATCACACTGCACTAATGACTAATAGCAAACACAGAAGGCTATGGGGACATTCCAAGTCAAACCATCACACTGCATCTTCCCCTTAATAGCAAACACAGAAGGCTATGGGGGGACACTCCAGTCAAACCACCACACTGCACTTAATGTCTTAATAGCAAACACAGAAGGCTGGGGGGGACACTCCACAGTCAAACCACCACACTGCACTTAATGACTTAATAACAAACACAGAAGGCTATGGGGGACACTCCACAGTCAAACCACCACACTGCACTTAATGACTTAATAGCAAACACAGAAGGCTATGGGGGCACTCCACAGTCAAACCACCACACTGCACTTAATGACTTAATAGCAAACACAGAAGGCTATGGGGACACTCCACAGTCAAACCACCACACTGCACTTAATGACTTAATAGCAAACACAGAAGGCTATGGGGGGACACTCCACAGTCAAACCACCACACTGCACTTAATGACTTAATAGCAAATACAGAAGGCTATGGGGACACTCCACAGTCAAACCATCACACTTCACTTAATGACTTAATAGCAAACACAGAAGGCTATGGGGGACACTCCATAATCAAACCACCACACTGCACTTAATGACTTAATAACGAACACAGAAGGCTATGGGGGACACTCCACAGTCAAACCACCACACTGCACTTAATGACTTAATAACAAACACAGAAGGCTATGGGGGACACTCCACAGTCAAACCACCACACTGCACTTAATGACTTAATAGCAAACACAGAAGGCTATGGGGACACTCCACAGTCAAACCACCACACTGCACTTAATGACTTAATAACAAACACAGAAGGCTATGGGGACACTCCATAATCAAACCACCACACTGCACTTAATGACTTAATAACGAACACAGAAGGCTATGGGGGACACTCCACAGTCAAACCACCACACTGCACTTAATGACTTAATAACAAACACAGAACCACACTGCTATGACTTAATAGCAGACACAGAAGGCTATGGGGGGACACTCCACAGTCAGACCACCACACTGCACTTAATGACTTAATAGCAGACACAGAAGGCTATGGGGGACACTCCACAGTCAGACCACCACACTGCACTTAATGACTTAATAGCAAACACAGAAGGCTATGGGGGACACTCCACAGTCAAACCATCACACTGCACTTAATGACTTAATAGCAAACACAGAAGGCTATGGGGACACTCCACAGTCAAACCACCACACTGCACTTAATGACTTAATAGCAAACACAGAAGGCTATGGGGGGACACTCCACAGTCAAACCATCACACTGCACTTAATGACTTAATAGCAAACACAGAAGGCTATGGGGGGACACTCCACAGTCAAACCATCACACTGCACTTAATGACTTAATAGCAAACACAGAAGGCTATGGGGGGACACTCCACAGTCAAACCACCACACTGCACTTAGTGACTTAATAACAAACACAGAAGGCTATGGGGACACTCCACAGTCAAACCACCACACTGCACTTAATGACTTAATAGCAAACACAGAAGGCTATGGGGGACACTCCACAGTCAAACCACCACAGTGCACTTAATGACTTAATAGCAAACACAGAAGGCTATGGGGGACACTCCACAGTCAGACCACCACACTGCACTTAATGACTTAATAGCAGACACAGAAGGCTATGGGGGACACTCCACAGTCAGACCACCACACTGCTTAAGTGTTACAGATGCCTGCCATGCTGTTGGGCTTTTTACCAGGGTTCCAGGTTCTGAACTCAGGTCCGCATGCTTGCATGGTCAGCCCTTGACCCCCTCAGTCATCTGCCCACACCAGCTTTATGAGAAGTTTTAAAAATGTTTATTTATTAGAGAGAGAGGGAGAGAGAAATGCCAGAGTCTCCTGCCACGGCAAATGAACTCCAGGCATATGCAGCCCTTTGTGTATCTGGCTTTTACATGGGCACTGGGGAATTGAACTCTAGTCATCAGGCTTTGCAAGCAAGTGCCTTTAATCACTGAGCCATCTCTCCAGCCCTCTTCGGAGATTTCTAATGCTTCACTGGCAAAGCTTTTGCAGGTGTCCCTGGTGTGTTTTTCTCACAAGCTCTGTGGTTTGGGTCACATGAGTTCACACAGTGTTGTGAGTTTTAGATGTGCTAACCTCACGTCCAGCAGAGGGATTCTGTCTCTCTTTCATACCTGGCTCTTTCCAACATTATTTTTGAGAGACTCATCTGTATGATAATGCATGATAACAGTATTTTGCTGGCCATATGGCACTTCATTGTGTGAACATACCATAATTTACATAACTACTCTGTTGTTGATGGACTTGTAGGTTGCTTTTAAGTTAGGGCTTTTCAATGTATTCTGTTTTGTTTTGCTAGGGAGCACATATGTACTTTTTTCTGCTGAGTATGTGCAGACATGCTGGTTCTCAAGATACTTGTGTGCTCAGCTTCAGTAAGACACCAGCTTTCCATGGGGACACACTAGTTTGTCCTCTCCCAGGGAATACAAGGGTCCCAGTGGCTGTGTATCCTTTCCAGAACTTGGAATTCCTGCCCACTTAATTTTCACTCCAAGCTCTTGTATGTTTGGTATAGTATCTGGTTTTTACTTTCCATTTCATCAATGACTAAAGTTTCAAGCCTTTCAGGTTTGTGGAACATTCATCTGTTTTCTCTCTGTCTCATGAAATGTGCTTCGAAGTCTTCTGGACTTTTAAATTGAGTCAATTGCATTTTTCTACTTGACCTCTAGGCATTCTTAACATATAGTCTGTAACCATCTTGTGTTGGTTTTATGAATTGTATGTTCTTCCACTCTGTAGCTTCCATTTTGACTGCTTTAAAGATATTTGCTGTGGAATGGAATTTTGTTGTCATCACATCCGTTTATGAATTATTTCCTTCATCACTAGGGCTTTCTCTGCCCTGCATAGGAAGTGTTTGCCATGATCATAAAGCTATCATCCTACCATCTTCTAGAAGCTTCACTTTGTTGTTTTTCCCAGTTTGATCTGTAATCCATTTGGAATTTGATTTTGTATTATGTGAGGTTTAGACCAAGATTTGGGGGTCATTTTAGATGTCAGATTAACCCAGAAACATTGATTGAAAATGGCATCCTTTCCACACAGATAGTGTTTAGGCCAATATTCGGTGAAGTTTTATCACTCATTACAGCTCATGTAAAAACCTCCAATCTTCACAGTTGTCATGGTTACACTTGAGCCTTGACTTTGTGTGTGTGTGTGTGTGTGTGTGTGTGTGTGTGTGTGTGTGTTTGCTGGAAGTTGACAACTCTGCAGTATTATTGTATCCCTTGATTTATTTAGAAAACAATGTAATATAAATTAGTAGTCAGTGGCTATCTTTGACAAGTTCTAAATGGAACCATCATTTGCATACATGGAAAAGCACATAACTGGTAATGTCCAGTGTGTTCTGGAAAGTACAGATCATCTTCATCTTGGTATAGCTTCATTGTGACCATACCAGCCAAAGTGGAGATGCAGAAGCCAGTGGAAGTCACACTTTAGCCTTGGGAAACCAGTGGGGTTCTTGTGAAGTGTCTGCCTGCTGACAGTGGCTCTCACACAGTTCCTCATTAGTACCACTGTCTTTTCCTCCAGAGGGTGTTGCTGAGTGAGAGAGAGGGAGGGAGGGAGAGAGAGAGAGATAATTTGATTCCTTTTAATTGACAGAATTTAGACATGGCAGAGCTAACTGCAAAAGCATCTGGGACACTGAGCAGACGAGCCAGTGGTGTTTGGAGCAGCCAGAAATGATACATCCATATGGCAAGAATGGAGACACGTTACTTTGAGCAATTTTTATGCCATGTAGAAATTAAATACTTTTTGAGATTTGGAGATGAAAGGTTGATATCTTTGTAGAATCATTAGGAAATTAGAATGCTTTCTGGTTCATTTCCTGCCCAGTGTGTGACACTACTGTACCTCCAGAAGCCAACTGAAAGTTGCATCAATGACCTTGGAGGAAAAAATGTAGCTTAGCCACTCCCAATGTGGAGAAGGGGTCACTGAGCCCAGAGCCAGAGGCCAGGTCTGACTCTCAGGCCAGGGCTCGCTCCAAGGGGCCAGCGCTTCCCAGAGTGCGCTCCGAGTGTAGTCTATGAAAGAAGACTTGAAAAGGGAACACTCGGTAAAATCAGTTTGGGAACTTCTACTTAGGATGTCCTCTTTTGGAAATTTCTGATATACATGATCACTTTAGCCAAATAATGATACTTAACTTTTTTTTTTTTTTTTTGAGCCAAGCCCAACAGACTGCCTTTGTTTTATGTGAGAGAGTGAGAGAAAGACAGAGAGAGAGAGAGAGAAAAGGAGAGAAAGAGAGAGAGAGAATTGGCACACCAGGACCTCCAGCCACTGCAATCAATCTCCAGATGAGTGCACCCCCTTGTGCACATGTGCAACCTTGTGCACTTTCATCACTTTGTGCATCTGGCTTACATGGGGCATGGAGAGTCAAACATGTGTCCTTAGGCAGGCAAGTGCCTTAACCGCTATGCCATCTCTTTAGCCCACATTTAACTTTTTAAAAAATATTTTTATTTGTTTGCAAGCACACAGAGATAGAAGAGAGAAAGACAGAAAGGATGAGCGTGCCAGGGCCTCTAGCCACTGCAAATGAATTCCAGACGCATGCGCCCCTTGTGCATCTGGCTTTATACAGGGAATCAAACCCGGTTCATTAGGTTTTGCAAGCAAGTGCCTTAGCTGCTGAGCCATCTCTCCAGCCCTTGTTTAACTTTTTGAAATAATATTTGTTTGAAATACTTTATTTTTTTTTTAATTTGAGAGAGTCAGAGAGAAGGAGAAAGAGGCAAATAGAGAGAATGGGCACACCAGGGCCTCTGGCCACTACAAATGAAGTCCAAATGCATGCACCACCTTGTGTATCTGGCTTACGTGGGTACTGGAGATTCAAACTTGGGTCCTTAGGCTTCAAAGGCAAGTGCCTTAACCACTAAGACATCTCTCCAGCCCTTAATTTAAACTGTCATCCAGAGCACTCAATTTAGAAGAAGTGCTGTGTGGCCTGGGGCAGCCGTCAGTAGGTGATGGAGTCCTCCCAGCGCCATTACGATTGTATGTCTCTTGAACGTCCACTATTACTTATGCCCATGGCCTCCCGTGTGGTCATTGGGAAGGAGAGAGCCTCTAGTGTTTACCACTTGCATTTCCCTGGGCCTGTGTCAGTCTATCCCGTCCTGACAGAGTTCTCTAGAAGCATGCTTTTGATCACTTCCGCTGTACTGGTAAGGAGGTTGCACGCTATGTCCCATGTCCCAGCTCGGCAGACAGATTGGGCTTTCTCCTTTCCAGAGCCACCTTTGTTACAGCGGAGACACTACTGTTTGCTACTGTTTTTCTTCAGAGCATCTTTATTTAAAATAAATGCAACGTGCTGTGGGTTTTTGAATACTGCAGAGAATGTGGACACTGGCAGGAGGCAGAACAGTTACCCGTTAGACTCCAGTGCTAAGTTCTCAGTTCAACCTTTGCTGTGCTGCTTTGAGTCTGCTTGACTTCTGGGGCAGTCTGGGACTTGCCTGGGACAGAAAAGATTAGTTGCCCAAGCCTTTCTGATGCTGCTGTGGGATCCCCCTGAGTGGTGCAGGCGTGACTCTGAACATTCGTGGTTCACGCACTGAGAGTTCATTCCAGGCTTGCGCCCCTGGTGTTCCCTCAACCTCTCGCACTCAAAGGGCACCTTTCTCTGCTCTGGGGCAAGAGAGCATTCCTGTCAGAGGTGCTCCCATCCTGCTGCACCTGCCCTCTGGGAGAAGCTGAGAGATAGGAGGGGAGATGGTGGGAAAATCCCTCGGGCCTCTGCAAACCTCGACACTGCAGACTGTGCTGATTCTGTCGTGTTTGGATTGCTGGGCGCCTGGCTCTGCGTATTTAGTCTGTTTTACTTGTAGGGAGGTTAAAAGAGCACCTTGACTCACAATAAATAAATAAATAAATAAATAAATAAATAAATAAATAAATAAATAAATAAGTGGTCATTTTGAGTACTTCACAGTAAATACGGTACAAGGCGGTCAATTTGTGTACTTCACAGTAAATACGGTACAAGGCGGTCATTTTGAGTACTTCACAGTAAATACGGTACAAGGCGGTCATTTTGAGTACTTCACAGTAAATACGGTACAAGGCGGCCATTTTGAGCACTGCACAGTAAATATGGTACTAGGCTGTCATTTTGAGTACTTCACAGTAAATACGGTACAAGGCGGCCATTTTGAGTACTTCACAGCATGTGGTGAGCTCTGTTACAGTGGAGCCAGAACCTTCTACTTTTGACTATGCTTGACTTTTCTGCTCACAGGCAGAGCAGCTGGATGTTAAGGCCTGTTTGTAGAATCACCTGAGAATAGAAGAGCTATCTGTGTCACTAGGCTAGATCAGAAAAAGTTAATTGCAGGCTCCTTGGTCTGAACCTCCCACATTGGCAGATCCACTGTCCATGGCATGGCAATCTCTGACGCAGGCTCCTGCTGCTGTGCCCAGTCCTAGTCCGGGACAGAACTCTGGGTCCCCCACCGCCTCTCGATTGTCAAGACAAAAGTCCATAAGACAAGGAGGCATTGAGCCCCATTTCCTGCTTTTACGAACATAATAATATCTCCTGGACAGTGGAAACGTGCTTCTCTTGAAAATGTCTCATTCTAGTGAAGAAAATTTGAAAGTCACTAAAAAGAAAGAAAAGCAACTGTAATTTCAGCTCATAGATAATCACCTCCCATTTGCTCTTAGCCTGCACAGCTTGCAAGAAGCATCTTTCTCTTCTGTTTGCAAATTTACCATAGTATTAACCGTGGGCAGAAAAATGATTATGAGCCCAAACTCTAAAGACTTTATATGAAATATCTTATTTAAAGAATTTAATAATGAGCTGGCCAGATTGTTTCTTGCAGTTTGCTCATTATTTCTAAAACAACAAACAAAAATTTAGCAGCCTAGTCATTCCCATTTGAGGTTAAATTACATACTGAAATCCTCCCCCCCCCGCCATACACACACACACACAAAAAGGATGAGCTGGGCATGGTGGCACATGCCTTTAATTGCAGCACTCCGGAGGCAGAAGTAGGAGGATCACCATGAATTTGAGGCCAGCATGGGAGCACAGAGTGAGACCCTACCTCGAAAAAAAAACAAAGAAATGGGTAATTTCTTTCTTATTCCCAAGAACTGCCATAGAAAACATCACAACTGTGTGGCTTGGGGCTTACAACAGTTCTGGAGGCTACAAGGCCACCTTAAGAGCATGTACTGGGTCTGATGCCTTTGAGACTCTGGGATCAGTGCTGGAATGGCTGCTTGTCCCTGGCATCTTTGACTTGTGGATACATCTCTTGCAGTCTCTGTCTTGTCATGACATCTTTGACCCTTGCTCTGTGCCTGCTTCCCCTTCCAGTCTCTGTCTTAACATGACATACAGTTTATTCAGGAACCTCCAATCTTCTGACTGACTGTGACTGACTGAACTGGACAAGCCCGCCCAAAGCTTAAGAAGCCTTTGAACAGCCAACCCTTTCCAAATGGACACAAGTCTTGCTGGATTTTATCCAGAAAGCACTCGCCATCGGAAGGCGGATGGAGTCTGACCTCATCTTAAAACCTCAACAGGCAAGGGTAGAGGTCTGATCTGTAACAAAATAGGCAGAACCGCCTTGCATCTTTTCCCTGGAGGTGGGACCATGGATGCCAACCCACATGCAATCAGACTTGCCCTTCAGAGAGTCTTTCACAGCTAACTCTCCCTGCAGTGCTTTTGCCTCCCCTGTGCCTGGTGTTTACATTTTTATGGTGGCTAACCATGCCTGGGGAGATTGACCTGCCTCAATGGAGCATGACTGCATTCCTTTTTGTGCCAATCAAGAGACACCACAAGCAAACCAGAGATGGGTAACAGAAGGCCTGCACATCCTTCAGATGATTCATAGCGGTCAGCCAAGATGACAATCCAGATGTGAAAGAGAGGTCCATGCGGGTCTTCACATTAACTACTGCCAGTCTCAGTTCTCTTAAGGTATCTTCAAATTCAAGCCTTCTGTAATAGAAAACTGACAAAAATCTGGTAAATTTGCAGCCCTAGTATAATCCAAGGTCTTTTAACAACATTAGCAAGGAGAAACTAAAACAATGCAAAAACTCAACCACCATCAGCAGTCATCAATTTGCATTTTTACAGTCTTTCCTCAGGCATCCTCTCCATTGTTTTAATGTAAATCAAGTCAGCCACCTTCCTTCCACCTTCCTTAAGATTGCTAATTTGACAATAGCAGCTTCAGTAACCTAAAACCTCAAGGCTGGACCTTGCTTGAGATTTTCCAACTTAAAATCGTGGAATCTCAGTCCGATATCTTTAGCCAAGCACATCAGTCCATTAAAATTTAACCTTGATCAAACTTTCTGGGCCTGGATGTACATTTCCCTTATGCCAGTAAGTTCCAACAAAGTCCTTTCTTTTTTTTTTCATTGTTTGCCTTTTCCGACCTTTCTTCCTCGAGGCAGTTCCTCAAACCTCCAGATATTTTTATTTATTTACTCTGCTGCAAAAATTAATTTTTCCCATGAAGGGATTGTCCAGAGCGAAACCAAGGGGCTAGATCACATTCCTCCAGGAACCTCTCCAGGGTACTCCCCTTTATCTTAAAGGAACAAAGCAGCTCATTCAGAGCCAAAAATTGGGTGCAAACTCCAGATGTTCTTTTAAAACTTTTACTTTCGGTTCGCTACACACATGAACCCTTCCTGCTCCTCTTTTTCTACCGAGAGAGGAGGCATATTCCCAACTTTCCTGCTCCCTCTTTTTCTACCTTTGTGTCATGTTCCCACCTTACCTGGGAACTTACCAGTGTATCTGACTGCAGAAAGTCAAACCTCTTCGGATCTTCTTTCAACAGTTTATTCAGGAACATATGCCCTGACTGCAGAAAGTTCTGAGTCCCTCTTCGGACTCTTCTTTCAACAGTTTATTCAGGAACCTTACTTTTTCTTTTAGATGTTTTACTGGAGCGCTCTTCTCTCACCTCCTCTAAAAAAAAATTTTTTTTTTTTAAAACTGCTTCTGAATCATTCTCGTTTGCCCTATGTAATATGACTAGACACACTACAACACAAATACACCACATGAGGTTAACCAACTTTTATACACTAATAAGACACACGAACAAATATACATTAATTGGCCAGCTATCATTCTTAAGAAATAGGAAAGCGCCTTATAAGCCATCTTTCCAGCCCTACAATTTTTTCTGCTTTAAAAAAATTTTTCTTTTTAAAAATATTTTTTATTTTTATTATTTGTAAGCAGAGAGAGAGAGTGAGTGAAAATGGGCACATCAGGGCCTCTAGCCACTGCAAATAAACTCCAGATGCATGCTTCACTCTGTGCATCTGGCTTTTCATGAGTACTGGGGAATTGAACCTGTCAGCAGGCTTTGCAAGCACAAGTGCCTTAACTGCTGAGTCATCCCTCCAGTCCTAAAGTTTTATTTTATTTTATTATTATTTTTTTAATGCACATATACCAAAATGTTTATTAATGAGCATGTATTAGATTACCATTTAACAGTTACAAATCTATAAGCAGTAAGAACAATCACATTTTTATAAATGGTCTTGTTATATATTAAGTCCACAGGCATAATACTACTTTGTCTCTAACAAAATAAAGTGAATTTATCTAGTTAGGTTACATAAAAATTTAGTAGCAAGACTTAGATTTTGTTCATAGGTCATATTTTAAAAAATATAAACTGACTCTGATATCATAATTAATTTGTGTGTGTTGAGAATGTATTTGATGATTTAGTATCAAAGAATTTCTAAAGACAATCAATCATCAGCAACTTTTCAACAGACAAAGCCACAGCTCCATCTAGAAATCAGTCATTCACATGTTATCTGTATTCTGATTTGCCTCACTCCCCTTCATCATTTTCTTCTTTTAAAAATTTTTTTAATTGACAGCTTCTATACTTACATACAAAAAATGCATGATATTTCCATTCCCCTTTAGAACTCCAATCTCCATCATATCCCCTCCCTCTCTCCATTAGTCTTTCTTTTAATTTGATGTCATCATCTTTTTCTTCTATTATGAGGGTCTTGCGAAGGTATTGCTAGGCACTGCAAGGTCATGGATATCAAGGCCAATTTCTGTCTGGGCAGTTGCATTGTAAGGAATCATACCCTTCCTTTGGCTCTTCCACTCTATCCACCCATTCTTCCGCAATGGGCCCTGAGCCTTAGAGGGTGTGACAGAGATGTTTCAGTGCTGGGCACTCCTCCATCTCTTCTCAGCACTGTGTTGCCTTTTGGGTCATCCCAGTGGTCATCGCCATCTGAAAAGAGAAGCTTCTCTAACCAGAAGTGAAAGTAGCATTAATATGTGAACATGAACATTAAGTGTAGTGCTTTCAGGGCAGCTTGGTGGGAGTAATATATACATTTAGTCAGACAAGAGCAGGCTTTATACCCTATGGCTCATGACCTCCCCTGCCATAGACTTTTGCTTAGTTTTTTCAGTACTAGGTATGTATTTCCTCCTGTAGAGAGGGCCTTCAGTCCAATTATGGAGCAGTTGGTTACCCCAAGAGTAGACATGCCACTATTGCACCCGTTCAGTCATTGGGCCTGTATGGCCAAACTTGAATTTTCAGTGTCCACTGTTTCCACTGCTGATGACTTCTGTCTCCCATATGGCTGCATGCAGTGCAGCTTTTTCCAGCTTTCAGTTGGCTGGTCTACAGGGAGAAGGTTTTCTGCTCAGCACCAGCTTGCTTTTTCAGTAACCTTGCCTCTCAGGCAAGAGATGTCTTCAGCAATAGGGTCTTGGAGGCTACCAGGACCTCCTTGGCCAACAACTCACTGGAAGGTATCCCATCCCAGGCACTGAAAATTTTCTAGTAACAGTCTACAGCTTCTGGATGTGCCATTATTCAAAAAAGTAGGTTTACATAAGTCTTATTCACACTATCTTGAATTTTGATTGACCCTCCCCCTGCCCTTCTTTTACACATTCTCTTCCTATGGCCTCCCCTTCCTGTAATCAGTTGTTCTTCTACTTACATATGTGCAATACCATACACTTAAGTCCTTCCCTTTCCTCCCTCTCTTATATCCTTTTACCAGATTACTGGTTTCTGGCACCTATTTTTGGTTCCAATTCACACACCAGTTTATACATTTGTAGTAGGATCCACATATGAGAGAGAACATTAGGCGTTTGGCTTTCTGAGCCTGGGTTACCTCACTTAGTATAATCCTTTCCAGATCCATCCATTTTCCTGCAAATTTCATAATTTCATTTTTCTTTACCGCTGAGTAGAACTCCATTATGTAAATGTACCACATCTTTATTATCCATTCATCTGTGGAGGGACATCTAGGCTGGTTCCATTTCCTAGCTATTGTGAATAGAGCAGCAATAAACATGGTTGTGCAAGTATCTCTAAGGTAGTGAGAAGAGTCCTCTGGATATATGCCTAGGAGTGCTATAGCTGGATCATATGGTAAATCTATTTCTAGCTGTCTCAAGAACCTCCACACTGATTTCCACAATGGCTGGACCAGATTACATTCCCACCAACAATGTAGAAGTGTTCCTCTTTTTCCGCATCCACGCCAACACTTATTGTCATTTGTTTTCTTGATGGTAACCATTCTGACAGGAGTGAAATGGAATCTCAAAGTGGTTTTAATTTGCATTTAATTGTAGACAATATCCCATGTTATTTCCCTCCCTCCCCCCACTTTCCCCTTTGAAACTTCATTCTCCATCATATCCCCCCTCCAATCAGTCTCTCTTTTCAGTTTGATGTCATGATCTTTTCCTCCTATTATGATGGTCTTGTGTAAGTAGTGTCAGGCACTGTGAGGTCATGGATATCCAGGCCATTTTGTGTCTGGAGGAGCATGTTGTAAGGAGTCCAGCTCTTCCTTTGGCTCTTACATTCTTTTCGCCCCCTCTTCTGCAATGGACCCTGAACCTTGGAAGGTAGGTTTGATATGTTTCAGTGCTGAGCACTCCTCTGTCCCTTCTTCTCAGCACCATGGTGCCTTCTGAGTCATCCCAAGGTTGCCACCGTCTGAAAAGAGAAGCTTCTTTAACCAAAAGTGAGAGTAACATTAATATATGGATGTGGACATTAAGAGATGTGCTTACTGGGCAGTTTGGTGAGCATAGTATATACATTTAGTGAAACACCAGCAGATATTACAACCTTAGGGCTCATGACTACCCCTGTCATACATTTTCAGTATCAGGGATGTGTTCCCTCCCATGGAGCGGGCCTCCAGTCCAATTAGAGAGCAGTTGGTTTCCCCATAACAGACATGCCACTATTGCACCTGTTGGCTCATTTGGCCTGGCTGGCCAAATTTAAAGCTTGCAGTGTTCACTGTTGAGTATCTTCACTGGTGTTTTCTCTCTCCCATTGAACTGCATGCAGCATAGCTTTTTCCAACTTCTGTCAGCTGGTCCACATGAAGGAGGCTTTCAGTTCAGCTCCAGCAGGTTTTCTCAGTGAACTTGCCACCCAAATATTCTTGAACACCTGTTCTGTTATGCACACTGGATCCACTTCCTGTAAATGTAACAGCATTTATTTGAAATACTTTGCCACTTCTCCTGATGAAGTCACCATTGCAGGTAAGTTGGGTCTTGCAGTAGGTAGATTTCAAGGTAGGGGTTTAAATCCCTCATGGCAGCTGAAAGAGAAAACTGGTTTGGTTTTGACTCCTGAATGCTGATAGTGAAGTGCCAGAGCCCTTCCTGTGCCCTCACCTCTAGGCAGGTAAATCAAAGGAACTTGCTTCTTCCCAGGTTCCTTGGTGTGTCCAAAGCCACACAGCCTCAGCCGCGGCTCACTCTCCCCATCACATCCAGGCCCTGTCAAGCTCCCCACTTTGCTCAAGCTGCTTTGGGTGCCTCTGTCTCCAGAAAACCTCATTGTAGGAGGGACACCTTTTCTCAGACTCTCCATGGCATAGGTGATGACATCACTATCAATGTTGGACTTGCTTCAGCAACCCCAGATAACAACACCGAAGCGCCCAGCAGTGCCCTGCTGACCCCCAGGCCCAGGCTGAGCACAGGCTGCTGCTGTAGCTTGTAGCAGCCACACATTTATCGTCATGGTGGGGCTGGTGCAGGATGGTTCTCTCCATCCGGCAGCATTTGCCTCTCTGCCACACTGCTCTGGATTCAGCATCCCTTTATCCAAGTCTTAAGACATATCCTCCATCTCCAGCCTGGGCTGTTTGCTCAACCCAGCACCCTGGATTCATCTCTCAGAGTTAATGCACTCTGTGTGCACCCCAGTGCTTCTTTCTTTGTCCAGGTAAAGGCTTATTTTGTTCTATAGAGAAATCAGGGGCTCCGAGGGCTGCCCCATGTTAACATAGAATGCAAGATTAATTTGAAAATTGCATGGAGGTCTGAGCATGCATTATGCAAAATGTGAACGTGGGCTACAATAAGCATGTTCTAGCTAATGTGTACACATGCAGGAATGTTCAGGAAATTTGTGGTTCTGTTCGATTGACATCAGGAAAGAGCTTTTAAAAGCAGACTATTCCCAGCATAATGACTCTATAATTTATTCAGACTCAGACATCCAGTACTGTTGAATTTTCTGTTAAGTAGCCCAATTGGTTTATATGAAAACAGCTTCCTTCCTTCAAACCCTTGGAATCAGCCCAGCTGTATAATATTGGCCTCAGTAAATCCTTGAGGAGGGTAGAATGATGACCATGATACAGCATATATTCTATATGTTTCACTCTGGCTTGAATTGTGGGAGGACATCCTGGCATTGATGGCTGTCTTTAGACACTGGCATCCGTTTGGAAACCTTTTCTGGGCACTTTTTCTCCTGGTGTCTGTGGGAGCGCGTGCGTCCAGGCATAGCCTCACTATGGTGGACTCACGAAGTAAGCCGAGGCCGTCTGTCTGCTCCCCAGTGAGCTGGAGCTGTGAAGTGGCAGACGCTTGTAATCCCAGCACTCAGGAGGCTGAGGCAGGAGGATTGTGGGTTTAAGGTCAGCCTGAGCTATGTAGTAAGACTCTGTCTCAAAAACCTTAGGACTGTGGGGGTAGCAGAGCCCTTGTCTAGTCCAACCTCTAGCACTAGAAATGAGGAGAGGAGAGGAGAGGAGAGGGGAGGGGAGGGGAGGGGAGGAGAGGGAAGGGAAGAGAGGGTCAGCGGGAGAGCGTGAAGGCCTGAGGGTCAGAGCAGTGTGGTTGAGCACATACACATCAGAGACCACAAAGCTTGGACCGGGATTGGAGAGGTGGCCTAGTGTGCAAGAGCACTTACCGCACAGCAGGACGACCTGAGAAGACCCGAATTCGATCCCCAGCACTCATGTGTGCCCGTGACCCGTGACCTGCGGGGAGCAGAGACAGCCAGGCTGACTGAAAACAGCAGCTCAGGTGTAATGAGAGACTCTGTGTCAAGGAAAAACTGTGGAAGAGCAACAGACGAGGACACGTGACATGCTCTGCTGGCTTCTGCATGCATACACTTGCATATGTGTGTGCACTATACACACACACACCATGTCACATACATAGCACACCATACATGCTAACACATGCACATGTACACACCCCAAAATGCCAGAAACAAACACCACCACAAGGTAGACTTGGTTTCAGAGTCAAGAAAACAAAGGCTGGGATGTCCAGAGCTTAGGACTCCTGGGCTCTTCTCACTGTCTGGGGCTGGGAGTCTGGCCTCAGAGCTGTGGAGGGAGGCAATGTCGTTGCTGTATTGTCGTCTTCCTGCTAGACGCTACCCTGGCCTTTAAAATACCTGGTCAAAGGCTTCCAGGAAAGAGCTGCCCTGCAGCACGTCCTTGGCTTTAATGGCAAGGGGCGTGGTCTGATGAGTTTTTTCTCCTTCATCAGAAGCACAAATGAAAGGCAGGACCACTTATTTGCAGCTTTGGAACTTGGCAAGTGTAAACACATTTAAGCAGATTCCTACACAACTCAAGATCTTAATCAGAACATTGGGAAGCGCGGGGCGAAGGCATGTCCGGTCTCTTTCTAAGTCAGCAGGGTACCTCAGCACGGTGTGACAGGGACAGGACAAACCTTCGGATGCTTCCTGCTCTGTAAGCCGTGGAGAGGAGCTAGAAGCACGTGCACACTGAGCAAGACCGTGACTTATGAACTCACGTTGCTTCCCTCATGTCAAAACATCATTTTTATAAGTCCTTCTTACAAATTCAGAAAGAGAAAATCCACAAACACATGGAATTTTAAATTCCACACTGGAGAGCCCTGGACTTTTGTTCATCCCTGGAGAGAGAGGGAGGGACAGCAGAACAGGAGGCCTGAGTGATCTTCTGGGAAACAGATCTTGATTCTGACACTTTCGTGATGGCCCTCCGGGAGCTCCCCAGAGAGGCCGAGCTCCCACAGGTTGGGGTGCCTCCCTCCTGTGTACATAACATGCGCTTGTCTCCAGAGTCTGCCTGTGATCACCTCTCCTTCCTGGGTCCTCCCCCTCCCTGGCAGTCCTGACCCACCTCTTATAACACAGAAGAGCTCTAAGAGGGGGCCCCTGCAGGTTGGTGCTCACACTTCTGAGGGTTAGCCTCACACCTCTGCTTCAGGGACACCTGGGGGTGATGCACAGCTGCTTTGCAGGTCCCTGAAAGGAGGTGTGAGGCGCTGAGGTTGGGTGGGTCCAGAGTTGCCCGAGGTGGGGCTTCCACTGCTCCCTGTGCTGGGAGACCATTGGTGGCAACAGGGAGTCTGTTCTGTCCCTCAGGTGTTGCTCTGGACTCTGATGCAGAATGTCTGGGCAAGGGCCAGGATCCCTGCAGGGCATGTGCAACCCAGCCTAAAGTTAGTGCAACAGGCCTCTCCACTTGCCCCGAGTGGCCTGTAGGCCAGGGCTTGACTGGTGGCAGGAGAGACCCAGAAAGGGGGCTAGTGGCCCTGAGTTTTCACCCCAGACTCAAAAACGTCAATGCATGGTGCGGGCTATCTACTGCACCCAGCTGCCAGTGTCACAACTGCAGAGTGGCTCTGCATGGAGCGAAGACAGTTGTGCAGTGCTGGGGACGGACGAGAAGATTCACATCAGTTGCTCAGCCATGAGATTCCAAAGAGAAGAACCTCCCTCCCCACCTGTCCTATGAAGGGGTGGGTTGAGGGGATGAAGAGATGGGGGAGCAGAGGGAAGAGGTGAGGAATGAAAGGCAGAGGGGAGGGGAGGAGGGAAGAAGGGAGAAAGGACAGGCTGGCACAAACCTCTTGTCCCTCACTCTCTAGCACAAGGCTCCTATGGAATGGAAAAAGTAGTGTGGAGCTCTTCCTGCCGCCCACGTGAGCCCCTTGCACAGATCATCATGTCTTGATTTCCTTATGTAATAAAGAAACACGAACAGAGGAGACCTAAGCTGCTCCTGGCAAGCGTGCCTGCCACATGTGTGGCCCACACATCACAGCTGCTCCTGGCAAGCGTGTCTGCCCAGGCCTGCCTTGTCTGTCTGTGGTCCCCCCTGACTCAGGGTGTCAGCCTCACTCTTATGGGCAGATGATCACAGAACACCCTTCAGGCCAAGCATGGCAGTGACTCCATATCCACCGGACTGTAAGAAAACAGGTAGGAAAATGGGGAAAGGATATTCATGGAGGGCAGCATTGTTTGTCGTAGCAGAGGGTTGGGATGGACATAAAGGTTCTTCCTGACCCATTAACATGCGTCCATCAGAGTTTTTCCCAGCTTGCAACAGCAGTGTAGGTTCATTTCTAGAACAGGATCCAAGCTGGAGAACCTGGGAAGAGTAAGGGACAGTGTTGTGTGTTCGCATTCAAAACCAACATAGATTTCTGAATGAAAAGTGATTTTTCTGAGAGCATGGAGTCCCTGTGGGAAGCTAAGACAGGGGCTCGCAGATCCTGGTGGGAGGGGCACGTGCTGTGCAGGGTCACTTCCCCCCTTCTCCTCCGCTGTTCTGGATCTGCATTGTATGCTACCTGGTCACCAACAGCGTCGGCTCAAATTGGGATGGCAAAATGCCTTTCAAAATCTCATTGGTGACATGCCTTCTGCTTGGAGGGGGGCTTGCCCAGAGGGTGGAAGGTGTGTGCCTGGCAGAGTAAGACCTTCCTGCTTGTCACCAAAGCTCATTTCTGCATTTCCTTAGTCCTGTCTTCCCTGTTGCCATGCTGTCAGTGCTCTGGGACCTGTAGCATAAATGCCTGTGCCCATGGGGCTGCCCGTCTCTCCTCCAGCCATCTGAGGGCAGAGGCCAGCTCTCTACTTCCAGTGAGCCCCTATGTGACGTTCCAGTGTGGAATGTCAGCTCATCCATTCATTCACTGACATTGGGGAATACCTCAAAGTCACGATTTATTATTTATTGTTAAATCCAATTCCTGTCTCCCCAACTGGAAACCAGACTTTTGTCTTCCTGGCCAGTGCTCTGTATTCAGGAGGAACTTGTTAAGTGTTCAATAAGAATCAAACAAAAATTAATCTCGGACCAGGTCCTTCCCAACAAAGCCACAATGCAGAGCCGCGAGGATGAATTCCTCCAGGCGGGGAAGTGGCAGACTCTGCCGCGTAGAGGTGCCCAAAGCCCAGCTCATGGTCCCTACCCCTCAGGGTGTTGTCAGAGATGCAACAAGGGCACGAGAGGGGACTGTTACAGATCCTTTTGGGCTAGCACCTCAGGCCCATTCAGTGGGAACTGGACAGATGCAACTGGTTAGGGGTTAGGTACAGACACGGGCTGTACAGCTGCCTCTTGCAGACCCTGCCTGTCATTTGCAAGGACTCAGAGAGCACATGAGGGCTGGTTCCACATCCCAAGGTGACCCACAACCACAGAGCATGTGGACAGCCTACCAGAAACTTCCGTACAACCCCTGTGCTCTGAGGCCATGAACATTGCCAGTCAGAAGCTGTAGCAGTGGAGCCGACATCAACCCATGGACAAACCACCTCCAAGGACCTCAGTGGCCGCCCTCTGGCTCCTGTGAACCCTGCTCCCTTGTCAGTAAGCACGGGAACACGGAGGCCCTCTACAGCCCCACAAGATCCCGGATGCCTCTATTCATTTTGCCTCCACCTGCAGACCAGGAGCTCCTGTGTTTGATGCCCAGCAGAGCAGCCGATGCGGAGCAAAGCTTCCAAGTGGCACTGTCCAGCCCAGTGGCGTTTGCCTGCTGGGCTCCCTGTGGCTCTGGAAACCCAGGATGCCCAAGTGTTCAGGGCTGCCAGAAATATGCGTGGTGTGAGGAGGAGGAAGAGGATGAGGCCCCCACCCCCAGCTGGAGTACACCCTGCAGTGCTGGTGCCTGCCATCCCCGGCAGACCCACCCTTGGGGCTGTCAGCGGAGCTGGAGCTAGGGGGACACACCGTTCCTTCAGAGCGAGTCTCTCAGGCACATACAAATGTTTATCCATCCGTGGACTTGAAAGTGTCTGAGTCACTCCATACGTCAGGCTGCTCTGCTCAAAAACACTGCAGCGCTGCTTCACTGCGATGCAGCCACAGCTTGCAGGAACACTTGCAAGGAGATGCCTCACCTGCCTGAGCCTCCCCAGAGGCCCTGAGCTGCTGCCGTGGCTTGCTGTGTGCTTCCTTGGAGATGGGCGGTGACTGGAGGCCTTAGCTCACAGGACATGCTGTCTTAGAATTAGAAGGGACCTTAGAGGGGCCGGCCCCTCCCAAGCAGATGTCTTCCATGGCCACCTTCCCTATGGGGTGTCTGTGTGTGTATGTGGGACGGGAGCTATGGTGGGGGGGGAACCCTGATACCCTCTTCTTACTGAGAGGCTGCAGTAACCCTGCCCCGAGTAGGCCTGGTTCTATCTTCTGTATTGACATAGAGTAAGTCTAACTCCCTCTCCCCATGACTTGTGCCAGGTCAGATGGTGGTTGGTCTATGTGCCCACCTGGAAGGGCCCTTCCAGGCCTTCTGAAAAATGGCTTGTATTTGACAGTGGCTCTTGTTGGCATCAGCCAGCCTTGCTGGAGTCTTTTTCTGCTTTTTCCTACCTTCAGGCTAAATGAACTCTTGTCTACCCCAGCTAGTCCTCTGTTTCCAGTGTGGCCCAAGTGACAGAAACAGTGGCCTTTACTGCCCCTGGGCCAGGTGGCTGTGTCCATCTAATGCTCCTATGTGGTTCCATGGCCTGCAGTCCTACAGTGGGGTGGGCCACTAAGGAAGGGCAGTGTTGGTGTCCGAGAGCTCCACAGTGCTTAGCAGAGTCCTTGGTCTCCAGGGTGTGTGGATTTGATGGAGGGGGGCATGGGACTCTTTTCCCTCCCCTGGACAGTGACGTAAGAGCTCTGTCTCATTTTCAGGCTGCCTTCATCCCCAAGCCCAGGCCTCAGTCCTCTGCGCTCCCAAGGGATGAGCAAGCTCCGCCTCCCACCAGTGGTACAAGGGGCCGCCCGTCCCCTGAGCCTGGGGTGCATCGTCTCTCACATCCCTCCACTGTGAAGACACTGAATATAGAAATGCTGGACCCGCGCTTCCCGAGCTCACCTTTGACAGTTCTGGGCTCTGTCTGCGCACTTCCTCTGGAGGAAGAGGTGGTTCTAACCCACACTAACAAGGCCATCATCAGGCTTGGCTCCCTCCAGGGACAATTTGGGCCATGGGCTGAGTCCAGGTACAGTCAGCCCACCTTCCACCAGGCAGCGAGAGTGGCAAGGAAGGAGAGGGGATGGCTTTGTCCAGCTCAGTATCACAGCTAGAAAATGGGGAACTCTTCTTCCTCAGTACCCCAGCTTTCCACCCGACCATGTTCTTCAGAGTGTTGATGCACAAAACAGATGGGCAGATGCAGTGAGAGGTTCAGTGGAAACAGCTGTCCTTGGCGGCAGGCGTGGCATCTCCTGCCTCCCCCTGTGGCTGCTGATGGCGGCACTATTGCAGGCCACTGGGGTCTTGGTGTTAACTGATCCTGGTTCCAGAAGTCACTTCAGGTAATGTGCAATCCTTTGTGTGAGGACACTTGAGGAGCAGAGCAGGTCACATGTGCTTGTTGGAAGGCACTTTACAGATGGGCTTATGGTGGGGGCAGAGATCCCTTCCCTTCCAGATCTTTCTGAAAGATTCGTGGGTGGTGGTAGGAATGGGGGTGGAGTGTGTTCCTGCTCAGCTGTCCCAGGGTAAGTCTAGGATTCGTGGTCGATATGTGTCTCCCAGGCACACCCATGGTATACGGGTACTTCTGTCCATGGACTTTGTGTCCTGTGGACTTAGAGACAGGCTGAGTGGATGTGTGCGGTTATCGTTACAGTTCTATAACTACAGGGTTATAGTTCTTGGACTGCCTTTTTTGTTAGCTGGAGTAAAAAACTTGGCAGGGTTTTTTTGTGTGTGTGTGTGTGTGTGTGTGTGTGTGTGTTGTGCATGTGTGGGGGGGTGCATGTGCATGTGGGTGCATGTGCATGTGGGTCCATGTGCATGTGGGTGCATGTCTAGGCCACAGATTGATGTCAGGAGTCTTCTTGATAGCTCTCCTCTTTGCTTATGAGGTCGGGTTTTTCACGTGAGCCCAGAGCTCACTGATTCGGCCAGTCTAAGTAGCTTGCTTGGCCCGGAGGTCCTCTGTGCCTACTTCCTACATGCTGGGTTATAGGCAGGCACCATTGCACCTGATGTGTATATGGGTTCTCAGGATCAAAGTATGGTCCCAGCGCCTGCATGGCAAGCACTTGTGCCTGAGCCATCTCCCGTCCCCACCACTTGGCCCTCCACAGCGAGCCTCTCAGGTCTACTGGCTTTGCTTTCCTGTCCA
This sequence comes from Orientallactaga sibirica, assembly GCA_036365145.1. Classification (NCBI taxonomy): domain Eukaryota; kingdom Metazoa; phylum Chordata; class Mammalia; order Rodentia; family Dipodidae; genus Orientallactaga; species Orientallactaga sibirica. Next base: position 4,262,004 of record JAEOAD010002712.1, on the reverse strand, counting down.
TTCTCGGACCGCTTTACCATCCGTGCCCTGCGCCCAGTGACCTGGAAGGAAGCAAGCCATTCCTCGCTTCTCAGAGCTGGCTCCAAGTCTCATCCAGAGGAGGAACGTCCTCCACTTGTTCTGGCCCCCACGCTGTCCTGTCCCTGCCCCGTCCTCCAGTCACAGGAAGCTTAACCTCGAGCCTGCCTCAGCGCCCACAGCCCCCCTTCCCCGCCTGGCCCTGCCTCCAGGTGCTCAGGCCTCTTCTCCGCTCTCCTCCATGGCACATTCTTGGATCCCTGTGGCAGCCACTTTCTCATCTCCAGTCTTTGGGGCCCAGTCTGCTAGCCACTCTGGAGTCATGTGTCTCCACCTCTGATGTCTGCACTTGGATACTTGGACTCAGAAACAAAAACTGCTACATTCACCTGGTTTTTCTTGTTTAATCTCAACTTGTTCATGCCAGCCCATCTTCCCTCCCCAGGCGTTGAGCCCGCCTCTGTCCCCTGTGCTCTCTTGGAGATGCTCGGTTGGGTCACTGAGTGCCCTGTGGCTGATCTTAAGGGGCAGGTGAAATGTCGGTGTGGGGGCGTGGCTTCTCAGCCTCCAGCCTCACTTGAAGGTACAGACTGAGCGTGAGTGCTAAACACACAGTGGGTGCTTCAGAAATATAGCAGTCCTTCCCTCTCCACGGCCTTCCCCCCATCCCCGAGACTTCAGTTACCTGTGACATACCTCAGACCAACAATATTAAATGGAAAATTCCAGAAGTAATTCATAGGTTTTCTCTGTGCACTATTCTGAGCCCCATGGGGCAGTCCCCTCCCATCCCACCTCCTGTGAAGTCCCCCATCCCACCTGGGTATGCATGTCATCCTTCTGCCCCACATGCTCACACTGTCCATGCTGCCCACCCGCCCGCCGTCACGGTTCAGTGGTGGTCAGTGGTGGTCATTCTCAGTGCTCAATGTCAGGGTCAAGATTCACATAGGAGAGAGATCTCTGGGTATGTCTGTGAGGGGGTTTCTAGAATGAGTTGACTGAAATGGGAAGATCCACCCTAAATGTGGGCAATGCCATTGCATGGGCTGGGTCCCAGATTAAAGGACAAGGGGGAAAGGAGGTGAGCAGCAGCATCCTTCTCTCTGCTTACTGACTGGATGCAACGTGACCAGCTGCCTCACATCCTGCTGCCGTGCCTTCCCCACCATGAGCTCAAACTGTGACGCAAAACAACCCCCCCCTTCCCTCAGTCGCTTTGGTTGGGTCTTTTGTCACTGCAAGAAGAAAGCAGATGACCCTTCTGACACATGGCCTGATTCGTGGTAGCCCAGAGCTCACTCATCCATACACACACCGTCTCAGGAAGGGTGGGTGCGGGACAGTGGGCTGTTGACACAGAGACCCCGCGTTCACAGCACTTGCGTCACAACGCTTCATTCCCTTGCTCTGGATTTTATTGGTTGCCCATCCTTGACTGTACCTGACTTTCAGCTAAACGGTATCTATCATAGGCATGTATGTTGTGTATGTAGAAGAAGAAGCGTGAGCAGCCTCATGCTGCCCACTGCTTTGGTCACCCACTGAGGTCCTGAACGCGTGCCCTGCGGACAAGGGCCTGTGCCTGTACCGACGTGGGTGAACTGTGTCCGTTTCATCGGATGAGTCAGACACACAGCGCGCATGCGGCCTCTTGTTCAGGAAAGCTGCTGCCTTAGCTCATTGGCTGGGCAGCGTCTGCTGCACCCACAGCGTGGTATGAGTTACCAACGATCGAGGCTGGTTAGCCCAGGCTAAGGACAAGAAGCAACTGGGGAAGCATGTGACTGTGGCCTGGGCTCCGGTGGCAACAAGTGTCGGGGTGAGTTGGTGGCAGGCTGGTGCTCCACCCTGCAGGCCCTGGAGAGAGAAGATCCGTGTCTGCATCACCACCCCCTGCCTGCTGTGTTAGAACAGGGCACTATTCTCCCACGTCCTGAATTTCCTGCGGAATGGTTTTACTTCAGGATGGTGAGTGCTTCACTGGGAAGGATGAAAGATGTGGCTGAAGTGGGCGTCATCAGCATGTGCAATTGACCGTGAACAACGTGATTTATTAAAGCCCGCTGTCTGTCACGGAGGCAGAATGTGCACACAGCACCCTTGCTCGGGATGTCAGGAAGCTCTCTGAGCCTCCCCTTCTCTGTCTCCCTTCCAAAGCCCAACTGTTTGTGACCCTGACAGCTTATTCAAGGGTCACCCAGGCACTGGGGAGGTGCTCCCACACCTATGCACAGAATCGGGCACTAACAGATGAAGGAAGCAATGTGCTTTCTTTGTCCCCTTTGTGGAGGTCCTAGCATCTGTGAGGCCAACTTAGTGAAAGATAGTGCCTGCAAACAGAGGAGTTGTGGCCTCCTGCCTGTGACCTTGGTCAGCTGGAGAACTCAGATGCTGGAGACTTAAAGGAAGAGAAGGGCTGGGGAGGCAGCTCAGCAGATAAAGTGCTTGCTGAGCAAGAGTGAGAACCCTAGCTTGGATCCCCAGAGCCCACATCAAGCTGGATGCAGCAGCATTAGTATCTGTAATCCCAGCAATAAAGGAGGCGGAGACAGGAGAATCCTCTAGAATCTTGTGGGCCAGCTGGCCTGGTGAATGCAGCAGTGAACGAGAGACCCTGCCTCAGACAGGCTAGAAGTCAAGTGTGTGGCCTGAGGCAAGTGACTGCTTTCTGTGTTTTGTGGCCAAGTGCACTTTGGAGTTACACAGCTCTGTGTTCCCAGTGTGGCTTGATGACCAACTAGCCGTCAGCTTTGGGAAAGTGACTTTCCTTCCGTGAGCCCGTCTCCATGTCTGTGCGAACTAAGAAGTGGAGCCCACAGGTCCTGCCTGGAATGGCGCCTAGGAGACCAGGTGGAGCCCAGCAAAGTCTGGCCACACGGGTGCTTAGGAAATGCCTGCCTCTGCAGTCTGGTAGGGACAGCTCTGGCAGCAGTCAGGGCTCCTCCGCTTTCTGCAGCACTCCTGAGCACAAAGGACTCCTGAACGTGGCCCCTACATGTCAGGAACCTGTTAGAAATGTACGTTCTCAAGCACACTCAGCTTTGGTGCTTCAGAAACTGCCAGGTGCCCTCTGGGTTTACATGAGCCTTCCAGGGGCTCAGACGCAGAGATCACTGTTCTAGAACTTCCTGCTTCCATTGCAAACACACAAGGACCATCTGCGTCTGTCTTCCGATGAGAGGATGTGAGGAGACAGCTGAGTGTGTTTTAGAAAGCATCATGGTTGAGTCCAAGGTCTGTAGCCTATGCAAGGATAAGAAGTTATTCTTAGAACCCTGAAGTAGCAAGAATCTATTCTGCAGAGCGTGGGTCCGTTTCTCTGTGTGCTTGGAAATGGACCTGGCATCATATGAGCTTAGACGCCCGGCAGTGTGCGCTACTGTGGGTCTGTCCTTTCGTCATGTAGCCAGGCCTCTGCCGGGAAAAGGCTCCTGCCCCACAGCTTATTAAAGATCTAAATTTAGCCCAGGAGGAAGGGCTGTGGATCAGGTCCATTTGATGAATGGCTCCGAAGGTCTGGCTGCAGCTACTGGAGTAAATCAGGTTGGAATAGAACACCGCGCCATCCCCCAGTGGGTCTGAACATTGTTCAGCATTAGGTGCTGTCAGGCTCCGTGCTTTTAATGAAGGCAGCAGAGCAAAGAGCCTTCTGAATAATTAACACAGCGAGAGTGATGACCCTGGGAGGAAGGAGCCTGGAGAGCCAGGGCTGTATCTCCTGGATTCTTAGCCAGCATATCACCACTGGGCTGAGGCAAGAGTGGACTCTCTAAGGAAGGAACCAAGCTCCCATGACCCCCAAGTAGAAACTGCCTCCACCACAGGGGAAGGCCAGCATTCCTGGATGGGGCCATATCCTCATAAACCTGTCCTATATTGAGGACGTTTTAAATTAAAAATGCATTTAAGGGCTGGAGAGATGGCTTAGCAGTTAAGGCACATGCCTGCGAAGCCTAAAGATCCCGGTTCGATTCTCCAGGTCCCACGTAAGCCAGATGCACAAGGGGGCGCACACAGCTGGAGTTCGTTTGCAGTGGCTAGATGCCCTGGCATGCCCATTCTCACTCTCCTCTCTCTTTCCCTCTCTCTGTCTCTAATAAATAAATAAAAATAAAATCGTTTTAAAAATGCATTCAATACACCTAGTCTTCTAAACAGCACAGCACAGCTCCGTCCATCTCAAAACACTCACACACTGACATCAGCCCACAGCTAAGCAAAACCACTCAACACAAGCCTGTTTTTAAAAGAAAGGGTCCAATGCCCCATATAACTTATTTCATTGGAGTGAAAATGAGAAGTGGTATGATTGATTTGTGGGTTCATGGCCATACCATCACAGAGTCATAAAATGAACTGTGAAGTTGCCTCTGTGTGAATGGAGGGCCATCAGAGTGTGCGATGCGGCTGATACTAAAACTAGCTTACACGTAAGTCACAGCACAGACCTATGTATTGGAGGAGAGAGTGGACAAGAGGATCAGGTCTTGAAGGCCCCTGCAGAACCAGTCATTTCCCCTTCAACGAGGGAGCGGTGGCCACCTCAGCTTTTGCTAAGTGATTGGCTGACCTGTCACTCTTAACATCGGTATAGTATCTCTTTGCACCTGCTGACTGTCAGCCAGGGATGTACCCAAGGCTGTCTCAGTTCTGTGAGAAGGAATCTGTTCTTTGGCCCTCAAATGCGTCCGTCCCCAAGACCTGTGATTCCTCATCCGTAGCATCTCCTAAAGTCCTTCATTCTGTTTGCTTGTGGTCAAGCATCCCAGAGCCGGCCATGGGCAAGGACCCCTGTGGAGATTGAAATGCACCTACCTCACCTTGCTCTTGGCAAGGTGATGGCAATCTGAGCTGGAACCTTTGCCCCTGTGTCCCGGGGACAGGAGTGAACGTGCTGTTTGCATGTCTCTGTAATCACAGTGCATCCTCCACACTGTGGATGTGGGCTCCAGCCAGGGAGAGTGTGTCCTTGGAGACAAGCCTGCCTGCCTTTGAGGCCCGTCCTCCTTTTCCTTTGTTAGAGTGGCTGAGTCTCAGCGGTACATGGCCCCATGGGAACAGCCTATGAGTCTATCAGCCCAGCTTTAAGGACCCCAGACCCCGAGAGTCATGGTCTTCAACCCTCTGCAGAGTGGCCCACAGGAGGGGCACTGAGCACTGGTGGAGAAGAGGGACAGTGGGCAGCAAGTAGTGGGGTCTCTGGTGCAGGCTTAGCTTGGTGTGTGAGGAAATGAAGCTAATGCAGTTTTAATGGAAGATAAATGGAAAAATAGAGGAATGGCAGCTAAGGGACAGAGTGTTCTCTAGCTACCATTCAACGTGACACCCTATCCTTGGGACAGGGACCGGGCCCTTCTGAAACAATGCAGTTTTCAGCAAGACCATCGCCATCTTTGGGTTTATCCACACTCTTGCTAGCTCGTGTGACCTATGAGCAGTTACTTAAAGCCAAGCACCTCAGTTTCTCTTTTTGAAAGTGAGAATGGTCCTTTCTACCCCAGAGTGCTGTGAGAGTTAACTAAAGCTGTGTCATTTTTTTTAAAAAAGAGTATCTTTATGTATTCATTTATGAGAGGGAGAGAGAGAGGAGGGGAGAGAATAGGCACATCAGGGCCTCTATCCACTGCAAATGAACTCCAGACTCATGCACTACCATGTGCATCTGGCTTACATGGGTTCTGGGAAATTGAACCTGGGTCCTTAGGCTTTGCAGGCAAGTGCCTTAACTGCTAAGCCATCTCTCCAGCCCACGTTGTATAATCTTTATCAACCATTATTGGACTGAATATTCTTTGTGAACTCCACTTGTGAACAGAGAGTATGGGGCTGAGTGGTGAGGCAGGAGGACTGTGTAAACTCTACTTGTGAGCAGAGACTGATCCTGGGTGTCTGGGAGGCAAGACGAGAGGACAGCAGCCCTGCAAAGCTTGTTCTAAGGCCACCAGTCATTTTCTTCTAGAAAGAGCAGCAGGATGTGGCTTTTGAAAGAGCTCTGTTAGAGCCAAGATGGCAATGTTGCCTGAGAGAGCCACAGCCCAGGGAGCTCTGGAGGGAAGTGATAGCTCCCAGACATGGGCAGCTCAGTTAACTCCTCTCCATTAGGAAGGATTGGTTTCTGACGGGAAGGGATTTGTGTTGACTCAGCTGCAGCTGTCTCCCTCCGCCAAGTCCATCTGCAGAGGAAGGAGCGCCTGAGGGCCGACAGGGTGGCGGAAGGCGTGGCTCAGAGCCCACCCGGTGCTGGACTCAGGGTGTTCAGCAAGGGCCTCTCTCCTCCAGGGAGATGCAGGGCCAAGGACTCATCTTCATTTAAAGGCTAAATTGTGTCTTCCTGTGTCTTTTCTTTGAAACCTTGACCCATACACAGGACAAGACATTGCAGACCGATGCTGCCAGTCAGGTTTGCTCATGTCCATCGGTTTTTTTCTAACTGTGTTGAAAAGTAACTTGTGCAGTCAAATGCATCTGTTCATTATACATTTGCACAACTTTTTGCCAGTTGTGTACACCCTTGAACTCCTCCGTTATCGAAACACAAAACACCTGGGTGCAAACCTGTGATCCCAGCACTCAGGAGGGTCACAAGTCCACGGCCAGCCTGGGCTACATAGGCAGATCCTGGCTCAAGAAAAGAAGGAAAGAGGTGAGGGAGAAAAAGGGAGGGGAAGGGAAGAAGGAGGAGAAGAGGAAGAAGGAGGAATAGGAGGAAGAGGAACATGTGCATCACCCCAGAAGACTTGGTGCCCCTCAGCAACCATCTTCCCTCTGCCCCAGCTCCCGGTAACCACTGATTTAGGCTTTTGGTCATAAATTAGTTTACATTTTATATAAATGGAATAATACATATTATTTTCACTCAGCTTCTTTTTTGTTGTGGTAAATTATATCCGACTTAAAAGGCAGTGTAACCATGTGTAAGGACAGTCCAGAGACATCACACACGCTCTCATTTCTCTGCACTTGTCTCCTCCAGTCATCTCTGGGCTGTCCTCACTTCCCCAAACTCACATTTTACACCATTAAGTTCTTCCCATTCTTCTCCCTCCAGCCCCTAGCAACCACTGTTCTACTTTCTGACTCCATGAGCCTGACTGCTCTGGGTAGCGCACACAAGCGGAATCATACGTTTGCTCTTTGTGTCCGCCTTACACACTTAACATCATGTCTTCAGGGCTCATCCATGTTGTGACACTTGTCTGAGTTTCTCCCTTTTCAACAGCTGAATCATATCTCCCTGTGCGCTCATACCACACCCCATCTCCACTCACCTGTCAACAGACACCTGCACCGTCGGCTGCTGAGAATAATTCTGCTATTTATGGGGTGCAAGTGCTTCTTGATAGGCCCCATTTGGATTCTTTTGGGCATGCCTCGTGTGACCTATGCTCGATTTCTGGGACCTCCACAATGGTCTCCCCAGAAGCCTCACCACCTGTATTACCTCGTAGGCAGTTTTTCACACACGTCTTCTTTCTGACGAGGGCTTCGTGTACAGAGGGTCACCTTGGAGTCCTGTGGCTCTGTGTGAGGGTGGCTTTGTCCTGGAGCATCCAAGCCTCTGCCTGCGGTCCTTTCCGGCAGATGTAATTGCTCAGAGAATTGCTCGGCCATGATCACCTCAAGTGAAATTACTCTGCTTGACTTTCCTTAGCTCGCTGCCTCCCCCTGGGTCCCTTCTTTTCTTCATAGCTGTAGTTATTATTCAACTCACCACTATCCCGTTAACCGTATCACAACACTAACCCCACTTTATTAACTCCATCTGTTAGGCCACCTACATTGGTTGTCCTAATAGACTCTTTTGACCTTACGTCCTACTTATGAGCCCACTGCATCTGTCTGCCACGTTGGTCTTATTAACTATGTCATCCAATTTTTTGAAACTGGTCCGATTGGAGCAATCTATTCACAGTATCTTTGCCCAGTGATGATCTGTTAAAACCCATCTCTTGTTTCGTCTCGGTGATATTAGCTCAAGGTGTCAAAAGCCCGTGGCCCCCATACCCCTTGACTCGGGGTCTTAGCCTGAGGGTGCAGTGTCTTAAGCCCTAAGGTGCCTTACAAGAAGGACTTTTTCTTTGATTCACTGCTCACTAGCCAAAGGCTATACAAGCCATATTGTATGTGTGCACATGTATGTGTGTGCACTTTGGGTTCCTGCCCAGTTCAAAGGCATGAAAGGAATGCATGCTGGGAAGCTGAGTGACAGGCAAGCTCATGGAAAGCGCAGACTCAACAGGCCAGAGGCTGGAGGGAAAGAGGACTTCATTAGAAGGCCAGTGTCCTTCAACAGGAAGCAACATCTTCCGTCTTTTAGACTGACAAGTCCATGTGACTGCACATCACTGTGGTTCTCAAAGTGTGCCACAATGACAGTCCATCCCATTTGCTTTCTCATATTGTCATCCTGTCCTCAGCTGAGGCTCGACCCAGCCCCACTTCCATCTCTTGGGCCACGTTAGGACTCAGTGCTGCCTCGTCAGACTGCCAGCAGACAAGCAAAGCAGGGTGATGTGACGGTCAAGGCCAGGCCAGGCACTCAGCAAGTGCTGGTGACGTGTTGGTGGAATGGCCTGGAGATGACTTGTAAACTGTGCCTCGTCATCTTCCCCTTCCCTCCTTCCCTGCTTCCCTCCTTCCTTCCTTCCTTCATTCATTCATTCCCTCTTTCTTTCCTTCCTTCCTTCCCTCCTTCCTTCCTTCCTTCCCTCCTTCCTTCCTTCCTTCCCTCCTTCTTTCCTTCCTTCCCTCCTTCCTTCTTTCCTTCCTTCCTTCCTTCCTTCCTTCCTTCCTTCCCTCCTTCCTTCCTTCCTTCCTTCCTTCTTTCCTTCCTTCCCTCCTTCCTTCCCTCCTTCCTTCTTTCCTTCCTTCCCTCCTTCCTTCCTTTCTTCCTTCCCTCCTTCCTTCCCTCCTTCCTTCCTTCCCTCCTTCCTTCCCTCCTTCCTTCCTTCCTTCCTTCCCTCCTTCCTTCCCTCCTTCCCTCCTTCCTTCCTTCCTTTCTTCCTTCCCTCCTTCCTTCCTTCCTTCCTTCCTTCTTTCCTTCCTTCCTTCCTTCCTTCCTTCCTTCCTTCCTTCCTTCCTTCCTTCCTTCCTTCCTTCCTTCCTTCCTTCCCTTCCTCCTTCCTTCCTTCCTTCCTTCCTTCCCTCCTTCCTTCCCTCCTTCCTTCTTTCCTTCCTTCCCTCTGTCCTTCCTTCTTTCCATAGCATCTTGCTACATTGCCCAGACTGTTCTCAGACACTTGGATGTAAGTGATGGTCTCACGCTCATCTCTAAGCAGCTGGGACTACAGGCGTGTACCACTGCACAACTCTAAAAAGTGTGTTTGGACCTCCCACAGCGTAATGGGGACACTGAGGCCTACTCGGGTCTCATCCACAGCAAGATGACAGTCACTGCCTAGCTGTCGCCCTCAGGGGCGTGCACAGTAATTCTAGTGAGAAGGATTCTCAGGGCGCTCTTCTGGGCAGGCTGAGGATCTGCCCCCTCTCAGTTCTTTGTGCTCGACAGACAATTTGGCAGGGACGGATCTGACAACGGGGGTCAGCAGCCACAGCTGTGCAATGCCCCAGGGTCATGTTAATGAAACACTTCCGCAGCTGACCTCAGGCTCTGTTGACCAAATAGCCACTGGCACATCACTCCAGACACAGCTAGTTCAGGAGTGCTTCCAGCATCTGAGCCCCTTTCCTCTGTCCCTTCCCCACTGGGGAGTAGGTGTGGACTGTCCGCTGGCTCTGTCACAGTGGCAAGAGGTCTCCAGCTGGTCTCCAGGCCAGACAGGACCTTCATGAAGTTGGGGGACAGTATCTAGCTGTGCTAGGCTGGAGTACCCCCGACATTCATGTGTCCCTGGAACCTCAGGCTATGATGTCAGCTCATTTCAGATCTGACTAGTTAGGGTTGGTAACTGGAGTCCACATAAGAAGAGGAAAGGACCCGAAACAAGCCTCATACAGACAAGACAGTCACTGGAGTTGTAAGAGCCACCAGAGCTAGAAGAGGAAGGAGGGTGGCTCCCCTGGACCCTTGAGAGGGGGTGTGGCCATGATCTCACCTTGCCTTCACACTGCCCAAGTGCAGAACTACGAGAATATAGTTCTCTTGTTTCAAGCCATCAGTTCTGTGGGAATTTGTTCTGGACGCCACAGGAGACATGTGTACCGGCAGACATGAGGTCACCTCCTGCAGCTTGGAAGAAATCTTGTGGCGAGCCAGCCTCAGGAACAAAGTGAACCAGCAGTGGAGGGAAACCAAGGCTGACGTCCCCATTGTCACTCTGACCTTCCTGGAGAAGGACTTCTGTGTTCCTGACCATCACTGCGCTTGCTTTTCTCCAGTGCCCCCATCCATGCCCGCACCAGGCAGGGCGTCAGGGCGTTTCTCTTCGTATTTATAAATGATTACACTGATTAGTAAGTTGCTACAGCCCTAGTCTAACACTGAATTTCTGTCCTTCCTCAGGTTAGAGGTTGGGAACGGCAGAGCCATGTGAACTTAACCTCATCCCATTTAGGAGCCTGCACACTTCACCACTGTGCCGCAGTAACTGGGGAAGTCATGTTAAGAGTAATGGAAGCCAGTGATTGACACGGCAAGAAGGGCGGTCAGGAATGCAAGACAGCTCAGAGCTCCTGCATCCTCCTTCCTGCCCCTCCTCTCCCCAGCTGCTCCTCTCCCCCAGCTGCCCCTCCTCTCCCCAGCTGCTCCTCCTCTCCCCAGCTCTCTCTCCTCTCCCCAGCTGCTCCTCCTCTCCCCAGCTGCTCCTCCTCTCCCCAGCTGCCCCTCCTCTCCCCAGCTGCTCCTCCTCTCCCCAGCTCGCTCTCCTCTCCCCAGCTGCTCCTCCTCTCCCCAGCTGCTCCTCCTCTCCCCAGCTGCCCCTCCTCTCCCCAGCTGCCCCTCCTCTCCCCAGCTGTCTCTCCTCTCCCCAGCTGCCCCTCCTCTCCCCAGCTGCTCCTCCTCTCCCCAGCTGCTCCTCCTCTCCCCAGCTGCCCCTCCTCTCCCCAGCTGCCCCTCCTCTCCCCAGCTGCTCCTCCTCTCCCCAGCTGCCCCTCCTCTCCCCAGCTGCCCCTCCTCTCCCCAGCTGCTCCTCCTCTCCCCAGCAGCCCCTCCTCTCCCCAGCTGTCTCTCTTCTCCCCAGCTGCCCCTCCTCTCCCCAGCTGCTCCTCCTCTCCCCAGCTGCTCCTCCTCTCCCCAGCTGCTCCTCCTCTCCCCAGCTGACCCTCCTCTCCCCAGCTCTCTCTCCTCTCCCCAGCTGACCCTCCTCTCCCCCCAGCTGCCCCTCCTCTCCCCAGCTGCCCCTCCTCTCCCCAGCTGCCCCTCCTCTCCCCAGCTGCTCCTCCTCTCCCCAGCTGCCCCTCCTCTCCCCCAGCTATTCCTCCTCTCCCCAGCTGCTCCTCCTCTCCCCAGCTGCCCCTCCTCTCCCCAGCTGCCCCTCCTCTCCCCAGCTGCCCCTCCTCTCCCCAGCTGCCCCTCCTCTCCCCAGCTGCCCCTCCTCTCCCCAGCTGCCCCTCCTCTCCCCAGCTGCCCCTCCTCTCCCCAGCTGCTCCTCCTCTCCCCAGCTGCTCCTCCTCTCCCCAGCTGCCCCTCCTCTTCCCAGCTACTCCTCCTCTCCCCAGCTGCTCCTCCTCTCCCTAGCTGCCACTCTTTGTGTGGCAGCCACATCACTCTTGTCCTTTACCACCTGACAAACTCATGCTCATCCCACATGTCCCCGTTGTGTGAGTTGTACACTGTGCACTCCATCATCTAGCACTTTCCATGTGGACACGTAAACCCTACTGTGTGTCTATTTTTCCCAAGATGCAGTAGAGTCACCTGACATGGAACTGAATCTTTCCCATTTGGCTTCCACAGCACTTCTGGTTCTCCAAAGCCCTGGCAGAAGTGTGAGTGAGTCAAACACTTAGAAGACAAGAAAGTCCTCAAACAGCAGAGACTTAGAGCAGGCTGTCTGTTTTAGAAAGAAATGAGAACAAAGCAGAGAACCTAAGACATGTGTTTGTAGAAGGACCCACTAGTATCTTTGAGTTTTGAAAATAAATATTTAATCTAGGGTCCTCCTTCTGTTTGCTGTTAAATGACACTCCTTTATGCCAGTCTGCATACTCTTGCATTTCTTCTCCTCCAGGGATCTGCTTTGGTCCTCACAGCACACGTTCTTCCAAGTCTTGTCCTGGTTCTAAATGAGTTTGCCTTCGCCATGGTCCCCTCAACACATGCCGATTCAGTGGGAAGGAGCCCCAGGCGGGCTGAGTCCGGGAAAGCTCACTTCCTTGGAGACCCCTTGGTCTTGTGTAAACCAGGCCCGAGTGGCTTCTTTTCTTCTCCTCTGCGCACAGGGAGGGTCTCCCAGGCACTTCTAACCACTCTCCTGTCTCTTCCCACAGGTTGGCCATGGGTGACCCTGTCGGTCCTGGGATTCCTGTATTGCTATTCCCATGTGGGCATCGCCTGGGCCCAGACATATACCGTGGGCTGATGCTGTTGGCCTTCGAGGGAAGTGGCACTTCTCCCTGACCGCCCACTCCTAGGACACTCTCCAGAGGATCATCTACTGCTCAACTTCTGTTGAAGACGCTCCACTGTCGGACTGGTGGCTTGGGAACTCATAGACAATGCTCAACCAGAAAGTTTCTGATGTCAGAGCCTTAGAAAGTTTCTGCCCAGTCCCATGGGCCTCTCACTTCATAACCTGAGGTCCAGCACTACAGTGACATTTGCCCGAGAGCCTGGTCCCATGGGGACTGAGTTCTTTCTCCTTTATCAGTAATTCCTTGTAGGGGACATCCAGCTGGAGGCGGGCTCGACCTTGACTGGCCAGTCTCCGACGTCTGGTGATGCTTTGCTTTCTCCAGTCCTCATGTCTTGTGCTGGGGCTCTGGGACCAGCTTTCACAGGTCGGATCCTCAGCACGGGGTGGCAGAGCCGTGCAGTATTTCTAAAGAAGACAGAGACTGTTCCAGGGCATTCCAAGGAGTCCTGTGACTTGAACTTTACGGGGGGTCTACACATGGCCACACATGGTCCTGAGATTTGTAGAGATCTATAAACATGGTAGTTATCCTCACAGCCATTAGAGAAGCAGAATTTAAAAGCCAGAGAATGTGTGTGTCGATAAACGGTGCTACCAGGCAAGACCCAAGACAAGGATGGCTTCCTGTGGTCTTGTCTGCTTTCTCTGCTTAAGCCCCTAATAGGTTAGGCTGTTTCATCTTAATTGAAATAAAATGGTGCCTTTTTAATTAGATAAATAAGTAACATTTTCCTAGACTTATTTTGAATATTATTTAGAAGAAAGTGTTTGAAATCTAAATCTGTTTATATAACTTGTTGGCTCACCCCTCTAGACCCATGTGAGACAGACAACCAGGGTAATGTGGAGTCTTATTTCTGTGTTTTTTTTTTTTTTTTTTTTCATTTTGTTTGAGGGACAGTAGGGGGAAATGCTTTAAAATTGAATCCTCAGTGTTTATCTTATTTGGGGATAATGTTTAAAATTGAATCCTCAGTGTTTATCTTATTTGGGGGTAATGTTCAATATCCTAATACATGAATCCTGTTGGGTGACCGCTAAGTGAAAGGGTCAGCTGGGCTCATTTGCCACATGCTGCTGTCCTGGAATCGTGGCTGCGGAGATCAACTAAGCAGAACACACGCTCCTAGAATTCAGGACCGACGCCTGTGTGGATCCCCTTTCTTCCTGCTTGGGAGAGGTTCCGGGGGCAGATGTTGATAGTGAGTATGCCGTGTTAGCTGCAGAGAGGGGCAGGTGACCTGGACAGCAGTCACCCCAGCAGCTGGTTGATGGGGAGGACACATGGGGCAGGAGCTTTTAGGGTTCCATGAGGCTTTAAGGAGGGTAAGGAGTGAACACTGACATGAGTGTGGCAGCATCTAAGGGACTGACACTGAGTCAGGACCTGTGGCCAGCCAGAAGTTTGCTGACATGTTCTTGGAAGGAAAGGGCTCGCTAAGCAAATCAGGAGTGTAAAAATGATTATAGGGAAGTGCCCAATGTGAGGACATATATAAATATAGATAAATATGCAAATAATACATTTATAATGCATATATAAACAACAATTATATATATATAAACTAATACAAAAGATTGTGAGATTTTTCTGGACAGATCGTTTACATAAAAACAGGTCCTACTTGTTAAGCGACATGGGAAGATTCAGGGATTAAAGCAATGCTCTCGAAGCTCCGGGCAGTTCTTGGGAGTCAGGAAAGGGTGACCACAGCTAGCTCTGGCTGAGGCTGGGTTATTCACTATGTGGACTATCCAAGACCATTTCTGCCCTCTCCTCTTACTGTTGTGCTGCAGTATGAGGGCAATAGCAGGGTTGCTGTAAACAAAAGACCCTGGGGTGGGTTCCGGGATCTGCAGAACCTTCAAGTTGAGGAACATCAGCTCAGCAGCCAGGGGCCACTGCAGGCACAGCGCTGGGAAGAAAGGTCCAACGTCACTTTCAGCCCCAGGATCTGCTGACCCTGACTAGCTCCCCGGGGAAGCCCTGAACTCCAAGGACAACTGCCAAGGCAAAGTCCAAAGAGGGAAGCAAGACGTCTGAACCCATTGTGATTAATTCTCACGACCACGTATGAGCACTGAGAAACACTGCTCTCAGATGAAGTTGTGGGAGATGACTCTCTTCTCTTCTCTTCTCTTTTCTTTTCTTTTCGGGGGACAGGGGTGTTGTTTAATATAACTATTCTTTTTTGAAAATTTTTAACTTTTTTATTGACAACTTCCATAATTGTAGACAATAAGCCATAATAATTCCCTCCCCCCTCACTTTCCTCCTCACAAATCCACTCTCCATCATATCCCCTCCCCCTCTTTTGCATTCAGGTTCGTATTGCTGGTAGAAATCACCCAACCAAGAGAAGCTTGTGGGAAAAAAAAAAAAAAAAACGTTTATTTTGGCTTATAGACTCAAGGGGAAGCTCCACGATAGCAGGGGGAAACGATGACATGATCAGAGGGTGGACATCACCCCCTGGCCAACATAAGGTGGACAATAGCAACAGAAGAGTGTGCCAAACACTGGCAAGGGGAGACTGGCTATAATGTCCATAAGCCAGCCCCCAACAATACACTGCCTCCAGAAAGGGTTAATTCCCAAATCTATGTCAGCTGGGAAACTAGCATTCAGAACACCCGTTTATGGAGACACCTGAATCAAACCACCACATTCTGCCCCTGGCCCCCATAAACTGAAAGCCATACATGATGTAAAAGTCCCCATAGTTTTTTCAATTCCAATGATGTTCATACATCCCCAAAGTCCAAGATCTTTTAACTGAGCCATAATAACAAAAAATCCCCCCAAAACCCATAATGGCACAGTATAAACATTCACACTGGCTTTGGGAATAGCAAAGAAACATTCAGCCAATACAAGATTTAAAACAACCAGGGCAAACATCAAACTCTGTAGCTTCAAGTCCAACAACTCTAGTCAGTGACAAGTCTCCAAGTCCAATAATTTCTCAACAAGTCTCTGGCGTTCCAATTCTGCCCCTCCAGCTAGGCTACTCACAGTTCTGGAAAACTTCATTGGGGCCAGCAGCTCTCCTTGGCAGCCATATTGTGGTCCCAGCATCTCCACTGGGTCTCCACTGCAACCCACGGTCCATTCTTACAGCTCCATCAGGTCTCCATGCAGGCAATCCTCCTACACACTGCCCATGGCCATTTCCAAAACACAAGACCATGTTGCAAATTCAATGACCCTCTTTTCCTGCATTTCTTATACTCCATAATACCAGGTAGGGTGCCAATTTGTTAATCCCGGGGGGGAGGGGATAAAGCAGACTTTGAAGAACAGGACATTCCTTGAGCACTCAGGCCCCTTCAAAAGAGTCTACCTTCTTCCTGTTGCCCTGGTTCAGGTCAGCTGACCAATCTCAAAGGTTGTAATCTCTTAATTGTAGCTGACTAGACAAGAGTTTTGGCCCAAAGATTTAATTTCTGTGCCATGTCCCTCTGCTCACACCAGTCCATTTCTGCACACTGCAACCCTGCACAAGTTCTCAGGACACAGCCACAACAGCAAGCCTCTCACACAAACTGTTTCTAGCCCAGCCCAAGCAAAGCTTCTCTCTCTCCCTCATAAGGCAAACCTCATAGTCCATAATTCTTACTGCATTCAGGACTTTCAACTTTGACCAGAATAGTTCATCAAGCTGTATTTATAGCACTGCAAGGCATCTCTTAGGCCAAGGTTTCAAGTCCTTCCACATTCCTCCTGAAAATCAGCTCCAAAAGGCCAAAGCTACAGAGACAGGTATCTAGCAGCAATCCTACTCCTTGGTACCACTTTACTGTTGCAGTCAGGTTCACATTGCTGGTAGAAATCACCCAACCAAGAGCAGCTTGTGGGACAAAAAGAGGTTTATTTTGGCTTCCAGACTCAAGGGGAAGCTCCACAATGGCAGGGGAAAATGATGGCATGAGCAGAGGGTGGACATCACCCCCTGGCCAACACAAAGTAGACAACAGGAACAGGAGAGTGTGACAAACACTGGCAAGGGGAAAGTGGCTATAAAACCCATAAGCCCTCCCCCAACAATACACTGCCTCCAGAAGGTGTTAATTCCCAAATCTCCATCAGCTGGGAACCTAGCATTCAGAACTCCTAAGTTTATGGGGGACACCTGAACCAAACCACCACACCCTCTCAATCAGTCTCTCTTTTATTTTGATGCAAAATGATGGTTTTTGTCTACCAAGGTTGACAGGGCTGGTGTGAAATAAAATTTTACCCACATGACTTACGAGTTAGTAATTTATGAGAGGGGGGTGTCTCCTTAAAGAAAACGAGACTTTTCTTATCTAAAATAATGCTAGGAGTCTTGTTAAATGTTAGAAATTAACCTTAATATCATGGTTTTGCTTTTAGCCGACATATCAGGGTGTTGTGCACATTAAGTCTACTTCAGTGTGACCAACACAAGAGCCATGTGCCCTGGTGATGCTTCTATGACTCTGAGACTTTGCTTCACATTATGTTAAGACAACAACAAAAACCCTCTTAAAAAATAGAACCCCATTTGGAAACCAAAATAATAGCATCTAAGTGAGTTCTCTATGGCTATAGTACTGGTCTGTTTGACTACTCATAAAAATCACAGTCACAGGGATGTTTTTCACCATTGTTGATTAAATTGTGCCATTCGGTGATTCATGGGGGTAGGGGCCCTTTTGAAGTGAGCACTGGTTATTTGGAATTTTAAGCAGCAGTGTCATTAAATGATGTTTACCGTGCTCCCTGCAATGTCACTACCATGCTATGTCTGTGAGGCCACGTTGGGCTTGCACATCATAAATTCCCCTCATCCTAGGATTGTTACAGTGTGTAAGGAGAAAGCTCATTTCTGAACAATGTGGCCCACTGGGTAGGAAATAAGACTTGGCATGGCAAGTCTGTGTGGTCTTTGCCATGAGCAAGAACAATGCCTATTAAAATAGCAGAACTGGAGCCGGGCGTGGTGGTGCACGCCTTTAATCCCAGCACTCGGGAGGCAGAGGTAGGAGGATCACAGAGAATGACAGGTCAGCCTGAGCCAGAGTGAGACCCTACCTCGAAACCCCCCCCCAAAAAAAATAGCAGAACTGTGGCCATGTCCATGTGAAGGGCTGTTTAGGGCGAGCCGTCCTCTATCATAACCATGTGTGGGACAGTCAGCGAAGTAAAGCAAGGTCACAACCCAGTGTTATTGCCACAGAGTCATTCAGAAAAGATTGTCATGCTCTGTATACTATGTCTTAAAAGACTTAGAAGCATTAATATATCTTATGCAAATTTCAAGTCAGGCTGTTTAAAAGGCTGCTATGGTTTGAAGGTGGTTTGCCTCCTACTCCGAAACTCACACAGAAACTTGACGCTCCTGTGGTGGGACATGGAGCTTTGCCATGGTATGATGTGAGGTCCCACTTGTCCTTCCAACTTCCAGTGTCATGAAGCAGCAAGGGTCCCTCCAGATGTCACTGCCATTTCATGGACTTCCCAGCCTCCATGCCATGAGTTTAAGTCAACTTCATTCCCTTGTAAACTACCAAGAATTCTGTCATAGTGGATTAGGACTCAGATTTCAAAGGCAGCCCCTGTGCACATGGACAGATATGGACTATCTACAGGCACATGGGCGGGTTCTTCATGGCCATCCCCTTGAGAAGCATAGCTTAGAACAAAATCTGGGTGTCTCTAGAACACCAAATTTCACCCGAGCCCAATTATAGGTGTTATCAACATCCTAGCTTCCCAAATCTTGAACAGAAACACCGCCCGTGGTCTCTCATCCTGTCAGAACCCAGCCAATGACGAGTGTATAAGGAAAGGCTACACAAGATCACATATAAAATAGTTTATTACCATAATAAATAAACTTTTTTACAAAGACCATTTGTGCTTGTTTAAAAATGTTGATAAGGGGTCTCATCCGCAGAGGCCCCAAGCCACACTGGACACACTGGACTGGAGCTCCCAATAGCATCCTCAGCTGACCACAAAAATAGCCTTGGCTCATTTGCACTTCTGTTTATTCATGCTCATTTGGACAAAGTGACAGATGCAAAGGAAAAAGAAAAACCCAATCAAGGGTTTGGCAGGATTCAATGGCAAGTGTTCACGGAGAAGCCCCAGAGTGATGCGGTGTCCTTGCAGTGGAGCGCTGGGTGTGGACAGTCCCCAACTGATGCACGAATACAGCATCTGAATCTGAAGAGAACACATTCACGGGAAGGGTGCTTCATCTCCCGATACAGGGTCTGTGGACTTCTCCTCGAACAACTCGTGTGTCTGTCAATGACTCAGAAGAGACAATGGCTCTAAGAAAAGGTGAGTGGCAGATGGAGATGGCTCCTAACAGGTCTGGCACCTGCAGAGATTCAAGTCCTGTTTAGAGTTTCCAGAATGGGCAATCACTAGCGTGAGACTGAAATTTCATACAAAATGGACTGAAGCTATAGATAAATTCACATTGGCTCTGGTGTGAGGGAGTGACAGCTCTAGCCTCTTCACACCACCAGTTTCAGTCGGGAACAACAGAGAAGGATCTTCCAGGTGGAGCACATGGGGCTGGTGAAGGGACTTTTTACTGACACGAGCTAGTAAGAAGGCAATATGTGAAGCAATAAAAAGGACTTTGTGACATTAGGTAGGAGAGGCCATCCAGGGCAGGAGGGGCCTCCTTTCCAAGCAACACTGGGGGGGAGGGAGGAACAGACGATGGCAGCTCCATTGCAACTGCAGCTCCATTCGAGGGTCTTAAGGCTAAACTCTTAATTGTAAAACATAGCACGACCTGGTTGTCAAATGCACATCAGAGCCCTGCATCTATACCAGGGCTCCTGCACTGTCTCAGAGGACGCCTGTGAGATATTAGTAGCAGGATGAGGGTCTGCCTCCAGCTGATACTCGACAAAGTTGGCTCAGTCCTCACTCCAGTCTGGCCACAAAGGACACTTGGCTCAATACTCCCACCTCCCACATAAGGGCTCAGGAGCCAAAGGCCTGCTGGGGGCACAAAGTGGGGTGGAGGGTATTTTATTCTTTGCCCACTGTCTTCACTTTTGAAAGGGCAAAATTCTAAGAAAAGGGCTGAGAGGCCAGAAACAACACACACGTGAAGGCTGGGTAAAACGGGCCCCAGGAACCAGACATCAAGAAGTCAGAGCATGAAATGTGTTTGCAAAAGTTTGCTGGGGGCTGGAGGCCGAGCTCAGTGATGGAGCGCTTGTCCAGCATGGGCAAGGCCCTGAGCTTGACCGAGGCACTGCATGCAAAGGAGAGAGCTTTCTGGGAGGCTGCAGAAGCAGGCACGGCTTTCAAACCCGCTCTGCTGCAGCAGTAATGTGGTGAAGATGCTTCACTAATTGGGCAGCAGACCTGAGCTTTTCAAAATCCACCTCCCTTCTCTCCTGCAGCTGTCCGGCTGTGCCCAGCAGAGGAGCCGTCTGCAGGGTGTGGAACAGCAGCATGCATTGATGGAGTCAGCAAACCTGCCCAAAGGGCACAGTCTCATTGGCCATCCTGTTTCTTTTCCCTAGTCTGCACTCCACACGCCCTCAGTGGGGGATGATAGTGGGCCACTGGTCCTCAAGGCAGCTGTTAGGACAGCCACTGGGACAAGGAGTTTCCCTATAGATAGTTCTTGTGAGGATTGGGAAGGAGATCAGATGACCAGCATGTACTGACAACGATGCAACACATCACATGCATGTCCAAAAGGAAAACATCTCTATATTTCGGCATAATTTTTTGGAAGTCTGTTTTAAATGTGATGCCTAGCAACTAGTGTCTCCCAACTCCTCAGCCACTGGGTAGTTACAGAATGGTTAATACAGGAAGTGACAGGCCAGGAGTATCTGAAGTTTGTGGTCTTGCTTGGGACCCTTGACAAGTCCTTGCAAGGCTAGGTAGTTGGCACAAAGCAGCTTATGGCCCAGTGCATATCATAAAAGGAAAGGAGAGATGGGTTGGTTACTTTAATTTTTTTTCAGAGAAAACAACTGTAACGACAACTTGCTAAAAATACTTAAAGGGAGAAGAATAAAAGCCACTTTTATAGTGTTCTTTACTATCAGGGAACTCTTTGGGCACTGCACTCCAGAGATAGCAGAGTCCCCGGCAGGGTCTGAATTTCCTGTCATTGGCTCTATTTGCATTGACCTCAGTTTTACCTGAGCTTCATCTCTTGCCAGACAAGGAGCTTCCCAGGCCCCAGCATCTGTCATCTCAGACACAGGTGGAAGCTGGCAGGGAGCAGCAGGGCCTCTGTCTACCAGCTGGTGAGGGGCTAAGTGGGCCCATAAGGTTCTAGAAAAGTCTCTAGGAGTGGTTGCCCTGCCCTACCTTAAGAATAGTGGCTCCTAAACTTTATAAGCAGGCAACAAGTATGTTAGAGGAAGGGCTGCCTGGAATGTGTGGGGAACAGCTGGCAGACAGGATAACAGATATTTTACCACCTCTTCCCCAAGAGCCAGCTGGCAGCAGTTTATGTAAAGAGGCTGAAGGCCCTGGCTTTACCAAGAGGCAGGAGCAGGATCCTGTGTGCTACCATTTGGAATAAAATCCAAGTGTCTAAGTCTGAGATTGCCAGGGACCATCCGTGAAAAGCTTTGTATGTGCACACCATCACCCTCCCAGGGCCATGCATTTGGTACAGACAACCATGGGCCAAGTTTCAGGACATGCCGTAGTCACTGAGCAGAACTAAAGGGGGCCAAGGTGGTAAGCCCTAGACAAGAGGCTCAGAACACAGAATCTTTGGTAGGGCAGGTCTTGACCTGACAATTCCTTAGAGATGCTGGGGTTCAGAATCTTGACAGAAACCAATGCTAGCCAGAGGTGCCAGAGACGGGGTCACCACAGTGTGTCACAGGCCAAGATCAGAGGCTTGGACAAGTGCATGCTGTCACCTGCACTCTTCACCATCCTTCTCTCAAAGCTGTGGAGCTGAGCTTCCAGTGTGTTCTCTTTCCTGTCTCTGCTGTCACCCTGTGAAACCCAAGCCCTCCAACAACCTGAACCCAGGTAACTGAGGCAGTAAGGGTCCCTGAGCAGCATGCTGTGGGGGCTTGGATGGCACAGAGGTGCTCTGTAATCATGGCTCGGAGCTCAGCCTCCCTTCTGGAACACCTTTCCCATTGTCTTACTGAGATGTCTTGAAAACCAGGGCTTCATCGTCTTTCTCCAGCTCCTGAAAAGAATACGAGCGATCATGGTCCTGCCATTATTTTTGTTGTTCAGTAGGAAATAGATTGGCTTTCAAATAAGGCTGAGTGTGGCTCCCATATGTCCTCTAATGACCCCATACAGTGGACTAAAATCCCCATGAGAATCATAATGAACAGCACTTGCTACAATCATTTTTCTGAGGTTGTGTGTGTCTGCTTTGTCAGTTAAGTTACTCTGGGCTCACGCCCCTTCTTGCCGGAGCCACGCCCTGAGGAAAGCCAGAGGAACTCAGGAAGAGGTCCAGGAAGAGAAGCCCAGCAGTCTGTGCCCGGAGGCCCGCAGAGGACGCAGCAGGGCAGGGGCGCCCCTGGGCCTCCCAGCTTCCCTGTGGGCTGCTGCCTGGGAGCAGGCTGTGGCCCACACCTCAGACTCCTTGGCACCCAGGGCGCTCCCAGGCCCTCACTCTCTTCCAGGAAAGGGAACCTGAAGATCCTTCCGGTGGGTGCACAGCCCTTGCCTGCCGTTCCCCTCCACGGTCAGAGATAGAAGTGGAAAGCCTCTATTCTCCTCGTCCTTTAAGCTCCCCTTGTGACCTTATTACAAATGACAGCTGCTGTAGGACCACAGTTGATGTCAGTCACAGCTGGGGAATGTTGGAAGTCCCTGTGTCCCTATGGTGTCTTCGGAGGTCCCAGTGAAGGAGCCCAGCAGACTCTGTCCACAAGGGGTTCTCAGCACTCTCCCACCAGCCCCACAGGACTGCTACTCTTTTCTCGGTAGTTTAAATATTTTCTAAATATCATAGTGGTAAAAATATTTAAAACGAAGGAAAAACACCCTTAAGACACCATGCCCCTTCTTCCAAGTTGTGCAGACTTCGGACACAGCTGCCATCTTGCAGGGTGGGGCTCCATGCCCCCAACTTTTTCCAGAGAAGGCGTGAACGTCCACACCTGAGCCCCCGTCCCGCTTCCTCTATCAGGAAAAGCCTCCTTGGAAAACGGCTGCTCACAGGGGCGAGTGGTGGGGTGCAGTCGAGGGCAGGGGTGCAGGACTTGGTCTTTAATCGCTTTTGTTTTGTTTTCAAACCACCTTTCAGCTGGCTCCGAAGATGTCTCTCTCTGACGCTGGGGACTGGGGCCTCGACATGTCCAACAGCTCCCGGGGTGACAGCGAGGCTCTCCTGGAGGTCAGCAGCCCCAGGATCTCGGACAGCTGCTTCTCGATGCTGGTCATTTTGGCGTTCAAGGCCTTGATGTCCTCCTTCAGCTCGTGCTTCACCTCCAGGACGGTGGCCTGCAGCGTCTGCTCGGGGATGGGGTAGAACGAGTGCTTGACCTCGGCCAGGATGGGGCTCCGGTCCTGGGGGCTCCGGGCCTCGCCCGCGCTGTCCAGGCGCAGGTCGCTCTTGGTGATGCCGCTGTCGCACGAGTCGGTCTTCTTGAGCGTGGCGGCGCCCGCCGGGGGCACCTGCGTCCTCTCGGGCAGCGTCTCCATGGACTCGGCCTTGGACACCCGGCTCCAGTCCTCGGCCTGGCCGCAGGCCTCTCGGAAGCGCGCCCAGCCTCGGCGCCGGGCGCCGCCGTCCCCGCCGCCCGCCCGGGGCCCCGCGCTCTCCGAGGCCGGCGCGGGCGCGTGCAGCCGGGCGAGGTCCTGCGCCCCGGGCCCGGGCAGGGCCGCGGGCAGGGCCACGGGCGTGGCGGGGCTCTCGCGCACCGTGACCACGCTGGCCCTGGCGAGGCCGCGCTGCGCCGGGCCCGGGGCCCGCTCGGCCAGGCCGCCCTTCTCCACGTCGGGCTCGTCGGGCTCCCGGCCGCGCTCGGCCGCCAGCCGCGCCTCCTTCTGCTGGCGGAAGCGCTGGAAGAGCCGGCGCACCGGGTGGTCGGGCGGCAGGACCAGCGGCGCCTCGTGCTTGCGCTTCATCCGCTCCTCCTCCTCGCGCTTCACGTCGCTGATCTTCCGGAACACGATCTGCGGGGACACAGGGACACCGGCCGTTAATGGGAGCCAGGCTGCCCTCTGCCTCGCTGGCCACACAAGCCCTCGCCCCATTCCTTTTGACCCTGGCTCCTCGCTTCCCAGCTCTCATCACCATCATCCTCTTCAGATGCCAGCCTCACCCCCCCAAGCTGGGAGCCTGGGGCCCAAGCAACACCACCCAGCCCAGCACACTGCCCTCCGCAGCTTGGGCCCTCCTAGCCGGCCTGGGCCAGCAACGCAGAAACAGCAAGTGAATTTTTTTTTTTTTTAAATCACTTTCCTTCCCCACCTCAGCCTCTCCAGTGGAGAAGCCCTTGAACCTGTAAAACACAAGGCTCGAACTGGGATCCCCACGTACAAAAGTTGGAGCATCTCTGCTCAAAACCACGTGACGGGGCAAGAACGTTTAACCAACTTCCTGGGTGGGGCTGACCGCTGGGGCTGCCATGGCCCTCCACTGACCAGCCTTCCTAAGTGGCTGTGCCAAGGAGAAGCTAGTCTCAAGCGGAAGTTCTCCTTATTGAAATATTCCCTCCTGAAGGAAGAAGGAGGGAGGCTCAGGAGGTGCAGTCTGAAAGAGCTGAAACTTAAAAATGTCACAGGACCACGGGAGCAATTCGTGGGGAGTAGACTCTGCCCAGGGTTGACAGCAGTTTTCTATGAACTGAAACATACCCACCCGAGGGCCGGAGGCTCAAGAGAATAGAAGGGCAAGTCTGGGAGAGCTACAACTTAAAAGACCCCTCTCTAAGCTTATACCAAAGTTAGACAACTATTTGGGGAGAGACCCCACCACCGAGCTGCCTACAAGGCCTGCAGTGTGCCCAAGACTCTCCACTGTGTCCTACCGAGCCGCCTGCAAGTGTACAGTGAGTCCAGAGCAGCTTCCATGGTCGACACCCATGCTGGGGTGGGGGTGGCTCTTCAGTAACCGCAGCCGCCTTTGGGTCACCCATGCTCCTGTAAGCACCCCTCACCCTGCTCTGTAAGTTACCCCAATAAACTGATTGGCTCACCCAAACTGGTTTTGGTCCAATCGTACCACAGTCTGTCATCGGTGCCCAATCCAAGATGAACAGATATATGCTCGCTTCTCCCCAGGAACAAAGTTTCATGTGACAGTGGCCTACAGTTAACATGACCTTGAAGCCATGCTTGTAACAGGAATACATAATGTTTGGCAGTGTTTTGCAGTTCATGGGCACTTTAATGTTGCTTCATGTAGCCCTTATTTCAAAGTCATTATACCCACCTTATCCCCAATTTAGACACAATGACACCAAGATAAGAATGGCTGAACATCTCATAATAGACTAAGCTGTCTATAAAGGACTTGGGCCCAACCCATTGAATCCCAGATCCATTAGATAGTCACCGGGTGATGTGGACAACAATATTTCACTCATGCATTGGCAAGTCCAAAAACAAGACTCAGGCTGGCTCTGACCACACATAAGCCATCAACCCTGTGTGAAGCAACCCAGGATAGGTTTCTTTTATGTGGATGCTGGTTTGAGGACCAGTGGTACAGGAGAGAAGCCTATCCATCGTCCCCATCTGGAACACCTTGTACTCTATGCAAGACAAACCCTGAACCTGCCCCAGGACTTGGCACAGGCCTTAGGTCCCCGTGAAGCACACGTGGTAGTGTAACAGGAGCATGGCTTTGTAGTCAGACAACAGGTCCCAGTTCTAACCCCTCACCTCGGTGCGATCAGACATCATAGCTTCTGACCTTGGCTTCCTCCCTCAAGTAGGGGAATTCTGCTTTACATGCTGGTAGAGAGCTGACATGAGATGTCCTCCATGGAAACAAGGAACCCTCCTAGACACACGGAACACGACTCCGTCTCCCCACAGGGCCCTGGCCAGCACTCTCAGACGGCAGCACTCAGCACGATTTCACACAGAACCAAGTAAAGGTCACTGTGCAGGCCAGCATGGAGGATTCTGAGAAACGCACATCGCTTGAATCTAGTGGTCAACCAGCAACCCGTGTCAGGGCAGACGGGAGGCTGACACATCCAGTGTCAATCAAGCCCCTGCCACTGGTTGACTTGTCCTCAAGGTCACTGACGGGTAGATCTTCAGGCTACTTGCATGGGTCACCACTGGGCAGCACTTCTCCCACCTCTTCCCTATCTGTCCTTGCCTTGGGGGTAAGTCCCCTGGTTTGCCTTCTTCTGCCTCAGCCCTGCTTCATGAGCAGTCTAGACTTAGACCCCAGCCAGGGGACCTGGGGATCTTGTCCTCTCTTAGAGAACCAGGGAAACCCCAACTTCAGGAGGGTGGAGGGACGGTGATAGCAGAGCTACCTGCTCCCTCTTCCAAGTGCTCAGTGACAGATGACTAGCACCCTCGCCCCTGTGCGTGCAGCTCTCAACTCTCCAAGTCCCAGTAAAACAAGAACCAGCTCTGACGGCACCTCCTCAGTGAAGCCTTCCTTGGTGCCCCTGAGCTCCAAGTGGTCCTCCCGTCTCCCAGGGGACAGCCCCTGTGCTCACACTGCTCCCTTGTCTCTTCCTCCTCTAGCTGGGGTCCCCCCTGCTCACACCCCTTCTTTCAAGGGAACAGAAGGATGGTAGGACGGAGAGAAAGCACATGGGAACGGGAACGTGCCTGAAACGGATGATGGCTTCGAGAGCGGCCACTCTGCTGCTCACATGTCTGCAGCATATCTGATTCCTTTATAAAATATCCGCCTCCCCCAGCCACTTGTGCAGTTGAGCTAGGGTGGGTGGGTCTCTCCAGGGCGGGTGGGTTTCTCCGGGCGGTTTTTCTCGGGGGTGGGTGGGTTTCTCGGGGGTGGGTGGGTTTCTCCGGGGCAGGTAGGTTTCTCAAGGGTGAGTGGGTTTCTATTCTTTGTGAACAACGATCCCTGAACCAGGTGTTTGTTTCCATCCGTATCTATCCACTCTGAAAGCCTTCTGAGAACTCAGAACAGTATTCTGTGTCTATCATTTTAAATTTTATATTTTAAATGTTTACTTATCATCTGCTCTAAGACAGCTGGTATATATTGTCTGTTTTGCCCACTATCCCAGTCAGGTACCTAGGGTACCTCAATATGTATTTGTGGAGTCAATGAATGGAGACAGGTAAGTGTTAGGTACGGGGTCAGTGGGAGAATGCCTCTGGCCTGGGAACATGAATCACAGAAGCCACCGTGTTAGGAAAGGAGGGGCTTGGCTCAGAACCCACATGTATGCACCTTTGTTAAATCTCCACATCAGCGAAAACTTTGAGGCTTGAAATGAGCTGTCCCAAGAGTGGGGAATCACAAAACCCACCTGAACAACTACACAACAATTGTTCACGTGGGTTTACATGGGTGTAATGTGCATCCGTGACGGGTTCCCGGAAGTTGGCTACACCGTCCACGGTGCTCTCCCACCTCTAGCCACACTGGATGGTCTCAGGTCTGTCTCGGGACTGACACCGGCAGCATATTTGGATGTTAGCGGGCAGCCCGGCTCTGCCGAGGCCTGGGAGGAGTGGGAGTCTCCAGGGCTGCCTCTTCTGATGCCTCTTCTGATGCCTTTCGGCATCTTCTCTTCCCCAGTGTCCTCATGCTGTGACCAGAGGCTGTCCACACTGACATCACCGTCTTAGCCAACAGACAAACCGTCCTACCTTGAAGCGTTTCTGTATCCCTCCCCCTTGAGAATCCAGCATCCCTTCCCCAGGGGACCAGACCTAAGGAGCTCTGGCAGAGTCGTTGTGGCCTAGCAGCTCTGCTGCTCTGGGGTCCACGGGCTCTTTTTCTTGCTAACTTCAACTTCTGCTTTGAAGAGGCTAATCATGGAGTCTGCCCCAGAGGCAGCCTTGACCATGCATTCCGATGAGCATTTCAGACCTGAGGGGGCAGGGGTAGCTACGTGACTCATGACAGGACGAGATTTATGTCACCAGTACCAGCCACAGCACTCCTCCAAATGCTCACAGTCCCCTAGGGCAGGAATGAGCCTCAGCAGTGGTGGGCAAGACCCCAGCCCATTCCCCAGGAAGCCTTCTGTGCAGGTCAAGAGACCCCAGCCCATTCCCCAGGAAGCCTTCTGTGTATATCAAGAGACCCCCAGCCCATTCCCCAGGAAGCCTTCTGTGTATATCAAGAGACCCCAGCCCATTCCCCAGGAAGCCTTCTGTGTGTATCAAGAGACCCCAGCCCATTCCCCAGGAAGCCTTCTGTGTGTATCAAGAGACCCCCAGCCCATTCCCCAGGAAGCCTTCTGTGTATATCAAGAGACCCCAGCCCATTCCCCAGGAAGCCTTCTGTGTATATCAAGAGACCCCAGCCCCATTCCACAGGAAGCCTTCTGTGCAAATCAAGAGACCCCCAGCCCATTCCCCAGGAAGCCTTCTGTGCAGATCAAGAGACCCCCAGCCCCATCCCCCAGGAAGCCTTCTGTGCAGATCAAGAGACCCCAGCCCATTCCCCAGGAGGCCTTCTGTGCAAATCAAGAGACCCCAGCCCATTCCCCAGGAAGCCTTCTGTGCAAATCAAGATCCAGCCCATTCCCAGAAGCCTTCTGTGCAGATCAAGAGACCCCAGCCCATTCCCAGGAAGCCTTCTGTGCAGATCAAGAGACCCCAGCCCATTCCCCAGGAAGCCTTCTGTGCAGATCAAGAGACCCCAGCCCATTCCCCAGGAAGCCTTCTGTGCAGATCAAGAGACCCCAGCCCCATTCCCCAGGAAGCCTTCTCTGCATATCAAGAGACCCCAAGAGACCCCAGCCCATTCCCCAGGAAGCCTTCTGTGTATATCAAGAGACCCCAGCCCATTCCCCAGGAAGCCTTCTGTGCAGATCAAGAGACCCCCAGCCCATTCCCCAGGAAGCCTTCTGTGCAGATCAAGAGACCCCAGCCCATTCCCCAGGAAGCCTTCTGTGTATATCAAGAGACCCCAGCCCATTCCCCAGGAAGCCTTCTGTGTATATCAAGAGACCCCCAGCCCATTCCCCAGGAAGCCTTCTGTGTATATCAAGAGACCCCAGCCCATTCCCCAGGAAGCCTTCTGTGTATATCAAGAGACCCCAGCCCCATTCCACAGGAAGCCTTCTGTGCAAATCAAGAGACCCCAGCCCATTCCCCAGGAAGCCTTCTGTGCAGATCAAGAGACCCCCAGCCCCATCCCCCAGGAAGCCTTCTGTGCAGATCAAGAGACCCCAGCCCATTCCCCAGGAAGCCTTCTGTGCAAATCAAGAGACCCCAGCCCATTCCCCAGGAAGCCTTCTGTGCAAATCAAGAGACTCCAGCCCATTCCCCAGGAAGCCTTCTGTGCAGATCAAGAGACCCCAGCCCATTCCCCAGGAAGCCTTCTGTGCAGATCAAGAGACCCCAGCCCATTCCCCAGGAAGCCTTCTGTGCAGATCAAGAGACCCCAGCCCATTCCCCAGGAAGCCTTCTGTGCAGATCAAGAGACCCCAGCCCCATTCCCCAGGAAGCCTTCTCTGCATATCAAGAGACCCCCAGCCCCATTCCCCAGGAAGCCTTCTGTGTATATCAAGAGACCCCAGCCCATTCCCCAGGAAGCCTTCTGTGTATATCAAGAGACCCCAGCCCCATTCCACAGGAAGCCTTCTGTGCAAATCAAGAGACCCCCAGCCCATTCCCCAGGAAGC
Source organism: Orientallactaga sibirica (assembly GCA_036365145.1). Taxonomy (NCBI): domain Eukaryota; kingdom Metazoa; phylum Chordata; class Mammalia; order Rodentia; family Dipodidae; genus Orientallactaga; species Orientallactaga sibirica. The sequence continues at coordinate 4,232,692 of JAEOAD010002712.1, read as the reverse complement.
CTTCTGTGCAGATCAAGAGACCCCCAGCCCCATCCCCCAGGAAGCCTTCTGTGCAGATCAAGAGACCCCAGCCCATTCCCCAGGAAGCCTTCTGTGCAGATCAAGAGACCCCAGCCCATTCCCCAGGAAGCCTTCTGTGCAGATCAAGAGACCCCAGCCCATTCCCCAGGAAGCCTTCTGTGCAAATCAAGAGACCCCAGCCCCATTCCCCAGGAAGCCTTCTCTGCATATCAAGAGACCCCCAGCCCCATTCCCCAGGAAGCCTTCTGTGCAGATCAAGCTCTGGTTGGAAACATGGCTGTACAGTTCCCTTGGGGCTCCACAAGGCTTTGATAGGTGCTCTGAGGGGAAAATGGTTCCAACCCATGCATCACTGTAGGACTCGTCAGAGCCTTACCATGCAAACGTGCGTCATGAATGTCTACAGAAGACACGAGATTCAGCATGTCCTAATCTGTGTTTCCATGTCCTCTTTCAAATGAGGCGTGTTCCTCCAGAACACCCTCTGCATACTGTAAAAGTATATCCGATGTGGGGTGGGGCTCCCTCTGTGTTGGGGCATAGTCTCCTGTTCCATGTTCCATGGTGCCTTCTAACTTAATTGCTGCAGTTTGGAATATGGGATCTCCACTGTAGATGGACTGGATCTACAGTGAATGAACCTTCATTGGTCAAAACTCTAAGGCTTGGCTAACGGGGTCTGCATGATGTGGTGTCTGCTCAACTCTCCCGCCTCCAGCCATGCTGGACAAGTTCAGGTTATAGCAAAAAGACCAGCTCAACTTTTTGTTATGGATGATGGAAGAGGGCAAAATAAATAAATAAATTTTTAAAAAGACATCAAAGTAAAAAAAGCCCAGCTCACTTTGCCTGAAGCTCCTTTCAATCCATCTTCCACTTTGTTCCTTCAGCTTGACATCTGTGTGACCTTCAGGTCAATCATCTACTCCAGCAACTTTTCCTGACTCTCCTGACCCCAAGGTCAGAAAAGGCATCCTGACCTGATAGTGCCACACATACCTCCACAGCTCACCACAGCCATTCTGTCTGACATGTTGGGCATGGGAGGCCTATGCCGACTGGATACTGAAGATTTATTGCAAGGTGAGCGTGGACAGAGGGTGTCTCCAGGGATGGTCATTGTTCCTTATTCACCCATCTCAGCATCCCTCTGGGGTTGAACCAGCAGTGGCCCTGAGCCAGGAACCCTTTCAGAAATGGCCATTGAGCTAAACAGAATCACTGCCCCAGTTCTTAAACCACAGTTCTTTCTGAGTAACTAGTTTGAACCTTGTTTGGAAAGCCAGTCCCCCTGGGATCTGAGGTGAGGCAGGACAATCAGCCACCTCTTCTGGTGGCCTTAAGGAGGGCCCAGCCTCTCTCAATCCTACGTCCTTCTAGAGGGACAGCTAAGTGTGGTCCAAGGAGAGCTAAGTGTGGTCAAGGTCACCAAGGGCCAGGGTCCCGGGAATACAAGTAGAGGAAAGGCAGGCCCGGGAGGGGAATGGACCACCCAGTTCTCTGGTGGGCACTGGAACACGGACAAGGACAACTACCTAAAGGAGCTTCCTCTGTGGAATGACAATGTCAACCAATGTCAGCCTCCAGTACAAAGGAGGAGTGTCTAAAGTATGAGTCATTGAACACTATGCTGAAACATGAAGACGTTATCTTGTCTTCTACCAAATTCAGATGCATGTCCCCCACTCGAAACACTCAGAGAGCAAAAGAAGAGCAGACACTCAGAGTGGCCCCTGCTCTTCTGCTGATGGCCATTTTGTGACTTCTGGCAGGCCACACCCTTGGATGGATGGGATGGATGCTTCTTGAATCTGGCTGTGTCTCCAATGCACCTGGAGAATGGTCCCGTCAGACACAGGCAGGACCCCAAATTAAAAGCACCCCTAAGCTATCAGACACAGGCCCCGGTCTACAGAGAGGTCACAGCAGCCTGGACCCTGGGTGAACCTCAGGTCCCAGGAACCCACAGGAGTAAGGCCCCTTCCCCCTTCAGGGGTCGCAGTGAGCCTGGAACCCCACACAAATCTTGGGCCCCAAGACTGGCAGGAGAAGGGCTGCTCCCTCCTCCCAGCCCAGGGTGCCTGGACGTCCTGATAAGACTTAGGTTTCACTCATAGCCCTGTGACCTTTGGCCTTGGAAACTCTTTTTCTTTCTTTTTCAAAGTTTTTAATTTATTTTTTTATTGACAACTTCTTTAATTGTAGACAATATCCCATGGTACTTCTCTCTTCTTTGAAACTTCACTCTCCATCATATCCCCTCCCCCCTCAGTCAGCACACCCATATATTAATGCTACTCTCACTTTTGGTTAGAGAAGCTTCTCTTTTCAGATGGTGGCAACCTTGGGATAACTCAGAAGGCACCATGGTGCTGAGAAGAAGGGACAGAGGAGTGCTCAGCACTGAAACATCTTAAACCCACCTTCCAAGGCTCAGGGTCCATTGCGGAAGAGGGGGTGGAAAGAATGTAAGAGCCCAAGGAAGAGTAGGACTCCTTACAACATCTCCTCCAGACACAAAATGGCCTGGATATCCATGACCTCGCAGTGCCTGACACTACCTACACAAGACCATCATAATAGGAGGAAAAGATCATGGCATAGGAAACTCCTTATACAGTATCATCCAACAGCCTTTACCCAGCCCATCCTGCTACCCTATACTTCTTCTGCAACTACGTAGATCAATTGGCCCTCTCCCCATATGCCAACCAGGCATTGGCAAACAGCCTTTGAACCTACTAATCCCCTTGGGACCCTCTTCCCACTCTCTCTCTCAACTGCTTATAAAAACCCAGTTCCTTGTTGAATAAATGAGAGCTGTTCTCTGAAGCTGCCTCCCAGGTGTTTCTTCCCATCACACTCATGACCGTTCAAGACCCTGCTCCACAGTTGTCTGGGCACCCACGGGGAGCTGGTGCGCAATGGCCCCTTGAGGAACCAGGGACCCACATGATACCACCGAAGGGAACTCCACCAGAGACAGGTACAAAAGCAGTCTGTACAGCAAGCTCTGGGAACCAGCATCTGAGAACCCCAACATTGATGACCTTGAGGTCACTGCCACTCTGCGGTCCTGTGTGAGTGCTTGTCCTCATGAACAAGAGGAGCCAGAGCCTTCAGCAGGCTCGTAGTGCACCCACACTCCCACCCCTTCTGCATAGCTACCTTGACCTTGGGAGGGCTACCCAGTGAGTCTTTCAGCCTTGGTCCTTGAAGGGTTACTGAGAAGATGACAAGCCCTACAATCATTTTGGGTCCTTTTTCCTTGGCCTGCACAAAATGTTGGCTCACCAACTGGATTGTGGCAAACACTGCCAATAAATATAGAGTGAGCGCTTGCTGCCTGTGGCATCCCACGCAGGATGGGACTGTGTGACAACGGGGAGCCTGTCCTGTCCTCCCAGGACTGGGGTCCATGCTGGCATCGGCTCAGGCCAGGCTGAGTCACAGAACATCAGGAGGATGCGGTCTCCCCCTGAGATCATTACAGGCCTAGTGACGTAGCCTTCTTGATGGTTTCCTCAGCCACCAACCCTCCATCATAACCCTGCCTGGTTTTATGGCAGAGCATAAAACATGAAGATTAATGTACGGGACCATTTAAGAAACTGAAAATATGGAAAAATAAACTCTAGATGGGCTGATAGGACAAAGCAGTTGGTGGATTTAGCTTTTGGAAAGGCCACTTCTTAACCCACCCTGGTTTTTTGAGGAACCAAATGCTACATTTGTCCTTCAGCAGCATCTTGGACATGTGACTGCAAGAGAAGCCCCAGAGGGATGTAGCAGAGCAGGCCAGCCATAGTGAGCTGAGCCCGACTATGCTCCCAAATCTGGTGCTGGACAGGATGAAGGGATGCTGGGCTCTGAAGACAGATGGACCAACTCACAGCTAAAGCAGTCAGGCAAGCGGTAGGCTCACTGACTGACAAGTGTGAACACAAGCTTCAGGAGCCACTCGGAGCATCACAGCCTGCGGGCGTCAGGTTCTGCCTCTGTCAGAATGGATAATACAACCGGACCCTAGAGCCTTGGAAAATTATAGTGCTACCAGATAAACTCTTAAGAATTGTGGCTGACAGCCCATAGTTGCTCAGTAAAGGTCAATTTTGTTACTTGTGGGCGTGACCTTCGCAGTGATTCTAGGATGAGCTAGAACTAGGATAAAAGGTGAAGGATTTAGGCGAGGGTGTTGCATACAGGGAATGGCACATGTCCAGACCCCACATGCCTTCCAAGGCAGAACAGTGTTTCTGGGAAGGCAGTCCTGGTGGGAGGGGCTGCTGGTGGGGAATGCTCATGGAAAGGTGCCATCTCATGCCACCGTAATGGCATCCCTAAGAGGTTTGCATGGTCACTGTTCTCATTGTTCCAAAGATGCATGTGTGCCATGATGCCCCAAATCCAAGTGGCCAGTCTCTGCCCTGCCCATATTCTAGGCCATTCTGCTTAGAGAATTAATGTCTTGGGTTTTTAAAGAGAAGTAAAGCTTATCTCGGGATATGCCAGACATGTAGCTTACCTAAGTCCTTGTCCATCTCTGTGATTGTCAACTGAGGCCATTAGTGAGCCCTACCTTTGAGTGTGTCTGTGAGAACACGACCAGAACATTAACGGGGGGGAGGGGATATCCTAAAAGTGGGCACCAACTTGCCATAGGCTAAGATCCAGGACTGGAAAAGAACAGGTGAGAAGACAAGTGAGCCAGCCTTGCCCTTCTCTGCCTCCTGGTCACCGAGGTGTGAGCCAGCAGCCGCATGCTCCCGCAGCCACAGCCTCCATCCAGTTCCTCCCACTGCCACGGCCTCCATGCCGTGAAGGACTGTACCCTGGAGTCACGAGCCAAAACCAACCCTTCTGTCAAGTAAAAGAAAGTTACTGATACAGTCAGCAGTGTCTCTGAACAACTCAGGGGCAGCACCAGGAAGTACAGGTGCTCAGGCCTAGGAGAAGCAGGAAGCCGAGAAGCTGCACTGAAAGGGAAGGTGTAGCTGGCTGGTCTCCACTCGACAGGGTGGGAGGAATGACACGCAGCAAAACCTTGGGCCAGGCAAGAGGAGCTGTGACGTGACACGGGGATTTTAGTTATTGGCAACAATACCCTCCATGGAGGATGCCAAAGTCACCCAGTGACCCTGCCAGTCACTGGCGACCTCAAGGCACAACCTGGGTTAGGAGGAGCAGGAATGCACTGGGGTCCCAGGGTTTACCCAGGAAATTCTAGAGACATTGGCTCCAGTTGGGTGACTCGAGAGAGGCTCCCTCCCCCAAAGAGCCTCAGTGTTTTCCTCAGAGCCCATTAAAAGTGACAGATGGCTGCACTGTCCACATTAGCCAAGATATGAGCCCAGCCTAGAGATGAACAGGTACGGGAAATGTGGTATGTAGGCACAATGGGATTTTATTCAGCTATAAAGAAAATGAAGTTATGACATTTGCAGGAAAATGGATGGAATTGAGAGCAATACATGTTAGGGAAATAAGAACAAAATATAATAAGTGAAGTGATATATGTATGAAAATGCCACGATAAAAACCATTACTTTTCATGCTGGCTAAAAACAATTCATAAAAAAGCATGCTCAGACCCTGTGACCCTGCCAGGGTCACTTGGTGACCTCAAGGCAGTCAACCTGGGTTCCAGGAGGGGGAGGAATGGTGCACTGGGGTCCCAGGGTTTACCCAGGAAATTCTAGCCTTCCAGACATTGGCTCTCAGTTGGCCTTCAGTGACTGGGACTGCTGAGTATCCAGCCCCAGGCCATGGACCAAGGAGCCCTGGCTCAGCATGCACAGCCATCAGTGTTTTCCTCAGAACCCATCAAATGTTAATTGATCCGTCCTGTTCCTCTTGACAGCCATGGCTGCACTGTCCACATTAGTCAAGAAAGCAAGTCCGCTTGGACAGACTCAAAGCCTCATCTCTTCCGGAGCTCCCCCTGGGCACTGGGCTCACGTCTCCAGCACCATTCGGCCATGGCAGGTGCCCCTGGATTTCTGCTCAGGCACCTCAGACCCCAGACATTGCACCAGGGGCCAAGCTTGCCATTTCTTTGCTTTGTGCTTCCATGTGGTATGGTAGGCACAATGGGATTTTATTCAGCTATAAATGAAAATGAAGGGTTAAATGACATTTGCAGGAAAATGGATGGAATTGACAGAAGTTCTGTGGAGGCAAGCCAAGCTGTGCAGAGGACAGGAGCTCTGTGGAGGTAAGCCAGGCTGTGCAGAGGACAGGAGCTCTGTGGAGGGAAGCCAGGCTGTGCAGAGGACAGGAGCTCTGTGGAGGGAAGCCAGGCTGTGCAGAGGACAGGAGCTCTGTGGAGGGAAGCCAGGCTGTGCAGAGGACAGGAGCTCTGTGGAGGTAAGCCAGGCTGTGCAGAGGACAGGAGCTCTGTGGAGGTAAGCCAGGCTGTGCAGAGGACAGGAGCTCTGTGGAGGTAAGCCAGGCTGTGCAGAGGACAGGAGCTCTGTGGAGGTAAGCCAGGCTGTGCAGAGGAGGACAGGAGCTCTGTGTGGAGGGAGGAGCCAGGCTGTGCAGAGGACAGGAGCTCTGTGGAGGTAAGCCAGGCTGGCTGGAGCTCTGTGGAGGACAGGAGCTCTGTGGAGGGAAGCCAGGCTGTGCAGAGGACAGGAGCTCTGTGGAGGTAAGCCAGGCTGTGCAGAGGACAGGAGCTCTGTGGAGGTAAGCCAGGCTGTGCAGAGGACAGGAGCTCTGTGGAGGTAAGCCAGGCTGTGCAGAGGACAGGAGCTCTGTGGAGGTAAGCCAGGCTGTGCAGAGGACAGGAGCTCTGTGGAGGTAAGCCAGGCTGTGCAGAGGACAGGAGCTCTGTGGAGGTAAGCCAGGCTGTGCAGAGGACAGGAGCTCTGTGGAGGTAAGCCAGGCTGTGCAGAGGACAGGAGCTCTGTGGAGGTAAGCCAGGCTGTGCAGAGGACAGGAGCTCTGTGGAGGTAAGCCAGGCTGTGCAGAGGACAGGAGCTCTGTGGAGGTAAGCCAGACAGTCCCCCACTTGGTCAAAGGAGTTGTGTGGCCAGACAAGAGCCTGGTGTGGAACAAGACTGGCCATGAGAGTGCAGGAATGGGAGAGAGAGAGAAATAAAGAAAGAAATAGAGAGAGAGAGAACCCTGACTGTGGGGCAGGGGCTGGAGAGGACTTGGGGACTGGATGTAGCCAGGCAGCAGGCAAAGCTCCTCCACAAAACAGAAGGAGATGAGTAGGGATCCAGGAGGCCCCTGGAAAGACGAGCTTCACTGTTCACAGCAGGTGGACCACACGCTCCTATGCACCTACCATGCCCCACTTCCCCAGCCCCCACCCCCAGTTTTCAGTGATTTGGTCACGTTACATCCACAGTCAGGAAGCAGGGAGAGATGGGTGCTCACGCCCCTTTTCCACTCTTCTTTTTATTCAGTCCAGGACCCCAGCCCATTGGGTACTGCTGTTCACATCCAGGCATGTCTTCTCCCCTTAGTTTCCAAAATAGTTCACCAAAGACTCCATTCTACACATGAGTTTTTCCTAGAGTGATTATAAACGGGCATAAAGCATCAACCAGATCAGCAAGGCCAGCAGCTGGGACACAATTATGATTGATTTCCTGAATGTGGTGTCTGTCTGTCTGTCTGTCTGTCTGAGTCGGGCTTATTTCACCTAACATCTGACTTCTCTGTCAGATCTTTGTGCTGATTGCCAGACAGTTCTCAGTACCCCACCATCTCCATGCTAGAACTTTCATCAAGAATCTCAGGTGGATGGTTTTCACCCAGGGAGTCCAGTACTCCTGGGAGGGCAGGATGATGGTTGATATTATCAGTTTGAAGGACTTTGGAATCACCATAGAAACCCATGGTGGTGGTTTGAATGTAGATGTCTCTCTTAGCCTTAGGTATTTTTGATTAAGCTTCCTACTTAACCTTCAGCAGGCAGAGCTCTGCTGGAGGAGGTGTGTCACTAGGGCAGATCTTGATCTTTCTGCCGTGATGAAGCTTCCCCTGAAATCGGTAAGCCTGAAATAAACCCTCCCCTCCCATCAGCTGCTTCTGGCCCTGTGTTTGTCCAGCAACAAGAAGGTGACTGCAACACATACCCTTGGGTATGTCTCTGAGCGAGGTTTATCTAAGGGGGAAAGCTGTACCTGGATGTGAACAGCAGTACTCAACGGGCTGGGGTCCTGGACTGAATAGAAAGAAGAGTGGAAAAGGGGCGTGAGCACCCATCTCTCCCTGCTTCCTGACTGTGGATGTAATGTGACCAGCCACATCAGCCTCCCACCACCAGGCCCCCACTCCATGATGGACGGGGCTGCAGTTTCCTTTGCATTGCTGGGACAAACCACCCAACCAAAAGCAGCTGAAGGGAGGAAAGTTTTTAAATTTTTTTTGGTGGGGGGCTTACAGTCTTGAGGGAAGCTCCACGACGGCAGGGGAAACACGGTACAGGACAGGCTGCACATCACCTCCTCGCCAGCATCAGGTGGAAACAGCAGCAGGAGAGTGAGCCAATCTCTGGCCAGGTAGGAGGGCGGACCACTATCACACCTCTAAGCCCACCCCCAACAACACAGGCTAGGCTCCACCTCCCAAACTGCTGTCAGCTGCGGACCAAACGTTCAGAACACATGAGTTTATGGGGTCACCTGATTCAAACCACCTCATTGCTCACACAAACTGCAAGCCAAAATGAACCCTCCTCCCTCAAGTTATTTTTCCAAACACTTTGTCATAGCGATGCAAAATTCACCAATACAGCAGCTAAGTGGGAGAGCTAGGTGGAGCGTGGCCCTGAAGAAAGCCCATAAACCCAGGCTTATTTCATTTTCCTTCTGCCTACTTGCCAAGGACTCAGCACTCTTCAGAGAAGGTTCACAGGGATTGGGTTAAATTAGCTGGGACAGCCAGAGCAGAGAGCTGATGGTCCCAGCTGTCCCTTCCACCCCAGGAAGAGGTCCCCTTCCTGATGAAAATCAGCCAACAAGTGAGCCAATTAAGGCGTATTAGGAAGTGACAATCCAGACATCTTTCTATAGGCAATGGCTGCTATAATTAGGTTCTTATCCAAAGCCACCTGGAGGCACAAACACACCAGAGGCTGACAGAGCACCAGCAGGGGCAGGCACATGACTGCTGTGTGTGGGGATCGGGAGCTTCGGTGCTGCGGGCAGGACTCACAAATGTCAGCTGCCACATGTCCTGCAGAAGGCACAGGTGCCAGCCCCACAGTCTCACCTGGACTCCTGTGGGGGAAACCCAGGCTGGGGACATGCTTGGCCTAGGGTCTCTGCCTTTCTCCCACACCCTGTATGCTCGTTCATTGTTTTTCCTTATTCTTGTGACTTTATTTTTTTATGGTGCTGTGGGGTGAACTCAGGGCCTGACATACATTATGCAAATACCGTGCCATCGAGCCACACCCCCAGCCATGCCATCTTTCCTATGTGTTTCAGGTCTCAGTTTGCTTGTGTTTATACGCTGAGAAAATCCTCTTCTAGCCCGACTGTTGACAAACCCTTTCTATAGAAGTCCTCTGAGCAAGTATCTTTGGCTTTGCTGGCCATGCCAAGCACACTACGCAGCACTACCACTGCAATGAAAAGAAGCCAGACACTCTATAAGCAAATTCACAGGAGGCTCCAATGACGTTCTGGTGACAACCAGGCAGGGGGCGGATTGGACTGAGGTGATTACTAACTGATGACCTACTCCATGGCTTGTCTCTTCAACAGTTTTTTTATTTATTGGAAAGGAGAGAGAGAGAGAGAGAGAGAGAGAGAGAGAGAGAGAGAGAGAGAAGACACAGAGAGAATGTGCATGCCAAGGCACATTGCCAGTACAAACTCCAGAGTTATGTGTTACTTTGTGCATCTGGCTTTACGTAGGTATCGGGGAATTGGATGGCTGAGCCATTTCCCCAGCCATCTTCATCATTTTTTATGGTCCTTTTTTTGTACCCAAATTTGTCATATAATCAGGTTTCCTTAACTTATTATGTATCGTTTGTATTATTCATAGCCCATAGATAAGGATGTTGGGGCCCAGAGGGGGAAGCAGCTTACTGAAACGTGAACTCTGGGATCTGATAGGCCTGTCACTTATTGTCCATGCTTGGGAAAATCCTTTGTTTGTTTTTTAAACATCTATTATGTGCTTATCAATAGTATTTACTATGCATTGAGACACATTAATTCTTTTCTCCCCTGGAGATACGTTTTCTCTGTTCCCTGGCACCAGACCCAGTGCCTCCTCCTCTGCTCTCCTGGGGCTGTTGCCCTCTCCTTCTTGGTTTTCTCCTCATCTTGTTGACGTGTGCCCTCTAGTACTTCCGCAAGAATGTCAGGAGAATCATGAATCCCTCATTCTTAAAGATGCTTGTGCCTTTTCCTTCCCTCAAAAGTTTGGTGTTGCATATGCAGGTTGCATATGAACGGTCCCCAATAGTTCATGTGTTTGAACACCTGGTTCCCAACTGGTGGTGCTGTCTGGGGAGGTTGTGGGATCTTTAGGGTAGGGAAGTAGGTTGCTGTGGGGCAGGCATATGGATGGGTAGGCCAGGCCTGGTTCTAGATGGTTCTGTTCTGATCAACCGACTTGTGAGCAAACAGCTTCATGCTCTTGCTGCTGAGTTCTGAGTAGCCATGAACTCTGCCTGCCTTCCCTGCCATACCGGACTGAACACTCTAAAATCATGAGCCCAAGTCGACCTTCCACTGCTGAGTTTGCTTCTGTCAGATATTTTGTCACAGTAACGAGAACAGTAACTATGATGGTATATATGCCGTTGTGAAAATATTGATCCTCTAGCTTAATTGATCTATGTTGTGACTGGGCCTTCCACACCAGGCATAGCTTGTCTCTCTCCGGAAGTTTTAGGATGTATTCATTTATTGCCCCAGAAGTTCAAGAAATGCACAGCCACACCCTGTGACATGGAACGTTGTTTACTGCAAAGGCTGGACGTGGACACTGATGGCCCTGCAGTCTGAGCGTTCGTTCCCGCTGTTCATCCTGATGGCTCTCTTCCCGCACTGAGAGCGCTTCCTCTCCTTATGTTCTACCTGACGACAAAGTCTTTGAACCTCCATGGGTTGAAATGTGGCACTAACTAACTGTCTAACTGTGTTACATTATTACCTAGTTCACCCCTTTCTTTCTTTCTCTTTCTTTCTTTCTTTCTTTCTTTCTTTCTTTCTTTCTTTCTTTCTTTCCTTCCTTCTTTCCTTCCTTCCTTCCTTCCTTCCTTCCTTCTTTTTTCTTTTCTTTTCTTTTCTTTTCTTTTCTTTTCTTTTCTTTTCTTTTCTTTTCTTTGTCTTTTTATTACCTTCTGATTTCTCTAACTCTCTCTTCCAGGCTTTGTGTGGTTTCAAATTTTCTGCTACTCTATTTTTTAAAACATAAACTTCTTTGTGATTTTTGATGGCTTCTTTTCTAGCAGACTGCTCTGTTCCACGGACGCGTCTATTTTATGTCCTCATCTTAGGCATTTCCTTTGGATCCCTCACTCTCTCTAGTCACGATGGTGGTGAAGAACTGGACAGCAACATGAGGAAGAACGGATCTAGACCCTCTTCTCTCACCTGACCAGAATTCAACTCCAAATGAATCAAAGACTTGAACGTAAGACCTGAAACTGTGAAAGGACCAGAGGAAAAAGAGGAAGAACACTCCAAGATACAGACACAGGGAAAGACTGAATAAAACCCCAATGGCCCAGGGCATTAGACAAACACTCAACCAATAGGATCTCCAGAGACTAAAAAGCTCCTGTACAGCTAAGCCACCAACAGAGTTAACAGAGACAGAGTTCATGGGAGACAATCTTTGCCAGCTATACATCTGACAGAGGTTTAATATTCAGAACATACAAAGAACTCAAAAAAAAAAAAAAAAAAAAACTAAGCAATTGAAAAAAAAAAATCAATCAACCCAGATAAGAAATAGGGCAGAACAGAGAGTTCTCAACAGAAGAAATACAACTGGCCAATAGGCATTGAAAAAAATGTCCAATATCTGCAGCCATCAGGGAAATGCAAACTAAAATGACTGTGAGATTCCATCTCACTTGAGTCAGAATGACTATCCTCAAAAAATCAAATGAGGAACCAAAAAAAAAAAATTTAAGAGCTGGGCGTGGTGGTGCACGCCTTTAATCCCAGCACTTGGGAGGCAGAGGTAGGAGGATCGCCATGAGTTCAAGGCCACCCTGAAACTACATAGTTAATTCCAGGTCAGCCTGGGCCAGAGTGAGACCCTACCTCGAAAAACTAAAAAAAAAAAAAAAATCAAATGAGGGCTGGAGAGAGGACTTAGCAGTTAAGGCGCCTGCCTGCTAAGCCTAAAGAACCCAGTTCTAATCTCCAGGTCCCACGTTTAGCCAGATGCAAAGTGACGCAAGGGTGAAATGCCACACTTGCCCACAAGGGGGCGCACGCATCTGGATTTCGTTCACAGCAGCTGAGAGGCTGCTGGCGCGCCCATCTCTATCTGTCTCCCTCTCTCTCTGTCTGTCTCTCTCTGTGTCTCTGTCCAAAAATAAAAAAAAATTTTTAAAATTTTAAAAAATCAAATGACAACAAATGCTCAGAGGGAGTGGGGAAAGAAGAACCCTTATCCACTGTTGGTGGGAGTGTAAGCTCATACAGTCACTATGGAATTCAGCATGGAGGCTTCTCAGTAACATAAAAGATAGACCCAAGAACTACAGCACTCCCCAGCATATACTCCATAGACTGTACTCTTTACTACAGAAATACTTGCTCACCATGTTTATTGCTGCTCTATTCACAGCAGCTAGGAAATGAAATATGCCCAGTCCATCAACTGATCGATGGAAAATGAAGATGTGGTACATATACACAATGGAGTTTTATCAGCTGAAAATAAAAATGAAATTCATAGGAAATGGGTGGATCTGGAAAGAATTATACTGAGTGAGTGAGTGAGATAACCCAGCTCAGACAGACAAACACTGCTTGTCCTCTCTCATATGGGGATGCTAGCTGGAAACAGATTTTTCTGGAAGTTGCAGTACGCACTCTTGGTTAGAGAACTAGAACTAGAGAACTAGAACATCTTTTTATAAATATCTGTGAGTACCAGGGTGCCCCAAGACTCACCAAAATGGCAAGGAGAGAAAGCCAACTGCCTATCCCTGGACGGGCCAGTCATCTCCACCACCCCCCGCCAGGGCCCAGGAACCACCGCAGAGGAAGTAGCAGATTGAATGTGAGGGCTGCTCGCACTGCTAGTCAGAGAACCTTCCCTGTGCAGAGGGCAACACCGAAGGAGATTTCTACCATGCCCTCCAAATCTGAGGGGCCAGAAAGCAGGTAGCTACAGGGTGGAGGGTGCACTGGGACACTGCTCTCCCAACATGAACCCACTGGTGATGACTGACACCCCACCAAGACCTGCACTCTTCTGAGCCCCAGGCATTCTGACATGGAAGATGGAGGAGGACAACCAGAATGAGACAACAAAACAGTGGAAGGGCTATCCTGAACGAGAAGGTTCTTAGTGGCTAGGGGCGGGCAGTGGGGACAAAATAGGGCAACATGACACTAACATGACCCACTATGCTCATATATTAAGTTCCCAATTAAAAATTAAAAAATTACAGACCAGTGGATGGAGCTTAGTGGGTAGAGTGCTTGCCTAGCATGCATGAGGCCCTGGGTTCCATGCCCAACAATGCATAAGCCAGCTGTGCACATCTGTAATCTTAGCACTTTGGAAAGTGGAGGCAGGAGGATCGCAGTTAAAGGCCAGCCTGGGCAACATTTGAGACATTTCTGCCTCAAAGAAGAAAATCAACCACAGAAAGCTCCAATGGAAATTGAAATTATTAACACACTACTTCTTTTTGTTATTTTTGTTTATTAGCATGATTATATATTGAAGTAAAATTAAGAATAAAAGGGGAGAAATGGAAAGAAAGGGTTGGAGGACGGGAGGAACCCTATGGGGCTCTATTACCCGACAGGACAAGGCCGCCTCACTCAGGAACTCACAGTATCTGCATAGGCTGGGCCTGCAAACATTCTGTTATGATAGGAGAGGGGCCACCCCCCACCCCGGAACTAATGACAGTTAATGGTTGCTAAGGGAGGGGAAGTCACTCTCTTCCAGGGACTAGCCACCGATAAGCGGTGCAAAGAAGCTGTGGTATAGTGAGGTTAGGGGAAGAAGAGAGGATCACAATGCAACACGTGTATTGTGAAAAATCCAATAATAATTTAAATAAATAAAAATAAGTAAATTATTAAGAAAAAGCTCTGATATTCCATTACTTAACATGGACACAAATACTAGCAGCTCCCTCAGTGGTGCCAGGGGTTGTTAACAGTACCTGCCTTTGATGTAGGGCGGCTGTGAGGATGAAAAGCCCGCTGATCACATGTAAAGTGCCTCTCTCACACAGCGCTCATGTCCTAAGGCTGCCTATAACATTATAACACACGAGGTCATGCTGGCAGGCTTCCTTCCTGGGTGTTGCTACAGAAGGCAAGATTGAGTGCTGCCCTCCTAACTCCACGGGCTCTCCCGGGATGGAGCTCTGTGTCTCTCGAAGGGCCTGGCAGGGGCAGGGCACATAGCATGCCCTCACTAAGCACTGGTGTGAAGTTCCTGTCGTCTTGGGTTGGAGCCCTTACTGTCTAATGTCGTCAACTGGTCCAGGCCCCAAAGCAGGAGGACTCAGGCCAGCAGCTAGAGAGAGCACCCGGCAGGCAGAGGATGGTGTGCAGTCATGGTGCTCCAAGTGAAGTGGGGGGAGCACCCTTGTCCTCTGACAGCCCTGTGAGAGACACCGTCACTCAGGAATCACCAGACGCTGGCGTGGTTTAAGGAAGCAACGCCCAGCAGGGAGCACCCTGGGGCAAGTAGACAGGATAAGCGGTCTCAATGGGTCAAGGGTGGGAAAGGTTCTGGGGCCACAGGAGACCACGTCTCAATGCAGGGGCCTTCCTGCCGCTGTTGGGAAGTCTAGAGGAAGGGAGAAGCAGCCCGCCCGGTCAATAGGAGGAGGCCTGTGGCTTCCTGGCCATTGAAGTGTTTAGGTTTTCCTCTCCATTCCCAATAACAATCTCCACATGGGGAGATTAGAGTCCGGGCTGACTGACGCCGCCTTTCCGCCAGCCACTCCCATCTCTGCTCCTCCTTCAATTCCTCCAGGAATGCTAGAACCAGGCGCCCCTGGAGATGTCACTTGTGTCAGGACTCTGTCAGCAGGCCAGTGACCCCCAAAGCATCCTGCAGAGACAACTACGACTCCTGCCTTTGTTAAACACAGGCCAGCTGGGGGTTGTGGCTGCTTGTGACTGACACGAGCCTGGCACGCACAAGGTCTCCTTGAGACTGTGCAGGGGGCAGGTATTTCTCCTCTGTATGTATGACAGGGACACAGAGGCCAAGTGACACAAGATCCCTGGCCCTAAATGATCCCTAAATGCTATTCTCCCTCCCTCCCCCCGCCCCTGCCACTTCCCTCTCTTGTCTACAGAGCTACATCTCAGCTGCCAATTCTAGAGTCAATCACCTGATGGGCAACTTTATACACACATACATAATTTTGTCTGTTTTCGTTCAATCCAATTCCACTGGCCGTTTCCTTCTCAGACATGGAGAAGAGCTGGTCAGGACCCTTTCTTCCTAGGTACTTTTGCCTGTTAAGGATGGCAAATGGTCCACCAGAGCCTTCTGCCTGCCCTGTGACAAGCCCAGCTCTGCTTTCCTTCCCGGTCAGCTGAGGCGCAGAGCTGCAGAGGAGTCTTCTTTGGCGAGGCAGAGGTGGGCAGTGTGCGCGGTCTGCTCCGGAGAAGGGAGCTGATCTGGGCCCCGAGAGCTCTGAGAGCCGGACTTCTTCATCCTCCGGCTTCTTCCACTTCTGCCAGGCTGAGGAGGGAGGACGCCAGGACAGGGGCAGGCCGGTGGCCCTGTCCCTGGTGGGTTAAGTCCTTTGACCTGAGCCTCCAGTCTGGACTCTCCTGAGGCTGCCTGTGCTCTGCTCATCGGACTATCTTGGAACCAGCAGAGTGCCCAGCAGGGTTGGGGGTCTTGGGCCTCTTCCTGGCTTCACATGGCCAGGCTGAGAGCCTTCTTGAGGAACGAGAGTGCCAGAGGCCCAGGGCCTTCACCACAACACCCAGGACCGAGACGTCGGGTGGCTGTGGGGACCCGGGGAGCTGAGCTCTAGTCCAGAGAGCCAGCCTGGCCCAGAAGAAAATCTCGGGTTTCCAGAGTTTCCATGTTGTGCCTGGTGTGAGGCTCAGAAGACAGACCTGCAGGCACGGGCCCACTGACAGATCTCCGAAGCCCCAGATCTTTGTTCCCTGGCCCTTCCCCTACAGGATCAGCACTTCCCTTTGCTGGAGCCCCAAGTCGAAGTGCTCCTCTTCCGGCCAGCAACACCACCTCTTCCTTGTTCCCTACTCCCGGGTTAAACAGAGCTGGGCACCCCACTCCTTTCCAGCCTGCTCCTTTAGCACAGCACCCAGAGCAGTATTCTCCACTGTAACATCAACTAGCGAGGCAGTGACCAGCACTGACAGCCAGGCACACCCCACGCCCCTACAGCTTGTGTCCTGGATGACCCCTGTGATGCCCCAAGGTGGCTCCTCTCACTGGCCCCATTTTACAGAGGAAGAAACTGAGGCTTGGACAGGTAAAAAGGAAGTACTTAAGCCAGTATTGCCTCTAGACCCTGTCCTTCCACCTGTCGCTTCTGTTCCTCCACACTGGTCTCATTCATCCGGGAACTCACCCTCTTGTACATACAAAGCCGTCTGCAGCAAACCGACTCACTCAGCTTTGGCTGTCAGTCCTGCGGCCCCCAGACCGCAGACCTGCCTGGATCAGGAGTATTCTATGGGGGGCTTGCTGAGGCCCAGTGTGCCGAAGCCCCCAGCAACAGTTCTCGGCAGCAGTACACAGCTTTAATATTTGCAGCAGCTTCTGCACTGGGAAAAGTAAAATCTACCACATAATGAGCAAAACGCTCGGAGGCAAATAAAATTGACCTCTGCTTCAGCCACTCTTTGGGATTCTGTAAGCAATGGCTGATGATTCAGCTCTGACTTGATGGGTGCTGAGGATTTAACTGAAAATACAAATTTCCAGGGCTGGACGAGGCTGTGTCACAGATAAGGACACAGGTCCAGGAGGGCCAAGATGCCCTTCCAGACCCTATAGCAAGAGCAGACAGCCTGGCCTGGGAGCCACGCCTTCTGAGCCGGAGCCCAGGTCTCTGCTCACACAGGTGCATGGCGGCACACATGCTTGGCACTGTCTGAGCTGAACACAGTGGCTACTTCTCCTCCCCACTCGTGCGGCCATCTTCCCTTTGCAGAGGACAGAACTGAGCTCCCTGGTATGCTAGCAAGTGACTCAAGAGCCCCCAGGGCTGGGGAAGGCTCCGAACTGCCACTGCTTTGTGCCCACAGCTCACCTTGACAAACATGTGCCAAGCAAGGGATGCCAGGCATGGCACCAAAGGCTGGTGCAGAAAAGGAAGTCTCGATCCAACTCTTAGGAAAGCCTGGTCCAGGAAAAGAGCAAGGATGTGTAGGTATGTGTGTGTCTTTGTATGTGTGTATGGGTGTGGTGGTATGTGTCATGCATGTGTGGTAAAGTGTCCATATGGATTTGTGTGTATATATGTGTGTATAAGGGGTGCTAATACGTATATATCTGTGTGTGAGTGTACACATATACATACATACACATATGTGTATGAGAGTATGTACAAAAGTGTCCATATAGATTTGTACAAGTTCATGTGTATAGAGGGGTAGCATGGATATACATATAGGTCTGTATGTGTGTATGAGTGTGTAAATGGGTGTGTGCATGAGAAGTGTCTATATGTATGTGGATATATGTAGGTGTGAATAAGGGGCATACGTATATATTGTTCTATATATGGATGTGTATGAGTATGTGTCTAGGTGTATACATGTGTATGGGTGTGTGGGGAGTATGTATATGTATTATGGGTATGTATGAATAGGGTGTGCATGTGTATGTGGGAGTGTGTGTGCAGATGTGCGTGTGTGGGTGTGGATGCACATGCAGGTGGTGACTGGTGGAAGAAAGCATTGAAGTCAATTTCCCACATATCCCACTGCTGGACCAGCATCCGAGAGACGTGGTAGAGGTGACTAAGTGTGCCTGTGCCCAGGATGGCTGGGAAGAGAAGGCGGGCAGCCTGTGGGTGGACAGACTCTCCTATCCCACCCCAGGACCACTTCTGGCCCCGCAGTCCCCCAGCCCTGAGAGGCACATGAGGCTGCCTGTGACGGACCAGCCTGGCGTGACCCACAGTCTCCTCCCAAAGAGAGCAATTTACATGAAGAGTTGTTCAAGGACAGGGACGGCACCCAACTACGGGCAGTCAAATCCCCGGCCAGGCTCTGCTCAGCTCCTCACACTGTTCTTTATGCTCAATACAGAGGCCGCCTGGTGGCTGGTTTTGAGGCAGAGCTCAGGTGATCGCTCCTTCAGTAAGCTGCTGGCTGCGTGGGGTCGGGCTGGACTGTTGTTACCTGGCTGCCACCTCCATGCCCCATCTGGAACATTTGCTCAAAGCCCCTCAGCACAGCTGGGCCAGGCCTTCCCTGCAGGAGCCTATCAAGGGCCATCAATGTGTCGGGTCCTGGGGACGGACTAGAAGCACCTTCCCTGCTGCCCCTCAAAATGTCAGCTGAGCCTCTTCAGGCAGACAGAATTGTGACAGACTGCCAATGAGTCTTCTCTCCTCCCAAGCCATCTACTCCCAAGTGCATCAAGCTATGGTGCTGGTACGTGATCCAGGTTTTTGATGAGTCTGGATGCAAGAACGCAAGCAGGGCACATTCATGCATCCCACAGACACACAGGCACAGGGCACTATGTCCACGCACCAGCCACTCCTGGCCTCCCTCTCCATGCAGACTCCACGTGCCCTTCAGCCCCATCTTGAGCCCATTGAAGCTCTGCCCTTCACCCCTCCATAGGCTGAAGCATACCACTTCTTCCTTGAAGCCCTCCCTGATCCTCCAGCTGCAGAAGCACAATTTCTGCATCTCTGATATTTACATTTGCACTTTCCTCACCCTTACTGATCTGTCAGCTCCCTGGGGCAGGATTCATGTCAGCTTCCCCCAAAGGGTGAGCAGGTGCTCAATCAATGTCAGATGGACGAAGTCAGCCTTCTTACATGGACACGTGCCAAGGGAGGCTCTGCTCGGGCTCCTCCTTTGCACCCCTCCTCCTCCTGCACACCACTGGTGCGCCGCCTTGAAGGGTGAGAATGTCTCTGCAGCCCTGAGAGCCCGGCCTCTTTGCAAGAATGTGAGGCCCAGAGAAGAGACTCCCCCTGGGTCCTTCCTCTGCATGGACAGGAGGAGGGGCAGGTGTTTGGCTTTCCTGTGCCCCTTCCCAAGTATAACTGAGGCCTCTCAGCATCCAGATCTCTCAACCTCCCCACCCCTCTCTCTCTCACACACACAGCTCTCTGAGACTCTCCTGTCCATTCACAGAAACTGGTTGCCTGAAAATCTTGAGTTCCACCACAGAACATTTCCTTTCTGTGCCTGGATGTTTAATGAAGCAGTAAACTTCGTGAGATCTTATATTTACAGAGTTGGCCATCATGACCCACTTTCTTATTTACAGTTCTCATAAACTGACCCTTTAAACTTGCTGCTGAATCTCGGCTTCCATTCAGTCCCTTTCCTCTTGCAGGGGAACTAAGTGGAACCTCCAGGGGGGATTAGCTGAACCCCTCCCCATGCGTGGATTCTCCTCAGCCCAGGCACCTCTCATGTAGTGCTGGGGAGACAATGCTGGTGTGTCTGGGTGAGTCTTGGGGAAACAGCCCACAGCACACAGGGGATCTGCATCACAGAGTTACTGTGTAAAGAAGTCCCCATCACGTGAGCATCACATCATACATATATTCTTACCCTCACTTTACAGAACAAGAAATGAGTCCCCAAGTAAATGTGATTGGTTGAAGACTGCATAGCTAGTCATTGGTAGGCTTTATGTCAGCTGTCCTCAAGCACAGCCTCCCTTGGTCACATATTTTTTTAAGATTTTAGTTTTATTTATTTATTTATTTATTTATTTATTTATTTATTTATTTATTTATTTGAGACAGAGAAAGAGAGAGAGGGAGAATGAGAATGGGCACGCCAGGGCCTCTAGCCACTGTAAACGAACTCCAGATACATGCACCACCATGTGCATCTGGTTTATGTGGGCCCTGGAGAATTGAACCGGGGCCCTTAGGCTTCACAGGCATGCACCTTAACCACTAAGCCATCTCTCCAGCCCCATCATTTATTTTATTTTATTTTAAATTATCATTATTATTATTATTATTATTTTTTTTTTTTGGTTTTTCGAGGTAGGGTTTCATTCTGGTCCAGGCTGACCTGGAATTCACTCTGTATTCTCAGGGTGGCCTCGAACACTCGGCGATCCTCCTACCTCTGCCTCCCGAGTGCTGGGATTAAAGGCATGCGCAACCACGCCCAGCTATTTAAAATTATTATTTTTTAAATTGACAACTTTTATACTTACATACAAAAAAAATCACCTGATATTTCCCTCCCCTCGCCACATTCCACTTTAGAACTCCAATCTCCATTATATCCCCTCCCTCTCTCCGTTAGTCTCTCTTTTAATTTGATGTCATCATCTTTTTCTTCTATTTTGAGGGTCTTGAGGAGGTATTGCTAGGCACTGCAAGGTCATGGATAGCGAGACCAATTTCTGTCTGGGCAGTTGCATTGTAAGAGGTCATACCCTTCCTTTGGCTCTTCCATTCTATTTTTTAAGTTTAAAAAATATTTATTTATTTATTTATGAGAGTCAGAAAGAGAGACAGAGACAGGCAGACAGACAGAGAATGGGCATGCCAGGGCCTCCAGCCACTGCAAATGAACTCCAGATGCATGCACCACCTTGTACATCTGGCTTATGTGGGCCCTAGGGAATCGAACCTGGGTCCTTTGGCTTTGCAGACAAACGTCTTAACTGCTAACCATCCCTCCAGCCCCCATGGTCACATCTTTGTTCTGCATTCACATACTCTAAGCTCGAGTCAGTGAGTTCAATAGTTCCAACTCAAGCATCTGTACCAGCTTTGGAAGGTGACGCCTTGTGTCACCATTACTCCCTTCAAAGTGTCCCTCATGGCTGGTATCACACTGCACTCCTTTGTCCTTGCTACAGCCTCCTCTCCCACAGAGGTTCCAGGTCACTGCCACTGACTCCAGAACCTCTTGTTTGGGCTGTTGCAGCTGCTGGACAATGGAAGTCACCCTTGCTCCATGTTGAGTCACACCTGCCTCTCACTGGCCAGCCCCAACCCTTCCACGGATAATGGAGAGAAGGCCAGAGGCCATCAGTGACATTCTATACCCAACACGTCAAAATCTTTTCTGCAGGACACTCACATGGGATTGCTGCCTGACCCTCTGCTGAGATACGCATACATCTTAAAGTCTCCAGAAATGACTACTAAATCCATAGTAAACTCATTTCTCTTATGATTATGGAAGTGTATATTGCATTCCCAATATTAGCGATTTGTGTCATTTTATCTGCTAATAAAGGGAATGTGCTCTGTTCCCTCTGTTCATTCTTCAGTACTAAGCGGCCATTTTCTTAGTGCCCTGCCTTTGGTGGGCTCTGGGGACAAAACATCTATCAAGATACAATCTCTTCCCTGCTGTCCATGAAGAAACAGGCTTGCCTTCTAAGCGCTTGGCTTTGGGGGGAAGAACGGTTCACTTGTCTGCAACGTCCTCCTTCCCCAGCATGCAATGCCCAGCCCTTCACTCTCTGCCTAGTAAGGCAGGTGCCTCCTCTTCTTACTCAAATGCCATTTCTCCCAAGAAATCTTTCATGTTGCAGTCAAGGTCACCTTGCTGGCAGAAATCACCCAACCAAGAGCAGCTTTTGGAGATAAAGGGGTTTATTTTGGCTTCCAGACTCAAGGGGAAGCTCCATGATGGCAGGGAAAGCAATGGCATGAGCAGAGGGTGGACATCACTCCCTGGCCAACATAAGGTGGACAACAGGAACAGGAGAGTGTGCCAAACACTGGCAATAATACCCATAAGCCCACCCCAACAACATACTGCCTCCAGGAGGTGTTAATTCCCAAATCTCCATCAGCTGGGAATCTAGCATTCAGAATCCCTAAGTTTATGGGGGACACCTGAATCAAGCCACCCCAACCAGGGCAACCAAATGTCTCCAGATCCCCTGACAAGTGCTACTCCTTAGCACTTGCTGGACATAGTCCCAGGCCAGGCACACAGGCAGTAATTGAAACATGTTTGCCTTGCTGTATTAAAGATATTTTCACAGAGTTGGAAATTCAGAAGCCAAATACACAGGTGATCACTTCATTCCGGAGTCAGGCAGCTCGGAGTGGAGCTAGCATGAATCCATGGCACCAACCCAGCAGACTCAGGTCCTGGGATTCTAGAAGGACACACACTCTCCCCCTCAGGTGGCTTCTCATAGCTGTCCCAAATAGAAGGCCGTGCCTATTAAAATCTTCTTCCAACGTACAGACTGGCTGTCGTGCTTGCTCCGTGAGCAGCCTGTGAGAAGGGGTCCAGTCTTGTCTGGGTTGTGGAAGAGGCTGTGAAGGTGTCATAAATCCCAGCTCCCACCAAGCCCAGTACTCAAACCACTTCCTTCCCTGATGCTGTGGAGATGGGATGCCTGCCTGGTTCTTTGCTCTTGTCATGCTGTCCCCACATGCTGAAACTGTGAGGTAACGACTACAGAAGATTTTCTGGTGAATTCTGGCACAGGAGAAACATGCTGTTTTCCCTGAGTTTTGTTTTTGTTTTGGCTTTCCTTACGGTTGGGGGTGGGTCTCATCCCGTGACTCCAGACATGACCCCTGCCCCACACTCAGAGTCCTTGTAAGCGAATGGGGTGCCAAGGGTAAAGCGTGAGGATACATGCAGTGGGTGTCACAGCCACTGGAAGAGTGCAGCTCTTCATAACCTCTGACCCCAGCTCAGCCCCTCCTCATCGCTTCACTCACAAGGTAGCGCCGGCTTGCGTGCTGGCCACGAGGCTCTCCCGAGACCCGCAGAGGATCCACACACCCTCCTGCTCGCAAAAGGACACAATTGTGCCCTTTCTGTCTTTTTCTTACATGTACCCCACGCTTCTCTGCACACGCTGTGTCTCTGACAGGAGTGTCAGCTCAAGGGTTCAACCAAGAAGGTAAGACATATACCTTGGTCACCTAGTCATATCATGGAACCTTTAAGAGGTGGCCTATTAGCAGTAGCTTCTGGCCCTGTTCCCTGCTTCTTGGTCTTCCAGGCTGATGAAAAACCTGGTTGCCTGATGGTTACTTGGAATGTTCTGGAATGGGCACTCTCTCCTCAGACAGAGGTCTGCTTCCCAAACAGCCTGATCTACCTTGCACTAGAGGCAAGGACAAGCTCCCAACCACTGTGACAGGCCACGTGACGTTTCTGGAAAAATCAACGTTCTTTCTGCAGTGGACAACTCACACAGCCGCCTGCCCCTTCCCTGCAGGAGGAAGAGGAGGGATGAGGGGCCTGATTCTCTTGTGCCTTGAGCCTCAGCCCTCACAGTCAGATTTAAACAACACACACTTGTTCTGCTTTGTGTCTGGAGTGTCTCCCATAGGCAGCACAATTTGGGAGGCTGTAGAACTGTCACAGTCAGCTTCACGTTGCTGGGATGAGCTTCCAGACCAGACACAGTTCATAGGAGGAAGGGTTTGCTGGAAGCTTACAGAGTGAGGGGAAGTTCCATAATGGTGGAAGAAGCTGACCCCTTCCACAGGTCCACACAGAGAGAAACACGGCCGCCAGCACCACAACAAGCACACTGCAGGCCCCCAGGCGGAGCTCCAGCACTCTGCATACCTTTAAACTGGAACTCCAGACCTGCCCCACACCTTAGGGCTGGACCCTACAATCCACCAGCAGTGACACCAGGTTACAAGCTTGAATAAAACTCCTGAATCTACTGGAGGACATCCACTCAAACTACCACAAGAACCTTCTAGAAGTAGGGTTAGGGTAAAAGATGCAGGCCACTTAAGGGGTCCTTGGAGGTGGTGCCCATCCCTGGTTACAGCCTTGCTTTCTGCCTCCTGATCTGTCATGTGGAGTCTCCCCCACATATCCTTGTAGCCATGCCCCCTCCACCATGCCCTCTTTTCCATGTCTCTTCCACCATATTCCCCTCACCATGCCCGCTCCTCCACACCCTCTCTTCCATGCATCTTCACCATGTCCCCTCCACCATGTCCCCTCCTCCATAATACCTCTTCCATCATGATGGCCTGAAACCCTTTGAAACCACGAGCAAAATAACCCTTTTTCCTCCCTTAAGTTGTCTCTCTGAGGCTTGTGGTCTCAACTATGCAAAGTAATGAGTACTTTATTAATTCGAATGGGATCCATGCAGCTTGGCTCAACTTTGCATTCCCAATTTCTCTCAAGAGAGCTACTGCTGAGATATCTTGCATGTTTTAAATACTCTATCAGTATATATTTTACCCTTACAGTAGGCTTAGTCAAGTGTTCCCTAACACTGTGGCTGACACCAGATCCATTGGACAGTATCCCCTGGCCCCAGGGCCATGGTGGGTAAGGAGGTGGCTTAAAAGGATGCCAGCCCTTGAGAGCCATGGGGTGAGGACTCAGAGGTGACTCAGAGCCCGTGGGATCCATGACTTGGTCATCTCAACAGGGACAAAAGCACATGTGGCTTTCTAATGTGGTAGATGACAATCCCCAGATGAAACCCAACTGAAACCTGCCAAACCCTCCGTGACATGTGCACTACCCATAACCGTCCTGTCTACTGTGACAGCCACATGCAGTGACTCGCATGTACATGAAGACATTAGCTCAGTTGTACTAACCATCTTCAAAGGCTCATCAGCACCCTCACACAAACATCCATGGGACTTGCTAGAACTTGGGTCCACCTTGTGAAATGTGGAGTGGCCCTGCCTTTCCCGGGATGAAGGCTTCTGCTGTGGCATGCAGGCTTAGTATAAAACCAGAATGAAATTATAGGGAAATTGTGCCTCTTTTTGCATGACTGAAAATAGAGAATGAGATACATATTTTCTTTTTACTCTTAAAGCACACTGCTTCTTTGTAATTCTGGCAAACAGCTTGTGTTACCTCACCAGGTGGTGGGAGGATCCAGTGAGACCCAGGTACCCCCCGCCCCAGTGGCTTTGTCCATCCTCCTTCTTCTGGGGCTCCAGACCTGCATTTCCCGGTTGTCTTAAGGAGAACCAGGCCGGTTTTCACCTTCTTGAGCACAAGGACCACACTAGCACCCTGGAGCACCTCCATAGCAAGTGGAATCTCCGTGGCCAGGCAGGGCTTGGGAGAGGGCAGACTGGCCAGGAGAACACAGCTTCATAAAGAGTTTTAGAAAAAGTAAAATTAGTTTCATCATCCAGAACTTGTAAAGAAATAAAATGAATACGTAGATGTGTGGCAAGTATAGGGTTGAAGAGGGAGTTGTTTGAGGAATTGTTTGTATCCTTTTGACCAGAAAAGGGAGAAAGAGAAGGAGGAGGAGGAAGAAGAAGAAGAGAAAAAGAAGGAAGAAGAAGACAAAGAGGAGGAGAAGGAGGAAAGGAGGGAGGGAGGGAGGGAGGGAGGGAGGGAGGGAGGGAGGGAAGGTGAAGCCAGGTGTAATCCAAGGAGGCGGGAGAGCATAACTGAACAGAAGTACAAGTGACCTCTGACACTGCTTGTGAGGGAATCTTCATCAAAGTAAGAATGATGACACAATTACAGAAGACAGTACACGTGTCATCACTCAGAGCAAGTTCATCTGAGGACAGGCTCTGGGAGGCAGAAAGCTCTGTCCAGTTGAAAGTGAAAAGTCACTGGGACAGAATTACAGTTACATCTGGGCACAGTAACTGGAACTTGCTTGCTCAAATAATCTGCAAATGTGATTGATGTATTGTTTTTCTTTCTTCAAGCTGGAAAAATTGTATTGTGCCATCACCATTTGTCTCTCCTGGTGTCCATGAGGATTCCTACATCAGGAGACCATGGCCTGGGGAAAGGTGGAAGACCTCTCTCTCTCTCTCTCTCTCTCTCTCTGTGTGTGTGTGTGTGTGTGTGTGGCTGTGTGTGTCAGGGAAAGGAGCAATCCTGGCAGCTTGGGTGGTTGGTCCCGGCTCCTTGCTGCTGTCTGGGAGAGTCGGGCCTTGTCGAAGCTGTGAGAATGGAGCAGTGCCAACAGAACCAGCCATCATGGTGGGGTGTGGCCAAGATTGGCGGCGCCTCACCCTCTTGCATGACCTTCCCTGACGTGCATTCCTTCTGTAGCTCTGGAGCCCCAGAACCCCAAGGAATCCCTGCCTCACATGGCTAGGACTCAGACGCCCAGGGAGTGGAGAAAAGAGCTATGCACAGGAGCCTTTAGCATGTGGGAGCCAAGACAGAGAACCCAGGCCAGGCATCTTGCGTCCATGTGGGGCTCTCCTGACTCTCTCTCTGGGTTCCTCCACCTGGCCCAGGTTGACATACACAGCAGGTGACCCATACTCCTGGTGAGTGAAAGCTTCTAAACTCATCCCAGCAGCCCCAGCACTTCAATGCTCACAGCCCCGTGGCACAGAGCTCAAGGGTTCTGTCCTTCATGTGTTCATCAAGGCATCAAGCTGCAAAGAGGAGCTGTCAGAAGCTGTAGCGAGGTCTGAGTCATCCTTTTTCCTCTGGTCCCGACAAAATTGCACAACACAGGCCCAACTTTATGATCCTGAACCAATGCGGGGTTCGCTGAAGGTGACCCTCTCCTCACACCCCCCAGTCACTTCCCTCCGCTGCCAATCAATGCATCCCCGAGCCCCAGCGTGGTCCAGGCCTGCTCTGGAAGCAGGCCTGGGGTGGGGATGGAGCCTCCCAGGGGACCAGAGCTTCACTGACAGAAAGAAGCAAATCGCCCCAGGGCCAGAGCACTTTTCTTCAGATTCTGCAGCTGTGTGAGCAGGGCTGAGGCTCCCAGGGCTGAGCTCAGCGCTGGCGGGGAGCTCAGAGGCAGAAGCCAAGGTCCTTCACAAAGGCGAAGCTCTGTGGGGCGAAGGTCGTCTGGTCTTCCCCAGATGTCTGCTGCGGCCGCATCCGCAAGGGCTGCTTTGGCCGCAACAGGTGTTGATATGGCATGAAGCACACTCACATGCATTTGTATTTTACTCTCACACTTCACAGGCAGTACCACTCCCCCCAATACTGTCATCATCACAACACTGGCTGTCCTCCTATCACCCAAGAAACAAAGAACAGCCCGCTCCTTGGGACGGGAGCAGTTCTGGGCCCCTGGGACCAGGGGGCAGAGGCGTGCCTGGTGGTGCCTAGTGTCCCGCTGGTGGTATGGATGGACTCTGCCCTCTGTCACCACTCCTGCCTCTACACTCTGCTCCCCACCCATGACATCCGCTGTCCTTATCCCTTAGAATGTAATAGACAATTTCCTCTCTTGATACCTGTTCTCTGATTTTTGCACCCCCTGCTTGGTGCAATGTGTGGACTGAATAAACAGAATGGAACATCCCTCTGTGAACTTCAAAAAATAACTTATCATTGGTCCAGAATACCCAGCAATCTATGATCTAAGAGCTGGGAGGAAAGAAATTCAATTTACATAGTGGTAGAGGACGGCTTTCTGGAAGTTCACTGTTTGTCTAACGTCATCTGTGCGGAGGAGAGGAGGCTTTCTGGCTCCACGCTTGTCATGCTGGGGTTAACATGCCTCCCTTTCCTGACGGGCCTCAGGGAAGACAACTTAACCTGATAAAATCAACACCCGTTTATAAAAATGTAAACAGACTTCTGAAGGGCACACAACTGCTAAGGGGAAATTAATCAGTAAAGATATTTGATGAAAGCAGAGACCAGACAGGAAACACTCAGAGGAAGCCAGCCTGCCTCACCCATAGCCAGTGTCTCAGAATCAATTTTCCTTAAAAAAAAAAAAAAAAAGAGAGATTTTTAAAACTCAAGATTAAAAAAAATATAGCATGTAGAATAAAATTGGCCTTTTATCCTTTAACCATCAGAAAAATGTTCATTTGTTAGCAGAACCATGGCATGGCATCATGGTGGTCAGCGTGGAAAATCTCTGCTGTGGCGACCACTGTCTCGGCCTCCCCGAGAGGAACCCCATCACACAGCACAGCTACCTCAGAGCGGGAAAGAGAGACGTCACACCTTGATGACATCCTGAAACAGAGAAAATCCACCTAAGGAAGGTCTGGGGACGATCAGCGTGCTAAGCCAAAGGAGACATTCCTTTAGTTCCTCTGGCTTCTCTCCTGGTCTCCTTAGGCTTGAAAGGCAAAAGATCAATAGTTCTCCAACAACAAAAAAGACAAACAGGTTAACTTTGGGCATAAAAATAAACCCAGCAGTTGAAGCGCTGACCAAGGAACACGTGTGAGCTGAGGCTCGGCTGCGTTTTGGCTCTGGTGGTGATATTGATGGCCTTGCACCAAATGTGGCAGAATCTCCCAGGAAGAGCCTGTTTTAAATCTTTGAGAAGATTCCAGTGTGTAACCATGGCTAGAGAACTCTGATCAAGTTGGCAGCAGAGAAGCTCTGAAATTGACCCCAGGGCTCTGCTCATTTCCCCGGGGTTGTCATCAGTCACAAAGGAACCGTGCAGAGACGTATGGCTCTAGTCATCAAGTAGCTTTTCTGCTGGGTGGAGGAGACGTGGGGCTCCCCTCGGCATGTTTGCGAATAAGAAACTAGCTGAGGTCAAGGGTCTTTTCTGAATGGATGGCAGTGTGGGTGGGCTTGGTGAAGAGAATTCTCAACGTCTCACATCTTTTGATATCATGTATGTTGGAGAGTTCACTGTTGGACCCTGGGGTTTCTGTCATGTGTCATTTGAAGGAGCCTGAGACCAAATAAGAGAAAAACCGCTGGGCAGGTCTACGGGGACATTTCCAGAAATAATTAAATGGGGGGGGAGACCCTCTACCCCAGTAGATGGCACCTTTGGTAGGTGTCCCAGATGCAGTGAGGTCTGAGGAAGGCTGTCTGGCTTGTCTGCCTGCCGGCACATCTTGCTGGTGAGTGTCTGTTGTTGCTGTCATCCTTGGCTGACATCAAGACCCACCTTCTTCTGCCTTCCACCATGGATGAAAAACCAGTGGCTCTCCAGGAACATTCTAGGCCTTCAGCACTAGATTAGAACTGTTGAGGCTCCAGCCTTGCGGACTAGGCAACTACCAGGTTCTCAGAATTTTAGGCCTGCAGATAGCCATTGCTGGACTGCCCAGTCTCTATCATGTAAGCCATTCTAGAACATCCCCTTTAGCACACATAGACATCTATTGATTTTGTTCCTCATACCATCTCATGCTATCTTCTGGGGCCCACAACAAGACTACCCACTCTCAGGGTATCTATGGCCCCCAGCATCCTCCCTTCCTGATCTGATCTGACAGACAGGTCTTACCTGCTGCCAATTCCAGAGAATGCTTCAGCTAATAGTGCCCATTTTCTCAGGCAAAACCATCAGGATTGAAACATCTTCCCGTGACTGCTTGCCACCCATCTCCCTGACTTCTCCTGTCACGAGGGAGTGATGGAAAACAGTTTTCTCCATTAAAGTGACCCTGTGCATGTTAACTGAGATATCTTGGTTGAGACATAAAACCTAATCAGAACCATCGGCCTGCCACTGTCATCCAGCGAACTCTTTCTTTCAATGGAATCATTGGATTTGATGGATCATGGTTTCCAACTGCACTCAGGCCTCCCTGAGTAATAGTCCCACTCTTGGCACCTCTGCCTCAAAGGTTTCGCACTGCTTGTATCCCACAATGGCATGACCCAGACACTTGGAGAGAGTCTCTGAACCCCTCCATGTGACCTCATTGGTTCCTCCTCTGAGCAGACGCTCTGTGCCACCCTAGACAGTAGACAGAAACCCCAGAGCAAGCCCAGCCCAAATCCAAGAAAGCTTCCAGCCTTGCTTGGAAGTGAGATCCACGGAAGATAATTATGACCAAGCGTGGTGGCTAGATGACGGGCCTTCCTGTGCATCACCTAAGTCACCCAGGGAGGAGGAGGGACAAGGGGAAGTGACAAGGCAGCCTAAGGGAGCTTCAGGACTCTGTGTGGCAGCCATGGCTACACTGGCCTTGTTCAGAAGTTTGAAGTGACTCTCCAGACCTCTCACAAATGATATTCTAGCACCTTCTCCTCCCCAGTGCGAGCTCCCAGGACTGCTCACAACTCCCTGCTCAGGCCTGCATGTCCATGTGCTGGGCTGTGTTTGGTCAGAAATGCCACCATCCCTTCTGTCTGTTGAGCTTAATTTTCCAAAGTCCGTGAGGACTTCCCTAGCTCTGTGTAGTCACCTGTAACATTACACAACGGTTGTCTGTCATCGTGTCTGGGCGATAAACTTCCACAGGACAGATGGCGTCTTACTCATTCTCACTTTTCCAGAGTTTGGCAGATAGGAGACATATTGTGGGCCTT
Organism: Orientallactaga sibirica; assembly: GCA_036365145.1. Classification (NCBI taxonomy): domain Eukaryota; kingdom Metazoa; phylum Chordata; class Mammalia; order Rodentia; family Dipodidae; genus Orientallactaga; species Orientallactaga sibirica. The sequence continues at coordinate 4,202,144 of JAEOAD010002712.1, read as the reverse complement.
CCCTTGGGCACAGGGATGACAAAACAAAGCCGCATACAAAGCAGCACACGCATTGTTTCCGTCCATCCCAGGGAAGAAGGCTGTCTCCTCAGGCCAAGTTGTGGGGAGGACAAAGAAACAGGACTCTGGATCAGATCAAGATAAGCCAACAGTCACATATGTCCAGCGGCTGAAAAGGCACAATCACAAGTAGAAGCAAACAAGGAGACTAGGGGGAGGGGCAATCCAGTTAAACTGACAGCTCAGATGCCTGCAACCGTTCATGCAGAAGCCAGAGTGAACCTGCTTATCTGGACACTGAGGGCGGGGGGGACCTCGGGCAGGAGCATGGAGAAGCATGCCAGGCAGGCCAGCTCCACTCTTTAGACCCCGAGCTGGCAGGCCAAGCTCAGACTGAAGCCCTCTTGGTCTGGCATACTTTTCTTCAGCTAAAGCAAACCAGATACTGTGCGCACATGCAAACACACACACACACAGAGCTTATTTTATCCTATCCATAGCAATGTCTTTAGGTACATAATAGGATTAAGGAAATGGATTTGATAAAAACTTCTCTTTATGCACTGATGAGAACCCCCAAACCGGATGAGGCATGACAAACATGCCTAATATTTCAGGACCACGGACAATGCACACAGCACAAGCCAATGCTACATTGGCTCCTTTAAAAATATTTTCTTTTTATTTATGTAGGAGAGAGAAGGAGAGAGAGCCACTGGCTTTACCTGGGTATTTAGGAATTGAATGTGGGTTTTGCAGGCAAGCACCCATCTACCCAGCCCCGGGTGACACTGTTAATGAGTAATGTAAATGAATAAAAGTATCTTAAAAAATAAAATAAAAGTGCAACTGGCAACACTGATGTGGATAGAGGATGAGAGTCAATTGTTACTGAGAGAAGGGAGTACTTCTCTTCTGTGGTATAGCCACTGGTAAGTGTGGGGAAGAAGAAAGGGGTATAGTGGGACTAGAGGAGATAAAGGAATAATGTGGGATGTATGTGATCAAAATGCAATACAGATATATGTATGTATGCATGAAAGTGTCAAAAATCAAATAATTAAAAATAAGTGCAGTCCAAAACCTCTACCTCAATCCTCATAAAATAATTCTGGGCATGGAGATACTCCCCACATCCTTCACAGGGAACACAGTAAGATGCCCCAGTGAGCTCAGAGGAGAGGGCATGCCTGTGTCCCTTTACTCACTCTGGTCCAGCCACTGCAGGGTGGAATCAGTGATTGTGGTGGTCTGAATGGAAAGTGCCCCCATAGACTCATGTGTGAAGACTTTATCCCCACTTGATGGTGCTGTTTTGGAGTTTGTGAAGCCTTTACAGGTGGAGCCTTGCTGGGGGAGGTATGTCACTAGAGGTGGCCTTGGATGTCATAGTCCAGCCCTGCTCGGTAGCTTTGCATTGTCTACTTCCTGCTGATGTGAAGATGTGACAGCTGCTGTGTGCTCCTGCCATGTTTTTCCTGCCAGATGGACATTTCCCTTCAAAACTGTAAGCTGAAATAAAGCCTTTCCTTCCACAGGCTGCTCTGGTGGGGTATTTTGCCCCAGCAATGAGAAGGTAACTAATCCAGCGATGATGGACTGACAGCTATATCTCATTGCTGTGGGAGCAGGAGAAACACAAACAGCACAGATGTCTTTTCTTGCTCTATCACGAGCTCCTCAAACTGTAGGAAAAACTATATTTGTCACCAGGGCAGAGAGATGTGTGTTGCAAAGAGAGAGAATGAGAAGCAACTACTCCAATCCTGAAACCCAGACTCCTTCATCATGCATGCCTATATATGTACATCAAGACGTGAAAGAGCCTGGCCCTTTGGGATCCATTTGGCAAGCTTTCTCTGGAATGCAGTATAACTAACATATAGGTGCCAGGTGCAGTTTTCAATAATTTCTCCAGCATTTAGAACAGGTCTGTGTGAAGTAGAAAACAGAACCCTTTAAAGCAGAGAATTGCAAGGGCCTTCCAAACAAAAAAGATTAGCCTGAACATTCAAGTAAATTCAAGCAAGAATGGATGTGCCAATAATGACAAGCAAATGAGTGGGCCAGTGTGCATAGCCTGTAATCTCAGCTACTTGAGAGATTGAGCAATTAAGAATGAAAGTTCAAAGCCTGCCTGGGCAACATAGTGAGACTCTGTCTTGAAAAAACAGTAAAAAGCGGGCTGGGAATGTAGCTCAGTGGTCGAGCACTTGTCTGACACATGCAGTGTCCTGGGTTTCATCCGTAGCACTGCAGAAATAAACATCAAGACAAAAGAGACAGTTCTCTATGGTCGGCAGATGACCTGTGCCAGAATCACGTGGACCTTGAGAATTGCCGACTCCAAGGGAACCAAACATCCCTGGGGGCTGAAAGCAGAACCTATGCTTTAAAGTAAGTCCTTTAGGGAGGAAAGCTGGCAGAGAGCTGCATTACATGATGGTGAGCCAAGACAGGGAATCTTTTGAGCCTTGACCCCTTTTGCCCAAGGTCTGATGAGCTCTGCCCCCAGATGCCATCTTTGTGGCTCTTTATGATAATCTCTAAACCTAAGGCCATGTGGACCATGTGAGAGGAACTCTTTCACTTCCGGAGCCTGGCACATGAGGAATTGCTACAGATGGTGGACGGAGGGATGAGTGAATGGTCTAGAAGGGAAAGAAGGACAGGAGAACAGACAGATGAAGAGATGAGCAAATGGAGGCTAAAGGAGAAACAATAGATGTCCACATACCAATTACCAGACATGAACTTGGAGTGGACGCTCTGCTCTGCTGACATGGAAACCATAACCATCGCTCTGTCATTCTATGCCATGTAAGTGAAGTAGGAAAAGGAATGGAGACCACTGGCTAGAGGCATGTACAGACAGTTGCCATGTGTGTGCACACATGTGCAAACACACACACACACACACACACACACACACACAGCCACCAGGATCCCAGGTGCCCTTGACACTGAGCAGCTCAACCTGAGGACAAGATCAAATGTTTACAATGAAAAGCAAGCTTGGACAGAGCCCTGAAGTAGAATTCTCAGCTCTGTATTTTGATGGCTTTTCTAATTCACCTACAGAGCAGAGTTGCCAAATGCTTTCTGGGAGACCCACTGAGCCAGTACTGCTGCTCTCCCTGATCCTTCATCCCTCATCTGCATCCCAATCCCAGCTGAGGCCCTTGCTTGTTCAAGGCACTGCAGTTCCCATGGAGTCCTCCGATTGGAGATGCGGAAGCCAAGGCAAGCATCAGAGTAGAGTGTGATGGCACCACGGAGGGTTGTGGAGGAGACTGTGACGCTTGGCTTCCACACGTGGAGAAGGGGCCAAGGAGAAATGCGGTGGCTTGAATCAGGTGCCACCCATAAACTCATGTGCTTTCAACGCTTGCTCCCCAGCTGGTGGCAATTTGGAAGGTGAAGCCTTCTTGGAGGAGGTGTGCTGTCAGGGGCAGGTTTTGGGGTGTTATAGCCAGCTTCCCCTTTCCTGCGCTCAGCTCACTCTCCTGCTGCTGTTGTCCACCCCCTGTGGCAGAAGTGCTGTCCAGCCTCTGCTCATGCCAGGCTTCCCCTGGCATCATGAAGTTTCTCCTCAAAACCATAAGCCAAAATAAACCCCTTCTTCCCATGAGATGATTTTGGTCAGGTGGTGTCTTGGCACCATGAAGGTACATACAAGAAGGAATGACTCCCTGCAAGCCATTCTGCATCTTTTAACTTCTTCAGGACACAGGTGGAGAGTGGAAAGGGACTTGAGAGTCTAGAATACATTTATGAACCAGGAAACCAGATCACTCATAACAAGTGACATACTCTAGGCATCTCCAATTTTAGTTTATTAATTCTCCTGCTGTTGGTCTGACCTTTGACTAACAAAACATCAAGAAAAAAGTCCAGCTGTTCTTTCCCATGCTTCAAGAACAAAAGAAACTTCTTGTCAGAACTACCCCACGTCTAGCATTCACTACAGAAGGAGCAGCACCCACCCTGGCACATGGTGGACGATGTTCAAGTGAACTGTCCACCACCATGTGAGCTGCCCAGCGTGTGAACCGCAACTCCATGTTTCTCTCCACTCAAGAAAGATCACTGCAACCCAAGCGAGGGTACAGGGTGTTGTTCTAGGTGTAACCTTAAGTGCAGAAGATCTTTCAGAGCACATCAAGTGAGAACATCCGTAGTTGACTGTCATTACTTCCTCACAAAATGCTTCACAACTGCTTGTATAAAAGAACTTAATCTACTTATTTGATAATGGATGGAGTGCTTGTTCCTTGGGCTGTCAGAGAAAAGCAGAAGAAAACTAACAGGAGCCTTCCTCCTCAAAGAAGACAGAGACCCCTCTAAAAACACACATTAGGCTGGCCGGCCAGTGAGCCGCACTGAGCGATCCCACCTCCCAGGAATGGGATCACAGGCACACTACTGTGTCCTTTACAAATGGCTTTTGAGTTTTGTAAGCTCAAGGTCTAAGTCACACTAGAGCCATGTCACACTGTAGCGTCACCCCACGAGCTTACTTTGAGAATTACAGGATCTAAAGAATATTGCCAAGGAGCTACTGGCACATAGTTTCCTCAGTGGTGTAGCCACTGGTAAGTTTTCCATGTTCCTGCAAATATCCACCTCCCATGTCATGTGAGCAACCTAATGAAGCTCACTGGGACTCTCTCTCTCTCTCTCTCTCTCTCTCTCTCTCACACACACACACACACACACACACACCAGACAGGAAAGTGGCTGGAAAAGGAAAGGGTCAGTGGGAGGGGACCAAGGAGGGACAGGAGAAGGTAATATGGAGGTGAGTGTGAAAATAGAGTCCATACGTGTATAAAGTTGCCAACAAAGTAACTAATCAATTAATGTTTACAAAAAGAACATCCAGTGGGTTTTATTTTTTTGCCCATTTCATTCTCTTTCAAGGATATAATCCCCAGGCTGGCAAGGCCAATTGAGGAATGGAATTTAGAGAGGCCTCTAGCTTCTGTCCCCATTCATTCCTGTGGGCGGTTCTGAAGCCAAACACCACTCTAAAATCATAGTTAGTGGTCTTGTTTTCCAGAGGAACTGTGATCTATGGCAGGCTTAAGACAGTTCTTCCTGGGAATTGCTGAGGACGGTGCCTGGCCCTCAGCACACACTTTAAGTGACTGCCATCATGTTGGTGCCATTTTGAGGCTGCAGAGACCCACCACTGCCTCAGGTTAGGCAGGAAAACTGGCCTTGATGTCCAAATCGTTTTCTTTCTAAATTGTAGGTACTACTGGTTTTCAAAGGGACACGTTTAGGTTCGGCCTCTGGGGGTCAAAAATGGCCCAAGCCAGACTGGGGAGATGGCTCAGGGGTTAAGGCACTTGCCTGCAAAGCTTAATGACCCAGGCTTGGTTCCTCAGCGCCCACATAAAGTCAGATGCACAGAGTGGTGCATTCATCAGGAGATTGCAGTGGCTCGAGGCCTGACACATACATTCTCTCTTTCACTCTCTCTTCTTTCAAATAAATAAAATATTTTAAAAATGACTCAATTCATTTGCCAGGTAACCTTGGGTTCCACTGTGGTCTCTTCAGGAGTTACCTTTCTAGGGTAACAAATTGGCTTCAGATGGAGAGGTAGTTACATGGTAACCTAGTACGGTGGTCTGATTCAGGGGTCCCCCATTAACTTGGGTGTTCTGAACGCCAGGTTCCCAGCTGATGGAGGTTTGGGAATTAAAGCCTCCTGGAAGCAGTGTATTGTTGAGGGCCGACTTATGGGTGTTATATCCAGTTCCCCCTTGCCAGTGTTTGGCACAGTCTCCTCCTGCTGTTGTCCACCTGATGTTGGCCAGGAGGTGATGTCCACCCTCTGCTCATGCCATTGTTTTCCCCTGCCATAATGGAGTTTCCCCTCAAGTCTGTAAGCCAAAATAAACCTCTTTTTCCCACAAGCTGCTCTTGGTTGGGTGATTTCTGCCAGCAATGGGAACCTGACTGCAACACCTAGACTCATTCCTGACCCATAACCCCTACAGCAATCCACCATGAACTTGCCAATTTCCCTGCTTTTCTAATGAGCCCCAGTGTAGCCTGCCTGTGCATGACTGTATGGAGAAATAGTCAGAAGAGTGGCAGGATTTGGGGTGACTTTCTGAGATACTGGATAGTGAGCCATGGCAGCTGGCAGACACCGTGAGCCCCAGTGATCCCCTGTCTCCACCTCCCCAGTGATGGGATTACAGAAACACCACCATGCCCACCTTTTACGTGGGCTCTGGGGATCTGAACTCGGGTCCTCATGCTTACTGACAAGCACTTTACACGCTGAGCCATCTCCTCAGCCCAGGTGCAAACGTTTTACGGCAGAGATGATGTGAGATATTTTCGGCTTTCCCATCACTCTCCCTGACTTCCTATGAGACATTATTTATAGTTATAGCAATGATGTGTGCATATCTCTTTAGAGTTTACAAAATACCATTATTCTTGAAGTAAAAATTGTGGGCCTACTACTTAATACAGAGAAGTCAAGAGGCCTGGCTCTGCCCATGGCCATGTAGGAAGCAGAGAGCTATGGCTGGATAGCTTGCCTGTGCCTATACCTGCTGCCTTTCGGTCTTTAGTGTCTGGTCCGCTGCTCCTCTCACTCTGCCACAGCTCCTCTCCTCCACAGAAGTTATTTACTGGGGCTGGAGAGATGGTTCTGCATTTCAGGAGCTTGCCTGCAAAATGGCCTTAGTAACCACGTAAAGCTAGATGCACCAAGTGGCACACACATCTGGAGTTCATTTGCAATGCCATGAGGCTCTGGTATGCCCATTCTCTGTCTTGTTCTTTCTCCCTCTTTCCCCATCTCTCTCCTTGCAAACAGATAAATAAATAAATATTTAAAAATCAGCCTGATGTAGTGGCACATGCCTTTAATCCCAGCACCTTGAGAGGCAGAGGTAGGAGGATTGCTGTGAGTTCCTGAGACTACATAGTGAATACCAGGTCAGCCTGGGCTAGAGTAAGACCCTACCTCAAAAAAAAAAAATTACTGAGGCTTAAATGAGCATAAGGAAGTAAAAAGGTGGGGAGGGGTTATGGAGGCTAGGAAGAAGAATAAATTAACCTTTACTTATAGTTACTGGGAGAACATTCATAAAATAGGAGGGATTTTCAGAAATGACAGTGACCAGTATAAATCTAAGTGAGATTGTCTCTTTCAAAACACACGTGCAGTTAGTTGTTCAAACATACAGCTGTGTTAGGGAAAACCCGACTGAGCTCCCAGGCTCTCTAAGTACATATGTGACCCTCATAAACCATTGCCCAAATAAGGCCGAGAAAGTCCAGATGTGACGTGTGCTTTGCCTCATGGCCTGTCTTGGCCAGGCAGGTGCTCACCACCCCCAAGCTGAGGACAGCACATGCCGCGGCCACTCCTGGTGTCCTGTGTGGTGCCCACCGTGCCAGGCCAGAGCACATGAGTTCACGAAGTGCTCGCAGGGGAGTCTAGGCCACTGTTCCATGCAGTCATGTTGACCCCCAAGCACCTGGAAGGTCACCTCAGAGGGGGCCAAGGCCAGCTCTGACCCCAAGGACATCCAAATCAATGTCCACTGCTCCCCCCAGCAGCAAGCAGCCTCTCTGAGAGCTGGTGGTGAGGATAGATTCCTCCGAAAGCACCCACCAGCAGAGCCAGGCAGCCATGTCTGAGGGGCGTGGCCAGACCAGGAGGCACCAGTCTGGTCTTTCATTCAGAATCCAAACCCCCATGAGCCCACGAGCAGGCTGGGAGAGAAGCCTGGGAGACAGTGGCTGAGATAGGAAGGAGACACAGTTTCTATACAAATTCCACATTCTTCCCACTTGCTGGAGTCTTCTCTGGTCTCTGCCACTGCAGATCTATGAGGGGTATCTTGGCTGGAGGCCGGGTCATAGGCAGCCTCCGCACCACATGCATATTCACTGTTCCCAGCCACAGGTTTGGCCTTTTAAAATTTTATTTATTTATCTGCTTGCAAGGAGAGAGATGGGGACAGAGGGAGAAAGAACAAGACAGAGAATGGGCATACCAGGGCAAGCCAGTGTCTTGCTCATCTCCAACACAGACAAAGGCTACGTCTGCTGCTATGACAAACGACCTCAGACTGGTAAGTTTATAAACAATAGACATTTGTTACTCAGCATTTCTGGGAGATGGGAAGTCCAAAATCAAGTGCCAGCAGATTATTGGGTGCTGGCTGAGTCCTCCACAGTGACAGAAGGTAGCGAGGGCTTCTTTCATAAGAACAATCATGCCACTTACCAGGGCAGAGACTCTGCCCTGATCACAGCCCCAGAGACTCCACCTCGAATACTATCACCTTGGTGATTAGGATTCAACACCGAACTTTGGGGGGGACACAAACATTCAGACCACAGCAAGGTTCCCAGCATGCTGTGGATTAGGCGACAGCCCACTCAAAGCCAGGCCAGCAGCTCGGTGACGTGAGCTCCCAGGTGTCAGGTCCCCACGCTGTCTGAGGCTCCTGCTCCTCTGCCTGGAGTCAGAAGAACCAGCTGAACAAATGACAAATCCAAAAAGCCACACGGAGGACAAGCCTCCTCTGACACGGCACACCGCCTCCTCTCTTGCCAGCTGTTCTCAGAACGCGCTCAGAAAGGCGTGCGACACAGATAGGGACATCCTGGGCAGAACCCAGCACTTCCATTTGGAAAGTGTTCTGACATGAGCGGGGGTGGGGGAGGGGGTGCGGGCGGGGGCAGCGCTCTGGGAATAGGGCTACAGGGAGTTTACCAGAGGGTCAGACAGACTGCATGGGTAGCTACAAAGCCACATCATGTCTGCTTAGTCCATTCAGAGGAAGTGGGGCATCCAGGAACCCTCAGGAAGCCCCTCCCTCGCAGCCTTCCCTACCTGTCTGTCACAATGCCTGGAATTCCACCATTCCCAGTTCATTGCCTGGGCTAGGGTTCCGAATCAACACTTGAGATGCCCTGGAGCACAATCGATCAGTACAGTTACTGAAAGGGCACTGACCTCTTGAAAGGTGGGCCACAGCAGTTCACTAGGGCACTCCTTCCTTGGCTAAGCAGAAGCTCTGAGGTGCCCACAGTGGAAGGCTGGCTTTGACTTTGGTGGTATGAATATAAAATGATCCCCTTATGTTCATGTGTTTGAATACTTAAACCTCAGTTTAAGTGGTATTTTGTACAATGTCCTCAGAGATGATGTCAACCTGGCAGGTCCTAAGCCTGCCCTGAGCCCGCTCTGCTGGGCTGGCCCTGTGCTGTTCCACCAGCATGACATGGTTCATTCTCACTGGATGGAGACAAGCTGGGCTGAAGGGAAGGAACAGCTGATACAATGTGTTAGTCATCTGGCAGAAGGGCCCAATTCTAACTGAAAATTCTTGTACTTTTGTTTGGAAATGGGCCAGAGGACTTTAGCCAAAAAGAATTGTCAGGCTAAAATTATCTGCAAGTTTAGAAGTCACCTCCCCAGCAGGACAGACAGCAGGTCAGCACCCTGGACAGCGTCCTCTAAGCCGGGAGGCGGACCTCCCACAGCACCGTGGGCCCAGCTCCAGAAGGCCAGGTCAGAGGCCACAGGGGCAAGACGCCCTGTGTACCCATCTTAGACTTGCTCCTAAAGGCCAGTTCCAGATATGAGGTGGGGAAAAAAAGAACTTCCTGGAAAAAGTGAGACCTGCGCAGGGATGGGAGGGAAGGAACTGGAGGCACATGGGCAGGAGGGCAGAGACAGATAGAGGGAGGGGACCACCCCATTCTGCGCTCCCGTTTCCCATTTCCGTCCTCACTCAGGAGTGCTCACCACAACAGCTGACCGTGTCTCTGCAAAGAACGCTCAGGCTACTTTCTGATAAAGCTCTTTCCATCCCCTACTGTTTTTTGTTTTTTTGATGGACTTCTACCTTCTAACAATGGTGACTATATTTAGAATAAAGAAATGTTAACCAGGATCTGAGGCTTCCTGATTCCATTTGTCTCTCTATCCCCAACGAGTTTCCAGAGTGGACCTTCATCCTCCCCCCAACCCTCTGTTATTTACCTATCACCTTCCCTTCACCTTCTCTCTGTTATTACCTGTTGGGATTTAATCTGGTGGATTTGAACCAGCCACATCCTTATAGTCGCTGCTTTCTCTTCTCCTTTATCCTTGACTGACATAAGGTCTCTGATTAAACTTGACGATTAAAAAACATTCTTCTTTATTAAAAAAGCCTCTGGTGGAACAACTCAGGCTTAGGAGAGCCAAAAGGCACCCCCAGAGTCTCTTCTACATGGTGACAACAGGGAGAGAGGGGTATCTCTGCCATGAAGGAGTGTCACAGCTCATTGGGAAAGATCAGTTCCAGAGGCGAAGACACAGGAAACAAGCTGCTGGGGGAACCAACAGTGAAACCATTGCTTGAACGCACTTCTCCTCAGAGGGCCTAAGGTGCCTGCTTGTTCTCATACAAAACCAACCCTGGAAGAATGCCAGGTTCCACCTGAGGAGGGAGGCGCTCATTTACATTAGCCCACTGCTGACTCGGAGAAGCGGTCACTGGGATGCTTAAGCAACTGGGCTGTGTGATGTTGACTTTACAGGGGCTTTCTGAATCCTGTCTCATGGGATCCAGAACAATGGGGAAAGAACTGGACTATCCTGCAAAGGTCTTCTTTTTTTTTTTAAGGTTTTATTTTTATTTATTTATTAGAGACAGAGGGATCGAGAGAGAGAGAGAGAGAGAGAGAGAGAGTGAGAATGGGCGTGCCAGGGCCTCTAGCCACTGCAAACAAACTCCAGACGCATGCACCACCATGTGCATCTGTTTAATGTGGGACCTGGAGAATAGAACCAGGATCCTTAGGCTTCACATGCATGTGCCTTAACCACTAAGCCATCTCTCCAGCCTGGGGCCTTCTTTTCATTTTGGCTTGTGTTAATATGGTGTTTATCAACAATGGGTAAAGGAGTTCATTGTACTGAACTGCAACACCCTGGAAATGTAACATATGCCACACAAATGGTGCCAAAAATCCCCAAAGACAAGAGGGATGCAGTTTCTCTTCAGAAGTCTAGTTTCTCAACTGCCTGAATGTGCAGGTGGAGAGGCAAAACCAGGAAGGTCTTAGGCAGAGAAACGTGAGAGTCGTGACAGACGGTCAAGATGGAAGTCAAACCTGACACTGGGCTCAGGCCATCTTTCTTTCTGAGAACCTTCTGGAAGCAGTCTTATGTCACTCAGGATGGCCTTGAACTCCTCGTCTCAAGCTGTCCTCCTGCCTCAGCCCTTCAAGTAGCTGGGACAATAGGTATGTGCCAGAGTGCCATGCTTTTCTGGAATCTCCATCCCTGGCTGCATCGGAGCAGCCACTAGGAGGATGCAGGGTGGTGGAAGCCCGGGAAAAGCCGCTCCTCTGGATGTGCGCCTCTGTGAGGGAGCAGCCTCGCCTTAGGGAGCAAGCTGTAACAGTTGACAAACCACTAGCTACAGGTGCCCAGGCCACTTCTGGCCTCCAGTGAAGCTCGGCATTGCATTGCTTAAATTGACATCAGTGTGGAGGGGGAGGGGAACTAATGAGAATAGAGAGGGGAGGGGTGATGAGGAGACTAAATGATGCCATAGACAGCTCTTCTGGGGGCTGGGCAAAAGGAACAGCTAGATTAAAGGCATCAGATGGGGTTCCTGGCAGGAAAATATTGCCTGATTTTCCCAAAACAAATTGATTAGAGATAGTGTTCTCAGAACTCCTGGAAGGGAGACAGCCAGGAACGCTGCCAGGGGTGAGTCAGGAAGTCACCTGTTAGAGCTCCTGAGGGTGACAGGAGATGGCACCACACTTCTCAGAAGCACCCAGTGAGGTCACAGAAAGGCTGAGAAAACAAAAAACAATGAGTAAAGGACAAAAGATGCAACTCTGAGGGATGATATTGTTTCTGGGAACTTGGCTAAAACAAATTCCATTATTTTTCTGGGAGTCTGCATGGACTCGGGCTCAGCAAAAGGGAGGCAGTTTCTCGAGGGACCTTTGGCCAAAGACCATGGTTTGTCCTGAGTAGTTCTTGCCATTCCAGCAGAACTCGTGGTGTACTGGCCCCAGGGCTCTTCTCTGAAGGTCCCCAGAGAAGGCATGCAGGCACCTTATTGGAAGTGGGACTCTGGTTTGGTGGCTCATAGGCTCCAATCTCCCCTGGACTGCAGGAGGAGCACTCGGACCAACATCTCTGGGGTTCTTCCTGACTCAGGGCCAGGCATAGCGAGGTGATAGCTGGATAGGATTGGACTTTAGTGACAGTGTGTGTGGTTTAGATCTGAGTTGGCTGCCTCTGGCACTTCACCAGTAAAATGACATTAATGAAAAATAAGTTCCCGAAGGCCTGGCCCTTCAAGGTCTGGACAAGAGCGCAATGAGAAGCTGCGTGGAAGGTGATCACACCTGGGAGTTGGTTTAGTGGGCTGCGTGGAAGGTGATCACACCTGGGAGTTGGTTTAGTGGGCTGCGTGGAAGGTGATCACACCTGGGAGTTGGTTTAGTGGGCTGTGTGAAGGTGATCACACCTGGGAGTTGGTTTAGTGGGCTGCTGGGAGCTTCATACAGAGTAGCAAGGAGAACAAGGAACCCAAGAGATTTTAAATTGTACAAAGAGATGGAGAAGACTCCGTTTATGGTGTGTGTATGCGTGCATTTGTGATGTATGTGTGTGCGAGTATGTGGGGGCATGTGCATCTTGTGTATGTGCATATGCATTTCAGGTGTGGAGGATACTGCAAAAAGTTCAAAGCATTGTTCCTTATATTATTTCCAGATCCAGAAAAAGCATCCCTCCAAGAAGGGAAAGAGAAAAAGGATAAAGATGATGAAAGATGAAGATGAAACACCAAGAAGTCAGGAGGAAGGCTGCGCCATTTGTAAACGGTTCATGTAGGAATCAGGCTGCTTCACAAAGGTGAAGGGAAGTGCGCTTGGGGCCAAACAGGGCCCCAGGGAGAAGGAGAGGAGGAGGAAAGAATGAAGAGAGCACCTGGAAGTGCCAGGTGAGCCTGGGCGCCTGGTCTCCCTGTTTATTCAGGAGCTGCTAAGCAAATACTCAAGGTTGGTCAGAGTGGCCGGGCAGTACAGGCTCCAGGGCAAATTCAGGATCAAAGCCAGGGCAGCTTTCCCAAGAAGCCAGGTGGCCTCCCTGGAGCCTTCGGAAGAGGACTTTATTCATGAAAACAGGAAGTCCGGTGGCCAGAGAGACAGACTCTGCTGGCCTGTGTGGGTGTGGCACCTGGGGTCTTAGGGGTTACAAAGAGAGCCCTAGGGGAAGCCAGGCTGTCTGCACTGGAGCACAGAGTCTGGAAGTTCCCGCCCAAGGCACTGGCTCCAGATCTGTGGAGAAGACGGGGTGACTGCAGCCTGTCTGCCCATCAAGGGAGGGCTTTACTGTGATGCTTGGGTCTTGAATGCCCCCCCACTGCTCTGTGTCAAAGGCCCCGACTGATGGCATTCCTGGGAGGCAGGGGAGTCTTGAGGATGGGGGATTCAACGAGGTCGGGTGCAAGTCCTGAAGGAGATATTGGCCCAGATCTCCTCCTCTCTCTCTCTTTGCTTCCAAGCCACTGTGAGAGAAGCTGCTGTGCCACATGCTGCATGATGCTCTGCCTTCTTGTGTGCCTAAAGCAAGGGGCAGGTGACCTCAAACTGGAACCATGAGTGAAAATCAATGCCTGCTCCTTGCAGGTGGATTCCTGTATTCAGTCACAGCACTGAAAGCTGGCTAGCACATCTACTGTTTAAACATTTGAGTAGTTATGGGTCTACTGTTGATGAATGCAAACTGTACAGCAGAACCAGCCTTGGGGACAAAAGTGACCTTACTCCTTCATCTCCTGAATTACAATTGTGACCAGAACCATCCCCAAATGACCATCAGAGGCCACCACATTGGTGGGTTGTATGTGGCAACTTCCCCTTCTTCTCACAGGAGGGGCACACCCAACTTCACTGCCCATGGATGGGGGCTCCCACTCACCACTGGGGACTAGACAGCTGGCTTTCCTAGGTAGCCAGCCAGCATCCCAGATCCAGCCAGACCTGTTAGTCTTTCTGCCTCCCTCCACTGCTATCTTGCTCTCTCACCTGTTCTATAAGCTGGCACAGTGAGGGGAAGGGAGTCAGTCCTGTGCTAGAGGGCAGACCCAGAACGTGTCCAACAGCAGCATCTCTCTGTGCAATACTGACAGGATGTGAGACACCCAGGTTCTTGCTTCTGACTGATCTGTAGCCTGCAACCTGTGTGGCAGTTGCAGAATTTTCTCCCAGGCCTAAGGCTGTGGTTCTCGAGGCTTAGGGTCACCGTGACCATCTGCAGGTCCCACAACAGCTCTGGTTGCTGGGTCTCACCCTCAGGGAGATGCTAATTCAATAGACCTGGAATGGGGCTGGCATTTCTTCTTTACCCAGGTCATGTGGGGGACCTAGCGGCTGTGAAGTCAAGATCCGACCTGCCCACTCGGACATGGGGAGAACCATCCACTTCTGGGGCCATAGCAGGGGACAAACTATGCTGCAAGAAGCAACTATTACCAAAGACTGGATATGCGACATTCCCAGGGGAGGAGGTGCAGTGACAGAAGTGGTCGGGAACTAACTCTGCCTGGACACTGATGCCAAGGAAAGCCTCTAGAAAATGGTTAAGGATGCATCCCAGTCCTTGGGTTTTTCTAGGGTAGCCAGGATTTAAATAGTCCACTGCATTTTTTAGCCTAGTCTAAACAAGTGTTACTATTTTAACATCCTAAATTATATTTCCAGATGGCCACTTGCTTCTGAACGTCGCTAACAAAACCTCTGACCACATTTGACAGTAAAGAAACTGGTCACTAGAGCAGACTTGAAAGCTGTTGATCTGGAGGAATGTGATGCAGTGTGGAGGTCACACAAGCCAGCAATGGTCCTGGCATCTTCCTCAGTTCTGGAAACCGCGGCTAGAATAAGTACTTCAACTCCGCTAGAACTTTCTCTCCAAAGAGAAGTGCCCAGCCTCAGTACCCAGCCACTTCCTTTTCAGCTGTCAGGTCTAGAGGGATTTTCAGGGGAGACCTTGGGGCAGAGATAAAAATTAGCAAGACATGCATTTGGCAGCAACCCTCTTCCAGGATACTCATAGCAGAGTGGCACACAAGAAGACTCAGAAGAGGCCTATTCTTGGGGGTGGCCACACAGAGAGGGAAAGTAAGGTCTGCTCATTCTCCCGAAGACCTGCATCCTGGGGTGTGCTGGCACTGATATCTATGAATATGGAGTCAGAACCTTTAGGGCTGTCAAGGTGCCACCCTACTATGTGAATGGCACCTGCTGCGCTTATTGTGCGCACACAGCCTGCCTCACTAGAAGGGGAGGCCCAGGCAGCTTTTTATAGTGTACAACGCCCTTTTCATGTTCCCATTGAACCCAGAGCTGCTGTTTGCAGTCAGAGTGGCTTACCCACCAACCCCAGTGATTCTCTGGAGTCCATTTCCCACAGGACTGGGCTCATAAGCATATATGGCCATGCCCTGCCATTTACGTGGGTGCTGAGGATTAAATGCAAAGTACATCAGGGTAAATATGCCTCCTGACAACTGTACTAGTGAGGCAGAGATGTGGCCCCTCATGTTTCAGATGAGGAAACACAGGCTGTGGAAGGAGTTTGTTCCAAATTGCTGAGTGATCCCACAACAACATGAACCTTGGCTTGAAGTCCAGCCCTCTTCTGAACCACCCACATGCCCGTCAATGATGTCATGTGCCACCCAGACCCAGTCCTCTGCCATAATAGCGGAGGGTTACAAAATGAAGATCACAATGCAACACAATCTTTTCAGACCCCAGGCAGAAGCACAACAGGGTTTTCTACAGAAAGGCACAGAGAAAGGGGGAAAATGTTTACTCTGCCTGGCTTTGCGATTCTCCTGGTACAGAAATACAAACCCACCACCTTCGGGAGGCTCAAGAAATGCAGAAATACTTCCCTGTACACAGAGGCACCAAGAGGAGGAGTGCTAGAGAAGCAACCCTTTAGTGGGCAGTGCGGGCAGGGGGCTGAATTTTAAGTATGAAATGACAGATTGATTAAGTTGAGAATTGCCATGCTGATTTTACCAAGACAGACCCACACACTCTACGCTTCCTCCTCTGATGTTACTGGGCTTAGAGCCATCTTGAGGAACTACAGAGGCAGGACCACAGTGCTGGCCCGTGTCTCTCTGCCTGCTCCATGTAGCAGCTGTTCAGCTGGGTTAGGGTCCAGGGCCTCAGGAGGAAGGACTCAGCGAGGGGCACACATTCCACATATCTGCCACGTGCTTTCTGTTCATACCACTATTTGGGAGTGTGGTATCAGGACAGGCAAAGAACATTTTAAATCCAGGTCCCATGGATCAGTCCCCAGGTTACCAAGGCCAGGGCTGACATGTTCACTGTGTTTACAGGGCTTAAATGAGCAGCAAAGACTTGAAGAGAAGATGTGGTCCTGTAGGACCCACGCATGAAAATAATCGCTCTGCTCAACACCAGCCTATGTCACCTTCTAGAGATTCGTGGTCCTTACTTCACTGGTGAGCAGGCTTGAGTGCAACAGTATTCTATCTGCTTCTCGAATGCTATTTTGCAGTTTAGAATTCTACTCATTCTAACTGGGCTGCTCTGCATTTGGCTTATACTTGGGACATTAGACAGTCCCATCACCGCAAGAACGAGGCACAGTCCCCCAACCGCACCTAGGTGTCACCATCCATAGAGAAGTGGGGAACTGTCACCTGACTGCTCAGACAGCTTCACACTGGGAGCATGCCTGTGTGGGGTCCCACAGCCCTGTGACTGGGCTCTGCCAGGTGGGGCTCTGGCTTCACTGTGGCAGGCGGGCGGAGACACAGATTCAGAGGGCTGACACTGGCTCTAGGGGTGAGCACCATTTGGGACGTAGAGGGGGCCAACAGGAACCTGCTTGCCCCACTGCCTCGGCCAGCTACAGACCCATTTGAGTCTGGGGTGGGAGTGGAAGGTTGTTTCTGGGGTCCCTTGTCCCACGGGCTCTTTGCTGTTCCCAGCATTAGTCATCACAAACAAGCTGCCATCTCTCTGCCTTGTAGACAGTTACTTTTCAAAGAGCAGAGGAAGAAAGCTCGGACGAATGGAACATTTCTGGGTAATCATTCTGTACAGAACTCCCAAACCCGAGTCTCTCAAACCTTAGACGTGCATTGGGGGGGGGGTGCCTTATGCACTTGGCTCAGGCCTGCATATTAGGGAAAGGCACATTAATGGAACACAAATTTTAAAAAACTAGCAGATATATAAACATAACAACAACCCTGCCCAAGCAGGGCTCCCCTGGGTGTGCTGGGCCAAGAAACAGCAGGCCACAGCCCTTCCCAGGCGGCGCCTGCCCTTCATAACAAGGACCGGGCTGTACGGGCTCACCCCGGGCGACCACAGTCCTAGAGTCCTGAGGACTGTATTTGATGCTGTGGACACCTGCCCACTCTCTCTGGCTCTTGTGGCCTCCTGGACACCATATCTGGCTGGACTGTCTGACCCCACAGAGCTCCTGTGACCCCTGACACCTCCCTTGAGTTGCCTCCCAGCTTTATTCCAAGCCCCAGGCCTGGCTTCCTGGGCTTTCTGCTCCTCATGTCCTAAGACTCCCGCCCCAGGCTCCAGTCTGCAGGCTGCTTCCTGGCCATGGTCTCTCCCCACCCAGCACATTGTCTGGGCCCCAGTTGCCAGCCTGGACTGGCTCTCGGGTCCTTTGGTCTTCCTTTC
This sequence comes from Orientallactaga sibirica, assembly GCA_036365145.1. NCBI lineage: Eukaryota > Metazoa > Chordata > Mammalia > Rodentia > Dipodidae > Orientallactaga > Orientallactaga sibirica. The sequence goes on along the minus strand of JAEOAD010002712.1, from coordinate 4,184,381 downwards.
CTCATCCATTTGTGGCAGCCAGGTCTGGCTTGGCCATGGAGGTTCAGCTCTTGACACCTGTGAAATGCCACCGGCCACCCGGTCCCTCATGAGAACCCAAACTTAGTTTCCATGGATGGGTGGGAAAGGTGCCCCCAAGCCACCTCACAGCCCTTGGGAGTACCCCCTAAACACAGACAATAGACAGATGCAGCGTTTTAAGACAGTTTCCACTGGGCTGTCACTGTTACGTAAGAAGAGATAGCAAAGGACGGCACATCCTCACTAGAGGGAGACAGAACACCTTGGAAGGGGAACGCCACGGCCCAGACAAGGCAGGTTGGCAGAGAGCTCCCTGTGAGAAAGAACTCAGCAGGGCCAGGTGGGAAAGCTTCCTAGCTACCTGCAGACACGAGAGCTTGTTCCACTCAGGGGGCACTCTCCACCCTCCAGGCAGCAGCACCCCCAGGTCCCTCTGCTGCCTCCACCACATGGAGAAGAACATTGGACTTCTGGGTCCAAGTACAGGGAGGTACAGACTCCCTGTCCTGTGCACAGCCCGGCCACTCAAAGTGAGCTCTGCAAGGCTGATGCAACCAACAGCAAGGTGTCCCCCTGGGTGTTTGGTAGAAATGCAAAGTGTTGATGCTTCCCCTGACCTTCTGAATTAGAATCTGAAGTTTGAATGGATCCCAGATGATGTGTGCACACATTAAAGATTAAAACACAGTCATCAACAGAACTAATGGGGAGGCAGACGCTTCCCTCAATTGTGTGAATGGGAATGTTGTCAAGGCCCCACAGAAAGACACCCAGGGCCGCTCATCTTGCTGCAGAAACCGAGGTGATAGGGTGGGCCAGTGGAAAAGACATGGGAGTTGAAGCTGGGGGGGGGTGCAATCTGTGGTGGTGACATACCACCTTCTTCAAGCCCCAGGTTCCCCACAGACAAATATAGGGGTACTAAAAGTGATCCAGATGAAATGAAATCTGTTAAGTGGGGCATAGACATTAAATGCCAATGTGTGCCCATACATACATACATACACACAGCAGCATATGTTTTAGAGTTCTAAGTCAGAAAGGCCGCCCAGACTATGGCTGCAACAGACTTAGCTACAGCTAAAGCATTTGGCTACAAGTAAGTCTTGACAAGTTTATCTAGGGCACAGAGTGTAAAAACAGATATATCTTTGGGTCTGGTGGAAACTGAGCTCAGACAAGGCTTTGGAATTTAACTTGCCTCCCAAATCTTTAGTTTTGTAAGCCAAGGCACAGGAAAGGAATCGTGGCCTCTGACTGTACTTTAAAATCTGTTTGGCTGTAGGCGGAATCTTATTCTGGCTGGGCGCCGATGGGATTACAGGAGAATCAAAGGATAAAGATAGGAATCGCAAGTCAAGCAGGGACAGGTGATGAGGGATGTGCCAACACAAGACGAGGCTCCAGAACCTTCCTCCAATGCCGCCTCGCTATGGACTTGTATTTCTTCCTCTCCTGAGCACACAGGATTGGGCGATGCCTTAGAGTTCAAAGGGCTCATTTAATCTTCCCATTTCATAATGAGCCAAATTCAGATTCAGAACGTGCCCTGGGGCACACTTGGTAGAGCCCAAGTTCAGCACCGAGTCCAGAAGAGCAGGTGTTTAGCACGAGAGGCCCTGCTCACTTCAACCAGGAAGAGCCCAAGGAAGGGCAGGAGTGGTGGTGAGGCAGAAGGGGGGTCCTGGGAGAGAGGGCATGTATACAGGAGGAAGCTCGCCACCTGTTCTGTGACTGGCACAGCTCAGTGGGGCTGAGGCGTGCAATGCAATCAGGACTACAACTGGAAATAGAAGTTTCCATGAGACTCCTGGGCCTAGACCTTATTCTGAGGGGGTCAGGAATTATCAAAAGATTTTTTTTTTTTTTTTTTTTGGTTTTTCAGGTAGGGTTTCACTCTGGCCCAGGCTGACCTGGAATTAACTATGTAGTCTCAGGGTGGCCTCAAACTCATGGAGATCCTCCTACCTCTGCCTCCCAAGTGCTGGGATTAAAGGCGTGAGCCACCACGCCCGGCTAAGATGATGATGATGATGATGATTATTATTATTATTATTTTGATTTTGCGAGGTAGGGTCTCACTCTGGTCCAGGCTGACCTGGAATTCACTATGTAGTCTCAGGGTGGCCTCGAACTCTCGGCAATCCTCCTACCTCTGCCTCCCAAGTGCTGGGATTAAAGGCGTGCGCCACCACGCCCGGCTATCAAAAGATTTTTAACAAGAAAATGACAGAGCTAGAAAGTCAACAATTGATTGTTCTTAAGCATCTGAAGGGAAGGTATGTCATGGGCTCTCACCACCGCCTCACTACCCCTGCCTCCAGCAGGAAGCTGAGGCCACCGCCTCTCTGAAAAGTGGTTCCAGAGATTCTGAGGCACTCTGCACTCTGAATCCCTCTCTCAAGCAGATGGTTCCTCGTGATAGACTCCACTCATGAGGAACCTAGGAACTATACTTTACTCTAAGAGTTAAAGAAACTAATGACTCATCCAGGCCTTGGAACTTCTTCCAAAAACGTAGCTTACACAAAATATTCTTTGCATAAACCGAAAATTCCTGTGCTGGGCTCAAGACAAACTTTCAGGAGGACTGTGAGGGAGAGGAGAGAAAGGGAAGAAAAGAGGAGGTAGAAAATGAAAAGAAGGGAGAGATATCAAAAGAGGAGGAAGGAGGGGGTGGTGGGTTCCACTGTGTCCCCAATGATATGTTTAAGCCCTAAACCTATGTGCTGAGAACATGGCCTCGTTTAGAAATGAAGTCTCTGCAGATGGAATTTTTTGAGGATCTCAAAACAAACTCATCTTAGATTTAGAATGGCCCCTGGGTTCAGGGTCAATGTCCTGATAGGAGGAAGGAGAGTAAGCCTTGTCCCAAAGATCCGGTGGTCAAGGGCATCTGAACACACTAGCAGAGTCTGGAGCCCTGTCCAGGCCAACGACTGTCAGGAGCCCCCAGGAGCTGGCAGGACCCTCCCATTGAGCTCCCAGGAGAAGTATGGTCCTAATGACACCTGGATTTCCAGCCTCTGACCTACAGAGGTTAGGATAAGAAGGCTCTGGTGCCTCAGGACATCGAGTACATGGTGATCTGTCATAGAATTCACAGGACACTGCTCCCCGGGGGGGGGGTCCCCTGATTATATTCATATCACAATACTGCTCCCACATAGCAATCACTGGACACTATTACACTGGGGGTCCCTTGATTATAATCATGTCACAACACTGCTCCCCACAAGCTTCCACTGTGATAGTTTTGTTTCGCCCAGGAGGTGTGAGTCCTGGGAATCCAGGACTCACACAAATCATAGAAGGGCCAGGCCAGGCCAGTGAAAACTAAGAGCAGGTGATGATTCTGGAGCCCTGACAGCCCGGGAAAGCCCAGAGCCCGGCTCCTCACAGGGCTGCCTTCGGCTTTGGTGAAGGGGAAGCAGCGTCTTCTGCGTTCAGAGCCCAGGTGTCCTGATATATGGCTTCACTCGTTCAGTGAAGAAGCTTTTGTCACCCCAGAGCCTTGGGGTCATGCATGTCCCACAGTAAACACTGGGAAGTTGTCGACATGTGCATGTTTGCTTGTGGGTGGGGGCTCATGCATGTGTATGCATGTGCGTATGGAGGCCAGAGAGACCCTCAGGTGTCACACTCAGGAACACCATCTACGTCCTTTTAAGACAGGGTCTCCACTACCTGGACTTCACCAGTACTGCTAGACTGGATGGCCATCTGCCTTCCTCTGCCTCTCTCATGCTGGGATTACAGGTATGTGACACCACACTCAGTGTTTTTGATGCAGATACTGGGAATTGAACTCAAGTTCCCATGCTTGCAAGGCAAACACTTTACCAACTTAGCCATCTTTCTAGCCCCTCCATTAATGGTTTTTTTTTTTTTTTTTTTTTTTTTTTTTTTTTTTGGTTTTGCAAGGTAGGGTCTCACTCTGGTCCAGGCTGACCTGGAATTCACTATGTAGTCTCAGGGTGGCCTCGAACTCTCGGCGATCCTCCTACCTCTGCCTCCCGAGTGCTGGGATTAAAGGCGTGCGCCACCACGCCCGGCTTTCCATTAATGGTTTTTAATCTCCATGAGCGGTGGTTTAAGAGACCCTGCCCCCAAGTGCATTTCATCCCCCGTGTCTATTCTCAGGCTCTTCTCCCTCATGCTTCGCCCATTATAATATTTTTTAATTTTTATTTTTTTAAGTTTTATTAAAAAGAGAGAGAGAGATAGAAGAGAGGCAGACAGAGAGAAAATTGGCACACCAGGGCCTTTAGCCACTGCAAAGAAACTCCAGATGCATGTGCCCTTTGTGCATCTGGCTTACGTGGGTCCTGGAGAATTGAACCGGGCTCCTTTGGCTTCGCAGGCAAAAGCCTTAACCGCTGAGCCATTTCTTTTTTGTGGCAAAGGTAGAGGCCCTGGATAAGGTGCCACAAGCACAAATCACCAACCACTTCACTCCACTTGTAGGGGTTTTGAGGTTACAGATTTCAAGTCACAATTTATCTCTATCCAAAAGAAGACAAAGCCTTCCATAATAAAGCTGACCCCGCCACCCTGACGCCTGGGCCCAAGGACAGGACTCTTGGGAGACCTGGATGAATGGAGTGAGTGGATCTACTCCCCAGCTCTCTTCTCAGTACGACTTGGCGAACTGAGCATTGCCGGAACAGAAAGAGTCACGCGCTTGTGCCCACACAGAGGTGCTCACACGGTGGGAGTCGGGCTGCTGTAGAGAGACCACCGCGGTGAGGCAGCGAGCACTTTCGGGCTATGGGTGCGAGGCAGTCGTGCGCATATCCATGCAGACTTCGCCTGGCTGTGCAGGGAGAGACAGCCATAGCCCAAGCCTATACAGTGACAGCGGGACAGCTGCTTATGTGGAAGTCCATACCGTGCCCCGTGTGTCCCCAGAGCAGCCATCCACAGTGGCAGAGAGGGTGGGAGGAAGCCCTGAGCCCAAGGGAACTGCCCCCGTCCCCAGGTACAGACCGCAGCTCTGCCAACAGGTTAGCTGGGCTGGTGGAGAAGGCGAGGCTGCTGGAAATGAATGCTGGTGAATTCCAAGGAGCTCTGCGGCTCATGACCACAGATAATTAGCTCTGCCTCCTCACTCATCAACAGGCTTAGAGAAAACACATTCCTGTTCAGGTTCCAACCTGAGAGAAACGTCAGAGAGGAATTGGGAAGTGCTTAACCCCAAGCCCAGGATGGAGATCTGGAAGCTCTCCAGCCACCTCAGCCTGCAGTGCAGCAGCCAGCCTGAGCTACGGCTACCCTCTTGGTCAGGGCTGGGAGGCTGGCGAAGTAGGCTTTGGCTTGCAGCCCTTCCCTAGCCCAGCTCTCAGGTTGGGTTAGTTTATGTGCCGCCCTGGGCGAGAAGTCTGGCTGTGCAGATCACGGTACTCTCTTCAAAACCCACGCTCCTGGGACGTCCCAGTTGCGGGCACCCTTTGCCCATGACTCCTTTTGCTCTTTAGCCCAATCCTTCCCCCAGATTACTCACATTCTCAGGGCACACGAAAGTGCCTTCCACTCACAGAGAATGTTCTGTGTGCTCCCCACAGCGACGTGAGAACTAGATTGAGAAGAGCGGCCCTGTAGTACCCCCATGGCGGGCTGCTGGCTGGGCTGCAGGACCCCCATGGTGAGCCACTAGCTGGGCTACTGGTTGTGGCGCTGGTCCACTTTTCCTTGTCAGGAACTTCAGCATTCTGTTCCCTAGCTCTGCAGGTGTTCCCTTCTTTGGGCATGCATTCCTTCCATGACTGGAGAAGCCCTCTTCCTGTTTATGGTGATGAAGACCCAGTTTGCTGACTCACTTGACCCAGAGGTAATAGAGCTAGGGTGCAATACCATGTCTCACCCATAGGAGGCATCAGGAGTAGGACATGCTCCAGTGCAGGGTTTTAAATGCTTGAACACAAACGAGCAATTTATCAATTCCTACTCTGTGACCCAGCTCTCCTCACGTCGGGTTTAAGCATTTGAGAGAAGTGGGTTGGGAAATACAGCAGAACACAGAAGCTGTCCACAAATAAGTCTCTAAGGGATAAGGCTGCAGCCTGAAGCCAGGGGCGTTTAGAAACTTAAATATATCATGGAAAATACGCCACGCTCATGACTGCAGCAGCTCAGGCACAGTCAGGTGGATGCAAAAGCCTGGGAAGTGGGAGGTTTGGGGAGCTGCTGCGATTCTGTATTCTTGCTGTGTGCCATGGAATTCCATGGGAAGGCCTGGCCTGCTCGCTGGGCCCCTTGGACATCTCTGTCCTGTCTGGGCAGATGCTCCTGCACTGCAGGGGTCCACGCACATTCAGAAATGGCTTGTCCTGAAGGTTCTACTACGCTGACAGTCCACGGCAATTCCCTCTGGAATCTTTACGCAAAGTCAGCTTGGGCAAAATTAGGTAGGAAGGAGCGAGGAATGTCCTTTTGTTGGGGGTGCGTGGTGGGGGTGGGAATGAAGCAGGCCAGAGGTTTCCCTCAGCAGACTCTTTTATTGGGCTCTTGATTTGAATTCAAGTTCACTGTTCTCAACTCAGCCCATGCAGGCAAATACATCTTTGTTAATCACAGCCACCTGACCAGCCTTCTATGTGCACCACCCACTGTGGGGTGCCCCCTAGGAGCACAGGAACACCTAGAAAGACATGGGCTTCTCTCCAGGCAGAATTCCGACTCTTCCATTAACACCTCCTTCAACAGTTACGTCGTTAAAGCTTTTCCTAACCACTCCTGGGCCATGAAAGACCTTGGGCTGACAGTCACCGGATCTTCCTTACTCAAGTGCTTCCATCCAGCCCTAACTGGACTCTGGACCTCAACCTGAGACTTCGGGGCCCTGCCCATCTGTCACTCTCCAGTTGAGCTGGCCACCCACCAGTGAGCTGGGCATTCCTCTGGCCTCTCATGATGGACAGAAGCAAATTACCACAGACCATCACAAGGCTTCTATGCCTCCCCTCAGGCAGAAGTAAGCCGTAGGCTAAAGAGAAACTTGGGAGGGTCATTGGGCCCATGACACACTTGGTACACAGGTGTGAACTCACGCTCACCCCGCCTCTGAGCAAGCAACAAACACTGTGATGCCATCAGCCACCCAGTAAGCCTGCATTGGGCCCAGGGGCACTTGGGTTGGCACCCAAGGACCTGCTGCTTTCAGGGAGCTGCAGGCAGGGAGCTGCAGCCTTCCCTGCAGATAGAGCTGGTGTCCTGAGATCTGAGGCCTGGGGACACTGCTTCGAGGAGGCAGCAGAGAGATGCAAGAGGTGGTCTCATCACTGCTGGAGAGGCCTAAGCACAACTCCACTTGGCTTATAGGCCTTGGGACTCTTAGCATCTACCTGAAGTTACCAGTGGGAGCAGGTCAGCTGGATCCAGCGGGCACTTAGTAAATGAAGGCGACTGTTAGGATTGTTGCTGCCATTCGTGGCACCTGTGAGGCAAGGGGGGCTAGGGGGGCGGGTGGGGACAGGAAAGGGCCAAGGGATATTATGGGATGCATAGGCAGCTCCAGGGGGAGAAAGAAGGAATGCATCCCTTTACATATGCCATCTTGTGTTCAAAGCTTTGCAAATCTATAGCAATAAACGGGAGGCACAGGGCATATTAGTGCTTTTTGGTTGGTGGGTTGGTTCAATCAATGCTAACTTTGTGCCAAGCTCCAAGAGGGCTTTTAGACAGAGAAGTGGTGGGTCAGGTAGACATGGCCCAGCCCTAATGGGATTTCTAGCCAGCAGGAGAGACACACAGTAGGCAGTTAACTGGAAGTATTAAGAGAGCTACAAAGAAGTGATGGGCTCTCAGTGGATTAAAACACACAGGCTCCCTCAGGCCTGAGTGGGTAAGGAGGAGCTGTGTGCAGCGAGGGCCCCACTAAGAGCCCAAGTCAAAGCCAGGCAGGACAAGACTGATGAGGCACAGGTGCGAAGGTTACAATGAGAAGCTGCCACCAAGGGCGGGTCGGTGACACAGTGTGCCAGTTAGGTGTGCATGGACCCCTAGGACAGACGCTGCTGTGACCTCCTGACGCAGGCATTCAAAGTCCTCTTGGAGGGGCTGAACTGACACACCCTATAAATCTGATCTTTCTGAAGGCTGACATTCTTACAAAAGTTAGAGAGAAGCCTGGTTTCAGATCCTGAACTTCCCCCTTCACAGAAGGTACTAGAATAAAGTCTGTGACTAGAGGGAAGCGTGTGTGAGGATACGCTCACGCTTACAGTGAGAGAGCAAGTGTGAGCATGGAAAAGGCAGTGGCATAGGAAGAACACAGTTGTCCAAACATGACAGAGCATGAGAAACAGGAAGTGTGACAAGGCCAATGCAGGGTGAGCAAGCGGCTGGCAAGGCAGGCTTTGAGACCAGTTAGGAAACATCCCTGCTGGTGTTCACACGCGCCACCAGCTGAGGACAAGAGGCTCTTGGAAGCACAAGGCTGGCTGCTCCCCGGAAAATGGATGGGGAGGAAGGGAGCTGCATACAGGAGAAAATTTGAGCAAGCAGGGGGACTCCCTGGCCACCTCTGTCTGGACACTGCTGAGAACCAAGTGTGGAAGGGACCCCTCTGGAGCATCTCTTGATGGCTCACGAGCAGGACTCACCTGCGCTGCAGCTTGTGGCCATCTGAGCTGTCAGAGGTGTGACAGGGCATGGCTTCTGCCTTCTGAAGACATTCAGAAGACACTAGCGTGGGCAGGTATCAAGAAATGTACAAACCTAGAAAGCCTGGGGGCCAAGTGCATGAGAAATGTTGAGCCCGAACATGAGACAACCAGAATACAAATTGGTGATTAAACATCTGATCTGGGAGTCGTTGGCGCAGACCTCTTCATTGTAAATCAAACCACCTGAGAAAATGCAATGAAGGGGTGCTTCTCCCCAGGTAGTGCACGAGCCTCAGGCCCCCCCACACCAGGCCACGTGTTTTCTACTTTGTGGTAAACATAGCACGTAACAGTATGTCAAGTCACTGACAAGAGTTAAGAGAAATGGCCACGTCCCTGGCTGCTCCTCCCCAACCTTTCTGTGGAGACAGAAAGCCTGCAAGTGATGAGTTCCACTGTGCCATCCTTTAGACTGCCTTATGAAGCCCCTGGTTCTCGGGTGCCGCTCCAGGGACCCCAGCACAGGCTTTGGAATGATCTGACCAGGAGATTTCTAGATTGTAGGATCCAGTCCCTCATTCCCCTTTGGGACTTATAGCGCCTGATGGCTCGCTGCGTTCCAAAAAAGTGAATTAATACACCCGCCAGCAATGGCCATCTTCCCCGGAAGCCTTATCATCCACATCTGCAGCAGTGCGGAGAGCAACTCGCACGGAGAGCCTGCCGTGTCTTTCCAAGCAAGTCCGAGAGCCAAGTGACTCATTCAAGGCACTAACTAGAGTGGAGACTGGACCTCAGGCACTCTCACTCGAGTCTTTTATGCATGCACAGGTCTAGATCTTTTTAAGATTTTCATCGCAGACATGCACCGTGCTTGGCACTGTGTTACGTAAGAACACGTTATACAATATCATACACTGAGTACATCCCCCTCCCCCCCATACCCAACCCTTCCCGTGGATTCCTTGTGGGGAGGCAGGATGAATTCCAGATGGAGCAGTCACGCTTGTTCATTGTGTGCTTGCCCCCACCCTGGCTAGACAGTGACAGAGCTTATATGGAAAGATATATTTTAGGTACCATACGTACGTATGTATGTGTGATATTTGTGTATGTATGTATTGTGTGTATATATGTATATACATATGGATGTAGACAGGGTCGCATGTAGCCAAAGCTGGCCTCAAACTCACTACATAGCTGAGGATGTCCTTGAACTTCGGATCCTCCTGACTCTACCTCCGGAGCGCTGGGAGTATAGTCACGTGCCACTATGTCCAACTTTATGCAGTGCTGGGGATTGAACCCACGACTTCATGCATCTAAGCAAGCATTCTTCCCACTGAGCCACATCCCAGCCCTGACAATGCTAAAGCATGTTCATTCCAGAACCTTGTTGCTCCCTCAGAAACGACCAGATAACAGCCTAACCAACTGCAGTGTGAGCCATGGAGCCACTCTTCGCCTCCCCCAGGATCACGGGGAGCTCTGCTGTATGTTTGTGGAGTCCTGTGAAGAGCACTGGGCAGACATGAGCAATTGCACAAGTCCCCAACATTACTTTTTGATCCTATTTGATCCATGTTTTGTTGTTCTGCAAAAATTATGGTTGTGCCACTCCCATCATCTGTCCCCTTCTACCACCTCTCATTCTGACACTATGATTTTATTATCTTTGCGGCCTGACAGTCTAATAAATGATTTGAATTTCACAGATGCCTTTACGATGGAAGGATGACAAGGAAAATAGGGGCTATGCAGAGATCATTTGAAAACTCACACTATAATGACTCAGTGGGAAAGTGGGTGCCATTTCTAAGCACCTGATCTTATGCTTGTTTTCCCAGCCTACCAACATTCCAAAGAATTTGAGGGACTCCCCAATGCCACTTATGAGCAGAGCCCTCACCAAATCTAAGGGGTCTGGACTTTTCTCCTGAAGAAATGCCTTGTGCTTGAAGTGGCATTTAAGACTGTTCACCATGGCAACCTCTTTGAAAGCACTAATAACTGAAGTCCCAGCTCTTTCCCAAACTCACCAGGTTCAAGCCTTACTTGTGATTTTAAAATTTCATCCTGGAATAAATTAGCACACGCAAACACTGCAAAGCATACTCCAATACACAATATTGATGTTGAAATGACAGCCCTACCCGAGAACAAGAAGCGTCCTTCAATTGCCCCCCCCCACTGCTAGTAATGATCTTAACCCCGCACCCCGCACTGCTGGATGGTGGCAGGTTCACTCCACTACCCCAGTGAACAGATGGGAGACCCCAAGTACCTGGTAGGTGACACTTCCTCTCAGGTTGCCAGGAGAGTGGAGCCCACGTGAATCACTGATGAAGAAAGGGTCTGCTCCTCATTCAAGGGGCCAAGCTCCACCTCTGACCCTTCATAACTAGAGGTGGAAGTTGGGGGTGGGCTGTGGAGTGGAGAAGAGGATTCCCAGGATGCAGTGCGTCCCATGGGGCTAGGTCACTTTTGTTGTGTTGTCATGTATTTGCTTTGGAACAGGGCCTCACGAAATTGTCCTGGCTGGCTTCAGATTTAATCTATAGCTCAGACTGGTCTTGAACCTGCAGTCTTCTGGTCTCTATGTCCTTAACTCTGAGGTTATAGGTGTGCGCCTCCATGCCTGGTGCACGGCCACACCTTTTCTTTTCTTTAATGTGCAGGAGATCCTCAATGACATTAATAAGGCAGCCTTTGTATTCGCTTCTTTGTGTTGCTGCTGGTGGTGGTGGTGGTTTTGTTTTATTTTGAGACAGGGTCTCACACTATAACCTAGGCTGGGCTGGTACTTTCCGTGAAGCCCAGGTAGGCCTTGAATTAGTCATAGTCCTCTGCTTCAGCCTCACACAGGGATTACAGGTGTGAGGCACCATGCTCTTTTTACAAAGGAACAGATGCTTACAACAGTTCGGTGGTGTGCCCAAGGACACATAACTAGTCATTAGTCAACCAAGCATTTGATGAGGGCCTTGGACCCAAAGCAGTACCTTTCCACTAGGTTACACTGATGATCAGGACAAATGACAGCACCTAGCAACACTCAGTGTGCCTTGTCACTATGAGAGGACACTTCTTGTCCAACTCAACCTGGGATCTAATTGGTTTTACTGCTCTGCCTATGCTGGTGAAAACAAAGGCCACTGAAGACACTTGGGCAGACACTCCCCAAAGTCAACAACCTGAAAGAAAACCAAAGGATGCTGTGGGGGGAATGGAGGATGTCATAGGAAGAATGGAGGATGTCATAGGGAGAATGGAGGATGTCATGGGGAGAATGGAGGATGTCATAGGAAGAATGGAGGATGTCATGGGGGGAATGGAGGATGTCATAGGAAGAATGGAGGATGTCATGGGGAGAATGGAGGATGTCATGGGGAGAATGGAGGATGTCATAGGAAGAATGGAGAATGTCATAGGAAGAATGGAGGATGTCATGGGGAGAATGGAGGATGTCATAGGAAGAATGGAGGATGTCATGGAAAGAATGGAGGATGTCATAGGAAGAATGGAGGATGCTGTGGGAAGAATGGAGAATGTCATGGGGAGAATGGAGGATGTCATAGGAAGAATGGAAGATGTCGTGGAAAGAAAGAATGGAGGATGTCATAGGAAGAATGGAGGATGTCGTGGAAAGAATGGAGGATGTCGTAGGAAGAATGGAGGATGTCATAGAAAGAATGGAGGATGTCGTGGAAAGAATGGAGGATGTCATAGGAAGAATGGAGGATGTCATGGGGAGAATGGAGGATATCATGGGAAGAATGGAGGATGTCGTGGGAAGAATGGAGGATGTCAGAGGAAGAATGGAGGATGTCATAGGAAGAATGGAGGATGCTGTGGGGAGAATGGAGGATGTCATAGGAAGAATGGAGGATGTCGTGGAAAGAATAAGGGATGTCATAGGAAGAATGGAGGATGTCATAGGAAGAATGGAGAATGTCATAGGAAGAATGGAGGATGTCATGGGGAGAATGGAGGATGTCATGGGAAGAATGGAGGATGTCATAGGAAGAATGGAGGATGTCACAGGAAGAATGGAGGATGTCATAGGAAGAATGGAGGATGTCATGGAAAGAATGGAGGATGTCACAGGAAGAATGGAGGATGTCAGAGGAAGAATGGAGGATGTCATAGGAAGAATGGAGGATGTCATGGGGAGAATGGAGGATGTCACAAGAAGAATGGAGGATGTCAAAGGAAGAATGGAGGATGTCATAGGAAGAATGGAGGATGTCATAGGAAGAATGGAGAATGTCATGGGGAGAATGGAGGATGTCACAGGAAGAATGGAGGATGTCACAGGAAGAATGGAGGATGTCATAGGAAGAATGGAGAATGTCATGGGGAGAATGGAGGATGTCACAGGAAGAATGGAGGATGTCACAGGAAGAATGGAGGATGTCATAGGAAGAATGGAGGATGTCATAGGAAGAATGGAGGATGTCATGGGGAGAATGGAGGATGTCACAGGAAGAATGGAGGATGTCATAGAAGAATGGATGATGTCATAGGAAGAATGGAGGATGTCATAGGAAGAATGGAGGATGTCATGGGAAGAATGGAGGATGCCAGAGGAAGAATGGAGGATGTCATAGGAAGAATGGAGGATGCCGTGGGAAGAATGAAGGATGTCATAGGAAGAATGGAGGATGTCGTGGGGAGAATGGAAAATGTCATAGGAAGAATGGAGGATGTCAGAGGAAGAATGGAGGATGTCATGGGGAGAATGGAGGATGTCACAGGAAGAATGGAGGATGTCATAGGAAGAATGGAGGATGTCATAGGAAGAATGGAGGATGTCATAGGAAGAATGGAGGATGTCATGGCGAGAATGGAGGATGTCACAGGAAGAATGGAGGATGTCACAGGAAGAATGGAGAATGTCATAGGAAGAATGGAGGATGTCATAGGAAGAATGGAGGATGTCATGGGGAGAATGGAGGATGTCACAGGAAGAATGGAGGATGTCACAGGAAGAATGGAGGATGTCATAGGAAGAATGGAGGATGTCAGAGGAAGAATGGAGGATGTCATAGGAAGAATGGAGGATGTCATAGGAAGAATGGAGGATGTCATGGGGAGAATGGAGGATGTCATAGGAAGAATGGAGGATGTCATAGGAAGTATGGAGGATGTCATAGGAAGAATAGAGAATGTCATAGGAGGAATGGAGGATGTCAGAGGAAGAATGGAGGATGTCATAGGAAGAATGGAGGATGTCATAGGAAGAATGGAGGATGTCATAGGAAGAATGGAGGATGTCATGGGAAGAATGGAGGATGTCATAGGAAGAATGGAGGATGTCATAGGAAGAATGGAGGATGTCATAGGAAGAATGGAGAATGTCATAGGAAGAATGGAGGATGTCAGAGGAAAAATGGAGGATGTCAGAGGAAGAATGGAGGATGTCATAGGAAGAATGGAGGATGTCATGGGAAGAATGGAGGATGTCAGAGGAAGAATGGAGGATGTCATAGGAAGAATGGAGGATTTCGTGGGGAGAATGGAGGATGTCACAGGAAGAATGGAGGATGTCAGAGGAAGAATGGAGGATGTCGTAGGAAGAATGGAGGATTTCGTGGGGAGAATGGAGGATGTCATAGGAAGAATGGAGGATGTCATAGGAAGAATGGAGGATGTCATGGGGAGAATGGAGGATGTCACAGGAAGAATGGAGGATGTCATAGGAAGAATGGAGGATGTCATAGGAAGAATGGAGGATGTCATGGGGAGAATGGAGGATGTCACAGGAAGAATGGAGGATGTCATAGGAAGAATGGAGGATGTCATAGGAAGAATGGAGGATGTCATAGGAAGAATGGAGGATGTCGTGGGGAGAATGGAAAATGTCATAGGAAGAATGGAGGATGTCGTGGGAAGAATGGAGGATGTCATAGGAAGAATGGAGGATGTCATAGGAAGAATGGAGGATGTCATAGGAAGAATGGAGGATGTCACAGGAAGAATGGAGGATGTCACAGGAAGAATGGAGGATGTCATAGGAAGAATGGAGGATGTCATAGGAAGAATGGAGGATGTCATGGGAAGAATGGAGGATGTCATAGGAAGAATGGAGGATGTCATAGGAAGAATGGAGGATGTCATAGGAAGAATGGAGGATGCTGTGGGGAGAATGGAGGATGTCATAGGAAGAATGGAGGATGTCATAGGGAGAATGGAGGATGTCATAGGAAGAATGGAGGATGTCATGGGAAGAATGGAGGATGTCAGAGGAAGAATGGAGGATGTCATAGGAAGAATGGAGGATGTCATAGGAAGAATGGAGGATGTCATGGGAAGAATGGAGGATGTCATGGGAAGAATGGAGGATGTCAGAGGAAGAATGGAGGATGTCATAGGAAGAATGGAGGATGTCATAGGAAGAATGGAGGATGTCATAGGGAGAATGGAGGATGTCATAGGAAGAATGGAGGATGTCATGGGAAGAATGGAGGATGTCAGAGGAAGAATGGAGGATGTCATGGGAAGAATGGAGGATGTCAGAGGAAGAATGGAGGATGTCATAGGAAGAATCGAGAATGTCATAGGAAGAATGGAGGATGCTGTGGGGAGAATGGAGGATGTCATAGGAAGAATGGAGGATGTCAGAGGAAGAATGGAGGATGTCATAGGAAGAATGGAGGATGTCACAGGAAGAATGGAGGATGCTGTGAGAGAATGGAGGATGTCATAGGAAGAATGGAGAATGTCATAGGAAGAATGGAGGATGCCGTGGGGAGAATGGAGGATGTCATAGGGAGAATGGAGGATGTCATGGGAAGAATGGAGGATGTCATGGGAAGAATGGAGGATGTCATAGGAAGAATGGAGGATGTCATAGGAAGAATGGAGAATGTCATAGGAAGAATGGAGGATGCTGTGGGGAGAATGGAGGATGTCATAGGAAGAATGGAGGATGTCATGGGGAGAATGGAGGATGTCATGGGGAGAATGGAGGATGTCACAGGAAGAATGGACGATGTCATAGGAAGAATGGAGGATGTCATAGGAAGAATGGAGGATGTCATGGGGAGAATGGAGGATGTCACAGGAAGAATGGAGGATGTCACAGGAAGAATGGAGGATGTCATAGGAAGAATGGAGGATGTCAGAGGAAGAATGGAGGATGTCATGGGGAGAATGGAGGATGTCATAGGAAGAATGGAGGATGTCATAGGAAGAATGGAGGATGTCACAGGAAGAATGGAGATGTCACAGGAAGAATGGAGGATGTCATAGGAAGAATGGAGGATGTCAGAGGAAGAATGGAGGATGTCATAGGGAGAATGGAGGATGTCATAGGAAGAATGGAGGATGTCATGGGGAGAATGGAGGATGTCATATGAAGAATGGAGGATGTCATAGGAAGAATGGAGGATGTCATAGGAAGAATGGAGGATGTCACAGGAAGAATGGAGGATGTCAGAGGAAGAATGGAGGATGTCATAGGAAGAATGGAGGATGTCATGGGGAGAATGGAGGATGTCACAGGAAGAATGGAGGATGTCATAGGAAGAATGGAGGATGTCATAGGAAGAATGGAGGATGTCATAGTAAGAATGGAGAATGTCATGGCGAGAATGGAGGATGTCACAGGAAGAATGGAGGATGTCACAGGAAGAATGGAGAATGTCATAGGAAGAATGGAGGATGTCATAGGAAGAATGGAGGATGTCATGGGGAGAATGGAGGATGTCACAGGAAGAATGGAGGATGTCACAGGAAGAATGGAGGATGTCATAGGAAGAATGGAGGATGTCAGAGGAAGAATGGAGGATGTCAGAGGAAGAATGGAGGATGTCATAGGAAGAATGGAGGATGTCATAGGAAGAATGGAGGATGTCATGGGGAGAATGGAGGATGTCATAGGAAGAATGGAGGATGTCATGGCGAGAATGGAGGATGTCACAGGAAGAATGGAGGATGTCACAGGAAGAATGGAGGATGTCATAGGAAGAATGGAGGATGTCAGAGGAAGAATGGAGGATGTCATAGGAAGAATGGAGGATGTCATAGGAAGAATGGAGGATGTCATGGGGAGAATGGAGGATGTCATAGGAAGAATGGAGGATGTCATAGGAAGAATGGAGGATGTCAGAGGAAGAATGGAGGATGTCATGGGGAGAATGGAGGATGTCATAGGAAGAATGGAGGATGTCATAGGAAGAATGGAGGATGTCATAGGAAGAATGGAGGATGTCATGGGGAGAATGGAGGATGTCATAGGAAGAATGGAGGATGTCATAGGAAGAATGGAGGATGTCAGAGGAAGAATGGAGGATGTCATAGGAAGAATGGAGGATGTCATGGGAAGAATGGAGGATGTCAGAGGAAGAATGGAGGATGTCATAGGAAGAATGGAGGATTTCGTGGGGAGAATGGAGGATGTCACAGGAAGAATGGAGGATGTCAGAGGAAGAATGGAGGATGTCGTAGGAAGAATGGAGGATTTCGTGGGAAGAATGGAGAATGTCATAGGAAGAATGGAGGATGTCATAGGAAGAATGGAGGATGTCATAGGGAGAATGGAGGATGTCATGGGGAGAATGGAGGATGTCATAGGAAGAATGGAGGATGTCACAGGAAGAATGGAGGATGTCATAGGAAGAATGGAGGATGTCATGGGGAGAATGGAGGATTTCGTGGGGAGAATGGAGGATGTCATAGGAAGAATGGAGGATGTCATAGGAAGAATGGAGGATGTCATAGGAAGAATGGAGGATTTCGTGGGGAGAATGGAGGATGTCACAGGAAGAATGGAGGATGTCATAGGAAGAATGGAGGATGTCATGGGGAGAATGGAGGATGTCACAGGAAGAATGGAGGATGTCATAGGAAGAATGGAGGATGTCATAGGAAGAATGGAGGCCATTGTCCACAGGGAGTGAGGATTCATAACTGCAGGCACACACCCAGGTTCTGCATCTGCCACTCAGTAGCTGGGTGACCCTGGCAAAGGGATTCTCTTCTCTATGGCATTTGGGTTTCCTTCCTGGAAAATGGGAATGGCCCAGTGATGTCATAGGCTGCACCGAGGATTTAATGACCTGGTAGGAGCTGCACTTTTGCATCATGCTGGCACTTTCAGCTTCCAGGTGGTGATGTTTTAGTCTTAGTGGTGTGCAAAACTCTTATTTCAAAGGTAGGTTTGCGGCCTGGAGGGAAATGCTTGCTGAGCCCGGGTCTGTAGGTAGGCAGGACTTAGGGGTGTGGAGGTGTCACTCCCCTCTTCTCATGAATACCCACAAGCCTCTCCACTCAGGAGAAACCAGGACGCTGCTCTCCCTTCTGATTGGCCATGACGTGCTGGGCCCAAGGCCTCAAATCAGCGTTACTGTGCTGTGTATCTGGCTAAACGTGGGTCCTGGAGATTGGAACTGGCATTTTTAGGCTTGGCAGGCAGGCACCTTAACTACCAAGCCATCTCTCCAGCCCCAAACATTTTTTTTTTAGAGAGCAAGAGAATGAGAGGGTGCAAGAGACAGAGAGTTGCTGCACCAGGGCCTCAGCCACTGCAATGGAACTCCAGAAGCTTATACCACCTAGTGAGCATGTGTGACCTTGCACCTGCCTCATCTTTGTGAGTCTGGCTTATGTGGGATCTGGAGAGTTGAGCATGGGTCCTTAGGCTTTGCAGGCAAGCGCTTTAACCACTAAGCCATCTCTCCAGCCTGAAACAAACATTTTTGATGCAGGAGTCACTTCTGGCTTCAACTCTTTCATTTCTAGCTCAGCTCTTCAACCTTCCTATTAAATGTCATATTTGTGACATGAGAGTGAAAGAGACCTGGAAGAAAGATCAGAAGGACAAAGTAGGCAGCTTCTAGCTCAGAGCTTTTGCCATTTGTTGGAAGAGGTCTACAAGATCAGACAACTGTCCAGACCGATGTTGAAGGCATTGTCCTCAGAACTCTTAGCAAATAATTCCCTTGATTTTGCTGATAGAAACAGCCAAATAAATATACTTCACTTAGCCAGAAGAAAAAAAAGCAGGGCTGGAGAGATGGCTTAGCAGTTAAGGCGCCTGCCTGCTAAACCTAAGAACGCTGGTTCCAATCTCCAGCGATTCCAATCTCCAGGTCCCACGTTTAGCCAGATGCAAAGTGACACAAGGGCGCAATGCCACACTTGACCACAAGGGGGCGCACACATCTGGATTTCGTTGACAGCAGTTGAGAGGCTGCTGGCGCGCCCATCTCTGTCTTCCTCTCCCTCTCTCTCTGTTTCTCTCTGTGTCTCTCTCCAAAAATAATAAATAAAATAATTAAAAAAATTTTTTTAAAGCAGCTGCAAGAATAATTCCAGCATGCAACGTTCTCATTGTCGGTGGCACCCTGGGTGACTATGAAGCACTCTCAGGAGGACACAATAGACATGACAATGGTAGGGCCAGAGTGACAAGTCTCTTTGTCTAAGAAGACAGCAGCATCTCTTTACCTAAAACTCTCTGAAGGACCAGCTGACTAACATGCTACTTTTGCTTCTATACACGTGCTTGCTTGCTTGACAATAGTGCAGCCATTTTAGGATAGTCTCCATGTTAAGATTAAAAAGTTCCCCTACCAGCTTCTGAGAACTCCCCACCCCAAGCCAATTCCGGGAACAACCAGCCGCAAGGACCCTGGCCGCTTGGGAAAGATAAGTTCTGCAAACAAGCTGCTGACCTAAGATAAATAGCCTGCAAAGTTCCCACGTGTGCCCAAAGTTCCCACGCATGCCCTCTTAGAACCAATCATTTTAAAAGTCGCGATATGATGTAACCACTGTGTTTCTTTCCCTTTATAAACCCCTTCCCTCGGAGGGTCGGGGCTCTCTCCCAGTACCGTTGTGCCGGACTGTGTGGACAGAGTCCAGGCCTAGGCTTGCAATAAAGAAAACTGCTGTTTTCTGCATTTGAGTGTCTCGGCTTCCTTGGCAGCTCACTGGGTGGCGGAGGGTCTTGGCACTTCACTCTCAAACTCCGTTGAACTCTTATCAGACTGAGAGGCACTCAGGATGGGAAGGGGACTTGAACGCCACTGGCCTGACTCTCCATTGGATGCCGAAGCTCCTTCCACAACATTCCTGAGCATGGGTACCAAGGGGATCGTGACTCTACAAAAAATAACTCTTCTGTTCTTGGGGGCTGGGGCGATGCTGTCGCAGCCTTGGCTGTTTCTCTTCTCCAGAGCTTCCATCGCTTGGTGCACACAGACACAAGCTGATGCTAAGATATCATTGTTTTAGTTGCCTTCTTATTTTTTAAGATAGATTTACTTGATCCATAATTGGTCCAAGTTGATTACTCTTTCAACTAACCCAAACTGCCTATTTTTCAACCCATATTATCAGCAACACTGAAAGCTGTTTATAATCAACTGGCTTTCACGGAATGAAGGAATAAATCAAAAAATAGATTTTAAGAGAATCCATTTGGCTAAAAGTATCACCAGCCAGAATTCCACTCTCCCAGCAACAGACAAACCAGGAAATGCTCAGACTGCACACATCTGCCAGAGCCCCGCCTCCGGAAATCACACCACCGAGCCAGAAGTCATTTCTCCACCTCCTTGCATTGTGTGATGGGGAAGCGGAAGTGGGAGATCCCACCTCCTTCTCCTTGTCCTCCAATGTTTTACTCATTCTAGGCACTCTGTGGCTGGCTATGCTCATAGAGTACCAGGATGCTCTGCCCCCTCAGGCCCCTGCCTTCTGCCCCCTGCCCTCTGCCCCTGCCCTCTGGTCTCTGGAAGGATCTGCGAGGCAGTACTTCCCATCCAAGGGCTTGAAGACAGGCAAAACCTACCCTGTGTGTGAGCAAAGACAGGTCTTCCGGACCGCCTAGAGGACTTAGAGGGACCTCCTTGCTTCCCTTTCTCTGACTTTGCTCAAACTGTCCCTCCACGTGGACTACATACCCCTTCCCTTTGGCAAGCATATCCATTACACTTAGCCCATGCCCCAGACATGACCTGCCTGCCCCCTTCTTTATTCTCCCACAATGCCTTGGGAAGTCACAGTCACTGTGATGTGAAATGCAATTCTCCTCCCAACATGGCCCTCCCTTAGACTTTGGGTCCCTGAAAAGAGACCAAGTGGCCTTCAGTTTTATTTTAGTCTAGTCCATCTGACTCAGGACTAGGTTCGATGAAGGAAGGAATGTTTTAGCAGTCTAAGGAGTTTGTCCCACAGAAGGAAAAAGTGAGGCGACAGCATGCAGACACCTCACGCTGTGCTTGAACCACTACATGGCACTCTGGAGTGACAGCTCAGGGAGCAGAGCTGGGTGTGGAGAGGAGTGGTTGAAGGCAGGGCCCCGGGCTTAGTCTGCGGCCTCTGTGGACAGCTAGGTCAACCAGGCTTAAATGCATGAAACAAACCTGTTCATGACTGGATTACTGTTCAGGAAGACTGGTTGAATGCCAGAAGCAAGCACAGTGCAGGAAGGAGATGCTGGAGCCCCAAGAGAGCCTGCTGGGCCTGGAGGACCTGTGATGGGAGAGCTTTCCCGTCCTGTTACAGCCCAGGCTCTGCAAGCTTACCGAGAGTTCTGTGAGGACTCTGAGGATCCTGAGGGGGCCCTGAGGGTTCTGTGTGGACCCTGAGTGTTTTGCAAGGACCCGGAGGGTTTGTGAAGGTTCTGAGGAAGGTTCTTTGAGAGATATGTGATGTGATTCTATGTGAATTCTGGGGGTTCTACAATGGTTCTGGGTATTCCAGATGGCTCTGGTGTTCTTGTGAGTACTGTGAACATTCTGGAAGGGTCCTGAGCATTCTGTGAGGCCCTGAGGGTCCCATGGCGGATCTTTGGGGAACCTGCAGGTTGTGAGATGGTCCTGCGGATCTGTGATGGGAACAAGGGTTCTGTCTGAGCCCTGAGGATTCTGAGAGTTCTATGCAGGCCCTGAGAGGTCTGGGAGAGTCTAGAGGGTTCCGAAGGGCCCCGAGGATACTGTGAAGGTACCCATGAAGAAAAATAAGATTGAATTCATTCAGACTTGAGAGTTTAAGTAGAGCTACAGGGTCAATGAGAGACCTAAGATGTGGGAGGGGGAGAAATAATATCCACATTGACACCAGAGAAGCCCTGGATAAATCAGCCACATAAACAGAAGCAGGGACCATGAGAGGAACAGCCATGAGGTCACTTCTAGATTCTTTTGATGGTCTTTTCAAGTGATTCCATGGGGCTACCTGGTTAGTATTTAACCAAAAGGAATAGAGGAAATACAAGAAAAATCAACCATGGTGCCACTCAGGATGCTGAGGCAGGGAGACAGCAAGTTTGAGGAGAAGGAGCTGCAGAGTAAAACCTTGTCTCAAAAAACCTAAGAAATAAAATCAGTCATGGGCACCTGAAGAGGGGAAGGCAAACACAGAGACAGAGAAATTCAGATGATATTCAACTTCAGAGAAGGTGTTTTCCAGTCCTTAAATTACTGCTCATTTCTCTTGGCTGTACACAAAATACAGACAGCAAAAGTCCATGTCTTTCTTTCCTGGACTTAAAGAATGTATTTTCCTATCTTTTTTTTTTAAGTGTCATTACAAGCTGGCTGGTGATGGCCCTATGCACTTGTCAGGTTCTAGTCTCTAGGGATGGTCATACATGGGCCGTCAGCTAGGTGCCTCCACGCAGCCATTCTGTTGATGAGCAGTCTGGCTTCATGCTTTCCTCCTGTCTTTCCAGTGCAAGAAGGTTGAGATGTTGCTGGGAACAAATGCCCATAGACTGGGCATGGGGAGGTGTCTCCATCAGGAACACACTTGCCTTTTAAGCATGAGCACTGGACTTTGATATTGACAGCCCACAGTGGAAGAGAAAAAGCCAGGCGTAGTGGCTCATGCTGTCTCAGTGCTGAGGAGGTGGGGACAGTGGAATCCTTAGGGCATGCTGCTGAGCCGGTCTAGCCTACTTGGCAAGTTCCAGGCTAGGGAGAGTCTGTCTCAGAGAAAGGTTCAGGGGCTGGAGACACGGCTCAGTCGGTCACGTGTGTACCATGCCACATGAGGACCTGAATTCAACCCCAAGTATTCCCATAAAATGCCAGACGTGGTTGACATGTGCCTATCATCCCAACCCTGGGGAGGTGGAGACAGGAGGATTCCTGGAGCTCGCTGGTCAGTCAGTCTGGCCAAAGTGGTGAGCTCCAGGTTCAGTGAGAGACACTGTCTCAAAAAATAAGGTGAAGAGCAAATGAGGAAGACATTGGAGGTTTCACACATGTGTAGACAGACACACACATGATAGACAGTGCCTGAGAAATGACACCTGAGCTGGTCCTCTGGCCTCCACATGAGCCCACACACGTGCAGTTGCCCATGCACTAACATGTACGCACACTTGCACACAAAGCCCACAGATATGACAACACATCCCTGCTGCACCAAGACTCGGTCCATCTTCTAATCAGCACATTCCATCTCTTCCTCTTGACAGCACAAGCTCGACAGAGCCGGTCACAGACAGAACCACGTCCTAAAAGCCTGAAAGACTTTCTCGACCACAGTAATTATCCAAAGTGCACAAGGAACAGTGTAGAAAAACTGAAACTGCCAGCTCACCCTCTTCCTCAGGTTGTAAGTGAGAATCAGGTTGCGGGAGAAGGAGTGGGAGAAGGCCGTGTAGAATTCCAGCACTTTCTGCAGGGCGTCCCGCTTGATCACATGTAGGTCACAGTAGGTCAAGGCCCTAACGTTAGCACAGGACTGGGCAAGGGTGGCTTCCTTCCAGAACACATCTCCAAACACATCTCCTTTCCCTAAGGAGAGAAATTGTTCATGAAGAAAGCGTCAGATGAGAGGGGTCTGGCTATTGGCTGGCTTCTTTCTGCTCCCCATAATTGCTGTCCCCTGGCAGCCTGCAGCTTGGGTTCAGAAAAGGCAGAAGAAATTTTAATTTGAATCTTACTAAAAAGCAATGTAATAACCTTTAAAATATCACACAATGCATGCCACAGTTTAACCAGTGGATTTTGAACCAGCCGTGCTCCCCTCTCCCCATATTCAGCCATATTCCCCTCTCCACATTTTCAGCCACATTCCTCTCTCCCTATATTCTTTACCATGTCTCCTCCCTCCTATAGTTCTCACCATGACCTTTACGTCTAGTGTCTGCTTGTTGGTTTATTGTGCACCTCCCAACACGAGAGCTCATCAAGTCCCCCTTGTAGCACAGTATGAGTTCGGTAGATATGGACAGACAGAACCGAAATGAGGGCAGAGTGGACCATGGGCCTACACCAGCATGTTCACCTGGCAGGTGATGGGTGTTCTCTGGCAGGGCACTGTGGCCCTTCCCCGGGAGCTGAAGAACAGGAGCGATCTCCTCTAGGGGATTATCTGTATAGAAGCCAGGCATGTGTGCAATCCCTCCAATACTTGTCCTCTGTCCCAAGATGGCTTTTTTGTGTTAATGTGTAAGCGCATGTTTATATGTGTGCATGTACGCATGTGCTGATGGGCGGGTGGGTGTGAATGTGTCTGTACAGGCCCGAGAACAACCTTGGATGTCATTCCTCAGAAATGTTGTCTGCCATTTTTGGATGGTCTAGAGATCCCCAAATAAGCTAAACTAGCAGGCTAGTGAGCCCCAGGGACCCGCCTATCTCTACCTCCCCAGACTGGGATTACAAACACATACCACTAGACATGGTCTCTTTTTTAGTTTTGATTTTACTTATTTGAGAGAGAGAGAGAGAGAGAGAAGGGCAGAGAGAGAAGGGCAGAGAGAGAATAAGTGCTCCAAGGCCTCCAGCCACTGCAAACAAACTCCACACACATGCACCACCTTGTGCATCTGGCTTATGTGGGTCCTGGGAAATTGAACCTGGGTCCTTTGCCCTTGTGGGCAAGCATCTTAACCACTAAGTCATTTCTGCAATCATTGGTTTTCTATGAACCTCGTGGTCAGTGCTTTTACAAAGGGACACCAAAGGGATCCCTGCTTCTTTTCCTTCCATGTGAAGATACATGAAGCAGTGGGCAGGCCTCAGGAGAGTCTAGCCATGCTGAGCTTCTGGTCTGGACCTTCAAGCCTCCACAATTGAAAGAAAAACATCCCTGCAGTTTCTATGCCAACCACAATCTATGGTGTTTTGTCAGGTACTACCCCTACATCACCATGTCATACCAATCCAACACCAGCCTTTCACACCCAGGGGTGTTCTTCCTGCCCTTCCCAGACACGAGCATTGTGCCTTGTGTCTGTCTGAGGCAAAACAGAACACACTCATGGCACAGTCTCTAGTTATAAGAGGCTTAATGTGTTTAGCTTGCGTCTAAGTTTTCAGGACAGCTACACACAAATTTGAGTCCCCAGGGATCTGGAGATGATCAGAGAGAGGACAGAGGTTATAAATGCAGCATTCAAAGGGTCCAAGTGCCTGTGGCATGGCTGGCTTCCCTGATAGAGGCAAAGGAGGAAGTGATATATACAAATACACAGATAGACTCTCAAACACAGGAAAGTGCCCATTCTAAGTACCTGTGACACTCCATGGGTACTGTCTCCTCTAAGTACCTGTGATACTCCACACATACTGTCTCCTCTACGTACCCGTGACACTCCACACATACCATCTCCTCTAGGTACCTGTGACACTCCACGGGTAGTTTCCTCTGAGTACTTGTGATACTCCATGGGTGCTGTCTCCTCTAAGTACCTGAGACACTCCACACATACTGTCTCCTATAAGTACCTGTGACACTCCACACATACTGTCTCCTCTACGTACCTGTGATACTCCACACGTACTGTCTCCTCTAAGTACCTGAGACACTCCATGGGTACTGTCTCCTCTAAGTACCTGAGACACTACATACGTACTGTCTCCTCTAAGTACCTGAGACACTCCACGGGAACTGTCTCCTCTAAGTACCTGAGACACTCCACACATACTGTCTCCTCTAAGTACCTGTGACACTACATACATACAGTCTCCTCTAAGTACCTGTGACACTCCACGGGTACTGTCTCCTCTAAGTACCCATGACACTCTAAACATACTATCTCCTCTAAGTACCTGAGACACTCCATGGGAACTGTCTCCTCTAAGTACCTGTGGTACTCCATATGTACTGTCTCCTCTAAGTACCTGTGACACTACATACATACAGTCTCCTCTACGTACCTGTGACACTCCACGGGTACTGTTTCCTCTGAGTACTTGTGATACTCCATGGGTGCTGTCTCCTCTAAGTACCCGAGATACTCCACGGGAACTGTCTCTTCTAAGTACCCGTGACACTCTATACATACTGTCTCCTCTAAGTACCTGAGACACTCCATATGTACTGTCTCCTCTAAGTACCTGAGACACTCCATGTGTAGTGTCTCCTCTAAGTAGCTGTGATACTCCATACATGCTGTCTCCTCTAAGTACCTGAGACACTCCACGGGTACTGTCTCCTCTAAGTACCTGAGACACTACATACGTACTGTCTCCTCTAAGTACCTGTGACACTCCATGTGTAGTGTCTCCTCTAAGTAGCTGTGATACTCCATACATGCTGTCTCCTCTAAGTACCTGAGACACTCCATGTGTACCATCTCCTCTAAGTACCTGTGACACTACATGTGTACTGTCTCCTCTAAGTACCTGAGATACTCCATACTTACGGTCTCCTCTAAGTACCTGAGATACTCCATACTTACTGTCTCCTCTAAGTACCTGTGATACTCCATACTCACTGTCTCCTCTAAGTACCTGTGACACTCCATACACACTGTCTCCTCTAAGTACCCGAGACACTCCATACATACTGTCTCCTCTAAGTACCTGAGACACTCCACACATACTGCCTCCTCTAAGTACCTGAGGCACTCCATACATACTACCTCCTCTAAGCACCTGTGACACTACATACATACAGTATCCTCTAAGTACCTGTGACACTTCATACATACTGCCTCCTCTAAGTACCTGTGACACTCCATACATACTGCCTCCTCTAAGTACCTGTGACACTCCATGGATATGGTCTTCCCTAAGTATATGTAACACCGCATAGATACTGTCTTTGCTAAATACCTCCAAAATGTGATCAAACACTACCACCACCCAAAACCAAATGAATAAAATCCCCAATGGTTTAGGCATGTTATGTGGTTCCGTTTGTCTGAAGTTCTTCCATGTGCATGTGAACACGGCAGCCAGAGGACAATGTCATTGTCATTCCTTAGGTGCCATCTGCCATTTTTGAGACATGGGTAACCTGAAGCTCCCCAGAAGGCTAAATTTCCTGTCAGTGAGCCCCAAGAATCTGCCTGTCTCCACCTCGCCAGTTCTGGGATTACAAACATGCTCCTTAGGTGCAGTTATTATTTATTATTATTGTTATTATTTTTTGGTTTTTCGAGGTAGGGTCTCACTCTGGCCCAGGCTGACCTGGAATTAACTATATAGTCTCAGGGTGGCCTTGAACTCACGGCGATCCTCCTACCTCTGCCTAGGTGCAGTTATTTTTAAATGTAGATTCCTGGGATTAGATTCAAAATCAAATTCAAGCATCATTCAAAGCAAGCACAGGACGAGTCACTCATGTCTATCATATGTGGACCAGGGTGGACCCTGAGGAGACTCAACACTCATCAAAACAGAAAATAAGAGGCTGCACAGAGCTCAACACGAAAGGAGGTGTCTAACACACCCTCCAAGGTCAGGAGACAGTGCAGAAAGGAGAGTGGAAAGAACCTAAGAGCCACAGGGTAGGCGGGTTACTGTGAGGCGCTGAACTCCCAGCTTGAATTGACTGGAACATGTATGACCCCACAGTGAATAGCAAGACCCATACTGAGGGGGGCCTCAGTGGAATGGGGTCAGGGAAGAGGGGACAAAAGAGGGTAATGATGGAAACATGACCAACTTATGTTCATACATTAAAATTCCCAATAAAACCCTTCAAGGCTCGGGGTCCATTACAGAAGAGGTGGCAGAAAGAACGTAAGAGCCAGAGAAAGGGTAGGACTGCTTACAACGCAACTGTTCACATAGAAATTGGCCTCAATATCCATAACTTTGCAGTACTTAGCACTACCTTCATAAGACCCTTATAATAGGAGGAAAAGATGATGACATCAAAATAAAGGAGAGATTAATGGAGAGAAGGCAGGGATATGATGGAGAGTAGAGTTGTGAAAGGGAAAGTGGGGGAGGGGAGAGAATTATGGTTTATTGTCTGTAAGTAGGGAAGTTGTCAATATGATTTTTTAATTCTCAATAAAAATCATTTTAAAAAGAAAAAACAGCAAGCTTTTTATTAAATGAGCTTCCTCTGTGAGTCTAATATTACGAAGGCTTCACAGACAATGGGAATAGGATACTTGCATGCAGTAGCTCCTGGGTAAACATGTCTTTAACACTTGTGGTTTGGATTCCTGCACCAAGTTTTCTTTTTCAATCATCTCTACTGTGGGTGGCTAAGTTAGGGGCAGGGTCAGGGGCAGGGTCAGTGGGTGGCAGCTTTTCTGTGTGAGGCTACCTGGCTACCATGGAAACCTCTTGTTCCCTGGTGCTGTTACTCAGCGGCTGTTTGAAAAGGGAAGACGTGTGCTTTGGAAGAAGGTGTGGGGGACAGGAAGGGTGCACGACTGATTCAAATATGAACCTTAGTGCAGTGGCAAGCATGGGACGGGCTGAACCCCACAAAAATGCCTGATTTCTGCATGAATCGGTCCAGCTAGGGGAGACCTCTCCACTCCTCAGCTACTAAGTCAGAGTCCACACCCTTCCTGCCACAGAACACCCACCAGCTCACTTGTACATGTTAAGCATTCTAAGACCTTCCAGAAGAGTCCATACCCTGCCTGCTAGAGAATACCCATTTACCTGGCCAGCTCACTCATACATGGTAAATATTCTAGAATCTTCTGACACTTCCCACCATAGCTCATGTGCCTTCATGTTTATTATCATCTTGTTCCTCTAGAGAAGACTCTGCCTCTGAAACAGTACAGTTTAAATGTGGGCGCTGTCACTCCGTTCAGCATTGCAGTCACATGCTGCAGACCACGTAAAGACAGGAAGACAAATGCCCTGGAATTGAGGCTGGTCTTAAGTCATGTGATCAATACCATCTGTCAGAAATGAATTCTGGGATTTTGAGGCAAGGCAGTCTCCGTGGTAGCCTGGGGCTCTTGAAACACTTGCTCTTGGGATTCTCCACCTTGAAATCTGATGACTAATGGAGGAGGCCCGAGCACAGAGGGGTCATTGCAAGCACTCTGATCCCCAGCCCAGCTTTCAGTCGACAGCCTCAACTGCCAGTCATGGCAGTCGGCCCCCAGCAGAGCCGAGCCTTCTGATGCGTGTAGCCCCAGCCACTCCCAGCCTATAGCCATGCTACATCAGAAGCCTGTACGAGAACCAGCCCGCTGAGCTCTACGGCCTGCAGAGGGTCAGAGATAAGAATGAGTGTCCGGAACCACAGCATGAAGGGGACGGCCACGCAGCTGCAGACAACCAGAGTGGGCCAAGTCACGAAGCATGAGAATAAGACGCTCCAGAGCCTCCGAGGGACCTGGCGTTCCAGTCAGACCATCGCCACCACCCAGCACGGAAGTGGCACTTGTCATCTTTCGGTGACAGAAGAAAACAAGAGTCACCTCTGATGAGGGAAGCCTTTCCTGGGTGCACATTTCTTTCTTTGACAGGGGAAGACTTTGCTGGGTGCACATTTCTTTGACAGGGGAAGACTTTGCTGGGAAGACAGTTTGAATCTCAGTGAGAAATGCATTCATCCCCTACTGGGATGAAACGTGGTATAATTAAGCCAGAACTACTAAGAGTAGACGTTTATTGGTAATTTTGTCTGATTCTTACTAAATTACCTAAATTACCTCATTTAAACAAGACCCAATATGTAAGCATCAAACTTCTTAAGTGAAATTAGGAGTAGTTTTTCTAATTATAGAAGAGCCATCGCAAAACAGTAGCTCCTCGTGTGCATTTCATGTGTGAGTGTAACTGTGCAGATTCGGTTTCTAGACCCCTCGGGGCACACCTGCTGCACAGAACACGGCACGAGTGCTGGGGCTGGAATGCACATGAATGAACAAGTGCTTTAAAAGTGACAACATCCACATGGCAAAAAAGTTTTCCAATCAAAGATTTGCGGCAGAAACAATAAATGGAAGGCAGTTCCTGCTACAGAAAGAATTTCCCAGTAAGATAATCACAGGTAATCTGTAAGGTGTAGGAGTCTCCGTGTTGTGGCGTGGTGTGATTTTCAACCCTAACTGAACGTTGTCCAGGCTTACTTCCTGTGGAGGCAGCAGCTGGGGTGTACAGGACCTGCCAGTGAGACTTAAGCATGTGATGCTAAGGGCTCTGAACAAACTCAGACCACGCTGGCAGGAGGACGGCTGCTATGACCATGTTACTAGGGAGGACTGCTCTGAAGGAGGAGGCAGGGCACTTGCA
Organism: Orientallactaga sibirica; assembly: GCA_036365145.1. Classification (NCBI taxonomy): domain Eukaryota; kingdom Metazoa; phylum Chordata; class Mammalia; order Rodentia; family Dipodidae; genus Orientallactaga; species Orientallactaga sibirica. The sequence continues at coordinate 4,154,338 of JAEOAD010002712.1, read as the reverse complement.
GGCACGTGACACCCTCTCTGAGAAAAGTGACTTCAGAAGCCAGGAGGAGAGGGTAGCACGTTCCTCTCATGGTGTGTGTGACATGATCACTCATTTGAGAAAAGGCATCTCAGTGTACCCCACTCTCAGCCACTCAGAAGTGTACCCCATTCTCAGCCACTCAGAAGTGTACCCCATTCTCAGCCACTCAGAAGTGTACCCCACTCTCAGCCACTCAGAAGTGTACCCCGTTCTCAGCCACTCAGAAGTGTACCCCGCCACTCAGAAGTTTCAGCCACTCAGAAATGTGCTCTCACCACTCGCTCTCAGCCACTCCCCTCTCTCAGCCACTCAGAAATGTACCCTGTTCTCAGCCACTCAGAAGTGTACCCCATTCTCAGCCACTCAGAAGTGTACCCCGTTCTCAGCCACTCAGAGTAGCTGCTGCTGATCATTGGTGACAGTGTTGCGTGTGGAATGCTGAAGGGCAGCCTTGCAGGTCGCTCACGTGCCTGCCGGATGCTCTGGGCTGGGGAGAGAAGGGGGCCGTGAGGCCGTCTGAACAACTCTGGGTCAAAAGCCTGTGACGAGAAATCCTTCTTCCCCCAGAGACCCAAGTCACAGAGGTCATGGAGTGTCACAGGTGTCATGGAGGTGCTGGCTGAAGAACACTCTGGACATAGTGGTGGAAGTGGGTCCTCAGGCTGAGGCACCCTGGGACACAGCAGGAAGGAAAGGAGTCCCCCTCACACAGTTTGCTCAGTGGAGGTCAGAAGCAGAGGGAGCAGGTGGGAGGGACCGAGGAGACACTCAGTCCTCAGAGACTGTCTGAGATCCACAGGGACTCCTCCCTCAGCCCTTCTCTCAACACAGGCCCAGGTGAGCAGTGGAGGACAGGCCCACCCTCCCTGTGTGGCCCCTGCCTTCCTCTCCCTGCCTAGTTTCTAGTCCCAGCAGGTTCTTCGAGTCCTGAGAGGCTGGCTCTCCTCTCGCCTGGATCATCCCAGCACCATCTTTCTCTCTCTGCACTGCTCCTCACCTCTGCGTGTGTTGAGATGATATACTCAACCCACTTCTCCCTGGTGCTCTCTAATTGCTGTTCTCTCGAGAAACATCCCACAGCCTCAGTGTACACTGTTGTGCCCTATGGGTCACAATACTCATGGCAGAGCTGTCTGAAAAACATGTCCACAAAGCTGTGGGCATCTGGAACCTGGCAGTCACTCAGAACACAGTACAAAGATGACTGTGCTCCCAGTCCATGGAGCGAGTTCACAGTGGCCATTGATGCATCTTAAAAGGACCTTAGGACAGGTCCAGGGACGGCCAGGACTGCGGCCTGAGCTTTCTCTACAAGCACCTGTGGGCTTCATACTAAGAGGGGTCACCCCTCCCTTCAAGTGTATTCAGCGGGACAGGCGCCGGCCATGAGGTGATGGAAGCAATGGTGACCCAGAGGTGGAGATTTGACCTTAAGAAGCTGAGGTCAGGCTCCAGCTGTTTCCCCAGATCACTTGCCTCCTCTCCACGGTCACAGTAATGTGACCTTAGCAGGGCACAAAGATGACCAGAATTAGAGACTACATCCCAGCTGGGCGTGGACCTCTGTGGTGAAGGGGGCGTGTGCAGAAAGGATGTGTGACCCTAACCTCCTGCTTTCCCACTGGCAGGAAGGAGGACGCAAGCTCTCTTGAAGGCCCAGGTGACACCCTACGTAGGGGAAGCAACAGGCTGGCAGGAGGCTGGGTGCCCAATGCCATGGAGTTGCCCTGCCCTCTTGAACTTGGCCTGCCACTGAAGAGGAGAGCCCCGGCTTGCCTGTGCTGAAGCAGCTAAGCCCGTGTCTAGCCCATTGCGGAGCCTGCAGACCAGCAGGGGAGGTCAGAGTGGAGGGTCTGGTGGGCAAGTGTACCTGCTGGGAGACCCCTCACCTGATCTGCGGAAAAGCACAGCCATCGACTCAGCCCCAGAGTGACGACGGAGACTCAGCACATAAGAGCAGAAGCTCCAGCTATGGAACAGAGCCCCTGACCACATGGATGCACTGCCCTGCCCAGCCCAGCCCAGCCCGGCTGTGCTCAGAGAGCAGGATGCTCAGGACTTACTGCGTCCCAGACTCAGTACCCACTCCGCGCCTCCTCTGGAGTGCCGAGGCCCAGCCTCCGGAGCCAATTCCAGTGTATTAAAGATTCCTCCCACATTCCTGCACAGGATGGCTGGTCTCTGGGGGCTCACCTGAGGCCAAGGGGGAGACTCAGTGAGCAGTTTGGCATATTGGAATGTGGTTTCTCTTATCTGCAGGAAAGCTGCCGAGGTCTTCTTGCTTTCAGTGCTGGCAACAGCCTGTACCCTCTGCTTTACCTGCCACAGTTTGCAGAGTGAGAATGCACACCAAAGACAGACAGACAGACAGACAGACAGACAGACACAGTGCAAAGCGCAGCACTGCAGAGTGAGAATGCACTTCAAAGATGGACAGACAGACAGAAAGGCAGGCAGACACAGTGCAAAGCACAGACCTGCAGAATGAGAATGTACTTCAAAGACAGATAGACAGACAGACAGACACAGTGCAAAGTGCAGCACTGCAGAGTGAGAATGTACTTCAAAGACAGACAGACAGACAGGCAGGCAGGTAGGCAGACAGACATGGTACAAAGTGCAGCACTGGCCTCCTGATGTGTGAAACATGTTCTGAGGAATGAAGCCCGCTCTGGGCCAGGGATTCACAGACAGACTATTGGGAGTGCTGAGTGTGTCACTGTATTTCGGTGCTAAATGAAGAAAGTGAGCACTGGACATGCCCAGGACACCTTGGGTCCAAGGACAGGCCTGCAGCTCCTCATGCCTTTAGAGGCATCTGCTGCAGAAACATTTCATCTGGTGAGAGCTCAGAGACGCTGCTCCATAGCCAGTTCTCTGTTGCAGCAGTACAAAGGGGAGCGCTAGGGATGCTCTTCTGAGCACGGGGTCAGCCTCATACCTGCTCAGTGAGACTCACAAGGTAAGGTCATGGCCGGGGTCACCTCTCACCACCCCCACACAGTTTCTACCAGCTCAACAACCTGGCCTTTGCTGCTGTGGGTCAGGCGGGGCTGGCTGAATGGTGGAGGACATCTCTGGGGACAAGGGGCTTCCAATGCAGGAAGAGAGAACACACAAGCATGTCACGGTGAAGAGTAAACCAGCACACTGTGGGGTGCTGGGCTCAGTGGGTGGAAGCGGCGTCAAGGAGAAGGGAGCTGCCTCTTCAGCAAGGTGACACAAGCCAGTCAGACACGAGGGACAAAGAGACTATTCTGAACAGGCGCTCACTGCCTGCAAGGAAGCATGCTCCGTGTCCCTCCTTGTGGCGAGGTGTATGGGGGCAGACCCCACTAGGATAGGAAGTCTGTTTCTGGGGTGCACCTTGAAACGCTTCTCGAATGCTGATACAAAGCACACCCATTCACACCAGCTGCATCTGGAAAGGGGGTGTTTGGACCTGCACTTGCCTCCCTCTGCCATGCACTGTTGGTGGGGAACTATAGGGAGGTCTATGCCGTCCAGTAAGCGCCCCTATTCTCAGGCTTCTCATGCTTGCTCCTCTCTCCCAAACGTCACACACTGCTCTCTCTCACCATAGTCAACCAGAGCTCCTTTGTTGACCAACCCAACACATTATGATGCTTGGACTCTAGAACATCCCTGTGTGGTCTGGCATTATCTTTATCATCTCGGAATCAGAATGTGGCTTGCCATCACTGGAGTGTCACAGTTAAGTGGAAGCATTGTTTCTTCGTAGGCTACAAAGTTCTGGTGCATCTTATAATCCATGACATCTTCCGTTCCGTCAGTGCAGTTGTACAACATTCATGAAGCCCCGTGCCAGCCCCCTCGCTCTGGTTTCTGTGACATCCCACTGTCCTAGTTTCTGCCCTCCTCTAGTGGCCCTGAACATGCCACATGGGAACTGGTGCTCCCCAGGGCCCTTCTCTGGAACTGTGACTTCCTACACTACCTCCTTCCCCAGAGCTCTCAGTCTCTGCTCTCATTTCAAAGAAGCCTGGATCCCAGGATCCCAGGTTCAACCACACATTCTGGTCTGTCTTTGAGTCCAGAATCTCCTACTGACTTTCCATTCAGACTCTCACAGACAAAGAACTGAATCCCTGCTCCCAGGTAAACCTGCCTCTCTACATACAACGACTGACCAATCTCTGGTCATTTTATCTATCAAGTGTCTCTTGGATCTGTTTATTTCTCTCCACTTTCACAGCTGTGAAATCAGACCAGATCACTGTGCCCCCCCCCACTCAGCATCTTTGTTGGTCCCTGCCTCTGAGCTTGGCTTTTCTAACACGGGAACATTTCTACCACTCTTGTTTACCTGTCTGTCACTGGCTCCCCACTGACCACTGTCCAAATTCCAACATAACAAGGCAAAGCCTTTCTCTCCTCACCTTTCCACCTCGGGAACACTGTCGTCCAGTCAGACGTAACTGCTGTGACTTTCCAGACGTGGTTCCCAAACCTCTGCGGATGCTGACCCTGCTGGCCTGGAACACTCACTTTGACCTCCCCTGCATACATGGTGACATTCAGTTCAGCTGTCACCGCCGTCAGGAAGCCTTCCTTGACTCTTCCATGGCCGGGTTGGATTGGATGCGTGCCTCTACTACAGCTCTTAGCCCTCCCGGTGTCATAAAAGCACATTGAGGGGCTGGAGAGATGGCTTAGTGGTTAAACGCTTGCCTGTGAGGCTGAAGGACCCCAGTTCGAGGCTCAGTTCCCCAGGACCCACATAAGCCAGATGCACAAGGTGGTGCATGCATCTGGAGTTCGTTTGTAGTGGCTGGAGGCCCTGGTGTGCCCATTCTCTCTCTCTTTCTCTGCCTCTCTCTCTCACTCTCAAATAAATAAATAAAAATAAACAAAAATTAAAAAAGCACATTGACTGGCCTTTCTCTCCAATGAGAAGGTCAGCTCCAAGAATGTTGGGCTGGTTTGGTTCATTGTTGTATCTCCAACTCTAACCCCACACCCAGCCTTCTTATAGATGAACACACTGGTGAGGAGATGGTCTGGATGGCACAGGGTTAGGACATGGAAAACACGGATAGAAAGTCTCAGGCTGCACAACTTCAGAAGATGAATGGACCCCATTTGCCCAAGTGTGGGAACCTGCATGCCATGAAGCTATCTTGTCACTCGACTTGCTGACCTGCTCAGAAATTATCCCATAATTCACAGTGATTCAGCTTCCTGCTAACCTGAAAGTTTACATGCAAATTTACAGAGAAGAAATAAAAATGATGTATGTTAGAAATTATCTGCTGAGTGGGAGGTTAGAGGGTGGGTAGGAAGAGGTGATGGGCCATGAGAGAGAAAGAAATCATGCTGTGAAATAAGCTCTCTCTTCAAAAGTATTAAGAAGTCAGGCTGGAGAGATGGCTTAATGGTGAAGGCGCTTGCCTGCAAAGCCAAAGGACCCAGTTTTGATTCCCCAGGACTCACGTAAGCCAGATGCACAAGGTGATACATGAGTCTGGAGGCTCATGGGGCTGGAGGCTCTGGAGTTCCCATTCTCTCTCTCTCTTTCTCTCCCTCTTTCTCTTTCTCTCAAATAAATAATAAATAATATCGTTAGAGCATTCAGAAGTCCAGTATGGGCGTCCAGTCTTCCCATGGGGATTGTGCTGCACCTTCCGAAGGCCAGCCTCTCTGGAGGAATGAGGCGTCCCACGCTAGTGGTCAGGTCAAAGCAGCAGCATGAAAACACCACAGAAATTCCCCTGCTGCTCTGGACAATAACAATTAAGCAAGAGCAGCCGAGCCAAATGTCTCTGCACCCAGCAGACAGATCCCTCAGCTCCCACTGGGCGTAGGTGAAAACCCCTGGGATCCCTACTGATGAGAACTGAAAATGGACCCATTTACCCCTTTGTAGTTATTTTAAAAAATAGCAGGCTGGAGAGATGATTTAGTGGTTAAGGTGCTTGCCTTCAAAGCCAAAGGACCTGGGTTCAATTCCCCAACACCCACGTAAAGCCAAATGCACAAGGTGGCACATGCATGTGGAATTTGTTTGCAGTGGCTAGAGGCCCTAGCATACCCATTTTCTCTCTCCCTCCCTCTCTCTCTCTCTCTCCGCCACTTTCTCTCACTCGCTTTCTAAAATAAATAAATTAATAAATAAATTAATTAATTAAAAAGTGTTTAAAAATAAAAACTATAAGCACCACGCACAAAGTGGTGTATGCATCTGGAGTTTGTTTGCAGCAGCTGGGGGCCCGAGCATGCCCATGCTCGCTCTATCTCTCTTCTCTCTATCTCTCTGCTTTCAAACAAATAAATAAACATTAAAAAAGAATATAGATGCACTGTAGAAAATAACTGAAGCATATTGAAGAAATTTAAAAAGAAAAATTATTCTCAAGGTTACCAACCAGAAAACTTTAGTTAACATCTTGGTACATTTTCCATCTTTCTTCTATGCATGCATACATTTTTATGTAGCTAAGATTGAATATGTATATACACATACACACACATATATATACATACGTATATGTATGCATATATGTATATGTATATATATTCTACTCTTTTCTCATTTAAAATATTTGAAAATCCATCATAATATCTGTCTCGACTGACCATAATTTATGATATAACCAATTCCTTTGCAGTCACCACAGTTCTAAGAATTTTGTTAAGAAAGATCTATTATGTTCTGTCTCACTGTCTCTAAAATAAAAAAAAATTAAAAGGGCTAAAGAAATAGTTTAGCACTTAAGGCTTTTGCCTGTGAGGCCCATGTTCGACTCTCCAGATCCCATGTAAGCCAGATGCAAAAAGGTGAGGCAAGCACAAGTTCGCACATGCCTACTAGGTGGTGCAAGCATCTGGAGTTCAATTGCAGTGGCAGAGGCCCTGTCACTCCGTTTTTTCCCTCCCTCTCTCTCTGTCTCTTCCTCTCTCAAAATAAAAACAAAAAATAAAAAAATAAAGATCTATTATGATAGACATACTTCCCATGTCTTCAAGAATTGCAAACTAATCTTTAAAATTATTTAAGCAAAAACAGAATTAAGAGGATCCCCCACCCTCTTGAATCATCTGATAGAATTCTCTGTGCTCCTGAAGTTCCGGCCAATTCATATGACAGCTCCATGCTAGGAATGCAGACTTAATGTGATTGCTTCATTGACGGAGCTGCTCGGTGAATGCTGATTTTGGTGAGAGGGCTGCAGAGAGGTGCATGCATGTCACACCCCCACGCCAAGCACCAGCAAACAGTACTAGTGTGTGGCAGGAACATTCACCCCACAACCCACTCAGTCCCCGGGCAACATGTAGCAATGCCCTGGAGTGAGGTGATATAGTGGGTGACCCTACTTCTGTCCATCCCAGCTCATAGGAATTTTGGGAGGGGTCTCTAAGAAGGATTTGACTCCATCTCTAAAATGCTCAGGGTGTCCTTTGGAGAAGTAGAACAGTGTTCTCTTAGTGACAGCCTGATGACCCAAAGCATCTGTGAGACATGAGGTGATGATGACTCTCTCAAGACTGACCTGAAACTTTAAAAACAAACCTTATGCTAAAAGCAGCCTATGCTTTTCTCACACGCGTGTGTATGCTGTGCATGCATGTGTAAATGTGTGTGGGTACAAGTGTGTGTGCAGGTGGAGGCCAGAGAACAAAGCAGCTTAGGAACCCTTTGGCCTGGAGCTCACCAGTTAGGCTAGACAAGCTAGCTAGCAAGCCCTGGGGAGCCTCCTGTCACCGCCTGCCCAGTGCTGGGATTATGGACATGCACAGCCACCCCGACATTTTATGTGGGTGCTGGCAATCTGAACTAGGTCCTCATTATTCACTGAGCCATCACCCTAGCCCAGCTCATACTCTTTAAAAAAATATTAATTTAATTAAATTAATTAATTTATTTGAGAGAGCAAGAGAGAAAGAGGGGAGAGAGAGAGAGAGAGAGAATGGGCACTCCAGGGCCTCCAGCCACTGCAAATGAACCCCAGATGCATGCACCATCTTGTGCATCTGGCTTATGTGGGTCCTGGGGAATCAAACCAAGGTCCTTTGGCTTTGCAGGCAAATGCCTTAACCGCTAAGCCATCTCTCCAGCCCCCAGTTCATACTCTTAAAGACAGTTTGAAAGCCAGACCAATGTGAAAAAAATTAGATTTTTTCCCCTACCTCACAAACAAGACCTGCAGCAGAGCCTGTGGATGGAAACACACAGACTTTCATCCATGACTGTTCTTCTCCTCATCCGGGGAGCATACTGTGCTAAAATTCATAAAAATTTCCAATGTCATTTAAAATTCCTTGTGAACATTCTGAATGCCTGTGCTTTCATTTCTCCGAAACTGCTCTGAAATACTTGGTCATTTAGGTAAAGAGACTTAAGCGCTTTCGAAGTCTCGTTTTTTTCTTTCCTGCCTTCCCCTGAAGCCTAGATCTCTGCCCTTCTCCTGGTCCTGCTTCTTCTTCTTGTCCTGGCTCTAAACTTACCTCTCTAACATTCCCTCTTTTGGATATCCTTTGGCCTTTAGATGAAATGCCAATGGGGACTTCCCACCTTCATTTCCCATACTCCACTTCTCCTCACTCGGACCTCAGCATCATCGCTCTGGCCTCCCTCTATTTGCACCCCATGTCATTTGCAAACTCAGAGATTCTTCCCGACACCTATCCGCCCTTCCCAACTAAGTTTGGCAGACTGAACAAACAAAATATGTCTAATTAAAACTGAATTCTGGGCTGGGCGTGGTGGTGCACACCTTTAATCCCAGCACTCGGGAGGCAGAGGTAGGAGGATCACTGTGAGTTCGAGGCCACCCTGAGACTATACAGTGAATTCCAGGTCAGCCTGGAATAGAGTGAAACCCTAACTCAAAAAAAAAAAAAAAAAAAAAAAAAAAAAAACTGAATTCTAATAAGTAATTTCCCTCAAATTATGTCTTGTTCTACTTCTGGGAAAAACTTATGCTAAGAGCTATTTGTTGTTCATATGAAATTCAGACATGACTGTCGGGTCTTCTCTGTACTCCCTGCCAGCACCGTAACATGTCTCATTTCTCTCATGAACCATAGTGACCTACCAGCCTCCCTGTCACTGTCCAACTCACTAATCCTTGCAGATCACAGCTCTGCACTCACCATCACCCAGCTGGAACTTAGCCATCCAGGCCAGCTTCAATGTACCTCACTGGCCCCTTATCTTACTAGTGCCCTGTAGGGGTGATGTGTGAACTTCTTCTGAGAGATGTGAACACATGTCTATTCACCCCAGATGGGGTGCCATCAATGAACTGAAAACTGATTCCAAGCAAATCTAGCTTGGTGAACCAATGAGTTTAATTAGGGTTACTTACAGGAACATGGGCAACTGATGGTAGCTACACTACTGAAGAAAATGTCTCCCCTCTCCCAGCAACTGTTACTGTTCATATATATACCTGGGGAGGGACTGGGTCTGTGAGCTGCTCTCCCTAGCAGCCATGAACTGTGAAAAATGGGGATGATAAGTCCCTCCCCCATGCCTTCATCTATCTAGAAATCGCTAAGGAGGGACATGACCTTGTGAGTCCCTCCCCTCCTCCATGTCCAATCTTTTCCAGGTTTACTTTGGTTAATCATAGATGCTGACAGCTGAAGAGGGCAGTGGTCATGTCATTCCCAGAGATCAGCATTCTCTAACAAGGCTCTTGGCAGCCTGGAGGTTCCATCCCCCCCACCCCCCACCCCACCTCTTCCCCAGGCCTGGTGCATTCCATCGTGGCTACACAGAGCCCTCCCTCAGCTGCCCACACCTGACTCCATCTGCACAGCCAGCACCAAGGCAAAGCACTCATGGCCTTGTATGTGGGCCCTTAGGAAGGTTTTCCTGCTGTTTAGTAGGTCCAAAACAGCTGAAAACAGCTCTGTATGGCTAATGTTAAGGGAGTAAAAGGTTCCCTGTCTAGAGCGTCCTGTGCACTTCCGTGTCCATGTTCACCATCTCCTCCATCTCACGCCTAACATCCCAGACATCTAAACACAGAATCACATTCGGGGCTTGGCGGCCTTACAGAGGGAAACGTGCTGGAACTGCGGGCTGGGAGTCTGCAGAGTGCAGCAGGGCTCCGCTGAGCCCAGCACTCACTGAAGCCGAGAACCCCGCCTTGTGGAAAGGCATCTCAGCTCACTGGGCTCCACTCGCGCTGACCTGCAGCCAGCCCTGCACACTCCCACCCAATGCCCAAAGGCTCTGCTTGGCTCCCTTCAGCACCCAGCCCACCACACTCCTCCAGGGGCTCCCGAGCCCAGTTCAGATTCCAGCTCCGACACAAGCATTCATCTTGCTCACTACAGAAAGAGGAACCGGTGCTAATCACTGTCACGAACGATGTGTTTATCTGCCCAATTCAAAGAACTCTAAGACAAATTTCCTGTATTCCTCTGAAGAGACCCTCACCCCACCATCTGTTATAGGCATTTCTAACTATAGAGACGCAGCTTTAGTACCTGACCAAGGTCAAGAGACCCAAAGAAGCTATCTGTGCAAAGATAAGAGTGCCTAGAGAAGGAGGTGTTCATTTAAAAAAAGAAAGTTTCCTCTGTGAACATACACTGACCTATGCACTAGGCAATGTTCAATCATAATACCAGGGTGATGAGACTCCAACATAAATAAGTATGCCAGCCTGCCACCAGCCTTCCCCCAACTCCACTCGGGCTCTGAGCCGTCCACAAATTGAGAAGGGATTCCTCCAGCTCAAAGCTGTGCCTGGATCTGTTCCCAAATGGCACTGCAGGCATCAGAATGAGCTCTTCCATCTTCTCTTCTTCTCCTCTCCCACCCCTCTGGGGCTTCTGACTCTTGGTAGCCACAGGAGACCATCTCCCCCCACCCCATCCCACCACATCGACTCCACTGCTCCCTGCCGTCTCTGGACTCAGACTCCCTGCCCAGCTCCTTTCCACCACCTCACTGAGGGCCTTTCTGAGCCTGCTGGCTTCTCTCTCTGCCTTTGTATGTCATTCCCCTGTCTAGAACTTTCTCTGGTTCTCTCATTCTCATGACATAAACTCCAGCTGCTTACTCTGGCCCACAGGGCCCTTCACAGCCCAGCCTCCTTTCATGTGTTATTTTATTTGCAGTAGGGAGACCCAACCCAGAGCCTTCAGCATACTCTACCACTGAGCTGAATTTCCTACTCTTTTCCTGCTTTTATTTCTGCTCTTCCAGTAAACAGCCCCTGGTGTGTTTCACCCTGGGCCACGTGCTCAGAGCCAGAGATATGAAATCAAAGAGGCCCAGGCTCAGAAGAAAGGTGTGTGGTGGAACTGACGCCATCATGGGATTGGCAGGCACTAGGAGCCTGTGGAGTCTATTGACTCTGGTCTATTGACTGTGGCCAGTCAATAGGAATCTCTATGAATCTGCAGCTAACACTCGGGCTGCATGTCCAGGCCTCTCTCTCCTGCGTGGTGCAGCAAATGCAATGTAAACAAAACAGAAGGACGTGACCCAGAACAGTCCATGATAAAAATGTAAATCCAGGGCTGGAGAGATGGCTCAGTGGGTTAAGCACTTGTGCAAGCTTGACGACCACAGCCCTATCCCCAAACCCATGTAAATCCAGAAGGCATTAGTAGCAGAAGCATCTGGAATTCCAGAAAGCCTAGGGCAAGACAGGATGTGGCAACAGGAGAATCTCCAGAAGCCCACAGGCCAGCTGGCCTGGTGTGAACACTCAGCGTTGTCCTCTGACCTCCACATGTGCTCTATGGCACACATGCACCCCCCCCAAATGAAATTAGTATTAAAAGATAAAGCCCATAAAAGTTAATTGAATGACACTAAATCAGAATGAAATGGGAACATATAAACACAGGAGACAAACACAAGGAGATAATTAGCATTCTTGAGCAAGACCCTAGCCTGTGTCTTAGCAATGTTGGTCAGTAACAGAACACCAAGGTGACTTTCATACAAATGCTAACAAGTACACTTGGAGGAGGGCACAGCCTATGCCTTCTCCTTCTAGAAAAAGTAGAAAATTACTTTTAAAAAGCTGAATAAGTCAAAACCAGGTACACAAAACGAGCTCAGTCTCCAAGTTCAAGATACCACCAAATGTGTGCTAGAAGAGAGCCGACGCATATAAAATTCCCTCCAAAACATATATGGTCATCCCTTCTATCTAGTACTAATTTCTCTCTCTGTTGGAGAATTTGCTTATCTTTTTTTCAGATGGACAATGAACCTGATGGGAGGAACAGCTAATGGCACCTCACCAGGGCCCCAGCTGAAACCATAGAACAACGCGGGGAAGGGCAAGAATACAGTGTTCATGGTGATCACGACACCAGAAAAAGGCTGAAGGAGATAAACACAGAGAACATCCAACTCCAACTAAGCCAGATATCCAGAGACACAGAGGCTCCCAAAACCTCATCACTGAAGCAGAACTAAAATGACCCCAATGTGGCTCAGGGAAACTTTGCGGAAGAGGGGGCAGAAAGATTGTTAGAGTCACAAATTGGGGCATTAAGCAGAGACTGGGGCCTACCCCCACAATGCACGACCCACATTCCCCATTGATGAGGGTCCCTTTGGAAGAGGGAGGACAGGAAGGAGGATAATGGAACCAATACTATGAATGTAAAATCAGAATAATAGAAATTTTAAAAAAAAAGCTGATGAACGAAATGCTCATGCTGAAAGCCAAGAAGCAAAATATGAGAAGCCAGTGACTGACCAGAAGCTGGGACAGGGTCACGGCAGAGTTAAGGCAGAGAGGGAGGAGATCATGAAAGGTCTTCAGTACGTGTGTGTGTGTGTGTGTGTGTGTGTGTCATGGATGTGTGTGTATAGATGTGTGTGCACACATGTGGACACTTCATGTCCTCCTCTATCACTCTCCCACCTCACTTCCCTGAGACAGAATCTCTCACTGACACTGACGCTCAGTGTCTTGTCATTTGGTTAGACTGGTCGAGCAGGGAGCCCCAGTCCTCCTCCTGGGTGCAGTCCCCTCAGCACTGGGGTTACAGTTGTGCATGCCTCGAGTTTTTACAACATGGCGCTGGGAACTGAACGCCTGTCCCCATGCTTGCAGAGCAAGTGCTCGGAGCCACCAAGCCCTGTCCCCAAGTCCTCTCGTCTGCTCTTTGTCTTCAGGGGACAGCATGGCTTGCAATCCAAGTGAGATATTGTCTAGGTTCTGAATTGCAGGCTTTGGTCACGCTAAGAAGCCGGTTTAGCGGGGTTCAGAGGTCAACTTTTTTTAATGAGAGAAAATAGAATCTAATATAAAATATTGGGTTTCATTTCTACAGCAGGACAAGTGGTGAATTTTACATGTCATTGTGTGTGTGTTTTTTTATGTGTTAGCAACCTAATCACATTTTATATGGCAGGTTGCAGTTGTGAAAAATCTAGAAGGCTTTCATGAAGAAGACTCTGTTTCTTTCCTGACACATGCTAACCCACTGGGTTATTAGGGCTGACCCTTTTCCTCATTCTTAGGATCTGCGCTATGATGAAACAGAGTGGGGTGGAACACTAGAACTGGAAATAGGAAACAGGTTAGCAGGCTGTCAACAGGTGAAGTGCTAAAAAGAGAGCCGAGACGGAGAGCAGAGAGCTGCTGTCCAGCTTCTTCTCTAAGGGCCCCTGCTCTGAGGGACAGAGCCTCCTGGAGTGCCAGCACTGGCTACGTGGCGCTGCTCAACCACTGCTTATCCAGTGAGCCTGATGCTTGTGTTCTTTCTCTCTCTCTGCAGATGTACACACTTTGTATACACACTTCGGATACCAGAGGAGACTGTCAGGTATCCCACTGTATCATTCTTCGTTTTCTTAAGACAGTGTCTCTCGCTGAAACTGGAATTACTGTGTTTTCGGGTGAGACTGGCTGATCAGTGGGACGTGCCATTCTCCTGTGTCCACACCCACCCGCCCCCTGTAACGCTGTTCCAGTCATGCAAGGCCAGGCCCAGCTTCTTCTGTGGATGCTGAGGGCAGAAGTCATCCTCATGCTGACACGGCCGGCGCGCTTACAGCCCCCACAACCATGTCCCCAGCCCCCTTCGTTCTCGCTACACCGCTCCACGTTCCCAGTGTCTCCACCCACGGCAGCTCTCGCAGGCTGGGAGAATGTTTGGTCCACTGCGGTACCCCCACCACACGCTCAACAAGCTCAGGGGAGACTGAGTTGAAGGGCACCAAAGACAATGAGAATCTAGTCCTCAAACCTGCTGGATGCTTGAACCCTCTGCAAGGAAACTTATTTCCGTCCATTGAGCAAAAGTTATTCTGAGGAGAGAGGAATAAAATTAACAAAACTCTTAAGTCTCCAGGGAGCAAACAGCTTAGAGTCTCTTCTGCCTCTTGGACTGAAGGCCAGGTTGACTTGAAGGACTCATCACTTCTTTTTATAGAATAAGAGCCTCTTGGCAGGTTGTTTGGGACATCAAGCTTAGACACACTTTTTGGACCCAGTCTAGCTCTGGGGACATAAGAGAGTTTTTTTTTGTTTTTTTTTCTAGTCCAGACAGCTTGAGAACAAACACTGAACCCAAAGCTTCTGAGTGATTTCAGAGCCAGCCACACTGCTAACTGGAGCAGGCAGGGTGCCCGGGAGGACTGGAGGCAGAGGGCTGGATATGGAGAGGCGGTGAACCAGACAAAGCAACCAGGCTCTGGCTGTTTCTCCATAATAAGCCAGTGGGAAGAAGATGACCAGGGTGGGGGGATAGAGAGAGGAGAGGGAGGGCAGTGGTCACTCATCTTTCTAAATTCTTCAGCTCATCATCATGTCAGGCCTGAGTCTGAATGTCAAAACCAAGTCCAATGTCTGTGGGGGGGGGTCACTGAGGATGCCTTGAGCATGAATATGTGAGGGGAAGCTGCTGGGCCCCGGCTCGGTTGCTTGGAAAGGTAGATGGGGAGTTATCTGTGTAGGAATGGTTGACAGTTACCTAACCCCTAAGGGTAAACTCCAATTCATGGTCTGCTCAGCAGCTTTTAGTTATTCTTCCAGCCAGGCAAGCATCCTACTATCACCAGTGAAGAGCTCATTTTATCAAGGACTTTGATGACTATTCAAGATGGATCGAAGAGCCCTTTCCTTCACATGAACTTCAGCAATGGCAGTGGCGCATGGACCGTCCAATGTCACTGCTCTGTGATGAGGGGCAAAGAGCAGAGGAAGTGGACTTCAGCACTCAAGGGACACCACAGTGCCCAGCAAACAGGACGGAACCCAACTCCCATGCAGACTCTAACCCAGTCTCCCTCCAACTGTCTGAAAATCACCCTTGGATTCCAAGTGCAGTGTAACCATGAGCCAGGTTGGCAAGAGTCTACAGGAGCGAGAAAGAAGTTACATTTCGTGTACTGCAAAACCAAATGGGAAGAGTTATAATTTTAAAGGTCTGGTCTTGGGGCTGGGGAGATGACTCAGGGACAAATGGCACTTGCTTGCAGAGTCTACAGACCAGGGTTCAAGCCACTCATATAAAGCTGCACTGACATTCATTTGCAGCAGGAAGAGACCCTGGATTGCGCGCGCACACACACACATATGAATAAATTTAAATTCTTAAATATCTTACCTCGGTGTAGGTTGAATATTAAGTCTAACGGCAATGTGACTAACCCTTTCCCCACCTCAGTTTCCTAAGAAAGCATACATCAAACATGAGACACACATCCACCATGTCTGCAGTGCACACATCAAACATGAGACACACATCCACCATGTCTGCAGTGCACGCATCAAACATGAGACACGCATCCACCATGTCTGCAGTGCACGCATCAAACATGAGACACACATCCACCATGTCTGCAGTGCACGCATCAAACATGAGACACACATCCACCATGTCTGCAGTGCACGCATCAAACATGAGACACATATCCACCATGTCTGTAGTGCACGCATCAAACATCAGACGCACATCCACCGTGTCTGCAGTGCACGCATCAAACATCAGACGCACATCCACCGTGTCTGCAGTGCACGCATCAAACACCAGACGCACATCCACCGTGTCTGCAGTGCATGCATCAAACATCAGACACACATCCACCATGTCTGCAGTGCACGCATAAAACATCAGACACACATCCACCATGTCTGCAGTGCATACATCAGACATCAGACACACATCCACCACGTCTGCAGTGCATACATCAGACATCAGACACACATCACCATGTCTGCAGTGCACGCATAAAACATCAGACACACATCCACCATGTCTGCAGTGCACACATCAAACATCAGACACACATCCACCACGTCTGCAGTGCATACATCAGACATCAGACACACATCCACCACGTCTGCAGTACATACATCAAACATCAGACACACATCCACCACGTCTGCAGTGCACACATCAAACATCAGACACACATCACCATGTCTGCAGTGCACGCATAAAACATCAGACACACATCCACCATGTCTGCAGTGCACACATCAAACATCAGACACACATCCACCATGTCTGCAAACATCAGACACACATCCACCATGTCTACACACATCAAACATGAGACACACATCCACCATGTCTGCAGTGCACACATCAAACATGAGACACACATCCACCATGTCTGCAGTGCACACATCAAACATGAGACACACATCCACCATGTCTGCAGTGCACGCATCAAACATGAGACACACATCCACCATGTCTGCAGTGCACACATCAAACATCAGACACACATCCACCACGTCTGCAGTGCATACATCAGACATCAGACACACATCACCATGTCTGCAGTGCACGCATAAAACATCAGACACACATCCACCATGTCTGCAGTGCACACATCAAACATGAGACACACATCCACCATGTCTGCAGTGCACACATCAAACATGAGAC
Source organism: Orientallactaga sibirica (assembly GCA_036365145.1). Lineage (NCBI taxonomy): Eukaryota > Metazoa > Chordata > Mammalia > Rodentia > Dipodidae > Orientallactaga > Orientallactaga sibirica. Next base: position 4,137,463 of record JAEOAD010002712.1, on the reverse strand, counting down.
ACACATCCACCATGTCTGCAGTGCACACATCAAACATCAGACACACATCCACCATGTCTGCAGTGCACACATCAAACATCAGACACACATCCACCATGTCTGCAGTGCACACATCAAACATGAGACACACATCCACCATGTCTGCAGTGCACATCAAACATGAGACACACATCCACCATGTCTGCAGTGCACACAAACATCAAACATGAGACACACATCCACCATGTCTGCTGTGCACGCATCAAACATCAGACCCACATCCACCATGTCTGCAGTGCACACATCAAACATGAGACACACATCCACCATGTCTGCAGTGCACGCATCAAACATGAGACACACATCCACCATGTCTGCAGTGCACACATCAAACATGAGACACACATCCACCATGTCTGCTGTGCACGCATCAAACATCAGACCCACATCCACCATGTCTGCAGTGCACACATCAAACATGAGACACACATCCACCATGTCTGCTGTGCACGCATCAAACATCAGACCCACATCCAGCCCGTTGTAGTGCTGAGAACATCCAGCTGTAGTGTGGCCCATCAGTAACTAAAGTCAGAGTTTGAAGTCAGGGGGACTCTGGGCTGCTGGCTCTGAGGCTCTCATTAGCACAAGCTCACCTCCTCCACTCTCTGAACTCTGGCTGTCTCATCTAAGAGCAGCATCCTAAAGCCATTAACGTACTGGTGGTAAGTGAGGGTCTGAGCAGATGCTCATAAATGACCCTCATTATGATGGCTGATGGCGACGGCTTGACTCCTCAGAGACACGCTCCAAAAGAGGCTGCTGTGACCTCAGGAATCAGACGAAACTCTCCAACACCACGTGCCAAATACCAACATGTCCCTCTGCCATGCCCCTGCTCTTCCTCCTACAGTCCTGTTGCTATGTATGGTGTACTGGCTTCCCCATTATCCAAATGAGAAATTCCACAGTCTTTGCTGGCTCCTCTCCCCCACGCAAACGTGCCATCGGCTTCCTTTGTTTCTGCTTTGGCATCTCGATGCCATCTGCTTCACTTCATCTGCCCACCATCCTAGTTTACTTTGGTCCCTAGATGACATGTCTCCAACCTGCTGTCCTTTCCCCTTCAATCCAATCTCCTATTGTCTTTGTCCTAATACATCTGTGTGTGTGCATCTGTGAGGGGCCAGAGGACAGCCTCGGGTGTCATCCTCAGGTGTCACACAGTCCACCTCTTTTTGAGACAGCATCTCATTAGCTCAGCACTCAGGACAGACTGGCTGGCCAGTGAGCCACAGGTATCCACCGGCCTCTGCCTCCTCAGTGCAGCACTGGGATTGCGGTTACATACCACTCTGTCTGCCTTGCCTGCGTTGCTATGTGGATACAAGGGGTCTAATTCAGGTCCTCATGCTTGCAAGGCAAGCACTTTACTCACTGAGCTGACCTATAATCTTTCTACAGTAAAATCTGACGGCGCTGCCTTCAACTTATCACAGACTCTCCCAAAGGAACTCCATGTCCCCTAAGGGGCTCTGCAGCCTGTGGTCTGCCCAGTTCACTCCCAGACTCATCTCTCACTGTGGCCCATCTTGATCCATGTGCGTCTGTTAAACCAAGTGACTTGTAGTCCTCCACAGGAATCCTCTCTCTCTCTCTCTCTCTCTCTCTCTCTCTGTCACACGAATCCTGTCTGTCTGTCTGTCTGTCACACAGACTATCATCTCCTCTCGGGATCCCTTCCATTAACTCCTTGTCAGTTGCTAGGTTTCCACCTGGGAATCACTCCTTCTAGGAACCCCTCCTGCTATATTCCAAATGTCCAAATTTCTTTGGTTCATCTCTTCCACTGGACTGGAGCTCCTTGAGGAAAAAACCGTGTCATTGGAATGCCCCAGGTACCTCCAACAGCATGGGACACAAACCAGGCTCTTGAGTATTTGCTCAGTGGACGATGAGGGTGTGGGCAACAGACCTGCCCTATGGAGGGATCCCCAGAACTGCCTAGTGACTACGACAGCCCTGGGTGCCGGAAGTGTATCCAGGACAGAGCAACACGCACCTAGGATGGCCACCACCTCGTCATCCTGGATCACCTCCAGGGAGCCTGAGACCACGAAGCAGAGGCTGTCCACACTCTCTCCTGCATGGTAGATGAGGTCTCCTGGGGCACAGTGCACCGTCTGGAACTCCATGGCCAGAGCCCGCAGGCAGCCGTCACTGGCCAACCGGAAGGCCGGGTGCTCCTTGAACACCTTGCGGTTCAGGTGCACGCAGATGTCAGCTCTCATGTCCTTGGGGCATATCTGTAAGACCTGGACAGACAAGACAGAGACAGTGTGAGGATCTGTACATGGACTCCATCCCTTGGTACCCCAAGAGCAACAACACCCCACGAGGCCAGGCTGTGTTCTTATAACTCAAGTTCCCCTCTGTGGAGAAATAGGCAGTCTGGAACAGTCACACAGGTCTGAGAGTTGGGGCCAGAAATCAGGTGCCAGGAACGCCTCTCAGAGGACGTGGCGTCTAAGCTGACACTTGCAGAACGTGTGAGAGTAAGCTGTGTGGAGGTAGAACATTCCAGCAGGAGAACAAACACAGAGGCTCTGAGGGCCTGAGCAACAGTCCATGTGAATGAGCAAGAGGAGCTAGGAGACCCTGTGCAGAGAGAGCCCTGTGGGATTCTGACTGTGGTGGGCAATGCTGAAGGACTTTGGGGTGGGGGGATGACATGAGTGAAGGAACATGCTTCTACAAGGAAGCAAGAGTGGAGTCAAGGAACAGACTAGATGCTCTCCCATGGCCAGGGGACAGGTGTGGGGAGCTTTTATTGGTGTACTGGCAATGGAGCCAGTGAAAAGTAGCCAAGTTCAGATTACAGCCACAAGAACAAATAAACTGATATGCAAAATCTACAGATATTTAGGGGCTTTGTAAATAGCTCAGTTGGCAAAATGCTTGCCTAGCATGCCCACAGCCTTGGGTTCTACCCCAATACTGCAACAGACAAGGTGTAATGGCACACACTTTGAATCACAGCAGAAGTTCAAAGCCATCCTTGGTTCCAAAGGAAGGCCTGCAGCCTGCCCTGATCTACCCAGTTCACTCCCAGACTCATCTCTCACTGTGGCCCATCTTTGATCCACGAGTTCCTGTCAAACCAAGTGACTTGCAGGCCACCACGCGAGTCCTGCGTGTCGCTCTGTCACACAGACTATCGCCTCCTCTTGGGATCTCCTCCTGCATCCCTTTGCCTTAACTCATTCTCAGTTCCTAGTTTCCACTTGGCTACATGACTGCAACTTGTCTCAAAAGGGAAAGAAAAAAAGAAAAAAAGAAAAGGAACAAGAGAACCATAAATGTTTAGGGGTGCAGGATATTGGTGTGATGATGCAATTGACATATTCATCCCTTCAAACATTTGTCATTTCCTTGAGTTGAGAACATTCAAAATACTCTCTTTCAGCTATTTTGGAACACATAATAAACTGGTTTTGAATAGGGGCAAAAGTACAGTTAGATGGGAGGAATATATTCTAGCCATCTATAGCACAGCAGGGTCACAGTAGAGTGAAGAATAGACTTTGATTATAGAACGGACATGATCTGCTGCTGCAGTGATGAGGGGAGGTTATTTAAAGAGCCTGCGCACTTCTGAGCACCGGGCACAGCTCAGCACACCACTCACTCATGTAATATGAATTTGTCAAGCAGCTGTGGTGCAGCATGACTGGTTTCAGCCCTAATGATGTAACGGTAAAAAACAAAATAGACAAGAATCTCTACTCTCGTGCATTCCACGTTGTAGTTGGAGGACACAAATAAGGAGCAGAGTAGATACTGCGTCATAGTAAGCACCCAGAGCACAATGGCGGGAAGGGGCAGGGACCTGGAGGACTGCAATTCTACATTTGTAAGCGCTATGTGTGTCAGCTAGCACAGCCCCCACCCCAGAGCCTCTGTGACGTGCTTTCATGAGATCAGCTTGCAGACGCAGAAACTGAGGCACAAAGCAGCTATGTAACCTGCCCAGAGTTGCTCAGACGGGAAAGGGGCAGAGCTTGTATTTCACTCTATGTAGCTTGACATTGTAAGTTACGTCATAACCACCGCCTACTCCAGGCAGTCCTGCGAAAGAAGAGAGCTGATATATAACTTTGAGCAGTTTTCTCCCCATGGTACTGGGGGTTCAACCCAGGGCCTTGCATATGCTGGGCAAGGGCTCTACCAACTGAGCTATGTCCCCGGCAAAATGGGATGTGCAGCCATGAGAATCTCATTTTCTGAACAAAGGCAAAAAATCTTGAGCTTTTCTAGGGAGAAATGTCTCTGCAGACCGAATTTTTGCAAGAAATGACTGAACGGCTCCTCGTGCAGGAAGCATCAAGTAACACACCAGAGCTCTTCAAGTGGACTTTCTCGGAGGGATAAGGAGTGTTTCTAGAATCACAATTGCTCCCATCCTGTCTGTGACTGCATTAAATCAGACCTGTTTGAGGGATACTTCTCCTTGTGGTGCTGGAACTTTCTAGCCCCTGTTCCTCCAGCTTAGCACCAGCAGCTGCTTTTGCACCTGGGACTCCCAAGCCTCAAGATCCAGCCAGGCCCTTGGTGGTTTCACTCCTACCCAGCCCCAGTGCCCCATGCTTGCATGTTGGGGGACAGTGGTTAGACACATAAACGCCCAGATCCTTCCTCTCCACATGACTCCACTGCTCTGTGCTTCCGGTTCTCCTGGAGAAGCTGACCGCTGGCTCGGACTCCAGGGCTGAAGGAGGTTGCATGTGCCGGTCAGTACACGGGGAGGGGGTGGACAGTACCCAGCCCCAGGAGCACCTCTCCTTCTAGGTGCCTGTGCATTCCTGCTGTGCAGGATGCCCCAGAAGTGAGTGCCTCCCAAGAGGACGAGGACAGAGAGGCACAGAGCCTGGGCCAGTGCTAAGCAGGGACCTCCCCAGTCCTCCAAAGCTCATGACCAACAAGACTCCTGCAGAAGTACAGATTTTGGGAATGGGTGGCACACACATGCCATGTTCACATAGTGCCCTGTGGTTCAGAACCAAGATTAATTCTCCAGGAGAGATTACATTTAAACATCTGGCTCACTGGCGTTGGGCTTGGCTGGCAGAGGCCACCAGTGAAGAAGGACTTGGCATGGAGGCACAGTTGTATGCAGGGCACAGACCCCAGAGTCCATGGAGGGGAGACAGGATGACACAGGACAGGGTGAATCTGATGAGGACTGGTGCACTGTGGACCATTAAGGACCTCCACCATTTCTTCCTGTGTGTGTCCACAGGCTCCACACTGGGGTGGGTGGAAGGGCCTCACAAGTCTCTCTGAAGGAGGGGCTCAGCTCTGAGTTACAGCCTTCCTGGCTAGCCTCCCAATCCCTGGCTCTGAAACGCCAGTCTTCCCTTCCCGTGGGCCTCCTGTGGCAGTCTTTACTGTTCAGGCTTGAGCCTCCCAGGGTGGGCAGCACAGGGTCAAGGTTTATTAGGCTTCTCTGGAATACCTGCAGAAACTCCTTACTCTACTCCGCAAATCCAAACGCACAGTTTCCATGTGGTACACACAGAGACACGCGTGGTCAAGGTTCCAAACAGCTAGTCACTGGAAAACCCAGCCCAGCAGTCACCCACCATTCTGACCTAGAACCGAGGGGGAGGGAGCAGGGAACCCAGTGCTGGTTCTCTCTCCAGAAGCTGCTGCCCTGGCCAGGCCACAGGCTGCGGTGAGGTGCCACAGCTGGGTCTCTGGACCAGGAACCGGGGCAGGCCCCAAAAGCCCTTGAGGAATTCGAGAGGGCAGGAAAGAGGCAAGAGGGCAAATGCTGACAGCAGTCTTTCTCAGCTGCCCAGCCTAGCTGCAGGGCCATGAGGGCTTTTCCCAGACAGTGGGATTTACAAAGGTATCCTGGTGCCTGGGAAAGGCAGCTCCAGGGCAGGAATCAAAGCTCCTTTCTGCTCCATCAGCTGCCGGGCACCTACAGAACCAACAAGGCATTGTTGCCAGAGGAGAGTAGAAACAGCAGGCATGGCTGGGGCAGGCGCTGGCACAGCCCTGCCAAGCCCTGCCCATCCAGGAAGCAGGAACATTTTCATTTGGCCTCAACCTTCTTCCTTCCAGTACATGTTTTACATGTAAATGGGGGAGGGCAGAGGAGGGATAGTAGGCAGAGAAGTGGCTTCCTTCGAAGCCAGAGGAAAACTGGCTTGGATCCAGCTTTGTCCTTCGTTACTGTGTGAGCAGGGGAAGTTAGCACAAGGAACTGGCCTCTGTTCAACAGTCACACCCTCCCCAGGTTGGTGGGAAGCACTCGGAAGACTTGGCGAAGGACAGTCATGCAGGAGACAAGCAAACAATTTTCAACCTTTGAACAGAGACAATGTCAGTAGCAGTGCTGGTTCATCTGGGAAGCTGGGGCAGAAGGAAGCGTCTATGGTATTAGCCATGGCCTCTGATCCTGGCTGGCTGGATTCTTATATGACAATAATGGGTCTTTTAAAAAAATTATTTATTTGCAAGGAGAGAGAGAATATGAATGTGTACAGAGGGCCATTAGTCACCACAAACAAACTCCAGATGCATGCACCACCTTGTACATCTGTGTTGGGGTCCCTCCTAGGGCCAGCCCAGGAGGGACGGCAGGGTCTCTGCCGAGTTGGGGGTGAGAGGCATGGAGTCACCACACAGACTCCAGGAGTTGGGTGGAAGCGGGCAGAGGGCGAGCTGCTGCAAACTCGTTTATTCAAGGAAGTGTAGGGGGTTGAAAGGGTTTGGCTGGTCAATCATTGCATGGGGTGGTCCCCTTCTTGTGACCAATGACAGTCTGTCTCCGGACAGATCATATTGCAGCAGGTTGCTTGCGAGCATGGGACTGTAGCTGTTGTCATGCCAGGCCTGTGCAGGATGCCACGTCCACAGAAGACACTTCCTGGTTTCTTTTAGCATGCGGTCTGGCTAGGGCCTGACCTGCATTGTGCCATACATATCCTCCTTTTTGTTTTTATTATTGGCGACCCTGGGAGGCATGGTTCTTTGCCAAGCCATTGTTGACCCCAGGCCCCAAGGGATCATCACATGCGACGGTGCCTGTCTTAGGTTGCCCCATTTCACAGGGTCTTACCCATCATTGACTACCTGCCATCCTGGTGAGAAAACACGAGGGGTGTGGCCTGGTTTCTTTTAGCATACGGTCTGGCTAGGGCCTGACCTGCATTGTGCCATACATATCTGGATTTATGTGGGTATTGGGGAACTGAATGTGGGTCATTAGGCTTTGCAGGCAAGCACCTTAACAGCTGAGCCATCTCTCCTGCCCAATACTGGTTCTTAATTGCTGGTCCTTCAATAAGGAAGAAAGGGAAATAAAACCTTTGCCGGAAGGAGCTGGTGAGTCCTGAGCCCAGTCTTCCAGGGTTGGAGCCTCACTCCCCTAGAGAAGGCTGGGAGACAGGTGGGCGCCCAATCTTCCCACACTCCTCACCTTCTCTGTGTCGATCCCTCTGGACATAGACCAGGTGGACACGATGTAGTCCATGACACGCTCGCTCAGCCCCTTGGGCACCTGGTAGAGCTTCAGGAAGTCACGGACGCTGTTGAGCATCTCGTGATACCTGTTGGTGTTGGCGTACATCTGCTGGAAAATGGTCGTCACGTTCCCAAAGATGGTGGCATATAGCAGAGCTAGAGGCAAGGAGCAGAAAGGACACGTGAGTGGACCCTGAGCTAGAGTGACAAAATGTGCAGTTCCCTCAGAGCAGGCCAATGGCCAGAGCCACCCCTCTGGAGTGGCACCCAGACCTTCCCAAGGGAACCTCACAGGGACCCAAGGGGTCTTCAGATAACCAGCACTGGGCCACTGGGCCACTGGGACAAGGAGAGGGAGACAGGGCCTTCAGCTTCTCCGTGATATCATTTGTAACACAAACCTTCTTAGCTTTTGGCTGGGGAGCTAGCTGAGATGGTTCATAGTGTCAGCCTTACAAGCATGGGGGCCTGAGTTCATCTCCTAGAACCCATGTAAAAAGCCAGGGTGGTGTGCACCTGACCTCCCAGTGCTGGGGAGATGGAGACGGGCAGATCTGGGGGAGGCAGAGGTGAAGGAGCAGGTGGTTTCACTTTATACAAAGCCAGGGTGGTGTGCACCTGACCTCCCAGTGCTGGGGAGATGGAGACGGGCAGATCTGGGGGAGGCAGAGGTGAGGGAGCAGGTGGTTTCACTTTATACACCAGGGTTTGTGCACCTGACCTGTGCTGGGGAGATGGAGCGGGCAGATCTGGGGGAGGCCAGACATTAATGTCAGGTGTCTTTCTCAATACAAAGCCAGGGTGGTCTGCTCCTTTTTTTTTTTTTTTTTGGTTTTGGAGAGGTAGGGTCTCATCTGGGGGAGGCTGACCTGAGGGAACTATGTGGTTTCACTTTGGCCAAACTCTTGGTGATCCTCCTACCTCTGCCTTCCCAGTGATGGGGATTAAAGGTGTGCAGATCTGGGGGAGGCAACTCTTCACCAGGTTTTCACTTTAGACAAAGTCCAGGGAACTGTGTGCTCCTGAACTCTCCCAGTGTCTCTGTCTATGTAAGCCCCAGGGACACCATGTGCACCTCTCCAGTGCTGGGATTAAAGGCGCACAGCACCACACCTTCATTTTTATGTGTGTGTTCTGGGGATCTGCTTGTACAGCAAGAATTAATGTCTAGTGTCATCTCTCCAGACTCCACTTTACACTTCTTGACACAAAAGTTTTTGGTGTGTCGATGGTAGGGTCTCACTCTGTCCAGGCTGACCTGGAATTAACTATGTACTCAGGGTTCAATGCCACTCTTGGTGGTCCTCCTACCTCTGCCTTCCTAACATGGGATTACACACACATGCACACACACACACACAACTCTTCACCTCATGAACATGAGACACATGGTCTCACACTCATGACCTCACCAACATGCACACAGTCTCTGTCTAGTAAGCCCCAGGGACACATGCACACACACTCAGTGACCTCATTAACATGCACACACACCACACCTTCATTTTTATGTGGGTTCTGGGGATCTGCTTGTACAGCAAGAATTACCCACCGAGCCATCTCTCCAGACTCCACTTTACACTTCTTGACAGAAAAGTCTAGCTGGTGTGTCGATGTGCCCATACCAGTGTGCTGGTCTCACACACATTAGGACCAGAGTTCAATGCCAGCTCAGCATGGTGGCACACACTCATGACCTCATGAACATGCACACACACACACATGCACACACACACACATACTCATGACCTCATGAACATGCACACACATGCACACACATGTGCACACACACTCATGACCTCATGAACATGCACACACACACACACACACACACACACACATGAACATGCACACACACACACACCTCATGACCACGAACATGCACACACACACACTCATGACCTCATGAACATGCACACACATGCACACACATGTGCACACACATGACCTCATGAACATGCACACACACACTCATGACCTCATGAACATGCACACACACACTCATGATCTCATGAACATGCACACACATACACACACACATGCACACACACACTCATGACCTCATGAACATGCACACACATACACACACACATGCACACACACACTCATGACCTCATGAACATGCACACACACACATGCCACACAACACACACACATGACACACAAGTGAACATGCACACACACACACATGAACATGCACACACACACTCATGACCTCATGAACATGCACACACACACATGCACACACACACACATGCACACACACTCATGACCATCACACACAACATGCACACACACACTCATGACCTCATGAACATGCACACACATGCACACACATGTGCACACACACTCATGACCTCATGAACATGCATGAACATGACCTCACAGCATGCACACACACACTCATGACTCATGAACATCACACACATGCACACACATGCACACACACTCATGACCTCATGAACATGCACACACACACTCATGACATGTGAACATGCACACACACATGTGCACACACACTCATGACCTCATGAACATGCACACACATGCACACACACTCATGACCTCATGAACATGCACACACATGCACACACACTCATGACCTCATGAACATGCACACACACACTCATGACCTCATGAACATGCACACACATGCACACACAAGTGCACACACACTCATGACCTCATGAACATGCACACACACACACACTCATGATCTCATGAACATGCACACACATGCACACACACGTGCACACACACACTCATGACCTCGTGAACATGCACACACACACAGACTCATGACCTCATGAACATGCACACACATAATCATGACATCATGAACATGCACACATGTGCACACACACATGCACACACACACTCATGAACATGCACATACACACTCATGACCTCGTGAACATGCACCCACCCACCCACACACACACACACTCATGACCTCATGAACATTCACACACACAGAGTAATTCATCCATGTTTTTCTTGTATTCTTTCTTAGCTTGCTTCTCTTATTAAGCATAATTATTTTGCACATATCTTACTATGTGTATAAATATTGTGTGTATTCTTTTATAAAGGCAAATATTTATTTAGAAGTAACTAGAGAGTCACAAGAAGTTACAAAGATCATGCAGAGATTCTAGGTAGCCTTCACTCAGTTTCCCTCACTGGTTACACCTTCCATAGTGAGCCCATCACTGGAACTGGAAGACTGGCATTGCCATGAAGTATACGCATTGTGCCGTTTCATTGCACCTAATAGAATCATACAGCTAGTGCTGTGTGCAAAACACAGGCCTGTTAAATACCCGAGACCTCCCTCATGCGACCCCTGGACGTCCACACTCCACACTCACAACCGCAAGTCTTTTCTCCTGGTGCCATTTTAAGAGTGTCACATAAATAGAATCATAGAATATGTGACCTTTTGAGGCTGGCTTTTTCATTCAGTCAAAACCCCACAGGTACACCCAAACTGTTGCTTGAATCGCTTCCCCTTTTCATGACGAGTTCTCTCCCTCAGCACAGATAGCCGTCCCCTTCATCTTGTTCAGGCATAGTAGACAGACTACGGACAGGAAAACGGGGGGAACCCATGGATCCCGAGGCTAGGGAAGGACTAGAGTCTCAGCTGGCCCCAGAGAGAATTGTAAGCAAGCAAGGCAAGAGCACCGCAAGCTCTGGGGGGGGGTCAAGAGAGTGGGGTGAGTCTGAACAGAGAGGGACACACTTGAAAACGGAAGTCACCCTGCATCCGGCCCACACCTGCTCTGTTTGACTCATGAATGGCCTCACACAGCGAGAGGCCAATGCTCCTGCCCCCTCCATGCCCGGATGTCACCAAGCATGCTCAGTACCATGATCCCAGGGCATAGGCTGATCATTTTGTTCCCAATGAGTCTGTCCCTAACTCAACAAGCCTCAGCTGTTTTCTGATCTACAGGGACCCCAAGGTCATAGCCAAAGAGCAGCTGTCTTTTTTAGGAGCTTAAATTAGTAGTTACATCAGTGAGTGATATAGAAAACCAGCTGTTGCCTGTGAGCAGACAGCAAGACAGAAGGTCCATGGCACCATCATTGATGGGCTGCCCTGTCCCAGTCTGTGTCTCAGGCAGTCTGCAAGGCTAAGAGTCCTCCAGAGGACCACATTCAGTGATTATGAAGAAATATATTGACAGTGGGTAATACTGCTACAATTCTACAACCCCAGTTCTGTGTGAAGTCGGATTACATGTTTTTCAAGCATCCACTTTGTTTACAGATGTCTTGAGAGTCAAATGATATTATACCCTGAAGTGTTCAAAACCTTCCTGGGGGCTGGAGAAATGGCTCAGCAGTTAAGGCACTTGCCTACAAAGCCTAACAATCTGGGTTTGATTCCTTAGTAGCCACGTAAAACCAGCTGCACAAAAGGGAGCATGCATCTGGAGTTCGCTTGCAGTGGCCGGAGTCTCTGCCACACCCATTCTGTCTCTCTTCTCTCTGTGATTGCAAATAAATAAATATTTTTTAAAATAAACCTTCTTGAGAGAGAAGAAATGAAAGTCTGGCTATTGCCTGACAGATGAAGGAGTGTGGTGTGGGGAGAAGAGTAGGGTACAACGTCATGAAGCCCTGAGCTTTTTTAAAAGGTCATGCTCCCAGGATAGAGGGCACCTTGGACAGCTCTAACCAGGCTTCCTTTGGGAACAGGAAGGTGACTCACCCAAACCCAGGGCAAAATGCTGGTCTGGAGGAGAGGTTGCTGTCCCTTCTCCACCACCAGGACTCTCAGGGTTTGCTTCTCTGACAGTAGAGCCCCAACCTCCCTCCTCACATGCTTTCCCCTTTTCCTCTCTCTTGGTTTTTTTTTTTTTTTTTTTTTTTTTTTTTGGTTTTTGCGAGGTAGGGTCTCACTCTGGCCCAGGCTGACCTGGAACTCTGTAGTCTCAGGGTGGCCTCGAACTCACGGCGATCCTCCTACCTCTGCCTCCCAAGTGCTGGGATTAAGGGCGTGCGCCACCACGCCCGGCACTTGGGTTATTTTTAAACAAACATATTTTAATCCAGAATTTTTAAGCAGGAGAGTTAGGGAAAAGAGAGGTGCTCAGAAGGAAGGTCAGGCATGCCTCAGAGCTCTGGTGCGGGTTCTGTGGGAGAGTCTGCTTACGTTCTTTGTTTCTGGCAGACGGCATCTAGTGTGTGGTAAGGTGGAGGATTCTACCTTGCAACTATTTTTCTCAGAATTTTGGAGACATTTCTCTAGTCGTCTCTTGTTGATAAGTTAAAACCATCCACATCCACTCCTTCATATCAAAACTGCTTTTTTTCTCTATAAACTCTTTTTCCACAATGTTCTGACAACTCATTATGATACATGTTTTGTTATTGTCCCATCTTCAGCCAGTGTGCTAAACTTTCAACAAACCCTTCAACCTGGAGATGCATGCCTTTCATTTCAAGGACTTTAAAAAATTTATTACTTTGTGATTTCTTCCCTTTTGCTTCTTTGTTCTCTTTTCTAGACCTTCCATTATTCAGAGGTTGGAGTCCAGGATTCATCTAGTTTTTATTTCTCTCCTTTATTCTAGTACTTTATAAGAGGTTTCTTCAACTTTATCATTTATCCTTTTTATTTCATTTCTGTTCTATCATACCTAAAATTTTCATGACTTTTTCCTCTCTGGATATTCCAGTTTAATTGTAATCTGTTGGGTTTTATATAGTTAATATATCATCTTCTTTTAAATGTTTTAGGATAAATTGGTGATACATGTATATTTTTTAAGTTTTCTTCTCCTTGTTCGCTTTTGTGTGTGAGCGCGTGCGTGCGTGTGTGATTTCAGAAACACAAAGAAACCCTTAGGTTCCTGCTCATACTGAGTGGGACCTTAGAAAACGCATGGAAATTTTGTGTTGGGGACTAGGGAGATGGTGCAGTGGGTAAAGTGCCTACCACACGAGCATATCAGATTCCAAGCACACACATAAAGTGTCAGGCATGGTGGCACACAGCCGTCTGTAATCCAAGCACTGGGGACAAGGAGACAGGAGGCTCCCTGGGATTTGCTGGCTAGCTTGTCTCGCTAATTTATGAGTTCTAGGGTTAGTGAGAGACGTTGTCTTACATAAAGTGGAGAAGCAATACAGAAGACACCCAGCCGATCTCTGGCCTACACAAACAACACACACACACACACACACACACACACACACACACGGACTTGCATACACACATGCATGCATACCACACACACAGCTTTATGTGACTGAGGGGGAGTTGCCAACAGTGAGAATCCACTGCAGGGTCACCTGCCTGCAGTCAGTGTTGAAGAACCACAATGCCATCAGCTTCAGGGGTGGCCTCTTGGATGGGTCCTGGTCCCCCGGGAAAGATTCAATTTCCTATCTATAGAATGCTGGTAACAGCAGAGAACGGAAGGCTGGGGAGGTCTCAACATTCATTGTGCAAACTTTCTCTGATCCCTCTTTTCATTTGGCTTCTCTGCTTTCCGCTGTGCCTGAATCCCGTGTAGAGCCCTGCTCTCCAACGCCCTGGGCTGTGGGTGTGGGGCGGGCCATGACAGCAAGGACATCCGGGTGATTAATGGTCTTCCAGCAAATCCCCACCCTGCTTTCAAACTCTCTTCTAAAGGCGCTCAGTGCCACTAATGTTTGAAACTTGGGGATCAGCAAAATTAACTACCTGAGATTTCCCCTGCCATCTTGGGGTACTTGATCATCACCAAGCCAGTTATCACTCCCTCTCTTCTAAGTGCTTGCTGTCCCTGTGGCTCTTCTCAATCCCTGTGTCTCTGGGGTCTTGCATTGGCCATGGTTTTCTGGAGCAGAGCCCATAGGATGCGTACAACTTAAAACAGGATTTATTAGATTCACAGACCTGTCTGGAGGCCTTTCTCCTACTGGATTCCTGGTCTAATCTGGTTAGCAGTAGAGATTAACCGCTGTCTGAGCACCCGGAGGAAGGCTTCCCTCTGCTGCTACCTAGTGGGTTTTCAGGAGTGACAGATGTCAAGGTGGAGCTTCACCCTGAGTAAGGACAACATGAATGGTTTGCAAAGGCTCTGGGAGCTGCTGTTGTGACCCAAGGCGGCTGGAGAGATGCCTCAGGGGACACAGCACTTGCCATGCAACTGTGGGGTAATCTCCAGCCCCAGCACCCACATCAATTCCGAGTGAGTATGGAGGCATCTACCTGCCTGTGATCCCAGCACTGGGGAGGAGGAGACAGGATCCCCAAGGCAAGCTGGTTAAGTACGTCAGCCAAACCAGCAAGGTCTTGGTTCAAGTGAGAGACCCTGTCTCAATAAACAAGGTGGAGAGCAAGCAAGGAAGACATCTGATGTCCACCTCTGGCCTCTGTATACATATGTACACACACACACATACACACATACACACGTGTACTCACACACACATGCTACACACATATATACACATGCCAGAAAGAGAAATTGTCTCCATATCTTCAAGATAAATAGTTTGAAGCAAAACAGTAAGAAATGACAATCCTACCTTGACATAGGACAGTTATTCGTTAACTGACAGGGACACTGAAGCCTAAGATCAGAGAAACAGTAGGAGGGAGGCCCGGAAGTAGGATCCGACAAGCACCATGTGGTCCCCATCAAGGCTTCCATCCCAAACCGTAGAGTCACCTGCAGGGGGCCTTTAACACAGTGGTGGGGACCCTGCCCCCAGTTACTAGTTCAGGAGGTCTTGGGTGGGTCCCCACCAATCTATATTCCTAACAGGCTCCCAGTGACAGTCTCTGCTGAGATCATCTTTAGAAGCTCAGTGCAGGTCGAGTCTCCCCACCCTGTGCGATTTGGGGGGGAGGGAGAGGAAGGAGGAGTGGCTTTAGAATATTTACATGTACGTGAGATATCTTGAAGATAAGAACCAAGTCTAACTTTGAAATTCATTTGTATTTTATGTCCAATCCCATACTCATAGTGGAAGGTAATTTTATGAACATTTCCTTCTTTTTTTTTTTTTTTTTTTTTTTTTTTTTTTTTTTTTTTGAGGTAGGGTCTCACTCTAGCTCAGGCTGACCTGGAATTCACTATGTAGTCTCAGGGTGGCCTCGAACTTGGCGATCCTCCTACCTCTGCCTCCCAAGTGCTGGGATTAAAGGCATGGGCCCCCACGCCCGGCTTTATGAACATTTCTAACAATACTGTGCACCAAAAGTTACATGCGTGGTGTGGATTCCTTCGCCCGCGGCATTGTTGGCTGCACCAAAGTTTTCAGATTTTGAAACAGCTGGAGTTTTGGATTAGGGATCTTATCTGCACTGCAGCTTTCTGCTTCATGCTAGTTTCTTGTTCTGTTTCAGCATGTCAAAATGTATAGATGCAAGTGTTGCTGTTGACATTTAAGGATGGCTTGACTTTTCACCTATGGCCTTTCTGAAGTAAGGCCAGACAGCTCAGGGGGGAAGAAATACAGGCCACAACATATTCCCTCACCCTTCTCCTCTTGCCTTGGTGACTCTGCCATCCCAAGGGGTCTTGGGACCTACAGGAAAGACCAAGGAGGCAGAAAAGCCATTTCTTATCCCTACTTTTTAAGCAGATTATGTCTGAAGTTCAACATCCATTAAAATTTATATTTTTAGATAAAGTAAGAGAGAGAGAGAGAATTGGCATGCCAGGGCCTTAGCCACTGCAATCAAACTCCAGATGCTTGTGCCACCTAGTGGATATGTGCTACCTTGCACTTCCCTCACCTTTGTGCATCTGGCTTACATGGAATCTGGAGACTCAAATGTGGGTCCTTGGGCTTCACAGGCAAGCACCTTAACTGCTACACCAACTCTTTAGCCCCTGAATAATATTTTTAAAAGTTATTTATTTATTTATTTATTTGAAAGAGAGAAAAAGAATGACGTAGACAGAGAGAGAATGAATATAGGTGTGCCAGGGCCTCCTGCCACTGCAAATAAGCTCCAGACACATGCACCACTTTATCAATCTGGTTTCATGTGAGTACTGTGGACTTGAACCAGGGACATCAGACTTTTAAAGCAAGTGCCTTTAACCATTGAGCAATCTCTCCTGCCCTCCTGAGTAATATTTTAAGGAGACTTAATTTCTTTACTTTTTCCATAAAATTCATGTTACATTAATTCCCCTCAAAATAAAATCCACATCTGATTACGAATTCTCATTAAGTCAGGCAGCTGTGTGGACTATGTAGCAGGTAGAGGTCATTAACACAGGCATTGATCCTGAGTGCTCAAAGCTCTTAAGAGGTGTCACTTTCTTACTTCCTAGTTATTAGTGAGGCTCAGAAAACAAAGTCCAAAAATTACACAGTGGGAATTCAAAACTGAACCTTTTGCTACATTAAGGGGAGCAATCTTTCACACGAGGAAAGCCAGCGACACATCACACAGAATAAGGCTTGGTAAGAAGAGACTTGCTAGGGATTCGGAAGGAAGCTCCTTCCAGATCCAGAAGGGCTGAAGTTTAAGTGTGACCTTGGGGCCGGGGGTGGGGGGCGCCTGGGAACCAGACCTGCTCATCATTGCATGTCGTTTGGTCCACGTCTAGTTTTGTGATTGTCGTACTTCGGTCTTTGCTGTTGGTATTGCGTCTGCCTGCTCCATGGTGTAGTGATGGAGGAGGTGTGGGGACAGTGCACCTGTTGGCATAGTAACCAACAACCAGCTTGAAGACCCTTCCTTTCACTTGGAGTCCATAGCCATGGATCTCACTATCTGGGCAAGTACCAATGTGGACAAAAGTAAGTGACCACTCACTGCTGGTCCCACAGAGAGGAGGCCCCAGGAGGACGCAGGCTCTGCTTGGGGGATAAAAGCTGCCACTCAGAGTCCCGGGTCCACTGTCAGCCGAGGAGCATCACTCACTCTCAACATTTCTATATAGAATCGGGTGCACTATAGTGAGGTTTTGTTAGGGTTAGTATGCTATGATTCTATCGACACAATTTGCTTAGGCCAGCTTAGAACACACTGTGTAGCCCAGGCTGGCCTATAATTCATGATCATTCAGTTTCAGCCTTCAAATGCTGGGCTTGCAGCCATGTTCAACTGTCATTACATTCTCATTCCTGGGAACAAATATCCAATTTAAGAAAAGAAACTTACGGAAAGAGCGGGTATAATCTAGCTTAGTTTCCAGGGGAAGTTTCATGGCAAGGAAAGATGGCAGGAGAGCAGAGGTGTCACATATACTCACAATCAGGAAGAGAGAAAGAGACGGGTGGAGCGAGGGAAGAACAGGAAGTGGGGCTGAGTTCTAAAACCTCAAGGCCTGCTCCATTGACCCACATCTTACAGCAAGGTCCCCCACCTAAAAGTTTCACAACCTTCGCAAATCTCACCACCAGCTGCTGACCAAGTGTGCAAGCACATAAGTCTGAGGGGACATGCACACTCAAGCTCTAATACACACCACCCCCAGCTCACTTACACTAAACAGGATGATGGGTGTAAGTGCCGGTCTCAGCACCAGGAGCTCGCTGAGGGCGCATCGATGACCAGAGAGCTACTTGTAAAGGTAAACACACTTGTCATCAGTGATTCCCTGTCCATGGTCCCACTGACGCTTACTGCCCAGATGTCTTAATCCAGTGAACACCCACCATGTGTCACACCCAAGGCTGGGAAGAGAGAGAGAGAGAGATAAAGAGAGAGAGAGAGAGAGAGAGAGAGAGAGAAATGCCCTCCCTAGGGCCTGAAGGAAAGCCAGGCCTTGTAAGAGATGCAGTGCCCTTCGGTGGG
Organism: Orientallactaga sibirica; assembly: GCA_036365145.1. NCBI lineage: Eukaryota > Metazoa > Chordata > Mammalia > Rodentia > Dipodidae > Orientallactaga > Orientallactaga sibirica. The sequence goes on along the minus strand of JAEOAD010002712.1, from coordinate 4,119,186 downwards.
AGGGGGAAAGGTCTCCATCATCTCTCAGGGTGCTGGGAAGATTCCCTGAGTTAACACAGCAGGTTCCAGGGGGAATGCCACTGTGGAACAGGTCCCCAATTAACCCCCAGTGTTCATATCTGTGCCTCAGTCACCCCAGATGCTGGTCCCCTGAGCTCTAGGCTGTGATTGGTGTACTCTGTTGTGCTATGCTGACCCATGTTTTTCACTGTAAGACATTCTGGTGTGTAGAAATTATGGTAGAGCCATCTCAGGGTCCTCTTCCCCTGAATGTAGTAGGTGCTTAATAAATGCACAGGGGGACTTGGTGGATGTAGCTCAGTAGAACAAATACCTAGCATGCATGAAGCCCTGGGTTTAACCCTCAGTACTGTGTAAGCTAGGCATGGTGCGAACACCTGTAATCCCAGCACTCAAGAGGTACGAGGCATAAGGCCTAAGAGTTCAAGGTCAACTTCAGCTGCATAGCAAGTTCAAAGCCAACTTGGGCTACGTGAGACACTGCCTTGAAATAGTGCTGCTGATAAGCTACGAAAAGGACAAGTCTCTGAGAGGTCAGTGTTCAAGTGCACCAGCAGGACCACATCGCCTGGGCTTTAGTAGGAGTGCAGATTCTCATGCCCACTCAAAAGCTACTGGATCAGAATCTGGGGTCAGGCTCTGGACTGTATTTTTTCAAACTGTCCAGGTGACTTGGAGGGCGTGTTAAGTCTAAGAAGTCCTGCTCTGTACACACTGCCCCTCAGAGACATAGTGATTCCATAGTGAGTTTGTATAATGCTCCACTCCAAATGGGTGGATGAACAGAGAGAAGTCCATAGAGGGTGCAGACTGGAACCTGAAGTGGATAACCTCGCTCTGCTGGGCAGAATGACATAACCAAGCTTAGGAAGAACACACACCCCCATGGCTGGCAATACTACCATGTGCAGGACCCTCGGATAGACCTGCTACACTCAGCTCTGGCAAGACAGAGATTGTAACACCTGCATTTGCCCATTTATAACAAGAAAAGCCTGGAAACTTCCACTTAAAACCTGCTAAATACAGTGCTGGTTCGTACGCCACACTTCTACTCTGCCATGTTGGGGAATGTCAGTTAACAAGCACAGCTCTTGCTGGGGGGACGAAGGTCACTTCCAGCCACTTCTCATCTGCGGAATGAAGTAACAGCTCCCACGACACTGTAACCCATTAACAATGCAGCTCATGGCACCTCATTTCCAGCAGCATTTTAACAGAACCACAGATAAAAGCACATCAATTTCCACAGGCAATTACTCCAGCAAACGAATCAAGACGGTCAGGCCAGGTTGCAAGGATCTTACAGTCACTTGCTCCCTGGCTTAGCTTGTGCTGGCTGGGTCCTGGGTCGCAGGCAGAGCACTGGTCAGGGCACACAGCGTAGTAAGGGAAGGTTAACTGGGGTGTTTGCACACCCAGGCCCTGCCTCACGCCATGAGATCTTGAGGGTTTCTGCTTCTCCAGTATGAGTCGTCAAAGGGAATCTAATTAACGAAGACATTTCAAATAGCACACAACTTTTAAAGCTGTTCAAACATGCCCGGTTACTTCGGGCTCACGTTCCAATGGTAGTTATGTCTACTCAGTTACAAAACCCTCACAAAACTCGGACTTTTCCTTTTGCATCTCAAAGCAAAATCAAGAGTGGTGAACTTGTCTGTATCACTGGAAGACACGACTGTCACTCTGACCAACTGAATCAGGACATCACCATGGCTGCACAGAGCAGCTTTTAAAGGCACGTTTCTCTCCACTGGTCACCAGAGGGAGAAATGAAACTCTGTTTGCCAACTGACAACCCCGCTCTCCCCATGCCTCCAGAGTAAGTTGACTTTCCTCGCCAGAAAACAACCATCTCTGGGGTTGTCAAAGTGTCATTTAATTGCTAAGTGACACTGGAGGTCACACTGCCTCTTTCTACATTGCTGCCAAAAATCGTAATTACTCAGAACAACAGAGCTCTTGGCCCTCGGTCATACAGGAGCCAGGTAGACATGTGTCAACCTGCCATCCTCTATGTAGATGCTCCTTGCATTAGCCAGTGGTTCTGATGGCTGGTGAAACCCGTGTGGCAAAGGGCCACAAGATCTGGGAATAGGAGCCTCGACACCAGTCCGGTGGGTAGAAGAATAAGTCATGACAGCAATGGCAATCAGTGCATATGCAGCTCCTGTCATGTGCAAGCCATTGTTCTGGCTGCCCCGAATTCATAATGGACCTTCAGGGGAGATGTGTTTATTTTGCTGAGAATGAATCTGAGTGGAGAGTGGTTGACTTCTCCAAAGTCACTCAGCCAGTGAGAAGTAGATGAAGGCTCACACCTGGGTAAGCTAACTTGGAAGCTACTCACCCACAGGACCAAATGCCCCTCAAGACACTAGCCACATCTGCCACTGGGACCAGACCCTGTTCCAATACTTTATATGCACTGGTTTGCAGTGCATATAAATATAATGCTCTCAGCCAGCCGATGAGGCAGGGTCTATCACCAGCTTTATCTTCAGAGAAGTAACCTGACTAAGGTTGCACACTTAGTGTACACAGAGCTGGATTCAAACTCAGGACTTTAGATACAAAATCTATGCTCTGAGCCCTCACACCAGAGCATTTCCACCTTTGTGCCTGACTTGCAAGTTCTAGTGAGTCTCTGATAGGGTGCCCTCCAGTGCACTGTGGGGGGTTAACAGCATCCCTGGCCCCACCCACCATGTGCACGTCCCAGTTGTGAGATGAAAAATGTCTGCGGACATTGCCACATGTGTCCCAATTGAGCACCACCAATCTGTGCTCTGCTGGCTGTCCCTGAGTAAATAACCCAGTCAGATGAGGGAGGTGTACAAAAGCAGGACTCTTGGGGCCTCAGAAAGAGCAGTGGAGGTAGAGAATGTGCCAGGCCTGTTTGCAAGGGTATCTTCACCTTTCTCAACTCCTTAGAGAATCTCCAGCCATAATGACATACATTCTCACTTTGAGGACTTCTTACAAGCCCAAAGATGTGGACAGATAGAAAATGATTCTTTTCACACCAAGAGTTTCTGGCCCTTCCCTTCTACCATCTTTGCCAGCCCTGTGACTTGTGTGTATGCCCACATGCGTGTGTGTGTGTGTGTGTGTGTGTGTGTGTGTGTGTGTGTATGACAGAGACAGAGAGAGAAAGAGAGAGAGAGACTTTGGGCCAACACTCAACATTTTCTCAGCTGTAAAGAGGCTAACTCTACTAAGGACTGAATGTTCTGGCTCATGAAAGGCCCTGAACAATGTATTTCCTGCACATACCTGTTGGTTGTTATGGATCTTGAGGTACAAGATACAATCCAGACAAACCTGTTCCCATTGCCTCCTAGAATACCCACCCATCAGGCACATCACTGTCCTGTATGGCTCCCATGGGATGAACAATCCTCAAGAGCCCCACTGGGTCTGGAGTGACCACAGGGACATGTTAGTATCACCAGGAATGCTTTTTGGAAAATGGCATTTTCCTATCCTTACCTGTATCAGGGGAGAGATGGGAAGAGAGGAGTAGGTGGACTATCTCAAACTCCTATCATCCTACACCATCCCCACCCATCATCCTCTCTTCATCTACTCTGTAAGTGACCACTGTATGCCCGTGTTTGAAAAGTCTGTCTATGGTCAGTTATTTAAACAATCTTACAGGCAAAGGAAGCAAAATGAATGCACATCACTCCAGCCTCTGTTATCATCATCACTTCTGCTTTGGTTACCTTGTAAAGAACGTTCTAGTTGCACAGGGCCCTGACACAAGGACTGCAGTGACCACTGGGTAATGGATAGGGAACAGGTCCTTCCCTAATCCTCAAGCAGGAAAAAATGGAGTTAAGCTAACAGAGAAGGACGCTGATCCAGAGAAAACACAAAATCCCTGGACATATGGGTTGGCTTTTCTAGCCTTCCTTTCTGAAATGATCCCGGGAACCCCACATGAGACAGTAGGACTCTGCCTGGAATGCTGCATACTCCCTTCTGAGACTCCTTCACCACATGTGCTATGCAGGGGAGAGAGACCCCAGAGAGTAGAAGAAAGATACTTAATGAGTACAGGGAAGATGGGGAGAAGTACCCAGGATGAGGACAGGAAAAGGAAGAGAAGTACCTCAGATGATGACAGGGAAAGGGGGAGAAGTACCTCAGATGAGAACAGGAAAGGGGGAGAAGTACCTCAGATGAGGACAGGGAAAGGGGGAAGTACCTCAGATGAGGACAGGAAAGGGGGGGGAGAAGTACCTCAGATGAGAACAGGAAAGAGGGAGAAGTACCTTAGATGAGAACAGAGAAAGGGGGAGAAGTACCTTAGATGAGAACAGGAAAGAGGGAGAAGTACCTCAGATGAGGACAGGGAAAGGGGGAAGAAGTACCTCAGATGAGGACAGGAAAGGGGGGAGAAGGGGGATAAGGGGAAAGGGGGAAGTACCTCAGATGAGGACAGGAAAGGGGGAAGTACCTCAGATGAGGACAGGAAAGGGGGAGAAGTACCTCAGATGAGGACAGGGAAAGGGGGAAGTACCTCAGATGAGGACAGGAAAGGGGGGAGAAGTACCTCAGATGAGGACAGGAAAGGGGGAGAAGATGAGAACAGGAAAGGGGGACCTCAGATGAGGACAGGGAAAGGGGGAGAAGTACCTCAGATGAGAACAGGGAAAGGGGGGGAAGTACCTCAGATGAGAACAGGAAAGGGGGGGGAAGTACCTCAGATGAGGACAGGAAAGGGGGAGAAGTACCTCAGATGAGGACAGGGAAGTACCTCAGATGAGGAGGGAAAGGGGGAAGTACCTCAGATGAGAACAGGAAAAGGGGGAGAAGTACCTCAGATGAGGACAGGGAAAGGGGGAGAAGTACCTCAGATGAGAACAGATGAGGACAGGAAAGGGGGGGAGAAGTACCTCAGATGAGGACAGGGAAAGGGGAGAAGTACCTCAGATGAGGACAGGGAAAGGGGGAGAAGTACCTCAGATGAGAACAGGAAAGGGGGAAGTACCTCAGATGAGGACAGGGAAAGGGGGAGAAGTACTCAGATGAGGAACAGGAAAGGGGGAGAAGTACCTCAGATGAGGAACAGGAAAGGGGGGAAGTACCTCAGATGAGGACAGGGAAAGGGGGAAGTACCTCAGATGAGGACAGGAAAGGGGGAGAGAAGTACCTCAGATGAGGACAGGAAAGGGGGAGAAGTACCTCAGATGAGGACAGGGAAAGGGGGAAGTACCTCAGATGAGAACAGGAAAGGGGGAAGTACCTCAGATGAGAACAGGAAAGGGGGAAGTACCTTCAGATGAGGACAGGGAAAGGGGGAGAAGTACCTCAGATGAGAACAGGAAAGAGGGAGAAGTACCTCAGATGAGAACAGGAAAGGGGAGAAGTACCTCAGATGAGGACAGGAAAGGGGGAGAAGTACCTCAGATGAGGACAGGGAAAGGGGGGGAGGTACCTCAGATGAGAACAGGAAAGGGGGAGAAGTACCTTCAATGAGGACAGGGAAAGGGGGCGAAGTACCTCAGATGAGGCCAGGGAAAGGGGGGGAGGTACCTCAGATGAGAACAGGAAAGGGGGGAAGTACCTTCAGATGAGGACAGGAAAGGGGGAGAAGTACCTCAGATGAGGACAGGAAAGGGGGAAAGTACCTCAGATGAGGACAGGAAGGAAGGGGGAGAAGTACCTCAGATGAGGACAGGGAAAGGGGGAGAAGTACCTCAGATGAGAACAGGAAAGAGGGAGAAGTACCTCAGATGAGGACAGGGAAAGGGGGAGAAGTACCTCAGATGAGGACAGGGAAAGGGGGAGAAGTACCTCAGATGAGGACAGGAAAGGGGGGAGAAGTACCTCAGATGAGGACAGGGAAAGGGGGAGAAGTACAGATGAGGACAGGAAAGGGGGAGAAGTACCTCAGATGAGGACAGGGAAAGGGGGAAGAAGTACCTCAGATGAGGACAGGGAAAGGGGGGGAAGTACCTCAGATGAGGACAGGAAAGGGGGAGAAGTACCTCAGATGAGGACAGGGAAAGGGGGAGAAGTACCTCAGATGAGGACAGGAAAGGGGGAGAAGTACCTCAGATGAGGACAGGGAAAGGGGGAGAAGTACCTCAGATGAGGACAGGAAAGGGGGAAGTACCTCAGATGAGGACAGGAAAGGGGGAAGTACCTCAGATGAGGAGGAGGAAAGGGGGGAGGAAGTACCTCAGATGAGGACAGGAAAGGGGGAGAAGATGACCAGGATGAGGAGGAGAAGTACCTCAGGGGGAAAAGGGGGAAGTACCTCAGATGAGGACAGGGAAAGGGGGAGAAGCCTCAGATGAGGACAGGGAAAAGGGGGGAGAAGATGACCTCAGATGAGGACAGGAAAGGGGGAGGGGGAAGTACCTCAGATGAGGACAGGAAAGGGGGGGGGAAGTACCTCAGATGAGGACAGGAAAGGGGGAGAAGTACCTCAGATGGAGGAAGTACAGATGAGAACAGGGGGGGGAAGTACCTCAGATGAGGAACAGGAAAGGGGGAAGTACCTTAGATGAGGACAGGAAAGGGGGAAGTACCTCAGATGAGGACAGGGAAAGGGGGAAGTACCTCAGATGAGAACAGGAAAGGGGGGGAAGTACCTCAGATGAGAACATGGAAAGGGGGGAAGTACCTCATATGAGAACAGGAAAGGGGGGGAAGTACCTTAGATGAGGAGATGAGGACAGGGAAAGGGGGGGGAGAGAAGTACCCAGGATGAGTACAGGGAAAGGGGGGGAGAAGTACCTCAGATGAGGACAGGGAAAGGGGGAGAAGTACCTCAGATGAGAACAGGGAAAGGGGGGAAAGTACCTCAGATGAGAACAGGGAAAGGGGGGGAAGTACCTCAGATGAGAACAGGAAAGGGGGAGAAGTACCTCAGATGAGGACCGGGAAAAGGGGGAGAAGTACCTCAGATGAGAACAGGAAAGAGGGAGAAGTACCTCAGATGAGGACCGGGAAAAGGGGGAGAAGTACCTCAGATGAGGACAGGGAAAGGGGGAGAAGTACCTCAGATGAGGACTGGGAAAAGGGGGAGAAGTACCTCAGATGAGGACAGGAAAGGGGGAGAAGTACCTCAGATGAGGACAGGGAAAGGGGGGGAAGTACCTCAGATGAGAACAGGAAAGAGGGAGAAGTACCTCAGATGAGGACCGGGAAAAGGGGGAGAAGTACCTCAGATGAGAACAGGAAAGAGGGAGAAGTACCTCAGATGAGGACAGGGAAAGGGGGAAGGATGAGGACAGGGAAAGGGGGAGAAGTACCTCAGATGAGGACTGGGAAAAGGGGGAGAAGTACCTCAGATGAGGACAGGAAAGGGGGAGAAGTACCTCAGATGAGGACAGGGAAAGGGGGGAGAAGTACCTCAGATGAGGACAGGGAAAGGGGGAGAAGTACCTCAGATGAGGACAGGGAAAGGGGGAGAAGTACCTCAGATGAGGACAGGGAAGGGGGAAAGGGGAGGACAGGGAAAGGGGGGACCTCAGATGAGGACAGGAAAGGGGGAGAAGTACCTCAGATGAGGACAGGGAAAGGGGGAGAAGTACCTCAGATGAGGACTGGGAAAGGGGGAGAAGTACCTCAGGTGAGAACAGGAAAGAGGGAGAAGTACCTCAGATGAGAACAGGAAAGAGGGAGAAGTACCTCAGATGAGGACAGGGAAAGGGGGAGAAGTACCTCAGATGAGGACAGGGAAAGGGGGAGAAGTACCTCATTTGAGGACAGGAAAAGGGGGAGAAGTACCTCAGATGAGAACAGGAAAGGGGGAGAAGTACCTCAGATGAGGACAGGGAAAGGGGGAGAAGTACCTCAGATGAGGACAGGGAAAGGGGGAGAAGTACCTCAGATGAGAACAGGAAAGGGGGAGAAGTACCTCAGATGAGGACAGGAACAGGAAAGGGGAGAAGTACCTCAGATGAGGACAGGAAAGGGGGAGAAGTACCTCAGATGAGGACAGGGAAAGGGGGAGAAGTACCTCAGATGAGGACAGGGAAAGGGGGAGAAGTACCTCAGATGAGGACAGGGAAAGGGGGAGAAGTACCTCAGATGAGGACAGGGAAAGGGGGAGAAGTACCTCAGATGAGGACAGGGAAAGGGGGAGAAGTACCTCAGATGAGGATAGGAGAAAAGGGGGGAAGTACCTCAGTTGAGGACAGGAAAAGGGGGAGAAGTACCTCAGATGAGGACCGGAAAAGGGGGAGAAGTACCTCAGATGAGGACAGGAAAGAGGGAGAAGTACCTCAGATGAGGACAGGAAAGGGGAGAAGTACCTCAGATGAGGACAGGGAAAAGGGGAGAAGTACCTCAGATGAGGACAGGGAAAGGCGGAGAAGTACCTCAGATGAGGACAGGGAAAGGGGGGGAGATGTACCCAGGATGAGTACAGGGAAAGGTGGGGAGAAGTACCTCAGATGAGGACAGGAAAAGGGGGAGAAGTATCTTACATATGAATACAAAGGAAGAGGGAGAGAGGGAGACAGACAGACCTCACATTGGTAGACTCTGCTCCCCTCTCCTAGGAGTTCATAATCTGGTGGCAGAAAGCAATGGAGTGGATGAATGTGTCAAGAGTGATTTCCGAGAGACAGAATGAGGTAACAGGAAGAAGGGTCTGTCCAACCCATTTGGTGGTCTCAACAATTCAGGTTCTACCGGATGACTTCTAGAAGCTGGAACTCAGTTTAGACTTCTCCTGACACATAGGCGTGTGGAGGAATAAATGGAAAGTTCCAGGCAAGCTCAATACCATGGCCAAGGTGGGGAGGCTGAGAGAGCAAGCCTGGTTTGAAGGTCCACAAGTTTCTCAGTACACCTAGTGACCAGACCTCAAGGGTGGTGTGAGGTCCTTAGAAAGGAGACCAGGGCCCCAAAGACCTGCATGATGGAGGGAGCCATTGCTGTTTCATCCCAAAGACACATCCTGACTGGTCACTGGTTCCTCTATCTCTGCACTCCATGCAGACAACCTCTGACCTAGCAATCCCTGGTCGCAATGCCTCTCTGCTATGGCTCTAGGGATATAATGGCTCATGGGTAAAAGTTTCACTAAAATGACTATGCTAAGCGAGGCGCACAAGTCTCACAAATGTTAGTAGAGAGCAAGCCAGAAGTCTAGCCTCACTTCCTCTCCTCAGGCTTCTCCACTGAGGTGAGATTGCAGTTCCTTCTAGCAATGACAGTCCTACTTCTCACCCATAATTTAGATTCTGCTCTACTCTGAATTTTCTGAGCGCATGAGCCTGCCCCCTCCCCGCCAAATCTGACGGGAGGGAGGCAGAGAGGTCTAGAAAGGCCAGCTTTGCCTGGGAGGGTTGCCGTAACAGTGTCACTCACATGCAACCCTGATTCCAGGCATGGCTGGGGAAAAACGACTGGCCCAGGGATATAAGAAAGGTTCTGAGAGCGTGATCCCAGCCCCAAGCTGCTCCCCAGTGGGAGGCACCATGTATCCTGTGAGAGCTGAGCTGAAGTAGTCATGAAGACGTCCGAGGGGAGGAGGGCATCACCAACACTGCCTGGCACAGCGTGTGTGGTGCTGAGACAGCAAGACGCAGTGGACTTAAACAGCTGCCATTTATTTCCCAGTTCTGTAGGCCCGGGAGCCCAAGATCAAATTGCAGTCAGTTTGCTATCTTTTTCCTTCACGTGGCAGGAAAGGATCATCTGTCTATGTCTCGTCTCATAAAAGCGCTAATCCCTTCACAAGGGCTCCAGCCTCAGGACTACTGACCTCCTAGAGACCCCACCTGAAAGCTGATCACACTCAAGATTAAGGCCTGCAGTATCTAAGGGGAGGGGGAGGGGCTCCAGACATACAGTACTTCACTATTCTCTCAATTCTCCATTCATGTAGACCATTATTACTAATAAAAGGGATTTTCTAGACCCATCACCAACGGACTGGCTCATCAGCAGCAGGCCCTTCCAGTTAAATACCTGCAAAGTATTGCCTTCTTTGGAAGAAGTCATACACATCTTTAATCTGAGTGGGCTAGGCTTTGGGACAATCCCCCCAGCCCAGCATATCAACTGCAGCTCTGTGCTCACTCTTCTGGTCCACAGAGGGATCCCGCCCTTGACTGGGTACAACATTAGCACTCAGATACAGCATCATACAAGACCTTGTCCTATGGGGACAAAAGATAGTGGTGAAGTCTGGTGAAGTCACTGTGAAAGGGTGCCTAGCCTAGACTGTAGCGGAAGACGTGAGTTGGACATGCACCACACCCAGAGACGTTTCGGAAAGGTAAGTAGGCATTAGGGTATGCTGAAGGAGTGAGGAAGACAGACTCCCCCCCCCAGCCCATCCCCCAACAAAGACACTTGGTTCAGAGCACAGAGAATGGGTCGGAAGTCATGAAGTGAGGCCAGAGAACTGACAAGGGCCAGGCATGAAACCTAAAGCCTAGCTGGTCAAGATCTGCCCACAGCCTACCAGTATGTTCTATGTACCCAGAGACATTTTCAATAGCAGGGGTGGGCCTCCACTGAAGAAAGCACGTACACTCAGTTATGTCTAAATAACTTAACACCTAGGTCAAATTCCAGCAAAGAATGAAACCACAGTGGACAGTCAGTAAACTGACCAAGGAACTGGACACTCTCCTGTCACTGGCTGGAAGTCCCTGCAGTGTCACTATGTTCTGGCTCCCACAGTCATATGTCTGATTCTGCTTGCTCTCCACACGCTGACTTCACTCACATTGTGACTCCACATCAAATCTGTCCATGCCTGCCTGCTAGAACCTGACCCTTCTTCAAGACCCAGCTCAGATGCCAACAGATCCCTGCCAGCCTCTTAAAACCAATACATGCTTTCTTCTGGGTCCCCAGGGCACCTGGGTTTTTACCGCTGTTTTAACACTGGTCACATAATACTTGAGATGCACTTATATGAAGCCATGCATCATGAGAGTGGGTGCTGTCATCTACCTCTACTGCTGCTGCGTTCTCGGTACCCCGGAAACTCCCAGTGTATTACTGACTCCCTGAATTCTGCCCCTCTCTAGGAACCCACTGGCCCAGTGACACAAGCATTGCCTGCCCCTGTGGGCAGCACTGGGCCTAGCTCCAGAGCTGCTGACTGTGTCTCTGTGACCCTGGCCACCCTAGAAACCATGCTAGAGAGTTCACCTTCAGTAACAACTTGATGGGATTTAGAATCACCATGGAAACACACTTCTGTGTATGTCTGTGAGGGAGCTTCTAGATGGGTCTAACTGAACTGTGGGCAGTACCATCCCATGCATGGGTCCTGGACTGAACAAAAAGTTGAAAGCAGGCTGGAGAGATGGCTCAGTGGTTAAAGGCACTTGCTTGCAAAGCCCAGCGACCAGGGTTCAATTCCCCAGTACTCACGTAGAGCCAAATGCACAAAGTGGTGCATGTGTCTGGAGTTCTTTTGTAGTGGCAGAAGGCCTTGGCATGTCTCTCTCTGTCTCTTTAAATAAATAAATACAGCATTTTTTAAAAAGTAGAAAGTGAGCTGAGCACCAGCACCCTTCTCTCTCTACTTCCTGATTGTGGATGCGATGTGACCAGCTGCTTCATGCTCCTGCCACTGTGACTTCCCCACCACGATGAACTGTAACATCAAACTGAGCCAAGATAAACCTTTCCCTCTTGAAGTGGTTTTTCTTAGTTTTTTTTTTTTTTTTTTTTTGTCATAGCAATGAGAAAAGTCAATAATATAGCAACCCAGGACTTGAGCATGACATGACTTTGCAATGGTCATGGGGAACTGTCCGAGTGATGAGGATTAAAAACAAAAACAAATTGAAAAGTCAGTAGACAGACAAAATTTTCCACAAAAGAGAAGCAATTTCCAGTTGTGTATAAAATAATTCCTTGACCAAGGAAATGGTGCACTGAAGGCCCAAGAGCAAAGATTCCCAAAAGGAGCCAGCAAGACTGAGCACAACTGAGCCCATGTGGCAGGAAGAGAAGTCCTAGCCTAGTGTGACCTCCCTGGCTGTGTGTTCTGTAACACGCTTTTCCATTTCCACCTCTGTTACATAAAGTTCTCTTTCCAGCACATGAGCACAATCCAGCTGGCCACGCTGAGCGTCCTCTTGTGCTGAGCTCGGTCCAGAACACAGAGAGTGTCTCAATGATGCCCCATAGGAGCTCTCTGCAGCCCGTGCCACTAGGCTCTCCACTTTAAATATTAGAAACTAAGACACAGAGAGGTTAATAACTTGCTGCAAATCAAGCTGCAACCAAGTGGCAGAGTCAAGGTTCGAACTGCTGCAGCACAGGGCCTGAACACTTTATCACTACACTGATCCTGTGAGCAATTATCACCTGCTTCATCTCCCTCCCCTCAAATGAATATTCACAGCCCCAAATGTCTGAGTGGCAGAACATCCAAAGCTTTGCCTGGGAACTGGTTTTTCCCATTGTGTGTGTCAACCCAGGACATGCAACCTGACTCCTGGTCATGGCTGGGAGAAAAAACAAAAAACAAATTGAAAAGTCAGTAGACAGACAAAATTTTCCAATTTCCAGGATAAAATAATTCCCTTGACCAAGGAAATGAAAGGCCCAAGAGCAAAGATTCCCAGGAGCCAGCAAGACTGAGCACAACTGTGTGGCAGGACCACTCCTGGCTGTGTGTTCTGTAACACGCTTTTCCATTTCCACCTCTGTTAAGTCTTTCCAGCACATGAGCACAATCCAGCTGGCCACGCTGAGACGTCCTGGTCCAGAACACAGAGAGTGTCTCAATCCCCACTCTCTGCAGCACTGAAACTAAGACCTTAATAACTTGGCTGCAACCAAGTGGCAGAGTCAAGGTTCGAACTGCTGCAGCACAGGGCCTGAACACTTTATCACTACACTGATCCTGTGTGCCCCACCAGCGCCTCATTATCACCTGCTTCATCTCCTCCCCCTCAAATGAATATTCACAGCCCCAAATGTGCCCAGCTCTCTCTCTCTCTCTCTCTCTCTTCCTCTCTACTGAGCCTTGATTCTCAAATAGCCTTTATCCTAGGACATGTGACCCCTTCGATCAGAGTCTCAAAATGGCTTCAGGAATTATTTCCATTTTGTTTTGTTTTGTTTTGTTTTGTTTTGTTTTGATTTTGAGACAGGGTCTCATGTAGTCTGAGTGGCCTTGAACTCGCTATGTAGCTGAAGCTGGTCTTGAACTCCAGATCCTCCTGCATCTATTTTCCTAGTTCTGGGATTACAGTTGTATACCACCATGCTTGCCTTTGTTTCCACTTTAAAGAAAAAACAAAGAGATGGGCTAGAGAAATGGCTTAGCAGTTAAAGCGTTTGCCTGCAAAGCCAAAGGATTCTGGTTTGATTCCCCAGGACCCATGTAAACCAGATGCACAAGGGGCATATGCATCTGGAGTTGGTTTGCAGTAGCTAGAGGCCCTGGAGTGCCCATTCTCTTTTTGTCTGCCTCTCTTTTATCTCTCGCTCAATGCTTGCAAATAAATAAATAAATAAATAATTTTAAAAAAAAAAAAAAAAAAGAGAACTACAAAGACCTTTTGTTTAGATAAAAGCAAAACAAACCCCAGCAAAATACACTTTTCTACTAAAAAGTGAGGTACATAGTAAACTTTCAAGCCCAGCAGAGAAGTAGGAGAGTTCCAGAGCGTCTGGAGCCCACAGAAGCGGCTCCACAGCTGCCGCAGCTGCCGCGGCGGCGGCGCGGCTAGGCGCCGCCTGAGACAGCTGATCCGCAGAACTTTCAAAGGCAGGTGAGGAGAATTTTCCACTCACACCGCCTCCTCACAATCTCAAGAAGCGTGGAAGGAGGACAGTAGAGACCAACAAAGAGGCTTGTGAGGAAGAGGATCGCGTAGAGGAACAGTCGGACTTCAGCCGCCACTCACAGCCTCCCCTCCCCCACCATGAGTGCAAGTACGGCGACCAAGAGAGACTTGGGAAAGCGCTGGCTGGCAGCATCGGCCGCAGGGAAAGCAGACACCCACAGACGCAGCTGACTTCCTGAATCCACAACACAGCAAAGGAACCAAGCAGCCGTGCAGCATAGCTGTGATCAAACCCGTTCCAAAAGGTAATTTGGTTTTCACTAGGTTAGTACCCAACAAATAAGCCTGGTATATAATCCTGTTGGATGGTCAGATCTGACATTCCTAAATAAGCTATTTTCTAGGCTGCTCATTTGTTGCTTCCTGATTTGTTTCCTCCTCTGTCATTCATTGGGGAAGGGTCTCTCTTGATCACAAGCTGACCTTGGAACTCTCTACAGATCAGAAATCTTAGCCTCCCAGCTGACAGGATTAAGGGCGTGGGCTAACACATATCCTTAGGAACTGTGACTTTGTCATAATACCTGCTTTTGCACAAATACTCTGTGCTGTATTTCATTGAAGGGGTACATTGTTGAGTTAAATTTTTGGATCTTGACTGTATTCTGTTCCATTCACCCCACTTGATAATCTCATAGCAGGCAAGGGTCACTTCTGTGATTACTTTGAGAGCCTTAAGAACCACACTTAACACATTAAACTCCTACACTGAAGACATATAATATCAGATTGATTGATACATCTAACATTACTGCAGATATTTAGAAAACCAAGCATTAAATTAATTCAAGATGCAAAGATCTCTACATTACAATACAAGAAACACAAAACATCCAGACAATATAAATCCACCAAAAAGTATTAATATATCAGAAATGACCTTCAGTGAGGCTGACTTAGAGGACATCCCCGAGAAAGATTTCAAAAGAATGATTATAATTATGTTCAAAGAACTCAAAGAGGAAATGAAAGGGTTCAAAGACCTCAAAGAAGAAATCAAAGGATTCAAAGAAAACACAGAAAACCAATTTAATGAAATAAGGAGGTCAATACTAGACATAAATACGGAAATAGAAAGAATAAAGAAAACCCACTCAGAAATGCTAGCAATAAAGAACACAGTCAGTGAAATTAAAACCTCTGTAGAAAATCTCTCTAGTAGAATGGATGAAGGAGAGAACAGGATATCAAAGCTAGAAGACCAAGTAGCTGATCTAATACAGTCCAACAGAGAGAAAGACAAAATAATAGGAAGGTATGAATGGGAATTACAGGATATTCGGGACACTATGAAAAGATCAAACATAAGAATTCAAGGGATAGTAGAAGGAGAAGAATTTCACTCCAAAGGCATAGTAGGTGTTTTCAAAAAATCATAGAGGAAAACTTCCCCAAATTGGGAAAGAGATGCCAATGCAGATACAGGAAGCCTTTAGAACACCAAACAGACAAAACCTGGAAAGAACCTCTCCCGCCATATTATAATTAAACTACCAAACATACAAACCAAAGAAAATATATTGAAAGCAGCTAGAGAGAAAAAGCAAGTGACCTACAAAGGGAAGCCCATCAGACTCACAGCAGATTACTCAACACAAACTTTAAAGGCCAGAAGGGCCTGGAGTAATGTATTCCAAGTTCTGAAAGATAAAAACTGTCAACCGAGATTACTTTATCCTGCAAAACTATCTATCCAAATAGATGGAGAAATAAGGACATTCCACAACAAAGACAGGCTAAAGGAATTTTTGGCAACTAAACCAGCTCTACAGAAAATACTTGCAGGAATCATTCATGCTGAGGAGAAAGCAAAGCACACACATCAGGAAATAGGAAAAATAAACCATACTCAAATAACAGTTAAAACAAGTGAGTAAAGGGAAAACAGGAAAAACTAAAAATAAGAAGAATGGTGAGAATAAACACATATATGTCAATAATAACTCTTAATATCAATGGTCCTCAATGCCCCTATCAAAAGACACAGACTTGCAGACTGGATTAAAAAGCAGGATCCTACCATCTGTTGCCTCCAGGAAACTCATCTCTCAATAAAAATAGAAACCTTCTTAGGGTGAAAGGTTGGAAAAAGGTATTTCAAGCAAATGGGCTTAGAAAACAAGCAGGGGTTGCTATTTTAATTTCTGACAAGATAGACTTCAATCCAACATTTGTGAGGAAAGATAAAGAAGGTCACTTTATACTGATTAAAGGAACACTCCAACAGGAGGACATTACAATCCTAAACATATATGCCCCTAACATGGGGCTCCCAATTTCATCAAACAAACACTATTAGAATTAAGGTCAGAGATATCTCCTAACACAATAGTAGTGGGGACTTCAATACCCCACTCTCATCACTTGACAGGTCTACCCAGCAAAAATAAACAGAGAGATATCTGCATTAAATGATACCATGGAACAAATGGACCTAACAGATATATACAGAACATTCCATCCAAATGCTGCAGAATATACATTTTTCTCAGCAGCACACGGGACATTTTCTAAAATAGACCATATACTAGGACACAAATCAAATCTTAACAAATACAGGAAAATTGAAATAATCCCTTGTACATTGTCTGACCACAATGGGATTAAACTGCAAATCAGCAACAAGAAAATATACAGAGCATACAGAAACTCATGGAGACTAAACAGCACTTTATTGAATGATGTATGGGTCATTGAAGAAATTAAAAAGGAAATCAAGAAATTCGTAGAATCAAATGATGATGAGAATACAACATACCAAAACCTTTGGGACACAATGAAGGCAGTCCTACGAGGGAAATTTATAGCCCTAAGTGCATATATTAAGAAATTGGAGAGTTCACAACTAAACAATTTAATGCTTCACCTTAAGGCCTTGGAAAAAGAAGAACAAGGCAAACCAAAAATTAGTAGACGGGAAGAAATAATAAAGGTTAGGGCAGAAATTAATGAAATGGAAACCAAAAAACAATCAAAAGATCAATGAAACAAAGAGTTGGTTCTTTGAAAGGATAAACAAGATTGACAAACCCTTAGCAAATCTGACCAAAAGAAAGAGAGAAGAGACAAAAATTGATAAAATTAGAGATGAAAAAGGCAACATCACAACAGATACCAAAGAAATTCAGAAAATCATACGGACATACTTTAAGAATATATATGCCTCTAAGTTTGAAAACCTGAAAGAAATGGATGAATTCCTTGATTCATATGACCTACCAAAATTAAATCAAGAAGAGATAAACCATTTAAATAGAACTATAACAACCACAGAGATTCAAGCAGTTATAAAAAGTCTCCCAACTAAAAAGCCCAGGCCCAGATGGATTCACTGCTGAATTTTACCAGACATTCCTGGAGGATCTAACGCCAATGCTTCTCAAACTTTTCCATAAAATAGAAAAGGAAGGAACTCTACCAAAATCCTTCTATGAAGCCAGCATCACCCTGATACCCAAACTGGACAAAGACAGATCAAAAAAGAAAATTATAGACCAATCTCCCTCATGAACATGGATGCAAAAATTCTCAACAAAATACTGGCAAACAGAATACAAGAATTTATCAGAAAGATTATTCACCCTGACCAAGTAGGCTTTATCCCAGAGATGCAGGATGGTTCAACATACACAAATCCATAAATGTAATACACCATATAAATGGTCTGAAGGACAAAAATCATATGGTCATCTCAATAGATGCAGAAAAGGCATTTGACAAAATCCAACACCCCTTCATGGTGAAAGTATTACAGAAACTGGGAATAGAAGGAGCATATCTCAACATAATAAAAGCTATTTATGACAAACCTACAGCCAACATAATACTAAATGGGGAAAAACTTGAAGCTTTTCCTCTAAATTCAGGAACAAGACAAGGGTGTCCACTTTCCCCACTACTATTTAATATAGTACTGGAAGTCTTAGCCACAGCAATAAGGCAAGAGACACTCATAAAGGGGATACAAATTGGAAGGGAAGAGATCAAATTATCATTATTTGCAGACATATGATTCTATACCTAACAGACCCTAAAGTCTCTACCTGCAAACTGTTAGAGCTGATAAACACTTTTAGCAATGTAGCAGGATACAAAATAAACACACAGAAATCAGTAGCTTTTCTATATACTAACAACAAACGTGCAGAGGATGAAATCAGGAATCTCTCCCATTCACAATTGCCTCAAAAAAATAAAATACCTTGGAATAAACTTAACCAAGGAAGTGAAGGATCTCTACAATGAGAACTTTAAAAAACTCGAGCGACAAATTACAGAAGACACAAGGAAATGGAAAGACATCCCATGCTCCTGGATTGGTAGAATCAATATTGTGAAAATGTCAATCTTACCAAAAGCAATCTATACATTTAATGCGATCCCTATTAAAATCCCAATAGCTTTCTTCACGGAAATAGAAAAACAATCCTAAAATTCATCTGGAAACACAAAAACCTCGAATAGCCAAAACAATTTTGCAAAACAAAAATCAGGCAGGTGGTATAACCATACCCGATCTTAAGTTATATTACAAAGCCATAGTAACAAAAACAGCATGGTACTGGCACAAGGACAGACAGGTAGATCAATGGAACAGAATAGAAGACCCAAATATTAATCCAAGCAGCTACAGCCACCTGATTTTTGACAAAAATGCCAAAAATATTAATTGGAGAAAAGATAGCCTCTTTAACAAGTGGTGTTGGGAAAACTGGACATCGGTATGTAAAAGGATAAACATAGATCCTTGTCTTTCTCCATGCACAAGAGTCAAATCCAAATGGATCAGGGACCTTGATATCAGACCTGAAACTCTGAACCTGCTAGAGGAAAAAGTAGGGGAAACCCTTCAACATATTGGCATAGGTAAGGACTTTCTGAATATAACCCCAATTGCTCAGCGAATAAAATCACTAATCAACCAATGGGACCTTATGAAATTACAAAGCTTTTGTACAGCAAAGGACACTGTGAGTAGAGCAAAAGACAACCTACAGAATGGGAGAAAATCTTTGCCAGCTATACATCTGACAGAGGATTAATATCCAGAATATACAAAGAACTCAAAAAACAGAATAATAAGAATTCAAACAACCCAGTTAAAAAATGGGCTATGGAACTAAATAGAGAATTCACAGAAGATGAAATTCAGATGGCATATAAACATCTGAAAAAGTGTTCCACATCCTTAGCCATCAGGGAAATGCAAATTAAAACCACTTTGAGATTCCATTTCACTCCTGTCAGAATGGCTTCCATCAAGAAAACAAATGACAATAAGTGTTGGCGTGGATGCGGAAAAAGAAGAACACTTCTACACTGTTGGTGGGAATGTAACCTGGTCCAACCATTGTGGAAATCAGTGTGGAGGTTTTTGAGACAGCTAGAAATAGATTTACCATATGATCCAGCTATAGCACTCCTAGGCACATATCCAGAAGACTCTTCTCACTTCATTAGAGATACTTGCAAAACCATGTTTATTGCCGCTCTATTCACAATAGCTAGGAAATGGAAGCAGCCTAGATGTCCCACCACAAATGAATGGATAATAAAGATGTGGTACATTTACACAATGGAGTTCTACTCAGCGGTAAAGAAAAATGAAATTATGAAATTTGCAGGGAAATGGATGGATCTGGAAAGGATTATACTAAGTGAGGTAACCCAGGCTCAGAAAGCCAAACGTCACATGTTCTCTCTCATATGTGGATCCTAGCTACAAATAGACAGACTTGTGTGTGAACTGGAACCAAAAATTGGTACCAGAAACCAGTAAGCTGGTAAAAGGCTACAAGGGCTGGAGGAAAGGGAAGGACTGAAGTGTATGGTATTGCACATATGTAAGTGGAAGGACTGATTACAAGGAGGGGAATGGCCTAACCAAGGCCATGGGTAGAGAAAGCATAAAAGAAGGGCAAGGGGAGGGTCAATCTAATTTCAAAAGATTGTGAATAAGACTTATGTAAAACTACTTTTTTGAATAATGGTACATCTAGAAGCTGTAGACTGTTACTAGAAAATTTTCAGTACCTGGGATGGGATACCTTCCAGTGAGTTGTTGGCCAAGGAGGTCCCGGTAGCCTCCAAAACATTAAAGGCTTTTGCCAAAGCCCTTGGTTTCCCCTGAGAAACAGATAGTAAGACCTTATTGCTGAAGACATCTCTTGCCTGAGAGGCAAGGTCACTGAGAAAGCAAGCTGGTGCTGAGCAGAAAATCTTCTCCCTGTAGACCAGCCAACTGAAAGCTGGAAAAAGCTGCACTGCATGCAGAGTATGGGAGACAGAAGTCATCAGCAGTGAAAACAGTGGACGCTGAATATTCAAATTTGGCCAGACAGGCCCAAAGACTGAACGGGTGCAATAGTGGCATGTCTACTCGTGGGGTAACCAACTGCTCTATAATTGGACTGAAGGCCCTCTCTACGGGAGGGAATACATAACTGGTACTGAAAAACCTAAGCAAAGTCTATGGTAGGTAAGGACATAAGCCTTAGGGGTATAAAGCATGCCCTTATCTAAATGTATACACTATTCCCACCAAGCTGCCTGGAAAATACTACACTTAATGCTTATATTCACATATTAATGCTACTCTGACTTCTGGTTAGAGAAGCTTCTCTTTTCAGATGGCGATGACCACTGGGATGATCCAAAAGGCAACATAGTGCTGAGAAGAAGGGATGGAGAAGTGCCCAGCACTGAAACATCTCTGTCACACCCTCCAAGGCTCAGGGATCATTGCGGAAGAGGGGGCGGATAGAATGGAAGAGCCAAAGGAAGGGTACGACTCCCTACAGTGCAACTGCCCAGACAGAAATTGGCCTTGATATCCATGACCTTGCTGTGCCTAGCAATACCTCCGCAAGACCCTCATAGTAGAAGTAAAAGAGGATGACATCATATTAAAAAAAGAGACTAATGGAGAGAGGGAGGGGATATGATGGAGAGTGGAGTTCTAAAGGGGAAGGGGGGGAGGGGAGGGAAAAATACGCACCTTTGGTATGTAAGTATGTTTTGTTGTCAATAAATATTAAAAATAAAATTTAAAAAAAAATTCAAAAAAAAATAACAATGTACTCATTGCATGTAAATGTAGGTGCTGTATTTTATTAAAAAAAAATACTAGTGTTCTAAACAGAAAACAATCAGTAAGAAGAATGTTGTTTAACATTAAGCAGAATCTCCTTAACCGTCCGTCTAGTGGATGACACACATATTTCCCATGCTTCTCAGGCAGTCGGGCTTGGCTGAAGCACTGAGAAAAGGCCGGCCTGAGGGAGCTGGGTCGCTCCTCTCTGATGCTGTCCTGAACTTCCCTCACGGCACTCTCTTACTTAGCTCAGTTGCAGTGTGGAATCTGCACCCATTTCAAAGCACTGTCACTCCAATCTCCAAGTCCAGTTCTCACTTTCAATGGCTCTTCAACCCCACATGGCTTTGTGACTTTATACATGGGTACTGAGAAAACACAGATTCTTGGCTTTCATACATCTTACAGAAGCCAACACATCACATTAAACAATCTGTACTTTTAAATCACAACAAAGTCTGCCGTGGCAGTACACACCTGCAATCCCAGCACTTGGGACAAGGATCATGAGTTTGAAGCCAGCTGGGGCTTCATAGTGAGACCAGCTCAAAAAAAAAAAAAAAAAAAAAAAAAAAAAAAAAAAAACGCTGGGCTTGGTGGCGCACGCCTTTAATCCAGCACTCAGGAGGCAGAGGTAGGAGGATGCCATGAGTTCAAGGCCACCCTGAGACTGCATAGTGAATTCCAGGTCAGCCTGGGCTAGAGTGAGACCCTACCTTGAAAAACAAAAAACAAAACAAAAAAGATCACATGCATTATCTTCACCAATGCAATCAAAAGGGTGTTCAGTATCAGAAACTAAGTCCCAGTGGCAGATCCCAATGCCTAAGAATTGCATTTGCTTAATAGTCTGAGTTTTGTCATTGGCAAGCAAAGCTGAAAATTACTTTTTTTGAAGTGATGGGCTTGTTTCATTTTCTAACCAATGATTTGCAAATACCTGCACCTGGATGACTGCAGTTTATCTGTCAATCATTCTTTTAAGTAAAAATGATTTTCTATGAAGCAGCATGAATTATCTTAGGTCCAACTGTGAAAATGCTTCCTGAAAAGGCCATAGTATTTAAGTGTGCACACAGACTGGACCCATCTTCCTTTTTCTGTCACATACAATAGCAAGACAAGTTCAAGGGTTGAGATTTAATAACTTAAATGAAACTGGCTTTTATACTAACATCAATAATGAAACTGGCAAATAATGCCTCAGTAGAATTATGAAATTCATTTTGACATCATGAATTCTAGGTGCAGGTCCCCACAGACCTTTGAAACTGTTTCTCAGACACCTTGGGCCAACTCACATGTCGTCTCCCTGAGAAGTTTGTCACATTGACTTCTGTACTGCTACGGTACCAAGTATAAACTGTTGGCATAATTCTTATAATATTTATTAAGGATAACCAATTATATCATCTTTTCCTCCTATAGCTATTGAAGCAGAAGCCATGTCCTATTTATTCCTGAGTCCCCAAACTTTATAGTAAGCACTTGGGTAACCCCATGAGGAAATGAAAGCTACGCGGCAGGCTGCTTTCTCAATATGCTCCCATGACTGGTCCCCTCGCACCTCCCCTGAAGTCTTGATGCTCCTCCATGCACAGGCCTGTGGGCTCTCCTTTGACATGACGGAGCCTTTTGAGACTTCACCAATGAACAGAGATGGCTGAGAAGGTGCTGTGTCACTTTTGAGGCTAAGAGCCTCCCATTTCTTTTTTTGTTCTTGGAGCACTCACACTTGGAGCCCAGTCTTCATAGTGACAGACAGTTGTGGACAGACCTACAGAGAGAGAAATCTAGGTCCCTGGGCCATATCCCGGCTGAGCTCCCAGCCAGTGTTCATGGACCAACTTGGCACAGAGATCATGGCTGAGTGTCCTTGGCACATTCATTTCAGGCTTCACGCTTTGCACTGGACACTAAGACCTTTGTCAATTCATCTAGAACAGATGATGAAGCAAGAGGCAAGCCACACACACCGTGCCAATGTCATGCATCCAGCCAAGCATCTGATATCAAGGACTGTGACCTCACCTGTCACTCTAATCATGGCTATGGAAGAAAAGTTCAAGTTCAAGTGTCTAAGGGACTCTACGTTAACCAACTGAGTGCACACTTCAAAAAGTACAGATCTGGCTCACCAGATAAGAGTGCTTGCAGCAAGCATGAGAGTGAGACTGCCTGAGTTCTAGTCCACAGGACCCATGTAAACATTAGGCATGGCCAGGCATGTGTGTGATGCCAGTCCTATGGAGGGTAGAGACTGGAGAATCACTGCAGCTCATGAGAAACCATAGCTCTGTGTTCAGAAAGAGAATCCATATCAAGAAATACTCAGATGAAATCCTGCTGGAGCTGAGCTGAAAGCCTCCTCCATGAGGACCAGCTGACAGAAAGATGGAAAAACGCTACACTGCATGCAGTTCAATGGGAGAGAGAAAACACCAGTGAAGGTACTCAACAGTGAACACTGCAAGCTTTAAATTTGGCCAGCCAGGCCAAATGAGCCAACAGGTGCAATAGTGGCATGTCTGTTATGGGGGAAACCAACTGCTCTTTAATTATACTGGAGGCCTGCTCCATGGGAGGGAACACATACCTGATACTGAAAACCTATGACAGGGGTAGTCATGAGCCCTAAGGGTGTAATATCTGCTGTTGTCTCACTAAATGTATATACTATGCTCACCAAACTGCCCAGTAAGCACTTCTCTTAATGTCCACACTCATATATTAATGCTACTCTCACTTTTGGTTAGAGAAGCTTCTCTTTTCAGATGGTGGAGACCTTGGGATGACTCAGAAGGCACCATGGTGCTGAGAAGAAGGGACAGAGGAGTACTCAGCACTGAAACATATCAAACCCACTTTCCAAGGTTCAGGGTCCATTGCGGAAGAGGGGGCGGAAAGAATGTAAGAGCCAAAGGAAACATAGGACTCCTTACAACATGCTCCTTCAGACACAAAATGGCCTGGATATCCATGACCTCACAGTGCCTGACACTACCTACACAAGACCATCATAATAGGAGGAAAAGATCAAGACATCAAACTGAAAAGAGAGACTGATTGAAAGGGGAGGGGATATGATGGAGAGTGAAGTTTCAAAGGGGAAAGTGGGGGAAGGGAGGGAAATAACATGGATATTGTCTACAATTAAAGAAGTTGTCAATAAAAATTCAAATTAAAATTAAAAATTAAAAAAAATGAAATACTCAGAAGCAGGTTGGAGAGATGCTCAGCAGTTAAAGGTGCTTGCTTGCAAAGCCTGTCAGCCTGGGTTTGATTCTCCAGTACCCATATAAAGCCAGACACACAAAATGGTGTGTACATCTGGAGTTCATTCACAGTGGCACCCAGAGTGTCCATCCTCACTCGCTCTCTGTCACACTCTGTCTCTCACATAAATAAAAAAAGTATTTTTTAAAAAGAAAGACGTACTCAGATGAGTGATAGAGGAAAGACACCTGACATTCTCCTCTGGCCTCTGCACACCTGCAAACACACCCGCACAAACATATGCATAGACCACACATACCACGCATGCACGCCACCACCACCACACGTGCTACACACACAGCACAAAAGTACAATGTGTTCTTTGCTTTATTTGTTCAGACATGTTTATTAAATTACAGGCTTGAGATTTTTCGGTATTAAAGCCACTTGCTTGCAAAGCCTACTGGCCAGGGTTCAATTCCCCAGTACTCATGTAATGTGAGATGCACAAAGTGGCACATGCATCTGGAGTTCGTTTGCAGTGATAAGATATCCTGGTGCCCCCTATTAATTTCCCCTCTTTTCTCTCTCTCCTCAAATATATACATACAAAGTAAAGATAGCATAGCCATTGAAAGGAAGCAGTCCACAACCTCCAGTTCAGCTTTCAGGTTTCAGCTGAGAACTTTGAAGAAGCACCTTTTTCCCATGCAATTGCCTGCCAAAGCCATTCTGTAGCCACCACAGATGCATAGAAATGAAATCAACTGACACACTGGAGGTCCTATTGCCAAGTGATAACAGGTGAAAGACAACTTTGCAAAATATGCCTGTGAATGTGGAGACCAGTGAGCAAGCTTGTCCTCTGTGGCCAGGCTGTGTGGGCAGAGCCAGGCTGTGTGGGCAGAGCACGTGCAGAAGTAAGCACATGGAGCCGAACAGGCCGGGGACACACACCTTCCCTCAGTCGCCAGTGTCTTAAGCTTGAACTGAGTAAATTTATCTCTAACAATGTTATAACTACAACTCCAATCTCTTTTTTTCCTTGCGGCAAACATTAAAAAGTCGTGCCACTTTTCAAGGATCTAGTCTGAAAGAAGGTAATACTAGACAAGATAATTTCTGCACTACAGGAGCTTTTACTGTGGAGTGAAGTCATTGTGCATGCAGGTGTGCGTGGAGGCCTGAGGACAGCCTCAGATGTTGTTCAGCAGGCACCACACACCATTTTTTTTTTTTTTTTTTCGAGGTAGGGTCTCACTATGGCCCAGGCTGACCTGGAATTCACTCAGTCATCTCAGGGTGGCCTCAAACTCACGGCGATCCTCCTACCTCTGCCTCCCAAGTGCTGGGATTAAAGGCGTGCGCCACCACGCCCGGCCATTTTTGTTTTTTTAATATTTTGTTTTTATTTATTTATTTACTTATTTGACAGAGAGAAAGAGGCAGAGAGACAGAAAGGGAGAGAGAAAGGGAATGGGTGTGCCAGGGCCTCCAGCATCCTTTGTGCATCTGGTTTACATGGGCCCTGGGGATTCGAACCTGGGCCCTTTGGCTTTGCAGGCAAGCACCTTAACTGCTAAGCCATCCCTCCAGCCCTTATTTTTGTTTTTTGAGGCAGGGTCTCTCATTGGCCTAGAACTCACAAAGTAGGATAGACTGGCTGACCAGCAGGCCCCAGGAATCTGCCTGTCTCCACCTCCCTGCAGTGGGCTTAGAAGCCTGTGCTACCACACGTGGCATCTTATGTGGGTTCTGGGGTGAACTCAGGTCCTCGTGCTAGTAAGGCAGCCATTTTACTATTCCTCCAACCCCCAAGAAGTGACTGTTTTTAATTCCTTATATTTGTTCATTACAGTTGGCATTTGAGGGAGAGGTTTGTTTCCACTTTCCCAAAGAGGACCTGGAGACAAACTGGGAGGCACTCAGCTGCCTCCTTGGTTCACACCTCAGAGCGCAGGTGCAGAGCACCACAGAGCTTGACAACACAGTCGGCTTTGTGTCAAGTGAATCTGGGTTCACAAACCCATAGTCCTCCCACAGTCTTCACCTCAGCTTGGCATTATGGCCAGAATAGCTCTTTTGGCATCAATTTTCTTATCTATAAATTTGAGATAAATAACACCTGCCTCCACACACTGTAGGAGGATTCACTGTGAAGAAGAACTCAGTAAGAGTTAAGTGCCACTTACATACACAGCAATCCCCAGAAAATAACGTATGTAAGCCAGACGCATGATGTGATATAAGGACCAATAAGTAAAGACAATAATATAATAACACAAAGGCAATAAACTGGGCATTTGTGAAGCCTGCGCCTCCATGTTGCCATAGTAACAAGGTCTTAAGCACTTACAGCACATGCTTTCCCTCCCCCACATGGACTCTGAGCTCCTGGTACATTCCTCCTTCCTGTACAAGCCCGGGCAGAGCATGCATGCAGTGGGGGTGGGACACAGCCGTGGCTCTCTGCATAGACCTCTCAGTGGTGGGCACTCAGCACAGGCTTGCTTGCTTCGGCTTGACTGTTGGTGCCTCTCCCACATTCATGAAACTTAATGCCCAGTGCAAGAGTATTGAAAGATGAGCCTTGGGAGGGGCCGGGGGAGATGGCTGGGTCCCAAGGACTCTGTTCTCATGGATGATCTTAGTGCCCTTGTGAAGGGCTTCAGGGAGGCTGTGCCTTTTGCCTTTTTGTCGTGTAAGGACAGAATGACAAGGCTTCCTGGCCTCTGGAAATGGGGGAACTGAAGTCCCAATGTGTATAAATCATCCAGTGTGCAGTGTGGTGTCAATTCAATTCTGAGGAACAGACTGTCCATTCTGAAACATGCCTTTGGAACCGTTCCTCCATGTTAAGATGCGCTGACCCTCTGACACAGCTTCAACTAAGCTTACAGGAGGCTGGCCCTTTAGGAATGAACGGCCTTCAGCAGCTGTGTTTCTAACTGGGGAGCAAGGCGGCTGTCAGGATTAAGGCTCCACCCTCCCCATAGGTGTTGGGGATGGAGAAGGGGAAAGAAGCCGTCAGAACGGTGCATGGGGCTTAAGACACTAAGTGTGTCACAGAGGACATTTAAAGTCATCCGAGATCTAACCCTGTGTGTCCTCTACAGGGCAGTAGGATTGGCACTTGGGGGAGGGGCCAAACTCAGAAAGATCCCTGGTTGAAGGCACTTAGCTGGCCATCCTCTCCCCTCAGCAGGCCTAACAGCTATGTGCTGCCCAGTTACACAGGCCCCTGGTTGGTGCTTCCCTATGGGCACGGTCCCTCAGGTGAGATCTGCTGGGAGCGCCCTTTCCCAGGTCATTGCAGGCAGCTCACACACAGGTGCTCAGTATGGCTGCTCCACTGCTGACATTGTAAACCAACCACATCACCATGACACCCCAAAGTCCTTTCCGTGATCTAGTGTCTAATCTGTCCCTTCCTGTCCTGTCCTCTGACTTCATCCTCCCCAGTCCCTCACTGTCCCCTGACAACACTCCTGCGTTAAGGCCTCCACAGTGGCTGCTGCCTGCCTGGGAAGACGGCCAGCCAGCCAGGCCCCTGCTAAGTATTGGTTCAATGATTACAGGGAAGGCTTTTCAGGGGGGTTGTCACGCTCCCTCCAAGCCAACACCTTCCCCCCCAGCACAGACTTCCAGTTTCCTTAGCAACCACTGTGACTCCCCTACCCCCAGCATTTCTTTTAATCTAATAAACACCAAATTTCCATTTATTATCACACACAGCCCTTAGGATGCCACAAAGATGGCTCTATTCTCTTTAGAAATGACTAACTTCACAATTTTATTATGTTTTCTGATTCCTTTCACCCCAGAATATCAGTTTTCTTAGGCAGGTTTCTTTGTTATGGACCTTGATATCTGAATCAGTGACCAGAGAGCAGAGTCTGGGGCATTTTCTTGAGCATGTATATATATGTGGTATATGTACATATGTGTATGGGCACACATGTGGGTGTGCATGCACATGTATGGTATATGTGTATATGTATGTGCAGGTGCTTGTGTGTGCATATGCACATGAAGGGTGTCTTCCTCTGTTAATCTCCATCTTATTGCTTGAGACAGGGCCTCTCACTAAATCTCGAACTCATCGCCTTGGCCAGATCAGCTACTCACCTAGCCTATGGGACGTCCCCACCTGCTCTGTGCCGGGCCTAATGGCATGAGTGGTACCCGGCTCTTACATGGAAACTCACTTACATGGCTAGCACTGTAACCACTGAGCCATCTCCCCATCCCAGAAGAGGTTTTATGAATGCTTGTTAATAAATGAATTATTTCCCTGTTTCTCTTCTCATGGCACCAGCTTCAACCTTCCCATCAATGGCCCAAACTCTGGTGTCCTCTGTCCCCTTGGCATGAGCCACTCCCTCCCTCTGCAATGCTTCCCTCACTTCTGCCCACAGACTGTAGCTCATTTTCCACTTTCACCGCAGCCTCGGTTCTCATGAGAGCAAGGCTGCTCAGAGCTCCTGTCTCAGGGGAGCCAGGACTCAAGGGTGCCTTCCCGAGGACACATAGCAGTGGCAAGTAAGGGGGTCCGTGTTTGCCTGGAGACAAGGTCAGGGCCTGACAAACAAGCACAAGGTGGGATGGAACACTCCAGTCCGAGATCACAGACTGTCCCACAGCACACAGATTCTGCACTGAGCAGGAGAGGAGATGGGGAGAGCAGCTAGCTACGCCAGCCCAAGGAGCAAAGCAACTGTTTCAAAACAAACAGCAAAAGCCACAGAAAACACAGGGAGCTCCTGAGAAGGCCTGGAAAGTGACAAGGGCAGTCCATGATGACCAAGGTGTTCAGCTCCACTGTCTGTCTGCACTGACTGTCCAGTGACAATTTTCTTTAGGGGAGACAGTCAACATGTACTTAATCCAGGTCACTTTCCTTTGCTCCTACCTCAGTTGGTTTGAAAGCGTCACTTCAGAATTCTCAAAACCAATAAGGCTGCCCATGCTTGACCAGAACTGTGGCTCTTATGCAGGACCACCCCATAAAGATTTCGGGAGTGTGCCCAGCTAACTAACTTTGGCTCGGGATTTCCAGAAGAAATTCCTTGAATTGTCAGACACAGTCTCTTTAAAAGCTACCCAAGAGATTTCTAAAGACTAAATGCAGCCCTCAGCTCTACACAAGACTGACCAAGTACTTAACCAAACATAACTTTGCCACAAAGATGTCCTGCCAACATAGAGGCCAACAACTTGCTTCCAGAAGATCCCAGGAAAATCCTGTTGCCAACTTCTAATGGATGCTTTATTCTGCTTAAGTTCAAGTGTTTGTACACATAGGATCTTGGCTAACTCAAGCCTAGATAAGGGTTAGAAAATGAGACCTTTAGGGGCTGGAGAGATGGCTTAGTACTTAAGGCACTTGCCTGCGAAGCCTAAGGACCCAGGTTCAATTTCCCAGTGCCCTAGCCAGACACACAAGGTGGTGCATGTGTCTGGAGTTCCTTTGCAGTGGCCAGAGACCCTAGCATACCCATTCTCTGCCCCCCTTTCCCTATTTCTTTCTCTCAAATAAGTAAATATTTTTAAACAGAAAATGAGGCCTTTTTAATGATCTCACCAATCATCCACCGAAGTTTAATTGCAGAAACTTTATCCTCATATCTGGATCCCTGAAATATATAGTTCCTGGGCATCATTTCACTTAGATGTGTGTGTGTGCGTGTGTGTGTGTGTGTGCGCGCACACGTGCGCACACGCGCGCGCGCATGCGCACAGTGGCCAGAGGACAACCTCAGGGTGCTGGTCCTCTCACCTTGGAGGCAGTCCTGTGGTTTTGGCACAACGAGGCCCCTCTCGCTGGCCATGAGCGCTAGATTCTCCTGACTCCACCTCCTATTGCCATAGGCGTGTTGGTATTGCTGACACGTGTCTCTCTGTGTCCTGCATTTGTAGGTACTGAAGATGGAACTCAGCAGTTAGACAACCAGTGCCTTTAACCTCTGAGCCATCTCCCAGCCCCTCTCCTGGAAGTTTTTATGAGCTTTGCAAAACCACCCTTCCCAGGGAAGGCTTAACTCTGAAAAAGAGAGGGAACTGGGATTAGCCTCTGCCAGGCCTCCAGGCACTTCCTATCACCCAACAGTGGGGGGACCATGAAGTACTGTGAATGTGCCAGTGGCGGGAAGTTGTCTCCTCACCCTTCCTCCTATAATGTGACCAGGGCCACCACGACTCCTTCCTAGAGATCTTGGTATAGTGCTCCGTTACAGACTGGCTCGCACTGGGAGAACGTCTGTCTCCTCCAGTCCTTCTCCATCAGGCATGCAGCCCAGTCAGGACGAGGCTGTCTTTCCTCTTGTGTGAAGTCCCTCAAGTTCTCTAAGCTGTTCTGAAGAACAGAATGTTCTGAAGTGCCATGTGCCATGCCTGCACACTGCCCAGTAAAGTAGCCACAGCCACAGGTGGCTACAGAGTTCTTCAAACGTGCTGATGTCACTAAAAAACTTTTTATTTAACTTTTTAATTAAATTTCAGCCAATTTAAATTGCCAGGTGTGGTTTGTGGTTTACTTTAAGGTTCAGATTTGCAGACATTTATCATAAGCTCTGTGACAAAAAAATTTTTTTGATTTTTCCAGGAAAGCAGTCCTTGTTTCTTCAGCAGTTTCTCCAAAAATGGCTTCTAGAGCCTTTGCTATGTAGTCAGTCTGTCTTCTACAGCTATAACCCAATTTGTCAAATTCCCACACTGTCCTAAAATGGAGGATGATGGGACCCGGGGGATACCTTAGTAGTCGAGCACACATGTCCTCAGCATCCATGAAGCCTGGAGCTTAACCACCAGAACCCAAACCAATCAGACAGTGACAAAAACCAAACCACAGGCCATCTCGTGAGATCACCGCTAACAGCCATTACCTCTGGCGCAAGCCTGCTCAGACATTTGGTACCCTCTCCTCACACCCAGTCAGGAAGTGCTTGTGCAGCACCTGAGAAATAATTAAAACATAAATACTCCAGACATCCCGGAACAATCCGATGAGCCCATTCCCCAGTTCTCAAGAGTCTTCTCAGCTCTTGCAGGTTTATTTAATTATTTGTTTAGGGTTTTATGTTTTATTCTTCTGGTTTGGTTTGCTTCATTCACTTTGAGGATTTGTGCCTCTTCAAAATCATAGATATGGGCTGGAGAGATGGCTTAGTGGTTAAATGCTTGCCTGTGAAGGCTAAGGACCCTGGTTCAAGGCTTGATTCTTCAGGACCTACGTAAGCCAGATGCACAAGGGGGTGCACGCATCTGGAGCTTGTTTACAGTGGCTGGAGGCCACTGGTGTGCCCATTCTCTCTCTCTCTACCTACTTATTTCTGTATCTGTCTCTCTCTCTGTCTCAAATAAATAAATAAAAAATAAAAAATATTTTTTTAAAAATCATAGATATTCTTGCATGAAAACTGTATTAAAACACACATGTAAGTGTTTTAAAGATTATTTGGTTTTCCTCTAGGAGAGGCTAAATAATACATAAAACAAAGTCAATATTTTCTAGAGAATAAAACTGAAGTAAACATCTTTCAGAGACGACTGGTAACCTTAATCAGATCAAGTCAGGTTCTCTATACACGGAAGGACACAACCTGTGTTTTTACTCAGCCCTAGGAGGCACCCAAGAAGAGAGTACAACCACATATGCGCTGAAATGTCTATAGATTATATGGTAAATCAAGTACCAGCAAATTACAATGGCCAACTCCTCCAAAACAAATTGTTAAAGAGGTTTTGCATATCCCAGAAGACAGGTGTGTGTGCATGGAGCTTCAAGGTGAATGTCCTGATACTCCGTACCCCACAGCCTGCAGAGCTCTGAAACAGTTCCTAGTTTTCTCCTCCTGTCAATGAGCTGCAAACAGTTCCTGGGAAGTACTATAGACTATTTTAATGAAGTTTAGCAAATACACTAACGTGCCTAGTGAATAATTAGCATTAACAATCAGAGAATGAGTCAGTGTGGTGCTGACAATCAAGCCTCCTAAGTAGGGCATGATCTGAGATTGGACCAAAGGAGTCCTTACATAGCACTGCCGCAGAGCAAAGATCCAAAGTGCACAGAGCCCGAACTCCTGCTACAAAAAAGGTGACGTCAGGAGGTGGGCTTTGGCAGGTGATAAGCCATGAAGGCAAGGCCCTCATAAAAGAAACCCTGGGGCTGGAGAGATGGCTTAGTGGTTAAGGTACCTGCCTCCTAAGTCTAAGAACCGGGTTCCAATCTCCAGGTCCCACATTTAGCCAGATGCAAAGTGACGCAAGGGTGCAATGCCGCACTTGTCCACAAGGGGGCGCACGCATCTGGATTTTGTTCACAGCAGCTGAGAGACTGCTGGCGCGCCCCTCTCTATCTGTCCTCCTCTCCCTCTCTCTCTGTCTCTCTCTGTGTCTCTCTCTAAAAATAATAAATAAATAAATAAATAAAAGAAGCCGGGCATGGTGGCGCACGCCTTTAATCCCAGCACTCGGGAGGCAGAGGTAGGAGGATCGCCGAGAGTTCGAGGCCACCCTGAGACTACATAGTTAATTCCAGGTCAGCCTGGACCAGAGTGAGACCCTACCTCGCAAAACCAAAAAAAAAAAAAGAAACCCTGAAGAGATTTTTTTGCCCTCCTACCATAAAGGACACAGAGAAAAGATGGCTGCCTATGAACCAGGAAATGGCTCCTTGCTAAGCCATGAATCTGCAGGCACCTTGACCTTGGACTTCCCAGTCTCCACAATGGTGAGCAATACATTTATGTTGTTTAAAAGTTTCCCAATCCATGGTATCTAGTTATAACAGCCCAAACTGTCTAAGCCACCTTGTGTGACCAACAGAGAACCCTCCCCTACACTGGTCACCTCCAAAACCTCAGTCCTAAAGCTTGCAGAAAACAGAAAAGGGGGAGGGGGGCTGCACTAGTGATCTTCAACAGGCAGCCCCCAAACTCAACCCCATGGAATGGCTTCATTTCTTCTAGTGACTAATCCTTTACCAAGCTTCCTGTGTGCAAATCTTTTTAATGAGTGATTACGGGTTCACATAAGCACACACAAGCTGAGATCTTTTTGATGCCTCAAAGGCTCTTGGTGCTCTTGATAAGCTAGGCATGGAGTTCAGTCTCTTACCCTAGAAGACCAAGTAGTAATTTTAACACACTCACTAAAAACACAAAAGGCTGTTAAACAAATTCCAAGGTTCTAGAACTCCATGAGGTAAAATTAAATTTTAACCAGAACACTGAACTGCATGCATTCAATTTTAACACTGGTCCTTTCAAGGAAATCTTTTAGTTAAAGGGCGCTCACCTGTGGTGTAGGCGTCTATTGCTACGTGTTCAAATGTCTGCCAAGCAGCCCTGGGGAATGGCAGACAAGGACGGGGCAGGGGGTGGGGACAAGCACCTTCTCTGGTTGCCTTAAGGAATAAAGGGTGCTGTGATTGGCAAAAGAGAAAAAAAAATCCTAATTTGAATCCCAGGTTTTCTGTGATTGGTGCATTGCCCCTCCTCTGTCCCACTCACTTGGTGAGGTAACTCAGGGGTACCCTCTTGTACACCTCCCCTAGTGTGGTGGTTTGAATATAAATTGTCCCCCATAGCCTCATGTGCTTGTGATTAAGCCTCAAACGATCCCCAGCTGGTGAGGCCTTTGGGAAGTGGAGCCTTTCTGGGAGACGGGTGTCACTGTGGCAGACCTTGGAGTCTTGTAGCCCTGTGCCACTTGCCCGAGTGCCAACCCCCCTCCCGCCACCTCTCTCTCTCCTCCCTGCTGTGTGGAGATGTGACACCAGGCCATCTGCTCTTGCTGTGCTTCCCTGCCATGACGAAACCTCCCCTCAAAACTGGAAATAAACCCTTTCCTTCCATAAGCTGCATCTGCTTGGGTGTTTTGTCCCAGTGATAAGAAAGTAACTTCTAAACCTGGTGTGGCAATATTAGGCCCAGTAAAAGGCTTCTGGGCAGAGGAGAACCTAGAAGGAGAGGGGCAGGCAGAAAAGGAACAAAACCTTTTCCTGGCACAGAGAATGGTGATGCTGAGGACCTAATTAGTGGTTTTCCAGAGCCCTGTATCTGGAGAAAGAATGCAAAGAAGGTGACAAAGGCGCAGCCCCACACCTCCAGCTGGATTTGGGCCTGAATTTTTTTAAAGGTTTTTTTTTTTTATTTAAAAAATAAGATAAAGAAAATTTGAAATCTGCCAAGCTAATTGGCACCCCCATAACATTTCTAGGGCACACAGCAGGTTTCATGTACAGAGAAGAGGGTATGCTTGAACTTGGAGACGAAAGTAAAGAACCAGCAAGTGCTATTACTACTGACTGAAATCTATCAGCTACAGCAGGGAAGCAGGACGGCAGAATGACAGCGAGCACCTAGCCTGCCGAGAAGTGACCGGAAGTCTCACAGTGTGCTGGCACACTTCAGCAAAGCCTGAGCTCAGTCCCATGACTCTGTGGGTGTGCTTAGTGGACTGCAGAGCAAATCTTTTCTTCTTTAACCCTTCCTTTCCAAACACCACCACTACCACCACCACCACCACCTCCTCCTCCTCCTCCTCTTCTTCTTTCTTCCGAATGAAACAAAGTCATCTCTGGGCGGTGGCTCAGTGGTTAAAGGCACTTGCTTGAAACAAGGCCTCTGGACCTCAGCCATGATTCTCTGAAGCCATCTCCACATGAACTTGAATTGTGCACGGGGAGCAGGCACAGTACTTCCACAGGGATGAAAGAGACCAAGTGGCTGCCCCGGGGAGCTGGAGTCATATTGGAGAAGCATGTACGTGAATTAGCCAGAAAGCCAAGAGCAAATACTATAAATGCAGGGAAGGGAGCACTTGGGGGTGGTGCAGATGATAAGACAGCGGTGCTGGCTGCAAGGTGTGTCTTGGGGAGGCAGCAGGAGCGAACTCACTGCCTCTGCTCTTTCCTCACCTGGACATCTAATTGCCTCTAGATGGCTCTCTCTGCCTCCAAGCATACTTCCTCTATTCGAGCTCATTCTCTACACCTGTTTAAAAGTTCTTCCATGGGGCTGGAGAAATTGCTCAGTAGTTAGGGTACTTGCTTGCAAAGTCTGACAGCCCAGCTTCAAATCCCCAGTCCCCAGGAAAGGTCAGGTACACAATGCAGCACATGCATCTGGAATGTGTTTGCAGTGGCAGGAGATCCTGGCATGC
This sequence comes from Orientallactaga sibirica, assembly GCA_036365145.1. Taxonomy (NCBI): domain Eukaryota; kingdom Metazoa; phylum Chordata; class Mammalia; order Rodentia; family Dipodidae; genus Orientallactaga; species Orientallactaga sibirica. The sequence goes on along the minus strand of JAEOAD010002712.1, from coordinate 4,083,885 downwards.
TCATTCATTCTCTGTCTCCTTGCAAGTACATAAATAAAAATATTTCTTAAATATCTTTAAAAGTTCTTCAAGGGCCCAGCCCCAGCCAGCAGCAGAAGCCAGAGCTGCTGTCACAAGGATCATGACTTAGAAGTTCCAATCCTGCCCAGCTTTCTGCCTTCACGTCTTTTTCAATATTCTTGAGGGTTGCAAAGATCTGTGCTGTCAACGTACCAGGGTGTCTGCACCAGGTACTTCCGCCTAAACCAGCTCCTAACCACCGCTTAGCCAGTCTTTCTCTGGAGACTGCGATGTTGGGAGATTGAAATTGAAAAGGGAAAGAATTTCAACTCAAGAAACCACAGACAGCAGGTAACGGAGTCACGTAGAGCGATCAGCATTTGGCCAGAAGACAGGAGAAAACCATTTGCCAGACAGCGTGGTCCTTCTGCCTTCGGTGAGGTGAGCATACGGTGGCTGCTTTCTTCAGTCATTATCTAGAGATGCTCCAGAGGCCTGTTTCCTCATGGTCATTACTCAACACATAGAAAAGCGAACGCTGTCAGCACCACAAAGGTTCACCCGGCAGCCGGGCGGTCTGTAGCAGCCATCCAGGCTCTCCTGGAAGCACTTCAGCTCAGCCTCAGAAGCTGTGCAGTGCAGTCAACCCACCGAAACCCTTCCTTTTCGGTGCTGCTTCTAAAGGAGCTGCCGCTGCCTTCTGCAGGGCTGGTGATGGGCCCGTGTTAGGCGACTCTGCGCTTTGCTAGGGCATTCCTGACCTGTCACCCCTGCGGCCCTGGAGGAAAACCTGTCCCCGGCTAGGAACCCATGGCTCCTCAGTGTCATGGAGTCTCTCAGGTTGTCACCCTTGTCACTGCGGGGGGATGATGTAAAGATTCTGCTCTCTTCCCAGCAGCCAGGAGTCCCTCAGTCAGTGTGGGTTGAATTTGATGTCCTCAAGTCTCCCTGGCTTGTTACCTTGTGCCTCTGGCTGGGATTTAAGGGGCATTTTTCTCTCATGTCCATTTGTTGGCTCAATCCCTTACCATCTGCATGCCCTGTCTACCTGCCAACCCAGACAAGCCCTTTGCATGTCTCTAAATGAAGAGTTTGAGGAGTGTTTTTATAACACATTTTATATTTTGGCTTTATGTGGAGTACCATACAATACAAGTATTTCCAAGGAATAATTCAGAGTCTTCTCAAGATAATTTTGACCTTATGTGATCTCCGGGTAAGCTCCTGTCATCACGGAGGAGAAGGAAGCCATGTACTCATATGTCCTGGTGTTATTTTTGGCCACGGGAGGCAGTGGGAAGTCCAGAGTGGGTGGGATGAAGCCATTTGCTGGTGTGTTAGATTCACAGCGTGGCGCGTGCTGGCTCACTGCCCACAGCCCCTGCATACTGCGGTTAGAGTGCTGCGTCCATGGCTGCTGATTGGAGAAAATCAGTTCAAGTAGGAGCGCATGTTAAGTCTTCTCTGAACAAGCCTCTCTGAAGTTCTTGGACTTCTTCCATGCCCTGTACTCCAGCATAGATTTATTTAAATGGTTTTATTTATCTTCAAGGAGAGAGACAGAAAGAGAATGAGAATGAGTGCACGAGGACCTATTGCTGCTGCAAACGAACTCCAGACACAGGCACCACTTTGCACATCTGGCTCTACGTGGGTGCTAGGGAATCGAACCCAGACAATCACGCTTTGCAAGTAGGTGCTTAACCACTGCATCATCTCTCCAGCCCCCAGCATGTATTTTAATTCCTTCTAGTGTGTGGGATTTGAAGAACCTAGGCCCTAGCCCTGGCCCCTGGCCCTTGGCATGGCTTCAAGGTGCTTGTGTTTGGTGGTATTTCTAACCCATGGAGGCTGCTCGAAGTTGGAGGTTCATGTGCCTTGTTCATTGTACTAACACGTACAGGGGAGACGTATTGGCAGGAGCAGTTTTCCCTGTGTAAAAACATGAGACTGCAGAAGCGTCGAGGCACATCACAGCAGTGTCAAGAGTCTGAATCCTCGTGGCTCTTGTGTCCCAAGAGAAACCCGGCAGCTTCTTAAGTATTCATGGAGCAACACACGGGTAAAAGTTATCCTGTCTCAAGTAAAGATCTCTTTTCCCAGTTGGACTCATGGTGCAAAGTTCAGGGTTACTGTGAAGCAGGTAAATTAACTCTCTTCTCCCTGGTCATTCCCTTACTGCGTGAAGGATCCCGGAAGCCCAGGGCTGTGAGGGAATCAACTCAGAGCTGCTGGGCCACTGGATCTTCTAGGACCTTGAGGATGGGTCTCTGAGTGTTAAGATGACATGACCTTGAACCCCCACGGCCTGCGTCTAGCTGATCCAGTCAGGAAATGGCTGACGCCTAAGCCAGTGGCTCTCTTACAGTCTTCCTTGGCATTTAACAGGAAACAGCTCCATGTGCAGTTAATTTCTGCCTTCCATTTTCAAGCCCAGTTGTGAGTTGTTGTGAAGAGTGAGGTGAGAAAGTTCTCTCTCTTTTTATCTGATGTTCACTCTTTTCTCCCAGGATAGCTGCCTGGTAAGTGTGTGAGGAAAGAAGCATGCCAGGCCTGCACACGGCACACCGCACACCGCACACAGCCATGAGCATGCCCTGAGAAGCGGGGTAGGCTGGTGAGCTGTGCTTTGTGACTTTCCTGGGTGAAGGAAGACAGCAAGGACTCAGGAAAGGCCACCTCACCTCCTCAGAGCAGAGAGCCAGCGGGGACGCTGCCTCCCCGGCCACATGCGGCTTGTCCTTCTTCAGCGTCTGCACTTGCTGCTGTGGCCACTCCACTCCTTGCGGCATGCTAGAAGCAAGCTCCTCGGTGTCCCATCCCAGGCCTGCTGGCGCCATGCTGGCCTTCCCGGGGGGGGGGGCACAGCACACACAGCACACTCGCCACACTGTCACCTAGAGGCCCTGCACACCAGAAATCCCCTCCTGCCGCATGAGCACGTGAGCAGCCCCCGGACTTCCCTGGTCATACTGATGTTTTGTTTTGTTTTGTTTTGTTTTGTTTCCTTTCCCTTCATGATACATTTTTCTTTCCCTGGCCATACATTTAACCCTCTCCAAGACTGGAAACAGGATGCATAAGGATGGCTGGTTTGGGAGTTTTGTTTAGTTTTCTGATACAGGGCAATTTTTGCAATGAACCGAGCACCCGAGCCATTATCTGAAGGTGTGTGTCACCTTTACTGAGAGAGCAACTACCAGTTCTCCTACTCCATGGCTGAGAGAGATGTAGTCCTTGATCCATGTTACCAAGGGTAAATAAATATGAGGTCAGTTGATTCCTGGTGAAATCTTTCCGAAATCCTCCCTCCACAACCCCCTTACTCTCCCAGCCCTGGTTAGCCTGTCCTCAGGCCCTGAGGCCATTCACATATTCCAGAAAGATCCTCCCTTAGACAAGCAGGTGTGCAATTCTGCATTTGTGCCAGAACCCAGCTGCCAGTCCTAGGGCGATTGCTTACACTATGATTGCAGTCATTTTCTTTTTGAGTCCGAGTTTTAAAAGTGTTTCTAACCAGGCATGGTGGTGCACGCCTTTAATCTCAGCACTCAGGAGGCAGAGGTTGAAGGATTGTTATGAGTTCGAGGCCATCCTGAGACTACACAATGAATTCCAGGTCAGGTCAGCCTGGACTACAGCAAGACACTACCTTGAAAAAAAAAAGTTTCTAAATAGAATTGGACAGAAAAATCACATTAAAACTGGAGTCAAATTTGATATAAATTATTCTGTGCTATACATCTCAGGGGATGTTGCTAACTATGACCTCATAAAGGCTATTTTAGGCATTTGTACTACAATTTTAAAAGGTACCTGCACAAGGTAATAGCGACAAGAATGGTCTGACATCAACTGACTCTTCACATAGCAGGCGCGACTCCCTCAGTCCCTCGGTGGCTCATCAGACAGGCATGGGAATTACCTCATGTCCTACGTGGAAAATGAGGCATCACTGTCCCCCAGGTCACAAGGCAGAGAGTGCAAAGTCAAGTGTTAACTGTGGCGTATCCACAGGGTGTCTTTTCACACAACTTGTCCAGAGAAAACCCTGAGCTTCAGAGCCTCCAAGCTCTCCAGGAAGAAGCGATACAATCCGATTTAAGACATTTTATCTCTTTATTTTCACTACTTTTTTCTCCTCCTTTTTCATGGATGATGGTGAGTCAACATTTTACCGAACGCAAAGCTGCTACAGAGTTCCTGTCATATGCAAGGTCCTGTGCTAGCCTCAGCTGACACAGAGATGCCTGCCCTGGAGGAATACACAAAGCTGAGAGTGTGCACTTTTATACCTCGACAGATACATGGAGGGTGAGACCTACTGCAAGAGAGCCAAGCCAAGGCTCACTCCGCCTGGGAGCTGCTCCTGTAGGTGACACTGGGGATGAGGTGCCCTTAAGTGGACATGGGCAGTGTCTGGGAAAGCCACGGCTAATTGATAACAGTCAAAGACAAAGCATGCTACCATGCTAGTTCTGGGCACGTTCGTTTGTGAAGGCGCACACCATTGGCTCACGTGTCCTCGCACAGATCAAAGGCAGATCTCCTCTACCCGAAACCACAGACAGCTCAGTGTGGCCACTGAAAGCTCACACACGGCAAAGGCAGCTCACCCTCCTCTACCTCGCGCAGCGCTGACTCTCAAACAAGAAACAAGCAGCCTTTGGTGCTTCAGCCTGGGTTACCATCAGTCTACCAATTACAAACCTTTTCTCAACAAATGCTAATTCAGTGATTAGTCCACAAAGGACTTCTGCAGTGGCCAGCGTTTATCAACCCTGTTCAGCGACATCTGGAGCCCTTAGGGATTTCCAGCAAGCCAACTGCAACTTCCTTTTGGCTGTAGCTGGCTTTTTGTTGGAAACAGCCTGCTGGGCAAGGAGAGACCATTTTATTCCTAACACTTGCCTGGCATAAAACGGCCGTAAGAAGGAACCCTCGTTTCTCCCGTCTCTCACCTTGCATGCTAATTGTTTATTTATTGTACAAGGGCAGTAACAAGGATGGAGATGGAAGACTTACAAAGCACTTGTGTGGGCCAACAAGAATAAGCATTTGCTGTGTTTGGAGAACAAGTGTGGAAGCCACTGGAGTTAAGATGCATGGGTTTTGCCATGTGTACTCAACATACATGTGAGCAGTACCTGTATTCCAGAGCCGAGCTGGTTACATCAGGGGCTAAAAGCCTGGCCCCAGCCCCATGTGCTCCACAAACTACAGGACAGCAGCTTCCAGATGCACGCTTAGAGGGATGCACAGAATGAGTGCAGGCCCGCTCCCCAGGACAAGAGCTTAATTAATATAATCAAAGCATAATGAGACTAATTGGAGCATGTAAACATTGCCAATTAACTAACAAATGCCCAATTTCCTCACAAATTTAAAGATTACAGTGGTGTCAGCAAGAAAGGCAAGTGCTTTCCGTAGTGTTTATGGGAAGTCAGAAGATATTTCTGCCCTTCGCGACTCTATTATGAGACAAATATGAGATTTTAAAGCAAAGTGAAAAAAATAAAAGTAAATCTCATGTCTGCACACAAGGACACCCAATTCAAAAGTTGAAATGACCTGTTGCTGTCACGTCACAGCTAACTGCAGCAACTACAAACAAAACCAGCAGAAGCTGCCACACCACTCCTGCTGTAAGCCAGGCCACCAAAACTGGTTAGGAGCGAAGCTTCATGAGTCACTGGTGCCCATCAGCAAACTACGCAATTAAAGTTCATCTTCCAACACGCCCCACAGGACCCGAGGTATGTCAGAACCTTCCTGTCATAGTTCTTAAAAAACATGAATTTCTCGCTTTTCTACTTTTTTCCTAGAAGTATCTTTGTGATTATTTTTAAACTATTTATTGAAAATTTTCATCCGTGTACGTAATATCTCTGATCATAACCCTCTCCTGTGTCCTCTTGTCCTCCTCCACTTCAGCTGTCCCCCCTCACTTGAACCTCTTCTTTCTAACTAGTTCTTCTTGATTAATTTAAAGATTTTTTTCACATCTCCTTGGTGACCAAGATTTCCATAAACACAACTAGATCGAGTGATCATTTCCCATGTTCTAGGTGCACAGCCCACCCACAGAAGATGAGTCGAAGATGGAACGACAAGTTGAACCAGACCCTGGAAGACTGTTTTGCTTTAAGACAAACATAATCACGATGATGGGAAATCGGAGCCCAAGTCTATTAGTTAACTGTGTCCTCTCTGTGGTAAAGGGCTTGCAAGGTAGAACTGCTACAGTTACACATTCTTGGAAGGCAGAGGTCATGTCTCATGAACCTTAATGAGTTCTGCTCAAGCATAGCAGAATACCTAGAAAGTGGGCACTCATTAAGTGTCTCCTGGGCTACATTACTGGACACACCATCTCTGTCACTTGACACAGAGCTGAGGTGTGAACACACAAATCTGCTGTGTTCATGTTCTGTAACTGGCGAGCTGGTCAGTCAAACGGCTGCTTTCTCTGACCCTTGTCTTTTTTATATATTTCATTTAATTTCTTTATTTGAAAGAGAGGAGAGAAAGAAAGACAGGCAGAGAGAATGGATGCGCAAGGGCCTCCAGCTCCTTCAAACAAACTCCAGATGCATGTGCCGCCTTGTGCATCTGGCTTATGTGGGTCCTTGGGAAATTGAACCTGGGTCTTTTGGCTTTGCAGGCAAGCACCTTAACCACTAAGCCATCTCTCCAGCCCCCTGATCCTGTCTTAATCAGGTTAACTTACTATGTATTTGGGTTAGTTCTGACAAAACTCAAGTCCTTGTTAACCATCCACATCCCAGATCATCCTTGTGACGGGATTTCTGGAATCGCACCCCCACACTGTCCCCTAGAGCGCTATCATTCTACTGTAAGAATCACTGTAGCCAAAGCTGTTCTCCCAGAGATGGAAGCTGATCTGCACTGACCCACCAGAACCGTCTTGTGAAGAGCAGCTGACATCTGGATGCTGTACAGTCCTTTCTGTATGGAAAGCTGACTAGGTCTTTATGACGTCCACGCATGAAATTCTGACTTTATAATAACATACTATATTCTTACCAACAGGGCTCTCTAGTCAATTTTGACTCTAAGCTGTATGGCACAATACAGGCCTGGTCCTAGCCAGACCGCATGGCAAAAGACAACAGGAAGTGGCTTCTGTAAAAGTGGCATTTTGCACAGGCTTGATGTGACAACAGTTACAGCTCCATGCACGAGAAGCCTACTACGAGATGTCCTGTCCAGAGACAAGCTGTCATTGGTCACCAAAAGGGGACCGCCCCATACAAGGATTAACAGCCCCTTAAAACCCATGTGCACTTCCTGAATAAACGAGTTTGTGGATTCTCGCTCCACTTTCACCCAACTCCCGGAGTCTGTGTCGTGACTCCGCGCTGCTCACCCCAATTCGGCAGAGACCCTATCATCCCTCCTGAGCTGGCCTTGGGGGGGACCCCAACACTAAGCTTCTCAGATAAAGCCCTGATTCCTTAATTGCATGTGCAGAGCACATTCAGGTGTTACCAAGGTTACAAAGAAGAAAAGTGAAGTGTCTTGAACCTTGAGTGACTTAGCACACAGCGGGGAGAGTGGTACACAACTAACCACAATTCAAGGCAGAGTGAAATTATGCTGAGAAGAAACAGAAACTAAGTAGCGTTCTACAAGACAATGGAAGAGCACTTCCAGATGGGAGCATACGAAATGCTTCCTTAAAGATATGGGCACTGCACTACAACCTGGCTTAGCGCATACACATTCATGTGCAGGCGCTGTGTGCCTTATGTGTACAGATTAAAACACATACACACACATTTATACAGAATCCTAGAAGCAGTCTGCTATGTGGAGAGAATCCAGATAGAATTAAAAACAATAGATAGGGCTGGAGAGATGGCTTAGGGGTTAAGGCGCCTGCCTCCTAAGCCTAAGAACGCTGGATCCAATCTCCAGCAGTTCCAATCTCCAGGTCCCACGTTTAGCCAGATGCAAAGTGACGCAAGGGCGCAATGCTGCACTTGACCACAAGGGGGCGCACACATCTGGATTTCCTTCGCAGCAGCTGAGAGACTGCTGGTGCGCCCATCTCTGTCTCCCTCTCCCTCCTCTCTCTCTGTCTGTCTCTGTGTCTCTCTCCAAAAATAAATAAATTTAAAAAAATAGATACCCAATAAAAGCTCAACACCTCCATTTAGAAGAATTTCTGTGAAGCTGGGCATGGTAGCTCTTGACTATCATCCCAGCACTTGAGAGACTGAGGTAGGAGGATTGCCACAAGTTTGAGGCCAGCCTGGGTTAGGCAGTGAGATCTCTCAAAAATAAAATAAATTAAATAAATTAAAATTGGAGAGGTGGCTCAGCAACTAAAGGTGCTTGCTTGTAAGCCTGCCTAGTGGAGTTCAATTCCCCAGCACCCTGTGAAGCATGATGCAAAGTGGTACATGCAGCAGAGGCAGGGGACCCAGAAGCTTGCAGGCCAGCTAGATGGGCACACAAAGCAGGGGAAAGTGGCGAAGGGAGACCCAGTGTTGGGCAAAGTGGGAGGAGATTGTCCTCAGACCTCCATGTGTGCACCATGGCAACTGCATGCCCATACACGTCTACACATAGACATAATCAAAAATCAATGATGATAATAATAACAATTTCCCTAACATTTCATTCAGAACCCTATAGTCCTGGAGGATTTGAGATAGAATAATGTTGATAAAACCATGGTTTTATGCCATGACCTTTTGCACTAGGAACATCCTAGACAAAAATTTCAATATATAGGGCTGGAGAGATGGCTTAGCAGTGATGGTGCCTGACAAGCCTAAGGACCCAGGTTTGATTCCCCAGGACCCAAGTAAGCCAGAAGCACAAGGTGGTGCATGTGTTTGGAGTTCGTTTGCAGAGGCTGGAGGCCCTAGGGCACCTGTTCTCTTTTTCTCTCTCTCATAAACAAACTATATATATATGTACAGTTTTTTGAGGTAGGGTCTCACTCTAGCCCAGGCTGACCTGGAATTCACTATGTAGTCTCAGGGTAGCCTCGAACTCACGGCAATCCTCCTACCTCTGCCTCCCAAGTGCTAGGATTAAAGGTGTGTACCACCACGCCCAGCTCAAATAAACAAAATATTTTTAAAAATCAAATATATTAAATGACAAATAGAAGGGTAGGTAAAGGAAATTGCATCTGCACTCCCCACCCCAACACCTGCCTAGAGCCCAGGGAGGAGACCTCTTGACAGGCTGATCACCCATCCTTCCGGCTGTGACTCATGCCCATGTCTCCATGGAGCACCTGAGTGACCCTAGCATGGCAGAGTCTGCCTTGTGAGAGCTGAAGTCTCTCTTAGGAGTATTCGGGGAGGTGGAGAAGGACCTGAGAACATGTGAGCAAAAAGGCAAATAAAGCAAGGGCGTGTCCTGGGAAGAAATGCTTCAGGACAGAGCAAGACATCACAGAGGAGAAAGCAGAGAGGGGCTGGGAACCTGGCGATCAGTGGGAAGGGAGAAGTGTGTCTATGCAAACGCCCTTGGATCATGTGAAAGCTGGAACCCGGGAGACTGCCTGCCAGCATCACCCCTCCACGGCTCTGCTCGCTGGGCCTCGGCAGAACAGGGTTCCTCTGGACTTTGAGACACCAGTGGTCCAGCAGCCCTGACAGATTCGGAACAGTGTCATGGAGCCATCGTGATTTTCAGAGTGAGAGCTGTGGGGTCATCAGCAAACAGGGGAATTGTCTCTTCTTTCAAGGCCATTTCGGATCCAGCAACGTGGCGGGCGGCTCTGCCTCCCACCACCTGTCACATTAACCTCACTCCCCTGAAGCTCTGCTCAATTGATCTTCCTAGCCTGCATGTTCCCAGAATCAAAGGCACATGCTGGCTGCTTGGGGACTCAGGGAAAGGAGTCCATCCAGTCCTCTCACCACACAGCATGGCCAGCCTAGGGACAGGTCAGATGCCTGAGCCCACTAGCTCCCAGCTAACAGGGAACAACTCGCCTCAGGGTGTGCTTGGTCGAGTGTCTCCCAGTCCTTTGTTCTTTGATGGTCTCTAATCTTGAGCCGAGATCCAACCATAACAGTCAAGGCATCTGATCCTATCCTCTCGATAGTGTTGCAAGAAATTTATGTCCTCCACAACGAAGGCACCCAGCATGGTTCAGGGAGAGGAACACTGGACCCAAGAGCTGAGCCCTGTTCATAGTCTGTGACCAGACTGGAGTCTGAGCTCCACCCTTTACGGGGGAACTGTTGTGACCCGTCACCATACCCTCTGATGTACTTGCATCAACTGGGGATGGTAACATCCCCTCAGAATCTAGAAATATTTGTTGAATGCCTGCCTAGGTGGGAATCATGCCAGACAGCAAGTGAGTCCAGTCGGACATAGCCTCTTCCCTCCCACAGCTCAAGTACCAGCAGGGAAGAATGACCTTAAAAGACGGAGACATACTTCCAAAAGCAGCATTCTGAAGGAGAGAACATTGCCTGAGAAAGGAGAAGAGCGCATCTCTGAGAGGATGTTTGCCACTGAGGAGGAGCTGGCCAAGGAGCCTGCCCAGGAGAAAGGGTCAGGTGAAGGGCTAGCATCCGGAAAGGGCCAGAGGGAGGAAGCTGGGCAGCCTGCAGCTCTGGAAGAAGTTCGGCTGCCTGGAGCTGTGGAGCTTGAGGACAAGGACAGATGGTGGGAGGGAAGGCTGCAGAGGTGGTGGGTTACATGAGGAGCCCCAAGTTGTGCCCGGCTCATAGCAGGTCCTCACTTGGTAAGAGTTGTATAGGAAGCATTTTTAGCCAGTAAAATTCCACTTGTAATCTAAGCATCTCTAGGAACCTCTACTTCAATGATTTCTGAGGAGACATTGTTAAAGAGCCCCATCCTTTGTGAACAACACAGTCCACGGAACTCTTGCAGAAAGGACCTCATGCTTACAGTCTCCTCGTCCACGGGCAGTGAGGAAGCCCCACCTCACAGGAAAGACGTCGCAGGCACAACTATGCCCCTGGCTTATGCTCGAGAGAAAGGATTCCACATCCACATCGTATCTGACTGCCATGTCTGTGGTCTTTGTTGCCCAGGTTCAACACTCCTTCCTATAGTGGCTTTTGCAGATGAGCCCAAGCATGACCATGAAGAGACTGAAAAATGACCGGCTGAAATCTACTAGAGTGTTCATTTTCCCAAGGCGGTGTTTGGGAGCAAGGATAGGAAGAGCAAGGATTCAGAGTGAGGCCCAGCTCTACCACTCCTGTCCAGAGAAACTTGTGTCCCATTCTGGGCCTCAGTTTCCTTTTCTGTCAAGCAGAGATAATAACAACCTGTAAGAGCCTTTGAGGCTTAGAAGACATTGAGCCTGTGCCACTAGTCCAGTGAAGCATAAAAACCAACAGCCAGGATTGGAGGTGGCCCAAGCTGCCAGGACAGCTCCCAGAGGCTGGGCTACTGAGACAGATGAGAACGAGAGAGCCACAACACGCCACGCCAGCTGGTCAGTGTTAGAGACCTCCAGAAGCCTCAGATCCCCGCCCCAGGGACTCTCCTACAGGCAGACTAGGGCCCTGTCACAATTTCCCCAGGGCTACAGCACCTCACAGGGCCTAGGACCAGCCTGACTGTAGAACTAACTAGAGAAGTGTTGAGCATCAAGAGTTTAAGAGCTGTGAATGCCCCCAGCCCTGCCTCCGAAAAACACAACAATTGGGGGTTCTGGAGTCTGGCCACAACCCTGGCTGGCATTTTTCTTACCAGAGGGACCCATAGTTGGTCCTGTCTTCCTGATAAACGTCCTTGACTAAAAGCTGATGACAGACCCAAGCCACCCTGTCACAATACACCCAGTTCTCATCCACCCCTACTGTTGGGCCCTAAGAGGCCCAGGTGTGAGGCCTAGTGGAACTTTCTGAGCCTGACTAGAGTTTAGCGACCTGTCTTTGGCCTACTTTCGCTTAAGAGTGACTCAGCAAGGCCTAAGCCAAAACTGCCTCTGCCCAGCTACTGCTGACGTGGTGAAATAATATTGGCCCTTACACCTTTTTCCCATCCTGAGACCCACCCTCTTTCTCAAAACTATATAAACACCTTCCCATTACAATAAAACGAGTTCCTGCCTCGACAAGACTCCCGGCTCAGTGTGTTTTTCTCTCCAGTGTTTTGGGGGGTCTAAGCCGCCGACACCCATCATCCCGCTCAGCCTCAAGAAAAGCTGCTGGATCGGCTCTTTCTTCTGCTCTATCTGCCGGGAGGAACTGGCAGACTGGTGCCCTGTGTGAGGAGCTCTCTTTCCTGCCTTCAGAAGTACGCTGACGGGCCAATCGGACTGCGGATGGGTGTACCATCATAAATTATGAGGTAGTCTTCATATCTAACGTTCTAACCTTTGCTTCTGTAACCTGTACTTGCTTCAACATCTTTTCATTCCTTTCTCTTTCCTTTTACTTCCGGGTTGCCAACAAGCCACATCTGCGGCGCCTGGATTTCTGAACGGGTCATACGTTCCTGGTGGACACACCACGTGGGCAGACCTGGAGGAGACTCTAAGCGTTTTGCCCCCTCATTTGAGTGGGGACTCCGTCCCAAAAGACAGAACAAACCTGTTGGGGAGATCTGCTCCCATCTGTACTATGTTTGGTATCATCGAGCCGTCCCCTAAAGACACAGGCTTGTCTGGCCCTCACGGATCTAAATCTGAACTTAATTCTGCAGCATGTTTAGCTATTTTTGGGCCTTTGTACTGATGTTGTACTCGTGTGTATTACTGTTGCCCTGATTTTATGAATACTCCTCCTGCAATGTGGCTTAAAAGTAAAACAAAAAAACCTCCATGGCTTTTGGGACAAAACTTTTGTTTTAGCCCCATGGATTAGTTCAATCCTCCTTGCCATAATTACCAGCCTTAAAGGCTCCTCCGTAAAGGAGTTCATTTCTGCCCTTAACAAAAGCTGTAAGGAAAAACTAAAACTGGCTTTTAAAATCTCATTCCTCCCAAGGCCGCCACCCAAACCGCCACCGGCCCACTGTCTTTTCAGCCCGTAGCTGCCGCCTATGGCAATCGTGTTCACAACTACCCCTCCCCCTCTTTAGCCTTGGAAGGAAAGAATGCAGAGGACTTTGTTGGAACTGGGTTACTGGCATAAGGGATGGCTACATTTTGCTATCCAGGCCCAGAAAGTTTGATCAAGGTTAAATTTATAGTGGACTGATGTGCTTAGCTAAAGATAACGGACTAAAATTTTAAAATTTTAAGTTAAAAAACCTCAAGCAAGTTAAAATTATAGAGGCACTGAGACTGATTTTAGGTTAATGGAGTTGCTATTGTCAACACATTAGCAATCTTAAGGAAGGTGGAAGAAAGGTGGCCTGACTGCTTTACATTAAAACAATGGAGAAGATGCCTGAGGAAAGACTATTAGAAATACAAACTCTTGGAAAGAGTTGACTGGAGAAGAAACCTGCTTTTCAAGGCTATGATTTATTTCATCCCTAGATTAAAAATATGGCTATGTCCTGCTCACCATTTCCCCACCCTTCGCCTGCCTTCCCATTAACGTAGGGCTGGAGGCAACATCCAGGCCCTGGTACCCCCCCCTCTCTGATCTGGCTCTTATCCGCAAGGCAGCCCAGGAAAACAAGTCCTTTTACATACAATGGGCCATCCACCTCCAGACTTACTGAAAACATTCGCTTACACAGTGGTCTGCCTGACTTTATTGCTAATGGGGATTCACAGGTAGACAAATTTATTGCTGTCTCCTCCTTGCCACCCTTAGAACAAGCTAAACGTTTACACCAAATGTTCCATCTATCCCTCTTAATAATTCAAGCCCAGCTAGCTCAGTCAGTAGAGCATGAGACTAAGCCCGCTTCCTACTTAATGTCACTGGGGGCTAATCTTAAGGTGTTAATGGTGGGTTCGAGATTCCATTGTAAAGACATACAAAGTGTGCCTAGCAGGAGTTCCTGAAACTTGCTGTGGCTTGGCTGCAATAGTTTTGCTCTGTGTGCTATGTGGCTAATTAAATTTTTTTCTCTCTTACTTGGCCCTATAAAGACAGGCCAACTTCTTCTGCCATTAAAATACATAAATATATTTTTCTCTCAGTTAATACTTTCTCCCATGCTTGCTGGACATCGACACACACGGGGGAAAAGTCTAAACATGCTATTAGCCATATGCTTCAATACTTTGCCACCCTTAGATTGCCAGATCAAGTCAAATTTTCTAATACCCATGGGGCCAAGCCATTGTAAAAAGATATAATCAAACTCTCAAGTCTCAATTACAAAAACAAAATGGGGAATCCCTACCCCCACACGACCAAAGGTCTTATTAACCCTAAATATTTTAAATTTTTCTAAAGAAGATAGACACTTGTCCCCTTTTCAAAAACATTAGACCTCAGCTATTACTTACAGCTCCATCTGGGTCAGATGGAGGGACCCATTGACTGGGGCCCTGCTCACAGCAGGGAGAGGGTTTGGATGTGTCTTTCCTCAAGAGGAAAAAAGACCCATTTGGGTACCAGCAAGAGACTTAAAATATTTACCCCAACAAGGGGACAATAACAATCAACTCTCCAGGGAGTGTTCCACCCCTGAGAACTGTGCCTCTGTTTCTTCCCCAGGAACGATTGGAGGTGTGGATGCTGCTAGACCCAAATGAAGCCAGAAAAGCTCCAGAAAGATTTGAAAAAGAGGAGACAGGACTTCCAAGACAACCCGCTGTGGACGGGCTTACATGGCTTTTTACCCTACCTTCTCCCTCCCCTTGGACCCCTTCTTCTCCTTCTTCTTATCCTCACTATCAGGCCCTGTGTAATTAATAAGATTACACAATTCATTCACCAACAGCTAGAGGCAATTAAACTTCATCAGGTCAAAATACCACAGGCTCACAACTCAGAAGCTGGGCTCTTCCTCTGACTGGCTGTCCACCTAGCATCCCTCCCCCGCCCTCCATCGAACCAATGACGGGTAAGATCTCAGACAGGCTGAGACAACCTAAGACAGGTCATGGAGTGGATTTTCAACGGGCTAGAGGCATGGTACCCAGTGACGGGTAAGATCCCCAGAGGGGGACAACCTAAGACAGGGGCCATGATCTCCGCCGTTCTTAAAAAAACAAAGGGGGAGATGTTGGGCCCTAAGAGGCCCAGGTGTGAGGCCTAGTGGAACTTTCTGAGCCTGACTAGAGTTTAGTGACCTGTCTTTGGCCTACTTCTGCTTAAGAGTGACTCAGCAAGGCCTAAACCGAAACTGCCTCCACCCAGCTACTGCTGATGTGGTGAAATAATATTGGCCCTTACACCTTTTTCCCATCCTGAGACCCACCCTCTTTCTCAAAACTATATAAACACCTTCCCATTACAATAAAATGAGTTCCAGCCTCGACAAGACTCCCGGCTCAGTGTGTTTTTCTCTCCAGTGTTTTGGGGGGAGGGTCTGAGCTGCCGACACCCATCATCCCACTGAGCCTCAAGAAAAGCCACTGGATCAGCTCTTTCTTCTGCTCTACCTGCTGGGAGGAACTGGTACCCTACAAATTATTGAGCACCAGTTCTTAATACTTTTTAAAATTTATTTATTTGCAAGCAGAGAGAGAGAGATAGAAGAGAGGTGACAATGGGCACACCAGGGCCTGTAGCCACTGCAAACAAACTCCAGACTTATGTGCCCCCTTGTGCATCTGGCTTATGTGGGTCCTGGAGACTCAAATGGGGATCCTTTGGCTTCACAGGCAAAACGCCTTCACCACTAAGCCATTTCTCCAGCCCAGCACTTCAGTTATTGGAGGAGCCTTGAGTCTAACCCAGTGATGGTTTAATAATCCTGACAGAACAAGTGTTTACCCATCGGAAAATGAAGGCAATCCTAGCTCAGTATAATGTACACGGCCACCTTGTTCACTTTGTTACATTGATAAAATAGTCATGTTATTCCAGAAACCTGCTGTCTTCTAAAGATGACTCTGGTTAAGTAGGAAATAGTCAATATCCAACTGATTACCAGAGATATTTGGAATCCAATCATTAGTGTATGAACCACAAACCTAACATCATGCAATAACAGGTTCCTCTTTCCAAGCCCAACACACTGTCAAGAAGCCAAAGAAGGTAAATAAACACTCATTCTACAGAGTAACAGAAATAGCAGGAGGGACGCCGCTGGTTAGACATGAGGAGGTACAGGCTGGGAGAATGAGCTGCTTCACATGGCTCAGCTGCCCCAGAGGAGGACGAATGACGAGTGCCCAGTAGTAGCCTAACTGAAAATGAAACAACAGAAAGGAAAGGTCACTCCATAGTGCAGCCTCCCCAACCTGGACCCAAAGTACTGACCACCCCCCGGGCCGTGCTGTCAGAACCTCCCAGCACGGGGAGGGAATACGGCAAAGCTATGCTTCAGTGGCCTGGAGACCAGGCTGGCAAGTGACAACCAGCTGGACAACCAAAATTTTAGTATCAGCTAAATTCTCTGGCGCTCACCCACGCTGTTCAATTTCTTTCTCTCCTTATTTGTTTTGATCCGATGCTACTGATACACAAGTGCCAGACTGGGAAGAAGGTAAAATTGTCTTCCCTCACAGCTTTATCCACGGCCAAAGCAGACCCCAACCCAGGCCAGGTACCTCACCAGACACAAGAACAAATATCTACCACTGGCCAGGGGAAGTGAAGACTGCAGAAGGGTGACCCATACTTGAACACACATGTTAAAGGCAGGCATGGACCCAGGCCTTCTCAGAGCCCTCGCTATTTACCATGAGTTCCTAAGTGAAGCCAGAGCCCAAGATAGCTGCAGGAGCACTGAGGGTGGGGAGAAGAAGGAAGTCTGGGGTCCATCTGTCAGTTGAGTTTTAAGGACACAGTCTTGACCATGGTACAAGGAAGGGTGTCAGGAATCTAGGGAGAGGTCAGAGCAGCTCCTTAGGGAGTGAGGCCACCCCTCGGAGCTCTTCTGCTCCCATCCACACCTGTGTCTTTCTACTGCGGAGAATCGAAACTCTTCTGAGGACGCCAGGAAGTCTCACGCGGCTCCAATCTGCTTTCCCACTCGCGCTTTCTTTCTGCAGAGATTTGTTCCACCTGCAAGGACTTGCAGCCTCACTGCATAGCTCCTTCATTCTCAAAGTATAATCTCACAGCCTTGAAGAAGGCAAGCACTTAGTTACTCTGGATCCAATCTGCCACCTGGGGCCCCCTGGTCCTGCTCGAGGCACTGACGGCGACACATGAAGTCATGCTTGCCTCTTGCTCAACACGTCTCTTCTCTGTCTCCAAACCCTTCAACTGTTCCTCCTGACTGAACCTGAAATTTGCACCTGATCTCATTACACAGCACAAGTTCTACATCCTTTGTGTGACTACCACCTGTGAACCTGTTTTCCATTGTCAGCTAGACTCACAGTTTTTCACAGAACTCGTTTGTCAGCAGCAGAATCAGCCCCTCTAGAGGGACTTGCTAGGAGGGGTTTGCAGTAGAGCTTACAAACCAGAGCCACGCCCGCCCCCACCTCCTGCCCCACTGGCGCCACAAAGGCCAACATGGCCTCCATCCTTTCCATCTTTTACTCTTTGGATGAGCATTCTGGGAAGATTTCAGTGCCCAATTCCCAGTCAAGGCCCATACAAATACTCATGCATACATATACAGATCACACATGAGAGAGCGTGTGCAGTGTATCTCTTTCCGAGTCTTGCTTATTTCCCTCAGCATGCTGACTTCAACTCCCATCCAGAATTTGAACTTCTCTCTCTTCAGATCTTCATGATGACCACCAGAAAGTCGGCATTCCCTTCCACCTCCCTGGCAGAACTTCTCACCAAGAGAAACCAATCTTAGGAAGCACAGTACGCGGTTCATCTCGACTGTCAATAACTGGATTTGGAATCACCTGGGAGACACACGCCTGGATGTGTCTGTGTGGGCCTTTCATGAGGGTGTCACTGAGAAAGGGACTATGGGTGGCAGCATTCCATAGGCTGGGGTCATGGACTGAATGAAAAGAAGAAAGTGAGAGCAGCATCAACACTCGTCTCTCCGTTTCCTAAGCATGGCCACAACGTGACCGGCCACTTCATGATACTGTTGCGACCACAGCAGGTGCCTCCCATACCACCACACCTTTCCTGCCTTAAAGGGCTGTTCCCTCAAACTGTGAACTGGAGTACACCTCCCTTCATTAAGTGGCTTTTGTCAGGAATTTTGTCACAGTGAGACATGTGATACAGAAAGCTTTGGAAAAAAATATGTGATATCAACTCTGAAGGTGATCACCCCAGTGGGTCCAAAAGGGCAGTCTTGGGTCTGAAAGTTCTTTTTGTTGTTGTTTCATTTTGTTTGTTTGTTTGTTTGTTTTGTCTTTCAAAGTAGGGCCTTATTCTAGCCCAGGCTGACCTGAAATCCCTATGCAGTCTTAGGCTGGCCTCAAACTCACAGTAATCCTCCTCCTACTTCAGCCTCCCAAATGCTGGGATTAAAGGAGTGCAGCGCCACACCCAGCACAGGTCTGAAAGTCTTACCGCCATCGCAGTAATTTAAACATCACCTCCGTTGAGAACTCTTGGCTTAAAGCCTTCCATTCAAAGTGCAGTTCCCAGGCCAGGACCAGCAGTAATCCTGGGGGCTTCTGAGGAGGACAGAGTTAAATGCCCTTCCTGCTGCATGAGAATCTGCAAGCTAACGAGATGTCCAGATGCCCCAATGTCTATTAAAGTCTAGGAGGCACTGGCTCAGAGCCCCCCTGCTCAACGGGTTACTGATCACACCAGCAACTACAATGCTTGACTCTTTTTATAGAAAAGGCTTAACACCTTAGTCTAGGAGCAGAAAGGGTGAATAAACACGGGACTTGAGGCCACAGGGACTCCAGATTCATGCTACAGGAGGTGCCTACTTTGTTGGTGAATGAGACCAGACCTCTGCATGAAATCAAACTGCACCCAAGATTAAGCCTGAGCATTAGCTAGAAACTTCCCCGGATGTATGTATTTGGTAGCCACAGGCAAGGCTGAGAGTGCTTTTCTCAGAATAAGCAGCCTGGGCTGGGCTGGATGATGAGGACTGGAACTAGGGCACACTCTCGTCCCCTGGAAAGGCAACACTGGAGGAATGCTCACGTCGTGGGGAGAAGTCTCCGTCCCAGTGGGAGGCCTCTGCTCGACGGCAACATGGATGAACCCCAAACTCATATCATCTGGGACTCGAGTCCCCTTCTTCCTCACAGATTCCTTCCAGGCAATAAAAGCAAATGCTTGCTACGATCTGTTCTCCCTGGAAGGTGACAAGGGCCCTCAGGGCTTGTATGCTAAATGAGGCTTTGATGAAGGTTCCAAAAAACAGAAGTATTGCTTATGACCCAAGAAAGAAGGAACGGGCAAGAGCACTTCCAGAAATCCCTGGAGAGCTTCCAAGAAAAGAACACTTAGGTTCCTGCCCATGAGGAAGTGGAGAGTTCGGGTCTGACTCAGACATGTGCCTGTCCTGGCACTTGCTGAACACAGACAGCACTTTCCAGAGTGCTGGCATCTTGGGTGGTGGGGTCAGAAAGGAGGTGGAAGAGGGTAGAGTCTAAGAATCAGGACATCTAAGTTAAGCCTTTCATCTTACAAGCTATTGATCCAGCCCTAGAAAGGTCAGGCACCCTTGGCACAGTCACATGCCAAGCTTAGTGTGAGATAGCCTTCAGGCGACCACTGTAGCACTCTCCATAGCTCAGGGCTCAGCAACAGGGCATGGGTGGTTCCTGGGCTGGGGGCTGACCTAGTCAAACCATGTTGCCCTTGAGATCAGTAGAGAAGGTCTCCAGTAGAGTTTAAGGAATGTCCTCATTTGCGTAAGGTCTCACAGGCCCCACCCCAGCCTTCCCTCTTTCTTTCTCGGGCCACAGCACTCATTATCACATGGGCACGGCTGCTCCAGTGCTGAGCCTGCAGGAGACTTGCCCGCCTGTCCACAGGAAGGGCTGCAGCCAGGAGACCCTGCTCTCCCCTTCACCTGTGGAGGTGAGCACCCTCTGCTCTGGAGCACCACATGCTCGTGGGAGTGCTCTGTACTCTGCCCATAGCCTGGCCTCTGTCTTGCCATGGAAAAACCCCAGAAGCAGGGGATCAGTAAACCCAGACACCCTTCTCAGGAGGGACAAGACAGGCTGCTTGCCAGAAGCCCCAGGGCAGGCACCGGGGAAGGATGAAACAGTATGTGCCAGAGAGCCAGGGACGTTCCCTGTTAGGAAGCAGAGCTCATTTATAAGGACTGCACAGAGCACCTAGCTGGGTGCCCTCTGGGGAAGGAAGATGGGAGGAAGGTAGGAGACAGCTTCCCATGCTCTTGTAAGGATCAAAGCACATGGCAGCCACCAAGACACGGAGTAAACACTGCACGGATGGCAGCGTTGGGTTCAGCTTCGGCTCTGGTGCACACATGCCTTATTTGCCCCTGTGGAGGGTGTGGGACACTTGGATAACACTCCAGGGAGGGGGAGGGATTAGTCAAGATGGCTACAGCACAAGCACTTCCATGTTCACTCTGTAACACGGCCACAGTCCTTAGTGCCGGGTTGTGTGCATTAAGAATTTGTGCCACAGCCACAGCACGTCTCTGTTCTGGATATCTGGAGCTTGCGCTGAGACTCAAAGATGTGACTGAGGTCACCAGAGGCTATTTTGTTTTCTCACGTGACGGGTGGGTGACCCTTTCTATCATCTGGAACTTTCACTGAAGGAATTGGGGAGCTAAACACCCACATACGGTCCCACCACATGGCTGCTGGGGTTTCCTCACAACACGGTAGCTGGGCTCCCAGAGCAGGTGGCCCAAGTGAACCAGGCAACAGGTGGGTGATCTTTCATGACGTTGCCTTATATGTCACACAGTGTCACTTCAACCACAACCACAAGACTGACCAGAGTCAAGGGCAGGGAATGGGTGTCAAAAACACACTGTGGAAAGGACATGTTGAATGGGAGGCAGTGTGAGTGCCATCTCTGGAACACAATCTGCCCCATTTGCCAGCCCAGCCAAGAGATGCCCCGCCATCCTCCAGCACAGGTGTGTGTGAGGCTGAGACGAGCATTCCCATGGCCAGCTCTTCAATTTAGTCCTTCCAGTACTACTGCAAGATGCTGTGTCACTACCCCCCTTTGTACCTGAACCCAAGCTCAAAGAGTTCTAAAACACCCTAGAATGAAGGTCAAGTCCACATCTCTTAGCAACTCATTCAAACTCGAAGTTCGTAGTCTTTGGAGAACATTCGGGCATTCAGGAACAAAGTTTTAAAAAATGAAAAGTCAAGCTTGACTCCATCAGAAATTGTTCATTTGATGCCCTGGATGTCCACAGTGTGCAGGCTGCTGCAGCTGAGCCTTGCAGCTCTTGCTAATAAATGTATTTTAATGGAACAAAGACGCCAAACCATTTCTCCAGATGGGAGGGAATCTCTGTGTGGGGAATGCCCTGCTGGCCCACCCCCATCACACTTCTATTACCCCCGAAAGTTCCCCTGGGCCTCTCATCCTGGCTCTGCTGTCAAGCCCCAGGAAACTCCTGGCCTGCCTGGGTTCTTCCAAGTGGCATTCTTTGTCTGTAGTTCCACCACACACGTAGTGGGTCTTTGTCTGTAGTTCCACTACACACGTAGTGGGTCTTACTGAATACAAGGGGACCTTGATAAAGAAGCGAACACGCGTGTTCAGTGACCAGTCGATTGCCTTGGCCTCTCTAAGTTTCCGCCCCCTCACCTGGGGGGTAGTACAGAAAAGGCTCCCCACTCTCGTCGGTTTCTCTTCTCAGGGGGTCACAGAAGGGCACTGCTACTTGTCCAACATCAGAAATTTTGACCTGGTTTCCTAGTTATTTACAAATAAAAAAATCCATCCTGTCACCTGGAAGTGGAAGTCGCCAATGAATCTATGTTAATGCAATGAAAAAGCCTCATGTCCCAGCCCCCCCCCCCAACTACTCACCGGCCTCGTCCACTACACTGCTCTGCAATGTGCAATGTAGGGTTAGGGTCTGATGGTTTTTGAACCCAAGGCACCGTGGGCTCTCCAGTAGTAGAGTTGGAAAGAAAATCACAGAGCATTCTCCCAGCCAAGAGAAAAGCTCGTTTCCCGCTGTGGGTCACGTCCCTCCGCCACTTTCCCAGCGCTGTTTGATGCGTCCCTGTGTCTCTATCTTCTGTGGCCTGTTGGGCAGGATTTCCTCATTGATGTTCTCAGCCTGGTCCCAGAATCTAACCTTTCGTGACCCAGGTCTTAGCTCCTCTTCTCTCTCACTGCTGTCAGGCCTCTCAGAGCAGAGTGACTTCAGTATGTCCTCACTGATCCTTACACATTCTTCACTCTGTGCCTTCCTTTCTCCCCTCCCATCAACAAAACACTTCACTGCCTTTAGATCCTAAACCTGAGATGCAAAACACCTTCATTTCAGCTCAGCCTTCCACTGGACACATAAAATCACCTTAGAGTTCTGGTGCCAGCCTTGCCACTTATGAGTTGGGTAGGTCTAAGCTCTTTTATGGGGGGGGTAGAGAGAGAGAGGGAAGGAGACATATAGAGAATGGGCATGCCAGCAGCCTCTCAGCCACTGTGAATGAACTCCAGATGCGTGTGCCCCCTTGTGGGCAAGTGAGGAATTGCGCCCTTGTGTCACTTTGCATCTGGCTAAATGTGGGACCTAGAGATTGGTTAATCTAGATCTCAGCTTTTGAGTTAAAGGGAATGAGAGGGGAAGAGGTGTCCGCTAAAGTAATTTACATGCTGAAAATTGAAATAGGGCTGGGGAGATGACTCAGTGGGTAAAAGTATCTGCTGCATAAGTGTGATTTTGGGTCCCCAGAACCCATTAGCGCCAGACGCAGAGGCACACTGAAATCCCAGCCCTCCTGTGATGATGGGATGTGGAGACAGGAGAATCCCCAAAAGCTTGTGAGCTGGCAGGCTAGTCTAGCAAGTGCAGGGTGGACACATGTGCTGTGGCATGAACACTGTGGCATGAACATACAAGGACAATTTTAAAAATTGAGATAAACCTATAACCGCAAGGGATACAGAAACCAAGATTGGGCTGGGGAGATGGCTCAATGGATAAAGCACTTGCAACTCAAGCTGGAGCGCCCAGGTCTGGTCCTGGGCTACATGGAAAAGCCCATGGTGGGTTTCCACAATCCCAGCATGCATGCTGACATGACAGACATGAGACGGGCAGTGGAGAAAGGTAAATTTCTGCAAATGTGGGCTAGAAGAGAGCCAACGCATATAAAATTCCCTCCAAGACATATATGGTCATCCCTTTTATCTAGTACTAACTTCTCTCTCCGTTGGAGAATTTGCTTATCTTTTTTCAGGTGGACAACGAACCTGAAGGGAGGATCAGCTAACCACACCTCACCAGGGCCCCAGCTGAAACCATAGAACAACGCAGGGGAAGGGCAAGAATACAGCATTCATGGCGATCACGACACCAGAAAAAGGCTGAAGGAGATAAACACAGAGAACATCCAACTCCAACTAAGCCAGATATCCAGAGACACAGAGGCTCCCAAAACCTCATCACTGAAGTAGAACTAAAATGACCCCAATGTGGCTCAGGGAAACTCGCGGAAGAGGGGGCGGAAAGATTGTTAGAGTCACAAGTTGGGGCTTTATGCACAGAGACTGGGGCATAGCCCCCAGAACTCTTGACTAACCTCACAATGCATGACCCACATTCCCCATTGATGAGGGTCCCTTTGAAAGTGGGAGGACAGGGAGGAGGACAATGGAACCAATACTATGAATGTAAAATCAGAATAATATAAATAAAAAATATATATTTATTAAAAAAGTATTAGAAACAATAGGAAGGTTTAGGAAGCTTGTTGGCTATAAAATCTATATATAAATATCAACAACATTATTTTGAAAATAATCTATTCAAATATTTATTAAGGAAAAAAGACCATTTGCAAAAGCAAAAGTGGAAAGTATCTAGCAATAAACCTGAGAAAATGTTCAGAGGCAGACAAGTGGCCAACAAGTACATGCAAAACTGCCCAGCATCCAGCCTCAGGAGTCATCTGGGAAATGCAAAGCAAAGCCACAGTGAGATGCCACCTCCCTCCAGTCAGAATGCTCATCAGCAGAGAGACAAAAA
Source organism: Orientallactaga sibirica (assembly GCA_036365145.1). Lineage (NCBI taxonomy): Eukaryota > Metazoa > Chordata > Mammalia > Rodentia > Dipodidae > Orientallactaga > Orientallactaga sibirica. The sequence goes on along the minus strand of JAEOAD010002712.1, from coordinate 4,059,774 downwards.
CCAGGCATGGTAATAATGCCTGCAAGCCCAGCACTCAGGAGGCTGAGGCGAAGGCAGGAGGATTAAAGTTCAAGACCCGCCTGGGCTACCTAGCAAGTGTCTGTCTAACCCTCCACCACACACACATACCAAAACTATGAAAGGCAAGTGCTGGAGTGAAGGGAATCCTTTCACATTACTGGTAGGATAAAAATCAGTGCAGCCATTATGGAAAACATAATAGGGTTTCCTTTAGAAATCAAACATAAAACTACCACCACTCCAGCTGTCTTCCTACTGAGCACGTAAGAAGAGATGCAATCAGCATGCTGGGAAGACATCCACGCTCCTTGTTCACAGCATCCACACAAATGTCCACCAGCAGGAGGAACAGTGACAGCCAAGCCTGGAGTGACAGAGTAGTGGGTGGGCAGGAGGGGTAAATCTAAGGAGCTTTTACACAAAAGTGACCGCAGTTAATGATAACATTATATTCTTTAATGCCTAGGATATGAGACCCTGTCTTAAAAAAAAAGTAGGGCGGGAGAGATGGCTTAGAAGTTAAGGCGCTTGCCTACAAAGCCTAAGGACCCAAGTCCCACATAAGCCAGATGCACATGGTGATGCAAGCATGCAAGGTCGTATATACACACAAGGTGGTGCAAGTGTCTGGAGTTTGATTACAGTGGCTGGAGGCCCTGGCATGTCAATTCTCTCTCTCATATGTGTACACTAGCTCTCGCTCTCTTGCATAAAAAAAAAGAGATCAGTCTGTTGGGCTTGCCTCAAAAAACAAGTAAAGGGTTGGAGAGATGGGTTAAAGGTTAAGGTACTTACCTACAAAGCTTAACAACCTGAGTTTGATTCCCCAGTACCCACATAAAGCCAGATGCACCAAGCAAGGCATGCATCTGGAGTTTGTTTGCAGTGGCTGGAGGGCCTGGCATGCCCATTCTGTTTGTCTCTCTTTCTCTCTCTCTCTCTCTCTCTCTGCTTGCAAATAAATAAAATAAAATTTTTTAAAAAGTAAAGAAAGTGGATCACACCACAAACCCAGTAACTGTGTGACAATGTTATTTATAATATACAGGTAAAATACAATGCTATTTGTCAGGATAAATTTTTAATGTATTTTATTTATTTATTTGAGAGAGAGAAAGGCAAGAGGGAGAGAGGGAGAGAATGGGCATGCCAGGGCCTCCAGCCACTGCAAACGAACTCTAGATGTATGCACTCCCTTGTGCATCTGGCTTACGTGAGTCCTGGAGAATCAAACAAGGATCCTTTGGCTTTGCAGGCAAATGCCTTAACTGCTAAGCCATCTCTCCAGCCCCTGTCAGGATAAATTTTTAAATAAAATTTTTAAAAGTTCAAATGACAATATGTGCAGAACATTTACATAGAAAATTATCAAACTGTTAGGAATTTTTGTAATTTTCTGAACAAATGGAGAAATAAATCATTAATTGTAATACCATTATTAAAAGGTTAATTCTTCCTAAATTTCTATTGTATTAAAACTATTCCAAGAAAACTCCTATGAGCTTCTTAGGCACTTAAGACTAATTTTCAATTCAATACATGGATAAGAGAATACGAACAATTAGTGCAGTTTGTCAGAACAGCAGAGAACTGGCGTGCTGGTTAGAGGATGTAAAACGTCTGCAGGAACTAGACCCGAGCATGGGCAGAGCACACAAGAGCACATCAGGAACCAGATCCAAGAGCCACGGAAACATCTCAAACTTGACATTCAAAACTGATTCCCTCCCTGTCTCCAATCCCATCCTGAAACGACCCTGCTCTCTGTCTCTTGAGATAGCTATTTAAAATGGAAGGAAATGGGGCTGGAGAAATGGCTTAGTGGTTAAGGGATTTGCCTGCAAAGCCAAAGGTCCCAGGTTTGATTCTCCAGGACCCATGTAAGCCAGATGCACAAGGGGGCACATGCATCTGGAGTTCCTTTGTAACTGACTGCTGTTCGATATTTTGTCCCTAGCAATGAGAAGGGTAACTAATGCAGCTACTTACATCATACTGGCCAGGGGTCAGGGGCTGGAAAAGGGAGGGTAGAGGAGGGAGTCTTGGCATGACAAAGTCCTTCCCCGCAAGCCCATTAAGCTATAAACGCACTAGCCTTTGATGCGTTCAGAGAAATGATGTCATCCCCTCACACAGGCCTCATCTCAGACACTTGTTGCACTAGAGGCAAAGCCTCCAACATGTGAACGGGGGAGGGGGCACTTTGTATCCTGCCACAACCAGGTCTATGAGAAAAGCTGACAGCTCATCACTATGCTTCTCCTGAAACCCACAGAGGTTCCCCCAGGCGCTGCCATATCTTGGGGCTCCTATGGGCTTCCCTCGAGAGTTGAAAAATGGAGCAGCACTCAGTATCAACACACCAAAGGAGGGAGCAGTGCAACCCCAAGTCTTCAAAGGCATACCAAAGCAGCAGGGCGCCGAGCCCAGCTCTGTGCAGCTCTGCAGGGGAGGGTGGAGCCCACCAGGCTCTTCTGTGGGGTCCTCAGCAGCCTGAGCTCCACCCGCGCCCTTATACTCTGTGCGTGGGGCCAAGTGCCAGCACACTCGATCCCACCTCTAGTGGGTCCCGGCAAAGTCAGCTTGAAGCGGATTAAGTACATCAGCTTGCTATGTCCACCCAACTTCTTCAGCATGTCACCTCACTCTCACTCAGAGACACCGAGCGCACAGGTAAGTAGATCTAAGTCAACGCAGAGGGCAGCATCCCCCTGAACTGCAAAGAAGACAGAAAGAAAGACACCATCACAACGCCTGATTTCCACAGCTCACTAATCACGATAAATGACTTGTTTTTAAACATTACTGCCTCCTTTAGAGGAAGAAAGCTGCCTTCTAGAAAGATATCTATGCTTTCCCTAATTAAACATGAATTTATATGGTGACAGGAAGGAGAGCGGAAGGGGCAGGGAGGGAGGGAGGAGGAGGCGCCTGAACCTGAGGCCAGCTCCTGGATGAGCAGCCCAGGACTTTCCTTCCTAGGCAAACACTGCACCCAGAAGAGCCCCTCTGCCCCGCTCCTGGGGGGAAGAGGAATACAGGGCCACTCCGACACCCCACCTGCAGGTCATGGAAGTTGTTAGATGGCAAAACTCGAGATGTGCTTCCTTCAACCTAACACTGCGGGACATACCCCTGCCCAGCCCGCATCAAGACCCTGCGGGACACACCCCTGCCCAGCCCGCATCAAGACCCTGCGGGACATACCCCTGCGCACGCCCATCAAGACCCTGCAAGACACACCCCTGCCCAGCCCGCATCAAGACCCTGCGGGACACACCACTGCCCAGCCCGCCTCAAGACCCTGCGGGACACACCCCTGCCCACGCCCACATCAAGACCTTGCGGGACACACCACTGCCCAGCCCGCATCAAGACCCTGCAGGAAATACCCCTGCCCAGCCCGCATCAAGACCCTGCAGGACATACCACTGCCCACGCCCACATCAAGACCCTGCAGGACATACCCCTGCCCAGCCTGCATCAAGACCCTGCAGGACATACCCCTGCCAGCCCGCATCAAGACCTTGCGGGACACACCACTGCCCACGCCCACATCAAGACCCTGCGGGACATACCCCTGCCCAGCCTGCATCAAGACCCTGCGGGACATACCCCTGCCCAGCCCGCATCAAGACCCTGCAGGACATAACCCTGCCCAGCCCGCATCAAGACCCTGCGGGACATACCCCTGCCCACGCCCACATCAAGACCCTGCAGGACATACCCCTGCCCACGCCCGCATCAAGATCTTGCAGGACATACCCCTGCCCACGCCCACATCAAGACCTTGCGGGACATACCCCTGCCCAGCCCGCATCAAGACCCTGCGAGACATACCCCTGCCCACGCCCGCATCAAGACCCTGCGGGACATACCCCTGCCCACGCCCGCATCAAGACCCTGCGGGACATACCCCTGCCCACGCCCGCATCAAGACCCTGCGGGACATACCCCTGCCCACGCCCGCATCAAGACCCTGCGGGACATACCCCTGCCCAGCCTGCATCAAGACCCTGCGGGACATACCCCTTCCACGCCCGCATCAAGACCCTGCGGGACATACCCCTGCCCAGCCCGCATCAAGACCCTGCGGGACATACCCCTGCCCATGCCCGCATCAAGATCTTGCAGGACATACCACTGCCCATACACTGCCCATGCCCACATCAAGACCCTGCGGGACATAACACTGCCCATGGACTGCCCATGCCCATCAACACCCTGCAGGACACACCACTGCCCACGCCCATCAAGACCCTGCAGGACATACCCCTGCCCACGCCCACCTCAAGACCCTGCGGGACACACCCCTGCCCAAGGCTGCTCCCATTTGATCAATGAACTACTCCACAGAATTGATTGGAACAGTCCCTCTGTGCATTATCACTGTATGGCCCACTAAGGAAGACGCAAGCTATCTCACGCCTGAGTCCTCAAATCACTAATCTGATACTCTGTTTTCTTCACCAGACTGTGAGCTCTAGGAAACAGAAGCCTTGACTCTCCTGCCTTCAGTTCTTTTCCAGTCAAGACTGCCTCCTGCACAGGTGATAATGAAGGAATGATCTCTCCCCTCTTCTGCCATTACCAGTGTAAGCCACACATGCAAGTGCAAGAAATTAATTACAGGGCTAGAGAGACGGATCAGAGGTTAAGGCACTTGCCTACAAAGTTTAATGGCATGAGTTCAATTCCCCTGTACCCATGTGAAGCCATATTCACAGAGTGGCACATGGGTCTGGAGTTCGTTGGTAGTGACTAGAGGCAATGACTAGAAGCCCTGGCATGCCCATTCTCTCTCTCTCTCTTTCTCTCTCTCTGCTGGGCATGGTGGCGCATGCCTTTAACTCCAGCACTTGGGAGGCAGAGGTAGGAGGATCACGCTGAGTTTGAGGCCACCCTGAGACTACAGAGTGAATTCCAGGTCAGCCTGGGCTACAGCAAGACCCTGCCTCAAAAATAAATAAATAAACTACATTAAATACAGTAAAAATGAAGTCACTTAATTGCTTATCCTGAATTAGCATCAAAAATTTAATATTTTACTCTCTCTCTGTTGAGCATCTTTGGATCTTATGAAGTTTATAGGTAAAAGAGGCCTTTTAGGTATTATGTTAAGAGGCACCAAACTACATTCTGCAAATGAGCCCATTGTCCAGGACGACATACACTCCTTATTGCATCTACACCTAACGACAGAAAGCCAAAGAGCGTGGGGGAAAGTCGATAGAATTATGAGGAACAACAGATGAATTAGCTGTAAGAGCCAGAGACCTTCAACAGCCCTCTTTCCGAAATCAGCAGATCCAGCAGACAGGAAATCAGTAAGGACACAGCTGGGTTCAATGCCACCTTGCACTGTGTGGATAGGTGGACGTGTGCAGACTACTTCATGCAAACAGTGGAATACAAATCTTTCCCAGGCACACAGGGGACATTCACCACATCCATGACCACAAAAGACACCTTAGCAAATCTAGAATAGAAATCACACAATGCCTGATGGCTCTCAGCAACAATGAGATTAAGATAGAAATCAATTATAGAAAGATAACTGGAAGATCACAAAACACACAGAGATTAGACAACACAATTCTAAACCACACAAAGGATAAATGCGGAGAAATTCAAAACTATTACAAACCAGAAGAAAACCTTATCGAATTTAGTGTCACGCATCAGAAAGAAAACGTAGGGGAAGATTCAAGCATGCACTCCTGGAATATTATCTGTATAAACATTGAATCCATCATTGGAGGTAACGGGGGAAACTGAGCATGTTGCTACGTAAGGAAGCCAGGCACGGAGAAACAAACACGGCACGATCTCGCTGGTGTGTGGATGCGCAAGCTGGCTTCACAGCACAGAGCGAAACAGAGGTCAAAGGCAGCTTGGACGGGTTGTAGGAAGAAAGGACGGAGGAATCTGGACAACTGGTACCAAAATTAAGTTCAGTGAGAGGAGTAAGTTTTAGAATTCTACAGCACAGCAGGACAATTTATTGTATATTTTATGAAAAACTGGAAGGAGGGGTTCAGAACTTCCCAACACACAGAAATGATGCCTGTGTAAGGAGATGCAAAGGCTGATTATCTTTAATATATCCTTATGTGTTATACATATTGTCAAATTAGCACACTGCAAGCTGAAGACATTCAAAACCTGCCAGATAACTGCACCCTGAGAGCTCTCATTAATACGGATGAAAAGCCCTTCAAAAATAGCAAACAGAGGCAGTCACGGTGGTCCACACCTTTAGTCCCAGCACTCAGGAGGCTGAAACAGGAGGATCACCTGAGTTAGAGGCCAGCCTGGGGCTACAGAGTGACTTCCAGATCAGCCTGGGCTAGAATATGATCCTACCTTGAAAAAATAGCAAATTGCATTTTACAATATGTAAAATGAATGATAAGCCACACAAATCAGATTTGAGCTGAGTATGCAAGGCTGGTTCAACATTAGAAAATCAGCTAATGTATGGCTGGGAATTAAGCTCAGTTGTACAGCACTTGCCTGGCAGACCCTAGGTTTAATCCCCAGAATTGCAAAAGGAAAATAAAATAGTGTGGTCTATCACATTACCAGGCTAAGGAAGAAACATCACACGTTTATTTCCATAGAACAAAGTCCAGCTTCTACTCAGATAAAACAAATTCATATTAAACTATGAATAGGGTGTGATTTCCCCAACTTGATAAAGAATATATACGATATCCTTAATGGAGGGAAACCGAAAGCTTTCACACAAAGGTCGGTAACAAGGTGAGGGCATTCCTTCTCAACCCCGTACTGAAGCCCTGAATTTTGCTAGTGATACCTGCACCTGAAACATTCCCCCTAGAGGGAGAAGGTCAGTTGTTAGCCCCAGGAAGTAACTGAAGCTTGGCAAGTCTCAGGTTGGCTGTGATGACTGTAAGTCGTATAGGAAGCTGCAGTCACACAGCTTTCGTGAGTCACCACCCATGAAGGAGTGGGATTTGGGGTGACACAGCTGCCTTTGAGTCACCCATGCTCCTATGAGTAACCCCAATAAGTTCACTGGTTCATTAAGCTAAACTTGTGTGGAATTGATTCTTTTGTTTAGGGCTGGTGCTCTATCTGGGGGTGAAGAGATGTTTGTGTATGTCTCCCCAGGAAAACACAACACGAGTGCAAGAAGGTAAGAAAGAAAGTGAAAGAATCGCCGGGAGTGGGGGCGCACACCTTTAATTCCAGCACTCAGGAGGCAGAGGAAGGACTGCCGTGAGTTCAAGGCCACCCTGAGACTACATAGTGAATTCCAGGTCAGCCTGAGCTAGAGTGAGACCCTGCCTGGAAAAACCAAAATAAAGAAAGAAAGAAAGAAAGAAAAGAAAAGAAAAGAAAAGAAAAGAAAAGAAAAAGGAAAGAAAGAAAGAAAGAAAGAAAGAAAGAAAGAAAGAAAGAAAGTCAGGCAACATGATTGTCTATGTAGAAAACATGAGGGATCAAGAAGAGCAAGGAACAAGACAGCAAAACAGAGGGAGGACCACCTTGAAAGAGGAGGGTCCTGGGGGCCAGGAGGGGAGGAGGGATGAGAGAGGGTAACACGATGGGAACACACCCAAATTACAGTATGCTCGTATGTTAAATTCAGTTTCCAATAAAAGATGTTTTTAGAACTCCTGGAATGGGCACATATATATACATACACCACAGTGCACACCCATGTGCGTGTGCACACACACACACACACACACACACAAGCAAAAGAAAACAAAATAGAAAACATGCCAAACTCCTGGAACTAACATGTGATCCGGGCAGGCTGTGGAGCGTAGTTACTTACTTTCCTCTGTCAGCAATGAACAAGTCTAAATTCAAATGTAAAATACAGGATCATTTACTTTAGTACAAAGAACCCCCAAAACAATTAGATGTAAGTATGACAAGATAGGTTCTGTTACAACTCTCTATGAGAGTATAAAACTAGCTAAATAAATGGAGGACTGGCTCCTGTTCACGGGGAGGAATCTCAGTACAGACGGTTCCCAACCTACAGTGGTTCCACTGAGGATGTGCTCATGTTCTCGTGGTGCAAAATCACGCTTAGACAACTGTTCTGTTTTCCTCTCAGTGTGGTTCTGAATAAGTTGCACAATATATTCACTATATTGTGAATATATTCAACAGTTTATGATTCAATGGGCTTTGTGTCAGAAGATTTTGCCCAATTGTAGTGTGAAGTCCTGCGTTCTGAGCGTGTTTAAGATAAGCTGCGATGCTAAGCTATAAAGTGTGGAGCAGGTGCACCAAATGCATTTTTGACAAGATGTTTCCACCTTGGACAGGATTTTTCAGTATGACCTTAGGACCATCTGTGTGACGGCTCATCTTCATTGTCAACTTGACTGATTTAGAATCATCAAGAAAACACACTTTTGGGAATGCCTATGATGGTGTTTCCAGAAAGGTTGAGCTGAGGAGGGAAGATCCACCCTGAATGTGAGTGGCATCAGTCCACAAGCGAAGGTCCCAGACTGAATAAAAAGAAAACTTCCTTCCTTTAGTTGCGTCTTATCATGTGCTTCGTCACAGCAATGAGAAAAGTAACCAAAACAATGTGTACAGTCAAGAGCTCAGTCTACAGAATCAACACAATCCCAATGGAACCCCAGAATTTTTCAGTGGATATTGACAAGCTGATCCTAAACATAGAAGAAAAGGCAAAAGATACAGAATAGCCGATGTAATAGTAAAGGAGAAGAATCACAGGACTGGAGTTGTTTAAATGTGGGCCCGTGGACTCAGGCTTGAATCGCGTGTCTCCAGCAGGAGAGGCTCTGCTGGGGAAGAGGTGGTCACCGGGGGGCAGGTCTTAGAGTCCAGCCCTAGCTGTGTGTTGGAGCTCTTGCGATTCATGCTTTTTGGTGTTGGCTGGCTGTTTGGTGGTCGCTTTGCTTGGACCTATAAAAGTGAGCCAGCTTCTTCTGTCGTTGATGGTACACCTCTGGACTTAAAAAAAATTTTTTTTATTATTTTATTTATTTTTGGAGAGAGACAGAGAGAGGAAGAGGAAGAAAGATAGAGATGGGCGGGCCAGCAGCCTCTCAGCTGCTGTGAACAAAATCCAGATGTGTGCGCCCCTTGTGGTCAAGTGCAGCATTGCGCCCTTGCGTCACTTTGCATCTGGCTAAACGTGGGACCTGGAGATTGGAACCGCTGGAGATTGGAACCAGCGTTCTTCTTAGGGGGCAGGCGCCTTAACCACTAAGCCATCTCTCCAGCCCCTCTGGACTTTTTTAAGCCTGAGATAAACCCCTTTCCTCCCATGAACTGTTTCTGGTCAGGTGTTTGACTCAGCAACATGAAGCCGACTGCAACAAGGACTGAAAGCAAGGTGTGGTGGTACATGCTTTTGATTCCAGCACTGAGATTCTGAGGTAGGAGGATCTCCATGAGTTCTAGGCTAGCCTGGAGATTCAGAGTGAGTTCTAGGCCAACTTGGGCTAGAACGAGACCCTGCTTTAAAAAAAAAAAAGAATTACAGGACTGATGCTGCCACTACTAAAGCTATAGTAACCAGGATGGTAGAGTACTAACAAATAGTGGCCACACAGAACAGAGCCGGGAGGAGACCCACGCACATGCAGGTCACTGATCTTTGACACACAGGACAGAAGTGGCACCATGGAGAAAGAAGCCTTCTAGACAATAGTGCTGGAACAACTGGATGTCCACATGCAATGAGGACCAAAACCCAAATCTTACACTCTTCACAAAAATTAACTGAAAACAGATTCCAGACCTAGAAGAAAACTCAGGAGAAAAATCGATCAGATGATCTTGGTTTAGGCAATAAATCTTCCATTGTAACACCAAAGATACACCCATGAATGAAAGAAAGGCAAAGTGGATTTCGTGAGAATTACATTTTCCATGCTTCAGAAACATGCCGTTAAAAGAATAAGAATGAAAACCAGGGGTTGGGAGAAAACAGTCTCAACAGACATATCACACAAAAGACGACTAGCCAAACCATCTAAATATCGCTCAACACTGAACAATAAGAAGACAGACAGACAAACTGTCAAGATTGTCCAAGGACAGTAATAGACACCTTCGGAATAGACATGAGCCGATGGAAGTAAGCAGATGCAAAGATTCTCCACCTCATACGTTAGGAGAGATGGGAACCGAAGCAACAAAGACGTAGCGCTGCTCGCCTGGTAGAACAGTTAAAACCCGGAATGAAAAGAAATGCCAGTGAGCATGTGGACAATGGGGGCCTCAGTCACTGCAGGAGTGGGGGGAAGGAGCGCAAAGCGCGGCGTGCCTCCTGGGCAAGACAACATGGTGGTTTCCCGCACGACGACACATACTTCTGCCTCTCAATCCTCTCAATCCATCCGTTTTCCTCCTTCAGGTTACCCAGATGAACTGAAAACGTGTGCTCACAAAATGCTGCCACAGAGATTCAGCGGGCTCCCTAGACCCACAGCCTGAAGAACAACTAAAGTGTCCTTCAAACATCAATGGACAAACTATGGCACATCAGATGACAGAATGCTACACAACACTCAGAGGAAATGAGCTGTCAAGCCAAGGAGGAAGTTAATGCACAGTATTGAGAGAAAGGAGCTAAGGTGAAGGGCTTGCGCACTGCGATCCCAGCTTCAAGACTCTCTGGAGAACGTCGATGGAGACAGTGCAATGTCGGCGGTCACCCCCGGGGCCTGGCAGACAGGAGCAGAGGTCTGGACAGTCAAAATATCGTATGAAAGTAAGGATGGGGCCATGCCATTCCACATTTGCCAGACACACAGAATTACAGCAGCAAGTGAACCCTAATGTGAGCAAGAAGGACAGGCTGAAGTAGGTTCATCAACATGGCACATGCACTGCTCAGAGATGTTGGTAAGGGCAAGTTGTGTGCCTTCGAAGTGCCAAGTATACAGAAGAGCTCTGTTCCCTTCCATTCAATTTTGCTCAGCCTACAAACTAGGAAACTCTCTTTATTATTTACTTTTACTTTTTATGTTTCTGTATGCATGTATGAACGTTTATATATCTATAGACACATATGTATGGAGCGTGCGTGTGCAGGCCAGAGCACAACCACAGATATTATCCTCAAGAAAGCCATTCACTTTTTTTTTTTTTTTTGGAGAGAGACACAGAGAGAGACAGAGAGAGAGGGAGAGGAAGACAGACAGAGATGGACGCGCCAGCAGCCTGTCAGCTGCTGTGAACGAAATCCAGATATGTGCACCCCCTTGTGGCCAAGGGCGGCATTGCACCCTTGCATCACTTTGCATCTGGCTAAACGTGGGACCTGGAGATTGGAACCAGGTTCTTAGGCTTAGGAGGCAGGCGCCTTAACCACTAAGCCATCTCTCCAGCTCCATCCACTTTTTTTTTGAAGACAGAGTCTCTGAGCTCACCAACGAGGCTACACTGGCTGGACAACAAGCCCCCGGACTCCTCCTGTCTCTGTCTCCCCAGCACTAGCGTCCACCACCGTGCCTGGCATTTATGTGGGTACTGGAGATCAAAGTTAGATCCTCATGCTTGCAAGGCAAGCACTTTACCAACTGAGCAATTTCCCCAGGATCCCTCTTTGAATTTTAAAAAGTACCCTAAAGAGATAGCAGTGGTAAGCACACTAGTGGATATTCAATAATCTTACAAAGTCGCAACTGCGCAAGGCCCAGCCTTCTCTGGGGATGGGAGGTAGACATTAAACCCCACTGAGGGAAAACAGGATGGCAAGCTTCAGAGAGCGCAGCCCTGAAGACCTCGTCTCACCAAGCTGCCCCATGAAAGACACCAAACTTCTCCCCAGACTGCAGTCAGATAAGACACTCGCAGGTGCCACGCTGCTCAGCTGACAGTCCCATGGGCCACTCGGTTACTTTTCAGCAAAGCATTTTCAGGATTAGAGGGGAACTTCCTGCCTCCTTCGCTATGAGTCAGAGAAGCTTTGGTGAGCAGCAGCGGAAAGGAGGGAGCATCAGCCCAAGTAGGAGGAGGAGGAGGAGGAGGGAGGGAAGGGGGATGGGAAACTCTTTCCCTTTGCAGGCTGAGTGCTCTCTGGAGGACCACTCTTTGTTTGGAAGAAGAAATCGATGCTTGTATCCAAACTGCATCCTAATTAGAAGCCACGTCAGGCAAAATCTCTAAACCTTTTCAGCCCTGAAAGGAAAAGACACCGCATTATCACTCTGCAGAACGGAGTCATTAATCCCCAGGAAGCTTCAGGACTGTGAACACACACTTCGCAGGCACACACTGGGGAGGGGAGTGATAAACCCCACTGGCAGTGGCAGGGCTACAAGGAATGAACACTTCCCGGAAAAACCATGTTGCCTTATTCTTTCTAAAGTATGAGGTCCAGTAGACCAGAAACAAGCACTGGGTATGAGGCTGGGAGATGACACACAGAAACCTTCAGCCTGAGGTCCAGGCACACTCAGAAATGAATGTGAATGAACTCAGTCCTAGGGGCCCCTGGGCTGGGGTGGGGATAGAGGACACCACAGGGGAGGGATTTGCCTCCCACAGAGAGGAGCTCTTCTTTCCCAAGCAAGGCCAGAGCCTTCAGTCTGCATCTCTGTGCTGTGCCTGCTGTCGGTCTGTGTCTCTGTGCCGTGTATGTTGTCGGTCTGCGTCTCTGTGCCGTGTCTGTTGTCGGTCTGCGTCTCTGTGCCGTGTATGTTGTCGGTCTGCATCTCTGTGCTGTGCCTGCTGTCGGTCTGCGTCTCTGTGCCGTGTATCTGTGCCGTGCCTGTGCTGTGCCTGCTGTCGGTCTGCGTCTCTGTGCCGTGTATGTTGTCGGTCTGCATCTCTGTGCTGTGCCTGCTGTCGGTCTGCGTCTCTGTGCTGTGCCTGTTGTCGGTCTGCGTCTCTGTGCCATGTATGTATGTTGACTCTTATTCACCAGAAGGACTGGGCAGATGTGAGGATGAAGGAATCCCTCCGTGAACACATCCTGGGACTACAAGGAAGGCTGCTGATGGGTAGCTGGAAACATCCCCAGTATGGCAGCAACACAAAACCTACTTATAAATGTTTGGCCTTCTTCCTGGACCAGTGTGCTTCATGTGTTGTTGCGCAGTGGCACTAGGATGGAATTCCAAGATCACTAACTCTGCACAATCATGAGCAACTTGCTTAACCTCCTACAACCCAACCAGATTGGTCTGGAGCACACATGAACTATGTCATAGACTCCACAGTGCTGTTGAGAGGGCTAGGCAAGGCCATGTGAAAGCTTTATAACTACAAAGAAAGGATTTGTGGGATTCTGATATTATGCTTTAAGACACCCAGATCATCAGATCAAGCAAGTTTTTTTTTTTGTTTCTTTTTATATTTTTTAGAAAGATGAGAGAGAGAGAGAATTGACACATGGGGGCTTCAGCCACTGCAACTGAACTCCAGATGCTTTCCCCACCTGTGTGACCTTGTGCTTGCCTTACCTTTTGTGCATCCGGCTTACACAGGATCTGGAGAGTTGAACATGGGTCCTTAGGCTTCACAGGCAAGTGCCTTAACCACTAAGCCATCTCTCCAGCCCTTAAGCAAGTTTTGCACAGGCTGAACTATGCCAGACAAGGCAAGAGAAATTAGTACAGAGCCTGGGGCACAAGGTACTATGCTCCAAAGAAACGTTGCTCTGGCAAGGCGTGGTGGCACATGCTTTTAATCCCAGCACTCAGGAGGCAGAGGCAGGAGGATCACCGTGAGTTCGAGGCCACTCTGAGACTACATAGTGAGTTCCAGGTCAGCCTGGGCTAGAGCAAGACCCTACCTCAAAACCAACCCCCGCCCCCAAAAAAATGTTCTGATGAACAACAGGAACAAGATCCATCAATGGTTTAAACCCTGGTGGCTGAGCCAGAGCCGCAGTGAACCTTCCTCCGCCCATGCTTCAGTAACAGGGTCTTACAGGCTGCTCTCCTTACAAGCACTGCCTTTTTGCCTGTCCTCAGTACAACACAGCTCCCTGTTCAAGGACGCATGTAGACATGTTAATTACCTAAGGAGTGTTTGCCTACAGACCCTAATACAAGCTTGGTAGCCTTCAATTCACTAAATCTCTCTCTTCCCTCTGCAACACTAAGGACACCACGGCAAAAGTAACTAAGGTATTTCAAGATTTACAGGGACGTCGTAATTAACAGTTATGATCTGTGAGTCTCTCTCTCTCTCTCTTTTTTTTTTTTTTAGAGGCAGGGTTTCACTCTAGCTCAGGCTGACCTGGAATTCACTCTGTAGTCTCAGGGTGGCCTTGAACTCACAGAAATCCTCCTACCTCTGCCTCCCAAGTGCTGAGATCAAAAGCGTGCACCACCACGTCCAGCTAGAACTGTGAGTCTTGTTTTTTTTCAATATTTTATTTATTTATTTTATTTATTTGAGAGATAGGGAGAGGAAGAGGCAGACAGAAAGAGAGAATGGACATGCCAGGGCCTCCAGCCACTGCAAACAAACTCTAGACGCATGCACCCCCTTGTGCATCCTGCTTACATGGGCCCTGGGCAATTGAACTGGGGTCCTTAGGCTTTGTAGGCAAACACCTTAACTGCTAAGCCATTTACCCAGCCCGAACTGTAAGTCTTTAAAATGTCTTGTTCCTGATCATAGACCAACAAATAGAAGCCTCCCGAACCTGAAAGAGAGCCCAGTTATTACCTCAACTAACTCCATTTTCCTTCCCAGCACATCTAGAATTCCAGAAGCATTGGGGCTTGAAGGCAACCATCTCCTCTGGTGCAAGCCGGACCCTGCAGAACCAGAACTGAGATGATGACCAGCCAGGCCCAAGTGACCGAGGCTGCCTGACTTGGGCTGTGCATATTTCTTGCCCACTTTTCTCCTTCCCCTAAATTATCCTAGAGTTCCTGTCGGTACCTCAAAGGAAGTCACTAGAGCCTCCGAGGTGTCCACACAGAGAATATATCCGTGTCCCCTCTCTCACCCTCTCTTTCTCTTCTCTCCTTTCAGTTGGCAACCTGTGGTCCTCCTGAGTGCCAGGACTACAGGGAGGCACCTCCTTGCCAGTCTCCAGCTCTGTTTCTTAGAAGGAACTACACAGAGGTTGACTGTGGCTGCCCAAGGGAGGTCCTCAGACCCAGGTGTGACTGCAGAGTCTTTCCTAACCTCAAGGTCATGGTCCATGCACCTTGTGAGAGAGGACAGCAGCTGCAGAGGTCTTCCAGCCTCCTTACTCCTCTGCCTCTCTCCACCCCTCCTCCCTCCCTGCCAAGCCTAGACTGGAGCCATGCTTCACTTCCGCACTCGAATGTGCTATGGGGAGACCTGCTACGTGTTGGCTCTCACGTGCGCTGCTCTCCGCCAGGCATTCGTGTCAGTTTGCTCCACCATTCTTGAGCTGGCATTTCAGAGTTGTGTTTAAGAGCTAAAGAGATGGATCAGAGTTCACATGCTACCAGGATGGGTCTTAATTACATTGTTTTGCCTCAGGAGTGTCTCCAGACAGATCCCTTTCTGTCTGATCACTGCCATGCCTAGATTCAGATACTGATCCCCTCAGTGAGTGTTGCTCATTGATGACATGCCAGTTACCAGCACATGATAAGTCCTACAGGGGTTAGATAAGTGAGTAATTACAATACTAGAAGAATGCAAGGTCTAAGGTCCCAAGGGGATGGGGAGAGGTGGCAGTCATCTGATCAGAGCAGAGTCAGGATGAACTGGCAGGAGCTGGTGTGCAAGAGATGAGGAGAAAGTGTAGGCTGATGCTGGGTGTGGTGGTGGCACCTGCAGTCCTAGCTTCTTAGAAGGCTGAGTGGGAAGGAGGATTGCTCAAGTTTGGGAGTTCAAGGGCAGCCTGGCCACAAAGTGGCACCTGCTCCCATCTTTAATGAAGGAAACAAGGAAGGAAGGAGGATCAGACAGACATGCAGACATTTCTAGAGTGCTCCACTCCTTTATGCAGGTCCGTATTTTCACCCAGTGCCATGTTGCATGTTTTCAAAGGACTTTGGTTTCCCTTATTTATTTATTTATTTTTTTTGAGGCAAGCCCAACAGACTGGCCTTTTTTTGTTTGCTTGTTTTTGTTTTTGAGGTAGGGTCTCACTCTAGCTCAGGCTGACTTGGAATTCACTATGTAGTCTCAGGGTGGCCTCGAACTCACGGTGATCCTCCTACCTCTGCCTCCCGAGTGCTGGGATTAAAGGCGTGCACCACCACGCCCGGCTTCAGACTGGCCATTTTTTATGTGAGAGGGCAAGAGCAAAGAGTGAGAGAGAGAAAGAAAGAGAGAGAGAGAGAAAGAGAATTGGCATGCCAGGGCCTCTAGCCCTAACGTGTGCACCACCTTGTGCATGTGGGCGATCTTGTATGCTTGTGTCACTTTTTTGCATCTGCCTTACATGGGACCTGGAGAGTCAAACATGGGTCCTTGGTCTTCACAGGCAAGCTCCTTAACCACTAAGTCATGTCTCCAGCCCTGTTTCCATTTTTTAAAGTGATGTCTATTTCTAGCATATGTTTTCAGTTTTTATAAATGTGAAATGTCATCATTTATAGTTTTAAAAGACATTTGAAAGCTATGGAATTCTAAGTTAACAGAATTATTTTTATTTTCTCTCTCAATGCTTTATTTATTTATTTATTTATTTATTTATTTATTTATTTATTTAGGTTTTTTGAGGTCTTGCTCTAGCCTAGGCTGATCTGGAATTCACTATGTAGTCTCAGGCTGGCCTCAAACTCACAGTGATCTTCCTACCTCTGCCTCCTGAGTGCTGGGATTAAAGGTGTGCACCACCACGCCTGGTCCTTCTCAAATTTTTAAATTGGAGCACCCATGTCCTTTCATGTTGATTCCAATGGCAGACATCTGTATGTGACATGTTTTTATCCTGGAGTTGCCTTAACATTTTCTTGTTTGCCCCCTTGCACTCACCAAATGTCAGGTAAGCATGCCAGAAACAGACGAGCACTGTAGCAGGGCATGCCTATCCAAACTCTGGAAGCAGAAGTCTTTGAGGAATTCTGGGATAGGGGTGTCCTCCATGAGGGTGAGGAAAGCCTGGTGCTTCTGATGCTAGAAACAATGCAGAAATCCACTGGCTCACTTCACAGAGGAGCCCCAGCTTCACCTGGGTGGTATCACAGGGAGAGAGGTAGAGTCTGGCCTTCACCTGTCTCATAGGAGCCAGGGGTGAGCTGGGTGGCAAGCTCAAGAGTTATCTACAGCATCAAGATTTTCTTTTCATCACTATTGCTGAACAATTTGATTTCCATTTTCCTATACTGAGGATTATCTAACCTCTTACATTTGCAACTTTAAAATTTTCATCAAAAATTTCAGTCCTTGCTTCATTGTTTCTCCTCTTTAACCCTTCCCTGTCCTTTGGGGGCCACAGTTACATGAACAGTACTGCCTCGAAGTTGAGCCATAGCTCACTGGTGCTCTGCTAAGTTTTAAAGCTTCTTTTCTCTCCTGTGTTTCTTGAATAGTTCATTACCATGTCTTCAAATTTATTAGTCTTTTCTCTTATAGTTTCTGCTGTTAATTTTGACACTACTTTTTTAATATTTTATTTGTATTTGCAAGGAAAGAGAGAGAGAAGAAGAGCACCAAGACCTCCTGCAATTGGAAAAGAACTCCACATGTATGTGTCAACTTGTACATCTGGCTTTCTTTGGGTACTAGGGAATTGAACCTGCGTCATGAGGCTTTGCAAGCAAGTGACTTTAACTGCTGAGCCTTCTCTCCAGCCCCTCTGCCACTACTTGTATCCAATGCACTTTTTATCTTGGACATTGTTCTTTTCATGTCTGGAAGTTTGATTTTAATTTAGAAAATAAACAAAACCTTCTTATCAGAGGATTCTTTTTGAAAGTTTTTATTTTTATTTATTTACTTATTAGAAACACAGAAAAAGAGAGAAAGAGAATGGGGGTGCACCAGGACCTCTAGCCACTGCAAACGAACTCCAGATGCATGCACCACTGGGAACCAAGCCTCGAACCGGGGTCCTTAGGCTTCATAGGCAAGTGCTTAACCACTAAGCCATCTCTCCAGTCCCCTGTTTGTATCAATTTTGAATACACTGATTGATCTCCTCACCATGCCTTGCTGGTAAGATCTGTTAAGTGGGACCAGAGTGATAGTTGGTTTGGGATGGATCAACCCTATGCACACAGTCTCATGTGAGACTCCGCCGGGAGCCCACGCCTTCAGCTGGTGTGGTGGGAGGTGGCCCTCTTCTCAGCCCTTTATGAGCACTGAGCCCTGTTTTCTCTAATCCTAGGGATTTCCTTCCTGGCCTTGGGTCTTTTCTTCCCAGGAGCTCATTTGCACATGTAGGTGTCTATCAAAGGCAGGAGGCGGGTCCTCACCTATCTAGAGTCCTCCGAGTCCCACTCCTGTGTGGCGGTCTATTCCTGGGAAGTCCTGGTGCAGCCTGGACTCTCAACCCCTCTGCTCAGGCTCTGCCTGAGTTACACTCCTTCCAGCCGCAACCTGAGAATTATCACAGAACTGTAAGCTGGGCAGTGACGGGGCTACGCTGTCTCCTGCTTTGGGGGCTACTGTCCTCTGTAACTTGATCTCCAGTGTCACGGGAGCATTGTGCCCTACATTCTTCTGGGCCTTTTGCTTGTATCTTGTGTGTCAAGCAGGAGTGTACCCCGGTCTCTGTTCCTCAGTGTTGGTGCAAGCCGTCACACTGTGTGTCAGGATGGGCTTGGCCTCCCCGCTGACTGCACTTTGTGAAGGTCCTCTTATCCCCACGTGTGTCTCCCACAGGGTCGTCCCAGTGACAGCGGGAAAGGTTACTCACCACCATAGATTTCCCACAGTTTGTCACAGTGCTCCATACAGTGAGGAGACAAGAGCGCTCCCCAGTCATTTAATGCACCTCAGATGGGCATTCTGGGTTATCCATCCGTGATGCCCAGGCTAGAAGAAGCTGGCACGGGGTCTGCATAGCGCAGGATGACCAGAGGTGAGGCAAGGGTCTCCTCTGCGATTGGCACTCTGTAGTCGAGGGCTTCCCTGGCCTGTGATTATCACCCAAGAAGAAGGTGTCTTAAGACAAAAACACCAGGACTGCCAGGCACAAGGAAGGGCAGAGAAGACAGGGTGGGGAAGAGAGCTTCCCTGAGCTACAGGAAGTAGATCTTAGATGATGGCTGTTGGGAGAGTGAGCAGGGTAGGGCTCCTCCTTGCCCCAATCTCACGCGGCTCCTCAGATTTCACACTGTCCTGATGTAGCAGGACCACCTTGCTCTGCCTTCACTTTCCCAACAGACCCACAATCCCATGCAGGCGTATACCCACACCTAACCACACCATGTAAATGAGACAGAAACTGACATCACCAGACAAGCAACCCTGTAGCAATACTTTAAGTGGTCACCAGAGATTCTGGGCAACTGAGGACGTCAGCGACTGTCACTGCCGTTGCTCACCACTAGCAGGCCACAAAGACAAAGGGCTTTTATAACACTGGTTCGGTGGACACCCCCCCTGTACAGCAGCAGAGATAAACACATGAGCTCCCATTTTACACGCGAGAACTAAAATGA
Source organism: Orientallactaga sibirica (assembly GCA_036365145.1). Lineage (NCBI taxonomy): Eukaryota > Metazoa > Chordata > Mammalia > Rodentia > Dipodidae > Orientallactaga > Orientallactaga sibirica. Next base: position 4,040,221 of record JAEOAD010002712.1, on the reverse strand, counting down.
GAGGGGAGTAAATAACAAGTCCAGAGCTGGCTTTCCAGTCCTTGATTCTGACACCTTGATCTGAACCACAGAGAACTGATGGAGTTGGTGTCATACATGTATGAGATATTAAAAATATGTTACCCAACAAACCTCTCTAATAAAAACACTAAAACATTGGGAGGCAGAGGTAGGAGGATCGCTGAGAGTTCGAGGCCACCCTGAGACTACATAGTTAATTTCAGGTCAGCCTGGACCAGAGTGAAACCCTACCTCCAAAAAACAAAAACAAACAAACAAAAAAAAACACTAAACAGAGCTGGAGAGCTGGTTTAGCAGTTACAGCACTTGCCTGTGAAGCCTAAGGACCCAGGTTCAATTCCCCAGAACCCACATAAGCCATATTCACATAGTGGCACATGCATCTGGAGTTCATTTGCAGTGGCTAGAGACCCTGGTGTGCCTATTTTCTCTTCCTCTCTCTAATAAATAAGTAAATAAAAATAAAATATTTTAGAAAACATTAAAAATAGACTGGAGGTTTCTTGCTTTTTAAAAATATTTTAATTAAGCCGGGCGTGGTGGCGCAGCCTTTAATCCTGGCACTTGGGAGGCAGAGGTAGGAGGATCGCCGAGAGTTCGAGGCCACCCTGAGACTACATAGTTAATTCCAGGTCAGCCTGGACCAGAGTGAGACCCTACCTTGCAAAACCAAAAAAAAAAAAAAAAAAAAAAAAATTAATTAATTTATTTATTTGAGAGAGAGATAGAGAAAGAGGCAGAGAGAGAGAGAGAGAGAGAATAGGCACAACAGGGCCTCCAGCCACTGCAAACAAATTCCAGATGCATGTGCCACCTTGTGCATCTGACTTATGTGGGTCCTGGGGACTTGAACCTGGAACTGGGGTGCTTAGGCTTCACAGGAAAGTGCTTAACCGCTAAGCCATCTCTCCAGCCCCAGTTTCTCACTTTTTTGTTTGTTTTTGTTTTCATTTCTAACATCTGGTATGGAAAGGGAAAAGAGAAAGAAAGAGGGAGAGAGAGAGAGAGAGACTGATCCTGGACTCTAGAACCACAGCAGCTTTACATATGAACCAGGCTCAACATGGAAGCTTGTTCCAGAAGACTAGCTGTGACGCATGCCTAGCAGCCTGCTATGGGGACATCCTGAGTTCTATGGGGACATCCCAGGATCCTGGGAGAATGCTTGCCAATCTGATGGCACAAAGGAAAGAGTTAATAATTAAGGGGAAGTGGGAGAAAGGGAGGGGAGGACAAGGAATAAAAGGAAAATAAGGTAACCAGTCAGGCTTTTCTTGCTATTGCCCTTTGAAGTGCACTGTGGGTAGTGGAACCATGACAAATGCCGCCTTTTCTGGCTTCTTCTGGCAAGCCGGAGCAGTTCTCCCAAGAACAGCCCAGCAGCATTTCTAAGCAAGTCTTTCTGCTGATTGTCAACAGACCTTTGCCTCTGGCGGGCTCCGCATCTTTAATGTGCTCCTACTCACAAGAAGTATGCTTGCACTCCAGGAACTAACACCTTGGTGAACCGAAGGATCATGTTACCATGGAGACCTGAGGCTCTATGATAAGGGCCTTCAAGTCTTACAAGTTGGCAAAGGACAAGGAAGGAACCTGCCAAGTGTTCCTCCCTTAGCAGAGCAGAGAGGTGCAGAAGCTTCTTTCTGGGAGCAGATGGCACAGGATGGACTAGTCAGTACCCATTCCAACTGGGGTGGTTGGAGACTCACCGGAAGGCAGGAGATTAGATGGGACTGTGGGGTTTGGATATGGTTAGGTGTCCCACAAAGACCCCTGGGCTGAAATCTTGGTCCCTATATAGCAGTGTGGAGTTGTGGAACCTTTAGGAAATAGAGTCTGAGGTCAAGGAAGATGGGTCAGGAGGAACCCCAGCACCCACATAAAAAGAAGAGACCAGGCAGGTAGGCAGGCATGGCCACATGTGGCCTGTAACCACAGCACCGAGGGGTCTTGGACACAGGATCTCTGGGGCTCCCTGGTCAGCTGACCTCACCAAAAAACAACTGGGGAGCTCCAAGTTCGCAGAGACTCTGTCTCAGGAAATAAGGCAGCAGAGTGACAAAGAAGGACACCAAACGTCTCCAAGATGGCTTCTTTTCCTGGACCTTTGTTCCTGGCATGCCAAACAGAGGACACTGAGGCAAAAGTAGAGAGGGAGGCAAGCCCACCCTCAAGGACAGGAAGGGGCAAGGTGTGCAGCTTGAAGAAGAATGGCCTTCCTCACGGAGCCTGTGCTCATAGCCAGGCCCCGCAGGGACAGGTGGGCACAGTGGTCGGGAAGTAGGTGCCCGGACTCCCTTTCAGCTATCTTTTTCAGTATTGGCTGGCTTAGTCTAAAGCCTTGTAAACAACCCAAAAGCACTGCATTCTTCTTTTACTTTCCAAAAATTGCATTACATTGAAAACTATTCAAAACATGTCTGCCATTGGCAAAGGCAGATCTCCTTTGTTAGGCAGGCGTGCTGGCCTCTGCCCATCACTGCCACTTGTCAGAAGCATCCCTGTGCAAGACTAATGGCCTCTCCTTGTGTAAGTGGAGGATGTCGTCCCACTCAACTGTCCATCTGGCATGGGCAAGGCACGCATCCTCTAGTCCATCTACACAAAACGATAAATGCCGGTTCACCTCTGCCCCCTGAAAGGTGCAGAAAACGTAGAATTATGGACTTGTACTTAAAAATCCTAACTTGGAAAAAAATCCAAATTCAGTGCATAAAAGAAACACACCTTACAGGCAAAAGGGAAGCATGCACAGTATTGACTTTAGGCCCTGTAAGGGTTCAGATGGAGGCATTTCATTATGGCCAGAGGGTGCATGGGCTGAGATTACAGGAAAAGATCAAAACCCACTATTGAGTGCCTGTTTGAGCCCATCTGCCCAGGTGTATAGCACCGCTATCTTATTTTGTTTATTTTTATTTATTTGAGAGCAACAGACAAAGAAAGAGGCAGAGAGATTGAGAAAGAGAGAGAGAGGAGGAAGAGAATGGGTGCACCAGGGCCTCCAGCCACTGCAAACGAACTCCAGATGCATGCGCTACCTTGTGCATCTGGCTTATGTGGGTACTGAGGAATCGAGCCTCGAACCAGGGTCCTTAGACTTCACAGGCAAGCACTTAACCAGTAAGCCATCTCTCCAGCCCCACTGTCTTATTTTGAACCACAAGACTTCCATGGCAGGGATCCTGCTGCATGTCTTTTACAGACACACCTCACAGCAAACAAATCTAGAACCTGTGGCCACGTATGAATGACTCTGAAATGCTTCTGTCCTCTGTATCAGCTGGTCACACCCAATAGCACGGTCCTGGGACTGACATTTAGATGTGGAGAAGTGAAGATGGGGTGGTCTCAGGTGGAGATGAGGACACTAGAGATGAGGTGAACAAAGGGACTTTCAAGAGCCGGTAGACTGTCTGCTGGACATTGAAGAAGGACAAGTGAGCTGAGGCGCCCGGGCTCTGAGAAACTACTGGTGCCTTCCAAGGCTCTGCTCAACTGCCTTGTTCAAATGAGCCTTAAATGTCTACCACGGCCAGTTAAGAAAGCTGGCACTATCTGTAACAGCAGTTTCTAGTGTGGTCCTGGACAAAGAGAGTCCTTGACCCTCCAGCTGTCCTGGTGAGGCCTGTGGGACTGCAGAGACCTGTAAAGTGATTGTTCTGGAAAATATGATAATAGTCAATATTGCAGTGAGTTACTTTTTATTTATTTGTTGTGCTCTTAATACAGGGCTTGCTATGTGGCCCAGGTGGGCTTCAAACCTGCTACTCTCATACATCAACCTCTAAGAACTGGGATTACAGACCTGTACCACCATGCCAACTACTGCAACTCTTATTTTTAAATGAATGAACAGGTATTTTTAATTTTCTTCAGTTTTAGTGTCTAAAGCTTGTGTGTGCTGGTGAATCATACAAACAAAAAGGTCTTTTGGATTTTTGATAAGGCTTAAAGACTGTAAGAGTCTTAAGACCAAATACTCTGGGAACTGCTCACCTGAAAAAGCATACCAGAGATGAGCTTTGGGGTGGGTTTGTGCTTTCCTACCCGGGGTCAGAGCCTGGCTGTGACTCACTTGATCTTCACAGCACTTGCAGTTAAGAAACGAATCTCCAGTTTGCAGATAAGAATGAAGCTCAATCCCTCTAGGCCTAACAGGCGCCTGAGGCCACAGTGCCACCTACCACCCAAGCAGAAGGGAACTCAAGTCTGTGCCTTAATCACACAAACCCAGTGCCACAAAGACACATGTTAAAGTCAGATCTTTCAAAACCCGAACCTGTGCCGACAAAAGGAAGGAAGAGGTGTGGCTGTATGGATTGGTCATGCGTGGAATGTTTAACCCTGAAAGCCCGTCGCCTGCCAGGCACCAGAACACACGGGAAAGAGGGGATTGGGTCCTTTCCTGTGGAGCTTGCAGAGAAGCAGGGAGAGCAGAGACAGGCTTTGACCAAATAGTTCCCCAAACAGAACACAGTTCAAAGATCACAGCAGAGTCTGCGTGGAATGGGGCTTGCTCAGAGCAGTCCCATTCACGTTTCAACACAGAGCCTGTGGCTCAGACCTCCCCAGAGCTCCTGTCAGAAGCTGAGCTGGGACTGTTGAGACAGTTAGTCAAGCAGAAGGGCATTCAGAGGTTCTTCCGTTTCTCTGCGTTTCAGTTGCAGTGTCTTTGGCCAACTGAGTCTAGACAAGCCAAGATGAGGGCTTCACTGGAAAGGACAAAAAGCTTTGTGAGCCTGGTGGGCCAGGGAAGGTGGGAGGCCCTGGGGTGTCTTGGCTGTCTAGAACTTGCTAGAACAGGACTGGAGTAGCTAAGGCAAGGGTGCTAACAAGGCTGGTGGGCAGAGCTGCTGGAGGCCCAACATTAGGCCAAGATCACCCTTGCACTGGAGCGTGAATCTGGCTCTTCTCTGGACTAGCAGAACAGCCACCAACACATTTGTAGACAACGGTAAGGCTTGTCTTTAACCCCTGTGTTCCTTGTTGTTGACTGTTCACATCTTTCTCTGCCCAAGCCAAGCCAGTCCGGAAGAAATCTGACTCTAATACCCTGTCTGTACACATAGCTCACACCCCCTTGTGGAAAACACTACACTTGCATCCGTCTGCATCCCTGGGGGAAAAGTGCATATCACAGCGCACGCTCAATTAACTTCTCAGTCCAGCCAAGGTGCTGTATGTCTCTACAGTCGATATTTGTATCTCTGAGCCAAAGTTCTCCCTTCAGCCCCAGCCCAGAAGACTGATTTTCTGTTTATATCAATGGAATAACTCAACCTATGATGGCACCCCACTTCACATCCACACCTGGCCCACCTCTGTTCTCTCCAGCTCCATCTAGGGCACTGGCATCACAAACCGTCTGCCCCAACGCTTCCACAGCCAGCCTGCCACTTGGACCTGTTTGTCCCATCCCCCCACCAAATCCATTTTGGACCTCCTTGCCTCCCTCCATGTCCACTGTGGCCTCGATCACCACAGCTCTCACCAGAGCAGGCACAGGATCGTCCACACATACTCCTCGCCTCCCAGTCACTCTCCACAAGGCAGCAGGGATCAGGCTGGGTCAAGGTCAGAGAGCTGATGCAAGGAGGAGAAAGCAAGACACGGGGAGCTACAGTCAGGGTGACCAGGGTCAGGGGCATGGTAGAGAGGACCCCAAGAGTGGAGAGCCCAAAGACTCATGTAGACCACCTCCCCAGGATCTGTGGTGAAGGGGTGTGCAGGAAAGGAAGTCCGGGGGGAGGTTGGGGCTCAGCGGTGACGTGGATGGAGGCGCTACTAGGAAGGTTACGGAAGTCAGGAGAAAGGTCATCTCTGGGATCAGATCAACTCAGTGCTCCTGAGCTAGAGGACGGTCTCTTCACACGACACCTTATCTCCACCGATCTCTTGTGCATGAAGGGATACAATTTACGTGTGTGCGTTCAGGGGCCCTTGGCCTCTGAGTACCCTGCCTCTCATAAAATGCCTCTCCTTGCCTCTTCCACTCACTGTATCGTTCCTAGACTCACTCATCTCCCAGATCGATAGAAAGACAAGTGTCCATCCCTGTATCCAAACAACCCAGACCCTCATTTAAGATGCACTTCAAATAACACGTGGCCCATGAGTTCATCCCTGACCAGCAACGACAGCAATCCTCGGGGGAGGAGCCCCCTGCCAGCATAGAAGGGGCTTTCCCTGAACATCCTTCCTCACACTCCATGCTCCCACAGCTCTTTACCAGTCTCTTTTGCAGCTTGTGTCACATGCACTTGGCTTTAATGTCATTTGCTTGACCACAGATTATAAACCGCCAAGGACAGGCTGTAAGAATGTTCTCTCTTCGCTCTTTATCTCTCTTTCTTGTCCTCTCTCTCTCTCCCTAGCCTGATACAAGTCTGGGAACTCAGGGCTCCATACATGTCTGATGATCATGAGAAGACACATCACATGGGCAAAAGAGCCAGTGTGGGGGCTGGGCAGGTAGAGGGCACCTCCCCCATACAGCCCCTCACCAGGAGCAGGTTGCTTCCAACTCTGCGGAGCAGATAGAGAGAATCCCCGTGTGGCGAAGGCTGGGAGTGGACAGCCAGGATCTGTGTCCTGTCCCTCTAGTGAAACAACACCCCCGAGAAGCCCTCAAGCCAAGGGCACCACGGGGACAAGACAGCAAATGAAGATGACACTCTGCTACTGACTTATGACCTTCTTTCACATGAGTGAATGCTGCCAAAAATATCGCGGTGACCCCCAGACCTCACGCCTCTGTGCTCGCTGGTGGTGGGAGGGCGGCAGCTCTGTTCGAGGCCCACAGGGAAGAAGTCTCGGCTGTGGAGACTGCGCGTACTCGTCGTCACTGCTGGCCAGCCCGTCTGTTCCCGCTGCTGCTGCCCAGCCACCCACAGCCCGCCATATGCCCCCAGCAGTCCCCTCGGGCATTATGAAGATGCTGCTTCTGCTGCACAGCTGGGAAGCAGGCCCACAGTGCAGTGGTACAGTGTGTCCCCAACCCCAGGCAGGGACATTGGCCAAATGTCCTTCTACATTTTTAATATTTCTGGACTCCTTCCAGCTCTTTCCATCCTCACCACCACTGCCTTTCTCCACTGAGGCAGACCCAAGCTCCCTGCTGCTTCTTTGCTCCCCTCCAAGCCAAGCACAGAAGGGCATTCCCTGCTTCTCCTAAGCCCAGAGGGAGCGCTGGTTCTGCAACAGTTCGTTCCTTCTCTGCCCCTGCTGCTCTCTGCTTGAACCTTCACCCTGCCATGTGCTCTCATCACCACGTGCCCGCTGCTTCATCTCATCCCAGGTTCTCCAAGTGCACTGCATCCTTTGATCTGCCTCTCTTCATCCCTTCTCTACCTCCCTCTACCCCTCCTCTCCTCCCCCTCCTCTCTCATCTAAGCTCTCCTTGACTCCAAGTCACCGTTAACTGTGTAATGCTCTTTCATCTCTAAGACAGACCAGACAAGCTCCATCACGTCTTGCCTTCAGAATCCTCACCGTCCAATGTATAGCTACTGGGCAGACAGTTCAGTCAGTAGAGCAAGGATCCTCCTCGCAAGCGTGAGGCCCTACGTTCAGAACTCTGACAAAGCTAGGTGTGGTGGTGTGTGCTTGTGATCCCAGCACTGGAGGAAGCCAAGACAGGAGGGTCCCTGGATCTTGCTGGCCAGCCAGGCTAGCCTACTTGGCGAGTCCTAGACCCAATAAGGAGCTCTATCTTAAGAAAGGACAGCGACAGAGGAGTGACACCAAGGTCATCCTCGGGCCTCCATGTGCACGAGCACCAGCACACACGTAATCACACACACACACTAATTCGGCTCTTTTCTGGCCCTATCTAGACTGTCGCCTCTTTGTAAGATTACTGTTTCATTCATCCTCAGGATCTAGCAGCTGAACCTTTTGTCATGTGAACGAAGGCACACGCACTAAAGTGATGTGTCTTTAGGAGGAAGTGGCATTGGGGGATCCATCCAAGCCCCCTGTTTACCGCCACCCACACGGTCAGGAGGAGGACTGGCGCTGCCCACGTGACTCAGCCATGTCTCCACCACCTGTTCCACGTATAGTATTTCATCGCATCAGCAAATAGGGAGAAAAGAGAAAACACTCATTGATTTGTAGGCGTGGAATGGAAAAGAATGTACTTGCTACTAGGGCGTGCTCACCATGTGCCTTGCCTTGTACATAGAAGTATTCAATAAAATTAGAAAAAATGAAATTATATAACTAAAAGATTGTCTATTCATCTTCCCATTGAATCAACATGTCTTGAGTCAATTCTGAGGCTGTTCCCACAGAACCCTCCCTGGACACTTGTAGCCCACAGTTTCAGAGCAGATCTCAAATCTACCCCACGTGTCTGTCTCTTAGGAAAAGGGAGATGTAAGTGACCCAGCCAGTGAAACATGGTGCAGAAAGTAAACCTGCTCCTTGGGGACAGACCCAGACCCCCGCCGCCGTGGGGTGTGTGTGTGTGTGTGTGTTGTGTTTGTATGGGGGGACAGCTTAGCCCCACCCACTCACCAAGGGACAGCAGGTAGCAGGGGCTGACGGGCCTCAGCGAGTCTGTTGCTCTGCCATCCCTTTCTGTAGCTGGCCCAGCCCACCCGCAGCCTCCAAGGAACTGTGACGCTCCGGGCAGGCAATGCAAACCATGTCAAGCACATTTCTCACATCCGTGTGATCAAGGCCACTGAGTTGTGACTGTGAGAAAATGCACCTGGAGGGTATTTAGCAGTGAGTGAGCTGCTTTGCAAGAGGCCTGGCAAAAGGAGAAGCAGGAGCTGAGTGCCCCCTGCAGTGTGGTGATGTCACTGTAGCCTTCCGGAGCTCCTGTCCCCACCACCTCAGGGCCTCTGTCTCTTTCTCACAGAAGAGAGTGGGAGAAGACTCCACGCCCAGGACACCAGGGAGAAATTCTCTTGAGGGCAACATTCATTACTTCAAAGGAAGATAGTGCGAGTAAGTAAATACCCCTACATTTCATGACACAGGGACAAGGTTCTGGAGTCTGGGAAGCGTAGGGGCTGGCCACCATCTTGGACCTTGTGAGTGGCTGTGCCAAGTTTGAAAGCACGACTGGGGTCAAATCACCTGTAAACAGTGCTGACCTGGCAGCACGCACCTCTGTGTTTGAGGTGAGGGGACAAGGAGGAGGAAGAGGCCCAGTGACCCTGCTGCTGTAGTCACCCCCGTGCCAGCCCGTGCCAAGGACCTCACAGACACTGCGCCTCTGCCTCAAAAGCAGACCACCAAAAAGCCACGCACCATCATCACCATTTTAGACAAGAAATGGCATTCAGAAGATGGAAAGCTCCCAAATCCACATGGGGAATGAATAGCAAAGGCACACACAGAGAACCACCTCTACGACCCATTCTCATCAGAGCTCCTACCCAGCCCACCCTGTCTCCTTGGAGAGGAAGGAGTGGGGCAAAGATGCTGCCCAGAGGCGAGAAGGAGGCATGTCTGAGAGCCACTGAGGGACACAGACTTCGAGCAGGCCTCAGATACATGGAGTCAGAGAGAACTCGCAGTCAAGAGCTGCAAATCCCAGCTCCTCTGCTTCCGGTGCAGCTGATGCAGGAGCCTCGGCACCTTTCCAGGCCTTTGTTTTCTTGGCTGTGTAATGGCTGTGTGGTTGGGCAATCCAGCCCCACCTCACAGTGCTGGGAAACCTGAGACAGAAAAAGCCAGGGGATCTGCTACTAAGTGCCCAGTGAACACATGGCCTCACCTGAGTCCCTGCCAGACCCTATTCCTGCCCAGACCCTGTGTGCAGATGCTGGGCCTGAGGGTGAAAAACACCCTGACCAGCCTTGCAGCAGCTCCGTGATCCCACACAGGGTGAGCAGCCACACTGGGCTGGCTGAGCATCGTGGCAAACAGATGCAGTGCCAGGGAAGGGTGTGGAGGGATTCTGTGGGGTCAGATCTAATGTTCAACACAGCATGCCCCCCTCCCCAAACTTGGCCAGCACCTTCTAACTCCGGGAAGCACATGCTGGAGGGAAGGGTATGACGTCATTCTAGAACCTTGGCAGTCTTGGCTCTGGCTTTCAGGAGCAGCCCGGAAAAGCTAAGATTTGTAACTGTCTCTTATGCCTTCTTCACTACATGGAAATCAGACACCCAGCAGGTAATTTTTTAAAAGAGTATTGTAGACAGTCACAACCAGTAGGAGCCGCTGACATAGGCACAGCCATGTCTCCCTCCAGTTGAACCACAGAGATCGGAGTGGGGCACAGTTCCTCCTTAATTCCTCCTCTTGGACTGTGTGCATGGGCCTGACCTTGTGCAGAAGACAGTACGTGCAGAACAGTTTGCAGCCGCCTCATTCCTACATCGTCTGACCTTGTCCCAGCCATATCCATGCTTTTTCTATATTTGGTAAAAGAAAGTTGTTGTCAAAGTTTTTCTGAGCATGTATAAAATAAACCAAGGCTGGTTGGTAGTGTTGCAGTGTCTCATCAGAGCCTGCACACCACCGGATCCCAGACTTCACTCTATTCTTTGTGTCTGTCTTATTTGCTTTCTAATCTTCAAGTTGCCCCAGCGGGCCAAAGCTGCGCTGGTCAGGGGCAAGTATGTCCACGTATTCTATCACAACAGAGGGTTTATGAGCCACATGTCTCACTAATGATCCAGTGCTTTCTCTCACATCCACTTGGATTCTCTCACTGACAGATTTAGGAAGCCGGCTCCCCGCAGGCTTTGGAAGTGAGTGGAAGAGGAAGACCAGTGTCTGAGTGTGCACTGGCTTAACATGACCAGCATAACAGCGTGAGGAAACAGACCAACATAAGCATGCATATGCACACGCACACACACACAAAACCTGAAAGTGTTGGGTTCTAATGACTCAGCCACGGGCCTCTGTCCCATGTCTACACTCCTGATAAGTCAAGGAAAATGGAACTTCATTTGGATAAACGTCAAGTCATGAAGTTTGATGCAAAAAGCCACCCACAGAAGAAGGGAACCATAGAATGGCTCACAGGACAACCTGCAAAATGAAGCTCTGCGCATGCCCACTGGAGAGCTGGTTCATTATCACAGGGACAGCACAGCTGGTTCCCCGAATGCCTTCACATCATGCCGGAGTGGCTGGCACATAGTAAGGGCTTGATCTCTATTTGAGCGAAGCAAGAGGGAGGGAAGCAGACAAGGAAGGAAGGGAAGAGAATGAAAGGAGAGATGGGAGGCTCTAATCACACACTCATTCGTGTGTTCAGAAAACCCTGTGCTCTGAAGTCCTGAATCCCTTCTACTTGTTAAGCTGCTGGGCTCTAGCCAAGGCCTCCTGAGCCCGCATGTGATCCCAGCTTCTGTAACTAAACACCTGAGTGTCCCATGGGGGATGGAATCCAAAAGCCAGCCAGGAGAGAGCCTGTGGCTTCTGCCTGTTCCCCACCTTCCTGCTGGCCAGGCTGCTTGGCAGGTGGTCCTGGGTCCCCACAGCCCCATCCCTCTGTTTTCTCTGCTGGGCTGGGCCCAGTCTGCATCCTTGGCTGATTTGCACATTTGGTCTGGTCTGTAGGGACTCCTTAAACCAGAGTTTATTTAGTTTCTCCAGTGGGTGCATTCTGCTCTCCTTATCCCAATCCTAAGCCAGCAGGTGTTCCCCCAGCTCTGGCTCTTTCACCCCCATCCAAGCCAGCCCAACTCCTCTCCCCACAGCTTCCCACAGCAGAAATGAAGTGTCATCCTAGGCCAAGGTCAGCCCCAAAGAACTCACAGGGTCTTCACATAGTTAATTTCCTGTCAAAGCCTGCTGTTTTCATTTTGCTCTGGCCAAGCCCTCTCCTTGCCAAGCATCTTGGGGTAGCTATGGGTTTGTTATCAGCACACAACTAGGATTCAGAGCCAGGCCTCTAGCTGATGAGAGTCAAAATTATTCTCTCTCATGCACGCATGGAGGACCACAATGGGGAAAAGCAAAAATGGAAACATTTTGTAGTCTGTAATGTCATGATCCTCAGAGCCTGCTCAGCAGGATCCTCACCTGAAGAGTCTCTTGAAGTTTCGTTCCACACACAAACCCTTCTTACACAAAGCATGGGGTGGTCCCTAGTCCTTGTTACCACCGCTCCTGAAGTCCCTGGGAGAACCGTCAAAGGATTCAGTCACATTAATGACTACCCAGTGCAGACAGAAGGTGCCTAAAGAATGGTGTCACTGTCAACTGGTCATCTTTGCTTCTGCCCTGGGCCCGGGCAGAAGTTGTGGTTCTGGAAGGGAAGAGGTACCTCGTCAGCATCACTCTCTGGCTTCGTTCCCAGCTGCAGATGAAGAAACAGGCTCGGGCATATTCCGTCATTTGATCCTGCGGGGGAGCACAGCCAGGAGCCATTACCTGCTTGTCTGCTTTCTTTGTGGAGGGTGTGTGTGAAGTACATTGCGTATGTATATGTGTGAGGTACGTGTGCATGTGTATATGTGTGAGGCACATGTGTGTGTGTGAGGTACATGTGTATGTGTGAGGTACGTGTGTGTATGTGAGGTATATGTGTGTGTGTGTGAGGTACATGTGTATGTGTGAGGTACGTGTGTGTATGAGGTATATGTGTGTATGTATGTGAGGTACATGTGTGTATGTGTGAGGTACGTGTGTAAGGTACATGTGTGTATGTGTGAGGTACATGTGTGTGTATGCATGAATTACATGTGTGTGTGAGGTATGTGTGTGTGTGAGGCACATGAGTGTGTGAGGTACGTGTGTGTGAGGTACATGTGTATGTAAGTGTGAGGTACATGTGTGTGTATGTGTGAGGTACATGTGCATGAGGTGTGTGTATATGAGGTACATGGTATGGTGCACACACGTGTACAGATGCATGTGCATGTGAAGAGTAGAGTACACACTCGGGCGTCACTCCTCAGGAACGCTGCCCACCCCTTTTTGAGACAGAGTCTCTTGTTGGTGTGCAGCGTGTGAATCAGGCTAGACTAGCTGGCCAGTGGGCCCCGCCCTGGGGACCCTCCTGTCTGCGTCTCCTCAGTGCTGGGATTTCAGATGCCCCCATGCACTTGACATGACACTGGAGTCAAACTCACATCCTCACAACGGCCGAATGAGCCGTCTCCCCAGCTGCCCTTGTCTGCTGTGATCCCGGAGTTTCTTCACCGCACGATTTCAGCAATGGACAGGTTACTCCTGGCCTGGGTCAGTCAGCATCGCTGGCTCTGACAGCTCTGCAGGTGGTTCTCATTGCTCAGTAGTGTCCTCAAGGGGCCCTTGCTGGAGAAGGATACAGTCTTTGAAGGGGATAGCTGACTGATGGACTGGGCTGTGGCACAAGGGGTCTGGGGAACTGAGTGGCATGATAAAAATCACTGGGGGAGTTGGGCAGGTCACAGATCCAGTCTGTGACCCACAGCATCTTCAAGTGGAAGACGACAGGCTAGCGGGTCAAACCTCCAGCACACACTGCAACGTCCCTCAGCACATGGCAGACTCAGCTGGTCATGAGCAAAAGCCTACTGCAAGAAGGTGTCTGGGAGCTGCTGTAACAGAAGGCACAGGAGGCGCTCAGCTCGCTCTGAAGCATTCCTTCCTCCTTGCCACCAGGCAGGAAGGGGTCGGAGGGGCGGTGCATGCTTTCTCCGCAGCCGTGGCCTTCAGGGCCCCTCACTCCTGTTGGTAACTAGAGCAGCAGAAGCAGGTGCCTTGGAGTAAGAAACCTGTCTTTGCACGCTGACCTCACTGCTCTCAGAAGGCTGATGGGGCGCACGAAGATGGAGCTCTCAGAACTGCAGTTTCCTCACCTGTTGGCTGGGGCAGGAACATCTGGATGCAGAGCTCGTGGGAAAGGTGAATGAAGCGTGTGGACTGCATCTGCACCCTCAGGTGCTCAGCCATCCATCATTACTCCTGTTCTTACCTCTGCATCTCTGTACGTAGTGCAGGACCCGCCCATCACTCTCCAGCCAGTGTTACCTCCCCTCCATGCCACCTCACCTCCATGTTCCAGCAGTGACCACTCGCTGTCTTCCCAGAAGTCAGAAAGCTCACCCCACAGACATGTTGTCCTTCCCATATTCACAGGGTTTTCCTGTTTGCACTGGGACCTCTCGGACTTGTTGGAAGCAGATTGAGAAAGACATGCCGACCGATTCTCCTCTCCCTTCCATTCTTTAGTATTGACCAAGCCCACTGTGGACCACGTACAACGCAGCCTCGCAGCCCCTGACCTAAGGTAGTTTGAAGCCCCGTTAGAGGATAGCTCCGGCCTTGTCTCGGGGCTTTTCCCAAACTACACGACGTAGGCTCGCCCTGAACCTGTCCTTCATCCTCTTAGTACCTGTTCCCATGGCAACCTGTCCTTTTCCTGGTGAAAATGCATCTCACTTCTCTGCTAATCTGGCTTCCCCACCAGCAACATGCCACAGGGGGGTCAGAACTCATGTCCCCTCCCTCCCTGCTCCTCCTCAGCTCTCACAGCACCCGGCACAGAGCAGACACAGAGGTCCTGAGGTAAGCTGCTGATGGAGGTTCTAGGGAAATGTGGCGGACCTGACAGCTGCCTATCTTCCCCGGAGCCAAAGAAACTCCCTAGTGTATTTTTGGATACTTTCTCTGGTGGGTCCTCATCTCCCACCAGTTTTAAAGAAGGAAAGGAAAATTCATTTCTTCTCATGTGATTTCTCTGTAGCTTGTGTTTGTCAGACTACCCCTTATGACAAAAGGCAGCTAGAGGAAAGAATGGGGATCCGTAAGTTCCTTCACTAAAGGTAGACCGGGACGCTCTCACCACTGCTGACCCACCACCATCATTCGCCTCATGGGTTGAGGGCAGCCCACAAAGGGACCAGCTGCTACCCACTGGCATCACCTATGTGCTGTGACTAGCAGGGCTGGCAGGCATTATCAGGACCTAAGGGAGTAGGAACAGCACTGTGCAGGAGCAATAGCTCAGATCCCCTCTTGGCAACTGTGTGACCTTTGGAAAAAGACTCACTGGCACCTCAGGCCTAAATAAGGCAATACTACCTGCCCCAGAGAGTGCTGTGACCTCAGAGGAGACAGTAAACACAGTCGCAAAGTAGAACAAACAAGTCAGGATAGAGCTGTGGTGGTTTGAATGTAAATGGCCCCTTAGCCTCAGGGATTTTTGATCAAGCTTCCTACTTGGTCTCTAGCAGGTGGAGGCCTGATGGAGGAGGTGTGTCACTAGGAGTGGATTTTGAGTCCAGCCTTAAAGGGTGTCCTGGACACACTTGAGCTCTGGAAACTCTCTTTGTGTCTCTACTGTGGATATGTGATGAGATGAGCCAGCTTCTTCCACCATGATGGACCTTCCCGGGAATCTGTCACCTGAAATAAACCCTTTCCTCCCCTAAGCTGCTTCTGGTCGGGTGTTTGTCCCAGCAACAAGAAAGTAACTGAAACAATACCAATATCTCTATTTCAGTGGAATTTAAAAAGAAGGAAGGGAACTTTGCAGATAATGAAGGCATATATAAGGCCAGAGACAATACCCCGACAGCCTTCATCAAAGCTTCCTAACATCTAATGCTTGTAAATTCCTCTGTCCAATGCAGAAATCCAGCTACAGACAAGGACCATGTCCTCCCACAACATGTGCAATCAGATAATTTTCACCACAATTATAAACCAAAGTAATAGAAGCATCTTCTGCAAAAGCGCACTCACTCAGCCACGCCTCCATAGTCACGTCTCTCCCTAACTCTTCGTCCTCTATGCCCCGAACACACACATCACGAGGAATGTTCTCTCTGCCGTATCCCAAAAGACTCAGCAAGGAGAATGGAAACACAGAGAGAAAGACTTTGTTGTTACATGAAACTGGGGTCAAAATCCAGCTTGGCCACTTCATAAACTGGGACCTGGGATAAGCTGTTTTGTGTCTTTAAACATCACTTTTCTTATCTGTAAAACAAGGATCAAGAGGCCTGTCTTCAGGATTTGGGGTATAAGAAGTTCCCTGCACGAGGGCTGGTATGTCAGGGTGCCCAGGGCACGACTATTCCTGGTGCTGATTTTCCAGGAGAAACGCTTTGGTGCTCCTGGTCCCATGCCATGCTGCAGTTATCCCTGGACAACATCTCTGAGGAGGCCTCCCCAGGCCTGTTCTGCAATCAGGCCAATTTGGTTATTTTTGAAGAAGCTTTGTATCCAGGAAACTCACATCTGTTATATTTAACAGCCTTCCCATTGAACGTGGCAAGGCACCTGGTAGTCCAGGCAAGTTCTAGTTTCTTAGCGCAGACCCAAAGGAGACACGGTAGAGACTCATCACCGTTTGTTGAGTCCTGTAACTGTGCTCCAAGAGCAGCTACAGAGGAGCAGGGAGAGTGCTACCGATGCCGACCACCCTGCCAGAAACTCTGTGTGAGTCCTTCCCATCCTTTTATTTTTTTCTGTCCCCCCCCCATTTTCCATTGAGGAATCTGCCAAAGGCCAAAGCACTGGTCAAGGACAAGGGCCTGGGCAGCCAGACAGGGCTGGTCCCACAGCAGTGCCCTGGCCACACTCCAATAGCGTGTGCCAGGCACAAAGAGGAAGGTGAGAGGAAGACTCACGGCTCTGCCCACCAGAAGCGGAGGGTCTCCCTGGAGCTGGACAAAAGACACACAAGTGAGAGCCACACCTAGCAACTCAAGAGAATGTGCAGGCAGAGGCCTGCAGGGTGAGGGATGACCCCAAACAGAGCCCATGTGCCAAGGAGCACAGCTGGGGACAGGGTGAAGGAAGAATTCATGATTTTGGAGCACAGGAGCATGGGGTGCAAGACAACGTAGGCTGAGGTTGTGTCCCGGGTGGAGACACCCACCTAGTGACATGCACAGAGGTGGGCAGAAAAATCCACCAGGGGAAAAAAATCAGGTCGCAGAGCAAACGAAGCCCATTCTCTGGCTAGAGAAGACGTCTAAGAATAAATGAGACATGAGTGGCTATTTCTCCAAGAGATTCTGAATACTGTCCCAGTTCCCAAAATAAACATAAACCAAAAATGAAATTAAATAACGTTCTTGAGCTCCGTAGAAAGGAGCAGCAATTATTATTATTTTTTTGTTCTAAGAACAGGAAAGAAAAATTAACTGGGAAGAGCAAGACACAACCCCTGTTATTGACAACCTGAGAATGCTGACCTCTGGATGCAAATTCCGCCCCATTGCCAAGAACGGTCTTGTCTCATGTCTCCAACCAGGCAGGCTGGTTGGACAATCCTCATCTCTCCCCTACAAAAAGCCCAGGCACAGAGCAGACCTAGGGCTTGAACTGCCCCCTCACCCCTGGCATCACAAGCAAAAACAAAAGTTTCTCAATGAACAAGTCAGGGATGGAGTCTTATCATAGTCATATTTACATTGCTGGGCTGAGCCTCCAAACCAGACACAGTTTATGGGAGGAAATGGATTGATTTTTTTCAGGCTTACAGGTCCAGGGGAAGTTCCATAATGGTGGAAGAAGTTGGCCCCCTTTCACTGATCCACCATCAGCACCACAAAACAAAACAAAAAAAACCCTGGCAGCCAAACAGCAGCAACCCAGGAGGAGCTCAAGCACTCTGCACACCTCACACTGTAAGTCAGACCCGCCCCCAACGACACCTTAGGACTAAACCCCAAGACCCCCCCCACCCCCTGTGACATCTCCTCCAGCTAGGTGGCTGGAGACAAGCGTTTTAATTAAAACACTTGAGTCAGTTTGACCAGACAGGGCCAATGACCAAATGGGTGCAATAGTGGCGTGTCTGCTCTTGGGGAAACCAACTGCTCCCTAATTGGACTGAAGGCCTACTCTATGGAAGGGAATACATGCCTGGTACTGAAAAAAACTAATCAAAAGTCTATGGCAGGGGAGGTCATGAGCCTTAGGGGTATAAAGCCTGCTCTTGTCTGGCTAAATGTATAGATTATTCCCACCAAATTGCCCTGAAGCACTACACTTAAAGTTCATATTCACATATTAATGCTACTCTCACTTCTGGTTAGAGAAGCTTCTCTTTTCAGATGGCAATGACTCCTGGGATGATCCAAAAGACAACATAGTGCTGAGAAGGGACAGAGGAGTGCCCAGCACTGAAACATCTCTGTCACATCCACCAAGGCTCAGGGCCCATTGCGGAAGAGGGGGTGGAAAGAATGTAAGAGCCAAAGGAAGGGTATGACTCCTTACAATGCAACTATCCAGACAGAAATTGACCTCGACTGAACGGGTGCAATAGTGGCATGTCTACTCTTGGGGTAACCAACTGCTCCATAATTGGACTGAAGGCCCTGTCTACAGGAGGGAATACATACCTGGTACTGAAAAACCTAAGCAAAAGTCTAGGGTAGGTAAGGTCGTGAGCTTTAGGGGTATAAAGCCTGCTCTTGTCTGACTAAATGTATATACTATTCCCACCAAGCTGCCCTGAAAATACTACACTTAATGCTCATATTCGCATATTAATGCTACTCTCACTTCTGGTTAGAGAAGCTTCTCTTTTCAGATGGCGATGACCACTGGGATGACCCAAAAGGCAACATAGTGCTGAGAAGAAGGGATGGAGGAGTGCCCAGCACTGAAACACCTCTGTCACACCCTCCAAGGCTCAGGGACCATTGCGGAAGAGGGGGTGGATAGAATGGAAGAGCCAAAGGAAGGGTACGACTCCTTACAATGCAACTGCCCAGACAGAAATTGGCCTCGATATCCATGACCTTGCTGTGCCTAGCAATACCTTCGCAAGACCCTCATAATAGAAGTAAAAGATGATGACATCAAATTAAAAGAGAGACTAATGGAGAGAGGGAGGGGATATGATGGAGAGTGGAGTTCTAAAGGGGAATGGGGGGAGGGGAGGGAAATACCATGCACTTTTTGTATGTAAGTATAGAAGTTGTCAATAAAAAAATAATTATTAAAAAAAATTGGCCTTGATATCCATGACCTTGCAGTGCCTAGCAATACCTTCACAAGACCCTCATAATAGGAGAAAAAGATGATGACATCAAATTAAAAGAGAGACCAATGGAGAGAGGGAGGGGATATGATGGAGAGTGGAGTTCTGAAGGGGAATGGGGGGAGGGAAATATCATGGTTTATTGTCTGTAAGTATCGAAGTTGTCAATAAAAAAAACACTCGAGTCTATTGGGGGACATATATTCAAACTACCATAGTTTCAACAGAGTCTGACCACTGGGGTAGGAGAGGGTAGTGTTTGCTCCTGTCAACTGAGGAAAGGAGAGGAGGAAGGTTGACTGTGCTCCTTTCAAAATCATTGTATTTCCACTTGGGCACATGACCACCCAAATAAGACTACATTTCCCAGACACCATTGCAGCCACATGTGGCCAGGTTACCAAATTACAGCCAATGGGATATAACTAAAAACCAACACAGACAACCTCAAAGGCCATTCTCAAAGGCCAACCTTCCCCGCCCCCTTGTTTTTATTTTCTGGGAAAGAATATGGCTGATGCTGAAATAGCCATATGGGATCCCAATATGCGAGTCATGCACACAGGAGAAAGGTGGGGGCTCTATTATCTGCGAGGTGGCCAGATGAACTCATTCCCTGTAATAAAGACGCTTTCTCAATGGCACTAAAGACCCATTCCAAAAGTTCAGGGCTTTCTCAACTGCCCAGAATCATCAAGCCAACTAATTCTCACTGCGAGTCTGCCATGTATTTAGTTTTCTAGGAGTATCTTCATCCCACTCCCAACTCCTTCCTGAGAGCTGTGACCCACGACACTGCAGAAAAATCAGTAACAGCAGGACAGAACACAGCAAGGGGTATACAGCGCGGAGACATGAAAAGAAATATGAAAGGCTTTTCAAAGGTTGTGAAAGAAGCGAAAGAAAGCCCATACTGGAGTGCAGATGGCACTCTAAGCTGAAAGGAACCCACCAAACTTGTGCTGGGTGCCAAGAGGGTGAGGCAGCAGGGTCAGGGGTCTGGGGACACAGGCTACTCATGTCTATTCCCCCAGGAGAGAGAGCGCTATAAGGAAAGCACTGGAGTGGACCCACTTGCTGGAGGCATTGCCCAGAGCAGGTTCTGGCCTGAGCCATGGTCATGAGTCTTCACGCCAGTGTTTCAAGATGCAGCCACAGGGACAGACAGAGAAGAAAGAGGTGACTCCGAGACGCAGGGGTGTAGCCCTGAGGCAGGAGGCCACATCGGGGTGGGGGAGGGAGGTGGAGTGTCTGGAGGAAAAGACAGTCTAGACCCCCGCCACCATGGGAGGGGGACGAGTGAGTGTGGCTTATTTCAAATGACAGGATGACAGTGGTGACATTATGAGGAGACAGGCAGAAAAGTACAAGCCAATATTTAGAAAATGGCAACTGTCTCTTTGCTGACGAATCCTCCTGGAAGCTGCCCAAGGCAGGGCCATGTCCCACCTGAGGCTGACATAAACTCAGCATCCCCACATGTCTTCCTGCTTCCTCCTTGTCCTGTTGGACTGGGGACATCCTCTGTCAGATGTCACAGGAGGACTAAATGTGGTCCTGCACTTCGCTCAGCATCACAACACACAAGACAGAGAGGTGCAGAAGCATGAGCGTACTCATCACCCCAGGTAGGCTCTGGCTGAAGACCACGGCCCACCTGCCCAAGGAGAGCAAGGAGGCCAAGGGGAAACCCATGACTACCCTCACATTGGAAGCCAGCCGCTCAGAGACCCTGCAGGGAGCGCTGCCTGCAGCTAATCGCAAAACACCATGTCTCCCAACACCGTTCACCTCTCCCAATTGTGAGCTCCTTCTTGGAGCTGAGAAGCTGGCTAGGTTGCAAGTATTTACTTTGCCTGCTCCCTGGCATCCCCTGGAAGATGTTCGGAGCAGAAAGGAGGGGCAGCAGAAAGCTTGGACCATGTATGTGATGGCTAACACACGTAACAGAATAGCCAAGAAACACTAGTGCTGTAACGTGTAACGAACATGTAACATGCAAAGAGAAAACAGTTACGATAAGCAGGGCCTCAGAAGCCCATGGGCTCAGGGTCTCGTTTCTCCCCTTAAGGATTGCGAGGGTGGCCCGGGATGGAGGCAGCACGCAGCCCTTGGAATACATCTACACAGGCTCTCATTGCTACAGAGCCCCCTTCCAGTGTCAGTCTGACCCCAGGACTGGGTGGGAAGGAGATGAGTATGCACTCGTGTCCACCCAGCCAAAGCAGAGGGGAAAGAGCACCCTGTAACTCTACTGAGTCGTCCTGAACAAAGGTTGCTCTGAATGTGAGCTTACAAGGACAATTATCACCCATTACACATGGCGCAGTAACTTTCAGGTTAGCACAAGAATTTGTCAGACGTGAGTCACATGGGAAGTGGGACAGCTGTAACTGTCAGTGACAGGCTGCTGAAAGATGGCTGGTTCCCTAAGCACCTGGTCCCCAGAGTCTGTAACCGAATCTCGTTCTTAAATTAAAATGACAACAACAAACGACAACCAGAAGAGTTTCCACTGCAGAACCTGCAGGCTCACACAAGTTCACCAAGAGGTTTCCAGCTGCCAGTGAGTGAGTGTGGAGGGAAGGATGGGATCTGCGCAGCTGCCCATCACAACATCTGCATGTGACCCTCACAGGCAAGGAGCCCCCATCGGAACCCTCTCTCATCCACCTGCCCACCCCACATCCTTGAGACGGTGAGTTCACTTCTTTGACCCTCCCTTTCCTTATCCAATGGAGATGATGCTGTAACATGCAGTCGCAATCTGTGGAAACCACGTGTGGTGAACTAGCACAGGGTGTGGAAAGCACCAGAGCTCAGCACACACACTTACCCCAACAGCACACATGCTGCACAATGCAGCAGAGACAGCCTGTGGGTTATTCCTTGTATAAAGAAAGGGAAGGGCCACTTGCCTCTGAGCAGGTGGAACCACAGTGCTAATAACTGAGGCTTCCCCAGATGCCCAGGAAATTACACCCCAAAGAAGAGTTTGGGAAAAGAAAATCGAAATTGTTTATCTTTACTGGGTGTCACCTGAGCTGATGGCTTTCTCTTCTAGGTAAGAAAATGCAAGGAACTCTGGTGCTCCAATGCCTTTGAGGAGGCCATCAAATGGGACACATTTTCGAAGTGACCACTCTGAAGCGACTGCTCTGTAATGGCTCTAACAGGGTGCTCAATGGAGGCGGCTTCTCATCTCCCATGAAGAGAAGGAAGCCTGGTCCCGAGCACAGTGCGCTGTGTTGACTGCTCCACACCCCAAGGCTCATAAAAATGCCACAAACAGGCTGAAGTGCAGCTCAGTGGTAGAGGACGTGCTTAGTGTGTGCAAAACACTGAGTCTGATCCCAGAACTGAAAAAAAAAAAAGCTTAGCATCCTGAGTAGAAGCCAGTAGTTAAGGCTGAAACCCTAGAAGAGTATAGGTCTTAAATCCTTGCCTGTGACATGAGAAAGCACCTCAAGTTCTAATTAAACTGAAGCAATTAGCCACCCACAGATCCTTAACGCTGCTTCCCAAGGCCAGGCAATCATCTCTATTAAAGCCCATTTTTAAAGTACGAAGTGAACCCCAAAGCTCCACCAGCACATCGCTCCCACAAATCAATTACCCCTGTAGAAACATCCTGTAAGTACTCTCAGAATGCTGCCTACGGAGGAGAGGGCTTTTATGAAAAGCCTGCAGCAGACAATGAGGTGGCGGCAAGACAGGACAGGGGAGCAGATGTGACCATGTGGATGACAAAATCCAGCCTTGGAGCTGGACCTCTGGTCCCCAGGGCAAAGCGAGTCCAGCTGAAGCCGTGGGTTCCGTAGGCTGGTTACCAAGTTGCCAATGTCACCTTGAGGGAACACAGGAGCAAAGAGGGAACCAGAGGCTGTCATTCTGTGTAATCAGACCACTGGGCCATCTGAGGCTTGTCCTCTCCCAGGTCCCAATCTGTCACCAATGTACCAACATATTTTTCATTTCATTTCATTTCATTTCACAGTGAGTGTAGCCTCCTTGGCTTTCTCCAGCCCAGTCAGGACCCCTGGGACCTAAGGCTCCCATAACAAGGGGGTTTACTGGAAAGGCATTTCCAGACTCCATGGAGTAACAGCTGCACCACAGTCCGTGAGATTAGAATCCAGGCCGGGGCTCCACCATCTATTCATCCCCAGCTAAGCAAAGGCCGTGTGTGTGTGTGTGTGTGTGTGTGTGTGTGTGTGTGCGTGCGTGCGTGTGCATGCGTGCGTGTGTGTGTGCGTGTGTGTGTGTGGAGTTGGGACATCAATTATCAAGTAGACATCAAAAACGTTGGCCTAGAATTGAAGCGATGGCTCAGTAGGTAACAGGACTTTCCATACAAGCACGATGGCCTGAGAGAGGCGGGTTCACTCTGAGTTTGCGTCTTCAGCACCTAAGTAAAGAGTTTGGCATGGCCGTCTATGAATGTAATCCCCGTCCTGTGGGGACTGGAGACCAGAGAATCGCTGGGGCTCACGGGTCAGCTGACCTCACTGAAAATGGCGGCTTTGAGTCCAGTGAGAAACTCTATTAAGGAAACTAGAGAAGAGTAGGAAGAAAGGAAACTTCCTGTTTTCCTCTTGCCTCTGTAGACACACACACATCTACACGTGTGTGCATGTGAGCACACTCACACACACCAACCTGTTGACCTAAGCTAGATATAGTGGCTCAGGCTTGTAATCCCAGTACTCAGGAAGCTGAGACAGGAGGATTTTTGTGAGTTCAAGGCCAGCCTTGGCTACATAGACCCTGTCTCAAAAAAGAAAACCAAAACAGATTTTTTTAAAGTTGATTTAGACTAGTGCTGTCCAAGAGGAATAAAATTTTCCTAGGACCACTATGAAAAAGAAAACCCTATTGTGATAGACTACTCCATTTGACACTGTCAACAATATTATCACCCGGTACAACCAAGGTGAAAGATAACCAAGCGGGCGCTTTGCACTCTGCCTTCACACGTCCTTTTCCTCACACCACGCTGGACTATGCTGACCTAGAGCTATGTGTAAACCTGCACAGGGCGTCAATACTGTGATGCACATTAGGGATTTGCAGATGGACATCGGGTGTTCTCACCAAAGAAAAAGGAAAGTGACAGCAATGGTAAGTGGGGGAGGGGATGCATGTGAATTTGGTTCACTGACGTCATCATGTCTTTATATAGATGAAAACATTACAACGTACCTTTCAGTAAAAAGAATAAAATGAACACATAAAAACTTCCATACCTTAGAACACTTCACTGAAGCGTATCTGAAACATGATCTTATTTTAACTTTACAAAAATCATTGTCCTCGGAAGGCAGAGGTAGGAGGATCGCCGTGAGTTCGAGGCCACCCCAGACTACAGAGTAAATTCCAGGTCAGCCTGGGCTAGAATAAGACCCTACCTTGAAAAAAAACAAAAAATAAAAAATAGATAAAAAAATCATTGTCTATGTGTTCAGACAGACGCAGAAAATGATGGAAGGCACCAAAGAGTAATGGTGACCACCTCTGAGAAGTGCAGGAGCTTTCATTCATTGCTCCCTGTTTTGTATTCTTGTACTTCCCAAGTTTGTTTGTCAGTGAGCAAGACCTGATTGAATGATTGGGGAAGACCATAAGGCTAGTCTTTAGGGGAACAAATCTGTCCCTTGTTTAAAGTTGTCATACCTTTGCTCCTTCTGCACCAGGTAGCCTCTGCCCTACTTCCAGCCAACAGAAGTTATGTCCACCAAGCCCCGCCCCCAGCACTGCGGTACTCACAGCCTATCATCATAATGGCCACCGCGAAGATCTTCTCAATGTCCGTGGACGGAGCGATGTTCCCAAAGCCCACACTGGTGAGGCTGGTCATGGTGAAATACAGCGAGGAGATGTAGACAGAGTTTTTGCTGGGCCCACCTTCCCACTTCCCTGAGCCAGACCCGTTGAACTGGTAAGGCGTGCCAATGTCCATTGCCAGCTGGTACAGCCAGCTGTTGTTGCGGATCGTCTTGGTGTCCTCGTCAAAGATCTCGTAGTCCCCAATACTGTACCAGATGCAGGCCATCCAGTGGGCAGCCAGCCCAAACACACACACCAGCAGGACCAGCACGGCAGCTCCGTACTCGATGTAATGGTCAAGCTTACGGGCCACTCGCCCAAGACGGAGCAACCGGACAACTTTCAAAGAGCTGAACAGGCTGCTGATGCCCTGGAAGGAGAGGAAGCGTCAGGGTCAGAGTCAAAGCCACCGCGCCTTCCCCAGCCTACAGCTGCTGCCATTTCAAGCACAGTATACTTCCATGGCATGCAATCTTATGCAACCCTTCAAGAAATTAAAATTGGAATCCTATTCCAAGGTGTACGGAATGGCGATTTGGACTGGCTTTTCCACATCCATTAAAAAATAACAAAATAGGGCTGGAGAGATGGCTTAGTGGTTAAGGCGTCTGCCTGCAAAGCCTAAGAACGCCTGTTAGATTCTCCAGGTCCCACGTTTAGCCAGACGTAAAGTGACACAAGTGTGCAATTTTGCACATACACACATGTCTGGAGTTTGTTCACAGCGGCTGAGAGGTCTCTGGCACGCCCATTTTCTCTCTCTCTCTCTGTGTCTCTCTCAAATAAAAAAAAATAACAAAATAAACATAACTAAATTGTGCATAGGTAAACATTTAGCTGTGAGCCCCTTGGCCTATCATTAAATATTTTAGAACAACTTTCAAGGGTTGCATAATATTTCATATTGTATATGAAATATTGTCCAGTTGCATCATATCTATTTCATACACATTCCATTGTGCATAAGCATTTGCATATATGTGTTAGGAAATGGTCAGGAAGCAAAAACATAACAGTGGGTACAGCTTCACTGTGTAAAGTTATGGAACCACAGGCAAGTTTTTGTCTTATTTAAACCTGTATATGTGTGTGTGTGATTTATATCATTAACATTATCTTTATTATTAGAAAAAATATTTCAAGATAAAGCTGAAAATTAAACTGAATTAAATAAATGTCTGAGAAGAATGAAGAGCCAAGATTCTGCTCTCTCAGGAGAGAACACCCTGTTGGAGGGTCACATCCCTGTCAGGCCAAGGTCACACAATCACACACCAGCTACCCCATAGCCAACCGAGGACACTGACTGCCAGCCAGAACCTTGGGCTTCACCAAATCCTGCTTCTTCCCGCACCAGCTGCTGTTCTAGGAATGGCAGGCCAGCCTAGTCTCCACGTAGCAGCTCTCTATACGGAACAGGAAGGACGCCAGGGTAGATCCACTAACTCAATGACTATTTACGAGCGTCAGTGACTCTGGGCCCCTTTGTCTCAACATGAGGGTGGTGGGCCAGAGGACGGCTCAGTGTTCTCCAAACACAAACCTCCCTGCTGTCATGTCCAAGGGGAGATGGGGTCAACTAGAGAAGCCAAAGCTTCGCAACGCCCTGCTTCCTGTTCGGAGGAGACTGGAAGATGCACGTGATCAGGATTCCCATTAACGTGTACTCCATTCAAAAACAAATAAACAAGAAAGAGGTGCTCCTTGGAGGAGAGCCCTTGTCCCCCTTTACATAGCAACAAGCCAAGGATGCTGCCCTCACCCCTGGAGTGGGTGCACGGCTTCTCACTATTCTGACAGTTTCTATGCAATGGCGACTCTTGTCCTCTTAAGCCCCCTGGGGTCAAGTGATGTTGGACAAAAGGAGAGGGTCTGGGGATGGAGAGATGGCTTCGTACTTAAGGCATTTGCCTGCCAAGCCAAAGGATCCTGGTTTGATTCTCCAGGACTCACGTAAGCCAGATGCACAAGAGGGCACAAGCGTCTGGAGTTCATTTGCAGTGGCTGGAGGCCCTGGTGCACCCATTCTCTCACTCTCTCTGCCTCTTTCTTTCTTTCAAATAGATAAATAAATAAAATATTTAAAAAAAAAAAACAGATGCACAAAGTGGTTGGTGCATGCCCCTAAAAAAAAAGGACAGGGTCTGGTTATTTTCCCCTCAGTCTGTAGAGGACTCCAGCCACCTGGGCACACTTCTTCCTAGCACATAGCTAAACTATATTTCCAAGCCTCCTTCCATCTGGCTGGGTCGCTGAGACTAGTTCCTAGCAGGACAAAGTGAGATGAAATGTACATCACTGCCAGGCAGGCAGGCGTTGGCTCTTTCCTGGCATGCCTACAGGGAAGCGTGGGCCTCCTGGGCATGTAGTGGGAGGAGCCTGGATCCCTGGAGGACGTATGGGCGCCTCTCCCATGTCAACTTAAAGTATCATGTGACATGAAAAGAAACAGATGCCTAACCAGGTCGCTGAAGCAGTACTCACTTCCCTGTCAAGTCCACAGCCCTCTGTCTCGTGACCCCATCCATCCCTCCACAGAGCACAGGTCTGCAGTGTAGACCACGGCTGAAGCTGTGTCCATAAAGGTGGCAGTCATGAGATTTATTGTCCCTTTTTGGTGGTAGTAGTATGTAGTGGGTTTTTTTGTTTTGTTTTGTTTTTGTTTTTTTGAGGCAGGGTTAGCTAGCTAACCTAGAACTCATTCTGTAGCCCAGGCTGGTCTCAAACTTACAATAATCCCCCTGCTTCAGCCTCCTGAGTGCCAGCATTGTAAGTATAAACCACCGTGTGGCCCTGATTTATTGTCTTTTTAGAAAAACAAACAGGCCAGGGCCCAGGTAAAACCACAGAGGAATTGACGAGGTGAACAAGAGTGCTGCTTCCACAGGAGCCTGATGACCTGCACCAGGGTGATGGAGACGGACACTGAGGAGACTCAAAATGCACCAAAGCAGAAATCCAGAAGCTGCTGAGAGCTCAACACTAAAGAAGACTTAAAACACACCCCCCACCGCTCAGGGAAGTTCACAGAAGAGAGGGTGGAAAGAATGTAAGAGCCACAGGGTGGGAGGGAACATCCAGACACATAGCCCTCCTGACGATGACAGACTGCTGCTCTCACAACGCATAACCCACAACTCCATGGTGAATACCAGCAATCCCACTACAGAGGGCCCTCAGTGGAGTGGGGACAGGGAGGAGGAAAATGATGGCACCAATATATGATATGCCCATATAAACTTTCTACTTAATAAAAACAAAGAAAGGGGCTGGAGCGATGGCTTAGTGGCTAGGGTGCTTGCCTATGAAGCCTAAGGACCCAGGTTCAAGTCCCTAGAACTCACAGGAGACAGACATGGTGGTGTGTGTATCTGGAGTTCATTTGCAGTGGCTAGAGGCCCTGGTTCACTCATTCTCTCTCTCTCTTTTCTCTCTTTCATAATAAATAAAAATAAAATATTTTAAAACAAAGAAAGAAAAAGAAACAGGCCTAGCAATGTAGCTTAAAGAAATATTGCTTGCCTAGCATGTGTGGGGCCCTGGGTTTGATCCCCAGTACAACAGAGGGAACATAAACAAATTTCATAGCCATAAAACTTAGAACAGAAGTGATCGTTTCTTGCTTATTAACGAATGTTACCAGTGAGGGGTCCACCTTTCCTCCCCTGGCCTCCTTTTCCCTTGCATGTCCTGTTCTCAGCCTTGTCATGCAGAAAGGGTGAGACGGCCCCTCATATCGAGGTGCAGTCAACCGATGGGGGGAGTGGACATCCTCTCTCCCCAGGGTGTCTGCATTCCAACCAGCAAGGGCGGCACCCAAGAGTACAATGTGAGGCAACCGAAGCCTTGATGGAGATATTTTGGGAGGCAAAGGAGCCTTCAGGATGACTCAGACCTCCAACCCCAGTGAGCAGCCACCCACACTGCAGCTCTGCAGAAGGAGGTCCTGAAACTTCGCAGCAGAGCAGGCCATATTTCTCAGCAACCTGTCTTGTCGTTTCTCTCCCTCATGCCCAGCTCAAAGCAACATTCCTGTCTGTGAGACCCCTGAAGGTCTGGCTCTCTTTGGCCTTTCCCTTGATCAGGCATGGACAACCATTTCTCCCTCAGAGACCCCCCTCTGTAACAGACATTCTCTGAAGTAAACAATGGGCTCCCATTGCCTTTCTCATTTCTTCTTGCCTCCTTCCTCCTTTCCCAGTGACCACCACAATTCATACCCGCTGCTCAGAGGCCATATTGCCCTCTTGCCACATTCCATACTTCTCCAGCAGCCACACAGTGGCCACCCCAAGGCCCAGGGTACCTGCTTAGATGGGCCTCAGCCCAGAAGGCTCTGTCCTATTCCTTCTAGCTAGCATCTGAGTCATCCTTCAGGCTTATCAGCAACTCTACCTGAAGCCTTCCATGACTGCTCTGTGGTCACAAGCCATCCCAACGCCTCCCCATGTCCACAGCACTCTATTCATTTACTTCTTGAGCATGTGGCTGGTGTGATAGTGCCCTCCCTGCTCCCATGTCCCCAAGAAATACATCTTCCCAAAGGCAGAAGTCACTGGCTTCTAAGCCAGTTGAATCATGTTGTACTCTCAATATCCATGTCCTCTTAGAAGCTCAGAATGTGAATTTACTGGGAAACAGAATAGAGTCACTGTGGGCAAAGTTAGTTAAGTTATATTGGAGTAGAATGGGCTTTAAATCCGGCCTGACTGATGTCCTTATGAGAAAAGATGAGAAGGCTATGGACAGAAAAGCAGCACAGGCACAGGCACAGAGGTGAAGTGGTGTCTTCAAGCCAAGCCAAGGGATGCCAAGGATTTCCAGCACTACCCAAAGCTAAGAAAAGATGTGTGACAGACTCTCCCCATGGCTCTTGCAACATCTTGACTCAGACTTTCGGCCTCCTAAACTACAGGAGACTGAAGTGCTGTTGCACCAAGCCCTGCTTTCGCGTGTCTTATTTCAGCCTCCCCAGCACAGCTCCGTTTCAGACCGGGTCCCAAACAGGCAGCTTCTAAACTGAAGTGAAGAGTCCTGACCACTGGAGCGTTCCTTCTCTTCCTCCTTTTCAGGAGGGCAGGGAGCAAGACAAGACAAGCACCTCCACGCTCGGTGATTCATCTCTTCACTCTGACACTCTGTTACACTGTGGTTGTGTAACTTCTCTTTTCTGGAATTAGCAGCTGGAATTCCAGCTGTTTAAAAACATTTCAAACTATTAATTTGGTTTCCTGCCCCCTCGCTTTCCTGAAGGTTCAGTAGATGAGATAAATAAAACAGAATACTCCAAACTTGTTTTTTAAATTTTAGTATACTAAACACACGACAGCACCATATGGTAGAGAATCACATTTCCCTAGACTTCTTGCATCAGAAAACCCATCTCACACTGCACGGAGTTCCTTAGAGCTCCTTATAACCTTGAAATAAGCAAGAGCCAAATTTCAAGTTGGGACAATATGAATGAAGGCACAGCAAGATTCAGCACTGTGGAGTTTCTTCCCAAAGGCCAACGACTCCCTCCGGAGGGACCCTGGAAACCCCAGTCAACTGCTTCTGTGATAATAATGATGCAATTCTGACTCACTTGTGAGCAAGTTAGTGGATTTTTCCCAACAACCACCCTGGACAAACCTGGACACCATGTTCACTGAGCTCTGCCTTCGCCTTGCCTTCTCATCTTACCACGTTTGCCAGCTCTCTGCTCAACCCCAGCTGCTTTTTCTGCCAGACATAGACATAAGTCACAGGCAGATGGTGACGCGTTATTGAAGAAAACCTCTTAGTATACCAGGTTTTTAGCCAACTCCACCACACTCTCAGATCTGAATGGGGAAATCATGGCTGACAATGCAAGCCAGAAAACAATTCTAAATTCATTTTCTTGTCCTCCAGCCCACAGTGCTCTTGGGTCCTCTCCTCCTGCACCCTTCTCTAGCCATGGGGCTCCTCTCAGTGCTCTCTGGTCTGACCTTCGTGTGGTGAGAGGTTCCAGGCCTTGGCATCTTGATTGTTCCTGCCTGGTGTCTTGCTTAACTGAACCCCAGCTTGCCGCTGGCACCTGCTCTCCCCTTATTCTCTCCCACATCCTGACATTAAACAAGGGAGTTCCAAGCTCAACACATATATCTTCCAAACAAATGATATTTGGTACTTAAAATAAAAATACCCCTTCTTCCAGACTGGCATGCCCTCCCCTAGGCTCCATGAGTGGCCCTTCAATCATGCTTTGAGCAAACGCTGTTTGGTTTCGGGGTATTAGGGATTGAATTTAGATTCCCGGATATTCTAGGTTCGCACTCTGCCACTGAGCTACATTCTTGCCCTCATTTTAATGGTACTTTGAGGTGGGGGTCTCACAACTTGTTCAGGCTGGCCTTGAACTCATCTTGTAAGCCAAGCAAGCCTTGAACATGCCATCCTCCTGCCTCCAACCTCCCAAGTAACCAGGATAACAGGCCTGCGCCACCAGGACCAGCTGAAGAAATACGTGCTAAGCCTCTAATATGAGGCACATGCAATTTCAAGCATTGATAAATAGATCAGTGACAAACCAGACCAAATTTTTCTTCCCTTCTAGAACCTTCATTCTATTGGGAGAGACACATACTGGATATGATAAATCTCTCAAACAAGTATTGTTATTTCATGACATGGTAAATTAAGCAAAGGATGAAAGTAAGGAGGGAAGGACAGCCGGTGCTAATCAGGGTGTTCACAGAGACACTGGGTTGAGGCAAGGGCCTGGCAGAGCTGAGAGTGTGAGCCCCAAGACCACCTAAGGGGATCATGTTCCAGACAGAAGACCAGTGAGCCAAAAGTCTCCTAGGATGGGAAGGTCACTGCCACAGTCTTTACTATAGATCTGTGGGGTTAGGAGGCGTCCTCTTGGCGAGAAAAATGATCAGCATCTGCCTCGTGCCTCAGACTTCCAAGCACAGTCAGGATGTACCCTGCTTTATTTCACTTGATCCTCAACCTTTTGAAGTTAAGTATGTCATAGATTCAGTGTACATAGTCAACTTATAGCACCACAGAGCTCACCTTTAATCTCTCCTTGTGGACCTCCATGACTCTATTCCCAATAACACTGAACTTTCTTGTCCTCCCACTACACCATCCAAATGCTAAGACTAAAATCACAGGGGCGTGCCACCCAGTATTATGGAGTGCTGAGGACTGAACCCAGGACTGTGTGCACGTGAGGCAATCACTCTACGACCTGCCCTACATCCCAGCCCCCTGCCCCCCGGTACTCTCTCTTTGAAGAATCCTGACCGATACGTGGATTTACTACTGATTAACAGAAACTGGCTTGTTTGTTGTCCTTACAACAAAGACAACTTCAAGAATAAATGTTCTGTGAAGACTTCACTGCTCTCAGAAGTGCAGAGCCATTTCTATTACACAATGGAATAAATTGGCTTACCAGATTTTATTGGAAGTTGCTCAGTGAAGCCTAAATATAATTTGTGTCTCCTTCCTTGTTTCAACATGTTACTTTAGGCTTGTTTAATTCAATCCAGCAATCATCTTCTGAAACTTAGGGTAGGAACATGCACACATGACCCAGCAGTGATGAGAGGGCAAAGGAGATATCCCCTGCCCACAGGCTGCCTCCAGCCAGGCCGGGGACACAGACAGTTAACTACAACGAGGGCAAATGACGTCAGCTCTGGCTGTAAGAGTGGGTCAGCGTGGGTGCCGCAGCTATGCATGCAGGCTTCCCTCGGCTTCAGTAAGGTCTGTTGACCACATTCAAGGAAAGGATGGGATTGCTGAATATAAAGGGAGCTTTTAACCAAAAATGGGATTGCTTATACTCTTGCATTTGTTTAATCCAATAATGGTATCCAAAAGGCACATCTGCAGTCTCTGTCGAAAACAGTCATTGGAAGAAGTTTAGAAATAACTTCCTTTGTGTTTACTCCAAAGCTGAGGAGCTGTGGTATCACATCACGCTTTTCCTTTGGGAAGAAATGAAAACTAAAATCTTTGTTGTGCCTGGGCATGGTGGCACACACCTTTAATCCCAGCACTTGGGAGGCAGAGGTAGGAGGGTCACTGTGAGTTCAAGGCCACCCTGAGACTACATAGTGAATTCCAGGTCAGCCTGGGCTAGAGTGAGACCCACCTTGAAAAATCACACAAAAAAAGAAAAATTAGAAAAAAAATCTTTGTCTTTGACCCCAAAATCCAAAGGATAAGGAATATAGGACTTTGATTTCACCAGCGACTTCTCCATCTCTCAGGCCAAAGGGGAATAAATAGAGGTTTATGTGTCCTGACAGAGCCGCTGAACACTGAAATTTTACAATGAACTGTATATTAGCAATGATGAGTCCAAAGAAAAAAGTCTGGGAGCTGAAATCCAAAAAGCTCTGACTCACCAAGATATCGCCAGCCTCTGCTCCTTCTGTTCTCTCTTCTTGATTTGTTCTCCTTCTTGGAGCTTGGGTTCCTGCTTGGAACTTTTTGGTGGGACCTGCATTCCTTTGCCTAACTCACCAACCTATCCAGAGCCCCCATGTCCATTCCAAGTGACTATCCCAATCCAACTCAATGCCCACTTTGTCTCTGTAAGGTCCCCAGATAGTTAACTGCTCTGGGAGCTTTCTGCTTTACTTTCTAAAAAATTGTTTGTCTGCCAAGTCTATACTCATCATTCTTTGAGAGTAGAGGAAAAAAAAACCTCAAGATAGCTTATGACAGCATGAGGACCTGGGTTCAAGCCAGGGTATATGCCTGTAACCCCCGCCCCAGGGAAGTGGAGACAGGAGGATCCCCGGGGCTTGCTGGTGAACTCCAGGCCACGAGAGATCTTGTCTCAAAGGAAGTAGATGTTGCTCGTGAGGATGACATCAGAGATTGTCCACTGGCCTATGTACACACACACACACACACACACACACACACACACACACACGTGCACACCCATGCATTCACATGTGCAAAAGAGCTTCATGGAGTCCCTCCCCAACATAATCCACTCCAGTCTCATCATGACTCATGACCAAGCTGCAGAGTAATAACAAAGACCTGGGTGCTCCCTGGTGTGTCACCTCCTCATGAGCACCAGGAGTTTATGACCTGGGCATGGGGGCTGAAAGAGAGGGCAGTTACAGCTGCTGGGTACATGGGTGAAAGGTCCCCTGGCATGTGAGGATCTTGGCAAGGCCAAGTGCAGGTCAGCAGCCCTAGGTTGTAACTGTAAGAACTGAGCTGAAGCTGGGCATGGTGGCACACACCTTTAATCCCAGCATTTGGGAGGCAGAGGTAGGAGGATCGCTGTGAGTTCGAGGACACCATGAGATTGAATTCCAGGTCAGCCTGGGCTAGAGCAAAACCCGATCTCAAAAAACAAAGAAGAAGA
Source organism: Orientallactaga sibirica (assembly GCA_036365145.1). Taxonomy (NCBI): domain Eukaryota; kingdom Metazoa; phylum Chordata; class Mammalia; order Rodentia; family Dipodidae; genus Orientallactaga; species Orientallactaga sibirica. Next base: position 4,006,088 of record JAEOAD010002712.1, on the reverse strand, counting down.
AGAAGGAGAAGGAGGAGGAGGAGGAGGAGGAGGAGAAGGAGAAGAAGAAGGAAGAAGGAAGAAAGAAAGAAGAAAGAAAGAAAAAGAAAGAAAGAAAGAAAGAAAGAGAGAGAGAGAAAAAAAAAAAAAAAGAAAGAACTGAGCTGGGCGCTAAATATCGCAAAGCCCACCTATGGGAACCAGATCAAAGCCCTCTGTACCTGCATGACAAGAGCTTGGCAAGCCAGAGGGACCCTTCTGCGGACCACAGGGAAACCAAGACAGGTCCCACCGAGGAGGCAGAGTAGGAAGAGACTTGACACCCTCAGGTTTGAGAAGAAGGCTCCTCCTCCAGTGAGGACAAAGGTCGGGGTTTGTCTGACATACTTCCCATCTTCACAAATAAGTGTCTCAATGTCAGCGGTCATTGCTTTCACAGCCCAGAGTGAAAGGTGGTGAGAGCAGTGGTCACTCCACACTCCTCATTCCCTGAAGCAACTGGCACAAACACAGCTCCACTCTGCAGCCCTCCCACCTTGAAGGCAAGGACAAGACTGCAGGAAGGTTCTAGTACCCTGCTGGCATGGAGAAAGCTTTACCCCAAAGCCATAGGTTGTTTCAGGTAAACCTCAATGCCAGGGATAGGTCACCATCCCAGTGTGTCACAAGTCCCATGAGGCCCCCCAAAGCAATACAGGCCACTGCTCTTGGCTACCCACCCAAACTAGACGGTAAGACCCTACTGCTGAAGACACCACATGCTGTGGTCACAGGTCACTGAGAAACCAAGCTGGAGCTAAGACGAAGCCACCTCTCTGCTGGCTGGATGCCTTCGTGTTAGAAAGTGTTATGTGGGCTGCTGGGGGAGAAGATTTATCAACGGTCTAAACCAGCAGTGGATTCTGCAAGCCACACAATCAACCAGTCAGGCAGGATATGCCCACGAGTGCAAAAGTGGCACAGACGTTATGGGGGTAACCAACTGCTCTCTGGTTGGAATTGAGGCCACTCAGCAGTAGGAAATTCATGCCTGGTACTAAAAAAAAGCCTGTGGCTTGGAAGGACATCTGGTCTAGAAGAAAGTTCCCACTGTTCTTAGCCGACTATAAGTTGAGCCCATCAAATTGCCTTCTAAATGTATATGTTTATGTCCATTGATTAATGATATTCTCCTTCTGGATAGAGAAGTTTCTTTTTATATAGATGGTGGTGAATACTAGAGAGACTCAGGACTCATCGGGGTAATGAGAAGAGAAAGCCCAGGGGCTTCTAAACTCCCCCCTTCTCTGCCCACTCACCACAGTCCCCGTAACCCTTGGCAACCACTGGCTCTTTAAACGCCTCCACAGTTCTGCTTTCCCATCACTGGAACCACACAGTGGCGGCATTCTCTGGTTGGCTTCATTCATTAGAAACACATTTTAAGGTTTCCTCCATATCTTTTCATGGCCTCGTGTGTGTGTGTGTGTGTGTGTGTGTGTGTGTGTGTGCTTGTGCATGTGTGCATGTACATGCACTTGTGGAGAGGGAACTAGATGTGGAAGTCAAAGGTCAATGTCAGGTATCTTCCTCAATGACTCTGCACATTATTAGTGTGTGTGTGTGTGTGTGTGTGTGTGTGTGTGTGTGTGTGTGTGTGTGTGTGTGTGTGTGTGTGTGTGTGTGTGTGAAGGTCTCTTGATGGACCCAGAGCTTACCAATTTGGCCAAACTTGCTAGTCCTTATCTCTGTCTGCCCAGGCTGCAGTGAGTCACTCGTGTGAAGGATCCACACATCAGTCCTCATGCTTGCATGGCGAGCGCTCTTCTCGCTGAAATGGCCCCATCCCACCTGTGGCCACAACGGGCAACTGTAATTCTTCCATGCCAGTCTGTCTCACCACCTGTCCCCCACTCAGGCCACTCCCCAGCCTGCCAGGACATCTCTTCCCTCTCATTACTGGCCCTCTTTCCTGTCACGCGGCCATCTGCCCTTCCTCTGTCATCCTCTTGTCAAGCTCTTCGATCTTTCAGCCCGAGCAGCCTGCCTGACATGCAGCAGCACTACCTCCTTTGGGACAGGTGCTCTGTTGATTTCAGCACCAAAGTCCCCATGCCTGGTGCAGACCCTCCCCCATAACTGCTGAGTGACTGTCACAAGGAGACCAGCCTCTGAACAAATGTGAGACGCCCTTCAGTTTACAGCGAAGGCCCTGCCCTGCCCACACAGCTGGGTTCCCGCTGAGAAGCAAGGGTGACGCCCACAGTCATCCTTAGAAGAAATAATAAAATGCAAACCTGCTGGTCATCACTTGGGCAGTGTGCACCAAGATGCCACCAGCCAAAGGGAGATCTGAACAGCCTCATCCCAACAGCAGAGGACTTTCTCAATAAAAAATGCTTTAGGGGGCTGGAGAAATGGCTTAGTGGTTAAGGCGTTTGCCTGCGAAGCCAAAGGATCCCGGTTTGATTCTCCAGGACTCACGTAAGCCAGATGCACAAGGGAGTTTGTTTGCAATGGTTAGAGGCAATGGCATGCCCATTTTCTCTCTGTCTGCCTCTTTTCTATCTCTCTATCTCTCTCTCTGCTTGCAAATAAATAAATAATTTTTTTAAATGCCTTAGGCTGGGGAGAGGACTCTGTCACTAAAATGCTTAGCACAGTCATAAGGACCTGGGACTGAGTCCTCAAAATACACATACATGCCCAGGGCGGTAGCTCACACCCATATCCCAGTGCTTGGGAGACAGACAGGTGGATCCGAGGGCAAGCAGCTAGCTAAAGGAGCCCAATTGGTTTGCTCTGGGCTCAATGAGAAACCATGGCCTGGTAAGAAAGATGGAGCGTGGATTGAGGAAGATGCTGGACAAACTCTGGCCCCCACACACATGCACACAAATGACCTGTACCCAGGTGTAACCACATAATATGAATACACACACACATACACACATATACACACACAAAAAAGAAAAAATCACACGGTAATTTCAGGAAAGATTATATAGTTATGGATGAAGTAACACGAAGGAGAGGTCCAGGTCAGAAATCCTGGCTTTATGCTGGCTCGCTCTCCATGGGGCCCTGTGGACATCGCTTAATCTCTGTGCCAAGTCCGCGGGATGGAATGCTCCCATCTGTCCCATGGGAAGCTGTGATAATAAGCAAGATGACAATTATAAAGCATCTTTACATTTCAAAGCACTACACAATATAATCCTGTTAAAATTATAAATATGATGACTATTAGATACAAGGCTTATGGCTCAGTGGGAAAAGCTGTACACAAACTATAGATGACTTTGTAAATTATGTGTGCACTTCAGAAGAACTTGGAGGAAACAGGAAGAAATGAAAAATCACTGGGTTAGGGCAGGGTCAACAAATATTTCCTGTAGAGGGCCAGAGAGTCTATGGTGGCCATACAGTCTCTGTTACAGCATCTCAGCTCTGTCCCCAAAGCCACATAGCACATGGAAATGCAGGACTATGCCTGTGTTCTAGTAAAGCTAAAATTCAAATGTCATACCATTTCAAATGTCATAGAATAGTAGTCTCCTCTTTTGACTTAAGTCACCTGCTTACAAATGTCGGCGCTGGAGCAGGACTTCAACAGTGAAGTGTTGGCCTTGCAAGCAGAGAACCTGAGTTTGAGCTCCAGAAACACGTAAAGCTGGCAGGCACGGTGGCACGTGCTGCGATCCCAGTGCTGGAAGCAGAGACAGGAGGATCTCTGGGAATCACTGGCCAGCCAGTCTAGCCGTATGGGTGAGCTCCAGGCCAGTGAGAGACCCTATCTCAAAGGAGGTGGACACACAGCATAGAGCATTCCTGAGGGTGACAGCCGGGATGGTTCTCCGATCTACACACACACACACACACACACACAAACACACACACACACACATGCGTGCACTTACATGCATACAAACATACACACACGCACCTGCATGCACACACATGCGCACGTGCGCACACACTTTTAAAAGAGGGCTGGAGAGATGGCTTAGCAGTTAAGGCACATGCCTGTGAAGCCTAAGGACCCAGGTTTGATGCTCCAGGTCCCATGTAAGCCAGATGCACAAGGTGACACATGCATCTGGAGTTCGTTTGCAGTGGCTAGAGGCCCTGGTGTGCCCATTCTCACTCTCTCTCTCCCCGTCTCCCTTTCTCTGTCTCAAATAAATAAATACATAAATAAATAAAGGAAGAAAGAAAAAAATAAATACATAAAACTATTCTTAGCTAATGGGTTATCCAGAAACAAGTGTGGGCCAAATTTGGCCAACAGGCTGACCCCTGAGCCAGACTGATGGGTAATGAACAATTTTCTTTTCCTTTATTATGACTTTCTTTAACAGTATTATGTAATGTCTGGTATTGAAACAGAAAAGGGAAGACACTGTGAATTCTCCAAAGGCTTCAGTTTGCCCTTGGGTCTTCTCCAAGCTCCTTGCCCACAGTGGCCTCGCAGACCCTGTGGTCTAGCTGCACTCCCTCCTTAGAGAGTGGCTTGTTTCTTCAACTTCAGCCTCCAAGTTTCTTCTGGACATCTGGACCCTCTCAGCCACACCGTCCTGCACTCCTTAAGACCAAACCCTGAGCTGACTCTTCCCAGAGCCTTCCCCTCGCAGACCCCAAGCAACAGGTCACCGTTTGCTTGATTATGAAGCTGGAATATAGGAGTGACCCTTCGGTTAAGACAGACTTCAACTGTTAGATGCCAGCATAGCTTCTCTCTCCCAGAAGACAGCAGTCAAAGAAGGGACATAGCTCCTACTAGAGACCCCTGTCACCATGCAGCTCCAAGCCCCGGGTGAGCAAGTGGTGAGAGGCCCAGGCGCCTGACTTCAGAAGCGACAGCACTCTCTGCAGATCTCCTACAGCCAGTACCACTGCCCGTCACAGGGTTCATCTGGTGATTATTCTGGCACATTCCAAGCTGCTGCAAAGGTAATTCTGTGCTGCGCACAGGGCTCTACTCACCCTAACAACCTTGTGCGATAACATTGTACAAAGATGCTGTGAGCCAATGGACTGATCTGGGCAGAATTGTAACCAAGGAAGAATGGAAGAACTATGACCCAACCATGTGGAACTGGCTTTAATGCAACACAGTAGCTTCTAAAAACCAGAAGTCAGTGAGAAGACTGCTCTGCCACATAGACGCAAGAGTAAAAGCAGATGCACAGATGGGAGCTGTGGTGCTTTGAAGAAAGAATGTGCCCCCCACCCCCAGGCTGGAGAGATGGCTCCGGCCAGGACAGACTTCTTGAATCTGTAAGGCAGAGCTAACTGCTTCCTTCCTCAAGCTGCTTCTGTATTCTGTCCCAGCAACAAGACAGTCACTGACAGAGAAGCCACGTCCTCCACAGAGAAGCCGCTGTGGCCCCTCCAGCATGCTACCTAATGCCCAGGTGAGGAGAAAGCTCACTTCTCAGCAGTCCAGGTGGCTCCAGAACAGGGTCCGGACCAGGCCAAACGTCCAGGCAATGTGCCGCTTATTGTGCGAATGACTTGGGCGGCAGATGCTGGGCTGAGTGTTCTGCACATCTCATTTTTTTTCCCGACTCCATAGAGCGGGCCCTTTGTCCTTTTTATAAAGACCTGAGGACATCTGACCAACAATGGCTGAAGAGCCCCAGGCTGGGCCCCAGGGATTCAGTGTTGACAAGTCAACAGATCCCTACTTCCATAGCGCTTGCCTTCTAGTAGAGAGAGATTTAACAACCAACACCTGAGTGTATAATGTGCTATAAATAGCATGAGAGGGTTAAAGAGTCCCCTTCACCAAGCAGAGGAAAGGAGGGGTTTTCCAGAAAGCCCAGCTCACATGTGCAGTGAGGATGCCTGGGTGTTCAAATAGCATTCAGACCGAGATATACAGACCCTGCTCTCAGAGCTCCAAGGAACTCACTCCTCGGGGCAGACCCCTTGCCCAGGGTTCAGGCAGCAGAAGCCAGGGTGTCTCAGGAAAACTGAGAGAATCTGAGGAAATACAGACGGCCGGCAAGGCACTGGCTCCCAGAGACACCTGTGCTGAGGTGTGGCAGAGACTGTGTGCTTGAGAGCATGCGCCTGCAGTACACCCAGTTCATGCCGGGGATCAGGGCGGAGCTGCTATGATGGTGTGGCAGAGACTGTGCACTTGAAAGCATGCGCCTGCAGTACACGCAATTCATGCCGGGGATCAGGGCAGAGTTGCTATGATGGTGTGGCAGAGACCGTGCTTCAGAGCATGCGCCTGCAGTACACGCAGTTCATGCCGGGGATCAGGGTGGAGCTGCTATGATGGTGTGGCAGAGACTGTGTGCACTTGAGAGCATGCGCCTGCAGTACATGCAGTTCATGCCGGGGATCAGGGTGGAGCTGCTATGATGGTGTGGCAGAGACTGTGTGCACTTGAGAGCATGCGCCTGCAGTACACGCAGTTCATGCCAGGGATCAGGGCGGAGCTGCTATGATGGTGTGGCAGAGACTGTGTGCTTGAGAGCATGCGCCTGCAGTACACGCAATTCCTGCCGGGGATCAGGGTGGAGCTGCTATGATGGTATGGCAGAGACTGTGTGCTTGAGAGCATGCGCCTGCAGTACATGCAGTTCATGCCGGGGATCAGGGCGGAGCTGCTATGATGGTGTGGCAGAGACTGTGTGCACTTGAGAGCATGCGCCTGCAGTACATGCAGTTCATGCCGGGGATCAGGGCGGAGCTGCTATGATGGTGTGGCAGAGACTGTGTGCTTGAGAGCATGCGCCTGCAGTACTATGATCAGGGTGGAGCTGCTATGATGGTATGGCAGAGACTGTGTGCTTGAGAGCATGCGCCTGCAATACATGCAGTTCATGCCGGGGATCAGGGCGGAGCTGCTATGATGGTGTGGCAGAGACTGTGTGCACTTGAGAGCATGCGCCTGCAGTACAGTTCATGCCGGGGATCAGGGCGGAGCTGCTATGATGGTGTGGCAGAGACTGTGTGCTTGAGAGCATGCGCCTGCAGTACACGCAATTCCTGCCGGGGATCAGGGTGGAGCTGCTATGATGGTATGGCAGAGACTGTGTGCTTGAGAGCATGCGCCTGCAATACATGCAGTTCATGCCGGGGATCAGGGCGGAGCTGCTATGATGGTGTGGCAGAGACTGTGCTTGAGAGCATGCGCCTGCAGTACACGCAGTTCATGCCGGGGATCAGGGCAGAGCTGCTATGATGGTGTGGTAGAGACTGTGTGCTTGAGAGCATGCACCTGCAATACATGCAGTTCATGCCGGGGATCAGGGCGGAGCTGCTATGATGGTATGGCAGAGACTGTGTGCTTGAGAGCATGCGCCTGCAATACATGCAGTTCATGCCGGGGATCAGGGTGGAGCTGCTATGATGGTATGGCAGAGACTGTGTGCTTGAGAGCATGCGCCTGCAATACATGCAGTTCATGCATCAGGGTGGAGCTGCTAGAGACTGTGTGCTTGAGAGCATGCGCCTGCAATACATGCAGTTCATGCCGGGGATCAGGGCAGAGCTGCTATGATGGTGTGGCAGAGACTGTGCTTGAGAGCATGTGCCTGCAGTACACGCAGTTCCTGCCGGGGATCAGAGCAGAGCTGCTATGATGGTGTGGCAGAGACTGTGTGCACTTGAGAGCATGCGCCTGCAATACATGCAGTTCATGCTGGCGATCAGGGCAGAGCTGCTATCATGATATGGCAGAGACTGTGTGCTTGAGAAGCATGCGCCTGCAGTACACGCAGTTCATGCCGGGGATCAGGGCAGAGCTGCTATCATGATATGGCAGAGACTGTGTGCACTTGAAAGCACGCGCCTGCAGTACACGCAGTTCATGCCAGGGATCAGGGTGGAGCTGCTATGATGGGCACCTCTGCAGCTGTGCTCATGGAAGCCAGCAATCTGCCTTCAGCCTGTGTGCGTCAGTTTCTGAAGCTGCCTAGCCTAAGTGTGGATTTCTGGATCATTCTCCTGGTCATCGTTCTAGGGGTTGACAAGATAAGCTTTCATTGGGCATGAAAAAATGTCACAGGATAAAATCCAAGAGATTAGACTGTTTGCATAATGGTGTAATTTTATTACAATATCACAGCCTTATTGTAACTATCAAAGTACGTGCTATGTATAAAAAGAGAGGAGCTGTTCAGGGCGAGGCCAGGAGCCATGCAGCCAGCTCACTACAAACAGAACAGCTCCCCGAGCAGAATCACGCCTCCTGCACCTCTTCAACAGCAGCCACCTGCCTTGCCTGGAGCCAGTCCCTTCTCCCCTCGCAACAGCCCTTTCCGCCCCCTCTGGCACTTTCTGCTGTTGCTGCCTCTCTACCTTGAGTGGAGCTCCGAGCACCCCCAGGACGCTGTTGGTTGTACTCAGCCCCAAGCGCCTATCTTCCCACAGGCAATTGCTTCAGTCTTGCCAGTGAGCCTCTGGGCAGCTGACCCTCATCTTCCTCCTCTGTACCCCTTCTCTCCCTCAGCACCCATTGTTCATGTCCCTCTGAAGGTCTAGTTGCTTCACAAGGCTGCATGAATTCTCAAATCCCAAACACTCATGTACCCATGCAGGGCCACCAACGCTTCACGCCTTTATGCCAGCATCACAGTCCTTGAAACTCATCAATACGCACCACATCTTTCCTTTTGCACTGGTCCATAACTTGAATGGTGTCAGTTCCTTCCCCATAATGCCTCACTTCCTGTCACCCCAGCCAACAAATATTTATGGAGTCAACATAAAGAGCACACCCCTGTGCAGAGCAGACTCACTTCTGCATAAGCAAGCTTGATGTTCTCCTCCCCTCAGATGTCAAACCGAAATCCGGACAAAGCCTTGATAATGACACAGCTCACAGGACACTTGGCATCTGATTGTGTATTCGTCCCACACAGATAGACAGACAAAATGAGCCCATGCCCTGCCACCTTAGCCAAATGCAGACCCACGGAGTCTGAAGTGTCGCCACACCCCTGCTACCTCTAGCACTGACCAAACTGACACTTGGTTTGACGACGCAGGGCTTCCCCAGGCTGACCTGGAACGTAACGACCGGCCACTTCTCTGTGGAGCTTATAGCTCTGTGCAGGGATGAGAACATCAGAGGTCCGAGCTAGACTGGAAATGGAAGTTGGCCGTTCTATTGTCATCTAACAACAACCTTTACCCCTCAGCAATCTTCCTTCTAGAAATGCCATGATTCCAAACTACATCCACTAGTGTTGGATGTCCGAGATCAAGCCAAAGATTCCCTTTTGGAGAAAGAGTTCACAAATGCACTGGCTGTGTACAACCGGTCATGGTTTCTAATCTCAGTCTAGCCTGGGCAGGCTTCCATATGTCACAGTCCTCCAGGGTGCAACCACATCCACCTCTGTGACAGCACTTGTTGTGGCTCAGTGGTAAAGTGCTTGCCTTGCAAGCACGAGGACCTGAGTTTGATCCCCAGAACCCACGTAAGACGAGCCAGGCATGGTAGCTCGTAATCGCACAGCAGCAAAGTGAAGGCAGGAGGATCCACCGGGTTCCCTAGGCAGCCAATCTACACGACTTGGCAAGTTTCAGACCAGGGAGAGTCTTCCTCAAAAAAAAAAAAAAAAGTGGGTGGCTCCTGAGCAACAACATGAAGAATGCCTTTACCTGTACACTAGCTTAACCTAGCTGCATGGATAGTGGCCTTAGCCTAGCAATGTGTTCACAATGGCTACTGTTTGCTTGGTGCTTGGTTGTTTTTTTTTTTTTTTTTTTTTTTTGTAACTCCTCTAGCACGCAGTCATAGCTGTTTCAGTTTTCCATGTAATTAATGTAATTACAAGAGTTAGCCTAGCTCTTATTTCAACCGACTAACCAAAGCTCTCAAATATTCCCAAATTCCTTTTCCCATTCCTGGCATTACACCAATGCAGACTCCTTTGGCTAGCAGAGGCTTTGAGGAAGACGTGAGCTACGTTAATACCCTGCAAAGCTGAGCCTTCTGTCTCTACTGATTGCCCAGCTCGGGTCACTACCCTGCTCTCCCTCTGTCTACAGTGCCTGGAACTTCTCCTTTTCCCTCCATGTGGAACAAGTCTCTCCCTTCATCCAGCTACAGCTGCCTTCTTGAAACAGAACTTCTCACATAGGGCTCAGAGCCAACCAGTGCCCACCCTCAGCAACCGAACCAGGACCATTCCAAACAAAGACTGCTACCAGTTCTATGCTGGGATCCCTAGCCCCTGAGTATTTGCTGTCTCTACAAAATGCACTATTGTCACAATTATGTCTCCCTTAAAATGTTCCCCTTCCTGGCTTCCATGATAACTCTCTTGATTTTTCTCTTATTTTTCTGGCAGTTTCTAGAATCCATCTCTTTCACTGCCATAGCCCCCATCTCTGATTGCATGGATTGATCCAACAAGCATTTTATCTGGGTTCACCAACTCAGGTGTAATTCCCTCCACTTTGATCTCCATTAATTCCAGATTCTTTCTAAACTCCACATCTAGTCCTGTCTCTTTTCCTGCATATAATTCCCTAGGGGCTGCCACTGTCTGAGCCCCTCGATATGGCTTTCAAAGCCCTTTCTCTCGGGTCATGGAGATGACTCAGTGAGTTAAAGGCACTTGCTTGCAAAGCCTGGAGGCCTGGGTTTGACTCCCCAGTACTCTCATAAAGACAGATGCACAAAGTGGCACATGCAAGTTTGAGGCCCTGGTGAACCAGTTATTCTCGTTCTCTCTCAGGTAAATAAATACTATTCAGAGCCCTCTCTCCCTGGCACCTGCAAATACTGAACTACTGCAGCCCCCTCCGGTCACGTTTTCTCTCACTATGAAGACTTCGCATAAGACGTTGTCTTGAGGAGGAATGTTCATACTGCCAGGAGAATTTTATTAAATATATCCTTTCACCTTCACATAAGTAAAATGATTTTTTAAAGTACCTTCCAATAAAGCAACGAATCAACTCTCCAACCCGAACCAGAATGTTCCCGTCATAACTGCATCTATCTGTGAGCTCCTTCCCAACAACCACGGTCATAAATTCTTCTGCTTCCCATAAAAAGTACTGAGTTATAAAAATTCGTACCTATCCATCAAACCACAAGCAAGATCGTGACATTTTCATCACCCCCGAAGTTTCATATCACCCTTTTGTAACCTCCCAACCCACACAGCCCACTCTCTGTTCACTTCTTTCCCGGGGCAACCACGATCTGCTTTCTGCCACTGTGGATACCAAGAGTTCACATGTTCTAGAATTTTTATATAAATGGGAACAGGCCATGTCTACACTGGCTTCTTTTTCTCGGGCAAGGGGGTTTTAAATTCATCATGTTAAATGTGTGACTTCATCCTCTGTCTTCCGCGTGGTCTGCTGTATGGCTATACCTCATTCACTGACCTATTACCTGTGGTCGGACTCAGAACCATCCAGGTAAGTAGACACAGACAAAGACCACGAGGCTTGTGCACACACCGCACACATCCACAGTCTTCTCTTCAGCAAGGCAAAGTTCAGTAACTGGGTAACAGGTATGTTTCCTTTTTCAGTAACTTGCAAACCATTTCCAATAAGACTGCTCTATTTTATATTTCTACCAAACTATATTCCCAGTGATGGCCATATTAACACCCCCAGAAGCATGCTGGAGTCACCCCTCCCCCAGCTCAGCAACACCGGGAATGCCAGTTTCCCTTCAGCTCCTTGGTGTGTGGAGGAATCGCATAGCTTTAATAGCAGCTCTTACTAACAAGCGTGCTGAATGTCTCTGCATGTGCTTATGTGCCATCTTTACACCTGGTATAATGAATAGCCTGGGCTGGGGAGCTGGCTTGGTCTGTAATGTGCTTGCCTTATAAGCATGAGGACTGGAGTGGGATTACCAGTACCCATAGAAAAATGCCAGACGTAGCGGCACACGGTGGAAAGCCCAGTGCAGGGGAGGCGAGAGAAGGACTCCTGGCACTCCTTGGCCAGCCAGTCTACTGAATTGGTGAAGTCAAAGCCAATAAGAGATCCTGTCTCAAAAATACTGATGGGTTACATCGTGAAGATTTTCCTCTAGTCTCCACAAACACAGAGGCACATGAACACACACATGCATGCAGAATTTTTCTTAAAGACATATTTAACATATGACACAGATATACCACTCTTTGACATATGCCCCAAGGACTCTCCTCATTGCTACAGAGATACTTGCTCAACCATGGTTGTTGTTGCTTTATTCACATTAGCTGGGAAATGGAGCCAGCCAGGATGCCCTACAGCTGATGAATGGACAATGAAGAAGTGGTCCATTTATACCATGGAGTCTTATTCAGCTATAAAGAAAAATGAGCTTATGAAATTTACAGGGAAATGGATGGATCTGGAAAATCTTGTACTAAGATAACCCAGGCTCAGAAAGTCAAACACCCCATGTTCTCTCTCATCTGTGGACCTAGCTTCAAAAGCTTAGATTTGTATGTGAGTTGTACTAAGTCAGTAGTAGAGGCCAGCAAGCTAGAAAGGGGTAATGAGAGAGAAAGGGAGGGCGTAAGGGCAGGGCATTGAAGCTATGTAAGCACAGGGGCAAAATAGCTGGGCTAGGGGAAGAGATACAAAAGAGAAGGGGGTGGGAGGAGGGTTAATCAAAATTTAAGAATAACAAGCCATATGGAAACCTACTTCTTCACTGGCTAGTAATAGATATGTTTAAAAGAGAGAGAGATTTTGGGTGGAAGTACCCTGTTGAGGTGAATAATGTTGTGCTCAGAAGCCATAGTTTGTTACTAGAAAAATGTCAATGCCAGGGGTAGCATACTTTCCAGAAAGTTGTTGACCCTGATGCCCCCAAAACATTGCCAAGGCTTTTGGTTTCCCACTAGAACTAGATGGTAAGGCCCTATTGCTGAGGACTCCACACGCTTGGTCTGGGGTCACTGAGAAATCAAGCTCAAGCTGAGCTAGCGGCCTCCGCCCTGTTGACTAGCTGTTGGATTGCTGGAAAAAAGCTATGTAGCCTGTTGGGGGAAGAAACGACATCAGTGGTCTTAACCAGTAGTGGATCCGGAAAGTTTTGTCTGGCCAGCCAGGCCAAATATACCAAATGTACAAAATGGTGGTGTGTCAGTTATGGGGGAGACCAACTGCTCTCTGACTGGACTTGAAGGAAGGAGTCTCTATCTCATACTGAAGTTGAATCAAAAGCCTATGGCTGGGGAGGTCATCAGCCTTGAGGGGGGAACTACTACCTTTGTCTGCTTGATGGGTGTATTATGCCCACCGAATACTCTGTACATATTACATGTATTATATGATATTAATGCCCTTGAGGGGGGACTACTAACTTTGTCTGCTTGATGGGTGTATTATGCCCACCGAATACTATGTACATACTTACATATATTATATTATATTATATTATATTATATTATATTATATTATATTATATTAATGCCACTCTCACTTTTGATAAAGATGGAGGTGACCACTGGGGAGACTCAAAACTCACCAAAGGGGCTAGGGAGATGGCTTAGTAGTTAAGGTACTTGCCCGCAAAGCCAAAGGACCCAAGTTCAGTTCCTCAGGACTCACATAAGCCAGATGCACAAGGTGGCCTATGTGTCTGGAGGTCGTTTGCAGTGGCATATTCTCTCTCTCTCTCTCTCTTTTTCTCTCTCAAATAAATTAATAAAAAATTTTAAAAAATTAAAGAAATTTAACTTTAAAAACTCATCAAAGTGCTGAGAAGCACTGACAGTGTATAATGGGGAAATTTGGGTTTTGGGGGTGCTCCCTGGCCTGACTTCATATCTGTAAACTAACTAAAGAACTGGCAATTCCAGACTCAAGAAAATAATTTTTAAAACCCTATACTTTATTCAGATATCACAAAAATGTTGGGAAGAGAGAGAACTGAGGGCTCCACTTCATGGATCAGAGAAGATATACTTTAGAATTCACGCCAGCACACTTGGACACACCCACCCCAAGTGCTCCAGCCAACAGGCCTGGGCTTAAGGGAAAACTCCACCCCCTGAGCAGAGTGTGCACTCAAAAGAAATCTGATTGGGTGAGATGGGCAAACACTAAATCCCCTGACTGAAGCAGGCGGGCAAGCTGAGATCGGCCAGACCACCCGGGATAGGCGTGGGGAAAGTGTGATTTCTCTAAGGACCTTCCTGCCTAGTCAGATGTTTAGCAATAAGTGCGATATCTCCACCACACACTCCGAGGCTCAGGTCCATGGCAGAAGAGGTGGTAGAAAAGAATGTAAGAGCCAAGGAAAGGGGAGGAATTCTTACAATGATGACACCAAAATGGAAGAGACACTAGCTAGAAAGAAGAAGGGATTTGGTAGAGGGGAGATTTTGAAGGGGGGAAGGAGGATGAAGGGAGAGGATTATGGTTATGGCATATTGTTTATAGATATGGAACTTGTCAATGAAAAGGTATAAAAAATAAAGATGATGCAATAAAAGATAAAAATATTCTAAAAATTAAAAATAAGTATCTCAAATGTTTTGCCTGTTGTCAATTGGACATCTTCTCCCTGAGTTTCAAGAGTCTTTCCAGAGTTTGGTTAAAATCCCTTCTTAGATATGTGACTCACAAGTGCGTTTCCCAGGATGGGCTTGTCTTTTCAGCCTCCCCACAATGCCTTCTGAAAAACAGAGCTGTTTTTCCAGCGGGTTCCAATGCAAGGTCCTCGGGGTTCTAATCTTCCTCTTGTAAATCCTAGCCTTCCTTAAATCCATCCAGCAAGTTCCTCACTGTGTAGGGACTCCCACCCCGGGAGGTTTGATGTCAGCTGTGCTTGAGCGTGCCCGGTCTTTAATCTCATTTCTGGAACGTACAGCGTGCTGTGCCTGTAACTGCTCTCATATCTCGCCTGCTCATTTTGTCTTGTGTCTTCTCTGGGTTGGTTTTCTTTAATTAGATTTTTTCTCATTATACATTATTTTTCTCTTGGTAATTTTTTTTGGGGGGAGTGTTGAGGTAGGGTCTCACGCTAGCCCAGGCTGACTTCAAATTTGCTATGTAGTCTCAGGGTGGCCTTGAACTCATGGCAATCCTCCTACCTCTGCCTCCTGAGTGCTAGAATTAAAGGTGTGAGCCACCACACCTGGCTCCTCTCTTGGTCATTCTTTTACTGAATGTCCGACATCCTTTTTTCTTAGGCAAGACCAGAGTAGTTTAACCCAAGCTAATTTTTCCCTGGCACTGAAGTAGAGAACAATTTTGTTGTTGGTTTGGTTTGGTTTTGAGGCAGAATCTTACTATCTGCTCTGCTTGGCCTTGAACTCATGACACCCCTGCCTCAGCTTCCTGATAATTATAGGTATGTTCTACCATGTCCTGCTATGGCAGAATCCTTCTGGACACTCCAGCAAATAATGGTGCTTTTCCACCTAGCCAGCGGGAACTGCCTCTGGCCCTTGGTGCTCTGAGCACTGACCCTCTGGCCCTTCCCTGACCTTGGGCAGTTTCCTCAAGGGACCTCGGGCTTTCTATGAGACCTTCTTGTCTCTGACACCTCACTGCATCTCTCCACACCAAGACACTGCCGGCTCTCCACGCAGCACAGGCTAAACGTCTCCAGGCAGCAAGCCAGGACCCTTATTCTCACACTGGTCCCACCTCACAGAGATCAGCTCCCTGGCTGGCTCACAGCCAGAGGTTGAGGACTATCATTTCATCATTTCATATTGTTCTCATTTTTGGTTGTTGTTTCAGCAAGATGGGTAAATCTGCTTCCTCCCTCTCCATTCTCTCCATCCCTCACTTTTCTTTCCTCCGTGAATAGCACAGTAGCGGGCTTTGCTTACTCTTAAGCATTATGTCCACAATAAGCATGCCTTCTGCCTTCTCCTGGGTTTGTACCCGCTCCATTTGACATTATGCTGGCAACAGTTAGCTATGTTTACCTTATTTGTTTCCGCAGTGAATAGCATTCCACTACGTGATTACACCAGATATCATGGTTCTCCCACCAACTGAGGCTGTGGCGGGGAGGGAGCTCTGTTCATGTGTTTGGCTGAATTGCTGAGTCATTTGCCTTCTTATTACTTTGTGTCTTTGTGTGACTTTTTAAAAAAATGTATTTATGGAGCCAGGCATGGTGGTGCACGCCTTTAATCCCAGCACTCAGGAGGCAGAGGTAGGAGGATCACTGGGAGTTTGAGCCAGCCTGAGAGTAGATAATGAATTCCAGGTCAGCCAAGGCTAGAGTGAGACCCTACCGTGAAAAAACACAAGAAAAGGAAAGAATGTATTCATGGGCTGGAGAGGTTGCTTAGTGGTTAAGGCCCTCGCCTGCAAAGCCAGAGGTCCTAGGTTTGATTTATCAGGATCCACATAAGCCAGATGCATGAGAGCACGTGTCTGGAGTTCATTTGCAGTGGCTAGAGTCCCTGGCGTGCCCATTCTCTCTCTATCTGCCTCTCTCTGCTTCTTTCTCTCAAATAAATAAGTAAAAATTTTAAAAAAGGAAAATGAACACTCATCTAAAAAAATGTATTCAGGATATATTTACCTTAATGTTTATAAATTTTGTGAGTATTTTTTCCCAATTGGTAACTTGTCTTTTCATTTTTCTCATGCTATTTTTCAGAATAGAAATTTTTATTTTAATCTTGATCTTAATGTGGTCAAATGCATCAAATTCTTATGGTTTTCTCTTTTGGTAACTGCCCTAGAAAAAAAAACCCTTTGCTATCTAAAAGACATAGGGGGCTGGAGAAACGGCTTAGCAGTTAAAGGCACTAGCTTACAAAGCCTGATGGCCTGGGTTCAATTCTCCAGTACTTCTGTAAAGCCGGATGCACCAAGTGGCATGTGCATCTGGTGTTTGTTTGCATGGCAAGAGGCCCCGACACATATGTACTCTCTCTTGTTCTCTGTGTCTTCCTCTTTCTGTCTCAAGTAAATAAAAATGTTTTTTAAAAAATAAATAAAATAGGACACAAGGGTGTTTCTACTTATTTTTCTAAAATGTTAAAGTTTTGCCTTTCATACTAGTCATTATCTGACATTTTCATGTCTGCAAACAAAGGATACCATTGCGTCTGTACAAATAAGGAATGCAACAGAACGGCTCACGGGGAGCCTCTCCTGCCCTCCACCTGTCTTTAGAGTGCTGAGTGCGGGGTTGTTTCTCTCAGCTCGTACATTCCCATCCCAGGCCAACAGCCCTTACCCAAACCAGGGCTATCCGGAGAACTCTCAGTGTCTGCTGCAAAATTTCTTCCCACATAATTTCCTTCTTTTAGCCCTTTTTTCTTGTCCAGTATTCTATTTAGTTCTCTTTATCTTGCTGTGCTGGCAAGGACTTCCAGTAAAATCCTAATTTTAAGCCATGAGAGTGAACATTATTTTCACATTCCTGATTTAAAAAAATATTTTAAAGCATTTCTCATTAGAGTAACTTCAGATGTTTAGGCAAATATTATTCTTTATAACATCTATATATACATGTGTGTTTAGGTGCATGCCACTGCAAACAAATGCCAGATGTATATAGCACTTTTCGTATCTGGCTTTGTATGGGTACTGGGGCACTGAACCCAGGCTAATAGGCTTTGGAGTCAAGGGCCTTTAACCTCTGAGCCATCTCCCCAACCCCAGATATTATTCTTCACAGTCAAAAACACTCCCTTCTACTCCTAATTTGGTAAAGGATTTCTTTTTTTTTGGGGGGGTGAGGTAGGGTCTCGCTCTAGCCCGGGCTGACCTAGAATTCACTATGTAGTCTCAAGGTAGCTTCAAATTTACAACAATCCTCCTACCTCTGCCTCCCAAGTGCTGGGATTAAAGGCATACTCCACCACACCTGGCTCGGATTTTTTTAAATAAAGAAACAGTGTTGATTTTTAATAAAATGCCTATCTGCATTTTTAAGATACATGGATTATCTATTTTGTCTGTTAATGCAATATATTTATACATTTTTTCTAACACAAAAACACCTGTGCCTTCTTGGAGTAAACCCAACTTAATTATGACACATTACCTCTTCTGTGTATGAGACATTCTTATTTTTCCTACTTTGGGTATGAATTTTGCATTCAGTTTTCTTTCTCATACCATCATTGCACACTTTGGTTCTGTGCTTCAACTGGTCTTGTAGGATGAATTGGGAATATGCCTCCCTTCTGAAAACCTGTATAGAAGACTGTAATTATATGTATTTGGAAATACTGCCACAATCTATCTGATCACCTAGTGCTAAATTTCCTTAATTAGAAATGTATTAAGTATTTCTGCAATTATTGTTTCTTTTTTTCTTCTTTTTATTGAATCAATGTAAGTTTTGTCTTTCTAGAAATTTTATTATTGGGGCTGGAGAGATGGCTTAGTGATTAAGCATTTGCCTATGAAGCCTAAGGACCCCAGTTCGAGGCTTGATTCCCCAGTACCCACGTAAGCCAGACGCACAAGGTGGCGCAAGTGTCTGGAGTTCGTTTGCAATGGCTGGAGGCCCTGGCGTGCCCATTCTCTCTCTCTCTGCCTCTTTCTCTCTCTGTCTATTGCTCTCAAATAAACAAAAAAAATTATTTTTAATTATTATTTCGCTGGGCATCGTGGCACACGCCTTTAATCCCAGCACTCGGGAGGCAGAGGTAGGAGGATTACCATAAATTCAAGGCCACCCTGAGACTATATAGTGTATTCCAGGTCAGCCTGGGCTAGAGTGAGACCCTACCTCAAAAAAATTATTATTTCATCTGAGATTTCAAACATATTGCCCTAAGTTTTTGCTGCCCCCCCCCGTCTCCTCTTTCTCTCTCTCTCTCTCATTTTTGTTTTTATTTGAGGCAAGGTCTCACTTTAGTCCAAGCTGACATGAAGTCCACTCTGCAGCCCATGCTGGCCTTGAAGTTGCAGCAATCCTCCGGCCTCAGCCTCCTAAAGGCTGAGGTTATAGGTATGAGCTACCATACCTGGCTTAATTTTCTCATATTATCTTCTAAATCTTTACTTTGTAGAAATGCCTCGGTTTTGTACTTGGTTTTTATTTGTGCTCTCTCTTTTCTATGGATTAATCTTACCAAAGGTGTATTCATTTGTGGACCAGCTTTCAACACTGCTAATCTTGCTTTTCTGCATTTTTCGTATTTCTTTCATTTCATCTGTACTTTCCTCCTTCTACTTGTGTGTAGCCTGAACTATCTTAATCTTAAATCAAATACTTATTTCATTAAATTCTTTCTTCTTTTCTAATAGAAGCAGTAATATTTTAAATTATCATCTAAATAGTAAACTTGATCCCACGAGTTTTTATCTGGAGAACTGTCAATGTCCCACAGGTGAGCACTTCCACCTGCTGTTACCAGCTCTTCTGCACCTGTCTTACTTACAGCACTGTGTGCTTGAGCCAGGCCCCTCAGTTCACAGGGGCAAGTGCTCTTTTCTCACACTTGGTCAGAGCTGGTGGATTAAAAAGTCACTATTGGGCTGGAGAGATGGCTTAGCAGTTAAGGCACTTGCCTGCAAAGCCTAAGGACCCAGGTTCAATTCTCCAGGTCTCACATAAACCAGATGTACAAGATGGCACATGCATTTGGAGTTTGTTTTCAGTGGCTGGAGGCCCTTGTACCTCCATTCTCACTCTCTCTATATATCTGCCTCTTCCCCCCTCTCTCTCTTTCCCATTAATTAATTAATTAAAAACTCCAAGCATGAGGCCTGGACATGACCTTATAGGAGCACGCCCATGACCTTGTGGACGCGCTCAGGTCTATTTACGCTTTGTGGGCTCCAGTCTCCGTCCCACCTTTGAAGCAGCTCTTTTCCCTTGTCATATTATTTTTCCCAAAACACCATCCACCTAGTTCTAATAATAACAGCATTTCCATGGTGCTTCTGGATAAGCAGCATTTTTATATACACAGGCGCCCTTAATCCTTTCAAAGACCCTAGGAGTCGAGTGGACTCTGAAAGGCTGCCTCTGCTGCTTTCTGAGGGCTCATCTGGAGGTCCTTCCTGTTAGCTTATATCCATTCAGACTCCCTCTGTCCTGTTCTATGCCTGCAATTCCAGAGGAAGAAGTCCAAACCTTCTGGTCATCCTATGTGGAAAGCTTGCCCCCTTTAATGCTGTCAGTTGCCCCCATGTAACCCTTCAGATAGCTTGTTTACACACTGGGAGAAAAGAACATGAAATCCTGCATTCAACAAAGCTGCTGTCAAAACTGGCAATTTGTTTTCTGACGAAGACCATGATTGTACGAGGCAGAAAAATGAGAGATTGATTTTAAAATTCATTTCTCACTGCAGGAGAAAATTATCATTAGGACGACAATCATTTCAGTGACAGAACATAAAGAAACAGAGCTGGCTTCACTGGGCAAGGTCTGTCTGCAGGGCATGGATAAGGTCCAGTCAGAAGTGGCAGAATCATGTGCATAGGAGCTGTGAGGGCAAAAAAGTTCTCTGAGCAACAGGGAAATCTTGCTTGAAAAGCCTCTGTGACAGGTCCCTCCATGTCCCTGCAAAAAAAGGTGCTGACTTGAGCCCCGACTCATGTCTCCTTCTGCCCACGGCCACTTGTCACAAAGAACAATACAGCTGGCTGGCTGCTTCCCATCGACCTGCTCCTCCGCCCTTTGACCCCAGGCACCTAGCCTTCATTTCACCTGTGCTCAAAACCCTCAGAGGCTCCCAGTCAGCTTCACACACAACTCCCATGTCTACCCCTTAGCACACTCGCTCTCCAGACTTCTGCGTACTCCTTTCATTCTGATTTGGACATTTCGACTCTAGAGTCACACAAGCCCTTCTGACTCTGCCTGAGCAGAGATGTGCAGAGTTCAAGCTCTGAGACATAAGAGAACGCTGAATCATGTTCTAGGCCCCTGGGCCTACACCGCTCGTCACATCTGCTCTCTTTCTGTTAGAGTTGACAGGGACTAACCCTCAACCTAATCACCAAATCATGTCAGCCAAACATACCAAATAAATTTCCATCTGGGCCTTGGGCATGGGCATGGGCCTGCCATTCCAGCTTTCCTTTAACAATTTTGTAGCAAGAAGAATGGAAATTGAAACATGAGGGACAGTCCACCATGATTTCATTAACCTTAGAGGTGATGGTTCCCTTCCAGTGTAGGCTCACTGTTCATACTGCTACACTTTAATTATAGTAAACATTTAAAGCTATTTTCTTTGAATATGAAAATACTATACAAATGTATTCATGCTGTTAGTCTCTCAAGATATTTTTAATAGAAATATTGTATTGCATCCAATTGATGCATTACCTATCAGCAGATGGCTGTAAAGATCGCCTATGAGCATTCCATGCACGCGAGCATTTTCTTCTTCCTCTGAGTTACTTCCAAATGAATATTTTAAAAAATGGAATAGGTCCAAAGGTATGTAGTAATATATTTATTTTACAGTTCTAGTCACATATTTATTTTTCCACAGGAGTGGAACTACTTTCAAAGCATGCATTTATCAGTTTCACCAGAACCAAGCAGGAAAGGAGCACCATGTGGGGGTAGCCTTTCCCTCTCTACTCTGCAAGACATTGGCCATCTTTCACCATTGGTCTTGCCTCAAGCAGATGTTCCGCCAAGTTGAAGAAGTTCCTTTCTATTGCTAGGGCAGCAAGAGCTGTTTGTCACATGCGTGTTTGGTTTTACTGGATGCCTTTACACACCTACTGAAGGGCACCAAGAATCTTGTCTTTAAGAAAATATTCTATTAAGTTAGAAAATCTGAAAGAAATGGATGATTTTCTAGATTTATGTGACCTACCAAAATTAAATCAAGATGAGATAAACCACCAGGTGTGGTAGTGCACACCTTTAATCCCAGCACTTGGGAGACAGAGGTAGAAGGATCGCTGTGAGTTCAAGGCCACCCTGGGAATACAGAGTGAATTCTAGGTCAACCTGAGCTAAAGTAAACCCCTACCTCAAAACAACAACGACAAAAAGATGAGATAAACCATTTAAATAAACCTATTACAAACACAGAGATCCAGGCAGTTATAAAAAAATCTCCCAACTACAAAAAGTACAGGCCAGATGGATTCACTGGTAAATTTTAACAGACTTTTATGGAAGAACTAACACCAATGTTTCTTAAACTTTTCCATAAAATAGAAAAGGCAGAAATATAACCAAAATCCTTCTATGAAGCCAGAATCACCCTGACACCAAAACCAAAGACAGAACAAAAAAAGAAAACTACAGACCAATCTCCCTCATGAACATAGATGCAAAAATTCTCAACAAAATATTGGCAAACAGAATACAAGAATATATCAGAATGATCATTCACCCTGACCAAGTAGGTTTTATCCCTGAGATGCAGGGATGGTTCAACATACGCAAATTGATAAATGTAATACATTATATAAATGGACAGAAGGAAAACAATCACATGACCATCTCAATAGATGCAAAAAAAAAAAAAATTTGACAAAAATCCAACATCCCTTCATGGTAAAAGTCCTACAGAAACTGAGAAAAGAAGGAACATAACATAATAAAGACTATTTATGACAAACCTACAGCCAACATAATACTAAATGGTGAAAAACTTACAACTTTCCACTAAATTCAGGAACAAAACAAGGGTATCACTGTCCCCACTGTCATTTAATATAGAACTGGAAATCTTAGCTATAGCAATAAGGCAAGAGACACTCATAAAAGGAATACAAATTGGAAATAAAGAAATTTATTCAAATACAAATTGGAAATAAAGAGATCAAATTATCCTTATTTGCAGATGATATGATTCTATACATAAAGGACTCTAAGGACTCTACCAGCAAACTGTTAGAGCTGATAAACACTTTTAGCAATGTAGCAGGATACAAAATAAACACACAGAAATCAGTAGCTTTTCTATATACTAACAACAAACATTCAAGGGATGGATCAGAGAATCTCTCCTATTCACAGTTGCCTCAAAAAATAAATAAATAAAGCACCATGGAATAAACCTAACCAAGAAAGTGAAGGATCTCTACAATGAAAACTTTAAAACATTCAAGACAGAAATTGCAGAAGACACTAGGAAATGGAAAAACATCCCATCTTCTTGGATTGGAAGAATAAATATTGTGAAAATATCAATCTTACCAAAAGCAATCTGTACATTTAATGCAATCCCCATTAAAATGCCAATGGCATTTTTTGTGGAAATAGAAAAAAATCCTAAAACTAATGTGGAAGCACAAAGATTCTTGAGTAGCCAAAACAATTTTGAGCATAAAAAATAAGGCTGCTGGTATCACCATACCTGATTTTAAGCTATATTACAAAGCCACAGTAACAAAAACAGCATGGTACTGGCACAAAGGCAGACATGTAGATCAATGGAACAGAACAGAGAACCCAGATGTTAATCCAGGCAAGTACAGCAATCTGATTTTTGAAAAAAAGCCAAAATATTCATTGGAGAAAAGACAGCCTCCTCAACAAGTGGTGCTGGGAAAACTGGATATCTATACATAAGTCCAAATGGATTAAGGACCTTAATATCAGACCTGAAACTCTGAAACTGCTAGAGGAAAAAGTGGGGGAAACCTTTCAACATATTGGCATAGGCAATGACTTTCTGAACATAACCCCAGTTGCTCAGGAAATAAAACCACTAATCAACCACTGGGACCTCATGAAATTACAAAGCTTTTGTACAGCAAAGGACACTGTGAATAGAGCAAAGAGACAACCTACAGAATGGGAAGAAATCTTTGCTAGCTACACTTCTGACAGATATATCCAGGATATACAAAGAACTAAAAAATGAAACAATAAATAAATCAAACAACCTAATTTAAAAATGGGCTATGGAACTGTGGTAGTTTGATTCAGGTGTCCCCATAAACTTAGGTGTTCTGAATGCTAGGTTCCCAGCTGATGGAGATTTGGGAATTAACACCTCCTGGAGGCAGTGTATTGTTGGGGGTGGGTTTATGGGTATTACAGCCAGTTTCCCCTTGCCAGTGTTTGGCACACTCTCCTGTTGTTGTTGTCCACCCAAAGTTGACAAGGAGGTGATGTCCACCTCCGCTCTACCAGCCCTTGCCCGCTATGCTGAACCTTGTCCTCGAGACTGTGGGTCAAAATAAACCCTTTCTTCCCATCAGCTGCTTCCGGTCACGTGTTTTGTCCCAGCAACACGAAGGTGACCACAACACCATATAAAGCTGGACAAAGTAGAAAGCATCTGCAATCCCAGTGCTGTCCTTGTGAGGAAGCAGTGGAGACAGGAGAATACCAAACCCTGGAAGGCCAGCTGGTCGCACACATGCAGTGTGAACAACAGGAGACCCTGCCTCAGATAGCTGGAAGGTAGGACTGACACCCAGGCTGTCCTCTGATCTTCACACGTGCACTGTGGCATACATGAACCTGCACTCCCATATACACCAAGATGATAATAGTGGTTGGAATCATTAATAGGAAGTAATATTAATTAGCAAAATCCAAAGAGAGTTTAGTTTAGATTAGATTAGTTTAGTTTAGCTTTAGATTAAACATGCTCTGTGCTTTTCTCTCATTTAACGTCAGAACGGCTTCCTTCAACACTGGTAAACCATGAGTCCAGGCTTTGAAAGCATTCCAAGTGAACGTAGCACGAAGCTGGAAGCGGGACAAGTGTGTGAACTCGGTGTGAGCCTGGTCAGATGCCACTCACGGAGAGACCACAGTGGAGTTGAGCAGGTGGTTTGAACAGTCCGAAAAGATCACCTTCTGTGATGGGCTCTCACAGGCACCAGCGTGCCTCAAGCAATCTCCCCAGAACTAACTCCCAGCAGCAGAGACTGATGGGCAGCTGGTGGTAGAGCCTCATGTCCCCACCCCCCAAGGACTCCCACGAAGCCGTCAGCCTAGGAGGCTATGGGGCTGACAGTCTTGTAAACTGTAACGTTGACCAAGTCCAGTGATGAAGGCTGATCAGAAATTTGCACAGCTTTGTGACAGTCTCCGGCTGAACCGACTGTGCAACGTGCCTTATGATCACGAGAAGGTCTGATCAGTGACTCAAAGAGGTCACCCCGCCCTGTTCTCCAATCCTAGGTGCTCCAGAGGAGTGGTGCCCAGCACGTAATGAGAAGAAACAAAGCAAGAAATTGTGAGAAGAGCATCCCAGTGTGTGAGATGTGTGTGAGCATCTGTATCTATACATGTGTACACTATGAGATAAAATGCCAAGGCTTCGTTGCAATGGCATCTCAGTCCCCTGCTCTGGAGCCTATGGTTTTCCACAAGACAAATTAAAAGTCTTCTTTAGGAAAAGAAAAAAGTCCACACTGGGTTTGTTGAAAGTGGAGCCAGCTATGGTGGAGGGCGGTTCACACCCATAATCTAAGCACTCACGCAGGGCGTGGAGGAGGGCTGAAGCAAGAGGAATGGCATGAATTCAAAGCCAGCCTAGGCTATCGAGGCAAGATCCTATGTCAAAGAACAGGGGAGGGGCTGTGGAGATGGCGTAGTGGCCTCTCCCTACAAAAAAATCACTTCAAGCCCTGACACCCACATACAAAGCCAGGCATGGCCGCACAAGCCTGTAGCCTCAATGCTGAACGGGGTAGATGGGGGGCGGGGTCCCTGGGGCTCCTAGTCAGCCACGCTGACTGAAAGGCAGAGGCCCAGGCTCCACGAGAGAGCTGTCTCAGGGAGATGAGGTGGATGAATGATAGAGGAGAACCCAGCGTCTTTCTGTGCCTCTGCTTGTGTGCACATAGGGTGTACTCATCTGTGCGAGCACGCATGCACGCACACACACGCACACATATGCATAGCACATACATACATCAAACACTATTAAAAGAAAGAAAGAAGAATGAGGACAAGTGAGTGGGAGGAAAGCAAAGAAGAGGTGGGTGGGTCTCATGAATATCCCAAACTCTCATGTCCCTCCCTCTGAGTAACCCTTTGACCTTCTGGAACAATCCATTTCATGAATGGGTGCAATGCACTGATGTCAAAATACAACCTTCAAGATTTTCTCTGCTCCAGACAGACAGTGCCAGACAGACATACAGCAAAATCAGGCCAGCAGTCTTGTGTGTCTGATCTGGACATCCACCATGGTGGGCGGAACCACAGTCTGTCAACACAGTCTTAGAGCTGTACATACTTCAGGGAACCACATCTAGTCCAAGGGGCTCCTCAGTCCATGACTGAGTCATACAAACAACAACAAACAGAAAAGAATGAGCCATCTGTCACCTACTTTGGATTTATGAAGAGAAATAAGCATCGTTGGCTGTCTTAGTGACGGAGTAGGAGTGGCTGGTAGCTGTCCCAAGTGAACCAGGTCATTAATGGCGGAGAGATTTTTGTGAATATTACAATCCCAGAGTTGGCTAGCTATAAATACTATCTGCACTAGGAATGACATAACCCTCCAGGTTCTGCTCAGGAATTCTGCTCCAGTTGCCCAAAGTCCATCTGTTCTGTCAAAGTGGCGCAGAAATGGGGCCAGCTTCCCGGAGACTCAGGCTTCCTGGGAACGTTCCCTGATGGTTTCCCACACCAGAATGGTTCCCTTTCCTCCCCCCACCTTCGTTCTCCATGTAGTTCTAGAAGAGACAGAGTCAAGAGCTAAACTTAAGGATTGTGGAGGAGTGGGGAGAGCTGGAACACCCGTGTGGACACACACATGGACACCTGTGACAGAAGCCTACAGTGCAGGTCATAGGCTGAGGGTTATGGTGGACAGGTGCATGCCAAAAGTAAAATTCATCTTAATCTGAAGCACCACACTGAGGACTCAATTGGACACGTTCTGAAGATTTGTCTACCAGTCACAAGATCTCATCTGCAGTCCCTGCAGCAATAAGACATTGAGCAAGTTGGCTGTCCCTGCCTTCCTGCAGTCGTGACAATCCCAATATCCACACAAAGGTGTTGGGAATAAAATTAAATAACAGATAATAAAGAGATGTGAAAAGTAATAAATGCTTTATGATTATGGGATACCCTGGGGACTGTTTAAAAGTTCAGATGAATTTAAAATAAACTAACCATGATAGTACAGGTCTATTGTACTCAAACGTCACCTAAGAAACCCAGTTCTTAATAGAGGGATAAATATGTAGAAGTAACACATTTGAAAGCATTACTCCAGGACAAAAATAAACGATGGAAATGATTGATTTTGAGAGCCAGAATTGGAATTGGATTTGAGAACACAAGATCACTGAGCCCTGTACACAATAACCTACAAGGCCATGGGAGGGCGAGAGCAAGTGCCCATGAGGCCCCACAAGAGTGATGCCCAGACGCCAGTGCAGTGAGATGCTGAGTCTAGAAGAGACAGTCACATGGCTTCTATGCTTTAGGCAGTGCTGCCAATGGGAGATTAACTCAGGGTGTGTCTACCCAAGTGTTTTCGGAGAGGTTGAACTGAGAAAGGAAGACCCACCTTGAATGTGGGTGACACCACTCCATGGGCCGGGGCCCAGAGCTATGAAAAGAAGATAGACGCTTGAGAACCAGCAGCCATAGCTTCCCACTTCCTCACTGGATTCAGGAGAATGGGGCACCTCTTCCTCCAGCTGCCCAGACTTCCCTGCAAGATGCCCTCAAACCAGGAACCAAAATTAACCCTTCCCTCCTTCAGTTGCTTGTGCCAGGTGTCTTGTCACAGCAATAAGAAAAGTCACTGACAGCAATCATTGGCCTGCTTATGGGTGGATGGAAATCAGAGATGAGCAATGTAGGGGCCGAGGATAAAGTACCTGATGGACAAGCAGAGGGCTCTGAATTTGGCTCCCCAGAACCCACATACCCTGACACAGCAGTGTGTGTCTCTCATTCCAGTGTGCTTATGGTGAGATGAGAAGCGGAGGCAGGAGTCTCTCCAGAAGCTTGTGGACTGACTGACCCCAGCACACATAGTGGAGAACAAGGAAACTCGGCCTCAAACAAGGTGGAAGGCAAGGCCCACCGTCTGCGGTTTCCCCTGAGCTCCACATGCGCACTGTGGCATGCATGTGCACAGCTCACACACATAAAGATTTAGATAAAAGTAATGGTGGTCAGGGTGCCCTCTGAGCTGCAAGGTGAGATGCAGAACAGTCCATGTGGCATAAGATCAAACAGAAAGCCCAAACCAGGCAACTGGGTTGCTCTCCCACCCGCACAGTCTCCCACACTTTGAATTTACTTTATCAGAACAAGTTGAGAAACTGTGGTGCTTTTCTATTCTCTGCACATACTTTTGGGACCATGGACTAGTCTGCCATCAGTAAAAGAGAAGTGCAGTGGTCGAGCTGCGGGCTCGTCCCCCTGGGTCCCATAGGGCCACATTCTCCAGCTCGAGATTCTTGGTGATATTAAAGTTTACTTAGGATGAAAAAATTTTAATAAACTTCCAACGCATTTATGAAGCGAAATTACAAGACACAGACTGGAGAGATGGCTCAGTGGTTCAGACACTTGTCTTCAATGCCAAACGACCTGAGTTCTATTCCCCTGGACCCATATAAAGCCAGATGCACAAAGCGGTGCATGCATCTGGAGTTCATTTGCAACAGTTGGAGGCCCTGGTGTACCCATTCTCTCCCCCGCCCCCATCTCTTTCTCTCTGTCTCTCTCTCTGCTTGCAAATAAATAAAGCAAACAATTTTTTTAACTTCAAGACACCAAATACTGAGTGTATAACTAGAAATAGTCGTCAAAGCCACACTGTGAATTTTCTTGTTTTAGCCATAAGCTGAGGTGCGGTCCTTGGCGAGGATGTGTATTGGAACCCAGGGGTTAAAAGTCCACCAATGTGCAAAGTTAAGCATGAGAGAGATGCTGATGTCAATGTGGTAGATACAGCAAGACTGTCTTGTCAGACAAACCCTCTACAGTACAGTCCAAAGAGCCACCACACCCCATGTGCCAGCTTCTTTATAAAGGCTTAGGTGCTGAGGAGCAAAAATGGGGGGAAAATGCCACACAATTATGATACATCTCAGGCAGCACTTCAGGAGATGGAAAACAATGAAAGTTCCAGCCCCTCCTGCTTCTCTGCATCCCCTCCTACTTCCCTGTCCAGGCCCTGCTGCTGCTTGTGCCGTTGCTGGCAAGCTACATGTCACGAACACACTGCGCCTCTCTGAGCTCTGAGCTCTGAGCTCTGCGCATGGGCTGCCAGGCAGACACTCAGCTCATCTACACTCAGTGCAGCTGCTCATCGTCCCGGGCGTCCCTCCCACCATAGCCAGTAAGCATGATGGATCATGCTCAGCGTAGCTAACATCGACCTATAACTAAGTACAGCAGCTTCCCAAATCAGGCAGGAGTGACAGCCTTGTCAGAGTGCCCTCTAAAGAGGCTGCTTCTATAGACTGACTCGGGGAAGGTAAACATGAGAAGGGCGGATGATGACCAAGCCACACCACTAGGGGCCATGAGTCCTAACAACTGAGAGAGACGGGACCAGGAGCAGTGGAGAGAATGAAGACTACAGCGACATTCCAGAGGCACATACTGGACATGTACTTGAGAGTAATGCTAGGGAGACTGCAACAGTGTCCACAAGTGAATAAAGAACTCACAGGATGGAGAGATGCTTAGTGGTTAAGGTGCTTGCCTGTGAAACCGAAGGACCCAGGTTTGATTCCCCAGTACCCATGTAAGCCAGTTGTATGCATCTAGAGTTCGTTTGAAGTGGATAGAGGCCCTGGTGGGCCCATTCCCTTTCTATCTGCCTCTCTCTCTCTCTCTCTCTCTCTCTAATTAATTAATTAATTAATTAAAGAAGCTTTAACCAAAATAAAAGGAAGGAAAGGCCTCTCAATGACTTGAAAAAGCTACTGTTTACCATCCCAGGCATGGCCCTAGACAAGGCTCTTTCTGTTGTCCTCAGGTCTCCATCAACAAGATGAGGCAGTCTCTTGATGCTGAAAGTAGATTCCAGAACCTTCCAAAGCTTTGGTTTCCTCATTGGCAAAATAGAAACGATGACAACTGCCATCTTGCCCAGTGAGTGGCAAAGCTTCGCCACCATGACGTTTACACAGCACTGGCAAAGGGGCCTGGTGTAGACTGGGAGAGCTCAGGAAGTGACAGCTTCCAGCTTCCAGGATTGGAATAACACCCATTTTGATTATGATAAGCAAACATGTGATTTAAAGGATGAACCCAGTGAAAATTAAGTGCTAAAGCATTTATGAAATGGAGTTTCTTCAGAACTTCACAAAGAGATGGGGCATTTGTGCTTTGCTATATACCAACAGGGATTATGGGACAACAGGCAAGAGAGGAACACTCCCCAAAGGCCCTTACTCTGGCCTTGACTGGATAAGATACAAAATCAACTGTGTACCCTAGAGCCAGCCCAGGGTGAATAGTGCATATACAACATCCAAAAGGGACTCTGAATTCAGATCCCTCCACAAGGTGGCCACATTCCACCTTTGAGCTTTGCCTCCCACCTCCTTCTTTACACATGGTGCTCTCACCCATAGCCCCATTTCCTGAACACACAGTCCATGTTCAAGCCTCCATAGCCCGGCCACAATGTTTGCTCAACCTTGACAAATATGATTCTTCTTTGCTCTGTCTTCCAATTCTCCCCCATTGAAAGTGCCAAGTCTCCCTGCCTCTCCGGGGGGTGGGGGGGCATCAGCCTGCTTCTCAACAAATATGGGTTTTTACAACAGTTTTCTTTACATCGGATATGTGTTTCCACCTCTGTTTTCTCTTTAAAGTTCCTAAGTCAGGCTGGGGAGATGGCTCAGTGGAGAAAAGAGCTCACTGCTCAAGCCTGTACAAGACCCTGAGGTCAACGCTCCCCAGAACCCATGTAAAAATCTGGAAGCTGCGACAAGACTTTATAATCCCAGCACATGGCTATGAAAGGGAAGGCAGAGGCAGGAGAAGAAACTTGCAATGGGCACAGCAAAGAAAAATAGCAGAAGGAGATCCAGAGAGAGAAACCCTGCCTCAGACAAGGTGGAAAGGAGAGGGCTCACCCGAAAGTTGCCCTCTGACCTATCAGGCATGCTGTGGTATGCACACCATGACACATGCATACCCATACTCTGTCTTTCACAGACACACACACGAACACAGACACACTTTTTTTAATTCAAAGAATAACCATCTTCAAATGTGTTCTACATTTTAAACTACTTCATAAACTATGGCTCAAGGAAGTCTGTACTCATATTAGCTAAATCAGTCACCAGAAATCCAACAGGTAAGGCCACACAACACACCCAGAGTGCTGTGACATTAAGGTCCTCAATGGATCATCACTCCTCTGACTCAGAACCAAGGCTGTGGAGAAAATCTGTTTGGTCATGGGGTCCCTGTCACAGTCTGTGTCCTTCCTTGGTCTGGGTACTGCCACCTCTGAGAACTCTCCTGCAGTGCCCCTCCTCAGGCCATCCAGCTCCCCTATGCTCTCAGAGCACTCTGCAAGAACCTCGGCCCCCTTCATCCATTTCACCACTAAGAGCATATGAAGTCACAAGTTCCCTCAGAGGAGGAGACAAATACGGACTGGTGGGTCTACAGCATGGTGGAGGGAAAACAGGGAAGGGCAGCCTGGGAATGCCAGCTCCCCTTCACTGCAGGCACCCACACCTCTGTCAAAAGGGTAAGTCTTCTTCATCGAGTTGTGAAGAACACAGTCGTGAATCCCAGAACATGCCTGGCACTGATGAAGTGCCCCATAACAGTGGCTACTTTAAATGCCGTGATCATCGCTGTCCCCTGCTACAGTACCCAGAGGGGCGGCAGAGCGGTTCAGCCAGTGAGAAATCGATGCTTCACTACAGTGCTTGCACGTGTCGCCTTGCTGGAGCTCAGGAAGTGTGTGTCACTCCAAATCTGAGGGGACAGTATAGACTTAGGAGTTCTGAGAAGACACGGCTGAGAGAGAGGAGTCGGGGTAGCCAGCAGGCAAAGTTTAAAGACATTCCGAGACTCAGGAAAACAAGGAACAAGAGCAGACAGACTAGAATATTAGGAAAGCTTTTATCTAGCCACATGGGAAAGGATCCAGATGACCCGAGGTGACACCAAGGGCTAGTCCGTCGGAGCTGGGAGGGTGACAGGAGAACCACGGGAGGAGAATGTTGACGACAGTAGTCCAGAGACTCCGACTTAGGCGTGGAGGAGGAGCCCGGGACGACACATTCTCAACAGCCAGCCCAGGTGGTTGTCGCTGTCCCTGAAGCCAGAAGGAGGTCCTCCAAAACAAACCTCAGAAGGACTTTGTGATGCAGCAATCCCACCTCCGCAGGAGATGTGACCAGAATACTGAAGAGACGCCGCATACGCAGACAAGACGCATGCTCACGGCAGCACAGCTCACAACAGCCAGCATGGCACCAACTTCAGGTCCACAGACAACGGAGTGGCGAATACACAAACCTTTAATAAGAAGGTCTGGGCTGAAGAGGTGGCTCAGCTGATGAGGCGCTTGCCAAGCATGCATGACGACCTGAGTGCAATGCCCAGCACCCACCTAAAAGCCGGACACAGAAGTGTGTGCCTGACATCCCAGCGTGGGGAGGTGGAGACAGGGGGATCGCTGGGGTTTGCTGGCTAGCTAGTCTAATCAGACTGGTGTGCTCTAGATTCAGTGAGAAACCCTGTCTCAAAAAATAAGGAGAACAATCAAGGAAGAAAATAACCTCTGGTGAACGGACACACACATGCACACATGCACGCACACACACAGGGACATTCATGCATGTGCATGCACATGAACACACTAATGAAAAGTCCTTTCATTTGCAACATGGAGGAGCATGAAGGACATGCTACAGAAGAGCCCGTGATCTCACTTGGTGTGGAACCTCACACTCACACAGTGTGCAATGCCCGTGATCTCACTTGGTGTGGAATCTCACACTCACACAGTGTGGAATGCCCGTGATCTCACTTGGTGTGGAACCTCACACTCACACAGTGTGCAATGCCCGTGATCTCACTTGGACTAAGGCTAATGAGGGTGTGGAATCTGGGAATGCCCGCATGTCACTTGGTGGCAATGGTGTAATGGATCTCAGTTTAGTGGGTGAAATACATTTGAAGGCACTGGCATCAATTTAGTGGGTGAAATACATTTGAACGATCAATTGGGCAGCATGGTGAACATAGTTCATAATAATGCATTATATTTAAATCTTGCTAAAATGGTAAAGTTTATTTCCCACCATAGAAATGAGTGAATAGATGAGGTAATGGGGATTTTATCTAATTGATTTAATCATTCCACACTATGTACACATCAAAGCATCACACTTTACACTATAATATATACACGTATTTGTCAACTAAAATTAACATGACATAAAAAGTAGTTTTAGGCTGGAGAGATGGCTTAGTGGTTAAGGTGTTTCCTGTGAAGCCTAAGGACCCCAGTTTGATTCTCCAGGTCCCACGAAAGCCAGATGCACATGATGGCACATGCGTCTGGAGTTCGTTTGCAGTGGCTAAAGGCCCTGACGTGCCCATTCTCACCCCCCCGTCTCAAATAAATAAATTAAATTAAATTAAATTAAATCTTTTTTTTTTAAAAGTAGTTTTAAAGAACCATAATAAAGCAGAACAAGCCTTTGGCACCACCATTCTAGTCTGGCCTTGATATAAAAATCACTGCAGGTTGAGGATCTCCCACTTTCAGCCACGGCTTCCGCAGAGGAAGAGTGTTCACAGCCTTCAAGAAGTCCAAGTCCAAATCCTAAGAGAACGGGGTGGGGTGGGGGTGGGGGCAGCCCAACAGGAGTACTTCCTGGTACCAGTGTCCTTGCTAGGTTAACAGCTGTCCTTTGGGGTCATGTCCCCCACTAACAACACCAGCAGTTTTAGTTACCAAGTGGTAAGGACAGGCAAGGTACTGCGGGCATGTTATAGGGCCTCATTTCTATCACACCTCAAAGGAGACACCATCCCATTATACACCAGAAACCCGAAATTCAAGAGAGCTGACATGCCCACAGTCACGTGACCCGTGGGCACCACTCAGACCACTATTATGCCATCACACCCTTCCGCACACTGTGAAGGGCGATGTCATTTGGCCGCAGGCGATCTACCCCTTACAGAGCTGGCTCATGCCATCACCTGAAGAAGGTGTTCCCTCCTCCCTGGACAACGACCCTGGGTGGGTTCGGGAGAGGGGCATATTTCTGCCAGAAGTCACAACGTGTTCGTGACCTCATCTATTCCAGGAGCAGTATTTAAAAATGCTTTCACTGGCCTGAGGCATGACTGAGTTCTACAAGCCTGGAAGCTGAAGGCATTCCCAGGTTCTGCTCTTTCCTCCGAGTGCTGCGGAG
Source organism: Orientallactaga sibirica (assembly GCA_036365145.1). Taxonomy (NCBI): domain Eukaryota; kingdom Metazoa; phylum Chordata; class Mammalia; order Rodentia; family Dipodidae; genus Orientallactaga; species Orientallactaga sibirica. Next base: position 3,971,912 of record JAEOAD010002712.1, on the reverse strand, counting down.
CTGTTTGTTGCTCCTCTGTGAAAAGATAATGTTCATTTTATGTCTCCAGTCCAAAGTAATCTGGATAGATACAAAATAACTTAAAGAGGCCTCCTTGTTTACTTAACACCCTTCATCTGCTTTTTCTTTATGTGCCCCTTATGAGACTCCTCCTGACTTTTCTAAATAGCTGCAAATGGATCTGCCAGTTGGTGCGCAGCGCTCTCACTTTCCCCCATGCTCTGAACCACCCCCATGTGTTCTCTCTAGACCACAGGGGAGAAGATCGCTCATCTCACCACCTCCATCCACACCTCGGCAGCTGGCCATGCTTTCACAAGTACCCCCGGGGTCCCACCCATGAGGCCATGGTGTGAGGCTGCCCACGCACTCTCCTTCCCTCTCTGATGCTTGCCCTACGCTTCCTGCTCACATCAGCACCCCCCACACCCACCTTGAACACTCAAAATTGTAACAGAAATGTGCACACTGTTTTGAAATGTTCCTCTAATTAATATTTACACATAAAATGGGACAAAGAGCAAAGAAAAAGCCAGGAAGGTTTAAGCAGCCTGTTAGGAGAGAGAATAGAGAGAGACTAGTTCTAAAGGACTCTCACTTTTTTGCATGCGTGTTCCTATGGGTGCAGTTGTGTAAAAGCTGGAGGACAACCTCAGGGGTCATTTCTCACGTATGAAATCCATCTTGTTGGCCTGGAGCTCACCAACGAGACTACACTGCTGGTCAGTGGGCCCTGGGTCCTCCTGGCCGCACCTCTTCAACACTGACACTGCAGGTACTCCCCATCATGAGGGCGCTGTACATGGATTCTGGGGATCAAACTCAGGTCCTCATGCTTGCACAGCAGGCACTTCACTGACTAAGCCATCTCCTCAGCACTGAACACCTTTCTTCACTACCTGAACGAAGAAATTGTCCACATGCCAGTTTCCACTGAGTGCAGTGACACTCAGGCAGTCACAGAATAAACACCACCGCTGACTTCAAATTTGCTCAAGACATTAAGAAATTAACAGCCCGTAGACACTTGATGTCTTCAGTTCTTACAAAGGCCTCGGTCACAGATGGTCCATGCACTTTCCTCTCCTCACCAACGCCCAGAAATGCACTATAGCTCGTCTGCAATCGCACCCACAGACCTTTCCTGCGTGTAGAGAATAAATACACTGGACATGAATTCCCTTTCGTGTGGTTTCCACATCACGTAGCCCTCCTCTATAGATGGTGTCTGTGAAAGTTTCTGGTAAAAAAAATAAAATAACTCCAAAGAAACTAACATTACCAGGATGGGCCCCTAATCTGTAGTGGACGGAAAGTTAAATAGTCATCATTCAAATGTTTGTAATGCCGGAACCTCAAGTGCAAAGACAAGGCTTTTCTGTCACTCACTGGCTGTGCACTTCCTGACAAGGTCACCAGTCTCTTCTCATGCCTCACTTGTCATTGCCAAACAATGAAAAACCCTGTCCTGGGCTGAGAAGGTGGCTCAGTCAGTACAGTGCTTGCCTTGCAAGCATGAGGACCTGAGTTTCGTCCCCAGAACCCACATTTAAAAATAAAGAGTGGTGGCTGGAGAGATGGCTTAGCAGTTAAGGCACTTGCCTGCAAAGCTAAGGACTCAGGTTTGATTCCCCAGACCCCACGTAAGCCAGAAGCACAAAGTGGCGCATGTGTCTGAGTGTGCAGTGGCTAGAGGCCCTGGGGCATCCATTCTCATTCTCTCCCTCTAATAAATAAATAAAAATAAAATATTTGAAAATAAAATAAATAATAGTGGTGGTGTGCACTTATATCCCCAGATCTAGAGAGATAGAAGTAAGTGGAGCCCTGGAGCTCATTGGCCATCCTTGCCTACCTACATCATGAGCACCAGGAAAGCGAGAGACTCAACCTCAAAAAAGGAAAAGAAAGATGGATGGTGCCTGAGAAACAACAAGCAAGAGTGTCCTCCAGCCTCTCTTGGCATAGGAACACATGTACACAAAGGCATGCACGCACACGCACACACACACACGCGCGCATAGGAACACATGTACACAAAGGCATGCACGCACATGCATAGGAACACATGTACACCAAGGCATGCATGCACATGCAAACACATGGATTGTATTTGAGAAGAATAGAACAGATGTGAAAATAAATGACAGCGGACTCTATGGACATTAAGCAACTATCTTCACAATAGGAAGGAAGTCTCTTCTAAACTTTGGAAAGACACTAAAATAAAAAAGACATAATATAAATTAACTCAAAAGACGGAATTACTGGTACTCTCTGGATACACACCAGGTATATACTTAGGAACAGCAGGTGTCAATCACACCCGAGTGATGGCACTACCAATTGGCCCACATTTTACTTAATAGTGAAATATAACTTCTTCAGGCTGATTTTCCTTATTATCATGTGATAGTCATTCACACACTTATGGCTTTTTACATTCTGTCAATATGTCAGCACCTGCTCTCTGTCAGAAACTGTGCTGAACACACAGACTGCAAAAGCACAAGACACCACCCCTTTCACCTGAGCTGGACTGGTCATAGTGCTGGCTACTCTTCTCATTGCTGTCCTCAAACGCCTAACAAGAAGCCACAGAAGGATGGTCGAGTTCACGGTTCCGGTTCCTCGAAATACCATTCATCGTGGTGGGGAAGGTGTGCTAGCTGGAGCAGGAGCCACCTGGTCACATTGCCTGCACAGCCAGGAAGCAGAGAATGTGAACAGAAAGTGGGGGCAGGTTGTAAAACCTGAATGCCCATTCCCAGTGACCCACTTCATTCAGTTAGGCTCCACAGCCTTCGAGAACAGCACCAACCAGCTTGAGCCAAGCGTTCAAACACACAAGCCTGTGAGGGACATTTCATGTTCAAACCACAGCACAGAAGATTCTGTGATGGTCACATGAGAGAGTTGTATAGAAATGCAGAAAAGAAATGGCCCACGAGTCTTTAAGGACAAGCGGCACCTCTTCGGGTCTTAAAGATTGGGCTTGTTTCCAAGGTTTTGAAAGAGAAAATCACCAAGCAGGTTCAGCAAAGGGAGAGGCACTCCAGAGAAGGATGTGGGTAGACTTGGTCAGCAGTGATGCCTCACCAAGATCAATTAGGAAATAACGACGTGGCCAGGAGTTAGTTGAAAGTCTCCATTTCTTATAGTTAATGCTTTCCCAATCTGGCTTCTACCTGCTTTTAGGTTATGCGCCAGTGGGTGTGAGACAGTGACTAAAAGTGTGCTCCCAAACCCAAGAAGCCCATCAGATCCCACCTCAGGACTGCTGGTCAGGTGAGCTTGGGCACAGGGCCAACCTCGCTGAGCCTCACCTCCCACAAAATGATGATATGCCAAACTCAAGACCATCAGGGGCACTTCGCCATATAAGATATGCAAAATTCTTAGCACTTATGAAACACTTGAGTTCTCAAAACACATTATCCTGGCTGGGCGTGGTGGCACAAGCCTTTAATCCCAGCACTCGGGAGGCAGAGGTAGGAGGATTGCCATGAGTTTGAGGCCAGCCTGAGACTACATAGTGAATTCCAGGTCAGCCTGGGATAGAGTGAGACCCTACCTTGAAAAAAAACAAAGCAAAACAAAAAACTATATCTTCTTCATGAGCTTATGGAAGAGCACAACATGACACAATCGTGTAACCAAATACAGCAATAACCGAGGGACTCGGGCACAGACACTCTTTTGCATCTTGCATTCTTTCTTTTCTATTTAAAACATGGGCATGATGGCTACAAATGTGCCCACATGGAGGGAGAAGAAAGCCCCAGAAACTTCAGTTCTGCAAACCGCAGCTACTCAGTCAGCATTACTCATAGTCTACCAATGGGCTTCTGATAGTGTGTTTAAAAAAAAAAAACAAGCCGGGCGTGGTGGCGCACGCCTTTAATCCCAGCACTCGGGAGGCAGAGGTAGGAGGATCGCCGAGAGTTCGAGGCCACCCTGAGACTACATAGTTAATTCCAGGTCAGCCTGGACCAGAGTGAGACCCTACCTTGCAAAACCAAAAAAAAAAAAAACTTATGTCCATGCCACTGTTGTTTGAGATTTCTGTTCCTGTTTGTCAAATAAAATTTTCTCAGTGGGGCTGGAGAGATGGCTTAGTGGTTAAGGCATTTGCCTGCAAAGCCAAATGACCCAGGTTTGATTCCCCAGGACCCACATTAGTCAGATGCATAAGGGGGCGCACACATCTGGAGTTTGTATGCAATGGCTGGAGGCCCTAGCGTGCCCATTCTGTCTCTCTCTGTCTCTCTCTCTCCCTCTTTCTCTGTCAAATAAATACATAAAAAGAAAACATTTTTAAAAATTTATAAGTGATAAATGTTATTTCTCCTCCTTACTTCCTCTTCTAAATTTATTCCATTAAATCACACACACACACACACACACACACACACACACACACAGGGCTTCTAAGAGTATGGAGCCAGGTTAAGTTATTTGAGACATGCTTTCTGAATTTGTGTATATGCAAGTATCTAACCTGGATCAAAGCACCAGACCCAAACCCTTTCAGCCAAGATGGATTTTATACTTCAGAGAAGCAACGAGATACATGAGCCATTCATGACCAGCACCACTCCACAAAGTGGGCAGCTCATTGTCAAGCACATGGCTATGGTCCATTTCTACCCATTTGACTATTCAGTCCAGGTGAGGGACACAAGCATGGTATTAACACACAAAGTTAAGGTCAGGGCTCTCCAAGGACATTCAGGCTGGAGGATGTTATGCCATCAAATGGGTTTTAAAAACTCATTCCAAAGCCGGGCATGGTGGCGCACGCCTTTAATCCCAGCACTCGGGAGGCAGAGGTAGGAGGATTACAGTGAGTTCGAGGCCACCCTGAGACTACATAGTTAATTCCAGGTCAGCCTGGACCAGAGTGAGACTCTACCTCGAAAAACAAAAAACAACAACAACAACAAAAACTTGTTCCTTGGATTCTGGTTGTGGAATAGCAGAGAGTAGATAGCATGTTTACAGTATAAGACAGAAAATACCCATAACCCAGGGGTCTAACATCTTACAGAGGCTCAGAGAAATCAAGGACATCTGATCTGCAGATCAGTGGTTAAAGGTGCTCACTTACAAGGCCTGCCAGCCCAGGATCAATTCCCTAGTACCTACTTAAGCCAAATGGCTTTAAAAAAGTAGCACAAGCATCAGGAGTTTGTTTACAACAGCAAGAGCTCCTGTCATGCCCACCCTCTCTCTCTCCTCCTTCTCTCCTTCTCTCTCCTTGCAAATAAATAAAATCACTGAAAAAAGGAACATCTGAGCTAAGCCAAAAGTGTGATTATGATTTTGAGAAAGAGATGATAATTAAAAAGAAATGCATGAGTCCAGAACTCAGTAACACCAGTCATAATGTAAAGTAAGTCCAACACTGAGTGAAGGATTCATGGTTCAGAGCCTGCTGTGCCCACTGCTCCTGGATTCATGCTTTCTCCTCAGTCCCGGGGTGAGTATCCCGTGCCCCAGCATTCCAGGTAAGCCCTGAGCACTGAGAAGTTAAATGTAATTGCTTAAGGTCATATGGCTAGAAAGAGGGTTCAACCCAGTTTTCTTAGCAGAAAACTGATTTGCTTGTAATCTTGCCCTATTTAATGAGCAACTTTAAAATACTAATAACTGGTATTGGTGAGATATAAGCAGCAGCATAATGTTTTGTAAACTTGCAGTCTTACTGAAGGCAAGCAGACGTGTGCATCAAATCCCTTAAAGTAGAGCATTAATAGGGTAGTGGTCATGCCCAGTCAATGGTTTGTCCCAAAGAAATGGTGAGTGTCTTCTGGTCACAGAGGACTGGTAAGACAGATGACTATCCCCTGAGGACAAGGAGGAAGCCACAGAGACTGTTTGCAAATCCAGCTTGATACATCAGGGAGGGTGGGGCAACCAGGAGCCAAAACCCAAGAGGTCCATCTAGCATTCGGGGCAGCTTTGGGGGGACTGGAGGCCTGAGACTGACCTCCGGATTTCAGGGACAGAGGTAAAAGGCTGGAGGCTATCAAAGGACAAGGCTCTGTAATCCTGCTTTAGGTTGGAACCACAATGGCCATTTTGTTTTTTATTTTATTTTTATTTTTTGGGAGAGAGACACAGAGAGAGAGAGAGAGGGAGAGGAAGATAGAGATGGGTGCACCAGCAGCCTCTCAGCTGCTGCGAATGAAATCCAGATGCATGTGCCCCCTTGTGATCAAGTGTGGCATTGCGCCCCTTTGCGCCTGGCTAAACGTGGGACCTGGAGATTGGAACCGTTGGAGATTGGAACCAGCGTTCTTAGGCTTAGGAGGCAGGCGCCTTAACCGCTCAGCCATCTCTCCAGCCCTCATTTTGTTTTTTAATATTTTAATTAATATATTTGTAAGTAGCAAAAGAGAGAGAAAAAAAACATACACACCAGGCTTCTTGGTGTTTTAAATAAACTCCACGCACATGTACTATTTTGTTCATCTGGCTTTGCAAGGGTACTGGGGGATCAAACCAGAGCCAGCAGGCTTTACAAGCAAGCACCTTTAACTGCAGAGCCATCTCTCCAGCCTGACACTGGTTATTTCTAGAACAAAGTGTACAAGGAAACAACCTTGAAGTGGCTTCAAATCCCCTAAAGCTTGGCACTGTGCTGGGCAAATCTTCTTGCTGGTATTCAAAAGAGCAAATTTAAACATTCTCTCTAAAGAACAATGGTGCCAGCGCTCTAAAATATTTCTACATTTTCTCCCATAGAATGTCTAGTCCACATTCAAAAGCGATCATCACACAAAGAAGAAACAATTGTCAGAAAACTAGGAGAAACACAGAAGGAAAAGGCCCTCAGAGACACTAGATGTGGAATTATTTAAAGCAGACGATAAAACGATTATCCTCATTGTACCTGACAAGATAAAAGGTGAGATCAAGAATTATGACAGAACTCTTAAAAGCATAAAATAGGGGCTGGAGAGATGGCTTAGCGGTTAAGGCGCCTACCTCCTAAGCCTAAGAACGCTGGTTCCAATCTCTAGCGGTTTCAATCTCCAGGTCCCATGTTTAGCCAGGTGCAAAGTGACACAAGGGCGCAATGCCAAATTGACCACAAGGGGACACACGCATCTGGATTTCATTTATAGCAGCTGAGAGGCTGCTGGCGCGACCATCTCTACCTGTCTTCCTCTCCCTCTCTCTCTGTCTCTGTCTCTCTCCAAAAAAAAAGTATAAAATAGGCCAAATGACTACTCTAGCTGAAAAAGTAAAAACGGCTAGTGATCAGCTGTTGAACATCACCCAAAGCCCAGAGGCTCTACCCTGGCACTTCTGAGAAGGGGGTCTAAGGAGGTGGGCCATAGTGAGAGACCCACAGGTCACCTTGAGGGAGTGGTCTTGAAGGGACTGTGGGGTCTCTCTCTCTCTCTCTCACTATCATCTCTGTTTCTTGCACTGAGGTGTGACCAGTAGCTGGACCACTGCCCTCGTCAGAAGCTCAAACCAATGGACCATGTGCCCTTGGACGTGAGAGTCCAGAACTGTGAGTCACAGCAGGCCTCTCTTTACCTAGGTAGTCTGCTCAGCAGCTCGCTGCAGTGATGGACAGCCCACTGGTGCAATAATCAAAATTAGAATGTGCTGGAAAGTTTTAAAAGTAATTAAGCAAAGCTAAAGAGCAGATTAGGAAAGTGGGAGATAGATGAGTCAGGGAAATCCAGACTCAAGCACAGCAAGACCACAGGTGAGGAAATCCATCTTGGGGTGTGAGAGCCATGGAGGGCAGAGGGGAAGGCTCAGTCCGTGGGGTTGAGAAGCAGAAGAAAAAGATGAAGTTTAGAAGAGACAGTAGCTGACAACTGTCCAAAACTTGCCAAATTTGGCCAGTAGCCTAATTTCATATGACCTGTGAGCTCAGAGTTGTGTTTTAAAGGGCCATAAAATAAGAGTAGAGGAAGAGAGATGGGATGTGGCCCACATAGCTTATAATAGTGACTATTTTCCCCATTTCAGAAAAAAAAAAGACAAAGCTTGTTGATACCTGAGCCATAGGTTCAGGAACCCAGCAGCCCTATGTCTCCTCCCAAGTCCCTAGTCTCCGCTGAGGACTATGGGAGTTGGAGGGAGAGGAAAGGAGAGGGGAGAGGGGTGTTTATCTCCTCAGCTGCTTTCTGCAGGTCATCACAGGCCATCTATATCCCTCACAAAGTTGACTCTGTTCCATGGCTTTCCTCATGCCTCCCTCTGCGTCTAGCTCTAAGCAAAGCTCCCTCACCCTTGTGGGAAGAACAGTAAAGCCCTAATTCCATTCCGATCCAGACTCTTGCTGTTGCCTGCCCCAGGTCTGTCTCAGCTCCGCCCACTCCTCCACACGTCATCCTTTTATCAATTACCTTGTACCTACAAGCTCTCCAGAGGATATGGTCAGACAAAGCGTATTACATAAAACTACTAAACAATTAGGACAGGAGAGGGAAGCAGAATCTTAAGAATAAAAATCCTGCAACAGAACAAAAATTGTACCAAGAGGTGAATTATCAAAAGAAATTAGAGAACCCAGAAATTTAGAATAAATACATCCAAATATCCAAAAAAGAGTATTTTCCAATCCAGAATACATAAACAATGCAAACATCATTCAAGAATAAAAGTAAGGGGACTGGAGAGATGGCTTAGTGGTTAAGGTGTTTGCCTGCGAAGCCAAAGGATCCCAGTTTGATTCTCCAAGACCCATGTAAGCCAGATGCACGAGGGGCACATGCATTTGGAGTTCGTTTTCAGTGGCTAGAGGCCGTGGTGTGCCCATTCTCTCTGTGTCTGCCTCTCTTCCCTCTCTCTCTCTCTCTCTCTCTCTGTCTCTTTCTCCTTGCAAATAAATAAACAATTTTAAAAAAGAATTAAAGTAAGGGTTGGAGAAATGGGTGGCTCAGCAGTTAAGACATGACTGCAAAGCCTAATGACATGGGTTCAGTTCCCCAGTACCCATGTAAAGCCAGATGCACAATCTGGAGTTCGTTTGCAGCAACTAGAGGCCCTATCATGCCTATTTTCTCTCTCTCTCTCTCTCTCTCTCTCTCTCTCTCTCTCTCTCTCTCTTCATTCCTTCTTATAAATAAATAAAATATATTTTTTAAAGAAGTAAAGTAAAATAGAACTGGGGGATCACTCGGTGGGTAAAAGCACTTCCTACCCAGCACAAAGGACCTGAGTTCAGATCCTCAGAAACCACCAAAAGGCCAGATGTGGCAGCTCAAGTGTCTGTAACCCTAGCACCCTTACAGCAAAATGGGAAGAGGGGACAAGAAAAGCCCCAGCAGCTCACGGGCCATCTAGCCTGGTGAATGCAGCAGTGAACAATGAGAGACCCTGCCTCAAGCAAGGTGGAGGGTGGAGGGTGAGGACTGACACCCAAGGTTGTTCTCTGACCTCCACACACATGCTATGTAGACATGTGCCCCCACTCACATATACACAAACATATACACACATCATATACACACACATACAAAGATTTAAAGAAAAAAAGTAGAGCTGGAGGGATGGCTTAGCAGTTAAGGCACTTACCTGTGAAGCCTAAGGACCCAGGTTCAATTCCCCAGTATCCACGTAAGCACAAGGTAGTGAATACATCTGGAGTTTGTTTGCAGTAGCTAGAGGCCCTGGAGTATTCATTCATTCTCTCTCTCTCTCTCTCTCCATATTTATATATATCTGCCTCTCCCTTTCTCTTTCAAAAATATGAATAAATAAAATAAAATATTTTAAAAGTAAAATAAAGAGCAGAAGAGATGGCTTAGTGGTTAAGGTGCTTGCCTGCAAAGCCAAAGGATCCATGTTTGACTCTCCAGATCCCACATAAGCCAGATGCATGAGGTGATGCAAGCACAAGATTGCACATATGCACAAGGTGGCGCAAGCATCTGGAGTTTAATTGCAGTGGCTGAGGCCCTGGCGCACCAATTCTCTCTCCCTCCCTCTCTCTCTAAAAAAAAGTAAAACAAAGATATTTTCCGACAAACAGAACATGAAAAAAAAAGTCACCAGTAGACCTAATCAATGCTAAGGGCATCATCCAGCAGGAAAGCAAAGTTGACCAGACCGAAGCCAGAAGCCAGAGGGAGGAACCGCACAAAGGCGCCTACGTGAAGTGGGAGTGAGTGCGTGTGCACATGCACATGCTTGACTTCAGTGGCAGGTAAATGAGCAGGAAGGTGACTATTTAGTGTTCTAAAATCCTTGCAACATTTGGAAGCAGCAGCAGTACTAATTTATAAGAGAATTTGAAAAGTACGTGTCTGGCATGCCCACTGAAATAAGAATATGGAAAAATAAAAAGTTAATGAGAAATAGAAAGTTACAAAGTAAATCCAAAATAATGTAAGAAAACAGATGGAATAAAAAAGGAAGCATTGCCAGGCGTGGTGGCGCACGCCTTTAATCCCAGCGCTCGGGAGGCAGAAGTAGGAGGACTGCAATGAGTTTTAGGCCACCCTGAGACTACAGAGTGAATTCCAGGTCAGCCTAGGCTAGAGTGAAACCCTACCTTGAAAAACTAAAAAGAAAAAGGAAAAAAAGAAGAAGAATTCCGAGCTGGAGAGATGGCTTAGTGGTTAAGGCATTTGCCTTTGCCTGAGAAGGCAAAGGACCCAGGTTTGATTCCCCAGGACCCACATCAGCCAGACGCACAAGGTGGCGCATGTGTCTAGAGTTCACTTGCAAGTGGCTGAAGGCATGCCCCTCCTCTCTCTTTATCTGTCTCTTGCCTCTTTTCTCTCAAATAAATAAAATAAATTAATATTTTTAAAAAACAGGAAGAAGTCCATGAGTTCAAGGCCACCCTGAGGCTACATAATGAATTCAGGTCAGCCTGGGCTAGAGTGAGACCCTTCCTCAAAAACAACAAAAAAAAAGGAAGAATGATACAATAGAAGAATGAAGCTAAATGCTACACTAAATGTGCCCATTGTACATGCCACACTGAGTTAAATCTGCCAATTCAAAGACAAATGTTTCAAGCTGTTTTAAAAATAGGCTGATTAGAAATGTCTAAAATAGGATAATGTAGCAGGGCTCACGTTAAAAGGTGGAAAATACAGCATGTCACTGAAAATACTGGTGCAAATTTAAGGCAGAATTATGGCACAGATACATTTCATAATTTTAAAAAGCTCAAATCTCTAGAATGACAAAAAAAAATTCAAAACTCTGAAGCAAATGTTGCTTCTTTAAAAATATTTAGTAACCAAGTGAGCAAGTCCCTAGCCATTCTTATTACAGAGGGAAGAAGAAAAGAGAATGGGAAAGAAAGGAAGAAGGAATGTAACAAAAAACAGGAATAAAATAGCATAACCCCACTGTCTTGATTAAATAATAAAGTGGCTATAACTCACCAGACAGCCCACAGACATTAAATGATCAAAAGATAATGACTAGAAATAATAATCCAAATAATTCTGAACATTTAAATGAAATATAAAATTTTCAAGGCTAATATAGCTTATAAAAACTGACTCCAGGGCTGGAGGGGTGGCTCATGGTTAAGGCACTTGTCTGCAGAACCTAATGATCTGGGTTTGATTCCCTAGACGCACGTAAAGCCACATGCACAAAGTGGTGCATGCGTCTGGACTTTGTCTGCAGTGGCTGGAGGCCCTGGCATACCCATCTCTCTCTCTCTCTCTCTCTCTCTCTCTCCAAACAATAAATAAATAAAAACTAAAAAAAAAAAAATCTGACTCCAGATATAAAATTTGAATAGATCTTTGATTATTAAATACATTAAATTTTTAAGTCAAATTTTCCTCACAATAGAAAATTCCAGGCCTAAACTGCCTTACTGGTAAATTCTACTCATTAATAAATAAAACCAGTAGTATAATTATTACATTGCATAGCACATGATATTCACTCAGGAACAGAAAATATATTTGCTCACAGAGACACATGACATGTGAAAGGTTGGACTGAAGACGAATGAAGAAAGGGTGATGTTTTCAGAGATTGACCATGCCAAATGGACAGCCATGGCCACCCAGGGCAAAAAAAAAAAAAAATTTGAAACATTAATCCTAAATGGAATTGAGATCTGTGAGCAGAAAATGGTCAAATCTGGGCTGGGGAGATGGTTCTATAAAGTGCTTGCACACAGCATGAGACATAAGCTTGGATCCCCAGCACCCACATAAAATGCCAGGCATGGTGGTGCTGTCTGTAATCCCAGCTCTGGAGAGGCAGAGAGACGAGGATCCTGGGACTCACTGCTTCAGTGAGCTCCAAGTTTGGCAAGAGACTGTGTCTCAGTGAATAAGATTAAGAGCCAGTGAGAATACCTGATGTCAACCTCGGACCGCCACACACACACGCACACACACACACACATACACACGAACGCGCACACACATACACAAATATATGAACACAACAATTTTAAATAATAAAAAAGAAAACAGTGCAATTTTTGGAAGATCATAGAGGAACACATCTTGAACTTGGGAATGCAAAATTTAAGACACTAATGCATATAAATTGAAAGGCTGAAATTTTGCGCTCATAAAAACCAAAAGGGTGTTCCTCAAAAGGCACTCTTGGGAGAGGAGATGAAAAGACGTGCTCTGGAGGAAACGCTCACAGAGCGTGAGGGGCCTCTATCCAAACACAGAGCTCTACGTACGGTTCTGTAAGAAGATACTCTCTTGTATAGCAAAGGAGACCAAGTGGGAGACTCAGAAACAACCTGCACCACAATCTGTGAGGGCCAGGAAGATGGCTCAGTAGATAAAGCGCTTGCCACACCAGCCTCAGTGCCTGGGTTGAGAGAGTGGCAGCGTGCTGCGATCCCAGCATGGCTGTGGTGCAATGGGAGGCAGAGAACGGATAGCGTTCTGCAAGCATGCAGACCGCCTAGCCTAACAAACAGAGGTCTGAGCAACAGAAGACCTTGCCACCAACAAGATGGAAGGAGAAGATCTACTCTGAAAGTTACACTCTGACCTCCACATGTGTGTCATGGCACGCACGCGCCCACACTCACGTACATGAACACATCATGCACAAGAAAATGTGAAAAGATGCTCAACCTCTTTAGTCATCACAAATAAAGCTACAATCAGAAATGACTAGGAAGTGGCTAAATTAGAATTGAATTCCACAGACAGAAATCCCCAGCGTGGGTGAAGAACGCAGCAGTGGAAATTCTCAGCTATCGCAGCCACTTTAAATGATGTCTCGGGACAATTGAGAATCCACATTCCCGAATGATATACTCAGCACCTGTGGCCCTGAAGGGCCCCCATAGCAACGAGGGTGCTACGAGAAGAAGTGAGAACATTCATGTAAGAAATAATCAAGTGAACAACAACGAGATCAATGAGTATTCATGCCACAGGTTACATGAAACAGGAACCCTTCCTGATACAATCCAAAACAGGCCTCCTTCCCTCAAAACAGGCCTCCTTCCCTCTCTCAAAAGCAGTCGTGAGCAAAACAAAATATTCCTGTTTCATTTCAGTTATCTAAGTTTCAGAGTCGACACAAGCAGACTGGTGTTTGAAATTAGCATGGTGGTTTCTGTGGGTGGAGGAAGGCCAGGGGAGCGGGAGATGAGGAGGGTCTGGGAGCTGGCTGTGTCCTCTTTGCTCAGCACGAGGCTGCAGAGCTTGGTGAGAATCCACCGAGCAACGTGTGTCTATCTGCTACGTAACCCAAGAACAATCAGAAGAAAAGAAACAATAGGGAGCGTGACACAGAGAGATTCTGTGTTGCTGTTGACGATGATAAAGTAGAAAAAAGAAGTGCGGGCAATAAGCCTAAACATCACATGGCCAATGAGACCGAACAGAACATCGTGTCACCTTGTAAATTCATGCTGTGAAAAAGACTTTTAATTATCATATGGAAGTTTGGAGTTTTTTAATATTTTTATTTCTTTATTTATTTGACAGAGAAAGAGAGGGGGAGAATGGACGTGCCAGGGCCTCCGGCCACTGCAAATGAACTCCAGACGCATGCACTCCCTGTGCATCTGGTAAACGTGGGTTCTGGGGAATGGAACTGGGATCCTTTGGTTTTGTAGGCAAATGCCTTAACCACTAAGCCATCCCTCCAGCCCAGTTTGGAGTTTTTTGTTGTTTATTTTTTTGTTTTTGAGACAGGATCTCATTCTGTAGCCTAGGCTGGCCTGGAGCATGTGGTAATCGTCAGCCTCCTGTATCCTGGGACTACAGGAATGTGCACCACATTCAGTAAAATGTCTTGATTAAATAATAAAATGGCTATAACTCACTAGACATGGTGTAATTCCATTTTAATAAAAAGTAGAACACCTGTATATATATCCAAAAAAGACTGTCAACAATAAGATAAAATCATATACAATATTTCTCTATTTTTTAGATTTTATTTTTATTTATTTATTAAGTTTTACTTTATTTATTAGAGAAAGAGAGAATGAATGTGCCAATGCCTCTAGCCACTGCAAATGAACTCCAGATGCATGTGCCCCCCTGTGCATCTGGCTTATGTAGGTACTGGGTCCTTAGGCTTTGCAGGCAAGCACTTTAACTGCTAAGCCATCTCTCCAGCCCAATGTTTCTCTATTTCTACCTCTGGGTTTTCTCCATTTTAACAGGTAACATGAAAATTAAATGAAAAAACTTTCTCTAAAAACTGTCTAGTGGGTCTCAAATTTCCCAGTGCTGGCTCTGCTCAGAAACACGCTGTGGATGCTCAGTTCTCTCCGCTCAGAGGCAACACTCTTGCCTGTAAATTACCGGGCATGAGTTAAACACAGAGGAAATCACAGGTTCCTGACTGTCTGGTCATGATCTGCTCTTAAACGGGTTCTTTTGCTATGAACAGGCCAGGTCCCACCAGCCTGCTCTGACGTGAGCGTCTCTTGAGTTAAGAGATTCATGAACAGTGACTGGTTCACTGACACTCATTCTTCTTTACAAAGAATAAACCAGGGCTGGAGAGATGGCTTAGAGGTTAAGGCGCCTGCCTCCTAACCCTCAGAACACTGGTTCCAATCTCCAGCTGTTCCAATCTCCACGTCCCACGTTTAGCCAGATGCAAAGTGACGCAAGGGCACAATGCTGCACTTGGCCACAAGGGGGCGCACACATCTGGATTTCGTTCTCAGCAGCTGAGACACTGCTCGCGCCCCCATCTCTGTCTTCCTCCCTCTCTCTCTCTCTCTCTCTCTCTCTCTCTCTCTCTCTCTCTCTGTCTCTCTCTCCAAAAAAAAAGATAAAATAAAAAGTTTAAAAAAAAAGAATAAACCAGAGCCGGGCATGGTGGCACATGCACTCAGGAAGCAGAGGTAGGAGGATTGCTGTGAGTTCAAGGCCACCCTGAGACTACATAGTGAATTCCAGGTCAGCCTGAGCTAGAGTGAAACCCTACCTAAAAATAAAATAAAGAATTAACCAAAGACAATTCCTCCTGCCCAGCCCCACATGCAGTGCCAGTGTCCAGCCTCTTCTGCTTTTCTGTGATCCTTTCCTTCCCACCCCCTCCTCCACATCTTCTCTGAGCTTTGCTTGTGATCCAGACTCCACACCTCTAGGTTATGCCATAAATAATGAGAGATGGCTTTAGCGGTGAAGGCACTTGCCTGCAAAGCCAAAGGACCCAGGTTCCATTCCCCAGGACCCACACAAGCCAGATGCAGAAGATGGCACATGCATCTAGAGATTGTTTTCAGTGGCTGAAGGCCCTGGAGCACCCATTAGCTCTCCCTCCCCCCCCCTCTTTTTTTTTAAAAAAGAAGTGAACACAGCAAGTTGAAGAGTGGAATATTTGTCCATCATTGACCAGAGAATCTTACAAGAGCTAAATAGGAGAATGCATAAACAAAGTGTGATATATGATAAAATATATGTACAATAGAATATTCTCATCCTTAAAAAGAAGGGAATTCTAATAGGTTACAATATGGACACACCTTGAAGACATTTTTTTAGGTCAAATAAGCCACAAAAGGACCAGTACGATCGTTCCAATTATAGGGAGCCTAGAGAGGCAACAGATGAGCCTGCCAGCTGTGACAGTTAACTTGATTAGATCTGGAATCAACTAAGAGACCCCCTGGGCAGTCTGTGAGGGCGCATCCAGGAAGGACTGACTGAGTGGGGAAGACTCTTGCCCAACAGCGGGCAGCCCTTCCAACTGCAGCCAGTACAAAGAAGTCTGAGGGGAAAGCAATGCGTTTCCCTGCCTGCCTCCACTCCTTGCTGGTGAGCCCATCTTCCCTGTGGCCGCCATCCTTGGCTGACAGCAGAACCCAGCTTCTCCTGCCGTCCTCCATGGACTGAAGACCAGCAGCTGTCCGGGAATCCCCCAGGCCTTCAGCACCAGATGAGGACTGCCGAGGCCTCCAGCTTTGTGGACGGCGCAGGCACAGGGTTCTCAGCTTCTCCAGCCTGCAGACAGCCACTGTTGGACTGCCCAGCTCGTGCTGAGTAAGCCAGTCTCATCCGTCCCCTTCGTAATGTGGATGCATTCTCAGTCTGGTCCCTCTAGAGAGCCACCAGCGGAGCCACAACCAAATGTCACCAGAATAAAGAGTGTCACAACACCGTTGTTACGCAGCATAAGATAGCTGATACAATTAACACTGCACCTCAGTAAGACACACCAAAGTATTTATACACTCAATATAACTGAAGCTCAGACATTGTATCCCAACTGAAAGAAAACAGACTCAACACTGAACCATTGCATTATCTCCAAATTGAGAAGAAATTAAACTAATACCAGGCTTGATTGGAAAACTAATCAAAAGCCTATGGCTGGGCTGGAGAGATGGCTTTGTGGTTAAAACACTTGCCTGCAAAGTCTAAGGGCCCACGTTCAATTCCCAGAACCCTCGCAAGCCAGCTGCACATAGTGGTGAATATATCGGGAGTTCATTTGCAGTGGCCAGGGACCCTGGCATGTCCATTCTCTCTTTTTTTCTTTCTCTCTTTCATAAATAAATAAAAATATTTTCAAAGCCTGTGTCTGGGAGTCGGATTGCTATGAGTTCAAGGCCAGCCTAAAACCACATAGTGAATTCCAGGTCAGCCTGGGCTAGAGTGAGACCCTACCTCAAAATAATAAAAATAATAATAATAATAAGCCTATGTCCAGGGAAATCATAAGCCCTAGGGAGGAAGCTAGGAAACTACTACTGTTGTCTTGCTCAATGGATACATTATCCCTACCAAACCGCCCTCTAAATACCTATGTTTATGCCCATATTTTAATGCTACTCTCACTTTTAAAAAATATTTTTATTTATTTGCAAAAAGAGAGAGGGAGAGAAAATGGGCATGCCAGGACCTCTTGCCACTACAAACAAACTCAAGAAACATGCACCACTTTGTATATCTGGCTTTATGTGGGTTCTGGGGAATCAAACCCAGGCCACCAGGCTTTGCAAGCAAGCACCTTAACTGCTGAGCCATCTTCCAGCCCCTCCTCTTACTTTTGATAAAGAAACTTCTCTTTTCAGAGGTGACCACAGGGGAGACCCAAACCCCACCAAAGTGCTGAGAAGTGACAGCAGTGTGTTCAGCACGAAGTGAGACATCTCTTTTACACCGCCCAAGGCTCAGGGATCTCTGCAGAAGAGGTGGCAGAAAGAATGTAAAAACCAAAGGGAGGGGAGGGGAGCTTACAATATTACTGTCTTCTAGGCCATGATATTCATGACCTCACAATTATTGATGCTACCTATGCAAGACCTGCAAAATAGAAGGAAAAAGTTACGGCATCAAATTAGAAGACAGATGACTCAAAAAGAAGGGATTCAAGGGATGGGGGGGATTTGGGAAGAGGAAAAAGGAGAGTTGTGGGAGGGTATTATGACCATGGTATATGGTAGAAGTATATGGTGGTCCTCAAGATGTTTTTTTTAGCTGGGTATGGTGGCACTCGAAAGGCAGAGGTAGGAGGATCACTATGAGTTTAGGGCCCTCTGAGGCTACATAGTGAATTCCAGGTCAGCCTGGGCTAGAGCAAGACCCTACCTCAAAAAAACAAAGCAAAAGTTTTTTTTTTTTTGTTTTTGTTTTTTTTTGGGGGAGAGACAGAGAGAGAGGGAGAGGAAGACAGATAGAGATGGGCATGCCAGCAGCCTCTCAGCTGCCGTGAACAAAATCCAGATGCGTGTGCCCCTTTGTGGTCAAGTGTGGCATTGCGCCCTTGCGTCACTTTGCATCTGGCTAAACGTGGGTCCTGGAGATTGGAACCGCTGGACATTGGAACCGGCGTTCTTAGGCTTAGGAGGCAGGCGCCTTAACCCCTAAGCCATCTCTCCAGCCCAAAAGAGAAAATGGGCTAATCTATGGCAACAGAAGTCAGAATAATGTGTACTTCCCTTGTGTTGTGTGTTAATACACATTTGTAAAAATTAATTAAACTGTGTACCTAAGATTAATGTATTCTACCAACAATCTTAATTGTATGCATTTTATACTTCAGTTTTTTTTAAGTTTTCATGATTTGTAACAAAGGGAGATTAGCAATGACACAAAGATGGCAGGTGACTATGAGGAATTATGAGGCGAGGGCTAAAAGAGAGGGGAGGGACAGAGACTCTGGTGGCCAAGGAGGGACGCTCTAATCTGATGCCACTTAGCAGCCACCTCAGCAGTGTGAGAAGCAGAGCAGGTGGCTGTGCAGGGGATGCAGACTGCAAACAGAAAGGGGAGAAAGCACCCTGAGGCCAGCTGGAGGCCAGTGTGCCTGACACAGACAAAGCAGCCAAGAGCCAGACTATGACACACTCAAGGCCGTGTGTGCTAAGAGGTTCCTGTGTCTAACCTTGCTTGAGCAGCAGAGTCCGATGAGAACTGAGACTTGACCAGTGGGTTTGGCAATGGTGGCCGCGTGGGAGCAGTCACAGTTCCATTATAGTGGGAAGGATGACAATATGGCTGGAAGTGTGCAAGAAAGAGCAAGGAAGACGCAGGGACAACCCAGGTAGAAAACTCTTCCCAGGAATTTTCTCCTGGGCCAGTAGCTGGTGTGGAGAGACTCCTGCAACTGTGGGCTGCCTCCCTTGGTGATGTGGAAAAGAGGAGAAATGACATAAGGAGCACAGGCCGTGGGTAGACGAGAGGTCAGCATAGACGCTGACCCCTTACAGGGAGGGAAGCAGAGGACGAGGGGTCCATGCAGAAGTAGGATCAAGTTCCTGCTGTTAAAAATGTGCACCCTGCTTGGCATCATAGCTCACGTCTTTAATCCCAGCACATAGCACTGAGGAGACTGAGGTAAGAGGATTTCCATGAGTTCAAGCTTCGCCTGGGCTACAGAGTGAGTTTCAGGTCAGCCTGGGTTAGAGGGAAACCCTTCCTCAAAAACAAAAAAAAAAAGTTTACCTCAATTGATAAATGAACTAGTGAAATGAGCTGACAGTTTTCAGAAGATGAAGTCCAATAAACTTATGAAAGAGTATTCAACTTCACCAGCACCAAGAAGTGCAGCTAAGAATCCATAGAAACTGACTGTCTCTCACCCCAGTCAGAACCGTGGCTATCCAGAAAACAACAGGGGATGCTGGCGAGGATGTGGCCAAAGGGAGCCTTACACACTGCTCGTGGAAGTGTAAGCTGGTCCGTATGGAGACATGGAGGTTCTTAAAAAAAAAAGATCTACATATGCCCAACCATTCCTCCCTCCCCTGGGCATTTACTACCCAAAGGTTCCAAGTTGTCATCCCACAGGGACACCAGTGCTGACCACAGTGCTATCCACAGCGGGCAGGCTACAGAGCCAGCCTAGGAGACCAATAGAAAGGAATGGATGAAGAAAACGTGGCTTTGTTAGTTACAAAGAAGAATGAAGTTATGTTGTTTACAGGAAAATGGAAGCAACCAGACAGAATCATAATAAGTGAATTAAGCTAATTTCAGAAAGATGACACATTTTTCCTCTCACTTGTGGGTCCTAAACTTTATATAGATACATAAAATCACATTATGTACAGATGATGTAACAGTCTAGGGGACAACAGAGGTTGATGTGGGGGGAAGGACAAGAGAAGTAGGGTGATGGGGGTATAGGAGGTAATATGCCTGAAGTTCATGCATATACTTGCATGGAAATGGCCATATGTAACCCAGTACAGCAGTAGTGATTATAATCATGATAAAATGCTCACACCAGCCACTCCATTCCCGCACACTTCCTGGGTCTGATCATGCCCCAGACCCTGTGCCAGGCACAGCACCCACAACCACTTTTCCTTTGGAGCCTCAGCTTGAATGAGGTCAAAAACAAACATGTCCCCTTCATGGTCCCCCAACTTGAGGACAAGTCAGGAATGAGACTGCTGACTACGTGGACCAATGGAACTGACAGTAAGGGAGTTGTGGGGGTATCACTAATATCTGGCCGGCCCCATGGACTTAGTGGGACACTCACAGCTGAGAGGTGAGAGCTTTGGGAGGGCAGCCTGGGTGGCTCCACGAAGGTCCCCCGCATGTGCATGCACCGGACACTGGCAAGAGTGGAGACCAACAGTAACTCCAAGGTCTGGTGGCCACCCTGTTTGTCTCCCCTCGGGGAACAGCCGCACCATTTGGCCTCCTTGGGCTCCTCTCCCAGCTCCCCAGCTTTTGCTTCTCATGCTGGACACTGAACACACACGGAACACATGTATGCTGCTCATTCTGTCAGTGGCGGGCAGCCAGCCCTCACCTATGGCTTCTTGTTAAGTAGACAACTGTGACTCGGTGCTGTCCAGGAAATGCAGCTGGAAGTCATGAGAAGGCTAAGGGTGTTTCTCTGAGTTCCAGAAATATAGGCAAACCCTGTCTCATAATAATATGAGTCTTTTTTTAAAAAAAATTAGTAGACTTCATTTTTAGAGCATCTTAGTTTATAGAATTGTGGTGGCTTGGGGCTGGAGAGATTGCTTAGTGGTTAAGGCACTTGCCTGAAAAACCTAAAGACCCAGATTCAATTTCCCAGTTCCCACTTAAGCCAGATGCACATGGTGGTACATGCATCTGGAGTTCACTTGCAGTGGCTAGAAGCCCTGGCGTGCCCATTCTCTCCCTCTCTCTCTCTCTCTCTTTCTCCCTCTCTCTCTCTCTCTCTCTCTCTGTCTCTCTCTTCTCTCTCTCAAAAATAAGTTAAAGAAAGAAAGAGTTGTGGTGGTTTTAATTAAAAATGCCGCTCACAGATAGACTCATGTGTTTGAACACTTAGTCCGCAGTTGGTGGTGCTGCTTGGGAAGGCTGGGGAACCTGTTAGGAGGTAGAGCCTTGCTGGAGGAAGTGTGTCACTAGGGGTGAGCCTTGCGCTTTTGCAGTCCACCCTCCTTTGGTGCTCTCTGTTTCTCCTTCCTCCCTCTTGAAACTACAAGTGGGAACAAACCCTCTGCTTCTCTAAATTGCTTCTAGCCAGGTACTTTGTCCCAGAAATGAAAGGGTAACTGATATAAGACCGATGGAGCACTTCCCCTGAGCAGCGCAGCGTTCCTGCCAGTGAGATCTTGCACTGGTCCTGCACATCAGAACTGACAGCCCAACACTCGTGCTTCTACTAGTGAAAATTCACAGCTCTTCACCTTACACAGCCTATGGGTTAAACAAGTGTTGGCATGGGACCATCTCAATGTCACAGAGTAGTCTCTCTGCACTGTACAGCCATGGGCTTCTCTTCCCTCCCTTCCAAATTCCTGACAAGCACTTATCTCTCCCTCTTCTCACCATAGCTTTGCCTTTTCCAGAATATTCTAATATTAGAATTCTACATTCTGATTTTCTTTTAGCAGTAAGCACACACCTAAGTTTTCTCCGTGTCTTTCCAAGACATGGTGGCCTGCTTCTTCACTTCCTGGATAATATCCCATCATATAATCATACCATAACTTATTCAGTAATAGCAGTTTTTAGACACCATTACTGAGGGACGCTGGTTATTTCAGCCATGATCAGTGTGGGCCCTGGCCTGGGAATTCCTTCTCCTGTGGGTCCCTTGGATGTGGACAGTGGAAGAGAGCAGGTGACCCCAGGATGCAAACCCACTCATCTTAGCAGTCTGCAGTAACTCTTGGAGAAATACCAAT
Source organism: Orientallactaga sibirica (assembly GCA_036365145.1). NCBI lineage: Eukaryota > Metazoa > Chordata > Mammalia > Rodentia > Dipodidae > Orientallactaga > Orientallactaga sibirica. The sequence continues at coordinate 3,949,864 of JAEOAD010002712.1, read as the reverse complement.
GACATTCACACAATGCTGTGTGTGACAGCACGGGGACAGAATCTAACTTGTGCAGCTGCGTCATCACAACTCACCCTCTTCCCCTTGGCAGTTCTACCTTCAGGCTCATGTGGAGTGTTCCTGCCACCCAATTACCATGACAAAAAAGAAAAGCAAACCAGACACACAGCCACCTCCATCTTTCATGTTTGGGAAGAGCAGCGGATGGGCGTGTTTGCCTCTTGATAATTGCCACTTTGGGCAACAGCTATTGCTTAAATCGGATTTCAGAGATGGTAACAATGCCACTGCCTCCCCCCTGCTGGCCAGGCTGTCTGGACTCTTCCTTTGATTTATCCGTGCACCTATCGGTTTTCTTCCTGACCTGTGTTCACAGGAGGACTGTGGAGGGGACACGTCTTGCTTAAGTAGCGGTTCAGACAAGAGATGAGGTGCTGAGGTCTAGATGAATAAGCAGACTTGGGGTGGGCAAGGGAGTGCAAAGCAATGGCTGGGGGTCAGGGAGCCTGTTGGAAGGGAGGGCTGAGACAGGATGTCACTATGTAACCCAGACTGGCCTCGAACTCATGATCTTTCCACCTTAGCCTCCTGCGCAGCTAGGATTACAGGCCTCTGCTACCATGTCAGGCTACAGTTTTCTTTCTAGACAAGGTCTTGCTGCATATACCAGGCTGACCTGGAATTAACTTGGTTGCCCAGACTGGCCTCAAACTCATGATCATCCTGCCTCAGCAGGTTTCCAGGAAGGAGCGACTATATGAGAGGAGGTGATAAGCGGCCCAAAGATTGAAGCACACTGCTTGGGGGCCCCAGTCACAGATCTCTGGGAGGCGACATAAACCTGCATGAGATAGCACAGGCTGAGAAGCCAGAAGCTCACAGGCAGCCTCGCCGCCTCAGGTGCGTAGGCACCAGGCCAAAGGACAGCCTGCCTCTTCCTAGGATAGCGCCTGCTCTGGGCGCATGGCGGGGGGAGCAGGGTGGGGGGCATGCAAAGCAAGTCCAGGGAGGTGGCATGACTGGCACAAGGTGGCCACATGTGGTGACAAGGTCATGCCCAGGTGACAAATCACCTTCTCCAAGTTGCAGGAGTTTTCTTCACACAGCACAAACATTTGGGGAAGTTAAAAGCCCGAGATGGGGCTCAGGAGACAACTGAGCTGGCAATGTGCTTGAGGACCCAAGTCTAACCCCCAAGACCCAGGTCGGAAGCAGGTGAGGCGTGCTGACACACACGTGTGTCCCAGTGCTGAGGGAGTAGACAGGCCGAACCCTGGGCTCACTGGGCAGCCAGGCTAGTCTAAATGGCACATTCCAGACCAATGAGAGACTCTGTTTCAAAAAAGTGGGTTGTGCCTGAGGAACACCACCAAAGGATGTCCTCTGGTCTTTGCACACATGTGTACAAATGAGTGTGTCACACACACACACAACTCAACAGGATGAGGGGAAGCTGCCGCCACCAGCATGCCTCGCTGCATTGCACTGCTGTGTGAGGCCGCACAGGGGCAGAACATGCTCCCTGCTCCTGGGCACCTGAACTATGCCCCAGATCTTGCAGCTCTCACCTTTGCAACATGCACTTTCCTTGGGAGAGGGAACACTTTGTGCATCTTGGTCCCACATAAAATCCACCAGGCACGCCGGGCAGCCATCCACTACAAGCTTCGGCTTCCCTATGCTGGTTCCAAGCTTGAGACGCTGTTTCCAGGCCCTTTGTCCACTGACCACTTTCACTAATATGTACACATTTCCCCAAACCGCCTCCAAAGCAGATGATTACCAACAGCCTGGAGAATGACGCAAGTGGAGGCCATCTGCGTAAGTGAAACACGTTGAGCCCAAGGAGCCATTCGTGCGACCCACTCCATGGAGACGGGCAAAATCCACGGGGCTGGAGTCATAGCTGCAGGCATTAGCAACTTCACCCAGCTCCTTCTTGACCCTGGCCCAAGCAGCATTAATCTTTCCCCTTCGAGAGTCCTGCCACCTCCACACACACAGATGGTAAAGCCACCACTGCCCTGTCCCCTCTTCTTTGGTGGTCTCCACTGCCACTCAGTGCACTGGCACAACTTGGAGCTCACCAGAGACAAGTAAGCTCCATGTGTTTTCTTATTTCTTCTACACTCTCCCAGAAGAATCTAGCCCAGAGGGAGCTACGATCTCGGGTTAGCAGCAACATAACCTCAGTCAAGGGGAAAAAGAGAGAGGGTGGGAACTACGAACCACAAAGCTATGCAACCAAAGGCTATTTTCCTAGGATTTTCCCAAGACAAACAGGTTTTAGCAGGTGTGGAGAGGGGTTCTGCCTCTGGCCCCTGGCTCTTTACTCACATTCAGGATCCTTTTCACAAAAGAGCTGCCCCTTCTGGCAAGATGGCTCAGCAGTTGAGAGTGCTTGCCATTTAATCATAAGGGCCTCTTGGTCTGCAGACCAAGTTCAACTCCCCAGAACCCACAAAAAGTGGCACACACTCATCAATAACCTCAGTGTGTGGGGTGGCGAGGAGAGACTGAAGAAGCACCGCTCCGGGTTGAGGGAGACCCCATCACGCAACGTGCCGTGAGCGGTGAAAGGACACACAGCATTCTCCTCCGGCCTCCACATGCACATGTATGGACACATGCATCTGCACACACACAGACATCGCCACACATTACACACAGCACACACTGTACACACCACACAGATACTCTCTCTACACACATATGCAAAATCGAGGGGACTGCCCTTCACCAGGTACCACCACCGCTCCTCCTGCCCAAGGCATGTCTGGTGCCCAGCTTTCCCACCTCAGCAAGCCAGAGGGCGACCACACACTTCCTGGTCAGGTGAATCAGCTTGGCAAATGTCATGCCCCTACTTTATCAAGGCTGTCACCAGGAGGAGCAGACACAAGCAGCGATAGTTGGGTAAGTGTAAGGTTTGGGGTGAGGTCTTGACTGGGTCACCTCCCCTCTGCGGCTGCTTTTTTGATTGTGTGGTAAGAGGGTGGAGCCAGGGGACATGAAGGTCCTGTCTGATTTCCAATGTTGCCACCTGTTTGTTTCGTGCCACACCCACATCTTCCTCCCACTGCACTGTGGGTCAGAGGGCAGGCAGCAGCTCTTGCTTTGACAATAAGCTTCTGAAGAGATGCATGCAGAGACTTGGAACATTATATTTGAGCCCTGGGGATGGCAGGGAACTCAACAGCTCTACCACCCCAATGCCAGTGCCATCCAAGGCTCACCAGCACGCAGCAGGGCTGCCACCAGGACCACCGCTTCCTCACACTGTCCCCGCACATTCCAAAGGGCGTACTTTTGGAAGTCAGCCAAAGCTTGCAAAGAGGCGGTATGGCTGGGGAGCCGTCTCGGAAGCAAAGGGCTTTCCATGCAAGCATGAGGACCTGAGTTAGAACCCATGTTTGGGAGGCAGAGGTAGGAGGATTGCTGGGAGTTCCAGGCCAGTCTGGGATTACTTCCAGGTAAGTTTGGGCTAGAGTGAGGTCCTAGTTCAAAAATAAAGTAAAAAGCCAGACGTGGTGATACACAACCCAGAGCTGGGGAGGTAAAGACTCGCTGGCCAGCTAGTCTAGGCTAATTGGTGAGCAGAACAATAAAAGGCCCTGTCTCCAAAAGGATAGAAGGCATTCCTGAGGAACAACACGTGAAGTTGTCCTCCGGCCCCCACACACATGAACACACACAACACACAAGAACACACATGCACAAAGTTGTCAGAGATAGAAAATTAAGCCTTGACAAAAGCTACTCACACTGGACCCTCAATGCTTACTCTTGATGACCAAGAAATGATAGTAGGATCTCTGAAATAGGGGCTGGGGAGATTGCTAAGTGGTTAAAGCCCTTGCTTGCAAGCCTGTCATCTGGGGCTTGATTCCCAGGCCGATCCTGTAAGCTGAACAAGTGTCTGATATTCATTTGCAGCAGCAAGAGGTCCTGATACACACATGCACATGCAGGCACATACACACACATACACACACACACACACACACACACACACACATACACACACACCAAAAAATAAATAATTTTTAAATAACTTATATAAATCCTTTACCAACAGGAAAGTTGTAGATCGTGGACATTGTCCCCACCACCGATCCATTTCATGAATCCAGAAACCACAATCAGAGGTGATCACAACGGGAGGGGTTCCAGCTGTCGTACACTGGCCCTGAGGACAAACCCTGTGTCCCATCAGCCTGGCCAGTTGTCAAGACACACTTGCATGTGTGTCTACAGCTCTGCCAAGTTTCAGTGCAAGCCCTTTGAAGCTCAAGAAACATCCTCTTCGCCTGCAAAATTTCAGTGCTATTGCTATAAATAGCAAATGGTGTATTTTACAAACTCAAGTGGTTTTTAGTTAAATTTAATTTCCCATATGTATATTTAAAAGCTCCTTCAGAATGAGATAATTAATCTGAATTACCTTAGCCAAAATGATTATATTTTCCTAACACCAAGTTTTGAAGGATTTGTTCACAGAGGAAAACATCATCCCCAGCATGCACTGAAACTCAGATTCAAGAATGCCAGCGTTCACTTTGGAGATGATTCTACACTTGTAAATGATCTGCCTTCCTGTGGTTAGTCCCCTACAAAATCCACACAAGCCACCAGGGAATTAGTCCTCGAGATTTCAAAGCATATCAGAGCCAAGTGTGGTGATCCATCATTATAGTCCCAGCACTGGGGAGGCTGAGGCAGGAAGACTTCAAGTGCCAGGGAGGCCTGGGCTACACAACAAGACCTTGTCTCAAAAACTGAATAACATAGGGGTGCAGGTTTGGCGTAGCAGTTAAGGCATTTGCCTACAAAGCCAAAGGACCCAGGTTTGATTCCCCAGAACCCACATAAGCTAGATGCACAAGGTGGCACATGAATCTGTAGTTCGTTTACAGTGGCTGAAGGCCCTGGTGCACCCATTCTCTCTCTTATCTGTCTATCTATCTGCCTCTTTCTCTCAAATAAATAAAATATATTTTTAAAAAGTGAATAAAATAGAGCAGGTCATATTAGAACCTAGTGCACGGTCAGAGCAGGTATTAGTCTGAACCCCGAGTGCCTGAGAGTCCAGGTTCCCTCCCCGAGCTGGGTCCTCACAGCATGTGCTAGAAAGAAAAACTATTAGAGGGAAGTGGTGGGGTGTCCAGATCTCCTGGTGGAGATGCCGGTGTCCTTGGCAACTGCTGGTTCAGAGGCACAGTGATGTCACCAATAAGACAAAGTTGTCAGAGGGCTTCACACCTGGCAGGGAGCAGAGTCTCCTTCCAAATGCCTCAGGCTGGGCTTGAGAGGTGCTTTGTGGTGAAGCGCTTGCCTGTGAAGCCTAAGGACCCCAGTTGGAGGCTCAGTTCCCCAGGACCCATGTAAGCCAGATGTACAAGGTGGCGCATGCATCTGGACTTTGTTTGCAGTGGCTGGAGGCCCTGTGCACCCATTCTCTCTCTGTCGCTCTCAAATAAATAAATAAAACAAATGCCTCAGGCTGAGCCCAGATGCCCTTCACCCCCAAGGTGTGCCTTGACTCAGCTTGGCCTCCAGTCCACCCAGCTCGTCCTTGTAACACTCTGTGATCTGAGGCAATGAGGGTCCCACTGAACCAGGAGGGAAACTTATCAAACAAGCTGCCTTATCTTAATCCACGTAGAGCGTGGATTGGCCATAAGAAAAGGACAAATAATTCCCACAGAATGTAAGATAGGGTCTGGCAGTGTTCTGTTGCGTTGTTAAAGAGGACTTTCGCTCCTAACCAGCCCAGTGGCTCCTCCTTCTGCAGCTATTCTGGGCACCCAGACGATGGCTGCTGGAGTAAGCTCTAATCAGTCATTCACAGAACAGTCTTCTGTTCATTCTTTCCATGGCCTATAAGACAAGGAATCCAAAGCAATGTGATCCCAAACCAAACTACACTCACCACAGCAGGGACCTGCTTACCTCAGCCAATGGCCACCTCTAAAACCAATCACTCATTCCAATATTTCCTCCTCAACAAAAGAAGACATGAGGGATGCATTATCTCTGTAACCATGAGTTAACTGCCTATGAAACAGCCAGGGGTGAGCCGCAGATAAAGAAAAGGTCCCATAGTTAGAATAACTGGTGAGTGGACATTCGGCAACCACGTTCCACATGGCGGAGTCCCCAGTGCAGCGGCCATGCAGCCTCACCTCCCCTGAGTCAGTGGCTCACATTCCATGTGGAGGAAGACAGAGCTGTGGGCTCTTCCTTCCCCATGTAGGGACATGCAGGGCCTCCAGGCCACCAAAGGGCAGGAACAAGCAGGCAGGATGTCTGTCAAGCATGCTCCCTCGGTTGGGGATATTGAGCATGCTGATTCCCACCCATTCGATTACTCTCCTGTTGACCACCCATATTGTAATTCAGCTTTACAGACATGACAACAAGTTCTGAGATTTGGGGGCTGTACCTGACTCTCTCTCCCCTCCAGGGGTGGCGGAATCTGATCAGCAAAACCAGTCTTCCCTGGATCACCCACAAAGGCACTAACCTCATCCACGTTCTCAAAAGCGTTGATGACGTCATATGGCAAACAGGACAGAAGGTCAATCACAAACCATGTCTTCAGGTAGTTCATGCGAATAAGTTTGGGGTCAGAAATCACCTCCCCTGCTGGTCCAACAAAGGTGGTATGAAAATTCAGCACAATGTCCACCAGAAAGATGACGTCTACAATGCTGTCCACAACCAGCCAGGCCACATTGTTCTGCCTGGTTTTAAAGGACACATTGTAAGGGACCAAGATGGCCGTGTAGAAGGTCAAGATCAAGATGATCCAATCCCACGTGGTCTTGAAAACACAGTAGTGTAAGATGATATGAGGGGGAGTCTTCGGTGCCTCTTGCTTGTACTGGGGAAGGATGTCTGAGCCCAGCTGCAGGACCTGGACAGAAAAACATGAGCAAAGGAGAAAGGAGTTAGACTGAAACTGTGGGCATCTAACCAGTCAGCATCTGTCACTGGCAGATGCCCATCACACTGAACGGATCATTAGCTGCGCTAACAGATGCTGGAGGAGAATAGGAGAACATGCGGGAACACAAAAACAGGAATAATCACAGGGAAACGATGACACGCTGTTATCTGGCTTACTGGAAGCTGAGCAGTAGGTGAAATGCTACACATGGATTTGTTATCGTGCTTAATTCCAAACACAAGCTTGTTTTCTTCTGCTAGGCAATTATATATATAATTTTATATAGGTGAGGAACTGTGCAAGGAATCAAGCAACTTCATTCAACACATACCCATTGCTCTGTGCCAGGAGCTGTGTAGTCTCAGCCCTGGACACACAGCAATGAAGGACGAGCACGGTGCCTGCTCCCACGGAGCTCGGACGGGTAGACTGACCGAAACCATTACAAAGACCCAAGAGCTACGGGAGCAGCGTGTGAGCCTCCCCACGCCACGCCACGCCACGCCACGCTCAGAGATCTGCGAGCTTTTAAGAACAAATGTTTCTCCTCTGAAAAAGAACTCACACAAGTGTGATTAGGGGAGCTTAGGCCCAAGGCCTCAAGCAGTAAAGAAGACTGGCCTCCAAAAATGAAGCACATAAAAACAACTAAATAAGACTGCTTCTTAGAGAGTCTGCAAGAACAAGAACACTCCCTAAACATTGCCTCTGAAGTAAGTGTGCAGAATAGAATTAGGAATGAAGTCTACAGCAGCGAGCTCCACTCCGCCTCAGACGTTCCCAGACTTGGAGCATCGTGAAAATGCCAAGGTGACCAGGCAAACAATTCCCGCAAAAGCCTAGCCAAGAACTGGGCATTGGTGGCCACAAAAGACAGAAAGCTTTCAGATCATGACCACTCTCTGGAGCCACATGCTGCGGACAGGCTGCCAGAGGCCCCGCAAAAAGGCAGCCTTTCCTTCCCAAAGCTGCAAGGAGCAGCCAGCCTCCCTCTGCCCAGGGTGCTTCATCCCAGAGAGACACGCTCCACTGCCCTCTTTCTGTTGTCTCCGGGGTTTATAGTGAGAGGCCCTGATCCAGTCCTTGCCGTGGTCGCTTGTGTTTCCTTGTCTTGCTGCAGGTTTGTCTTTGTTGCTCGAATGTTATTTACTTCTGGTTCTGCAGAATGAACCCAGAGCGCCTGTTCAACCCTCCAGCTACTCTCCCAGCCCCAATGTTATTTTAATAATCTTTGAAAAAATCATGGATGGTTTTCTCTTGTTTTCCTGCTTGCAACTTCATTGAATTCTGTTTTTTTTTAATTATTTCTTTTCTTCTGTTTGCTTTAGTTTTTTTTCTTGCTCTTCTTGATGGTTCTAGAAGTGAGAAGTTAGATTTGTGATTTGAGACTCTTTTTTCTCTTTTCTTAGGGAAATAGTTTCCATACATTTCCTTTAGGCACTGCTTTGGCACTATCCCACAAGTTTTGAAATGATAGATTTTCATTTTCATTGCATTTAGCATATTTTAAGAATTGTCTTGATACTTTCTCTTTGACCCACAGATTATTGAGAAGTGTGTCAGATTGGAGACAGAGCCCAGCGAGTTGAATGAAGACCAGGGAATGCTAGCCTAGCCTACACAAAGCCCTGGGTTCAGTCCTCAGCACTACATAAACCCGGAGTGGTGATGCATACCTGTAATCCTAGCACTCAAGAGGAAGAGACAGAAGGATCAGAAGTTCAAAGTCAATCATACTACATAATGAGTTGAAGACCAGCCTGGGATACATGAGATCCTTTGGAAAGAAAGATGGATGGAAGGAAGGAAGGAAGGGGGAGGAAGTTGGTTTGGGCTGTGATGATAACTGCACATAAACTGAGGACTCCCCCAAGTAGAACTCAAACAACACATGCTGCGACAACTCAGCCCTGGGACTACTTAGGGAATCACAGTCATGTTTAAAACTCCCCAAACAGAAGTCCCCAGATCCAGATGGTTTTAATGGATAATAGTTCCAAATTTTAAAGAATAATTAACAGCAATTCTATACAATGTCTACCAGAAAACAGAAGCCAAGGGGATATTTTTCAGTTCGTATTGTGGAACTAGTGTTACCTTGATTCCCAAACCAAAGACAAAGAAAGCTGCAAATATCCCTCATAAAAAATAATGCAAAGATCCTTAATAACTAGCAACAAACAGAACTTAGCGATGTTGAAGACGCATGCTGAGAAGAAGTGGCAGCAAAGTGTTCAGCACTGAGACATCCATCACACCCTCCAAGGCTCAGGGACCACCGGAGAAGAGGTGGTAGAAAGCATGTCAGAGCTTCGAAATACTGTCTTCCAGACAAAAAGTGGCTACTGCATTTATGACCTCACAGCGGCTGACACTACCTACATAAGACCTGCATAATATGAGGCCAGCAAAAGTGATGACATCAAAATAACCGAGGGACTACTTGGAAAGAAGGGGTTCAGTGGAGGGGGGGAATACAGGAAGGGAGACAAGGACAGTGGGAGGGGATTATGATCAAGGTACACTGTGTGTATGTATAGAGGTTGTCAATAAAATGTTTCTAAATGTAAATAAATAAATAAAATAATTAAGGGGGTGTATTCCAGAAGTGTAAAGCTAATTCAATATTTGAAAATAAGCCACTGATAAAATTCAACACCTATTCATGATTTTAAAAGAAAAAAAATCTCAGAAAAATATAGTAATTTTCTAAATGCAACAGAGCATCAAGGAGGCAGGGGAAGGCTATAGCTAACATTACATTTAACAATGAAAGATCCAATGCTTCCCTCTTAAGAGGAGAAACAAGGAAAGATATTGGCTGTCAATGCTCTCATCCTCTACGGCACTGCCATTTCAATAAAGAACAAAGGGATATAAAAGGAATCCGGACCATAAAGGAAGAACGAAAACTCCCTACTTGCAAATGATGTAATGTTCCACAGAGAATGTGAATGATGTAATGATCTACAGAGAACATCCCTCAGAATCCAGATAAAAACGTCTAGAACGGACAAGTTCAGCCAGGTCAAGACAAAGTAAATACACAAAGCCACTCTCTTTCTCTGTGATTGAAATGAGCACCTAGACAGGCCCAGTGGCGCACGTTTATCCTAGCACGTGGGAGGCAAGGGTAGGAGTTCGAGGCCACCATGAGACTACATAGTGAATTCCGAGACAGCCTGGGTTAGAGCAAGACCCTGCCTTGAAAACCAAAATACAAAGAAAGAACCTAAGTGTTACTCCACCATCTGTACTCACTAAAAAAATGCTTAGGTAACTGGACTCAAATGCTGAAAATGGGCTGCCAGAGTAGGGACTCCCAAGCTGATTGCATTCCACAGCCCCCAGCACTAAGTAGGGCAGGTGAGCCCAGGTGAGCACCCCATCCTGGGTAGAACCCAGCCATCCACTTGTTGGGAGTGGAGATCAGCTTCCCTTGGTACTGACCTCACTGCCAGCCTGCCAGCCTGCCAGCCTGCCTGCCTGTCTGAGCTGCCCTGAGAAGAGACGCCCAAACTGATGGCACTCCACAACCCCAAGCACCAAGCAGGCCAGGCCTCCCAGAGTCCAGCCCAGACCTACCTAAGGACTGCACACATAAGGAGCCTGCTAGGTTGCCAGTGTCTCCTGCCTCCAACAGCAGACATGCACCCCACATCCACCCGATCCCGGCTGACCAGGCCACTCAACAAAGGCTCCACAAGAGCTGTTGTTTCTGCATTCTCAGCAAAACAAGAGGATTATCTCCAGGACTGGAGAGATGGCTTAGCAGTTAAGGCAAAGCTCCAGATCCCACGTAAGCCAGACACACAATGATGCAACACTCAATGTCGCACATGTGCACAAGGGGGCACATGCATCTGTATTTCATTTGCAGCAGCTGAGAGGCTGCTGGAGCACCCATCTCTATCTGTCTTCCTCTCCCTCTCTCTGTCTCTCTCTGTGTCTCCCTCTCCCCACCTCAAAAAAAAAGTATGAACACAGCATGAAGGAAACAAGAGGTGCCTTATAAAGACTAAAAGTCTGAATCATGGGCAGACAAGAAAGGGAAGACCTAAAGGCCAGGGGCATGGAGAATGTCCTCAAAGAAAATTATAGGGGCTGGTGAGATGGCTTAGCAGTTAAGGCGCATGCCTGCAAAGCCTAGGACCCTGGTTCGAATCTCCAGGTCCCATTTAAGTCAGATGCACATGGTGGTGCATGCATCTGGAGCACGTTTGCAGTGGCTAGAGGACCTGGCGTGCCCATTCTCACTCTGTCTCTCCCTCTCTGACTGAAAGAAAGAAAGAAAGAAAGAAAGAAAGAAAGAAAGAAAGAAAGAAAGAAAGAAAGAAAGAAAGTTTCAGAAGAAAAATTTTTACAAACCTTACAAGAAAGAGAACATCCAGGTACAGGAGGCACACAGAAAATCAAATAGACAAGACCAGAGAAGAAACTCCCACATCACCTTACAGGTAAAACACTAACCACAGAAACCAGGGAGTGGGTACTGAAAGCAGCAAGAGAAAAACAGCTGATCAGTTACAAAGGTAAGCCCTGCAGAAGGACCTTGATTGATCAATGGGAACTCTAAAAACCAGAAAAGATTAGAACAGACTGTTTCAAATTTGAAATGACCATAGCTGCCAACCTGACTACTATACCCAGAAAAATTATTCCTCATAATAGAAGCTGAAAGAGAAACTTTCCATGATAAAAATCAGCTTTATGAGTCTAAGAGCACAAAGCCAGTGCTAGAGAGAATACTGAGTGCAGTGCTCAGCAGAGAAGAAAACTAGCACGTTAAGAGATTACAGGAAGGACAAAACAATAATTGAATGAGAACAGAAGTGAAAGCAAGACCAAGAAAACACCATACTTCATAAAATCTTTAACTTGACAGAGAATAACTCACGGCTCAATGATAAGTCTAAACATCAATGGATTCAACTCCCCAAGCAAAAGACAGATTAAGCCGGCCGTGGTGGTGCACGCCTTTAATACTAGCACTCGGGAGGCAGAGGTAGGAGGATCACCGAGAGTTCGAGGCCACCCTGAGATTACATAGTGAATTCCAGGTCAGCCTGAGCTAGAGTGAGACCCTACCTTGCAAAACCAAAAAAAAAAAAAAAAAAAAAAAAAAAGACAGATTAAAAGGTCGGATTAGAAAACTGGGTCCATTCTTTTCCTACCTACAAGAAACCCACCCTAACATTAAAGACAGATACCACCTTGGACTGAAAGGATGAAAAAAGATATTCCAAACAAATGGAAATAGGAAACAAGGGGGCATGGCTATATTAATATCTGACAAGATAGACTTTAAACCAAAAGTAATCAAAAGAGGTAGAGAGAGGTTGGGCATGGTGGTGCACACCCTTAATCCCAGTACTCAGGAGGCTGAGATAGGATAATCACTATGAGTTAAAGGCCAGCCTGGGCTACAGAGTGAGATCCAGGTCAGCCTAGGCTAGAGTGAGACCCTACCTCAAAAACCAGGGGGCAGGCCAGGCATGGTGGTGCACACCTTTAATCCCAGCATGTGGGAGGCAGAGGTAGGAGGATCGCCATGAGTTTGAGGCCACCCTAAGACTACATAGTGAATTCCAGGTCAGCCTGAGCTAGAGTGAGACCCTACCTCAAAAAAAAAGGGGGTGGGGCTGGAGAGATGGTTTAGCAGTTAAGTGCTTGCTTGTGAAGCCTAAGGAACCCAGTTTGAAGCTCGATTCCCCAGTACCCACGTAAGCCAGATGCACATGGTGGTACATGCGTCTGGAGTTCATTTTCAGTGGCTGGAGGCCCTGGTGCACCCATTCTTTCTCTCTCTCTCTCTCTCTCTCTCTCTGTCTCTAATAAGTAAATAAATTTTTAAAGGGGCGGGGACTTCCGGGTATGATGGCAGCATAGCAGCCATGCCAAACCAGCCTATCGAGGGATTTAAGCAAAACGACAGCAAAATAGGTGTATAGGTTTTTTATTAGCCATAGTGGAGAAGCAGGAGAGACCAAGATCCACCAGAAAGGAGGAAAATGGCCAGAATCCCACTGAGGCGCTTGCGACCGGACCCGTGCTATGTGTGTGATCCCCGCACCCACCCAGCAACCAAACCAGGGGATTTTCCAACCTCATCATCCTCCTTGCAAAGTCAAGAAACCTGAAGGGAAGACAGCTGAAATAAGGAGCTACTGAAAGAGGTGGGACGAGCTGAGCAGCTCCAGTACAACTCCACACTTCCTGCACTCTCCCATCCCCCAACCACGAACCACCGGCGTTCAGCCCCCAGGAGCAGGGCATCCAGCACAGCTGACCAGAACACCAGCTCCACAGGACAATGCGGAGGGATCGAGGGGGGCACTCAGCATTGGTGAGATTGGCGCCACCAAAGGTAACAAGGCCAAGTGACAAAGACGCAAGCACATAGGCCTGCACTGGAAGTGCTGGTCTCTCCTTCCATGTCAGGACAGGTTACGGGTGACATACTCTTGGTCGACTTCACCATTCTCAATTAAGCTGTATTTGGGGGTTGACTATTATTGCCTTTGATGCGTTCAGATTCACAGGGACTTTGTCTTTTGCTTCTGTCATTATTGGGGGCAGGGTCTGATCCAGATCCAGGCTGACCTGGAACCCAATCCAGAACAGAATTCTCCACCTCCCAGCTTTCAGGATTAAGGGTGTAGAGCAACACACACCCTTAGGGATTTGGGCTTTAAAAGGTTATCTGTTTGTTTCAATCCCCACACTTGGTTTTCATTGAATGTGTATATTGCTCAGTTGCAGTTTAGAATTTGCTAGTGAATTGCTCTACCCAGCCCACTAGAATACTTGAATAGCAGGCAAGCTCAACACCTAGGATTGCTTCTGCACTGGATTGGAGTACAAGAGCTACATATGGCATTTGGCATTTTAAAACTCCTACTCTGAAGGTACATAAAGTTGGATTTGCAAATCTAAAAGCACCACAGATTATTAGAAAAACCAAGCATCAAATGAACTCAGGATGCAAAAATTGCAACATTATAATATAAGAAACACAAAGATCCAAGACAATACAATCCCACCAAAAATTATAAATCCATTAGAAATGCCCCCCAGTGAGACTGTTTTAGATGAAATGCCTAGCAAAGATTTCAAAAAAAATGATTTTACCTATACTCAAAGAAATCAAAGAAGAAATCAAAGGAATCAAAGAAGAAAACAAAGGAATTAAAGAAGGAAACAAACTCCTGAAAGAGAACACAGGAAACCAGCTTAATGAAATAAGGTCATTACAAAACATGAGTAAGGAAATAGAAATACTGAAGAAAAACCAGGCAGAAATTCTAGCTCTCAAAAATACAGTCAGTCAAATAAAAAAACTGTGGAAAGTCTCACCAGTAGAATGGATGAAGGAGAGAACAGAATATCTAAACTAGAAGACCAGGTGGCAGATCTAATACAGGCCACCAAAGAGAAAAACAAGCTAATAGGAAGGTATGAATGGGAATTTCAAGATATCTGGGACACTATGAAAAGATCAAACATAAGAATTCAGGGTATAGCAGAAGGAGAAGAACTTCAATCAAGAGGCTTAGTAGGTATTTTCAACAAAATCATAGAAGACAAAGTTCCCCATATTGGGAAAGAAGTGCCAATGCAGGTAAAAAGATACCAAAGAAATTCAGAAAATCATAAGAACATACTTTAAGAATATATATGCCTCTAAGATTGAAAATCTAAAAGAAATGGATGATTTCCTTGATTCATATGACCTACCAAAATTAAGTCAAGATGAGATAAACCATTTAAATAGACCTATAACAAGTACAGAGATACAAGCAGTTATAAAAAGTCTACAATTTTAAAAAGCCAGGGCCCAGATGGATCACTGGTAAATTTTACCAGACCTTCCTGGAAGAACTAACACCACTATTTCTCAAAATTTTCATAAAATAGAAAAGGAAGGAACTCTACCAGACTCCTCCTATGAAGCCAGCATCACCCTGATCCCAAACCAGACAAAGACAGAACAAAAGAGAAAATTACAGACCAATCTCTCTCATGAACATAGATGCAAAAAAAAATTGAATAAACACACAGAAATCAGTAGCTTTCCTATATTCTAACAACAAACATGTGGAGGATGAAATAAGGCAATCTCTCCCAGTCACAATTGCCTCAAAAATAAATAAATAAAATAAAGTACCTTGGAATAAATTTAACCAAGGAAGTGAAGGATCTCTACAATGAGAATTTTAAAACACTCAAGGGAGAAATTGCAGAAGACAAGGAAGTGGAAGAATCAATATTGTGAAAATGTCAATCTTACCTAAAGCAATCTACACATTTAATGCAATCCCCACTAAAATTCCAATGGTATCCTTCACAGAAATAGAAAAAGACATCCTAAAATTCATCTGGAAGCACAAAAAAACTTGAATAGCCAAAACAATTTTGAACAACAAAAATCAGGCTGGTGGTACCACCATACCTGATTTTAACCTATATTACAGAGCCATAGTAATAAAAACAGCATGGTACTGGCACAAAAACAGAAATGTAGATCAATGGAAGAGAATAGAGGACCCTGATAAAAGTCTGGGTAGCTATAGCCACCTGATCTTTGTCAAAAATACCAAAATACTCATTGGAGAAAAGACAGCCTCTTCAACAAATGGTGCTGGGAAAACTGGATATGAATCTTTAGAAGGATGAAAATAGAATCTTATCTTTCTCCATGCACAAGAATCAAATCCAAATGGATCAAAGACCTTAATATCAGACCTGAAACTCTGAAACTACTAGAGGAAAAGGTAGGCGAAACCCTTCAACATACTGGTCTTGGCAAAGACTTTCTGAATATAAACCCAGTTGCTCAGGAAATAAAACCACTAATCAACCACTGGGATCTCATGAAATTACAAAGCTTTTGTACAGCAAAGGACACTGTGAAAAGATCAAAGAGACAACCTACAGAATGGGAGAAAATCTTTGCCAGCCATACATCTAACAGAGGATTACTATCCAGAATATGCAAAGAACTCAAAAAACAGAACAATAAGAAATGAGACAACCCAATTAAAAAATGGATTATGGGGCTGGAGATCTGGCATAGTGGTTCAGACACATGCCTGAAAAGCCTAAGGAACCCCGGTTCGATTCTCCAGGTCCCACATAAGCCAGATGCATATGGGGGTGCATGCATCTGGAGTTCGTTTGCAGTGGCTAGAGGCTTTGGAACACCCATTCTCATTCTCTCGGTCTCTAATAAATAAATAAATAAAAAAATTTTTAAAAATTTTAAAAATGGGCTATGGAACTAAATAGAGAGTTCTCATCAGAAGAAATACAGATGGCATAAAAACATCTAAAAAAGTGTTCTACATCATTAGCCATCAGGGAAATGCAAATTAAAACTATTTTGAGATTCCATCTCATTCCTGTCAGAATGGCTACCATCAAGAAAACACATGACAATAAATGTTGGCGTGGATGTGGAAAAAAAGGAACCCTTCCACACTGTTGGTGGGAATATAATCTGGTCCAGCCATCGTGGAAGTCAGCGTGGAGGTTCTTGAGATAGCTAAAAATAGATTTACCATATGATCCAGCTATAGCACTCCTAAGCATATATCTGAAGGACTCTTCTCACTACCTTAGAGATAGATACCTGCACAACCACGTTTATTGCTGCTCTATTCACATTAGCTAGGAAATGGAACCAGCCTAGATGTCCCTCAACTGATGAGTGGATAATAAAGATGTGGTACATTTACACAATGGATTTCTATTCAGTGGTAAAGACGAATGAAATTATGAAATTTACAGGGAAATGGATGGATCTGGAAAGGATTACACTAAGTCAGGTAACCCAGGCCCAGAAAGCCAAATGTCACATGTCCTCTCTCATATGTGGATCCTAGCTACAAATGTATAGACTTGTGTGTGAGCTGGAATCAAAACTCAGTAGCAGAGGCCAATAAGCTAGAAAAATGTTATAAGGGAGGGAGGAGAGGGAAGGACTTAAGGGGATGATATATATATATATATAATGTAAGTAGAAGAACAGATTACAGGGAGGGGAAAGGCCTAAGTGAGTCAAGGGAAAAGACTGTGTAAAAGAAGGGCAGGGGGGAGGGTCAATAAAAATTCAAGATATTCTGAATAAGACATATGAAAACCTACTTTTTTGAATAATGGCACATCCAGAAACCATAGATTATTACTAGAAAATTTTCAGTGCCAGGGATGGGATACCTTCCAGTGAGTTGTTGGCCAGGGAGGTCTCTGTAGCATCCAAAACATTACAGGCTATTGCCAAGATCCTTGGTTTCCCTTGAGAAACAGATGGTAAGACCCTATTGCTGAAGACTTCACTTGCCTGAGCGTCAAGGTCACTGAGAAATCAAGCTGGTGCTGAGCAGAAAACCTTCTCCCAGCTATACCACTCCTAGGCATATATCCAAATGACTCTTCTCCCTACCTTAGAGATACTTGCACAACCATGTTTATTGCTGCTCTATTCACAATAGCTAGGAAATGGAACCAGCCTAGATGTCCCTCCATAGATGAGTGGATAATGAAGATGTAGTACTTTACACAATGGAGTTCTATTCAGAGGTAAAGAAAAATGAAATTATGAAATTTGCAGGTAAATGAATGGATCTGGAAAGGATTATATTAAGTGAGGTAACAGGCCCAGAAAGCCAAACGTCTAATGTTCTCTCTCATATGTGGATCCGAGCTACAATTATTTAGACTTGTGTGTATAGCAGAGGCCAGAAAGGTGGAAAAAGGTGACAAGAAAGCATAGAAAGCCAGGCGTGGTGGCGCACGCCTTTAATCCCAGCACTCAGGAGGCAGAGGTAGGAGGATTGCAGTGAGTTCAAGGCCACCCTGACACACAGTTAATTCCAGGTCAGCCTGAACCAGAGTAAGACCCTACCTTGAAAAAAAAAAAAGAAAGAAAGAAAGAAAGCATAGAGAAAGAAGGACTTTATGGGGTATTGATCACAAGGAGTGGAATGGCCTAAGTGAGGCCACAGGAAGAGATTGAATAAGAGAAGGGTGGGGAAGGGTCGATCAAAATTCAAGATATTCTGAATAAGACATATGAAAACTTACTTCTTTGGCTAATGACACATTCAGAAGCCATAAATTGCTACTAGAAAATTTTCAGTGCCAGAGATGGGATAACTACCAGTGAGTTGTTGGCCAGGGAGGTCCCTGCTGCTTCCAAAACATTACAGGCTATTGCCAAGGCCCTTGGTTTCCCATGAGTAACAGATGGTAAGACCCTATAGCTGAAGACTTCACATGCCTGGGCAGCAAGGTCACTAAGAAATCAAGCTGGTGCTGAGCTGAAAACCTCCTCCCCGTAGACCAGCCAACTGAGAGCTGGAAAAAGCTGCACTGCATGCAGCCTTATGGGAGACAGAAGTCATCAGCAGTAAAAACAGTGGACACTGGAAGCCTCAAGTTTGACCAGACAGGCCAAATGACCAAATGGGTGCAATAGTGGCATGTCTGCCCTAGGGGAAGCCAACTGCTCTCTAATTGGACTGGAGACCCGCTCTAAGGGAGGGAATACGTGCCTGGTACTTGAAAACCTAATCAAAAGCCTGTGGCAGGGGAGGTCATGAGCCTTAGGGGTATAAAGCCTGCCCTTGTCTGGCTAAATGCATATATTATGCTCACCAAACTACCCTGAAAGCACTAAATTTAATGTTCATATTCATGTATTAATGCTACTCTTACTTTTAGTTAGAGAAGCTTCTCTTTTCAGATGGCAGTGACCACTGGGATGACCCAAAAGGCAAGATAGTGCTGAGAAGAAAGGACAGAGGAGTGTCCAGCACTGAAACATCTCTGTCACACCCTCCAAGGCTCAGGGTCCATTGCGGAAGAGGGGGCGGAAAGAATGTAAGAGCCAAAGGAAGGCTATGACTCCTTACAATGCAACTGTCCAGACAGAAATTGGCCTTGATGTCCATGACCTTGCAGTGCCTAGCAATACCTTCACAAGACCCTCATAATAGAAGAAAAAGATGATGACATCAAATAAAAAAGAGACTGATGGAGAGAGGGAGGGGATATGATGGAGAGTGGAGTTGTGAAGGGGAAAGTGGGGAAGCGGAGGGAAATATCATGGTTTATTGTCTGTAAGTATAGAAGTTGTCAATAAAATTTTTTTTTTAAAAAGGGAGAAATGGCAACATGGCTTAGTGGTTAAGGCGCTTGCCTGAGAAGCCAAAGGACACAGGTTTGATTCTCCAGGACCCATGTAAGCCAGATGCACAAGGTTGCCCATGAGGCTAGTGTTCATTTGCAATGGTTGGAGGTCCTGGTGTGCCCGTTCTCTTTTTCTATCTGCCTCTCTCTCTCAAATTAATAAATAAAAATTAAAATTAAAAAACAGGCTGGAAAGATGGCTTAACAGTTAAAGGTGCTTGCTGATAAAGCTAAATTGCCCAGGTTTGATTCCCCAGTACCCCTATAAAGCCAGATGCACAAGGTGGCACATGCATCTAGAATTCAGTTGCTGTGGCTAGAGGCCCTGGTGTGCCATTCTCTCTCTCTCCTCTCTCTCTCTCTCTCTCCCTGCCACTTTATCTCTCATAAATAAATAAATAAATAAATAATAAAATTTTTAAAACAAAAATAAAAATGAGGGCTGAAGAGATGGCTTAGCAGTTAAGCACTTACCTATGAAGTCTAAGGACCCTGGTTTGAGGCTCAATTTCCCAGTACCCACGTAAGCCAGATGCACAAGGTGGTGCATGCATCTGGAAAATTCATTTGCAGTGGCTGAAGGCCCTGATGTGCCCATTCTCTCTCTCTCTATATTGCTCTAAAATAAATAAATAAAACAAAATTTTTATTAAAAATTTAAAATTTTTTAAAAATTAAAGAGGGGTAAAGAAGACCATTTTTTATTGATTTTGAGAGAGAGAAGAGGTAGGGAGAGAGAGAGAGAGAATGGGCATGTCAGAGCCTTTAGCCACTGTAAATAAACTCTGGACAAATGTGCCCTCTTGTGCACATGTGCAACATGCGTGTTTGCATGACTGTGTGTCTGGCTTATGTGGGACCTGGAGATTCGAACAAGAGTTCTTAGGCTTCTCAGGCAAGTGCCTTAATGGCTAAGTCATCTGTCCAGCCCAAGATGACCACTTTATGCAAATCAAGGAAACAAGTCAGCAAGAGAATATTATAATCATAAACACAGATGCACCCAATTTTATAAAGCAAAGTCTACTAGATATTAAATGAGAAATAAATCCCAATGCAATAATAGTGGGGGTCTTTAATACTTCACTATTGTCAAATGCTGCAAACAATCAAATATTGATGAAATCTAGCCAAAAAAGGAGATGCCATATTCAAAGCAGGGAAGAGCCAACATACCAAAAATATCCCGTTTCTCCACATTGATGCTCAAGTTTAGCACAGTTCCTACCAAATGCAAGAGTGTGACAGATACATGTGCACACAATTGTTCTAGAATCTATCAATCTATCTGGAAAGGCCGAGGAGCTAGAAGAACTACAACAGGGTTGAATGAGGGCAAAGTTCAAGCTCACCAAGGAACATACATAAATTCATGCTCAGTTTTTGGTTTTGTATATCAATGATACTTCAGTAAAGCTGTTTAGAAAATAAAGAAGATGAATATATATTTTATACAGGTAGAGTAATAGAAAAAAATAAATAATTTAAAAATAAAAATGAGTGCTGGAGAGATGGCTTAGTGGTTAAGGCGCCTGCCTCCTAAGCCTGAAGAACGCTGGTTCCAATGTCCAGTGGTTCCAATCTCCAGGTTCCACATTTAGCCAGATGCAAAGTGAGGCAAGGGTGCAATGCCGCACTTGACCACAAGGGGGAGCACACATCTGGAGTTCTTTCACAGCAGCTGAGAGACTGCTGGCACACCCATCTCTATCTGTCTCCTTCTCCCTCTCTTTCTCTCTCTCTCTCTGTGTTTCTCTCTCAAAAATAAATAAAAAATAATTTAAAAAATTAAAAATAAATAAAAATGAAAAACATGGAAGGAATAAGTATGGCTGATTTCAAGAAAATCCTAAGTGCCATAATTAAGACTGGGCATTGGTGGGCTAGAGAGATGACTCTGTGGTTAAGGCACTTGCTGGCAAAGCCTAATGACTATTCAGTACCCACATAAAGCCAGATGCACAAAGTGGTGCATTTATCTGGAGTTCATTTGTAGTGACTAGAGGTAAAGGCCCTAGCATGCCAATTCTCCCCCCCCCTTGCAAATAAATACATAGATAAATTATTTTTTAAAGTTACATTCTAAAAAAGACTGGGCATTGTAGAAGAATAACAATCCTAAGAAGATGGAACAGAACAAAGAATGCAGAACTAAGCCCACCCAAATGTGCCCACGTTGTTTGTGACAGTAACATAAGAGAACCTGTAGGAAGATGGCAGCCTTTGTAGCAGGTGTCACTGGGCAGGTGGACATCCATGGGCCAAAACACAAACCTGACCTATGGCTCACGCCTTATCCAAAAAGGACTGCAGATTAAATGTAAAACAACAAGAGCTTTCAGAAAAAATGCAAGAGAAGATCTTCAGGATCACGGCCTAGGCAAAGTATTCTTGGACTGGACACAACCTGCAGAAGGGAAAACTGATCAGAATGTGCAACTCACTCTGAAGACTTGTAAGATCATGAGCATCAACCACACTGGGAGGGATGTCCTGCCAGAGCTCAGCCTCCGCCTCGGAGAGCTGGGAGGGATGTCCTGCCAGAGATCCTGAACATCAGCTATGCTGGTGGGATATCCTGCAAGAAGCCCTGCTTAGAATACATGATCTGCAATATAATCTCAAAACTCAACAACAGAGAAGAAAAATCCAATTAGAAAATGAATAAAAGGCGCCTCCACCTCATCTGCCTGGACCCAGAAGTCATTAAAGCGCAAGCAGTGACACAAACACTGCTCACGGCGAGCCTGAAACCAGTTCCACGGAAATGGCGACAGACACTGTGGTCACTCGAACCTCATAAGAACAGAGATCCAGAGTCCACAGAGAAAGCAACACTAACTCAGATCTCTATCTTGCCACCAAGGCTCCGGGAGACTCTCAGAAGAGGAGGTGGAAGGACTGTAGGAGCCTCAGGGTGGGTGGGAATAGCCTGAGACACGGTGTCTCCCCATCCCAGCAGAGACCGACTGAAGCTCTTGGTCCCCACAATGAACACCAACAACCCCACCAAAGACCCTCAGAGGAATTGGGATCAGGGAGAGCAGGGTCTATGCGTGCAACATTTTTATTTTAAAAAACCAATAAATAAATAAATTTTTAAAAGCCATTTTATTTTCTGGAGAGATTGGAGTGGTTAAGGTGCTTGCCTACAAAGCCAAAGGACCTGGGCTCGATTCCCCAGGACCCACATAAGCCAGATGCACAAGGTGGCACATATATCTGGAGTTCATTTGCAGTGGCTGGAGGCCCTGGCGTGCCAATTTTCTCTTTCTCTCTCTCTCTCTCTCAGTAATTAAATAAAAATAAAATTTTTTTAGAACCGGGCGTGGTGGTACACACCTTTAATTTCAGAACTTGGGAGGCAGAGGTAGGAGGATCACTGTGAGTTCAAGGCCATCCTGAGACTACATAGTGAATTCCAGGTCAGCCTGGGCTAGAGTGAGACCCTACCTTGAAAAAAAAAAAAAAAAAAATAAAATAAAATAAAATAAAAATATTTTTAAAAGTCATTTTCTATCTGCCAAAAAAAGGGGGACATGAACAATCATTTCACCCTAAAGGATGTAGAGAGGGTAAATAAGCACATTAGCCACTGGGGAAGCCGCAAATTACAAGCAAAACCAAATATTGCCACACACGTCAAAAAGCTAAAAGAAAATAATAATAACAAAACAATAGTGATAATAATGGCCATAATAAAGATCAGCAGTGGCCATACCAAATACAGGAGAGAAAGGGTGTCAACTAGATCCTTGCCTAGTTGGTAGGGATATAAAAGGGAGTAGCCATGCCGAGAGTGGTAGTTTATCATGCTGTGTGACTTCCAGATGACCCAGCCAGCAGTCCCACTCCTGAGCATGAAGAAGGAGGAGCAGGAAGAGAAGGAAGAGGAGAAGGAAGGGAAGGAAAGGAAGACAGAGAGAGACAGAGGGGGTGAAGGAAGCAAAGGGGAAGAAAGGAAAGGAATGTGTAGTCACATGAAAACTTATATGAGAACTCACCCACAGCAACTTCATTCGTAATAGCCAAAAGACCAGCAACAAGCCAGATATCCCTGAACAGATGCATGGGCTACATGCAGCCACAGCAGGAAACACAACATACAACCCAAGACACACGCAATGGAGAACCTTCAAACTGAAACACATCGACACCTTTATGATTCTGCATGTACGTTCCTGAGATGACACAATTACGTTTTTAAAACACAAATGATGGCTGCCAGGACTTAAAGACGGTGAGGGGTGCCTGAGGTCATGTTATACTTTTCCTTAAAAATGTCTGTGAACATTCCGTTACTCTAAATAAGAAATTTATTTTTAAAAAATGTAGGGCTGGGGAGATGGCTCAGTGGATAAAGCATTTGTCAGGCAAGTATGAGGACCTGAGTTCAGTTCCCCATAATCTATGTAAGGCCAGAAGAAACAGCGCATATCTGTAATTCCAGAGCAGCTACAGCAAGATGGGAGGCGGAGACCAAAGAGCCCTCAAAGCTTGCAGGCCAGCCAGCCCGGCAGACACAGCAGCAAACAGCCAGAGCCCCCACCTCAGACAAGGTGGACGGTGAGGAGCGACACTAGATGGTCCTGCGACATTCATACATGTGCCGTGGCACTTGCATGCCTGCTCCCACACACGAACACACACGTCATAAATACATACACACAAATATTACTAAAGAGATTTTATCATTAAATATCAAAGGCAGATGAAGTCTGAACACTGTGGAGAGGGGCCCTGTGTACCCAACTCAGGGGAAGCAGAGGAAAGAGACTGGTTTGGGGGTCATGGGGGGTAACTGTACTTTGACCAGGTGCAGTCTCGGTGGTAAGACCACTCAGTGGGAACTCTACCGAACCCATCAGCAAAAGCCACCTGCTGGCTGCGAACCAAAGTGCCCTCAGGCTCCTGGTTCCGAGTAACAAGCCCTCAGGAGGAGGTGGCCTTTCACAGAGAAACTGCTGCACCTGTTACAGTTAAGTATAACCCAAAATTACTTTTAAATGGAATTTCTATCCTGAGTCCTTCCAGGACACTACTGTGCCCCTCCTGAATGAGAGACCTGGGTCATAATGTCTTCCAGTCACCCTGCGATGCCAAGTGGACCACAGACTCCCTTCCATGAGCACTCCAAGAGGAGGTGATGGAGGTGCTAAGCTAAAAGGGGGGGTTGGGGGGACTGTATTCAGTTTCTCTCTTCCCGTCTCAGGCAAGACACGGGATGCTGACGTTCCAGAAGCAGATTTTGATGCTAGGACGTTTAACTGGCAAAAGTGATAAACTGTCTGCACGAGCCTCTTACCTAAAACGCTGGGAATGAATCCTTCAAAACCAAGGTTTGGAGTCTGACTTACGATCTTATATTCATGTCGTTCTGCTACAAACTGAGCAGTTATCGTGACATTATGAAAAACAGAAATAAAATGGAAATTCTGCAGAGCAAGTGCATTATTGCCGAAAATCAATATCCTGAAGAAAAGTTCCCTGACCCAAAGGATATTTTATACCAGTGAACAATAGCTGTTTGTGGTATGGTGACAAATTATTCACATTGACCAGAAGCATTCCCAGGAGACTGATCCCTTTCCTTAGGAGGTGGGCTGGCAATGGAGTCAGAGCAGGAAGTGAGGTAACAGCTTGGTTTGAGGGGCTCCATGACGGCCACCTTGAGGACGAAGATTCCATCACAGCGCTTCAGTGACCCTCAGCCTAAACAGGCAGTGTCCTCCACAGGGACGGGCTCTGGGCACAGAGACAGAGCGGGCAGCACTCAGCACTGTGCCCGATACTGGGTGATGCCTCATAAGCTTCTCCTGGGATGCAGACAGGGCTCTGGAAGAAGAAGCTGGCCTACAGGTGCTGGTACCACAGCACAGTACTCTCTCCACTTCTTTGCTCCCCTTCACAGTATGATCAGGGGCTTCTAGATGCTTCCTTTGGTCCATCTTGTACAATGGACACTTCCAGAGGCAGAGAGCTCGTGGCCCTGCTGGACACTCTTCCTAAGAGTAGGCTTATGTCTGTGCTACCCGCCCCCCACAATCAGACTTTGAGTCCCCAAAGGCATATTCTGTGACATCACTAATTCACAGTCTCCTTCAACTTTTCTCACAGGACATCCATGGCCTGGCTCCACCTGTGGGATGTGCCTTTGGGGATCAAGAATGCTCAGGGGTCTCTCAGGGGAGAACAGGAAAAGCAGACGGACTCGTCTATCACATTGCTCTAGCCCTTTTCCTTAGAGTTCTCTGTGGCATTTTGTCACTTTGTGAGGGGATTCCATAAGTAGAAAAATGGAGGCTTGTTGTAATGGAGGTGACTCACCCTGAGTCATGCCAGGGGTGAGTAAGCAGGGAGCTGGGAGTGGAAGACAGGCTGCCAGCTTCAAGTGTCACCACTAATCCATCTGTGCTGGCACCCCCACAGCACAGTGACACACATCAGCACACCCCAGGAGATGGGAAGGCTGGCTCTCAGCTTCCTTACAGACCCCGAAGGGAAATGATTGGCTCACAGTCACACTGCAGACGACAAGCTGGCCTTTCAGCCCCGATCCACCTTCCCAACTCAGTGCTCCTGCTCGGCTCTGCCCCGATCTTCATAGACACTCTTCTCTGTAAAATCCCAGGATGTGCCCATGCCAGCCTGTCGCTTTGTGAAACCAGCTCCTGGTTGAAGGCACCATCTCTCTGTGGGGTCTCAAGACTCCCCAGCAAAGTCCTGAAGCCGCCAGACCAGCCTGAGCCCGACTCCCTGAAGAGTGTTTGAACCACATCTAGCCAAATTTAAAAAGAAATGAGACCGAATGGTTTCCCCTGACGCTCTGAATCATGGGAATGTGGCATGGCTGCTGCAGAGGAGGAAGGAGGTCACGTCTTCCTTCGGCTGAGTTCTGACGCCCTGTTTTTAGCTTCCCCTCTCTGTTAGCTCGTGTTTTTGAGTAATGAATCACTAACACATAGAACTGCATAAGACTCCTACATCTTCTACTGGCCACACACTGCTCCAGCTCACCCTGCTTCAGAAGAGAATGTCCCTTTTTGGTCAAAGGCCAGTCCCTCCATGTGTTCTGAGCCTCTCTCTTCTCTTACCTGCTCAAGTGACTACCTGTGACTCCCAATTCCTTCCCTTAAACCTCTCTTTGAACACACAGGCCTTCCGTCAGCACCTTTAGACATACATCAGCTCCCTTCTCTTGCTACAGCCTCTTGATGTTGCCCTTTATAGCCAGACTTTTAAAAAGAGAAATCTGAACACGAGGACTCCACTTTTTCCACTCAAATTACTTTCCTCACACCTCAATCTAACCTCTAACGCACTGGGCTCTTCCACCACCCTCATCTAACTCGGCCTCTCAGCAGCATCTCCAAGATGGTCACCTTCTTCCTGCCTGACACACTCTTCTTGCTTGGTTTCCTCCATCACACCCTCTCTGGCTCGGGTTCCAACTCAGATCTCCCTTCTGGAACACCCGCCTCTCAGGAAGTGCACTTGGCCTCTCACCAATCAACATAGGCCACTCTCCAGCTCCTACCACAGCTCCCATGCCCTCTTCTTGCTTTAAAATTTAGGTCTATAGCCAGGCATGACGGCCATGCTTTTAATCCCAGCACTCAGGAGGCAGAGGTAGGAGGGTTGCTGTGAGTTCAAGGTCACCCTGGGACTACAGAGAGAGTTCCAGGTCAGCCTGGGCTAGACCTGCCTCAAAAAAAAAAAAAATGAAGTCTACGATTTAATATTCTTACCTGACCACGGTCAGTGGTCAGCATCCTGGGTTTACAGTACATCTCTGAGATTTGCTGTAACTGAAACCATGCACCCTTTGACCAACCCTCCCTGCAGCCCTGGCACCTGTCCTTCCACTCTCTGCTTCCGGGGTCTGGCTGTTCTAGATTCCTCACGTAAGTACTTCCCCTTCTTAACCTGGCCTATCTCGCTTAGCATAATGTGTTGTTGACTGCATTTGGACAATATCCATTGTGCGTGTAAGTATACAGTAAAGTATTCTCTCTGTCCATTCATCTGTCAGTGGACACAACACTTATTTCCATGTCCCAGCTGATATTACTGATTCTGCAGTGAACTTGGAAGTGCAGAGACCTTGATTTTAATTCCATGGTGCAATTCTTGACAAAACTATAATATCAGCAATGCACTCAGGATAATTTATTAAGTATGATATAGACACAAGAGGATAGGTTATATATCTTAGGCCCAAATTCTAATTGTACATACTCCATGGAGAAATAAAAATCAGAATCCACACACACCACTTAACCTTGGGAAAGCGCTCAACGGGTGCATCCTCCCAGAACTGGGTATTCTGCTATCGCTTATTATTCAGAGAGTGATCACCGTGGGCCCTGTGTGAAGTGACAAGCCATTTATATATCTTAGTTCATTCAACCCCATGAAGTATGTAAGGCTTGGAAAAGAAAATGAACACATCAAAGGCCACAAAGGTTTTAAATGGTGCAGCCAGTTAAAACCCTCGTCAACTTGAACTCCAAGGTCACACTTTTTTTACCCTACTGCTCCCAGGCCAGGCTCTGGGCTATGAACTTTACATAAAAACTGCAATTTAGTTCTTATACAATCATGTGAGGTAGATATTGGTCTTCATTTTATAGATAACTAAAAATTACTTAGGGCTGTGAAGTTGCCCAATAAAACCACAAAGTTAATGAAGTACTAAAGCCAAGACTGATAACAAATCTAAAAGACAAGATTCAAAAGCCCGTCCGTCGTCTGAACCAGCATGAGCCAATGGAAATGGATGCCAGCCACACAGGAGTCTCATGCAGTTGTAATTGTCCAGTAGCCACATAAAAAAAAGTAAAATAAAACAGGTGAAATTGATTATAATAATATGCAACCTGTGGATTAGTGTATCCAAAATACTTCAACATATAATCAATGTATGATAGTCAGCTGTATTTATTCTTTAATACTAAATGATGTGTGTATGTGGTGTGTGCATGCATGTGTGTGCGTACACTGAGTGCCCGTGGAGGCCAGAGGTTGACACCGAGTGTCTTCCTTGATCACCCTCCACTTTGTTCACTGAGGCAGGGTCTCCCATTGAGCCCCGAGCTTGCCAGTTTGGTTAGTCTAGCTAGCCAGCTTTGCCCTGGCGGTCCCCTGTGTCTGCCTCTTGAGGACTGGAATTAGAGGTGGGCCACAACATCTGGGATTTGTATGGGCTCTGGGGTCCTCATGCTTGCACAGCAAGCATCCTATCCACTGAGCCTTGTCCCCAGCCCCTTGATGTGTATTTCATACCTACATCATCTCTCGGGTCAGGAAGGCCACAACTCCACATCACCATTGCTCAGTCACCACCCACGGTCAGTGGTCAGCATCCTGGGCTCCACAGGTCTAAATCATGGAATGTACTAACCACAGACACATCCTAAACTCAATCAATGAGCTTGACAAATGTAGGCATTTAACCAAAAAGTGGGTTTGTGATGGGCAAACTAAGCACATGGATTCGAGAGTGTAAACTGCAGGCAGGTGTATCACGTAGGCAGTGTGTGAGAGACCAGGAGTGGGCAGGACAACGGAATGGCTGAGGACATTGGGAGGGAGCTGCAAACATGCTAGGTTTCACGGGCTCAGCTGAGCCTCAGCCCAGAAGCCTGAGCTGAGCTCCACTGCAAATCACCCTGGGCAAGGTGAGGTCTCCAGGTTTCAGTTTCCCCACCTGAGACATGAAACTAATGCCACGAACAGCAGAGAGATGGCACAAACAGCAAACGCGAGTACAGATGCGAGTGTTCATTCGTGGGGAATCTTGTGAATGCTGGAGAAGTGTTCAAGGCTACTGCTTCATGAAACTAAGAAAAATATTGTTCAGGAGATCCTGGATAAGAATCAGGGAAGTTCTAGCAGTCAGTTCATGCAGCATGGAATTTTCCAGAAATACATCCTTTAACAAAAACTGCAATAATCCAGAAAGTCCTTAGCTTCCTCAAGGATCAGGGGCCAAGAGCAGCAGAAATAAAATGGGACTGATAAAGTAGATTTATTTGGGAAAAAATACAAAAATAGCCTCACAGAATCTATGGGCCTTTATATTCTAATGAAAATCACCACTGGTTAAAAGTCTGATGAACAAATAGCCATAAAAAGGTGCCCACAGGAACCGATGGTTTAAGACAAAAGCCAGATGTGCAAACCAAGAACCAAAATACAATCAATCTGGGCTTGGTGGCGCACACCTTTAATCCTAGCACTTGAGAGGCAGAGGTAGGAGGATCACTGTGAGTTTGAGGCCACCCTGAGACTACAGAATGAATTCCAGGTCAGCCTGAGCTAAAGTGACACCCTACCTCAAAAAACCAAAATAAAATAAAATAAAGTAAAGTAAAGTAAAATAAAATAAAATACAATCAACAAGTATAAGAAATATACATCTAGGAACGAGACAGTGAACTAAATTGGTGATTGGAAGGGTGGACCACAGCCATTCAAAACACCCAGAGATTTGTGGCAGACAAACCACGGACAAAGGCCTAGATGTGAAAGCCAGACAGAATCCAGACAATGTTGTGGGAAATTCCAAAGTCTTCCTGGAGCCTGAAGACGTGGCCCAGCCCTCGTGGCCAGGATGGGCCCTAAAATGGTGAGTGGACTCAACAGCCTGAAGATCACATCTCGGCGGAGGAACACTGCTCATGTCCTGGGTGGAGGCAGCAGAAGACGGCTGCGCTAGAGAACTTCCTCTCACAGTGGCCCAGGGTCCCCAGCACCAAACCAGCTTCATCGGCCAAAGACACAGACAGAATACCATCTCTAAACCGCACCATTGCCATCACCTGCACCACCCCAAAGGTCCTCTATGGGCAGAAAGGACACCTTGACCCTCTCAGCCACTGCCCCAGACACA
This sequence comes from Orientallactaga sibirica, assembly GCA_036365145.1. Lineage (NCBI taxonomy): Eukaryota > Metazoa > Chordata > Mammalia > Rodentia > Dipodidae > Orientallactaga > Orientallactaga sibirica. The sequence continues at coordinate 3,919,826 of JAEOAD010002712.1, read as the reverse complement.
CCCCCTCACACCTGTGCTTGCTTCTTTTCCCCAGTGCAGCTTCAAAACACCCCTGGCTTAACAGAACAGTAAGACCCTATTGCTGAAGACGCCCCATGGGTTGGTTGCAGGACACTGAGAAAACAGATGGAATGGAGCTGGAAGCCTCCTCCCTGCTTGCTAGCTGTCATAACGCTGAAAAGAGCCATGCAACCTGCTGGGGGCAGATAATCATCAGCTGTCTTAACCAGCAGGGGACCCTGTGAGCTACATAGCTGGCCAGCTAGGCAAGAATTACTCACCAGTGCATCCATGGCATAACTGCTATGGGGATAACCAACTGCTATCAGTTGGATTTGAAGGCCATTCCACAGGACAGAATTCATGTCTGGTACTGAAAACCTAGTCAGCAGCCCTTTGGGGAGGTCATAGGCCCTAAGGGGAAAATCACTACTGTTGCTCGGCTAAATGGATGTGTAGTGTTCAGAGAATTGCCCTCTAAATATTTACATTTAAGTCCATAGATTACAGCTGCTCTCACTTTTCCGCAGAGAAGCTCCTTTTTGTAGACGGCAGTCACCACTGAGGAGACTCAAGACTCATTGACGTGCTGAGAAGTGACAGCTAAGTGCGCCACACCAAATGGGACACATCCACCGCACCCCCCAAAGCTCAGGGATGTTGCAGAAGAGGTAGGAGAAAGGCAAGAGGACGGGGTGGCGTGCTTTGGAATAGTATCTTCTAGACCCCATTGCTATTGAATTGATGGCCTCACATTGGCGGTTAGTATCTGCACAATACTGGGGCCATCAACTTGTCCTCAGGATAATGGAGAAAGCAGAAAAAAAAAGACATCAAACTAGAAGAAGAACTGGCTGAAAAGAGGGGGTCATGCGGATGGGATGTGGACAAAAGAAAATAATGACAGAGGGTTATAATCAAATTGCATTATGTACATGTATGGAAAGTGGCAATAAAAGGGCTGGGAGATAGCTCGGTGGTGAAGATGTTTGCTTGCAAAGCCTGCTAGCCTGAATTCACTTCCCTAGGACCCACATAAAGCCAGCTGCAAACGTGGCACATGAGTCTGGAATTTGTTTACAGCAGCAAAAGGCCCTGATGCCTATAACGTTCTCCCTTCCTCTTGAAATCATAAATAAATGAATAAATAACATTTTTAATGGGGGAGGACTCCAAGCTTACAAAGACTTGAGTTTCTGTCGCTACAAGGTGATGAGAAACTCAGTCCACACATCAGAGAAATGGACTGGTGGACAGTTACGAGGCTGGGGTGGAGTTTCTGTCACAGAACAAAGCCTGAGTTGGGGCTTCAGACATCCCAAGCTAAACAATTGCTTAATTCCTGTCATGGACACCCTTTCTCCATGAACTCGGGAGGTGCTATTTTTAGGCTTGTTCCGTGATGCACTGGTTCTTTAATGGAAGAAATAAATGTGGCGAGAAGCAATTAAAAGTCTTAACCCATAGACTCTGCCATCGCTCGGCACAGCCCACGTGACACCTTCACAAATAAACTCTCACATTAAAGTATAATTGGGCAATAGTCTTGGCTCCTAGATGTCCTCCAGCTGCCTTCTTAAACCCTGTTTCGGAATCCATGGTTAAAGTTCAAGGTGATGTAGAAGTGGAGGCGCACTCGAGTCACGACACGTTGTCATAATCAAATCAACCACAATAGTTTTCCATCATCCGCAGTCAAGACAAACTTCTGCCATGAGGGTAAAGGGGTTCGTGTGAAAGGAACTGGCATTGACAGAGGGTTCCTAAGTGCCAAGCTCAAATCACGTGCTCGCTCCCACTCTTCCTTTAATGAACATTTACCAAGCACTCGCCATGTGTCAGACTGTGTCTGCTGGTAAAGGGAAGTGGGCACCCGAGAGGCATCTGCTCTGCCTACACGCGCCTTTTATCCACTGGGGAAACCACAATGCATTCCAAGCATCACCCACACTCAAGAGAGGGGTGCCCCCCGCTGGTCTGTGGTACTTAGGGGTGCTGAAGAGACCTTGCAGAGAACATGTGAGGTCTGCACTGTGACTTAAGAGGAAGGCCTGCATCAAATTGCTCTCATAGCCGAGTGCTGCTCTCACGTGTGCTCAGACAAGCTTCTTTCTGAGGTTCGTGGTGACGACTGGGGAGGCTCAAAACTGGTCAGATGCTGGTATTGAGTGCTCAGTGCTAAACAAGACATCTGTATCACCCCCTCCAAGGCTCAGGGACATTGTGGGGAAAGGGGGTGGGAAGAATTAAGAGCCAAAGGACAGAGAAGGGTGCCATGGAACACTATCTTCTGGACACGAAATGGTCATTGCATTTATGACCTTGCGGTGACTGTCACTGTCCGCATAAGACCTGCACAATATTGGTCTATCAACATCCTGTCATTGATCGTAGAGAAGGGGAAAAATTAAGCTGTCAAAGTAGGAGAGAGACTAGCTGGAAAGAAGAGGGACTCAGTGAAAGAGGGACAGGAGCCATGGAGGGGATTATGATCGAAATACATTATACACATGTGTGAAATTGTCCAAAACAACCACCTGACAGGATGTAAACACCTGTGCAATGGTGGCACCCAGCCTAGGTGGGTAACCAATGGCTTTCTGATTGGCTAAGAGATCTGCTTAGTGGGAAGGAACCCAAAGCTGGAATTGAGAACTGAGTCAGAATCCCATGGAGACCAAGATTATGGACTCCAATGAGAAACTCCCACTAGTCTTTGGCCACAAGAGAGGCCACCCATCAAAATCTCTAAATTAGAATACATCCCTGATACTGGAAATCTATGACAGGGGTAGTCATGAGCCCTAGGGGTGTAACGTCTGCTGGTGTCACGCTAAATGTATATACTATGCTCACCAAACTGCCCAGTAAGCACTTCTCTTAATGTCCACACCCATATATTAATGCTACTCTCACTTTTGGTTAGAGAAGCTTCTCTTTCCAGATGGCAACCTTGGGATGACTCAGAAGGCACCATGGTGCTGAGAAGAAGGGACAGAGGAGTGTTCAGCACTGAAACATCTCAAACCCACCTTCCAAGGCTCAGGGTCCATTGCAGAAGAGGGGGCGGAAAGAATGTAAGAGCCAAAGGAAGGGTAGGACTCTTACAACGTGCTCCTCCAGACACAAAATGGCCTGGATATCCATGACCTCACAGTGCTTGACACTACCTACACAAGACCATCATAATAGGAGGAAAAGATCATGACATCAAACTGAAAAGAGAGACTGATTTGGAGGGGGAGGGGATATGATGGAGAGAGTGAAGTTTCAAAGGGGAAAGTGGGAGAACGGAGGGAAGTACCATGGGATATTGTCTACAATTAAAGAAGTTGTCAATAAAAAATAAAATAAAATAAATTTTTTAAAAATCTCCCTAAATTAACAATGCCTATCCCCTTTAACCTATGCTGATCTCACTCTCTGTTGGAGAATCTGTTTTTCTTTTTCAGAAGGCAGCGAGAACTAAGGACAACCAAAATCTACCAACAAGACAAGAATAGACAGCTGACTCCCTGGCAGGAGATGAACCGCCCCTCACACAGCAGCCAGAGCCCAGGGGAAACCACAGAGGAATTGGCGAGATGAGCAAGAGTGAGCAAACCTGGGCCAGTGCTGAGCATACTTCCATGGCCGAGCCTGGCAACCTGGGCCAGTGATGCTGTGAGTTCGGACACTGAGCATACCAGGTCAGCCTGGATCAAAGACATACCAAAAAAAAAATCCAAAAAAAAAAAAGAACTCAACATTAGAAGTCAGACTTAAATTAAGTACACCCACCACAGCTCAGGGACTGTTGTAGAAGAGGGGATGGAAAGAGTGTAAGAGCCACGGGATGGGAGGGCATATCCAGAGGCACTGTCCCCCCAACAATGACTGACTGCTGCTCTGACAACTCATAACCCACAACCCCATGGGGAATACCAGCAACCCCACTGAGGAGGGCCCTTGGCGGAGTGGGGACAGGGAGGAGGGAAATGATGGCACCAACACATGATGTGTCCATACAAAGATTCTACTTAATAAAATGAAAGGTTTTAAGACAGAGAAAGAGAGACAGACGGCAGAAGCGGTCAGGATGAGCTGGTCATGTTCCAAGGCCCAAAGGGAAAACGCCTGGCCAGGGTGAGCCCCTACTAACGCTGAGAGTGGGGCTGGGCATCCAGATGAGCTGGGAGGGTGAGTTCAGTCTTAGACTCACCATGTAAAGTTTAAGCTTATCCAAAGACACAGCAAGAAGACCTTTAAGGGTCTGCAAGTGTGCAGTGATTAGATCAGTCTTGTCTTGCAAAGCTCCACAAATCCTCACAACAATCTTTTCGGGTCAGTAATACCCTGATTTCACGAGGACAAGGAAGGATCAGCGAGGCTTAAGTAACGCTTCAAACTCACATGGCTAGAATGTACTGGAGTTTTGGAGGAGGATTTGGGTCAGTCTGACTCCAAATTTCTTTCTCTTTCCACTACCTCATCCTGCCTCTAAGAAAAAGTAAAAAAAAAAAAAAAAAAAGAAAGAGGGAAAAGTGGCAGAAAATCCATAAACTTGATATCAGCAGAATATTTATGACTTCAAGTGCAGGGCTGACCCCTAGCATCATTGAACATTTGTGTTTCCCCTTCCTGACTTAAGCAAACTTTATCAGAATACAACATGCAAAATCAGTAATAGAGGGAAAAGAAGGGGGGGCTTGAGATGAGGGTGAAGTAGATATGTAAGCAGAGGGCAGAATACTGGAGGGGTGCTCTCGGGGAGTTGATGGAGGAAAGGAGGGGTGGGAGTCGGATTAATCAAATCTTAAGATTTATAAATAAGACATTTGGAAACTTACTTCTTTTCTAGATAAGAATATCTATGCTTAAAAGGAGAGTTTAAGCAGAAGCACCCTGTGAACATGGATTATGTTGTGCCCAGAAACCACAGATGGTTATTAGAAAAATGGCAGTGCCAGTGATGAATACCTTCCAGCGACCTGTTGACCAAGGAGGCAGTCTGGTGCCCCAAAAACGTTACAAGCTATTGCCAAGGCTCTTGGTTGCCCATCAGAACCAGATGGTAGAACCTATTGCTGAAGTCTCCCCATTCTTGGGCTACAGCACACTGAGACATCAAGCTGGAGCTGAGCTAGGTGCCTCCCCCCTGTTGGCTAGCTGTCAGGATGCTGGAAAGAGCTGTGTAGCCTGGTGGGGGAGAAACACCACCAATGGTCTTAACCAGCAGTGCACGCTGCAAGCTCTATGGCTGGACAGCCAGGCCACATGCGCCAACTGCTGCAATGGTGGCATGTCCATTATGGGGAAAACCAACTGCTCTCTCATTGGACTTGAGACCCTCTCCACGGGAAGAAATTCCTGCCTGGTGCTGAAAACCTAGTCAAAAGCTTATGGCTGGAGAGGTTATAAGCCCTACGAGGGAACTACTACCATTGTCTGACTAAATGGATATATTCCCACCAAATTGCTCTCTGCATACTTATATTTATGCTTATATATTAATGCCACTCTCACTTTTGATAGAGAAGATTCTCTTTTCAGATGGAGTGACCACTGGGGTGACTCAAAACTCACCAAACTGTTGAGAAGTGACAGTGGAGTGCTCAGCACTAAGTAAGACATTCCTATCACACCCTCCAAGGCTCAGGGACCATTATGGAAGAGGTGGCAGAAAGAATGTAAGAGCCAGCCGGGCGTGGTGGCGCACTCCTTTAATCCCAGCACTCGGGAGGCAGAGGTAGGAGGATCGCTGAGAGTTCGAGGCCACCCTGAGACTACATAGTGAATTCCAGGTCAGCCTGGACCAGAGTGAGACCCTACCTCGCAAAACCAAAAAAAAAAAAAAAAAAAGTTTAAAAAAAATTTAAAAAAAAAAAAAAAAAAAAAGAATGTAAGAGCCAAAGGAAGGGAAGGAGTGTTTACAATGCTGTCTTCCAGACACAAAGTGGCCTGGACATTCATGACCTCACAGAGGCTAATGCTACCTATACAAAACCTACTTAAAAGGAGGAAAAAATTGATGACATCAAAATAGAAGACAGACTAAAAAAAAAAAAAAAAAGGGGAAAGGGGAGCCCAGTTGTCGAGATCCAGGCCAATCAGATCCCGGACTCAAGGAAAGTGGACAGTATTCTTGTCATCTCTGGGCTGTCCTCTGGCCTACACACATGCACTCGCACTCATAAACATGTAAACACACATGCATCTGTAACACTGAGGCTGTGGTGATGGCTCAGTGAGTAAGAGTGCATGCTACAGGGCTGGAGAGATGGCTTAGTGGTTAAGGCGCCTGCCTGCTAAGCCTAAGAACGCCAGTTCCAATCTCCAGGTCCCACGTTTAGCCAGATGCAAAGTGAGGCAAGGGCGCAATGCCGCACTTGACCACAAGGGGGCGCACACATCTGGATTTCGTTCGCAGCAGCTGAGAGACTGCTGGCGCGCCCATCTCTATCTGTCTCCCTCTCCCTCTCTGTCTGTCTCTCTCTGTGTGTCTCTCTCCAAAAATAAATTAAAAATAATAAAAAAATTTAAAAAAAAAAAAGAGTGCATGCTACAAGCATGAGGGCCTGAGGGGGTCTGAGATTGCCTGAGTTCGATTCTCCAGGACCCACGTAAACAGCAGGGCGTGGCCACTCATGCTTGCAACCCCAGTTCTCTGGGGAACAGAAACCGGAGAGTTGCTGAAGCTCATGAGCACATAGCCCTGCATTCAGACCACCTCAAGGAAATACACAGGTAAGTCACAAAGGAAGGACACCCAAAGGAAACACACATTTGAGTAACAGAGGTAGGCTCCTCAACATTCTCCTCTCTGGCCTCCACACATGCACAGGTGTATCTGCATGAATGTGCACACCACACACCCACACACACACACTGCACTACACATGCAAAAAAATTGAGTGAACAATTGATCGTACTGGACATTGATGACAATGAAGGATGAAACACCAGCCTGCATCACTAGACTGGCAGAATAAACAACCTTGGTTTTGAACTTCAGCAGTTCCCACTCAGTTTTAAAGGTCCATGCCCTCTGACTCTGAAATCCACTGCTAGAAATTTCTCACAGTCACAGTAAAATCAGTGTTTAAGAACAAGCAGTCACTAGAGTAAACATGAGCAAATTCTGTTTGTTCAAGTATGTTGAAATGCTGATTGAAACTTAAAACACTGAATGCATATTAATTAACCTGGAGTAGCAGAAGCATGGCAAAGACACAAACCCATTGCAACCTGTAGGGACGGAAACAGAAGCATCCGGGACTCAGAAGCCAGGTTTCAGGAACTAGGCCCACACAGGAGGCGACAGCAAGGGAACCCACCTGCTCTTGCCCGCCTGCCCAATGGCAGCCTTGTCAGAGAAGCAGCACAGAAATCCTCTAGCCCGCACCGCACACGCTTCAATGGGAAATTAGTCACTTGTCTAGACCTTGGGGTAGGAAAAGGTTTACTGTGAGAAACTAGAACCCTCAGTCTGTGTCACATACAAGTGTTCCCAAGGCCAAAACCTTCACAGAAGAGTTAGCTGGAACAAATTAACCACTGCTTCTGGGTGCCCTGGCACCTGGACACCCATTGGGCCTAGAGCAAAATCCCCGGTGTGGATGAGCTCAGCAGGAGCAGAGTTAATGCCACAGACAGCACCAAGGCATGCCTGCATTTCTGAAGCAGTGAAAGGACCAAGATGTAAACCCGTGTACACAAGACTTGAAAAATAATTAATTAAAACTTCTAGAAAGACATAAACATTTAGAACAATAAATCCTCAAAAGACAGATTAAAAAGAGGAATGGTTGTCAATAGAAAGTTGCTCAGTTACATGATTCAAGTGAGAATAAAGCCTGAAGACATGTTTACACAAGGAAAGACAAAACCATTATCATCCCCAGACTTTGCCCATGGATATGCTTCCTCAAGAAGGAAACTGAGCCCAGAAGTAAGTTGTGGGCTACAAAGATCTATGATAAGCAGATTAATTGATTGAAGATATGCTGGTGAATCATATATTAACTTTGAAAAGAAAACAACGGGATGGAAAGATGACTCTGCATAAGAGCACATCCTGTGCAAGCGTAGGGCCTGAGGAAGCCCGAGTCCACTGGAGCTCTGTCCCCGGATTCCACATAAACAGCTGCAAGCAGCCTGTGGAAGGAAAGGGTTTATTTCCAGCTTACAGTTTTAAGCGAAGTTTCATCCTGGTGGGGGAGCATGGCAGGAGCAGAGAGCTGGGCGTCACATCTGCATATCAGCAGGGAGAGAGCAGCAAGAACAGGCTGAGTGCGGCAAGCAGAGCTGTGCTGTGACACCTCCCCGAAGCTGAACAACCTCCCCAGGCAGCACCACTGGCCAGGGATGAAGTATTCAAGCACAAGAGGCTGTGGGGATAATTTATATTGAAACTACCACACACACAAGGAAAACCCACTCAGCCTTTGAAAGAAGGAAGTTTATGTGTTCTGTCATTTGCAACATGATGAATGGATCTGGGAGATAGCAGGTAAATGAAATAAACCAGGCACAGTGTGGGGGTGTGACTCAGGTGTCCCCCATGAACTTACATGTTCTGAAATGCTAGTGACCCAGCTGATGGACATTTGGGAATTATGCCTCCTGGAGGCAGTGTATTGTTGGGGGTGGGCTATGGGTGTTACAGCCAGCTTCCCCTTGCCAGTGTTTGGCACACTCTCCTGTTGCTGTTGTCCACCTGATGTTGGCCAGGAGGTGACGTCCACCCTCTGCTCAGGCCATCATTTTCCCCTGCCATCATGGAGCTTCCCCCTTGAGTCTGTAAGCCAAAATAAACCTCTTTTTTCCCCACAAACTGCTCTTGGTTGGGTGATTTCTACCAGCAATGCAACCTGACTGTGACACACCGAAAGACAAATACTCAAGGTAGACTCAATAAAAACTTTTGGTGGCACACGCCTTTAATCCCAGTGCTCAGGAGGCAGAGGTAGGAGGATCACCATGAGTTCGAGGCCACCCTGAGACTACATAGTGAATTCCAGGTCAGCCTGGGCTTGAGTGAGACCCTACCTCAAAATGAAAGCAGAGGGGCTAAGGAGATGGTTCATTAGTAAAGTGCATGCTTTGCAAGCATGAGGACCTGAGTTTAGTCTCCAGAACCCACAAAAAAAAATGGTGGTGCTTGTGATCCCAGTGCTGGAGAGAAACAAACAGGAGGGCCCCTGCGTTTGCTGGCTAGCTGGAGTAGCCAGGATGGTGAGCTCCAGGTTCAATGAGAGACCCTGTCTCAAAACACAAGGTAGAGAGTGAGGGAGGAAGACACTCTACATTGACCCCCAGCCTCCACATGCACCTGTGCACATGTGCACCTGTACCTGAACTGACACATGTACCCACACACACATGAATACACGGACACACCTGCACACACACCACATGCACATAGACGTGCAGTAAATTAATTAAAATTAAAAATTATTCCTTCCAAGAAACAGTGGGCACCTCATCTTTCGCTTTCTATGCCTCTTAAAATCTGATAAAGAGCTTGTTTTATTTCTGAAGACTGAGAAGGATTCCAAAAAAAAAAAAAGGATATAAAGAATCAAAAGTCAAAACCTACGGTTAAAGCCGGCCGTGGTGGCGCACACCTTTAACCCCAGCACTCAGGAGGCTGAGGTAGGAGGATCGCCATGAGTTTGAGGCCAGCCTGAGGCTTCATAGTGAATTCCAGGTCAGCCTGGGCCAGAGTGAGACGCTACCTTGAAAACAACAAAAATAAAACCTACAGTTAAACTAATACCTTTTGAGCCCGCACTGTGGGCCACACGTTCATATGCAGGATCTCCATCACTGTCCATGAACCAGAACAACATGTTACCTTGGTCTAGACACACGCCCCTGGAAACTCCCCGAAACCACATGGCTAAGCTGCCCAGCAGGCCACAGCCCCCCATGCCACTCAGGCACATGGATCCTGCCACCTACACGAAGAAAGCAACAACTCTGGGTGACGTCTGCCAGCTGTGGCCTAATAGATACATACATGTGTGTGTGTGCATATTGTGCATTCATGTGTGTACAGGGGCACATGTGTGTGCTGGTGTATGTGCAATTGTGTGCATGCTCATGTGGAGACCAAGGACGACCTTGGGTGTTGCTCCTTCTGCACAGCTCTTCTTTCTTGAGACAAGGTCGCTCACTGACCTGAAATTCACCAATAAGCTAGATTTCACTTGTCTCCGCCTCCCCAGTGCAGGGATTACAAGCACATGCCACCACATGCAGCTCTTTTAGGTGTCCCGTCCTCATGCTGGCTAGGCAAGCATTTTACCACTGAGCCATGTCCCAGCCACTGCCACTTCCCAGTTCTGCCTGTAAGGAGAGTGGAAGCTGTCACTGAATCCTGACAACACAGTGGGAGCCGAGCACTCTGAAAAATCCCCCTCCTAGAGCCATTCGAAACGTGAGGTCGGAGGTCAGAGCAAATGGTTGTCACCTGCTGTGGAGAGTCAGGCAGACAGATACAGAGGACCCAGTCTCCTGAGCAGAACCCTCCGCAGGAATTAATACCAGGTAGGCAAAGCCAGCCTGCTGCTGGAGGACGGCTGCAGCCTGGGTGGTGACTAACCGAGGCACCAGTGGGACCCACGGGACCCAGTAATGGTCCTCATGCTGACTGATTTGCCAGGGCCTCTCCTGGGCTCCCCCATGTAGATCTCTTAAAAAGAAAAAAACGCCGGGCATGGTAGGGCACGCCTTTAATCCCAGCACTTGGGAGGCAGAGGTAGGAGGATCGCCATGAGTTCAAGGCCACCCTGAGACTACATAGTGAATTCCAGGTCAGCCTGGGCTAGAATGAGACCCTACCATGAAAAAAAAAAAAAAATAGCCCTCTTGCTTCTGGCAGGAGGAGGGAAGAGGCACAGTCCTGGACTGCTCTGGAGAATGTTCAAAAAAGACCTAACCTCAGGAGAGACTGACTGTCTTGCCAGGGCCTGACTTGGTGTTTTGCCACAGCTGAGCTGACCACCACTCTCTCCACTCATCCTCCTAAGAGGGAAGGAGGAGCCGTGACACGCCAGTGACATCATTAATGACAAAGTCCTGCTCCCAGGACTCCAGAACACATCTCACCTCATCCTGTCAGCACACCACTAAAGGCCTATTGACCGGAGTTCCTTGTCCTGCTTTCAACCAAAAGCCACCACAAGGCAACAGCAGGTTTGAAGAGGCAGAGCGAGTACCGGGACAAGACTTCATGGGCAGAGATGCTTGAGCCACCAGACAGGAATTCAAACAATTGTGAATGTGTAAGTAGAGGGGCAGAATGGTCTAAGTGGGGTCAGGGAGGAGATGGGGGAGAAGATGGAGTGGGAGGAGGGTTAATCAAAATTTAAGGTGCTATGAATAAACCATGTGGAAACCTACTTCTTTGCTAGCTAATAATACATGTGTTTTAAAAAGGGAGAGATAGGGGAGGGAGTTGAGGGGAGGAATTAAGGGGGTGGTATTGTATATATGTAAATAGAAGAAGAGATTAATGGGGGTGGAAAGGCCTAAGTGGGGTCAGGGGAAGAGATTAAGTAAAGGAAAGGTTAGGGGAGGGTTAATCAAAATCTAAGAGGGTATGAATAAGTCATGGGGAAACCTACTTTTTTGGACAATGGCACACCCAGAAGCCATAGATTGTTACTAGAAATTTTTCAGTGTCAGGGATGGGATAACTTCCAGTGAGTTGTTGGCCAGGGAGGTCCCTAATGCCCCCAAAACATTACAGGCCATTGCCAAGGCTCTTGGTTTCCTACCAGGAATAGATGATAAGACCCTATTGCTGAAGACTCCACATGCCTGGGCTGCAGGTCACTGAGAAATCTTGCTGGAGCTGAGCTGAAAACCTCCTCCATGTAGACCAGCTGACAGAAAGCCATAAAAAGCTACACTGCATGCAGCTTCATGGGAAAGAGAGAAGTCATCAGTGGAGATAAACAACAGTGGACACTGAAAGCCTTAAGTTGGGCCAGCCAGGCCAAATGAGCCAATGAATGCAATAGTGACATGTCTGTTATGGGGAAACCAACTGCTCTCTAATTGGACTGGAGGCCTGCTCCACAGGAGGGAATACATGCCTGATATTGAAAACCTATGACAGGGGAAGTCATGAGCCCTAGGGGTGTAATGCCTGCTGGTGTCTGGATAAATGTATATATTATGCTCACCAAACTGCCTGGTAAGCACTTTTCTTAACATTCATACCCATATATTTAATGCTACTCTCACTTTTGGTTAGAGAAGCTTCTCTTTTCAGATGATGGTGACCTCTGGGATGACTCAAAAGGCACCATAGTGCTGAGAGGAAGTGACAGAGGAGTGTTCAGCACTGAAACATCTCTATCACACCTTCCAAGGCTCAGAGTCCATTGTGGAAGAGGTGGCAGGAAGAATTCAAGAGCCAAAGGAAGGACAGGACTCCTTACAATGCATTTTCCCAGACACAAAATGGCCTGGATATCCATGACCTCACAGCACCTGGCACTACCTACACAAGACCAGTACAATAGGAGGAAAAGATGATGACATCAAATAAAAAAATTAAGATGGTGAGGGAATGTGATGGAGAGTGGAGTTGTGAAGGGAAAAGTGGGGAGGGAGGGAATTATCATGGTTTATTGATATAATCATGGAAGTTGTCAGTAATAAAAATAAAATTAAATAAAAAGGGAGAGGGCTGGAGAGATAGCTAAACTGTTAAGATACTTGCCCGCAAAGCCTAATGACCTGGTTTTGATTTCCTAATACCCACCTAAGCCAGATACACAAAGTGGCACATGCATCTGGAGTTGATTTGAAGTGGCACGAGGTCCTGGTATACCCATACACACTGTGTGTATGTCTGCTTATAAAGAAAAAAAAATTTTCAAAAGGGAAAGTTTGGGCAGAAGTATCCTATGGAGGTGGGTAATATTGTGCCCAGAAGCCATAGATTGTTATTAGAAAAATGTCAGTGCCAGGGGTGGGATACCTGCCAGCAATTTGTTGACCAGGAAGGTCCCTGATGCTGCCAAAACATTACAAACTATTGCCAAAGCTCTTGGTTGCCCACCATACCTAGATGGTAAGACCCTATTGCAGAAGACTCCACATGCTTGGGCTGCAAGGTCATGGAGAAATCAAGCTGGAGCTGAGCTGAAAACCTCCTCCCTGTTGACTAGCTGTCAGGATGCTGGAAAGAGCTGGGCAGCCTGTCGAGGGAGAAGTCATCAATGGTGTCAGCCAGCAGTGGACCCTGAAAGCTTTACAGCGGCCTAGCCAAGCCACGTGAACCACCTGGCATGTCTGTTATAGGGAAACCAGCTACTTTCCGACTGGAATTGAGTCTCTCACTCCCTGGGAGGGAATTCTTGCCTGGTACTGAAAACCTTATCAAAAGCCTGTGGCTGCAAAGATCATAAAGCCTAGGGCAGAAACTACTACTGTTATCTGGCTTAATGAACATACTATGGCCACCAAACTTCCCTCTAAATGCTAATGTTTATGCCCATGCGTTCATGCTACTCTCACTTTTGGTTACAGAAGATTCTCTTTTCCAGGGACAGTGACTCAAAACTCACCACCATGCTGAGAGGGGACAATGGTGTGTTCAGCACTAAGTGAGACCCTTCCAAGGCTCAGAGACCATCGCAGAAGAGGTGGAAACAAGAATGTTAGCGCTAAAGGAAGGGGAGGAGAGCTTACAATGCTGCCTTCCAGACACACGGTGGCCTTGATATTCGTGACCTCACAGTGACTGATGCGACCTACCCAGAGCTACATTATAGAAGGAAAAAAGTGACATCAAAACAGAAGAGTCACTAGCTAGAAAGAAGAAGGGATTCAGTGGAGGAGGGATTTTGGAGGGCCGGCAAGTGCCTTAACAGCTAAGCCATCTCTCCAGCAGGGTGTGGTAGCACATGCCTTTAATCCCAGCACTCGGGAGGCAAAGGCAGGAGGATCACCGTGAGTTCAAGGCCACCCTGTGACTAGAGCGAGCCCCTACCTCGAAAAACAAAAAATAAAAATAAAAAAATAAACGAGACTCAGTAGAGGAAAAACAATCTGAGCTTCAGGACATGTCAACAGAAATGTCCAAGACTTGAAAAGTAAAAGTGGTGGCTCGGTGGACAGAGCACCTGCCATGCAAGCCTGAGGACCTGAGTCAGTGTCCCCAGCATCCAGGGAAATGCTCAGCAGGTGCGGCAGCCCACCTGTCATCCCACTGCTCAGGAGCAGGGAGACAGGGATTCCTCAGGGCAAGCTGGTTAGCCACGCTAGACGAGTCAGAGCTGTCTGGATTCAGTGAGAGACCCTGTCTCGGCAAATAAGGTGGAAAGTGATCAAGGGAGAGCCCGCTGTCAACCTCTGGCCTCCATGCACGCAGTGCGTGTGCGTACACACACACACACACGCGTGTGTGCATACACATGTGCCCACACACCTATGAACACACATACACATGCATAAAAAGACTGAAAAGATAACCAGAACGGAATATCCCCAAACTGGAACAAACACACAAGTGTAAATACACATAACAGAGATCACAGAACAAACAAAGCAGCAGTCACTGAGAATTTACCAAACTGATCAGCTCCCAACCTCAGATCCCAGAAGCACAGGGAACACCAGCCAGGATGTTGCCACAAAAACAAAACAAGCAGCAGCATGTCATGTTAAGACTGGGCAAAAAATGAAGAGAAAGAGATCCCAGATGAACCGTAGGGAGCAGTATCACCCAACTCCAGAGAATAAGAATCGTCCCCAGCGTCCCAGAAACATGAGAGCAGACGAAAGTGAAATTCAAAGTGTCGAGACAGAAACAAATTACGAACCTATAAGCTGGTACAAAATTATCCATCAAAAGTAAAGGAGAGAAGCCGGGCGTGGTGGCGCACGCCTTTAGATCCCAGCACTCAGGAGGCAGAGGTAGAAGGAATGCCGTGAGTTCAAGGCCACCCTGAGACTACACAGTGAAGCCAGGTCAGCCTGGGCTAGAGTGAGACCTGATCTCGAAAAACCAAAAATAAAAAGTAAAGTAGAGGGCTTGAGAGATGATTTGGTCAGTTAAGTGCTTTCCACAGAGTCCCAGGTAAAAGACAGGAAGTGTAGTGTGTGCTGTGACCCCAGCACTGGGGAAATGAAGACAAGGGATCCCTAGGGCTCACAGGCTAACTGGTCTTGCCAAATGGTTTGCTCTAGGTTCATGAGTGACCCTACCTCAAAATAAAAAAAAAAAAAAAGGTGGAGAGTGATTGAGGAAAACACCTGACTTACCTGTGGCCTCCATACACATGTGCATGCACACACATGCACCCATACATGTACACACATGAATGCATACCACACACATGTACACATGCAAAAAAGTCAATACTATACTCTAAGCTTCTACTCTAAAAAACCACAGAAAGTTAGCAGACTACAATAAAGAACTAAATCCAATCACAAAACAGTGAAATGGTGGGCTGCAGAGATGGCTCAGCGGTTAAGGCGCCTGCCTCCTAAGCCTAAGAACGCCGGTTCCAATCTCCATGTCCCACGTTTAGCCAGATGCAAAGTGATGCAAGGGCGCAATGCTGCACTTGACCACAAGGGGGCACACGCATCTGGATTTCGTTCGCACCAGCTGAGAGGCTGCTGGCATGCCCATCTCTGTCTTCCCCTCCTTCTCTGTCTCTCTCTCCAAAGAAAAAAATAGTGAAATGGAAAACAGAAAGTCAGCCCTGAAAATCAACACAAGCAAGATCTGGTTCCCTGACAAGACCAATCAAATCCACACACTCTTGCCAACCAAAGTGTCCCCTAGCCTGAACACCAGACTCGAGCTTGACTCTTGTTGCATACATAAACGAATTAACACACCCAGGAAAGAAGAAGTTTACCATGAACTTCCGCTTGGATTCCTACCAGAGGTTCCCCTCTGGAACCTGCCCTACGAATTTTGCACTCACATGGCCACCTGCCACAATCATGTAAGCAAATTAAACAAAAAACTGCTGTCTATGGTTTGTAAGAAGAAAAAAATCTTCTGTAATCTCATATAAGTTGGAACAAAGCTGTCTCCAGGCTGCTTTTACATACACAAAAGTCGAAAACGCTAAGTAGGCAAGTCATGGACCCAAAGTCATGTGTCATGGCTTATGTAACCCAAACAAGACCTAAAAGCTGGAGGTCCCAAAGGTCCCCTCCAAGCCATTTCCTCAGCCTCTGGACCCCCAGGAAGGCGGCTGAGCCGGGCAGCGCCCTTCTTACCTCCGCCAGGCGTGAGTGCTTATGAACATTCTCGCCCTTCTGCACGCTGGGAGCCAACTGCTGCAAGACGCCCCTGCTGCTAGTCAGAGCTCTGGTCAGCCGAGCAAACTTCCCCCAGCCTGGGTCAGGGAGAAAAGCAAGAAGTTAGAGTCAACTGCATACAGAAAGAATAGACATTCCCCTTTGCCTGTCTTTGCCTCCCCAGAGCTGGATGACAAACACGTGCTACCACAGTCAGCTGTTTATTCTCAAGGGCTCTGGGGATCAAATGCAGGTCCTCAGGCTTGCAAGGCCAGCTCTTTATCACCTGAGCTCTGGCCCCAGCCATCCTTACTGTTCTTAAAGGCCCCCAAAGGTAACCATCTATCCCAACATCCAGCAAGCAACCTGTCTGAACCAAGGTTGTGACCAAGGCAGCTGCCCTATGGGACCTGAGAAAGCCTGTTCAGGTTCTCCAGACCAGCACCCCAAGAACCTGGACATAGGAGCCACAGCCACTAAGCAGAGTTTGCAAGTGCTTGTGACATGACAGCTAAGTGCAGGGCTTGAAGGTTATTCTCATCCTTCAGCATTTAGAGATAGTCGGTGCCTCCCACTGGAAGGATAACACTGGAGCACGTCTCCCGGCTGGGCTGAGAATCCGAGGATGATGGAGTTAAGGAGCACAATGGCTGGGTTTTGCACAACATTTAAGAATCATAGTCTGCATAATTTTTGGTCAACCCAGGGAGAGCACTAACCCAGCTCTCTCTCTTCCCATTGCAGAAGTGCAAGAATTTGATAAAGCCCATGACACTTCCATCTAACCGGACACCAGGAAGAGAGATGCACGAGCACTTTCAAAAGAGGTGGACAGCAGCTGGCTGTGAGCTTCCCATTCATGTTTGCAAGAGAGGACAGCCAGACTCTGGAGGGGCCTGTCCAAGTGTACCGGTCACAGATGTGCCACTGGTGTGCACTGGGGGAGCTGTGGACTAGGATTGCTCAACATCCCCCAGAGCCAGTCTCTCCTTCAGCTCCAAAGCCAGAACCGAATTCTGCATAGCATTTCAAGAGAGCAGGATGCATATATTAATGTTTATATATTTAAAAGAGAGAGAAAGAGGTGGAGCGGGAGAGAGAATGGCTGGACCAGGGCCTCTCATCCCTGCAAACGAACTCTAGACACATGTGTCACTTCATGCATCTGGCTTTACAGGGGTACTGGGAAATTGAACCCAGGCCATCAGGCTTGCAAACAAGCATCTTTGACCATTGAGCAATCACTCCAGCCCAAGAAATAGTTGTTTTGTTTTGTTTTGTTTGCAATTTTTTTAATGAGAGAGAGAGAGAATTGGCATGTCAGGGCCTCCAGCCGCTGCAATTAAATTCCAGACACGTGCACCATCTTGTGCGCATGTGTGACCCTGCTCATTTGCATCACCTTGTGCATCTGGCTTACTTGGGATCTGAAGAGTCAAAATGACTCCTTAGGTTTTGCAGGCAAGCACCTTTAACCACTAAACCATCTCTCCAGCCCCTTTTATTTATTCATTTGCAATTTTTTATGAGCGAGAGAGGGAGGGACCAAGGAGGGCTCTATCTCCACCCCTGGCACTGCCATCACCACCACCATGACCCCATGACCACTGCTGCTCCAACGGGAGCTCAGGACCCTGGTCCATCAGTTGAGGTACCAAAAAAGGAAAGGAAAGGAAGGGAAGGAAAAGGAAGGGAAGGGAGGGGAGGAGGGGGGGGGAGGGGAGGGAAGAAAGATCAATCTCTGGACTGCTGAGTGTTGCCCTAAGGGAAAAAACTAGCAAATGAGTAAAGTTTAATGGAAGAGATAAGTACAGGATGTGGCAGCCCCTCCGATCCTAGCCGTGGAGTAGAGGAAGGCTCTGGGGGAACATGGCAGCTGAAGGGAGAGCACGAGCTGGGTGGACTCCAGAAGGAACAGAACCTAAAAGGCAGAAAATCACAACACAGGGTGGTATGCCAGGGAAGAGCAAGGCACTAAGTGGCTGGGTGGGAGGAAGTTTGTAGGAGAGGGGGCGACAGAGCATGCTCAGAAGAGACTGATGCGAAAAGGTTGTGGGTCCTGGCCAGGAAGAGCACAGACAGAACCTAGATGGCAAAGTGGGAAGTTTGAACATCATCCTGAAATCCACCAAAAAGCAATGGTGATGATGTAATGATGTATGAGCGGGAGGCGATACACTTTCATTTTAAAAGAAGAACAGAGCCAGGTGTGGTGGCACACGCCTTTAATCCCAGCACTCGGGAGGCAGAGGTAGGAGGATTGCAGGGAGTTCAAGGCCACCCTGAGACTACATAGTAAATTACAGGTCAGCCTGAGCTAGAGCGAGACCCTACCTCAAAAAAACAGAAAAACAAAAAAAGAATAGATTGAATGTGAATAGTGAAGAACAAGAACAAAATGGTTGACAAATATCAGGATCCAGGCAAAGATCATGCACCTGTGTCCTTGGCCAGGTGGCAAAGGGATAGGGGGACTTGAGAACAATGGCAGCGACCGAATCAAAAGGCAATCCTTGAATTTCTTGTCTGGGTGATGGGGTGACAGCCATTCGCGGGTGCACAGATTCGGTGGAGATGACGAGCTGGACAAGTTGGACCAAAATGGCTTGCACAGCAGAGCGGTCAGGGGATCGCTCCTAGAGAACAGAAATCCCCTGGATTGGTTGAGGCGTCACCTGGGAAGTGACAAGTCAACACGGCCGTGGCTCCGACAGTCTCTCTCATGATGCCCCTCCCCACCCTGCCCACTGATCATGAAAAGCTCTCTCTCTGGCATTTCCTCACAACCTGGCCTCAGACTACACTGGGAAACTGAATAAACACAGGTGAAAAGCAAACACTTCTTTCCCTCTGATGTCCTCCTTGTGTCCGGGCTTCCTGCAGACACAAGTCCCGGAGCACAAACAGCCCCATTCACAGCCTCCGTGAAGCCTTGGGAGGTGCCTCTGAGCCTCCCTCCTTCCTTTTCAGGTGCGTCTGCACCTGCAACTCAAAATCTGTCCCCTGGAATGTAACACTGAACTGAACTCCAATTAAGTAACTTCCCTGCCTGGGATTCCTCTAGGACTTTCAAAAGCCATCAGCAAGGGAGGTTATGGGGGGGGTGCTGCAGGTGCCAGGGAGAGCGCCAGAGCATCACATGTCCAGAAAAGGGAGAGGAAGGGCAAGGGAGGAGGAGTGAAGGAACAGGGCAGCAGAGGCGTGCACAGCAAGCTCGCTGACAATCAGCTAAAGGTGTCCCCATGCCCGCTCCTTTCCCCTCCTTGGAAGCATGGTTGCTTCCCTCTGCTTGCTCCATGGTGGCTGCTGGGCTTCAACCTGCAGGAGCCAGCCATTGGGCAACTCTACCCCACAAGCCTCGAATCCCCAGAGAGAGGAGCTAGGACTGCAGCTCCTTTGAGGAGACGTTTGGGGACAGCACGGAGAGACGGACACCACCTTCTCTTAGAGGAGCTGCTTCCTAGCCCAAGCAGAGGACAGCAGCACACGCCCAGGTGATCATGCCCATGTACAGTGTGATCCACTATCTGTGCGTCCCCATCGCCCTTCCAGTCTTTTCCCTGTCAAAGTGTAAACATGCAAAAATCTACCATGGCTGCTCTAAGTGGCTTCCCGTAACTCATCCCGTCTCCATCATCACCAGAGCGGTGAGAGATGACAGCCTTGGAGTGGAGAGGCCATGACGCATGTCTACTACTCCGCCCTTCCCAAGAGAGGCTCATCTTCATGAGTGTGAAGACACACAGTGAGGGGCTCCCAGTCCTTTAAAATATGGCACAGTTTATGGAAGGAACAGGATTTATATGAAGCTTACAGTTCAGGGAAAGTTCCATATGGCAGAAGACGCTGTCCCCCTTTCACAGGTCCACGCAGAGAGAAACACCACCAGCAGCATCACAAGCAAGCACACTCCAGGCCCCCAGCAGAGCTCCAGCACTGCCCTCCTTAGGGCGGAATTCAGATCTGCCCCCAATGACACCTCCTCCAGCCAGGCTGCTGGAGATCTAAAGCTTAAAACTCCTGGGGCTGGAGAGATGGTTTAGCAGTTAAGGTGCATGCCTGTGAAGCCTAAGGATCCTGGTTCGATTCTCTAGGTCCCATGTAAGCCAGATGCACTGTACGGATGTATCCTTGATCTCCAGTATTCTCCAGGACCCAGGAGACACTTCAGAGGAAGCCGTGACACAAGCACTGCCCTCCCTGCTGGCCTGACAACCAGTTCCAGGAGATGACGACCAACACAGTGGTCACTCAGACCTCATCCAAACAGAGATCCAGAGGCAACAGAGAACTGATCTCTAACATGCTGGTGAGGCTCAGGGAACATTGTGGAAGAAGGGAAGGAAAGACTGTAAGAACCTCAGGGTGGGCGGGATTAGTCTGAGACACCATTCACACACAGAGAGACTGACTGAAGCCTTTAGGAGCCCACAATGAATATCAAAAATCCCACAAAGGGGGACCCTCAGTAGAATGGGGGTGGGGGAGAGGGGACAGTAGAGCACAACCTTTTTATAAATGACCAATTAAAAAAAGGCACTTGGCATAGATAAATCACATACTTTAAATTTTTAGAAAATATTTAAAAGTAAGTATCAAAGTACCTGATTGGCCCTGTACTTCTGCTGCCAGCTTGGGGCTGCCTGGGCCTGCATGCTTGCTGCTGAAGCAGGCCCCTTGCTCCACCTTCCTGATTGCATGGTCCCTAACTCCCAGACCCCCTGCTCCAGAGGGTGTGCATGCAGACTGAGTAGGCCAGAGCTTTCCAGTTCCCTGGTCCTGGTACCCCTGCTCCTAGCTTGGAGCAGCCTGGACCCTGTGGACGTGCTTGCTGATGAAGCTGGGCTTTTGCTCCCCCTTCCTGATGACCTGCCACTGGGTCCCCAACTCCAAGATCCCCTGCTCTGGAGGGTGCGCATGTGGAGTGAGTAGGCCATAGCTCCTGGTTGGTTCCCCACCTCCCAGTTCCCTGGTCCTGGTACCCCTGCTGCTGGTTTGGGGCAGCCCCGCCCCTGCATGTGTGCTCAGAAGTAGGCCTTTTACTCCAGCATCCTAACTGGCAGGCACCTGGGTCCCCAAATCCCCGTTCCCCTGAGCTAGAGAGTACACAGGCCACTGTGGGAGCTGGCCTCTTACCCCTGGCTCCCCAGCTCCCCAGCTCCTAGCTCCCCAACCTGTGGTTCCCCTGTGCTGAAGAGTGTGTGCCAGTGGAGTGAGTAGGCCAGAGCTCTCAGTTCCCCAGGTACCTTTGATGTACTTGCAATCTCAACAATCTGTGCATCTGTGGTTATAACCCTATCCTACTCTATTCTGGCTCCCATTTACAACAGAACACTCACATTAAGATCCTACAAGGACAAATGCTTCATTCCTCCTCAATAAAATAAGACTTTTGCCTTGAGATGAGTAGATCACAATGCAAAAAAAAAAAAAAATTGAAGTCAGACAAACCCAGGGTGCCTAGTCCCACAATGGAAGCCTCCAATGACATCATAGAGAATATGGAAATTGAATCCCAAAATGAAACATGAGTTATGTGACCTGATCAAGAGAATTGCTGAACTAGAAGCAAATGATCAAAAAACCAATAATTGGGGGCTGGAGAGATGACTTAGCAGTTAAGGCATTTGCCTGCAAAGCCAAAGGATCCTGTTTTGATTCTCCAGGACCCATGTAAACCAGATGCACAAGGGAGCACATGCAACTGGAGTTTGTTTGTAGTGGCTGGATATATTAGTCAGGGTTCTCTAGAGGAACAGAATGGATAGAATGAATTGTATTAAAAGGGAATTTATTGGATTAGCTTATAACAGTCCAGCAATTGCAGGTCAGGTCCAAGAGCCAAAAACCTGGTAGCTGCTCAGTCCACGAGGCTGGAGGCCTCGGCAGTCCCAATCCAGCACTGAAGGCCTGGAGGCTTCCTGGAGAAACGCTGCTCTTCAGTCCACCCTGGTCTTCAGTCCACACTGGAAAGCAGCAAGCAGCAAGTACCAAGCGGAAAACACCAAGCACCAAGTGGCAAGCAGCGAGCAGCACCAGCAGCCAGGTGGGAGGAGAGAAAGCCTTTCTTCCCAGAGCTTCTTTTTATCAACCAGCCCCCTCCTCCAAGAGGGGCTGCCCACTCTGGCGGAAGGATTCTTCCATTAGTTAATCCTTCCTAGAGGCAGCCTCAGAGACACACTTATGAGGAATGTCTGTGGATTCCTAAACAAATCAAGTTGACACAAACAACCATCACACTGGAGGCCCTGGCATGCCCATTCTCCTCTCTGTCTTTATCTGCCTCTTTCTCTTTCACAAATAAATAAATAAAATATATTTTTAAAAAACCAACAACTGCATAAATGAAATTGAACAAAATGTCTCTTAGACCACTAAGCTTTTGTTACTAGGCCTAAATTAATTGAAGAAAACCTTAGAAGCCTCAAATGAGAGATAAAATAATTGAAGATGAGTCAACAAATAAAAAAGCACAAGAACCAGCTTAATGAAGACATAATCAAATGCAAGAATGAATTCCAGGAATCATCAAGAAGATCAGAGCTTGAACTGAAACTGTACTTCAAAACAGAGATGGATACTGTGCAAAAAAATGCAACGGAAAATGAAAAGCAAATAGAGCTTTTAAAAACCTCCCCTCACTAACAGCGTTACTCTTATGGAAGACAGAACATCTGAGCTGGAAGACAAAATAGAAGAAATTGATCAGGAGTCCAAAAACTTTGCAAAGTTTAAAAAAAAATCATGTGAACAGAATATGAGAGAACTGTGGGATACACTAAAATGACCAAACATCCAGATCATGGTTACACCACAAAAGTTGAAGAGATCCAGGTCAGAGGTATAGAGAACATATTCAACAAAATCATTGAAGAAAATTCTCCCAATCTCACAAAAGAGAGGCCCATCCAGATAGAAGAAGGTCACAGAACAGCAAACAGACCAAGGAAGAAACTCCCCAAGGCACATCGTAGTTAAAACTCTTAACAATCAGAACAGAGAGTGCTAAAAGCAGCAAGAGAGAAACAACTCACACATACAAAAGCAAGCTCATCAGAACTACATCAGATTTCTCAGTGGAAACCCTGAAAACCAGAAGGGCCTGGAATGGAATACTTAAAAGTTTAAAAAAATATGGCTTCCAACCCAAACTACTGTACCCAGCAAAAGTAATCCTTATAACAGATGGTAAAAGGAAAATTTTCCATGAAAACCACATGATCATTTCAATAGATGCAAAGAAAGGCATTGACAAAATAAACCACTTCATGATCAAAATGCTGGAGAGAACAGGCATGGGGGGGTTATATCTCAATACAATAAAAGCTATATGTAAAACACCTAAAGCCCAAGTAATACTTACTGGGGAAAGATTCAAGGAGTTCCCATTGAGATCGGGAACAAGATAGAAGTATTCACTCTCACCACTGCTCTTCACCATAGTACTGGAAGTTCTAGCCCAAGCAATAAGACAGGAGAAAGAAGTAAAAAGGATAAAAATTGGAAAGGAAGAAGTCAACTTAGCCTTATTTGCAGATGACATGATCCTATGCATAAATGACCTGAATGTCTCCATCTCAAAACTTCTAAAGGTGATTAATTCCTTCAGCAAAGTGGCAGGATATAAAATCAACACACAGAAATCAGTAGCCTTTCTAAATGCAAAGGATAAATATGCAGAGAAAGAAATCAGACTGTTTCATTTTCAATAGCCACAAAAAATTAAATAGCTTGGAATAACACTAACCAAGGATGTGAAAGACCTATATAATGAAAACATAAACACACTCAAGAAAGAAATTGAGGATTTGAAAAAATGGAAGGATCTCCCATGCTCCTGGATAGGTAGAATTAACATGGAGATGGCAATTCTACAAAAATCAATATACAGATTTAATGCAATACCAATAAAAATTCCAGCATTATTCTTCATAGAGATATAAAAAAATGATCTCAAAATTTGGAAAGGCAACAGGCCTCAGATATTCAAACATACCCTCAGCAAAAGAAACCCCTCTGGAGGTACCACCACACCTAATCTAAAGCTATACTACAAAGACAGCATGGTACTGGCATAAAAACATAAATACAGGCCAATGGAACAGAATTGAAGACCCAGACCTTAGGTCAAGGAGCTACAGATGCTTGATCTTTGACAAAGGTGTCAATAACATAGACTGGAGAAAAGACAGCATCGTCAACAAATGGTGCTGGATAAATTGGATAACCATATGTAGAAAAATGAAACTAGACACAATCATCTCACCAAACACAAAAATCATCTCCAAGTGGATTAAAGACCTCAATAGATCACCTGAAACTCTTCAGCTACTGGAAAAAAATAGGAGGAACTCTCCACAATATAGAAGTGGGGAAGGACTTCCTGAACAGCACCCCAGTAGCCCAGGAAATTAAACAACCTCTCAACCAATGGGATCTCATGAAGCTAAAAAGCTTTTGCACAGACAAACATACCATAAGCAGAGCCAATATATTACCCACAGAATGGGAAAAAAATTTCACCAGCTATACCATGGACCAAATCCCAATATCTAGAACCTACAGAGAACTCAAAAAACTGAACAATAAAAAATCAAACAACTAGGAAATTTTCAGTGCCTGGAATGGGATACCTTCCAGTGAGTTGTTGGCCAGGGAGATCCTTGTTGCCTCCAAAACATTACAAGCTATTGCCAAGGCCCTTGGTTTCCCTTGAGAAACAGATGATAAGACCCTATTGCTGAAGACATCTCTTGCCTGAGAGGCAAGGTCACTGAGAAAGCAAGCTGGTGCAGAGCAGAAAACCTTCTCCCTG
Organism: Orientallactaga sibirica; assembly: GCA_036365145.1. Lineage (NCBI taxonomy): Eukaryota > Metazoa > Chordata > Mammalia > Rodentia > Dipodidae > Orientallactaga > Orientallactaga sibirica. The sequence continues at coordinate 3,894,745 of JAEOAD010002712.1, read as the reverse complement.
TAGATCAGCCAACTGAAAGCTGGAAAAAGCTGCACTGCATGCAGCCCTATGAGAGACAGAAGTCATTAGCAGTGAAAACAGTAGACACTGGAAGCCTCAAGTTTGACCAGACAGGCCCAAGGACTGAATGGGTACAATAGTGGCATGTCTGCTCTGGGGGAAACCAACTGCTCTCTAATTGGACTGAAGGCCCACTCTATGGGAGGGAATACATGCCTGGTACTGAAAACCTAATCAAAAGCCTATGGCAAGGGAGGTCATGTGCCTTAGGGGTATAAAGCCTGCCCTTGTCTGGTTAAATGCATATATTATTCCCACCAAGCTGCCCTGAAAGCACTAAACTTAATGTTCATATTCATATGTTAATGCTACTCTCACTTCTGGTTAGAGAAGCTTCTCTTTTAAGATGGCAATCACCACTGGGCTGACCCAAAAGGCAACATAGCACTGAAATAGCTCTACAACACCCTCCAAGGCTCAGGGTCCATTATGGAAGAGGTGGTGGAAAGAATGTAAGAGCCAAAGGAAGGATACCACTCCTTACAATGCAACTGCCCAGACAGAAATTGGCCTCAATATCCATGACCTTGCAGTGCCTAGCAATACCTTCACAAGACCCTCATAATAGGAGAAAAAGATGATGACATCAAATTAAAAGAGAGACTAATGGAGAAAGGGAGGGGATATGATGGAGAGTGGAGTGTGAAGGGGAAAGTGGGGGAGGGGATGGAAACATGGTTTATTGTCTGTAAGTATCAAAGTTGTCAATAAAAATTTTTTAAATCAAACAATCTATTCAAAACATGGGGTAGAGAACTGAATAGGGAGTTCTCAGAGGAAGAAATACAAATGACTAACACACACTTAAGAAAATGTTCAACATCTCTAACCATCAAGGAAATGCAAATTAAAACAACTCCAAGATTCCATTTTACTCCAGTAAGGATGGCGATCATTAAAAAATCAAACACCAACAAATGTTGGTGAGGATGTGGGGAAAGAGGAACCCTCATTCACTGTTGGTGGGAATGCAAACTTGTACAACTACTATAGAAATCAATATGGAGATTCCTGAAAAAGATGAATATAGAACCACCAACAGACCCAGTTATTCCCTTCCTGGGCATTTACTCTAAATCCTCCAGGCTTCACTACAGAGATATCTGCTCAACCATGTTCATAGCTGCTCAATTCATAATAGCTAAGAACTGGAATCAACCCAGGTGCCCATCATTGGACAAATGCCTAATGAAGTTGTGGTATATTTACACAGTGGAATTCTACTCAGCAGTAAGAAAAAATGATACAATGAAATGCGTAGGAAAATGGATGCTCTTGGAACAGATCACACTCAGCAATCACACACAATCGCAGAAAGACAAACACCGCATGTTCTCACTCATCTGCAGCTCCTAACCTGGATCAGTTTGAGCTGCTGGCGTACCGGAAAGACAACTTGAGACCCAGACAATAGGGATGGAAGGGCTTGGTAGGGAGGGGAAGGGGAGAATGGAAGAAAATAAACACAAAACTAAACCCAAAATGAACGGGCACCACAGAAACCTTTCTCCTTGAAGGTAGACTAGAAGATACAACCCTCAACAGGAGTAAGGAGGAGCACCTGAAGAGAAGGGCCCTGGAGAGGGTGGGATGAAGCCTAACCGTAAAAAATTTGGGTTCTGACCTATAACTTGCAGTACTGGAAATAGGTTCTACCCACATTGAGCTATTGATTAGAGAGACCTACAAGGTCCCCAAAACAAGACAGGCTTCTGTCAAAGCACTTGATTACCTGCCTGAGGCAAAAGCTAAGACCCTATTGCTGAAGACACCATATGCTGCTGACACAGATCACAGAGAGACCTGGCTGGAATCCGGAGGAGAACCACTCCCCAGACAGTTAGCCATCTAGTGCTGGAAAGTGCTACATGAGCTACTGGAGGAAAGTGACCAACAACGGTGTGAGCAAGCAGGGGTCTAAGCTACTCAGAAGCAACCAGCCTGACAAGAAGTTCACACCAGTGCAGTGGTGGCCCACGGCCTGCCCAGGTAACCAATGGCTTTCTGATTGGCTAAGAGATCCACCAAGTGTAAAGGAACCCATATATGAAACTGGGAACCAGAACAGAATCCTAAGGAGACAAAGATTATGTTCTCCACTGTGAAGCTCCCACTAGTCTTTGTCTAAAAGAGGGACTACATCCATCAAACGCTCCCTAAATTAATAACACTTATCCAATTGAACCTATGCTACTTCACTGTCCATTGGAGAATCTTTCAGAAGGTAAGGAGACCCGAGGAGATAAACCATTCTGCACATCTCAGTCAAGGCCCAGGCGAAACCACAGAGGAAGTGGGGAGATGAGCAAGAGTGCTGCTGCCATGGTGAGCCCGACAAGCAGCTCTAGGGTAGGTGCTGAGGATATTCAACATATACCAAAGCAGAGATCCAGAGGCTCCTAAGAGCTCGTCACTGAAGTAGACTTAAAACACACCCATCATGGCTCAGGGGATTTAGCGGAAGAGGGAGCAGAAAGATTGTAAGAGCCACAGGTTGAGACATCACACCCAGAGGCAGTCCCTCCCCAAAAACTGACAGCTGCTCTCACAATGCATAACCCACAACCCCATGGGGAATACCAGCAACCCCACTGAGGAGGGCCCCCTGTGGAATGGGGGTAGGGAGGAAGTAAAAGATGGTACCAACACATGATGTATCCATAAAAAGTATGTTCTTAATTAAAAAAGGAAAAGAAAAAGAAAAAAAAGTGTCTGGTTGCCTTTAAGGTATTATTTATGAGTTTATTAACTAAAAGAAACAAACAATCTTTCTAGACAGTAGCACAATGAATCTGACTGACTCAGCACAAAATACCTATCACACTCGGAAATCCTTAAGTAGAAAGTAACACCAGCACTCACAAATCTGACTCCAGGGAACCGAGGATGCGTGTGCTACAATCGATGTATTGAGCTACCCACAATATGAAGAAGTTAGATACACTGGTATATCCAATGCCATACTCTAAACTGGAGTTGTGCCAGGATTTTAAAAACCGCCCCCAGGAGACACTGATCATGAGAGCATCCCCAAAAGACTTATTATTTCCTCTTTCTAATGCCTACTCAATAGTCAAGCTTAGTCACATCCAAGATGCATATGCCCCAGGTTGACTGTCCCCTGAACTCCACTGGCATTTCTGTGCTGCATCCCAGGAGTCCTCACAAGCAGAGTTCTTGAGTGGAAAACCAGCCACAGAACCAGGAAGCTCTGCAACATGAAACGGCTCCCAGGCTCTGGGTTGTCTTGACTGCAAGCTACAGGAGAAGGGTGCAAGAGAGACGCCTTGACACCCCTGCCTGCCCCTACCAACCACATGACACCCTGTGTACGTCCCAGTGAGCTGGACCTCTTCAGGGGTCTAATTGTTCCGGAAACCCTGGCATCTCCTATCCTAGGCCTTCAATGATACTCAGACAGAACATACACATGTCCTGGCTAAAGTCTGTGGCCACAGAGCTGATCAAACAACCCAAAGAAAGTCATACGCAAGTCCGAGGCTTCACTAATGCCATGTTTGAGATGAAGTAACCAGTCACAGGCTTAATTCGAGAGGTAAGGAGATGTGGGTTGTCTTGAAGAGGCAGAACTTAGTCAGATTCAGGGAAATCTTTACGACTGTGGCTTGCTCTGTCTGGGTGACTAACATTTGTCACATGAAAACCTGTAAATGGTGACTGGAGATTTAGCTCAGTGGCAGGGCACTTTTGCATGGCATGCTCATGACCTTGGTTCAATCCTAAGAACTGGAAAAAGAAGAAGAAGGAGAAGAAGAAGAAGAAAAGGACGAAGAGAAGAAAAATAATGAAGAGGAAGGAAGAAAGGAAAATAGAAGACTTGGAAAGGTCACAATGAGACCAGCTTTGCCCTCTGCTTTAGTCTATCTAACCAACCAGGAAAGGGTTAATTTTAGGTTTGAAGTCCCTTGCATGCTTTATCACACAATTTTTCTCTGTCCCCGCCCCCAGTACACTTGCAGAGTGACACAGTGCTTTACCCCATGCAAATTAAAGTCTTGAACTCTGTGCAAGATTGCTTTTGCAACCTCAGATTCTCCACGGCAAAAGCCACAGTCAAGTGTGGGGGGGGGACATATAACTGTATTTGCACTCATCCGAGTACAGACCTTTGCACGAGTCATCCTCAATCGGCTGCTTGAAGGCAGTTATGTCACTGAAAGTGCAGAGAAATAAAACCACTTTATCCTGCTCGTTCCGGATCGGGGCAATCTTCACAAAGAACCACACAGGTGTCCCTGAAAGGAATAAGGAATATCAAAAGATTGGTCAGTAATTTGCATTTTCATCGAAGGGGCTGTGGAAGCAAAGGCTTGGGAATGAATAGGTACAAATAGTAATTTTGTTGTTGTTTCTTGAGGTAGGGTCTCACTCTAGCCCAGGCTGACCTGGAATTTACCATGTAGTCTCAGGGTGGCCTCAAGCTCCTACCTCTGCCTCCCGAGTGCTGGGATTAAAGGCGTATGCCACCACACTTGGCAGATTCATTTTTAAGTGGTCTCAGTCCTTCAAGCACTAACATATTACAACATTAATCTCTTTTCTTGCTGAAATGATAACTTTCGGTGACAACTGTGCTGGGATTTTCTTCTGTTCAAAGAACTTTGTAATAGAGTTCTCTGAACCTCTGTAAAACGGGAGAAAGTCTGCAAACCCTACTGGATCTCATGGAAGAACTTAGGTACCTAAAGATTTACCTTAGAGACAGAGCTGACAGTAGAGAGTAGGTCAAGGTATACATTGCCAACAATCACCAACAGACCAACAAACTCTAAATTCTGTCCCATGTCAAGTCCAGCATGTGAATTCATCAACTTAGTTCACAAGCTTGCTTAACTGTGGGCCAAGAACTCTGTCTCGAAGTCTCTCCAAGATGTCCCATACCACCGCAAACAATAATGCTCTTGAAATTGATCCCTCCCAAAGCTCCCAGAGAGGGAGTGTATGGAACAATGCAGGACTGGCCCTAGCCAGACCGCATGCTAAAAGAAACCAGGCCACACCCCTCGGGTTTTCTTACTAGGACGGCGGGTAGTCAATGACGGATAAGACTCCATGAGATGGGGCAACCTAAGACAGGCACCGTCGCATGTGATGATCCCTTGGGTTCAACAGTGGCTTGGCAAAGAACCATGCCTCCCAGGGTTTCCAATAATAAAAACAAAAAGGAGGATATGTATGGCACAATGCAGGCCTGGCCCTAGCCAGACCACATGGCAAAAGAAACCAGGAAGTGGCTTCTGTGAACATGGTGTTCTGCACAGGCCTGGCGTGACAATAGCTACAGTCCCATGCTCATGAGAAACCTGCTACGAGATGATCTGTCTGGAGACAGGCTGTCATTGGTCACAAAAAGGGGACCACCCCATACAATGATTGGCCAGCCAAACCCCTTAAAACCCCCTGCACTTTTTTGAATAAATAAGTTTGCAGAAGCTCGCACTCTACCTGCTTCCACCCAACTCCCGGAGTCTGTGTCGTGATTCCACGCTTCTCACCCCCCACTCAGCAGAGACCCTGCCGTCCCTCCTGGGCTGGCCCTAGGGGGGACAAGGAAGAACAAGAGAGGACTCCACACTGAACTGCAGTGACATTAGTGCCCCGGAAGCTCAGTGACTGTCTCAGTGACAGTCCTTCCTCTCAGGCTACAGTGGAATAAAATGCTCTTCCTCAGCCACCCTCTGCCCCAGACAGTGGTGAGTCAAGCTCCTCTGCCTGACTTCTGAGAGAAGGCTTTGCTCGGCAAACATTTGCACAGTCCTTCTCTGGCCTTCAAAAATAATTAGGAAATATAAATAAATATCTTCTGTCCATAGAGGACATCACAGCAAGAAACACCAGTCTCTTTCCTGAAGCAAAATTAAATGAGACACGAAGCCATGGTCCTTACTACCTATTTCCTAAAACAGCACCTGGCCTGCAGGAACCTCACATCCACTTGCTGAATTTTTCATACCCGAGATAATATCTTACATACAAGTTTATTACCACTGCCAAATTAATATCCAGTGACTATTTCACCACGTATTTATTAGATAGCTTCCTGTGTTCCCGGCAATGAGCTCAGCATTTCACATAAATTAATTTCTGTTACGAGATAAAGGACAGATAAACCTTGGAGATAAAGAAGATGCCCCAGAGCAAAGTGTGGTTGTGCAAGCAGAACTTGAGTTCACCCTCCACAGTACAGGTAAAAATGCTGGGTTTGAGGGTGCAGAGATGAGGCGGATGGCCAGGGCTCAGCAGCCAGCCAGTCCAGCCTGACTGGTGAGCTCCGCCACACCACTGAAAGACCCTGTCTCAGAATGACGTGCGCAGAGCTCCTGAGGAGCGACACCCAGGATAACCTCTGGCTCCACATGCACATGCGCACACACATTAAAGAAAATACATGGGCTGGAGAGATGGCTTAGCAGTTAAGCACTGCCCTGTGAAGCCTAAGGTCCCCGGTTTGAGGCTCAGTTCTCCAGGACCCATGTAAACCAGATGCATAAGGTGGTGCATGCATCTGGACTTTGTTTGCAGTGGCTGGAGGCCCTGGTGCACCCATTCTCTCTCTCGCTCTCTCTCTCTCTCTCTCTCCCTCCCCCTTTCTCTGTTTCTAATAAGTAAATGAATAAAAAATTAAAAACATTAAAAATAAGAAAACATGTGCTCCAGATGCCATAATCACATCAAACTCAGACTGACAGACATCTCCAGATTACATTAGAATCAACCAATCTATGTGACAACCCACAATCTAGCTTAATGGTTTGGATATACCATTTACTCATATGTACGTATAAATGACCCTAAAATGTACAAACAAGCAAAAATGGGAATAGAGTCTACTTAAATCTCAATTATCTAAATATATATCCAAGTTAACTTTAATCTTTCTATTCCATTTTGCATAATTTTCAGCCGCTAGCTTCTGAGAAAAACTAACAGATGATAACCTCACCCTAAGAAAAACACGTTTTCAAAGCAAAAATCCATTGGACAAAAGGAATCACACATAGCATTTGAAAAACTGAAACAAAAATGACCATTGTGGGCTGGAGAGATGGCTTGGCGGTTAAGGCGCCTGCCTCCTAAGCCTAAGAATGCCAGTTCCAATCTCCAGGTCCCACGTTTAGCCAGATGCAAAGTGATGCAAGGGTGCAATGCCGCACTTGCCCACAAGGGGATGCACGCATCTGGATTTCTTTCACAGCAGCTGACAGGCTGCTGGCGCGCCCATCTCTGTCTATCTTCCTCTCCCTCTCTCTGTCCCTCTCTGTGTCTCTCTCCAAAAATAAATAAAATAATAATTAAAAAACTATTTTTAAAAATGACCATTGCATTATCTGTGGTTTGTGGAAGGTCTCTGCCATGGCGCTTCCCAGGGTCCTCCTCAGAATCCAGGGCTTCAAAACCCCAAGAGAAAGCTTCATGGCAATGGAGCCCACCCCATCGAGCTGTCAGTCATTCTAGCTGGTAATACGAAAGCCAACAAATCAGAAATGCTCCTCCTGTTACTCCAGAAGAAATGTGACACAGGTCTTTCTCAAGTGACAACCAGAAACACTCCTAAGGTACCAAGCTGTTGTTAAATCAGGTAAGAGCAGCCTCACTCATGATGTCTAAGTCCAGGAGCCTCACATCACTATGTTCCCAGATCCCTCCTGCACACCTGGACTCCTACAGGGACATGTGCTGCTGGACGGCACCATCTTCTTTGTGTATTCCAGCTCCTGGGGTTGGTGACAGGAACCCATGTCTCAGATGTGTTTTTAAATATTTATTTATTTATTTGCAAGAAGAGAGGAGAGAGATTGAGGGAGAGAGACTACGAATGGGGACACCAGGGCCTGTTGCCACTGCAAACAAACTGCAGGTGTGATGCATGTACCACTTGGTGCATCTGGCTTCACGTGGGCTCTGGGAGTCAAACCCAAGCCCTCAGGCTTTGCAAGCAAGTGCCCTTAACCACTGAGCCATCTCCCCAGCCCCCAATCTCAGGTCTTGAAAGCTACCACAGTAGTCATACTGAGCAGCTCTTTTTCCTCCCCCCACCCCCGCAGTTCAAGCCCATTGGGAGGAACACCCCATTTCAACAGAGCATTCTGCTTAAATGACTCGCTTCTCACCACCAGCTGCCCATCACCCTCTCTGACTGAGCACACAGAACTCTGATCATTCCCCTTCTGTTCAAAGAAAAAATACATATTGTGGGCCCAAAAAGCATTCGTGGAGGTGCTGCTGAAGAGTGCACCTGGAGCTCATCACCAGGGCTGTGAAGAGTAGGAACCTCACTTTCTCTGACCTGGCGTTTCCTTTGCAGGGACATCTTTCAAGAGAACACTCAAGGCTTTTTCCATTGGTTGGTCATTTACTAGCAAGAACTGGACACATGAAACTCAGCTTCCTCTCTGCTCTGCTCCCGTTCCACAGCTCTTAGCGGGGAGCCCTAAGGGCAAGGGTGTTGCTTAGTGGGAGGAGAGACCTATGATTCCCCGGGCTGGCTGTGGCAGGCGGCTGAGTCTGTGACTGCAAGGTTGACTCTCAGAAACACTTTTCCCACAGACATAAGCTACATACTCAGGGGCTGGAGAGATTTCTCAGTGGTTAGGGAGCTGGTTTACAAAACCTGCAGTCCAAGTTTGATTCTCTAGGACCCATGTAAAGCCAGACGCACAAAGTAGCACACGCAGCTAGAGTCATTTGCAATGGCAGAAAACCTTGGCATGCCCATACATACTATCTCTTTCTCTCTCCCTCCCTTCTCTCTTCTCTCTCTCTCTCTCTCTCAAATAAATAAATAATTTTTTTTTAAACTATATATTCAGGGTCCAGCTTTATGAGACATACACGTGCTATTTTAATCTCTGTTGCTTGATTTCTGTAACTCAGCTGGTTGATGATGGATAGAGAAGGAAAGGCCTGCCCTCTTCCAGTCCCCAGAACCTTAACAACTGAAAACAGCCACCATGGTTAGATCACTGTCCACTCCAAGGACAGGAGTCTGACCCACTTTCTCTGTCCTGCCACCTGTACCCTGATCCTCATGGTGTGTGACGCAGTGCTTGGCCCAGGGGCACATGAGGCCATCATGTCACTCCACTCTGGGGAGTGCCATCACCGAGCTGGGCAGCAACTTGGTGGGGGTGGGGGTGGGGGTCTAGGAATGCTTTCAGAGTGTCAAAGTCATAAACCATGGCACCCAAATAACCCAGGAAAGTGAGAACCACTCAACTTTTCATTTCTCAGACTGTGCCAGAGGAGAACAAGAGTTCTTTGGGCATGGCATAGACTGGTGGGGTCAGCTCTTTCCTCTTAACAGCAAGGTATTTTTATCTGATGAAATAGTACTCAAAGTCTCAATAGATGGAGGTTGAGGGGATGGCTCAGTGGTTACCGCATAAGCATGAGGCTTTAAGCTCAGATCTGTAGCATGCATATAAAATGCCGGGCATGGGCTGGAGAGATGGCTTAGCAGTTAAAGCACTTGCCTGCAAAGCCCAAAGACCAAGTTTCAATTCCCCAGAACCCACTTAAGCCAGAAGCACAAGGTGGAGTATGCATTGGAGTTCATTTGCAGCAGCTGGAGGCCCTGGTGTGCCCATTCTCTCTCTCCCTCTTTTCAAATAAATAAATAAATAAATTTTTTTTTAATTAAGATGCCGGGCATGATGGTGGTCATGCCTATAATCCCAGTGCTCGGAAGGCAGAGGCAGGGAGTCCTGAGGTTCACTGATCACCTAATCATGCCAAACTGCATGCACACCACACATATATACACATGTAAAAAAAATTTTAAAGGTCTTGGAGGTGGGAGATGGCTCAATGGTCAAAGACACTTGCTTACAAAGCCTGCTGGCCCATGTTCAATTCCCTACACCCACATAAAGCCAGATGCAAAAAGCAGTGCTTGCATCTGTCGTTCATTTACAGGGACAAGAGGCTCAGAAATGCATACATGTGTGCGCATGTGCATACACACACACACAAATAAATCAATAGAAGTAAAGTCTCAAGCTGAGTGTGGTGGTGCACACCTTTAATCCCAGCATTTGGGAGGCATAGGTAGGAGGATTGCTATTAGTTCAAGACCATCTTGAGACTATATAGTGAATTCCAGGTCAGCCTGGGCTAGAGTGAAACCCTACCTTAGAAAAACAAAAAGAAGGAGGAGGAGGAAGAGAAGGAGGGGGAAAGGGAGAAGGAGGAGGAGGAGAAGACGAAGACGAAGACAAAGAAGAAGATGATGATGATGATAAAAGTAAAGTCTCAATAAATGAAAAGTTGCTTCAAGTGACCATGAACCATGTAGAGTCTGGAGCCCGTCCATCCAGTTGCCCTTCTACCCCTCTGGAAGCCCTAAAGGTAGTCAGGACCCCTTGGGCTCCATTCAGATGAAGCCACTCAGGGTAGGTGGCCTGGGGGCGGGGGAGTCTCTCAGAGCCTAGAGCTGCAGCAAGACCATTCCTTCACAGCAGGAGGTAGGAAACCAGTGCAAGCATTCACATATGAGGACATCAGGACACTGAGATCAAATTCTGCTTCCTCTCCAAGTTCCACTGCGGAGAAGCAGAGGAAAGCAAGCATTTGATGTCCTGTTTCAACAAAAAGGACAGCTTCAGTCAGTGGTTAACCCCGTGTCTAAGGAAGCTCAAAATCTGGACCCAGGAAGGCAACTGACCCTTGCCGAGGGCCGAGCTGCTACTGCTGGAAGAAGGGCCCACTCCCAGCCGAGGGTGCTCAGCGGCAGACAAGCCCCAGCTCAGATGCCTCCTCCATTCATTCTCATACCCAGAATAGCGAATCAGGAGAAATAGTAATGACCCCACGATCTGACCTGGCCTCGGCACTCCTCGATTCTGGCTAATAACAAGACTCGAGACGGGGCGTGAGAATGTTGAGCCTCCCTCATCTTCCTTGGGCTTCCCACCCGCACCCCAGGTACTCGGTATGGTCAGGTCTCTGGGCATCCAACTGTGTGCCACGAAAGCTAAAGAGAGCAAGCAAGCCCATGAGCAGTTCTTGCGTGGGGCTGCGTGGGGCTGGGCCCCACTGAAAGGTCCAGAAACTGGACCCGGGAGAGGCAACCTATCCCGGAACAGACCATTTGGTGTGCAGTGAGCGTTATTAAGATAAGTGACAAGTGCAGAGAGTGAGCCAGTATGGCTGGGGAATGGCGACTGGCCCTTAGAACTCATCGTGTGGCAAACCAAAGGGCATACGGGGTAAGGCCTCTCCTTCATTTGCTGTGAGCCCTGTCCAGTCAGTTTAGTTTCTCTCCACATTCATTTTCTCTCATGTTTAAAACAGAGAAAATAGAACTCTTAAGATTAAGTATAAATACACACGGGAGTATCTGAAACTATCACTTTCTGCTCCTCCTTCCTTTTCAGCTCTTCCTCTGTAAGACGGACACGCTCGGGGCTATTTGAATGACTTCAAAAGAAAATGTATCTCAGCCTGGAGGGAAGGCTTAGTGGTTAAGGTGCTTGTCCACAAAGCCAAAGGACCCAGGCTCCATTCCCAGTACTAACATAAGCCAGATGCACGAGGGGGCATATGTGTGGAGGGGCATATGTGTGGAGGGGCACATGTGTCTGGAGTTTGTTTACAGGAGCTGGAGGCCCTGGAACATCCATTCTCTCTCTCTCTCTCTCCCCCTGCCGATCTCTCTCTCAAATAAATCAAAATAAAATATTTCAGGAACTCTTCCTACTCTGAGGAGAGAAAACCAGACTTAACACAACAAGGAGAAAAGCTGGAGAAACCAATGCATCTGCCTCCACACGACTAGTGAGCATAAAACAGACCTTACACAGAGATGGTAATGTTGTTTGTAGAGAAAGAGACTGAGTGTGGAAAGGTGCCAAACTTTTTCATTTGATATACAAATATAACGCAATTGCAATAAGAATCTCTACTATGTCTTGTGTGCTTTCCTTAGAGCCTGATAAATTGAAATTCAAGTAGAAAACTAAAGGTAAGCCCGGTGAGGAAACTTTTAGGGAAAAATGACAATGACTACCTACTACAGTAATTAACAGCGCTGGCACACTCCCCACACAGACAATGGAAAGAGCATCGTTTATTAAGCACTCACAATGAGCTAGGCCCTGTGGCGTACTTACCACGCTCGGAAATAGAGTAACTACATGATGTTACCCCCATCGAAAACATGGCAACCCCAAGTGAGTAAGTATCTTCCCCAATTCACATAGCTAATAAGCTACAAAAGGACTTATGAAATGAGAAGACAAGGGCTGGAGAGATGGCTTAGCAGTTAAGATGTTTGCCTGCAAAGCCTAAGGACCCAGATTTGATTCCCCAGGACCCACGTAAGCCAGATGCATGGTGGCGCATGCGTCTAGAATTCGTTTGCAGTGGCTGGAGGCCCTGATGTATGTATCCAGTGTCTCTCTCTCTCTCTCTCTCTCTCTGCCTCTTTCTCACTCTCTCAAATAAATAAATCAATACTTTTAAAAATCATTATTGAAAAAAAATGAGAAGATAAAAACAAGCCCAGAGAATAATACATAGTGGTAAAAGCACTTAAATCACAGAAAAAGGGCTGAACTGTCCAGCGTGGTGGTGCATACCTTTAATCCCAGCACTCAGGAGGCAGAGGGAGGAGGATCACCATGAGTTCAAGGCCACCTAACACCACATAGTAAATTCCAGGTCAGCCTGGACTAGAATGAAACCCTACCTTGAAAAACAAAACACGACAAAAAAAAAAAAAATGGCTGAACTATTTAATCAATAAAACCAGGACAACTGAATAAGCAATCTGAGAAATAAAACTTAAAGTGCTAACCTTAAATAATGAACTAAAAAATTCTGAATGAGAGCCAGGCTTGATGATGCATGCCTTTAATCCTAGCACTTGCTCAGGGAGCTAAAGTAGAAGGATCAGTGAATTCAAGGCCAGCCTGGGGCTACAGCGTGAGTTCCAGATCAGTCTGGCCTAGAGTGATACCCTACCACGAATAAAACCACAAAATTCCAAATTGTTTAATGTTCAAAAAATTTTAAGTGTTAGTGCGTGTGTGTTATGAATGCATTTGTGTATGGGCACTGTGGAAGTATGTGTGGCAATGTGGAGGTTAGAGATGTCTTAATAGCTCAAGAACCTTATTTTTGAGACAGGGTCTCTCATTGAACCTGGGACTCACCAGTAGGCCAGGGAGTGCCAGGGATCCTCCTGTGCCCATTTCCCCAGCACCAGGATTCTTGCATGTGTCACCACACCCAGCTTTCACATGGGTGCTAGGGATCCACACTTAGGTCCTCATGATTGTGTGACAAACACTTTATTCCCTGAGCCATCTTCCCAGCCCCTGTTCTAAATATTTAACATAACTATTAAGAAAACAATGAAAGGTTTGGGGGAATGGCTTAAGTGGTTAAGGCGTTGGCCTGCAAGGCCAAAGGACCTGGGTTCGATTCCCCAGAACCCATGTAAGCCAGATGCACAAGGTGGCACATGCATCTGGAGTTCATTTACAGTGGCTAAAGGCCCTGGCGCACCCATTCTCTTTCTCTATCTGCCTCTTTCCCTCTCTCAAATAAAAAAATAAAAGGAAAACAATGAAAAAGTTCTTTTATTACATGGGAAAGAGAAGAGTTTCCTAAGTAACTCTGAAACATAAAGAAAAATACTGACAAAAATGTTCACTTCTGTGTGATTTTTTTTGTAAGTTTTTTAATGAGAGAGAGTGAGAGAGAATTGGCACACCAGGGCCTGCAATCAGCCACTGCAATCAAACTCCAGATGCTTGCACCACCTCGTGCCTATGTGCAACCTTCCACTTGCATCACCTTGAGCATCTGGCTTATGTGGAATCTGGAGAGTTGAACGTGGGCTCTTAGGCTTCACAGGCAAGTGCCTTAACCACTATGCCATCTCCCCAGCCCTTTTTTTCTGTAATTGTTTTAGTCACTTCTGTGTGATTTTTTTTAGATTTTATTTTTTATTTTTATTTATTTATTTATTAGAGACAGAGAGAGGGAGAAAGAGAGAGACAGAGAGTGAGAATGGGCACGGCAGGGGCTCTAGCCACTGCAAACGAACTCCAGATGCATATGTCACCATGTGCATCTGGCTTACACGGGACCTGGAGAATTGAACCTGGGTCCTTTGGCTTTTCAGGCAAATGCCTTAACTGCTAAGCCATCTCTCCAGCCCTGTGTGATTTTTTTAAGTCTCTCAAATGTTTTAAAAAGAAAGCAGTTTTAATGAATGTAGTAGACAGCTTCAGATTCACTGAGATGAACTTCCAGACCAGGCACAGCTATGGAGAAAGGGATATTTATTGAAGCTTACAGATCCAGGGGAAGTTCCATAATGGCAGAAGAAACTGGCCTGCCTTCACAGGACCAAACACAGAGAACAAAGCCACAAGCCAAAACCCACACAGCACAGCACACCTCACAAACCCCAACTAGGCACACCTTGCATATCTTTGAAACCCTAAACCCACCACCACACCTTGAGATCCACCCAGAGACACTGCCTCCAGTCAGGTGGCTGTAGATGCAAACTACAAACTAATAAAACACTGAATATATTGGGGTCCATCTATTCAAACTACCACAATGAGGAAAAAAAATATTTTCAATATATATTTAAGATCAAATCTATTATATATAAGAAGATTCTTTAAAATAAACCATTCAGAAAATAGGCAAAATGTGATAATTTTACCTGTTAGGTTTATCTCCACGACTGGGCTGTCCTGATAGATAGACAGTCTCTTACACGTCTGTTTCCAAGGCTCAGAGGACAAGGCCAGTGCTGATCACACAAAGGGTAATCACCATGTCCTTGGCCAGCCACTTCTCCCACAAGTACTGGCTCAGCAGAGCATGTGACCTCTCCTGTCTCAGCCTCCTGAGAGCTGGTGGTAAGGTGAGGGTCACCACATCTAGCTCCGCATTGTTTTAAATAAAAAAGAAAGCCAGGCATGGTGGCACACTCTTTTAATCCCAGCAATCCGGAGGCAGAGGAAGGAGGATCACTGTGAGTTCAAGGCCACCCTGAGATTACACAGTGAATTCCAGATCAGCCTGGGCTAGAGACCCTAATTTGAAAAAAAAAAAAAAAAAAAAAAACTAAAATAAATAAATAAATATGAAAAACTCAAAAGCACTCAGCTTTGTGTTCTGACTGTGGACACAGGGTGACCAGCCTTCATGCTTCTGCTGCAGGCCTTCTCAGTCACAATGACCGTACCCCTCAAATAGTGAGCCAAAATAAATTACCCTTCTTCCCCTAAATTTTTTTTTTTTGGTAAGGTATTTTTATCACAGAAAGTATCATTCATGTCAAGGATTGGAGCTGTTGCTGTGATAAACATGACCATGTGCCTTAACAGGCCTGTGGAACTGGGTTGCAAAGGCAATGTGGAAGAGTCTGGAACAACGGACTGGAGAAGGCCTACAATGCATAAGCAGAGTTGAATGGATCACTCTGGTGCAAGCTCCAGAAATGCACACAGTGAGGGCTTGGCTGGCGATATTTCAGAGAGAAACAGGAGTCTGTGAGGAGCAGGATGAGGCCGTTCGTGTTATATTCTCACAGAGAATGGGGCTGCATCCCGCAGATGTCCTCGAGTGAGCTCAACTCAAAAGAAACACACTAACTTGTTGGGAGGAAATGTACAGAGGGGAGAGAATTCAGGCTGTGCCATGGCTACTGCTCCCTGCTATTACTCAGGTCCACAGTAAGAGAGAGAAAGAGAAAGAGAGAGACAGAAAACAACAAATGGAACAGAAAGATGAAAATGTACCATTTGGTGGAAAAAGAAAGGAGTTTAAAACTGTAGACCAACAAGCTGAGAACACAAATTCAATTGGAAAAAAAAAAAAAGAGCCTGAACTGAGAAGGGTTCCCTGCTTAAGGCTGGAGAAGATGGCTTAGTAGTTAAAGCATTTACCTGCAAAGCCAAAGGACCCTGGTTCAATTCCCAAGGACCCACGTAAGCCAGATGCACAAGGAGGAGCAATAGGGATGCTGGGATGGGAGGGCAGGGAAGCGGGGAGGGACAAAAAACTGGACCCAAATGGAAATGGTACCATAAAATCCTATATCCTGAAAGATAAACTAAAAGTTTGAACCTGCATCAGGTGCTTGGAGAGACCACCTGAATCACAGGGGCCTGGAGAGGGTATGATGAAGACTAACCTCAATCTTCTCCTGTTTTTCTCTCTCTATCACTCCCTCTTCTCTGTCTTCTCTTTTCATATTACCTATACTTTTTCTTCCTTCTTTTCCCTTGGCACTGACCTGTAACTCCCAATACCAGCATGTGGTTAACATCCACAATGAGCTGTTGATCAGTGAAACCTACAAGGTTTCCCAAAAGAAGACAGATTTCTGTCAGAGTACTTGATGACCCACCAAAGGTTATTGGTAAGACCCTACTGCTGAAGACACCATATGCTGTTTGGACGGAACATGGAGGGACCTGGCTGGAATCTGAAAGAGAGTCAGTCCCCAGACAGTTAGCTTGTCTAGTGCCAGAAGGTGTTGCATAAGTGACTGGGGGAAAATAACCAACATCTGTCTAAACAACCTGTGGTTCCAAGCTACTCAGCAGCAAACAACCTGACGTGATGCTCACACAAGTGCAGCAGTGGCACACAGACATGGTGGGTTACCAACTGCTCTAGATTTGGCTGACGGATCCGCTCAGTGGAATGAAACCCATGGCTGGAACTGGGAAACATGTCAGAACCATATCCAAAAATGAGCCCGCTCTCCAATATCAAGCTCCCACATAACGGGATACAAGAGGGCCTGCACCTATTAAATTCTCTCTAAAATAATAATGGTTATCCATGTATCTTGCACTGACCTCACTCTCCATTGGAGAATCTGCTTCTCTCTTTCAGATGGACGCAGATCCTGAGGAGAGAATTAGCCCATCTCACCACATCAGGGCACCAGCTGAAGCCATAGAGTCATAGGGGAAATGAGCAAGAGTGCTGCTTTCTCAGAGAACCTGGTACCAGCACATGGGTGAAGGAGATAAACACAAAGAACTCTCAACCCCTACCAAATCAGATATCCAGAGACACAGAGACTCCCAAAGCCTCATCACTGAAATAGACCTAAAACGAACCCAACATGGCTCAGGGAAATTCGCAGAGGAGGGGGCAGAAAGATTGTTAGAGCCAGCCATGAGTTGGGTCATTATACACAGAGTCACTGCCTCTCCCGCATAACTGAAGGCTACCCCCATAAGGCAAGACCCACATTAGCCATGGAGGACAGGGAAAAGGCTAAGGATGGTACCATCATGGCTGTATATATACTTTATACATAACTAATAAAAATGTTAAAAATGATAATTAAAACAAAGAACACACACCTAGAAAAGTGCTTGCTCAGATTTGGCCTCCAGGTGAAGAGGCCACGACAGCTGTGACAGAAGGGGACTGACAGTAGAACTTGGCAGCATGGTGCACATGGTGCTGGTTTTCCAGGCATGCAGAGTGTAGGAGTTACAGGGAGCTTCTATGAAAATTGCAAAAAGCTGCTGAGGTCAAGCAGTGTGTGGGAGGATCACTTTAACTCCCAGAAAGGAGGTCCTGACGTGCAACTGCATAAAGCTGAGAAAGTTAAGCCTAAATTGCACTTGAGACCTCAGAATGTTGGAGATGCCGGGGCTGAGGGACATCTGCCAAGAACAGCTGAATGCACAGAGCGGAGCGAGCCTGAGGAGAGGCCATCTGTGCCGTGGCAGCAGAGCTGGAGGGGCAGCTTGGAGGACCAAGCCCTTTGGAGCTCGCCAGTCCCACCATGAGCAGCAGAGGCTGTACTTTGGAGTTACAGGATTTGGAGTTTGCCTGCTGGACTTAGGTTTTTGCTTGGCGCCAATCTTTTCTTGCTATCTTCCTTTGCCTTACATATTTTATTCTAAGAAATTATATATTGGATATAACTTGTTTTTGACTTTCAAGATTCGCAGTTAAGACACTGCCTTGAGTCTCAGGAAAGACTGGATTTTTGAACTGTGTTTGGGACTGTTAAAGAGTACAGAGACTTTTTTAATGTTTGTATTTATTTATTTACAAGCAGGGAAAAGGTCACAGAGAGAATGAACAGCCCAGGGCCTCCAGTCACTGCAAACAAACTCCAGATGTATGCACCACTTTGTGTATCTGGCTTTATATGGGGACTGGAGAATCGAACCAGGGCTGAAAGGTTTTGTAAGCAAGTGCCTTTAACCACTCAGCTATCTCCACAGCCTCAACTATAAAAACTTTAATTTTTAAATATTTTTATTTATTTTCAAACAGAAATAGAGAGAGAATGGGCACACAAGGGCCTCTTGCTGCTACAAACAAACTCCAGATGCATGCACATCGGGCTTTAAGTGGGTACTGGGGAATTGACTCCAGGGCCATCAGGCTTTGGAAGTAAGTGTCTTAACTGCTGAACCAGCTCTTCAGACTCCAGAGACTTTTTTTTTCATTTTTTAAAGATGTTTTTTATTATTTATTTGAGAGAGAAAAAGGCGCAGATAGAGAGAAAGGATGTGTCATCAGGGCCTCTAACCACTGCAAATGAATTCTATACACATGTTCCACCTTGTGCATCTGGCTTATGTGGGTCCTGGAGAGTCGAACCTGGGTCCTTTGGCTTTTCAGGCAAGCGCTTGAACTGCTAAGCTATCACTCCAGCCCCATCATGGAGACTTTTTAAAAAAATATTTTGGGCTGGAGAGATGGCTTAGCAGTTAAGGCGCCTGCCTGCTAAGCCTAAGAACCCAGTTCCAATCTCCCGGTCCCACATTTAGCCAGATGCAGTGACGCAAGGGCGCAATGCCACACTTGCCCACAAGGGGGGGCACACATCTGGATTTCATTCACAGCAGCTGAGAGACTGCTAGCATGCCCATTCTCTATCTATCTCCCTCTCCCTCTCTCTCTCTCTCTCTCTCTCTCTCTGTCTCTCTGTGTCTCCAAAAATAAAAAAAAATTAAATATTTTTACTGAGGCTGGAGAGATGAGTCAGCCGTTAAAGGCACTTGCATGCAAAGCATGACAGCCTCGGTTTGACTCCCCAGGACCCACATAAAGCCAAACACACAAAGTGGTGCATGTGTCTGGAGTTCATTTGCAGCAGCAGAAGGACTTGGTATGCCCATTTTCCCCTTTCTCTCCCCTCTCTGTCTCAAATAAATAAATATTTTAAAAGATTAATATGGACATTCAAAAAGACCTGTATCACTAAGCTAACTAATATTTCCACGTGATCAATGAACACCAGGAGACCATGTATGAAGGTTCATTTAAAGAACTAGTCAAGCCAGCAAAATTTAATATAACAGATCATGAAAAGTCTAAGAAGCTATTAATTGTTAAGTTTTGACTATCAAGTGAAATTATCCATAATTATTTTTTAAAAAATAATTCAAAGTTTCTAAAGTCCTCAGGAGAGGGTGAGATTTGGTGGAGTTAGGTATAGTAAGCAGGTCCCTAAGGAGAAATGAACATGCTGTGAGTCAGTTCCTCAATTTCACATGTTGTGTGCAGGGTTAGCTTTGGACATGGTCCCTGCTGGCCCGCTGCAGTTCCAGCAGAAATGAGTCCTGTAGGACTGGCTGAGCAGAGCTTGCCTCTCAGGGCCGCACTCCACAGGCCACCAGGCAAACAGTCCTCCCGGTAGCCAGTTGCCTGCACCAACCTTCCAGGAAGACAGAAAGAGCCCTGCTTGTTCCAGATAAAAGCAAAGTGCGGGGCTGGAGAGGTGGCTTAGCAGTTAAGGAGCCTGTCTGCGAAGCCTAAGAACACTTGTTCAACTCTCCAGGTCCCATGTTTAGCCAGACACAAAAACTGATGCAAGGGCGCAATGCCGCACATGAGCACAAGGGGGCGCACGCATCTGGAGTTCATTCAAGCAGCTGAGAGGCCCTGGCACACCATTCTCTCTGCCTCTTCTCCTCTCTCTCTCTCTCTCTCTCTCTCTCTCTCTCTCTCTGTGTGTGTGTGTGTGTGTGTGTATGTGTGTGTGTGTCTATCTCAAATAAAATAAAAATAAAATAAAATACGCAAAGTGTGCCCGTTGCCTTCCAGAGTAAAATGCATTACAGACAGCTGAATGCCACAAATAAGCACGCACCCTCCTGCCACTCTAGAAGTGTTCTGTTGGGCCAAAAGCCTGTCAGTTAACCCTACACATACAGAGAGGAGCCTTTATAAACAAGACTGCTTTTAAAACAGAGCTGGGCATTGGGGATGTAGCTCAGTTGGCGGATTGCCTGCCTAGCATGCACAAATCCCTGGGTTCAATCCCCAGCACCTCCCAACAAAAGCAGAACAGCATAGTCCTGCTGCAGCCCTGTGCTCTGCTCCCACACTGGTTCGCTAGCTCCCTGCACTCAGCAGAAGACCTCCTGCGAGGGAAGCGTCACTCACAGACTTGGTGGGAGTTAACTGTTGCCGAAACAAACACAAGCGTACAAGGCATTGCTGCTAATGCTATCTCTTAGGATGCACAGAACCAAATTCTACTTACAAACTCTTAGTGGGCACCCATGGGAGTTACTGCTTCCTGTGCAAGGTGCTGAGGAAGATAGATGCAAAGACAGACAAGGCAGGACAGAACCTTTAAGATGCTCAAAGCAGGTCTGGGGAGATGGCTTAGTCTGTAAAGCGTGAGGACCCGAGTTCAATGTGCAGCAACCGTGTAAAAGTGCTGGGCATAGTGGTGTCCACTGCCAATCCCAGCACTAGGGACATGGAGACAGGAGAGCCCCTGCGGGTCACTGGACAGCTAGTCCAGCCTAATTGGTGAATGTCAGGCCAATGAGAGACCTGGTCTCAAAGTGAATGGCATTCCTGAGGACAGCACCCTAGGTTGTCCTTTGGCCTCACATGCACTCATGACACACACACACACACACACACACACCTATGTTTTTTTTTTTAAATAAGCTCAAAGTGTGCAGGTGCCTTAAGCCAGCAACTCCTAAGTCACCCAATAGGAAAATCAGCAACCTTGACGGCAAAACAGATGAAAACTTAATTGACTAGTGACAAGAATGTCATCAAATGTTGCTGTGAAGAACAGCATAACTGGCCAAGCATGTATTTATCCCAGTATAAACAATGGCTGCAGACAACTACATCAGCCTGATGGGAGAGAGAAAAAACAAGACTGCTACAGAGTTGGAGGCAATATCTTCCTATTCCAAGCATTGAAGGTAGGGTCCATAATAGTCTGAATTTACTGTTCCAGACATGTGAGGGTATGGTTCACACATGTGAGGTTATACTTCAGACATGGGAGGTGTGGTGCAGACACACGAGATTGTAGTTCAGACATGTGAGAGTGGAGTGTACACACATGAGATGTAGTGCAGACACACGAGAGTGTAGTTCATACATGTGAGAGTGGTGTGTGTGGTGCACACACAGAGTGAGACACATGTCAGAGTAGTACAGACTCACAAATTGTGTTCAGACATGTGAGAGTGGTGTGAGATGTGGTGCAGAATGGAGTGTACACACATGAGAGATAGTACATGAGATGTGGTGCAGGCAAACGAGGGTGTAGCTCACACATGTGAGAGTGGTGTGTACATAAATGACATGTGGTACAGACACACGAGGGTGTAGTTCAGACATGTGAGAGTGGAGTGTACACACATGAGATGTGGTGCAGGCACACGAGGGTGTAGCTCAGACATGTGAGAGTGGAGTGTACACACATGAGATGTGGTGCAGGCACACGAGGGTGTAGCTCACACATGTGAGAGTGGAGTGTACACACATGAGATGTGGTGCAGGCACACGAGGGTGTAGCTCACACATGTGAGAGTGAGGAGTAGCTCATGACATGTGTATACACATGAGATGTGGTACAGGCACACGAGGGTGTGTAGCATGTGAGAGTGGAGTGTAGACATGTGAGAGTGGAGTGTACACACATGAGATGTGGTGCAGGCACACGAGGGTGTAGCTCACACATGTGAGAGTGGAGTGTACACACATGAGATGTGGTGCAGGCACACGAGGGTGTAGTTCAGACATGTGAGAGTGGAGTGTACACACATGAGATGTGGTGCAAGCACACATGAGATGTGGTGCAGGCACACGAGGGTGTAGCTCACACATGTGAGAGTGGTGTGTACACACATGAAATGTGGTGCAGGCACACGAGGGTGTAGTTCAGACATGTGAGAGTGGAGTGTACACACATGAGAGGTAGTACAGACTCACTAGGGTGTAGTTCAGACATGTGAGAGTGGAGTGTACACACATGAGATGTGGTGCAGACACACGAGGGTGTAGCTCAGAATGGTGTGGATACTCACTGTTCTTCTTGTACATCAGAATTTCAAAGGAATTCATCTCGTAGTTCTCAAAGGTTTGGCGCACCTTTTCAATGGTGTCTTTGTCAGTCAGCTCCCCATACATAAAACTGAAAATCAACCAAAAAGCTCAAGTTAGCAAGTCAACAAGCACCTCTTAAACACCTGTTCTATGCTCGGCTCTGTGCCGTGGGGATCCTGTCAAGCTGGGGAGCCCCGGGTTCAGTGCGAGACCCTGACTCAACGAGTAAGTTCAAAGCAATTGAGAAAGGTGCCCAGCGTGGACCCCTCATCTCCACACACACACGTGCATGTGTACCACATACATATGAACACGCATGCAAATAATAATGATAAAAAAGAGGGGCTGGAGAGATGGCTTAGCAGTTAAGGCACTTGCCTGCTAAACCTAAGGACCCAGGTTCCATTCTCAGGTCCCATGTAAGCCAGCTGCACATGGTGGCGCATGCATCTGGAGTTCGTTTGCAGTAGCTAGAGACCCTGGAATGCCCATTCTCACACTCTCTCTCTCTCTAATAAATAAATAAATAAAAAGAAAATCTTTAAAAAAAGAATCCATCCCTGCTCCCTAAAAACTAAGAGTCCCTAAGAGACACACCAAAGGCAACAGACCCACAGCTGCAATGAAGCCATGGTGCCACAGCAGAATGGGCACAGACCACGCCAGCCAATCATGAGCCGTGAGAATCACGAAGGAAAACATTCCAAGCACATGTGAGCACACTGGTGATGCAGAAGTAGGTGAGTCCAGACCTGGATGTGAAGCAGGTCTGTGTGACTGTACTACAGACCACAGGGATATGTAATGGGAAACACGAAGAAGAGAGAAGCCAAGTGACCGGAGAATATAGCGTCCCAAGCCACGGTACACAGTTCAAGCTTTACTTGTAAACAAGTAGACTTGGATGGGTTTAAGGCAAAAGAGAAAGAAAATCAGATTTCACTTAATTAAACACACACACACACACACACTCTGGGAGACTTCCAGCAAAGATGGCTGAGTGACTCTGGACCACAGAATTCGTTTTTCTTCTTTTAACGCCTAACAAAACAAACCAAAAAGAGAGAGAAAGAGAAGACCACGAAAATTCACCAACCCAATCAGAAAAGGATGCAGTAAACATCAGACACAGCTGAGGAAAGAGACAGGCAATCCTGCCCCCCCCTTGTGCCGCTTTCTCCTGCCCCAACCCTTCAAACAAAGAAAAACAGCTTTGGTTTTAAAAATTGCAAGAATAAAACCCTTTATGTCTCTTTTGTAAATATGTCTTTAGTAATACATTTCCCTGCTTCCCAAAGTTGGAGAAAAAAGTCTCGGGGAGCAAAAATGCAACACGTCACAAAGCTAGAGAAAACCTTGGGGCAGTCAGAGCTCTGCCTCCAAACCCGGCTCAGGGCAGAGGACAGGACCCTGCAGGGCCCTCCCATTTTCTACACTATGGCCTGAAAACAAAGCCTAACCCTTCTAGGAGCAGAATACACCCCAAGGAAGTAGGATGAGCCAGGGCAGGGGACACCAGCAAAATGCACAAGGAGAAAGGCCATCTCTGAACAGGCTGGGCAGTGGACTTGTCTCACAGAGGCCGTTTGCGGTCCAGCGAGCACCGTTGTGGACCTCAGGACTTCAGGCAACAACTAGGAACGAGCTGCCATCACTCCTCCAGCCTTGGCAGTGCAGAATCAGTGCCCTGGGCTCCTAACTCCACCCTTCCCAGCTTCTAAAACTGCCCTCACTACATAGACTAGCTTTTTCTTGGTTCGCAGGATCCCAGAATTTTAGTTTTACAAAGAACCTCAGGGGCCGGGTGTAATTCCTGATCTAAAACCAAGCCACGAAGGCGAGGACTGGGCTTGGTTTGACACCAAAACAGCCTTGGGTTTTTCACAGGCTTCCAAGCCCTGGAACCCTAGAAGAAGAGAACTCTTGCTGTTGATTTGATGAATTTCGGTCGCTTTTGCCGCTTTATGCCCCTTTCGGCCCACTGGGAAGTGAGATAATCTGTGTCTATCCTCGGGCAGTGCACCACTTTGGGGCTGCACTGGTGATCTGTATGCCAGGAAAACAAAACTGAGCTCAGTAATATCTCTACGAAGAAGACCAGATTGAAAGTAAATTAGCCCTGCCTGGGAACAAGAGGGTTTCTCCACATTCTCTTTAGGAGTTGCTTCTCTACATAAGCAGTCTCCGTTGAGGTGTCGCCACGGTACGTGTGGTAACAGCTCGGACACACGGTGATGCAGCAAGCCCTGCACAGCTGAGTCTTCGCAGACATGAAGTGCCAAGTTACATGCTGTTTTCCCGGGGCTCGTGTGCCTTTTCCAACCACAATTTACAGGCAGATGAGCATTTCCTGTACCTGGACATTAAAGGAGCTCCTGAGCTATCAGGAATATGATGGGCACAGAGGGGAGGGACACATTTAGAGAGTTGAATGAGTTGCTTAAAAATGGTATAACAGGGCTGGAGAGATGGCTTAGTGGTTAAGGCGTTTGCCTGCGAAGCCAAAGGATCCCAGTTTGATTCTCCAGGACCCATGTAAGCCAGATGCACAATGGGCACATGCATCTGGAGTTCATTTGCAGTGGCTGGAGGCCCTGGCATGCCCATTCTCTTCTCTGTCTGCCTCTCTTCTATCTTTCTCTCTGTGTCTGCTTGCAAATAAATAAATTTTTTTAAAATGGTATAACAGAAAAGTTAACTGAGCAGGGGAGATGGCTCAGTCAGTAAATTGCTTGCCACATAAGCATGAGCGTGTGAGTTCAGATCCCCAGCACCCATGTAAAATGTCAGGCATGGATATCCATGACCTCACAGTACCTGACACTACCTACATAAGACCATCATAATAAGAGGAAAAGATCATGACATCAAACTGAAAAGAGAGATGATTGAGAGGGGGAGGGGATATGATGGAGAGTGAAGTTTCAAAGGGGAAAGTGGGGGGAGGGAGGGAAATAATATGGGATATTGTCTACAATTAAAGAAGTTGTCAATAAAAATAAAAATTTTAAAAAATGTCAGGCATGATGGTGCATACCCATAAACCCAGTACTGGGGAGGCAGAGATAGGAGGATCCCTGGAGCCTTCTGGCTAGCTTGTCTA
Organism: Orientallactaga sibirica; assembly: GCA_036365145.1. NCBI lineage: Eukaryota > Metazoa > Chordata > Mammalia > Rodentia > Dipodidae > Orientallactaga > Orientallactaga sibirica. The sequence continues at coordinate 3,869,235 of JAEOAD010002712.1, read as the reverse complement.
GCCAGCTCTGAGCTCCAGGACTAGTGAGAGAACCTGTCTCAAAAACTAAAGTAGGTAGATTGAGGAAAACACCCAAAGTCAACCTTTGACCTCCCCATGCACACGCGCACACACACACACACACATGCACCTATAAACATATCCATGCTCACACACATGCAAAGCCAGGTGTGGTGGTGCACTCTTTAATCCTAGCACTTGGGAGACAGAGGTAGGAGGATCACTGTGAGTTCAAGGCCAGCCTGAGACTTATAGTGAATTCCAGGTCAGCCTAAGCTAGAGTGAGACCCTACCTCTTAAAACCAACAGGAAGGAAGAAAAAGGAAGGAAGGAAGGAAGGAAGGAAGGAAGGAAGGAAGGGAGGGAGGGAGGGGGAGGGAGGGAGGGAGGGAAGAAGGGAAAAGTTGGCAAAATATTTTATCTGATTTGCTGACCATGATTACTGTCTGGGAGGAGAAAAATAATGAAACATTGTTCTTGTCACACTGAAAAGTGATACTAGAGCTGAAGAGATGCCTTAATGGTTAAGGCACTTGCCAGCAAAGCCAAAGGACCCAGGTTCCATTTCCTAGTACCCACAGAAGCCAGATACACAAGGTGGCACATGTGTCTGGAATTTGTTTGCAGTGGCTAGAGGCCCATCCTTTCTCTATCTGACTCTCTCTCTCTGTCTCTAATATATAAATAAATAAAAATAAAATGTCACTAGTGTTTGTGATCCGTCAGTTGTGAGTGTGCAAAACAGAAGGAGACGGAGAGGGACAGATAGACAGATGCTTAAGCAGAGAGGAGCACACAGCATGAAAGACTGCTATTGCATTAAGAGTTATGAGCCCCAGCACTGAGACACCTCTATCACACCCTCCAAGGCTCGGGGTCCATTGCAGAAGAGGTGGCAGAAAGAACTCAAGAGCCAAAGGAAGGGTAGGACTCTTACAATGCACTCTTCCAGACACAAAATGGCCTGGATACCCATGACTTCACAGTGCCTGATACTACCTACACAAGACCAGTACAATAGGAGAAAAAGATGTTGCCATCAAAATAAAAGAGAGACTGATTGAGAGGGGGAGGTGGTATGATGGAGAGTGGTGTTGCAAAGGGGAAAGTAGAAGGAAGGAATTATCATGGTTTGTTGTCTATAATTATGGAAGTTGTCAATAATAAAAAAATTTAATAACAAAATGATGAATAAACATGAGATGCATTTTTCAAAGAGGAAAGAGTCATGAGCTCTAAATCTTTGAGCATTTGTCAGTCTCAGCAACCTAAAATTTAAGAAAATTAAAATACCTTCTGAACAGTTAATACTTTTGTCAAAATAAAGCTACTTGTCTGATTCAATACATGAACAAGTTGCTCTGGAAATGGAAGGCCGAGCTCGGTCAGACAGGCTTCCCATGCCTCACAGATGAGTTTATTCCTTGATTTGACAGATTTGGAAAAGTGATTCCACCTCATGCAGATGCCACAGAAGAAGGGCTGAGAAGGCATGTCGGGCAGGATCCAGGCTACATGCCCAGTTCAACACCTCGAGGAGGCTTTGAACGAGTTTTTCTAACACCCAGGCCCCAGGGTGCAGCAGCAACCATGCCAAACGCACAGCCGTGCTGTCTGCACAGTTTGCAAGGAGATCAGAGCGAGATGCAGCTGCACAAATGAGGAGGCGGCAACGAAATACGAGTTCACTTGTTCTGAAGTAAAGTATTTGAGTGAAAGAAACACTCCATGTCCTGTTCTCCAACCTGGCAGCTACTCTTTTGTAAACTGTTCAAAATTTTTCAAAGCTTCATCACCAAAACTGATTACTTTGTCTTCATGCAGTTTTATTGAAGCCTTTCACATGAAATTCAATCTAAGCCCTCATCACCATTTGAGTTCACATTTTCTGAGTTTCCTTGGCTTTCCCCCATCCCACTAACTGCAGATGTGTCGGCTGCAGAGAGCGTATTTTACATCGTTGACTCCCCCAGCACATACACAAGCTAGAGAAAATGATAAAAATCCCCAGAGAATCTGGAAGAGATCCAAGGCAATCCCAAAGTGAGCAAGCAAGCCACTTTCTATGTCTTAAGGGTGCCCCGTCGCTTGCTGGCGGAACAGCCAAAGGTAGGTACCTGCAGGCGCTGCTTTTCTGCATCACTTCCGCCCTGTGGTAGCCGGACAACTTGCAGAACCCATCATTGCTGTACACAATGGGCCAGTCCACGATCTGGGCATTCCCTAACACAAAATTTGTATCTGAAAAAAAAGAAAAAACAACAAAGGCACATGAGATAAGACATCAGCTGAGATTCAGTAAGGATATAATCAACCAATCTAGACATCTGTACTTATCTCCAAAGCGTTGTCTCTTGGTCAGGAATCAGGCCCCAGGACCAAAAGAACCACATTTCAGAATTGAATACTCTGAGTGCAAATGCTGACTGAGGTCACTGTTGCTGAATAGTAAAGAAGCATGTTTAGCAACCAACCAGGAATCCTACAGAAATTCAGTGAGTTCCCATGAGACATAGTCAAGTCCTAATTTTCCATCCCACTGAAAGTATTCCCAATAATACAGAACAGGAGAAATGCCAGGAGTCATTTCTCCTGGGCTCACATTTTAGCTTTGTTAGTGTTTTGGCCAAAAGATATCAATGGCTTTATTGATCCTGACTGATTTCTGACCAGTCCAGAGGAAGACCTTCCTGGAGAGGCAGTGGGCCCTGCCTCACAGGGCACATAGGAGAAAAGCCACCACCCAGCCCATGAGATAAAGCCACTAGACCCTCTGGGAACTGAGTTACAGTGACCAAGGAGCTCATGCCACAAGTGTCCTCACTGGTTTCTGAAATTCTATAGCCACAGAGATACGTGTTGGTGAGGCCAGCCTACGACTCACTTAGGTAAGATGCAGGGTTTAAGGAGACCAGGTAGAGTGGGCTGGTTGAGTGTGTTTGTGCTACTTTTGACATTTTTGAAAATTACAATTCTTCAATACTTTTATGCCTAGGACATTAACTGTTCCTCTTTTCTTTAAAAGAAATTAATTGAGCAAAAAACAACTGGACTTAAATGCAATCATTATTATAGCCTGGCTTCTTCTGCTCCACAAAATACTCGCCCATCTCACCTTCTCAAAAAAAGAAATTGGTAGGAGGATCACGGTGAGTTCAAAGCCACCCTGAGACTATATACTGAATTCCAGATCAGCCTGAGCTAGAGTGAGACCTTACCTCAAAAAAAAAAAAAAAAGAAAGAAAGAAAGAAGGAAGGAAGGAAAGAAAGAAAGAAAGAAAGAAAGAAAGAAAGAAAGAAAGAAAGGGAGAGATTGAGAGAAGGAAGCAGGGGGCTAGAGAGATGGTTTAGCCGTTAAGGCGCTTGCAAAGCCTAAGGACCCATGTTCGGCTCTCCAGATCCCACATAAGCCAGATGCACTAAAGTGAGGTATGCGCAAGGTCACACATGTCCACTAGGTGGCACAAGCATCTGGAGTTCAATATCAGTGGCTGAGGCTCTGGTGCACCAATTCTCTCTCTCTTTCTCTCTCCCTCTCTCACTCTCTAAAATTAAAAAAATTAAAAATTAAAAAAATATAAAATAAATGCATGCATACCCTTCCTTTTTATAAGCTGGAGAGTGCTCATGGTTCTTATCTAAGTAGCAGGTTAATTTTGTTCTACATTAGCATTCCTAATCCATTCACAATAGAAGTCACCATCTTCTCCTGTCTGCATGGGGGTCACACAGGAGTCTCCACTCTCCATGGCTGAGTTGATCTATTGACTTACAGGTTAGTAAAAATGGTTACAATTCACACCAAAACCACTGAAGATGAGTCTGCTTTACCACTTGTGAAGGAAGCAAGGACTGAGAGGAGCCAAGACCGTGCAGAGGAGGATGAGGGAACACCCTTCCTTGGGGACAGCTTGGTCTTTTTCAAAGGAACAAATTAGAACTTTCAAGAAGTGAAGGTAGCTGGGCATGGTGGGGCACGCCTTTAATCCCAGCACGCAGGAGGCAGAGGTAGGAGGATCGCTGTGAGTTCAAGGCCCCCTGAGACTATATAGTGAATTTGAGGTCAGCCTAGGCCAGAGTGAGACCCTACCTTGCAAAACAAAACAAACAAAAAAAAAAAAGGTATAAGCCTACAAGTTCAGCCCAAATGTGAAAGCAGAATAAGGATATTATAGACACTCACGTGTCTGTGGAATTGACCCTCCACGTATGCTTTCCTAGCAAGGTCCTGGAAGAAGAGTCCCAGCAAAACGAGAGGGTGAAGAAGAAACAGGGCAAAATGGGACGCAGCCAAGAAGCTCTCCCACACAGGCTGTGCGAGGAGGCTCTCAGGAAGCACCAGGGCAGGCTGGAGCAGAGACCAGAACTGTCAGAAGAAAGCTATGTAGGGGAAAGGGGGACAATAACTGATGAAAGTTAATAAAGTTAAATATTTGGGGGAATAGAAAAGAGAATTTGAAACATCAAAAAGACAAGAAGAGGGCTGGTGAGATGGCTCAGCACTTAAGATGCTTGTCTGCAAAGCCTGAGGACCAAGGTTCGATTCCTCAATGCCCGTGTAAGCCAAAAGCACAAGTAGCACATGTGTCTGGAGTTCATTTGCAGTGGCTGGGGACCCTGGTGTGTCCATTCTCTTTCTCTATCTTCCTCTCTCTCATAAATAAATAAATAGATTTTTAAAAATACAAGAAGAGGGCTGGAAAGATGGCTCAGCAGTTAAAGTGCTTGCCTGCAAAGCCTAATGCCTCAGGTTTGATTCCCTAGTACCCACAGAAAGCCAGATGCACAAAGTGGTGCCTGAATCTGGTGTTCATTTACAGTGGCTGGAGTCCCTGGCATGCCCATTCTCCCTCTCTCTCTCTCTCTCTCTCTCTCTCTTTCCATGCAAATAAATAAAATATTAAAAATTAAAAAATACAAGAAGAGAAACCAAATCACTCTCTCACATAATTATTGAAGTAAAGTAAATGCCTCATTGATTTTCAGTTTCTAGAACCACACATGCTCAAAGCATAGGATATTTAGTTATCTAAGCATATGGATGCAACCTCTCCATTTCTAGCACTGAAAATAAAGATCACGAAAACTTAGAGAGAAATGAGAACAATCATAAGATGGTGTCTAGAGCTGATACAATAAAAAAGATATAAATATATAATGGTATATAAATATAAATAAAAGATATAAATAATAAGGGAATGATATAATTGTATTAGCTGGAGAGAGAAGGGAGTAAGATTGATTTAAAACCTCAACTAAATTAACAAAAGTCTGCAAACATCTAAAATTGATTGCCTAGAAACAGGCAATAAATAATAAATGTGATTTAGAGACATGGAAGAATCTGTAGAGTTAAAAATACATGGCCTCTGATGAGCAAGATGGGAGAGGAGCAGGAACGAGATAGCTGTTTTTGTTCAGAAGTTCTTCAGTTTGATTTTTATTTTTTGAGACAGTCTCACTTTGCAGCCCAGGCTGGCCTCTAACTCATGGTGATCCTCCTACCTCAGCCTCCCTGATGCTGGGACTAAAAGCATGCACCACCATGTCTGACCCAGTTTGGGCTTCTTGCTGTTTTTAGTCATGATCATATATTACATTGAGAAAATGAGTAAATATGTAATCTATAACTAAGTTAATCAGAAAGGAAAACTTCATTGATTGAGCCTAATAAGGTGTATGAGTGGGATCAACTTCAAGTTCCCATTATCACTTCAGTTTATCCTAAAAGCATTCTGCTCATCTTTTAAAGGTACTCAACATTCCCGTGGTTCCTGGGGTCCCCACCACAGCACATCTGGAAAAAAGACGAGCCTCTGGCATCTTCCTTTAACAAGAGAGCAGAAAAATACAAGATGCATCAATCTACGGATGATCCAGTCAAAGAATTCTCACTGCAGGGTTAAAATTCCAGATTCTTCTTACTGCTCACCCACACGAGAGGAGATACTTCCTAGGGAGCAAGACTTCCTTCCACTGTGTGACAGAATGTCTAGGAATTCAAAGAGGAACCCTTATTTACTTATTTACTGTTGGTTGGAGTGTGAACTGGTACAGCCATTATGGAAATTGATATGGAGCTAAAAATAGAACTACCATATGACCCAGCTATTCCACTCCTGGCATCTATACTACGGACTCTACACTTTACTATATAAATACTTCTTCATCCATGTTTATTGCTGCTCTGTTCACAATAGCTAGGAAATGGACCCAGCCCAGACCACCCATCCACTGATGAATGGCTAATGAAGATGTGGTACATATATACACAGAATGGAGTTTTGCTCAGCTGTAAAGAAAAATTAAGCCAGGCGTGGTGGCACACGCCTTTAATACCAGCATTCGGGAGGCAAAGGTAGGAGGATCGCCATGAGTTCGAGGCCAGCCTGAGATTACATAGTGAATTCCATGTCAGCCTGGGCTAGAGTGAGACCCTACCTTGAAAAACCGAAAAATGAAAAACCAAAGAAAAAAAAGAAAAATGAGTTATGAGTTTCATATGAAAATGAACAAAACTGAAAGGAAAAAAGTAAGGTAACCCGGGCTCAGAAAGACAGGTGCCACACGTTCTCTTGCTTATGCAGATCCTGACTTTAATTTTTTTAGGTTATGTGTAAGTTGGAAGAAGAGACGGTAGAGGCCAAGAATCTAAAAAGGAATCCTGGCTGGAGAGAGTGAAAGGCTTCAGGGGAATGGACAGCAGATATGTAAGGAGAAGGTGGGATCCTAGAGAAGAAAAGGGTTAGGTGGGGCCAGGGAAGAGAATGGAGGAGAGGGAGGATAGGGGAAGACTAACCAAAGCCAGAGGCATGATGAAAAAGCCATAGGCTAACCCACTTCTTCGTCAGCTAGTTAAAATATAATTAAGGTGCTGGAGAGATGGCTTAGTGGTAAAGCGCCTGCCTTTGAAGCCTCAGGACCCCGGTTCAAGGCTCGATTCCCCAGGACCCATGTAAGCCAGATAAGCCAGATGCACAAGGTGGCGCATGCATCTGGAGTTCGTTTGCAGTGACTGGAGGCTCTGGCGCACCCATTCTCTCTCTCTCTCTCTCTCTCTCTCTCTGCCTCTTTCTCTCTGTGTCTGTCTATTGCTCTCAAATAAATAAATAAATAAATATTTTATATATATATATATATATAATTAAGCCAGGCATGGTGGCACAACCCTTAAATACCAGCACCCACAAGGCAGAGGTAGGAGGATTGCCATGAGTTCAAGGCCACCCTGAGACTACATAGTAAATTCCAGGTCAGCCTGGACTAGAGACACTACCTCAATAAAACAAAAATAAATAAATAAAACTATGTATGTGTGTGTGTGTGTGTGTGATATGATTTTCTTTTTAAAAAAAGAGAGATATTCTTAAATCGCCGGGCCTGGTGGCGCACGCCTTTAATCCCAGCACTCGGGAGGCAGAGATAGAAGGATCACCATGAGTTCGAGGCCACCCTGAGACTACATAGTGAATTCCAGGTCAGCCTGGACCAGAGTGAGACCCCACCTCAAAAAAAAAAAAAAAAAAAAAAAAACAGAGAGAGAGTTTGGCAAAGCATGTGGTGCAGATCTTTAATCCCAGCACTTGGGAGGCAGTGGTATAAAACTGCTGTGAGTTTGAGGCCAGTCTGAGACTACATAGTTGTTGGGGTCCCTCCTAGGGCCAGCCCATGAGGGGATGCAGGGTCTCCACTGGGAAGGGGGTGAGAGGTGCGGAGTCACGACACAGACTCTGGGAGTTGGGTAGAAGCAGGCAGAGGGCGAGCTGCTGCAAACTCGTTTATTCAAGGAAGTGTAGGGGTTTTTAAGGGTTTGGCTGGCCAATCATTGTATAGGGTGGTTCCCTTCTTATGACCAATGACAGCCTGTCTCCAGGCAGATCATCTCACAGCAGGTTGCTAGCAGGCATGGGGCTGTAGCTGTTGTCTCTCCAGGCCTGTGCAGAATGCCACATCCACAGAAGCCATTTCCTGGTTCCTACTGGCTAGGGCCCGACCTACACTGTGCCATACATATTAGCAGGTGGCCTGGCTAGGGCCCAACCTGCATTGTGCCATACACATAGTGAACTCCAGGTCAGCCTGGTAAAGAGCAAGACCTTACTTCGAAAAAAAAACAAGAGAGAGAGAGAGAGAGAGAGAGAGAGTGTGTGTGTGTGTGTGTGTGTGTGTTTGGGCAAAATCTCCCTGTGGAGATGGATAATCCTGCTCTCAGAAGTGTTAGGTTTTTTCAAGGAAACCTCAGTGCCAGGGGTGGAACACCTCCCCGTGAGTGATTGGTCAGGGAGACTCATGAGCCCCTAAAACAATATAAGCTCTTGGAACTTAGGTGTTAAGACCCTATTGAGGAAGACCCCTTATGTGTCAGTTGAAGGACAATGAAAAATTATTGGAACTGAGTTTAAAGCCTTCTTTGTGGCTAGCTGTCACAGTGCTGGAAAGTGCTATGCAGGCTGCGGGGGGAGAAAAGTCACCAACGATGGGTCTACCCTGTATGCCAGGCAGGCAGGATGTACCTCCAGGGGCAATAGTGGCATGACTGTTACAGGGGTTACCAGTTTCTCTCTTGATTGTATTTGAAGTCCACTCCACAGGAGGGAACGCACACCCAGTATTGAAAATCTAGTCTGACGCCTAGGTCTGGAGAGGTGTGCATCCTGGAGGGGAGCTGTTAGTGCACCCATCTCTATCTGTCTTCCTCTCCCTCTCCCTCTGTCTCTCTCCAAAAAAAAAATTTCAAAAAAAAGATATCAAAATAAGAAAAGGAACTAGTTGGAAGGAAAAAAGGGTTCAGAGGAATGAGGTAGGGGAGGGAATAATAATCAAACTCCATTATGTACATGTATGAACATTCTCAATAAAAACGTTACAAATAAAAGAAGGCCTAGGTGCACTGTTATATTCTAGTTGCTAGGACCAAACACGCAACCAGACACGGTTCATAGGAAGGGAAGGTTTATTTCAACTTACATTCTCGAGGGGAGGCTTTATCATGGTGAGGATATCGCCAGCGCTGACAGCTGGGCATCACAGTTCCACGGCAGCAGGAAGGAAGTACTCAGAGTGAGCTAGCTCTCAACACCCAGTAGGGCTGGACCAGTAATCCTCAAAGCTTGCCCCAGCTACACACCTCCTCCAGCAAGGCTCTACCTCCAAAAGCCCTTCAACTGCCACCAGCTGGGAACCAAACATTCAAAACTCATGAGCCTATGGGGGTCATCTCATTCAAACCTCCACACTCAGGATTCCCTCTCTACCCAAGGGCTCAAGGAGAAGGGAGGAAAGACTGTCATTTCCAGGGGCTAAGGAGATGCTCAGAAGGTAACACACTTGCCTCACAAGCATGAAGGCCTGAGTTTGGAACCCCAGAACCCACATAAAATCCAGGCATGGTGATGTATGTCTATAAGCCCTACTGGGAAAACCTTTGTGCTCACTGGCTATTTAGTCTAGCAGAATCTGTGAGCTCTAGACCACTGACCTGACTCCTAGCACTGCCCAGTCACCCTGGGACACTCTTCATGAATAACCCAGAGGAAAGGCCAGGTGAAGCCTTGCAGAATTTTCCTGCACTGACCATCCACCCCAGATCCCTTTTATATTCAATACATGTCACAAGAGCTATGCTGTGCACAGCTTCTGCTCTGCGGAGTTGAGTGGTGGAATATGAAGTGTGATCTTAATGAAAATGCAATACTGTCAAGGGCTTGGCAGCAGTCAGTCATGTAGTGGTCATATATTTGCACACACTGAAAATGCCCGCATGCAGCTGGGGATCAGGAAGGCCCAGTCAGGAAATCTGCTCTTGCTGACTCTTGCTCTCAAAGTGGTGAAAATAAATCACCGTTGAGTGCTCGGCCCTCTATGGGACAACTATATCACACCCTCCAAGGCTTAGATTATCACAGGAGAAGGATGGACAGACCGTAAGAGCTGGAGGACGGAGAAGAATGCTGTGGAACTCTGTCATCTGGACGTGACATGAATGTGGCTTTCATGAACTTACAAAAGCTGTGGTTACCTGAATGAGATAGGGCCTGTCACCATTTCATCATGGAGAGGAGAGGGACACATGAGACCCCCACCTCTCCCTGAGGAGCTAGTGGAAAGTAATGGTTGCTAAGAGAGGAGAAGTTATTCTCTTCCATGATGTAGCTCCTGGTCACTGGTGATAAGAAGAGAGGGGTCAGCAAGAACGAAAGGGTGACAGGGTGCCGGGGGAAGGTAACAGGGGTGTATCAAAATGTAATATATACATGGATTAAATTGTCAAAGAGCAAATGCAGAATGTTAAAAGAAATGTGCCCTTGTGGGGCTGGAGGCATGGCTTAGCGGTTAAGGCATTTGCCTGCAAAGCCAAAGGACCCAGGTTTGATTCCCCAGGACCCATGTTAGCCAGATGCACAAAGGGGCACACACGTCTGGATGTCTGGAGTTTGCAGTGGCTGGAGGCTCTAGTGTGCCCATTCTCTCTCTCTCTCTCTCAAATAAATAAATAAATAGATAAATAAATAGATAAATAAATATTTTAAAAAAGAAAGAAAGAAATATACCCTTGCTTACACCTGTAATTCCAACATTTGGGAGACTGAGTGAGCTAGGATTGCCAGTTCAAGACCAGCCTGGACTACATAGTGAGACCGTGTCTCAAAAGCAAAAACAAGGCTGGAGAGATGGCTCAGCAGTTAAGGCACTTGCCTGCAAAGTCTAACAACCTAGGTTCAATTCCTCGGTCCCCACAAAAAGCCAGATGCACAGAGTATCGTATGCATCTGGACTTCATTTGCAGTGGCAAGAGGCCCTGGTGTGCCCCTTCATTCTCTCTCTCTCTCTTCCTCCTTGCAAATAGATAAAAATATTTTGAAAAGCAAACACAGGGCTGGAGAGATGGCTCATCAGTTAAAGATGCTTGCTTGCAGCCCAGGTTCAACTCCTCAGTACCCACATAAAGCCAGATGTAAAGCAGTACATGCACCTGCAGTTAGTTCAAAGTGGCAAGAGGCCCTGGCATGCCCATTCTTATTCTCTTTCTAAAAAAAATAAATCTTTTTTAAAAAAAAAAAAAAAAAGGCTTGGGAGGGCTGAAGAGATGGCTTAGCCATTAAGGCACCTGCCTGCTAAGCCTAAGAACATCAGTTCCAATCTCCAGGTCCCACGTTTAGCCAGATGCAGTGGCACAAGGGCGCAATGCCACACTTGCCCACAAGGGAGCGCATGCATCTAGAGTTTGTTCACAGTGGCTGAGAGGCTGCTGGCACACCCATTCTCTGTCTGTCTTCCTCTCCTCTCTCTCTCTCTCTCTCTCTCTCTCTCTCTCTCTCTCTGTGTGTGTGTGTGTGTGTGTGTGTCTCAAAAAAAAAAAAAAAAAGGCTTGGCAGACAGCTCACTGGTTAAAGGCACTTGCTTGCAAAATCTGATGGCCCAAGTTCAATTTTGCAGTGCCTACAAAGGCCAGTTACACAAAGTGGCACATGCATCTGGAGATTGTTTGCAGGGGGCAAGAAGTCCTGGTACAACCCATCTTCTCTCTCTCTTTCTCTCTCTCTGTGTCTCTCTGTCTCTCTTTCTCTCTGTGTGTGACTCTCTCTCTCTTTCTCTCTTCCTCCTCCCCCTCCTTCCCTCCATCCCTCCCTTTATAAATCAGTAAAAATATTTTCTAAAATGCAAAACAACCATAAAGAGAGTGAGTGAGAAAGAGTGAGAAATAATGTCATGACAGCCATCCCTCCGTGTCTTAGGGGATGGTTCCATTGCCTCGTGCCCAGGACATTAAAGCAGACTGGTGCTCAGGCTCCTTAAACACATGGTATTTGCATAGCCAACCTCTACATGTCATCTTAGATCACTTATGGCTCCTAACACAAAGTAAAGGTATGTACATCGTTGCTCCAGTGTGTGCGGAACCCATGGATACCTTCTGCAAGTAGAAAGTCGATGCTGAAATGCGAAGCTTGCCTCCCAATCACTGTCTAAACTAACGGAGCTGCTCCTGCCCTGCTCAGGCTCAGGCTGGCTGCCCTGGGCACGATGCCTTCACTGGCTCTCACTGAAAGTTCCCAGGTCTTTCGTGCACATCAGTCGGGTTGTACTGCCGTCCAGCCCCAAGACTAAATGAAAGGTTTCCTAAATCCTACCTCCCTCAGCCAGTTCATGGAATGAAAAAATAAATAAATAAATAAATAAATAAATAAATAAATAAATAAATAAGGCATTATCTAAGATTCCAAAAGACTTCCCTCCCCTATCAGTAAGTTTCCTCAGCTGAGAGGCACAAGCCAAGCTACCCTGAATGTTACCTGCGTCGTACTGGTCCCAAACCTACCATTTGCCCATAAAGCCTAACCCAGAGATATTCTAAACGAAAATTATTAGAAAATCGCTTTCCATCATAATTACCTCAAATAACAAAGGCTAAACCTACTAACGCAATGGCTTAGAAAAGTGACTCGGTTCAGGCGATTATCCAGATAAAAGACATATTCAGCAAGCCGCTCACACAGAGTTATCCTTCCCTTCCGACGCTGGCTGTTCGGAGTACTACAGTAAATGCTTCCCAGTGTAGTTCTAAGAACTCAAGATGTTTGACTCAGAAAAGAGCAGTCTTCCTGAAGCCGTGTAACGTTGCAGATTATGCAGGACACGTCCTCTTTAAGAGCAAGACTGCGTGGAAATACACGCGCCGTGTCCCTGAGGTCAGCAAAACAGGAAGTGACAACTCAGATGGCGACAAGAGCAGACACACAGGAAGCCCAGGCCAAGCCCAGGACCCAAGAAAACCCCATCCAAGGAACGCCTCTGTGTTTTGTTTTGGTTTGGTTTGGTTTTTTGAAACAGGGTCTCACTCTGTAGCCCAGGCTAGCCTCAAATTCACTATGTAGCCCAGAGACGGACCTCAAACTCAAAGCAATATTCCTGTCTCAGCCTCCCCAGGGCTGGGATTACAGATGTGAACCACCATGCCCAGCTTTACTTTCTAAGTAAACAAGACCAAAACCTGCTGATACTTAGGGAGAAAGAAGAAGGTGGAAAGAGGGATCAGAAGCAGAGTCAGCGTGCTGCACCCACGTCAAACACGTCACGTCTCAACATCAGCCAAAGCCAGGCTGTGGCTCTTGGGTTCTGCAAAAATAAAATCTCACAAATGTGACTCTTCTATTTTTAATTTTTTTTTTTATTTATTCGAGACAAGGACAGGGAAAGAGAGAGAGGGAGAGGGAGAATGGGTGCTCCAGGGCCTCTAGCCACTGCAAATGAACTCCAGATGTGTTCGCCACCTTGAGCATCACGTGAGACCTAGAGAACCAAACCAGGGTCCTTAAGCTTCACAGGCATGTGCTTAACCACTAAGCTATCTCTCCAGCCCTTTTTTTCTTTTTAATTTTTTTTTATTTATTTAGTAGAGACAGAGAGAGTCAAATGTGACTCTTCTAAACTGTCAAGGGCCCAATCTTTGCACAAAACAAACTGAACTCCCAAGAGATTCAATAGTAATTTGCTTTGTCTGAGATTTTAATATCCTACAGAAATACATTTTTTATTAAGTCAGTAAATTACAATGGGGAGAGAAATTTAATTTCAAAAGCAAACTCAAGCACTTTGTTTACTGGATAGTCACCCCTAAGTACATGGTCTCAAAAACATGACCATCTTCATCCAGCATCAAATTAAGGGTTTTAAAACAATAAAAATGGGTGAATCAGCTTCACAAGCAGTGGGGGGATGGAAACATGTCAGAAATGCAGAGATATCTTTTATTATGGAAAAATATTTACTTAGTAAGAGGTCAGTGGTGTGGTGAATTACTGCTAAGACACATTTGTTTATGTGGTCCTTGTTAGAAGGGGCTCAATAGCTTAGTCAAGTTTTTTTTTTTAGTCAAGTTTTAATTATTTGTTTGTTTGTTTGTTTGTTTGAGAGAGAGAATGGGCATGCCAGCACCTCTAGCCACATTGTCTGCAAACAATGTGCAACCTTGTGCATCTGGCTTATGTGGGTACTGGAGAATTGACCCTGGGTCCCTGGGCTTCACAGGCAAGTGCCTTAACTACAAAGCCATCTCTCCAGCCCTTAACCAAGTTTATAGTCACATTTATAATCACAATATTTTAACATCTACCTATCTGTCAGCTATACAACTATAAAGGTATAGACTGCAGGTACATTCGACAGAAAGCCTTAGACTATCATTGACTAACACACAAAAGGGGCTAGAGAGATGGTTCATTTCATAAAGTGCTTGCCAGAGAAGCACGGAGGCCTGAGTTCAATCCCCAGCACCCCAGAAGAAGCTGGGCATGGCAGGGTTTGTTCACTAGCTAACCTCTCAGAAAACTAGGTGGAGATCAATCGAGGAGGACACCCTACATCAACCTCTGGTGTACACACGCACACACCCACGTACCCACACACACACACACACACACACACACACACAAAAGATGTACACGCATACATACCACACACAAAAACAACATGAAAAAAATCCATTCCAAAGTAAAAAAAAATAAGAGGGGGCCACCCTGAGATTACATAGTGAATTCCAGTTCAGCCTGGGCTAGAGTGAGACCCTCATAAAACCAGGAAAAAAAAAGTTGCTGGGTGTGGTAGCATATGCCTTTAATCCCAGCACTACGGAGGCAGAAGTAGGAGGATCACCATGAGTTCGAGGCCACCCTGAGATTACATAGTGAATTCCAGTTCAGCCTGAGCTAGAGTGAGACCCTCATAAAACCAGGGGAAAAAAAGGTGCTGGGTGTGGTAGCATATGCCTTTAATCCCAGCACTGCGGAGGCAGAAGTAGGAGGATCACCATGAGTTCGAGGCCACTCTGAGACTATATTGTGCATTCCAGGTCAACCTGAGTAAGACTCTACCTCAAAAAACAAAACAAAACAAACAAAAAAACATTGAAGGTATTAACTACTACTAGAAAACATTTTTTCTAAAGCTAGATCTGCATTTCTCTCCTGTGTTACTCAAAGATCTGTGTAGTGGAGACAGCATTACCTCGAATAGGTGGAAGGACTCTCAGAGCAACTGAGCTGGCCAAACTAGCTGCCAGCAGTGCTGGGCACCAGTTTGATTTCTTCTCCAGAAGAAAGAGTTGGAAGCCAGGCGTGATGGTATGTATCTTTGATCCCAGCACTCAGGAGGCAGAGATAAGAGGATCACCGTGAGTTTGAGGCCAGCCTGAGACTACATAGTGAATTTTAGATCCCAGCACTCTGGAGGCAGAGGTAGGAGGATCGCCATGAGTTTGAGGCCACCCTGAGACTATATAGTTAATTCCAGGTTAGCCTGGATCACAGTGAGACCCTACTTCGAAAAGCCAAAAAGAAAAGAAAAAGAAAAAGAAACATAGTGAATTTTAGGACAGCCTGGCCTAGAAAGAAACCCTACCTCAAAAAAACAAGAAAGACGGCCAGGCATGGTGGCGCGCGTCTTCAATCCCAGCATTTGGGAGGCAGAAGTAGGTGGATCGCCATGAGTTAGAGGCATTCCAGGTCAGCCTGGACTAGAGTGAGACCCTACCTTGGGGAAAAAAAAAAAAAAAAAAGAAAGAAGGAAGGGGAGAGGGAGGGAGAGAGGGAAGGAGGGAGGGAGGGAGGAAGGAAGGAAGGAAGGAAGGAAGGAAGGAAGGAAGGAAGGAAAGAAGGAGAAAGAAAGGGGCTAGAAAATGGCTTAGCAGTTAAGGTGTTTGCCCATGAAGCCTAAGGACCCAAGTTCAATTGCCCAGTACCCACATAAGCCAGATGAAGAGGTGGTGCATGTATCTGGAGTTTGTTTGCAATGGCTACGGGCCCTGGCGCACCCATTCATTCTCTCTCTCTCTCTCTCTCTGTGTGTGTGTGTCTCTGTTTCTCTCTCTCCCCTTTCTCTCATAAACAAATAAAATATTTTAAAAATTTTAAATTTTTTCTTGGTTTTTCAAGATAGGGTCTCATTCTAGCCCAGGCTGACCTGGAATTCACTATGTTCGAGGGTGGCCTCGAACTCATGGCAATCCTCCTACCTCTGCCTCCCGAGCTGTCACACTTTTGCTTGTAACCATTTCTCATGTCGTAGGGTGTCGGCCTCAACCCTTTGTGATGAACAAGGCAGTGATGGCCCTTGTTTCCACCCTGACAGGGAGACTCGGGGAACGCAGGCACTGCTGTGACAATGAGAGGGAGCGGTGGGGAAGGTTGACGGGAGGAGGCATCTTAAATGAAGATAGTACAGAGAACAGTCACTGAGTCCAGGCTGGATGGAGTCTAAGTCCTGGGTGCTCTAGCTAGGTGGGAAAGAATAAAGCCGAACTTCATCTGACAGGAGAATGGCAAGAACTTAAGGCCTGCTCTTGCCTTAAAAAATATCAGTCCAACCTACTTTTCTGGACAATGGAACACTCAGAAGCCATAGATTGTTACTAGAAAATTTTCAGTGCCAGGGATGGGATGCCTTCCAGTGAGTTGTTGGCTAGGGAGGTCACAGATACCCCTAAAACATTATAGACCATTGCTGGGCCCCTGGTTTCCCACCAGGAATAGATGGGAAGACCCTATTGCTGAAGACTCCACATACTTGTCAAGGTCACTGAGAAATCCTGCTGGAGCTGAGCTGAAAGCCTCCTCCATGAGGACCAGCTGACAGAAAGCTGGAAAAAGCTACACTGCATGCAGGTCAATGGGAGAGAGAAAACACCAGTGAAGGTATTCAACAGTGAACACTGCAAGCTTTAAACTTGGCCAGCCAGGCCAAATGAGCCAACGGGTACAATAGTGGCATGTCTGTTATGGGGAAACCAACTGCTCTCTAATTGGACTGGAGGCCCGTTCCATGGGAGGGAACACATCCCTGATACTGAAAATGTATGACGGAGTAGTCATGAGCCCTAAGAGTATAATGTCTGCTGGAGTCTTGCTAAATGTATATACTATGCTCACCAAACTGCCCAGTAAGCAGTTCTCTTAATGTCCACACCCATATATTAATGCTACTCTCACTTTTGGTTTGAGAAGCTTCTCTTTTCAGATGGTGTCAACCTTGGGATGACTCAGAAGGCACCATGGTGCTGAGAAGAAGTGACAGAAGAGTGCTCAGCACTGAAACATCTCAAACCTACCTTCCAAGGCTCAGGGTCCATTGTGGAAGAGGAGGCGGAAAGAATGTAAGAGCCAAAGGAATGCTCCTTCAGACACAAAATGGCCTGGATATCCATGACCTCACAGTGCCTGACACTACCTACATAAGACCATCATAATAGGAGGAAAAGATCATGACATCAAACTGAAAAGAGAGACTGATTGAGAGGGAGAGGGGATATGATGGAGAGTGAAGTTGTAAAGGGGAAAGTGGGGGGAGGGAGGGAAATAACATGGGATATTGTCTACAATTAAAGAAGTTGTCAATAAAAAATAATAAAATAAAATAAAATAAAGGTATAAAAATTAAAAAAAAATGGTCTCATTTTTTAAAAAAGTATCAGTCCAGGGCTGGAGAGATGGCTTAGCGGTTAAGGCGCCTGCCTCCTAAGCCTAAGAACGCTGGTCCACTCTATGGGAGGGAATATGTGCCTGGTACTGAAAACCCAATCAAAAGCCTATAGTGGGGGAGGTCATGAGTCTTAGCAGTGTAACACCTGCTCTTTTCTGGCTAAATGCATATATTATGCTCACTAAACTGCCCTGTAAGCACTTTATTTTAATGCTACTCTCACTTTTGGTTAGAGAAGCTTCTCTTTTCAAATGGCGGTGACCACTGGGATGACCCAAAAGGCACCATAGTGCTGAGAAGATGTGATGGAGGAGTGTTTAGCACTGAAACACCTCTATCACATCTTCCAAGGCTCAGGGTCCATTGCGGAAGAGGTGGTGGAAAAAAAATGTAAGAGCCAAAGGAAGGGTAGGACTCCTTACAATGCAATGGCCCAGACACAAATTGGCGCCAATATCCATGACCTTGCAGTGCCTGGAACTACCTTCACAAGACCCTCATAATTGGAGGAAAAGACAATGACATCAAACTAAAACAGAGACTAATGGGGAGAAGGAGGGATATGATGGAGAATGGATTTGTGAAGGGGAAAATGAGGGAGGGGAGGGAAATATCATGGTTTATTGTCTGTAATTATGGAAGCTGTCAATAAAACAAAACAAAAAAAAAAAAGCATCAGTCAGCATTTAAAAATGTCAGACTGAGCAGAAACACCAGCGTCCCCAGCCTCATACGACAAGTGCAAAGTGAGAAAGAACAAACCTCAACAAGAAAGAGAATGCAGCCAGTAGCAGAAAGGGGCTCCAGCCACCTCCGTATTGTTGGGCCCTAAGAGGCCCCGGTGTGAGGCCTAGTGGAAATTTCTAAGCCCAGCTAGAGTTTAGCGACCTGCCCTTGGCCTACTCCCGCTTGTGAGGCCTAGTGGAGCCTGACTAGAGTTTTGCGACCTGTCCTTGGAGTGACTCAGCACCTGAGCCGAAACTGCCTCCGCCCAGCTACTGCTGACGTGGTGAAATACTATTGGCCCTTACACCTTTATCTCATCCTTTTTCCCACCCTCTTTCTCAAAATATATAAACACCTTCCCATGACAATAAACAGAGAGTTTTCCGCCCTAGATGGACTCCCGGCTCAATGTGGTTTTCTTTTCCCCAGTGGCCTGGGAAGGTTTTTGAGCTGCGACACCGCCTTCCCGCTCAGCCTCGAGAGAAGCGGCTGGCCCAACTCTCTCTCTCTTCCGCTCTACCTGCCGGTGGTGGAGGAAAAGAACCGGCACTGTATAAATGAAAGGAAGATGGGGGGTGAGGAGGGCCAAGGAAGCCACAGTTTTAAAATTCCAGGAACCTCCAGCCAGGGTTGATGGGCCCAGAATGTCCCAGGAGAGATGTGGGATTTTTGGTAGCATTTCCTAAGGCAGGAACAGGACATGGGCAAGATGGGAAATTACCTGGAAGTCAACAGAGAGAAAGTCCACTCACCCTAAACATTCATTCCCCAAGCACACAAGCCTGGCAGACAAGCACTTATCTCACAAATGAAGAAATGGACGACTCTCCACCGCCAAGTCCGTCGGAACTGCATGGAAGGCTCCCCAGAGCACAGGTAATGGACCCCAGCCTCAGAGTCCCTGACTCACTAGACATGCTGTGAGGAGAGAATTTGCATCTGCTACAAGTGTCTTAAGATTCTATCAGTAGCCGGGCATGGTGGCGCAAGCCTTTAATCCCAGCACTCGGGAGGCAGAGGTAAGAGGGTCGCCAAGAGTTCAAGGCCACCCTGAGACTACACAGTGAATTCCAGGTCAGCCTGGGCTAGAGTGAAAGTCTGGGGCTGGAGATGGCTCAGTGGTTAAAGGTGTTTTCTTGCAAAGCCTGTTGGCCTGGGTTCAATTCCCCATGTAAAGCCAGATACACAATGTGATGCACGCATCTGGAATTCATTTGAAGTGCCAGGTGGCCTGGTGCACCCATTCTCATTCTCTCTCTCCTTCTCTCCCTTGCTTGCAAGTAAATCAATAAAATAGTTTTTAAAAAATAAACTTCAGGGATGGAGGAATGGCTTAGCAGTTAAGGCGTTGGCAATTTGTATGAGAGGCTTGCTGTTATGGCCATGTCCTGAAAGCAAAGGATCCAGGTTCGATTCCCCAGGACCCACATAAGCCAGATACACAAGGTGGTGCATGCATCTGGAGTTTGTTTGCAGTGGCTAGAGGCCTTGGTACACCCATTCTCTCTCTCTTCCTCTCTCTCTCTCTCTCACTCTGTTAAATAAATAAATAAATAAATAAAACTTTAAAAAATAATAAACTTCAGATTCTACCCTTGTAAAATTGGAACCATAAGAATTCCCACAGAACAGAGTTACAGCAAAATGTAGAGGAGACATATAAAACCATTGGCCACAGCTGATAAAGGCTATTCTCCATACTCTGAGCTACAATTAATTATTATAGCTCATGATTACAACTCCTGTTGATTAGTGTGCTGGTTTGATTCAGGTGTCCCACATAAACTTAGGTGTTCTGAATGCTAGTCTCCCCAGCTGATGGCAATTGGAAACTAAAGCCTCCTGGAGGCATGTATTGTTGGGGGCAGGCTTATGGGTATTATAGCCAGCTCCCCATTGCCAGCATTTGGCACACTCTCCTGTTCCTATTGTCCACCTGGTGTTGGCAAGGGGGTGATGTCCACCTCTGCTCATGCCATCGTTTTCTCCTGCCATCATGGAGCTTCCCCTCGAGTCTGTAAGCCAAAGTAAACCTTTTTTCCCACAAGCTGCTCTTGGTCAGGTGATTTCTACCAGCAATGAGAACGTGACTGCAACAGTCATAGTTGGTATTGGGGAGTGGGATTGCTGCTAGATGCATGACTGTGTGGGTTTGGCCTTTTGGAGCTGATTTTCAAGACAAATGTGGAAGGATTTGAAATCTTGGCCTAAAAGACACCTTGCAGTGCTGTAAGTACAGCTTGATGGACTATTCTGCTCAGAGCTGAAAGAAGTAAGAACTATGCAGTAAGAATGCAGTAAGAACTATGGACTGTGAAGTTTGCTTATGAGGGTGAGAAAGAGCTTTGCTTGGACTGAGCAAAAAGCAGTTTGGGTGAGAGGCTTGCTGTTATGGCCGTGTCCTGAGAAGTTGTACAGAGTTACATTTCGTAGAAATGGACTGGCGTGATTAAAGGGATATGGCACAGAAAGAAATCTTTAGGCCAAAACTTCTGCCAGTCAGCTGCAATTGAGACATTACAACCTTTGAGATTGGGTCTGCTGACCTGCACTGGGGCAGCAGGAAGAATGTAGACTCTTTTGAAGGGGCCTCAGTATTAAAGGGTGTCTTGTTCTCCAAAGTCTGCTTTATTCCCCCCTGGATTAACAAATTGGCACCCCACCTGGTATTATGGAGTATAAGAAATGCAGGAAAGAGAGGATCATTGAGTTTGCAACATGGTCTTGTGTTTTGGAAATGGCCATGGGCAGTGTGAGGCAGATTTGGTGGATGTCTGCATGGAGACCTGATGCAGCCATGAGGATGAACCATGAGTTGCAGTGGAGACCCAGTGGAGATGCTGGGACCACAACATAGTTGCCAAGGAGAGCTGCCAGCCCCAGATGAAGTTTTGCAGGACTGTGAGTAGCCTAGCTGGAGGGGCGGAATTGGAACTCCAGAGACTTGTTGCTGGGTAGAATTGTCGCTCTTGGAGATTTGTCTTTGATTAGAGTTGTTGGACTTGGAGCTACAGAGTTTGATACTTGCCCTGGTTGTTGTTGTTGTTTTTATTTTTATTTTTTTCATTTTTATTTATTTATTTGCAAGCACAGAGAGAGAATGGGCACGCCAGGGCCTCTAGCCACTGCAAACGAAGTCCAGATGCATGTGCCCCTTGTGCATCTGACATACGTGGGTCCTGGATAATAGAACCGGGATCCTTTAGCTTTGCAGTGAAACGCCTTAACTGCTAAGCCATTTCGCCAGCCCCTTTTTAAATTTTTTTTAATTTTTATTTATTTATTTATTTATTTGAGAGAGAGAGAGAGAGAGATACAGAAATAGTCAGGGGAGAGAGAGGGAATGGGCCACTACAAATGAACTCCAGATGTGTGTGCACCTGGCTTATATGGACCCTGGGGAATCGACCCTGGGACCTTTGGCTTTGCAGGCAAGCCCCTTAACTGCTAAGCCATCTCTCCAGCCCTGCCCCGGTTGTTTTAAATCTTGTATTGGTTGAATATTTCTTTGCTATGCCCAATGCCATCTTTTTAAAATATTTATTTATTTTTTTTATTTATTTAAGAGAAAGAAAGAGGCAGAGAGAGAGAGAGAGAGAGAGAGAATGGGCATGCCAGGGCCTCCAACCACTGCAAATGAACTCCAGATGCATGTGCTCGCTTGTGCATCTGGCTTATGTGGGTTCTGGAGAGTCAAACCAGGATCCTTTGGCTTTGCAGGCAAATGCCTTAACTGCTAAGCCATCTCTCCAGTGCCATCTTTTACAGTGTGAATGTGTATTCTGTGCCATTATGGGTCTTTTTGGTTTACTTTTGGTATTATGACTCAGTTAAAGGACTGTGGGCTATGAGGATGTCTGAACATCATAGGGAGTGATGAAAACTATGGGGACTTTTAAACTTGGATGAAGGCATTGCATTTTACTGGATGGTTATCAGTTTATGGGGGCCAGGGACAGAATGTGGTGGTTTGATTCAGGCGTCCTCCATAAACTTAGGTGTTCTGAATGCTAGGTCCCCAGCTGATGGCAATTGGAAATTAATGCCTCCTGGAAGCAGTGTATTGTTGGGGGTGGGCTCATGGGTGTTATAGCCAGCTTCCCCTTGCCAGTGTCTGACACACTCTCCTGTTACCTGTTGTCCACCTGAGGTTGGCAAGGGGGTAATGTCCACCCTCTGCTCATGTTGTCATTTTCCCTGCCATCGTGGAGCTTCCCCTCTAGTCTATAAGCCCAAATAAACCCTTTTCCCCCTCAAGCTGCTCTTGATCACGTGATTTCTGCCAACAATGCAAACCTGACTGCAACAGCTAGTCTCTAACGTCTTGGACAAACTCCACACTTGTGCTATTTCTTCACCTCTGAGATTACAAACTAAGAAAAGATAGAACATGAAAGTACTTCATCAAACCAGGTGGCAGTGCCAGGACAGCACACATGGTCCTCACTGGGCAGAGCACACGCAGTACCTGAATACACATCTCCATAAAGTTCACCCTGGTACCAGGACAATGTGCACAGCCTTCTCCAGGCAGTGTACACCCAATACTTGAATACACATCTTGACACAGTTCATCCTCTGGCCAAAAGGCTGAGAAACTATTTTGTCCAGGGAAAGAGTAAGTAGCCATCTGGTCCAGTCCCATCAAGGACATTAACCTACTCAAACAGGTACCTTGAAGACTGTTCAATACAGGAGAGACAGGTGTGGCAGAGGGAGTAGTGTGCTGGTTACCCTACCCTCGGTGAGGAAGAGACCTGCTTTATAGAATCTGCCAAGTTCTGTGATGTAAACTTCCAACCATGGCAGCTTTTCATATACCAAGGGGAAGTCCCTGAAGAGAGGCAGGTACGCAGAGAGGTGGCTTAACACTCCTTTCCTAACAATGCACTTGGCACCCAGGACCCCCACCTGCATGGAGCTGCATGCATGCCCCTCTTCAAACAGTGTGATAAGTAAGCACCTGTTAATGTCCCTTTTGTGTTGGTTTCCATCTCCACATGACCCAGACCACACCCAGAAATGGAAATGGGAGACAGGAGGCCAGACTAACCTGAATTAGTTTTAGGTGTTTGTCAGTTAGGCAAACTCAGTCCTCTGAGCGAACTTTTTAAGGAGAATTCCCTATTTACCACCTTATGACTATGTATGATCGGGTGTGCATATAATTAAATCAAATGCATCATGGGAAAAGACATGCATAGTGAACAAAGGCTTATATAACCCAAGTAGCCAAACCAAAACCACCCAAACCAGGCCCCCTAGCAACCAGCTCTCCCTTTTCCTAGCACCTTAAAAAGAAACCCCAAGAAACAATCCAATGCACTTGGGCAATCTAGCTCAAGTAGCCCACTGCTGCACTGAAGTACCGCACTGTCTCTTTAAAGAAAGCTCCTTGCTGTTTTGTGGTCTGTGTGCCTTCTTCATCTCCTTGAATAAGAAGCCAGAACCTGGAAATGTCGAGGCAACAGAAGCAGGAGCAGGAAAGAGATGTGTGCAGCTCCGTCCTGGGAGGCTGGGAGGCAGCACCAACCAGGACAGCCTGCTTCAGGATCCACTGAGGGGAGCACGGACCACCCGGCCTCCTAACCCCACGCAGACCCAGGGAAAGCGGGCTGGAGTTGTGATCATTAACCATGTGCCCTTGAGGGAGGGGGCTAGGTGAGTCAGTGTCTCTGCCTTCCCATCTCCCATAGCATGCTCCCAGTCATGAAGCCAGCCAGCAACAGAGCCCACAGCTGAGAGCTACACTGGCCTGTCCCAGGACACAGAGCAGATTGGAAACAAAAGCCACTGGCCTTAGCAATTCAAAGGAAACATTAGGCAAATCAAAGGCCCACTAGAGGGCTGGAGGGATGGCTTAGCGGCTAAGGTGCATTTGCCTGCAAAGCCAAAGGACTCTAGTTCAATTCCCCAGGACCCACATAAGCCAGATGCACAGGATGGCACATGCATCTGGAGTTTGTTTGCAGTGGCTGAAGGCCCTGGTGCTCCCATTATCAATCTCTCTCTCTATCTCTCAAATAAATAAAACTTTTTTTAAAATGGGGTTTTTTTAAAGGCCCAGTAGGAACTCCAAGAACTTCAGGATGGCCACCTACACCCCTAGTCAATTCAGTCATAAAAATAAAAACATAATTGACCAAAATACAGTCTTATCACTCCATTTTCCTTGCTATGTGTGAGGTTCTAGCCTAGGACACATTTTCCAAATTCACTCAATACAAGCTCAAGTTATATACATCAGTGAAGTTTGCCAGTGTCAGACCACCCTTCCATCCCTGACTCCGGCACTCTGAGCTCTGGTGGAAAATGTCTATATCACCACTTTGTGAGAAGAAACAGAGGCTGTTTCTCATCTTACAGAAGCACCCGAGCCGGACATGGCGGAGCAACTTGCAGTCCAGCACTTGGGAGGCTGAGGCAGGAAGACTCTGAATTCAAAAACATGCTAACCCATGAAGCAATCACGCACAGGGTGAGCTTAGCAACCCAGAACTCATCTTGGCTTAAGCAAAATACATACCTCTTTTCTTTCTTTTTTTTCTTTCTTTCTTTCTTTTTTTTTCTTTCTTTCTTTTTTAAGCAAGCTCAACAGACTGGCCTGTTTTTGGTTTTGGGGTTTTTTTTTTTTTTGCAAAGGAGAGAGCAAGAGAGAGAATTGGCACACCAAGGCCTTTGCCACTGTAATGGTACTCCAGACATGTGCACCACCTTCTGTGCATGTGTGACCTTGCTCGCTTATGTCACCTTTTGTGCGTCTAGCTTACTTGGGACCTGGAGAGTTGAACATGGCTTTGCAAGTAAACGCCTTAACCGCTAAGTCCTCTCTCCAGCCACATGCCTTTCTTAACAATGCATCTAGAACCCTGGAACCCATCTGTGCTGAGTTACACCCACTTCAGCAAGTAAGTCCTCTCTCCAGCCACACGCCTTTCTTAACAATGCATCTAGAACCCTGGAACCCATCTGTGCTGAGTTACACCCACTTCAGCAAGTAAGTCCTCTCTCCAGCCACACGCCTTTCTTAACAATGCATCTAGAACCCTGGAACCCAGCTGCGCTGAGTTATACCCACTTCAGCAAGTAAGTCCTCTCTCAGCCACCCGCCTTTCTTAACAATGCATCTAGAACCCTGGAACCCAGCGGCGCTGAGTTATACCCACTTCAGCAAGTAAGTCCTCTCTCAGCCACACGCCTTTCTTAACAATGCATCTAGAACCCTGGAACCCAGCTGCGCTGAGTTATACCCACTTCAGCAAGTAAGTCCTCTCTCAGCCACCCGCCTTTCTTAACAATGCATCTAGAACCCTGGAACCCAGCTTATACCGCTGAGTTATACCCACTTCAGCAAGTAAGTCCTCTCTCAGCCACACGCCTTTCTTAACAATGCATCTAGAACCCTGGAACCCAGCTGCGCTGAGTTATACCCACTTCAGCAAGTAAGTCCTCTCTCAGCCACACGCCTTTCTTAACAATGCATCTAGAACCCTGGAACCCAGCGGCGCTGAGTTACACCCACTTCAGCAAGTAAGTCCTCTCTCAGCCACACGCCTTTCTTAACAATGCATCTAGAACCCTGGAACCCAGCTGCGCTGAGTTATACCCACTTCAGCAAGTAAGTCCTCTCTCAGCCACACGCCTTTCTTAACAATGCATCTAGAACCCTGGAACCCAGCTGCGCTGAGTTACACCCACTTCAGCAAGTAAGTCCTCTCTCCAGCCACATGCCTTTCTTAACAATGCATCTAGAACCCTGGAACCCAGCTGCGCTGAGTTATACCCACTACAAAAAGTAAGTCCTCTCTCAGCCACACGCCTTTCTTAACAATGCATCTAGAACCCTGGAACCCAGCAGCCCTGAGTTACACCCACTTCAGCAAGTAAGTCCTCTCTCCAGCCACATGCCTCTCTTAACAATGCATCTAGAACCCTGGAACCCAGCGGCCCTGAGTTACACCCACTTCAGCAAGTAAGTCCTCTCTCAGCCACATGCCTTTCTTAACAATGCATCTAGAACCCTGGAACCCAGCGGCACTGAGTTACGCCCACTTCAGCAAGTAAGTCCTCTCTCAGCCACCCGCCTTTCTTAACAATGCATCTAGAACCCTGGAACCCAGCGGCACTGAGTTACGCCCACTTCAGCAAGTAAGTCCTCTCTCAGCCACATGCCTCTCTTAACAATGCATCTAGAACCCTGGAACCCAGCTGCGCTGAGTTATACCCACTTCAGCAAGTAAGTCCTCTCTCAGCCACACGTCTTTCTTAACAATGCATCTAGAACCCTGGAACCCAGCTGCGCTGAGTTATACCCACTGCAGCAAGTAAGTCCTCTCTCAGCCACACGCCTTTCTTAACAATGCATCTAGAACCCTGGAACCCAGCTGCGCTGAGTTATACCCACTTCAGCAAGTAAGTCCTCTCTCCAGCCACATGCCTTTCTTAACAATGCATCTAGAACCCTGGAACCCAGCGGCCCTGAGTTATACCCACTTCAACAAGTAAGTCCTCTCTCCAGCCACACGCCTTTCTTAACAATGCATCTAGAACCCTGGAACCCATCTTTTCTGAGTTACACCCACTTCAACAAGTAAGTCCTCTCTCCAGCCACATGCCTTTCTTAACAATGCATCTAGAACCCTGGAACCCAGCGGCCCTGAGTTACATCCACTTCAGCAAGTAAGTTTCTTCTCCCTTCACTGCCCTGTTGTGGTAGGGTTCCATTCACACATGTCCCAGATCGTATCTGGGAACAGGAGGCAGGACACCCATTCGCCTTAACCAGGAAAGCAAACTGTGTCTCCAAGGAAACTTTAGGGGCGAATCCTCTCCGTGGCAGTTCAAAGAGATGTCTGCCACAGCTCCTGCGCTTTGAGTGCTTGGTCCCCAGCTGGTACCAATTTAGGAAGGTGGAAGGAGGCGCATTGCTGGAGGAGGTGCGCCACAGGAAGTGACTTCAAGGTTTATTAGTCCCACCCACTAGGCCACTCTTGCTGCTTCCTCCCAGCTGATATGTGACAATGTGAGCCAGCTTCCTGCTCGTGCCATGCTGTCCCCACATGATGAAACCTCCCCTCGAAACTGTAAGCCAGGCTGGAGAGATGGCTTAGTGGTGAAGGCACTCACCTGAAAAGCCAAAGGATCCAGGTTTGATTCTCAGGATGCACGTAAGCCAGATGCACAAGGTAGCACATGCATCTGGAGTTCGTTTGCATAGGCTGGAGGCTCTAGTGCGCCCAAAATATCTTTCTCTCTCTCTCTCTCCTTCTTTCTCTTTATCTCTCAAGTAAATAGATAATAAATAGTAAAATATTTTTTAAAAACTGTTAGCCAAAACAAGCCTTTCCTTCCATAAGCTGTTTCTGGTCCAGTGTTTTTCTCCACAATGAGAAGGTAACTGCTATTTACCATCCTATGCCTGTGCATAATTGGGTGTACGTCATTAAAATCAGATGCATCATGGGAAAGGACATGCAGAGTGAGCAAAGGCTTACGTAACCCAAGCAGAAAGACTCCCCATATCCTACCCCTATCAACCAACCATTCCTCCTCCTAAGCCCCATAAAGGGGAACCCCCAACAAGAACCAATGGCTTCAACCCTCCAGCTCAAGGAGCCTGTTGCTGCTGTGCACTGTGTCTTGCACTTTCCCTTTAAATGAAACTTGGGGGCTGGGCAGAGGGCTCAGTGGCTAGAGTTGCTTGCAAAGCCTAATGACTCAGGTACAATTCCCCAGGATCCACATAAAGCCAGATGCACAAAGTGGCGCATGGATCTAGAGTTCATTTGCAGCTGCAAATGACCCTGCAGCACACATGCACACACTCTCTCATCTCACAAATAAATAGATAAAATATTAAACATAAATAAGACTTCTTGCTGTTTTGCTTTTAGTATGCATTTTTCAGTTCTTGGGATGGGATACCAAGAACCTGGACAACTCCAACAACATCTAATTAGCAGAGCCCCATCCAGGAACAAACCAAAGCAGGAAGAGCCTCGGTCACTGCAGAGCCTTTACACAGGCACGAGAAGTGACAGCTTTAGGTTCTCTCTTCTGCTAATTACTTTAACAATGATCATCTGGCTGAGTTAATGTCAGACCATCAGGTTTATGTAACACAGGATTAATCAAAAGAGTTGCCACTTTAATTTACATAATTAATAATTTTAGTGAGAGTGAGCAAGCTGATGACTGGCATAACTATACTATCCAATCAGAAGTTTACGTGGTCCATCATTAACATAAGTGCATTGTTGTTACAGCCAAGACCATGGGAACCAAGGGAGACGCTGAAGCTGGCCAGCCTGAGCCACTGAGCAAGACCACACTTGTGTAGACAACAGTCAGAGCATCAAACACATCCCGGCGTCAGAGATGCACTGACAATTCACATCAGTGTGTGAGCAGCAGAGGCAGATCACAGAGGACCACTGGGCAGGGTCAGGCGAGAGGCATGAGGTTTGAGGTGTGTGTGTGGGGGGGGGGGGTTGAGGACAAAGAGTGTCAGTCCTCACCTTCCACCCTGTTTGAAGCAGGACCTCTCCATTCTGTGTTTGCCAGGCTAGTTGTACAGGAGCTTCCAGGAAATCCTCCTATCTCCAGCTCCCTCTCCGCCATGGATTCACTGGGATTACAGACACCCGAAATAGCATCTGGCTTTTAGGGGGTTCTGGGGTCTGAACTCAGGTCCTCACATTTGCATGCAAGCACTTTATCCACAGAACCATCTACCCAGCACTCCTTCTGCCACGTGGCGTTTTGAAAGAAAGCTTCAACTGCATCACAACAAAGTTCCCCACATTTGGACATCTTCAGTTTAGTGACTTCACACAATCTGGCCTTCCCACATCTAACCTCACAAAAAGCAGACACAGCTATAAAACGTAAATGTGTAGTAAGCATCAGTCTTTCTTTGGAGTGATTTATGATTTGTGTTGTCTTTATCATGGGTTCTTCAGGGAAACCCAACATTGCAGAAGTCTCCCTTAATTCTGAGTCTTGGGCACAGTACGTGCTCACAAGAATCCACCAACAAGGCCAGGCGTGATGGCACACGCCTTTAATACCAGCACTCGGGAGGCAGAGGAAGGAGGATCGCCAGGAGTTCGAGGCCACCCTGAGAATACAGAGTGAGTTCCAGGTCAGCCTGGGCTAGAGTGAGACCCTGCCTTGAAAAAAAAAAAAAAAAAAAAAAAAAAAAAAAACCAGGCTCAGAAAGCCAAACGTCACATGTTCTCTCTCATATGTGGATCCTAACTACCAATGTATAGACTTGTGTGTGAACTGGAACCAAAAATAGGTACCAGAAACCAGTAAGCTGGTAAAAGGCTATAAGGGAGGGAGGAGAGGGAAGGAATTAGGTGTATGGTATTGCACATATGTAAGTAGAAGAACTGATTACAGGGAGGGGAATGGCCTAAGTGAGGCCATGGGAAGAGAATGAGTAAAAGAAGGGCAGGGGGAGGGTCATTCAAAATTCAAGATAGTGTGAATAAGACTTATGTAAACCTACATTTTTGGATAATGGCACATCTAGAAGCTGTAGACTGTTACTAGAAAATTTTCAGTGCCTGGGATGGGATACCTTCCAGTGAGTTGTTGGCCAAGGAGGTCCCGGTAGCCTCCAAAACATTAAAGGCTTTTGCCAAAGCCCTTGGTTTCCCTTGAGAAACAGATAGTAAGACCCTATTGCTGAAGACATCTCTTGCCTGAGAGGCAAGGTCACTGAGAAAGCAAGCTGGTGCTGAGCAGAAAACCTTCTCCCTGTAGACCAGCCAACTGAAAGCTGGAAAAACCTGCACTGCATGCAGCCGTATGGGAGACAGAAGTCATCAGCAGTGAAAACAATGGACATTGAATATTCAAGTTTGGCCATACAGGCCCAATGACTGAACGGGTGCAATAGTGGCATGTCTACTCTTGGGGTAACCAACTGCTCCATAATTGGACTGAAGGCCCTCTCTACAGGAGGGAATACATGCTTGGTACTGAAAACCCTAAGCAAAAGTCTATGGCAGGAGAGGTCATGAGCCTTAGGGGTATAAAGCCTGCTCTTATCTGACTAAATGTATATATTATTCCCACCAAGGGGCCCTGGGGGCACTACACTTAATGTTCATGTTCACATATTAACGCTACTCTCACATCTGGTTAGAGAAGCTTCTCTTTTCAGATGGTGATGACCACTGGGATCACCCAAAAGGCAACATAATGCTGAGAAGAAGGGATGGAGGAGTGCCCAGCACTGAAACACCTCTGTCACACCCTCCAAGGCTCAGGGCCCATTGCAGAAGAGGGGACGGATAGAATGGAAGAGCCAAAGGAAGGGTATGACTTCTTACAATGCAACTGCCCAGACAGAAATTGACCTCGATATCCACGACCTTGCAGTGCCTAGCAATACCTTCACAAGACCTTCAAAATAGAAGAAAAAGATGATGACGTCAAATTAAAAGACTAATGGAGAGAGGAAGGGGATATGATGGAGATTGGAGTTCTAAAGTGGAATGGGGGGAGGGGAGGAGAGGGAAATATATGTTTTTGTATGTAAGTATAGAAGGTGTCAATAAAAAATTAATAATTAAAAAACAAACAAAAAAAAAAGAATCCACCAACATCACAGACATCTCCCTCAGTTCTGATGCACAGGCACAGTTCCCACACACAGGAAGTCCACCACACATAGGACATAAGCTGCCTTTGAGTTTTCCTTTGATTTTTTAATTTTTGTTTGTTTGTTTTTGAGGTAGGGTCTTTCTCTAGCCCAGGCTGACCTGAAATTCACTATGTAGTCTCAGAGTAGCATCGAACTCATGGCAATCCTACTACCTCTGCCTCCCAAGTGCTGGGATTAAAAGCGTGCACCACCGTCACTGGCATTTAATTTTTTTAATATTCTATTTTTATTTATTGATTTACTTGAGAGAGAAAGAGGCAGGGAAAGAGACAGAATGGATGCACCAGGGCTTTCATCTGCTGCAAACGAACTCCAGATGCATGGCCACATTTTGCATCTAGCTTACCTGGGTCCTGGGGAATCGAACCCGGGTCCTGTGGCTTTGTGGGCAGTGCCTTTACCACTAAGCCATCTCTCCAGCCCTCCTTTGATTTTTTTTATTCCTCCACTAAGTTTGAACACTTCGGCCATTGCTTTATTTCTTTCACTAAAAGAAAGATAAATTGTACTTCCCAATTCCTCCCCTCCCGGTCCTAATTACATCATCTCTGTCTCTAGAGGTCACTGCTTCTCAGGATAAGGAAACTAACCTCCAAACCACACCAGACCAGAAAGAGCCCCGACCCCCGCATGTGCCCTTCGCACGGAATCCTGGGGGACAAGCCTTTCGCGTCACTTGCGGCCACGTGTGAGGATGTTTAAATGGCAATAGACACTGGGGCTTCCCAGAGGACAAGAGCAGCTCTGTGTTCATTTCACTTCGGTCATGTGCTCACAGGACAACAACCCCAAATGACCCTGTTTCATTAGCTACTGGACTGTTTGGGCAATGTCACCACTGAAGAAAAAAAGGAGCCAAAAACAAATGCTGCCAAGGACGTGGAGTGGTGGCACCCTCAGACACTGATTGGGATCCGGGGAGGGGTGTAAACTGAGGCAGACCCTTTGGAAAACTGGGTGTGGGGTGGCTTCTGCCACAGTGAGCCATGTGCACCCTTGGTGCATCTTAGAGACATGTGTGTCCACGTGTCTCAACGATGCGTCCAAGAACGCTTGTGACAACAAGGGTAGTCCCAAACTGGACACAACCACATGTCCACCAGCATCAGAATGGACAAATGAGATGTGTGATGGGGTCACACCATGAAGTGTTAGGCAGAAGTGAAAGGGAATGGACAGGGAAGCCCACGCACACAGCACTTGAGAGCAGAGGAAGTGTGCCCCCATCCTGCTCAATAATGCAAAGCAAAAACAGCAATGTGAAGAGAACCAAGGACGTGATGGCCACACAGTCAGGAGGGTTTCCTGTGGAGCTCAGGAAGGGCTGAAGGGCTTTGGGACCTGTGCTGGTCTGCTTCTGTCTCTTTGCAGGTGATGGGGACGCTTGATTCACATGAAAGAAATGGAGAAAGTTGAGGCCAGCCTGAGACTACATAGTGAATTTCAGGTCAGCCTGGGCCAGAGTGAGTGAGACCCTACCTTGAAAAAAAAAAAAGAAGAAAGAAAGAAAAGAAAAGAAAAGAAATGGAGAAAGCTGTACAAAGTTGTTGTATGTGCTCTTCTATTTATAGCATTAGGCCACTGTAAAAGATTTAAAAATAAAGATAAGAATCAAAACAAGACAACCTATCAAACTGCTGCAATATATGGTTTACATCTGGAAATTTAAGTAGTGGCTAGGTCAGTTTTGTTCCATAAAACAGGCCTTGAACAAGAAGAAACTCTAAGAGGACAGGGGTTAAGCTGGGCATGGCAGCACACACCTGTAGCCCCAGCACTGGGGGACTGAGACCAGATGGCCATGAGTTCAAGGTCAGCCTGGGCTACATGGTGAGACCTTGTTGAGTGAGATCAAACAGTAGCAGCACAGAAAGGAGGAGGGCTAGGAAGGAAAGAAAGAAACGAGTTGATGATGATATTTGTTTAATAACTTCAATATTCCTTGTGAGAAACAAGTGCCCCGGGATGGCTAGACGGCCAGGGAGTAATGCGTGGTGAGGATTAAGCACGGGAAGAGAAGCTTTGCAGAATGTCTCTTCCGACCAAGATTCCAGGTTTCTCTCGCCTTCGCCTTCTCCCTGGCTATAGATGTGGCCACTGTGAGAGAAGAAAACAGAACCCGTGATGGCCCAACTGTCCTGTACAGACACAGCAAATACTCACCTTATGAAAAGGTTTCCTTTGAGTAGACAACTGAAATAGATTTTTGTTTGTTTTTTCAAGGTAGGGTCTCACTCTAGCCCAAGCTGACCTGGAATTGGTCATGTAGTTCCAGGCTGGCCTTGAACTCATGGTGATCCTCCTACCACTACCGTCTGAATGTGAGAATTAAAGGCATGAGTCACTATGCCCAGCTTTAAATCAGATTTTAAATGTTTATTTTCTTTTTTGAAAAAAAAAACATTTATTCATTCACTTATTTGAGAGAAAAAAGGAGAGAGACAGAGAGAGAGACTGGGCACACCAGGGACTCCTGCCACTACAAACAAACTCCAGACATGTGTCATTTTGTACATCTGGCTTTATGTGGATACCAGGGACTTGAACTCAGCTTTGCGCTTAAGCACCTTAACCGCTGAGCCATCTCTCCAGGCCAAATATTTCTTTTCAAGTCTTTAACAAAGAAAGGAGAAAACAACCAGGTAGCACAAGGTGGAGCTTAAAGAACCATGTGTAATGTGAGGTCCAGCTGGAAAGTAAAGATCAGAAAGAAGGACGCGAACAACGGGATTTTCCCACAATGCTTCTCACATGGTTATTAGAATGCAGGGATCTCATGAAAAGCCACGGCGTTCAGAAGCCTAATTGTTTCTCTGGAGCACAGACTTCAGGCTCTTGGTTCCCCAGCTAGCATCAGACGCTAGAATCAAGCTTTCAGCTCTCTCCAGAAAGACAGCTGAAGGTTACTTTCGCACTAACTATAAGAAGCAATCACTGGCAAGCTGGCAAACGAACCAGACTACATCCACTCCCCTTCCAGTGCCCATGCGTGTCACCCAGTTCTCTGTTTGATAAATATTGCCATGGCTCAAAACATCTGTGAAGAAACACGGCATTACCCACAGCATCCATCCTGTTTTCTAACTAATTATATCAACAACCTGAGCCATCTTAACACTACACAAAAACACAGCTGACTTAGCAAGCTGTAAATTATACATGTACATAAATCTGTACCGAAACGGGCTGTGTTTCCTGTGATGTGCATAGATTCTTCCTGGCACCTATGATTGTTTGATATAGGTTCCTGCATACTAAAACATATGTTCCTCCTAGAATGGGACCATCTAGAGTAATATTTTTGTAGATTTTGGCACCAAGGTCTGCCAGCCTTCCTAAGACAGAACTCTTCTTTGCTTCAATGAACATGCTGACAACGGGTGTTCACAGATTTAAGCAACTATCAAAAACTACTGTGGAAGAGCATATTCCTCCACTGAATACAAAGAGAAGCACACAGGCTTTGCCTATGGGAAGCAAAGCCAGTAGGACTTTAAATGGTCACTGATAGGATCATGAACAAAGGCACATCCAATGTGGAGCGCTGTATACTGCTGTGGACCACTGACAGCTCAGAGAACAGGTATTTTACTAGATCTTTCCTTCAAGCAATACTCAAACAGTGTCTAAATACTGCTGTGGATGACTGACAGCCCAGAGAACAGCTATTTTACTAGATCTTTCCTTCAAGTAGCATGCAAACAGTATCAAAGAAAGTTAAACTAGACTGTAGCACCAGCAAGACTGGTAAGCATCTTTAAAATATTCTTTTATAATATTTACTTGTGTGTGTGCATGTATGTATGTGTGCATGCATGTGTGCATGGATGGGCTCACCAGGGTCTCTTGGCCACTGAAAAATTAACTTCAGACACATGTTGCACCTTGTGCATCTGACTTTACATGGATGGCTGGGGAACTGAACCCAAGCACACAGGGTGAGAAATAAAGTGCCTTTAACTGCTGAGCCATCTCTCCAGCCCCTAAAATGTTTTTCAAATACACTGACAGGCCAAATCAGCACCTGTGGCCAATCAACATTGTGGAATAAGAGCAAGAACTTTGGACCAAGAGTCACCAAGAAGTCATTTTGCTGTGGAACTCTGATCTCGGGCAAAACATGGCCATTGCAATTTTGAAAGCAGCAATGATTATCTACATGAGACCCTCAAAGATCAGGCCTATCAATATTCCAGCACAGAAGGATTTGGGCGAGTCTAGACTCTCAAAGATCAGACATACCAATATTCCAGCACAGAAGGGTGTGGGCAAGTGTAGACCCTCAAAGATCAGACATACCAATATTCCAGCACAGAAGGGTGTGGGTGAGTGTAGACCCTCAAAGATCAGACATACCAATATTCCAGCACAGAAGGGTGTGGGAGAGTGTAGACCCTCAAAGATCAGACATATCAATATTCCAACACAGAAGGGTGTGGGTGAGTGTAGACCCTCAAAGATCAGACATACCAATATTCCAGCACAGAAGGGTGTAGACCCTCAAAGATCAGACATACCAATATTCCAGCACAGAAGGGTGTGGGCAGTGTAGACCCTCAAAGATCAGACATATCAATATTCCAGCACAGAAGGGTGTGGGTGAGTGTAGACCCTTAAAGATCAGACATATCAATATTCCAGCACAGAAGGGTGTGGGTGAGTGTAGACCCTCAAAGATCAGACATATCAATATTCCAACACAGAAGGGTGTGGGCGAGTGTAGACCCTTAAAGATCAGACATATCAATATTCCAGCACAGAAGGGTGTGGGTGAGTGTAGACCCTCAAAGATCAGACATATCAATATTCCAGCACAGAAGGGTGTGGGTGAGTGTAGACCCTCAAAGATCAGACATACCAATATTCCAGCACAGAAGGGTGTGGGTGAATGTAGACCCTTAAAGATCAGACATATCAATATTCCAGCACAGAAGGGTGTGGGTGAGTGTAGACCCTCAAAGATCAGACATACCAATATTCCAGCACAGAAGGGTGTGGGTGAGTGTAGACCCTCAAAGATCAGACATATCAATATTCCAGCACAGAAGGGTGTGGGTGAGTGTAGACCCTTAAAGATCAGACATATCAATATTCCAGCACAGAAGGGTGTGGGTGAGTGTAGACCCTCAAAGATCAGACATATCAATATTCTAGCACAGAAGGGTGTGGGTGAGTGTAGACCCTCAAAGATCAGACATACCAATATTCCAGCACAGAAGGGTGTGGGTGAGTGTAGACCCTTAAAGATCAGACATATCAATATTCCAGCACAGAAGGGTGTGGGTGAGTGTAGACCCTCAAAGATCAGACATATCAATATTCCAACACAGAAGGGTGTGGGCGAGTGTAGACCCTTAAAGATCAGGCCCATCAATATTCTAGCACAGAAGGGTGTGGGCGAGTGTAGACCCTCAAAGATCAGACATATCAATATTCCAGCAAAGAAGGGTGTGGGCAAGTGTAGACCCTCACTTGGACTCCAAGCCCCCATTCCATCGTGCTTCCCCCACCCCAGCTACATGTAATCTTGCCCGGGGTTTGTGTGGTCCTCGGGATGCTGAAGGTTGACTGGAGTGGGGACTCCAATGATACAGCTTTCCTGACTTGTCACCCATGCTGAGGTGGGCTTTTTGGTGATATAAGTGTTTTAGGATCACCCTGTTTATGGGTTGTTCCTGTGAGGAAATCACAGGAAGTTGAACTTGAGTAATAATTTCTTTGGTCTGTCATCGGGGCCCTCACCGGGGTGAGGAGACATTTGAACTCACTGGTTCACCAAACTGAATTTGTGATCATTTCTTGGTCTATCATTGGTGTCCTCTCTGGGGTGAAGAGACATTTGTTCATGTCTCCCCAGAAAAAGTCACACAACAAACTAACTAAGAGCGGGACAGTTTCTTGTTTTGCCCTATCCCCAGTGTTTTAACAACTATGTTCAGGCCATCCTCGTTGAATAAATAAATGCCTAGTTCCAAATGCACTCACCCTGTCTTTAACCTGTGCTTCTTACTAACTAGGGAAACCACTCAAAGTTAGGACTGTCAGTGGCTTAAGCTTAAACTAGAATCCCCATCCTCCTGTGAAAGCTGGTGGAGATTAAAGGTGATTGTCTATGAAAACTCACCTGGGACTACAGAAAGGAGCATAGAGGTGTGGGGTGCCTCATATCTCACCCCTGTCTTCTGCTAACCCACTGGCAAAGGTGAAAGGCCTGCACTCCTGAGGAATACATCTGGGCACTCTGTTACTCTGTTACTCTGCTGGGACCTAGTAACAGGGCCTCTGGCCAAAATGGATGTTGTTCTTGTTGTTATAACATTTTATTTAATCTCCACTGGGAAATTATGCTTGAGAGAAAATAATAGTGATAGGAGGAATGCTGCTGCATGGTGTAGTATAAAGAGCCTGACTCTGAGGCCAAGGAGCTTGGGGTCGTACCAGTTCTCCCCTCC
Organism: Orientallactaga sibirica; assembly: GCA_036365145.1. Taxonomy (NCBI): domain Eukaryota; kingdom Metazoa; phylum Chordata; class Mammalia; order Rodentia; family Dipodidae; genus Orientallactaga; species Orientallactaga sibirica. The sequence continues at coordinate 3,831,906 of JAEOAD010002712.1, read as the reverse complement.
CATCGTTAGGAAAGGCTGTTCACATCAACCTCCTTAGCAATACAACAAACAGGAAAAGGGATCAGCCCACGTGGTATCTACAGTGCATCACATCCAGACCCCTGCTCATCAAGTTCTCCCAAAACAAGCAGTAGCAGTTACCTTCTCATTGCTGGGACAAAACACCCAGCTAGAAGCAGCTCATGGGAGGAAAGGGTTTGTTTCAGGATAACAGCTTATAGGGGCAGTTCCATCATGGTGGAGAAAGTATGGCAACCAGATCACATCTTCACACATCAGCAGCAGGGAGAGAGCCATAGGAGTGAGCCAGCTCTGAACACACAGTAGGGCTGGCCTAATCCTCCCCAAGGCCCACCCTCAGCAACACACCTCCTCCAGCAAGGCTCCGCTCTGCCAGCTGGAGGCCAAGAAGGAAGCTTCATCACAAACACTAGCAGCCACGGTGGGGGGAGAGGCCAGGGGAGGACATTTTACATTAAACCACCACACAAGGCCAGTTCTAACCCACCAGTACACAACATTAATCATGTTTTTAGAGATAATAAAAACAATTTTGGGAATGGAGATGGGAGGTGACCAGCAGGTAAGAACCCTCATTGTGCAAGTATGAAGGCCTGAGTTGGCTCCCCAGGACCCATGTGAAAAACCAGGCATGGCTGCTCATACCTGTAACCCCAGTGTGCTGAGGGGGGCAGAGACAGGAGGATGGCTAGGACTCCATAATCAGCCTAACCGAAACATAGGAAGCTCCAGATTCAGCGAGAGACTCTATGGTGGGAAGCGAGGTCCTCCTCTGGCCTCCATACGTGAGGCACACACATGCATGCCACACACATTTCCATGGACCAAGGTCTAGTGAGTGGAGAAACAATATGCTACAAGAAGTTGCATGAGGGCTGAGGGTGTGGCTCAGTGGAAGAGTGCTTGCCTAGCATGTGTGAGACTCTGAGTTGATCCCCAACACTATAAAAAAAAAAACCCACAACACTCTCCAAAGAACACTGGCTTCTGGCACTGTCTGCTCTGCCACTGAAATCTTAACACTCCCGAACTTGGTTTTCTACTCTGTAAAAGAGGATCGATAATACCACACAGGGCCACTGTGATAACATAGCCAGTGATCGTGCAGGATTGCTATTTAAAGGTAAAATGCTATCTAAATGCTGTACTGTCCAAAAATAGGCTATCAAGGATTTGGGAGGAGACAATCAATATTTTTAAATAGAGTTTTCTGACACAGTAAAACATAATACATGCAGATATTGTGAAATTTCTGAGAGCTCATATTTTTTTTGTCCATTCATATTCAGGGACTATTATGAGAATCACCAAAAATCTAAACCGCACATTTCAAGACCAGAACTTTTTCTTCTGAAGTACAGAGAATATCAAGTTCATCCAAACTTGCCCAAGATGTTGGGGTTTTCTTGTTGCTCTTGTTCATTTAGTTGATGGAAATCAAGCTATTGGTGCTGAGATGGAAATGTCAGGGCTAAAAATATTCCCAGCCCCTTATTCTATTGACATTCTATGTGTGCTCACATAAGGGGGAGGCTCTGAGAGCAACTGAACGCCAAGGTTGTAGGAGGCTCTTAGCTCCTCCCACAGACCCAAGCAGCCCAGACTGCTGTCGTAGGCTTCTCCTTCTGCTTCTCCTCACAGACATGGAGAACCCTTAGATACAGTTTTCCTGTGACTTACAAGATCCTGCCTCCCCTCCAACACATGGAATGATTCATGCCTATGATATCTATGCAAAAGTTGATAGCAGCCAGCCGGGCGTGGTGGCGCACGCCTTTAATCCCAACACTTGGGAGACAGAGGTAGGAGGATCGCAGTGAGTTCGAGGCCACCCTGAGACTACATAGTTAATTCCAGGTCAGCCTGGACCAGAGTGAAACCCTACCTCGAAAAACAAAAAAAAAAAAAAAAAAAAAAAAAAAAAAGTTAATAGCAGCCCGGAATGGTAGCCCACACCTTTGGTCCCAGCACTGGGGAGCCAGAGCTAGGAGGAGTTGCCATGAGTGCCAGGTCAGCCTGGACTAGGCTGAGACCTCACCTCAAAAACAAAAACAAACGTGGTTTCACTAACAAGATCCCAAATCTGCGAGACCGTCTCCATACTCCCAAATGGTCCACTAATGATGTACAGTACAGTCACTCTTAAATAATGATTTCATTTAAAAATCCACGAGCACTTGTACCTTTCTGTTCATTTAACAGTTTTCACCCCCACGCGGCCGCGGATGCCGACTGCGGCCTTGCCAAACGCCCACAACAGGGAAGACTTTGGAGGGAAAATGAGGACCAGGCACCCTCTCCAGCGCTCTTACTGCCAAGCACGCAGTACAGACGCGATCATCCCTAAGAGCGCCTCACTGCTTTGCGATCCTAGTTGACAGCTTCCTGCTTCTTAATTGAAGAGAACTTATCAGTGGCACAAGTCCCTCCTCGTGCCATTCCCCTCACTCCCTAACTAACCACGTGGAGTTTCTCATGCTCAAAGCCACAAGATCGAAACCCCGCTCCTGAGTTCGCTCCTCACAGCCTCTCTGCAGAAGCATGTCATCTGCCACTGCAAGGAGAGAGCTCGGGAGCCCGCGGAGAGCACCCGGCCTGGCTGCCTCCTCTCCTCCCCCGGCGCTGGGATGAACAGGTGCACGCCGTGCCGCACCTCCCCAAGCCTGGACTGCGCACAGCTCTGCCCCGGGCTGCTCTCGGGGCTCCAAGGCGTTTGTCTGACGTTGCTTCTTCTCTTTGGGCTCCCTTCTCCTCTGGGGCTCCGGGCCGCTGACCAGCGCGACCACAGAAAAGCAAACAAGTGCTGGATAAAAGGGCATCTGGAATTGTTCCCTGACTACCCTTACTCCTGGGACTCTGGCCCCTGCGCCTCGCGCTGCGGCGCTTCTTCCAACAGGACAATGGTGCTGAGCACAGATCTGTTGGGTAGCCGATCGATTGAGAGGGAGGCTTGGGGGGGTTGGTAATTATAGGTGAACAAGACTTGGCATAAATGGCTTTAGGAGAGAAGACACACGTCAGATTTGTGCCTGGGACCGCTCTGTTCGCTCCATCCCTGGGCCCTCCACTTCCCACCTGAGTCTGGGAAAATCACAACCCCTCCAGGCGTCGCCTCAAGGGGGACGCACGGGCAAAGGGGTGCGATTGATCAGCCCAGCCTTAGCCGGCCGTGCAAGTCCTCGCGTCCCTGAACCTCGGACTTTTCAGCTTGAGGGATGCCAGGTGGAGGATGAGCATCCTCTGTCGGGACCCGCCAGGACCCGAGTGGCCCGGCTGGGCTGCGGGTCCCCTCTCTCCCGGAGCCACGGCGCCGAGGAGGGCAGCCCCCAGCCACTTTGCCAGGACTTTGCTCACCGGCGGTTGCGCTCTCTTGGACCGGAGACCTCTGGAGAGGGCGCAGGGGTATGGAGGGGGGGGGGGCGAAGCCGTCGCCTGGAGCCCTCTCCTCCGGAGACCGGCCCTGCCCACCTCGCGGGCGGACGACTGGAGGGAGGAACCTTGGGCGCCGGCTCCGGGATGCTGCAGCATCTGCGGTGCGGGAGGCTTGCAACCGAGGCACGGATAACGCCCCCTCCTCCCGAACAGCCACGGTACCCGAAATCCCCAAGCACCTCTTACCATTGGACCGCCGGACGATGTTCTCCAGAAAGGTGTTTTGCGGAGCCACCAGTCCCCGCCGGCCCCCGGCCATGGTCATCCTCTGGCAGTCCTCCCAGGGTCCCGGGGCGACCAGCGCGGCTTCTCACCGCGGCAGACAGCCGGCCGTGCGGCCCGCGTGCGGCCCCGGCTGCTCGCGCCCCATGCGCCCCGCGGCCCGGGAGCGCAGGGGCGGCGGCTGGCTCCCCCGGCCTCGCCGCGCTCCGCAGCTCCCCGCCGCGGCCGCCTCGCCGTGCGCCCCGGAGCGCCGCGTCCCGTGGGCGGAGGGAGGAAGGGATGGACGGAGGGAGGGGGAGGGAGGGAGGGAGAGAAGGAGCGGGCCCGGCCCGCGGCGCCCCCTACCGCGAGACTCCCGCCGGCCCGCCTGCCGACACCCTGCGGGGAGCCTGCGGGCCGGTAGGCGCGAGCCAGGGGCGGGCCCGGGGCAAGGCCAGGACGGCAGCGGCACCCTCTGGGCACGGCCGGGAAGTGTGCCCCGGGTGCGCCTGGAGCCGGGTGGAGAGAGGCACCCCAGTAGCTTTCTGAGTGAAGTCACCCCAGCAAGGTCACGAGGTGAAATTCTTTCTTCGCTGCGTTTGGGACTGGAGCCTGGCACCTCTAGGCTCTGGAGACACCGTTCTGATCATGCACGGGCTCTCTTAGCGCTCCCCCCACCTCGATGCCATTTGCCAGTCGTCTGTAAAGTGGGAGAGCAGACTTGTAAGGTGACTCAGATTCAGCCCAGGGAGATGTCCTGGCCTATCTTGACGCACGCAGCCTCTCTGACAAATGTCCCATCTCGACTGTTGCCAACTCTTACCGAGCAGAAAAGACCAAGAAAATACCTGAGTGTGCGCAGTGCACTTTTAAGCTATAGCCCCACCTCTTACCATCCAAACGAACTGGCTGGCAGGCATCAAAGCAGTGCACTTCTCCTGAGGGCAAAGACTTGGAGACAGACCCCCCCCCCAAAGCGCACTGGGCATTAATTAACCAGCTGAAGCCTAGGCTTGGAGGACCACTCCAAGGGCTCAGGGTGTTGGAGTTCACACAACTGCCCCACCCCAGATAGAAATCCTATAGACCCAAGGTCCTGGACAGACAACAGAAGGGCCGTCTAAGTTGACTTGGGGAGGGGCTTCTGGCTGCACGTGCTCCTGTCTTGGGCCTTCTATGCTGGAAGGCCAGGCAGGCGACTACATGCCACAGAAGGAAGAAGTGGATAGCTCATTTCAGACTGAGTCAACGGTAGAATGTAAGACTTGGGCTGGAGAGATGGCTTAGCAGTTAAGGCGTAAGCCTGTGAAGCCAAAGGACCCCGGTTCGATTCCTCAGGCCCCGCGTAAGCCAGCTACACAAGGTGGCACACGTGTCTGGAGTTTGCAGTGGCTGAAGGCCCTGGAGCACCCATTCTCATTCACTCACTCTCGCTTTCTCTCCCCCTCTCTGTGTCTCTAATAAATAAATGGAAATAAGAATTTTTTTAATGTAAGACTCTAGAACCTCCATCACCTGGGTTTGCCATCCTGAAAGAGCCACAGTGCAGACATCCTGTCTCAGGGTGTTACCCCAAAACCCAGAGCTGCTTCCTGCTGAGCAATCTCTCAGGGCTGTGGAGAGCAGAGGAGGGTGTGTAGGGAGCGAACGGCACTGAGAATTTTCAAGTGCCATGGCAAACCAGATAGCATCCTGGAGGGGCTAACTTGGACCGGTTCAAACCCCACGAACCTTCGTGTACCCGTGCGGACACAAAGTGAGCGGGTGACTCCTGAAGCCGAAGTGCTTCTGGCGTGGGCGCTGACTGAGGGAGGTGAGCTGGCAGCTCCTGGACTCGTTGTCAGAGCTGATTTCTTGAACCCCAGCGCCGTCTAGTGGTGTTTTGTTTCCCTGCAAATGAGGTCACTCAAGGGGCTGAAGAGAACTGGACTCAGATGTATCTGGCCGTGATCTGCGCCGGCTTGCTGTTTACTCGCTTCATTTGATCAAGTTCATGCGAATAAGGCTCCTTAGGTTTTGTTATCTGCACTGGGACACCCACAGGGGGAGATTTTATAGGACTGTTTAAAAACCCACCAAGCCTCCCTCTAACCCTGCCTGCTTGCAGAAGGAAAAGAAAGGGAATAGTATAGCAGAATGAATTTCAGATCAGCCTGGGTGGGAGTGAGATCCTACCTCAAAAAAAAGTTCATGAAAAGAGTTCATAAGCCATGTTCCATGCTTAGATGAAAGGAAAACAGGGCTGGGGGAGAGCTGCTGCACTTGCTTGCAATGCCTGCTGGCCAGCATTCAATTCCCCAGTACCTAATGCATAAAGTAGTGCATGAGTTTAGAGTTCGTTTATACCAGCATGAGGCCCTGGTGAACCCATGCTCTTTCTCTCTCACTCTCTTCAAATAAATAAATACATTCTTTTAAAAGGATAATTATATATTGTCTATATGTATGGAAGCTGTCAATAAAAAGTTTAAAAAAAACGGGGCAACAGTCAGGCATGGTGGTACATGCCTTTAACCCCAGCACTGGGGAGGCAGAGGCATCACAGTTGGAAATGTGAAAGGGTTCATTGGAGGGGGGATACGGGAAGCGAGACAAAACAGGGTGGTGGGAGGAGATTATAATCAAGGGGCATTGTATATGTGTATGGAAGTTCTCAATACAAATTTTAAAAAAATATTTAAAAATGAGATGGAGAGCAATGGAGAAAGACACTCAATATCAAGCCATGGCCTCCACATGCACCCACATGCATGTGCACACACGTTTGCACAGATGAACACTCATACATATGCGTGCACACACACAAATAAGTAAATGTTAAAACACCATGAAGTGATGGTGACAATTTCAGAAAGCCAAGAACCACTCAGGCACAAGCACATTGCCCAAGAGTCCTGGAAGAAAAGCGCCAAGCGAGACAGCCCTGGGCTTAATCGTCAAGAGCCACAGTGGAGCAAAGACTGAGGACGGTGGGACGCACCACTCAACACGTGCCATGTCCAAAGCAGGGGAGGGCACAGCATAGGAAGGGTTAGTTTCTACAGCCCAGAGACTGACTTATTATGTATCATATGTGTGGTGGTCTGATTCAGGTGCCCCCCCCCCATAAACTTAGGTGTTCTGAATGCTCGGTTCACAGCTGATGGAGATTTGGGAATTAACGCCTCCTGGAGGCAGTGTATTGTTGGGGGCGGGCTTATGGGTGTTATAGCCAGTGTCCCCTTGCCAGTGTTCAGCACTCTCCTGTTAATGTTGTCCACCGTATGCTGGCCAGGGGGTGATGTCCACCCTCTGCTCATGCCATCATTTTCCACTGCCGTCATGGAGCTTCCACTCAAGCCTGCAAGCCAAAATAAATCCTTTTTTTTCCCCAGAAGCTGCTCTTGGTTGGGTGATTTCTGCCAGCAACACAAACCTGCCTACAACAGTAATGTTGGTATTGAGGAGTGGTGTCATTTGCTGATAGACACCTGACTCTGTAGCTTTGGCCTCTTGGAGCTGATTTTCAAGCGGATTGTGTAAGGATTTGAAACCTTGACCTAAGAGACGCCTTGCAGTGCTGTAAGTACAGCTTGATGGACTATTCTGGTCAGAGTTAAAAGACCTGAATGCAGTAAGAACTATGGACTGAGAGGTTTGGCTTGTGAGGGTCAGAAAGAGCTTTGCTTGAACTGAGCTAGAGGCAATTTATGTGAGAGGCTTGCTGTTATGGCCACGTCTTGAGAACTTGTGCAGGGTTGCATTGTGTAGAAATGGATTAGTGTGAGTGGAGGGATATGACTCAGAAAAAAGTGAAATCTTTGGGCCTACACTGCTGCCTGTTCATCTGCAAATTATTTGAAAGATTACAACCATTGAGACTGGGCCAGCTGACCTGCATTGGGACGACAGGAAGAATGTAGACACTTTTGAAGTAAGGGGCCTGAGTGCTCAAGGAGTGTCCTGTTCTTCAAAGTCTGCTTTATCCCCCCTGGATTAATACCCTACCTGGTATTGTGGAGTATAAGAAATGCAGGAAAGAGGGTCATTGAATTTGCAACACAGTCTTGTGTTTTGGAAACAGCCATGGGCAGTGTGAAGCAGGTTTGCTGGATGCCTGCATGGAGACCTGATGGAGTCATAAGGATGAACTGTGGATTACAGTGGAGACCCAGTGGAGATGCTGGAACCACAAGATGGCTGCCATGGAGAGCTGCTGGCCTCTGATGAAGTTTTCCAGGACTGTAAGTAACCTAGCTGGAGGGGCGGAATTGGAACGCCAGAGACTTGTTGCTGGTTAGAATTATTGGACTCAGAGATTCGTCACTGACTAGAGTTGTTGGACTTGAAGCTACAGAGTTTGATGTTTGCCCTGGTTGTTTTAAACCTTGTATTGGTTGAATTTTTTTTGCTATGCCCAATGCCATCTTTTGCAGTGTGAATGTGTATTCTGTGCCATTATGGGTTTTTTATGGATTTTTTTGGTATTATCGCTCAGTTAAAAGGCCTTGGACTATGGGGATGTATGAACATCATTGGAATTGGTAAAAACTATGGGAACTTTTAAAGATGGACTAAATACATTGCATTTTACTTCATGGATAATTATCAGTTTATGGGGGCCAGGGTGGAATGTGGTGGTCTGATTCAGGTGTCCCGCATAAACATAGGTGTTCTGAATGCTAGGTTCCCAGTTGATGGAGATTTGGGAATTAACACCTCCTGGAGGCAGTGTATTGTTGGGGGCAGGCTTATGGGTATTATAGCCAGTGTCCCTTTGTCAATGTTTGGCACACTCTCCTGTTCCTGTTGTCCACCTGATGTTGGCCAGGAGGTGATGTCCACCTTCTGCTCATGGCATCATTTTCCCCTGCCATCATGGAGCTTTCCCTCGAGCCTATAAGCCAAAATAAACCCTTTTTTTTTTTTTTCCAAAAGCTGCTCTTGGTCAGGTGATTTCGGCCAGCAATGCAAACCTGACTGCAACAATATGTAATTTTTTCAAATTTCTATTTATTTATTTGTACATGCATGTATGTACAGGCATGCCAGCCAGGGTCCCTTGCTGATGAAAATGAATGTCTGTCCGACTTTATGAGGGTGGCTAGGAAAGCGGACCCAGCCTGGGAGGTTTTGGAAGCAAGCACTTTTAAGCACTGAGTTCCATAACCCCTCATGTAATTTTTATTATTAACAAAACTTCTAATCGGCGATGGACATAGTGGGCCAACCTGTAATTTGGAAGGAGGAGGCAGGAGAATCAGGAATTCAAGGCCAAGGGCAGCCTCAACTACATAGTAAGTTAAAAGTCAATCTGGGCTACATGAGACTTTGTCTCAAAACAACACAAAGCCGGGTGTGGTGGCGCACGCCTTTAATCCCAGAATCCCAGAACTCGGGAGGCAGAGGTAGGAGGATCGCCATGAGTTCAAGGCCACCCTGAGATTACATAGTGAATTCCAGGTCAGCCTGGGCCAGAGTGAGACCCTACCTCGAAAAAAAAAAAAAAAAAACTGCTTCTAATCGGCTCATAGGAAAAGCACGCGGCAAGCGATGGCCACTGAAATTCTGTTTGCCTTACAGATGACCAGAAAGGAAAAGCTGCCTGCAGGGGGATTCCAGCCTGGGACTTTGAAGACAGGGGAAGGATGTGATAGTGTGATTATTACACCCCGCTGTGTTAAACCAGTAGGCATTTTTCAGTTTCTGTAAAATTGGGTTATAGCCTTCCAAACACTTAAAGCAATTATCCATCCTTTTCATTTCCCCTTATCAAAAGATAAAAGGATCTTTTACCACACTCCTTGTCCAATGAAAAATAATTGAAAGTTATTTACAGGAGTGTCATTATACATTTTTCAAATCATTTTTGGAGTTCAGAATGCCCCAGACACGCTGGGTTCCATGGGAGAAAAGATGGTAGGATACACACTGGCTCCCGGAAGACCCTTCACACACTAATGAGTGCTTGTGTCTGATTTCTTTCCTTGCAGCTAGTGCCTCTCTTTGTTGTGCTCACCAAAACTTGCCCTGAAAGAAAAAAGAAACTGTGGGCTGGAGAGATGGCTTAGTGGTTAAGGTGCTTGCCTGCGAAGCCTAAGGAACCATGTTCAACTCCCCAGATCCCACATAAGCCAGATTCACAAGGTGATGTATGGACAAGGTCACACATGAGCACAGGGTGGCACACATCTGGAATTCGACTGCAGCGGCTGGAGACCCTGGTGTACCAATTCTTTCTCTCTTTCTCCCCCCCTCCCATAAAAAAGGGGGGGCAGTCTGTTGGGCTTGCCTCAAAAAAAATTCAACTGAAGTTCAACTAGCTCTCTTCTCTGAAGACTTTCCTGCCTCCGCTTAACTGAGCCCTGGTTCTCTGCCATGGCTTGAGTCCCGAAGATCTCCCTTCTGTGTAAGATCTTTATTCTACCATGCCCAGGACCCAAGAAGCCTAACTGGGTGCCTAATTGTCGGAGGAGCCACAACCCCTCCCCTCCATCAGTGTAAGATGTCCCCTGCTTTGACGTTCCTGAAGAAGAGATGCCACTCCACTCCTCCCCACATCTCAAAGCAGATTTGGGGAAACTGTGTTTCATTTTGAAAAGCTGAAGTGCTAGAAGGGTGTTATAGAGACATATCAAGTAAGCAGCTGGGTAGACCAGTCTAGAGCTCAGAGACACTTGTGTAAATCTACAGATTACACAGTCATCTCACAGCCATCAGACACTGTGATGGTTAAGTTTGTGTCAACTTGATTTGTTTAGGAATCCACAGACATTCCTCATAAGTGTGTTTCTGAGGTTGCCTCTAGGAAGGATTAACTAAAGGAAGAATCCTTCCCCCAGGGGTAAGCCTTCCCCCAGAGTGGGCGGCCCAGAGTGGGCGGCCCCTCTTGGAGGAGGGGGCTGGTTGATAAAAAGGAGCTCTGGGAAGAAAGGCTCTCTCTCTCCCACCTGGCTGCCAGTGCTACTAGCTGCTTGGTGTTTTCTGCTTGGTACTTGCTGCTTGGTGTTGCTGCTCTCCAGTGTGGACTGAAGACCAGGGTGGACTGAAGAGCAGCATCTCTCCAGGAAGCCTCCAGGCCTTCAGTGCCGGATTGGGACTGCTGAGGCCTCCAGCCTCGTGCACTGAGCAGCTACCGGGTTTCTTGACTCTCGGACCTGCAACCTGCTATTGCTGGACTGTGTAAGCTAATCCAATAAATCCCCTTTTAATACAATTCATTCTGTCCATTCTGTTCCTCTAGAGATCCCTAACTAATACAGACACTCAGCAGGAACACTCAGATGTGAGGATGTGGCCTCATGGGAACTTAGGGGGAGGGGCTGAGGAGATGGCTCAGGGGTCAAAGGCCCTTGCTCCACAGCCTGCCAACCCGAGTCTGGATCCCCAGCACCACGCAAAGCTGGATGCACAGTGATAGTCACATCTATAATCCCAGTGCATCTACAGCACTGGGAGGCAGAGTCAGGAGGTTTCCGGAGCTCTGGACCAGCTAGTTTGGCTTTCCCAGTGGCAAACAGCAAGAAAGACCCTGTGAAGCCGGGCATGGTGGCGCCACTCAGGAGGCAGAGGTAGGAGGATCGCTGTGAGTTCGAGGCCAGCCTGAGACTACATAGTGAATTCCAGGTCAGCCTGAGCTAGAGTGAGACCCTACCTTGGAAAAACCAAAAAAAGAGAGAGAGATGTGACCTTGTCTCTAACAAGGTGAGAGAGAGGACCAACATCCCAAGGCTATCCTCTGACCTCTACAAGTTCATTATGACATACACGTGTCTATACACACATGTACACAGCATGCAAACACAAAAAATAAAAAGGCTCTGGAGGAAAAGCGAGGGTCAGAGCTGTGTGCTCCACACAGTAAGGTATATGCTGTAGAGATCGTGGATCCAGGGGGTCACTTGGCGACCACTTTGAGATTACAGCAGAAGGATTTACTATGGAATAGGAGGAGGGGAAGCCAAATGACCATGGTTCAGAGGTTAAGTAGAAATATACAACTATTTGGCAGATTGAGCTAAAGTGCAGGTAAGGACTTTCTACCCCAAACGTGTAGAAATTCCAGGCCAACTTTTAAATTTTTTTATGTATTGATGATTTTTATACATGTATATAATGCATTTTGATCATGTTCTCCTCCCATTCCTGACTTTCTCTTGACCCCTCATCTCCATCCCCCTCCTGTAGAACTCCTTCTTCCCAACCAGTCCTGTGGGAGTTTGAATAGATGCCCCCAATATATTGTTTTATTAGTTTGTAGTTTGCATCTGCAGCCACCTGGCTGGAGGCAGTGTCTCTGGGTGGATCTTAAGGTGTGGTGGTGGGTTTGAGATTCCAATCTAAATATATGCAAAGTGTGCCTAGCTGGAGTTCCTGAGGTGTGCTGTGCTGTGTGGCTTTTGGCTTGTGGCTTTGCTCTCTCTGTGTTTGGTCCTGTGAAGGCAGGCCAGCTTCTTCTGCCATTATGGAACTTCCCCTGGATCTGTAAGTGTCAATAAATATCCCTTCCTCCATAACTTTGCCTGGTCTGGAAGTTCATCTCAGCAAACTTGAAGCTGTCTGCTACACAGACAATAAACCATGATAATTTCCTCCCCTCCCCCACTTTCCCTTTCACAACTCCACTCTCCATCAAATCCCCTCCCTCTCTCCATTAGTCTTTCTTTTATTTTGATGTCATCATCTTTTTTTTTTTTTTTTACTATTATGAGGGTCTTGGAAGGTATTGCTAGGCACTGCAAGGTCATGGATATCAAGGCCAATTTCTGTCTGGATGGTTGCACTGTAAGGAGTCATACCCTTCCTTTGGCTCTTACATTCTTTCCGCCACCTCTTCGGCAATGGATCCTGGGCCTTGGAGGGTGTGACAGAGGTGTTTCAGTGCTGGGCACTCCTCCGTCCCTTCTTCTCAGCACTATGTTGCCTTTTGGATCATCCCAGTGGTCATCACCATCTGAAAAGAGAAGTTTCTCTAACCAGAAGTGAGAGTAGCATTAATATGTGAACATGAACATTAAGTGTAGTGCCCCCAGGGCAGATTGGTGGTAATAATATATACATTTAGCCAGACAAGAGCAGGCTTTACACCCCTAAGGCTCATGGCCTCCCTGCCATAGGCTTTTGATTAGGTTTTCAGTACCAGGCATGTATTCCCTCCCATAGAGTGGGCCTCCAGTCCAATTAGAGAGCAGTTGGTTTCCCCAGAGCAGACATGCCACGATTGTACTCGTTTGGTCATTTAGCCTGTCTGGTCAAACTTGAGGCTTCCAGTGTCCACTGTTTTCACTGCTGATGACTTCTGTCTCCCATATGGTTGCATGCATTGCAGCTTTTTCCAGATTTCAGTTGTTTGGTCTACAGGGAGAAGGTTTTCTTCTCAGCACCAGCTTGATTTCTCAGTGACCTTGCTGCCCAGGCATGTGAAGTCTTCAGCAATAGGGTCTTACCATCTGTTACTCGTGGGAAACCAAGGGCCTTGGCAATAGCCTGTAATGTTTTGGAGGCAACAGGGGCCTCCTTGGCCAACAACTCACTGGAAGTTATCCCATCCCTGGCACTGAAAATTTTCTAGTAACAATCTATGGCTTCTGGATGTGCCATTATTTTTAAAAGTAGGTTTTCATATGTCTTATTCAGAATATCTTGAATTTCTACTGATCCTCCCCCCTGCCCTTCTTTTACACATTCTAACCCCTGGTCTCACTTGGGCTTCTCCCCTCCCTGTAATCTGTTCTTCTACTTACATATATACAATGCCATCCCCTTAAGTCCATCCCTCTCCTCTTTCACTTATAATCTTTTTCTAGCTTACTGGCCTCTGCTACTGATTTTTTTTTTTTTTTTTTTTTTGGTTTTTCAAGGTAGGGTCTCACTCTGGTCCAGGCTGACCTGGAATTAACTATGTAGTCTCAGGGTGGCCTCGAACTCTTAGCGATCCTCCTACCTCTGCCTCCCGAGTGCTGGGATTAAAGGCGTGCGCCACCACGCCCAGCTGCTTACTGATTTTTGGTTCCAGCTCACACACAAGTCTATACATTTGTAGCTAGGATCCACATACAAGAGAGAACATGTGATGTTTGACTTTCTGGGCATGGGCTACCTCGCTTAGTGTAATCCTTTCCAGATCCATCCGTTTCCCTGCAAATTTCATACTTTAATTTGTCTTTACTGCTGAATAGAACTCCATTGTGTAAATGTGCCACGTCTTCATTATCCACTCATCTGTGGAGGGACATCTAGGCTGGTTCCATTTCCTAGCTATTATGAATAGAGCAGTAATAAACATGGTTGAGCAAGTATCTCTAAGGTAGTGAGGCGAGTCCTTAGGATATATGCCTAGGAGTGGTATAGCTGGATCATATGGTAAATCTATTTTTAGCTGTCTCAGGAACCTCCACACTGATTTCCACAATGCCTGTACCAGATTACATTCTCACCAACAATGTAGAAGGGTTCCCCTTTTTCCTCATCCTCACCAACATTTATTGTCATTTATTTTCTTGATGGACTCAGTTATTTTTGATTAAACTTCCTACACACTCTTTAGCAGGCAGAGTCCTGCTGGAGCAGGCGTGTCACTGGGGTGGATGTTGTGGCCCAGGCCTGCTAGGTGTGCAGAGAACCAGCTTGAGCTCTGGCTGTTCGTGCTGGTGTTGTGGGTTTTCTCTCGGTTATGGATGAATGAGGAAGTGAGCCGGCTTCTTCTGCCTTGAAGAAGTTTCCCCTGGAATCTTATGTCTGAAATCATAGACTCTCTCCTTCCATAAATTGTTTCTGGTCTGGTGTTTGTCCCAGTAATGAGAAGGTAACTGCTGCAGCCCACAAGACCTTCCAAAACTGAATCAAGAAGAAAATAATATATAATATATATATTCCAGATCTGTACTAACCAACAGATTAAAGCAGAAATAAGGAGTCTTCCAACAAAGAAAATTCTAGCACCAGTTTGGTTTACTCTTGAATTGTGCCTGACTAAAAATAAATCGAATACCAATGCTCCTCACACTGTCCCACTGTCAAACAGGAAGAGAAGGAGGAGAAGAAAGGCTTCCTAACTTACTGATGGAGCCACCATCATCCTGACACAGAACTGGGTGTGGACACAGCTGGAAAAGGAAGCTAAAGACTTTTATTGATGAAACAATTTCAAATTTTTTTAAAGGTATGGTGATGGGTGGTGGTGGGACAAAATTCTTTTTTTATTATTATTATTTTTTGGGAGAGAGAGAGAGAGAGAGAGAGAGAGAGAGGAAGACAGAGATGGGCACTGCAGCAGTGTGTCAGCTGCTGCGAACGAAATCCAGATGTGTGTGCCCCCTTGTGGTCAAGTGCGGCATTGCGCCCTTGCATCACTTTGCATCTGGTTAAACGTGGGACCTGGCGATTGGAACCGCTGGAGATTAGAACCAGTGTTCTTAGGCTTAGGAGGCAGGCGCCTTAACCCCTAAGCCATCTCTCCAGCCCCAAAATTCTTTTTTTAAAATATTTTATTTATTTATTTATTTATTTATTTATTTATTTATTTATTTATTTGAGAGAGAGGGAGATACAGAAATAGACAGGTAGAGAGAGAGAGATTGGGCTCACCAGGGCCTCCAGCCACTGCAAATGAACTCCAGATGCATGCACCCCCTTGTCCATCTGGCTTACGTGGGTCCTGGAGAATGGAGCCTTGAACCGGGGTCCTTAGGCTTCACAGGCAAGCGCTTAACTGCTAAACCATCTCTCCAGCCCCAAAATTCTTTTATAAAATACTTGTGGACTGATTTTAACATCACATTGAAAAGATTATATCATATGATCAAGTTGGTTTCATTCCAAGGATTAAAGGATGGTTCAACATATGCAAGTCACCAGACATATATACACAGAATTAAGGACACAAATCAATAGATGACAAAAAACCTTTTATAGAATTTAACACCCATTCATGCCAAAAGCTCCAAAGAAAGCAGAATTAGAAAGAGTATATGCCAAGTGTGAGACATCTGTAGCCAGCATTTCCTCTAAAATCAGGAATTAGGTGAGGGTGGCCATTCTCACCACTCATAATATAGTGCTTAAAATCTTAGTCAAAGCAAGAGAAAATAATGAAATGGATATAAGTAAGAAAAGAAGATATAATTTTAGAAATTATAGAGGTACCATTTTAGAGGTGCCAATTCCACCAAGGGACTGAGGCAGTCGAGTGGAAAAAGACATCAAAGGATCTTGTGAGAAGCTTCAAACACAACCGCGACAGCCCTGTGCTATGCTAACACCCACCCCCAAGATCCCATGCTGGCAAGTGATTCTGGTTGCTGTATTTTCTCCCAGCCAAGTACTAAGAAGGCCAGCTCCTGCTTAGCTTCTGGGATCCGAGGAGATGGGTGTGTTCCGGTGGTGTGGCCGCAGATTGGTTGCTGTGTTTTCTACAATGATCACACTTGTTCTCTGCTTTCGTCCTTTAGCTCCAAATGAAGATGCATGAAACGTGGCCATGTTCTAACATACATTTTTTTTTTTTTGCAGTCTTCACTTATTAAAGGCTTAAAGGATTTTTGGCAGTTTTTACTTTTTTAAAAAATATATTTTACAGCAGCAGTACTCCAGAAGAGTGTGAGGAGACATGTGAAAAACCCAAAAAGAAAAAGAAACAAAAGCCCCAGGAGGCTCCTCAGGAAAATGGAATGGAAGACTCACCTGTCTCTCTCCCTAAGCCCAAGAAAAAGAACGCTTTTTCCAAGGAGGAGTTGGCTAGTGACCTTGAGGAAGAGGCTAGTGGCAGCACCAGTCTTCCCAAGAGGAAAAAGTCATCTAAGGAAGAAATGGTAAATGAACCAGAAGAGGTGGGCAAAAAGAGTGTCTGCAAGAAGAGAAAATTCTCTTCTACGGAGGAACTGGTTAGCAGTGGGCCGGAAGAGGCTTCCGCAACAAGACCAGTGTCAAAAAAAAAAAAAAAAAGTCACAGAAACATCCCAGGAGTCGACTGGACATTCCATGGGGGCACGGGGCATGCCCCAAAGGTGACCTTGTACATCCCATGTCCATTAACCCCAATAAAAACAAATTCACACACACACACACACAAAATTTATTTTTACTTATTTGACAGAGAAGGGGGGAGGGAGAATGGGCTTGCCAGGGCCTCCAGCCCCTGCAAATGAATTCAAGACACGTGCGCCCCCTTGTGCATCTAACTACCATGGGTCCTGGGGAATAGAACCTGGGTCCTTTGCCTTTGTAGGCAAATGCCTTAACCACCAAGCCATCCCTCCAGCCCAGTCTTTACTTTTTTAAAAAATTTATTTGCAAGCAAAGAAAGATAGAATTGAAGGGGGATAGCAGAAAGCTAGCTTCTTTAAGACACTTTCAGTTAGAGATTGAGGCCCAAAGAGAACCAGGAGATGCCTCCCTGTCCTGACACAAGGACAGAAATGAACCGCACGTCTGATCGAGTCTGATCTACAGCGCCCCTGCTGCCCACAGTCTAGGAAACTACCTAAATAACCCACCCTCCAACTCTACAAACCAATCTGGTCTCCCCTTGCACAGCTGAATGTCATGCTAAAGAGGCTGCAGCTTTCCTGTCCCTCCCTTGCTCTTGGTACAACCCTGGTGTCTGCATCTCCTGGCTTTTACCCTGTGCTGTTTGGACCCGTGGATGTGGCCTCTTGCTCCACCCACTGGTGAGGGTGGGAGAGCATCGCACTGTTTTTTGATCATCTGTTTTATAGTTTGGAGGGACTTCTCACTTGGATTACTTGTACGATTCTCCTGGGGTCTCCTATCTCCCATGTGAGTAGCTCCCTTACGCTCCAGATCTCCACGTGGGTGCTCTCACCAGCTGTAGACTTGCTACTTCTGTTCTTTCTCTAAACTTGGGGTAACCATGCGTGTGACCCTCTTCATTACTCATTTCTCCTCTGAATCTCTTGGTCTCTGCTTTGGTATCTGTCCTTTCACTTTTCCTTGAGCCTCACCTTTGCCCTCTTCACTGCCCTCCGTGGGAGAGCACGCAGCCGATGCCATGTGGGTTCCTCCTAAGTCTCCCTACCCAAGCTCCTAGATTCACATGCTTGTGACGTTACTCCAGGCCTTCTAAAACCCTCAATTTTTCTTGAAATAAATCTTATAAAGTATGTCGTGTTTTCCAAATGAGTGCATGTTTTCTGCTTCCCGCTTGTTTATGACTGTGCTCTAGCCTCTCTTCCTAGAAACCAATCTCCCTCAAAATAAACCCCATGATTTGTGATTTCCCTAAATAAACTTGATAATTCATAAGTTATCCTTTTTGAGTCCATCTTTAGTAATTCTTTGTTAAAGATAGGATAGAATCCAAAACTTGGGGATCATGAATGAATTCTGGGGGACTCCTTCTGAAGGACAAAGTCCTGCACCAGCAAGGAGAGAGACAGAATGGACACATTAGGGTCTCCACCCATTGCAAACAAACTTGATGCATCTTGTGCATCTGGCTTTATGTGGGTCCTGGAGAATCAAACCTAAGTCAATAGGCTTTGCAGGCAAGTACTTTAACTGCTGAGCCATCTCTCCAGTCCTGAGTGTAGACTTTCTTAAAGGCAGATATGCTTTACTGTTGTTTTAAAGGATACACCCAGGTTCTTGTATCGAAGGTGTGTCAAGTTTTGCTGATTCTTCCTCAGACGTTTTTTATATCTATGAATTCTTCACTGTTTTCTGTATCAGCCAGCCTGACAAAAAAATGACTGACAAAACAACTTGAAGAAGGAAAGATTTGGGGCTGGGAAGAGGGCTTATCAGTTAATGGTGCTTACTTGCAAAGCCTGCCAGCCTGGGTTCAATTCTAAAGCCACTCATGTCAAGCCAGATGCAAAAAGTGGTGCAAGCATCCAGTGTTCATTTGCAGTGGCAAGAGGCCCTGGGGCCCTCCCCTTCTGCCACATATACCAATAAAATTTAAATTGTTTATTTATTTATTTGAAAGAGAGAGAGGAAGAGGCAGAGAGAAAGAGAGAATGGGTGCGCTAGGGTCTCCAGCCACTGCAAACAAACTCCAGATGTATGTGCCCCCTTGTCCATCTGGCTTACGTGGGTCCTGGGAAATCGAACAGGGTTCCTTAGGCTTTGCAGGCAAATGCCTTAGCTGCTAAGCCATTTCCCTAGCCCTTAAATTTCTTTTTAAATAACAATAATTTACAATACTTGGGAGAAAAGAATTTAAAACAAAAAGGAAGGAAAGATATTTTGGTTCATAGTTCAGTCCATGGAGGCTAGGTCACAGCACCTGAGGCAGCCTATTGTGGTCAAGAGGGCCTGGCAGAGAAAGCTGCTCCCCTCATGGCAGCCAGGAGGCAGAGAGGGGGAAGCTGGTCACCTCATGATGGACAGGTGGCTGAGCCTGAGCCAGAAGGATCAGTGGCCAGATATACTTTAAACATTTGCTTCAGCGTCTGTCTCTCCAGAACCATCACAGGACGCGTGGTAGGACAGCCGAGCTTTCCGAGGCTGATTTGCTTGATGTGGCTGCGTGTCCTCCCACCCTGCTTGTCAGGGCTCCGGGTTAGTGCTGGGGGTTTTTAGTTCTGTCCTTGTTTTTCCTTCCCTCCCTCTCTCTCTCTCTTTCTTTCTTTCTTTCTTTCTTTCTTTCTGGACCCCACCCACCTGCCCTAGGAATTCCTTTGATTTTACTTGAACTCAGCTACTCATTTGAAAGCGTGTATGCAGTTTTGATATTTGTTAATAGTAGGGCTTTAAAGTTATAACTTGACACAGGCTCTGAATCTAAAGTCCTTCTATGTCCTTTTCTACTTCTTTTTATCAAGAACTTTAATATATGAACACGTATCAATTTGATCACGTTCCTGTCCCTTTGTCCTTCTCCCTTCCTCTTTCCTCAGTTCTATTGTCTCCTTCTTTTTATTTACTCTCCTCCATTTTCTCCATGTCAAAAGTCAGTAGACTTAGAACCATGCTGGTCTTGTGGGGTATCAGTGACTCCTGTGGGGGCATGAACGTGCCCGTCTGTCCATCTTGGGAGGACATCATCTATTTCTATTTTAAACATTTCTGAATCACTGTACTCCAAGTGTGATTCTTTTACTTCTTCAAAGATGGATCTGCTGTTTGCATCTGTTCTAAAAGATTCTTTTTTCCTTTTAAAAATTATTTTCATTTAATCAGCATACAAAGAATTAGGTCTCACTGTATTTCAAATACATTTTTTTGGTTTGTTTCCTTCCTCTTCCCCGCTTTTCCTTCCTTTTATGCCCTCCCCCATAGCCTCCTTCCCACTTTCAACCTACATGTTTCCTTCTGTTTTTTTGTTTTTTTTTGTATTTTTTGAGGTAAGGGAGTTGCTTTAGCCCAAGCTGACCTGGAATTCACTATGTAATCTCAGAGTGCCCTTGAACTCACAGCGATCCTCCTACCTCAGCCTCCTAAGTTCTGGGATTCAAGGCATATACCACCATGCCTGGCCAAATATTATTATTATTATTATCATTATTATTTTGTTTTTCGAGGTAGGGTCTTACTCTAGCCCAGGCTGACCTGGAATTCACTATGTAGTCTCAGGGTAGCCTTGAACTCACTGCAATCCTCCTACCTCTACCTCACAAGTGCTGGGAGTAAAGGCGTGCGCCACCACGCCTGGCCCAAATATTATTTTTACTCAAGTTGAATAAAACTCCATTGTGCATATGCACCACATGCCCGTTATCCAGGCATCAGCTGACAGACATCTAGGTTGATTCCATTTCTTAGCTATTGTGAACAGAGCAGAGTGAACATGGATGTGAAATGGGATTTTTAGGGTTCCTCATCAATACACCAAATGTCAAAGCACCAACAAATTTAGGGTACCCCAGATTCTTGTCTTATGAATTTAAAGAATTAAAATCCATAGACCAGAGGGTAAGGTTTAGAGAGACTTTATTAGATTAAGAGAAGGAAAGAGAAGTTCAGAAAGCTTCTGCCATGAGGGAGGTGAGGGGAGGGAGCCCATCCTGTGGCCCAAATTGGGGTCATTTATAGATGCTGAGCTAACCCGCCATGATGCCAACTTTTGGGGCTGAGCTTAACCAACCACAATGCCAGGAACAGATTTAAACCTTCCAGGAGTGCTCCTTCCCAGGGAGGGGCTCAGGTAGTTTATGGGAGAACAGATCTAGTCAAGAGATAAGTTGCAGAGGGATCCTTCTCTGACCTCTAGTAAAGTGGAGATTGTAAGGGCAGACTAAGGACACTCCTGCTTTTTACTTTTGGGGTCCAGTCATCCTAAACTATTTAACCAAGCTACCTGACTCCCTCTCAGATGTGCAAATATCTGGGGTAAAATACAGAGACCTTTGGATATATGGCCAGGAATGGTATAGCTGGGCCATGTGGTAGTTCAAGTTTTGGTTTTGAGAAACTTCCACACTGATTTCTGTAGTGGCTGTAGCAGTTTACACTCCCTCCAGTTTATTGTCATTAGTTTTCTTGATGATATCCATTCTGACTGGGATGAGATGAAATCTCAAAGTACTTTTAATTTTCATTTCCTTGATGGCTAAGGATGTTGGACATATTTATTTATTTTTTGAGGTAGGGTCTCACTCTAGCCCAGGCTGACTTGAAATATACTATGTAGTCTCAGGCTGGCCTTGAAGTCATGGTAATCCTTTTACCTCTGCCTCCTGAGTGCTGGGATTAAAGGCGTGTGTCACCACGCCCAGTTTGTCACTGGAGTTCTGTCAGAAGGTTTTAACTCACACCTGTAATTTCCAATGTGTTACCTATGTTTTCTTCTAATATTTCCAGTGTTTCTGGCTTTACATAAAGGCCTCTGATCCATTTTGAACTGTATATCTACACTCCCACGAAGACAACATCAGCACTCCCAAAGTTCTGACATGCCCTTCAGCTTTGCTCTCTTTCCTGAAGATTTCCCCTCAACACCTGGCAACACCCAGTATCCCATTTGAGAGTCCAACACTGTAATAGCCCGATTGTTCTAGAACATTCTATGCACAGGACCATAGAACATGTCCTCTTTTCATGTATAGGTTTTCATTCATCATGCCTTTTACATTCATCTGTAGTGTTGACATCTTTTTTTTCCTGTTTGCATCTATATATACTTTCTCTTTCATTACCACCGAGCAGTATTCTATGGAATGAGTATGTTTTAATTCGGTGGGAGTGGGTGGGCACGTGCCATTTCAGTCTTTGCTATTATGACTGAGTATTATAGGAACATTCCTGGACAAATCTTTCTGTGACCACATATGGAATTTGTGGCTTGTGGTCGTTCTGTATAATTTCTTCTTTTAATTTTAATTTTTTTCTTTTTTTGATATAGGGTCTCACTCTAGCCCGGGCTGATCTGTAATTCACTATGTAGTCTCAGGGTGGCCTTGAACTCACTGTGATCCTCCTACCTCTGCCTCCCAGTGCTGGGATTAAAGGAGTGCACCACCATGCCTGGCTAATTTAAATTTAATTTTATTTGAGAGAGAGAGAGAGAATGGGCACTTCACGGCCTTCAGCCACTGTAAACAAACTCCAGATACATGTGCTACCTTGTGCATCTGGCTTATGTGGGTGCTGGGCAATTGAACCGGGGTCCTTTGGCTTCGTGGGCAAATGCCTTAACCGCTAAGCCATCTCTTCAGCCCTGGTCTATACAATTTCTACAACAGTTAATTAGGTCTGAATATATAAAAGTATATCTTAAAGTATCTTTCACATTCCTCTGGTATGCATTATCCCTCAGTTGTCTCTTTTTCTTTTGTTGGTTATTCTATTTTTTGGTTATAGTTAGGGTCTCACTCTGGCCTAGGCTGATGTGGGATTCACTATGTAGTCTCAGGGTGGTCTTGGAAATCTTCCTACGTCTGCCTCCCAAGTGCTGGGATTAAAAAGGCATGTGGCACTACGTCCGGTTTAGTTGTCTCCTTTTCTAATTTATTATGTAGGCCCATTGATAGAATTGAATTTTTTTCTTTTTTTTTTTTTTTTTTTTTTTTTTTGAGGTTGGGTCTCACTCTAGCTCAGGCTGACCTGGAATTTACTATGTAGTCTCAGGGTGGCCTCGAACTCATGACTATCCTCCTACCTCTGCCTCCTGAGTACTGGGATTAAAGGCATGCACCACCATACTCGGCTCTAGGATTCAATTTTTCGTGTAACTTGTGATAACATATGCATGTTCAGTGTGGGGTGATTGTCACCTGCACAGCATATCATCATGGATGACAGAGGAAGCGTAAAGCCTGAGGAGGTGCAGGCAGTTAATGGCAGCTGGATGAGTGAGAGACATTTTCCCCAGTGGTGTAGCCACTGGTGGGACCTAGATGCTCTGGTAAATCCCCCTCCTGTGCCAGTGCAGGCAGCACTAGGCAAGCTCAGTGGGTCACACAAAGAAAACAACCGGAGGCCTCAAAGCACAGAAGGGACTTGTAAGCAGAAAACTTCAGGTTTGCTGAGATGAACTTCCAGTCGCTAGGGGACGTACGTACATTTACATTCAAATGATCACCTGTGTCTACAAACTAGCTTGTTTTTTTCTACACTTTCTAATTTCAGGATGGAGATGTTGCTCAGCAGTTAAAGGAACTTGTTTACCTACTTTGCAGTTTAGTGGAGTAGAATCCTTCAAAATATTCTCTAATGATTTTTTGGTTTTCAATATTATCTGCTGTAATATCCTCATTCCATTCTAATTGTATTAATTTGGGTCATCTCTTTCTTTTGGTTAATTTAATTGGGTCTGTTAATCTTGCTTATCTCTTCAAAGAACAAACTATTTGTTGATCATTTGTGTTGTTCTTTTAATATCCATTTCATTAATGTCTGCCCTGATCTTTATTACTTATTTATTTCTGCTAATTTGGGGCTGGGCTGATTCCTGCTTTCCTGCGAACTTACTATGCATCATTAGTTCATTTGTGATTTCTCTGAGTTTTAGATGTAAGCACTCATAGCTACAAAGTTTCCTCTTAACAGTGCCCTTGCTTGGCATGAGACCCTGGGTTTTACCTCCAATGCCACAAAAACACACAAAAGAAAGATGTAGCCTCAGTGTGCGCTTAGTAAAGTCTGTAACAGGGCACAGGAACATCCAAGGCCTTCACACTCACTGAGCCCTCACTGACTCATCCAGAGAACCTTCCAGGCCTTAATACTCCATTCATGATCTTTCACAACTCATTTTTCCTGTTGTTGTTTTGTTTTTCGAGGTCTCACTCTAGTCCAGGCTGACCTGGATTAGATTTCACTGTAGTCTCAGGGTGGCCTTGAACTCACGGCAATCCTCCTACCTCTGCCTCCCAAGTGCTGAGATTAAAGGCGTGTGCCACCTCGCCCGGCTACAACTCGTGTTTCTTGAGGACCAGGATGTGAACTTCATTTAGGAGGACTGGGGTCTAACAGAGCCTTTCAGAAGTGACTACAGAGAGATGATGCTGGAAACCACCAGGGCCTGGACTCTAGAAGCCATATACTCCAGACTGAACATGAAGGAGTCTGTGTGGAGAAATTTCCAGCCCAGGGTGCCCATGCCTGTAATCCCAGCACTTGGGAGGCTGAGGTTTGACATGAGCTTGAGGCCAGCACTGGCTACATAGTGTGAGAGCCTTCTCAAAAGACTCAAGAAGAACTTTCCAGCCAGATTTCAGATGGTCATCTGAACAAAAAAAAACACTCATGGGAAGAATACATGTGATTGTCTCATGTTTAGAAAAGTCGTCATTGGTCATTCCTCCCAAGGAAGCTGCTTCAGAGCTCAGGCTGGTCACAAACCATGTGAGTGTCAGGAACATGGGAGGGAGCATAGACGTGTAAGGAAGATGGGGATGCCTTCAGTGCCTATATTTGCAAACACAAAAAAGGACTTAAACCAGAGAGAAACTGTAATCCTAAGGAATGTAAGAAATGCTTATGTATTTGAAAGCACACGCTAATGCACAGCAAAGATTATAAATGAAAAGTGTATGAGCCAATCTTTGCCTATGCCGGCTTATTTTGTGTACATTGGAGAAAAACCGTGTGATTGTCTAAGAAAGGAAGAAAAAGAAAGTGTCTTTGCTGTGTCCCAATTTGTGATTTTGTTTTCATTTGATTGCAAGACTTAAAATTCCTACCTTGATTTCTTCAATGACTCACTGGTTATTCACAACTGTGTTATTCAATTTCAATGTATTCATTTTGTTTGTTTGGTTGGTTTGGTTTTTGTTTTTTTTTTTGAGAGAGAGACACAGAGAGAGAGGGAGAGGCAGAGAGAGAGAATGGATATGCCAGCAGCCTCTCAGCCTCTGTGAACGAATTCCAGATGCATGTGCCCCTTGTGGTCAAGTGCGGCATTGCGCTCTTGCGTCACTTTGCCTCTGGCTAAATGTGGGACCTGGAGATTGGAACCTGCTTTCTAGGCTTAGCAGGCAGGTGCCTTAACCACTAAGCCATCTCTCCAGCCTTTTTTTTGGTTTTTTAAGGTAGGGTCTCACTCTAGCTCAGGCTGACCTGGGATTCACTATGTAGTCTCAGGGCGATCCTTCTACCTCTGCCTCCTAAGTGCTGGGTTCAAAGGTATGCGCCACCACACCTGGCTGTTCATGTAGTTTTTTTTTTAAATATTTTATTATTTATTTATTTATTTATTTGAGAGAGAGAACTACAGAAATAGGCAGGTAGAGAGAGAAAGAATGGGTGCGCCAGGGCCTCCAGCCACTGCAAACGAACTCCAGATGCGTGCGCCCCCTTGTGCATCTGGCTTATGTGGGTCCTGGAGAATCGAGCTTCGAACCTGGGTCCTTAGGCTTCAAGGGCAAGTGTTTAACCACTAAGCCATCTCTCCAGCCCTCATGTAGTTTTTATGGTTTCTCTTGCTACTGGTTTCTAGTTTTATCCCATTATGATCTGAAGATACAAAGAATTATTCCTTTTGTAGTTGGTAAAATTTGCTTCATGGCCTAAAATGTGCTCTGTTTTAAAGAACGTCCCATGGGCTACTGAGAAGAATGCATTCTTTAGTTGTCGGATGGGGTATTCTATAGATGTCTGTTAAAATTCATTTGAGCCATGGTACAGTTTAACTTGAAGTTCCTTTGTTGATTTATCGGGATGGCCAGTGTATGAAGAAGAAGGGAGTATTAAAGTCTTCCATTATTTATTGTATTTGGACTTATCTGCCCTTTATGTCTAGTCATGTTTGTTTTATGATACTGGATATACCAGTATTTGATGTATATATTTTTCCAGTCATTATATCTTCTCATTGTATTGTAGAACCTCTGACCGCCCTGATCTCCACAACCACCACACCATCTCTCCAGCCCTGTGTCTTCATTTTTAATACAGTATTGTTTTATAAGACTAAACAACTGAGTAATGTGAAGCAATATGTATAACCTTATATAATCAATACATGTGAAAATGGGGACAAGTGATTAGATAAATTATCAAGTATAAAGCAATAAAAACAATGTCTGGCACACCATTGCTGGTAGTTTATTTTGTTTTCATTATACACCTTTGCTCTTCTATTCCCTTTAACTGTTCTAAAAATAGTCTATGCAACTAAACTTCCTAACACTTTAGAAGCTCTGGAGAAGAAAAACACGGTAAGAAGAAAAATAATGGATTCTAGGTGCTTTGTTTTGAAGCTAAAGCCCTCTGCTCCCATCCCCCACCTTAGCCTTCAGGAAGCATGAGCCAAGGTTTCCTAAGACAAGTGGTGGCAGAGCCCATGAGGGCGCAGAATGTAGTGGTCTGGATGTAAACTGTGCTCCGTAGCCTCAAGCATGTGTGATTAAACCTTATAATTAATCCCCAGTTGGTGGAGCCTTTGGAAGTGGGGCCTTACTAGAGGAGCTGTGTCCCTGGGGGCGGACTTTGGGGTTTTACAATCCAGCCCCCTGGCCAGTGCTAGTGAGCTCACTAGTTGATGTGATAAGATGTGACGTTTCCCTGCCATGATGAATCTTGTCCTTGAAACTGTAAGCCAACAGGGACCAGTGTAGAAGAGGTGGCAAAAAGAATATAAGAATATAAAAATAAAGAAGGAGAGGAGTGGTTTGCAATACTGTCTTCCAGACACAAAGTGGCCTTGGCACTCATGACCTCACAATGGCTGATTTTACCTACAAAAGACCTGCAAAACAAGAGAGAAAAAAAATGGTGACAACAAAATAGAAGTGAGACTAGTTGGAAAGAAGGAATTCAGCACAGGGAGAGCTCAGGAGGGGTCAAAGGGAGAGTGGGAAGAGGGGATAATGATCATGTTATATTGTCTATGTGTATGAAAGTTGTTAATAAGAAATTTTTAATATATTTTAGTTATTTATTCATTTGAGAGAGAGAAAGAGGCAGAGAGAGAGAGAGGGAGAGGGAGAGAATGGGTGCATGAGGGCCTCCAACCACTGCAAATGAACTCCAGATGCATACGCCCCCTTGTGCATCTGGCTTATGTGGGTCCTAGAGAATCGAACCAGGATCTTTTGGCTTTGCAGGCAAAAGCCTTAATCACTAAGCCATCTCTCCAGCCCCCAAAATTTTTTTAATGAAACAAAATTTTAGGCTGTAATAAACCCTTTCCTTCCATAAGCTGCTCTAGTTGGTAGTTTGTGCCAACAATGAAAAGGTTAGTTGCTATGCAGAAATAACACTCTTAAAGCCAGAGCTACACACCCAGCCTTGCTCCCACTATGCACAGCCACCCCAGGCCTGCTTTCCTGCTCACCAGGCCAGTTCTGAATCGTCTGTGGCCTGTGAGCAGCAGGGATTTTTTTGTTTTCTTGTTTTTTTGTTTTGTTTTCTTTTTTGGCTTTTTCAAGGTAGGGACTCACTCTAGCCCAGGCTGATCTGGAACTCACTCTGTAGTCCCAGGCTGGCTTCAAACTCACAGCAATCCTCATACCTCTGCCTCCGAAATGCTGGGATTAAAGGCATGTGCCACCACGCCCAGGGAACAGCAGTTTTTAGAGCCTGAACCATGTGCAGGATTGTCCAGCTAACCAAGAGAGTCCAGTGTCAGAGGGTCTCCCTCTCCGTGCCGAACTGGCAAACTGGCAAGCTGGCAAGACTCAGCTCTGAGCAATCCACTGTTCCCATAGTGCCCACCTCTCACAGAAGTGAATAATCCACTTGTGTCTTCAAGGTGCTGGTGAATCACCATGGACCTGTTGATTACACAACACTTGAGCTTGTTATCACAAGACTTCTCTTTTCTATTATTTATTTATTTAAGGGAAAGAGAGAGACAGAGAGAGTGGGTGCACCAGGGCCTCCAGAAGCTGCAAACAAACTCCAGATGCATGTGCCACCTTGTGCATCTGGCTTACGTGGGTCCTGGGGAACCTCATGTAGGTCCTTTGGCTTTGCAGGCAAGGGCCTCAACCACTAAGCCATCTCTCCAACTCACAAGACTTCTCTTAACCAGCCTAGGGTCTGCTTACCTCTGCTCTTCAAACTCCACTTCATTTACTCACTAATGCCAACCTTTCCTGCAAACACTGCCCCCACATTCACAGGTCCTTCTGTATCTCCCTATCAAATCACTCAGCAAATTTATCTTTTAATAAGAACTAGCAGGAATCAATTATCAAGAACCTTAATTCAATGTACCTGTGTGAAGAAAGGATCAACGCTGACAACACAGTTCTGAAAGCGCCCTTATAAGGCCTCTGGAGGAGGACTGTGACAAGGGACATAAGGAGAGCAGAGCGTGGATAGCTCAGAGAATGGACAAGTTCAGAAGTTACAAAAGACAAATGGCAAAGGGCACATTGATCTGAAAAGACACCTGAGACGGGCTGTCCTGAGATTCGCTCCCTTCATATTCTGAGAAAATGCTACAGGCAGCCAAAAATCGTGTTCTTAGAGAAAAAAAAATGAACAGAGCAGACTATGGTGCACGCCTTTAATCCCAGCACTTGGGAGGCAGAGGTAGGAGGATCACCGTGAGTTTGAGCCCAGCCTGTGACTATATAGTGAATTCGAGGGACACAATGAGACCCTACTTCATAAAACAAGAAGAAAAAACAAAAAGATGGCATGGTGGCTCACATCTATTATGCCAGCACTTGAGAGGCTGAGTAGGAGGGTCGATGTGAGCTCAAAGCCAGCATGGACTACCCTTTGAAACCGTAAGCAAAAGATAAGCATTTTCCTACCTTAACCTGCCTCTGCTTGGGTATTTTGTCCCAGTAATGAAAAAGTAACAACAGATGCAGCAGCGCAGAGGCAAAGGGAGAGAAAGGGGCCAGAGCCCCAACATCCCGTTCAAGAGCTTGCTAGGATTCCAAGAGGCCTAACTTCCTTCTACTGGGCCCTGCCTCTAAGAGGTCTACCGCCTCCAGTCTGAGCCTTGAACACACAGGGCTGTGAGAACATTTCCGATCCAGACAGCAGCAGCAGCAGGGAGACACTAGCATGGCGCAGGAAAACTAGGACGGGATGACCTTGGTAAGGTAATGGAAGTGAAATGTACTGCCTTAGCTGCTGGTCAGTTTCTTTCAGGGAAGTCACTGCACTTTCTTCAGTGACAGGGACGCTTGATGTGCTGCTTGCTGTCATTACCAGGCCTTAGTGTCAACAGGGACTAAGACAGACAATTTAGGAGGTAGCAAACATGACCTTCCTAAGACAGAAGAGGAAATGTTGTCTAGCGCTGAACAAACCCAACCGGGAAAGGAAGCGGAGCACCAGGAAAGGGTGGTTAGAGACCCAGTAAGGCTGCCAGGCAGTAAGAAGTCCCCAGCAGGATGCGACGGGCCCTCGTGACACCATGCACCACGCACAGCTCTGTGTCAGCTCATCATATGGGAAGTCCGCAGGGGCTCCTGGTCTGTTTGTGGTCCATCTTACAAAAGAACAGATCTTCAGATCAGAGCTGCTGCCGGGGCACACCCACTAAAACCAGTGGCCAAAAGTGGGGGTGCTAATGAAAAGACACTCCCACAGAGGCTGTAGAGGGGCTTCAAGTGGCTTTCTTTACCTCTCAAAGGGTAACAACAGATGTGCAGTCATCTGTGAGAGACACAGCCAAAGCGGGGAGACTTCTGACGTGGTTTTGGGAAAGGCAGAAAACAACAGAGGTGGCTGCGTGCCAAGACTGCTGGGCTCAGAGGTTGGGAGGAATGACGTGAAAAATGAGGGTTTCTGGGAAGAACAATGGGAGAAAAGCTACAAATCATACATGGGGAAAAATTGTTCTACATGGGTCATTAAAAATAAACTTGCCAGGTGTGGTGGCGCACGCCTTTAATCCCAGCACTAGGGAGGCTGAGGTAGGAGATCACTGTGAGTTCAAGGCCACCCTGAGACTTATAGTGAATTCCAGGTCAGTCTGGGTTAGAGTGAGACCCTACCTCAAAAAAGCAAAACAACTAAACAAACAAACAAACAAACAAACTTGCTAGGTGTGGTGACACACGCCTTTAATCGAACACTTTGGAGGCAGAGGTAGGAGGATTGTCATCAGTTCAAGACCACCCTGAGACTACATAGTGAATTCCAGGTCAGCGTGGGGTAAAGCAAGACCCTACCTCAAAAAAAATGAACAACAAAAATAAATAAATTAGGGGTGAGAGATTGCTCAGCGGTTAAGGTGCTTGCCTGTGAAGCCTAAGGACCCAGGTTCAATTCCCCAGAACCCACATAAGCCAGATGTACATGGTGGTGCTTGTGTCTGGAGTTTGCAGTAGCTAGAGGCCCTGATGCGTTCATTCTCTCTTTTGCCCTCTCTCCCCTCCTCAAGTAAATATATTTTTTAAATCAATTAAATTAAATAACCTCATAAACCAGGCATGGTGGCACAAGCCCAGCACTTGGGAGGCAAAGGCAGGAGGATCACTGTGAGTTCAAGACCAGTCTAGAACTACAGAGTGAATTACAGGTCAGCCTGGGCTACAGTGAGACCCTACCTCGAAAAATAAATAAACAAGCAAGCAAGCAAACTTATAAGGGTCACAGAGAGGGCTCAGTGGACAAATCCCTGGCTGCCCAAGCACAAGCTCCTACCTGAGTTCAGATCCCCAGAAACCACGTCCAAGCTGGAAGCTGTGCAGGTTCTGCAGCCCAGCACAGGGATGGTGAGGTGGGAGGCAGAGATAAAACTGTCAACAACGAGAGACCCTGCTTCAAAATGATGTGGAAGGTGAGGAGCAACACCCGAGGCTGTCCTCTGACCTCTGTCCTCACAGATGAATACACACACCCTCGTAAAACCCAGGACAGAAAGCCGTGCTTCATGCTTCTCCAGCAGAGGAATGTCTAAGCGTGGCTTCACAGACTCTCTCAGCATTGAAGAAGTCACGTTAGCATTAGTGCCAGGGACAGGGAGAGACTTGGCATTTCTTTGGAAATTGCTTGTGGAGCAGCCACCTTTCTGCCCTCCACAAACATTTTGAGGATCACCTTCCTCGGACCACTGTGACAGAGCCAGCAGACACGGAGTGCTCCCATGTTCAAGTCTCCAGATCCCACGTAAGCCAAACGCACAAAGGTGAGGCAAGCACAAGGTTACACATGCCCACTAGGTGGTGCAAGCATTTAGAGTGCAATTGCACTGACAGAGGCCCTGGAATGCCAATTCTCTCTCTCTCCCTCTGTCTCTCTCTCTCTCGCTTGCTCACTCGCTCTAAAAAAAAAAAAAAAAATCAAGCTACTAAGCAAACAAAACTTTAAAAGAAATTTTTGTTTGTGTTTCAAGGTAGGGCCTCACTCAAGCCCAGGCTGACCTGGAATTCATTCTGTAGTCTCAGAGTGGCCTAAACTCACAGCGATCCTCCTACCTCTGCCTCCTGAGTGCTGGGATTAAAGGCGTGTGCCAGGCTGGAGAGATGGCTTAGTGGTTAAGGCACTTGCCTACAGAGCCAAAGGACCTCGGTTCAATCCCTCAGTACCCACATAAGCCAGATGCACAAGGTGGCACAAGCATCTGGGGTTTGTTTGCAGTGGCTGGAAGCCTTGATGCGCCCATTCTCTCTCTCTCTCTTTCTTTCTCTCCCCCTCTTTCCCTCTGTCAAGTAAACAAATAAAAATAAAGTATTTAAAGGCATGTGCCACCACACCTGGCTTTAAAAGAAATTATTTTAGGGCTGGAGAGATGGCTTAGTGGTTAAGGCGCCCGCCTGCTAAGCCTAAGAACCCGGTTCCAATCTCCAGGTCCCACATTTAGCCAGATGCAAAGTGACACAAGGGCGCAATGCTTCACTTGACCACAAGGGGTGCACACATCTGGATTTCATTCACAGCAGCTGAGAGACTGCTGGCGCGCCTATCTCTATCTGTCTCCCTCTCCCTCTCTGTGTCTCTCTTCAAAAATAAATAAAAATAAAATTAAAATTAAAAAATTATTTTAAAGGTTGAGGAGATGACCCGGTCAATAAAGTGCTGGCCACACAAGCAGGACCTGAATTCAGATCTTCAGTGCCCACATGGGAGGCAGTTGCAGCAGCAGCATATGCCTTGTGATGGCTTGACAGGGCCTGGACTCACCTGGGAGGAATTGTCTTCATTGGGTTAAATGGGATGGGAAACCATTTCACTGTGCTGGGGCCCTGGTCCAACATAACAAGGAGAGTGCTGGCTGAGCACCAGCCTTCATTGTTCTCTGCTTGCTCATTGTGGACTCAATATGACCCGTTACTTGAGCTCCTACTACCATGCCTTTTCCACCATTATGGACTCTAACCTGGAACTGAGCTGAAATAAATGCTTCCTCCCCTAAACTGAGTTTTGGCTGGTATCTTGTCCCAGCCACAGGAAGGTAAATGATACAGAAAATTGGTACCAAGAAGTAGGACCATTATTGCAATAAACCTAACCAAGGTTTGTGAGCCTTTGGAACTGGTCAGTATGAGGAATGTACAAGAGTTTGAAACTTTGGGCTAGAGAAGCCCTGTGTTGCTGTAAATAGAGTTTAATGGGCCATTTGGCGGAAATTTGGAAGGTCGGTAGGCCAAGAGAAACACAGACATGGGAGGCTTTGCTCACAAGATGTCAGAGTGGAGACAGACTCGATTGGAAACTGGGCTAGAGGCAGTCCATGAGCTACTCTGGCAAAGAAGCTGCCTATGTCCCGAGATACTGAGTGAAGCAAGATTTAAAAATAATGGTCTTGGACTGGAGAGATGGCTTAGTGGATAAGGCATTTGCTTGCAAAGCCAAAGGACCCAGGCTCAATGCACAAGGTGGGGCATGCATCTGGAGTTCATTTGCAGTGGCTACAGGACTGGGCGTACCCATTCTCTCTGTCTCTATCCTCCTCTTTCACTCTTTTCTCAAGTACATACATAAAAATTTTTCAAAGTTTTTTAAGGGCCAGAGAGATGGCTTAGCGGTTAAGGTGCCTGCCTGCTAAGCCTAAGACCCCGGTTCCAATCTCCAGGTCCCACGTTTAGCCAGATGCAAAGTGACGCAAGGGCGCAATGCTGCACTTGACCACAAGGGGGCGCACGCATCTGGATTTCGTTCATAGCAGCTGAGAGACTGCTGGCGCGCCCATCTCTATCTGTCTCCCTCTCCCTCTCTGTCTGTCTCTCTCTGTGTCTCTCTCCAAAAATAAATAAAAATTTTTTTTAAGTTTTTTAAATAATGGTCATATTTTCCTCTTAGCAGAGGAAATATCAAGACAGAAAAGTCCTGAGTCTGTGGTGTGGTGTTGCAGTCAGGTTCGCATTGCTGGAAGAAGTCACCTGACCAAGAGCAGCTTGTGGGGAAAAAAGGTTTATTTTGGCTTACAGACTGGATGAGAAGCTCCATGATGGCAGGGGAAAACGATGGCATGAGCAGAGGGTGGACATCACCTCCTCACCAACATCAGGTGGACAACAGCAACAGGAGAGTATGCTAAACATTGGCAAGGGGAAACTGGCTATAATACCCATAAGCCAGCCCCCATCAATACACTGCCTCTAGGAGGTGTTAATTCCCAAATCTCCATTAGCTGGGAACCTAGAATTAAGAACACCTAAGTTTATGGGGGACACCTGAATGAAACCATCACATTTTTGTCCCAGGCCCCATAAACTGATAACCATCTATGATGTAAAATGCAATACATTCAACCCAACTATAAAAGTCCCAGATTTTTTATCAATCCTAATGATGTTCAAACATTCCCATAGTCCAAGATTTTTTAACTGAGCCTTAACACCAAAAAAAAAAAAAAAAAAAAAAACTCAAAAAACCCATAATGGCTGGGCATGGTGGCACATGCCTTTAATCCCAGCACTTGGGAGGCAGAAGTAGGAGGATTGCAATAAGTTCAAGGCCACCCTGAGACTACACAGTGAATCCCAGGTTAGCCTGGCTAGAGTGAGACTACCTTGAAAAACCAAAATAAACAAACAAAAAAAAAAAAACACTATAATGGCACAGAAGAAAAACTCACACTGCAAAAGATGGCATTGGGCATAGCAAAGAAATATTCAACCAATACAAGATTTAAACAGGGCAAACATCAAACTCTGTAACTCCAAGTCCAACAACTCTAGTCAATGACAAATCTTCAAGTCTGATAATACTAACCAGCAACAAGTCTCTGAATTCCAATTCCACCCCTCCAGCTAAGCTACTCACAGTCCTGGAAAACTTCATCTGGGGCTGGCAGCTCTCTTCAGCAGCCATGTCATGGTCCCAGCATTCCACTGAGTTTTCACTGCAACCCATGGTTCATCCTCATGGCTCCATTGGATCTCCATGCAGGCATCCAGCAAACCTGCTTCACATTGCCCAGGGCCACTTCCAAAACACAAGTCCGCGTTGCAAACTCAATGACCCTCTCTTTCCTGTATTTCCTTATACTCCACAATACCAGGTACAGTGCCAATTTGTTGATCCAGGAGGGAATAAAGCAGACTTTGAAGAACAGGACACTCCTTCAGCATTCAGACCCCTTCAAAAGACTGCATTTTTTCTGTTGTCCCAATGTAGGTCAGCTGGCCCAATCTCAATGGTTGTAATCTCTTATACAATTGCAGTTGAACAGGCATAAGTTTCAGCCCAAAGATTCATTTTTTTTCTGTGCCATATCCCAGTCCATTTCTACTCAAAGCAACAATGCATATGTTTCCAGGACACGGGCATAACAGCAAGCCTCTCACACAAACTGCTCCTAGCCCACCCAGTCCAGGCAAAGCTCTGTCTCATCCTCATAAGCCAAACCTCACAGTCCATAGTTCTTACTGCATTCAGGTCTTTCAACTCTGACCAGATCCATCAAGATGTACTTAAAAACACTGCAAGGCATCTCTTAGGCCAAGTTCCTCTTGAAAATCAGCTCCAAAAGGCCAAAGCCACACAGTCAGGTTTCTAGCAACAATGACACCACTCTCGGTACCAACTTTACTGTTGCAGTCAGGTTCGCATTGCTGGCAGAAATCGCCCAACCAAGAGTAGCTTGTGGGGGAAAAAGGTTTATTTTGGCTAGTAGACTCAAGGGGAAGCTCCATGATGGCAGGGGAAATCAATGGCATGAGCGGGGGGGGCGGGGGGAGGCATCACCTCCTGGCCAACATCAGATGGACAACAGCAACAGGAGAGTGTGCCAAACACTGGCAAGAGGAAGCTGGATATAACACCCATAAGCTGGCCCCAAAAAATACAGGGCCTCCAGAAGACATTAATTCCCAAATCTCCATCAGCTGGGAACCTAGCATTCAGAACACATAAGTTTATGTGGGACACCTGATCAAACCACCGCCTATGGTGTCGCTTTGCTGCCCTGATTTGGGTCTACAATGGAAGAGAAGAAAATACAGAACAGAAAGAAATGAAAAATATTACATAAGCCAGTTTGAAGTCCTAGGCCCAAAGACTACAGCCACTTTGGCTGGAATTCTTAGAGAGATTGCCATCATTAAAGGGAAGTCAGCTGCTCTACACTAGAGCAGTGGGAAAGATGTCCTGAGGACCCGCTGAAGGTTCAAGATAAAATGGGAGTTTTTTAAAGACAAAAGGAAGAGTGATAAAGGAGGTCTCTGCTCCCCAAGATCAGCACAAAAATCCTACTGTGTCCCTTGAGTACCAGGCTTTATTCCGATCTCACAGCAGAACCTGGCAGCATTACCCATGTGGTACTGGTCTTAGAAGAATGACAGATGCAAAATTGTAAGGTAATGGAATATTTCACCATGGTTTCAGAGAGCCACTGAGGCAAGTAGTGTGAGGCATGGTCAGAGTCCCTGAAAGGAGGTCATGAGAGGACACTGCATGAAGCTGTGAAGATGAATGCTAAATAACAGTGGAGACCCTAGTACATTAGAGATGCCAGGAGCATGGGAGCATATAGGAGGTAGGAGGATCACTGTGGTCTCAAGGCCAGCCTGGGACTACAGAGTGAGTTCCAGGTCAGCCTGACCTAGAGTGAGACCCTACCTCAGAAAAATAAAACAAAAAAAAGAGCATGTAAACCAACTGGTACATGCAAACACACATTAAGATGGTGCATGTGCCTTTCATATGAAAAAAATGCTGAGGGCTGCAGAAATGTTTTAGCAGTTAAGGTGCTTGCCTGAGAAGCCTAAGGACCCAGTTTCAATTCCCCAGGACCCACATAAGCCAGATGCACAAGATGGCACATGTGTCTGGAGTTTGCAGTGGCTAGAGGTCTTGGTATGCCCATTCTCTCTCTCTCTCTCTCTCTCTCTCTCTCTCTCTCTCTCTCTCTCTCATGTTCACTCTCTCCCTCTCAAATAAATAAATAAATAAATAATATTTTTAATGCTGAAATAAGAAGTAGCCTGACAATGAATAAAAACCAGGTTAACATCTCAATGTTTTGCTGTTTTACTTTTGCACAACCATTTCAGTACCTAATAAAGAACTCTGCCCTTTCACACAAGTTCATTTCCTGAAGGTATATTTGGGAGGGCGTACATCATGTTTAGTGAACCTCGATGTGGGGAGAAATGGCATTCAGTGATACATTGATCTCGTTTGTACCAATTTAAGAGAGTTGATTGTTAAATGTTCTGGACTTTTGGAAATACTGCAATCATTCTAAGTTAAATTATAACAAAGTTATATTTTAAAAATAGGGGCAGAGGAGATAGCTCCATAGATAAAGCCCTTGCCATACAAGCATTGAATACCCCAGTGTGGAAACCAGACCTCACATAAAAGGCCACACATGGTGGCAGGTGTTGGTAATTCCAGGCACATCTAAGGGTGAAGGGAGGTGGAGA
Organism: Orientallactaga sibirica; assembly: GCA_036365145.1. Lineage (NCBI taxonomy): Eukaryota > Metazoa > Chordata > Mammalia > Rodentia > Dipodidae > Orientallactaga > Orientallactaga sibirica. Next base: position 3,795,142 of record JAEOAD010002712.1, on the reverse strand, counting down.
CAGGATGATTTGAAGGAAGCTCAGGGGCAGCTGGCCTAGTGAAAGCAGCAGTCAGCAGTGTGAGGCCCTGTCTCAAAGGAGGTCGAAATGTGAGGACTGGGATTCGAAAATTGTCCTCTGAATGCCACACACACATGGCACATATATGCCCACACATACACACACAGCACACACACCAGTAATAACTAAAACAACACTTCTAATTATTTTATTGCTTAACTATGCACAGACTACCTACCTACCTTCTTGAGTAATTAGCATCTCATCTGTGGCTGTGGTTTGAATGTATCCTCCAAAAAAAAGCTCATGTGTTGGAAACGTGATCCAAAACTCATATATTAATGGTACTTGGAAATCATGATCATGCAGACCAGTGATGGCCTTCATGTTTCCACAGGAGGAGGAAGAGACCTGCCCAGAACACTGGGCTCCCTTGCTTTGTGTGATGCTTTAGATTGATCATCAGCTGTGGTTCTGTGGTGCCTCAGTGTCCCAGGAACATCCAGGCAATGGCAGAGCTGGGTCTTGAGCAGCCGTGAGTGCGACAGTAAGAAACACCTGGGAGATGGCTTCAGAGAACAGCTCATTTGTTTGCCATGGAGGTGGGCTAATAAGTGTTTGTGAAAGAGCAGGAAGAGGTACAGGTAGGCTCTAGGGAAAGTGAAACCTAAGTCTTATCAGGATGTCCAGGTGCCCCAGGCTGGGGGAGGGAGCAGCCTCACTCCTACTGGTCTTGAGATTCTCAGAGTCTGAGCTCATTACAACCTTGGGGGGAGGGAGCAGCCTCACTCCTGCTGATCTCGAGATTATCGGAGTCCAGGCTCACTGCAACCTCAGAGGTCTGGGGCCCTTAGTCATACGTGACAGCTCAGGCCTGCCTCCAGTAGCCCAGGGGCCTTGAACCATGCCCTACAGCTCCCCTTTGTTTTTATAATGGGGCAGTATCATCATACTGAGTGAGATTTTTATAGCCTACCGCAGGTCTAGATAGAGCTAGATAGTGAAAAAGGACCTGATTGGTAGCAACCTTAGCAATATTAGTTATTTGTTGTGTGAGAAATTTGATAAGGGGGGGGCACAAGTAACATGGTTCCTATAGCCAGGAGGGGGCCAAGGAAGGGGAGAAGCCATGTGACTAAAGGGTTAGAGAACCAGGTGGTGAGGTCGTCAGGTTTGTATTGGTCAAGTAGCTCCTTGGGGAGTTTCTTGAGGGTGTTAACATTTTGTTCAATAATGTTGAATTAACTAACAAAAACACAACATTCTCACCGGGCGTGGTGGTGCACTTGGGAGGCAGAGGTAGGAGAATTGCTGCGTTCAAGGCCACCCTGAGACTACATAGTTAATTTCAGGTCAGCCTGAACCAGAGTGAAACCCTACCTCAAAAAAACCAAACCAAACCAAAACAAAAAAAACATTCTCCCAAGACCACACATGTCCCCCCATGTTCAGCAGTGATGAGGTCTAAGGATCTGTGATTTTGGAACACCACGCCTGCGAAAGAGTTTAATTGTCTCTGAAGAGACTCAAGGCTGTTGGTAGTTGATATCATGGCCTGGTCAAGCTTGTCTCGGAAGTCCCCCACAAGATGGTTGGTTTGGACCAGGGTGGTTCCTCAGCACTGGAGGCCCCCAGAGACAGTGTCATGCTGAGGCCTGCCAGTAGAGGGATGAAAATCTCTCTTGGTTGATGCAGGCAGAATTTGTAGGCCACTTCTTCTTCCTTGTAGAGATACACCTGTGGAACAATCAAGAGTGGGGAACCATAAGTGGGAGAGGAAGCATTTATGCATGGGGTGGTTCGCCCTTCACACCACAGGAGAGCGGGTGTCTTGTCACAAGTGGTCTTGGTTATGGAAGTATTGAGGAGGAACTCAACTCTGGTCAGCTTGGAACTGGACAGGCAGAGGGCCATACCTTGACAGGAATCAAAGAGGGGGCTATCAGTAAGGCGGGGTTGGGAATAGTTTGGTATTGATGTGGGGTATTCAAGGGTGGCATTAACAGGGACTGCCATCAGCAGGGGATGGGTAGGGGTGCACAAGAGAAGCAGTTAGAAGCATTGGGATGGCTAGTAAAAGGGAGAAGGTTGGCCATATATTGGATGTATTATGCCCATGTTATAGTGGCTTGTATTTTTCCTATAACTTGTTTTTCCTGTGAGAGAATGTGGTGGTTAGTTTGCACCGGGTGGGAAGCAGGGACATACCTAGCAATATGCAGAGTACCAGAGGGAGATGATGAGAAGACATCAGAATAGAGTTTTCCTGTCACCCTCATCCGCCAGCGTTCATCCCAAGGGTCTTGTATGGAGAGTGCACATTCTCTAGTTTTCCTAGAGGTTTTAAAGACAGACTCCCAGTGCCCATAGTGCTCGATGACACAGCTTTGGTATCGACATCCCCAATAATAGTCCTAATCTTTAAGGCACTCTTTAATAGTTTGGCGGTAGGCAAAGCATGCCCTGCCATCCAGCAACCCACAGACTTAGGATAGATACGGAAGCTGACAGTTCTCTGGCAGCCCTGAGTAGGGCAATATCCTGGGCCAATGATTTTATTGACCCCTTGATAGGTCTCTCTGGCTTCAAAGCACCATCCTCCAAGGGGTGGGGGGAAGGGGCTGAGAGAGGCTGCAAGAGGGACATTTGCATTGGAATGTAAGATTGTTAAAGCCACCAACAAAATGGCCCAGAGGGAGGCCTGTGGCGGGCATATGGCTTTGGCTGCATACACAAGGCCCATGAACATCCCTCCAGGGGGCTCCCTTTTTCTACTCTGGTGATGTCGACAGGGGAGCAGTTTCCTCCCACCTTGATCTGTCAATGTCTGCCGGGCCATCTCTTTGGTGGGTGGAATTGAATCAGACATTTCAAGCTGGGACCCAGATGGGCCTGGGCTGGTCTTGGAGAAACACACAAGCAACTCCTCTCCCAGTAGTGAAGAGGGGTCTGGTCCATTCTATATTCCATCTAAAGGATATCACCATGGCACCAGAATAGGAGGGGCAGTCACTGGCGTATGCCAGTGGAGGGTGATGGGGGTGTTGGGAATTTTTATATACACTGAAAATGTTTAAATAGTCAGGGCCATAGCCAGCTGAAGATTAGGTGGGTAGGTATTGGGCTGTTGTTTTTAAGTTGGATTTTTAGGGTTTGGTGTGTCCTTTCTATTATGCCTTGGCCATATGGGTTATGTGGGATTACCATATGGGGAGTTCTATTGCGTACAAAAGGCTTTGAATGAGGAACTGAAAAAAGTGGGCCATCATCATTTTGTTGTTGTTGTTGTTGTTGTTGTTGTTGTTGTTTGTTTGTTTTTTGTTTGGTTTGGTTTGGTTTTTCAGAGGTAGGGTCTTACTCTAGCTCAGGCTGACCTAGAACTCACTATGTAGTCTCAGGGTGGCCTCGAACTCTCAGCAATCCTCCTACCTCTGCCTCCCGAGTGCTGGTATTAAAGGAATGCACCACCACCCCCCTGCACATGATTGGTTTTTATCTGATGGGGGAGGCCCATCATGGCAAAGGTAGACATCTGATGTATGAGGTTTTTTTGGAGCTTTCTCCCTTTTGTGCCATGGCCCACATGAAGTGGGAACCTGTGTCTATTGTTACAAAGACATATTTCTGGTGGCCCAATTAGGGGATATGGGTTACATCAATCTGCCAAAGGGCATTGGCCTTAAGGCCTCGGGGGTTGGCACCCATTGTCTGGAGGGCAGGTGTGGTTATTAGTGAGGCACAAGAGTGGCAGGTTTTTAATATGTGTTGGAGTTGCCTTTTAGGGATCAGAGGAAAGTGTGATTGAAGTCCTTTAAGGTTCACGTGGGTGTTAGCGTGGAATTTTTCAGCTTCTTCAAGGGGGCCAAGAAGATGTCTGTTGGGTCCCCATAGGAGGCCACCTGGTCTGCTAATGCGTTCCCCTCAGTGAGGGGCCAGGTAAGGGGCTGTGAGACCTCATGTGTTGTACAAACAGAGGGACCCTTAGTTTGCATATGAGATTAGAGACTTTTATCAACAGCGGTGAAAGAGGGATTTCATCTGGCTGGATGTGCAAGCGAGTGAGCAGGGGAGCAAGTTAACAGCAAAATGCTATCTGAAAAGGGATGAAAGGGGCCTTCTTCCTCTTGGAGTGCCAGATAAATAGCGTACAGTTCCCTGTATTGTGGGGAACCTCCTTAAAGGGAATGGTGGGAGGTTGACCCCCTAAGTGGTAGAGGACCATAGCTGCTCCCCTTTTCCCCTATCTGTAAAAATGGGGTGTGCTCCAGGGATTAGTTTTCTTGAAAAAAGTTGGGGTGGAAGCCATGTTAAAAGAGGTATTGCAAGGATCCATTTTTCATTGAGGTAGTGGTTATTAATTTGACCAGAGAAGCCTATAAAGTTGATTGCAAATTGGGAATGGTTTCTCAATAGCCATTGGATATCAGGGAGGGAAAAGGGGGTTATGACAACATCAGGTTCCTTGCCTAAAGTTTGGGGGCCCGGTCCCTCCTGGATTTGATCATGGCCTCAAGGATGTCAACATCTGACATGATTCTTGGGGCACCACCACCAGTGGAGGTATGGAGCCATTCTAGGATCCCCTGAGATTGATATAGTGCTCCCATGATGGTCATGGAGGAATTAAATATCATAAGTTGAATCGGCCTGTCTGGTGAGTATCAGGCAAGGGTCATGTCAGAAAACATGTTATTCATTTTGGTTAATGTCTGTTTTGCTTCCGGGTTCAGGGAGGTGGAGAGGATTATGGGTCTTTGTTACCTTTTAGCATATCAAACAAGGGTTGTCAGTTGCTGGTGGGGAGAGGGAGCCATGGCCGGAAATAAAGAGGTTTCCCAGAAAGCTCTGAAGCGAGGCCAGTGTGAGTTTCTGGGGAAAAGAGAGTATGGGTTTAAGAGGCCAAGCAGAGGTGAGGGAGAGTTCCATCCCAGGAGGAAAGTTATGGGTGGAGTAAGTTGGACCTTATTTGAGGTGATTCTGAATCCTGCCTCAGTGAGGGAGGGTATTAATTGATCCCTTAGTTCAGCTAGTGAGGTGGAGGAGTTTTTCCATACTAGATGACATCCATGTAAAGATAGATGTTAAGGCCCTGGTCTACGTGTGGCTTTAGTGCTGCAGCAACTGCCTCTTGGCATATACTGGGACTATTGACCATACCCTGGGACAGGACCATCCATTCAAAACATTTGGCTGGCCCTGAGTTATTGACAGAAGGAACTGAGAACAGGAAGCGTTTTCAGTCCCGGGAGTGCAGGGGGATAGAGAAAAAGCAATCCTTGATGTCAATAGCAAGGAGGGGGGTATTGGCTGGAGTAGCTGATACAAGAGGCAGTCCCCTTTGAGGGGTGCCCCAGATGAACATAGCTTTATTGATGGCCCTGAGATCTTGTTGTAATCTCCATCCCCCTGAGCCCTTTTGAATTACGAATACAGGAGCATTCCATGGGCTTCATGAGGGGCAGATGTGATTAAGTTGGAGTTGTTCTGTCAGTAACTGACTTAAGATTTCAAGTTTCTCCTTGGCAGAGACCATTGTTCAACCCAGGCTGGCTCATCAGAGACGCATTCTAGGCAGGGAGTTTTGTATCTAACAGTGGCTTTTAGGATTGGGGGTGACACCAGTGAAGGTACCTCTCATAGTCTTCTATCTCAATGCATTCTCCCTCTATATTACTGGCAATGACTACATCTAGAGCCTCAAGATGTCCCTCCCCAGCAGGTTAGTTGTTACTGTAAAAAGAGCAAAATGTTATTATTTCTTTACATCAAGATTAGAGAAAAATAGAAGTCACTTTACACTTGTTTGAACAGGTGGGGATGGTAGATAGACAAGATGCTCTGCTGATCTCAACAGCATTACCCTGGGCCTGCATTGTTAAACAAAATCCTTAAGGGCACATGAGCAAGACACTTGGAGACTCTGTCCTCACACCCCCCAGGTGCTTCTTATAACTACTAACAGAGCTAGTCACGAGTCTGTCTAATCCTCTAGAATGGAATGCCCCTGCCATAATGCAAATCCCCCTCTATGTTTAAAGATCACTTTTATGGCTGTAACTGCAACATGTGAATTGTGATTTATGGTTCAACTCCCATCCTGGTTTTGCAATAAACATTGTGTAGTTTTTTCCAATAAAAGCTGAAGCTCCAAACAACTCAATGCTGCATCTTGACAACCAGAGCTCTGAGTGTAGTCCTAGTGTGCACCAGCTTTTCTTCTTTTTCTTTTCTTTCTTTTTTTACCCAACAAAACTTTGCCTCACATTCCGTGAGTTGACGGTATTACTTGTGCGACACCGGGCCCCATAACAGTTACATCAGCACTAAGGGTCTGATGAGACCTGTACTTCCATCTGGGTCCTTCCATTTGAAGCCCTCCTTGGGAACATATGCCTGTGAGGGGCCTCCTGTCCCCATTAACTGGGTCCTGGGAATTAGTTCCAAGTGCTGGGGAACCTCCGATCACCTTAGGATTATCAATTACACATTTGAAACTTTTTTCCTCCAACCTCTAAGGCTAACCTTGCATGGGCCCCCCTATGATGCTCATTACCCATTGTACATTAGGGGTTTTCCCTCTTATTGGCAAGGCTGAGGAGTGCCCCTTTTGAAATTTAAAGGGCTCTAGGGGTTTGCCATCTTTATCATGGGTGGAGTAGCAGTCTTTTTTCAGTGAAATCCCTTGTGGCATCTAGGACAAACTGTTTTTTTGTTTTGTTTTGTTTTGTTTTGTTTTGTTTTGTTTTGTTTTGTTTTGTTTTGAGGTAGAGTCTCACTCTGGTCCAGGCTGACCTAGAATTCACTCTGTAGCCTCAGGGTGGCCTCGAACTCACAGCAATCCTTCTACCTCTGCCTCCCAAGTGCTGGGATTAAAGGCCTGAGCCACCACGCCCGGCTGGGCAAACTGGTTTTGGAGGGGGTGTAGATGTGTTTGAGCCGTTAGTGGTCTGGTGTTGAGGACATTCCCCTTTCTAATATCCTTCCTCCCTGCCATTGAAGCATTTTCCTTTAGTCCTCAAGGCTGCTGTGAAGGCCTGTGCTAAAGAGGCAGCTTTATGTTAGGCAGTTCTGAATATCCTGGGCAGCGACTATCCATCTATCATAATGTTCATCCTTGAGGCCTTGGAAAGCTAGTCCACATTCTGAGGACATGCCTTCCCAATATATTTTATTTAATTATTTATTTGAAAGAGATAAAGAGGCAGAGAGAGAGAGAATGGTCACACCAGGGCCTGCAGCCACTGCAAACAAACTCCAGATGCATGCTCCTTGTGTGCATCTGGCTTACGTGGGTCCTGGGGAATCAAACCTGGGTCCTTTGGGTTTGCAGGCAACCGCCTTAACTGTTAAGCCATCTCTCCAGCCCCCAAATGATATTTTTGAGGAGGAGGTCCCTGGCTGTTGGGTCAGGAATTTTTCTCTCTAGGTTAGTTTTTGTTCTTAAGATAAAATCAGAGAGGGTTTCCTCCTTTTGATGAAGGAACAGTAAAGAAGAGGTAATGTCCTGGGGGTTAGATGGGGGATGAAGTGTTCTACCCCATGCCTGGAGGGCGCAGAGGCAGACTTGGTCATAGTACCCTAGGGGCTGCTGCGCTTGTTGAACGTCTGTGGAAAATTTGCCCTGTCCGAACAGCTCATCAAAGCCCCAGGGAACATTCTGTTGGTTTTGGTTTCTCCTTATCTGTTGGAGGCATTCATCTCTATAGAGGATTTCCCATTGGAGGAATAGGGGGGTAGGCAGTGAAGACCTGCAGATATCACACCAGTCCTGGGGGGTGTTAGGGGAGCCCCGTAGGTTCTGGAGGAGGAACTTAGTCCATGGTGCATGGATCCCATCCTCCATTAACTGCCTGTCTGAGTTCTTTTAGGTCATTGGCCTGATATGGATACCACTGTAAGGGCCGGGCCAGAGTTGGCTGAACGTTAACAGGAAAAGCTGTGACTCCTGATTATATGTATTTGTGTCATCTAAGAGCTCACATGGTTGTTCTGTGATTGTCAGTGAGGGGCGGATGGAGAAGGGTCCTGGCCAGGGGAATGTATCATGTTGGGATTTTTTTCTGCATGAGTCCAGGGGGGCAGCCTGGATCAGGAGGCAGGTATGGTGGCAGAGGCAGATAAAGGGGAGTGGGTGTAGGGAAGTCTGGGGTTGGGGTCATTTTTTTCTGATTTCTTCTATTGCTTTTTCAAGGGAACTGAGGTCCAACACTGGCCAGTGTTCAGGGGCTTCCTCATCAGTGACATCATCTGATGTTGGCCTGGTGGACTTAGGGGGACTAATGCATTGACTAATAGCGGCTATAATTGGGAGGAAAGAGAGGGAGGGGGGATTCCCTTCCTGAACTTCCCATCTCCTAGCCAGATAAGCTATGTGGGTCCATACATCTGGGTCATGTGGATCCCCAGAAATCATCCAGGGGGCAACCTGGAGGACTTCTTCCCAGAAGGAGATGGCCTCTCTCTGGGAGAGTTTAATTCCCCTAACTTCCAGGAGTGCTTTTAATCCACGAATCTGTGATTCCTTTTGGTGGGAAGCAATATTGCCCATGGTAGAAAAGAGTGGAAGCACCAAGACTGGAGGGCGACTTTCCCCAGGGCTCAATAGCATGAGGTTAGACGCAAGCCTGTGGGCAAGTTTAAGAGACCAGCGACCGCCCTAAGAGCTTTTAAATGGTGGGTGCGGTACCGGTTTTTGTGTTTAAGAGAAATAGATAGGAGGTTGTCGCCAATGCCCAAGCAGGCTGTTGGGGTTTGGGCAGAGGGCTAGGAGCCTTCAGTCGATGCCAAAGAGTGGCCTCGGCCAAGAGACGTCAGTTTCTTGGTCCCCATACCCGATCCCTTGCGATGGCGTGAACTGAAAACAAAGAAGGAAAAGGAAAGATCCTGCCAGTCCTCAAATGTACAGTCAAGGCCACAGGGGGCCATTACCCTCAGGAGGACAATGTCCCTTTGGGAGAGCACTCGCCGACCCTGGCACATCTCAGAGAGCCCCACGTTGGGTGCCAGCTGCGGTTCCTGGTTGTCCCGGGGCCATGGCACCTCGGTGTCCCAGGGGCATCCAGGCAATGATGGAACGGGTCTTGAGTGGCCATGAGTGTGACGGGAAGAAACACCCGGGAGACAGCTTCAGAGAACAGCTCGCTTATTTGCCCAGAGAACAGGTTAATAAGCATTTGTGGGGTTCCCTGGCGGGAGGCAGCTGCAATGCTGCGGAGACGCAGCCCACGGCGGGAAGGTCCAGCGCTGCTGGCCGAGCGGAGGGCGGTGCCGCGACCCACCCTTGGGTTCCTTTTGCTAGTTCCTCCCCATTTTCTGAGCTTTTGGGTTCCAAGAATGCCAGGTCGGAGACGCAAAGCCTGGGTTGCCGTGGCAACTGCATGGCCGCTTTGAGACTTTGGGGAGGGAGGGTTTGTGTTTTTATGACTTCTCACGGTGCTTGGGCCCGCTCACTTTCAAGGTTATCCCACGCTCCCGTGCTTGCCCGCGGAGTTTGCTCTGGAGATGTTTACCTGGCTTTGGAGGCAGGGCAGCTGCTTAGGTAGAGTTCGGCGGGCACGTAGCTCAGTGAAGCATTTGTGAAAGAGTGGAAAGAGGTACAAGTAGGTACGGGTCATCAGGGGATTGGTCAGTTCAAAGGTTCTATGGATGCCTAATTAGCAGGTAGTGATGTCACAGGTGAGTGGGGAAGGGTCAAAGGGTCTAAGTAGTGGTGGGAAAAGGTATAGGGAACAGTAGGGGATTGGCTGTGTGAAGGCTGCTGGCTGATACCTCATTAACATATAGGGACATAAGCAGACAAAGGTCACAAGGCTCTGGGGAAAGCAAACCTAAGTCTTACCAGGATGTTCAGGTGTCCTGCGGGAGGGAGCAGCCTCACTCCTGTGGGTCTCGAGATTATCGGGGTCCAGGCTCACTGCAATCTCAGGGGTCTGGGGCCCTTAGTCATACCTGACAGCTCAGGCCTGCCTCCAGTAGCCCGGGGGCCTTCAACCATGCCCTACAGTCAAGTTGACAGGCAGGACCTGGAGTCACCTAGGACATGAGCCTCTGTGCATGCCTGCTAGGGACTCCCTCGATTAGATGAGTTGGGGTGGAAAGGCCTACTTTAACTGTGAGTGGCACAATTCCATGGTCTGGGGTCTTGGGCTGGATAATAAAGGAGATTGCTGGCTGAGCAGCAGCAGTCACTGCTCTCTGCCTCCTCACTGTGGAATGAATGTGAGCAGCTGCCCCACACTCCTGCCACCATGCCTTCCCCACCATGGTTGTCTGGAACCTGAAGCCTGTAAATTGATATGAACCCTTCTTTGTGATCAAGTCTGGTCACAACAATGAGAAAGTAACAAAGACAACACGTGATGCCCTCTGCTGTATGCTGGGGCAGCAGGAGGCTTCCCAGGGTGCATATGATGGCACCGAGCTCTGGAATGTTGTCAAACAAATGCTCTGAAGCTAGAAGTGACCTGCTCATGGGCATTTTATTACAGTAACAGATACTGGGCCAAGATCTATGCCTAGTGAATTGCTGCATGTTGGTGCCTTGACATTGGCTGTGATGAGAATATTTGCACACTAGAACAAAGAAGAAAGAAAGGCTCTTTTCTTCCCCCAGAAGCTAGTTGCACAGTCACGGGGACCAATGGGAAGAGAGTGCCTCAGGGATGGATGCCTCACGCAGGCACCTCACCTGCCTCTTCAATTACATTGCTCATCACCTACAGTTTCCTAGGATCAGGCAGCTCAAAGCAAGAGATGAACTTAGAAACCAAGTCTAGAAACGAAAAGGTAACGTTACTCAGGAGAAAAGGCTACATTCGTAGTCCCAGAACCTGACACTCCAGAAAATCCAGCCTCTTCCCGCTGCAGGAGCCATGAGGCTGCACAAGGAGACAAAACTACAGCAGAGATGCAAATCATTTATGTGCTGGAAATGGAAGTGATTAATCTAGAGCAGTTTCTTCAACACCCTCACTGTGGGTCCACTTCCACACGTGCCCAGAAGAACCATCCAAGAGGATTTTGGCTGAACCATCCTTTATGTTGAAAGTTGAAAGGATGTTTCCCGCCCTCCCCCAACTTTCTCCCTCTTTCTCTCAAATAAATAAAATATATTTTTTAAAAATGGGCTGGGGCTGGAGAAATGGCTTAGTGGTTAAAGTGTTTGCCTGCGAAGCCAAAGGATCCCAGTTCAATTCTCCAGGACCCACATAAGCCTGATGCCAAGGGGCACATGCATCTGGAGTTCATTTGCAGTGGCTAGAGGCCCTGGCATGCCCATTCTCTGTCTGTCTGCCTCTCTTCTCTCTCTCTCTCTCTGCTTGCAAATAAATAAATTTTTAAAAATGGGCTGGAGAGATGGCTCAGCAGTTAAGGCGTTTGCCTGCTGTGGTAGTTTGAATATAGGCCTCCAATATATTCAGTGTCTTATTAGTTTATAGTTTGCATCTGCAATCACCTTGCTAGAGGCAATGTCATTGGGCCCATCTTAAGGTGTGATGGTGGGTTTGAGATTCCATTGTAAAGATATGCAAAGTGTGCCCAGTTGGAGTTCCTGAAGTGTGCTGTGGCTTTTGGCTGTAGCTTTGCTCTGTGTGCTGTGTGGCTGGGGGCTTTTCTCTCTCTGCTTGGCCCTGTGAAGGCAGGCCAGCTTCTTCTGCCATTATGGAACTTCCCCTGGATCTGTAAACTTCAATAAATAATATCCCTTCCTCCATAACTGTGCCTGGTCTGGAAGTTCATCTCAGCGAACCTGAAGCTGTCTGCTACACCTGCAAAGCCAAAGGATACTGGTTCAACTCAACTCTCCAGGACCCACATAAGCCAGTTGCACAAGGGGGTGCATGCATCTGGAGTTCATTTGCAGTGGCCGGAGGCTCTGGCATCCCCATTCTCTCTCTGTCTCTCAAATAAATCAATAAATAAATCAAATATATATTTTTTAAGTTGAAAGAATGGACAAGATAAATTAAAAGTGGAGACTATACAAATTCCACTGAAACCTGACAGAACTTCCCATTCTGAGGGTCAGTTGTTGGCGTTGGGGTTAGGGCATCATAGACTCAGTAAATAGAAGGCCATGAGATGGTGTGGGGCCAGAGAGATGGCTCAGCAGTTAAAGGTTTAGTTCCCCAGTGCCCACATAAAGCCAGATGTGTAAAGTGACACATGTGTTGGGAGTTCTTTTGCAGTGGCAGGAGACCCCAGTGTTTTCTCTCCCTCTCTCTCCCCAGAAAGAGTGGTGTGGCTTAATCTAAGTGTGAGAGGCAAGGAGGTGTGCGTGGAGATGTGTTTGAAGAAGGTAACAGGATGACCATGTGAGGCCTAGTTAACACAGTTTTATTCTCTACCCAAATGGCAACAGAAGGCCACTAAAGAATTCAAAGAGAAGCCAGGTGTGGTAGCACACGCCTTTAATCCCAGAACTTGGGAGGCAGAGGTAGGAGGATTGCCATGAATTTGAGGCCACCCTGAGACTACATAGTGAATTCCTGGTCACCCTGAGCTAGAGTGAGACCCTAACTCAAAAAAAGAGAGAGAGAGAGAGGTCACAGGGCTAAATCTACATTTTTTTAGATGTCTTAACATTTTATTTAAATAGCATTGGCACTGAAAAAAGATGGAACGCTTCACAAATTTGTGTGTCATCCTTGTGCACAGGCCATGCTGATCTTCTCTGTATCATTCCAATTTTGAGTACTGCCAAAGTGAGCACAAAATCTACATTTTAAGAAAGATCATTCCTACTGCAAAGTAAAAAACATGTTGGAGGGCTGGAGAGATGGCTTAGTGGTTAAGGCGTATGCCTGTGAAGCCTAAGGATCCCAGTTCAATTCTCCAGGTCTCACGTTAGCCAGATGCACAAGGGGGTGCATGTGTGTGGAGTTCATTTGCAGTAGCTAGAGGGCCTGGCATGTCCATTCTCACTCTTAGTCTCTCTCTTTCCCTCTCTCTGTCTGTAATAAATAAATAAATAAAAACAAAATCTTTTTTAAAAAGAACATGTTGGGGCTGGAGAGATAGCTTAGTGGTTAAGGCACCTGCCTGCTAAGCCTAAGAACGTCAGTTCTAATCTCCAGGTCCCACGTTTAGCCAGATGCAAAGTGACTCAAGGGCACAATGCCACACTTGACCACAAGGGGGCGCACGCATCTGGATTTTGTTTGCAGCAGCTGAGAGGCTGCTGGCACGCCCATCTCTATCTGGCTTCCTCTCCCTCTCTCTCTGTCTCTCTCCAAAAAAAAAAAAAAAGGTGTTGGAAAAGGATATGTCTGGAGACAATAAAACTAGTTGACAATCACCTGATAGCATTGAAAAATTAGGGAACTTTTCCTTTGGGGGAGTAAATCATGTAGGAACACAAGTTTCACATGGGATTTCAAAACTTATTTGAGGACCGGGAGTGATAACTCATGAAGGGGCAGATGTGTAGCATGCTTGAAGCCTGGGCTCTTCCTCTTTTCGTGTTGGAGATGGACATCAGACCTGGCCCTCCAGACCCCTCTCTCCCTCCCTCTCTCTCTCCCTCCCTCCCTCCCTCCTTCTCTCCCTTATCAAAATACCACAGGACCTGTTATGCACAGGGTACCCTGGAGAGAATGAACTCCTAGTGTTCTGAAAGAAATCTTAACTACTGGATATATACTCGTTTCATTTCTTGAGAACACAAATCTTCTAAGGAATAGACAGTTTTATAACATTGTTTAACAGGCCTGCTGGTTCCCTGGGAGGTGGGACAATAATCAGAAATTGACTGAATCAATATAGGGCAGAGCACTGCAGACTCGCTGTAAACTCCCCAGAGGGGAGTTGCCCTTCCTTTGCTGATTTTCCACACCATCAATATTGATAATCTGTACACAGCCTCCAGATTACCTTGAAAGGTCAAGATTCTTGCCTGAGAATTTTAAGGGTCTCTGTAAACCAAGCAGCCAGTGAGCATCTATGATTCAGTTTATTTGTGACAAGGACGCAATTCCAGTCTAAGGGTAATCACTTATGGCAATAGCATATCTGCTATAAACACCTTTCTTAAGTATTTTAGTTTAGAATAACTTGATCCCAGTTTTAATATACCAATTATAATTAACCAATCATAATCAATTTATTATAATCATCATAATTAATAATGAAGGACATTAAAGCCCAAGACACCAGGATCTTTCTTTCTGTTCTAACCGAGTCTCTGTCAGTTCTGTCTTCTCAAAGAGCTCAGCATCTCAACCATTTTATAAAAAATAGTTTTGTTTGGGATTTTTTTTTGTTGTTCTTGTTTTTCAAGGTAAGGTTTCACTCTATCCCAGGCTGGTCTGGAATTCACTATGTATTTTCAGGAGGGCTTTGAACTCATGGAGATACTCCTGCCTCTGCCTCCCAAGTGCTGGGAGTAAAGGCATGCACCACCATACATTAATAAATAAAAAGTATTTTATTTACTAGAGAGAGGGAAAAGATGGGTGTGCTAGGGCCTTTAGCAACTGCAAATAAATTCCAGACACATGCATCACCTTGTGCATCTGGCTTATGTGGGTACAAGAGAATTGAACCTGGGTCCTTAGGCTTTGCAGGCAAGTGCCTTAACCACTAAGCCATATCTCCAGCATCTCAACCTTTATGCAGTCATGTAAAGTTCACTCTGGCTAGATGCACAAGGTGGCACATGTGTTGGAGTTTGTTTGCAATGGCTAGAGGCCCTGGCATGTGCATTCTGTTTCTCTCTATTTGCAAATAAATAAATGAATAAAAATATTTTTAAAAAATAAAATAAGGGGTTGGAGGGATGGCTTAGTGGTTAAGGCATTTGCCTGCAAAGCCAAAGGACCCAGGTCCAATTCCCCAGGACCCACACTAGCCAGATACACAAGGTGGCACACGCGTCTGTAGTTCGTTTGCAGTAGCTGGAAGGCCTGGCGCACTCATTCTATCTCTCTTTCCCCTCTCTCCCTCTCTGTCAAATAAATAAAAATAAAAATAAAAGTTCACTGTGCTTTGAGATCACTGTCTATATATTTTAAATGAATACCTGTAGAAATTATAAGAAAGCTCAAATAGTTTATATGTATTTTTATATAAAAATGACAGGTGGAGGCTGGAGAGATGGCTTAGCAGTTAAGGCATTTACCTGCAAAGCCTAAGAACCCAGGTTTGATTCCCCAGGACCCACATAAGCCAGATGCACAAGGTGGCACATGTGTGTGGAGTTCATTTGCAGTGTCTAGAGGCTCTGGCATACCCATTCTCTCTCTTTCTCTCTCTCTCTCTCTCCCTCTTTCTCTGTCTAAAATAAAAATAAAATAATTTTTTTTAAATGACAGGTGATGACTAGAGAGATAGCTTAGCAGTTAAGGTACCTGCCTGTGAAGCCTAAGAATGCCCGTTCGATTCTCCAGGTCCCACATTTAGCCAGATGCAAAGTGACACAAGGGTGCAATGCCACACTTGCCCACAAGGGGGCGAACATGTCTGGAGTTCATTCACAGCAGCTGAGAGGCTGCTGGCACCCATTCTCTATCTGTCTCTCTCTCTCTCTTTCTGTGACTCTCTCCCCAAAAAAATTACAGATGATATATAGACAGACAGACAGATAGATAAGATAGGTAGATGATAGATCCTCTACAAAAAGAAATTAACTTTGGTAAAATAAGTATAATTCTGCCCCCTTAAAAATTACAAGGTGAGGGGCTGGAGAGATGGCTTAGCGGTTAAGGCACCTGCCTGCTAAGCCTAAGAACCCGGTTCCAATCTCCAGATCCCACGTTTAGCCAGATGCAAAGTGATGCAAGGGCACAATGCCACACTTGATCACAAGGGGGCGCACACATCACATCTAGATGTCGTTCACAGCAGCTGAGAGACCGCTGGCGCACCCATCTGTATCTGTCTCCCTCTCTGTCTCTCTCTGTGTCTCTCTCCAAAAATTAAAAAAAAAAAAAATACAAGGTGAGCGGGGCATGGTAGCGCATGCCTTTAATCCCAGCATTCAGGAGGCAGAGGTAGGAGGATCACTGAGAGTTTGAGGCCACTGTGAGAATACATAGTGAATTCCAGATCAGCCTGGGCTAGAGTGAGACCCTACCTTGAAAAAAAAATTACAAGGTGGGGGCTGAAGAGATGGCTTAGCAGTTAAGGAGCTTGCCTGCAGATAAATGCCAGGGTTGAAAAGTGTCCTTAAGGCCATATTCTTCATTGTGGGGTGCACGTGTGTGCATGTAAGAAGGGGGAATAGAGCATCGTGGATATAAGAATATTTACCAATAAAAGTAGAAAACTGGCTAATTATAATTGGATCTGTTCAGAGCAAATGAAATGAGTGGCTGCTTCTGAAATGTTTTTCTAGGAGAGCAGATAGAAGACTGGTGACCTAAGACGGAGAAGAATCCACAGAGAAACGTGCTCTTCAGACCCCGCTTTGTGTGAGGCTGTAACCTCCTCAGAATATCTCACTTTCTTTAAATAATCACCTTAACTAATGTGGGGCACTTTTTTTCCATGAGAGTTAATGAAGTCGAATAATTTACCTAAGTATTCGGGATGAAAATCTAAGTCTTTTCCCTCAATTATTTGAGTTCCCCGAACTTACCAATCTTCTTCTAGCAGTAGTTCATGAGAAAGTTGCATTTAATAAAACAATAAATTACTTAACTGGGCGCAGTGGTGCACACCTTTAATGCCAGCACTCAGGAAGCAGAGGTAGGAGGATTGTCATGAGTTCAAGGCCACCCTGAGACTACAGAGTGAATTCCAGGTCAGCCTGGGCTAGAATGAAACCCTACTTCAAAAAAATTTACTTAATTATATTTAGAAGAAACAAAACACTGGAAAGCACCTTGGTTCTGTCTGATATTTACAATTTGTGTTTTGATTTTCATTAACTTGAACCTTCTTTGCATATTACTATTGTAGCATAACACGGATCTATATGCTAGTAGTAGTCAGACGAGGTCCCTGGACTTAAAGAAAAATAGGTAGGAGGGTTGATGAACAGCTGTGCTGGGAATGATGGCACATGACTGTAATCACAGGAGTCAAGCAGGCTAAGATAGAATGGTGACCATGAGTTCAAGGCCAGCCTGGGCTATAATGTGAAATGCTATCTCAAAAAAGCAAAAGCAGGGCTGGAGAGATGGCTTAGCGGTTAAGGCGCCTGCCTGCTAAGCCTAAGAACCGGGTTCCAATCTCCAGGTCCCACGTTTAGCCAGATGCAAAGTGATGCAAGGGCGCAATGCCGCACTTGCCCATAAGGGGGCGCACACATCTGGATTTTGTTCACAGCAGCTGAGAGGCTGCTGGCGCGCCATTCTCTATCTGTCTTCCTCTCCCTCTCTCTCTGTCTCTCTCTGTGTCTCTCTCCAAAAGTAAGTAAAATAATTTTTTTAAAAATGTTTTTAAAAAAAAGCAAAAGCAAAATAAAGGGGGGGAGAGAAGGAGGAGGTGAAGAAAAGCAAAACAAAAAAGAAAGAAAGCCAACATCAGAATGGATGCCCACTCATGCCAGTGTCTTTACACATACTGTCTCATGTCCACAATAATTCCACAACACACTATGACCCCTGAGGACTGAAGCTTTCCCATCCCTATGTTAAAGATCCCAGAACTGGACATACTATATGGGGGAAAAAATACACTGTGAGGAAGCAAAGATATCCTAGTTACTTGGTCCTGGAAGATACGGTCATGAATAAATAAAGTAGGAACTGCAGGCTAACGAGACGCCTTAGCCATTAAGGTGCTTGCCTGTGAAGCCAAAGGGTTCAGGTTCAATTCCCCAGGACCCACACAAGCCAGATACACAAGGTGGCTCATGCTTCTGGAGTTTGTTTGCAGTGGCTGGAGGTCCTGGCACACCCATTCTCCTTATCTACCTGCCTCCTCTCTCTCTCTCTCTCTCTCTCTCTCTCTCTTTCTCTCTCTCTCTCTTTTTCTCTCTCCAATAACTAAATAAAATCACAAGCGTCTGAGTTCAATTGCAGTGGCTAAGACCCTGGCGTGCCAATTCTATATATATATATAATAAAAAATAAAATTAAAACATAGGCAACTGTAAGATGACATGCTGGTCTTACTTGGATCCACCAATACAAAACTATCATGAATGAATGACTGCTGACCAGTCCCACGAAGCTGTGAGCCTAGTTTACCCTGCTCTAGCTTTAAACCCTGGAACTTTCCTCCCCATGCATCCCCCTTCTGAGCCATTACGAACCCTCTCTCAAGGTTATGTTCACCTTTGCCACATTATTTTCAAGATGCTTAAGTTTGTCTCATGAATACTCTATTTCGTTTTGCTTTTTTATTCTGGGGAGAGACTGGCACTCAATATTGTATAGATAAATTTTCTCAATTCATCCAACTATGATAAAATATTTTCTTGAAGAACCAATTGTGAAGGCAGCTGAAACTAACTCTGAAGCCTCCATTCTGTCCACTGGCATCTACATTTTGGCCTAGGATTAGACAAAGGCAACACAGCTTTATATTCTCAGAAGTTCACAAGAAAACAACTTTGAAAGACATAGCAGCATTAAAAGTGACAATCAATTATAAAAGTAATGGGAATTCAAGTCTTCAAATCAAGACAAAATTTAATACCATCTGCTCTTCACAGTGACACAGCAATAAAATGCATAAATAAATAAGTCACGGACCATAAAAGAGTTTTGCAAATGAGTCCTACGAACAGATACAAAGCAAAAAGAACTAAAATCTAAGAATTGATTGATAACTCAAAGGAATGCTCAGAATTTTCCAGATAATCTTAAATCACATGTGTCCTCCTAGGTCAGTGTGCAATGTGAGTTAGGATCACAGGCTTTTTGAATATGCAAATCATTGTCTGAAAACACAAAACATCAAATAAAAATGCAAAAATATTTATTTCCAATTTGATGCTTTGTTGATGAGACCAGGTCTGTGGACTCCGCATGGCAAAAGGGGTGTGATCGTGAACCGCAGCCTCAACAGTTTGATTCGTACTCTCTCTCCCTTTCTCCCTCCCCCTCCCTCCCCTATCTCTCTGTCAACAAATGATTAAATAAATGAATGAAAAGTTAAACAAAGTTCAAATATTAAGTTAAAAATACAAGGGCTGGGCTGGAGAGATGGTTTAGCAGTTAAGGCGTTTGCCTGAAAAGCCAAAGGATCCCAGTTCGATTCTCTAGGACCCACATAAGCCAGATGCACAAGGAGGCACATGCATGTGGAGTTTGTTTGCAGGGCTGGAAGCCCTGGCATGCCCATTCTCTCTCTCTCTCTCTCTCTCTCTCTCTTTTCTCTCTTTCTCTCTCTCTCTCTCTCTCTCTGCCTCTTTCTCTCAATCAAGTAAATAAATAAATTTTTTAAAAATAAAAAAAGTAGGCAGGCATGGTGGCGCATGCCTTTAATCCCAGCACTTGGGAGGCAGAGGTAGGAGGATTACTGTGAGTTCAAGGCCACCCTGAGACTACATAGTTAATTCCAGGTCAGCCTAGGCCAGAGTGAAACCCTACCTCGAAAAACCAAAAATATATATATAAAATAAAAAATTTTTAAAAAGTACTTGTAAAAAAAATGCAAGTGCTGGGGAGATTACTCAGTGGTTAAAGATGCTCACTTGAAAGGCTGGTGGCCTGGGTTCAACTCCCCAGTGCCCACATTAAGCCAGATGCACAAAGTGGCACATGTGTAATTAATTAAAAAGAAAGGACGAGTGAGATTGCTCAGTGGTCAAGGCACTTGCCTGCAACTCCAGGAGAAGTTCCATTAATGGTGACAGAAACCGCCACTTCCATAGATCCAAGCGAGAGAAAAACTGCAGAGAGCAAACACTGACACCAACACACGCACATGCACCAGAGCTCACACTGCTCTCCATACCTGTGGGCCAGAATCTGATGTGGCCCATACACACCTTCAAGCTGGAACCCAGGATCTGCCCCCAGTAACACCTCTTCTGCTCAGGCAGCTGGAGACCCAATTACAAGCTTAATAAAGCCCCTGCGACTATGGGGGACAGACATTCAAACTACCATATTCACATTTACACAGCAAGCATTTCGTACACTGCGCCATCTCCCCAGCACTAAAGGATTATTTATTTAAAACTTTAATCATTTGTACGTAGCTTGTGCGCATGCCAGGGTCCCTGGCCATTGCAAATGAACTCCAGATGCATACACCACTTTTGCATCTGGTTTTACATGGGGACCAGGAAATTGAGCCTGAACCAGCAGGCTTTACAAATAAGCTTTAACAGCTGAGCCATCTCCCCAACTCCTAGGATTATTTTTTATGTTACATTTAATATAAATTATTTTATTTTAGAGCAATCACAAATCCATAGAAAAGTTGCAAGTAGAGAGGTTAAAGGACATTTATTACTGAGCCACTTGAGAATAATTTTCCAGCCTGATGCCTATGACCCCCGAATACTTGAGTGTTTCCTGCAAACAAGAGTGTCCTCCATCAGAAGCAGAAGGAAACCAGGCATGGTGGCGCACGTCTTTAATCCCAGCACTCGGGAGGCAGAGGTAGGAGGATCGCTGTGAGTTCAAGGCCACCCTGAGACTACATAGTGAATTCCAGGTCAACCTGAACTAGAGTGAGACCCCACCTCAAAAAGCCAAAAAAAGAAAAAGAAAAGAAGAAGAAGAAGAGGAAGAGGAAGGAGGAGGAGACGACACACCACGGGCTTGTCCTGAGAGCCCAACTGTCCCCTTATGTTCTTTACAGAGCCAGGTACGACACTGAAGTGTCCTGTGTGTGACTTCCTTCACCTAGAACAGTCCCGCAGGCTTTCCTTGACTTTCACAGCCTCGACTGACCAGTTACTCTACACAGTCTCTCAGTCAGGAGCTCCTGCCTGCTCAGAACTGGGCTCAGGGCTGGAGAGATGGTTTAGCCATCAAGGCACTTGGTGGCGAAGCCTAATAACCCATGTTCCACTCTCCAGATCCCACGATAGCCAAATGCACAAAGGTGAGGCAAGTGCAAGGTTGCACATGCCCACTAGGTGGTGCAAGTGTCTGTACTTTGATTGTAGTGGCCGAGTTCTCTCTCTGTGCTCTCTCTTTTGCTCACTTGCTCTCTCTAAATAAAAAATAAATTAAAAGTTTTTTTTTTAAAGCTGGGAGTGGTGGCACATGCCTTTAATCCCAGCACTCAGGAGGCAGAGGTAGGAGGATCGCAATAAGTTCAAGGCCACCTGAGACTACGTAGTGCATTCCAGGTCAGCCTGGGATAGAGCGAGACCCTACCTCGAAAAACTACCAAAAAAAAGTTTTAAAAAAAAATGGGTTCAGGCTGTGCATCAGTAGCCGGGCTATTAAAGAAATAATGCTGTGTTCCTCTTACTGCAGTTCCGTTGGATGGAACATTTTGCTTTGTTCTTCAACTTTATTATTAAAGCAGCTCAGACAATATGATGAAGGTAAAATCTGCCAGGCTGCTCCACTGGAAACTCTTTTCATTATATTCCTTTTTTTTTTTTTCTGTGCTGGCACACTTTTTGGGGGCGGGGGGAGGGTTCAGATATGGTCTCACTGTAACTCAGGTTAACCTGGAATTCATTCTGTAGTCCCAGGCCGTCCTCAAACTAACAGTGATCCTCCAACCTCTATGTGTGCTTTGATTCAGGTGTTCCCCCATGAATTTATGTATCCCCAGCTGGTGGCAATTTGGGAATTGGAGCCTCCTGGAGGTAGTGTATTATTGGGGGTAGGCTTATAAGTATTACAGCCAGCTTCCCCTTGCCAGTGTTTGACACACTCTCCTGTTGCTGTTGCCCACCTGATATTGGCCAGGAGGTGATGTCCACCCTCTGCTCATGCCACCAGCTTCCCCTGCCATCATGGAGCTTCCCTTCTAATCTGTAAGCCAAAATAAGCCCTCCCACAAGCTGCTCTTGGTTGGGTGCTTTCTGCCAGCAACGTGAAGCTGACTGCAACACTTTGCCTCCCAAGTGCTTGGATTAAATGTGTGTGCCACCACACCCAGCTTGTGCTGGCACTTTTGAAACAAGGAACCAACCCATTCTTCATATGACGTTCCCCATGTGACTTTATTTAACAAGGGCTCCGAATTTCCTGCGGGATCCAGTGGTTGTAATCCCTCAGTGACAAATCATTATTTCTCTGAATCTCCACTGAGCGGGCGTCTGTGCCCGTGACATGGTTCCATCATCCCACGCTACTCTCTTGCTTTCTGACTCAGCAAGATGTTCCAAAAGTCTTCTCTTTCGAAAGCCCTGTTTCTTTTTAGTAGAAAATGGCATCTTAAAAACTGGGTGAGGCCAGGCATGGTGGTGTACGCCTTTAATCCCAGCACTCAGGATGCAGAGGTAGGAGGATCGCTGTGAATTCAAGGCCACCCTGAGATTACTGTTGACACTAAAGACACAGCTCACTTCAAAGAGAGATACAAGGTAGTTTATACTGGAGCCAAATATGAGTGACCATAGTCCAGGAACACAGATTTAGATTACCCCAACTGTACATTCCAATGTGTTACACAAGTCATAAATCAAAGCACTTTTCAAATACATCAGGTAGGTGGGTTATAGCAAAATGGGAAAATCTCTACCCTAGGCCTCAGATGCTATCTGATGACATCCAAGCTGGGGATCTGTTCTTGCGTTTCAAAAGGGATCACCTGATCAACTGACCAGGATGTTAGTTCAGATACAGAGGTGGGCAATAAATGGCTATTAAGGGGCTAAAGGGAGCCCAAGGTGATTTGGTTCTGACTTGCAACATCCCATCTCTCTGTGATCACAGGAGCTTTATCAGTCCATTCGGCCTTGCTGGAAGTAGGTGCAGCAGATACAGCTGTTTCCCAGGAACTTTAGTTCAAACTACATAGTGAATTCCAGGTCAGCCAGGGCTACAGTGACCCTACCTCAAAAAACAAAACAAAACTAAACAAAACAAAAAACAAAACTAAAATTAAACTGGGTGAGGGCTGCAGAGATGGCTCAGAGGTTAGAGATGCTTGTGTTGATGCAAAAGACACAGCTCTCACCTCAAAGGGGTGAGAGACGGTTTATTCTGGAGCCAAATGTGAGTGGCCATGGCCAGAAACACAGGTTTAAGTTACCCCAGTTCCATGTTCCAACAATGTTAACAATTTCATGACAGGAGGTTTCAAATCCCCAGGTATAGGAACAGAAAGCCCTAAATCAAGGCATTTTTCACATACATTGGCTGACCAGGAGGTAGGCGGGTTACAGCAAAGGCCTCAGATGCTGTCTGATGACACTCTTAGCCCTTGGGTTGGTCGAAGCTGGAGTCTGTTCTTACATTCTGAGAAGGTCAACTGATCAACTGATAGTCACCAGGATGTGCGGTCAGACACAGGGATGGGCAATAAATGGCTATGAAGGGGCTAAAGATAGCCATGGTAATTTGGCTCTGATCTTGCATCATTCCGTCTCTGTGGTCACAGGAGTTCTGACAGTTCACTGGGCTTTGCTGGAAGCAGGTGTGGCAGGCGCAGTGTTTTTCTGAGAACTTTATTCACACTTGCAAAGCCTGCTGGCCAGAGGTTCAAATCTGGAATGTGAGGTTAGGAACTTAGAAAACCATGGAAACAATTTCTTTTCTGGGCCCATGGTATTTACTAATGCCAGTGAAGGTGTTGCAGGATTCAGAACAGTGAGAAGAGTGAGGGTTCTGAATCTCCTAAGAAGAGGAAGTGCTTTGTGCCGTCTTCCTGGGAACGAGGGGAGGGCTGGTACGCTGCGTTGTGAGCTGTCTGCTCCATGCCCATCAAAGCCACACTGGTTGTCGAGGTTCTGTATGGGCTGCCCCATCACATGCAGATGGGAACTTATGCCAGAGCCATACTGACCCAAACCTTTCTAAGATGGTCTCATCTCTGGTTTCCCAGTGTTAGCTCCACGGAAGGGACTGTTTCCTCGCAAGCAGGAAAGGAAGGGCTTATGAATTACCACAATGGAAAGTGCTGATTTCAGGATCCCAAACCCGACTCTGGGTTTACTTATTGAGGAGTAGGAACAACTCTTTGAAATCTCAATTTCCGAATCCCTGTTTGGGGGGAAAGGGAGCACAGGGACTGACTGACACCTAGCACCCACTTCAGGCAGATGCACAAAGTGGTGCATACATCTGGAGTTCATTTGCAGCAGCAAGAGGCCCCGGGACATCCATATTCTATTTCTTTCTCTTTCTCTCTCCACACAGAAATAAATCAATTTAAAAAAAAAAAAAAAACTGTTTGGCTGGGCCTAGTGGCATACAACAGAAATATGGAGGCAGGGGCAGGAGGATGGAAAGTTCCAGGTCAGTCTGGGCCATATAGCAAGGCCTTGCCTGGAAAACAACACAAAACTGAGTGAAAAGTGTGTTCATTGTTATTGGGACTGGGGTGTGGAGGCAGGTGTTACTGTATAGGTCAGAGTTCTCTAAAGAACAGAACCAACAGAATGAGTGTATATTTGCGGTGGTTTGAATGTATGTCCCCCATAGCTTCGGGTATTTATTGTTTATTATTTATTTATTTATTTATTTATGAGAGAGAGAAATAGATGGGCCAGGGTCTCTGGCCACTGCAAAAGAACTCCAGGTGCATGTGCCATTATGTGCATATGGCTTATGTGAGTTCTGGGGAATCACACCTGGATCCTTAGGCTTCACAGACAAGTGCCTTAACCACTAAGCCATCTCTCCAGTCCCCCTCAGGTATTTCTGACTAAGGTTAAGCTTCCTGCTTAAGTCTCCAGCAGCCTGATGGAGGAGGTGTCACTGTGGATAGATCCCTGGTCCAGCCCTAAGGTGTGTAGAGAGCAGTGTGAGCTCTGGCAGTTCATGCTGCTTGGTGGTGTCTCTGCTTGAATCTATGAAAGAGGGCCAGCTTCTTCTGCCATTGATGAAACTTCCCCTGAATCTGTAAGCCTGAAATAATCTCCCATAAACTGTGTCTGGTTGGATGTTCATCCCAGGAATGTGGAGCTGACTATAACAGAACTTGGTACCAGAGAAATGGGGTATTGTCGAGATAAATCTGATCTTGTGAATTTAGGTCTTTTGGAACTTGTGTGCTGGAGAAATGTTGAAAATTTTGGCCCTTGGGATGGCAGAACCCTTTCAGAGCAGTAAGCCAAATTTTATGGCTATTCTGGTGAGAGTTTGACAATGATAAATGCAAAGAAAATTGTGTGGACTTATGAACTTTTAAAGGAGAAGGAAAGATAGCAGAGAACTTTGTTGGAACTGTTCTGTGGCATAAAGGATGGCTGCATACTGCTGCCCACACCCAGAGAGTTTGATCAAGGTTGAATTTAAAAGTAACAGACTGGTGGCTGGAGAAAGGGATTAGAAATTGAGTGCTTGTCTGCAAAGCCTAAGGACCCAGGTTCAATTTCGCAGAACCATGTAAACCAGATGCACAGGGTGGCACATGAGTCCGGAGTTCATTTGCAGTGGCTGTAGGCCCTGGCTGCCTGTTCTCTCTCTCTCCCTCTTTCTCTGTATCTCTTAAATAAATAAAATATTTTAAAATAAAAAGGTAATAGACTGGCTGGGCATGGTGGTACATGCCTTTAATCCTAGCACATGGGAGGCAGAGGTAGGAGGAACACTGTGAGTTTGAGGCCAGCCTGAGACTACATAGTGAATTACAGGTCAGTCTGGGCTGGGGTGAGACCCTATCTTGAAAAAAAAGGGGGGGGATGGGGAAGAGGTTTATCTGCTCATCAAGCACAACACAAGTGGCTAGTCCAACAGTGGCTGTCTTGAGCACACTGGAGAGTCTGAGAGCCCAGCACTGCTAAGTGCATGAGGCTGGTTGCCTCGGCAGTCACAACCTGGCTCTGAAAGCCTGGGGAATTCCTGGTAGCCAGTGGTCTCCAGTCCACCTTGGAAGGCCTGGGGAATTCCTGATAGCCAGTGGTCTTCAGTCCACCTTGGAAGGCCTGGGGAATTCCTGGTAGCCAGTGGTCTCCAGTCCACCTTGGAAGGCCTGGAGAATTCCTGGTAGCCAGTGGTCTTCAGTCCACCTTGGAAGGCCTGGGGAATTCCTGATAGCCAGTGGTCTTCAGTCCACCTTGGAAGGCCTGGGGAATTCCTGATAGCCAGTGGTCTTCAGTCCACCTTGGAAGGCCTGGGGAATTCCTGATAGCCAGTGGTCTTCAGTCCACCTTGGAAGGCCTGGGGAATTCCTGGTAGCCAGTGGTCTTCAGTCCACCTTGGAAGGCCGGGGAATTCCTGGTAGCCAGTGGTCTTCAGTCCACCTTGGAAGGCCTGGGGAATTCCTGATAGCCAGTGGTCTTCAGTCCACCTTGGAAGGCCGGGGAATTCCTGGTAGCCAGTGGTCTTCAGTCCACCTTGGAAGGCCGGGGAATTCCTGGTAGCCAGTGGTCTCCAGTCCACCTTGGAAGGCCTGGGGAATTCCTGGTAGCCAGTGGTCTTCAGTCCACCTTGGAAGGCCTGGGGAATTCCTGATAGCCAGTGGTCTTCAGTCCACCTTGGAAGGCCTGGGGAATTCCTGGTAGCCAGTGGTCTTCAGTCCACCTTGGAAGGCCTGGGGAATTCCTGGTAGCCAGTGGTCTCCAGTCCACCTTGGAAGGCCTGGGGAATTCCTGGTAGCCAGTGGTCTCCAGTCCACCTTGGAAGGCCTGGGGAATTCCTGGTAGCCAGTGGTCTTCAGTCCACCTTGGAAGGCCTGAGGAATTCCTGGTAGCCAGTGGTCTCCAGTCCACCTTGGAAGGCCGGGGAATTCCTGGTAGCCAGTGGTCTCCAGTCCACCTTGGAAGGCCTGGGGAATTCCTGGTAGCCAGTGGTCTTCAGTCCACCTTGGAAGGCCTGGGGAATTCCTGATAGCCAGTGGTCTTCAGTCCACCTTGGAAGGCCAGGGAATTCCTGGTAGCCAGTGGTCTTCAGTCCACCTTGGAAGGCCTGGGGAATTCCTGGTAGCCAGTGGTCTCCAGTCCACCTTGGAAGGCCGGGGAATTCCTGGTAGCCAGTGGTCTTCAGTCCACCTTGGAAGGCCTGGGGAATTCCTGATAGCCAGTGGTCTTCAGTCCACCTTGGAAGGCCTGGGGAATTCCTGATAGCCAGTGGTCTTCAGTCCACCTTGGAAGGCCTGGGGAATTCCTGGTAGCCAGTGGTCTCCAGTCCACCTTGGAAGGCCTGGGGAATTCCTGGTAGCCAGTGGTCTTCAGTCCACCTTGGAAGGCCTGGGGAATTCCTGATAGCCAGTGGTCTTCAGTCCACCTTGGAAGGCCTGGGGAATTCCTGGTAGCCAGTGGTCTCCAGTCCACCTTGGAAGGCCTGGGGAATTCCTGGTAGCCAGTGGTCTTCAGTCCACCTTGGAAGGCCTGGGGAATTCCTGGTAGCCAGTGGTCTTCAGTCCACCTTGGAAGGCCTGGGGAATTCCTGGTAGCCAGTGGTCTTCAGTCTACCTTGGAAGGCCTGGGGAATTCCTGGTAGCCAGTGGTCTCAGTCCACCTTGGAAGGCCTGGGAATTCCTGATAGTCAGTGGTCTTCAGTCCACCTTGGAAGGCCTGGGGAATTCCTGGTAGCCAGTGGTCTCCAGTCCACCTTGGAAGGCCTGGGGAATTCCTGGTAGCCAGTGGTCTTCAGTCCACCTTGGAAGGCCTGGGGAATTCCTGGTAGCCAGTGGTCTTCAGTCCACCTTGGAAGGCCTGGGGAATTCCTGGTAGCCAGTGGTCTTCAGTCCACCTTGGAAGGCTTCCTGGTAGCCAGTGGTCTTCAGTCCACCTTGGAAGGCCTGGGGAATTCCTGGTAGCCAGTGGTCTCCAGTCCACCTTGGAAGGCCTGGGGAATTCCTGATAGCCAGTGGTCTTCAGTCCACCTTGGAAGGCCTGGGGAATTCCTGGTAGCCAGTGGTCTTCAGTCCACCTTGGAAGGCCTGGTAGCCAGTGGTCTTCAGTCCACCTTGGAAGGCCTGGGGAATTCCTGGTAGCCAGTGGTCTCCAGTCCACCTTGGAAGGCCTGGGGAATTCCTGGTAGCCAGTGGTCTTCAGTCCACCTTGGAAGGCCTGGGGAATTCCTGGTAGCCAGTGGTCTCCAGTCCACCTTGGAAGGCCTGGGGAATTCCTGGTAGCCAGTGGTCTTCAGTCCACCTTGGAAGGCCGGGGAATTCCTGGTAGCCAGTGGTCTTCAGTCCACCTTGGAAGGCCTGGGGAATTCCTGATAGCCAGTGGTCTTGGTAGCAGTCCACCACCTGGAAGGCCTGGGGAATTCCTGGTAGCCAGTGGTCTCCAGTCCACCTTGGAAGGCCTGGGGAATTCCTGGTAGCCAGTGGTCTTCAGTCCACCTTGGAAGGCCTGGGGAATTCCTGGTAGCCAGTGGTCTTCAGTCCACCTTGGAAGGCCTGGGGAATTCCTGATAGCCAGTGGTCTTCAGTCCACCTTGGAAGGCCTGGGGAATTCCTGGTAGCCAGTGGTCTTCAGTCCACCTTGGAAGGCCTGGGGAATTCCTGGTAGCCAGTGGTCTTCAGTCCACCTTGGAAGGCCGGGGAATTCCTGGTAGCCAGTGGTCTTCAGTCCACCTTGGAGGCCTGGGGAATTCCTGATAGCCAGTGGTCTTCAGTCCACCTTGGAAGGTCTGGGGAATTCCTGGTAGCCAGTGGTCTTCAGTCCACCTTGGAAGGCCTGGGGAATTCCTGGTAGCCAGTGGTCTTCAGTCCACCTTGGAAGGCCTGGGGAATTCCTGGTAGCCAGTGGTCTTCAGTCCACCTTGGAAGGTCTGGGGAATTCCTGGTAGCCAGTGGTCTTCAGTCCACCTTGGAAGGCCTGGGGAATTCCTGATAGCCAGTGGCCTTCAGTCCACCTTGGAAGGCCTGGGGAATTCCTGGTAGCCAGTGGTCTTCAGTCCACCTTGGAAGGCCTGGGGAATTCCTGGTAGCCAGTGGTCTTCAGTCCACCTTGGAAGGCTGAAGCAGCTGAGTTTTAACGCTGCAAAGGATGGTGGCAACAGGGTAGATGCACTCAACAGCAAGCAGTGAGGGCAGCCAGGCAAAAGACACTGTGACTTCCTGGAACCTTTGTATATATAGTCCAGCACTGGACAGGCTGCCCACTCCAGGAGAAGGTCTTGCTGGCTCAGTTAATCCTTCCTGGAAATAATTCACAGTCCTGCTGAAGAGATGTTTCTTACTTGATTTCTGATCTGATCAGAATGACAACAGAAAGCAACAGTCACAGCTACCACAAGGCTGTCTCTCACATGCATCTATATTTAGCTCCATACTGTCTTATTGATCTAACTTACATTTACTGAAATCCAAGAGTCCACACAGATTCAACCAGTTCCAGTCTGAGACTGAAGTGGGAATTTGGGGGTTCCTCACCAATATACCAGAGCACCACTAAATTTAGGATACCTCAGATTCTTGTCTTACTAATTTAGAAAATTAAAATCCATACACCAGGGGCTGGAGAGATGCCTTAACGGTTAAGGTGTTTGCCTGCAAAGCCAAAGAACCTCAGTTCGATTCCCCAGGACCCACATAAGCCAGATGCACAGGTGGCGATTGTGTCTGGAGTTCGTTTGCACTGGCTGGAAGCCTTGGCACATGAATTTTCTCTCTCTCTCTCTTTCTCTCTCTCTCTTTCTGTGTGTGTGTGTATCTGCCTCTTTCTCTCTCTTGCTATCTCAAATAAATATTTTTTTAAATCCATAGACCAGAGGGTAAGGTTTAGAGAGACTTTATAGATTAAGAGAAGGAAAGAGGAGGAAGCACAGTGAGCTCCCACCATGAGGGAGGCAAGAGGGGGTGAAGCCCAGCCTGTGGCCCAAATTGGGGTCATTTATAGATTCTGAATGGAGGCTGAGCTAACCCTGTTTGGGGGCTGAGCTTAACCAACCACAATGTCAGGATGGGATTTAAACCTTCCAGGAATGCTCCTTCCCAGAGAAGGGCTCAGGTTGTTTACAGAAAACGAGGTCTAGGGAACTCCTTTAGCTATAAGAGCTAAGGAGAATCCAGATCTTTCTCTGATCTCTAGCACGTGGAGACTGCAACGCAGGTCCAAGCACATTCCTGCTTTCTCACTTTTGGGGGCCAGTCACCCTAAACTGACTCAACACCTCAGTGCTCACTCCAGTCTTCTCCCTTTCCACTGGGCAATGGATATCCTAACTCCTAAAACAAAATAGCCGGGCGTGGTGGCACACACCTTTAATCCCAGCACTCAGGAGGCGGAGGTAGGAGGATCACTGTGAGTCCAAGACCAGCCTGAATTCCAGGTCAGCCTGTGCTAGAGTGAGACCCTACCTGAAAAAGAAAAAATAAAATAAAATAAAACAGAAAAGAAAATCCTAAGCTCCTTCTTATGGATGTCTTTAATTTTTATCAATCCCCATTTGCAACCAATCTTCCATTATTGCTATTGTGACTCTCTTGCTTCACACAAACCAATGTGATATGGGGTTTAGAGTTCGGGGGAAGTCATGGACCCAACTTTTGAGCTCTTGTCTATTTTTGTTTGTTTGTTTGTTTGTTTGTTTTGAGATAGGGTCTCACTGTAGCCCAGGCTGACCTCAAACTCATGTCCATCCTCCTACCTCTGCCTCCAGAGTGCTGGGATTAAAAGCATGTGCCACCACTCCCAGCTAACCCTATTTTTAACAAAGAATTAAAATAAACAGACTGAGGAGGATAAATTATAAATCGTTAGATTTATTCAGGAGAGATTATGAATCCAGGGAGGGAGCTGGGGCAGGTACACACACTTGCTCACGCGGAGGCAAGGCCTGAGCGCACATTTGGGGAGCTGAGCGGGGGAGAGGCAGGAGGGTGACTTACCAGGAACATTGAAAAAGGACCAGGACTTAAAGAAACACACCGGGAACTGGGCAAAATATTCGCCTTCACATTAGAAAAAAGCAAAAGCTAAGTGGTCAGTTAGTAAGGGTCCCCTAGCTTAGAACAGAGTAATAAAATGAAAAGGAACCCCCCCACCCCCCCATCCCAGAACAAAGACCTGGAGGTTCAGGCGTCAGGAGAGATGAGCAGCCACAAGGAAGGCCTTGCCCACTGGCAAGCCTCTCCAAGTTTATTGGGGTGTGCTTTACCTCCAGGATCAGAGAGTCTGTCCCAAGGGGCTGACCCAGAGGATAGGCCACCAAGGTGGTGCACTAGATTGGGAAAGCAGTAGGGGGCGCTGTCGCTGCGGGATGAGGCTGGACCAGATGCAGAATCCCAGAGATGTGTCCTGGTTCCTCCTTTGGGCCCCGCCCCTAGTTGACTACCTAAAAAAAAGAACTACCTTGCTCCTATTTCTCCCTCGTGAAGCACTCTTCGCTTTTAAAAATGAATGCAGCAGGGCCTCGAAAGTTGGCTCAGCAGTCAAAAGTGCTTGCTTGCAAAACCTACTGGCCCTGTTCCATTTCCCAGAACCCACAATACGCCAGATGCACAAAGTGGTGCATGTGTCTGGAGTTCCTTTGCAGTAGTAAGAGTCCTTGGCATACCCATTCTCTCTCTCCTAAATAAAAAATAAAGTTATATACCAGCTTAAATGATTCTTTAAAATAAATTCTTAAACATGAAAGCAACACAAGCAGTGACCAACACAACAGAGAAGTGACTCTAACATTGTAAGCATCATACACCAGCCTTCAACATGTTGCCCACTTTTCCTCAAAGAATGCCTTTTACAACAACAAAATTTTATTTTGAAAAAAAAAAAATGGAAAGCCGGGCATGGTGGCGCACGCCTTTAATCCCAGTACTCGGGAGGCAGAGGTAGGAGGATCGCCAAGAATTTGAGGCCAGCCTGAGAATACATAGTGAATTCCAGGTCAGCCTGAGCTAGAGTGAGACCCTACCTTGAAAAAAACAAAAACAACAACAACAAAAAAAAAATGGAGCTGGAGAGATGGCTTCATGGCTAAAGGCACTTGCATGCAAAGACTGCCAACCAAGATTCATTTCCCCAGTACCTAAATAAAGCCACTTGTCGCAGTCAGGTTCGCATTGCTGGCAGAAATCACCCAACCAAGAGCAACTTGTAGGAAAAAAAGAGGTTTATTTTTACTTACAGGCTCAAGGGGAAAGCTCCATGATGGCAGGGAAAACGATGGCATGAGCAGAGGGTGGACATCCCCCTGGCCAATATCAGGTGGACAGCAGGAACAGGAGAGTGTGCCAAACACTGGCAAAGGGAAACTGACTATAACACCCATAAGCCCGGCCCCAACAATACACTGCCTCTAGGAGGTGTTAACTTCCAATTGTCACCAGCTGGGGAACTTAGCATTCAGAACACCTAAGTCCATGGGGGACATCTGAATCAAGCCACCTCGCCACTCATCTGGGGTTCATTTGCAGTGGCAAGAGGCCCCAGAATGTCCATTTTCTCCCTCCCTTCTTCTCTTCCTCCCTCTCTTTCTCTCTCTTTCTGCTCACAGAAAAATAAATTTAAAAATATTTTTTAGTTTGTTTATTTGTACATGTGTGGGCATGTGCACACATTCATGCACCCACCAGTGGGTTTTGTAAACAAACACTTTTAACTGCTGAGCCATCGCCTCAGCCCAACAACAAAAATTTTAAATGCATACAACTTTTTAATATAATCACAAGTTAGTGAAGTATAAAAGAAAATTGAATTTAATTACAATCTTGCTTATTCCAGCTTTCTGCGGATGAGTCAGTGATAACTGAATGAGTCATGAGACAAAGGCAAAGATAATTCGTTAATTACATGTATGTCATAAAATTTACATCTCTTGCTTTCATTTAGCAAAATCACTAATTACATGGTTATCACCAAGATTTTCAGATAATTTGTTTCTACTATACTTCAAAATTCAGTGGCCAATTTTGAGCCACAGAATTTTGATGCAAATTTTCAAAAAAATTTTTTTTACTAGGGGCAGAAGAGATGGCTAAGTGGTTAAGGTGCTTGCCTACAAAGCCAAACGCCCTGGGTTCAATTCCACAGTACCCACATAAAGCCAGATGCACAAGGTAACACAGGCATCTGGAGTTCGTTTGCAGTGGCTGGAGGCCCTGGTGTGCCCATTCTCTCTCCCTCTCTCGTTCTTTCTCTCTCTCTCCCTCCTTCATCCTTGCAAATAAATACATAAAACTATTAATTAAAAAATTTTACTAATTTCCAGTTGGAAAAATTTTACAAAGACAACAGACACCTAAGTTAAATCCTTAAGGTGATAGATTCAGGAATAAATCAAGAATTATAACCAGGCATGGTGGCACATGCCTTTAATCCCAGCACTCGGGAGGCAGAGGTAGGAGAATCACCATGAGTTCAAGGCCACCATGAGACTCCAGGTCAGCCTGAGCTAGAGTGAGACCCTACCTTGAAAATTAAAAAAAAAAAAAAAGAATTATATATACTATGTTCAAATGTTGTAATTAAACCATATGGCAGATTATTATAATTGATAAAATATTGCAGAAGATTTTAATTTCATCCTATAAACCATTATAATATAATTTTCACAATCTTTTTGTTTGGTTGGGTAGGTGGGTGGGTTTTTTTACAGGTAGGGTCTCACTCTAGCCCAGAGTAACCTGAAACTCACTCTGCAGCCCCAGGCTGGCCTCAGACTCATAGTGATTTTCCTACCTCTGCCTCCCAAGTGCTGGTGAAGGAGACAGTTGGAAGCTGGCTTGTCTCATGAGTTAGCCAGGGGCCAGAGCACAGAGAGAGATCAGGAGCCACGGCCCTGCTTGCTTTGACGGAGCTAGCGGTCAGCTTCTCATCCACAGTGACCGCAGCGCCCCTGCTGCCTCCCTGCTCTAGCACACTACCTACATGGGCAGCCTTTGGCCCCCTGAATCCACCGGCGTACCAGGATTCTCCCCTGCTTACCTGAGGCTGACTCAAAATCCGTCCAAATTGACTATAAATGTTTGTTCGTACTAACTTCTTCGTCTCTCTCTCCCCTGTGATGTTGCCCACCTGAACACACGTGAAAGCCTGACTCCCCTTCTGAGCCGTGAGCCCTTGTCTCAGTCTGGAACTCTGCTCGCCTGCTCGCCTCCTGCCTGAGTCTCACCTTGGTTACATGCATGAGTTTTCTTTCATCTCGGGTCTACCATGTTGTATGTCCTTTCAGCTCTGCCTGCTGTGTGTCTGACTCCTCCAAACGCAGGAGTCGGCCATGCGTATCATTACTCTCTGGACTTCCTTTAGTACTAATTTCTCTCGTTTCTGAATCTCCTCCCTGATATGTGCAAATGTGGGGTATTTAGGAATAATCCTGGAACCCCGAACCCTAATTCATGTCTGTAATTTTAACCAAAGAATTGGATAAACCAGACTGAGAAGAATGATTATTTTTTAATTTTTAAAATATTAGTATTTATTTATTAATGACAGAGAGATGGGGGGGGGGAGCTAATGGGCATGCCAGGGCCTCCAGCTACTGCAAACAAACTCCAGACACATCTACCACCATGCGCAGCTGGCTTACGTGGGTACAGGGGAATCAAACCTGGGTCCTTCGGCTTTGCAGGGAAGCTTGTTGACTGCTAAGCCACCTCTCCAGACCAAGAATGATTTTTAAAACACCACATTTTAAAAAATGTTTTTATTTATTTATTTGAGAGTGAGAAGAGAGAAAGAGGCAGATAGAGAGAGGGAATGGGCACACCAGAGCCTCTAGCCACTGCAAACGAACTCCAGACACATGTACCGCCATGTGCAGCTGGCTTACGTGGGTTCTGGGCAATCAAACCTGGATCGTCATCCTTTGTAGGCAAGTGCCTTAACTGCTAAGCCATCTCTCCAGCCCTACACCTCCACATAAACAAGATAAACAAGAGAGGAAAAGCTGGGGTTTTGAGGGCTGTGATGGTTAAGTTTGTGTCAACTTGACTTGTTTAGGAATCCACAGACATTCCTCATAAGTGTGTCTCTGAGGTTGCCTGTAGGAAGGATTAACAAAAGGAATAATCCTTCTCCCAGGGATAAGGAATAATCCTTCCCCCAGGGATAAGCCTTCCCCCAGAGTGGGCGGCCCCTCTTGGAGGAGGGGGCTAGTTGATAAAAAGAAGCTCTTGGAAGAAAGGCTCTCTCTCTCCCACCTGGCTGCCGGTGCTGCTTGCTCCTTGCCACTGGGTGCTTGGTGTTTTCCGCTGCTTGGTGTTGCTGCTCTCCAGTGTGGACTGAAGACCAGGGTGGACTGAAGAACAGCGTCTCTCCAGGAATCCTCCAGGTTTTCAGTGCCGGATTGGGACTGCTGAGGCCTCCAACCTCGTGGCTTGAGCAGCTACCGGGTTGCTTGACTCTCGGACCTACAATCTGCTATCGCTGGACTGTGTAAGCTAATCCAATAAATTCCCTTTTAATACAATTCATTCTGTCCATTCTGTTCCTCTAGAGAACCCTGACTAATACAAGGGCCAAGGGGGAAGGGAAGGTTAAGTGGCCATGGAGAGGGAGAATATACCACGTAATCCAGGAGCCCATGTAGAAGAATGCACAAAAATGTGCAAAGGGGTTTTTCTAAAAAGAAAAGGCATGTACTTCCCAAGATATTAAACAGCCATAAAAGAGCTGGAGACACAGTTTAGCAGTTAAGGTGTGTGGTGGTTTGTCCCCCATAAACTTATATGTTCTGAACACTCGGTCCTCAGCTGGTGGCAGTTTGGGAATTGAAGCCTCCCAGATGTGGTGTATTGTTTGGGAGTGGACTTAAGGGTGTCCTAGCCAGCTTCCCCTTGCCAGTGTTTGGCACACTCTCCTGTTGCTATTGTCCACCTGATGTTGGCCAGGAGATAATGTCCACCCTCTGCTCTGCCAACCTTTTCCCCTGCCATCATGGAGCTTCCCCTTGAATCTGTAAACCAAAATAAACCCTCTTTTTTCCCAAAAACTGCTTTTGATTGGGTGTTTTCTGCCAGTAATGCGAAGCTGACCACGACAGTAATGTTGGTGCTGAGAAGTGGTGTCATTGCTGCTAGAAGCCTGATTGCAGGGCTTTTTGGCCTTTTGGAACTGCTTTGCAGGAGGGATGTGGAAGGATTTGAAATCTTGGTTTAAGAGATGTCTTGCAGTGCTGTAAGTACAGCTTGATGGACTATTCTGGTCAGTGTTGAAAGACCTGAATGCAGTAAGAACTATGGACTGTGAGGTTTGGCTTAAGAGGGTGAGAGAGAGCTTTGCCTAGACTGGGCTAGAACAGTGTGTGAGAGGCTTGCTGAATTCTGCTTGCCTGTGTCCTGAGAACTTGTGCAGGGTTGCATTGCATAGAAATAAACTGGTGTGAGCAGATGGATATGGCACAGAAGAAAAGGAAATCTTTGGGCCAAAACTGCTGCCCATTCAGCTTCAACTGATTGAAAGATTACAACCATTGAGATTGGGCCAGCTGACCTGCATTGGGACAACAGGAAGAAAGCAGAGTCTTTTGAAGGAACCTGAATGCTGAAGGAGTGTCCTGTTCTTCAAAGTTTGCTTTGTAACAATCCTACCTGCACTCACAAATAGGCAGCCCACCTGGTATTATGGATATAACAAATACAGGAAAGAATTTGCAACACAGGTTTGTATTTTAGAAGTGGCCATGGGAAGTGTGAAGCAGGCTTGCTGGATGCTTGCATGGGGACCTGATGGTGCCATGAGGATGAACCATGGATTGCATTGAGACCCAGTGGAGATGCCAGGACTATGAGATGGCTGCCAAGGAGAGCTGCCACTGCTGGATGAAGGTTTCTGGTACTGAGCTGCCTAGCTGGAGGGGCAGAATTGGGACTCTGGAGACTCATCACTGGTCAGAATTTACTGGGAGACTTGTCACTAGAGATGTTGGACTTAGAGATAGAATTTGATGTTAGCCTGTGTAAGTCTTGTGTTGGTTGAATGTTTCTTCGCTATGCCCAATGGCATCTTTTGCAGTGTGAATGTTTATTCTGTGCTGTTGGGGTCCGTCCTAGCGCCAGCCCAGGAGGGACAGCAGGGTCTCCGCCGGGTAGGGGTGAGAGGCGCAGTGTCACAACACAGACACTGGGAGCTAGGTGGAAGCAGGCAGAGAGCGAGCTGCTGCAAACTCATTTATTCAAGGAAGTGTAGGGGGTTTTAAGGGTTTGGCTGGCCAATCATTGTATGGGGTGGTTCCCTTCTTGTGACCAATGACAGCCTGTCTCCGGGCAGATCATCTCGCAGCAGGTTGCTGAAGGGCATGGGGCTGTAGCTGTTGTCACACTAGGCCTGTGCAGGATGCCACGTCCACAGAAGCCACTTCCTGGTTTCTTCTAGCAGGCAGTCTGGCGAGGGCCAGACCTGCACTGTGCCATGCACTGTGCCATTATGGATTTTTTGGTATTGTGGTTTATTGTCTGTAAGTATGGAAGCTTTCAATTAAAAATAAAAGGGGGGGCTGGAGTGATTGCTTAGTGGTTAGAGCACGTGCCTGCGAAGCCTAAGGACCCCAGTTCAACTCTCCAGGTCCCACGTAAGCCAGATGCACAAGGTGGTGCATGCATCTGGATTTCGTTTGCAGTGGCTGGAGGCCCTGGTGCGCACATTCTCACTCTTTCTCTATCTCTCTCTCTCTAATAAATAAATGAATAATAATAATAATAATTTTTAAAAGACCTTGCTGGGCCTGGTGGTGCACACCTTTAATACCAGCACTCGGAAGGCAGTGATAGGAGAATGGCACTGAGACTACATAGTGAATTCCAGGCCAGTCTGGGCTAGAGTGAGACCCTACCTTGAAAAACCAAAAAAACAAACAAACAAACAAAAAAGACCTTGGACTATGGGGATATTTGAATTGAACATCATTGGGATTGATACAAACTATGGGGACTTTTAAAGCTGGACTGAATGCATTACATTTTACATCATGAATGCTATCAGTTTATGGGGGCCAGAGGCAGAATATGGTGGTTTGATTCAGGTGTCCCCATAAGCTGATGTGTTCTGAATGCTAGGTCCTCAGCTGGTGGCAATTTGGGAATTGGAGTCTCCTGGAGGCAGTGTATTTTGGGGAGCGGACTTATGGGTGTTACAGCCAGCTTCCTCTTGCCAGTGTTTGGCACACTCTCCTGTTCCTGTCGTCCACCTGACCTTGGCCAGGAGGTGATGTTCAGCCTTTGCTCATGTCATCGTTTTCTCCTCCAGCCTGGAAGCCAAAATAAACCCTTTCCTCCCAAGCTGCTCTTGATTGGGTGTTTTCTGCCAGCAACGCGAAGCTCACTGCAACAAAGTGCTTGCCTGTGAAGTCGAAGGACCCAGATTTGATTCCCCAGAACCCACGTAAGCCAGATGCACAAGGTAGTGCATACATCTGGAGTTCGTTTGCAGTGGCGGGAGGACCCGGTGTGCCCACCCCCCACCCCCACCGTCTTTCTCTCTACCTTTTTATCTCTCTCTCTCTCAAATAAATAAATATTTTTAAAGCCATAAAAACAGTGGTAAAAGCAAATATCCCTCCCACCCTGGCAGCCAGGTGGGGAGACATACTACCAGTGCAGAGACCCAGGCATGGAGCTGTGGGCAGCCCAAGAGCCCGAGGGTGAAGTTTTCTCCGGGGGCTCAGGTAAGATGTCCTTTGGTCTGAGCTCCCGAAGAGCTTGGCGCACCTGTGTCTCGTGAGTCAGCCAATCAGCTTAGGCTCAGCGAAGGTTCCGCTCACACCTGGGGGAGAGAAAGAGAGAGAGGGAAATTGAGATTGAAGTTCAACTGGGTGACATGGGCAGACTTGAGTCTTGCAACTGAAGCAGGTGGGCCGGCTGAGGCGTGGCTGGGGTAGAACGCAAGGTCCCTCACTTGAGAGACTGTGACCTGTCTGCTTGGACCAAAAGCGATCTGCCTAGGGGCCCCCACCCCCACCCCATCGATGCTTTGGACTTTCCCTCTTGTCCTACTTGATCCTTAACCTTCTCCTACATGGAGGCACATGGCTGATGCTTTCATGCTTTGTTCCAGCTCAAGTGTGTGTTTTTTAAAATATTTATTTATGAGAGAGAGAGAGAGGGAATGGGCATGCCAGGGCCCCCAGACCCTGCAAACGAACTCCAGATACATGTGCCCCTTGTACATCTGGCTTATATAGGTCCTGGGGAATCAAACTGTGGTCCTTAAGCTTCGCACACAAGTGCCATAACCGCTAAGCTATCTCTCTAAACTCCCCACGCCCGCTTTTTTTTTTTTTTTTGAGTTTTTTTTATTTTTATTTATTTGCAAGCAGAGAGATAGAGAGATAGAAGAGAGGCAGACAGAGAGAGAGAATGGGCGTGCCAGGGCCTCTAGCCACTGCAAACGAACTCCAGATGCGTGCGCCCCTCGTGCATCTGGCTTACGTGGGTCCTGGAGAATTGAACCGGGATCCTTTGGCTTCACAGGCAAATGCCTTAACCGCTAAGCCATTTCTCCAGCCCTCAAGAGTGTGTTTCTTCCAGATCTTTCCACATGGCCTCTAGGTACTGACTTCCACATAAGGGGGTAACTGCTCCAGCCTTCTCCTAAACACCATTTCCTCTAAGTAAGCCTCATGACTGATGATTTCTCCTTCTGAAGTCCAATTTTATCAATTCTTTTGTTGAACGTAAGATAAAGACTCAAAAATTGGGATTTACAAGTCGGGGAGACCCTCTCAAACCCCCAAATCCTGCATCACTGGATCAAAAGGTCTTGCTTATGTAAAATTTTTAGTTAAGTTCATGGTTTTTCAAAGTAGGATCTCGCTCTAACCCAGGCTGACCTGGAACTAAGTCTGTAGTCCCGGGCTGGCCCCAAAATCACCACCATCCTCCTATCTCTGCCTCCTGAGTGCTGGGATTAAAGATATACACCACCACGCCTGGCTAATAAAGTTATTTAATTTAAAAAATGATGGGCTGGATTGGGATTGATACAAACTATGGGGACTTTTAAAGCTGGAGTGAATGCATTACATTTTACATCATGAATGCTATCAGTTTTTGGGGGCCAGGGGCAGAATGTGGTGGTTTGATGGCTTAGCTGTTAAGGCATTTGCCTGCAAAGCCAAAGGACCCTGGTTCAATTCCCCAAGACCCAGGTAAGCCAGATACACAAGATGGCACATGCATCTGGAGTTCGTTTGCAGTGACTGGAGGACCTGACACACCCATTCTCTTTGCCCTCCCCCACAACTTTCTCTCTGACTCTCTCAAATAAATAAAACTTTTTAAAAAATGACAAGTGACCTCCTGCCCATAGTTCTTTAGTGAACTTATACTTTTGTGTTTGTGATCAATGGGCTCTGCTGAGGCACAAAACTAAGGCAATGTCCGTCAGTGGGTTTTAACGATGGTAAATGTGATGTGTGCTGTTTACTATGTCATGGGAAATAAAGGTTGACGTTTTCTTTAAGACGTTTTGAAGACTGGAGAGATGGCTTAGCCGTTCAGACCCTTGCCTGAAAAGCCAAAGGACCTAGGTTCCATTCTTCAGTACTCACATAAGCCAGATGCACAAGGTGGTACATGTGTCTGGAGTTCATTTACGGCAGCTGGAGGCCCTGGCACACCCATTCTGTCTGTCTGTCTGTCTGTCTCTCTCTCTCTCTCTCTCTAATAAATAGTAAAAATAATTTTTTCTTTTTTCAATATTCTTATTTATTTACATGTGCATGTATGGATTGATGCTTCAAGGCCTCTTCCTGCCAGATGCTTGCACCACTTTTCACATCTGGCCAGGCATGGTGGCACACGCCTTTAATCCCAGCACTCAGGAGGCAGAGGTGGAAGGATCGCCATGAGTTCAAGGCCACCCTGAGACTACATAGTGAATGCCAGGTCAGCCTGAGCTAGA
This sequence comes from Orientallactaga sibirica, assembly GCA_036365145.1. Taxonomy (NCBI): domain Eukaryota; kingdom Metazoa; phylum Chordata; class Mammalia; order Rodentia; family Dipodidae; genus Orientallactaga; species Orientallactaga sibirica. The sequence goes on along the minus strand of JAEOAD010002712.1, from coordinate 3,754,431 downwards.
GTGAGACCCTACCTCGAAAAACCAAAAAAAAAAAAAAAAAAAGACTACTTTTCACATCTGGCATTTACATACTTACATAGGGTATTTAACCAGCACCTATATAAACCATCAGGAACCTTTAACCTCTGAACTATTTCCCCATCTTCCTACACTGCATTTTTCTTATGCCCCCACCTAAAATTTTAGAATGGATCTAAAATTGAATTAATCTTTCAAGAAAGTGGGGGGAAAATCAAAAGACCAATGCTCCACACTGCCCTTGCACACTAAAGAGCATCTGGAGGCCCCCTCCACACCCAGGACACTTAGGACCCGGTCAAGCCGACCAGAGTCCATGTGGTTTCCTCAGGCTCCATTAGCACTGAGCACTTTTTCTTCAGAATTGGGAAACTTTGTCTTTCCATTTCTTCCATGGTACCAACAAAGGGAATGTCTTCTCGGTGGCAAATTAAAATTCTCTTCCAGTTTAATTTTCTGAGTCTTGACCAGAATTCTTCACAAGCACTTTGTGGGCCTTCCACACAAACAGGTCAGCCTATTCTAAAGTGAGATCTTACATCAAAAAAAATTAAAAATAAATAAATAGATAAACACATAAATAAAAAATAGAGGGGTCTGGAGAGATGTTCAGCAGCTAAAGGCACTTGCTTGCAAAGCCTGCTGGCCTGGGTTGGATTCTCCAGTATCCAAGTAAAGCCAGATGCCCAGAGTCTGGAGTTCATTTATAATGGCAAGAGGCTCTAGTATGCCAATTCTCTCTCTCCTCACAAATAAATGTAAAAATACATTAAAAAAAAATAAACCAGGCATGGTTTATTATAAACCACCCTGAGACTGAATTCCAGATTTTCCAGACCCTGCCTCGAAACACCAAAATAAAATAAAATAAAATAAAATAAAATAAAATAAAATAAAATAAAATAAAATAAAATAACTTTTTTTTTTTTGGTTTTTCGAGGCAGACTTTCACTCTAGCTCAGGCTGACCTGGAATTCACTCAATAGTTTTAGGGTGGCCTTGAACTCATGATCCTCCTACCTCTGCCTCCCAAGTGCTGGGATTAAAGGCATGCACCACCATGGCCAGGTATAAAATAAAATAACTTTTTTTTCTTCCTTTTTTTTTTTTTTTTTTTTATTGACAACTTCCTTAATTGTAGACAATATCCCATGGTACTTCCCTCCCTCCACCCACTTTCCCCTTTGAAGCTCCACTGTCCATCATATCCCATCCCCCTCTCAATCAGTCTTTTATTTTGATGTCATCATCTTTTCCTCCTATTATGATGGTCTTGTGTAGGTAGTGTCAGGCACTGCAAGGTCACGGATATCCAGGCTATTTTGTGTCTGGAGGAGCATGTTGTAAGGAGTCCTACCCTTCCTTTGGCTCTTACATTCTTTCCGCCACCTCTTCCACAATGGACCCTGAGCCTTGGAAGGTGGGTTTGAGATGTTTCGGTGCTGAGCACTCCTCTGTCCCTTCTTCTCAGCACCATGGTGCCTTCTGAGTCATCCCAAGGTTGCCACCATCTGAAAAGAGAAGCTTCTCTAACCACAAGTGAGCGCAGCATTACAGAAAATGCGGTAGCTGCACTGGCCTCACACAGGACATTTTTTCAATATATTATCAGCATGGAGATGTGCACTCTAAAATAATAGAAATACAAGGATGGGGAGATGGCTCAACGGTTCAAGGCATTTGTTTGCAAAGGCTAATGGCATAAAGCCAGATGCACAAAGTGGTGCATATGTCTAGAGCTCATTTGCAGGAGGCCCTGGTGCACCCATTCTCTCTTTCTGCAAATATGTATTATTTAAAATACAATACAGAAAACATAGCCTAGTAGCATAGACATTTATTATCATCGTGTCCTGTGCATAATTTCATTGCTAGACTTGGTTTATTTGTGTGTGTGTTTTCAGGATTTTTGTAGGCAGGGTTTCACTGTAGCCCAGGCTGACCTGGAACTCACCCTATAGCATAGACTGACCTTGAACTCATGATGATCCTCCTATCTTAGCCTCCCAAGTGCTGGGTTTATGGGTTGGAGATGGCTCAGCACTAAGGCACTTGCCTACAAACCCTAATGACCAGGGTTCGACCATGTAAAACCAGGTATACAAAATGGTATATGTATCTGGAGTTTGTTTGCAGCAGCTAGAGGCCCTGGTGTGCCCACTCTCTTTCTGCCTCTCTCCCTCTCTCCTCTCTCTCTCTCTCTCTCTCTCTCTCTCTGCTTGCAAATAAATAAATAAATAAAAATCTTTTCTTTTTTTTTAATATTCCATCCGGGAATGGTAGAGCACACCTTTAATCCCAGCACTTGGGACGCAGAGATAGGAGGACTGCCGTGAGTTTGAGGCCAGCCTGAGACTACATAGTGAATTCCAGGTCAGTCTGAGGTAGAGTGAGACCCTACCTCAGAAAACCAAAAATACATAAATAAAATAAAATGGTTGTAATATTGGTAGACAATAGGGATTCTTCAGCTCCATTATAGGTTCACAGAAGTTCCATTATAGCTGATATCATACATGTAGTCTGTCATGGCCTGAGACACCAGTTTTTTGGTCTTGGCTGTAATTATGTCATAGTCATATGACGTGTGTTAAGTTGTTCTCCAGGATAACCACAAGCAGCTCAGTGGTCAGCCACACCACCATCCCCATGGCCACACCCCAGTCCTCATGGCCACACCCTCACGCCCATGGCCACACACCGGCATGCCTGTGACCACCTGCCTGTGACCACACTCTCCACCCCCCGTGGCCTAACTGTGATTGTGCCTTTTACATTGGGAGGGTTCACTCATTCAGACTGTGTGTAGCTAATCCGTGTGTTCCTCCCTGTTCCCACTGGCACAGGAGACCCTTAGAGGACAGGATTCTCCTCCCCGGAGCATGACGCTCTGGCTCCGCTGCTGTGAATGTCGCCCATCCTCTGTGCGGGTTCAAGGCGCCACATACCCGAGGTACCTGCTGAACAGGAGCAATAAGGTGGCAAGTGGTCAACAGTCAGGGTCCAGCTCCAAGGAAAAACTCCACGAGTCACTTCAAAGAGAATGTGACATAATAGATTGAACTGAACAAGCGGCTGTCATAGAAGCTGAGGGGACAGAGGATTGTCACTGCAGGACCCTTATCCTTGGGCTGGGGGAACACAGGGAAGTGCTGAGAGGACATTTTTAGCACAGTGCACAGGTTGGAGCAGAAGCCCTGGAGTAAAGTCTTTTGAGGAAGTGTGGTTCCTGGGGTCCCCGTAGCTGCGGTTCCCTGGAGACGTCCAGGCAACTGTGGAGCAGGGTCTTGAGTGGCTGTGAGTGTGACGGGAAGAAACACCCGGGAGGCAGCGTCAGAGGGCAGCTCGTTTATTGTCAGGGGAATGGGTTTATAAGCGTTTGTGAAAGAGCGGGAAGAGGTTCGGGTCATAAGGGATGGTTAGTACAGAGGCCCGCTGATGCCTAATTAGCATGTAGGGACTTTGGGTGAGCGGGGAAGGGTCACATGTCTAAGTAGTGGCGGGAAAAGGTTCAGGGAACTGGTCATTAGACAGTGTACCAAACAGTGGCAAGGGGAAACTGGCTATAACACTCAAGCCTGGCCCCAACAATACACCGTCTCCAGGAGACTTTAATTTCCAAATGCCAGGCTGGAAAGATGGCTCAGCAGTTAAGGCACATGCCTGTGAAGCCTAAGGACCCAGGTTCGATTCTCCAGGTCCCACGTGGCACATGGATCTGGAGTTCATTTGCAGTGGCTAGAGGCTCTCTGTCTCTATCTCTCTCCCTCTCTCTGTCTGTAATAAATAAATAAAATAAAATCTAATTTCCAATTGCCATCAGCTGGGGAGACTAGCATTCAGAATACCTAAGTTTATGGGGGACACCTGAATCAAACCACCACAAAGTCTGATAACTCTAACCAGGGACAAGTCTCTGGAGTTCTAATTCTACCCCTCTAGCTACGCCACTCACAGTCCCCGAAAACTTCACCTGGTGCCAGCAGCTCTCCTTGGCAGCCATCTCATCGTCCTGGCATCTCCAGTGGATCTCCACTGCAACCCCAGTTCATCCTCATGGCTCCATTTGGTCTCCACACAGGTAATCCGACAAGCCTGCTTCACATTGCCCATTTCCATTTCCAAAATACAAAACTGTGTTGCAAATTCAATGACCCTCTCTTTTCTACATCTGTTATACTCCATAGTACCAGGTGGGCAACCAACTTGTTAATCCAGGGGGGAACAAAGCAGCCTTTGTAGAACAGGACACTCCTTCAGCATTCAGGCCCCTTCAAAAGAGTCTGCTTTCTTCCTGCTGTCCTCATGCAGGCCAGCTGGCCCAATCTCAATGCTTGTAATCTCTCAAACAATTGCAGCTGAACAGGCAGCAGTTTTGGCCAAAGATTTTCTTTTTCTTTGTGCCACATCCTTCTGCTCACTCCAGTCCATTTCTGTGGAATGCAAGCCGGCACAAGTTCTCAGGACAAGGTCATTACAGTAAGCCTCTCACACAAACTGCTTCTAGCCCAGTCCAAGAAAAGCGCTTTCTTCTCCTTATAAGCCAAACCTCACAGTCCATAGATTTTACTGCATTCAGGTCTTTCAACTCTGACTAGAATAGACCATCAAGCTGTACTTACAGCACTGCAAGGCATCTCTTAGACCAAGATTTCAAATCCTTCCAATTTCCTCCTGAAAATCAGTTCCAAAAGACCAAAGCCACAGAATCAGGTTTCAACCAGTAGTAGCCCACTCCTCTGGTACCAATTTTACTGTTGCAGTCAGCTTTTCGTTGCTGGCAGAAAATAACAAATCAAGAGTAGTCTGTAGGAGGAAAGGGTTTATTTTGGTTTACAGACTCAAGAGGAAGCTCCATGATGGCAAAGGAAAATGATGGCTTGAGCAGAAGGTGGACATCACCCCCTGTCCAACATCAGGTGGACAACAGGAGACTATGCCCAACACTGCCAAGGGGAAACTGACTATAACACCCATAAGCCCACCCCCCAAAATACCCTCCCTCCAAGAGGCTCCAATTCCCAAATTACCACCAGCTGGGGACCTAGCATTCCAAACGCATAAGTTTATGGGGCACACCTGAATCAAACCATGACAGATGAGATGGAGAAAAAAACTAGTGAATAACAGTCACAACATCTCTCCAGCCCAGAGTTACAGGACTTCATCCAGCCAGCGGCCTTTCTACCTACTAGTGCTTAACTACTTGGAAATGAATGGCAGAAGCTGCTCAGAAGGACAAATTCCTTCAGGTCTGTCCTTATTCGTGCTGTAGTCTTTTCTACGATTAGCACAGGAGCTAGGGAGGAGAATCAGCTATTAAGAGCACTTGCTGCGCAAGCATGGGGATCTGAGAGGGCCTCACCTCAGGCAGCCTGACTTTCTTTTGCCAGCACCCATGTAAACGGCTGGCTGCGGCCACACACCTTATAGCCCCAGCCTGTGAGGGACAGAGACCTGAGAATTGCTGGAGTTTGGTAACCAATGGGGTTGTGCCAAGAGGAGAGAAGACAGCTGTGGTTTGATGAGAGACTCTGTCAAGAAACAGATGGATGAGCCTGGCGTGGTGAAGCTCGCCTTTAGTCCCAGCACTGGGGAGGCAGAGGTAGGAGGATAGTCGTGGGTTCAAGGACAGTATGAGCCTACCTAGTGAATTACAGGTCAGCCTGGACTAGAGAGAAAACTTACTTCAAAAAACAAACAAACGAACAAAAAGGATAGATATTTGGGGCTGGAGAGATTGCTCAACGGTTAAGGTGCTTGCCTGCAAAGCCTAACAACCCTGCTCTGATTCCCTAGTACCCACCTAAAGCCAGATGCACAAAGTGGCACATGCACCTGGAGTTCATTTGCAGCTGCTATTGCCCATTCTCTCTGCCTGTCTTTCTTCTCTCATTTCTCTCTGCTCTCAAATAAATAAATATTTTTTAAAGAAGAAATCGATGTATGATACATTTCTGTTAAGAGCAAATTCTCTGTGTAGTGATTATAATCAATCCTCACATGCAGGTTGACTTTCATAGCCTTTTTGTTTGCTTGCTTTTTTGTTTGTTTGTTTGTTTGTTTGTTTGAGGTAGTGGAGCACTCTAACCCAGGCTGATCTTGAACTCACTCTGTAGTCCCAGGCTGGTCTCAAACTCACAGTGATCTTCCTATCTCTGCCTCTCTAGTGATGGGATTATAGGCATGCACCACCGTGGCAGCCAACTTTAAAAAAACTTATTTTTATTTATTTGAGAGAGAGAGAAATAGGCAGAGAGAGAGAGGTAGAGAGAGAAAATGGGCAAGCCAGGGCCTCTAGCCACTGCAAACGAACTCCAGATGCATGTGCCCCCTTGTGCATCTGGCTTACATGGGTCCTGGGGAATTGAACCTGGGTCCTTTGGGTTTGCAGGCAAGTGTCATAACAGCTAAGCCATCTCTTCAGCCCCCAACCAACTTTCATAACCTTTTGAGCCTGTTATTTCAGGTGGCATTGGACATTTAATTATATTTTGTACTTTCATTTCCAAATAAAGTCACAAGTGTCAATCTATTCTGCCACATTCTGAAATAAAAAAGAAGAAAACAGGAAGAGGACACCTGATGTTTCTCTGCGGGCCTCTACACATGTACGCACAGGGCATGCCCACCTGCACATACACGCATGTACTACATACTCTATACACACACACATGCAAAAATATTAATAAGTAAATAAACAACATTAGGACCATCTTTTTTTTTTTTTTTTTGGGGGGGGGTTTTGTGAGGTAGGGTCTCACTCTGGTCCAGGCTGACCTGGAATTCACTATGTAGTCTCAGGGTGGCCTCGAACTCATGGTGATCCTCCTACCTCTGCCTCCCAAGTGCTGGGATTAAAGGCGTGCGCCACCACGCCCAGCTTCATTAGGACCATCTTAAACATGCCTTACTGCTGTGTTCTTTTCCTAGCCAAGCTCCCTCAACAACCTTGGTGGAACCTCTCTTCCGAAGCTTAGACCCTCGGAGTCTCAAGTTTGGAACATCTGTGGGAAACGTCTGATAGAAAGCCGGCACGCAGGAAGAGCCTGAAACTAGTGCAAAATCAATATCATAAAAGTCATGTACGTTTTTTAATCCAGAAAAGGATATTAACTTAATATTACACTGACTACTTATCTGGTTTCCTTAGTAACCAAGCAGGAGAAACTGAACAGAGAGGAAGGGAAGAGGAGTGACAACATGCTGGCAGCATAAGTTGCCACAGAGAGACAAGGTGCCAAGAAGTGAGAAGGCAGTGTCACCACCCCAAACAGTGACAGCACGCAATGTGGGGGCAGGCGGCCGCACAAAGCACGTGGTCCCAGCAGCGATGGTGAGGAGGATGCAACTGTGAGTGAACACAGCACAGCAGCGTGGCGTGTGCAGGAAGCAGAGGGCGGCACTCCACCTCCCTCATCGCTCCGGGGCAGGTCAGTTGTATCACAGACTACAACCACTGTGTGTCCATGTGTTTAGCACCACATGTTCAGTGCCTGTAACTGACAGGCACTCAGTCAGTGAATCATGGATAATCACACAGATGCCAAGTCATGAACAGTGTTTCCTATTCTGACTGAAAAATTCTAGTGAAAAGGGCAGAGATCGACCAATTGCATTTTTAAGAAATTCATTCATTCATTAATTCATTAATTCATTTATTTAAGTGAGAGAGAAGGAAGGAGAGAGTGCCCACACCAAGGCCTCCTGTCACTGCAAACAAACTCCAGATGCATGCAGTACTTTGTGCATCTGGCTTTACGTGGGTACTGGATAACTGAACCTGTCCCATCGTCCAGCCTTGTCAGCACGTGCCTCTATTGAGTTATCTCTCCAACTCTATCAATTTTACTTTGAAAAATCCAACGTTATAGCGCTGACAGGGTTGCGCTACAGATGGTAGGACCAGAGAGAACAAACACCCAGATGAAGTCTGTTGTCCTGACTCCCAGTGGGAAAAAGGCAAAGATTTGGGGCAACATTCTCTCCTCCTCAACTAATCAATTGGGTGGTAGTTGTCTTATTGTGAATCAAAGACCCCTTGGGTGGAATTACAGTAGAAGAAGGCGTTGTGGTGGTTTGAATGGAAAATGTCCCCCATAGCCTCATGAGTGTGATTAAGCCTCATATTGGTGCCCAGCTGGTGGAGTCTTTTGGAGGTGGTGCCTTACTGGAGGGCGGACAGTCCTTGGCATTTTATAGGCCAGTCCCACTGCTGGTGATGAGCTCGCTCTTGCTGCTTCTTCCCGCCCGGCGATATGTGACAACGTGAGCCAGCCTCCTGCTCTGGCTGTGGTTCTGGTTCCGTGTTTCGTCTTGACAACGAGAAGGTAAGTGCTACAGGGGGACAGCCTTTTAACCACTGAAACATGACGTGTTCTCTGCAAATGTATCGGGCCACATGCACAGCTGTCCTGGGATGTATGCAGCTGCAGGGAACAGTAACAAGCCAAGTGTAGTAGTGAAACGGGTATTTGGAAATTCCTTACCAAGGCACCAATATATAAAAATTCACCGGGCTGGGCGTGGTGGCTCACGCCTTTAATCCCAGCACTCGGGAGGCAGAGGTAGAAGGATCACCATGAGTTCAAGGCCACCCTGAGACTACAGAGTGAATTCCAGGTCAGCCTGGGCTAGAGTGAGACCCTATCTCAAAAAATAAATAAATAATAAATAAATGAATAAATAAAGAACTCACCAGTATTTTCTGAGAGGGAGTCAGATGGCTTTGTTGGGCAGTTTAGGGTGACTGTGCTCCGAAAGGAAAAAGCAGAGATGTTCTGAAACCTGTCCTTGAACTCTCCACTCTACTAGAGGTCAGAGGAGAATCTCTTCTCTCCTCATCTCTTGACGAAAGGAGTTACCTAGATCTGTTTTTCCATAAACAACCTGAGCCCCTCTTGGGAGGGAGGTCCCCATTCCTAGAATTTAAATCTGATCCTGACATTGGGGTTGGTTAAGCTCAGCTCTAAAACTTGGCTTCATGGCTGGCCTCTTCTTGAGTCAGCCTCTAGCCCAGACCAAGCAGCCCTCACTCTGGTTCACCTGAACCTGAAGGTAAGGCCCACCACAATAAGGCTATAAGTAGTGCTTACCAGGTGAGCAGGCCTCTCTTTCTGGCTGTTTGCAGCCCCTGAACTTGCAAGATCCTGTCCTGGTAAGCTTCCTCTAGGGGAGACCCCTCCTGCCCTCCACATGGCAGGAGCTCTCTGCATTTTCCTCTCTAATATTTTATTGTTACTTGTTTATTTATTTGACAGAGAAAGAGAGAGAGAGAGACAGAGAATGGGCATGCCAGGGCCTCGAGCCTCTGCAAACTAACTCCAGATGCTTGTGCCACCTTGTGCACCTGGCTTATGTGAGTCCTGGGGAATCAACCCTGGGTCCTTTGGCTTTGTACGCAATGTCTTGACTGCTAAGCCATCCCTCCAGCCCCATTTTCCTCTCTAAATCCCTTTTTATATTTTAGACCCATGCTCACTTCCCACATGGGGTCCCAGGCCATGTGGGTGTATCCATTTTCCCTTTTGTGGCTCATGGACCCTCCTTCTCCATCATGTATTCCTCAATAAAACTGTTTTTAAAAATTTAATAATTATCCTTCTCAGTCTAAGTTATCTGAATTCTTTGGATAAAAACAGACACAAACTCAGGGTTTGGAGTTCAAGGACTCCCTTAAACCCCCAACGCCTTGTGACAATATGGTATAGAAATTAGGGTTTCTCTGACAATGCACCAGTATATATGACAATTTGGGGGTATACCCAGGTTTTGGTCTTATGAATTCAAAGAATTGAAATCCACAGAGCAGAGGGTTAAAATCAGAAACTATGTAGATGAAGAGAAGGAAAGAGGACACAGTATGAAGAGCTCCTGCCCATGACAAGGCGGAGAGGCAAAGCTCACCTAGAGACCCATATTGGCTTGATTTGGAGGTTCTGAGTGGGAGCTGAGCTAAAAAGCCCTCATGTCAAATTTTAGGGGCTGAGCTAAACAGCCACAATGCCAGGTTCAGGTTTAATAAAAATCTGTTTTTAATGTTTTAATAGTTATTTGTTTATGAGGAAAGGAGGAAGACACAAAGAGAAAATGGATGCACCAGGGCCCCTACAACTGCAAATGAACTCCAGTCACATGTGCCACTTTGTGCATCTGGCTTCACTGGAGAATCAAACCCAGGTGGTCAGGCTTTGCAAGTGATACCACTTAGGGGTCTTGGGTTTATTTTCTCTACTGATTAGAGAATTAATGATCAGGAAAAAGTTTTTTCAAAGAATAAATTTTATAAGCCGGGTGTGGTGGCGCACGCCTTTAATCCCAGCACTCGGGAGGCAGAGGTAGGAGGATCGCTGAGAGTTCGAGGCCACCCTGAGACTACATAGTTAATTCCAGGTCAGCCTGGACCAGAGTGAAATCATACCTCGAAAAACCAAAAAAAAAAAAAAAAAAAAAAAAAAAAAGAATAAATTTTATTTCAGAGGAAGAGAGAAAGAAAGCAGACTCCTCTGAGTAGGGGGCTTCCAGAGCTGGAAAAACCCACAGTCCCAATGAGAACTGAACTTTTTTTAATTTGTTTTTTGTTTTGCTTTGTTTTGTTTTGGTTTTTCAAGGTAGGGTCTCACTCTAGCCCAGGTTGACCTGGAATTCACTATGCAGTCTCAGGGTGGCCTCAAACTCATGGTGATCCTCCTACCTCTGCCTCCCGAGTACTGGGATTAAAGGCGTGCGCCACCACGCCCAGCTGAGAACTGAACTTTTATTAAACGGGAAAGCTCACCCATCCAGAGTTTATGATTGGTCAGCTTGAGTGAAGGTGAAAGGTGCTGGTTATCCACTATGCATCTAGTACTGCACTGCTAAGGCATCCTGCAGGTGGGAAAATTCACCCAAAGCAGGAAGAAGAGAGAAGTAGAGGCACCCCCTTTGCCACCTTGAGTTAGAATCCAGCCACCTACCAACAGCCCTTTCTTCATGTCTCTCTGCTAGCCCAGGACACTGTCGAGCTCCTGTAGTATTTCTTAAGGAAGCGCCTTTACCAACTAGACCATTTCTCCAGCCCAGGAATCTTTATTCTAGGTAGGAGAAACACCTTCCTAGGGAGGGTTGTTTATGGAAAAACAGATCTAGGGAACTCCTTCAGGCAGCGAGAGATAAGGAGAAGCTAGATCCTCCCCTGACCTCTAGCACAGTGGAGGTTGCAAGGGCAGGCTCAAGAACACTTTAACTTGGGGCGGGGGGGCAGTCACCCTAAACTGCCTCAGTAGCACATGCTATATAATCCCAGCATTTGGAAGGTAGAGGCAGGAGAATCAAAAGTTTGAAGACTCTGGAAAGGATTATACTAAGTGAGGTAACCCAGGCTCAGAAAGCCAAACGTCACATGTTCTCTCTCATATGTGGATCCTAACTACAAATGTATAAACTTGTGTGTGAACTGGAACCAAAAATCGGTACCAGAAACCAGTAAGCTGGTAAAAGGCTATAAGGGAGGGAAGAAAGGGAAGGACTTAAGTGTTTGGTAATGCACATATATAAGTAGAAGAACTGATTACAGGGAGGGGAATGGCCTAAGAGAGACCATGAGAAGAGAATGCATAAAAGAAGGGTAGGGGGAGAGTCAATCTAAACTCAAGACAGTCTGAATAAGACTTATGTAAACCTACTTTTTTGAATAATGGCACATCCAGAAGCTATAGACTGTTTCTAGAAAATTTTCAGTGCCTGGGATGGGATACCTTCCAGTGAGTTGTTGGCCAAGGAGGTCCCGGTAGCCTCCAAAACATTAAGGGATATTGCCAAGGCCCTTGGTTTCCCTTGAGAAACAGATGGCAAGACCCTATTGCTGAAAACATCTCTTGCCTGAGAGTTCAAGGTCACTGAGAAAGCAAGCTGGTACTGAGCAGAAAACCTTCTCCCTGTAGACCAGCCAACTGAAAGCTGGAAAAAGCTGCACTGCATGCAGCCGCATGGGAGACAGAAGTCATCAGCAGTGAAAACAGTGGATGCTGAATATTCAAGTTTGGCCAGACAGGCCCAATGACTGAACGGGTGCAATAGTGGCATGTCTGCTCTTGGGGTAACCAACTGCTCCATAATTAGACTGAAGACCCTCTTATGGGAGGGAATATATGCCTGGTACTGATAAAACTAAGCAAAAGTCTATGGCAGGGGAGGTCATGAGCCTTAGGGGTATAAAGCCTGCTCTTGTCTGGCTAAATATATATATATCATTCTCACGAAACTGCCCTGAAAGCACTACGCTTAATGTTCATATTCACATATTAATGCTACTCTCACTTCTGGTTAGAGAAGCTTCTCTTTTCAGATGGCGATGACCACTGGGATGACCCAAAAGGCAACATAGTGCTGAGAAGAAGGGATGGAGGAGTGTCCAGCACTGAAATATCTCTGTTACACCCTCCAAGGCTCAGGGTCCACTGCAGAAGAGGGGACGGAAAGAATGTAAGAGACAAAGGAAGGATACGACTCCTTACAAAGCAACTGTTCAGACAGAAATTGGCCTTGATATCCATGACCTTGCAGTGCCTAGCAATACCTTTGCAAGACCCTCATAATAGAATAAAAAGATGATGACATCAAATTAAAAGAGAGACTAATGGAGAGAGGGAGGGGATATGACGGAGAATGGAGTTCTAAAGGGGAATGGGGGGAGGGGAGGGAAATATCATGGGTTTTTGTATTTAAGTATAGAAGTTGTCAATAAAAAAAAGAAAAAAAAGTTTGAAGACAAGCTGAGCATGGTGGCACACACCTTCAATCCCAGCACTTGGGAGGCAGAGATAGGATTGCCATGAGTCCAAAACTACCCTAAGACTATATAGTAAATTCCTGGTCAGCCTGGGCTAGAGAGAAACCCTACCTCAAAAAACAAAAGAAAACAAAAAAGATAACTTACTGGTTAAGGCACTTACCAGCAAAGCCAAAGGACCCAGGCTGGATTCCCCAGGACCCATGTAAAGCCAAATGCACAAGGTGGCACATGCAACTGGAATTCATTTACAGTGGCTAGAGGGCCTGGCATGCCCATTCTCTCTGTCTCTCTCAAATAAATAAATAAATAAAATGTAAAATATTTTTTAACTTTTAAAAAATACTGTATTATTTATTAGAGAGAGGCAGATATATAGAGAGAGATAATGGGCATACCAGGGCATCCAACCACTGCAAATGAACTCCAGATGTGTGTGCCACCTTGTGCATCTAATTATGTGGGTACTGGGGAATCAAACCTGGGTTTGTAGGCTTTACAGGAAAGCACCTTAACAGCTAAGACATCTCTCCAGCCCAAATTATTTTTTTTTTAAGTTTTGATGCAGGGTTGGAGAGATGGCTTAGCAGTTAAGTACTTGCCTGTAAAGCCTACGGACCCCAGTTTGAGGCTCGATTCTCCAGGACCCATGTAAGCCTGATGCACAAGGTGGCACATGCATCTGAAGTTTGTTTATAGTGGCTGGAGGCACTGGTGCGCCCACTCTCTTTCTCTCTCTGTCATTCTCAAATTAAAAAAAAAAAAAGTTTGATGCAGGATTTTGGGGTTTGAGGGGACCCTCAAGGATTTATAAACCCCAAGTTTTGGGTTCTGTCCTACCTTTAATAAAGAATTAATAAAGATGGACTCAAGAAGGATAAATTATGAATGATTAAGTATATTTAGGGAAAACCACAAATTGTACAGTTGATTTAAGGGAGATTGTGATCTAGGAAGGGAGGTCAGAGCCAAATTATAAACATGTGGGAAGTAGGAAACATGCTCCCATGTGGAAAATATTGCATAGTTTATAAGATTTATTTTAAGAAATATTGAGGTTTTTGAGAATGACTGGGGTAGAGCCACAAGCACATGGAGGGGGTTCGTAAAGCTCATGTGAGAGAAACTGGAGCTTTTGAAGAGGGATTCGAGTAGACCCACAAGCACATGGAAAGCGGAATCCGGGAGCTTGTGCAGGGAGACTTAAGAAGAACCCACGCAGCATCTGCCACGTGCTTTCCCATGGAGGGAAGTGAAGAGGGCAAAGGTGAGGATCCAGGGAAGATGGGAGGGTAGAGACTCAGAGATTCAGAGGAGAAATGAGGAATGAAGAGAATTATACTCATGGTTACCCTGAGTTTAAAGAAATTACAGAGGTAGCAAGCCTAGAGTTGGTGAGAGCACCCACGTGGTAGATCTGGAGTGTAAGGAAGGTACTCATGTGGTAGATTTGGAGACCAGAGGAAAACCACACAAGTAATCCAAGTGAGAAATTACTCCAAACTATAAAAGACAGGCAAGCAGAAAAGTTCAGATCAAGAAACAGTGCTATGCTCTGATAAAGCCAGATTCACATGTCCAAATAGCACAGGGTAAAAGCTGGGGAGATGCATACACATAAGGGTCACACTAAGAGAGAGGGAGGGACAGGAAGCCCACAGCCTTTATAGCACCAGATTCAGGAATGCAAGAGGAAGGCCAGATTGGTTTGTAGAGTTGGAGGGTGGACCCCAAGACCGCCCTATGTGCGCTGATTATTTAGGTAGAGTGCTAGACTGTGGGCAGCAGGGGGCGCTGTAGATCAGGCTCGATCAGGCTCAGTTGCATTTTCGTCCTTGTGTCAGGGCAGGGAGCCATCTCCTGGTGCTTCTTGGTCCTCAATCTCTAAGCAAAACTGTCTAAAAGAAGCTAGCTTTCTCCTACCCTCCTTCAGCTTGAAGACAGACGAGGTCATATGAAACCCTGTCTCATAAACATAAAGTGAACAAGGCATAACAAAGTAGACACCTTCAACTGATGAATGGATAATGAAGCTGGGGAACATTTATACAATGGGATTCTGTTCGGTGATAAAGAAAAATGAGATTATGAAATTTTCAGGGAAATGGATGAATCTGGAAAGGATTATATTATGAGAGGTAACCCAGGCCCAGAAAAATCAAGCACCACATGCTCTCTCTCCTAGCTACAAATGTTTAGATTTGCATGTGAGTTGCAGTAAGAGTCAGTAGTAGAGGCCAACAAGCTAGAAAGTGGCTATGAGGGAGGGAAGGTACAGCAGATATGTAAGTAGAAGGCCAGATTACTGGGGAGGGGAGGGTATTGGTGTAAGTGGGATCAGAGGAAGATAGAGTAAAGGAAGAGTGGGGAGGAATCAAAAATTAAGATGTGGGCTGGAGAGATTGTTCAGTAGTTAAGGTACTTGCTTTCAAAGCCTAAGAACTCAGGCTTGGGGAATAAAACAATAAATAAACAACTTTTTTAAAAAAAGAGACAAAGCACGGGCAGAAGTGCCCTATGAACACGGTTAATGGCGCATCTAGAAGCCATAGATTGTTTCCATGCCATGCGGGAGACCTGCCAGTGAGCGGTTGGCCAGTGAGGTCCCTGATGCCCCCAAAACATTACAGGCCATTGCCAAGGCTCTTGGTTGCCCTCCAGAAGTAGATAGTAAGGCCCTATCACTGAAGACTCCACATGCTTGGGCTACAGATCACTGAGAAATCAAGCTGGAGCTGAGCTGGAAACCTCTTCCTTGTTGCCTAGCTGTCAGAAAGCTGGAAAGACCTATGCTGCAGGCGGCCCTATGGGAGAGAGAAGTCATCAATGATGTTAAACAGCAGTGGACCCTGCACACCGTAAGATTGGCCAGCCAGGCCAAATGTGCCAACAGGTGCAATATTGGCACATTTGTTATGGGGAAAACCAACTGCTCTATAATTGGAACGGAGGCCTGCTCCATGAGAGTAAATACATGCCTGGTACTGAAAACCTAGCCAAAAGCCTATGGCTGGGAAGGTCATAAGCTCTAGGGAAATAACGCCCACTGTTGTCAAGCTAAATGCATGTATTATGCCTACCAAACTGCCCTGTAAGCACTTTTTTGATGTTTATACCCATATATTAATGCTAGTCTCTCACTTTTGATTAGAGAAGCTTCTCTTTCCAGATGGCAATGACCACTGGGGTGAATTAAAAGTCACCATAGTGCTGAGAAGAAAAGTGAAGTGTCAGAATGAAACATCTCTATCACACCCTCCAAGGCTCAGGGTCCATTGCAGAAGAGGAGGCAGAAAGAATGTAAGATCCAGAGGATGGACTGTTTACAACGCACTCTTCCAGACACAAAATGGCCTTGATATTCATAACCTCATACTGCCTGACAAGACCTTCATAACAGGAGGACAAGACGGTGACATCAATGTAAAACAGACTAACTGGAAAAAAGGGATTCAATGGAGCGTGGATTTGAGAGGGGAGGATGGGGATGTGGGAGGATGCTACCACAAGCCCCAGAGGAGGGACACAGAGCTGCAGGGTTTGGCGTTTGTTCTGCTGTCTTGATCTGACATTAGTCCTTATTCTTCCTTAATAACTTCCCATCCCTTTAGGTTTTTGTTTGTTTGTTATTTTAATGTTTTGTTTATTTATTTATGTAAGAGACAGAGAGGAAGAGGCAGAGAGAAAGAGAGAATGGGTGCACCAGGGTCTCTAGCCACTGCAAACGAACTCCAGACGCATGTACCCCCTTGTGCATCTGGCTTACTTGAGTCCTGGGGAATCGAACCGGGGTCCTTAGGCTTCACAGGCAAACGCCTTATCCACTAAACCATTTCCCCAGCCCTGTTTGTTTGGTTTTTGAGGTAGGGTCTCTAACTCAGGCTGACTTGGAGTCAGGGTGGTCTGGAACTCATGGTGGTCCTCTTACCTCTGCTTTCCAAGTGCTGGGATAAAAGCTGTATGCCACACCAGGCTTCTCGTCCCTCTGTTTTTGAATGGGAATATATACTCTTTGCATTGTGTATTGGATGCATATAACTTTAAAAAAACCATTTTCTTCTTTATTTATTTGAAAGAAAGAGGCAGATAGAGCACACCAGGGCCTCTAGGCACTGCAAACAAACTCCAGACATATGCACCACCTTATACATCTGGTTTACATGGGTACTAGGGAATCAAACCTGGATCCTTAGGCTTCTCAGGCAAGTGCCTTAACCGCTAAGCCATCTCTCCAGTCCAGTATATAACTTTTTTATTTTATAGGTGCTTACAGTTAAATTGCATTAAGTCTCAGGAGTTTTGAACAGTGTTGAAACTGTGAAGACTATGGGGACTTTTGAAGTTGTGTTAAGTGTGTTTTACATTATGATATGACAAAAAGCGATGTGTTTGTGGGGCTGGGAAGATGGCTTAGCAGGGAAAGGCACTTGTTTGCAAAGCCTGCCAACCCAGGTTCCTCAGTGTCTGTGTAAATTCAGATATAAATGTGATATATGTGTCTTGAATTCCTTTGCAGTATCAAGAGACCCTGGGCATCCATTCTTCCGCTCTCTCTTTCTTTCTCTCTCTCACCCTCCTCCAAATAAATTGTAGTTTCCTTCTCCTTGCTGGAACAAAACACCTGACCAAAAGCAGCTGATGGGAGAAAAAGATTTATTTGGCTTTTGCCTCAGGGCAAGCTTCATGACAGCATGGGAAAGCATGGTATGAGCAGAGGCTGGACATCACGTCCCTGCCACAACAAATCGAAAACAGCAGGAAAACAGTGACCCTAACTCTGGAGCTGGCGATAACACCCCCAAGTCCACCCCCAACAACACACCTCCTCCAGCAAGCTCCACCAGCTCAGGGCCAAGCATTAGAAGCACATGAGTTTATGAGGGACGTCGGATTCAAACCAACACATAAATAAATAAAATTTTAAATAAAAACAAGTAAATAAAAGTGATGCATTTGGGGGGCTAGGAAGATGGCTCAGCAGTTAAGCAGGTTTGTTTGCAAAGCCTGCCTATCCAAGTTGAATTCCCCAGCACTCATGTAAAGCCGGGTACAAAAAGTGCTGCAAACATGTTGCATGCATTTGCAGGAACAGAGACTATGGTGCATGCACACACACACACATACACACACACACACACACACGAATAAAAGAAAAAAATTGTAAGTTATATGTTTGGTATCAAGGTGACAAGGGGTAACATGGTTCGTACCCACTGCACACCTGACTAGACATTAATATCACCTAGAAGTCACTCCTCTGGGCTTGTCTGTGAGGTATTTCCAGAGAGGGTTAACTTAAAGGAGAATCACTCTAAATGTGGGTGGTACCATCCCAGAATTAATAAAAAGAAGAAAATAAGCCAGGCACGATGGCGCACGCCTGTAATCCCAGCACTCAGGGGCCAAGGTAGGATGATTACAGTGAGTTTGAGGGCAGCCTGGGACTACAGAATGAGTTCCAGATCAGCCTGGGCTACAGTGAGCCCCTATATTGAAAACAAACAAACAAAAAATCCTGAGTTGGGACTGGAGAGATGGCTTAGTAGTTAAGGCACATGCCTGCGAAGCCTAAGGACCCAGGTTTAATTCTCCAGGTCCCACGTAAGCTAGATGCACATGGCGGCACATGAATCTGGAGTTCGTTTGCAGGGGCTAGAGGCCCCAGTGTGCCCATTCTCTCTCTCTTTCTCTAATAAATAAATAAAAATAAATCTTAAAAAAATCCTGAGTCTACTGGGGGATTTAAATTCAAACTATCACATATGCCTGAAGATGCTAGTGAAATTCCTTGGCCAATGCTACTTCAAGTGCTGGTCTGTGAACTCTGGCCATAGATGGAGAAGGGCTTTCTGTAGAGTGCACAGCAACTATGTCAGAAAGTATGCAGTTTCACTACTTACTTCAGTACTTACTTTGTTTGTAATTTCCCAGTCAATGAACTAGTTTGTTGATTCTCCTTCTGGCCCAGTCCTCTTGCCTCATGGAGTGTTAGTAAACAGTGGGTGGGTTGGCACCAGCCTGTGAGCCAGCGTGTTTGTTGACAACACATAGAGTAGCTAACTGGAGTAACCCTCATGCAGCTCTTCCCAACCCTGCTGATACCCTCTCCTGCTTGGTTCCTTCTGCCAGGCTGGAGGGAGAACTGTGGAGCCATGTGTGATGGCCAGTGTATGTGTGCTTCCAAGATCTCTACCACAGCTGCCTGAGTCTATCTCTGACTACAGCACTGGTTTGACTACAGCACTGGTTTTAAAACTCTAGCTCTTGATCTAACAGGGGGTTATGAAATTAATGTTGTGAGCCTAAATCAGTTAAATGAAAGGAAATGAAACAGAGAATGCTAGGCTGCATGCCACACTGCTTGCTAGGTCTGGTTTAGTTGTACTGTGCACATTTGGCTTAGTCTCTCTTCCGACCTCCATGAGTGGAATACACACATTTGCGTGCCTGACTTTGGGTTTGCCTCACGATTTATTTTGTCCAGTGCAATGCTAGCAGATGCAGCAGGATCATGGGCTGGGTGACAAAATAACAAAAACAAAAAACCCAAATTAAAAAAAAAAATTAAAAAAAAAAAACACCAAATTAGGCTGGAGAGATGGCTTAGTGGTTAAGGCATTTGCCTGCAAAGCCGAAGGATCCCGGTTTGATTCTCCAGGACCTACGTAAGCCAGATGCACAAGGGGGCACATGCATCTGGAGTTCGTTTGCAGGGGCTGGAGCCTCTGGTGCACCCATTCTTTTTCTCTCTCAAATAAATAAATAAATAAAATAATATATTTTTAAAACCCAAATTAATAAATTAATTAAAGTTTAGTTTTCAAAATGTGATTCATGTATGAGAAGTAATAACTTAGTTATTTGCACGTGTGTGCGCATGCCAGGGTCTCTTGCCACTGCAAACAAATGCCCACCCAATTTATGTGGGTGGCTGGGGTATTAAACTCGGGATAGTAGTCCTTGTGAACAGGTGTCATTAACCACTGAGCCATCTCCCCAGCCCCAGAGGTAATACTCTCTAACAACCCCATTAGTAATCCCTATTATTAACCTTACACCTGTGATGTGCTCCAGGTGCCCTCTGTATGAGAGGTCACAGTTGCTGAATCACTCACAGTAGCTAAGGACAGTAGAGAGGTAAAGGCTGAGCCAGACCTGATTCCAAGACCAGAGGAGAATCCAGTAAGGCCTTCTGAACTGCCAGCCAACATGCCTCGTGCCTGCTATACCCATGGAATGCTGGACAGAGAAACTGCTCTCAGCAACAGAATGCAGGTTGCAAGCTGCGGCTGCAGCCTTAGGAGCAGTGAGGAAGAACATACTCTCCTTTTCCCCAACTGACCTCGGCCTCAGAGGTGCAAGTGTTAGAGGAGGAGCTCTGGAGCAGAGTGTTTGCCTAGCACGTGGGAGGCCTGGGTTTGATCCCCAGCACTGCGAATGAATGAATGAATGAATGAACAAATATTCTGAAAAGAGCTGTAAGTGCTGAGAGAAAGGAAGGCAGGCTGTGGCACGAATTTCGAGTTCTGAGAGTCACAAATTTGGCCTGTGCTAAACGGAACGGCAATGTTCTGATAACCAAAAGTAACAGAATCAACTCGAAGTTAAAAACTCTGTCAATGGGAACCATGGTGGCAAACAAGCTTGTGTGCCAAATGCTTTGGAGTTGGCAGCTGTTCATAAAGAAAAACTGTTCACTCAGCTGGAGAGATGGCTTAGTGGTTAAGGCGCTCGCCTGCAAAGCCAAAGGACCCAGGTTCTATTCCCCAGGACCCACGTTAGCCAGATGCACAAGGTGGCACATGCATCTGGACTTTGTTTGCAGTGGCTGGAGGCATGCTCATTCTCTCTCTCTTTCTGTCCATCAAGTAAATAAATAAATAAATAGAAAAACTGTTCACATTGCAATGAGATTCCTCAGGAAACCCTGTTTCTTTGTACTACGCTCTCTAGGGGTCCTTCCATCTGAGACCACTGCCTGGGAGCATCTCCTTGGTCACCTCGAGAGATCTGACTCAATCACCAATGTCTACTTCATTAACATTCAAATACTAGCTACTTGCCAGTAGCTGTGTTTCTGTCAGTAATGTTTTAGTACACTTCCTCCAATCCCTTGGGAAGAATTTCAGAAGCTCCCTAATCTTATGAGCAGCAAATTTCTGAAATAGTTTATTTACCAACATTATTTTATTTGTGTTTTTGTTTTTTTCAAGGTAAGGTTATGCTCTAGCCCAAGCTGATCTGCAATTCACTCTGTAGTCTCAGGCTGGCTTCGAACTCAGCAGCCCTCCTACCTCTGCCTCCTGAGTGCTGGGATTAAAGGTGTGTGCCGATGCACGTGTGTGCAGGTGGAGCCAGAGACAACCAGCAATCTTCCTCAATCACTCTCCACCTTCTTGAGACAGGGTCTCGCACTGAACCTGCGTCTTACTGATTCAGCTATTCAAGCGCATTAGTTATCTTCTCATTGCTGGGACAAAATGCCTGGCCAGAAACAAGAAAGGAAAGGGTTTTTCAGCTTACAATCTTGTACCACCACTCCCAGATCCTTTATTTCATCTTCAGTAACTTCTCTTAATATTTTTCCTTTTGACTTCTCTTAATTTTTGAGTGTTTTGTTGTTGTTGTTGTTTTGTTTTTTAAGAGTTTCACTATAACCCAGTCTGACCTAGAATTCACTATGTAGACTAAGGGTGGCCTCAAACTTACAGTGATCCTCCTACCTCTGCCTCCAGAGTGCTGGTAAAGGTATGTGTCGCCATACCAGGTAGTACCCAATCTTAAAATATATATATTCACTATATAGTATCAGGGTGTACTTGAACTCACGGTGATCCTCCTACCTCTGCCTCCCAAGTACTAGGATTAAAGGCGTGTGCCACCATGCCCAGCTAAAAAAGTATTTTATATATTTATTTGAGAGAGAGAAAATGGGCACATCAGGGCCTCTAGTCACTTCAAAGGAACTCAGATGCATGCGCCACCTTGTGCATCTGGCTTATGTGGGTACCAGAAAATCAAACCTGGGTCCTTAGGCTTCACAGGCAAGTGCCTTAACCACTAAGCCATCTCTCCAGCCCAGAAGCTCAATTTTTAACTCAGCAAATATGTAATGAGCACCTACTATGTGTATGAAACCAGTAATGAGCACCTACTATGTATATGAAACCAGGTCACTTTTACTTTGCTTTGCTCTTTCTTTTGGCATGAGGGCTCAGCTGTATTCGTGTGGACCTGAAAGGACACATGTGCACTCAGCACTAACTCTGTACCTGCTTCGTTTGTTTCCTCTTTATCCATGAGGACTTGTCTTCACTGCACTTCAGCTTCAGGCTCCATGAATATCAGTAAAATTGCTCTTATCTAATCATGACTTTATTCCATCATTTGGAAGGTTGAGGTAGGAAGATCACTGTAAATTCAAGGCCAACCTAGGCCATAGAGGGAATTCCAGGTCATCCTGGGTTAGAGACCTTGCCTTAAAAGAAAAAAAAAAAAATCATTCAAGGTTTCATTCTTGTATGTGTGTCTTATCTCAATATACTTTTCCTGCCCAGGTGTTCCCATTTCTTTGGACATATGGTTTCAGGATGTGATGTTCTAGATGTCTTCCTGTTTCTGTGTTTTCCATGCTTTGTGGATTTTCTTCCTTTGGCCTTTCAGGGGTGGCGTGCCTCTGCTTTCCTCTGGGGGCTTTAACTTGTGATATATCAGGATCTGTTTTGTTTTGAGTTTTCAAGGTAGGGTCTCACTCCAACCCAGGCTGACTTGGAACTCACTCTATAGTCTGAGGATGGCCTTGAACACCCAGTTATTCTCCTACCCCTGCCTCCTGAGTGTCGGGATTAAAGGTATATGCCCCCAGACCTGGCTGGGTTTTTTTGGTGGGTGGGTGATGGTTAAGGTGTTGTCAACTAGATCTGTTTAGTAACCCACAGAAATCCCTTTCAGGTGGGTCTCCAAGGTTGCTTCCAGGAAGCAGTCACTGAAGGAGGAATTCCCTCCCCCAGAGTGAGCCCTTCCCCAGAGTGGGAGGCCCCGCCCCTCTCAGAGGGGACTTTATATAAGGAAGCTCTGCCTGAAAAGAGCCCCTTCCTTCCCCTTGGCTGCCGGCTGCCTTCCATGGACTGAAGACCAGTGTGGATTGAAGAGCAGCGTCTCTCCAGGAAGCCTCCAGGCCTGCAGCGCCAGATAGGGACTGCTGAGGCATCGGGCCATGTGGACTGAGCAGCTACTGGGTTCCATGATCCTCCCGCCTGCAACTGCTATTGGACTACCCCACAGTACTCTGATACATTTCTTTCTTTCTTCCTTCTTTCTTTCTTCCTTCCTTCCTTCCTTCCTTCCTTCCTTCCTTCCTTCCTTCCTTTCTTTCTTTCTCTTTCTTTCTTTCTTTTTCTTCCTCCTTCCCTCCCTCCCTCCCATATTTCTTTCTTCTTTCTTTATTGTTTTTTTTTTTTTTGGTTTTTCAAGGTAGGGTCTCACTCTAGCTCAGGTTGACCTGGAATTCATTATGGACTCTCTCAGGGTGGCCTCAAACTCAGCGATTCTCCTACCTCTGCCTCCCTAGTGCTGGGATTAAAGGGTGTGTGCCACCATGCCCAGCATAAATTCCCTTTTAAATATAATTCACTGTAGCAGTTCTGTTCCTCTAGAGAACCCTGACTACTACAGGGGGGTTTTGAGGTAGGGTCTCACTCTAGCCCAGGCAGACCTGGAATTTACTATGTAGTCAGGGGTAGCCTCAAACTCAAAGCAATCCTCCTACCTCTGCCTCCCAAATGCTGGGATTACAGACTCAGGTTCAGTTGTCCTGTACCCATGTAAGCCAGATGCACAAGGTGGCACATATGTCTGGAGTTCATTTGCAGTGGCTAGACACCCTGGCATGCCCATTCTGTCTCTCTGTTTCTTTCTCTCTCTCATATATAAAATTTTTTTTTTTAAAAGAGGCTAAAGGAGGCTGCCTTGCCCTTTCTGGCTTGTGAGGATGTGATGATGATGGGCCTTTTATGAACCAGAGAGCCCTCACCAGACATCGGACTTACTGACCTTGGACAAATAAATTACTATTGTTTACAAGTTACTCAGTCAAGTGGTTTTTTTTTTTTTTTTTTTTTTTTTTTTCAGGCAGGGTCTTACTCTAGCTCAGGCTAACCTGACCTGGAATTCACTATGTAGTCTCAGGGTGGCCTTGAACTCTCGGCGATCCTCCTACCTCTGCCTCCCGAGTGCTGGGATTAAAGGTGTGCACCACCTCGCCCAGCTAAATGTTTGTTATAGTAGCACCGAGAGCCCATCGCAGGACTCCAGTTAGCTGCACTCAATCTCTAACAAACCCTGTCTCTAGTCTTGATCTACCTACATGCAGGCTATGTCCCCAGTGCAACCAGAAGAAATTCACAGTACTTAACACGGCACTTTGTGAGGTCTTGGGTGTTCACCAGCTCAGTGACACCCATGCCAAAATCCTGACACCAGCTTAGATTCCTCCGTTCCATTTTACTGTCTCTTTAACCAAATTCCCAGATTTCTCTAATTTTACTTACTAAATATTTGATCCTGCCTCTAACCTCATGGTTTCTTGACTACTTGAACAGTCAAACATTCCCATCTGTGGTAGTTTGAATAGATGGCCCCCAATATATTCAGTGTTTTATTAGTTTATAGTTTGTATCTGCATCCACCTGGCTGGAGGCAGTGTCACTGGGTGGATCTTAAGGTGTGGTAGTGGGTTTAGGATTTCAATCTAAAGATATGCAAAGTGTGCCTAGCTGGAGTTCCTGAGGTGTGCTGTGCTGTGTGGTTTTTGGCTTTTCTCTCTCTCTTGCCTGGTCCTGTAAAAGACAGGCCAGCTTCTTCTGCCATTATGGAACTTCCCCTGGATCTGTAAGCTTCAATAAAAATCCCTTACTCCATAACTGTGTCTGGTCTGGAAGTCATCACAGAGAACCTGAAGCTGTCTGCTACACCATCTAAAATACTAATGGGATCCAGTAATTCTGCCTGGATCTCTGCTCTTTCTTCATTATCTATAGAAAAACTTGCCCAACCCTTTAAATATTCTAAGAGGATTTATGTGGTTGTCTGCCTGAGTTCATGTCACATTCCAGGAATTCCCAACTACTTTTAATTCCCTGGCATAACTTCCTAACTCACTGTTCTCTCACTCCTATAGTTTGTTTGTTTGTTGTTGTTGTTGTTGTTGTTTTTGGGGTTTTTTTTTTTATCAAGGTAGGGTCTCACTCTAGCTCAGGCTGACCTGGTATTCACTATGTAGTCTCAGGGTGGCCTCGAACTCACAGCAGTCCTCCTACCTCTGCCTCCCCAGTGCTGGGATTAAAAGCGTGCGCCACCTCACCCGGCTTCACTCCTATAGTATTTTTGTACCAGGAATGTTGTGTGTGTGTCATTTTCCCTACACACACACACACACACACACACACACACACACACACAGAATTGCCCCAGCTCCATTTACTAAAATATTCCTTTCTTTCTCCCCATGCTGGGAACTGGAGTCAGTGCTATTGGTCTACCTTTTATCCTTATGCCAGTACAGTTTTTTTAAATTATATCTTCCCACTTCATAGTTGGTTCCAGATTGTCTTGGTTTTTCTTAACCTTGTTCTTCTTTTTTGGTTTTTGGAGGTAGGGTCTCACTCTAGCCCAGGCTGACCTGAATTCACTCTGTAGTCTCAGGGAGACCTCAAACTCTTGGCGATCCTCCTACCTCTCTGCCTATGATTAAAGTGTGTGTCACCACACCTGGCTTTGCTTTTTTTGTTTTGTTTTTCGAGGTAGGGTTTCACTCTGGTCCAGGCTGACCTGGAATTATCTATGTAGTCTCAGGGTGGCCTTGAACTCACAGCGATCCTCCTACCTCTGCCTCCCAAGTGCTGGGATTAAAGGCGTGCACCACCACGCCCGGCTCGCTCTTTTCTTTTTTTTAAAAAAAATATTTTACTTGCAGAGAGAGAGAGCACAAGAGAAAGACAGAGAATGGCGCTCTAGGACCTCTAGCCACTGCAAACCAACTCCAGATACATGTGCCACTGTGTGCATCTGGCTTTATGTGGGTACAGGGGAATCAAACCTGGGTCATTAGGCATTGCAGGCAAAAGCCTTAACCACCGAGCCATCTGTCCAGCCTTCTTGCTTTGTGTTTTATTTATTTTTTATTTTTTTCGAGGTAGGGTGTCACTCTAGTTCAGACTGACCTGGAACTCACTATGTAGTCTCAGGGTGGCCTCAAACTCATGGTGATCCTCCCACATCTGCCTCCCGAGTGCTGGGATTAAAGGCTTGCGCCACCATGCCCAGCTTATGTTTTATTTTTTCAAGGTAGAATTTCACTCTAATCCAGGTTGACTTGGAACTCACTCTACAACCTCAGACTGGACTCAAACTCATAGCAATCCCCCAACCTCAGCCTCTGAGTGCTATGATTAAAGGTGTGAATCACCACACCAGGCTGTTCTTTTTATAAATTTTATTTGAGAGAGACAGAAACGTTGATAGAGGGGAGGCTGGGGTAAGGGCATGCCCAGGACCTCCTGCCACTGCAAACAAACTCCTGAAGAATGCGCCACTTTGTGTGTCTGGCTTTAAATGAGCACAGGGATATCAAACCCAGGCCGTCAGGCTTTGCAAGCAAGTGCTTTTAACCTCTAAACCATCTCTCCAGCCCCTACCCCAACCACACTGTTCTTAACCTTAATTTCCATTTAAATTTTAGAATCAGCTTGGCCATTTATACACAAACACACACACCTCCTGCCATCCGTGTGGGCAGAAGTGACATCTTTACAATACTGTCTTGAACACTTTACATCATTCAGGTAGTCTTCTCTCCTTTTCCTCAACAGCATAATTTTCAGTAGAGTTCTGACATCTCTTTCCTAAGGCTGAGTCAGTCTCAAGTTATCAGGTTTTGATCCCTGGATCTTACTTGGAGAAAGTGTCTTTGCAGATGTGATTCAGGATCTTGAGACGAGGAGACAGATGATCCCAGATTACTCTGGTGGCCTATCAGTGCCATGTTCTAAGACAAACCCAGGAGAGAGGACAGCGTGAAGACAGAGGTTGGAGCAATGTGGCTTCTAATCAAAAATGACAGCAGACACAGGACCTGGAAGAGACCCACCCCAGAGCCTCTAGAAGGAGGCTCTTTTGACATCCTGGTTTCAGACTTCCAGCCTCCAGCTCTGACACAGGATCAATATGCTTTAAATCACTAAATTTGTAGTGATTTGTGACAGCAGCCAAAGGGGAATCATATACTTTTTAAATGCATTTGTATATAGCATAGCTTTAGGGCTGGAGAGATGGCTCAGTGGTTAATGGCACATGCTTGTATACAGCTTTAAAAAATTGTTTTCTAGCCAGGCATGGTGGCGGTGGCGCACGCCTTTAATCCCAGCACTCGGGAGGCAGAGGTAGGAGGATCACCGAGAGTTCAAGGCCACCCTGAGAATACATAGTTAATTCCAGGTCAGCCTGGACCAGAGTGAGACCTTACCTCAAAAAAAAAAAAAAAAAAAAAAAAAAAAATTGTTTTCTAGCCAGGCGTTGTGGCGCACGCCTTTAATCCCAGCACTTGGGAGGCAGAGGTAGGAGGATCACCGAGAGCTCGAGGCCACCCTGAGACTACATAGTTAATTCCAGGTCAGCCTGGACCAGAGTGAGGGACCCTACCTTGAAAAACCAAAAAAAAAAAAAAAAAAAAATTGTTTTCTACTTGTCTAAGGCAATTGATACCCTCAACAAACCAACATCTTCCAACTATCTCATAACTCAGCATTACTGGTACTGTAATCCCCCACCCCTTCTTGCACACGTGTTATACCTACCCATGTTCACATGCGTGGGACAGAGGCCAGTGGTTGAAGCTGTGTGTTTTCCTCTGTTGCTCTACCTTATTATTATCATTATTTACTGGTTTTTCAAGGTAGGGTCTCACCCTAGCCCAGGCTGACCTGGAATTCACTCTGTAGTCTCAGGGTGGCCTTGAACTCAAGGTGATCCTCCTACCTCTGCCTCCTGAGTGCTGGGATGGGATTAAGGGCTTGAGCCACGACGCCTGGCTTCTGCTCTCTCCTCTATAGAAAAGAATCTGTATGTAGATCAGGAACCAAAACAAGGTAAACATTCAAGGACCTGGTGAGTTAATTTCATTTTGATTAGTAAAACCATGAAAGCAAAGGATTCTTTCTACTGGACTGTCACATCCATTCACCGTCAGGAACAGGAGGAGGGTGAAGGCACAGGAAGTTCTCTTTTTCTAAGAGAAAACGAGTTCCTGTTTGCTCCTGAAGGGAAGGAAAGCACCTGAAGCTGGCCTGGTCCTGAAGGGTGACTGGGCTTGAAAATGGTTTCCAAGCAGGGAACCAGGACATCACAGAACCAAACAGTGGTGAAGAGAAAATCTTGAGACTTCCTGTTCCTAAGTGATGAGATGGCAAGAGAAGCAACGGGGTAAGGAAGAAGAGCTTTCTTTAAGAAAGGCCCCATACTGGGGGAGAGGGCTTTGGATAAAATACTTTCCACTCAAACATGAGGACTGAAGTTCCATCTGCACAGCAGGGCATACATGCAATGCCAGCACTGCGGAAGCTTAGACACACTGGCTGGCTAGTCTAGCCAAATAGCTTAGCGCAAACACCTGTCTCGAAAAATAAGGTGGAGCGAGGGAATTACCATGGATTATTGTAGAAGTTGTCAATAAAAAAATTAATAAGGTAGAACCTACCTCGAAAAAACAAAACGAAACAAAAAGAAAAGGGAGCAGCGTGTGGTGGTACGCGCCTCTAATCCCAGCACTTGGAAGCAGAGATATGAGGATCGCCCTGAGTTCGAGGCTACCCTGAGACAACATAGTTAATTCCAGGTCAGTCTGAACCAGAGTGAAACCCTACCTCGGAAAACCAAAAAAAAAAAAAAAGGTAAAAGGCAAAGTGTTGGATAGTTGGGGTGTTAGAAAGCTTGCTGGAAAGTGTCCCGTCCCCAGGAGACTTTCCTAGGCTCAGGGGTCTGGTTTTTGTGTTAAGGGGCAAAGGAGCTGAGTCATGTTCGTTGGAAGCTGGGGTATAAAACCCAAAATACCAGGCTTAATTCACAATGGAAATTACAACTGTCCGGGGTAGTGGCTACTCATTTCATTGTCCAGAACAGACTGTCCTTTGTAGAAAAACACATTAGAATTAACAAAGAAAAAGCACAGAAAAGGCTTGAGTTGTGTGGTTCAAATATTTAATAGAATCACATCAGGCTTTGCAAATGGAACGAGACTCTTTCTATACCAGAGCCAGTTTCTCACCCGGGCCAGGCACTGCTCCCTCTTTGGGACGGGCGCCCTCCCGAATACTGGCCCCGGGGTGCTGCCAGTAGCCGACTTCTCCCGGGACAGTCACTGCTCCACCCAACGACTGCAGGGCACACATCCTCCCGTCCCCGACCCAGGAAGGTCATCGCCGGCGGCCTCCCGCGGCCCGGAGCGAGCCGGAGGCCCGGGCTGAGCTCACCTCCGCGGGGCGGAGGCCGCGCGCACGGCGTCCACGGCTGGGGACTCGGCGGAGGCGCTGCCCGGCGGGCCTCGCTCGGGGACGGCCTCGCGCTCGCGTCCTCCTCCGCGGGCCGCACGCCGGCGGGACGGCCGACCCCGGTGCCTCGGCAGGCCGCGCTCCTTCCGCCCCGGCCGGGCAAAGAGTCCCCGCGCGGCGCTCCGCAGCGCCCCCTAGCCCGGAGCCCGCCCGCCCGCCCGTCCGTTCCTCCGTCCGTCCGTCCGTCGCTCCCGCGCGCGGCTTCCCCGTCCCCGGCCCTCCGCGGCCGGCGCCCGGAACCTCCCGGCGGGCGGAGGGATACGGAGGGCGGCGGCGCGGCCCCGGGCGGGCGGGCGGGAGGCAGGCGGGGAGGCGGGGAGGCGGGGCCGGGGCGGCCGCAGCGGAGCCTGCGCCGAGGCCGGAGCGGGGCGGCGATGGCGGCTCCGCAGTGACACCCTCCGCCTCCGCCGGGCCCCTCGCCCTCACCTGGCCCCCTCCCCGCGCCTGCCATGCCCGGCATGATGGAGAAGGGGCCCGAGTTGCTGGGGAAGAACCGATCGGCCAACGGCGGCGCCAAGAGCCCGGCGGGCGGCGGCGGCGGCGGCGCCTCGTCCGCCAACGGCGGGCTGCACTCGTCGGAGCCCGAGAGCGGCTGCAGCAGCGACGACGAGCACGGTGGTACCCGCACTCCTCCCCGCGCTCCCTCCCGCGCCGCTCCCCTCCCAGCCCCCTCCCTCCCGTCCTCCCTCGCTCCCTCCCTCCCTCCCTCCCCGCGAGCCCGGCGCTGCGGTCGCCGCGAACTCCCGGTGCAGTGCCGCAGCGCCCCGCGACCCCCGCCCGCCGCCGCCGCGCCCTCCCCGCCCCCACCGCCGCGCCCCGCCCCCACCGCCCGGCCGCCGCCGCCGCCGCCGCGTCCTCCGCCTGCTAGGGCCATTTTTTTTTTTTATTAAGTGTCTCTGCCTTTTTCTGCCCCCTTTTCGCTTTCTTTCCCTTTCCTTCTCTTTTTTATTTTTTATTTTTGGCATTGCTTTGCAGATGTTGGCATGAGAGTCGGAGCTGAATACCAAGCTCGGATCCCTGAATTTGATCCAGGTAGCTGTGTTTGCTCAACGAAAACCTCCGTCTCTCCTGGGCTGGGCTTGCTTCTTTTTTTGGGGGGGGGTGGGGTGGGTGCGGGTGGCCCGGGTGGATCGGGGTGTGCGGAGGGGGGAAGGCAGGCTGGCATCTCTGGCGGGGAAGGCTGTCAGGCTTGGCGGGGCAGTGACCCAGGGCGTGTGGGCAGATGTGTGCATGGCAAGGTTAACATGGTTCCCTTCCCCTTTGCGCGCTGGTGGCCTCTCCAGGCTGTGCCCGGAGCCCTCGGCGGGGGCTGAAGTCAGGATGCAGCGCGGGGGCTGCAGGAGAGAGAGGGCATGTGGGCCACCCGTGTCAGATGCCACTCACCGTGTCAGATGCCACTCGCCGGCCCTGGAGCCGGGGGCGGGCACTGCAGGGCTGCTGGTCACCCTCCCTCCCTCCCGAGCCCGGAGCAAGCCCGGCGATTCCCGTGCCCCCGCGCGCTTGCAGGGTCTGTTTGGGGAGGCGGTGTGGCTGTGGCCTGGGTGTCTGCACGAGCCGAGGGAGGGCGGGGGCTGGCGGGGGCTTGGGGAACACCGAGGCCCCTGGTGCCGAGCCAGCCCAGGGACGTCAGATCTCAGGACATCAGCCTGCCCAGGCTGCCAAGGAGACATTTTCTCCCGAGCCGCCAGGTTCCAGCGTCCAGCTTGCGGGCTCCCTGTCTACTTTTCTCCAAACAGGCTCTCTGGCGGTCACGGGATGCGATCCTGCGCGGGGATTGGGCGAGAGTTCCGCATATGGAAGGGCCCTCGCCGAAGCCTCTGGGCCTGGAGCGCTTTCCTACTCGCACCCGCCTGAGCTGCTTGGGTCTAGGCCTTGGTCCAGCCTGGACCAGCCCTTACCCAACCCCCTTCCTGCAGTTGGTCATTTTGTCCAGTGCCCACCTCCCGATAGCATTGTCTGTGTCGGACGCTTGGGTTGTCAGGTTAGGTATGAATGGGGCTTACTTGCAGTTTCTGCAGGAAAACAGCAGGCTTCTTTATGCATGCACATAGGGATTTTCCTTCCTGTTGAAGGGCAGTACAGGACTATGTTTGCGTTTACCAGCAGGTAGCAGCTCCTCTCCGGAAGGAGAAGGGTAAAATGCACTTTGAAAGCTTGGGCCGGGCAGCCTCAGTAGGCGATACCAGGATGCTCACTAGGTTTGGGCTACTTTCAAAGTGACAGCATGGCTGTAAGTGCATTTATTCAAAGGCTATGTGTGTCTAGTGCTGTGGGTTTCCAATACTTTTGAAAACATTTAATGATTTGTGAAACCAGGTTTCCATGTTGGCATAGCTTGCTGGGTGGTGAAGGTGAATGGCACTTAGGCACTATGGAACAGTCTCAGGGTTCAGCTTCATATTGGAAAGGGCATACCATAGACACAGTTTCACTCCCCCTCTCAGCTCTTGTTTTTGTGACCTGAGCAAATCCCTGGCTTTCCCTGAGCTGTAAAAGCCAGTATTAAGTGACTGGGCACATGGTGGTTATCCAATAAAGATTAGATTTCATAATTATGAAGAATAATTTGGAGTGTTCGTTGGTACTGTTTTTTGAGGCAGGGTCTCATGTATTCCAGGATGTCCCTAACTGTAGCCAAGGATAGCTTTGAACTTCTGATCTGGCTGCCTGCGCTCCCCAAATGCTAGTATTACAGTCTTGTACCACCACCGTTGGTTTATGTGCTTCTGGGATTGAGCCTGAGGCTTTCTGTATGCATGCATGCATGCATTCTTCCTTTCTCCCTT
The DNA here is from genome assembly GCA_036365145.1 of Orientallactaga sibirica. NCBI lineage: Eukaryota > Metazoa > Chordata > Mammalia > Rodentia > Dipodidae > Orientallactaga > Orientallactaga sibirica. The sequence continues at coordinate 3,722,257 of JAEOAD010002712.1, read as the reverse complement.
CCTCCCTCTTCCTTCCCTCCCTCCCTTCCTTTCTTCTTAGTTTTTTTCTGAGGCAGGGTCTCACTCTAGCTCAGGCTGACCTAGATCTCAATCTGTAGTCCCAGACTGGCCTCAAACTCCTGCCTTTGCCTCCTGAGTCTTGGGATTAAAGGCGTGCGCCTCCACACCTGGCTCATTTTTTTGTTTTTTAAGCAGTTGAATTATATCATGAGTTAATAAACATGCCTATCTTTTTGCCCCATGTGATTGAGTCAGTATAGCTACATGCAGTTGATCAGGGCTTTTTGTCCAAAGCAGATTTCATGCTGGGACAAACGTGGCAAGTGCTTTAGTACCACGAAGCATTTTACTGTTTTTTTAATGAGAAATTATGAAATAAATTTCAAAATTTGAAGAATAATTCATTAAAACAAAATACTGAGTAGGTGATTTTTCATGACCATTATTTAGATGAACCAATTTAGTGGTAACTTTTTGCTTATTTTACCTATATAGAAAATTTGTGGAGGGGGAAACACAACTGTTACTTTTTTAAGTTGGGATATTTTTGTTTTTGTTTTTGAGGGAGGGTCTCACTCTAGCCTGGCTGACCTGGAACTCACTATGTTGCTCCCAGGCTGCCCTCCAACTCACATCTGTACTACCTCTACCTCCCTCTGGAGTGCTGGGATTAAAGGTGTTCCCTGAGCAGGGTGTGGTGGTCCATGCACTTGGGAGGCCTACCTCAGGGGAAAAAAAAAAAAACAAATAAAGATCCACTATGCCAGTACTTTATTTATTTATTTATTTATATTTATTTATGTGAGAGAATGGGCACGCCCGTAGGCAAGCCCAACAGACTGGCTTTTTTTTAAAAAAATATTTTTTACTATTTTATTTGTATTTGTTTATTTGAGAGAGGGAGAGAGAGAGAGAGAGAGAATGGGCGCACCAGGGCTTCCAGCCACTGCAAATGAACTCCAGATGCATGTGCTACCTTGTGCATCTGGCTTACGTGGGTCCTGGGGAATCAAATGGAGGTCCTTTGGCTTTGCAGGCAAGCAACTTAACTGTTATGCCATCTCTCCAGCCCCCTTTTTTTTTTTTTTTTTGAGGTAGGATCTCACTCTAGCCCAGGCTGACCTGCAATTTACTGTGTACTCTCAGGATGGCCTTGAATTCACAGTGCTCCTCCTACCTCTGTCTCCAGAATGCTGGTATTAAAGCAGTGTGCCACCACGCCTGGCCAATTATCTTTTCAGAGAGGATTGGCACTCCAGAGTCTCCAGCCACTGCAATCGAACTCCAGACATGAGTGCAACCTTGTGCACACATGTGACCTTACATGCTTGCGTCAGCTTGTGCATCTGGCTTACATGGGACCTGGAGAGTCAAACATGAGTTCTTAGGCTTAACAGGCAAGCACCTTAACTGCTAAGCCATCTCTTCAGAACAATTTTTTAAAATTTTATTTATTTATTTGAGAAAGAGGCAGATTATATATATATAATGTGTAGGGAGAGGGAAAGAGAATGGGGCCTCCCGCCACTTCAAACATACTCCAGATGCATGTGCCACCTTGTACATCTGGCTTTATGTGGGTACTGGGGAATTAATTAAAACCTGGATCATTTGGCTTTGCAGGCAAGGGCCTTAGCCACTATGCCATCTCTGCAGCCTTCTATTTTTATTTAGTATTTTTATTTATTTGAGAGAAAGAAAGACATAAAGAACAAGTGAAAGAAAGAGGGAATACGGGGGTTTCTTGCTGCTGCAAAGGAACTCCAGACGTATGTGCCACTTTGTGTATACGGCTTTACACGGGTACTGAGGAAATGAACCAGGGCCAGCATGCTTTGCAAGCAAGTGCCTTTCCACTGAGCCATTTCCCCAGCCCTAAATTAGGATTTTCAAGTTTATTGACTCAGACTGTAATTGATATTAGATTGATAAATGTCACCTATAAATTCATTTACTTTCTGTTGAACAGTCACCAGTCCAAAGACTGGTTAAAAGCATTTGCCATTTGTATCAATCATGAGGTGTTTCCACAAGGAAACTCTGTACTAGTGCTTCTTGCTGCTGTTCATTCTGAGGGTTGTGCCATTCTGTAGAGGTTATAGTTCACGTCAGTTTAATATAATTAGGTGAGAATTTAAGCATTACCCTGGATGTTTAATAGGTGAAAAGAAATTTATTAGTCAATGATAGAATTTGAGAAATAGTAAGCTCTTTGGAACTACTCAATCTGTTTTTATGGAAATTGTTCTTTAACCATAGCCTTACATACAAGCCACTTGGAAGAAAAATTCCTTAGTTGCTGAGAATATTAAATGAGAATATGGAAAAATTAAGATTTTTTGTGGGAGAGATGATAGCAGTGATAAAAAAAAATAGGATTGCTGTGAGTTCGAGGCCAACTGGAGACTACATAGTGAATTCTAGGTCAGCCTGGGCTAGAGCAAGACTCTACTTCAAAAAAAAAAAAAAAAATGAACCTGGAGAGATGGCTTAGCAATTAAGCGCCTGCCTGTGAAAACTAAGGACCACCGTTTGAGGCTCAATTCCCCAGGACCCACGTAAGCCAGATGCACAAGGTGGCGTATGTATCTGGAGTTCGTTTGCAGTGGCTAGAGGCCTTGGCACGCCCATTCTGTATCTGCCTCTTTGTCTGTCGCTCTCAAATAAATAAATAATGAACAAAAAATAAAAAAATAAAGGCTAGAGAGATGGCTTAGCAGTTAAGGCACTTCTCTGCAAAGCCAAAGGACCCAGGTATGATTCCCCAGAACCCACATAACTCAGATGCACAAGGTGGTGTACATGTTTGGAGGTCGTTTACAGTGCCCTGGCACTCCCAGTCTTTCTCCTTTCCTCTCTCCCTCTTTCTGTCTCTCAAATAAATAAAATATTTTACAAAAAGAATCATTAAACTGATAGGACTTATGTTTGTGTTGAGTTTCTAAAGCTAGGTGATTACTGAGAGTTTTCCTAAAGTAGTGATTGCTGCTGCCTTTGTAATTTACTAGCTGGATTTCTGCTTATTGGTGTTTATTTGGACATCAGTGTGACTAGTTCTTCCTGACTTAGTGCCTACTGAGTCTGTGCACCGCTTGAAGAGTGCTCTTGGGTGATAATCATAGGCCGTCAAGCTGATAGGGCATTCGATGAACTATCTAGCTTCTCCATGCCTGGTTTCTTCTTTATAAAAGGGCGATCTTATTAAGTATATCGTGAGATTAAGTGAAAATGTGTATAAATCAGTGATTCACATATCCATAAAATACTTTTTTGCTTTTTTGAGGCAGGGTCTCACTCTTCCCAGGCTGGCCTCATGGTAATCCTCCTGCCTCAGCCTCAGGAGTGCTGGCATTAAAGGTGTGAACCACTGCACCCAGTTACATCTTCCTCCCTGCCAAGGAAGGGTCTTGATCTAGCCCAGGCTAACCTGGAATTCACTATGTAGTCTCAAGGTGTCCTTGAACTCAGGCGGTCCTCCTACTTCTGCCTCCTGAGTGCTGGGATTAAAGGCATGTGCCACCATGCCCAGCAGTTACTTCCTTCTTTTAAATACATCCAGTTATGTATAAATACTGCAGTGGTATGTCGGTGTGATGGTGCCTGTGCTTGGATAGGCTCCTGAAGCTTTCTCAGCCTGTAAAGTCATTCCTGTGCCTTCATGGGGCTTTATTGACCACACAAGCAAACAAGCACCTTTACTCTGCGTGCCTTCTCTTCAGCCCCGTCTTTAACATTTTTATTGAGAATTTTAATTCATGCACATATTGTAATTTGATTGTATTCCCATCCCAATACTCTCTTTTTTCCCCCCTCCTCAGTCCATCTTATTCTTTGAGACAGGGTCTTTTTGAACTTAAAACTCACCTTTTTAGCTAGCAAGCCGTAGGGACCCTCCTGTTTCCATCTCCCCAGTGTTGGTGTTACAGGTGCATATGTCACTATGCTCAGAACTTTTTCTTTGTTTGTTTGTTTGTTTTTTGGTTTATCAAGGCAGGGTTTCACTCTAACCCAGGCTAACCTGAAATTCACTATGTAGTCTCAGGGTGGCCCTGAACTCAAGGTGTTCCTCCTACCTCTGCCTCCTAAATGCTGGGATTAAAGGCATGTGCACCATGCCCGGCTTGCATAATTTATTTATTTATTTATTTTTGGTTTTTCAAGGTAGGATCTTACTCTCGCCAGGCTGACCTGGAATTCACTATGTAGTCTCAGGGTGGCCCTGAACTCTATCAATCCTCCTACTTCTGCCTCCTGAGTGCTGGGATTAAAGGCATGTGCCACCACGCCTGGCTTGCATAAAAGTCATTTCAACTTCATTCTCATTTTCTTTCTTTAATTTTTATATTTATGTGTTTATTGAGAGAGAGAGAGAATGGGTGTGCCAGAACCTCCAGCCTCTGCAAATGAACTCCAGATGCATGTGCTACCTTGTGCAACTGTCATATGTGTGTCCTGGGAATCAAACCTGGGTCCTTTGGCTTTGCAGACAAATGACTTAACTGTTAAGCCATCTCTCCAGCCCTCATTTTCAAAATATTAGTGAAAAGACACCTGAGTTATAGCCCTGTAAAGTTTCATTCATGTGCCTTATTTTAATTGTTTGTTAAGATGATAGAGTAAGCCTTTCTAGGATAAAGAGGGACCTTAAGAAAAAATTGCCTTCAATAAGTGTGTGTCCGTAATGGTAATGATAGTTTTATATAGGAGTTCATGTTAAATGCTTATATTGTTATTTTTTTAGTACATGCACGTGTGTGTAGAATATATTTGGTATATGATATGATGTATGTGGAAGCCAGAAGAGAATGTTGGGCATCTTCCTTTTTGCTCAAATACCTCTTTCTTTCTTTTTTTAAAAATTTTTTTTTTAATTATTTATTTTTGAAGAGAGAGAGAGACAGACAGAGGGAGAGGGAGACAGATACAGATGGGCGTGCCAGCAGTCTCTTAGCTGCTTTGGAACGAAATCAGATAGTGTGCCCAGCAGTCTCTTAGCTGCTGGTCAAGGTCAAGTGCGGCATTGCGCCCTTGTGTCACTTTGCATCTGGCTAAACGTGGGACCTGGAGATTGGAACCAGGTTCTTAGGCTTAGCAGGCAGGCACCTTAACCGCTAAGCCATCTCTCCAAGCCCTCTTTCTTTTTTTATTAACAACTTCTTTAATTGTAGACAATATCCCATGGTACTTCCCTCCCTCCCCCCACTTTCCCCTTTGAAACTTCACTCTTCATCATATCCCTTCCCCCTCTCAATCAGTCTCTCTTTTCAGTTTGATGTCATCATCTTTTCCTCCTATTATGATTGGTTTTGTTTGTTGAGGTTTGCAGGTCTCACTGCTAAGCCATCTCTCCAGCCCAGGCTGACCTGGAATTCACTATGTAGTCTCAGGGTGGCCTTGAACTCTTAGGCGATCCTCTTACCTCTGCCTCCCGAATAGTGCTGGGATTAAATGCTAGCGTATCTGATTTATTTTTATTTTTCCTTTTTTTAAATTGACACGCCTGGCTGTTTTTATTTTTTTTTTTTTGAGGTAGGCTTATCTGGAATTCACTACTATCTCAGTCTCAAAACTCAGGCAGTCTCAAACTCAGGTGTGTGCCATCCTCCTACTTTTTTTTTTTTTTTTTTTTTTGTTTTTGAGGTCCTGAGTGCTGGAATTAAAGGTGTGTGCCACCACATTTGGTTGATATTTTATTTTTAGTTATTTAAGAGAGAGATCGAACAGGTGTGCCAGGGCCTCTAGCCACTCCAAACTCCAGATGCATGCATGCAACCACCATGTGCATCTGGCTTATGTGTGATCTGGGAAATTGAACCTGGTCTTCAGGCTTTACAGGTAAGCTCCTTAACAGCTAAGCCATCTCTCCAGCCCAGGTTGATATTTTACATAAGGGGAAATGTAACACCTGTTTAAGAAGATGTATTTAATGGGGATTTATTTATTTATTTATAATTTATTATTTATTTTGTTTGTTTCATGTAGACTCTTGCTCTAGCACAGGCTGACCTGGAATCCATTATGTAGTCTTAGGCTGTCCTCAAACTCATACCAGCCTTCCTACCTCTGCCTCCTTAGTTGCTAGGATTAGATGTATACCACCATGTCCAGCAAGAATATTCTATTCAGGGGCTGGAGAGATGGCTTAGCAGTTAAGGCGTTTGCCTGCAAAGCCAAAGGATCCCAGTTTGATTCTCCAGGCCTCACGTAAGCCAGATGCACAAAGGGGCACATGCATCTGGAGTTTATTTGCAGTGGCTGGAGGCCCTGGTGTGCTCATTATCTCTCTTTCTCCCCCCCCCCAATAAAGAAAGAAAGAATATTCGAAAAGTTTCTTTAAGATATTATAGAGAACAATAGGTATGGCAGTAATAGAATTGAGACACAGTCAACTTTTTAGTATAAGAATAAGATGCCAGGAAATAGGTTTGTTAAGCATGTTACTAAGATTTGATTTTGTTGTTTTTTGTTTTTTTATTTTTTCGAGGTAGGGTCTCACTGTAGCCCAGGCTGACCTGGAATTCACTCTGTAGTCTTAGGGTGGCCTTGAACTCACAGTGATCCTCCTACCTCTGCCTCCCAAGTGCTGGGATTAAAGGCGTGTGCCACCATGCACGGCTTTTTTTTTGTTTGTTTTTAAATTTGAAGTAGGGTCTCACTCTACTTCACCTACCATGACCTGGAGTTCTTTCTGTAGTTCAAGGCTGGCCTTGAACTCATGGTGATCCTTCTGCCTCAGCCTCATGAGTGCTAGGATTAAAGGTGTGTGCTACCACACCTAGGTTATGTATTAAGATGTGAGACTTAATGGAAAAGTTTTTATTACATTTCATGTTCTAAGAAAGGTTAAGTGATCTTATTGTCATAGTTTCCTTGTTAAACAACGGCAGATTTTTGTCAAGACTTAGGGTCAGCTCAGTTAGGGTATCTGTCATCAGGTAGGATGACTGTTTTGCATTTGTAGGATTTTTTTAAATAAGTCAAGCCCATGGTTAAAACTTCAGGATATATTTCAATATTGAAGATTTTTCCCCCTTTGTTGTTGGATATTTTGTTTGTTGTTTTTCACTGAGATAAGGTTGTGCTATGAGGCCAGACTGGCTTCAAATACCAGATCCTCCTGCCTCAGCCTCCTGAGAGCTGGGATTTCAAGTATCTACCACACACTCCACTAATTATTATTATTATTTTGGTTTTTCAAGGTAGGGTCTCACTCTAGCCCAGGCTGACCTGGAATTCACTCTGTATTCTCAGGGTGGCCTTGAACTCATGGCAGTCCTCCTAACTCTGCCTCCCAAGTGCTAGGATTAAAGTTGTGCACCACCTTGCCTGGCTGACCACTCTCCTAATTATTATTATTTTAAATATTTTTTTAATTGACAACTTCTATACTTACATACAAAAAACACATATTTCCTTCCCCTCCCCCCATTCCACTTTAGAACTCCAATCTCCATCATATCCCCTCCCTCTCTCCATTAGTCTCTCTTTTAATTTGATGTCATCATCTTTTTCTTCTATTTTGAGGGTCTTGTGAAGGTATTGCTAGGCACTGCAAGGTCATGGATATCCAGGCCAATTTCTGTCTGGGCAGTTGCATTGAAAGGAGTCATACCCTTCCTTTGGCTCTTCCATTCTATCCATCCCCTCTTCCGCAATGGTCCCTGAGCCTTGGAGGGTGTAACAGATATTTTGTTGCTGGACACTCCTCCATCCCTTCTTCTCAGCACTATGTTGCCTTTTGGGTCATCCCAGTGGTCATCACCATCTGAAAAGAGAAGCTTCTCTAACCAGAAGTGAGAGTAGCATTAACATATGAATATGAACATTAAGCATAGTGTTTTCAGGGTAGGTTGGTGGGAATAATATATACATTTGGCCGGACAAGCGCAGGCTTTATACCCCTAAGGCTCATGACCTCCTCTGCCATAGACTTTTGTTTAGGTTTTTCAGTACCAGGTATGTATTCCCTCCCGTAGAGAGGGCCTTCAGTCCAATTATGGAGCAGTTGGTTACCCCAAGAGCAGACATGCCACTATTGCACCTATTCAGTCATTGGGCCTGTATGGCCAAACTTGAATGTTCAGTGTCCACTGTTTTCACTGCTGATGACTTCTGTCTCCCATACGCTGCATGCCCTGCAGCTTTTTTCCAGCTTTCAGTTGGCTGGTCTACAGGGAGAAGGGTTTCTGCTCAGCACCAGCTTGCTTTCTCAGTGACCTTGCCTCTCAGGCAAGAGATGTCTTCAGCAATAGGGTCTTACTATCTGTTTCTCAAGGGAAACCAAGGGCTTTGGCAATAGCCTTTAATGTTTTGGAGGCTTCCAGGACCTCCTTGGTCAACAACTCACTGGAAGGTATCCCATCCCAGGCACTGCAAATTTTCTAGTAACAGTCTACAGCTTCTAGATGTGCCATTATTCAAAAAAGTAGGTTTACATTAAGTCTTATTCACAATATCTTGAATTTTGACCACTCTGCTAATTATTGAAGTCAGTTTTTTTTGTTGGTGTTATTTATTTTAGGTGCCTTTTTTTTTTTTTTTTTTGAAGGCAAGGGACTCACTCTCCTGGAAATTAGGCTTTGGGTGCCTTTTATTTTATTTTATTTTATTTTATTTTATTTTATTTTATTTTATTTTATTTTATTTTATTTTATTTTATTTTTTGGAGCACTATTTAGAAGTGATTCACTTTCTCCCCCACACAACCCCACCCACCCCACACACAATACCTCCCCATATACTCTCTACCTCACCCAACTTTGTTTTTGAGACAAGGTTTCACTGTGTATCCCAAATTGGCCTTGAATCCAAATTCTGCCTTCTAAGTGATGTGACTGCAGATGTGCACCAGTTTTTAAAGGATTTCAAAACTTAATTTCAAGCCGGGTTTGCATACCTTTAATAATAGCACTTGGGAGAGTTCAAGGCCAGCATGAGATTACATAGTGAACTCCAGGTCAGCCTGGGAGAGTGAGATCCTACTTCAAAAAACAAAACAGGGCATTGCACTCACGGTGATCCTCCTACCTCTGCTTCCCCAGTGCTGGTATTAAAGGTATGCGCCACCACGCCCAACTTTAAAATATTCTTCATTTTTAACATTTATTTTATTTATTTGAGAGAGAAAGAGAGAGGATGGGCATGCCAGGGCCTTCAGCCACTGTAACTGAACTCCAGATGCATGCACTGCCTTGTACATCTGGCTTACATGGGTCCTGGGGAATCAAACCTGGGTCCTTTGGCTTTTCAGGCAACTTAACTGTTAAGCCATCTCTCCAGCCCATATTCTTAATTTTTGTAGATTGGTTATTTACTGTCTCTCATGCAAGTCTCTTCTCTGTTTCCTATACCCTCTCTCTCTTTCTCTAACTTCTTTTGCAGTTGTTAGTACTAAAACAAGTAACACATTACTTGTATTTTCTATGAATATAATTGAAATCCATCATAGTGAAAGTAATTAATTTTTCCCCAGGTGCTACCAAGTACACAGACAAAGACAATGGAGGGATGCTTGTGTGGTCTCCCTGTCACACTGTCCCAGATGCCAGATGTAAGTTGCTCTAAGATATACTTGATGGTCAAAAGGGACTAAATAAGCCAGTTCAAGTGTAATTTATATTTGCTTTTGAGTCTTAAAAAAAATTGTGCCTTTGTTTTCTTTTTTATTGGAAGTTGTTACATTAGAATGTTTTTCCTTTTGAAAGATAGTGGGTTTCATCGTAACAGTTTGTGTCAGGCCCATGAAGAATGCAAAACCTAGGATCTGATGGCATTGCTGCTTAAATTCTAAAGCAGGGGAGGTAGTTACTATGCACACATCTGCACAGGCTTTCCCTCAGTCTATGGAGCTATAAAAAAACGCCTTCAAACCTCAGAAAGCCAGCCCACTCTTGTTACCATTTAAAGAGGAAAGGGGAAAGAAGTGATCTAAGTAGCCATCAGGCCAACTTTGCCCTCCATTCTGGATGGAGCCTTCTGGATCATTGACCATGCACTTCTTGAATCATGGGGTGGCTTTGTTCTTCAGTGTGATCTAGTGGACCTGATCCCTTGCAACACATCAGATATAGGAAATGTACAGGTAACAACACTAAGATCCCTCCATTCAGTTATCATTGAATTCATTACATGACTACAGCAACCACACTGAACAGCCATTCTAGCATGCATATATATGTATGTATGTATAACTATATGTAAACTTACCTTTCAAAAGGACTCAGCCAGGTGTAGTGGCATGCATGCCTTTAATCCCAGCACTCTGGAGGCAGAGGTAGGAGGCCAGCCTGGGACTCCGGTCATCCTGGGCTAGAGTGAGGTCCTAACATAACCCTGTCCCCAAAATTGACTGACATCTTCAAGATGTCTCATTATGGTTTATTTAGTTGAGAAAGTTAATGATATCCTGTGTACCATGTGCTCAGTAAGTATAATCATGTTTATTGATGCAATAAGAAAACAGTATATGCCTGCACACCTGATAATCCTCGTAATTAAAGAGTTTTGAATTGCCAGCCAAAGTTCTCCCTGCTGGTACACCAGGCATTACGTGGGTTTGAAACATTCCTACTAGAAAACATGAAGTTGTTGGTTTGTCCTGGAACTGCATGCTCAGAATCTGGAGGAGACTTGGCATTCCCAGGTTCAGTCCTCATTTTATGCAAAGGCTTTGTTCACACAGTGAGCGGCAGGGAACCCTTGACTTTTGCTGCTTTAGTCTTACTGAATATGATGGCCTATGTCTTAGCAAAGTGGAGAACCAAATGCAGAAAGCAAGCATGTCCCGGCAGCCTGGTATCCATGTGGACTGTCCGGTGAGCTATGTGGCAGTGATTTCACAGCCTGCTTGGGTTCTGCACTGGAATATCATGGGGGACTTCCTTTGAAAAGTGCTGATGTCCAGTCTCACGCCAGACAAATCCACATCTCTGGAGGTAAAGCCTGAAGCTCCCAAGCTGATGCTAATCCACAGCCAGGGTTGAGAACCACTGCTGGCCCATTGATACTGTGTAGCTTTATATCTAAAGAACTGTAATATGTTTTTGTTAAGTTTAATTGGCATATACTCCGTCTGTATTTAAGTGAATATAATCAAAATACAATACTTGGATTTTTCTATAGCAAATTACACCATGGTTATAAAAGTATTATCCACAATGATGTGATGATAGCAGATTCATGTCCTAAACCATATGGTGATAATCAGAGCAGACATGCCAACCGCTCTTCTGGACATTTTTGGTATATTAACTCATTGAATCATAAAAGGAATGTCTGTTTTTATCATGAGTTTAAAGGAGGAAACTAATATCCAGCAAGTTCAACTTATTCTAGTTATCTCAACAAAGGTAAAACACTGGCAAAACCAAAATTAAGATCAGGTAGAATGGTCAGAAATCTGCTTCTTAAAAATATGCTTAAGAATTACTTATGTACAAAAAAAACTTGGGGGGGGGGGATAGGGTCTCATGCTAGCCCAGGATGACCTACAATTCACTGTGTTGCCTCAGGGTGGCTTCAGATTCATGGCAATCTTTCTACCTTTGCTTCCCAAGTACTGGGATTAAAGGTGTGTGCCTCATCCTTAATTTTAAGGATGAAGGAGTGGTTGTGTGGACTTCACATAAAATTGTATCCTGAATGTAGCAAACTACTTAGCAATGAGGTCTTGAAGCAGCCTGTATATCATTATGAAAACTGTTTATCTGAATAATTTTGTTGGAGAATAAATGAGAATAGAATGCTCAAACGTGTATAACAAGCAGGAAGAGTTGAAAAACAGGGATACGGAGCCATACTTATTCTGTATTACTTGCACATTATAAGGAGTCCTTAATTCAGGAATCAGACATGGGATGGGAAAGACTGGGCTAAGTCCAAATATGATAAAGAATAATTCTATTCTACTCAGATGGTTTTTAGCATATAAAAATAAGTGTAATGATGTCATTGAATTTGATGAGTATATCACATGGTTTTAGGATTGTTCTATTAAGTAAAAGTTCTTCTGATTATGTTAGTATTAGTCGTTTTAGTAACGTTTCATGGATGTGGCCTTGGCTATGTTTTAACCTGGAATAACAAATTATTTTATTTTACTATGTTAAAAAATCCCTAGATCTGAGAAAACTCAATAATTGTAGACATTGTTTCATTGCAGTGGATGAATATATTGCAATTGCAAAGGAGAAGCATGGCTACAATGTCGAGCAGGTATGTTGTATGTAGAGAAACTTGTGTGTTTTGTGCCAGCTCTTGGGCTGGGCACATGGCTTGGTGGGTAAGAGGACTTGCTGCACAAGTGTGAGGGCCTGAGAGGCCTGAGCTGATTCCCCCAAAGTTGCATGTGGCCATGCACGTCTGTAACTGCAGTCCTGGGGCTGGGGGGTGTAGAGACCAAGAGATTGCTGGGGCTTGGTGACCAAAAGTGGCATGAGTGAGAGACTCCATCTCAAGGAAACACAAAGGTGAGCAATAGGAAAGACACCTGATGTTCTCCTCTGGTCTCTGCATGGGGCACGTGCATCTGTGCATGCGCACGCACACACTCAAATCACACACATCACACCACACCACACATCATCTGTACACACAACCACCCCAAAAAGAAACCATGTGTTAACTGTTTCCCAGGTTGGTCTCCAACTGTAGGTCACCTGTAGTCAGTCCTCCTGCCTCAGCCTCCTTTGTAGCTGGAACTTACAGGTGTGTACCATTGTTCCCTCCCTTGAAATAGTTATATTTTAAAATTTTTTATTTATTATAAACAGAGAGACAGAGGGGATGTATGTGCCAGGGCCTCTACCTGCCACAGATAAACTTCAGATGCATATGCCTCTTTGTGTATCTGGCTTCATGTGGGTACTGATCCCAGGTCGTTAGGCTTTGCAGGCAAATGCCTTAACCACTGAGCCATTTTCCAGCCCTGAATTAGATATTCTTAAATCTTATTTCAACATTTATCAAAATCAATAGTAAAGTAGCTAGATGTGTTTTTTAAAGAAGAAAGGTAAGGTACCTATAGATGGAATCACCAAAAGCTAACTTTATAGTGAGTAACAGTGGACTGAAATCACTTTTTTGAAACAAATGTTTATTTTACCTATATATCTACCCTAACTTTTTGGGAGGATTTTGAAGCATTTGATTACCCCTTTATGGTTTTGAAGGTAGTCATTTTTTAAAAAGTTATTTATGGGCTGGAGAGATGGCTTAGCAGTTAATGCATCTGCCTTCTAAGCCTAAGAACCAGGTTCCAATCTCCAGGTCCCACGTTTAGCCAGATGCAAAGTGACGCAAGAGCGCAATGCTGCACTTGACCACAAGGGGAGCATGCATCTGGATTTCGTCCACAGCAGCTGAGAGACTGCTGGTGCACCCATCTCTATCTCCCTCTCCCTCTCTCTGTCTATCTCTCTCTCTGTGTCTCTCTCTAAAAATAAAAAATAAAAAAAGTAAAAAGTTATTTATTGATTTTACTTACTTGAGAGAGAGAATGGTCACACCAGGGCCGTCAGCTGCTGCAAATGAACTCCAGACACATGCATCACCTTGTGCATCTGGCTTATGTGGGTTCTAGGGAATCAAACTTGGGTCTTTTGGCTTTGCAGGCAAATGCGTTAATCACTAAACCATCTCTCCAGCCCAATGGCAGTCATTTTTTTGGGTCAGGGTCTCACTATGTGGCCCTGGGTGGCTTGGAACTCCCTAGGCAGTCCAGGCTGGCCTTGAACTAATGGCAATCCTCCTTCTTGTTCCTGAGTGCTAAGGCTGCAGGTGTGCGCCACTGTGTCGGGTACCTGCTTTGCTATAAGACTTGTTTTCTGTTTAATATTTATTGGAGAAAGTTCATGTTTTAAAATTTGAGTATGCATGTGTTCATTTCATGTTTATATATAAAGTCTTATCAAAATACAGAAATTTGCTTTTAAAGTCACTGTTTAAATGATATATCTCTTTTTAAAGAATAAAGGGTTATCTCCTAAATGATAATACCTTATCAGAGAAATAGAGGCCTACTACTTACACTAGAGGGAATAGTTATGTAAATTCTGGAAGTTATTTACTGTCATTGAATTTTTTTAAAAACTCTAATAATTCAAGCCGGGCTTGGTGGCACATGCCTTTAATCCCAGCACTTGGGAGGTAGATGGATCACTGTGAGTTTTCAAGGCCACCCTGAGACTACATAGTGAATTCCAGGTCAGCCTGGGCTAGAGAGTGAGACCCTACCTTGAACCCCCCCCAAGAAAAAATCAAATAATTAAATGTATATACACATTATGATAATAATGAGCCCTTAAAAAATGTGTGGTAAAATATTACATTGATACAGTTGTAGTGAAAGTACTGTGGGCTTTTTTGTTTGTTTGTTTTTTGGGGGTTTTGAGGTGGAGTCTTGCACTAGCCAGGCTGACCTGGAATTCACTATGTAGTTTCAGGGTGACCTTGAACTTGTGACAGTCTTCCTATTGCCTCTCAAATGCTGGGATTAAAGGGAGGCACCACATCACCTGGCTGTGAAAGTACTCTTGTGTCTTGGAACTGTTTATCCCATGTAAAAGGTCTAAAAGCCAGGCATGGAAGCAGAAGTAGGTTGATCGCCCCCCCAAAAAAAAAAAATCTAAAAAATTAAAGCATAGGTTAGAGAGATGACTCTGGTTAAAAGCATGAGCTTGCAAAGCCTAACAGCCTGCATGCAGTTCCCCAGTACTTACACATAAAGCCAGATGCACCAAGCAGTGGTGCATCTGGAGTTTGTTTGCATGACAAGAAGTCTTGGCTTGCCTATTCTCTCTCTTTCTCTTCTCTTCTTGCAAATAAATAAAAATATTTTTAAGATTATTGCTGCTGGATATGGTTGCACACACCTTTAATTTCAGCACTCAGGAGGCAGAGATAAGAGGATCACTGTGAGTTCAAGGCCAGCCTGAGTCTACATAGTGAATTCCAGGTCAGCCTGGACTAGAGTGAAACTATACCTTGAAAAAAAACAAACAGATTAATACTTAATATTTCTCCGCTAAGTCACAACTGAGCATTTTTGTTTGTGTTGTAATTAATAGCTTAATTCAATTACTGAATTCCTTTATTGTTGGATATTTCTCTTCTAGCATATTTCCTCCTACATGTTGACAAATTAATACGAGTTAAAAGTCTTGCTATGAGCCTACAAACCTGTCTTAGAAATTAAAAGTCAGTTCATTGTTTTTCCTACATTTTGCAAATAATATGTATATGTAAACACTATTCTAACATGGACACCCTGGTTAAAAGCCCCAACTTGGGCTGGAGAAATGGTTTAGTGGTTAAAGCACTTGACTGCAAAGCTGAAAAACCCAAGTTTGATTCCCCAGGACCCATGTAAGCCAGATACACGAGATGGCACATGTGTCTTGAGTTCATTTGCAGTGGCTAGAGGCTCTAGTGCGCCTGCCCATTCTCTCTCTTTCTTTCTGTTTCTGTTTACCTCTTTGTTAAACAAATTAAATTTTGTTTTGTTTTGGGTTTTGAGGTAGGGTTTTGCTCTAGCTCAGGCTGACCTGGAATTCACTATGTAGTCTCAGGATGGCCTCTAACTCTTGGCCATCCTCCTACCTCTGTCTCCCAAGGATTGGGAAATTAAAAATGTGTGCCACCAGCCTTATTTGTTTGTTTGCTTGTTTGTTTGTTTATTATTTTTTGAGGTAGAGTCTAGCTCTAGTCCAGGCTGACCTGAAATTCACTATGTAGCCTCAGGGTGCCTTGAACTCACCACAGTTCACCCATCTCTGCCTACCAAGTGCTGGGATTAAAGGTGTGATGGCACATGACTGGCAAAAAAATATTTTAAAAGAGATTAAAATTTTAAAAGCCCCAACTTGAATGTATCTTTAGTTGGTGTCATAGGCTTAAAAATTTAAATTTAATTTGCATTTAACTTCCATAAGTGTGTGAAAAGTTAATCAAAGGGATGGTTTCTCTTCAAAGGCACTTGGCATGCTGTTCTGGCATAAACACAACATTGAGAAGTCCCTTGCTGATCTCCCTAATTTCACTCCCTTTCCGGATGAATGGACAGTGGAAGATAAAGTCCTATTTGAACAAGCCTTTAGCTTTCATGGGAAGAGCTTTCACAGAATTCAGCAAATGGTATGACAGTTTGGGCTTACTGCAGTTCATCCCAGATGACATTGTGTGCTACTGTTGAATACTTCCTAATTATTAAAGATAAAGTTTTCCACTTTAATGTAAACTTTTAAAGTATATTTAATATGGTCTATTTTATATCCTCATTCCTACACAAAAACTGTGTGCGGTTTCATTTTAGTGAATTATCGCATGCGTAGAGTAGTTATTAACTGTGATGGTTGTTCCTGGCTGACCTAGAATTCACTGTGTAGTTTCAGGGTGGCCTTGAACTCTCGGGAATCCTGCCTCTGTCTCCTGAGTGCTGGGATTAAAGGTGTTTGACACCATGTCCAGCAGTTGTTCCGTTTTTAAACTTCAGTAGTATTCCTGTATTTCTTAAATTTTTGGTTAATAATGTATCAAAATAACACAAATCTGAAAAATTAGCATATTACTTAATTTTAGTCAGAGTAAATAGAAATTAAATGTTTTCCACTGTATCTGGGTATCTTCTTAATTGAAAGGAGCACTTTGGCCGACAGTTTGAGTCTTTGTTTGCTGGAGTGACAGGTCAGTGTTTGATCGCTCACTGTTTCAATATTCAAAAATTTCATTTAGTGGCTAACAGCCACCTGCATTGTTTACCATCTTAAGACCCAAATTTAAAGTGAAGTGATTCAAGTGATTCATTGTTAAGAATTGGCAAGTTGATCTTGAAAACATAGAAGATAAATTCAAAAGAACACATCCTGGTGTCTCCATGTATATGAGTGTCCTGAACAGTCAAGTTACACAGCGAGTAAAGTAGTGCTTGCCACTGTGGGGAAGGAGAGAGTAGGGAGAGGCGAGTAGTGAGTGAAGGATTTTTTAAAATGAAGTTATGAAAGTGTTGTAGCACTAGATTGAGGTAATAGTGCAAATTAGTGAATATACTCAAAACAGAATTATATCTGTAGGTAAGCTTTGTTTCAATTTCAATTATGTGTCAAAAAAAAAAACCTCCAAATTTGGGAAAAGAGAAAAATAATTGAGTAACTTTTTTTTTTTTAAGTGCGCCACCACACCCTGGCTTATGTGGGTTCTGGAGAGAGAGAGAGAGAACATGAGTTCTTAGGTTTTGCAGGGAAGCGCCTTAACTGCTCAGCCATGTCTCTAGCCCTTTTGGGTAACTTTTGAGAGATACAAATACTGACTACTAACATGGCTGCACTGGGGTATCTGTGGACAGTCTCACTGTGTGCTTGTCACATAGCCCCTCTCCCAGAACGAGCAGTGGTCATTCACAAATGACAGGGACATTGGTGTGAATGGGGTACTGTAACTATTATTCATACTTTTTAGCTCTTATTCACACAGGAACTCGTGAAATATTTTTCATTTATATCTTGATTCTTCAAAAATAGTATCCAGCTATTCATTTTGTCAATCTATTTATGAGTTAAACTTTCCAATATTGATGATTTTTTTAAGCTTCCAGATAAGACAATTGCAAGTCTTGTAAAATATTACTATTCTTGGAAAAAAACTCGCTCAAGGACAAGTTTGATGGATCGCCAGGCTCGTAAACTTGCCAATAGACATAATCAGGGTGACAGGTAGGTGGGATGCTTTTTTACAATGATATGGTCAGGGCCTTGCCATTGGATTGCTTATACTCGATGTAGCAGAAAAGTCATTCCAGTGCTGTTTGTACTGTGAGAGGAGGAGACCAGAGGTTGGTCAGAAGAACTTCAACCCATGCTTCTATTTAGTGCTGATATGTTCAATACCTGTATTGAGAATGTATTAAAGAAGGAACGGGAATATAGCTTGGTAGTAGCGCACTGGCCTACCACGTGTTAGGGCTGAGTTTAATCCTCACTACCGCGCGCGCGCGCACACACACACACACACACACACAGAAAATATATTTTGTGCAAAATGTCCTTTTCACACTTGACTGTGTAACTGATGTCCCCGCTCTTGTGACGGTGTCTTTGCGCAGTGTAAACTCATCATGTCTCCTTGTTTTGTCTGCACTCTCAAACTCGAAATGTGACATAAGTTCTCATCAGATTGTCCATGTTGTCTTCCTAGCCACTCTCCAAATATCTGTTAAAATGAGTCTGTAAGCATAAATGTTTCTTTTAAGTTTTTTTTTTTTTTTTTTTTTGCAAACATAGAGAGAATGAATGGGCATGCCAGGGCCACTGCAAACAAACTCCAGATGCATGCGCTACTTTGTATATCTGGCTTCATGTGGGTACTGGGGATTGAACCCAGCCCAGGCTTATGCAAGCAAGTGCCTTTAATTGCTAAACCATTTCTTCAGCCCTATAAATATATTTCTTAACATTTCAGAAATCCATAGTACAGGTCTGTCTTCCTAATGATGTCTCTTGTTCTGTCAGGAAACAGTTATTAAGCCGGGTGTGGTGGTGCACGCTTTTAATCCCAGCACTCGATAGGCAGAGGTATGAGGATCACTCTAAGTTTGAGGCCAGCCTGAGACTACATAGTGAATTCCAGGTCAGCCTGGGCCAGAGTGAGACCCTACCTCAAAAAACAAATAAACAAACAAAACCAACAAAACCCAACCAAACAAAAAAAAAATTTAGAAGCTATATTACAGTGTGATAAGAGCAAAAGATTAAAACAGAAGAAGCAAATTACATCTACTAAACTTTGTTTCTTTCAGTGATGATGATGTGGAAGAAACACACCCAATGGATGGGAATGATAGTGATTATGATCCTAAAAAAGAAGCCAAAAAAGAGGTAATGATTGTTACAGAATTTCACATTCTTAGAGAAACCTACTTGGAAAACATGCATTAGTACTTGGTACTATGAAAAGAGAAACCTTCGTGTAGGAGGCAGTAAGTGTCCGTGGCAGTTGGAGGGCCTCGGGGTACCGAGAGCCTCAGTTAGCTGTCCTTAAGTCATGGGGGTTATCTCCTCTTTCAGAGAGATTGAAACTCCGCTGCAATCCCTACTCTTTAATACATAACAAAATAAAACACGACAACCTTAAACCTTCCTTAGGTGAAGAGTTAGGTGAAAATTAGGCTCTCTGGTTTTGTTGCCCTGTTTTAGTCCATGTTGTAGCAGTTACAAAACACTAGCAAGTATATGGAAAGTAGTGAAAACAGAAAATCAGTAAGGGATGGAAAAGTTCCCACCTAGAAAAATGTTCACTTGTCTCATATGATGGTAAAAATCAATAGGAAAAGGCTAAATTGAAAAGTATTCTGTTTAACAAGGTAAGGAGTTACATAACTGTAAATAGTGGTCAAAATGCTGATGGATGAAGATTGGCGGATGAGGTGAGGCATCGTTGGAGTGAAGGGCAGTGGTCACTGTGGAAATGAGGGCAGCAGATCTGCATGTGTTTAAACTCAGGCTCAGCAAGTGTGTGACTTCATCCGTGTAATGACCTGCATTCCTCATAAGGACTCCGGCCCAAAGTCCTTGCTGTCACTTTAAATTTTTCCATTAATGGGTTTTTGACATCGCATGCTGCCTCAGCCTGACTTGTCTAAGCTGGATATGTTGCTAGCTTTCTTCCTTGTGTCACATGCTCAGATTCCCTGACATGCTCATCCCACTACCTGCTTTACCTTTGCTTCCTTGACCCACACACAGTGTGGTCAGCTTTTGTGTGTTTAAATATTTTATTTATGAGAGAGAGAGAGAGAGAGAGAGAGAGAGAGAAATGGGCACACCAGGGCCTCTTGACATTGCAAATGAACTCCAGATACTTTGTGCACCTGGGTTTACATGGGTACTGGGGAATTGAACCCAGGCCGACAGTCTTTTTTTTTAAATTTTTTTCAAGGTAGGGTCTCACTCCAGCTCAGGCTGACCTGGAATTTACTATGTAGTCTCAGGGTGGCCTTGAACTCACAGCGATCCTCCTACCTCTGCCTCCCGAGTGCTGGGATTAAAGGCGTGCACCACCATGCCCTGCTCTAGACCTTCAGTCTTTACAAGCATGCACCTTTAACCGTTGGGTCATCTCTCCCGCCTGTTGGGGACCTTGAGCCAAACTTCAGCCATTTGGAGGAAAAGCCTCCACCTTTTGTGTTAGATTTGTTTCCTGAATTCCTGTGAGAATTACCAAGCCTTCCCAGAGACCTTACCCTGGCCTGTAGATAAGAACAATGTGTAACTTAAAGATATGTATCTTAGCAAACAGGATTGATGTAAACCTGCCCTGTCTGTTATCTCAACATAGTCATTCTTGTAAACATTCTTGAGGCCCATCACTCTAAAGATCCCCGCCCCTCTCTCCTCATCAATCAGAACATCTGGTAGCCATAAAATCCATTTGGCAACCATAAATTCCATTTGCCCACATACCTTCTTCCTGCCTCCCCTATATATACCTCTGTGTGAATAATAAACTCAGAGGCTTTGACCAGAGTTTCTGGCTTGGCCTCCTTCTTTGTGTCTGTTTGTCTTTCATCTAGGTTAAGCCTCCCCTCGAGCCCTTTGTTGAACCCCCACCGGCCGGGGCACCCGCCCATGATCCACTTTTTAAGTTGATTTCTTTTCTACTTCTTTAACTCCTTCCTTTTCTGAATTCCTGCCGTAGGTGCTGATCAGGGCACTCTCGGGCTTAGACACACAGCACAAGAGAGCGACACAGCTTCTCTTCTCAGGGTCACTTTCAGTGCTTGTCATATGTTTTCTAAACTGCATTTATTTATTGATGGGTTGTGCATGCATATGGGTGTATTGGTGCACCAGGGTGTCTTGCCACTTCAAACCAATGCCACATGCACATGTGTTGTGTGTCTGGCTTAGTTGGGTACTGCAGAATGAAGCCCAGACCATCAGGCTTTACAAGTACATGCCTTTAACCACTGAACCATTTCTCCAGCCCCAACAGTGCTTTTATTTATTTATTTTAGGTGGGTTTTTTTTGTTGTTTGTTTTTGTTCTTTGAGGTAGGGTCTCACTCTAGCCCAGGTTGACCTGGAATTCACTATGTAGTCTCAGGGTGGCCTTGAACTCACGGCGATCCTCCCACCTCATCCTCTAGAGTGCTGGCATTAAAGGCGTGCACCACCACGCCTGGCTTGTTTTAATTGTTTTGTTTTTTGAGGTAGTGTCTCATTCTAGCCCAGGCTGATCTGGAATTCAGCGATCCTCCTACCTCAGCCTCTTGTGTGCTGGGATTTAAAAAGCACTGCTTCTCACTTGAGTTTGCCAGCACAAGAAGATCTTGAGTTCTGGACTAGACCAGTAGTGAGTTCAAAACCAGTTTGGGCTACATGGTTAAACCCTGTCTTAAAATATAAATAAACAAAAAACATCTGTACTTCTGTGACATTTTCCTGACTCCTTTTTAGTCCTGGAGTCTCAATTTTATGAGGCTGTTCCCTGTGTGCTGCTTTTTTTAAGGAGGCAGGTTATGCCTCAGTGTTCCTGACATCTTTTTTTCCTTTTCAGACTAAATTCATTTTGTCTTTACTGCTTTGAATTCTCTCTTTCAAATACTTGTGAAATTTGTGGTAGGAAGCCATGTTTGTTTACTTGACCTCCTCATTTTAGGATTCGTCCTGAGTCCTCACAGCTATCTTCTATCTCATCTCCATGCCTTTACCATTGGGAGCCAACAGCTACTCTGTGGCCCAAGCAGATCGACTTGTGACCCCACCACGGATGTCGGTGGGAGCCGACACTCCCGTCAGGCGTCTCCACGCCACACGTTCCATCTTACAGACGGCATTTAATACTCCGGCTTTTGTCCTATTGTTATGTTTCGTGTCCTCCACCCCCACATACATCTTTTTCCTCCACTTTCTAAGAGGTAGCTTCATTGTTAAACCTTGCGCCTTGGTTTAAACTGGCATCCTATTTTCCATAAACACACTGGAGCACTAATTGCTCTGAGCAGTGTAGGTCTGCTCTACTGCCACCCCCACCCCTGCTGTTCCGGGATGGTAAGAACTGTGTTTCCTTCTGTACTTGTACTTCCAGGATATGATTACGTAGTAAGCACTCAGTGACATTACTGAAATGAATGAGAATATATTTTCTGTGCTCCTTTTACTGTCCAAATATGAGACTGAGGGATTTGATTTAGTTTTCTGGAAGTATGTGTGTGTATATTTCTGTTTTGCCCAAATGTACCAGATGATATATCCTCATTTGATATTTTAAGTGCCTGTGACCTCATTCTATTAGCAAACAACATGAGATGAGTGTAGATTAACAAGCACTGAAAGGAGAGCTGGGGATGTAGCTCAGACGGTAGTGTTTGCCCAGCGTGCATGAAGTCCTGGGTTCAAGTCCCAGTATCACATAAGCCAACATGCTGTGGCATGCCTGTAATCTCATCACTCTCAAAGTAGAAGCAGAAGGATCAGAAGTTCAGGGTCATCTTTGGCTACATAATGAGTTTGAAGGCAGCCTGGAGTACACGAGAGTGCCACTAGCACTTTCCTGCAGCAATTTCATTCATTTGTTTCTTTGTCCTTTCATAAGGAGCAGGGACACCAGGTAGGGAAAGATTCTAATATAAATCTTTATATCTGCTTTTTCCTTTTGTTAGCATTATATAGAAAGTTTTTAATTCATTGAAATTGTCAACTATACATATTGTAGTATACAGTTTTTTTTTAAATATTTATTTTTTGTTTGAAAGAGAGGGAGACCAGACAGATAGAGAATGGGTGCATCAGGGCTTTTAGCAACTACAAACGAACTCTAGATACATGCGCCTCCTTGTGCTGGCTTACTGGGAAAACAAACCTGGGTCATTAGGCTTTACAGGCAAGTGCCTTCACCACTAAGCCATCTCTCCAGTCCCTGTAGTGTGCAACTTGAAGAGTAATAAAATGTCACACCAGTGTTGCAGTCAGTTGTTGCTGGGACGAACATCCGACCAGACATGGTTTATGAAAGGGAAGGGTTTATTGCGGGCTGACAAAATCTTGAGGTACTTCATCAATAGTAGAAAAAGTACATGCCTGCATACATCCGAGCCGGAAGAAAACACTGCAGCAAGCAAACACCAGCACTAGCGAGCATGAACTGCCTGCCAGAGCTCTGATTGCTCTGAACACACTTAGTAGGGCTGGACTAAAGATACGCCCCCAACACACCTCAGGGCTGGACCCCAGGACCCACCCCTGTGACATGCCCTCCTGAAATAGGAATCTGCCTGCTATGAGCTGAATTTTAATAAAGCACCTGAGTCTAGGGGCTGTGCACTCACATTACCCCATTCAAGCTGCCACGCCAGTGTATTCATCACTGAACTTAAACATGTGTGTTCTTCCTCAGTTGTATGCCAATTTCTTCTCTTTAAAGGGAACCTCTATCCCAAAATTAATTATTCACTCCGTATTTTAAACATTTTATTGACAGTTTCCATAAGTTCAGACAATAAACCATGATAATTCCCTTTCCTACCCCTATTTTCCCCCTCTTAATTCCACCCTCCATTGAGTGTCCCTTCTTTCTAACTAGTCTCTTTTCTATTTTGATGTCATCATCTTTTCCTCCTTTTTATTTTTTATTTATTTATTTATTTTTTTGGTTTTTTTGAGGTAGGGTCTCACTCTAGCTTAGGCTGACCTGGAATTGACTATGTAGTCTCAGGGTGGCCTTGAACTCATGGTGATCCTCCTACCTCTGCCTCCCAAGTACTCGGATTAAAGGCATGCGCCACCACACTGGCTTTTTTCCTCCTATTTTGAGGGTCTTGTGTAGGTAGTGTCAGGCACTGCAAGGTCATGGAAATCGAGGCCATTTTGTGTCTGGAAAAGTGCATTGTAAGCAGTCCTATCTTTCCTTTGGCTATTACATTCTTTTTGCCACCTCTTCTGCAGTGGACCCTGAGCCTTGGAAGGTGTAATAGAAATGTTTCAGTGCTGAGCACTCCTCTGTCACTTCTCACCACTATGGTGCCTTTTGAGTCACCCCAGTGGTCACTGTGTGGTGTTATCTTTGACCTTAAGTCTCCTAGTGTTTGTTTAATTAAATTGGGAGCACCCATGCTTGAGGTCATATATATTTAGAATTGTAATGTCCTCTTTTATTGTTCCTTTAATCAATATGAAGTGACCTTTTTAATCTTTTTTAACTAATGTTGGCTTGAAGTCTATCCTGTCAAATTTTAGAATAGCAACACCTGCTTGTTTTCTAGGCCCATTTGCTTGAAATGCCATTTTCCATTCTTTCATCCTAAGATGGTATCTGCCTGTTATGGAGAAGTGAGTTTCTTGGAGGCAACAAACAGAAGGATTCTGCCTTTTAATCCAGCTTGCAAGTTTGTGTCTTTGGGTTGGGGCATTGAGGCCACTGATATTAAGAGTTATTATTGAGAGCCGGCCGTGGTGGCGCACACCTTTAATCCTAGCACTTGGGAGGCAGAGGTAGGAGGATGTCTATGAGTTCGAGGCCACCCTGAGACTACATAGTGAATTCCAGGTCAGCCTGGCTTAGAGCAAGACCCTACCTTGAAAAACCAAAAAAAAATTATTATTAGAAGGTGTGTACTAATTCTTGCTGTATTTCTTGACTTAGTAGTGCTTTCTGTATTTCTTTTGCTCTTTTACACTATTTGAACATAGATTATTTATTTCTGTTTCTCATGTGTATGCTTTTCTTTCTCTTCAGTCCAAAGGATCCTTTCAAGTATTTTCTGTAGAACTCCCTTAGTAGTGGTTATATATTCTTTTTTTTTTTTTTTTTTTTTTTTTGGTTGTTGTTTTTCTAGCCCAGGCTGACCTAGAACTCACTCTGTAGTTCCAGGCTGGCCTCCAGCTCACAGTGATCTACCTACCTCTGCCTCTGCAGTGCAACCCTGCCCTGATATGGAACGTGCAATTTGCCCTTAAGAGCAAGCCTGTCTATATATATATACCTGGCTTTGGGCAGCTATTGGCCCAGTGTAAAACAGCCCTCTTGTTACCTTTTTGGGGAGGCTTCTGGTCTCACCTATACTCAGTGTGAGGCTGGTTCCCTCTCTGCTGCACTGTAGGCTCAGCTCAGCTCAGCTCAGCTGGTTAGCTTGGTAGATCCGCTCTTCAGTTTTGCTGGATGCTATGTGGGTGAGGGGTGGCTCTGATCTCTTGGCATCCAGAGAGATCTCCAGTGGATCCTGGTGTTGCCTATTGGAGGAGCGAAGACTGTGGAGAGCACCTGAAGTTGTTCCAGAGTTGTTCAGCTGGTCCCCATTGTCTTCTCCTTCAGAGTTTTTGATTTTGCAAGGCCAGTGTAAGTTGAGAATCTCTTCACAGTAGCTCTGCTTGAGCCAGCTCATACCTGGCCTGGCAAGTAGCTCTTCCCAGCGAACCTGTAGCTGGCACTGATTCTAGCTGGTTGTGTGGTTGCTTAGAAGCTCTGGGTCTCTCCTGCTTCTCTTCTGGGGTTAATAATTCCTTATACACCTTAGTTTTTGGTAAAAGAGTGTATTGCACATATTTCTGCTTCTTTTTTCCTCAGGCTGCTTTGATGTGGCTACAACTCTGCCATCATAACCATTAGCATCTCTTTCTTTCTCTCCCTCTCCCTCTCCCTCTCCCTCTCCCTCTCCCTCCCCTCCCCCCTCTCCTCTCCCTCTCCCTCCCTCCCCCTCCCCTCTCCCTCTCCCTCTCTCTCTCTCTCTCTCTCTCTATATATATATATATATTATATATTTTATATTTATATTTATATTTATATTTATATATTTTAAATTATTTACTTATTTCCAAGCAGAGAGAGACAGAAGATAGACGAGACAGAGAGTTAGTGGTCACGCTAGGGCCTCTAGCCACTGTAGATGAACTACAGATGCATGAACCACCTTGTGCATCAAGCTTTATGTGGGTATTGGGGGATCAAACCTGGGTCGTTAGGCTTTGCAGGCAAGTGCCTTAATCACTGAGCCATCTCTCCATCCCTAAATTATTTTTAAAAGATTATTATTATTTTTTAATTTATTTGAGACAGGGAGAGAGAGAGAGTGTGTGTGAGAATGGGCACACCAGGGCCTCTAGCCACTGCAAACAAACTCCAGACACATGCACCACCATGTGTATCTGGCTTACGTGGGACCTGGAGAATCAAACCGGGGTCCTTAGGCTTCACAGGCATACACCTTAACTGCTAAGCCATCTCTCCAGCCCTAACTTATTTTTTTTAAAGTGAAAATTTATATTTGTGCATATACCTATGAGTATCATTTTAATCTTCCATTTTTTCCATTTGAAACAGTTTAAATGGAATGATTTTTTTTTTTCATTTTGATTACTTTGCCAAAGCATTTTTTTTCAAAGTAGGGTCTCATTCTAGCCTAGTCTGACCTGGAATTCTCTTTGTAGTCCCAGACTGACCTTGAACTCATAGTGATCCTCCTACCTCTGCTTCCCAAGTGCTGGGATTGAAGGCGTGCGCCCCCACACCCAGCAGCAAAGCATTTTTGTTGCTGTAGGAGAATGGCCCATTGGTGACATGCTCTGTAGCCTGTCTGCTAGCCTGTCAATTTTTTATTATGAAGAGCGATATTCACAGAGCATGTTCTTGCATGATGGATCCTTTGAGGCACTATCTATGGGAAAGCTTAGCTTTGCGCTGTAAGGGCATTTAGAAACTATGCAGTTATTTTGTTGTCCCCATCACCACCATCATAGAATGGGCAGGAGCAAGGGCTCCTCTGAAATATATAATAATAAATATATAATAATATGGACCATCTCACCAGAGTGCCAGCAGTGACTCAGTGAGTGTCCAGGGATTCTTTGGAGTGAAGCTGCTCTATGTTAGGCTGTGGCTGTTTTGACTTTCCTAGCTCACTACAGATTATTTTCTCTCTTTGATCTAATTCCCTTGGCTGTGCGAGTGCTCATCGTCTGTCCCTTGTCAGTATGACTTGTGACATGTTGCAGGTCTGTAGTAAGAAATGATACCTTATTGTGCCCTTTGTTCCAGTCATTAGGTTATAACGAGGCTGACATTTCCCATGTATGTTGGCTGCTGCATTCTTTTTTTAAATTTTAATTTGTGTGTGTGCACGCGCGTGGAGGCCAGAGGACAACATGAAGGTGTCTGCTCTTCCACCTTCTCAAATTCAGTCTCTTGCTGCTACAAAGAAGCGCCAGTCTAGCTGGCTGGAGAACATCGGGTTTTCCTGGCTCTGCCTCCCATATCATAGGCACTTTGGAGTCACAGGTCCTTTTGCCATTTTTTTAAAATTATTTTTTTGGAGAGAGACAGAGAGAGAGAGAGGAAGACAGAGATGGGCGCGCCAGCAGTGTCTCAGCTGCTGCAAACGAAATCCAGATGTGTGCGCCCCCTTGTGGTCAAGTGTGGCATTGTGCCCTTGCGTCACTTTGCATCTGGCTAAACATGGGACCTGGAGATTGGAACCAGTGTTCTTAGGCTTAGGAGGCAGGCGCCTTAACCCCTAAGCCATCTCTCCAGCCCCCTTTTGCCATTTTGTATCTGGCTTTATGTGGGTGCTGGGAATCAGACTTGGGCTGGCAGGAGTTGTGGTGAAGCACCTTTATCTGCTGAGCCATCTTTCCTGTGCTAGGGTTTTTAATTATTATTATTATTATTTGAGAGAATGAGTATAGGAAACACTAAGGCCTCTTGCCGCTGCAGATGAACTCAGATGCATGTGCCACTTTGTGCACCTGGTTGACGAGGAACTGGGGAATTTAACTCAGCCTGTAAGGCTTTGCAAGCAAGCACCTTAATTGCTGAACCATCTCTTTCAGACCTGTGTTGACTTGTTTTTAACTTTTTCTCTCTTTTTTTACATTTTTTATTTATTTGTTTGCAAGCAGAATTAAACAAAGAGAAGAGAGATAGAGTATGGACGTGGTAGGGTCTCCAGCTACTGTAAATGAACTCCAGATAGACGAGCCACTTTGTGCATCTCGCTTTATTTGGGTACTGGGAAATCAAACCTGGGTCATTAGGCTTTGTAGACAAGTTCCTTAACTACTAAGCCATCTCTCCAGTCTTATATTTGATGATTTTCTTTCTCTCTTTTTTTTTTTTTAATTTTTTTTTTAGGTTTTTCAAAATAGGGTCTCCCTTTAATCCAGGCTGACCTGGAATTCATAATGGTTTCAGGCTGGCCTCAAACTCACAGTGGTCCTCCTACCTCAGTCTCCCGCTGCTGGCATTATGGCATGGACCAACACGCCTGGCCTGTTTTTTTAATTATTTTGAAACAATATCCCTAGTAGCCTAGGCTACTAGTTGCCTTCACCTCCTGAGTGCGAGGATTATAGGTGTGTGCCCCTATACCTACCACTGTTCTTTTTCTTAAAAGACAGAAAGTGTTCAGATATTTTCTCCTTATCTGTTGTGGACATCCATCCTTTGGTTAAGTGCAACCCAGAACTTGAAGCAGTTTGTAGTTTACCCCTTTACCCTTTGCAGCCACTTTATAAAAGGCATAGCTGTCTACTCTGCTTCTCTTAGCAGCTAAATCCTCTGGCCAACCCCTTGTTATCACAGTTATTATAGCTTTGTAATTAGTCTTTTTTTTAAAAAAAAAATTATTTTGAGAGAGAGAGAGTGAGAGAGGCAGAGAGCGTGAATGGGTGTGCCAGGCCCTTCAGCCACTGCAAATGAACTCCAGATGCATGTTCCCCCTTGTGTACATGTACAACATTGTACACTTGTGTCACTGTGCATCTGGCTTACGTAGGACCTGGAGATTCAAGCATGAGTTCTTTCTTAGACTTCGCAGGCAACTGCCTTAACTGCTAAGCCATCTCTCCAGTCCAAGTCTTTTTTTTTTTTAACAATTTTTTAATTGACAATTTCCATAATTATAGACAACCGTAATTCTCTCCTCCCACTTTCCCCTTCAGAAATCCACTCTCCATCATATCTCCTCCTCCTTCCAATTAGTCTCTCTTTTACTTTGATGTCATCATCTTTTCCTCCTACTATGAGGGTCCTATGTAGGTAGAATCAAGCATTGCAAGGTCATGGATATCCAGGCCATTTTGTGTCTGGAAGATGCATTGTAAGGAGTCCTACCTTTCCTTTGACTCTTATATTCTTTCCACCATCTCCTCTGCAATGGACTTTGAGCCTTGGAGGGTGTGAAAGAGATGTTTCAGTGCTGAGCACTCCTCTGTCACTTCTTCTCAGCAATAAGTTGACTTTTCAGTCATCTGAAAAGAGAAGCTTCTCTAACCAAAAGCAAGCATTAATTTATGGGTATGAACGTTAAGAGAAGTGCTTACTGGACAGTTTGGTGAGCATAATACATATCTTTAGCCAGACATCAGCAGACGTAACACCCTAGGGCTCATAACCTCCCCTGTCATAGCTTTTCAGTACCAGACATGTATTCCCTCCCATGGAGCTTGCCTCCAGTCCAATTTTAGAGTGGTTGGTTTATCGCAAAATAGACATGCCACTATTGCACCCGTTGGCTCATTTGGCCTGGCTGGGCAAACTTAAGGCTTTCAGTGTCCATTGATGACTTCTCTCTCCCATAGGGCTGCGTGCAGCATAGCTTTTTCCAATTTGTCAACTGGTCTATAAGGAGGAGGTTTTCAGCTCAGCTCCAGCTTGATTTCTCAGTCACCTTGCATCCCAAGCATGTGGAGTCTTAAGGAACAGGGTCTTACCATCTATTTCTTGTAGGAAACGAAGAGCCTTGGCCATGACCTGTGTAACAGACAGCTTCAGGTTCACTGAGATGAACTTCCAGACCAGGCACAGTTATGGAGGAAGGGATATTGTTTATTGAAGCTTACAGATCCAGGGGAAGTTCCATAATGGCAGAAAAAGCTGGCCTGCTCTTCACAGGACCAAGCAAAGAGCAAGCAAAAGCCAAACAGCACACCTCAGGAACTCCAGCTCGGCACACTTTGCGTATCTTTAGATTGAAATCCTAAACCCACCACCACACCTTAAGATCTGCCCAGAGATACTGCCTCCAGCCAAGTGGCTGCAGATGCGCAAACTATAAACTAATAAAACACTGAATATATTGGGGGCCATCTATTCAAACTCCCACAACCTGTAATGTTTTGGGGGGGCATCAGGGACCTCTC
This sequence comes from Orientallactaga sibirica, assembly GCA_036365145.1. Taxonomy (NCBI): domain Eukaryota; kingdom Metazoa; phylum Chordata; class Mammalia; order Rodentia; family Dipodidae; genus Orientallactaga; species Orientallactaga sibirica. The sequence continues at coordinate 3,692,139 of JAEOAD010002712.1, read as the reverse complement.
TGGCTAACAACTCACTGGAAGGTATCCCATCTCTGGCACTGAAATTTTTCTAGTAACAATCTATGGCTTCTGGGTGTACCATTACCCAAAAAAGTAGGTTTCCATATGGCTTATTCATAACCTCTTAAATTTTTTAAAAAGATTTTTTATTTATTTAAGAGATAGAAAGAGGCAGAAAGAAAGAGAATGGATGTACCAGGGCCTTTAGCCACTGCAAAGGAACCCCAGACACATGCTCCACCTTGTGCATCTGGCTTACTTGGGTCCTGGGGGATTTAACTTTGGCTTTGTAGGCAAGCATCTTAACTGCTAGCCATCTTTCCAGCCCATAACATCTTAAATTTTGATTAACTCTCTGCCCACTTTTCCTTTACTCAATCTGTTCCCTTAACCTCACTTAGACCTTTCCACCCCATCTGTTCTTCTACTTACACATATACAATACCATCCCCGTAAGTCCCCCCTGTTCCTCCCTCCTTATATCCCCTTTCTAGCTTACTGGCCTCTGCTACTGAGTATATTCCAATTCACATAGAAGTCCAAACATTTTTAGCTAGGATCCACATATGAGAAAGAACATGTGGCACCTGACTTTCTGGGCCTGGGTTACCTCACTAGGGGCGTATAATCCTTTCCAGATCCATCCATTTCCCTGCAAATTTCATTTTTCTTTGCCGCTGAATAGAACTCCATTGTGTAAATGTACCACATCTTCATTATCCACTCATCAATTGAGGGCCATCTCAGCTGGTTCCATTTCCTAGCTATTGTGAATAGAGCAGCAATAAATGTGGTTGTGCAAGTATCTCTAGTGAGATGAGTCCTTAAGATATATGCCCAGGAGTGCTATAGCTGGGTCACATGGTAGATCCACAATGGCTGGACCAGATTACATTCCCACCAACAGTAGAAGTGTTCCTCTTTTTCTACATCCTAATCAGCATTTTTGGTTTTGTTTTTCAAGGGAGGGCTCACCAGCATTTATTGTCATTTGTTTTCTTTTTTGTTTTTTATTGTTTTATTTATTTGAGAGAGTGAGAGAAAGATAGAGGGAGAGAGAATAGGTGCATCACGGCCTCCAGCCACTGCAAATGAACTCCAGCTACATGTGCCACCTTGTGCATCTGACTTACATAGGTCCTAGGGAATCAACCTGGGTCCTTTGGCTTTGCAGGAAAGCACTTTAACCGCTAAGCCATCTCTCCAGTGCTGTCATTTGTTTTCTTGATGATAGCCATTCTGACAGGAGAGAGGTGGAATCTCAAAATAGTTTTAATTTGCATTTCCCTAATGGCTAAGGATGTTAGAACATATTTTTTTAGAAAAAAAAAATTTATTGACAACTTCTATACTTACAGACAATAAACCATATTTCCCTCCCCTCCCCCCACTTTCTCTTTCACAACTTTACTCTCCATCATATCCCCTCCCTCTCTCCCAATAGTCTTTTTGTCCTATTGTGGGGGTCTTACTAGGCACTGCGAGGTCATGGATAGCAAGGCCAATTTCTGGACAGTTGCATTGTAAGGAGTGGTACCCTTCTTTTGGCCCTTAAGTTCTTTCAGCCACCTCTTCTGCAATGGACCCTGAGCCTTGGAGGGTGTGATAGAGATGTTTCAGTGCTGGACACTCCTCTGTCCCTTCCTTTTAGCACTATGTTGCCTTTTGGATCATCCCGGCAGGCATCACCATCTGAAAAGAGAAGTTTCTCTAACCAGAAGTGAGAGTAGCATTAATATATGAATATGAACATTAAGTGTAGTGCTTTCAGGGCAGTTTGGTGAGAATAATATATGCCAGATAAGAGCAGGCTTTATACCCCTAAGGCTCATAGACTTTTGATTAGGTTTTTCAGTACCAGGCATGTATTCTCTCCTGTAGAGCAGGCCTTCAGTCCAGTTAGGGAGTGGTTAGCTTCCCCCAGAGCAGACATGCCACTATTTCACCCGTTCGGTCATTTGGGCTGCCTGGCCAAACTTGAGGTTTCCAGTGTCCACTGTTTTCACCGCTGATGACTTCTGTTTGCCATAGGGCTGCATGCAGTGCACATATCTTTAATCCTAGCATTCAGGAGGCAGAGGTAGGAGGATCATTGTGAGTTTGAGGCCAATCTGAGACTACATAGTGAATTCCATGTCAGCCTTGGCTAAACTAAGACCTTACCTCAAAAAATCACCAAAAAAAAAAAAAAAAAAGAAGAAGGAGGAGGAGGAGGAGGAGGAGGAGGAGGAGGAGGGAGGTGAGACAGGAGAGAATCTCTTGGAAGCTTGTAGGCCAACCAGCCTGGTAAAAACAGTGGTAAACAATGACAAGAGACTGTGCCTCAAACACAGTGGAAGTTAGATACCCACAGTTGTCCTCTGCCCTTCATACCTGTGCCATGGCACGTGTGTGCCTACATTCACAGTGGAACATCTTTTTTACATGTTTATATGCCATTATGCCATCTGTATGTCCTCCTCCTTCTCCTCTTCTTCTTTTTTGGTTCTTTTTCGAGGTAGGGTCTTGCTCTAGCCCATGCTTACCTGGAATTCACTATGCAGTCTCAGTGTGGCCTCGAACCCCCGGTAATCCTCCTACCTCTGGCTTCCAAGTACTAGAATTAAACGCATGTGCTACTGTGCCAGGCTTATATTTCTTTTGAGAACTCTGTATTTAGTTCCATAGCCAGACCCCCCCCTCCATTTTTTTTTTTAATTTTTTCAAGGTAGGATATCACTCTAGCTCAGGCTGACCTGGAATTCGCTATGTAGTCTCAGGGTGGCCTTGAACTCATGACAATCCTCCTACCTCTGCCTCCCAGGTGCTGGGATTAAATATGTGTGCCACCACGCCCAGCCCTCCTTTTTCTTTTAAAAACAAAACAAAACAAAACAAAACCCTCAGCAGAGCTGTAGAAATGGTGTAGCAGTTAAGGTGCTTGCCTATCAAGAGTAAGGGCCCATGTTTGACTCCCCAGATCCCACCCAAGCCAGACGTACAAGGTGACACATACACAAGATTGCACATGTGTACAAAGTGGCACACAGGTCTGGAGTCTGGTTACAGTGTCTGCAGGCTCTGGCGCACCAATTCTTTCTCTGCTATAATTCTCAGTCTCGCTCTCATAAATAAAAGGCCAGTCTGTTGGGCTTGTGTAAAAGAAAATACCCTCAACAACAAGGCTTCTATTTGTTTGTTTTTTAATCTATTTATTTATTATAAGGAAAGTGTAAGAGAAAAGCAAAAGAGAACATCAGAATTTTATCTCTACAGACAGACTGTTTTATTGAGAGGAACAGTGCAGGGCCTCAGCTTTCCTGCAAGGTGAAGGTGAAGCCCTGAGCCAGGAGTGGGTGCAAGTTTATAAGGAGAATCCTAAGGAAAAAGCAGGCTGGCTGTACCAGGTGCAGCTGATAAAAAAAATCTTAGCTGTTTGTGTCCTTGTTCAGAATAGGCTTCTTCAGCCAGGAATGTCTAAGGGAGGAGGCTCACATGGTCTCTGGTCCTTCAAGGCCATCTAGGCTAAGGGGAGTACATCAATCAGGGAAGGTGCCAAACTTCTTTATTGCCCGGAGCTTTAGAGATAGCTATTAACTCTTTAGTTCCCTTTAGTTTTCAGGGAAGGCTGTTAACCCTTCATTTATTTGAGAGAGAAACAGGCAGATATATAGAGCGAGAATGAGCACACCAGGGCCTTTAGCCACAATTTCAGACACATGCACCACCTTGTGCATCTGGCTTATGTGGGTCCTGAGAAATTGAACCTTGGGTCCTTAGACTTCACAGGCAAGCATCTTAACTGCTAAGCCATCTCTCCAGCCCATAGGCCATATTTTAATTGAATTGTTTGATTTCTAATTATTTAATTTTTGAGTTCTTTGTAGATCCTGGATATTAATCCTCTGTCAGATGTATAGCTGGCAAAGGTTTTCTCCCATTCAGTAGGTTGCTCTATTCAGTGTCCTTTGCTGTACAAAATCTATTTAACCTTTCCTTCTCTTCTCTGAGTCTTGCGCTGCACACAAATCCATGCTGGAGTCTTTGCTGCAGCAACAAGAGATGCTTGTTATTTGAAATGGAGGCTGAAGACACTAGAACTAAAAGACACAAGAGGGGGGCCGGGCATGGTGGCACACGCCTTTAATCCCAGCACTCGGGAGGCAGAGGTAGGAGGATCGCTGAGAGTTCGAGGCCACCCTGAGACTACATAGTTAATTCCAGGTCAGCCTGGGCTAGAGCGAAACCCTACCTCACAAAACCAAAAAAAAAAAAAAAAGACACAAGAGGAAGTGGAAAAGGTACAGGATGGAGCTACAGACTCTTCAGGAGGCTCTTAAAGTGGAAGTTCAGGTTCACCAGGGTTCCCTGACAATGGATACCGGATCGTGTACAAGCAATTATGCTTGCCCAGAGGGTCCCTCACCTTCATGTGCCATGAATGCTTCCAGCTCCTGGGACAGCCATCCCCCTGGAATGGCCCCTGCGTGTCTGTAAGGGTCAAGAACAGGATTGGACTGAGAAGCCAGAGGGAGGACCTGCTCACAGACATGCCGAGCTTGCCCTGAGGCAGGGCTGGTGGGCTTCCTCTTTGCTTTGTGTTTGTTTGTTTGTTTAGACAGGATCTCATGTAGCCAAGGCTGGCCTTGAACTTCTGATTCTCTTCCTTGCACCTCCCAGGTGCTATGCTGGGATTACAGGTGTGTGCCATCCTGCCATCAGTTTTAGCCCCTTTTTCTGGTTCCATGACAAAATACTTGAAACTAGAGAGCTTATTAAAAAAAAAAAAAAAAAAAAAAAAAGCTTTTAATTTCATGAGGTCCCAGTGTTGATCTATGGTTTTATTTCCTGAGTAACTGGGACTATATTCAGAAAGTCTTTGCCTATATCAATATATTGAAGGGTTTCCCCTACTTTTTTCTCTAGCAGTTTCAGAATTTCAGGCCTGATATTAAAGTCTTTGATCCAGTTGAACTTGATTTTCATGCATGGAGAGAGATAAGGATCTATTTTCATCCTTCTATATCCAGTTTTCCCAGCACCATTTGTTAAAGGTGCTTTTTTTTTCCAATGAATATTTTTGGCTTTTTTTTTTTTTTTGGTCAAAAAATCAAATGTCTGTAGCTGCTTAGATTTACATCTGGGTCCTCTATTCTGTTCCATGGATCTACATGTCTGCTTTTGTGCCAGTACCATGCTGTTTTTTATTATTATGGCTCTGTAATATAGGTTAAAATCAGGTATGATAATACCACCAGCCTTATTTTTGTTGCTCAAAATTGTTTTGGGTATTCAAGGTTTTTTTTTGTGCTTCCGAATGAATTTTAGGATTGTGTTTTCTGCTTCCATGAAGAATGCCATTGGGATTTAAATTTTTTTCTTTTTTTTAAATTTTATTTTTATTTATTAGAGAGGGAAAGAGAGAGAGAATGAGCGCAGGGCCTCTAGCCACTACAAATGAACTCCAGATGCGTGTGCCACCATGTGCATCTGGCTTACATGGGATCTGGAGAATTGAACCTGTGTCCTTAAGCCTCGCTGGCAAGTGCCTTAACTACTAAGCCAACTCTCCAGCCCACCATTGCAATTTTGATGGGGATTGCATTAAATGTGTACATTGCTTTTGGTAAGATTGCCATTTTCACAATATTGATTGTTCTAATCCAAGAACATGGGATGTCTTTCCATTTCCTAGTGTCTTCTGCAATTTTTTTTTATTTTTTATTTTATTTTATTTTTTGGTTTTTCGAGGTAGGGTTTCACTCTAGCCCAGGCTGACCTGGAATTCACTATGTAGTCTCAGGGTGGCCTCGAACTCCTGGCTATCCTCCTACCTCTGCCTCCCGAGTGCTGGGATTAAAGGCGTGTGTCACCACGCCTGGCAGTCTTCTGCAACTTTTGACTTGAGTGTTTTAAAGTTTTCCTTGTAGGGATTCTTCACTTCCTTGGTTAGGTTTATTCCAAGGTACTTTTTTTTTTGAGGCAATTGTGAATGGGATTCCCTAATTTCATCCTCATCATGTGTTGTATATAGGAAAGCTACTGATTTCTGTGCATTTATTTTGTATCCTGCTATATTGCTAAAAATGTTAATCAGCTCTAACAGTTTGCTGGTAGAGTCTTTAGGGTCCTTTATGTATAGAATTATATCATCTGCAAATAATGATAACTTGATCTTTTGCTTTCCAATTGTGTCCCTTTTATGAGTGTCTCTTGCCTTAGTGTTACAGCTCAGACTTCCAGTACTACATTAAATAAAAGTGGGGACAATGGACACCCTTGTCTTGTTCCTGATTTTAGTGGAAAAGCTTCAGGTTTTTCTCTATTTAGTATTATGTTGGCTGTAGGTTTGTCATAAATAGCCTTTCCTATGTTGAGATATGTTCCTTCTATTCCCAGTTTCTTTAGGACTTTCACCATGAAGGGACGTTGGATTTTGTCAAATGCCTTTTCACATCTATTGAGATGATCATGTGATTTTTGTTCTTCAGTTCATTTATATAGTAAATTATCTTTACTGATTTGTGTAATGTTGAACCATCCTTGTTCATAGTTACAATCATTCTTTTGAAATCTTTGTAAGCATTTCATCTAAGTCAATCTCACTTGGAGGTCATTTCTGATGGATTTATATTTTTTGGTGGAATTGTATTTTCTTGATTTTTTTTTTTTGTTGTTGTTTCTTGTATTATAATGTAGAGATTTTTGCGTCTTGACTTAATATGATGCTTGGGTTTTCTAATTATCTGCAGTATTCTTAGACATGTAAATCTGACATTATATTTGTGTCGGGTAGGAGCTTAAGGTGCCAGGTGTGGCCCTCATATTACACCCAGAGTACCAGCAGAAGTGACCCTAAGTGAAAGGTTGGCCTGCTATGCAAGTATTCTAGTAGGCTGGGTGGAGCAAAATAAAGGCAAATTCTAAGATGCAGCATAGAGCATTTATGTAAGAGTGGGTATTTAAAAAAAATAGATAATCTAACAAAGTCTCTATGGATGTGTGCCCCACACACTTACTCCTACCAACTGGGAGGCTGAGATTTTTGGTCTGTAATAGGTTCCAGGTCAGCCTGGGGCTGTGTGAGATACTGCCCCATGAAAGACAGAAGATGACGACAAAGGTACTATAAATCAGGAACAAACCCCAAGTTATAGCTGATTTAAGAATGGCAAAGCCAACCATAAATCAGATCTAACACATAACCTGCCCAGACATGGAAGGTGCAATTAGCACTTTCAGTGCAGGCCTGTGTACCGGGTTTGGGGTAGGTACTGACCCAGTGTAAGGCCCTGTTACCTTTTGGAATGGTTTCAGTCTCCCCTATGCTGAGTGCCCTCTTGGGTCCCTCTGTGCTGTGCTATGGGCTCGGCTAGGCTGGTTCAATCAGTAGAACTGTTGCTCGGAGCTGCTCTGCTGGGTGCTCTGTGGTTGAGTTCCCTTCCTTAGCTCTCCGGTGTGCCTGAGGCTGTATTGGAGCTGCGTAGCTGGTCCTGTTTGTCTTTTCCTTCAGTAACTGCTCAGCTGGTCCCTGCTGTCCTCTCCTTAAGGTTTTCTTTTTTTTTTTTTTTTTTTGTTTTTGACTTTGGTCCAGGCTGACCTGTGTAGTCTCAGGGTGGCCTTGGGTCTGCCTCCCGAGTGCTGAGATTAAAGGCGTGCGCCACCACGCCCGGCTCCTTAAGGTTTTTGACTTTGCATGGAGGCTGGTGTGAGTGGAGGGTCCTAGAAGCTCTGGGTCTCTCCTGCTTCCTTGCTGTGGTTGATAATTCCTTATGCACCCTCACTTTATGGTAGAAGAGAGTATTGTAGTGTTTTTCTGCTAATCCCCCCTCCCCAGGCTCCTTTGATGTGGCTACTATGCTGCCATCTTAATCGGTAGTCCCCAACTTTCTAGTAAGTCTTGATGGCCATTGGAATAAATTTCCCTCACTGGGAGAACATCTTAAGGAGTGAGTCCCTTGGCTGTTCTTGGATCTTGGCCCAGGACAGCCCTACTTGTTCCATTGACGCAGTATAAAAGGGAAGAAACTTTATAATTTACTTGTAAATTATTTTGGATTTCCTGTGTACAGATTTCTATCACCTGAAATTAATAGCTGTTTTCTTTTCTATCCTGGTCTTTCTCTTACTTCTTCCCTTTATGAGCGGTTTAGAAACACCTGCAAATATATTTGGAAGCTAGGGTAGCAAATTTCTGCTTATCCTTGATTTTACAGAAAATGACTTTTTTTTTAAGTTGAGAGAGAGACATGCACCACTGTGTGCAACTGGCTCCATGTAGGCACTGTGTAATCGAATCTAGGCCATCAGAACCTGCACACAAGTGCCCCAACCACTGAGCCATGTCCAAAGCCCAAGAAAAAGACTTTTTAAAAAAGTGCTTATTTGTAAGGAGAAAAAGAATGAGAATGGATGTGCCAGGGTCTCTAGCTGCTGCAAATGAACTCCAGATGCATGGGACATTTTGTGTATCTGGCTTTATGTGGGTACTGGGGAATTGAACCTTGGTCTTTAGGCTCTACAGGCATGTACCTGAACTGCTGAGCCATCTCTCCAGCCCCCCAAAATGACTTTTATATTTTGGTATTAAGTAGGCTATCATTGCAGGGTTTTTTATTATTATTTATTTATTTAATTTATTTATTTATTATTTATTAGGGGGAGAGAGAGGAAGAGTGAGAATGGGCATGCCAGGGCCACTAGCCACTACAAACGAACTCCAGACGCATGCGCCACCATGTGTATCTGGCTTACGTGGGACCTGGAGATTCAAACCAGGGTCCTTAGGCTTTGCAGGCATGTGCCTTAACTGCTAAGCCACCTCTCCAGCCCCTATCATTGCAGGTTTTGACCCCTTCACATTGCTCGTTAGTTAAGGCCAGCTGTCACCTGGAGCAGTTCTGTGTCTACTACAGCCTGGAGGTCTCTGAGAAATTGACTTTAAATAAGTCGTGGCTACCTAGGTGTTTCTGGTCCAGGCTTGGGAGTTATTTGTTGTGATAGGTAAGTCACTAAGGTTGGTCTAGAATCAAGTGGCATGGATATTGACTCCTCCTTAATGATAGCAATGTTGAGTTTGCTGACGTATTTTATGCCTCCAAACTTAGAATATGGAATTTTCATAATGTGTCAACTTGTACTTAAGAGTAATATATATTGTATTGGTTATAAGTTTTTCTACGTGTCCATTAATCTAAGGCTGTCAAGTCATGTAGCTGGAATCTGTATGCTTGGTTACTGGCTCTTTTGTTTGTATTTGTTCATCTCTTAGTTATTGAAAAATAATACTTTTGCCGGGCATGGGGGTGCACGCCTTTAATCCCAGCACTCGGGAGGCAGAGGTAGGAGGATCACTGAGAGTTCAAGGCCACCCTGAGACTCCATAGTGCATTCCAGGTCAGCCTGGACTAGAGTGAGACCCTACCTTGAAAAAAAAATAACACCTTTTACATTTCAAGCTGTTATTAGTTGCCTACACATTTTGAAATGTTTTATCTTGTTTATGAAGTGAGGTGACTCTTTAGTCTCTGTCCTGTCTTAAAGATTATTTTGTCTGATAACTCTTTTTTTTTTTTTTTTTTTGGTTTTTCAAGGTAAGGTCTCACTCTAGCCCAGGCTGACCTGGAATTCACTATGTAGTCTCAGGTGGCCTCAAACTTAGGTGATCCTCCTACCTCTGCCTCCCGAGTGCTGGGATTAAAGGCGTGCGCCACCATGCCTAGCTCCACCATTTTCTTTAGCTAAATATTTGCCTGGTGTGTCTTTATGATTTTACTTTCAACATTTCTGTTAAGTTTGTGTCTTATAGGGAACATATAAATGGATTTTATTTTGTTTATTGGTTTTTCGAGGTAGGGTCTCACTCTAGCTCAGGCTGACCTGGAATTCACTATATAGTCTCAGGGTGGCCTCGAACTCACAGTGATCCTCTTACCTCTGCCTCCTGAGTGCTGGGCACCCCCACGCCCGGCGTGGAGTTGATGTTTTACCTGAGTGTTTATCCCATTTGCGTTGTTCTTTGTCACTGATGCTTGTCTTTTTATTCTGTATGGTTTTCGCTGTGTGCTTGACCTTCTAGAGCTGCAGCGTGCTTTGTTCTGGGGGCTGAATATTCTATCGTTTTCTAGTTGCTTGTGATGTTCCTCCATCCTGTGCTTACTGCAAGACTCAGGCGATTTTATCTTCCACATTTAGCTTAAAAATCTAACTTTAGTATCTCTCACAACTTTCTGATTATGGTGAAACCCTTAGAATGCTTTCATGTTAACCATTACCCTTCTGTTTTGTCATTATTGTCCTCTACGTGCTGTTATTGACCACAGTTTAGTCACATCTTGTGTTGCAGTCATCTTCTTGTTGCTGGACAAACATCTGACCAGAAGCAGCTCATGGGAGGAAAGGGTTTCTCTCAGGCTGCAGATTCCAGGGGACCTTTCATCACGGTGGAAGAAGCCGGCTCACTCCAGCACACACCCATAGCAGAGAGGCAGAGCCAACAGCCAGCACCAGGAAGAGCTTGAGCTGGCTCTCTACCCACCTAGGGCTGGACTCAAGATCCTCCCCCACTGACACACCTGCCTTAGCAGGTCCCCACCTGCTAAAGATTAAATAGAAAGCTTAATCAAAAATACCTAAGGCTATGAGGGGCATACATTTACATTCAAACAACCAAATCTTGGCTTTTTAAATCTCTCAAATCAAACATTTATTTTATGGTTGAAATCTGTTCTTTAAAAAAAATGTATTTATTTGCATGTATGTGTGTATGTGTGCCTGGGACTACATAGTAAATTCCAGGTCAGCCTGGGCTAGAATAAGACCCTACCTCAAAAAAAAAAAAGATAAAAATACTTTTATTTATCTGTGTGTATGCATATGTATGGGTGTGCCGTGGTCTCCTGCACTGCAAAATAAATGTACATCAGACACACACACCACTTTTTGTGTCTGACCAAATATGGGTACTATGGAATCAAACCCAGGCCTGCAGGCTTTGCAAGTAAGCACCTTTCACCTTTGAGCCACCTCCACAACTCTACTTTTATGTTGTTCATCTGCTTTCTAAACCCTCAGTTTTCCTCTGAAAAAACCTCCTTTTTTTTTTTCTGGATGTAAGTCCTTTAAAAAGTTTACTGAGGACTTGGTCATAAACACGTTTTTCATATCCAAGTTTGCTGTGCATTCTTTTATTATTCTTTTTTATTATTGTTCTTTTATTTATTTACTTGAGAGAGGGAGAGAATGGGCGTGCCAGGGCCTCCAGCCACTGCAAACGAACTCCAGATGCGTGCGCCCCCTTGTGCATCTGGCTTACGTGGGTCCTGGAGAATGAAACCAGGATCCTTTGACTTTGCAGGCAAACACCTTAACCGCTAAGCCATCCCTCTAGCCCCCAGAGGGCTTTTGCATCCACCTCTGCTCGGTGTCTGTAAGGCATCACATTCTGAGACACTATAAATTGTTTATTTGGGGCTTGTCAGGCTTACAAGGATTATATAAATTTAGGTCCTCAACTTGTGTGAAGGCAAGCCTGCCATAAGGTATTCTCAGTGAAGACTTTTAAAGACTTTTTTTACCCAGCCACAATGATAGAGATGACTGCTTTATTCTTCCTCTCCTTGGGCAGAGAAGAGGCTTTTTTTTTTTGTACGCCCCCTTCTAGCACTCTGGCTTCATCTTGTGCCCTCCTTGTTACCCACTGAAGCCTGGGATTTCAGGCAAATGGCAGCCCTGCCTAGCTGCTTACCCTCGACATTCTTGCAGTTTTGAGCAATAAAGTGAATTATGCTGCACTGTACATTATACAATTCCTAAAGAATGTTAGAGAATGAAGTTATTAAGTCGATTCTGTGAAGTAAATCTCTGTGCTGTAGTGATTTCTCTGAGAAGCACAGAGTAGCACTTTCTGTGCATTTCAAGAATCTTGCGTGGATGGAGCACTCCTGGGCTTCATGGTCTCATGTGAGAACAACTTTCTCAACACTGTTGAAGCTTTTTGTTTGTTGAGGTAGAGTCTCGATCTAGCCCAGGCTGACCTGGAATCCACTCTGTAGTCTCTGGGTGGCCTCCTCAGAACCATCCTCTTACTTCTGCCTCCCTGGTGCTGGGATTAAAGGTGTGCGCCACCATGCCTGGCTCTGAAACATAAATTATTATTTGATTTGTAGATTTGGAGTTAAATTAAGCACAAGTTCAAATGTACACATCTGACAATATCCACATTATCCAAAGTCATCAAAGTTCTAACCTTTACAGGACTACTTCTTCAACAAATCCAAGTGAAAATGAGGCGTTGCTTTTTTTTTTTTTTTTTTTTTTTTGAGCTGCCTAATCTGAGATAGTACTGGGATTTCAAATTCGCCTCTTCTTTTCTTTTTAAGTTTAGTTTTTGTATGTGTATGTTTATACATGCCATGTGTGCATGTGGAGGTCAGAGGACAACGTCAAGGTGCCTGTGTAGGTATATGGGTATATCAGGAACTCTTTCTGCTGCAAATGAACTCCCAGCCAACTTTACATGAATGCTGGGGAAGTAGACCCAGGCTGGCAGGCTGCACAAGCAAGCATCTTTAATGCTGAACCATCTCTCCAGTCCTGCCTCCTTCCTCCTTTGAGACAGGGTTTCTTTTTTAAATATTTTATTTTTATTTTTCTATTTGAAAGAGAGAAAGAAGGAGGCAAGTAGAGAAGAGAGAATGGATGTAACAGGGCTCCAGCCACTGCAGACAAACTCCAGACATGCCACCTTGTACATCTGGCTTTACGTGGGTCCTGAGGAATCAAACCTGAGTCCTTTGGCTTGGCCTTAACTGCTGAGCCAACTCTGATGCAGAGGCAGCGTTTCTTGCTGCCAACCTTTACCCGGGTCAGGCTGACCTTGTATGGAGCACAGGTGGTGCTGCTGCTTTGCGAACTTTTGTATGTAATAATTTTGTAGTTCTGGGTTTTGTTTCTCTGCCCTTTTTTACTTAGGCAAACAGGACTTGTTATAGTAGAACTTACTTTTTTGTGTATTCTTAGTCCTCAGGGCTTAGAAACAAGCTTTGACTGAGTGGATTAGCGAAGCACACATGGTGTTGTAAGCCCTTCCAGCTGATGAGCACTTGTGTGCGCTTATTTGGGCTTGTACATAATGTAATTGGTTGGAACTATTTTGTAGTGCAGATTTTCTTCATTTGTAACAGTTTTCTCTGTGTACAACTGTAAAACCCAAGGACTGTAATTCTACCTTCATCCTCTCTAGGGAAATACTGAACAACCTGTCCAGACTAGCAAGATTGGCCTTGGGAGGAGAGAGTATCAGAGCCTGCAGCATCGCCATCATTCTCAGCGGTCGAAGTGCCGTCCTCCTAAGGGCATGTATTTAACCCAGGAAGATGTGGTAGCTGTGTCCTGTAGCCCTAATGCAGCCAACACCATCCTGAGGCAACTGGATATGGAATTGATCTCTCTAAAACGTCAGGTATTTTATAACAATAACACTCTAAGGATTCTGTCCATTTGTCTCTGCCGGCTTGAGCTCTGTTGTTTCCAGAGTTTCTTTTCTAGAAGCTCCTTCTGGTGCGCATATTGGGCTTGAACCCAGGTCTCTAGCATGGCAGACAGATACTCTACCACTGAGCTACTTCTCTAGCTCAGTTCCATTCCAGTTTGTATGACGACTGTCCTAGTCTAGATTTGAAACCTGGAAGTTCTATCTGTGAGCTCTGCGACTCCAGACAAATGATAGAATCGTGCTGAACTTCAGTTTTCTATGAAATTATGAAGACTAACCATAGTGCTCTTGGAAACCATTTGCGATGAAAACTGCAGATTGCTTAGCAGTATTTGGCACATTTTGAATGCGCAGTGAGTAACCAGTGTCATCATCTTGGACTGCAGTAGTGACAGTGTTGCAGGAAGGAAGAATGTTGTTGTCACCTGGTTATGAACCACCCCCATCAGTGAACTTGTAAGTTCTACCGGGACAAGCGTCTCCCCTGTGAGCCTGTGGGGATTGTTTAACTTCTTTCTGCCTAAGTCTCCTCATCTAGAGATTAGTTAGATGGTGATGGTTGGGAGGAATTAAACAAGATAATGTATGATGAAAGCTTGAAGCAGTGCCTATCATGTTCTCAAAGTCGGTGTTTTCTTAGCCTGTCTCAGCCAGTCCTGGTGACTTGATAGTGTACTTGTCGAGCTATGACATTGCTCTCCAGTTCCATAGCTGTAGCTCCAACTGTCTGCTAGATGCTCCCCCCAGCAATTTCCTCCTCTGTTTCCTGTCTGTTGGAACATCAGAATCTTTAATTAGCTCCTGCCATTTTCTCTCCCCTGAAACATTAATTCAAATGATAACAAATTACATGAATTTTATCTGAAATTTCCTTTAAATTAGTTCTGTCATTTGATCCCATCCCTACTACCATTATTATTCCAGGGCCTTATCACCTCTTGGGGGCAGAGAGAATTGGATTGCTATTTTTCTCTTTGAGACAGTCTCCTTACACAGGCCAAGCTGGCCTGATCCTTCTGGCTCCTGCCTGCTCTTACCACCGCGAGTCAGCATTGCAGGCGTTGCTGCTATGCCCACTTGAAAGCTCTTCGTAGTTTCTACTTGTTGTTCGCAGTTACAGTTGAAGCAAGTGAACTTGTAAGGTCGTGTTAAGAAATTCAAAATTCATCCTGAGTCCGTAGTAAGATTATATTTACATTTTCACTAGCATCTTTCTTTTCTCTTTATTCATTCATTCATTCATTCATTGAGAGAAAGAATGGGCACTCTAGGGCTTCCTAGCCACTACAAACGAGCTCCAGAAGCATGTGCCACCTTGTGCGCCTGTCTTACCTGGGTACAAGGGAATCGAATTCTGGACCCTTAGGCTTCGCAGGCAAGTGCCTTAACTGCTAAGCATCTGCAGGCCTCTTTTTTATTTCTTTTTTTTTTTTTTTTTTTTAGTTTTTCAAGGTAAAGCCTCACTCTGGCCCAGGCTGACCTGGAATTAACTATGTAGTCTCAGGGTGGCCTCAAACTCACGGCAGTCCTCCTTCCTTTGCCTTCCAAGTTGCTAGGATTAAAGGCATGTGCCACCACGCCAGGCTTATTTTTATTTTTTTATTTATTTGCTAGAGACAGAGAGAGAGAGAGAGTATGAGAATGGGCACACCAGGATCTCTAGCCACTGCCAATGAACTCCAGACACATGCACCACCATGCGCATCTGGCTTATGTGGGACCTGGAGAATTGAACCTGGGTCCTTAGGCTTCACAGGCATGCACCTTAACCACTAAGTCATCTCTCCAGCCACTCCCCTCCCTCTCTTTTTGGTTTTCCAAGGTAGGGTCTCACTCTAGCCCAGGCTGACCAGGAATTCAATATGTAGTCTCAGGGTGGCCTTGAACTCATGGCAATTCTCCTACCTCTGTCTCCCAAGTGCTGGAATTAAAGGTGTATACCACCATGCCTGGCTGCCCCCCATTTTTTTAAAGGAAGTGTTTCACTCTAGTCTAGGCTAGAACTCACTATAGCTCCCGGCTGCTTCCAACTCAAGGCAATCCTATTACCTCTGCCTCCTGAATGCTGGGATTAAAGGAGTGCCTAGCATGCATGGTATATTATAGCAAAACTGATTGTACTTTCCTCAGAGGCTGGTTTTGATCTTCTAGAGATTTTGTTCTTATTAAAATATAAGGTACCAAGAATGATAACTAGTAAATATTAGCCACTGGAGTTCTTATTATTGGAACATTTGGTACTTTGGCACAACATTGTGATAATGACTAAACTCTTAGAGTTTAGTGCTATTATTTTTGTTTCCTTTTTTCTTTTCTTTTTCTTTTTCTTTTTTTTTTTTGTTCTGTTTTGTTTTTTCAAGGTAGGGTCTCACTCTAGCCCAGGCTGGCCTGGGATTCACTCTGTATTCTCAGGGTGTCCTTGAACTCTAGGCAATCCTCCCCTACCTCTGCCTCCTGAGTGCTGGGATTAAAGATGTGCATTACCACATCAGCATTGGTTTTTTTTTTTTTTTTTTTTTTTGGTTTTTGCCTCACTCTAGCCCAGACTGATTTGGAACTTGCTCTGGTCTCAGGCTGTCCTTGAACTAATGGCAATCTTTTTAAAAAACATTTTATTTTTATTTATTTGAGAGAGAGATCCAGAAATAGGCAGGTAGAGAGAGAATGGGTGTGACAGGACCTCCAGCCACTGCAAATGAATTCCTATGTGTGCACCCCCTTGTGCATCTGGCTTACGTGGGTCCTGGGGAGTCGAACCTGGTTCCTTTGGCTTTGCGGGCAAGCGCCTTAACCGCTAAGCCATCTCTCCAGCCCCCCCTTTTTTTTTAAGGTAAGGTCTTTCTGTAGTCTACGATGACCTGGAATTCACTATGTATTCATAGGGTGACCTTGAACTCACAACAATCCTTTTACCTCTGCCTTCCAAGTGCTGGGATTAAAGGTGTGTGCCACCATACCCGGCCTAGTTTCCTTTTTAAAATGATATTTAAAGGGTGATTAAGGACTGGGGATGTTGCTTAGTGATGGAGAGTTTATCTAACATGAGTGAGGTCCTGGGTTTAGTACCTGCCTCCCCAAGTAAAAAAGATTTGTGGTATTCATAATCTTATCCAAGTCTACTAAATGTATCCATTAGTTGGAGGTGTGGGATAGCATACTGTCAGTGCCATAATTGTGTCTAGTCTCCTGAACTAAAATTTAAAATGGTTTTGGTATGTCCTTTTAATTTATTGAGTACTCATAAAAACTTACTGAAGCATGTGATCTCATTCACATTTTGGGTTATTTTGTTAAAGGTTCAGAATGCTAAGCAAGTAAACAGTGCACTTAAACAGAAAATGGAAGGTGGAATTGAAGAATTCAAGCCTCCTGAGGTATGCTAATGAAATGTGCATGTGACTAGGTGCAGTGGATGAAGTCAGTCGCCGTCTTCTCTGAGGTACCCAGCGCTCAGCTCGCTTCTCTGATCCCATGTGGGGTTAGTACTTTGAAGGTTTCACAACGTGGATAATGTATCGTGCTTGCTTTTTCATGTAGATCGTTGATCTTCTGAGTTGTGGCTAATCCTGGATTTAAATTCAATCATTTATTTCCTGCTCTTGGCACTTCCATTCTTGGAGAAGCCGCTATGAGAGCACACACTGGGTCTGTGAACCTGGAAGGCTGTCCAGGATCGTGCTGTGCATTTCTGCATTTCTGGGTTCACAGCACTGCCTTTGCAAATCCCTCTTCTGCCTGTATAAATTGGTAAAGCAAGATTTAATTGTAAAATTTTAAATTCTGTTTTAGACTGCCTACTTACCAAATCACATCATAACACATTTTTATTTTAACATCTTTGTCTTTTGGATCAAATTTCCCATGAGGGTATTCCTTTGTGTGTATTCCTTATACTCCATTCTGAAAATATAAAATCTAATGTATAAAGATACATATTAATCATTTTCTTGAGACTTATATGTGTTTCTGATGAGACTTAAATATGTTTGATATTTGTGGCAATTATGCAGAACTTAAATGATAGTAAGAATCAATTACATCTTATTATAGAAGTTTCTACTATGAAATTTTCAGGTTTTATTTTTAAGGCTCCCATGGTATACTTCATATCCTGAGTTGACCTTGGTATGCATGTAATAATCAAATGATTGTATTTGGTTCCCGTAGGACCCTTTTCCCCTTCCAAATCTTAAGGGCTAAACTGAAATTCCTGCAGATGAAATATGGGCGAGGTGAAAGAGTAGTGTTATAGAAATGATGTCCTATGAACCATCTTGATTACTAGTACCCAACTTTCAGGAGGTGGGACTCCTGAAGAAAGTTGTTTTTGTTTGTTTTGAATAATGTCTTTCAAAAACATTAGGTTTTGGAAAGCAGTGAAAACTATATAGACCAATATTTCATTCCAAACCCACAGGTAAACTGACACATTCTAGTGACATTTAGTTGTTTAAGGGACCTATAACACAAAAATCAATTTACTATTTTCTTGCAAGAAAAATGATTTAAATTGGTTATTTTAATTTTTAATCATATATCAACATACCTAAAACAGAAATTTTAAATACCTACAATTTCATATTTTAAATATTAAGTAAAAATAGCTGGTATTTAAACTGTTGCAGGACTACTAGGAAGAACCTTATGCTTAAAGTTTGAAAATTTAGACAATGTAGAGAACTTCTTAGTGAAAATGTTGTGTTATCAAAGTTGCCTGGAAAAAAAGGCTGAATAATTTATAATTCATAAAATGAAACAATAACATTTTCTCTCACAAGAAAACAATAAGCCACAATAATTTTACAGAAAAGTATTACATTTTCAAGAAGTTTATTCTAACTTCAAGTTTTTTATTACAAAATAGTCTGACTGATTATCATGGCATAGAGAAATACGTGGTGTCAAGTATCATTGTGTCTAATCTGTGCTTCCTCTGGTCTTTGAATCTATTCAGGAAACCAAGGCAGATGCTGTTACTTTACACAAGGAAAGTGGGACTCAGGGTAACTGACTTAGTCAGGGTCACACAGTAATAAGTAACAGAACCCCGCTGTAGTTCACATTGATATACCATGGATGTTTTTAAAGAAGAGCAAAATTATGTGATAGATTCATACAGTTTAATTCAGTTACTAAGCTAGAAATTATTAAACACTTATATCTTCTGGTTCATTTAAAAAATAATGACCAAATTAAAAATCCTAGTGCTTTAATATGCATGCAGTGAAGCTTGAATATTATTTTGGGTCATTCTTTGAACTCATGACTTGAATATATACTACATACACACACACATATATATTTTATCACCTAGGAAATCTCCAAGATAAGTTTGTAAATATTATTCTCATTGCTTTCAGAAGGGCCACTTGAATGGACATATTTTGAAGGACTAGATTATCACAAATGACATTGAAAATTTATGTAATCCTTTCACCTTTAGATTAGACATTACCTAATCAAAAAATGTTTTTGTTTTGTTTTGTTTTGTTTTGTTTTTTTGAGGTAGGGTCTCATTCTAGCCTAGACTGACCTGGAACTCTGTAGACTCAGGCTGGCTTCAAAATCACAGCAATCCTCCTACATCTGCCTCCCAAGTTCTGGGATCAAAGATATACACCACCAAACTTGGCTAATTTGGGGGGGGGGGGTTGAGGTAGGGTCTCTCTCTAGCCCAGGTTGACCTAGGATTCACTAGGTAGTCCCAGGCTGGCCTGGAACTCACAGAGATCCTCCTACCTCTGTCTTTCAAGTGCTGGGATTAAAGGTGTACACCACCACACCTGGCTAATTTGTTTTTATTTAGGAAAAACTTTGGTGAAGAAAGTCCATTCACTTCTACAAGTATTTATTAACCACCTGCTTTATGTAAGGTACTGTGTTAGGCATTGTGGACATAGGGAGAGACATAAAGATGAGGGAAGGGCATTTCTCCACCTATTAAAGAAAGCTTGCAGTGCAGATGCTACAGAATAAACTGATAAAAGTTATAGTGTTATAGGCAAAGCAGGACAGAAAGCATTAGGGCGGGCATCCTTCACTCTAGCTAGGGTGACCAGAGGACTGTCAGTAGAGGCTTGGAGGCTTAGTGGGGTTGTTGAGCATGCAGGAAGAGGAGAGGAGAGCATTCCAGGCAGAAGCAGTAGTGTACTGTTATGCACTGCTGACCAGCACACTCAGATCGCGTCCACTTGGGAAATCAAAAGCCTAACAGACCAGCCAGCACGTACTTCCTGAATCCCCCTCCTGCTACCATGCTAATTGTCACTGAGAGTCCGTGGAAGCGTAAGACATCTTTTCTCATGAATCATCCTGAATGCTTAGGAAGGGAAATTTAGATGTCGAGAAGGAATGAATGCAGTGTATGAGGGAGGTTGATAAGAGTTCGCTCACCAGGGGCCAGAGTGTAAAAGGTCTTACGAAAGCTAGGAATTATTATTATGAAAGCCTTTGGAATTAAGTCAAATGGAACAACCCAACAAGCAAACTTCCTTGCTACTAAAATACTAAGCATGTGATAGATAAGTGATAAAAGAATATGTGTAGAGTTGGGTAGTGATAAGAATAGGAACAAGAGGTAAATCTAAAAAGCATTTCCAAGTTGGAAGTCATGTGTCTTCTTGCAAATGTGCATTGTTAGGGGAAGAGGTACATATTTCCATTTGTTTAAGATGGGGTTAAAATGAATCTGGAGCGAATAATTATACCTAAAACAGGAGTATTGTTTAAAATTAAGAATTTTTCACCTATGGATGTTTTCTTGCAAAGATGCATAACATCCAAATGTAGGGTGGACTTTTCAGCCTAGAGTACAAGGTTTAACTTGCTAACTTTCCAGTTCTTCTGATTCAGAGTATGAACCTACTGTGAGCAATGAACTATTGCATGGGATGGGTTAGCAAAGAAAAGGATGCCGTGCAAATGCTGAGTTCACCAAGGATGCCATATTTTGTATGATGACGGGAAATAGGAGCATTTCGCAGTAGGCTATAAAGGAAAAGGTCATACCTGGCACTGCCTTCCTACTGCAACTGCATCAGGGTTAGGTTACAAGATACACTCTGGTTATCCTTGTTTTAAGTTAATTTCTTCTGTTGCTAGGGTTTGAGATAGAATATAAAATCACTAGTGGTTTGGAATCCTCTTATTTAAAATGTGTTGCCCTGTCTCCATTTGTCACAAACACTCCTGGGCAGCTTAGGCTCTTCCTTCAGCACCCCACCACAACCACTGCTTACAGTTTACGTTATCACCAAAAGACCGAATCATACAGATTTTAAGTTGATTCCCTATGCCTTTTTCTGAACCCTAGTTTTAGATGACATTCCCTTTCCTCTTTTTAAGAGGTTATCCTCTCTCACAACTACTCTGTTCCCTCCTCCGCTGTAGTTTTGTCCCCCCTACATATAAAGGCAGGTCTTATCCATGTTTTTTTTCCCCCAGGAATTCAGTTTTTTTTTTCTTTTGGTTTTTCGAGGTAGGGTCTCACTGTAGTCCAGGCTGACCTGGAATTCACTCTGTAGTCTCAGGGTGGCCATGAACTCATGGCAATCCTCCTACCTCTGCCTCCTAAGTGCTGGGATTAAAGGTATGTGCCACTACGCCTGTCTTAGGAATTCACTTTCTCTTTCTCCTGGATATACAATCTCACTACTACACTGTGTTAAAGTTACATTATATGTATATTTTAAGGGCACAAATCCAATGACTTCACGTTCAGCTAGTTAGGGGTGGGGTTGGGAGAGAGCATGACAGTGTTGCACACTAGCCTAGAAGTCCATGAGGCTGGCAGCTTCGCCCGAGCTGTGGTTCTGACTGCAGGGTGAGTCCTGAGCCAAAAGTGTGTGCAGTTCCTTCTGTCATGCTAGATTCCATGTAACTCCTGCCGACCTCTTTGAACCAGGAGAGGTTCTTAGTGCTGAAGTATATATAATCCATATGTTTTTATTGCATTACTTTAAGGCAGTGAGAGAGAAAGAGAGAAAATGGGCACATCAAGGCCTCTTACCTTGCCAAATGGTGCATCTGGCTTTACGTGGGTGCTGGGAAATTGAACCTGGGCCATCAGGCTTTGCAAGCAAGTGACTTTAACTGCTGAGCCATCTCTCCAGCCCCTGTATAATACATATTTTTATGTATTCTGAATTATTTTTTTTGGAGAGAGAGAGGGAGAGGAAGACAGAGATGGGCGGCCAGCAGTCTGTCATCTACTGCGAATGAAATCCAGATGCGTGCATCCCTTGTGGTCAAGTGCGGCATTGCGCCCTTGCGTCACTTTGCATCTATCTAAACATGGGGCCTGGAGATTGGAACCAGCGTTCTTAGGCTTAGGAGGCAGACGCCTTAACCGCTAAGCCATCCCCAGCCCTGTATTCTGAATTGTACTCAACAGCATCATCTGGGGTTCAGCTGACCCTAGTGATACTTGCAGTACTGTGTGGATGTGCTGAGAGGCTGTGCCTGCCCTGCCCTGCCCTGCCCATGGAAGCCTTTGCAATAGGTTGAAGAGTAACTGGGAAGGGCACAACATTTTAAAAAGTTTTAGTGCAGCACAAAAACTGCATGCCTAGTAAGATAGGGCTCTGTTGTTTGTCCTTGTAAAGTGTTCCTGCACCTTTCAAAAGTTGAACTACACCTAATGTCCTGCCGAGCACCTCGTTTTCAGTGTACCCCAAATTAAATTCATCTTAGCCTTACTTTACCGTATCTCCTAGGTCAGGATTTCTCACCTTCTACTTTTTTGTTTGTTTGTTTGTTTTGTTTTTCGAGGTAGGGTCTCATTCTAGCTCAGGCTGACCTGGAATCAACTATGTAGTCTCAGGGTGGCCTCGAACTCACACCAATCCTCCTACCTCCTCTGCCTCCCAGATGCTGGGATTAAAGGCGTGCGCCACCACTCCCAGCTTCACCTTCTACATTTAACAGCATCAGCCTTCTCCTGGCTTTCCGGCTTCTACTTACTACTGTCATATCCCTGTCACAATCCTCTTCTCCCAAAAAGCACAACTTCCTACTGTTTAAATGTAGTCTGAGCTTACCAGCCTTGATTTTCATTATTCTTCCTATGAGAAGTAGTCTTTATCATATTGTAATGTAAATGTCACACACTTTCCAGATGTACTTGCCACTTGTTCATGACACAGACGGTGGTACTGTCTACACTTGAAATGCCTTCCCTTTCAAAACTTGTAAAACCCATCTCAATTCCTAACCCTTACAATTTTTCTTCCTCTTGTCATTTTCCCCCATTCCAATCATTGTGACTTTTCTCCTCTCTTTGAATAACTAGCATACTCTGTATTTTCTTTATTTGAGTTCAAGTTGTGTTTGCCCAGCCTCCAAATTGTCTTGTGAATTCTGTGAGGTTTAGATGACGGTGTAGCTTGTGTGGGAGACCTTGATCTAAACTCTCAGCAGTCTGGGGAACACAGGGAGAACATACTCACTCTCCCTTGCCCTTTAGCTGCTCCCTATCCCTGTCCCAGGCATCTCATCATTGTCCTTGTCGGTCACTCTGGTTAATCAGTGTAAATGCAGAACAACCCAAAATGAAATTATAACTATAGAGATGAAAACTTGATGAGTCAGTACAAGAGGATGGCTTCAGTCTGCCAGGAAGCTGTTGACATGAATATCTACAGACAGTTGAAGAGTGACGGGAGGCGCTACAGCATAGAAGAATGTGAGCACCAAGGTCATGGGCCTTGAGAACAATTGTTGAAGCCTAGAAAAGCAACACACCCCCTTTTGAAAAGTTCTTTTTTTTTTTTGGTTTTTCAAGGTAGGGTTTCATTCTGGCCCAGGCTGGCCTGGAATTCACTATGCAGTCTTAGGGTAGCCTCGAACGTACAGTGATCCTTCTACTACAAGTGCTGGGATTAAAGGTATGCACCACCATGCCTGGCTGTTTTTTTTAAAAAATCTTTTTATTGACAGTTTTCGTACATGCATTTAATGTATTTTGATTATAATCCCTTCCCATTTCCTCCTTTTATTCCTCTTCTTCAATCCCTTCTACTGAACCTCTTCTTTCCAGCTAGTCTCTCTTCTATTTAAGATCTTCTCCCCTTCTTGTTACTCTTTTATTACTGCTTCTACATGTCCTCAGAACTCTTCCTGTCCCCTGCTTGCTCTTTTCCTTTTTGCTGTTCCTTTCGAATCTCCTGGAACTCAGTCATTTCTGTTGTGAATTTTCTTTCTTGTTCTAGGTATTTTCTTTCCCTTTTGTTATATTAGAAATTTGTTTCTTACATTGAACTTCTTTTTCACTTTTTTATAAAGAAATACACACCTTTTTTTTCACTGGTATCATCCAGAACTGGGTGGTGAGACCAGACTCCCCTTCTCTAAGGACACGTGCTTTTGCTGAGCATGTCCGGGTGTCCCACTGAGTCTTACAGCTCCTCTGCAAACCTCTTTGTTCTGTGCTCTTCTGCTGCTAAAGATCCTTGGCTTACACTAGTCAGTGATGAGCTGCTTACATATCTGATATTGTAGTATCATTGTGAAAATCCTGACTAAATATTAGGAGCAAGTGCCTTTAACCACTGAGCCATCTAACTGAACCTACTAAGTGAACATTTGGAAGTTTGGGGATTAAAGAGTCTTGCCAGTAGGCTGTTTCCTGCTTCAGAAGTTCTAAAAAAATACATTAAGACCCATGCCTTTTCGACATTCCACAAGTGTTAGGATGAGAAAGGCTAGGTTTAATATACTATGAAGCAAAGGAACTTGAGAGTCACAGATCTTCTCTACAGAAAATGAAATCTCTTAAATGTTAAAAACTAGTCTAACAATATCCACAGTGTGTGATATGGGAATATTGTAATTGGAAAATGGGTGGCCATTCTTAGGCTTTCTTAGGTTTTAATACCTCTTAAATATCAATGTTGTCTTTTCTACCAAATTGGTACATTTCCCTTTCACTGTTTTTCTGTTTGGGTAAAAGGTAATTAAAATATATTTTAATCCTTCTAAAATGAAATCTTCATAAGTCATAGTTTTAGTAGTTTCATGTCTTATGATTTACTGAAAAGTTTTGAAAAGCACTTTGGAAAAATGTCTGTTTTCATATCCTCATTAGGAAACTTCTCTTTAATTTTGTAGTCAAATCAGAAAATTAATGCCCGTTGGACCACAGAGGAGCAGCTTCTAGCAGTGCAAGGTATATTAACGATAAGCCGTTATTGTGTTAACACCTATTTGACCTGTCGTGAAAGGGGCCACCATAGTTCTCCCCTTCTTTTAGAAATGGACCAAGAAGGGATTCTTGTGTTCATCAGAATGTCCTGGTGACCAGAAGTTCTGTCCTGTGTCTTAGGATGGGTCATAGTGAATTTGTGAATTTAGGGTCTGAGTCGCACGGCACCTGTTCTGAACACTGAATAGCCAGTAGCAATGACCAGGCACAAGCAGGTCACACAGGCACTTGTGTCTCAGTTTTGTGTTCTTGCAGCTGAGTTCGTTCTTACTGTTTTGTGCATTGATCACTCATAACTAAAAGCATAAACTGTAAATTTAATAGCATTTCTCTATTTGATAAGTGTCAGGTAATAAAAATATGTGTTTAAGAGATATACCACTGAATGCTTAGAAACGTGGCTTTAAATATAAATATATTTTAAGAGCCTTAGAAGATACAGCTAAAGTATAATATATATGACACTTTAATGTATCATTTATAATACTGCTATATTGAATTGTATGGCAAAAGACCTTTTACCTTAGGAATCCCCATAGGCAAAATGGGAAATATAAACTTGGATTTCTCGTGTTTGGGTTATTTAAAGCAAACGGTGTGTATTGTTTGGGATTGTTCCTCCTGCAGGAGCTGATGCATCATTGAAGTGTGGTTGTGTCTTCTTTGTGCTCAGTCTTAATAGCTTTTGATCCCGGCTAGTACTGAGAACGGGGCCCCAGTGAGACATATGCACATCTTAAAAGCTATGTCCAGTGTTCATCATCGTTCAGCATTTCCACTGGCTGTATCGTGTGTGTTTAGAACCGTGGCTCAGAGCTCTAGCATACATTTTGAACAGGAATCCTTACTCATGCAAAATATACTGTTTCCTTCCAGTGTAGTACTATTGCCTGATAAGAATTGAACCCTGACTTCCAGTGTTTGCTTGCTTAGAGGGTAGTATGGTAATTCTGGGCTGTAATAGAAATTATGCCAGTGAGCGTGTTTTCAGAAGATTTCCTAGGGAAAGCTGGCTCCTGTTTCTCCTGTTTAAGAGTTGATGCTGTTCTGCAGCCTCCCTTGCAGTGGTTATGTCCACGAGCGTTGGGGCTAGGTTGACTGGTATGCAAAGCTGCACTTGAGGACGGCACTGGTAGAATGAATGTATGCGTGTAACTTGAGCTACATATGTGTATATAGCTTACAAATATTAAAATAAGAGTATTCGTAATTAGATAAACATTTCCCTTGTGTTGGTATGCTCTGTAGTGCCCATCTAAATGACTAAGTAATGTATTCATGTAATGTCTCATTTTTATTTCTTTGGGCTTTTGGCATATTTTTTTCATTTTGACTTTTTTTTTTCAACTTAGAGTCTCACTCTAGCCAGACTGACCAGAAACTTTCTCTGTAGTCCCAAGCTGGCCATGAACTCACAGCAGTCCTCCTACCTCTGCTCTCTAGTGCTGGGATTAAAGGCGTGTGCCACCACACCCAGGACAGTGCTGTTTTAATGTGCCCACACATTGACATAATATCTAGAAGTATGCTCTTTTTGATGATTTTTATACATGTCTAAAATACATTTTAATCATATTCCCCACATTACCATCTCTTGTCCCCTCCTGCCTGACTTCTTCCTAAGTAGTCCAACTCGCATTCCCAGCAGTATATGTTACATAAAGAGTATGGCCACCAATTAATGTCACTTGCTCCTGAGTCTCGGTGGTTGAGGTGTATAATTGTAGTGTTTTAACATAGAGTTTGCTGTTAAGGTCACTAGCAGGCAGTTGTTTTTCTCTCCAGCTTCATAATAAATCATTAGCCTTCTTCTAATAGTCTCTTCACTTTTACAAGGCAGCCATAAATTATACTTTGTCTGTTCTGAGGTAGCGTGTCATTCTAGCCTAAGCTGACCTGGAATTAACTATGTAGGCTCAGGGTGGCCTTGAACTCAGGGCGATCCTCCTACCTCTGCCTCCCAACTGCTGGGATTAAAGGCGTGTGCCACCATGCCTGGCTAAATTATGTTTTGATAATAATGTATTTTAATTTGTTTAGCACTTTATATCAGAAATATTTTATACATATGTTGTGATTGGACACTCACCTGTAAAGTGCTTTACTTTGTCTTGCTCACAATAGAGTGTTACAGTGACATTGAAAATAAATAATCTATTGCTACTATTGAGATTTTTAAGTCTATTACACAAACTTGTAATTATTTTAAGACCAACCATATTAAGATAATTTTCTTTCCTAGGGTTGAAATACTATTTTCCACCCTTCTTATTCCACGAATCATGTTGGTACCTGCTGAATGCTAACAGTTTTAGCATGGTTTCCTTCTGCCTCCCTTAGTTGAAGGATGAGTGGAGGTCATGCTCAGTCTGATAGGTAGGAGTGCCTTTGGTGCTTGACGTCACTTGTTCGTGTTCCTTCTAGTCCAGTCTGTCATAATTCCAGTAACACTTCAGGAACCACTGGTGCTGCTAGTCTAGTCCACTTAATATATTAATTAGCAGGAATGCTTCTGCCACAATTTTTGCCGTATAATGTTAAGTATTTTAATTTTTTTTTAAGTTTTTTAATATTTTATTTATTTTCTTATCTGTGAGAGAGAGTATGGACTCACCATGGCCTCTTGCCACTGGAAACGAACTCCAGGTGCATGTGCCACTTTGTGCATCTGGCTTTTCATGTGTACTGGGGAATTGAACTCAGGCCATCAGGCTTTGCAAGCAAGTGCTTTTAACTACTGAACCATCTCTCCAGCCCAGTATCTTTTCTTTTCTTTTTGTTTTTCAAGGGATGGTTTCATTCTAGCCCAGGCTGACCTGGAATTCACTATGTAGTTTCAGGGTTGCCTGGAACTCATAGCAATCCTCCTACCTCTGCCTCCCAACTGCTGGGATTAAAGGCGTGCACCACCATGCCCGGCTCCAGCCCAGTATCTTAATTTTCAATTACATGAAATTAACTTTGAAACCAATTGTCATCTTCCCGTGTTTGTGTTAATAGTAAAATACTGCCCCTGTTTGAAGCTTGTATCATCTATCTTTGTAGCCTGTGATGCTTTTAGTTTATGTTGCAGTTACACTTAACACTCATGATAAAATATCATTTTGTTTTTGTATTTGTTTTTCAGGGTAGGATCTCGCTCTAGCCCAGGCTGACCTGGAATTCACTATGTTGTCTTTCAGGGTGGCCTCAAACTCATGGCAATCTTCCTACCTCTACCTCCTGCATGCTAGAATTAAAGGTGTGCGCCACCACACCAGGCATGATAAAATATCTTTCTTGATCAAGAATTAAGAAAGAAAAAAGAAAAAAAAAGCCTGGCGTGGTGGCGCACACCTTTAATCCCAGCACTCGGAAGGCAGAGGTAGGAGGATCGCCGAGAGTTCGAGGCCACCTTGAGAATACATAGTTAATTCCAGGTCAGCCTGGACCAGAGTGAGACCCTACCTTGCAGGAAAAAAAAAAAAAAAAAAAAGAATTAAGAAAGAAATTAAACTGGGTGTGGTGGTGCACACCTTTAATCCCAGCATTTGGGAGGCAGAGGTAGGAGGATCGCCGTGAGTTCGAGGCCACCCTGAGACTACATAGTTAATTCCAGGTCAGCCTGGATCAGAGTTGAAACCCTATCTCAAAAAACCAAAAAAAAAAAAAAAAAAAAAAGAAGAAGAAGCAAGAAATTAGATTCTATGTATGTCTCTTTTTTTGGTTTTTGGTTTTTGAGATAGGCTCTCACTGTAGCCCATACTGACCTGGAATTCAGTATGTAGTCTCAGGTTGCCTCGAATTTCCTAGTGCTGGGATTAAAGACATGTGCCAATGCGCCTGGTTAGGTGTGCCATTTCATAGTCCACTTCCTGAATATAGTCATTTTCTTTTTTTTATTATATTTTACTTATTTAGTTGAGAGATAGAGGGAGAGAATGGGCGTGCCAGGGCCTCCAGCCACTGCAAATGAACTCCAGATGCATGCTCCCCCTTGTGTATCTGGCTTACATGGGTCCTGGAGAATCAAACTGGGATCCTTTGGCTTTGCAGGCAAATGCCTTAACCTCTGAGCCATCTCTCCAGCCCTTATTTTCTAATAATTACTAAAAATGCTTTCTGATTAAAATAATTATGCTATTGCGGGGGGGAAAACAGCTTTCCAATTATATCAAGATGTCAACTTTAGTTTTTAGTTCTTTTTCACTCTACATGCCATTTCATATAAAACAGAAAATGATATGATCAGATAGATATGTCCTTCCATTCCTGTAGTTCATAATTTGATCCTTCTTAAGAGAAATGAAGTGGAAAATCTAGAAATTGCCTTTTAGTTTTATCTAGTAGCCATAAAAACTAGAATCGTTCATAAAGTAGAATAAAAAAGTTGGTTTGACCATTAATAATAAAAATAGTAAGTCTAGTGCATAAATAATCAAGAGAGTAGGAATGAGAAACTCATAACTCTGCATTTTGTTCTTTAAGATACATTTTTTTTTTATTTGTGTGAACAAGAGGGAAAGAAAGAGAGAAAATATGGACACGCCAATGGCCTCCAGCCACTGCACACAAACTCCAGACACTCAGCCACTTTATGTGTCTGGCTTCACAAGGGTACTGGGGACTCAAAGCAGGGCCATCAGGCTTTGCAAGTGAGCACCTTTAACCATGAGCCATCTCTCCAGCCCCACCTTTGTATTTTGAAGGCACCCTTTTGCTAAAGTCTAACTATCAGCCCTCTGATGTTCTTCAAGTAATTAATAATCTAAGCTTTTCATCATTTTTTAATGGAATTTAACTTACAATATGGAAGATGGGGATGTAGGACCCAAAAGAGAAACCATGGTCTTTGGAAGCAAAATATGTGATTTAGACTGTTAGCCCTGCCTCTCCATACCAATCGTTGTCCTTCCTTAATGATGACTTGATGGAGATTTACAGGAGGTAGAATGATACATTATACCTTGTTGGTGTGAAAGGAACCACATCCTTAGAGCCTCTTGATGTGCACATGCTGTATTGTTCACAGATACGTTAAGTCAGTCAAGTGCACGTCCAGGGTAAGAAAGCCTGTGGACTGAGGAGGTGCTCAGTGGGTGAAGTGCGCCCGAGTTCAACACCCAGGCATGGTGGTGTGGTGGGCACGTGGAACCCAGCCGGGGGGGGGGGATAGGAGGATCCCTGGGGCTTGCTAGTCAGCCAGTCCTAGCCTGCTTAGCAAGTTCAGGTCAGTGAGAAACCTGGTGTCAAAAGAGCAAGAGAAGTGGGTGTAGAGGGAAGGACGGAGAGAGAGTGGATGGCATTTCAGGAATGGCACTGGAGGTTGTTCTTTGCCATGCACCTGCCACCTGCACTTGAAGCACACATGAAAAAGAGAAAAGATGTTTTGCTGTAGGAATTCGGAAAACACAATCTTATGTCACTATTGATGTTTTGCTTTTTTGTAGTTTTGTAAACAAACATTTTAAACATACCAAAAGCATTTGTCCAGGCTATCCCTCCTAGCTTAAAAAAGCAAACTCTGATTTTATGCCCATAATTGGGAAATGCCATCTAAGTGCTCTAACTATCCTGCCAGCCAGCGCTTCAAAAGTGGGAATTAGGAGCTGGGCGTGGTGGCGCACGCCTTTAATCCCAGCACTCGGGAGGCAGAGGTAGGAGGATCGCCTTGAGTTCAAGGCCACCCTGAGAATACATAGTTAATTCCAGGTCAGCCTGGGCCAGAGTGAGACCCTACCTTGAAAAACCAAAAAAAAAAAAAAAAAAAGTGGGAATTAGTAAACCACTAACTCAGGGCTTGGGCTGATGCAGAGTGGCATACCAAAGCCTTTGCTAGTCAGAAGACTTCTTTAACAAAAAGAGCATGAATTTTTTTTTCAAATGTGTATATATTGTATTTATGTTGGGTAACAATACTGATTGGAAAATGTAGACTTTCATAAAATGTAGTAACACAGCATTCTAATGAGTTATATTTTTGTTAATTCTCAAACATAATTTTAAAAATATTTATTAAGTATTAAAAGGTATTGTCTGTAATCATAGGAAGGCAAGCTGTTTAATTGTCACTTTCAATTTTGAAGTTTAGAAATGTAACTAAACAATTTTTTTCTCTCCCGGAGAAATTTACAGTCTTGCTTCTTCCGGGTTCTCCATATGTTGATTCCACTCACGCTTGATAACTGGCTTTTTCCTCAAAGTGAGATTGTGGTGGTTGTGGTTCACTGTGCCTGACCCACTGATGTGCTCAGGAAGAGATGTCTTTAGCATCAGACGTACTTCCTTACTGAGAAAGCAATCAGTAAGGCTGTTTCATATAAACCATGACACAGGCGGGCCTCCCCTTCCTCAGGAAATCGCTGAGCTCACTGTTCCTTGCTACTGCTGTGCTGGGTCATCCCGAATCCCCATTTGGGATTCTTCTGAAGGAAGAGTCCAGCAAGCCAGCTGGCATTACACTGGAGTTTGCCTAATTGCCCAGCATGCCATAAAGCTTAAGAGTTCCATTGTCTAGATGCCATGATAAACTTATTTATTACTGTGTATGATAACTTAAAAAAATTTTTTTTCCGAGATAGGGTCTCGCTCTAGTTCAGGCTGACCTGGAACCTAGAATTCACTCTGTAGTCACAGGGTGGCGTCGAACTCACGGTGATCTTCCTACCTCTGCCTCCCAAGTG
Source organism: Orientallactaga sibirica (assembly GCA_036365145.1). Taxonomy (NCBI): domain Eukaryota; kingdom Metazoa; phylum Chordata; class Mammalia; order Rodentia; family Dipodidae; genus Orientallactaga; species Orientallactaga sibirica. Next base: position 3,660,803 of record JAEOAD010002712.1, on the reverse strand, counting down.
CTGGGATTAAAGCCATGCGCCACCAGCCCGGCTTTAAAAATTTTTTTTAATGGGGGTGGGTTCCACGTTCCAGCAGAACCGAGTGTGGAGCCGGCCTTACTGGGAAGCTGGCCGCGCAGAGGTGAAGAAGCAGCTCACTGTACATGTCTCCCGTGGTTTGAGGAAGAATAAGAGAGCGACTCCTTAGAGAAAGAAAACTCAGCGTGCTAGTAATGCCTGCTGCTTTGCGTAGCGTAGGATGCACGCACCATGGAGTCTGTCAGACCCCACTGGGACAGGCAATTGAGGTCTCCCTAGTACAGAGACTACAGGGAGCTCTGGCTTTTGTAGATCCTACCCAGCCATCCTACAGGACCACGAGTTTAGCATCTGGGCACCGTTGTTCTCTGGACACTTGACTGTGACCTTCAGCAGAACCAGAGTCTGGGTGTGGTCAGAGCCTTCACACAAGTTAATACACATGCCAGTGACTTAGAAAAATTTTCCTGACATCCAAATCTGTACAAAAACTAAAGCTCTTATGGGAAGTAGATTACATAAAAGAATCAGGAGTGGGGCAACATTGGAATTTCTTCTGCTATTGTTTTTTGTTGTTGTTGTTGTTGTTTTTTGTTTTTCGAGGTAGGGTCTCACTCTAGCTCAGGCTGACCTGGAATTCACTCTGTAGTCTCAGGATGGCCTTGAACTCATGGTGATCCTCCTACCTCTGCCTCCCGAGTGCTGGGATTAAAGGCGTCAACACCACGCCGGGTTCTTCTGCTATTTTTTGAAGTATATTTTGCAAAGCTAATAGGGTTCTAGTATCTTAAGACTTGGGGTCGATGTTAGTCTTAATGTTAGTTCTTGCTAGAATACAGGAGACCTAAACCTAATCTTAAGGTGGTTGTTTCTAAGCCTGTATATTTAGGTTTCGTATTTGAGAAGGGAGACCAAGTATCCCTTATGAAAATTTGTGCTCAGAGAGCCACATGCCTGCTTCTAGTCAGAACTTGTTCTTCCATGCAGAGCGCAACGTTGAGTTTAGAACTGGTTTAGGAACACCAAACTACTGCTGTTGAACTGGGAGATGCTCAGTCAGTAACATGCTTGCCTCACAAGCACGAGGACCTGAGTCCTATCCCCAGAACCCACGTAAACGTACTGGGCCTGGTGTGGTGTGGTGTGGTGTGGTGTGGTGTGGTGTGGTGTGGTGTGGTGTGGTGTGGTGTGGTGTGGTGTGGTGTGGTGTGCCATGCCTGTCGTTACAGTTTTGAGGAGGGGAGACAAGAGGATGCCCACGACTCACTAATCTAGTCTTATTGGTGAGCTTCGGCCCAGTCAGAAATAGTCTGCAAAAATAAAAGATGGGGTTGAAGAGATGGCTTAGCAGTTAATAAGGTGCTTGCCTGAGAAGCCTAAGGACCCAGGTTCGACTCCCCAGAACTCACGTAAGCCAGACACACAAAGTGACACATGCACAGAAGTGACTCATGCGTCTGGAGTTTGATTGCAGTGGCTAGAGGACCTGGCACACAAATTCTCTGCCCTCCACCATAAAAAAATCATAATTTTTAAAAAGATGAGGATGACACCAGAGGTTGTCCTCTGGACTCCACACACATGCCTACTAGGGAAAATGATTACTTTCTAGAGTATGAGTACTGGAGAAGTGAGTATTGTTATGTTGTTATGGAGTAACTGATACTGTGGGGTTACCTGGGGTTTTCATTGCTAAATCAACTCTCAGTGTAACTTAGTCTCTGTGGAATTCGTGGTGAACCGTACGGTTCAGTCGTGAGATCAGCCCTTGGATTTACAGAGAATATGATTTTATGTTGATAAAAGTTAGTGTTTGCAGTCATGCCTATGTCTGTTTATTTTTGAGGACAAAACAAATGAACGATCTTAGAGATCCAAAGTTCTGTCTAAGGGGGGTATGTATTTAAAAGAGCTTCAGCCTTCTCACCCCAAATGCCCAAGGTCATGCAGCTCTCCCTCGCCAGGCCCAGCTGGTGGAAAGGAGCAGGAGGGGCTTGTTCCCAGTTCCTCAGTTCAGACTAAGAGTAGGATGTGAAAGCAGAATTATGTCATGTCATGATGTTGTCTTCAGGTAACTGGATATTTTTATTAATTGGTACAGTAAAAATACAGTGCTTCTACTGGGGCAGCGCAGTGCTCTGTGGTCACACACATGTTGTGTTTACGCCTCCTCCTTTTATCTTCTTTCTTATCTCTTTCATGATTTTCTGAGAGTTTTATGAAAATAGCTATCAAAGTGTAAAATCAAATTTTTTTTACTTTTATATTTTGAGCTAAGTACATATGCTTCCAGAAATGAGCTCTTGAACATCTTTGGGATTTAAATTGAACAGATCACTATCCGTTTTAAGTTCTGTAGCACAATTGGTCATGTAACTTCATAAATCAATTGTGTATCTATTGTATGAAACTTCCTTAATGAGTAAATTCTCGTACAGTTCTTTTCCTGCCATGACCTCATTCCTTAGGCTAGAAGGTGTAACTTAAAATCCTTACCCTAAGTCTTTACAACTATTAGATGAGTTACAGTCCAGTTGTCTCAAAAAAATCTTCTTTAACCCATCATCAGATTGTGATAATTCTGCTTTTATATTCAAATTATTTCTAGTTGTTGGTATCCTGATGGGATGGGCAAGTAATCACGATAAAGTTAGTATTAAGCCTGAAATTACAATGGTTTTCCTAGTGGGGGAACAAGCGACATATTCACCCAGTCCATTGAGGGGATTAGAGATGGCTCACTCCCATCCAGCTTTGTTTACAAACGGTGTTGCTCAAATTTAGGTGACTGGCTACTAGGGAAATAAATGAATGTGGAATTGAGGATGGAACAAAGAATTCAATGCTTTACAATAAATGGACTATATTTGAGAGTTCAAGAGAGGATTGGAGAAAATAACTGAGTATGTAAAAAATGGTAAGTTTCTGATTGTTCAGTTGAAGGCAAGTGGCTGGCTCCATGAAATGACATAATTGACGGTTTTCATCTGTGTCCCTGATATCTTAAGCCTCTGTCTCAGACTTGAGAAATGAGCAGAATTTATCAGAAAAGGCTCTCATTGCTGGTATCGTGTGTGCATGATGTGTGGTACACACAGCTCTCCTGACTGACCCTTCACAGGCCTGTTATTTACTTTGCCTTCCAGGTGTCCGCAAATACGGTAAAGATTTTCAAGCTATTGCAGATGTAATTGGCAACAAGACTGTTGGCCAAGTGAAGAACTTCTTTGTAAACTACAGGCGTCGGTTTAACTTAGAGGAGGTATTGCAGGAGTGGGAAGCAGAACAAGGAACCCAGGCTTCTAATGGTGATGCTTCTACTTTAGGGGAGGAGACAAAAAGTGCTTCTCATGTGCCGTCAGGGAAGAGCACTGACGAAGAAGAGGAGGTGTGTTTGTGTCCGGAACTCGAGCTCATATGAGGGAGGAGTCTGCATTTTGTATGGTATTCTTAAGGGCCAGTTAAAGAGCATGAAAGGCTGACAATACACTTTCTCAGTGATACACCCCGTGGCTCCTCAGTCATAATGACACGCTAATTTCTGATCCTAGCAGAACAAGAGTGTATTGCTCTCCCATAGTCTTATTTTATTTCCATTGTTGCTCTGTTTACTAATGAAGACACCTGTTACTTTAGCCTCTTTACTTTTTTGTTTGGGTTTTTTTGTTTTGTTTTGTTTTGTTTTTTGTTTGGTTAAAAATAAAAGAAGCTTGTGCTTCCAATAAACACTGGTGTTATGTTTTTGTTTTGTTTTGATTTTTTTTCCCTGTGACAGCCCAAACTATATTGTGTCAAGCTTATCAGGATTTAAGTCTCATACATGTATTTTTGTTTTCCCACCTCTAGGCACAGACCCCACAGGCTCCTCGGACTCTGGGTCCATCACCTCCTGCCCCTTCACCCACTCCAACAGCAACAGCCCCCACTGCCACTCTGAACCAGCCCCCTCCGCTTCTTCGTCCAGCGCTGCCTGCAGCCCCTGCGCTTCACCGGCAGCCTCCTCCACTCCAGCAGCAGGCCCGGTTCATCCAGCCCCGGGCAACTCTGCATCAGCCTCCACCACCTCTCATTCGCCCTGCTAATTCTATGCCACCCCGCCTAAACCCAAGACCAGTGTTGTCCACAGGTGGTGGTCAGCAGCCACCGTCACTGATTGGAATTCAGACAGATTCACAGTCCTCACTGCACTAAAAAGTAAATTGGACATGGCAGTAACTTTCCACCATCATTACACCAGTGCTCATCTGACTGACCAAAAGAGGAGAGACTGGTACTGCCCCGGTGCCGAGGCTGCACGCTGGGTCTGTGGCAGTGGACGAGCAGAAGTGGACACCTAGATTTTCAGTTCACTAAAGTCATACAACGAAAGCCTCCAGTTAGCCTCCTTTCTAGAACGTGTTCACCAGTGTGATCTCATGAAAGAAAAAATATTAAGTGTTCTCTATGCCAAGGGGTTTTTTGTTTTGATTTTACTATATTTATTTTATTGAGGTTCTTGATTTTTCTGTCTTCATAGTCAAGGCTGGTAGTACAGTAATGTTGACTTAGGAATTGTGAAAACTCCTTAAGTTTCTTAAGGATTTTTGGCTTTTTTTCTTTAATTTTTTTTTAAAAAGTTTTCCTATGTTAGGAGTGCAAGAATTAATAACCTGCATTTCAGATTTTGTTATATATTCATTTTATTCATATTTAAGAAATTATAGGTGCACGTCCCTTTTTCCAAAATATGTTGCTTTTTTCTAAAGGAATTCTAGTATATTCCTTTTAAAGAAAGCAATTTAGTCAATTGCAAAGCAATTATATGAAACCACAAAGAATGTATTGAGCCTGAAAACCTTTAGCATACAGTTTAGGGTCCTAGTGCAAAGTCCTTGTCTAAAGGTCGTTGACCCCATTGTCTATTAGTAATCGAAGTTTGGAATAATTTACATACACGTAAGGACTTAATTTGGTGAAATAGGATGTTTTTAAGTTCCTTTATTTTGAAAAAAAGTTTCTAAATGCTATTTACTTTTAACTAGTAGCTGTCTATATTTGGGGAACTTTAGAAGAGATTATATTTTGTCAATTATGTAGAAATGGTGGTTATGGAAGCATTTATTTACGATACCCTTTTTGTGTTTTGCTTCTGAACTAAAATTACCCTCATACTTACTAATATAGTCTACGTATAATATGAAGGGTGTTTTCTTGATAAATCTCTATTGTACTATTTGGATTACATTTGTGTCTTCCTTACAGCCAACCTGTACTTGTGAGTCTGGCTTAAGGTTAAATCATCCACATTATTTCATAAAGTGAATTTAAGAATTTGTTGTGTTACTCTAAAGATGTATCCATATATTGCCATAATTGTGCTGTTAGTTAAAAATACTGAGACCCATTTTATAACAAAACAGACTTATTAACTCATCACATAATCATTAAGCACCAAAAAGAATCTCTTACAAGTGATGGTGGGTGTCTCAGCAGTGTGCTACAGATGCAGTGACTTCATTCTGGACTCGTGACCACATAGGGACAGATGGCTACACTCGTGCAACATGGGGCTGACTGCTCACACATTCAAGGGCACACAGGCCACCAGCATCAAAGGTTCTAATTAATATTTTAGAGGTCACGTATTCCCAAAATGTTGAAAAAATAGTCCCTTCCATTGGCTGTATGGCTTTAAAGAGCTGTAGATTTAAATTCATTGGTGAGTCTTAATTTTCAGATTTACCATTTCTGTTATAAGGACCCTAAATTCTGGCATAATTGAGAATGGTTTGCAGGGTAGAGCCTTTTCATTTTCACTGGGTCACCGTAAATAGTTCTTGCTCCTGGATTAGAACCAGATAAAACTTCACTGATTTCAAGTAATATTAAAGCATTTATACTTATTTTTACTTTGAAAGCCATGGGGGACAGTTATATATCTTAAAATACCTAAAGCATTTTTTAAAAGCACTTAAGTTGTCTTGCATATGTGCATAGTATACCTTGACAGCTTTCATTGCCTTGTCTCTTGTCAGTACACAGTACGTGATCAGCACCAGCACCTGTTCAGTGTTCAGTATATTGTGATTCATCTGAAAGTCATTCTATGCCAGGGTGGGCCCCGGTGCTGTATCTGAGGGTTGTGCTGTGACTGACTGACATACACCAGAGCACACAGTACAAAACCCTGGTGTCTTCAGTGGCATAACACCTGTATATAGCGAGATGTCTGTTGTGCTTTGCAGATTTTGTAAATACTTTGCACGTCATTATTTTTCTTTTTGTTTCAGCAGTGTTTGGCCTGGAAGAGTAATATGCTTGCTGCTTAATCTAAGGATTAAAGATTTAAAGATGTCTATGTCTTCTATTTTTATATAATCTCATGTTGTATGAGGAACTTAGGACCTCTTCACTGTGAAATTCAAGATACTGATTTTTATAAAAAGCAAAGCCTAGAAATCTTTTAATGACCATTTCCTTAATTTTGAGGTTATCTTTTTTGAGAAATCTACACCAAAGTGTTTTTATGACATAACTAAAAATAAATCACTGTTGATGCATCTGGTAAAATTAGTGAAAAATATTTTTCTCTATGATTTAATTCCCATGTAATGTGGATGGAGGTGAAGGTAAGTTATGATGAAAACTTAATCCTTAATAAGTTTTCAGTTAAGTGAATAAAATAGAAGATGTATTAAAAATGAAAGAATGTTAGGAATAAATGTAGGGAGTAAGCCAAGAATGTGATGGTCATTATTTCTAAAAAGATGAAGTACTTTAGTTAAAAGTACTGTTTACTTATTAGTTGTATGATATTAATTTAATGTTCCTTCCTGTTACCAAAAGAATATTACCTTTATATATTCCTTACTGCTACCTGGTTCACGTGGGGGTGTCAGGATCCCCTCAGGAAGAAAAGGAATGTGACTTGGGGTATAAGTGGAATTTGTATATCTCTATGTGCTTCCCAAAATAAATGATGAATACATTCTGATTGCAGGAGGCATAAGAAAAAAAGTGAAATGTGTTCAACTTTTGAACTTGGACATTTGTTACAGATGACATCATTTGTAAGAAGGTAATAATAAATGAGCATAGAAAGGATCCGAGTGAAGTGTGAGAAGCCTTGCTCTGTCAGACAGTATCTACACCAGTGTGTGTCTCCTGACAGCCACCCGGAAAGTGCATGAACCATGTGATGTTCAGCAAAAGTAGATCGCATACTCACCCCAATTTCCACCGCTAGACGACTTGTAGACAGGTGCTTAGTGAAGGTCTGACCTTGCAGCTGTGTGGAAGTAATGGTGTTAGTTAGCAGTTGGCCAGGGAGAAGGAAGGACAGCCTGAATAACTGTGTCTAGAGTCGTGGTGTCAGTGTAGGGCAGCGAACGTTGCACACAGAAACCCACTGATGGCCCTTCATGACTCTGTTCTTAGTCATGAAGCCTTCCCTTCCCTTTGCTATTTCTTTAGCCCTGAACATATACTGAAGAAACAGTGAAAACTAGAAATTACTATTGGGTCAGTGTTGCAGTCAGGTTCTCATTGCTGGCATAAATCACCTGACCAAGAGCAGCTTTTGGGAAAAAAGGTTTGTTTTGGCTTACAGACTTGAGGGGAAGCTCCACAATGGCAGGGAAAATGATGACATAAGCAGAGAGTGGACATCACTCCCTGGCCAACATCAGGTGGACAACAGGAACGGGAGAGTGTGCCAAACACTGGCAAGGGGACACTGGCTATAACACCCATAAGCCCGCCCCCAACAGTACACTGCCTCCAGGAGGTGTTAATTCTCCAAATCTCCATCAGCTGGGAACCTAGCATTCAGAACAACTATTTATGGGGGATACGTGAATCAAACTACCACAGTTGAGTATTTGCCTGTTGTCCTTACCAGATTAGAAACATGAATGCTGATAAGGGGATGAGCCTTTATTTGTGAGCAGAGGAAGAGTATGGGTGCTCGTAGCCTCTGACCCCTGCAAATGAACCCCAGACACATGCACCACTTTGTGCATCTGACTTTATGAAGGTACTGGGCAATCAAACCCAAGCCCACCGGCTTTGCAAGCAAGGACCTTTAACTGCTGAGGCGTCTCTCCAGGACTCTACAATTCTGTCTTCTTTTGTTTTTTAATATTTTTATTTTTAATTATTTATGTATTTGACAGAGAAAGAAAGAGAATGGGTGTCCCAGGGCTTCCAGCCACTGCAAACAAACTCCAGACGCGTGCGACCCCTTGTGCATCTGGCTAATGTGGTTCCTGGGGAATTGAACCTGGGTCCTTTGGCTTTGCAGGCAAACGCCTTAACTGCTAAGCCATGCCTCCAGTCCTCTTCTTCTTCTTCTTTTATGAGGTAGGGTCTCATTCTAGCCCAGGCAGACCTGGAATTCACTATGTAATCTCAGGGTGGCCTTGAACTCACAATGATCCTCTTACCTTGGTCTCTCGAGTGCTGAGATTAAGGGTGAGCACCACCTTGCCAGGCAACCCCACAATTCTTGAGCTTCTGAAAGTTTAGGGATGAGATGGGAATATGAACTGAAATTTAAAAATAATCTTCACAATGTAAATGGCAGAATACTCTCTATAACGTCTTTAGATTATTTTAAGAAAGGTTATCTGCACAATGTCATTATCTTTTAAGTGCATAAGTAATGGTAAGATCCTGAGTGACAGTGCACCGCACAGATATCTCAGTCACGACTAGCTTATTAACATGTTGAAGTTTGTAAACTATCCGAATCACGAAGTTTGTATGTGTCCCCCCCACATTTAATATCATGACCCTTTGAATTTCAAGTTATTTAACTTGTATGACCATCAGTTTACTTATCTGTAAGTTTGGGGAGTATTTTAACTCCCTAATGGAGGCTCCTACATAACTAATTTACATAACAGCTTTTTTGGGGGGAGAGGAAGATAGATAGAGAATGGACGTGCCAGCAGCCTCTCAGCTGCTGTGAGCGAACTCAGATGTGTGCGCCCCCTTGTGGTCAAGTGTGGCATTGCGCCCTTGTGTAACTTGCATCTGGCTAAACGTGGGACCTGGAGATTGGAACTGACGTTCTTAGGCTTAGCAGGCAGGCGCCTTAACGGCTAAGCCATCTCTCCAGCCTCATAACATCTTTTTAATAAGAAAATTTGTATTTTGACAATTTTGTTTTTTTTAAGGTGGGGTCTCATTCTAGCCCAGGCTGACCTGGAATTCCTTATGTAGTCTCAGGGTGGCCTCGAACTTAAAGAGATCTTTCTACCTCTGCCTCCCAAGTGTTGGGATTAAAGGCATGGCTTCTTTTGACTTTTTTTTTTTTTTAAGTGTAATGTAAAGAAGAAAAAGTGTCCATTTCAGGGTGACATACTGAAAATACTCAGGTTTTATTCCTCCCCAAATCTTACTGACATAGCAAGAAAGGGAAAAATCCAAACAATCTAGTAGTTCTAGAAAGCCAGTAGGGACAGGACAAACTTACAACAAAACAGGATGAGGGAAACTTCCAGCTCCAAAAAAGCCAAAGGTAGATTGGAAAGCATTCTCAGAGGAGCCTCAAGGGGGAGGGGAGGTGCTCAAGGGCCCAGTGGTGGTTGGTGCCCTAGACCAGGAGTCCAGGAACGACCGGGGGGGGGGGAGGAGGGGTGGCCTCTGGTTAGATTGTGGAGAAGAGGGTGGCTTCCTATTTGCTAGCTGACTGTTTTCTGTCTTCTCAGCCTGCATGCCTTGAAGCTAGCTGTGGTGGAGAGGCCTGTGTAGCAAGAAGCTGAGGCCAGCCTGTGCCAACAGCTAGCAAAGAACACGTGCCCTTGGTTCAGCAAACTGCCAGGAACTGAGTGGTGTCAGGGCCATGTACACTGGAGATGGACCCATGCTCAGCGGGGCCATGACTAGAGCCCAGCCAGTACTTGACTGCAGCCCAGGAGAGACCCTGAACTGTGGCCAGACATCAGGGAGCTCCAGGCCCTTGTATGTTTTGAGCTATAGTTCAAGCATAGTTAATGATATGGCAATAGACAACGTAAGTAGTGGGTAAATAAATGCATGTTAACAGTAACCAAAAGGAAGTTGGAAACAAACCTAAAAGCAAAGATTACTCTCAGAAGATAAGCACGGTCATTCAGCAATGATAAAGGCCTGCTCCCAAGAAGGTCCTGAGTGCTGCACGGCAGGATAGGAGCTTCCCTAGAACAGGCAGGATGTACACACCCAGAGCCTCAGCAACCACCATCACTTGCCTGAAATGTGTGCACCGTTCCACCTAGTGACAGATGTGTGTGCGTGGACCGTTCCACCTACTGACAGTGGATGTGACAGTGGATGTGTGCGTGGACGTTCCACCTAGTGAGTGGATGTGTGCGTGGACGTGGATGTGTGCGTGGACCGTTCCACCTAGTGACAGTGGATGTGTGTGGACCGTTCCACCTAGTGACTGGTGGATGTGTGCGTGGACCATTCCACCTAGTGACAGTGGATGTGTGCGTGGACCGTTCCACCTACTGACAGTGGATGTGTTCCACCTACTGACGTGGACCGTGTTCCACCTAGTGGCAGTGGATGTGTGCGTGGACCGTTCCACCTAGTGACAGTGGATGTGTGCGTGGACCGTTCCACCTAGTGGCAGTGGATGTGTGCGTGGGACCACCCACCTAGTGGCAGTGGATGTGTGCGTGGACCGTTCCACCTAGTGACAGTGGATGTGTGCACCTTCCACCTAGTGACAGTGGATGTGACCGTTCCACCTAGTGACAGTGGACCGTTCCACCTACTGGACACCTAGTGACCGTGGATGTGTGTGGACGTGTGACAGTGGATGTGTTCACCTTCCCTACTGACCGTGGATGTGTGCGTGGACCGTTCCACCTAGTGACAGTGGATGTGTGCGTGGACCGTTCCACCTAGTGACAGTGGATGACACCTACTGACAGTGGATGTGTGCGTGGACCGTTCCACCTAGTGACCTTCCACCTGACAGTGGATGTGTGCGTGGACCGTTCCACCTAGACAGTGGATGTGTCACCTAGTGGATGTGTGCGTGGACCGTTCCACCTAGTGACCGTGGATGTGGCAGTGGATTCCACCTAGTGACAGTGGACCATTCCACCTAGGGACAGTGGATGTGTGTGGACGTGGACCGTTCCACCTAGTGACAGTGGATGTGTGCAGTGGATGTGTGCGTGGACCGTTCCACCTAGTGACAGTGGATGTGTGCGTGGACCGTTCCACCTAGTGACCATTCCACCCACCTAGTGACAGGGACACCTAGTGACAGTGGATGTGTGCGTGGACCGTTCCACCTACTGGATGTGTGCGTGGACAGTGACCGTGATGTGGATGTGTGACCGTTCCACCTAGTGACCGTTCCACCTAGTGACAGTGGATGTGTGCGTGGACCGTTCCACCTAGTGACAGTGGATGTGTGCGTGGACCGTTCCACCTAGTGACAGTGGATGTGTGCGTGGACCGTTCCACCTAGTGACAGTGGATGTGTGCGTGGACCGTTCCACAGTGGATGTAGTGACAGTGGATGTGGATGTGTGCGTGGACCGCTCCACCTAGTGAACGTGGATGTGTGCGTGGACCGTTCCACCTACTGACCTAGTGACAGTGGATGTGTGCGTGGACGTTCCACCTAGTGACAGTGGATGTGTGTGGACCGTTCCACCTAGTGACAGTGGATGTGACAGTGGATGTGTGCGTGGACCGTTCCACCTACTGACAGTGGATGTGTGCGTGGACCGTTCCACCTAGTGACAGTGGATGTGTGCGTGGACCGTTCCACCTAGTGACAGTGGATGTGTGCGTGGACCGTTCCACCTACTGACAGTGGATGTGTGCGTGGACCGTTCCACCTAGTGACAGTGGATGTGTGCGTGGACCGTTCCACCTTCCACCTAGTGGCAGTGGATGTGTCGTGGACCGTTCCACCTAGTGACAGTGGATGTGTGCGTGGACCGTTCCACCTAGTGACAGGATGTGTGCGTGGACCGTTCCACCTGTGACGTGGATGTGTTCCACGTACCACCTACGGACAGTGGACCGTTCCACCTAGTGACAGTGGATGTGCGTGGGACCGTTCCACCTAGTGACAGTGGATGTGTGCGTGGACCGTTCCACCTACTGACAGTGGATGTGTGCGTGGACCGTTCCACCTAGTGACAGTGGATGTGTGCGTGGACCGTTCCACCTAGTGACAGTGGATGTGTGCGTGGACCGTTCCACCTAGTGACCGTGGATGTGTGCGTTCCTACCTGGATGTGTGACCGTTCCACCTAGTGACAGATGTGTGTGCGTGGACCGTTCCACCTACTGACAGTGGATGTGTGCGTGGACCGTTCCACCTAGTGACAGTGGATGTGTGACAGTGGATGTGACCGTTCCACCTAGTGACAGTGGATGTGTGCGTGGACCGTTCCACCTAGTGACAGTGGATGTGTGCGTGGACCGTTCCACCTAGTGACAGTGGATGTGTGCGTGGACCGTTCCACCTACTGACAGTGGATGTGTGCGTGGACCGACCTAGTGACAGTGGATGTGCGTGGACAGTGGACCGTTCCACCTAGTGACAGTGGATGTGTGCGTGGACCGTTCCACCTGACTGACAGTGGATGGATGTGTGCGTGGACCGTTCCACCTAGTGACAGTGGATGTGTGACAGTGGATGTGTGCGTGGACCACCCACTGACAGTGGATGGATGTGTGCGTGGACCGTTCCACCTAGTGACAGTGGATGTGCGCGTGGACCGTTCCACCTAGTGACCGGACCGTTCCACCTACTGACAGTGGATGTGTGCGTGGACCGTTCCACCTAGTGACAGTGGATGTGTTCCACCTAGTGACAGTGGATGTGCGTTCCACCTAGTGACAGTGGATGTGTGCGTGGACCGTTCCACCTACTGACAGTGGATGTGTGCGTGGACCGTTCCACCTACTGACAGTGGATGTGTGCGTGGACCGTTCCACCTAGTGACCGTGGATGTGTGCGTGGACCGTTCCACCTAGTGACAGTGGATGTGTGCGTGGACCGTTCCACCTAGTGACCGTGTGATGGACAGTGGATGTGTGGACCGTTCCACCTAGTGACAGTGGATGTGTGTGGATGTGTAGTGACAGTGGATGTGTGCGTGGACCGTTCCACCTAGTGACAGTGGATGTGTGCGTGGACCGTTCCACCTAGTGACAGTGGATGTGTGCGTGGACCGTTCCACCTACTGACAGTGGATGTGTGCGTGGACCGTTCCACCTAGTGACTGATGTGTGCAGTGGATCCACCTAGTGACGTGGACCCGTTCCACCTAGTGACAGTGGATGATGCGTGGACCGTTCCACAGTGGATGTGGATGTGTGCGTGGACCGTTCCACCTACTGACAGTGGATGTGGATGCGTGGACCGTTCCACCTACCTAGTGACAGTGGATGTGTGCGACAGTGGATGGATGTGTCGTGGACCGTTCCACCTAGTGACAGTGGATGTGTGCGTGGACGTGTGACAGTGGATGCGTGGGACCGTTCCACCTAGTGACAGTGGATGTGTGGACGTTCCACCTAGTGACCGTGGACGTGGACCGTTCCACCTACTGACAGTGGACCGTTCCACCTACTGTGACAGTGGATGTGTCGCGTGGACCGTTCCACCTAGTGACAGTGGATGTGTGTGCGTGGACCGTTCCACCTACTGACAGTGGATGTGTGCGTGGACCGTTCCACCTACTGACCGTGGATGTGTGCGTGGACCGTTCCACCTAGTGACCGTGATGTGGATGTGTGTGCGTGGACCGTTCCACCTAGTGACAGTGGACCTACTGACAGTGGATGTGCGTGGACCGTTCCACCTACTGACAGTGGATGTGTGCGTGGACCGTTCCACCTAGTGACAGTGGATGTGTGCGTGGACCGTTCCACCTAGTGACAGAAGTGTGTGCGTGGACCGTTCCACCTAGCGACAGTGGATGTGTGCGTGGACCGTTCCACCTAGCGACAGTGGATGTGTGCGTGGACCGTTCCACCTAGCGACAGTGGATGTGTGCGTGGACCGTTCCACCTAGCGACAGTGGATGTGTGTGTGTACTGTTCTACCTAGTGACAGTAATTTTATGGATATACTGTCTTGAAGGTGGAGCACAGACACTTTCAAATTGTCCTCTGAACTCCACACACTGTGGCATGTGTGCACACACACAAATAACATTTTTTCAAAAAGTGGTAAAAATTGCATGTATGAATATTGCTAAAAGAATTAATTGCAAAAACGGCCAGATCACCATTTGTCTAGGTGTATAATGAAGACAATAGATCTAAATTTAGAACAGTAGAATTTTTTTCTGACCACAAAGCTGACTAATCGACAATCCAGCTATGCAAAGACATAAGAGGCTTGATGCCCTGGAACAAATACAGAAAATATAGCAACAGGTACAGTAAAATCTGATTCTTAAAACTTAGTGGTGGGTTGATGTAGCTCAGGTGGTAGAGTGCTTGCTTAGCATATAACGAAGCCCTGGGTCAAGTCAGCATCACAAGAAAAAAGAAAACTTGGTGCTGATAACAATGGAGTGACAGGGCAGGACAGAAGATACATGGGTACTCTGTAAGTTCCTAGGTGTGTAAAGTGCAGCTCCTGAAAGGTGAACTACCACCTCAATCTCCTATAGGTGTGAGCCACCCTCCCTGGCAGAAAGAGTATCTTAAAATTACATCAGTTTTGAGCCAGGCGTGGAGGCGCACGCCTTTAATCCCAGCACTCGGGAGGCAGAGGTAGGAGGATCATCGTGAGTTCGAGGCCACCCTGACTACATAGTGAATTCCAGGTCAACCTGAGCTAGAGTGAGATCCTTAAAAAAAACCAAAAAGAAAAAGAAAAAATTACATCAGTTTTAAGATCCACCACCACCCACCCCGCCCACTCCCCCCCCCTCTTGTGGTCAGTCCACTAACAGGCAGAGCTGAGGTCAGGCGTACTTGATGGAACCAAAGGGAGCGCCTGTGGCTGAGTTAGGAAGAAAACCCACACACTTGCATTCGTAGCTGCTTCAGCACTGCACCGGCTTGATGAGCAAGCAAACCTTCCTGCACAGTACTGTGACGTCTGCTTTCTGCTGGGGAGTGGCTTGCTGCGGTATCACACTTTCCATGTGTTCTCTGACTTTCTACTGTAACTCGTAATGGAGGTGAAAGGTGCAATTTCAGGCTCCAAGAGAGGACGTTTTCTCCTTGTCTGGTCCCATCTATGTCCAGGTGATGGCAAGTTTGCCCCTTTGTCCTGTTCCATTGACCACGCCCACTCTCCCAGCAGTTGGTGAGCTCCTCCTCCATCAGCACCTTCACAATGATAGTCAAGGCTCCAGTCACCACAGGAACCTGAATAGCTGAAATCCAGTTTTTGATTGTCAGTGACTATCTCATGGTGTCCAGAAGAGACAAAATGCTTTCCTCTTTCCTTCTGTGTGAACATGTTGTGTTTGGCCCAGTCCTGCTTTGTAGGTGAGTTTAGTTTGGTGAACACTGGATTCTGTTTTCTGTTAATTATAATGTTTTCAAAATACTAAAACAGCTAAAATTTGTCTTCGTCTTAAGGTTGTTTTGTTTTGACTTCACACTGACCATTTCTTTGAGGAGCAGGTATTATAGCAGCTAAGAGCGCCCAAACCAACCTTCCCAGGCTCATTTTCACCTCTGTCAAACTAATAATTTTGTGGTCTGGGGCAAATTGTTCAATAGGTGAGCTTTTCTATCTGTAAAATAAGGCTGATGATTAAATGGCTTAATCCAGATCGACACTGAGCACACTGCATGGTGCACACGAGTCTTAGTAAAGGATCATTGACATCTGCAAGCTTAGTGTTTCTCCCTCTGCCTTGAGACAGTCTCATGTAGCCCAGACTACTCTGGAACTCACTGTGAGCCCAGGCTGACCTTGAACTCCTGACCCTCCTGCCTTTACCTTTCTAGTGCTGGGATTACTGTAGAAACCACCATGCCCAGCCCCAGCGACCTTCAACATTTTTGAGGAAAGAGATCACATCTCCTCCGACTGGGCTGGCCCCCAGTGTCTGTCTTGTGTATTGTCCTAGACATCCTGCCAGGACTTGGGTAAACAAGGGGCAAGGGAACACATCCTTAACTTATGAGCAATACCCTCTAAAATTCCTCTTCCCACGAAGACACATGTCCCTGGGTCCCAGGGCTCCAACTGCCACCATGACAAAGATTCACTCTGTTCCAGCTTGGAATTTCATCATATTTAAAGTTCACATCCTATATTTTGGAACAAATTGCCTCAGATTCAGTTGGTGAGAGAGCCAAGTGGATCACACTTGATGATGTCCCAGCCACCTGAAGCATACTAACATGTGTGCATGCCAGCGAGTGAAAGGCCACGCCTGTCTAAGAATGCAGACTTGTATTGGGCTTGGGGTCATGTGAAGGGAGGTGAGATCAGGGAAGGGAAAGTGTGGGCACAGGGAAGAGGACTTGGGAAGCACCCGCCCATGTCATGTTTTTTTTTTTTTTAAATTATTTTTTTTATTGACTTTTAATCTTACATACCAAAAAAAAAAAACCCCACCTGATATTTCCCTCCCCTCCCCCATTCCACTTTAGAACTCCAATCTCCATCATATCCCCTCCCTCTCTCCATTACTCTCTTTCCTAATTTGATGACATCATCTTTCTCTTCTATTTTGAGGGTCTTGCAAAGGTATTGCTAGGCACCGCAAGATCATGGATATCGAGGCCAATTTCTGTCTGGGCAGCTGCATTGTAAGAGGTCATATCCTTCCTTTGGCTCTTCCATTCTATCCGCCCCCTCTTCCGCAATGGTCCCTGAGCCATTGGAGGGTGTGACAGAGGTGTTTCAGTGCTAGACACTCCTCCATCCCTTCTTCTCAGCACTATGTTGCCTTTTGGGTCATCCCAGTGGTCATCACCATCTGAAAAGAGAAGCTTCTCTAGCCAGAAGTGAGAGTAGCGTTAATATGTGAACATGAACATTTAGTGTAGTGTCCCCAGAGCAGCTTGGTGGGAATAATATATACATTTAGTCAGACATTAGCAGGCTTATACCCCCAAGGCTCATGACCTCACCTACCTTAGACTATTACTTAGGTTTTTCAGTACCAGGTATGTATTCCCTCCCATAGAGAGGGCCTTCAGTCCAATTATGGAGCAGTTGGTTACCCCAAGAGTAGACACGCCACTATTGCACTCGTTCAGTCATTGGGCCTGTCTGGCCAAGCTTGAATATTCAGCATCCACTGTTTTCACTGTTGATGGCTTCTGTCTCCCATATGCTGCGTGCAGTGCAGCTTTTTCCAGCCATGTCATGTTTGAATGATGCTTCCTTGAGTCCTCACGAGATTGGGAGCTGGATCTAGGGTGCCAAAGCAATGTCACTGGCTCCATCTTCCCTGTGGAATGGTTAACGTCACTAGCCATAAGGGTGGATGAGAGACCAGGCTGGCAGTGCCTGGTGGTGGCTCCACTGGACCCCACTGCATGTCTCCTCCCTTCCAGTCACACAAACGTCACCTCCCTCAGTGCTTTCTGCCCAGCTCCCATGCACACCTGTTTCCACTCCAAAGTGGATAATCTCCCTTCTTTTTGCATTCATGCACATGCGTGTGCATGCATGCATGCATGTGTGTGTGTGCAGGTGCTCATGCACCTGTGTGTGTGGAGCCCAGAGGTAAGCACCAGGTGTCTTCCTCAGTTGCCCTCCACCTTGGTTTTTGACACATGGTCTCTCAGCGAACCTAGAGTTCCCCAACTAGGCTAGGTTAGCTGGCTAATGAGCCCAAGGATCTGCTGGCATCTGCCTTCCCAGCACTGTGTTCTGGGGATTCTTGCTTGCCCTTCCCTTTCCCTCTCTCCTTGCAGCCATCTCCTCAGGCCCTGAGTGGCTAATTACCTTTCTGTCTGACTCAGAAGTTATAGGAGCTGCTATCAGAATGCTGGCCTATTTCATTCTCCTGGTGTTCAGTTACTATTCTGAGCATGTGCGTGGCCAGGTACACTCAAAGAGTCCTGTGTTTAAGGATGTGGGAGACCTGTATTCAAATTCTAGCCATAGCACTCGCTGAGTGTGTCTGCCCTGCATGTCACTTCCGGTCTCACTCAGCTCCTGTACAGTGGAAGTGACCAGCTCCACCAGATGGCTCTGGAGACCACATGAGCTGCTTGGGAAATGAGAAGTCAGAGATTGCTAAAACCCAGCTAACATCAAGGAGGGCTGCAGGATTTGCGCTTCTCCACATGAGGGTCGGAGGTGTGATTTGAGCCCGACCTCTGACCTTCAGCAAATGAGTCAGCTCACGAAAGGGCAGGCTGATAGTCTAGTGCCAAAGGGTGCTACACGAGCAACTGGGGGAAAATGGCCAACATCTGTCCAAACAATTCTGGGTAGCAGGAAACAACCTGATGTAATACTCAAATAGGTACAGTAGAGGCACACAGCCATGGTGGGTAACCAGCTACTCTTGATTTGGCTAATAGATCCACTCAGTGGAATGGAACTCATTGCTGGAACTTGGAAATAAGTTAAAACCATGTACAAAAATGAGCTCAGTCTCCAAGATCAAGACACAACCAAATGTGGGCGAGAAGAGGGCCTATGCATATAAAATTCCCTCTAAAATATCTATGGCCATCCCATATATCTAGTACTAACATCTCTCTCCGTTGGAGAATTTGCTTATCTTTTTCAGATGGACAACTAACCCAAAGGGAAAATCGGCCAATCACACCACACCAGGGCCCCAGCTGAAACCATAGAGTAACTGGGGAAGGGCAAGAGTACAGCGTTCTTGGTGATCACACCAGAAAAAGGCTGAAGGAGATAAACACAGAGAACATCCAACTCCAACCAACTAAGCCAGATATCCAGAGACACAGAGGCTCCCAAAAAACCTCATCACTGAAGTAGAACTAAAACAATCCCAACGTGGCTCAGGGAAATTCGCGGAAGAGGGGACAGAAAGAATGTTAGAGCCACAAGTTGGGGCATTATGCACAGAGACTTGGCCTATCCCCCATAACTCTTGACTTCCCCCACAATGCATGACCCACATTCTCCATTGATGAGGGTCCCTTTGGAAGAGGGAGGACAGGGAGGATAATGGAGTCACCATTATGAATGTAAAATTAGAATAATATAAATAAAAAATTTTAAAAAAGGAAGGGCACGCTGAGCCTGCTAGTCTCAGTCTAAAGAGGAAGACAAGTACAAGTCCCACCCACAGACCCCTGGCCCGCCTTAGGCTCCGCCTTCGGTGCACTAGTCTCCGCCCCTCCCTAGCCACACCCTACCGCTGACGTCACCTCCAAAGGCCCCGCCCCCGGCGCTCCAGGCCCCGTCCCTGTCCCAGTCATGCCCAAGCCCCGCCCCGCTGACGTCACATCCCCAGGCCCCGCCCCCGGCGCGCTAGGCCCCGCCCCAGCCCTCCTGAGAGCGCGGCCCGCTGTCCCGAGCACGCCGTGGACGGACGGGCGCCCGCGGAGCCCCGCACCGCGCGTGGTCCAGGCAGGCGGCCGGCTGGGTGAGGAGACGGGCGGGAGCTGCTTTGAAAGCGAAAGCGGCGTGGCTCCGGGAAGGGCGCGGGACCCCGGGGCGGGAGCGGAGACGGAGACTCGGGCGGCGAGGGAGGACTGGGGACTGGGGGGCGCTGCGCCGCTGGCCCGGCCCCTGGCACCCCTTAGCGGCTCGTCACCTTTGGGAGCGGAGCCCCGCGATCGCCCGCTGCTGCACCCCGCGCCCCCGGCCCGGCCCCGGGCGGCCGCTCTCGGGACAGTGGTGGGGGACGTCCGCCTCTGGCCGGGGTCCCGCCCAGCCCCCGCTCCCTCCTGCACACTTTCCGACTTTGGCTCTTTCGGATTTACTTTCGTGAGAACTCGGGGATCTCGCCGTGGCAGGCCGGACTGCCAGAGATGTCGTGGGCTGGGGTTGGTGAACCGAGGGGAGGCCCCAGAGTCCACCCTCCCATAGCCCAGGGCCCGCACCCCATCCAGGGCCTTGTCACCAGCCTGTTGTAGCGCAGGTTCATTGGGTGTGTAAGTGTTGTGTGTGAGAGCTGTTTTAGGGCCAAACAGTGTGGTTCCCTTTTCCAGAAATATATGCATTTTAGAAGGGTTCCAGAAGACTTAAAATGCAAAGAAATTGGTCAAGGCACTTCTGGGAACAGAACGGAGGTGGCGTAATTTTAGACAGCAAAAGGCTGGGTGAAGACCTCAGATCCCATTGCAGCTGCCTGCTCAGATTGTGTGTGTAGAGCCAGAGTTTGTGCGGTGGAGGCCCTGGGAGAAAACCAGATGATTTGAACGGGAAAGGTGGAAATGGCTGAAGGGAAGACTGAGGCAGAGAGGGATGTCCTTTGCTCTGTCGGACCTAGATCTGGAGAGGGGAAGTGATGGCTACGGCCTTTCCCAGGCTGCTCAGGTGAGGCTTGCGGTCAAGGGAAGGATGGCAGTTCTACCCTCACAGGCGTCACCGACACTGGAGTACCCATTGCATGTGGGTGGATGACATGGGCCCGCCGCTGGAAACAGGAACTGTCATGTCTGGGGTGCTTCTGGGATGACTTGTAGAGAGGAGAGCCAGTCCCCTCAGGCTACTGGGAGAAGCACACTTTGTGGTTGCCTGTGCTGTCCTGGGGAGGTTGAAGAAAAAAAAATAGCTCCTTGCAGTTAAGCTCCATTCTCAAAGCATTTTCTCATTACTCCTGGTTGGTTCCCATTTTGCCCCCTGATGCCCTTGTGAGTCAGGGTGGCCCTCCACACCCCCTGAATGTGCGTATCCCCTGAGCTCTGTCCCCAGCCCGGCATGGGGCTCTGGGGTTTCTGCTCCAGGGCCCCCTCACCTTGGTGTCTCAGAGTACCACACCTACTTACCTCTTCTTTAGACCAAGCGGGGAGGGGCAACAAGTGATCCAGATTCCCATCGTGCCTGGATGGTGTGTTCCCAGCATCACAGGTCTGCTGTAGACCACCCTAGCCACTTTGTGAATAGGCCCCACTCTACCTGCTCTGCCAGCCAAGCAACTGGGGAAGTCCTGTGTCTGGCTCTGTATGTAGTCTGGAGCGGGCATGGAGTCAGCCTAAACAGATGCTGGCTGGATTGCACTCAGTTCATTTGGGAGTGTCTCTCGGGCTCCCAGCTGCCGAGGACATGTGCTAAGTAGAGCTTTGGAGGGAGAGTTTGAGCAGCTAGGAAGTCTTGATTGGCTCCCAGACATCAGAATGACACTGTGCAGTTTATAACACTCTCCTTAGTTGAGCTTCTCTTCCTGAGAGAACAGAGGTAGGTGCTGCTTCCTCCCCTTTCCTAGGTCTCAGAAGTGATAGAAGATCACACAGCAAGTAGGGGCAGCCAAGACCCAAGCCCAAGTCTTCTGACTCCACTCCTGTGTTCTTTCCATCCTATCTTTACTGAAATAAAGCCAGGACTCTGTAGAGGGAGGATAAGTGAGAGAGCCAGTGAGGCACTGGTCAAAATCTGCCCAGACTTTTGTCACTGATAGGGGTTTTCAAGGCTTAGCAGATTGGGGGGTGGTGAGAGGAAGGGGCACATCCAATCTCTGAAGTGCTTTCTCTGCCAGGGTTGTGGCTTTTCCAGGGCTCCTCGTGCCCTCACAGAGCTGTAATAGAGAGTGTCTGACCAGATGTTAGGAGTGGGATCGGTGGATGGGGCCCTTGTATTGGACTGAATTGATGAGCGCCAGGCCTGGGCACCCGCTCCTGCCAGTGCTGCTGCCAGGATTGGGCCAGAATGCATTTGTTGCTTTTAATTTTATTTTACTTTAATGTGTGTGTATGAGAGAGACAGAGACAGGGACACAGAGAGAGAATGGACACACCAGGGCCTCTTGCCACTGCAGATGAACTCAAGATGCATGTGCCACCTTATGCATATGGCTTCATATGGGTCCTGGGGAAATCAAATCCAGGCCGTTAAGTTTTGCAAGCAAGCACCTTTGACTGCTGAACCATCTCTCCAGGCCCTTGTTGCTTTTTTGTTTGTTTGTTTTTGACTTTTTTTTTTCTAAATATATTTTATTTATTTATTTATTTGAGAGAGTGAAAGAGCCAGAGAGAGAGAGAGAGAAAATGGGCATGCCAGGGCCTCCAGCCACTGCAAACAAACTCCAGAGACATGCATCCCCTTGTGCATCTGGCTTACGTGGGTTCTGGAGAATTGAATCAGAGTCCTTTGGCTTTGCAGGCAAAAATGCCTTAACTGCTCAGCCATCTCTCCAGCCCTGTTTTTGGCTTTTTAAGCTGACCTGGAACTCATTCTGTAACACCAGGCTGGCCTTGAACACAGTGATCCTCCTAGAGCCTTTGCCTCCCAAGTGCTAGAATGAAAAGTGTGTACCACCACGCCCAGCTCCCCTTGTTACCTTTTTTAAAAAAATTATTTATTTGCACATGTGTGTGTGTGTACATGGTGTGTGTGTGTTTTAAGTTTTTTACTTATTTGAGAGAGTCAGAGAGAGGCAGAGACAATGGGCACACCAGGGCCTCCAGCCACGGCAAACAAATTCCAGACATATGTGCTGCCTTGTGCATCTGGCTTACATGGGTGTTGGGGAATCGAACCTGGGTCCTTTGGCTTTGCTGCTAAGCCATCCCTCCAGCCCTACATCAGGTTTATATGAGGCCACCAGGCTTTGCAAACAAGCATCTTTAACTACTGAACGATCTTCCTACCCCTACATTTGTTGCTTTGCTAGGAGAAGAGCTTTATTTGAGGGATCCATATGGCCTCTGAAAAGCCCTGGGTTATGAGGACATGAGGTGGAGGAGTAGGAGGTAAAAAGTGAAAATACTCCCTAATCCTAATGGAGAGACTGGAGCATACTTTGGGAACAATGACAGTGCCCTTTGCATGTTTATCTGCAGGCAGGCTTTACTCCACACTGAAAGGGACCAGTAGTAAGCAGTGTGCGCCTGTACCCTGTGCAGTGTCCTGTGGATTCCGTGCTCAGCAGGAACCCAGTGTGCCCCCCGAGGTGTGTTACTTCCAGTAGCTTTCCCTCCCTACCCATTCAAGACACTTCCGAAATCTCCCCCGTAACCTTTTCCCTCAAGGTGAACGTGCCAACCAAACTGGAGCACTGTCGGCATCCTCCTGCCTCCAGAGGCTGACTTCCTCCCGCGTTCCTTTCCCTCCTCCTCTGGCTCTGCCTTCTGCTCTCCACATTTGCTCTTAACAAGAAAGGTTCCTCTTCTCCCTCATTCCCTACGAACTTCTGGAAGAGTCGCCAATATTTGTGGCCTCTGCCTTTTGTGGCTCCCTGCACCTGCTGCACTGCTCAGAGACCCTGTGAAGGCTCCAGGGCCTGGTAATCCTCTGTCGCCAGCCTGTCCGCCAGCCGGCTCCTTGGAGGCTGCCACACACCATCAGCATTGGCGTTCCCTAACTTGACCTTGAGCTTTTCATGCTCCTTCCATCCTGAAGGTGCCAAATTGGGGGTGAGACTGTATTTGGAAACCAGTTTTCTACCCCCAGGCTCCTCTCCTGAAGTCTTCTTTAACTCCAAGATTTAAACCTACACTCTTTATTTTTTTTTATTATTTATTTATTTATTTGAAAGTGACCGACAGAGAGAGAAAGAGTCAGATAGATAGAGAATGGGCACACCAGGGCCTCCAACCACTGCAAACGAACTCCAGATGCATGCGCCACCTTGTGCATCTGGCTTACGTGGGTGGGTCCTGGGGAATCAAGCCTTGAACCGGGGTCCTTAGGCTTCACAGGCAAACACTTAACTGCTAAACCATCTCACTAGGCTTTAATTTTTTTTATTATTATTTATTAGAGAAAGAGAGAGAATGGGTATGTCAGGGCCTCTTGCCACTGCAAACAAACTCCAGACACATGTGCCACTTTGTGTATCTGGCCTTATGTGGGTACAGCACCTTAAATTGCTGAGCCATCTCCCCAGCTCTCTGGAAGATCCCCGCCCCGCCCCCCCCCCGGCTGTTGCTGACCCCTTTGAAGTTTGACCCTTAGAAGTCATCTCTGCAGTGCTTCAGGAGCCTGGGAACGTTCCTCCCAGCTCTCCCACACTGCCGCCGAGGTCACTCCTGTCTTCCCTGGCCTTCACTTCCTCATCGATTCCCTGACAGGCCTAGTCTCTCTCCAGAATTATTCCTTCACTCACTTCCTCCTGCAGGTCTGCCTGCATTCTGCTCTCCTTTCCACACTGCTACAGACAGTCTCCTCAAGACTTTGCCTGGTCATTACCCACTGCTTTCCCTCTGGCAGACAGGAAGATTGTGGGCTTCATAACCTGGCAAGCCCAAGTTCAAATCTCACTATGTAGCCCAACAGGCCTTGAACTCGAAGTAATCTTTCTGCCTCAGCCTCCCAAGTACTGGGATTACAAGTGATCAAATCTGGAATTTTGAAGCACTGGGTGGAGTTATGTGATCTAGTCACAGTCTGTATTCCCACTGGCTCACAGATGTGGGGGCATCTCCCATTCAGGGTGCTGGAAGGATAAGATGAGTCAACATCCACAGGGAGCCTTGCGTTGGGCTGGTGCTCAGTAAAGCTGGTTTCCTTTTTGTATGTGTTTAACCGCACTAGAGTTGTGAGGTCTCTGGGGAGCTGGGACCTGCGTGCCTGGTCTAAAGGCATTCAAATTTGAACAACAACAAAAAAAAAATCAGACAAACAGATGAACTGCCATGATCCATGGTAGACCAAGATGGAAGCCATCCTATTGCTGTGATTTTGCAGTCTCCAGTCTAGGGAGATCTGAGGGGTCGGTGTAGGAGGGCTGGGCTGGGGTACTGTGGGGGTCAGTTAGAAGGAAGCAGGCAGGCAGCTCCAGAGGCTGAGGCCCAGGCTTCAGGTCTTTGGAAAGACTCATATCGGTCTGCAACTTTGAGGAAGAATGGCTGAGGTAGAATGGCACTTGGTGGTCAACACAGACCTTGCAGAGGGAATAGAACAGATAAGAGGAGCAAGCTCAGGCTCCCAGTCACCAGGAGCAGAGCAGCTTGTTTTTAATTTTTTCTTTCTTTATTTTTTTATTTATTTATTTATTTGAGAGAGGGAAAGAGGCAGAGAGAGAGAGAGAGAGAGAATCTGGGCATGCCACAGCCTCCAGCCATTCCAGATGCATACACCCCCTTGTATATCTGGCTTATGTAGGTCCTGGAGAGTCGAACCAGGGTCCTTTGGCTTTGCAGGCAGAGACCTTAACACAGAGTGGCTTCTTTACTGGGATCCAGCACAGTGGGACTAGGCCAACTTGTTGCAAAGTCACCAACCAATGGCCTCTCCACTCCTCCTTACTCTTGCTCAGGCAGATGGCTTACAACAGTGAGGTCTGGAGCAGGTGGATGGGACTGAGCTAAGCAGGAACCATGAAGGCCCCTTCTGCCTTCCTGTCTTTAGAATTCCAAAGATAGGATGGGCACATACCTTGAATGCATCCTTGGAAAGCCTGCCATCCAGGTTAGCATGAGGCAAAGGCTCACGGGCTGAGCAGAGGCAGAGTGAGACGGTGGCTACAGAAGTGGGTGAGGTTGGAGGCACACGGAGCAGGCTTGTTAGGGAGGAGAGAAGGCATTGCCAGGGTGATGCCACTTTTGGAGAATGAGCCTTCACCAACAGGCCCCTCTGGAGATGGCAGCACTGTGTGGATGTGCTGCTATGGAGTGCCTGCCAGGCATTTGTGAGGAGGCCTGAGGGAAGCGGTGGCATGGGCAGATTCCTCAAAGAGGCTGTATGGACTGGAGAGAGGCATTTGGCCTTCTTGTTTGTACCTGCTCTTCCATGCCAGCTTGATGTGGTTTCAGAGAAGCTACAGGGAAAATATTTTAAAATGTATGTGTTGGATCTGGGCATTTGGGGGTTAACATGTCACATGCTGCCTCAAGGACAGATAATGGGAAAAACCTAAGATTGACCGTTGGTGTTAATGACCCAGAAGTCACCGGTGGCTTTGTCAAGAGCAGTCTGGGGGTTGGTGAGGGTGTGAGTTGAGCTGGAGCGGCTGAGGATGGGGTGGACAGGGAACTGGGGTGATGAGGATGCTGAAGGATGAGGAGCAGCAGCTTTGGGGAGGAGGAGGGTGCATGGGTCCCCGTCTCAGGAGAGACTTGTGACTGAACACTGAGAGGGGGCTGGCTGATGGGAGAGGTTGGTGGCTGAGCAGGTGGGCGTGGGCGAGAATCCACAGCAGACAGTCTCTGGGGATAGAGGCTAGACTCCGGGGCAGTTGGAGGTCATCCAGGGAGTTTGATATAGTTCAGAGCTCACTCTGCAGCCACCTTGGGAGGGAGAGGGCAGGGCAGGGGCCCCAGGCAGGGAGCTGCTCAGGTGTGGCTGCAGGAAGTGAAGATCGTTCTGGTCGGATGGTTTCTGTTTTCTTCTGTGCAGTAGGAAATGAAGTTTCCTGGTGAAACTGGAGGGAGCATCAAGGTTTGCAGAGAAGAGGAAGGTTTGAAATAGGCATTGAAAACACACAGAGGGGCAGAGGGGCTGGCATGGTGGCGCACACCTTTAATCCCAGTATTTGGGAGGCAGAGGTGGGAGGATTGCTGTGAATTCGAGGCCAGCTTGGAGCTTCAGAGTGAGTTCCAGGTCAGTCTGGGTTAAAGTGATTCCTACCTTGAACCCCTCCCCCCATGAAAAGAAAACACATTGGGGATCAAAGCCTGACCTGGTGCCTATGGAGTTGATGTTTCTTGAAAGGACCCTGGAGAATTGTTTGTTTTGAGGGAGAGTCTGTACTGACTGGGGACAGTCAGTGGGGAGGTGGCAGTAGCTTAGGCAGGGGTGTTATTCACAAAGCAGGGAGAAGGAGTTCCACCACAGCTAGATAGGGACAGGAGAACAACAAGATTGGTGTTGTGAGATGGAACAGGAAGAGAGGGGTCAAGGGTGACCCTTCTGGTTTTGATCCAAACCAAGGTCAACAGTGGTACCCTGTCATTGGGACGAGCAGAGTGTTAGAGGAGCAGATCAGGGCAAGCATTGGGTATGGTAGGTTGTGACGCCTGCAAAGTGTGGAGGAGTGGAAGAGGCAGTTGGAATGAGGCTGAGGTTCAGGGGAGGGGCCCAGGTTGCAGGTATAAATGGAGCCATTGTTGGCCATTGTGAGGCAGGAGCTGGGGAAGTTCGCTAAGAGAAAGAGTGAGTGCTAGCTAAGTAGAGAGTCCAGCACTGGACCTGACCTTCAGGCAAGAAGGGGCCAAGAGCAGCCACCAGGGTCTAGTCAGTGCTTCTCCCATGGTCACAGCTACAGGAGCCAGCCTGGAGCCTGTTAAACCTGTGTTTGCTATTGAGAGAGCCTGCTGCAGAGGAAAGCCTAGTCGCCAGGGAGGCTAGACAGTGACAACAGAGACAGCCCACAGGACAGTGTGCTCCACAGGGGAGCGCGTCCAAGCCCACAGTCTGAGATGGAGCATCCGGGGACCTGACCGTGCTGAGAATGGCTGCAGGCATGGGTATGGTGGCACGACCCCACCAGTCTGAAATCCACTGGGAGCAGGAGCCTGCTGGCAACTGCTTCACCTCCTTCTGTGTAAAATAAGGGGCTGCTCAGCATGCAGCAGGAGCTGGCAAGGAAGGGTGGTCAGAGCGAGTTATTACGTGGATTTTATGAACCAGCCTTTGTGTATTACTGGTCATTTCTGGGGGCTGACACATGTAATGTTAATTGAGGATTTTGAGGCAGGTGCTGGTGGCTTATTTTCAAGGTGAGGAAAGGGGGCCCACAGGTCAGAAGGATTGCACCCTGGCAGGGTAGTTGCCCAAGCTGGTCTCCAGCCAGCCGGCTGTGCTGCCTCTCCATGCATAGACCTGTAATGCCAGCTACTTGGGAGGCTGAGGTAGAAGCCTGGGTTCATGGCCTGCCTGGACTAGAGTGAGACCCAGACCAGTCTGGGTAACTTTGTGAGACTCTGTCTCAAACTGAAAAACAGCACAAGGACTGGAGATGGGTTCAATCCTCAGGACTGCAAAGGATGGGGTGGGGAGAGGAGGAGGCAGAGAGGAAGAGGGGGAGAGGGAAGAGGAGAAGAGAAAAGGAGGAGGGTTGGAGATATGGCTTAGTAGTTAAAGGTGCTTGCAAAGCCTAATGACCTGGTTTCAATTCCCCAGTACCCATGAGAAGCCAAATGCACAAAGTGGCATGTGTGTTTGGAGTTCATTTGTGGGGGCAACATGTCCTGGTGCCCCCACACTTACTTACTTTCTTTATCCTTGCAAAAAAAATAATTAAAATAAGAGAAGATGACACCCCCGTTCCTCTGCTTCCCGGGGCTTGGTTGGGATGTGGAACATTCCATCGCAGCTGTGGAAAGAACACTGGGTTTGGAGTCAGAGTCTGCCAGGAGAAATCCAAACTCTGAAATGTGCCAAAACCCGACTTTTGGAGTATTGACATGATGCCACAGGGTGGGCAATTTCACAACACGTGTTAAAATGTCTTACAAGACAGATGTGGAGGGGAGAGCCTTTCCAGTGAGGAGTTGAAGCTATGGCCAGAACAGGGCAGAAGGCTGACTGAGCCTGGGGGATCCAGCAGGAAGCTGAGGAGGAGAAGCCTATGGAGATGTGATCAGGCTTCGGAGGAGAACCGAAGCAGATGGCGTCCCTAGGGCCAGGGGGCAGGAGTTTCAAGAAGGAAGTGCCAAATGCCATTGGCATAAAGGGCAGGAGGGCAGCGATGTAGAAAAAACAAATTGGCAGGCGCACATAATGTGTTTTTCAGACTCTATCTGGGTAATTCAGCCCTGCTCCCTCAGTTTATTCAAGAGTAGGACACAGATGAGCTCAGGAGGACAGGAGGTGCTTTAGGAAGGTACTGGTGAGATCTGAGGAGGGGCCGCTGAGTGGGTACCTTCTGGACTGTGTGGTTCCATCAAGCACTGTCCTGGAGCAAGGGGAGGGAGAAGATGGGGGGACAGTGGCTGGGGATGGTGCTGGGCTGAGAGTGATGCATGAGTGGGGCTTTAAGGGGTAAGGAAAGGGGCTAAGCTACACTTCTGTATGGGACAGGTTCTCAGCACAGAGCAGCTGGCTGAACGAATGTGTTTGGTTGGTAACCATAAATTTAATTCAGTGTAGCCATAAATTCAAAACAGCACATTTGGTGGAGTGAGCAGGAGAATGTGTTTGAAGAATAAAATAGAGAAATGAAAAAAAAAAAAAAAAAAAAAGGCAACAGAAAGACAGCTCTGAGTAGAAGAAAAGCCACTGGCTTAGTTAAGGGCCAGATTTAGGAAACAACCTTGGGGCTTGTTTGGAGGCAGCAGTGGGTGTCTAATAAAAAAGAAATTCTGGAAATACACGTGTACAGCTTGCTGGGTAGAAGTGTGTGTAAGCCACCAGGGAACTGTGCCACCCAAGGTTACAGTTGTGACCTTCAGCCTTAACAGAATCTAGACTGGAGGCAAGGGGTCTTGGGTGGGCTCATAGGACTGGACTGTGACAGGATCGTGTCTGCTCATCACTGCTCCTTCTGGACCACCAGGGGAGAGGGACACTGTCACAGCAGGGTGCGCTCAGGGCAAACAGACAGACAAACAAGCAATGGGTAGGAAGGTGGGGAGGAAATGGCTCACTTTGCCACGGCAAGGCTCGCTTGAGTGGATAGCATCAGGAGAAGGGGCTGAGCTTTCTCCCTGGGACCCCAATTAGCTCCTGACTTCATCTCTTCACCCACTTTCCCCACTTCACTGGAGCCAGAACCTCTGCCCAAGTGTTTGTCCAAATCCCGAGAGCCAGCCTCAGTTCCTCCTGAGCCCTCAAACTTTACACTCACTCTGCTGCAAACATAGATTTCAACGTCCCAGTTTGCTGCTTCTCCTCTCACCAGCACACACAGGCCTAGGAGTCTCTCTCCTTGCCTGGATGACATCAGCTTCCTAACTCTTCCTGCTACCTCCACTCACTCCATCACCCACTCTGGGTTCAGCAGATTCCAGAGCAGTACTGCCAGCAACTGTCCAAGACAGTTCGGCTTCCCATGGCTCTGCTATCAGAACAAACCAGAACCTTCCTTAGTCCCTTGCTGTCACTGTACTGGCCCTGCCTTTTCTCTTGTGGCTCTTCATGGGCAGTAGAGCCTCCCTGCTCTTTCCTGGACAGGTACCCAACTCCCAGAGCTGCCCCTGCTCTGCTGCCCCCACTCCTGCTGCTCAGGCTTCCTGCCTCCAGAGGCCCCCAATGGAAGTGCAGGTGGGGAGGAGGTAGAGGAGGTGGAGGAGGAGGTGGAGGTACAGAAGGATGTGGGGGAGAAGGTGGAGGAGGTGAAAGAGGAGGAAGAGGAGGTAGAGGTGGAAGAGGTGGAGGTAGAGAGAGGTACAGGAGAAGGTGGAGGAGGTGAAGGAGGAGGTGGAGGAAGAGGAGGCGCAGGAGGAGGAGGAGGAGGAGGTGGCCACCTCTCATGCTGCATCCTGCTTATTTTCCAAAGAGCTCCTCACAGCCTGGAAGTGCCGCTTTCATTTACTCCTTTGGCCCCTGAGCCTGGTGTAACACCTGGCATGGCAGGTGGGGGGGATGATGTTGGAGAGGCTCAGGGACCAGGGCTTAATAATTCAAGACCCCTTATAGCATTTTGTGTGCCCCATTGCAGTTGTTTACGTATAGATGGGTCAGCAAACATTTCCTGTGGAAAATCAGATAGTCTTTGTGAGCTCCATGCTCTGTGTCAGAACAAGTCAGCACTGCTCGGGTAGCACATAAGCGGTCATAGACCGTATGCAAACAAATGAACCTGGCTGGTTCCAGTACAACTTTATTTACAAAAGCACCCGGAAGACCAGCCATCCTCTGATATGTAGTATTGACTTGCTTTATCCTCAGAAGTGCTATAAAATCATTGCTGTGGTCTTACTGTGCAAGGAAAGTGAGCGATACAGAGACTAAGAAACTTACCTGAGGTCCATGACTGTGCGGGGTGAAACCAGGTGACTCTGTGCTGGTTCACACCACAGTCCATGGCGGTTCCCTCCATGTTCACCGCCTCCCTGGGTCTTGGAAAGGATCCCAGTTCCTGTAAACCCCTGAGAGCCTGTCCCACTCCTGGTAAAAGGACCTGTCCAAGCCTCAGGTTCCTCATTTGAAAAATGAGGAATGATGCTAATATGTATAGTACAGGGTTGTCAGGATTAAAATGAGCTAGGCATGTTAGCATGCTCCATGCCTGGACATAGCCTCAGGAAGTGGAATCGTCCCCCTACTCGGTTCAGGCATTGGATTCCATTCACGTCTTTCCAGACTGTCTTTGCCTTGTCCTTCAGCAGAAATGTACTAGGTTGTGTTCTTAGCCCTGCATCCTGCACTGTGACTTCGCGTTAGTCCCCAGTGTCCTCATTTACCAAACACTGATGCTGTCACCTGGGGGAGTTCCTGGGTAGAAGCAGGCCAGTGGGGACTGTCACAGCTGGAGCTGTGGGGGCCCACAGTACCAGAGCCAGCCGAACAGGGCTTTGAAGGGAAAAGCTATTGTGTGGTAAGGTCATAGATCCTGCACATGTGTACACACGCACGCACGTACTCACTCTCTCTCCCTTCCCTCTTTCTCTTTGTCTGTCTCACCATCTCTCAGTTTAACTTCTGAGAGCAAATCTAAAAGTTTTCCTGGATACTTGAAACCGTTTTAGGTGGGTTCTGGGTGACTGGAGGGGAGCCAGCATTGCCCAAAGGGTTCCCTCCAAGTGAGCCAGACCTGAGGCTTCATGGGAGTGCAGCACAGTGACTCTCGCACTCAGTCTCTTCACCAATGCTGTCAGCTGAGCTTCCGGAAAAGGAGGAAGCAGAGGTTTCTTGACAACTCGGAGGAAGTCACACTTTCCTTCCAAGGAATTACAATCATGCTTATGTCATTCTTCATTCTTTGTTCATGTCACAACCTGTTGTCCCATCTCACCTGGCTGTTGTGTTGCCTCCCTTTCCCATTTGGCTGTGTAAAGATGGCATTGTTGCTTCTGTCTTTCTTGAGTCCCTTCCTCTCTGAGCTGCTTGGTTAAGGTTCATAAAACCACCTTCTCCCGGATGTCATACAGAATATGGAATAATCTGTCCAGCAGTGGAGAGCCAGGAAAGGTCAGGCGTCAGAGCAGAGCCCTGGCAGCTGTCCAAAAGGGCTGTTGCTTCCCCTCACAGGAAGGATCCAGTTGCCGGGGGCAGAAGCTTTGGAACAACTCTGAGCCCAGCCCAGAAAGTATCTTCCCCCTTCTTTTTGTCTTTCCGGGTAGTTTCCCAGCTCGAGCTGGGAGCTGCCTGTCTTCCTAGTAGGTGAGCAGGTAGCATCCAACCGGCCTGTTCTCTTCAGCTCTGCGTGAGGCACAGATCCTTGTGTCACTGCATCTCGGTCTCCTTGCCACTGGTTACAACCTCTGCCCCTTTGGACCTTGGTTGGTGAATCCTGAGCAGAGCTGAGAAACAGACACTTGGCCTCCTAGCAGCCCATCCCAAGACTGGGCACCTTCCTTTGACCAGTACAATGTCCTCCAGTTGCCCATGGTTCAGAGTGCATCCTAGGGCACTTGAACAGCCTTTGCTCCCTACCTCATCATCTGGGTCCCTTTGAACACTCAAAGAAAGCACTCTCCCACTCTTGACCCTTCATCTCATGGTAGCCTTCCCTTACAGAGTTTGGTGGAAAGGCTTCTCCTGTGGCTCTCCCGTTGCCCTGGACACTGCAGTGTGTATAATCCAGTCATCATAGCGGGAATCTATGGAGCTGGGAGACAACTCAGAGGTAGTGCATGCTGTGCTAGCATGAGGCCCGGCATGTGAGTGCGTGGGACTGGGATTAGACAGCTCGCATCAGGGACTTCCCCTGTGCTTATGTTCCCAGATCTTATCTTCTGGGTGCAGACGAAGCTTACCACTTCAAACACCATCACTAAACAAGAAAATTATTTGTAAGATTAAAAAAAAATCTTAATTCCTTGGATATATTTTGTTGTTGTTGGCAAATTCTTTACTGGGACTTCCTGGTATTCCTGTGTATAACATCCTGTCATTTTAAAAAAATGAAGCAAAATTCACATGACATGAAATTAGTCATTTAAGTGTACAGTGCAGTGGTAAGTAATTCACAATGCTGAACAATCTTGGTGGTTTAATTAATTAATTTATTTATTTGAGAAAGAGAAAGAAACAGAGAGAGAGAGAGAGATGGGCATGCCAGGGTCTCCAGCCACTGCAAACAAACTCCAGATGCATGTGCCACCTTGTACATTTGGCTTACATGGGTCCTGGGGAATCGAACCTGGGTCCTTTGGCTTTGCAGGCAAGCGCCTTAACCACTAAACCATCTCTCTAGCCCTGATCCTGCAAATCTTAATTCACTGATAAATAATATAATTGTGACAAATCATATAACTTATTCTGGTAAAAGAGACACGAGATGTCGACTCTTCTGATTCATGCCTCACCCCCACCCTGATGCAGGGTTTGTGAGCACCTGAGAATACTTCTTACCCTGGAAGGCTGGGACGCTAGAAAATTAGTGGCCACCAAAGCTGCACCTAGAATCAGTTCATTGTCACACACCAAGGAAAATTTGAGGAATGCAGGCCAGGAGTGAGCAAGTGAAAGTAGATTTGTTAAGGCGGTGACTAAAAGGACTGCCAGGCGGAGGGACAGTGAAAGAGATTGCTGTGAGCTGTCTGGTTTACTGGCCTTTTATGGTGAGAACTAGAGACTGAGGTCATCTTTACTCAGACTCATTATTCTTCCTGCAAACTGGAGGTGAGCCAGTGAGGGGACTGCACACCCCTCAGCCTAAGTGAGTTGCTGATCACGCATTGCTTTACCCGATCAGAGGGAGGGTCATGCACCGAGGTCATTTCATCCATTCCCTCTCCCAACTGGTTGAACGTGTTCTGAAAGTTGTTGACCGAATTCTTTTCCTTTTCTGTCCTTGAGCCATGGTCTACCATTCCCCATAGACCCTGACCCTACTGCCTACAGGGAGCTAACTGTCTCACTTCCTCCACATGTTCTGGAAGGCGGCAGCCTGGCCATGGAAGATCTCCAACACATACACCCCTGGATTCCCTGCCTCATCTCGTGTCACAGCCACCTCCCAGGAGGCTGGGCATATCTTTCCTGTTCCTCACCCTCATGCTCCCTACTAGTCCACTTCTAGACCTATGCATGTGACCTCCGAAATGCCTCCCTTTGTGGGTTGCTGCCTTGGGTCAGCAGGGCTGCCCTGCCCTCCGTTGAAGCATTCTCTTCCCAACAGTGTAACATCCCTGAGCAAACCAGACTGGGTGCACAATGTGAGATTCCTGGCTATGGAGTTCATGCAGGCTGGAGTCAAGCACACAGAGATGGAAGAGCTGGGCAGCCAGCCAGCAGGAGATGCAGAGCAAGGCAGCAGGGAGAAGAGCCACAATGGTGGAAGCTTCATCTCTAGAGCTGAAGGCACAGGGCAGGCAGAGCATGGAAGTTGGTGATTCTGCAGCTCAGGAACTGGGACTGTACTGGGCTGGCCTAATGGGAATGCATCCATGGACAGGGCCCCATCTGGCAGTGGTACAAGCCACATAGACTAAGTCACATTGAGACGCTGCCCAGCACCGGGGAAGGGAACCTTTCTCCCACTTTGCCTCCTTCCAGGAAACAGAGTGTGTGGGGTCAACCCTCATCCTATCTCCTGGCACAGACCCCAGCATAGCAAGAGTATAGACTGGATCTGAGCAAATGACTTCCGGTCCACTCTGGCTGCAGTTCATTAACCATTCTAGAACTTTTATGATACTGTCTGGGAAATTTCTTTCATGTCTCTCATCTAGGAAATGCCTATTTCAGACCAGCTGAGATGCTTGCTATGTGGAATCAGCAGACACCCCAGGAAGTGCCAGCTATTCTTGTCTAGGTCTCCTTTGGCGGCTCATTTCATGCCTGACGTCCTCTGCCCCCAGAGGGCCTCAGAGATGGTGGAATGACCAAGGAAGGAGCTATTGCAGGAAGCAGAACACACTGTGTCTGTACATGAAGAGGCACATGAGTGATCTGTGGGGGTTGAGGAGCGAGAGGGTCTCACTCAAGGATGCAAAGCTGGGCAGAGACAGAGCACAGATGCAAGCAGGTTGCTGGTCCTGTGCCCCTTTCCGTCCGAGATGGGCTCTTTAGTTCCCTAACTCCCCAAGAAACAGAACCTGAGAAACTATGGTGATACTGTTCTTGAGCTTGTTTCAGGAGCTATGGTATAATACATGAAAAATAGCTGGGCGTGGTGGCGCATGCCTTTAATCTCAGCACTCGGGAGGCAGAAGTAGGAGGATCGCTGTGAGTTTCAGACCAGCCTGGGACTACAGAGTGAGTTCCAGGTCAGCCTGGGCTAGAGTGAGACCCTACTTCAGAAAAAAAAAAAAAGAGAGAGAGAGAGAGAGAAATATCCAAACAGGGTATTGGGGGGCTCTGGAGAGGGTGTGAAGAGACCGACAAGGACTTACTATTGTTTGTTAAAGCTGAGACCTTTTTGTGGTAGTTGAAAGCTTCAGAGTGTGAGGCTGTTCGTGTGTGCTGTCCGGAAATGAATCAGAAGACATACATGAGGAAAGAATTGAATGTCCATAGCTACCCTTTGAGCTCTTAAAAGATTCTCCCAGAAAAGATACATCTGTTTATAAAATGAAAACTTTGAAAGCAGCATGTAAAAGAAGATTAGAGATTTTCGGGAACACATGGGTGCAATTTCTTCCTCTGTCTTGGCTGAATTAACAATTCCTCCATGGTTTAAATCCAGCTCTGAGCATTCCATCACAGGAAGGCGGGTGAGCTGCTGTTGGCTGCAGACAGGCTGCATGCCACTCTGTCACTTGTGGTCTTGATGGCCTCTTCCTTGTTTGTAAGAACTGAGCTCCTTTACTCTCACTGTACGTACTCCCTGCTGCACAGAGAGGAGGTTTTAACAAGTTGGGTTGCTTATTCATTCCTATGAAAAACAGCCTCAGAGTGACCATACAGCTGGCGGTGTCTGGTTAGAGAAGGCACAGACATCCTGGGCCTGCCAGAGTTCTGCTGGGCTTTCCTGTGGGTGAACCCGGGGAGGAGACCAGAGGGAACTTGGGAGGAGGGAGCAGGACTCCACCTTGGCCGACACCATGGCTCCTTTCTTATACAAGGATACTGCCTGGAAATACCCCAAATCCCTACCTTACAACTGAACATAAATGGTGAGTTCAAAAAATGTCTAAACTTAAAACCCAATTACATAAAAACCAGTGTTGGGGCTGGAGAGATGGCTTAGCTGTTAAGGTGATTGCCTGCAAAGCCAAAGGACCCAGGTTCAGTTTCCCAGGACCCACGTAAGCCAGATGCACAAGGGGGCGCATGTATCTGGAGTTTGTTTGCAGCGGCTGAAGCCCTGGTGCACCCATTCTCTTTCTCTCTCTCTCAAATAAATAAAAATATAAATATCTTTTTTAAAAATCCCAGTGTTGGACAGCAGTAGATTGGGGCAGTAAATAAGGCCTGTGATGACCAGGCACACACACCTGATCTGAATGCACATGACCGGGAGAGCAAGAAGCAGGCAGGGCTTCTCCAGGCTTCTGCTGGATGTCCAGTGGAACCAAGAGCGTGTCCATGAGAGCGAGGGTCAGTTAGGCCTGCCCAGAACCATTGGCACTTCCAAGCAGCTCCTATGGCATTACTGGTGCTTGTCAGTGCTCTACAGAGGGAAGAGCCCTTTGTGTCCACTGCTGCCCACCTGGCATTCAGTGGCCTCTGGCCTTGGCATCTCGAAGCAGCCGTGGTGGGACTTAGCCACAGATGGTTGCAAATGCTGCAGACTGGAACTGTCCCCAGGAGAACACATTGTTCGCTGTCGGTTGGTACACCATGCCTGGGGCCACCTCACACTCTTTCCATGGCAAGCATACGTAGAACTATTTTCATAGAATGGAGACACTGAGCCACTTCTCTTCCTTCACGAAGGCAGTGTTTTCCAGAAGCTGTGTGCTGTGGGGTTCTACAGGAGCCAAACTTGGGCTTGGCTGTGTTCTGTCAAGCCACACGTGGAAGAGATGCAACAAGTCAAACTGTACTGCTCTTTCTTTTTGTTTGGAAAAATGGTTATTTTTTTCATAAAAATATTATTGATATTAACATATAGTTAACTCATATTAAAGTGAACTAGTGAATTATTTTTAAGCTACTCCATTTTAATCTCAAATGTAACACATTGGTAGATATAACTCACATAAACCCAAAGTCTCCTTATTAAAAACCAATTTTAGCCAGGCATGGTGGCCCATGCCTTTAATCCTAGCACTCGGGAAGCAGAGGTAGGAGGATCACTGTGAGTTTGAGGCCACCCTGAGACTACATAGTGAGTTCCAGGTCAGCCTGAGCTAGAAAGTGAGACTCTACCTGGAAAAACCATAATAATAATAATAATAATAATAATAATAATAATTTTTTTTTAAAAAAAACTGATTTTATTTTAGAGCGATGTCAGGTTCACAGAAAAACTTAGTCAGCACTCTAGCAGGGAGAGGCCACCCAGAACACACAGGAAGAAAAGGCCAGAAGATGAGCTGAGCAGAGCAGGACCACAGTGGCCACTCACCTCTCACCCCCACTTGTCAGGCCACACAGCTGCGACCAGGTCAAGGCGACCTCAGCAGAAGAGCCGTGAGGATCTGGAGGAGCCAAGCACAGCAGATCTGTGGGTCAGCTTCCTGACCAGGCCATGTGGAAGATGACCTCCCAGGGACTGCCCAGGAGGCTCCCAGACTCACCTTTTCCAATTCAATGCTGACTGTCATGTCGTACCCCAAAGTGACAGCATTCCTGCAGCAGAGGCGTCTGCACCTCATCTGGGAGCCAAGCCCGGCAGAAGCTCCTGCATGTCCAGAAACCAGCTGTGTGGACTGTGTCGGGGGAGAGGGTCTGGACTTTTCATCTCATTCTCAAAGATGGGAGAAGTCATGCTTTAAAAAAAGGTTAAAAATTGCTATTAGACAAAAGTACCTGGAGTTGTGCTTGCTTGCGGTGTAATTTTAGGGATTTGACGTGTGGCTTCTCTCTCTCTCTCTCTGCTTGGACCTGTGAAAATAGGCCAACTTCTTTTGCCATTATGGAACTTCCCCTGGATCTGTAAGCATCAACAAATATCCCTTCCGCCATTAAAAAAAAATTGGAGTGCTGGAGAGATGGCTTCGTGGTTAAGGCGTCTGCCTCCTAAGCCTAAGAATGCTGGTTCCAATCTCCAGGTCCCATGTTTAGCCAGATGCAAGGGCGCAATGCCACACTTGACCACAAGGGAACGCACGCATCTGGATTTTGTTCGCAGCAGCTGAGAGGCTGCTGGTGCACCCATCTCTATCTGTCTTCCTCTCTCTCTCTCTCTGTCTCTCTCCAAAAAAAAAAAAAAAAATATATATATATACATATATATATATTGGAGGCCAGGAATGGTGGTGCACACCTTTAATCCCAGCACTTGGGAGGCAGAGGTAGGAGGATCACTGTGAGTTCGAGGCCACCCTGAGACTACATAGTGAATTCCAGGTCAGCCTGAGCTAGAGTGAAACCCTACCTCGAAAAACCAAAAAAAATATATATATATTGGGGGGCTGGAGAGATGGCTTAGCGGTTAAGGCATTTGCCTGCAAAGCCAAAGGATCCCGGTTTGACTCTCCAGTACCCACATAAGCCAGATGCACAAGGGGGCACGTACATTTGGAGTTCGTTTGCATTGGTGCTTTTTCTCTCTGCTTCTTTCTCTCAAACAAATAAAATATATTTAAAAAAATTGCTATTAGAGGCCAGCGTTCATTACCACAGAGGTTTAAAAAAGTCCATCTAAAAACATTGCTTCAGTAAATACTGAGTTCTCCCCACCAGGCACAGTGTTGGGGGTGGGGTACAGCGATGAGCAAGCGCAGATGTGAACTGTGTCACTGAGGGACACAGGCATAAATCAGAGTCACAGCACATGTCTAATCTCAAGACCTTGTTGCTCTGGAGGAAAAACTGGTGATAAGACTTAGTGGCTGTTCAGGTTTTGTTCTTTTTTATTTATTTTGATTGGGCAATGCATTCATATTCAAAAATTCAAAAGGGTTGTATAGAAAAAGTCCTCCCATCCTCACCCACAGTCCCAACCACTGCCGAAGGCTGTGTGGACTTTGCAGATTGTTTGGCAGAACTTCTGCCATTAGACCAGGCGGAGGTGGGAAAGCTTGTCTAGACACCACACTTGAAGAGTGACGTGTGAGCTAACAAACGCAAGAAGACGAGAAGGGACTGTTGCGTGAACTTTTCCTGGGGAGACATGAACAAATACCTGCTCACCCCAATACAGCACCAATGACAGACCAAATAAACGATTCCACCCCACATCTAGCTTGGCCAATGGGGTCACCTTCAAGAGCATGGGCGTGGGGTAACCTACCTGTGCACATGGGTGGCTACACCAACAAAGAAATGCCCCCCCTCACCACCCGGCATTCATTCAGCACTTCTATATCCCTGGGGATGGACACGGCTTTATGCACTGCTTCATGAGCCATCACAGACCATCTTACGCACCTTGTAAAACTGTCCTGTCCTCCAGGAAAGGACGCTAGTGGGCCTGATCTTGTGAGGTGGGTTGTCCCAGCTGCTCTGATTTCAAGACGGGAATGGCCATGTAATGTCTTGAGGACAGAGTTCCACAACAGGGACACACACCAGGCAGAGCAGCTTGGGCCGAGGTCCTGTGATGGAGGAAAGCGCGATGTGGTGTAAGAACTAAAAGAAATCCTGTGTGGCTGGAGTGTCCGGAGTGAGGGATGAGAGGTCCAGTGGACTGCTGAGTGGGGAGATTCAGCCTCCATCCTGGTTAGCACTGTAGAATGTCCTCTGAGCTCAGGAAAGCCATTGAAAGGTAGGGAGATGGCTGATGGCAGTGGTACGTGGAAAGTGTCTCCTTGGCTTATAGCATGGAGACTGGGCTGGAGCAAAGAGCAGTAATAGGTGAGAAATGATGCAACTTGGTGCTGTTTTAGTGTCGATGGCTACATACAGCAAGGCACCATGGGACAGGTGGCTCATAAATGATATCCGTTCTGACGGTTCTGGATTAGGGTGCCACAGGGCCAGGCTCTGGTCAGGGGTCACTTCCGGGCTGCAGATTGATTGCACCAGCATCACACACCGCAGGGCATGAAGGCGCTTTCTGGACTCTTAGTAAGGTACAAATCTCACACGCAAGGGCGCCACCCACCTTGCCTCATTGTCTCCTGAAGACCTCACCTTCAGATTTCATCAACTTGGAGACTGAACGTCAACATTCGAATCTTAAGGGGACACGGATATCTGGTGTATTGCATGATGGGGAGAGAGGAAGAGATTGAGACTGGTGGCAAGAAATGTATGTGAAAGACTTCTGGAAAACCTTAACCTTCACTTCAGGTCTTTCTCTTTTGGGAGAACAATCTAGCACTTCACTTGTAATGTAGTGAACACCCAATTTCACTCAAGGTTGATGGATACAGAGCTCATCTCAGAGTAGAGTGGTTGCTTTTCTCGTGGCTGTGGCCAAATCCTGACAAGAAGCAACTTAAGCGAGGAGAGGTTTGTTGGCCTGCAGTGTGAGGGGTTGTAGGCATGGCATCAGGAGCAGCTCGTGGCTGTGGTGGCAGGAGTA
Organism: Orientallactaga sibirica; assembly: GCA_036365145.1. NCBI lineage: Eukaryota > Metazoa > Chordata > Mammalia > Rodentia > Dipodidae > Orientallactaga > Orientallactaga sibirica. The sequence goes on along the minus strand of JAEOAD010002712.1, from coordinate 3,620,190 downwards.
TGAAGCACCTGCCACGTCTGTTTGGATTTGAAAGCAGAGAAAGGGACATGCCAGTGTTCAGCAGACTTCGTTTTATTCTCACTGAACCCCCAGTTTGTTGTGATTTGAGTGTGAAATGGTCCCTAGAGGTTTCTGTTTGGGGGCACTTGGTTCCCAGCTGGTGGCATGGTTGGGAAAATTGTGGTCTTCAGGAGATGGCACCTCCCTGGAGGAATTGCATCCTGTGGGCAGACCTTGATGTTACACAGCTGTTCCCTGTTGTTGCTGTTTCCTGATGGAAAGCAATGTGATCAGCCGCCACCCACTCCTGCTGCCATGCCTCCTTCCCTGAAATGGTGCAACTGTAAGCCGAAACACATCCTTCCTCCCTCGAGCTACTTCTTCCTGGGTGTTTGTCACAGTAGTGAAACACAGCCTATGGAATGGTGCCCCCATGCTGAGCTAGTCTCTCCGATGGCCCCACAGACATACCCAGAGGTGTGTCTTCTAGGTACTTCAAATCCATTCAAGTTGACGGTGAATATTAACCATCACATAGGGTCTTGCTACCAACCTGCACCTCAGCACCCCAAAGCCCATGGTGACCTTTGCTGGAGCCCCCAGTGGCAGGACGTTGCTTTAAGTTATAACTAAATGATCTGTGGGTGATGTTCACTAATTATGGTACAAGTAATGAAACACTCAGTGGCTGTCCTTATTTGGATATTTTTGTACTTAATTGCCCTTCTCTTTCCCTAATGTCAGAATGGCTTACTCAGGGGAGCATGGAGGAGTGTCCTGTGGTTTTATTCGCCAGAATTCCAGCAACTCCATTTCCTTGGATTTTGAACCCAACACTGAGTACCGGTTTGTGGAGCAACTAGAAGAACGCTACAGATGTGCCTTCTGCCGCTCAGTGCTTCACAACCCCCACCAGACCGGTTGTGGGCACCGCTTCTGCCAGCACTGCATCCTGTCCCTGAGGTGAGCAGGCAGGGCCAGAACTTGGCAGGGTGTTCCTGGCATCCAAGAGCCTGCTGTGGCCACTTCACTCTGTGGTGTTGGGAATTGCTGTGGTTGGCCACAGTTCTACAGATGGGAGGAGTTCTGACTGGCTTATGGGTGACGGCCTGAAAGTAATCTTTGTTGCTGGCCACTCTTTTGTGGACGGTCACCTTTTTCTTAAGGTTCACACTACTCCTATCTCGCCTGGAAGAGAGCCCTGTACACACAGGCTGTCGTGGGGAGCTGGCTATCTGGAAGGGTCCAGAAGGGCTCGTGGCTCACCATGTTTGTGTGTGGCTGCTCCTTGCTGGGGTGTAGGGCAGGTGTCTGCAGGGGTCCTACTGACGGATACTGTCCACTGCTGATGGCTGCAAAGCCTGTGCAATAGCATCATGTCAACAAAAGCCTCAAGGAAATTAATTAATTAATTAAGTGCTTGCTTATGAAGCCCAAGGACACTGGTTTGAGGCTCTATTCCCCAGTACCCATATAAGCCAGATGCACAAGGGTGTGCGTACATCTGGAGTTCGTTTGCAATGGCTGGAGGCTCTGGTGCACCCATTCTCTCCCTCTCTGTCTGCCTCTTTCTCTCTCTGTTGCTCTCAAATAAATAAACAATTTTTTTGAAGGCAGTTTCCTTACTTTAAAAAAAAAAAAAGAAGGAAGGGTTTATGGGGGCCCTTCAGTTCATGATCAGATGGTCCCACTGTTTTGAGTCCGGGGTGAGGCACTGCCAGCATAGTAAAAACACATGGTAGAGCATGTTCTTCCAGGGGTGTACCCACCGGGCTTCCACGGGGGCTGGCATGGCAGTTCTCATTCATTCACATGTTCCTCCACATACTCTGTACCTGTGTGTTCCAAACCCCTGCTCAGCTAAGCTCCAGGGTCCAGAGTGAAAGCCAAAGGCAGTGTGGACTGTTGTTTTTCTATGGAGTCCCTGTCTGAGGAAGGAGGCAGATTGTGGCATCTTGTGATGAACAAGAGTAGGGCATATTTGTCACTGTCGGGGGACTGCGTGTGCTGGTGGATGCATAGAGTTTTCCAGGCTGATTGAAAGAGTAAGGAAGTGTGTAAGGTTGGGTGCAGGGTGACATGGGGTGAAGAACCAGTGTCTGAGGAGATGAGGATGGGCCCACTTGGAGACAGTGTGCTGCTGGGGTGCTGGGCTGCTCTTGGAAAGGACTGTTGGAGTGAGACACTGAACGCTGATTCTCTTTATTTTGCTCTTCAGAGAACTGAACGCAGTGCCCATCTGCCCAGTGGACAAGGAGGTCATTAAATCTCAGGAGGTAAGAAGATTGATTGCTGCTGGGCTTTGAGACCTGGCCCAGCAGTGCATGTCCTGGGTTGCTCTTCCCATCTGAGCTGGAGCAGGACGGTGGTCTTGGGCCTTCCTTGTGTCCTTGTTCCTCTGTTTTGAGGTCAGCTTGTTGGAGAGGGGCTGTGTGGGCTCTGCTGACCACTCCCCACCCAGGTCTCTCCTGCCTCCTCTCCTCTTTCCAACACCAGCTCCAGCACAGTGTGCTGCTGGCTAAGCTAGATAATTCTGTTTTCTGGACTTCACCTCCTCATCTCAAAACTATTGTTTGATATAATTCACACACCACATAGTTGACCTTGTCAACTTGACGGTTCAGTGGACCTTAGTATTCAGAGTCGTGATTGAATGGTCCATGGAAATGGGTCCTACAGTGCGTGGCATAGTGTTTGTGCTCCTCCACTCAGCACGAGGTGGTCAGAGTATGACCTTGTGGGAAGACAAGGTCATGTGGCAGAACTTCTCTGTGCTTCATTCCTTTTTACTGCTGCAGACACACTGTTGTGTGGGTGTTTCATATTTGTGTTTCCATTCAGCAGTTAGGAGGCATTTCCATTATTCCCTCTTCTTAGACTAGTGTGATATATATATGCCTTCATGAATGTTCATGTAAAACTTTTAAATAAATTTTAAACTATGTCCCAGCACCAAAGAAGTTGCTATTCGGTTGGAGAAATGGCTTAGCAGTTAAGGCACTTGCCCGCGAAGCCTAAGGACCCATGTTCCACTCTCCAAATCCCATGTAAACCAGATGCACAAGGTGACACAAGCACACAAGGTTGCACATGTGCACAAGGTGTCACATGCATCTGGAATTCAATTGCAGAGGCTGGAGGCCTTGGTGCACCAATTCTCTCCCCTCTCTCTCTTGCTTTTTCTCTCATTAAAAAAAAAAATAATAAGTTGCTATTCAGTGTTAGAGGCTGCAATTACACTCGGTGGTGGAGATCCTGTCCAGCAAGCTAGGACTCAACCCCAGCACAGGAATAAAAATAAAATAGTTCATGTGCAAGTTACACGCATGACCTTACTGTCACTTTAAAATGCTAAAATTGGTACTGTTTTCTGGCTTCAGTCCACTCTTCTCAGATTGTCAGAACCTGTACAAGCTTCTCTGTGGACTTACACGTTCATTTCTGTTGGCTGTGTACCTAAGAGCAGAGCTCCTGGGTTATGTGGCTGCACTGAGTTGAACAACTGCCTGACTGGCAGAGAAAGTGCACCATTTCACACATTCCGACTAGGGATGTAAGTGGGCTCTGGCACCTCCAGAGCCTCATCCAGGTCCATTGTGCTGGTGTCGCTTCCACGAGCTCCTTCCTGGTGCTCATCAAGGTGTGCTGACCTGCACCTCCCCCCGCCCTTCCCTCGTGGCTGCTCACGTTGACTCCTGTGTCATGAGCTGACTGGCTTTTGTGTCTTCCTCTGCCTGTTTGTAACGTGGCTTGTCTGTCTGGCTGTTGAGCTGCAACAGCGCTTTCTCATACCCCAGACACAGGCTTCTTACCAGGGCTGTGCTTCCGAGATACCTGCCTCCATTTCATGGATAGTTCTCACTTTTTCTTGTTTTTGAGGTAGGGTTCCACTCTAGCCCAGGCTGACCTGGAATTCATTATGTAGTCTCAGGATGGCCTTGAACTCATGATGATCCTCCTATCCCTGCCTCCCAAGTGCTAGGATTAAAGGTGCGTGCCACAACGCCCAGCTTTTTAAGAACCCACCCAGGTCATTAGGCTTTGCAGGCAAGTGCCTTTACCACTGAGCCATCTCTCCAGCCCAATTCTCACTTTCTTGATGGTGTCCTTTGAAGCAGAAAAGATGTTCATTTTGGTAAAATGTAATTTTTCTATCTTTTATTGTATCTCTAAGAAACCATTGTTTTGCTCATGGCCGTGCAAGTTTTCTCCCTAAAAGACTTGATTTCTGTTCATTTTGCTGTGGGATGTTTAAGCTTCTCATCCTCTGGAAGCTTTCCCTGAGCACCTGATATCACCTACCCGCTCCTTCTGTGTTCCTACGATGTATTTTACAGTGGTGTTGCAGTCAGGTACGCATTGCTGGCAGAAATCATCTCTCCAAGAGCAACTTGTAGGAAAAAAGAGGTTTATTTTGGCTTATAGACTTGAGGGGAAGCTCCATGATGGCAGGGGAAAACGATGGCATGAGCAGAGGGTGGACATCACCTCCTGGCCAACATCAGGTGGACAACAGCAACAGGAAAGTGTGCCAAACACTGGCAAGGGGAAACTGGTTATAATATCCATATGCCGGTCCTCAACAATACACTACCTCTAGAAGGCTTTAATTCCCAAATCTCCATCAGCTGGGAACCTAGCATTCAGAACACCTAAGTTTATGGGGGACACCTGAATCAGACCACCACAAGTTGCTTCCTAGAGGCTTGTACTGTACTGAGTGTGTGTCTGACCTATAGATCAGGGTTAGCATGCTACAGCCATGGGTGAATTCAGTCGGTTATTGCATGGCTAAGAAAATGGTTTTTGCATTCTTTGTGCCTGTGCATGTGTGCATGTGTGTGCGTGCATGTGTGTGTGCATGCGCATGTGTGTGCATGTGTGTGTGCGCGCGTGTGTGCATGTAATTGTACCAGGATTACTTACAGTCGCAAACAAATGTCTGGCTTTAAGTGCGTATCTGGAGAATTGAACTCAGGCTGGCTGGCTTTGCAAGCAAGTGCCTTTAACCAAATATATGTTGTTGTTGTTTGTTTGTTTGTTTGTTTTGAGGTAGGGTCTTGCTCCAGCCCAGGCTGACCTGGAAATTTCTATATAGTCTCAGGGTGGCCTCAAACTCAAGGTGATCCTCCTACCTCTGCCTTCTGAGTGCTGGGATTAAAGACATGTGCCACCATACCCGGCCCATTTTTACATTCTTAAGTGACTGAAAAGTTTTTGTTGTTGTTGTTGGTTTTTTTTTTTTTTTTATTTTTTTTTTTGGTTTTTCAAGATAGGGTCTCACTCTAGCCTAGGCTGACCTGGAAAATTCACTATGTAGTCTCAAGGTGGTCTCAAACTCACAGTGATCCTCCAACCTCTGCCTCCGCAGTGCTGGGATTAAAGGTGTGCATGCCCCCACACCTGGCTTCCATTAACAGTTTTCTCAAACACAGCTTTGCTGGTTCTTGCAAGCATCGCATCCAGCAGCACTGAAATGCGGTGGCAGAGATGGCTGTACGACTACCCACTGCAAGCTATGTGTGGCCCGTCACAGAGAAAGTTCACCAACCCCAATTGTGCTGAAATAGCACGTCAACACATGTCAACAGCATGTTGATTTGCCCAGGATGGAAGCAAAAGCATCCCCCTTGGCCATAGCCTCTGCCTCCTGACTTTCAACTGTGTGGGGTCAAGTTCACCTTGAGGTTCTCGTAGCTGCAGCCTGCTTCACTGAGCATGGAGTTAACCTTGGTTTGCCAGAAGTATGTGTCTAAGACAAACCTTGCTTTGAGTGGAGCGTGACATTTCCATTCCAACCACTGTCTGGAATTTCCATCTTCTTTTCTGACAGACCTTAAAGACCAAACTAACAGTAGCTTCATTCCTACGCTGCAAAGAGTCAGAGTGTGTGAGACCTATCATGTTTATCTTCCAGGTGTTTAAAGACAATTGCTGCAAAAGGGAAGTTCTTAATTTATATGTATATTGCAAAAATGCTCCGGAATGTAATGCCAAGATAATTCTGGGACGATACCAGGTTGGTATTACTGACAACAGATGCTCCCTGTGCCCATTTAGTGCACTAAACCCGTATGTGGCAGGTCCTGTGTGAGTGTGTAGAGGGGTCCCCTGGCTGCCCCCGAGGGCTCTCTATCTAGCGGTACAGTGGGAGGTGGTGCTGCAACACACGAGAGTAGCAGTGTAAAAGAAGGGGTTAATTCTGTACAGAATGAGGGAAGAGCATGTTATGTACAGTAGACCCTAAACTTTAGGTCAAGAATTGGTAAGCCAAGAAGATATGGGTCATCAGGCAACATTTTGGGGGACTGTGAAGGATTCAAGGACCCTAGGGTGGGAGGCAAGCATGACTACTGAGGGACACAATTATGAGGGTCCCTTCACAGAAGCATTTGCTTTTTCCTAGTGCTGTACTGTGTGTGGGCACTGGCCTGATGTTCGTGATCCAAGGCTGGTCATGGCATCCGAGCAGAGATGGTGCAAAAGATGGGTCCAAAGGCGAGGTGCTGCGAGGAGATACACCCAGCAGGTGTGGGGGAAGTATAGGTGAAGGGAGTGAACTTGGGTCTGCGGAAACTACGAGCTGCCCTTTCCTCCAGCTGGGGAAGGCTGTCGAGGGAGAGCTGCCCCCGTCACGTTCCATCACACCACAAGTGACTAAGACGCAGCCATCTCTGGCTTCCAGGGAATTGCTTGGAAGCTGCTGAAAATTTCCCCTCACACCCACACAGCTTAGAACGTGCATTTCAGATGATTCAGCCCGTGCTTTATCAAGCCTCCAAACCCCTTGGGCACAGAGGTACTAAATGTACAAACAATGTGCTTGTCAACCCAGGGCTGGCTCTGGAGGCTCTCGGGTGTTTTTGTTTTCATGTCACAGTGCTTTGCCACTTGCTTGGAGTGGCAAAGTGCTAGAGCAAGGCCTCTTCCCCATCTGTCATCACTTAGCCAGGAACACAAATGGGCTCCAGTGCCGAACAGTTGTCGTGACCAGACGCAGGCTCCGGGGAGCAGGATCTGCTTCCTCCCCACCTGTTTCCCTTACTCATGCTTGTCCCCCCTCCTTGTGTGGCAAAAGGCCTAGGGTTCTATAGACGCGCAGAGCTGTGGGAAATGTGAAGTGTGCATCAAAGTGTACTTTGAAGATTCTGATTTTGACGGTTAGGACGGCTAGCATAAGTTTTTTCTTATTATTAGACGCAAAAGAAAATAGTAGGGCTGGGAAGACGGCTCAGAGGGTAAAAGCACCTGCTGTGCAAGCGAGAGGATGTGAGTTCTGTCTCCGGCACTCACATAAAAAGCCAAGCACGACCGTGCATAGCTGTCAGCCCAGCGCGAGAGGGTTGGAGAAGAGGATCTCTGGGCTCCCTGATCAACCGGTCTAATGAAACCCTGGCGAGCTCCAGGTTCCGTGAGGACTGTCTCAGGGAACCAAGATGGAAGAGTGAGAGAAAAGGACGCCCAGCATCCTCCTCTGGCCTCTGCTTGCATGCATGGGACGTGTGTATCTGCACATATGTTCATATGCCACATGCACATGCGTGCATACACCACTACATACTATACACGCGCGCACACACACACTCTAAAATAAGTAAGTAAATAAGAGTTGAACTTTAAACCTATAACCTTAATCCTGGGGAAGAAACAGTTTCTGCAATTTTCCTTTAGAGAATGGGCAGCACACTGCCTCTGCTCAGTCAGACAGTTCACGTTTCAGGCTCTGCAGGTTGTTTCTCTGTCACACTTCATGGCCCTCCCACTTTGGAGGGAAGCAGCCGTGGGCAGTATGTGGATGAACAAGAGTCTGAGAAAGTGTTTTTTACAAAAACAAGAAGCTGGCCAGATGCAGCCTGTGGGCCTGCATGCACCGGCTGTGTGTGAAAGCATCTGCACAGAGCCACGTTCTCCACAGCTTTGGTGCCTCGTCAGCATTACAGCAGCTTGCGGTGATGGAGAGGTTATGTTAGCATGGGCCTGCTGTTAAAGGCACCCTGGAATGAACACTGCCTAGGCCGTCCATCTCCAATTCTGTTGAAGAACGTTTCCTGATTGTGCAAGTTTGACCATTCTGTCTTCTGGGCCCAGGAGCCTGCATTTTCTGCGTCCTTTCCTGTGTCACTTCCAGAACAGCTTCCTTTCCATTTGTTTTCTTCCTCTTAGTCCTGTCACTTCCTCTGTTGAGTCGGGAAATGTTCTTCTGCCCTCTATCTTGTCTCTGTCTTGGCTCTTACCATCTGTTGTGCAGAGACAAGTAGGATTGCTAGAGGTGAGGAGAGAGCACAAAAGAAACCAAATGCCTCACAGAGCTGCCTCGTTTACTGACAAGGCTGAAGAGAATATGCAAGAACTCAGCTCCTGAGTTACCTAACCCACTCCAAGTTGGCCTGGTTTCCACCTCTCCCCTCTCCCAGCTCCACCAAGCTGGACTGGCTTTCTCGGTCGGATCCAAGCAGCCATTCTGTGTGGCCCCAGGAGAGGCCACGGGGTCTTTTGGCAACTCAGGGAGGTTGCCCATCCAGCCAGCACTGTGCCCACCTTTCTGCACAGCAGAAGACCCTTTGTTCTCTGGCCCTCACTGGGCCTTCCAGCCGCCCACTCCTTACCCTGGCCTGGGGCTGCTGTGTGTTGCAGGACCACCTCCAGCAGTGCTCCTTCCAAGCCGTGCCCTGTTCTAACGAGAACTGCCAGGACGCCATGCTCCGGAAAGACCTGAAGGAGCATCTCAGTGCATACTGTAGGTTTCGAGAGGAGAAATGCCTTTACTGCAAAAAGCACGTCATCGTGATCAACTTGCAGGTAAAAGTACAGTCGCATGGGGCTAACTTCTGTCGGAATGAACGGTCATGGTGACTCAGTGGGACTGTGCACATTTATGAAGGGTCATGGGGACTCAGTGGGACTGTGCACATTTATGAAGGGTCATGGGGACTCAGTGGGACTGTGCACACTTATGAACGGTCATGGTGACTCAGTGTGCATTTATGAACGGTCATGATGACTCAGTGGGACTGTGCACATTTATGAACGGTCATGGTGACTCAGTGTGCATTTATGAACGGTCATGGTGACTCAGTGGGACTGTGCACATTTATGAACGGTCATGGTGACTCAGTGGGACTGTGCACATTTATGAACGGTCATGGGGACTCAGTGGGACTGTGTGCATTTATGAACGGTCATGGTGAATCAGTGTGCATTTATGAACGGTCATGGTGACTCAGTGGGACTGTGCACATTTATGAACGGTCATGGTGACTCAGTGGGACTGTGCACATTTATGAACGGTCATGGTGACTCAGTGGGATTGTGCGCATTTATGAAGGGTCATGGTGACTCAGTGGGACTGTGTGCACTTGAATGGTCATCACTCAGTGGTGACTCAGAACGGTCATGGTGACTCAGTGGGATTTATGAACGGTCATGGTGACTCAGTGGGACTGTGCGCACTGAACGGTCACTCATTTATGAAGGGACTGTGTGCACTTATGAACGGTCATGGTGACTCAGTGTGACTTTGAACGCATGAACGGTCATGGTGACTCAGTGGGACTGTGTGCACTCATGAACGGGGACTCATGGTGACTCAGTGGGACTGTGCACTTATGAACAGTCAGTGATGACTCAGTGGGACTGTGTGCATTTATGAACGGTGACTCAGTGATGACTCAGTGGGACTCATGGTGACTCAGTGGGACTGTGCGCACTTATGAACGGTCATGGTGACTCAGTGGGACTGTGCGCATTTATGAACGGTCATGGTGACTCAGTGGGACTGTGCATTTATGAACGGTCATGGTGACTCAGTGGGACTGTGCATTTATGAACGGTCATGGTGACTCAGTGGGACTGTGTGCATTTATGAACGGTCATGGTGACTCAGTGGGACTGTGTGCATTTATGAACGGTCATGATGACTCATGGACTGTGTGACGGTCATGGTGACTCAGTGGGACTGTGCATTTATGAACGGTCATGGTGACTCAGTGGGACTGTGTGCATTTATGAACGGTCATGGTGACTCAGTGGGACTGTGTGCATTTATGAACGGTCATGGTGACTCAGTGGGACTGTGTGCACTTATGAACGGTCATGGTGACTCAGTGGGACTGTGTGCATTTATGAACGGTCATGGTGACTCAGTGGGACTGTGTGCATTTATGAACGGTCATGGTGACTCAGTGGGACTGTGTGCATTTATGAACGGTCATGATGACTCGGTGGGACTTTATGAAGAACGGTCATGGTGACTCAGTGGGACTGTGTGCATTTATGAACGGTCATGGTGACTCAGTGGGACTGTGTGCACTTATGAACGGTCATGGTGACTCGGTGGGACTGTGTGCATTTATGAACGGTCATGGTGACTCAGTGGGACTGTGCATTTATGAACAGTCATGGTGACTCAGTGGGACTGTGCGCACTTATGAACGGTCATGGTGACTCAGTGACTGTGTGCATTTATGAACATTCATGATGACTCAGTGGGACTGTGTCATGGTGACTCAGTGGGACTGTGTGCATTTATGAACGGTCATGATGACTCAGTGGGACTGTCCGCATTTATGAACGGTCATGATGACTCGGTGGGACTGTGTGCATTTATGAACGGTCATGGTGACTCAGTGGGACTGTGTTATGAACGGTCATGATGACTCATGAACTGGTCATTTATGAACGGTCATGATGACTCACTGTGTGCATTTATGAACGGTCATGGTGACTCAGTGGGACTGTGTGCATTTATGAACGGTCATGGTGACTCAGTGGGACTGTGCGCACTTATGAATGGTCATGGTGACTCAGTGGGACTGTGTGCACTTATGAACGGTCATGGTGACTCAGTGGGACTGTGCATTTATGAACGGTCATGGTGACTCAGTGGGACTGTGTGCACTTATGAATGGTCATGGTGACTCAGTGGGACTGTGCGCAGAATGGTCATGACTCAGTGCATTTATGAACGGTCATGATGACTCAGTGGGACTGTGTGCATTTATGAACAGTCATGGTGACTCAGTGGGACTCATGTTGACTCAGTGGGACTGTGTGCACTTATGAACGGTCATGGTGACTCAGTGGGACTGTGTGCATTTATGAACGGTTGGGACTATGACTTATGAACGGTCATGGTGACTCAGTGGGACTGTGCGCATTTATGAAGGGTCATGGTGACTCAGTGGGACTGTGCACTTATGACTGTGACTCAGTGGGACACTTATGAACGGTCATGGTGACTCAGTGGTACTGTGCATTTATGAACGGTCATGGTGACTCAGTGGGACTGTGTGTGGGACTGTGTGCATTTATGAATGGTCATGGTGACTCAGGTGACTGGGACTGTGTGCATTTATGAACGGTCATGGTGACTCAGTGGGACTGAACGGTCATGGTGACTCAGTGGGACTGTGTGCATTTATGAACTGTCATGGTGACTCAGTGGGACTGTGTGCATTTATGAACGGTCATGGTGACTCAGTGGGACTGTGCATTTATGAACGGTCATGGTGACTCAGTGGGACTGTGCGCATTTATGAATGGTCATGGTGACTCAGTGGGACTGTGTGCACTTATGAACGGTCATGGTGACTCAGTGGGACTGTGTGCATTTATGAACGGTCATGGTGACTCAGTGGGACTGTGTGCACTTATGAATGGTCATGGTGACTGTAGCAGACAGCTTCAGGTTTGCTGAGATGAACTTCCAGACCGGGCACAGTTATGGAGGAAGGGATATTATTTATTGAAGCCTACAGATCCAGGGGAAGTTCCATAAAGTCAGGAGAAGCGACCTGTTCTCCACAGGGCCAAGCAGAGAGAAAGAGAAACCAACCAGCCACCACAGCATTTAAACTGAGCCAAAAGTCATGGTGACACAGTGGGACTCCTGCTAGGCACATTTACATATTTTGAATAGAATCTCAAACCCACACCTTAAGACCAGCCCACAGTGACATTGCCTCTAGTGGGATTGAAGATGCATTTATGAAACATTGAATCATTGGTGACTCAGTGGGACTGTGTGCACTTATGAACGGTCATGGTGACTCAGTGGGACTGTGTGCATTTATGAATGGTCATGGTGACTCAGTGGGACTGTCCGCATTTATGAACGGTCATGGTGACTCAGTGGGACTGTGCACTGAACGGGTCATGGTTACTGTGGGACTGTGTGCATTTATGAATGGTCATGGTGACTCAGTGGGACTGTGCGCATTTATGAACGGTCATGGTGACTCAGTGGGACTGTGTGCATTTATGAACGGTCATGGTGACTCATGGTGACTCATGTGGGACTGTGGGACTGTGTGCACTTATGAATGGTCATGGTGACTCAGTGGGACTGTGTATTTATGAACGGTCATGGTGACTCAGTGGGACTGTGTGCATTTAAACGGTCATGGTTACTCGGTCATGATGACTGTGTGCATTTATGAACGGTCATGGTGACTCAGTGGGACTGTGCACTTATGAACGGTCATGGTGACTCAGTGGGACTGTGCATTTATGAACGGTCATGGTGACTCAGTGGGACTGTGCGCATTTATGAACGGTCATGGTGACTCAGTGGGACTGTGGGACTGTGCATTTATGAACGGTCATGGTGACTCAGTGGGACTGTGCATTTATGAACGGTCATGGTGACTCAGTGGGACTTATGAACGGTCATGGTGACTCAGTGGGACGGTCATGGTGACTCAGTGGGACTGTGTTTATGAACAATCATGGTGACTCAGTGGGACTGTGTGCATTTATGAACGGTCATGGTGACTCAGTGGGACTGTGTGCATTTATGAGCGGTCATGGTGACTCAGTGGGACTGTGTGCATTTATGAACGGTCATGGTGACTCAGTGGGACTGTGTGTACTTTTGAACGGTCAATGTGACTTAGTGGGACTGTGCATTTATGAACAGTCATGGTGACTCGGTGGGACTATGCGCATTTATAAACGGTCATGGTGACTCAGTGGGACTGTGTGCATTTATGAACGGTCATGGTGACTCAGTGGGACTGTGTGCACTTCATGAACGACTCATGGTGACACTCAGTGGGACTGTGGGACTGTGCATTTGAACGGTCATGACTCACTGTGTCAGTCATGGTGACTCAGTGGGACTGTGTGCATTTATGAACGGTCATGGTGACTCAATGGGACTATGTGCACTTATGAACGGTCATGGTGACTTTGGACTGTGAACGAAGGGTCATGGTGACTCAGTGGGACTGTGCACACTCAGTTTGTGCGCGAACGGTCATGGTGACTCAGTGGGACTGTGTGCATTTATGAACGGTCATGGTGACTCAGTGGGACTGTGTGCATTTATGAACGGTCATGGTGACTCAGTGGGACTGGGACTGTGCACATTATGAACGGGTCATGGTGACTCAATGGGACTATGTGCACTTATGAACAGTCATGGTGACTCAGTGGGACTGTGACTCAGTGGGACTGTGTGCATTTATGAACGGTCATGATGACTCAGTGGGACTGTGTGCACTTATGAACGGTCATGGTGACTCAGTGGGACTGTGTGCATTTATGAACGGTCATGGTGACTCAGTGGGACTGTGTGCATTTATGAACGGTCATGATGACTCAGTGGGACTGTGCATTTATGAACGGTCATGGTGACTCAGTGGGACTGTGCGCACTTATGAACGGTCATGGTGACTCAGTGGGACTGTGCGCACTTATGAACGGTCATGGTGACTCAGTGGGACTGTGCACATTTATGAACGGTCATGGTGACTCAGTGGGACTGTGCGCATTTATGAACGGTCATGGTGACTCAGTGGGACTGTGCATTTATGAACAGTCATGATGACTCAGTGGGACTGTGTGCATTTATGAACGGTCATGGTGACTCAGTGGGACTGTGCATTTATGAACAGTCATGGTGACTCAGTGGGACTGTGCATTTATGAACAGTCATGATGACTGAGTGGGACTGTGCATTTATGAACGGTCATGGTGACTCGGTGGGACTGTGCATTTATAAACGGTCATGGTGACTCAGTGGGACTGTGTGCACTTATGAACAGTCATGGTGACTCAGTGGGACTGTGCGCACTTATGAACAGTCATGGTGACTCGGTGGGACTGTGCGCACTTATGAGTGGTATTGGTGACTCAGATGGGACTGTGCATTTATGAACGGTCATGGTGACTCAGTGGGACTGTGCGCACTTATGAACAGTCATGGTGACTCGGATGGGACTGTGTGCATTTATCATTGCCAGCAAGGTCCCCTGTTGTAATGTGGAAGATGTGTGAGGCCGGGGTCACAGGGAGGTGATGCTAATTGCTGGCCTCTGGATGACGTCATGAACAGAGAGAAAGAGGCAGATGCAAAACTACAGCCAAAAGGTCACACAGCACATAGACCTCAGGTGAACTTTCAATAGAATCTCAAACCCATGCAAAGACCAGCCCACTGGTATCTTCCTTTGATCCCTATATGCTTAAAACATGATCTTCTTTCACTAGAATCAGAAAAGTTTACTTTTCTTTTTTGTGTGGGGTTTCGAGATAGCATCTTACTTTAGTTCAGGCTGACCTGGAATTCACTAATGTAGTATCAGGGTGGCCTCAAACTCACAGAGCTCATTCTGCCTCTACCTCCCAATTGCTGGGATTAAAGGCATGCGCCACCACGCCCAGCAAGTTTACATTTTTTGATTGAATTCATTTACAACAAGAAAGCAGACATCTTTAATCTCTTTTGAATTAGGCTGTAACTCCCTAGGGAGGGCCAGCCATGTGACATGTCACCTCCATGACCACTATGGACAGAAAGAGAACCTTGACTTTGTTTCTCTTGCTTTCTGTGTTTTAGAATCATGAGGAAAACGGGGTCATGATGTCAGGACTGTTTATGAACGGTCATGATGACTGTGTCCCAGTGGGATCACGGAACAGTCTTGTCCCAACAAATGTTTTATGAGATGATCCTGAGTGGTATAAGGACTGTGTGCATTTATCAGATGTGGAAGATGGCCACAGGGAGGTGATGCTAATTGCTGGCCTCTGGCCTGCATGAGATGGAGTCTCACAGTTGATCTTCTTTCACTAGAATCAGGTTTACTTTTCTTTTTTTTTTTTTTTTTTTGGGGTTTTGTCCACAGGCTGACCTGGACATGGATGAAGCTCATTCTGCCTCTACCTCCCACATTAAAGGCATGCGCCATCACGCCCAGCAAGTTTACTTTTTTGATTGAATTCATTTGTCAAGAAAGCAGACATCTTTAATCTCTTTTGAATTAGGCTGTAACTCCCTAGGGAGGGCCAGCCATGTGACATGTCACCATCACCACAGGAGTCTTTGTTTCTCTTGCTTTCTGTGTTTTAGAATCATGAGGAAAACTTGTGTCCCGGGTGTCCCAACAAATGGGATTTGTGGCCTTCCCCACCTGCACTCCACAGTTGTCGTTTTTGACATGGATGAAGCCTGACACTTCCACCATCACCAGGAGTCACAGTTGTCACACTCCACATGGTTGAGGCCTGACACTTCCACCATCACCACAGGAGTCTCACAGTTGTTGGGGTGTGGGTTTTGTACACTCCACATGGTTGAGGCCTGACACTTCTACCATCACCACAGGAGTCTCACAGTTGTCGGGGTGCGGGTTTTGTACACTCCACATGGTTGAGGCCTGACACTTCCACCATCACCACAGGAGTCTCACAGTTGTTGGGGTGTGGGTTTTGTACACTCCACATGGTTGAGGCCTGACACTTCCACCATCACCACAGCACACGTGACGATGCGTCCCTGTCGTCTGGTCCCTTCTGTTTGCATCTTTGCTCTGCCTTGCCAGCTTCTGTCCTCCTGGTCCCTCGCATCTGCTCAAGCCACCCTGGCTCCCTGCTGTTGAGGAGTCCAGTGATGAGTTTCCTACTGAGGCTGTCAATTTTGTAGGTGACCAAACACCTTGCTGTGTGTCCTGAGGTTGAACAAGACTGTCCCTTCAAGCACTATGGGTGTACTGTCAAGGTAAGGTGTGGGCGCCCTTTCATTTCTGCCACTATAATTCATGGGATAAGTTCATTTGGGGGGGGTGTTGAGGTAGGGTCTCACTCTAGCCCAGGCTGACCTAGAATTCACTATGTAGTCTCAGGGTGGCCTTTAACTCACAGCAATCCTCCTGCCTCTGCCTCCCAAGTGCTGGGATTAAAGGCGTGGCCACCACGCGCGGCAGGAAGCTCATTTTACTCTGACTCCACTCTGGATAAAGAAGGACCTGAAATTGGGAAACCTGTAAGACTGTAATTATATTAGGGCTCTCCAGGGAAGCAGCCACTAGGACAGACAGACACACACACATATTTTTGCATATGTTAGTATAGATGTGTAGAGAAGTGGTAAGAAGTTGGTCCATGTGAGGCCCACAGCGGCAGGGCAGGCTGGAGTTTGTGCTGCAGTCGAGGTAGGAAGTGCTGCTTCCTCAGCACCCTGTCAGGCCTTCAGCTGATCGGACAAGGTTCATCCACACTATGGCTGGGCCATCTTGTTTACTTCAGGTCAGCAAGCTGGGTTTATCATGCCTGCAGAAGACCTTCACAGTTATACCTAGAACAGTTCTCACCAAAGAACCAGGTACCATAGCCAACCAAGCTGACACAACCAAGCTGGGAATTATTTCTAACTCTGGCTCCCTTGCTTCTACCAGGGTTTTGGAATCTTCCAGTCATTCCTCCCACAATTATAGATCCTGGCTTGGTGGTTCTACTGTCTCTCACAAAGGGTTTTGAAACACAGTGATTTGAGGTAGTGGTACACCGATTGTCTAGCGTATGTGAGGCCCTGGGCTTTATCCCCAACACAGGGTATCAAACCACTTAGCTGAAATAAACTGATTTTAAATTATGTTTTCAAATGATTTCAGCACTTCAAAATACCTTTAAGGTGGGCTGGAGAGATGGCTTAGTGGTTAAGTGCTTGCCTGCAAAGCCTAAGGATCTAGGTTGGATTTTCCAGGTCCCATGTAAGCCAGATGCACATGGTGGCACATGCGTCTGGAGTTCGTTTGCAGTGGCTGGAGGCCCTGGCGCTCCCATTCTCCCTCTCTCTCTTTCTCCCTCTCTCTCTTCTCTCTCTGTCTCCCTCTCTCTCTCTCTGACTCTAAAAAATAAATAAATAAATAAAAATAGGGCCTGGAGAGATGGCTTAGTGGTTAAGCACTTGCTTATAAAGCCTTGGATCCCGGTTTGAAGCTTGATTCCCCAGGTCCCACGTAAGCCAGATGCACATGGTGGTACATGCATCTGGAGTTCGTTTGCAGTGGCTAGAGGCCCTGGTGTGTCCATTCTCAGTCTTTCTCTCTCTGTCTGTCTCTAATAAGTAAATAAAAAATGAAAATAAAATCTTTAAAAAGTATCTTTAAGGTAATTATTCAATAAGTTGTATGAGGAACTCCAGATGTACAGGGTGGCACATGCACCTGGAGTTCATTTACAGTGGCTAGAGGCCTGGGGCACCCATTCTCTCTATTTGCCTCTTCATCTCTTTCTTTCTTAATTAAATAAATAAATATAAACAAAATATAGAAGAAGGGCTGGGAAGGTGGTTCAGTGGTTTAAAGGACTTGCTTACAAAGCCTGTTGGCCCAGGTTTGATTTCTCAGTTCTTGGGTGAAGCCAGATGTACAAAGTGGCATATGCAGCTGGAATGTGTTTACAACGGCAAGAGGCCCTAGTGTGGCTTATTTTTTTCTTTCTCTCTTTCAAATAAATTAAAAAAAATATTTTTTTAAATATACCAGAAGAGGGCTGGGGAGATGGCTCAGTGGTTAAAGGCCTTTGCCTGCAAAGCCTGATGGCCTGAGTTTGATTCCCTAGTGCCCACATAAAGCCAGATGCACAAAGTGGCACATGCTTCTGGAGTTCATTTGCAATGGCTGAAGGCCCTGATGGGCCCATTCTTTCTCCCTTTTTCTGCTGGGTATGGTGGCACACGCCTTTAATGCCCGCAATCCAGAGGCTGGAGGTAGGAGGAATGCTGCAAGTTTGAGGCCAGCCTGAGACTACACAGTGAATTCCAGATCAGCCTGGGCTAGAGCAAGACCCTTGAAAAAACCAAATAGAAACGAAGTTCAATTTTACTCCAAATAGAAATTATAATAAATATAATTTCACCATCACAGTGCAAATATTAAAGTATTTTATAATGTCCTTTTGTTTTGTTTTGTTTTTGTTTTCAAGGTAGGGTCTTCCCTGGAATTCATTATGTAGTCTCAGGGTGGCCTGAATTCACAGCAATCATTCCTACATCTGCCTCAGTGCTGGGATTAAGGGTGTATGCCACCATGTCTGATTTATGTCCAATTTTTTTAAGGTAGTTTAGTTAGTTGTAAAGGTAGTTTTAGTTTTAGTTTTCAAGGTAGTTTATCTGTGAAGGAAAATGAACCTATACAACAACTTTGAGTTATGCTGTTAGGGATGTGTGTCACAGATATCCTTCAGTATTTGGTAATCACACATAGATACACATAAATGTGATATTATAGTATTGTTTGTACTGCAAAAAAAGAAAGAAAACAAAAAGCAACCTGTAGTACTGACTATAACACTATATAATCACATTTTGGAATACTGTGCATTTGATAAGCAGAATTACATATATATGTGTGTGTATATACATACATATTTTAAATCCATAGGAGTTTTAAATATTTGTAATTAATGTCCTTATTTATGTTAAAAGTATCTATATATCTTCCCAATCTGATGAATAAGTAACACTATGGAATTGATGTGTAGATGGAGAGAAGGCATTTTGATTCTATCTTTGTATATTTATTAAAGAGAGAGAGGGGAGCAGATATATATAGACAGAATAGCAACTGTGCAGCTGGCTTATGTGGGTACTGGGGAATTGAACCTGGGTCCTCAGGCTTCACAGGCAAGCATCTTAACTGCTGATCCATCTCTCCAGCCCTCCTATATCTTGTTATATTGTTTAACATGAACACATGTTTTTCTTTTAACTTTTTATTGACAACCTCTGTACATATATACAATGTACCCTGATCATAATCCCCTCCCACCACCCTCCTTTGTCCCTACTTCTCCTCTCTCCCCTCCACTGAACCCCTTCTTTCCAATTCGTCCTCTTCTATTTCGGTGTCACTGGTTTCTTTCCCTCCCTCTCTCTCTTTTTCTTTCTTTCTTTCTTTCTTTCTTTCTTTCTTTCTTTCTTTCACCTTCATATTATGCAGGTCTCATGTAGGGAGCATCAGCCACTGTGAGGTCATGAGTGCCATTGCCACTTTGTGTCTGAAAACAATATTCCAAAGTACTCCTCCCCATGCTTTGGCTCTTACATTCTTTTTTTAAAAAATATTTTTTTATTTTATTTATTTGAGAGAGAGAGAGAGAGAGAGAGAGAGTGAGAGGAATGGGTGCACCAGGGCCTCCAGCCACTGCAAATGAACTTCAGATGCATGTGCCACCTTGTGCATCTGGCTTATGTGGGTCCTGGGGAATCGAACAGGATCCTTTGGCTTTGCAGGCAAGCATCTTAACCTCTAAGCCATCTCTCCAGCCCCTGGCTCTTACATTCTTTTCACCACCTGTTGCACAATGGTCTCTGAGCCTTGGAGGGTGTGATAGAGATGTCTCAGTGCTGTACACGTCACTGTCACTTCTCAACACTTTGATGTGTTTTGATTCTGTCATTAGTCACTGCCTTCTGAAAAGAGAAGCTTCTCTAATCAAAAGTCAAAGTGGCATTAATCTGTGGGCATAAACAAACATATTTAGAGGGCAACTTGGTGGGCATATCTGTTTAGCCAAACAATAGAAGCAGCTTCCCTTGGGCTTCTGACCCCCCATCCATAGGCTTTTCATTAGGTTTTCAGCACCAGACATGTATTCCCGCCTGGGGAGTGGGCCTGTAGTCCAATCAGAGAGCAGTTGGTTTTCTCCATAACAGACATTTGCACAATTGCACCAGTTGGTACATTTGGCCTGGGTGGCCAGCCGTAAAGCATACAGGGTCCACAGCTCTTTAACACCGTTGGTGACTTTTCTCCCCCAGAAGGCTGCGTAGCTCTTTCTAGCATCATGACAGCCAATCAACCTGAAGGGGCTTCCATTTCAGCTCCAGCTCGGTTTCCCAGTGTCTGTAGCCAAAGCATGTAGTGTCTTCAGCAAGAGGCCTTGCCATCTAGTTCTGGTGGGCAACTGAGAGGCTTGGCAAGAGCTTGTAACGTCTTGGGGGCATCAGGGGCCTCTCTGGATAACAACTTGCAGGGCATTATCCCTTAAGTACATTTTTCTTTCATGTAAGAAACTATTTGAGGGCTGGGGAGGTGGATCAGCAGTTAAGAGTGCATACTGCTTAAGCATGAGAGCCTTACGTCAGTGTCATAGGCAGCCAGAGCACGAATAAATTCAGTGCTGAGCATGTTGACAGTGGCCTGACTTGTAAGTTTAAGGTTGCCGCATGGGTACGATAGAATTCTAAAGGACCTGGTGGAGTCCAGCTAGAAAGAGGTCCATGTGAAAACGAAGTCAGCAAGGTCACTGAGGCTCTGCCTTAGCAAATAGCCCCTCGCCCTCTACACACAGTCCAGAACCCTCCCCGTAACTGGATTGCTTTGTCCTCATGTTGAAGGATAAGCGGGGACACCTGAAGGAGCACGAGCAGGAGGCCCTGCGTGACCACATGCTTCTGGTTTTAGAAAAGAACCTCCGCCTAGAAGAGCAGGTAGGTCTCAGGCCCACATGCCACGTGCACATCTGGGATCGCAGTCAGCTGAGGGCAGACGCTTTATACGAACGGCCAGACACACTCATGGGATTATAGACCCTTGGGGCCGAAAGATGCCTTTGAGATCTTTGCACTCAGTGCCCTCATTCAGCAAATGAAAGAACCAAGCTCAAAAAGTACTGACATGTTTGTAACGTGTAAGTGACAGATTCAGTCTCAAGCCCACCTTGTGGTTCTAAAGGCTGTCTCTAGATGGTTCACCATGCTGCCTCCACAGCCTGTCACACATTCTTCAGCCCCTACCTGGGGCTGAAGCACCTAGTAGCTGTTTGGTTTTTTTCTCTTCTTCCTTCCCTTCCCTCCTTCCTTTCTTCTTTCTTCTCTCTCTCCCTTTCTTCCCACCCTCCCTCCTTCCCTCTCTCTTTCCCTCCCTTCCTTTTTTTTTGTGCATCGGGTGGCTGGAGAATTGAACCTGAGCCAGCAGGCTTTGCAAGTGTCTTTGACTGCTAAATCATCTCCCAGTCCCTATGGGTCATTCCTTATGATCACAAACTTGACTCTAAAGCTACCACATCCCCCTCTCATGACACTCCAAGTCACTGTCAAGGCTCCCAGCCTCACCTCTGCTCTAGGTCCCATTCACTCCTGTACTTGACAGTTCCTCAGTACTTCTTCCTGCTGTTTCATAACATCCCCTTCCCTTCCATTAGAGAATGGAGGCCATGTGGGCGCAGGACTCCTGAAAGAACTTGCCGTGACCAAAGGTGGAACAATCAGAATAATTGTGATGAGTAAAATATGAACGAGCACAGGTAGATCTAAACAAGGAAAGAAAATTCTTGGAATTCTTCTGAATTCAAAATAGGTTTTTTCTCCCATTCCTGCACTGTCTGAGCACTAACCAAGTGCTGAAGGTTAGCATCCCTAGGGGTGTCCTAAGCCTAATGATCTGCACCTCTCTCCTGTGGTGTTCTTCTAGTCTATACAGGAAGAAAAAACACAAGCCAAACCCAGTGAGGTAGGGTCTCCACCTCCCAGCATTTGGGAAGCGGAGGCAAGAGGATCAGGAGTTCAAATCTTAGACTACACAGTGAGTTCAAGACTAGCTTGAACAATGAGACCCTGTCTCAAAAAATAAACCAACCAGACTGGGGAGATGGCTCTGCAATTAAAAGTGCTTGCAGGCTAGAGAGATGGCTTAGCAGTTAAGGCGCCTGCCTGTGAAGCCTAAGAACACCGGTTCAATTCTCCAGGTCCCACGTTTAGCCAGATGCAAAAAGTGATACAAGGGCGCAATGCCACACTTGCCCACAAGGGGACACACACGTTTGGAGTTCATTCACAGCAGCTGAGAGGCCACTGGTGCACCCATTCTCTATCTCTTTCTCAAAAAAAACGTGCTTGTGAGTTGGCACATGCATCTGGAGTTCATTTACAGTGGCCAGAGGCCCTGGCATGCCCATTCTCTTTCTCTCTCTCAGATAAATAAATACATGAGCCAGGCATGGTGGCACACGCCTTTAATCCCAGCACTCGGGAAACAGAGGTAGGAGGATCACTGTGAGTTCGAGGCCACCCTGAGACTACATAGTGAATTCCAGGTCAGCCTGAGCTAGAGTGAGACCCTACCTCAAAAAACTAACTAAATAAATAAAATCTTTTTTTTTTTTTTAAGTGCTTGCTTGCAAAAGCCAGCTGGCCTGAGTTCAGTTCCTCAGCATTTATGTAAATCTGCTCATGGGCCAGACTCATTTTCATTGGCAAGAGACCTTGTCTCAAAGAAGATGGAGCACAGAGAACTTCTGAGCTCCACACATGTGTTCCCCACTCCCCCCCCACACACACAAATAAATATTTTACAGACCCAAGCATAAAACAAACCAACAAAAGATGAGATGAAGAATGCGTGTAAGAACTCTGCTGTTGATGTGGTGAATGAAAGCTGGCAAGCATGCAGTTTGAATGGTTGTATGGAGAAGGGATGTCTAGGATTGTTCTTAGGTTTCTGGTTGTTTCCCCAAAATAGATTACAAGTTGTAAATAAACACACTACTCGATGGCTTGCCTACTAGCTTGTCTGCGGGTGTGTTAACTCTCTTCCTGTTAACTCTTGTGCCAGGTGGGGCTCACCCATATTCAAACCTGAGTCATAGGGTTCTTTGGGGGTTTAAGAGAGTGGATGGGCAGAGCAGTCATCAAATCCTGGCCATTAGTACCATTATTACTATACTGTACATACGTGCAACATGTGCTGTGGCATGGTGATTGGCACCCCGGTTGCCTTAATAAGCACACACTGCAAGGATGAGCTGAATCAGTTCAGTAAATTCAGCTTAGTGAATGTCGCTAGGTGACCCATCACCACAGGTAAGGAGTAGAGCAGCTGATGAGAAATTCTGCAGAGTGGGATTTTTGAGACCACCTTCAAATATTTTCCTAGAAATACATATGAATCTACCTGTGAATGTTATCTAGAAGTACATATGTACTTTTCCTCTAGGCCATCTGCCTGCAAGGACTCTTTTAGCTTATGTGTGCATTTCCTTGGCCTCCTTCCCCTCCATTGCCGTTGCTAGATTTCTGAATTGTGTAAGAGCCTAGAACTGAAGGAGAGTAAGATCCAGCAGCTGGCAGAAACAGTGAAGAGATGTGAAAAGGAGTTCAACGAGTTCACACAGCTGTTTGGCAGAAATGGAAGCATCCTGTCAAACATCCAGGTGAGATGGCAGCCAGGGTTTTCTTTTTAACTTTTTGGATGGAAACCATTTCAAATGTATGGGAAAGCTGTGAGCATTCCATAATGCAGTACTCACCCTTTGTCAACATTTTGTCCTGTGTGCTTTTGTCATTGGCACTCCTTCCCCCTCCCACCACCTCTGAGTGTTTGTGTGCACGTGTGTCCTTTCTGGACCACTGCGAGTACACTGCATATATTATGGTCCTTTGCCTCTACAGACTTAGTATGTAGTGCCTGAGAATAAACCCATCTCTTACATAACCCCCGTATGTTTGCTAGTGTCAGCAACTTTTTTTTTTTTTTTTTTTTTTTTTTTTTTTTGAGGTAAAGTCCCAATCTAGCCCAGGCTGACCTGGAATTCACTCTGTATTCTCAGGGTGGCCTCGAACTGACCGCAATCCTTCTACCTCTGCCTCCCAAGTGCTGGGATTAAAGGCGTACGTCACCACGCCCGGCTTTAAACTTTAAAAAAAAAATTTTTTTTATTTACTTATTTGCAAGCAGAGAGATAGAAGAGAGATAGAAGAGAGAATGGGTGCATGAGGGCCTTCAGCTGCTGCAAACAAACTCCAGATGCATATGCCACTTTGTGCATCTGGCTTTAATGTGGGTACTGGGGAATCGAACCTGGATCATTAAGCTTTGTAGGCAAATGCCTTAACCATTGAGCCATCTCTCCAGCCCAAGTTTAACATTTATACAATAATTTCTTTTTTTTTTTTTTTTTTTTTTTTTTTTTTTTTGAGGTAGGGTCTCACTCTGGCCCAGGCTGACCTGGAATTAACTATGTAGTCTCAGGGTGGCCTTGAACTCACAGTGATCCTCCTACCTCTGCCTCCCGAGTGCTGGGATTAAAGGCATGCGCCACCACGCCCGGCTGTTATACAATAATTTCATAAAACCTATGGCAACTGGGTTCTTAATGTTGGATTTATATTTTTAGATACATTGAGGCATCTTCAGTTCTGCATTTTTAGGCAAGAAAGTGAGACCGTTAATTCCCCTAGGAGGATGATGCATTGCAGCAGACAGCTTCAGGTTCGCTGAGATGAACTTCCAGACCAGGCAGAGTTATGGAGGAAGGGATATTTATTGTAGCTTACAGATCCAGAGGAAGTTCAGGAGCAGGAGAAGTGGCCTGCTCTTACAGAACCAGGCAAGAGAGAGAAAAGCCACCAGCTACACAGCACAGCACACTTCAGGAACTCCAGCTCGGCACACTTTGCATATCTTTAGATTGAAATCCTAAACCCACCACCACACCTTAAGATACGCCCAGTGACTCTGCCTCCAGCCAGGTGGCTGCAGATGCAAACTATAAACTAATAAAACACTGAATATATTGGGGGCCATCTATTCAAACTACCACATGCATTAAACATTACTAAAACAGAGTAAAAAATCCCTTTGTAAATCACAAATGTTAAATAATCACAGATGGATCCCTAGTGAATACGTGTTCTTATGATTACAAAATCATGTGAAAGATATGAAAGATAGTGAAAGATTTTTATGCTATTTATTAACTTTTTCAAGTTTCATTCATCTCAAAACAAGTTACAGTATAATTTTAGGTATGTCTTAGGAAAGCACTTCGACATATTATAATCATTTTGAGGGACTGTAATGACCTCAGTTGTCTTTAAGGCTCGTAAAATGGCATCACTATTGCCAGCTGCAGAAACACATTCAGAGAAGCAGATTAATTGGCTGGTTAGTGGAAGTCTTCACGTGGTGTGGGTGGTATATTTGAAATTGACATGATCCTAGAAAATCTAAGTCATGTAACTTCCATACTTATCAGCACAACATATACATATATAAGTACATATCAACATATTATACATATAGCATATATATGTATGCATGTACATATGAGCATGTTCAGTAAAAAGCAGTCTATCATATATCACCATGACTGCCTCCATTCTGATCTCTTTAGAATTAAGGCTGTAAGGAAAGGTGGGGCAGCATTACTGAAACTCTTTCTCCGGAGAACATCAAGCCCTTCCTCAAGGCCTGAGTTCCCCCATGCTGCTCTCGCCCGATCCGGTGGGCCTCGTCCAGCCTACACTCAGCATCCTCACAGAACAGGGGTGAGTCAGGATGGCTTCTCGAGGAAGGAAGGCTAAGAGGAGCTACAGCCAGAGAGCACAAATGTAAGGGTGAGAGAACCAGGGGAAACAGGGAAGGTAGATGGACGAGAGGAGAGCTGAAAGATCTGCACCAAGAGGTGGGGTGGGAGGGGAGGAAGAGAAGTAGAGGCCCATCTCTGATTTTCACTGGACTTTGTCTTCTGAACTGTGAGGTTTCATGTCATTAACTGTTTGTCAAATGCTTGAATTAAAAATTGTAATCTTGGGCTAGAGAGATGCCTTAGTGGTTAACGTGTTTGTCTGCAAAGCCTAAAGACCCATGGTTGACTCTCCAGATCCCACGTAAGCCAGACACACAAGGTAACACAAGTGTGCAAGGTTGCATATGTGCATATGTGCACAAGATGGCACATACAACTGGAGTTTGATTGCAGTGGCTGAAGGCCTTGGCGCACTAATTCTCTCTGTCTCATAAAATACAAAAAAAATTGTAACAAAATATTGACTAATTTTTAAAAAATGATCCATCTTGTGCTGAAAGGTTCTCACCAGTCACATTGACAAATCTGCTTGGCTCGAAGCTCAAGTGCGTCAGTTGTTACAAATGGTTAACCAGCAACAGAATAAACACGACCTGAGGTCTTTGGTGGAAGCAATTGATACAGTGAAAGAAAAAATCACCCTGCTGGAAACCAGCGATCAGAAATTAGGTACGTTTCCTAGTCCACCTCTTTCTCATGGCTCCTTCCTCTGTGCATGGTCGAGAAAGGAGCAACGCCTTGCCTCAGCATGGCAGCCTGTGTCCGCAGGATCAGCAGTGGCCGACTCTGGTGCTTGTGAAGCAGCCTGAGATTCAGGCAAAAATAAGGAGGACCTAATGGGGCAGAAACAGACCAAGAAACTTCAGGAACAAGGAGTAGTGACTTTTAAGGAGATTGGAAAATGAGAGAAGCTAAGGGAGAGAGGAGATGGGACAGTTATTATAGTGCAGAAAAATTTGAAGCTTTGGCTACTTAAAAACATTTTAGTTAGGAAATTTGAAGCTCAAAATGCAAATTCATGCTAGGCAAGTGCTCATGTGTCTTCTGCTCCATCAAGCTTGGGTTTACAAGTGCGTATCTGTCCCCAGATACGAATGACAGAGGTACTAATAGTGATATCAATGGCCCACCTACGGTCATTGAATTCACTTCATCTTTGTCAGCATATTGCTGGTCCTTTTCAGATAACAAAATTTCATTTGGAGCAAAACATGTAAAAACCTCTTCAGACCCATGTTTTAGGCTTGTGTTTTGTTCTCCCTTCACAGTTGTTTTAGAAGGCGAGACGAACAAGCACGACATGCACATTAGTGTGCACAGAGCGCAGCTGAACAGAAACGAAGAGCGGTTCAAGCTGCTCGAGGGCGCCTGCTACAACGGGAAGCTCATTTGGAAGGTGACAGATTACAAGATGAAGAAAAAGGAGGCTGTGGACGGGCACACGGTGTCGGTCTTCAGCCAGCCCTTCTACACCAGCCGCTGTGGCTACCGGCTCTGTGCCAGAGCATACCTGAATGGGGACGGGTCTGGGAAGGGGACACACCTGTCCCTGTACTTCGTGGTGATGAGAGGAGAGTTTGACTCGTTATTACAGTGGCCGTTCAGGCAGAGGGTGACCCTGATGCTTTTGGACCAGAGTGGCAAGAAGAACCACATTATGGAGACCTTCAAAGCTGACCCCAACAGCAGCAGCTTTAAGCGGCCTGATGGAGAGATGAACATTGCATCTGGCTGTCCCCGCTTTGTGGCTCATTCCACTTTGGAGAGCACCAAGCACACCTACATTAAAGATGACACCCTGTTCTTGAAAGTTGCCGTGGATTTAACTGACCTGGAGGATCTCTAGCCACTGTTGAGAGTGGGATAAGAAAGTTCCTCAGGGACACGTCTGATTATCTTACCGCCCTGGATTTGTACTCAACATGCATTTGTAGTTTGGCTTTTTGCCTTTAATGTCTGACGTGTCATCTCCTTTTTATATCTGCCCTTCCCCAGTTTGAAACTTAACACTCAGAATATTGTTATTTATGTTTGTATCTCATGAAAGCTGGAGTTTTGAAAACACAGTCTGAGGCTCCTCTCTCTCACTGGTGCTTAGGGGAGCATCACAAGACTGAAATGTTGCAGTCTCTACTGTTTGGCCTGTTGTTTCTACACCTGACCTGCAACAGCCATCTTGTCAAAGTCAGGCTGTTCCACTTCAGTAGCAGGTAAGGTAGTTACAGATTATACGCCAGGTTTGAACCAGGTTTCTTCAGTAAAGTACCAGCGTCTTGGACATTACTATGCTTCTAAGTCTACTGATGCCCTAGAACACACCTCATACCCACTTCTTTCTTTGGTGACTTCCTACCCTTTGTACTTCTGCAGGGCCTTGTTTTTATATGCCTTCCCAAGCGACCCCTACTCTGCCCACCACACTCCTGCCCTCCACTAAGCTTTTTGCATGTGCTCTAGACTCCTTACCCACTCATCAGCTACTGGCTTTTCTGTTTTATCTTTTTTTTTTTAATTTTTAAAAAAAAATTTTTTTACTTCTTTACTTGAAAAAGAGAATGAGGAAGATAAAGAGAACGGGCATACCAGGGCCTCCATTTGCTACAAACAAACTGTAGACACATGCACCACCTTGTACATCTGATGGCTTACATGGGACCTGGGGAATTGAACCTGGGTCCTTTGGCTTTGCAGGCAAGCACCTTAACCACTAAGCCATATCTTCAGTCCTATCTTTTATTAGTTTAATTTTCTTTTTTGTTTTTCTTTTTAAAATATTTTTTATTTCTATTTATTTGACAGAGAAGCAGAGACAGACAGACAGAGAATGGGCGTGCCAGGGCCTCCAGCCGCTGCAAAAATTCCAGACACATGTGCCACCTTGTGCATCTGGCTTACGTGGGTCCAGGGGAATCAAACCCAGGTCCTCTGGCTTTGCAGGCAAGCACCTTAACCACTAAGCCATCTCTCCAACCCCTATCTTTTATTTTTAAACAGTGTCTTATAGCTCAGGCTGGCCTTGATCCCACTATGTTGCTGAGGATGACTTTGAACCCCTGATCCTCTTGCCTCTACCTCACAAATCCAGGGATTACTGGCATGTACCACCACTTGACAGAAAACAAAATCTGATATGTCAAGCTTGCAATGTCATATGTATTTGTAAGGTTAAATGTTAGAACAAATGTCACATTTGACCTCATGTATTATCTGTGGTTCAGTCCCAGAAACACAAATGACCAATGTGTAAATGTCCCAGCCTCTTGACAGACTTTGCCTCTGCACTTCTCTTTACTGTGCCCTAGAAAGTCTCCCTCCTTCCCTCTCTAAATCTAAAGGGAAGTGTTGGTGAACAAGAGCTCTGCATGCTCTATGAGTGGGCTGGAGAGATGGTTCAGCAGTTAAAGGCATTTGCTTGCAAAGCCTGACAGCCCAGATTCAATTCCTCTGTACCCACATAAGCCAGATGCACAAAGTAGCATGTGCATCTGGAGTTTGTTTTCATTAGAAAGAGGCTATGACGTGACCATCCCCCCACCTCTGTTCACAAATAAATATTTCATTTATTTATTCATATATATATATATATATATATATATATATATATATATATATAATGATTATTTTTTGTTTTTTTCAAGGTAGGCTTTCACTCTAGCCCAGGCTGACCTGAAATTCACCATGCAGTCTCAGGTGGCCTCAAACTCACAGCGACCCCCTACCTCTGCCTCCCAGGTGCTGGGATTAAAGGCATATACCACCCTGCCTAATAAAATTTAAAAAAAAAAAAGAAGAAGAAGAAGGAAGGGCTGTGCGTGGTGGTGCAGGCATTTGTTTGTTTGTTTGTTTGTTTGTTTGTTTGTTTGTTTTTCGAGGTAGGGTTTCACTCTGGTCCAGGCTGACCTGGAATTAACTATGTGGTCTCAGGGTGGCCTCGAACTCACAGCGATCTTCCTACCTTCTGCCTCCCGAGTGCTGGGATTAAAAGCATGCGCCACCACGCCCGGCTGGTGCAGGCTTTTAATCCCAGCACTTGGGAGGCAAAGATAGGAGGATCGCTGGGAGTTCGAGGCCACCCTGAGACCACACAGTGAATTCCAGGTCAGCCTGGACCAGAGTGAAACTCCACCTCAAACAAAAAAAAAGAAGGAAGGAAGAGGAAGGGAGGGAGGGAGGGAGGGGAAAGGGAAAAGGAAAAGGAAAGGTAAGGAAAAGAAAGAGGAGGTGGAGGGAGGGAGGGAGGGAGGGAGTGAAAGAAAAGAAAAGGTCTCAGGCCAGCTCTGAGTGTTGGTGAAGCAGTATCTGCAAGAGGCAGAAAGCATTTGAAGGAAAAACCCTGGGGCACAACTTACAGAGAAAAGCTAAACAGATCTACCTAAGGATTGGGGAGAATTAAGAGAGAAGAGAACATGAAAGACAGGGAGCTGCTGGGGGAACTGGAGCTTCTGGCTGTTTTCTTTTCTGAGGCCTGGATTAAAGACTAAATGCATTACTTTAGGCAGTTTGAAATACATGTATTTGAAACTCCATATGGACACGAGACTCTGGCTACTGAGTTTGTAAGGCATTTGGATAAGACCATAACAATAGGCTATGATAAGTGCCTTACAAACATGAGTGCACTCTGAAAGAATAATGGGGCCTGGAGAGATGGGTTAGCAGTTAAGCACTTGCCTGTGAAGCCTAAGGACGCTGGTTTGAGGCTCAATTCCCCAGGATCCACGTAAACCAGATGCACAAGGTGGCACATGCATCTGGAGTTCGTTTGCAGTGGCTGGAGGCCCTGGCATATGCATTCTCACTCTACCTGCCTCTTTCTCTCTCTGTCTGTTGCTCTCAAATAAATAAATAAATAAATAATTTAATAAAAAGAATAATGGGGCCTGGGTGGGGAGAATGTACTTTGGAATATCAGGAAGGGCCTTTATGCATGCTTTCTGTAACCCTGGTCCTCATAACCACTGTGGTTAGGTGCACTTTCTATGCAAGCATGAGGGCCCGAGACCACCTGAGTTTGACTCTCCAGAGCCCATGTCAAC
Source organism: Orientallactaga sibirica (assembly GCA_036365145.1). Taxonomy (NCBI): domain Eukaryota; kingdom Metazoa; phylum Chordata; class Mammalia; order Rodentia; family Dipodidae; genus Orientallactaga; species Orientallactaga sibirica. The sequence goes on along the minus strand of JAEOAD010002712.1, from coordinate 3,589,561 downwards.
AGCTGCATGTGGCCATGCACATCTATAACCCCAGTCCTGTGGAAACCGGAGAATCACTGGGGCTCATGAATGGCAAATAATCATTAGAAGAAAAATCAAATGTATAGGACAAATATATAATTTCCAACTCATTAAGGAGGAAAAACCTGGAAAATGAAACTATCAAACCAGAGGGAGAAAGAGCAAGAAACATGATACATAGAAAAACTGGTTTAGACGTACATTTGAATGGGTTAAGCTTCATTAACAAAGGGGGAAAACCTAAACTGAGGGGAAGGGATGTGCATTGTGGGCAAGTGCTCCTTCCTAAGCATGAAGGCTGGGGGACAACTCAGGATGTCATCTACCTTCACTGACATGGCGCTTCTCATTGGTCTGGGGCTCACCAGTTAGACAGGATGGCTGCCTGGGAGGGCAAGGCTAGTGCAGGAGATAAACCACTGGCCAATTTGATCAAAAGAAAAAAGAGAAGACTCATCAGCAAGAATTGAAATGAAAATGGAGACATCACAACTGACACCAATGAAATTGGAAGAATAATCAGGACATATTTCAAAAACCAGTATTCCACAAAATTGGAAAACCTGGTATTAATGGATAAATTCCTTGACTATTATCACCTTCCAAAACTAAATCCAGAACAGATAGACATTCTAAACAAATCTATTACTCCTAATGAAATTGGAAAAGGAATTAAAAATCTCCCAAAACAAAAAGTCCAGGCCCTGAAGGATTCACTGCTGAGTTCTACCAAACCATTCAAGAATTAAAACTACGTCTCTTTAAACTCTTTCACACAACTGAGAAAGAGGGGTGCTCCCAAAGCCCTTCTTCTGTGAAGCCAGCATTACTGTAACACTTAAACCACAGACACCCCCCCAAATATAAATTATAGACCAATATCCCCAATGAACCTAGACACAAAAATGCTCAATAAAATCCTTGCAAACAGAATTCAAGAACACATCAAAAGCACCTTTCACCTTGGTCAAGTAAGTTTTATCCCAGAGATGGCTCAACAATATGGAAATTGATTAATGTAATTCACCATATTAAGAAACTTAAACACAAGAAACATATAATTATTTCAATAGATACAGAAAGGGTCTTTGACAAAATACAACACCCCTTCATGATCAAAACACTGAACAGACTTGGTATGTAGAGACCATATCTCAACATAATAAAGACTATTTATAAAACATCTAAGGCCCAGATCACACTAAGTGGGGAAAAACTTGAAGCATTCCCATTAAGGTTTAGAATAAGATAGCAGTGCCCACTCTCGTAATTGCTTTTCATCATAGTACTTTAAGTTTAAGCTCAACCAATAAGGCAAGAGAAACAAATAAAAGGGATATAAATTGGTAAGGAAAAACTCAAACTAGCCCTATTTGCAGATAACATGATTTTTATATATAAGTGACCCAAAGACTACCAAAAAACTTCTAAAAGTGATCATTTCTTTCAGTAAAGTGGCAAAATAAAAAATCAATACACAAAATCACTAGCCTTCCTATACGCCAAAGATAAACATACAGAGAAAGAGATAAGCGATGCTAACCTGTTTTCAATACCCACAAAAAATTTAAATACCTTGGAATATCATTAACCAAGGAAGTGAAAGACCTGTGCAATGAAAACACAAAAACACTGAGGAAAGAAACTGAGGAAGACATGAGAAGATGGGAAGACCTCCCATGCTCATGGATTAGAAGAATTAACATTGTGAAAATGGCCATCCTACCAAAATGTTATATAGATTCAATGCAATTCCAATAAAACTCCCAACAACTTTCTTCACAGAGATAGAAAAAAATAGTCTCAATATTCACATGGAATAACAGAAGGCCTCAGATAGCCAAAAATATCCTCAACCAAAGAAATAAGTGTTGGGCAGGCGTGGTGGCTCATGCTTTTAATCCCAGCACTCGGGAGGCAGAGGTAGGAGGATCGCCATGAGTTTGAGGCCTCCCTGAGACTACAGAGTGAATCCCAGGTCAGCCTGGGCTAGAGTGAGACCCTACCTTGAAAAACCAAAGGGGAAAAAAATACATCTGGAGGTATCACCATACCTGATTTCAAAATACACTACACAACCATAGTAACTAAAACATCATGGTACTTGCACAAAAACAGACATACATAGATCAATGGACTAGAATAGAAGACCCATGTCTAAATCCAGGCAAAGAGAGCTACCTCATCTTTGACAAAGGGGCTGAAAATACACACTGGAGAAAAGACAGCATCTTCAGCAAGTGGTGCTGGAGAAATTGGATAACTATATATAGAAGAATTCAATTAGACCCACTTCTCTCACTCTGCACAAATGTCAACCCTAAATGGATTGAGGACTTCAACATAAGACCTGAAAATATAAAACAACTAAAAGAAAAATCTGGGGAGTACACTCTAGGATCCAGTTGGAGGGAAAGACTTCCCGAATAAGACCCCAGTGGCACAGGAAATTAGGTCAACATGAAACCACTGGGAACTCTTAAAACTAAAAAGCTACTGTACAGACAGGCAAACCATCAACAGAGTCAACAGACACTCCACAGAATAGGAGAAAATCTTTACCTGCCATACCTCTGACAAAGGTCTACTATCTAAAATTTATAAAGAACTCAAAAATCTAAGCAATAAAATCAACCCACTTAAAAATGGGGTAGAGATTTGAACAGAGAATTCTCAAAGGAAGAATTACAAATGGCCATTACACATTTAAGAAGATGTTCAACATCTTTAATCACCAGAGAAATACAAACCAAAACAACTCTGAGATTCCATCTTACTCCAGTCCGGATAGCATTCATCAAAGTCAAATGACAATAAAAGCTGGGGAGGCAATGAGGAAAAAGGAACCCTTACTCACTGCTGGTGAGAGTGCAAACTTGTACAACCACTATGGAAATCAGCCTGGAGACTCCTGAAAAGGTTGAAAATGAGTTAGCATTGATCCGGCAATACCACTTCTGGGCATATGCCCTAAAGACTCTGCTCTTTACTATAGAGAAAGGTGCTTAGCCAGGTTCTCAATTCACAATAGCTTGGAACTGAAATCAGCCCAGATGTCCATGAACTGATGAATGGATAATGAAGATGTGGTACATATACACAATGGAATTCTACCCAGCAGTAAGGAAAAGTGAAACAAAATTTACAGGAAATGGAGTTGGAAAAAAAAAATTAATCTAAGCGAAGTCTCGCAAGCACAGAAAGACAAATGTCGCGTGTCTTCTCTCATCTGTGGTTTCTAACGGGGATCAATCAGAGATGAGTGCAAACGGTAGTGAGCACTAAAATATGGGCATAACACTAGAATGAGACCAGGAGAGAGCATAACTAGGGAGAGGAGGAATTACCTGAAAAGTTAGGGGAGGGCAGAATATGGGTGGGGGCGGATCTTAGAGGGATGGGCAGGGAAGGAGTTATACAAAAGTGAAGATGTGAATCAGTCCCATAAATCCCTACTTGGGCCGGGTGTGGTGGTGCACACCTTTAATCCCAGCATTGGAGAGGCAAAGGTAGGAGGATCGCCATGAGTTCGAGGCCACCCTGAGACTACATAGTGAATTCCAGGACAGTCTGAGCTAGAGTGAGACCCTACCTTGAAAAACTGAAAAATTAAAAAGCCAAAAAAAAAAAGTTAAAATAGAAAGAAAAAAGAAAGAAAGAAGAAACCCTACTTGTGACTAGCATTCTACAAGCTATAACCACCAATCAAGGGGGAGGGGCTGTCTGGACAGAAGGTGGGAAAAGCTTAACCTTCTTCAAACCACTAACTCTAGCTGGGAATTCCCAAGCCCAGAGTTGGGTTGTCCCCCACAGGGAGCTGTTGGCTAGGGAGACCCATGAGGTTCCCCAAAACAATGCAGGCCATTGCCAAAACACTTGATTACCTGCTAGAGCTAAAGGTTAGACCCTGTTGCTGAAGACACCACAGACTGTGGTCACAGGACAACAAATTATCAAACTGCACTGAAAGGGAAACGAGCTCCCTCCCGGCTAGCCACTAGAGTGCTGGAAAGCTCTATGGGAGCTGCTGGAAGAAAATGGTCACTAAGAGCACGAAGAAGCAGGGGACCTTGCAGACTATGAAATCACCAGACAAGAAGTACACACTTAAGCAATAGTGGCACACAGCCTCTGTGGGTACCCAACGGTTCTCTGATTGGACATGAGGTCCACTCAGTGCGAGAGCACTCTTATCTGGTACTGGAAACCAAGTCAGATTCCCATAGTCAGGAAACTCATACTTCAGACAGAAGCCCCCACTGCTCACTGGAGAAGAGTGGGCTTACATACAAAATCTCTCAAATAACTTTACATATGTCCTTTAACCCAAGCTGATCCCACTCTTAGAGAATCTGCTGCATTTTACAGATGACAGAGAAAATGGAGGAGAATCGAGATCCATCAATAAGACAAGAATGTAACTGACTGCCCACCATGAGACATGCCACCTCTTCCCCATCTGCCAGGGCCCAGGAGAAAATGCAGTGAAAACAGCACCATGAACACTGCTCTTACTGCTAACCTGACAACCAGCTCCATGGTGATTGTGGCAAACAGTGATCAAGCACAACCTATCAAAGCAGAAATCCAGATGCTACAAAGAACGCAACACTAAATTAGACTGCCAACAGGCCTACCACGACTCAGGGAACATTACAGAAGAGAGGGTAGAAAGATTTTAGGAGCCACAGAGTGCGTGGGAATACCCTGAGGCACAGTCCCCCCACTGTCTCATTGGGACTGACTGAGGCCTTCACAACCCACAGTAAATCCCATAACCCCACAGAGGGGGAGGGGCCTCAGGGAAAAGACAACAGGGGAGAGGGAACAAAAGAGTATAATCTGTTAAAAAAAATAAATGAGGGCTGGAGAGATGGCTTAATAGTTAAGGAACTTACTTGCAAAACCAAAGGACCCAGGTTCAATTCCCCAGGACTCATGTAAGCCACATGCACAAAGTGACACATGCTTCTGGAATTTCTTTGCAGCAGCTAGAGACCCTGATGCACTCATTCTCTCTTTCTCTCTCTCTTCTCTTGCTCAAATAAACAAATAATAACATATTTTTAAAAACTAAAAAAAAAATTGTTAAACCAAAAAAAATTATAAAGGAAGTCAGGTGTGGTGGCACACACCTTTAATCCCAGCACTAGGGAGGCTAAGGGATCATCCGGAGTTTGAGACCAGCCTAAGGCCACCAAGTTCCAGGTCAGCCTGGGCTAGAATGACACCCTGCCTCAGGAAAGCAAATATTAAACAGGGACAGCTAAAGAAAACCAAAAGCCAATCCACGAGGCCACCTGAGACTCCATAGTGAATTCCAGGTCAGCCTGGGCTAGAGTGAGACCCTACCTTGAAAAAACAAAACAAACAAACACAAAAAAGCCAATCCAACTTAGAAACACACACATACATAACCTAAATTAATACACAGTAAACTGCACTCAGCAATGTACTGAAAGAAAAATGCATGCCCAAACTGTAAGGACATTTCATTATCACAAAATCTAATTGTGAAAACCTTCTCACCTTGTAATTCTCCAAAGTTATAGGTGACAAAAACAAGCTACAGAAATATCATTTATATTGTTTAGAAACAGAGCAATAATATACATTACTTATATAAAGATACATAGTTATAGGGTGTGGTGATTTAATTCAGGTATCCCCCATAAACTTAGGTTTTCTAAATACTTAGGGAATTGGATCCTCCTGGAGGTGGTGTATTATTGGGGGCAGGTTTATGGGTGTTATAGCCAGCTTCCTTTTGCCAGTGTTGGCTCACTTTCCTGATGCTACTGTACACCTGATGTTGGCCAGGAGGTGATGTCCACCCTCTGCTCTTGCCATCATTTTCCCCTGCCATCATGGAGCTTCCCCTCGAGTCTGTAAGCCAATATAAACCCTTTCCTCCCACAAGCTGGTCGGTTGTTTTCTGCCAGCAACATGAAGCTGACTGCAACATAACATGTATAAGATTTCCTGAGAATGAGATACCAAATTAAGGGAGTAGATAACTGGGAAGGAAAAGGAAGAGAAAAAATGGCAGAAAGGGCTCATAAGGAGCTTTAACTGGACATGGGATAGTAAAATCTGAGACAAATACAAGAAAAATGTTAAAACAAGTTGGGTCATTGGTGCATTGTGTTGAGTGTAATATTCACTGAAATTTTATGCGTTTGTACTATTTCATATTAAAGTTTCATTTGCTTATTTTGAGAAAGGCTCTCATGCAGCCCAGGCTGACTTCCAAGTAGTTAGATAGCCAAGGTTGGCCTTGAACTCTTGGTCCTCCTGCCTTCACTTCCCAAGTGCTAGAATTACAGGTATATGCCATCATAATCAGCCTCATGTTCAACATTTTAAAGAAATCTATCAACTCAAGGGCTGGGGACATGCCTTAGCAGTTAAAGACACTTGCCTGCAAAGTCTGCCAGATTCGATTTCCCAGTTCCTATATAAAGCCAGATGCAAAGATGCACATACATCTGGAGTATGTTTGCAATGCCAAGGGATCCTGGTGTTCCCATTCTCCCTCCCTCTTCTTATAAATAAAAATATTTTTAAAAAGAAATCAATTCAAGATTCTATAAAAAGAATCAACTCCAAGAAATAAGGAACTAATGAAGGCATACATTTAAAAAATAACTTTTAGGGCTGGAGAGATTTCTTAGCAGTTAAGGCGCCTGCCTGTGAAGTCTAAGAACCCCCGTTGATTCTCCAGGCTTCAAGGGGGTGCATGCGTCTGGAGTTCGTTCACAGCAGCTGAGAGGCCACTGGCACGCCCATTCTCTATCTGTTTCTCTCTCAAATTAAGAAATAAATAAATTTTAAGACAGTTCATCAATAAAAAAAAAACTAGTTCAAATATGATCAAGGAAAAGAAACTCCAATAGACTATATAAGAATGAACAAGAATAAGGGCTGGAGAGATAGCTTAGTGGTTAATGCACTTGCCTGCGAAGCCTAAGGACCCATGTTCAACTCCCCAGATCCCACATAAGTCAGATGCACAAGGTGACACAAGTGCAAGGTCGCATATACGCATAGTAGCACATGCATCTGGAGTTTGATAGTAGAGGCTGGAGGACCTGACATGCCAATTTTCTCCCTTTCTCATAAAAAAAGAACAAGGAGATTTTTTTTTTAAAACCTTTTATCTGAAAGACTGTGGGTACACCAGGGCCTCATGCCACTGCAAACAAACTCTAGATACATGCACCCCTTTGAGCATCTGGTATCATGTGGGTACTGGTGAATCAAACTCAGGCCAGCAGGTTTTGCAAGCAAGCACCTTTAACCACTGAGACATCTCCTGAGCCTCAAGATTTAAATATGATACTATGTAATCCCAGCACTCGGGAGGCAGAGGTAGGAGGATTGCTGTGAGTTCGAGGCCACCCTGAGACTACAAAGTTAATTCCAGGTCAACCTGGGCCAGAGTGGTGAGACCCTACCTCAAAAAAAAAAAAAATAATATATTTATATATATAAATATATATATATATATATATATTTTATATTTTTTTTTTTTTTTTACTATGGACAGTTTTTTTGTTTTGTTTTTCCAGGGCTGGGTCTCACTCTACTTCAGTGACTTGAAATTCATTCTATAGTGTCAGTCTGGCCTCAACTCACAGCAATCCTCCCACCTCTGTCTCTTAAAGACACCATGTGTGCCACCATGCCTGGCTTTGGACAGTTTTGTAAGTACTAAATTTGGAGATGAATAGTTTTGTAGGAAAAAAAAAAAAACTGCCAGGAAGCAAAAGAAAAAATGCTGTCTTTTGGAAATCATGGACCCTAAAAACAGAGAAAAAAATGCAAGCCTCGGTGTTAAAAAGGTACCCCAGGGGCTGACTTTCAAGAGGAATTCTGCAAACCTGAAGACTGGCTCATTCACATGACCTATGCACCCACTTAAGGTCACATAAAAGGAGGTGACTCTGACTCATTGTGAGACCCAGCAACCCAACAATCCCTGCTATCAAAACCAGACAAATTCACCGGGTGTGGTCGCGCACGCCTTTAATCCCAGCACTTGGGAGGCAGAGGTAGGAGGATCGTGGTGAGTTTGAGGCCACCCTGAGACTACATACGGAATTCCAGGTCAGCCTGAGACAGAGTGACACCCTACCTCAAAAAACAAACAAACAAACAACAAAAAAAAAGACAAATTCGGAAGAAACCAAAAGCCAATTCATTTTAGGAACACAGACACACAAGTGCTAATTTAATACACATAAAACTGTGTCCAACAATGTACTTAAGGACAGTTTGTTTCACCATTAGAAAAGTTACTGTTTTAGAATAATGGAGAAAAGCTATTATAGTGGGTCATCTCAGAAAACTGATACTGCAAATATTTGGTGAAACTTGTCATTATGTTATGAAAAAAAAATACAAACGAGGGCTGGAGAGATGGCTTAGCAGTTAAGGGATTTGCCTGTGAAGCTTAAGGACCCAGGTTCTGTTCCCCAGAAAACACATAAGCCAGACGCACAAGGTAGCACATGCATCTGGATTTTGTTTGCAATGGCCTTGGGCCCTGGTTGTGCCCATTCTGTCTCTGTCTTCATTTGTCTCTCGGCTTGCAAATAAACAAAAATTTAAAAGTATGTGTATATATACACAAAGTATGTGCATATATATATATATATATATATACATATACATATACATATATATAGTGTGTGTATATATATATATATATATATATATATATATATATACATACACATACATACACATACATATACGTATATATATACACACACACACAAACTACTTAAAAGACCAGGAAAAGAACAAAGTGCTTTTAATTAAAAAAAAAAAAAAAAAAAAAAAAAAAGGTTTCTACCAGAAATCTGCAGAAAATGTCATGGGTAGGCATAAGAGGCGATCGAAGTAACTTCTGAAAACAAGTAACCACCGTTCAGGTTACTATCCACTGTGGGCTGGGTTCTTGGGAAAAGCCAAAACGGTGGTTCGCAGATGAATCCTTACCTACGAAATTACAGAGAATTTACCCGTCAAAGTACTAATTCGAGGGCTGCGCACAGTGGCCAGTCGGGTCACCCCCCAAAGCCCACGCTGGGCTAGACTGCAGTGACCGCGCGGGTCGGACGGGGACCACGGCCGGTACGGCGGCGCTCCACCGCACGAAGCCTCGGCCCGCACGACGCGCGGAAACGCCGCCGCGCGACGACCCGGCCGCGGACAGACGAGCCCGACAGCCTCCCGCCGGCCGGAGTCCCCGCGACGCCGCGCCCCACGCCCCGGCCGGAAGCGCCCTCGGCCCCGCCCCCTGTCTGTGCCGTGGGCGGGCTCTGCGGACGGTGGGCGCATGCGCGGCCGGAAGTCCAGCGCCGCTGCGCGTCCCGGAGGCCGGGACGGGCCGGGCTGCGTGGTGTCCGCGCTTCCCGGTAAGTGCGGGCGGCGGGGGCTGAGGGCGCCGTGAGGGGCGGGCCGGCCCGGCCTCGGTGAGCGGCCACGGCCGGGGTGGACGGGCTTTCCTCCGGCCGGGGCCGCGGTCCAGCCCCCATTGACTGCCCCGTCGCCCCTTCTCCCTCCCCAGCACCGACTCACCTACTACCTGTTTCTGCTCTTCCCGAGCAAATTCCGAATGCCATGCAGACTCTTCCCCGTTTACAGACCCTGGGCTTCTGCCCAGCGACTTCGGCTTTTCCAGGCCCCGCGGCTCTGCACTGGTGCATGCCTGGCCCGGGTGCTTCCTTGTAGCGTGCCCCTAACCTCGAACTCACAGCCGCCGCCCCGCTCCCCAGCTCGGCTCTCAGCACGCTTTGAGCAGCCACCTTCCATAGGACAATAAAGACAACGGGCTTCCAAAGAGCTCTGAACGGAAAGCGTTAGTTCCTAAGAAAAAGAAAATAAACGAAAACAAAAAAGCAGATCAATGCAACTCCACAGAAAACAAATACTACAAAAAGAACAACATTAGGTAGGTTAGAAAGCTGCTAGACTTCTCTTTCCACGTGTAACATTTTAATAATAGAGCTGGAGAGATGGCTTAGCCGTTAAGGTGCTTGCCTGCAAAGCCTAAGGACCCAGGTTCAATTCCTCTGAACCCATGTAAGCCAGATGCGCATGGTGGCACATGTGCTTGGAGTTCATTTGCAGTGGCTGGAGGCCCCAATGCACCCATATTCATATTCTCTCTCTCAAGTAAATAAAAATGTTTAAAAAAGATTTTAGTAAATCTAGCCAAATGACCAGAATAAACTCGGAGAAATAATTGCTCCGTGGTGGGACCAGTGAAGCATGTAGTGTGTTCTTGGTGTAGGGACAAGGGTATTAGGTTGACCCACTGAGCACATTTTATTTTAAACAAGCTATACCTTGCTCTGGAAATAAAACTCATAGTCACAAAACATATCCGATTATAGGAGATTTACGGCTCTTCCTTCCCAAATTTACATGTCAAAAATCCCTGATTTGGGGGAATAGAAGGAACTATAGTTCAGAAGAGAGCACTAAACAGTGAAGGGCTTTATCTGACAGGCAGTGTAGAATCATTGAAGATGGGAACAAGTAAATACAGCAGCAGTATAAAGGATTTGTTAAAGTAGGAAAAAGCAGTGAGAACTAGGTGGCAAATAGAGTAATTGAGATAGGTCACTGTCAAGTCTCGTATGGGAATGAGAGGAAATTAAAAAGACATTGGCAAGGACAAATCAAAAGGGCTTGTTATCTGGCAGGTAGGGAATTGGAGGCAAGAAAAAAATCAATGATAAGTCTGAGGTAGACTTACGTCCTGTCTCTATATTATCTTCCTGAAAACAAAGTGCTGCCCCACCATGCCTAAAGCATAGAAGCCCATAGAGGGATATCACTACTGACCTAACAGACCATGAGAGGGATAAAGAAATATTATTAGAAACTCTATTCTTGCAAGTCTGATGACTTGGGTGAAATGGAGCCCTATCCAATCTACCAAATTCTGGGCTGAGAATCGTACCCTATATAGAATAGATTGAGTAATTACCTACTGCGTGCAAGGCACAGTACTCAAAACTACTAAAATTTGGGGGCTGGAGAGATGGCTTACTGGTTAAGGTGTTTGCCTGCAAAGCCAAAAAGGATCCTGGTTTGATTCTCCAGGACCCACGTAAGCCAGATGCACAAGGGGGTGCATGCATCTGGAGTTCGTTTGCAGTGGCTGGAGGCCCTGGCATGCCTTTTCTCTCTCTTTCTCTCTCTGTGTCTCTCTCAAATAAATAAATAAATAAAATATATTTTAAAAAACTACTAAAATTTGCCAAAGGAGGAACAGATCAGTGAATAGTTATATAACTTTTTAAAATCTAGAATCTTTTAAAAATCTTAAATAAAAAGAAAAATTCTTAGTCCATAAAGTTTGAACCAAGCATTTCAGGATTAAATAATACCAGTTCTACATGAACTCTGCCAGAATTTATAACTGGAAGGAAAACTCAGCTCATTTTATGAATACAAAATTATTCTGATATTAAAACCATATAACAGGGCTGGAGAGATGGCTCAGTGGTTAAAGGCTCTTGCTTGCAAAGCCTGACAGCCTGAGTTCAATTTCTCAGTGACCATGTAAAGTCAGATGCACAAAGTGGCACACAAGTCTAGAATTCATTTACCGATGCAGGAGGCCCTGGTGTGCCTATTTATCCCCCCCCCCAATAAATAAATAAACCATGTAACAATGGTACCAAAAAAAAGAGAGAGAAGAACGCTTGCCTTCAAATCCTAAAAATCCAGGTTTGATTGCCCAGGACCTACATAAAACCAGATGTACAAGGTGGCACATGCATCTGGAGTTCATTTGCAGTGGCTAGAGGCCCTGCTGCGCCCATTCTCTTTACCCCTTTCTGTCTAATAAATAAATAAAATATTTTAAAAAAAGAAAACCAAACAAAATTCTTCATGAACTAATATGTAAAATCTTCAAAAAATACTATGTTGATTCCAACAATATTTAAATACATATAATTCAAGTGTCATTTATCCCAGGAATTGGGTGGGTAATATATTTTTTATTAGTTATGTATATAGTATATATACAGCCATGATGGTACCATCGTTAGCCTTCTCCCTGTCTTCCCCCCCATGGGTAATGTGGTCTTGCCTTATGTGGGTAGCCATCAGTTATGCGGGAGAGGCAGTGACTCTTTGTATAATGACCCAAGTCATGGCTCTGACAATATTTCTGCCCCCTCTTCTGCAAGTTTCCCTGAGCCATGTTGGGTTCATTTTAGGTCTATTTCAGTGACGAGGTTTTGGGAGTCTCTGTGTCTCTGGATATCTGATTTGGTAGGGGTTGAGTGTTCTTTGTGTATATCTCCAGCCCTTGTGCTGGTACCAGGTTCACTGATAAAGCTGCACTCTTGCTCATTTCCCCTATAACTCAATGGCTTCATCTGGTGCTCTGATGAGGTGAGATGGGCTGATTCTCTCCTCAGGATATGCGTCCATCTGAAAGAGAGAAGCAGATTCTCCAATGGAGAGTGAGGTCAGTGCAAGATACATGGATAACCATTCTTATTTTAGGGAGAATTTAATTGGTGTATGCCCTCTTGTATTCCACTATTGGTGGGATTACGATATTGGAGAATGGGCTCATTTTTTTGGATATGGTTCTAACTTGTTTCCCGTTTCCAGGTACGGGTTCCATTCCACTGAGCAGATCTGTCAGCCAAATCTAGAGCAGTTGGTAACCCACCATGACTGTGTGCCACTACTGCACTTGTGTGAGCATCACGTCAGGTTGTTTGCTGCTGAGTAGCTTAGACCATTAGCACCATCTATTATATTGTCAGCCTGACTAAAAATAACATATCCCATCAATAGATGAGGAAAAGGCTCTTGAAATTTTCAGCATTCCTAATTTCTAAAATTCAACAAACTAGTAATATAAAGGAACTTTATAAAAGGCATCTACAAAAGTATAGCTAACATACTTGCCGGGCGTGGTGGCGCACGCCTTTAATCCCAGCACTCTGGAGGCAGAGGTAGGAGGATCGCCGTGAGTTCGAGGCCACCCTGAGACTACATAGTTAACTCCAGGTCAGCCTGGGCCAGAGTGAGACCCTACCTCGAAAAACCAAAAAAAAAAAAAAAAAAAAAAAAAAAAAAAAAAAGTATAGCTAACATACTTGGCATGGAAAAACCAAGTGCTCCCCCAGACCCCAAGTATTGGGAACTAGGCCAAGAATGCCTGCTTTTACCACTCCTACTCAGTATTTTACTGGAAATCTTACCAATCACAGGAAGGCAAGAAAACAGGAAGGCATTCTGATTGGAAGGAAACAATAAAACGACCACTATTTTCAGATGGCAATAATCTACATAAGTAAATATCAAGAAATCTACTTAAAAAAAAAAAAACCTTTCAATTTAATTTGAGTTTAGCAGGCTGCAGGGTATAGTTAGCATTCATTAGTAATAGTGCTTTTACAGCTTTACACTAGCAATGAATAACTGGAAACTGGCCCACTCCCTTCCCTTACAAATATAATACAGCGGTGTAAGCTTGAAAAATATGTGCATGATTTGTATTAAAACTACAAAGCATGGATGAAAGAGAGAAAATGTAGCCTGTATTTATAGATTGGAAAATTAAGATCGACCTATGCATTTAAAGCACTCACAGATTCCCAGCAAGAATTCTGTACACATAGGTTTATTCCACTTCAAAGTTTAAAAGGGGGGAGGTAGGAATTAAATTAGCAAAACAAACTTGAAAAGCAAGATTGAAGTTCAGGAACCAGAATCAGAGTTCAGAATATTTTCAGATACTAAAATCCATAGCACTATATGTACACACAGATGGATTTTACCATATCTATGTTTGTATACAAACTTTTGAAAAACGTTTTTCCTTATTTGCAAGCAGAGGGAGATAGAAGAGAGACAGAATGGGTACACCAAGACCTCCAGCCATTGCAAATGGACTCCAGATGCATGTGCCACTTTGTGCATCTGGCTTTATGTGGGCACTGGGGAATTGAACTCCAGTTGGCAGGCAAGCGCCTTAACTGCTGAGCTATCTCTCCAGCCTTTTTAAAGTATTTTTTTTTAATTTGTTTGACTTGACTTTATAAACTTTTTTTTTTTTTTTTTTTTGGTATGTAGTCTCAGGGTGGCCTTGAACTCTTGGCAATCCTCCTACCTCTGCCTCCCGAGTGCTGGGATTAAAGGCGTGCGCCACCACGCCCGGCTGCTTTATAAACTTTTGAAAAAAAAATCTTCATGATCTTGAGTCAGGCAAAGAGTTCTTAGATCCCATACCAAAAGCAAGCTATATTGGGGAAAATATTTGCAAACCACTTTACACAGGACTTATTTCCACAATATATAAAGAAATTTCAAGATCTAACCAGAAAACAGCCCAATAAAAATGGACAAAAGTTGCCAGGTGGGTGATGCACACCTTTTATCCCAGCACTTGGGAGGCAGAAGTAAGAGGATGGACGTGAGTTCAAGGCCACCCTGAGACTGCATAGTGAATTCCAGGTCAGCTTAGGCTACAGTGAGACCCTACCTCAAAAACATAAAAGGGGGTTGGCAAATGTTGGTACCTTACTAAAGATGATATCAAGATAGCAAACAAGCACATGAAACACTGTTCAACATTAGTCATTAGAGAGGAAATTAGAGCAACGAGAGCATTATACATATAATGGCTGGAGAATTAACAATGCCAAGCGCTGGCAAGACTAGAACAATGAGAACATTCGTACTTTGAAATGTGACCATTTAGGTAACTTTGAGTTTCTTGTGGCCTTGGATACTCCAGTGGAGATTCCCACAAAGCTTAAACTTCCAGGGATTTTTCTCCATTCCAATTTTTGCTGACACAAGATAGATAACTTACCTGCATAGCTAACAAGTATTTACTAAAGTTCTATTTAGGTATGTCTTGAAGAAAAACTTTATTTCCTTTCTATATTCCACTGGAATTTTTCCAGATATATTTCTTTCCCTAGTGAGAGTCTATCTCAGTTAACAGTACTGTTTTCTAACCAGTTGTTCATGCCCAAAAGCTAGGTTCATCTTTTATTTCTTCCTTTCTCTTGTTTTCCCTCCACTCACAGTCCCTGGTCATGGTGTCTCATCTTCTTTCCATCTCTGTCAGTTCTGCTCTGGGTCAGTGGTTCTCCCTGGAGGTGGGCTTCTAACAGTGGTTCCTCTCCACCATGCAGTTCTCCATGTCTGCAGCCACCTGGGGTTGCAGTGAATAGAGGCCCCAGATGTGACCAGATATTCTCAGATATTCTTTTTTTATTAATTTGAGAGAGAGACAGAGAGGAAGAGGTAGAGAGAGAATGGGCATGCCAGGGCTTCTCAGCCACTGTGAATGAATTCCAGAAGCATGCACCCCTTGTGCGCATGTGCAACATTGCATGCTTGTGTCACTTTTGCGTCCAGCAAAAGTAGGACCTGGAGATTCGAATGGCTGTTCTCAGGCCTTGCAGGCAGGCACCTTAACCACTAAGCCATCTCTCCAGCCCCTCAGATATTCTTAATAACAAAGAAAAATGTAGCCCCAAATGTCAAGATTGCTGAGGTTAATCTTATTTTCATTTTCTTTGTCCCAAGAAACACCACTTATTGGGCGGGGGAGATGGCTCAGCTGTTAAAAGTGCTTGCTTGCAAAGCCTGCTAGCCCAGGTTCAATTCCCCAGAACTCACATAAAGCCAGAAGAAAAGTGGTGCATTTGTCTGGCATTAGTTTGCATCACCAAGAGACTCTAGTGTGCGTGTGCATGTGTGTGTGTGTGTGTGTGTGTGTGTGTAAAGAAATCAATAAAAATTTTAATACCAACTGCTCCAAAAATTCTTGAATAACTTGTCAGTGTTGGATTTTGCAGACATGGTAGGTAGATTTTCTAGACATGGATAAAACCAAAACCAAGCAAACAACTGAAGATGCTGGGGCTGGCAGTTGCAAAGGTAGGCATTTATATTTCAAATACATTTTACAAATTATTGTTTGTTGTATTGGAAATGAATTGTGTTCCACTTTTACTTTGTGTCCTCCTAAGGTAAACACAAGCAAAAGAAAGAACCGAAGCCAAAGCCGCACCGGTCCCAGAGTAGATCAGAGACATCGGGCTCCTCCGATGACTGTGTGTTCCCCCCCACCTCCCCATCCTCCTCATCAGGAAACCAGACAGACTCAAGCAGTGAAGGTTGTAGATCACTCTGTTCAGGGTTTGACACTGACACTGACACGTTAGGAGACTTAGGGGAAAGTTCATTACAGCTCTTCGTTTCTATTTAACTAATGTTCATCAAACTTACTCACTTTGAACCAGGCATGATGGTAGAAAAGGCCTGCTCCATTCACCAAGGAACGTTTATTATGCTGGGCAGTAAGCAGCCATCCCCATGTAGATGAGTGCTCTGACTTGGCACACACATGTCTAGAGGACAAGGGAAGGCGTTGGAGGAAATGATCTCTTAACTGGGAACCGGTGGGTGAGCAGACAGGGAAGTGGATTAGGAGAGATCTGTTACAGGATGAAGGGACTGCGCCTGCTAGTTAATGTTGGCACTAGGGTTTCTTATTGTTTCTCAGTGAATCTGTTCATACTTGTCACTGAAGTTTTGGTGGTCTAATCAGTGTCCTTGTGAGTAGAGGAAACCGACTTGATGAGTTACATGGGAGAGGAATTTATTGAACGCCTAGAGAAGTCACCTCTAGATGGGGACAGGAACGAGGTGAAGCTGGGTGGCCAGACTGTAGCTAATCGTGGTCCACAGAGCTCGAGGAGGGCGCTTAGCACTGAGCATGAGCACTTCACCTCGCATTGCCTGAGATTCCTGGTGTCACTACTAATGTCACGGCCACTGCTGCCCAATACAAGGATGTTTCCGCCTCTCTGTATCATTAGCTCCCTAGGCTGAGCCTAGATCCCATGCCCATGTCCTTAATTACATAGAAAGCTGGGAAAGCACTGATGGCTGAAGGGCCTGTAAAGGAACATTTAATCAAAACAGGAAGCAAAATCAGACACTGGGCAATCAAAATGTAAAATATACCACCCATACCCACACATAAACCTAGACAGCAGCAATTGACTCACTTTAAATTACTTTCATTTTACCTTTTTTTTTTTTTTCAAGATGGGGTCTTGCTGTAGCCCAGGCTGACCTGGAGTTCACTATGTAGTCTCAGGGTAGCCTTGAACTCACGGCAATCCTCCTACCTCTCTCTCTGAGTGCTGGGATTAAAGGCGTGCACCACCATGCCTGGCTTCATTTTACTTAAAAAAATTTTATCCTCTACATGTTTGCTAATTGTGTAGTGCTTTTTGTTTGCTTTGTTACCTTTTTGTATATATATGCATATATATATATGTATATTTACATGGGTTTTTATTGGAGGCAGAGTTTTCACTCTAGCCCAGGCTGACTTGGAACTTATTCTATAGCCCCAGGCTAGCCTAGAACTCACAGCAGTCCTCCTACCTCAGCCTCCTGAGTGCTGGGACCAAAGGTGTGTGCCACCATATCTGGCTATAATAATCTTTATATTATTAATTATTAACATTATGCTTATAACTATTTCTTCCATCCACTTTGATCAGTTCATTTGCTGTCTTTGATACAGGCTAAGCATATTGGTTGACCTTCTATATTTTCTGCCAGATTTTCTTCCCCTTATCGTCAGTAGTTAATGTTCATAGTGTGGTCTGCCACAAAACTGTGCTTTTTTGTCATTTAAATATTGTTATTGCAGTACTAGTTATATGTGAGAATTCATTTTCCTGCCATGACTCTAATATGATTACTGAGACTCTCAAAGGAAAATGCTGCTAGGATCTCTAGTTACAGAGTCAAGTCTGTCATTTAGAGTTTGTCAGTTGCTTGAAATCATACCATATCTTAGTTCTGCTTCCTGTTTGAGCCATGACTTTCCTGAATAGTTTTTGTCCTAAAGGTTTCTAGTTTTTGCATTTGCCTTTCATTGTCTAAAAAATATAATGTAACTTTGTTACAATAAAAAGATTTTCCTAGCCAGGCATGGTGGTGCACGCCTCGGGTGGCAGAGGTGAGTTCAAGGCCACCCTGAGACTACAGAGTGAATTCCAGTTCAGCCTGAGCTAGAGTGAGACCCTACCTCAAAAAAAAAAAAAAAAAAAAGATTTTCCTATTGACGTGGTGGTGATGCACACCTGTAGTCCCAGCACTTGGGAGCCAGAGGCAGGAGGATCACAAATTTGAATTCAGTCTGTGCCACATAATAAGTTCCAGGCCAGCCTCTGCCCATAGTGAGATCCTGTCTCAAAAAAGAAGAAATAAAAAATAATTTTCATCCTTTCAATAATATATAGTCAACATGCATGCATGCATACCTACATACATACATACAAACCATAGAGTTCATTTCTTTTCCCCAGAAATATTCTTGCCTGTACAATATAAACTAGACCACTTTCCACCAACGGAACCTGCTACCTAACTTCATGCTAAGATTTTCCTTTACTGGGCTTCTGGATTGGAGCTAGTATTTTACATACGGGACTTTTCTCTCAGTTTTTTTGTCTTGAGGGTTAGCAAGTGTTGCCACATAATCATTTCTCAACTTCCAACTCTGTCACAGTGGCAATGCATTATGAAGGGACATTCAACCATAATAAAGAATTAGATAAAATTGTTTATTACTAATATCTTGTAAGGTTTTCCCAACCAATGTAATAAAGTTAATTAAAACAGAAACTTAATCATTTAATTGCTTAAAATCTAATCAAGCTGAAAATAGTGTTACGTGCCTTTAATCCCAGTGCTCAGGAGGCTGTGGTGGAGGATCACTGTGAGTTTGAGGCCAGCATGGGCTACAGAAGTGAGTTCTAGGGCAGTCTTGACTAGAGTGAGACCCTGCTTTAAAATAACAAAAAAGAAATTTAAAAATTAATAAAAACTAAAAAAATATAATCAGAGGCTGGGGAGATGGTTCCATGGTTAGAAGTGCTTACTTGCAAAGCCTTATAGCCTGAGTTCAATTTTCAAACACCCAGTAAAGCCAGATGGAAAAAGTTGCACATGTATCTGGCATACTTTACAGCAGCAAAAGACCCTGGCTTGCCCATATGCACTTAAACATGCATGCACACAGGTGCAAATAAGTAACTAAAAGTAATTTTTTTGAGTTAAGGTCTCACTTTAAAGTAGGCTGACCTGAAACTTACTCTGTAATCTCAGGCTGGTCTTGAACTCATGGCTATCCTTCTACCTCTGCCTCCTGAGGACTGGGATTAAAGGTGTGTGCCATCACGCCTGGCTTAAATAAGTAAAAACCTTTTAAAATCTAATCAATAAATAATTTTTAATAGAGCTAAAACCTCCAATTCTTCAAACTTCTAGATACAGCCAGGAGGAAAGTCAAGATAAAGAAAGGAGAGAAAAAGAATAAATTGAAAGGAAAAAAAGGTAGGTGAAGAATGTAATGTAAAAATAAGATTTGCTTTTATAAGATTCTGTTTTTTGTTATTTAAAAAAATTTTATTGACAACTTATATACTTACAGACAATATGCTATGATAATTCCCTCTCCTCCCCCACTTTCCCCTTCATAACTCCAATCTCCATCATATCCCCTCCCTCTCTCCATTAGTGTCTCTTTTATTTTGATGTCATCATCTTTTTCTCCTATTATGAGGGTCTTGTGAAAGGTATTGCTAGGCACTGCGAGGTCATGGATATTGAGGCCAATTTCTGTCTGGACAGTTGCATTGTAAGGAGTCGTACCCTTCCTTTGGCTCTTACATTCTTCCCGCCACTTCTTCTGCAATGGACCCTGAGCCTTGGAAGGTGTGATAGATGTTTCAGTGCTGAGCACTCCTCTGTCACTTCTTCTCAGCACTGTGTTGCTTTTTGGGTCATCCCAGTGGTCATCGCCATCTAAAAAGAGAAGCTTCTCTAACCAGAAGTGAGAGTAGCATTGATATAAGAAAATGAATATGAAGTGTAGTGCTTTCAGGGCAGTTTGGTGAGAATAATAAATGCATTTAGCCAGACAAGAGCAGGTTTTATACCTCTAAGGCTCATGACCTCCCCTGCCATAGACTTTTGATTAAGTTTATCAGTACCAGGCATGTATTCCCTCCCGTAGAGAGGTCCTCCAGTCCAATTAGAGAGCAGTTGGTTTCCCCCAGAGCAGACATGCCACTATTGTACCAGTTTGGTCATTTGGCCTGTCTGGCCAAACTTGAGGTTTCCAGTGTCCACTGTTTTCACCATTGATTATTTCTGTCTCACATAGGGCTGCATTGTTATTTATTTTTAAGGTAGGGTCAGAAAGTCTGGTGTTGTTTTTTTTTTTTTTTTTTTTTTTTTTTGAAAGATACAAGGCAAAGTTACCCTGGTGGTATGATATAATAGTGTCCGTTAGTTTCTTTTCAAATAGTCAGAAAACTGCTAACAGTTAAAACCTTACAACTACAGATCTTTAAATGTATATTTACTTTGAAAAAGTTGTAACAGGCTAATGGCCATGTGCTTTTTTGCTCATTTCATTTACCTGAGGCCTGAGGTTATCACTTTGGAATATTCAGTTCTTTCTCTATGCACATATAAATAAACGAAATTGAGATAAATAGATGGATATACTTTATAGACCTTGACAAACTGAACTAAAAAAGTAGAACAATGAAAATGGACCTTTGAGAGCCGGGCCTCTCCTCATGCTCGTCTAGTCCCCAATCTTGTCTTCCAGGAGTCATCCAACATGTCCATCGTCCTGTCTGGTCCTCAGTCATTGAGCCACACCGCTTGTCACTGAGATGGCTTCACTCCTGTCAGTGTCCTGTTGGTACCCCAAGGACCAAGGTAACGCCCCCTCTTCCTCCTGCCATGGAACCATCATGTTTGTGTGACCCTTACTGATTTTCTGATGGTCTGTAGAGCAGGGCGCAGGGCCTGTCTCTTTTGGGATCTAACAATTGGTACACTCGTTCCAATTCCCAGCCACATTGTCTTCTTCATCAGTCTGAAGAAATTTCTTTCTAAGTTAAGGGTAGCTTTGGGTAGGGATATGAGGAAGTAAGAAATGCCACTCCCTACCACTTACGTTTATTTAAAATATTTTATTTATTTCTTTATTTATTTATTTACTTATTAGAGAGAGAAAGAGGCAGAGAGAGAGAGAAGGAAACAGAATGGGCACACCAGGGCCTCTTGACACTGCAAACTCCAGATGCACGCACCACCTGTGTATCTGGCTTATGTGGGTCCTGGGGAATTCGATCTGGATCTTTAGACTTCACAGGCAAGCCCCTTAATAACTAAGCCATCTCTCTAGCCCCCATTTATGTTTTTCCCCAAATTCTTTATCAGTGTATAGATCTCAGTTTATTCTCCTAAGTGTTTTGGTTTTAAAAAATGAAGACTTTTTTTTTTCTGATTTATAATCAGATTCATCCCTCTCATAAAACAGTGAGCTCACAGCTGTATAGCTGCTTAAAGGGAATATGGAAGGAGGGACAATAAGAGCGAGGTTAATATTTCCAAAATACTACCCTGTCATATGAAATTTTGTAAGGATGACAGGATTTGTGAATAACATCTGCTAATATTTGCCTGGCATCCACTCTGTACCAGACATTCACTATGTACTGGACATGCATTGTGTACCAGACATGCACTGTGTACCGGATATCCACTCTGCACCAGACATCAACTGTGTACTAGACATCCACTACGTACCAGACATCCACTGTGTACCAGACATCCACTGTGTACCAGACATCCACTGTCCACTGTACCAGACATCCAGACATTCATTGTGTACCAGGCATCCACTGTGTACATCCCACTGTGCACATCCAGACATCCACTGTGTACCAGACATCCACATCCACCTGTGTACCAGACATCCACTGTGTACATCCACTGTGTATTAGACATCCAGACATCCACTGTGTACCAGACATCCACTGTGTACCAGACATCCACTGTGTACCAGACATCCACTGTGTACCAGACATCCACTGTGTACCAGACATCCACTGTGTACCAGACATCCACTGTGTACCAGACATCCACTGTGTACCAGACATCCACTGTGTACCAGACATCCACTGTGTATTAGACATCCACTGTGTACCAGACATCCACTGTGTATTAGACATCCACTGTGTACCAGACATCCACTGTGTACCAGACATCCACTGTGTACCAGACATCCACTGTGACATCCACTGACATCCACTGTGTACCAGACATCCACTGTGTACCCACTGTGTAGACATCCACTGTGTACCAGACATCCACTCTGCACCAGACATCCACTGTATTGGATCTACACTATGTACCAGACATGTGCTGTGTACTACACATCCACTGTGTACCAGACATCCACTGTGTACTAGACATCCACTACATACCAGACATCCACTACGTACCAGACATCCACTGTGTACTCCACTGTGTACCAGACATCCACTGACATCCACTGTGTACTCCACATACCAGACATCCACTGTGTACCAGACATCCACTGTGTACATCAGACATCCACTGTGTACCAGACATCCACTGTGCACCCAGACATCCACTGTGTACCCAGACATCCACTGTGTACCAGACATCCACTGTGTACATCCAGACATCCATCCACTGTGTACCAGACATCCACTGTGTACCAGACATCCACTGTGTACCAGACATCCACTGTGTACGACATCCACTGTGACATCCACTGTGTACCAGACATCCACTGTGTACCAGACATCCACTGTGTACCAGACATCCACTGTGTACTAGACATCCACTGTGTACCAGACATCCACTGTGTACCAGACATCCACTGTGTACCAGACATCCACTGTGTACCAGACATCCACTGTGTACCAGACATCCACTGTGTACCAGACATCCACTGTATCCACTGGATCACTGTGTACAGACATCCACTGTACCAGACATGCACATCCACTGTGTACCGGATATCCACTCTGCACCAGACATCCACTGTGTACTACACATCCACTCTGCACCAGACATCCACTGTGTACCAGACATCCACTGTGTACCAGACATCCACTGTGTACTACACATCCACTGTATTGGACCTACACTATGTACCAGACATGTGCTGTGTAACCAGACAACTGCTTTGTACCAGGTGTCCACTGTGTACCAGGCATCCACTGTGTACCAGGCATCCACTGTGCACCAGACATCCACTGTGTACCAGACATCCACTGTGTACCAGGCATCCACTGTGCACCAGACATCCACTGTGTACCAGACATCCACTGTGTACCAGACATCCACTGTGTACCAGGCATCCACTGTGACATCCACTGTGCACCAGACATCCACTGTGTACCAGACATCCAGACAGACATCCACTGTGTACCAGACATTCATTGTGTACCAGGCATCCACTGTGTACCAGACATCCACTGTGTACTATACATCCACTGTATTGGACTACACTATGTACCAGACATCCACTGTGTACCAGACATCCACTGTGTACCAGGCATCCATCCACATCCACTGTGTACCATCCACTGACATCCACTGTGTACCAGGCATCCACTGTGCACCAGACATCCACTGTGTACCAGACATCCACTGTGTACCAGGCATCCACTGTGTACCAGGCATCCACTGTGCACCAGACATCCACTGTGTACCAGACATTCATTGTGTACCAGGCATCCACTGTGTACCAGGCATCCACTGTGTACCAGGCATCCACTGTGTACCAGGCATCCGACTGTGTACCAAGCACTGTTCTTTATAAGTTACGTGAATCAACTGACATCAAACAGTAAAGTGGATGTCATTACTCCCCTGACTTTATACAGAAGCAGACACAGACGGGCCAGGTGACTCCACTAAGGCTTGTTTGAGTGACCTTGCATTGAACCCAAGCAGTCTAGAGGCTCTAGAGTGGATTCGCCTCTTAACTGTTAGCAACAAACTGTCTAAAATCAATCTACCA
Source organism: Orientallactaga sibirica (assembly GCA_036365145.1). NCBI lineage: Eukaryota > Metazoa > Chordata > Mammalia > Rodentia > Dipodidae > Orientallactaga > Orientallactaga sibirica. Next base: position 3,565,587 of record JAEOAD010002712.1, on the reverse strand, counting down.
AAAATTCAGACCTCAGTGTCATCATCATCATAAAATATTTATGAATAAATTTAGAAATATAAAACATGTCTATTTATAAAAGTTACTAAAGATATAAATAAGTTTTGAGATACTTGACATTCATGGGTTAGAAGTTTGAAGCATGTTAGGGTGACATTTCTTCCTAAATAGACTCAATACAGTTCTCAAAATTTCAGCCCACTCTTTGATAGTAACTGAAATAAAATTAACCCTATCCCCACCCAAATGAATTATGGAAGGTTAAAAGGTCTGAGAGTAAATATGACTTTGAAACGGAACAATGATGAGGGCATACAAAGCTCATTTGAAAGCTTCTTTTGCAGCAGCACTGTCAGCATGTTGAGGTCTCCTGCTTTGCTCTGAGGTCTTGCCGTCTCTCCACAAAGCAGAAAGAGCTGGCTGAGTTCCCTGGCCGCTTCTTAGAATGGCAAATCTCATTCATTAGATCTTCATACCCATGATCTAATTACCCCCCAGCCCAGGGATTAGGGTGTATTTTTTTTTTTTGAGGTAGGGTCTCACTCTAGCCCAGGCTGACCTGGAATTCACTATGTAGTCTCAGGGTGGCCTCGAACTCATGGTGATCCTCCTACCTCTGCCTCCCGAGTGCTGGGATTAAAGGCGTGTGCCACCATGCCTGGCCTTGGGATTAGGGTTTTAATATGAGTATTTCAGAGGATACACATTTTCATACATAACATAAATCTAATAATGAAAATCATACAAACACAAATGAAAGATATTCTACAAAATGAATGGTCTGTCATCTTAAAATTGTTATCATGATAGTGAAGATGAAACTGAAGGACTTTCCCAAGCCGAAGGAGATTGAAGAGGTGTGACACACTCTACCTCCTGACTTGAATCTTTTAACCATAAAGAACATTATGGGAGTGATTGGGAAAACTTGGATGAGGTCTGAAGATTCAATAGTAGCAATGTCTGAGTGTTACTTTTTTTTTTACAATCCAATTTTCCTAATTTACAAAACAGATACTCAGCACTATTTCTAAAACAAAACCAAATTTCAATTCTTATCTCCTGAATTATAAGATACTGCACTGTAACCAAGAGGGACTGCTTTAAGAAAATGTTTTGGAAATAGAAATCACTTAAAAAATACACCAAAAAGTGATTTCACTTCTCATCTCCTCTATTTTGAATGGGATATTAGTATATTCACTTTGGATCTTTACTGACATTAGGAGACAATAGATAATATAAGATAATTCCCTTTACATAGTGAAAACAGGCAGTGATTTTTCCAAGATTATCTGATGACAGAATTAAAGCTGGCTGGCTTTATTTCTATAAATCATGCTAGAGTAAGCATGCACTTGGTTGAGAAAAGGCCATCATTGCTATTTTGTAGCAATAACCTTAAAGAAGATCAAGGTCTGGGCTGGAGGTTGCTTAGTGGCTAAGGCACTTGTCTTCAAAGCCAAAGGATCCAGGTTTGATTCCCCAGTACCCACGTGAAGCCAGATGTACAAGATGCTGCATGCATCTGGAGTTCGTTTGCGGTGACTAGAGGCCCTCGCACATCCATTCTCTCTCTTCATCTGCCTCTTTCCTCTCTCTCCCTCTTTCTCTCTCTGTCAAATAGATAAATAAAATAATTTTTTAGAAAAGATCAAAGTAAGGCTGGAGAGATTGCCTGCAAAGCCTAAGGACCCAGGTTCTATTCCCCAGGACCCATGTAAGCCAGATGCACAAGGTGGCACATGCGTCTGGAGTTTGTTTACAGTGGCTGGACATTCTCTATCTGTCTCTCTCTCTCTCTCTCTCTCTCTCTCTCTCTCGGTCCCTCTTTCTCTCTAGTAAATAAATAAATAAATAATTTTTTTAAAATTTTATTTGATAAAACAGAGAGAGAAAGAGAGGGAGAGAGAGTGAGAATGATGCATGCACCCCTATCTGGCTTTAAATCGTGAGGCTTGGGCTTCAAGGCATTGCCATCTCTCCAGGCCCAATAAATAAATAATTTTTAAAAGATAAAAGTGTTATAAAGTGAACATTGTATGATATTTTGTTGCACACACCACAAAGCTTAAATGTAGAATGATGTACACTCATTTCATTATGTCAGTCAGTTTGTACCCAGTTCAGGAGAATTCTGAATTACATTTTCTTTCTTTCTTTCTTTCTTTCTTTCTTTCTTTCTTTCTCTCTCTCTCTCTCTCTCTTTCTTTCTTTCTTTCCTTTCTTTCTCTCCCCCTCTCTCTCTCTCTCTTTTTTTTTTTTTTTTTTTTTTTTTGAGATGGGGTCTCACTCTGGCCCAGGCTGACCTAGAATTCACTATGTAGTCTCAGGTGGCCTTGAACTCACGGCGATCCTCCTACCTCTGCCTCCCAAGTGCTGGGATTAAAGGCATGCACCACCACACCCAGTTGGAATTACATTTTCAAATGCAATCCACTAAAAAGGATAAAGTGCTCAACAGAAGGAAAAAAGATATAAATGAACTAAATATGAAAAAAAATCTTGCTTCTAACAAGTGAGGGATTATAAGGACATTTAGAAACTGGCCAGGCTAAGCTTTCTACTAAAGAATGCAACCTTGTCAGTACACATTTAAATGTGGCCTTTAGTTGTGGTTAAAAAGGCAAACAACCTTTTTTGTGGGATGGAAGTTTGCTCTCAAATGGCTCAGGAAACGTTCCTAAAACAGACATCCCTTCATATCTGTGGGGATCCACTGCATGGACACCGGCATCTGCAGATGCTCAAGCCTTTGGTAGAATGGCCCAGCTGTCTGCTCATAACCTACACACATCTGTCTTCTACTTTGCTCATTTCTAGATTGCTTATAGTGAAAATGCTAGGCGAATAGTTATTTAATGGTTTTAAGGAGATTAATGACAAAAATCTGTGCATGTTCAATAAAGATACAACCATTGTAGACCTTTTGATATGTGGTTGGCGGGATCCATGGACATGAGACCCACTGATATGTGGAGGGCTAGCTACAGAATTTGCAGTTTTTCTGTAATTTTTAGAGTGGCCTTGTAATCAATATAGATTATCAAAGCCAAAAGACAAAACAACTACAGGCTCTGGGTCAGCAGAGGAGCCCTTGCCTAGCATGTACGAGGCCCTGGTTCCATCCCTAGCACTAAAAAAAAAAAAAAACTAGAAAAGAATATTCTGTATCTCTTTTTAAAAATATTTATTTATTTGAGAAAGAGGGAAAGAGAGAGAATGGGCATGCCAGGGCCTCTAGCCACTGCCAACAAACTCCAGTTGCATGTGCTGCCTTGTGCACCTGGCTTTGCGTGGATACTGAGATCGAACCTGGGTCTTTAGGCTTTGCAGGCAAGCACCTTGACTGCTGCTATCTCTCCAGCCCTTCTTTATCTCTTGTTTTGGAGATACCAGAAAACTCAACTAAGCAAAAATAAAATTGGGATATAAATTGGAAAGAAGGAATGAAGTATCATAATTGCCAGGCAACTCACCAGAATCAAAAGTTTACTTTAGGAAAAAATTACAGGGAGTAGTAGGAACAAAAAGAGGAGACAGGGTTTTTATTTTTATTTTTTATTTTATTTATTTGTTTACAAGGAGAGAAAGAGAGCTGGAAGAGAGAATGAGAAGGGGTGCACCAGGGCCTCCTGCTGAAAAGGAACACTAGACATGCGCATCACTGTGTGCATCTGGCTTTACATGGGGAATCAAACCCAGGCTGCCAGGCTTTGCAAGCAAGTGCCTGTAACCACTGCAGGGTTTTTATATCAGTATATTTGCACACTTTTTTTTGTATACTGATAATAGTAGTGGTTACATGCCATTCATAGATATTTGTCAACATCTGCAAACTGTACAATTTCAAGTGTGAGTTCTGATGCTGACATCTGGCATAGGTCTCTGTTACAAGTGTATCACGCTGGGGCCGGATATTGAGAAAGGGAAGTCTACAGAGATGGAATCAACTTGATGTACAGATAGAACTGTGGGAAAAGATTGTTAGATCCGACTCAATAATTATGAACATTGAGACGTACCTTAAGCAAGTTGGAGACCAAGAGAGGATGGTAGTATAATTCAGTCCAAGTCCTAAGGCCTCAGAACCGAAGGGACCAGTGGTATAACTCTGCTAGAGGCCAAGGGCCTGAGAAGCGGGAGACACTGGTTTACATCGTGGAGTTCTAAGGCCAAAGACTGGAGTTCCTGTTCCAGTGGCCAGATAGGGAGTCCTGGTTTGAGGTGAAAGAGAAAGTAGCCACTATCCTCGCCTTCCCCACCCGTCACACTTCAGTAGTGGGGAGGGCTTGCTTTGTTTAGTTTTTGAGACAGGGTTTCACTCTGTCCCAGGCAGACTAGGAATTCACTCTGAAACCTAGGCTGGCCTTGAACTTGAGGCATTCCTCCTACTTCAAGCCTCGTGAGTGATGGGATTAAAGGTGTGAGCCCCCGCACGTGGTTCATAGTATGTGTTTTTCTACAAACTGAATTTCTTGTTGTCGTCGTTTTCATTTTTGTCTTTTGAGATAAGGTCTTGTTCTATTCTAGGCTGAGATGGAACTCACTATGTAGTCTCAGGCTTTTCTCAAATTCACAGTGATTCTCCTACATCTGCTTTCTAAGTGCTGGGATTAAAAGTGTGTACCAGGCTGGAGACATGGCTTAGCCGTTAAGGTACCTGCCTCCTAAGCCTAAGAACGCTGGTTCCAATCTCCAGCGGTTCCAATCTCCAGGTCCCACGTTTAGCCAGACGCAAGGATGCAATGCCACACTTGACCACAAGGGGGCGCACGCATCTGGATTTCATTCGCAGCAGCTGAGAGGCTGTTGGCGCACCCATCTCTATCTGTCTTCCTCTCTCTCTGTCTCTCTCCAAGAAAAAAAGTGTGTACCAGCACACAGGACTATAAAAAATAAATATTTAAATAATATTAGTGGCTAGAGAAATGGCTTAGCGGTTAAGGTACTTGCTTGTACAGCCAAAGGACCACAGTTTGATTCCCTAGGATACGTGTAATCCAGATGCACAAGGTAGCACATGCATCTGGAGTTCGTTTGCAGCAGATGGAGGCCGTGGCATGCCCATTCATTCTCTCTCTCTCTCTCTCTCTCTCTCTCTCTCTCTCTATATATATATATATATATATATATATATATATCCCTATCTGCCTCTCTGTCAAATGAATAAATGAATATTTAAAAATTTATTAAACATAGAATAAAGTTAGTTTTTGTTTGAAAATTTGAACTTTGAAATCAATGGCATTTTAAAAAGAAGAGGAACTCTCCTCTGACCTCCTTGTAATTTTATATACATTACATGTGTTCTTACTGTTGAGTTCCTTGTCTCACAACCATGAAGACTTAAGGACTTGGACAAAGAAAGGTGAGTAAAGCAAAGGAGATCTATTGAGAAAATTGCAAGAAAGCCCAGAGTGTCAGGACAAACATGTTTGAAATTTTGCCTGGCATTCAAAACAGAGAAAAGGGGAAAAGGAAAAGTTATGGGTTGTTTTGCATGTGTGTAATATGTGTATGTGTTTTGCGTATGTGGTGTATGTATAGTGTGGTATATGCACATGTATGTGCAGATGTGCCTATGGGTCACATGTATGTGACCCTCAAAGGAGAATTCCGCCTCTTTTTTTAATTTTTGTTTTGTTGTTCAAGGTAGGGTCTCACTCTAGCCCAGGTTGACCTGGAATTCACTATGTAGTCCAAGGCTGGCCTCAAACTCAAAGTGATTCTCCCACTCAGCCTCCCACGTGCAGGGATTAAAGGTGTGTGCTACCACGCCCGCTCCTCCTCGTTTTTTGTTTGTTTTGTTTTTGCTCTTGTGTATTTCCCAGAGACAGAGTCTGTCACTGAACAGAGGGCTGGGGATCACACTCGGCAGATTCGGCCCTCATTCTTCTTTGGCAAGTGCTTTTACCCACTGGGCCATCTCCCCAATCGCCAAGTTCAAAGTTCAGCTTTTTTATTGTTGTTGGATTGTTTTTTGAGGTAGGGTCTCCCTCTAGCCCAGGCTGATCTGGAATTACTATGTATTCTCAGGGTGGCCTTCAACTCACTGCCGTTCTCCTACCTCTGCCTCTCAAGTGTTGGTACTATAGGTGTGTGCGCCCACACCTGGCTGAAAGTTCAGCTTTTTGAGTTAGAGTTCAGAAAAGCAGGCAGGCCTAGCAGTGAAGAGCTGTAAGAAACTACATTGATGGAGGAACTTCTGGGGTACAAATCTCATTCAGGGGTGACTGTTTCTCCCATCTCCTTCAGATGAAGTCTTCAGATGAATCAGCTTTCCTGAGGGGAGGTCTTCTGGCAGGTCAGCGAGGGAGCAGCAGTATATAATCTTAGAATGTTTCAGGTAGCTTAGAATGTTGTCTCTACCCAGAGGTAGAATTCAGATTCTGTTCTTTTGACCAGACATTGGGTCTACTTTCACCTTAATCTTAGGCTCCCCAGCATGTAGCACTATGAGAAATAATTATCTGATATTTTAGCAACACCTCAGTAGTGTTTTTTGGTTTTGGTTTTGTTTTGTTTTGTTTTGTTTTGTTTTGTTTTGTTTTGTTTTTCAAGGTAGGGTCTTGCTCTAGCTCTGGCTGACCTGGAATTCATTCTGTATTCTCAGGGTGGCTTCAAACTCTCGGCTGTCCTCCTACCTCTGCCTCCCGAGTGCTGGGATTAAAGGCATGCGCCACCACTCCTGGCTCATAATTTTTATTATTTATTTATTTGCAAGCAGAGAGAGAGAGAGAAGAGAGACAGACAGGGAGAGAATGGGTACACCAGGGCCTCCAACTACTATGAATGAATTCCAGAATCATGTACCTCTTGTGCATCTGGCTTATGTGGGTTTTGGGGAATTGAACCTGGGTCTTTTGGCTTCACAGGCAAACGCCTTAACTGTTAAGCCATCTCTCCAGCCCCGTAAAAGTCTTCTAAATTTTGAACCAGATGAATATAATCACTACTCAAAAATAAATAAGGACTAATTGTCTTTATTGAAGAACTCAATAATATTTCCTTTTTTTTAAGGACAAAAAGACAAGACATCAGAAAAAGAAGGAAAAAAGGAAACATATCGACTTTTCAAGGTATAATGACTTTTGGGTTTAAGTTTATTTGGGATAGTTTAGGTAGTTGTTTTGCTATTTTATTGTTTTGTGAAGATCATAATCAGTATCTGACATTGTTAAGGACAAAAATACATTTATAATGCCACTTGTTTGGTGCATTAAATATATAGATATTTTAAAATTTAAAGTCATCTTCTAAATGTTAACCTCAAGGTTAGTAGAGTAAACCAACATACGTCAAAGCAACAAAAATTTCTTTTAGGTTCTTTTTGTCTCTTTATCCTAACAAACATGATATTCAATGAACAGTTACCTATTTTCAAATTTTATTGTATTTTATCTTATTTTTCTTGGATCTAAGAGAGAGGGAGAAGGGAGCAGAGAGAATGAGAGGTAAGAGTAGAAGAGAGAAAAAGAGAAGAAAAGATGGGGTTGCATACAGCTGAGAAGAATCAGAAAGAGCTCAGATTATATATGTAATAGTTTTGTGTAATATTCCTTGAGTCATTCATTTAATTAAAATACAGAATGATTAAATCTTTAGAAAATGAACCCACTGAAATTAAAAAAAAATTTACATGTCCCATAACTGTCCAAATACATACATTCAAAAATGACAAGCTGGTTTTCTTTTTTTTTCTTTCTTTCTTTATTTTTTTTGACAAGCTGTTTTTCAACTTGTCTTTATCTCGTTATGTGGTAATGAGAGCACTGCCCACCCTTTGAATCACATGCTTGAGATGCATTTAGAAATCACTTGTCCAAACTTGAGTACTTTCCCTCCTTCCTGCCCTCCTTCTCTCCAGAGACTTCTAGAAGAGCAGTGATTCATGGGTTTCACACTGGGAGAACCTGTGGAGTCTCCAGAGGACCAAACATTGAAGGATGACTAACTTACAGGCACAAGGGGTCCTGGTAAAGAACGTTCATGCTGAAAGAAACACATCAGCAAGGGGTGAGGGGCAGAGTCCCGTTTGGAATCAAGACATTTGCAGCTGACATGAGCTGAAGGTTAGAGATGTTCAGCAGAAAGATATGAGGGCAGAGAAATGATTTGGACAAATTTGGATCTTGCTCTGCAGGCAGCAGGGACATTTGAGTGGCTTAAAATAGCATGCTGGCATTCTGTAACTTGTGCTCTAGGACAGTATGTCAGTATCAGAATGATCTAGAAGAAACTTGTAATATGCCATTGTAGCCTAGTGAGGAAGAGAGATATTAACATAGCCAATTTCAGGTAACACTAGAGACACTGTGGGCTGCAGGGGAAGGGCAGGAGGAAGAGAGCTCAGCAGGATCAGCACAGCCTGTTGCTAACCGGACACAAAGTCTGGAAGCCACAGTTGTAGGAAGTCATTGAAACAGTGAAAGAACTCTCACACCAGAGCCTCCTGAGGGGTGTAAGTGCAGTGGCAGAGCCACACCGACTGTCGGAGTAAAGACTGCAAAGTGGGTGTTCTTTGCAACAGTGTGAATGAGGACCAGGAGGCTCAGGCGCGGCGCAGAGCACGTTCCCACACTCAGCAGGCAGCGGGCAAGTCGTAGGTCGTCGCTGGTATGAAAACCTCAACTCATCTGGGGTGAGGAGGGTCCTGATGCGTCATAGTCAGCTAAGACACAAAAGACGCACACTCCTGGCACCCAGGACCATGTCAGGTTGTGTGAGTGATGTTTGGATAATGGTTGAAATAGACAGTCTCCTAGGAGAAAGGGAGTAAGGTTGTTTCTCATAGCACTTAAACAGTTAAGAATCTCAAGATAAACATTTTCTAACAGTTATGTGCTCCTGAGACATTTTATGTTCAGTATATACTTCACATAAAGGTTCTGAGTCATTCCTACATTGCAAATGGTTTTCTTTCTTTCTTTTTGTCAGTAAACTGAAGGTAAAAGTTTTTTTCTGAACACATTTTCCTGGAGGTTTTGGATCTAATATCTACAAGTATCCTGTCATGAATTACTTCATTACTATGAACTTATAGCCATTAGATTATATCCATTATTATACAAGCTTAAGTTTGCTATGCAAGTGACCAGCAATTTACAAGGATTCAGATATTTAAAAGCAACTTTCTTCCTTGAAATCTAGCACATGATGATTAAACACAGTGTCGAGTGAAATCAGTGGATGCCGTCATGGCAAAAATGAAAACAATAAAGCTTTAGACTTAGTGCTTAGCACTGAGGAAACAGCGTGCCTGTCCACCAGCTTTCCTCCTGTTCACATCATATGCCTTACCTGGGATCATGCTTGGTTCGTTCTTTCTCACCACTCCCTACCATTCACCAAGTGGCATTATTGTAGGGCTGCTGTCATGAAAGCGCTCCTTCCTTCTTTGCCTGCAAAGACTACCAGGTGAAGAAGCTGCAAGCCCCACCCTTCCTTGGGACTAGAAGTAGTTATTTTATCTTACATCTAGCCAGTGGTGCAAGGCAAATTTTTTTGTTTGTTTGTTTGGTTTTGCTAGGTAGGGTCTCACTCTGGTCCAGGCTGACCTGGAATTAACTATGTAGTCTCAGGGTGGCGATCCTCCTACCTCTGCCTCCCGAGTGCTGGGATTAAAGGCGTGCACCACCACACCCGGCTTGCAAGGTAAATTTTTAAAAACTTAATTTTTGTGGGTGAGGAGATAGGTCAGTTGGTAAAGGGTTTGCCATGTAAGCATGAGGGTCTGATTCCAAGCCCCAGAAGTCATGCCACATAAAAGTTGGGGGTGGTGCATGCAGTGGTAACTGCCTCAGTGTAGGGAGGCAGAGACAGCTTGTTGGTTGGCCAGTCTAACTTCTGTGATGAGCTCCAGGCCAGTGAGACCCTGTATCCTGAGGAAGGACACCCGAGGTTGTCCTCTGGCAGTCACATAGACACACGCACAAACAAATGTACATACACATGAACACGTACACACACACACACACACACACACAATTCTGATGAATCAGGGAATGTACCAGAGTTAGCACATCAGAGATCCTGCTGGACTGAAAAGCTAGTTTAGGCAATAATATTAAAAACTTGGAAGTCATGCATGTTGGTGAACGCATTTAATCCCAGAACTCGGGAGGCAGAGGTAGGAGGATTGCCGAGAGCTCGAGGCCACCCTGAGACTACATAGAGTGAGTGAGACCCTATGTTGGAAAAAAAAAAAAAAAAACCTTGGCCTTGAAAGGAGTCAGTGGGCATTGGGATTGCCTGCTTTGTTTTTATCAGACTTTTGTTATTCTTTTTTTTTTTTAATATTTTTTGTTTATTTTCTATTTATTTACTTGAGAGTGACAGACAGAGAGAAAAAGGCAGATAGATAGAGAGAATGGGCATGCCAGGGCCTCCAGCCACTACAAATGAACTCCAGATGTATGAGCATCTGGCTTACGTGGGTCCTGGGGAATTTAGTCTTGAACCAGGGTCCTTAGGCTTCACAGGCAAGTGCTTAACCGCTAAGCCATCTCTCCAGGCCCTTGCTATTCTTTTTAAATTAAAAAATTAAAGTTTTGGTTTGTTTGTTTGAGACACAGTATCAGTTATGTAGCCCTTGAACTTGGGCTTCTGCCTCATCCTCCTGAGTGCTGGGATTCCAAGAGTGTACCACTGTCCCTGGCTTATTGAGTGGAGGAAAAGTGTGCTGAGATAGGATTGCTAAGTTAGATCTAAAACTAGTTAAGGTCCTCCGAGATCATAAAGCCATAATCTTGAACGTCTGCCTTTCTAGTGGTCAGAGAAAACCATGTGCCCGTCATTGTCGCCTCCCACCATGGAGAGGTCTGTTAGGTAGACCTGGGAGCTCTGCGCTAGAGCAGTGTTATTTAACAAATCTTCTTCCTCACTCGTGGGCTTAGGTGACTGATAGGCAGCCTTGTGAGTTTTTACATTTTTTTGGGCAGGGTCTCACTGAATATGTCAGGCTGACCTCTAACTTGCCATCCTCCTGCCTCCACCTCCCGAGTGCTGAGTTACAAGTGTGCACCATCTGCCAGGCCCTAGCCACCTCTTTCATGACACTAAATGGTCATGTGGCCATCACTTCAGCTTATTTCCAAGTTTTGGGTATTTTCCTTCATATTGCCAAAGCCCCTTCTCCTCAGCAGTGGCAGAAGCTCTTCCCTCTTCCCCTGTCCTCCACCGGAGGTCCGAGAGCAAAGCTCCCAGCCGGCCTGCCCTGCTGTAGCATGGGCGCACCCACTGTACACGGGGCTAGCTGCACAGAACAGTGTGTGTGCAACACCAGACTAGTGCTGTGGGGCACGGAAAAACAACTGTTGGGAAGGCAGGATGACTGCAACATTCAAACCTTAGCTACCTGCAGAGACGTCGATGCAGAAGAAGGGTTATTTGGTCCAGGTGTAGTAACTCATGCTTGTATCCCTGCACTTGGGATGCTGAGGCAGGAGAATAACTGTGAGTTCCATGCCATAGGAAACAGTTGCTGAAATGAAGCAACATTGTATATTCAGTATTTATTTAATCTGATGTCAAAATGTGATGTTTAACATTTTAGTGACTATATGTTTGAAGTTCTAGTGTTAATTTAACTTAAACACAATGATGTCAAAGTTTGTCATAACAGGAAAAAGTGCTAAGTGTGTCTCATGCATTAAATAGCACATCTGTTCTCATCAGTTCTCCTCTTTGTCTGCACAGGCTGAACCCAGGCTGAGTTTTGTGATTTCCAGAAATCTGCCTTATGGTGTAAGACAGTCAAACACGGGGGCAGAGAGCCTGGCGCTGTGAAACCAGCCCGTGGAAGAGCTCAGGGAATGGAATGTGCAGACTCGCCAACAACCACACAATAAAGAGTTTGGAAACCATGTTTTGTTTGTGAAGCCCACGCCCAGCACTTGGGAGCCCATAGCCCAAGCCTTCTGTGGTATGCAGATAGAGGCTTCTTCCACATTCAGATACACTGTGTAAGGAAGGAGACACGTCTGCTCTCTTATCTTTATATCTCTCTCTCTCTTTTTTTTTTTTTTTTTTTTGGTTTTTTGGTTTTTCGAGGTAGGGTTTCACTCTAGCCCAGGCTGACCTGGAATTCACTATGCAGTCTCAGGCTGGCCTTGAACTTATGGTGATCCTCCTACCTCTGTCTCCCAAGTGCGCCACTATGACCAGCAAGTCTGCTTTCTTGAAACCACGTCTGGAAATACTCCTGCCACAGCCCTATATAGAGCAGAAGCCTATGGATGGCACAAGGAAGGTAAAGGCTGTTCTTTTTCCTTCCCAGGTTTCATATTTCCATTTCTTAGAAATGTGTCTTTTTTCCCACAAGTATGACTGATTTTTATAGTCTCAGCCCTTGGTTTGGAGCATGATAATTGTCTTTATGCACACAGGTAAGGACTGCAAGCAAAAGTTTTCAGCCCTGAAAATGATCAGAGAGAATGTGTGTATGTGTATAAGAGAAAAGAGAGAGAGAGAGAGACCTGCCTGCAACTCCTGCCCTTGCAACACCCTGTCTAACCCCGGCCGTGCTGTGAAGAAATCCCGTTCTGTGGTGGGTCCAAGTGCAGGAGGAGTTACCCCAGTGGTCACTGCCTCTGAAAAGAGAAGCTGCTCTTTTGTGATAGAGCTATCTCACGTAGTGCTGGACACTCACTGCCACTTCTCAGCACTTTGGTGAGGTTTGAGTCACCCCAGTGGTCACTGCCTCTGAAAAGAGAAGCTGCTCTTTTGGGACGACTTTCTATTTAACCTTCACCATCTGCTCTTGAGAGACCTTCTTAGGATAGTCATATTGTCAGAGCAAAAACCACTTCTTTTGAAGGTACCAGTTCCCTGAAAGGTCTGCTTAGTGTGAGGGACATAGAGCTATTCCACAAGAAGTACGTACGCTCCCTAAAAAGGAAACATGTCCAGGGTTGCCAAGCTATCTCGCCAGCTTTGCAGTCACGAAACCTCCCATCCAGACAACAGTAAGGTGTATTCACTTAGACAAGTGACACGTGTTCTACCCCTCTGAACCCTGGCCAGGTTGACTGAATGTGGCACTTCTTGGCTTCCTTTAGGAGCTGTTCCATAGCCACTGGCTCCTGTGACACCTTTCGAATCTTGGGGAAAATGAACAAGCATTTTTCTAGTCCATTACTACCTGGTCTGGCCAAAGTTCATCTAGATCTGAGCTGAGGGAAAGAACAGAGTAGTCGAGTGTCCCTCTCTGAATGGGGCACATTGTGCAAACATCGTGAGTGCTTTATAAACCTTGATGCTTCCACCTGCATGTATGTGGCCTCCGTGGGGTAGACATCACTCCTAGACTGCACACCTGCATGGCCTGCGACTGTACTGAATGCTACAGACATGTGCGACAGTGATATTTGTCACAGTAAACAGCAGATGAGGCGGGAGTGGGACATGGGAACACCCATAGGGCCTGCAGGTTGCACGTTGCTCTAGTGAGTACGTGGGGTGTGAATGTGAAGCCCGAGGACACTGTCATCCACTTCTTCCGAATTTATCAATGCTGCCTTCTTGGGCTTCCTGGCTTTGATTTTTGTCTTTCTTCAGTGGTTAAAGGTACTTGCTTCCAAAGTGCCAGCCTGTTTTCAGTTCCCTAATATCCACATAAAGCCAGATGCAAAAAGTGGCTCATGCCTCTGGTGTTCACTTCCAGTAGCAAGAGTCCCTGGCATGCCCATTTGCGTGCTCCCTCTCAACTAAATAAAACATTTAAAAAATGTAATCATCAAATTTTCCTTTGATAGATACCATGATAGAGATCATGTTGCTAATTTAGTAAAATACATGTCACTTCAAAAGAGAAACAAGTGCTAATTTCATCTTTTAAGAAGTGAATCAAAGCTGTTATTTAAATTTAAAATAATTGTCTAAAAATTGATTTGTCAAAGAATGAATTTTGAAATAGCATTGTGTTTTGTTGGGGTACTGGGGGTGTGGCTCAGTGGTCGAATGCTTGCCCTAGAGAAGACCTGTGTTTCTCCACAGCCCCACAATAAAATACAGTCAATTAAAAGTAGACGGGGTTTTTGTTACTACTTAGCAATTATGCACATTTTCCTGAGTAAATTTGAATGTTTTGTGTCTAAATGATAAGAAAAGGGGAAATGGTTTGCTATGCAAACATGTTTCAGAAACTGGACATGGCTGGGGTATTTGTGTTAGGTGAAACACTGGGTTAGCATTTATATCACTGTGAGAAGATACCCCAGGAAATCAACTTAGATGAAGATTGACTTTGCCTCACCATTTCAGAGTTTGCAGTCAATGGCCACTTGCCGGCTGTGGGCCTGTAGTGAGGCAGAGAGCCATGAGTAGAAGGCCAGGAAAGGGGTGTGTGTGTTGAGAGAGAGTGAGAGTAAGGGGGGGGGGGACAAGATATGTCCTTCAAAGGCATGTCCTCAATCACCTACTTCCTCCAACCAGACTTCAGCTTCTAATTTCTGTCATCTCCCAATAATGCCATCAATTACAACTCCACCAATTACAACTGGACCAATCACGGATGAGGGGAGAGAGGTGCCTCGTGCACAGTCCAGTCACTTTGAATGGCACCACCAGCTGGAGACCATGCCTTCAACACACGCCTTTGGGGGCACCTTATATCCAAGCCTTAACATGACTCATTATCAGGTATTGACAGTACTTTTCAAAGTATTAAGGAATCTTGGTTGCTGTTGGAGAACTTTAATCAAATGACAATGAAAAGGGTGGAGGTAGAGAGTGCCCTTAGGCTAATTCTCAGAATTATTCTCATTTATGTGTATCATCAACAGGAAGACTCTGAGTACTCTGCAGTTCTTATTGTAGAATTAAATAACACCAAGGGCTGGAGGGATGGCTTAGTGGTTAAGGCACATGCCTGCGAAGCCTAAGGACCCCGGTTTGATTCTCCAGGTCTCACATAAGCGAGATGCACAAGGGGGTGCATGCATCTGGAGTTCATTTGCAGTGGCTAGAGGCCCTGGTGTGCCCATTCTCACTCTCCCTCTCTCTCCCTCTCAAATAAATAAATAAATATAAAATCTTTTTTAAAATTCTTTAAAAAAATAACACTTTATGGCCAAGTATAAGGAAGGCACAGTGTTCTTGCTGTGTGGGTTTGACAAGGTCCTCAAAGAAACACTGCAGGAGTCTGTGTTGGGATCAGTTGGGTGGTGTAGGTATGGACTAGACGCGAGGTAACATTAAGGCGTAACTTAATTTTGTTAGGTGTGATAGTAGCAATGTAATTTTTCTGTATTTTGTTCCTTTGTAGTGTATACTGAAATATTCAGGGGTGAACTGTCACGGTATCTGGACTTTATATTAAGATACCTGACAAAGATTTGATAATATTAAACTTCCCTCTACTTCTTTGTGTGTTTGAACATTTTCATAACAAGTGAAAAAACCACAAATGTGGTTTACCAAGTTCAAGCCTTGCACGCTAAGCAGCCAGCACAGGCCCCACCAGACTCTGCGCATGCTCAGTGCTTCTCCTCCAGCCCCACTCTCATCAGAACCACACAAGACACTCAAACCGTTTTGTTCTTTTATTTCTCACTCCTGAGTATTTGAAAATAGGAGCGACAGCATCATTAACCTCTTCAGCAACCTGAGTGGAGAGGACCCTGGTGAGTTTGGGTGTCCCAGCCAAGGTTGGATCCTGCAGGG
The DNA here is from genome assembly GCA_036365145.1 of Orientallactaga sibirica. Taxonomy (NCBI): domain Eukaryota; kingdom Metazoa; phylum Chordata; class Mammalia; order Rodentia; family Dipodidae; genus Orientallactaga; species Orientallactaga sibirica. Next base: position 3,549,921 of record JAEOAD010002712.1, on the reverse strand, counting down.
CACACCTTCATGGCTGGGCTTGGTGGGGATGGTTCCCATCGGCGGCCAGTCACCAGACCTCCCCATCAGGTCTTCCCTTCCTTCGGGGAGAGCAAGCGGCAGATGAAGGGAAGGGAGGAAAGCCGCAGCTCTTCCGTGCTCTGAAGAACTGTTCTGAACCCCGTGCAGGTCAGTCCTGTCACCCTCGCTGGCCCTTGGCCGGACCGGGGCACCTTGCTCTGCTGCCTTCACACTTCCACTCCTCCCTGTTCCAGAACGTTATTCTAGTTCTCAGTGTTGCAATTAAAGTACGCACAGACCAATCAGACTGAAGGGCAGAACTCCCACCACACCACACAGGTCACTTTAGACCAGCACCTAAAGTTTGGCACTTGAATGAATTTTTCAGTGTCTTCCGTTTAAGTATGTATGCATTAAGTGACTCTCAGTTCCTACGAATTACACGAGTAAGCAATTCACCCTCACCTTGATATCAAGCCTTGGGTGAGAGGATCCTACCATGCTATGATTCTCTGTCCAGATTCCATAGAAATAATACAAAGCCAGATCACTAAAAAGGAATGGTTTTATCTGTAGTCTCAGCGCTTGAAGGTGAGGCAGGAGAATCACTTGAGTCTAGGAGTTCAATGCCAGCCTGGGCAATATAGTGAGACCGTCTTGAAGAAGAGGGGAAAGGAGAAAGAGAAGGAAGAGGAAAGAAATTAAGGAAGAAAAATTTCTGGGAGCTTACATTGTCCCCTGTGGTCTAGCTCCTTCTGCCATTTAATTTGGAGGATTACTGAAGTCCGCTTGGGTTTGCTGAGCATGCCCTGGGATTTGAGAACAGCTATGTTCCCTACCATCCACCCACACCCTTCTTCAGCCTGGAGTCTGGGGAGGCCACCTGGCCTTCCAGACTTTCCCCAGCGCATCCACGCTAGGAAAAGCATGTTAGCGAGGACAGAAGAGCAGCGAAGCCTGTGCGAGACGATTGTGAACCCTTCACCTAGGCGCCTCCAGTCAGTGAGGGGATTGGATGTCACTTTCTTGGGAAAGCCAGGGGCACGTGTGACCAAGGAACCCTGGACTTCAGATACGTGGGCATGCGCAGTGGGTCTGAGTGCTCTGGAAAAGGCGCTGGGGACCGGCCACACCTGTGTGATGACACTGTGGGGTGGAGTCATGGGCATCGTTTCTCCGTGCAGCCACAGTTCCTGGAAAGCAGCCTGGACCCCCCTCCACCCCATACCAATAAGAGATGGGTCAGACCCCAGTGTGGAATGTAGTCTGTGGGCCTGCCCCGTCACCCCAGCTTTGGAGGACTGAGGGGCAGGCGACTCCAGCAGGAACAGGTCCCTGCCGGGGATCTAGCTTAAGGCAAAAGCAGCGTGGCCCTGCGGGAGGGGATGCTGCTCCTGTCACTAGCCGGAAAGAGTGTTCCCTGCCAGCTCTGAGGCTGCAGCCCCCTCCAGCGGTGGCCTCGGGCGGCTCACCCGCAAAGAAAGAGCAAGATCCATCAGGCTCACCCAGGGAGCGGGTGAGGGAGGCATCCATGGTGAAGTTGGGCTGAGAACCCAGGTCTTTCCTGCAGACGGCGGTGGGCGAGGAGGGGAGCCTGGATCTCGCTCTGGGGGCGCGGGGCGTAGGGTAGGTACCGGGGGAGGTGGCTCCGGGCCCGGCCCGGCCTCCCGCCGCGCTCTCCCCGGCGCGCGGTCACTCGGCCTTGGGCGCGCGGAACTCGGGCATGCTCCAGGCGCGCGGCGGCGGCGGCGCGTCGCGCTCCACGTCCTCCGAGATGGTGGGGATGTCGCTGGCGAAGGGCGAGATGCGCGCGCGGGTCTTGAAGGCCAGGCTGCCGCGGGGCCGCAGGCTCCACTGGCGGGTCAGCCGCAGCGCCGCCTCCTCCTGCCGCATGCGCTCCAGCACCTCCTGCAGCACGGAGCGGAACAGCCGAGCCACCTCCTGCACCTCGGGCTCGCGCTCCGCCAGCAGCTGCCGGAACCTGCGGGGACATCCCAGGGCGGCGCTGCCACCTCTCCAGAAGTCAACCAGCAACCACCCACATCTTGCCCCGGCTCGTCCTGAGCTCAAATCCCAGCTCTGCCTCCCTGAGCCTCAGTCTACCCATCTAGCAAAGGCGGTGGCTGACTCTTCTGCCCTGTGATAGCTCTGAAATGCGTGTCTGATTATGTCACCGCCCATAATCACAGCGACATATCCCCCATCTCAGCTCCAGGTCGACTTCTGGGCGAGGGGTGAGCCCTGGAGGGACAACCAGGCCAAAGCAGGCGTGGCCCGTGGGGCCTGTGGGTTTCCCTAGCTGCTTCCTCCCCTGAAAGGTTTTTGCCTGGACCTGGGGCTTCATAAATCCGAGACCCCTCGGAGCCCCTCGGAGCCCGGTCAATTCCTTGGTGCACCCTGCTGAGAGCTTCCTAGCCAGAGGAAGACTGGAAGACCACCTCCCGGGACCGTCCCCCTGTGTCCTCCCTCCCCTTGGCTTTAGTCCTCAGCTCAGAGTCCCTTGCTAGGCCTCCACCTTGACAGATTCCCTGAGGCCTTCCATGGAGCAGAATCGGGAAAATTGGCAGGAGCTAGACCTCAGCCTGGAAGACACAGAAGGGGAGACCAACTACAGGAGACGAAGGAGGGAAAGAATCAGGGACTGTGAAGGGGAATTTCAGAGGAGATTGACCATTGGGTAAGGGGGGGAGGGTGAAGGAAGATCTGAGGAGTCGGGAGAGAATTTTAAAATGTTTTCTTGTGGATTTGTTCTTCACAAAAAGAAATGTAGATGAAGAACTTGTGTTATTTTGAAATTATTCTTGGTGTTAGACTGAGAAGAGGCCCAGGCGGGCCACAGTTTCAAGAGGTGATATTTATATTTAGGGGTGTTGCTACGCCCAGGTTCTAAATGCTGTGGACCCCAGGGATCCTGATTCTTCATGGTGGCATGCTGAGCCATGTTCTCAAGCTAGATTTGTGCCTACACAGGCACATTCATGCCCTAGCAGACCAGTGTAAAAGCTGGTATGAACAGGATACTGAGCACACTGATTTTGGAGATCATTTGGGGACATGTCATTCAGAAACAATCCTGAGGCCCAGAGGATTGCTGGGAGTTCAAGTCTAGCCTGGGCTACATAGCTCCAGGCCAGTGTTGGACACAGAGTGAGACTTTGTCTTAAGAAAAGGAGGAGGCGGGGAGGAGATACTGAAGATAGCAGGTGATCTGTTGCCAGTTGCTGACCTGCTATTTCACAGCCCCAGCAGGAAAGACAGCACTCAGGCCTCTGGCAGTGTCCATCACAGCCCCAGGAGCTACCTCCCTCCTCTCCTGGAAGGCTCACCCTGGCCTGGTGTTCTGGGGATCTTGCTCCTTTTGACAGGTACCTGGTCACTCAGGTCCCTTGGCTCTGGCGGCCTCAGGCCCCCACCACTACAGTCACCCTCCCTGGAGCCAGAGGGCAACAGCTAGCCCCCACCCTGGTGCCAAGGTTACCTGAGGATGGCAGGCCCACAGTAGGACGGGTGGATCTTGGCACACACATCCTCTAGCTGCAGCCGCTCGCCAGGGCTGAGGTCATAAGTGGGCCTGGGCGTGCTGGCCAGCCAGCTGTAGTCCACGCCCGTGCAGATCTTCTTGTCAGCATGGCTGCGCTCCCACTGCTGCCGCTCAGCCTCCCGCATCTGCCCAGCCAGCTCCATCATGAGCGTCTCCAGCACCATCTCAGCCGGGCTCCGAGCTGACAGACGCGTCGGAGTCTCATTCCACCGGAGCCACGGGATGAGGGACATGGCCCCCCAGGCCCTGCTGAGACAGAGCAGGCGCGGGTCTTTCCTGGGCCCCATCCGGTTAGAGGAAAACCCAAGAGACCAACAAGGAGGAGGGAGTTGGCCTTGTTGGGGAAGATTTGTTCTGCTCTCAAAGTGTGTGGCCCCGTGTCGGTTACTTAACCTCGCTGAGCAACCATTTGTAATTCTGGAAGACAAGATAGCGCTGTTTTGAAAACAGCTGTAAATAAACCTGGTGCTCATAGAAGTAATACACTCATTCGTGTCCCTTAATGCACGCTGATTGAGACCACAGGGATGGCTTTGTGAAGCTCGCTAACTAAACAAAGCAGGGAGTGAACCACGTGTGTCTGAGCACTACCTAAGGGAAAAGTGGATTACTGGTTTGACATAGGCTATAAGTGAGCATGCACACACACAATTATAGCCTATGCCAAACCCATAAGCAAACACTGTTCCCAGACGCCTCCACACTATGGCTGGGACGCTTACCTCTCTGTGGGGTTCAGATTATCCTGATAAAACCCAATTTACCCATCGCTGATTCATCCAGCAAGCATGAGCCAAGCAAGGGCCCACACCAGTGGAGAGACACAAGCATGAAAGCAAGGAGGAACCCGCTCTCCGCAAGATGCAGAACGTGAGGAGTAAAAGCTAGTGCATCCATCCATGGAGGAGACCCCAAGATCAATGACGGAGTCAGTGTTAACAGGGCCAGGGAGGGGCTCGAGATGATGAAGGGAGTCAGAGAAGGAGCTGTGGATGAGAGCAGGCCGAGGGTGAGTGCAGGCTTCAGACACGTGGGCTGATGGAGAGGCTGCCCCAGGTGGAAGCCAGAGCCTAGTCATGGTGCAAGGTGTACAGGAGCGGGCTGAGGGCTCGGGTGTGAGACAGGGATCCGCAGGGGCCTGCTCAGCCAGAGTGGTAAGTGACTGACTTGGATGGATGGATGGATGGATGGATGGATGGATGGATATATGGATGGATATATGAATGGATATATGGATGAGTAGATGGGTAGGTTGATGGGTGGGTGGGTGGTTGATGGCTGGGTTGATGGATGGATGGATTGATGGGTACATGAGTGGGTGGATGGATGGGTACATGGGTGGGTGGATGGATAGATGGATGCAGCAATGCTGGGATGGATAGGTGGTGATTGAACTGCCATGTCCAGCAGGCTCTATTGCCCACAAGAAGCAGATTTGGTAGCCAGGTGTGGTAGCACACGCTTTTAATCTCAGCACTCGGGAGGCAGAGGTAGGAGGATCACCATGAGTTCAAGGCCACCCTGAAACTACATAGTGAATTCCAGGTCAGCTTGAGCTAGAGTGAGATCCTAATTCAAAAAAAAAAAAAAAAAAAAAAAGTGGATTTGGCCTCTGACAGCAGGGAAGGGAGTGTCATTCCTGAGCTAAAGCCTGAAGGGTGTCTACAGGTGTCCCACTGTTCTCCCATAGCCCCATCCTGGCAAGAATGCTCCTCTCCCTACCTAGCCCTCCAGAAGGAGAAGAGTCGAGGAACTCTGTCTCAATGGTGCAGGCATAGGGTCAAGGCTCTCTCTTGCTTTCGGGTGTCTGCCACATGGAGCCCAGTTCCTAGAAGTCCCCCTTAGCCTCACTTCTGCTTGCTGCCTCCACGGCCTCCTGGCTCAGGAGCTGGGGTCTCACATCCCTGCTGGCAGGTGCTCTGTGCAGACCTGTCCTGGTGTCAGGGCTCTGAGGCAGCCTGTGGCTCCTTTGAGAAACCAGGTCTGTGCACCATCCTCCCCACAGCCAGAGCCCAGCGCCCAGCATGGAGTCTGACCCAATCCATAAATAAACTGATTGATTCTTAGTTTCTAGATGGTTTGGGTTAATCCCAGAGTCAAGGACAGGGAGGGTGGTGCCTTGACGCTGGAGGCATCTGTGTGTGGGTCGGGGTCAGGGCTGGGCTACAAACAAATCGATCTGAATGCACGAGGACTCGCTTTACAAGAGTCTTCTTGGAGCCGTGCTCTGCTCTCCTCAGGGGCCTTGTTTTCTTCTTGATCTGAACTTACATTTGTGCCCAAAGGCCACAGCCTGGCTCGAGGGCCTCTGGAGGGCAGAGATGTGCACAGAGGGAAAGGAGGGCATTCCAGACAACCTGGACCTCAGGGCAAGCTGGCCTCAGAATATTCAGCCAAAGCACAGGGCCATAGCAACGGGGCCCCCCACATGTCTGCAAGGGTCAGGGGCGGTGCTGCCAGAGAAGACCCACTCCAGTAGCTATAGGTCTACATGTCTCTAACGATGTAAAAATTCACAAATAAAGACATGTTTATAAATAACAAACATATAAATGTATAGACTTTTTAAATTATGAAATTATTTTAAATAATTACTATAATTATCCCAATTATTCCTCAATTAAGTTATATAATTTTATGGCTGCATATTTATTTAAAATGCATTATGAAATTATAATTATATATGAACATTATGTCATTTATATGTCTAAATGTTTATGTTACAAATTAAACAAGAAAGTATTAAATAAAATACATTCTGCTCCCTTCCTTATCAAATATACTTCTAAACAGTTTGTAGGACCAGTGATACTGAGGATTTAAACTCCTCAGAACTCCTGGCTGACATAGGGGGTTTGTGATGTTCAGGTCCTGGCTGGCATAGGGGGTTCAGTCTGTGTAGCTCCTGGCTGGCATAGGGGGGTTGGGATATGCAGCTCTTGGCAGGCATAGGGGTTCAGGGGGTACAGCTCAACAGAGACAAGGCTTCCTGTGGGAGCTATTTCTGTTCTGGTGCCAGCTGCTTCCCCAAGCTCAGGGACAGGTCTGATTAAGTTCTTAAGGACACAGGAGGGAGGGAGGGAGGGAGAGAGGAGGGAGGGGAGAGCAGGGACAGTCTAGAGACAGGCAGGCAAAGACTTCAGGGCACCCAGGATGCCATGTCCTGAGGGCTTGGTGGCTTGGCTCTACCCCTGCCTCGTTCTGGGTACACTGGAGAGCTAAAGTCCTTTGCTCAAATGTCCAGGTCCCTCACACCTGGATCTCTGGACCTGTGGACAGGCTCTTGGTGACCCTAAAGCATGCAAACGAATGAGGCCTCCTCCTGCTCCAGTCACGGCACTCACAGTCTACTCAAAATACGTGACCGTGGATGGAAGCCTTACTTGAAAAACAGGACCAAGGCGAATTTACACGTGAGCTGATGTTCTTTGGTATAAAGCAGTATTACAGTGTAGGGGAATATTAGGAGATGTTGCTGAAGGGTTTACAAATGTCTGCCAAGTAAATCATTTTTGAGAACCTACATAAGTATGTAAACTTACACACAAATGTGGAGCTACAGCTAATACAGACAACTGGTTTACCTGGGGCTTAGGGTGTTCACTGCACTCTTTCCCCAGCTCTTCTGCTTTTCTGCAGGTCTGTATGTATTCATAATTTAGGAGTTGGGAAAATATCTGGCACAACCCTCCCCGTTTGCAGGTGGCTTTTTTTTTTTTTTTTTTTTTTTTTTTTGTTTTTTTTGTGGCTCTCACCTCTGGCCCAGGCTGACCTGGAATTAACTATGTAGTCTCAGGGTGGCCTTGAACTCACGGTGTGGGCTCCTACCTCTGCCTCCCAGTGCTGGGGCCTTAAAGTCTCTCGCCACTCTGGACTCAGCAAACACAGGTGGCTTTTTCATGGTTTCCATCTGGTGGGCTTGGGATCCCCAGCACCTCTGCCCCCAGGCTGCTGCAGCACTCTCCACCATAGCCCCAGGCTCAAGGCCACGGGCAGTGTGTGGGCTCTGCCTGGGGTCTGAACACTGAAGCCCAGGCCTGGTCTCTCATCACTCTGGACTCAGCAAACACATAACAACACCATACCTGTCCCCTCTCTTTAGGGGATCCCTAAAGAATATGTAACCAGGCAGGCGTGGCACACAGCTTTAATCCCAGCACTCAGAAGGCAGAGGTGGGAGGATCACAGTGAGTTCGAGGCCACCCTGAGACTACATAGTGAATTCCAGGTCAGCCTGAGCAAGAGTGAGACCGTACCTTGAAAAACCAAAAAAATAAAAATAAATACATTAAATAAAATAACCAGGTGTGGTGACACATTGTAATTCTAGCTCTTGGAAGTCTAAAGCAGGAGGATTGTCATGAGTTTGAATCCAGCCTGTGCTACATAGTGAATTCCAGGCTATGGCTCTGTCTAAAAGAGAGAGAGAGAGAAAGAGAGAGACAGGGAGAGAGGGGAGAAAAAGGAAGGGAGGAATGGTGAGCAAAGAAGCCATTGCAATGCCACCACAGGGATGGACACGCCTCTTGTGTGGAGGAACTCCTGACTGCAGTGTGCCATTAGCCCGGGGACACCCAGGAAGCTCCTGCCAAGACCTGACTGACTGCCCAAGCTCCTTGGCCAGCTCAGCCTTGACTTCTTCATTGATTTCTTCAACATGCGGTTGGCCTCAGCCCCAGGGGCCACTAAGGCCCCCCAAATGAGTGTGAGCAGTGGGGAGGGCAGGGCAGCTATTGGCGCGACACAGCCAGGCAGACTTGTAGTAAAGCAGTCCTGGAGCCTGGAGACAGGTCAGGGTGGGGCGGCCACTGTTCTTGCCAGGTGGCTGAAGAGAACAGACGGAGTACTGACCCAGCCTAAGGGTGACCCGGGTGGGAAGAAATGACAGCCAGCTAGGACCAACACGGGAGGTCCTGACGTGGTAAAGGCCGCCCCAAACTTTATGGTCCTTTCTGACAACTCAGGGATGTGTCCCCTCCCATGGCTAAGAGCTGAGGTGGGGACAGATGCTGCCACAGTCCCTTCCCCAGATTCACTCCACTCATCCCTCCTCCCTCTTTGACCCACGCACAAGTGTGGTGGCCCCGCTGTGCCTCCACCTGCTTGGTCCAGGGCCAGCTTAGCTCATGCGAGGCAGGGTGGGGCTGGGAGACTCTGCAGGCAGTTAGCAGACAAAGGCTCCATTCAGTTCCTCTGAGCTTTCTCTCCTGCCATATCCAGCCTGTGTCCAATTCACCTGAGCCTCATTTACTCCCCGCCAGAGTGGCAATTAGGGCACTCACTGCAAGTTACTGCGAAGCCAGTAAGTCTGTACACGTGCTTTGTAAACCCACTAGAGGCTGATACCAGAGCCTGGTATTAGGAGGGGGATTCTTTCCTGGGGTCCTGGCAGAACTCAGAGATGATGAACTTGGAAAAACTTTATCCTGCTGACTTTTGACTGAATGCAGAATTTCCTGCAGTTATGGACGAGGGCCCCAGAACCCCACGGTACCCACACTGCTTTGGACTTCCTCCAGCCAAGCTCACGGAGGCAGTCCAACTCCTTAAAGCTAAGCTTCATGAAATTCTGTGTGCTCATCCCCACCCTGAAACATGGTAGTTATTAGGCCTGCTGTTAGATTTATTTTACACACGTGAAAGTAGAAAATAAATCCCACAGAAAAGCACATATATCACTACGTCACAAGTTTAAAAAACCATTTTGATGGCTACATTTTCTGTGAAGTTGGTTTCCTTGGTAAGCCTATGAACTTCGCACAGAAACATTTTTCTGAAAATGTGTTCTTGCCTATTCTCAACGGACCCCTGGCTTGGTGTGAGCTTGACTCCAAGCTGTTCCTGGCCTTCCCAAGCCCTGTGTTTTGACCACTGCATGAGGAGAGCTGAGTCCCACCTTCCAAGAGAAAGCCTGAGTGGTGGAGTCTGAGGCTGTCCCACACTGAAAGCCCGTATGTCCCACCTCTGCCCCAATGTCTCACTCTCCTCTCTCCTCCTGCCTTCCTCCTCGTCACACCTTCCATCCTGTGCCCTCTGTGAACCAATGTTCCTGTCTACCTATTCCTGGCCACCCCCGGGGACCGTGCCTTTCTCCCTCACTCCCTGGGAGATGCAACTCCACCTGTGTCTCCTTAGAAACGCCCAGAGCATCCTGTGTCAGAAGGACAAGAGGAGACTGGTTCTAGGCAGTTAGATCTGGATGCTCGGCAGTGGGACATAGGTAAAGCAAGGCTCTGGCCCCTGCAGGTCCTGTGCCGGCACACACCAGCCAGTGAAGGGGGCGCTGTTCTTGGCCCAGGAACCCTCATTTCTCAGTCCAAAGGGAGCCATGCCCAGGGCACTGCACCTGGCTCTCCGCCTTCTCTCTGAGCAGATCTGTTCATGGTGGCCCACAAGGCCTGGTGGCCCTGAGGGCAGCTACCCGAGAGCCCCACTGCCTCATGGAACTGGCAGCCTGGCTCTGCTGCAGTCCCTGGCCCTGGGCCCTGGCAGAGGGTCGAGTGTAGCTGTTCGCCTCATGACTAATCCTCTCCCCGGACTGTTCTTCCCAAGGTCCACGGTCAGCTGCACAGACTGAAAGCTGATCTTGGTTCTTTCCAGCACCATAGGAAAAGAACCTGTAATCCACCAAGGCAGGTGTGACCTGGCCTGGCCTGTGGGTCCTTTGTCCACCCAATAAAGACCTGTCCATCCCTCAAGATCTACCTCAAGGGGAGACACTCATCTCTGCAGCCTGGTCCTCATTGCCCACCCGCCACGGAGGCGTACCTGTCTCAGAGTCCATGGGACCTCTCTCACTGCAGTATCCAGAATGAACATGGCTCTTCTTGCTTTGGTTGTGGTTCTGTCACCTGACTAGGACCTCTGTGAGGCCAAGGGCCGTGCTGTGTTGGCACACCAAAGACACTTACTTACGAAGTGATTCCTGGATAGATAGATGGATGAACGGATAGATGGATAGATGGATGGATGGATGGATACTAAAGCAGCGTGCAAATACTCAGGTGCAACCGTGGGGGGAGAGTTCCTCAGAAACCCTACCCTCTCCAGGGTCACAGGCAGACCATCTCCCACTCTGCACCAACTCACCCTGCCACCTCCTGGGTGTGTTATTGGGACGTCACAAATTGTTTGGTGCAGAAGGGGATCATGGTCACCACCGAAGGTCTCGACTGACCTGTGTCTTGTACTTAGAAGTGTGAACTTGAGGTTCTCAAATGGGTGAGAACCTCTGGCTTGAGATGTTTCCTCCGCCCACCCACGTCTTTCTGCAGAGACAGAGCGCTGGAGCTGGCTTCTCCCAGACGCCAGCCCAGCCCAGAGCAGACACCAGCTATGGCTTCCATCAGCTTGTGAAGCAAGGGCCAGGACCAGGTCCCCAGAATATGGACCAGGACTGGGTTCCCAGGATATGCCCCAGTCCACTCGTCTGGAGCCAGTGAGGACTGAAGGAGCCTCCCATGGTCACGGGTGCTCTGGACCCAGCTTGCACTGTGACCCCCAGATGGCCAGGGAACCTCACAGCACCACCTTACCAGGTGCAGGTAAGGCAGCTGCGGCCTCCTAGGGAGACCCTCTTACCTGAGGTCCGCCGCTGTTAGGGGCGATGTCACCGTGGAGCTCCTGTTTTCTGCTTCCTGCTTCTAGATCCGGGAGAAGAGGACCTGGATCTTTTCTGGGAAAAGTAGAAAGTTGGGTGGCCAGAGGCGGACAGGAGCGGAGGGGTGAACTACATCCTCAAAGCTGCTCTCCTCTTCTGCCACCGCTGCCTCCTTGGGCTCAGCTCTTCGTGTCTCTGAGAAGTTTTGCCAAAGGAACTGGTACTAACTGGAGGAAGGACCCAGCTGGGCTGGTGTTTGTGGAGTGTGTATGTGTCCCCAGAGGCTCAGCCTCGGCTCCCTGCTCACCCTGGAGACAGGCCAGCTGCGGTTGCCATGGGGACCCACCTAAGCCTCTTGGCCTGTAGCAGTATTATGGGAAGAGGGAGGGCTGACCTGACACTGACACCAGAGACCAGAGAGCTCCACGTCCAGATGGCATGTGGGCCCCGTCTACCCCAGCTGCCACTCAGCATGGCACAGATTGGAGGAAGGAGTCCACGCTTGGCAAACCCTCTTCAGTGCACCTGCTGTTGGCAGATATTTCCAGCTGCCTAGGGAATAGCAACCTTGAACGTAGAAGTCTCCTTTGCAACAGATATACATTATTCTGGGCATGGGGGCATCAAGACAAATCCCTCTTCTCTCTCATCCCTCTCTGCTTATCTAGATCCTTCCTTCCCTCAAGGTGAGCTCAGTTGTGGAACATTCTGATTTTCTGGAGCAGGGGCTGGCTCTGGTCAGCACTCCAGGGAGAAGAGGAACTGAGGAACTGAGTGTGGGTTCTGAGGAGCTTGAGTCACATCTGGAGCTGGGGGAGACAATCTGCTGTGCCCACCCACAACCCACTCACCTCGGGACCTCCTGCCCCCACTCTCCACACATGGTGTCAGTTGTAGACTATTCTGACGGCAGCCACGCCACAGGGGGGGCAGCCTACCTCACAAACATGAAGTGGCACTGACCAGAGGCACACTGCCCCGTAAGGACTGGCATATGTCATGGGCGATATGCTGCACTGTACAGAGGCTAGGGGACGTTCATTGTACCAACACCAGGGGATGGAGTGATTTTGGACACGTTGTGTGTAAATGTGGTGAAGAGGAAGCCGAAGCACACGGAAGAGGCCAGTAACTGATGGCACATGACGCTGTCTGGGGATGTCCTCCCATCTGTTTGCTTGGTGTCTCCTGGAGGTGAGCTCCACAGAGTGCTTGCTCTGAAGCGGGTCCCCCTGCCTTCCTCCATGGAATTAGGCAGCAGGGATCTTCAGGCAAAAGCTAGATCATGTGATCAAACTTCTCTTGGCCAGTTCATGGCATGGCAGCCCCATCGGCCGGGAGGATAGTTTCCACACGGGAGATTCCTCATCTGGAGGTGCTGGAGCTGACCGACACACCCACATTGCCCAGGTGGCCTCCACCCAGGGCCAGACGGATTTGAGGCAGGCAGCCTGATCCCTGGAATCCCCACGATCCCTTGAATCCTCATAATACCTTGAATCCCTACCCCTCTTCTAGGCCAGCTCAGAGATCCAAGGATAGAAGTTTCAGCCCATTCCCACATGGGTGAAAAGAACATTCTGGCTTCCTTTGGGGAATGCAATTAGAAGCAGCAAGGAGACAGAGCCGTGACCAAATCACGCACATTTCTAGAGCCCATTCTATGTGGGCTCGGTGCCTGGAGGTGATGGGGCCCAGGGAACCCATTTGTTCACACAGGTCTCTGTGTGCCAGAAGCTCACAAAACCCATCTTGCAGGTCGAGGAGCAGGGTCAGTGCTAGGACTCAGAGTTAAAGATAAAACGAAAGGCTTTTTCTCTGCTGTGCAGCTTTGCGCTGACTACTGACCATAGTAAGTTTGAGTAAAAATGCCCCTTTCCTAAAGCCATGCTTGGATCTTCAGACCTTGCCTTAACACACACACACACACACACACACACACACACACACACACACACACACGCAATGTAACATCATGTAGGCCAGCGTCCTGAGCCATTGGACAGAAGCTCCTATGCAGCAGCCAAGGTGACATGGCGCTTCAGGACTCCTGGCCCTGCGGCTCAGTGGGACAGGCTCACTAACGGCCAATCCAGCAGCTGTGCCCACGTGCAGCCAGAGCTGTCTAGCCCCGTGATTCCCAGGGGATACCTGTGACCAAGAGAATAGAGCCTGCCCTCCCCCACCACCTACCTGCCTGCTGCCTGGACCCAGAACTCAGAGAGGGCTTGGTGTGTGCGTGACTCGTGTGGATGTGTTAGCCTGTACAGCTTTATCCTTGCTCAGTGTGGATTTGTATCTTGAGGGAGGAGGGGTTGGTTGCCCCTCCTGTCTCATTTGGCATGAATAGAAGTTACTGAAGCAGATATCCAGAAACATCCAAATGGGAATAAATAGGAGTCACAGCATTGCCCAGTGTTGGATTAGTGAACTGGAGGTGTGGGCTTATGAAGTCAGATGAGGGAGATCAGAGCAGAGCCCTGGCTCGCTCTTCTCTGCCCCTCTCCTCTCTCTTACTAAAGGGAGCTGCGACCTACCCAAAGCACTTCTCCAGCCATTTGCTAATGTGCGGAGACGTCACTGCACAGCGCTGGGCCCTTTCCCATAGACCCACCATGGCTTCCTCCGGCTTCTGTGGTTTGACAGCTAGCTGCCCAGGAACCACACTGCTGAACGTGCTCCCGGGAAGAACAGTCCACCAGGGACTTTGCTCCCGTAGGACCTCACATGTGGGCTGGGATGGGGTGACGATGGGATGTGGGTGGAAGGGATGAGAGTGACTTAGGGCCTGGTTTCTGGATTAATTAATTTTCTTTTTTTTAATTTTTATTTTTTATTGACAACTTCTAACAGACAATAAACCATATTTCCCTCCTCTCCCCCCATTCCCCTTCAGAACTCTGTTGTCCATCATATTCCCTCCCTCTCTCCATTAGTCTATCTTTTAATTTGATGTCATCATCTTTTTCTCCCATTATGAGGGTCTTGTGAAGGTATTGCTAGGCACTGCGAGGTCATGGATATCGAGGCCAATTTCTGTCTGGACGGTTGCATTGTAAAGATTCGAACCCTTCCTTTGGCTCTTACATTCTTTCCGCCACCTCTTCTGCAATGGACCCTGAGCCTTGGAGGGTGTGACAGAGATGTTTCAGTGCTGGACACTCCTCCATCCCTTCTTCTCAGCACTATGTTGCCTTTTGGGTCATCCAGTGGTCATCACCATCTGGAAAGAGAAGCTTCTCTAACCAGAAGCGAGAGTAGCATTAATATGTGAATATGAATATTAAGTGTAGTGCTTTCAGGGCAGTTTGGTGGGAATAATATATACATGTACCCCTAAGGCTCATGACCTCCCTGCCATAGGCTTTTGATTAGGTTTTCAGTACCAGGCATGTATTCCCTCCCATAGAGAGGGCCTTCAGTCCAATTATGGAGCAGTTGGTTTTCCCCAGAGCAGACATGCCACTATTGCATTAGTTTGGTCATTTGGCCCGTCTGGCCAATCTTTAGGCTTCCAGTGTCCACTGTTTTCACCGCTGATGATTTCTGTCTCCCATACAGCTGCATGTAGTGTAACTTTTTCCAGCTTTAAGTTGGCTGGTCTACAGGGAGAAAGTTTTCTGCTCTGCACCAGCTTTCTTTCTCAGTGAAATCCACTCAGGCATGTGAGGTCTTCAGCAATAGGGTCTTACCATCTGTTTCTCAAGGGAAACCAAGGGCCTTGGCAATAGCCTTTAATGTTTTGGAGGCAACAGGGACCTCCCTGGCCAACAACTCACTGGAAGGTATCCCATCCCTGGCACTGAAAATTTTCTAGTAACAATATATGGCTTCTTTGATGTGCCATTATTCAAAAAAGTAGGTTTTCATATGTCTTATTCAGAATATCTTGAATTTGATTGACTTTCCCCCTCGCTCTTCTTTTACAAAAATCTCTTCCCCTGGTCTCACTTAGGCCTTTCCCCTCCCTGTAATCTGTTCTTCTACTTACATATATACAATACCATCCCCTTAAGTCCATCCCTCTCCTCCTTCCCTTATAGCCTTTTTCTAGCTTACTGGCCTCTGCTACCAATTTTTGGTTCCAGCTCACACACATCTATACATTTGTAGCTAGGATCCACATATGAGAAAGAACATGTGATGTTTGGCTTTCTGGGCCTGGGTTACCTCAGTTAATATAATCTTTTCCAGATCCATCCATTTCCTTGCAAATTTCATAATTTCATTTTTCTTTACCACTTAATAAAAACTCCATTGTGTCCATCTGTGGAGGGACATCTAGGCTGGTTCCATTTCCTAGATATTTTGAATAGAGCAGCAATAAACATGGTTGTGCAAGTATCTCTAAGGTAGTGAGAAGAGTTCATCGTATATATGCCTAGGAGTGCTATAGTGGGATCATATGGTAAATCTATTTTTAGCTGTCTCAAGAACCCCACACTGATTTCCACAATGGCTGTACCAGATTACATTCCCACCAACAGTGTAGAAATGTTCCCCCTTTTCCTCATCCTCACAAACATTTATTGTCATTTGTTTTCTTTTCTTTTTTTAAATATTTTATTTTTATTTATTTATTTGAGAGAGAGAGATACAGAAATAGGCAGGTGTAGAGAGAGAGAGAGAGAAAGAGAGAGAGAGAGAATGGGCACATCAGGGCCTCTAGCCACTGCAAAACGAACTCCAGATGCATGCATCCTCCTGTGCATCTGGCTTACGTGGGTCCTGGGGAGTCAAACCTGGGTCCTTTGGCTTTGCAGGTAAAGGCCTTAACCGCTAAGCCATCTCTCCAGCCCTCATTTGTTTTCTTAATGGTAGCATTCTGACAGGAGTGAGATGGAATCTCAAAGTAGTTTTAATTTGCATTTCCCTGATGGTTAAGGATATAGAACATTTTTTAGATGTTTATATGCCACCTGTATTTCTTCTTATGAGAACTCTCTATTTAGTTCCATAGCCTATTTTTTATTGAGTTGTTTGATTTCTTATTGTTCTATTTTTGGATTTCTTTGTATATTCTGGATATTAATCCTCTGTCCAATGTGTAGCTGGCAAAGATTTTCTTCCATTCTGTAGGTTGTGTCTTTGCTCTTTTCACAGTGTCCTTTGCTGTACAAAAACTTTGTAATTTCATGAGATCCCAGTGGTTGATTAGTGGTTTTATTTCCTGAGCAATGGGGTTATATTCAGAAAGTCATTGTCTATGCCAATATGTTGAAGGGTTCCCCCTACCTTTTCCTCCTGCAGTTTCAGAGTTTCAGGTCTGATATTAAGGTCCCTGATCTACTTGGACTTGATTCTTGTCCATGGAGAGAGACAAGGATCTATTTTCATCCTTCTACATATAGATATCCAGTTTTCCCAGCACCACTTGTTGAAGAGGCTATCTTCTCTCCAATGAATATTTTTGGTATTTTTGTCAAAAAATCAGATGGCTGTGGCTTCCTGGATTAACATTTGGGTCCTCAGTTCTGTCCCATTCATCTACATGTCTGTCTTTGTGCCAATACCATGCTTTTTTGTTACTATGGCTTTGTAATATAGCTTAAAACCGGGTATGTTGATACCACCAGCCTGATTTTTACTGCTCAAAATTGTTTTGGCTATTCAAGGTTTTTTGTGCTTCCAATAATTTTAGGATTGTGTTTTCTATTTCTGTGAAGAATGCCATTGGAATTTTAATGGGGATTGCATTAAACATGTAGATTGCTTTTGGTAAAAGTGACATTTTCCCAATATTGAGTCTTCCAATCCAAGAACATGGGATGTTCTTGCAAGAGTGGGACTTCCTCCAGCAAGGCTCCACTTCCTAAAGGTCCCACAACTTCCCAAAATAGCATGACCAGCTGGGACCAAGTGCTCACACACATAAGCCTATGAGAGACCATTCCAATCAAAGTGCCCAACTGTTTCTAAAAACAAACAAACAAACCCTATGCAGCCCTCTTCCCACTGGCTGGTGGTCAGCAGGTGTTGCAGTCAGGTTCGCATTGCTGGCAGAAATCACCCGACCAAGAGCAGCTTTTGGGCGGGGGGAAGAGCTTATTTTGGCTTACAGACTCGAGGGGACACTCCACAATGGCAGGGGAAAATGATGGCATGAGCAGAGGGTGGACATCACCCCCTGGCCAACATAAGGTGGACAATAGAGTGTACCAAGCACTGGCAAGGGGACACTGGCTATGATACCCATAAGCTCGTGTCCAACAACACTCTGCCTCCAGGAGGCGCCAGTTCCCAAATCTCCATCAGCTGGGAACCTAGCATGCAGAACACCTACATTTATCCGGGACACCTGAGTCAAACCACCACCGCAGATCAGCTCTGAAGCCCTTCGTACAGATATAGTCATTACTCATAAACATATTTACAAATTTGCCTAGTCACTACAACTTTCTGTATTCCCCAAATCACCAGTGGCCATGCCACATGCGTTGAGACTGTTTGGCCTGGAGAACCTGTCGCCCGCTGAAGATGACTAGTGCACACTGCCTTCTTGTTTCAGCTCTTGTTCTCCGCACATCTGTCCTTTCACAGTCACTGAGTGCCTCCTTTTCCCACCAGCAATTTTGTTTGAAAGGGCCACCAAGCAGATTGTTGACGTCCAGTCCTGCGGTCCCAGTGCAGGGTGGCTTTGATGAGCCTCATAGGGACAATGCCTGTGATCACACACTGTGATCAGGTGTGAGTTCAGTGGGGACGAGCTAACAGAACAGACTAGAGAAGATGTGTGTAAACAGAAACACACACAAGACAGGTTACGTGCTGGTCAGCTGACGAGGCTGTGAACAGAGGAACCTGGGAATTTCCCTGAGGGGCATCGGTACTGATAAACAAGCCAGAGTCAGTGGTGACTCTATATATAATCACTACCATGGCCAGGGTGGTGGTTAGAATCCGATGTCCCCCATCAAGTAATGTGTTTTGAATGCTTATTCCCCAGCTGATGGCAATGGAAAGTGAAGCCTTGCTGAGGAGGGGTGTTGCTGGGGGTGGGCTTTGGGGGTTATAGCTAACTCGTTCCCTTGATCCTGTTGTCCACCTGCTGTGGCAGAGGTGACGTCCAGCCTCTGCTCATGTCATGCTGTCCTCTGCCATCACGAAGCTTTTCCTCTCAACTGTGAGCCAAAATCAGAAACTTTCCTCCCATCAGCTGCTTCTGATCATGTGCTTTGTTCCAGCAATGAGAAGGTGACTATAACAACCCGTGACAGTGTGCCGTGCTTTCATATTTGACTCAGCCCCTCGGGGCCAGGAGCCCGTCCTCACACACGCAGACGCTAAATGCCTGGGTCTTGTGCCCGTGACGTGGAGAAAATGGTTGCTGGGATCCTGCACTTGAGTCCCTGCATAAGAAAGGCCATGGCTTTCTTATGGCCTCTGCTATCCTCAACGTGTAAGAGCTTGAAAGGTGACTGGTCATAGACTTCAGGGCCAGCAGGGAGAAGATGGAAGCCAGGTCAGAGTGGACTGTGCAGAGCAGAGGGATGCCCAGGGCAGCGGAGGTGAGTAGTGTGGAGAAGAGAGGGGTAGAGGAGCTTGGGTGTCTACATCCAGGCCCAGGAAGTGTGGGTCTGAGGCAAACCTGGAAATGCTTCTAGAAGGAAGCAAAACATCAAGAAGGCAAGGGCAGGGAGTCAGACCCATAGTGGTGAAGAGAAAAACCCTGAAGTGTGCATGTTAATGTGAGCCCTGAGGGGAAGTGCTGATGTGAGAGGTCATGGAGATGTAGTGGTGTTTAGGGGGAAAAGAGAACATGACGCATGTGGTAGGTGGTGTGACCAAGTGATCAAACAGTCACAAGAAGTGAATGTCACAAGAGAATTTTTTTTCTTTTCCTATCTTCCTCTTCTCTCAGCAGTAGCGATTGAGCCTGGGGTATCCTCTATGCTAGACAAGAAGGCTATGTCCCCAGCCCCCTAACGACTTTTTATTTTGAGACAGAGTCTCCTTAAGTTGCCCAGGCAGGCCTTGAACTTGCAATCCTCCTGCTTCAGCCTCCCAAGAAGCTGAGATCACAGGCTTGCTTCACCACACCTAGAACCACATGTCTCTTGACGGATGCTGAGACCAGTTACCAAACCCCTGAGTCTGCAGCACTGGCGATCAGAACGTCGCCAGGCTCCTGTGAGGACAAAGAGGGTGGAACTGTTGGCTGACTGAGTTGTTAGTGGCAAGAGATGACATTTAGCCTCAGGAATAGGACAGAGGGCCAGACAAGCTCAGCCTTGGCTGTGAGGACCAGAGGAGACCTCAGCAGTCCCGGGAGGAGAGGCCTGTGCCCGTCTTTCTCTGCAGAGAGAGATGCTGGCCACAGCGCAGACCTGGAGATCATGGGGTGGAGGAGGAGGCTTAGCCTTGAGCACAGGGGAGCAAAATCTGCCACCCAGGACCAGCAGAGAGGAGAGCCTGGGACGGCCGAGAACCAGGGAGGACGAGCCTCCCCATCACACCTACCCTGTGCCAAGACTGGCACACAAAGGGCCCTCTGCAAGTGGGTCTCCCCAGTCGACAGGATTCTGGATGGTTGTGATGGTTTGATTCAGGTGTCCTCCATAAACTTAGGTGTTAGGGGCTCCCAGCTGATGGAGATTTTGGAATTGGCTCCTCCTGGAGGCAGTGTACTGATGGGGGCGGACTTATGAGTGTTATAGCCAGTTTCCCCTTGCCAGTGTTTGGCACACTCTCCTGTTGCTGTTGTCCATATGATATTGGCCAGGAGGTGATGTCCACCCTCTGCTCATGCCATCATTTTCCCTGCCATCATGGAGCGTCCCCTCTATTCTGTAAGGCAAAATATACCCTCCTTTTTTCCCCAAACTGCTCTTGGTCAGATGATTTCTGCCACCAATGCAAACCTGACTGCCACCCTGATGTAAAGCAAGGAGTGTGTGAGCAGATAGAGAGGAATGTGGTGATCTCACAGTGGTGGTGTGCACTTTTCAATGTGTGTGTGCCTGCACCATGTGTTCTGGTGTGAGTGTGCACGTAGAGGACAGAGGACAGTTTGGGGTGTCATCCTCGGGAATGATGCCCACCTTTTTGGAGATAGGCTCTCTCATTAGCTCGCCTAAAACTTGCCAATTGGACTGGCCAGTAAGCCCCAGGGAGTCTACCCATATCCACCTCCCTGGTGCTCGGGGTACAGGAGGACATTGCCATGCCTGGTCTTTTTACATAGGTTATAGGGATTGAACTCAAGTCCCCCTACCCCCCCCCCGTACTCCCACCAAGGAGTGAGGGAGGGGTCTGGACGATAGTAAGTTCACTTCATCCTTATGACACCCCCACCCACTTCTGCTTAAAGGGTAGATCTGGTGATTAGTTCTTCTCAAACCCCAAAACTACTTTAATACATAGAATCCCAGCTCAAGATCACAACCGTATTTCTCCTTCCTGCCCTCTGTAGTTGAGAAAAACCCTCCATGTCAAATGTAATTCTGTAGTGTGGTCAGTTCTTATCAGCAAGGACATCATTAGCTGGGAGACGGGAGCCAGCAGATAAATGCTCCTGTCTACCTGGACAGTTCCAGAAGGCATACTGTCACACGCCTCAGTAGAAATCATGGGACAGCACCTGTTGCTGCCCTCAGCAATGGCCTTGGTAATCCAAGTGTGTGAGGCAGTGTTCCGTACTAGAACGAGTATCCCAGCTTCTGGCTCAGTTCTGGAGGTTTCTCTCCGTGGTTGGTTGAGCCTGTTACTTTCAGGCCTCTGGTGGGATGAGGGGAGAGCACATCATGTTGGGAGCATGTGGCAGAGAACTGTTCATCTCATGACCTGGATGAGCAGTGTCCCTTCAAGTGCACACTTCCTGTGACCTACGACCTCCCATGAGGCCCCACCTCTTAAAAGTTCCAGTACCTCCCAGTAGCGTACAATTTAGAGGTCAAGTGTGTAATTTGTGGGTCTTGGGAGATTTTTCAGTTCCAAGTGATAGTGCGTGCCTTCTGCTGGCTTCCCCTGCTTTGCCTCGGTCTCCGTGTGCCTTCTGCTTCCAGCACTGGGATTTGGTGCCAGGCTCTGCTCTTCAGAAAGTCAGAGAGAGGCTAGGTCAGAGACATGGAGCTGGGTCGGGCGGTGGCATTCCAAGTAGGATGGTGTTCAGGAAGAGCCCTTAACCAGGGAGCCAGGCAGGTCACTGACAGTGAGGGAAGAGCCCCATGCCTCCAAGGTTGCCAATCCGACTGGGAGCCTGCTCTTGCTCTGTAGGGCCTCAACACTGGGCTCGGAGCCTCCCTCGTTCCAGGAAGACGTGTTCTAAACCAGAGTGGACTGAAAATGTCACAGACAAGCTGAAGGGGAAGAGAAAGGGGGTCCCCAGGCCATGCCCTGCATGCAGACTGCCAGCTCCTCCAGACAACAAATCTCCGAAGTCTCCCCTTGGGTCCGTGTCCCCAGGTCTTCCTTTCCTGGTGCCTGGGCCCTTGGCTCCACTGGTACCTCCCACCTGGGGTGTACCTCCATGCCAGCCACATCTCTCCAGCAGCCACCTTGCTGGGGCCAAGCTCACACATCAGCAAAGCTGGGAAGTTACTCAGTGAGGCCTCACGCTCTTGGAGCCTGCTCTGGTGGACTCCCACCTCTGCCATCTGACTTTATCTTAGCATCTACTTGTAGAGGAGATAGGTGCCCAGGACAAAAGGCGAACTGATAGAGTTCTCCCTGCAGGTGAGAATAGGAGCCTCACTGCTGGCAAGGAGCAGGTGGGGGGAGGGGGAGTGGTTCTCTCCCAAGGCCCCATCCTGTCCTCTGACAGGCCCAGGAGTGGCTGTAATCTCTATCCCTGGAACCCTGCTCGGTTTGTCCTCCACACCCACCCTCCCTGCTCCTGAGCCCAACCACCGTATGAGCCCTGAGCACATCTCGTTTTCTGGGGGAGGATGAGTGTAAGGAAAGTGTAAGAGAAAAGCAAACGAGAACGCTGGATTTCATCTCTACAGACAAGCCTGTTGTTGAGAGAAACAGCGAGGACCCTCTCGCTGAAGGCTGAAGCACTGGGCCAGGCTGGGGTGCAAGCTTATAAGGGGGATCCTAAGAAAAACAGACTGTACCAGCTGCAGGCCCAAGGGAAGCAGATAAGGAACTGTGGTTATTTGTGTCCTTGCTCAGAATAAACTTTTTAGCCAAATTGTCTAGGGAGGATAACCCACCAGATAGTTTCTGTTCCCTCAAGGTTTGCTGAGCTAAGGGAAGTTTAGCTTATCACTTGGAGTAGACAGCCTGTCAAGGCCATGCTTCTGGAGTTTTATTGCTTATTGGTCTTAGGGATCGTTATTAACTCTTTAGTTCCCTCTAGTTTTCAGGGAAGTCCATTAACCCTTTGATGGGTGAGGGCTTGCCTCTGGAGCGGGGAAGAGGTGTGCCAAGTGTGTCCATGTGTCTGGGTGTCCCTATGACTGTGTGCTGGGCAGAATTTTAGGTTGTTGTCCAATAACAGAACAGTGGCTCCAAAATTATGATGCATTCATATCCAAACTCCCCAGCCAAAAGACAATAGTAACAGAAAGCAAGCAGAACTTGTCTCGAGCTTCCCATTTGGTGAGAAGTGACAGCATGCCACAGTGGAGCCACCGTGCACGACAGCACGTCGCGAGGGCAGGGAAGAACGCAGGTGGGAACATGAGCCCCGCGGGGCGATTCATGTCATACCCAGGTGAAGAAAGCTCACCCTCTGAGGGCGGGCTGCAGGTGTGACGATGATTTTGGAGCTCTGTGCTTCCCTCAAGCTTGCTTACTGTCTCAGGAGAGACGGCCATTAGGGAACATGTCTCCTCAAAGAGACAAGAAAGTTTCGACAAGAAAATTGCCTGCAACCATAATTATGGAACTTGACTTCACCAAAGCCGTATTAAACAGGAAAATCCTTTTTTTTTTTTTTTTTTCCGAGGAAGGGTCTCACTCTGGTCCAGGCTGACCTGGAATTCACTATGTAGTCTCAGGGTGGCCTTGAACTCATGGCGATCCTCCTACCTCTGCCTCCCGAGTGCTGGGATTAAAGGCGTGAGCCACTACACCAGGCTTAAACAGGGAAATCCAAACCCATAATTCTGGGCAGTCACTGTACCCAAGGAAAACTAATTGCACTCATCTTGCATTTGCATAGCATTTGCATAACACTTAGCACTTTACAAAACCCTTTCACAGCATTTGTTTCATTTTCTTTTTTTCAAGACATTAAAAAAAATATTTTATTTTTATTTACTTATTGGGCCCAGAGATAGGGAAAGAGACAGAGCGAGAGCGAGAGCAAGAGAGACAGATAGAGAGAGAGAGAGAATGGGCATGCCAGGGCCTCTAGCTACTGCAAACAAACTCCAGATGCATGCGCCCCCTTGTGCATCTGGCTTTACATGGGTTTTGGGGAATTGAACCTGGGTCCTTTGGCTTTGCAGGCAAACGCCTTATCCACTGAACCATCTCTTTAGCCCCTTGATTCATCTTCTTTACTCCTGCTGTTCTCCTCTGAGCAGAGCCCAGTGAAGACATGGGTGGAACCACATGGTCCCTGCTGGAAAGGACACGTCCTTGGGATGTGGCTCCTGCCCGGGGTGGCTTACCCTCTGAGGTCAGGGGCCTCCAGTGGCTCTGGTGTTTGGGACACATTGCAGAAGTCTCTATCTTCACAAGACACTGGCATAGAGGCAAAGGTGTTATGGATGAAGAGTCAGTCAGGGCCCTTCAAGACCCATGTCTGTGTGCTGGGGAGTCAGACAGTGGGTAAGGTGCTTGCCTCGTAAACCTGAGTTCAACTCTCGGTGTCCACATAAGCGCTGGGCCTGGTGGCACGTACCTGTGGTCACAGCTCCTCCTCGGAGCCCGCTGCCCAGCCAGCCTAGTCTAATTGGCGAGCTCCATATCAATGAGGGGTCTTGGCTCAAAGGAGGTGGGTGGGGCTCCTGAGTTTGACAACTGAAATTGTCCTCTGGCCTCATGAACTACCCCACACATATGCCCTCACACACACACGACCAAAAAAACAAAACAAAACAAAAAAAAAACTCACCTCTCTGCTCTCTGAGTCCAAATCTACACTGATGGCGAGTTGGTTAGGCCCCAGCTTTGTATCCGCCTCCTGAGTGTCAGCAGTGATTAAGAATGACCTCTTACAATGCAACTGCCCAGACAGAAATTGGCCTCGATATCCATGACCTTGCAGTGCCTAGCAATACCTTCTCAAGACCCTCAAAATAGAAGAAAAAGATGATGTCATCAAATTAAAAGAGAGACTAATGGAGAGAGGGAGGGGATATGATGGAGACTGGAGTTCTAAAGTGGAATGGGGGGAGGGGAGGGAAATATCAGGTGGGTTTTTTTTGTATGTAAGTATAAAAGTCAATAAAAAACAATAATTAGCTGGGCATGGTGGCACACGCCTTTAATCCCAGTACTCAGGAGGCAGAGGTAGGAGGATCACCGAGAGTTCGAGGCCACCCTGAGACTACATAGTTAATTCCAGGTCAGCCTGGACTAGAGTGAGACCCTACCTTGCAAAACCAAAAAAAAAAAAAAAGAACACCCGCCTTGCAGGAGCGGATCTCTGAAGCGCAGAATGGCCATTGTCCTGCTCTGAACAGCTCCCAGTAAACAGCGACTAGCCCTAGCATCCGACACCCCCACAGCCATCGCCCCTGTGTGAGGTCCTGGAACACTGGCAGTGGGCTCCAGGGTGCCGGTCTCCTTGGCATTCTGACAGAAGCACGTCAGTGGTGCAGACCAAACCTCTGGGGAGGCAACAGGGAGGGATCCAGCTCTCTCAGTCTCCCGTTCTCCACCACCAGACTCCACCTGGGTCCTAAGGACATCAAGATTCTGCTGGAAAAGACCTAGTCCTGTCACTGTCCTCAGGGACAGCTGCTTCTGTAGACAGGAGCCTGGCCACATGGCGGATGGTTCTACTAGGAATCCCTGCCTCCCATCAGGCGCCCAGCCAAATCCTGGAGCATGCGTACTATGTCCACAGGGGCTTTGCTTCCTGGCTGGAGAAAGGTCAAGAGTGACCACAGCCAGGGTGCCGTAAGAGAGGGCCAGGGAGGCCTGAACGCAGCCGCTTCCCGGACTGCTTGACCAGCACCCTGCAGGCTCCGTCTGGGAAGGGCTCCGCTTTGTCTTTGTTGTCTCACGTTTGAAGACTCGCTTGACCCTGAAGGTGTCTGAGTTATCATTTCTGTGCAAAGACCCACGTCGTTTACACAGGTGCTCACGAGACCCCAGAAGAAGATGACACCATACACCAAGTCGGCCACAGGGACACTGATGTGCGTCAGCCCATTTAATTCTCCTAGCAACCCTGTACCTGCACATTGTCAATGAAAAATACTGAGGTCTGGGGACAATGGTTCCGTTTTGGAGATAAAACTTGCGGGTCCCAGAGGCCAGGTCCTCTGTCGTGGGCCAGGACCCCAGGCTATCACTCTTGACTGTGGTCATGGTCACTCGGAGGACACAGAGATGGAGGGCGGTGCCCACGGTACCTGGACTGGTGGCCAGACCCCTTCCCTCAGCTTTGGAGAAATGGGCCCATCATTGGCACTTAACATCCTACACTGACCTCCTCTACCCTGGCCAGGGGCCCTGATGCCCACAGGGACAGCCTAGAGTGGACTCTGGTGGAAGCCCTCGGGTTCCTGTGGCCTTCACCCTCGCCTCCACAGCTCCTCTTTCTCATAGTAAACCCACACATGCCCTTCGGAGGCCTGGGAGCAGCGCAGTGGCAGGGTGCGGCTCAGAATTCCCTATGGACAGAGACTACTAGCTGTTTGCACTGTCACAAGACAGGCAGTGCCCCTGGGTCTGCTACAGGCCCAGCACAGTCCCTAGGGGCTCCTGAGCTGGTAAACATGGCAACAGGAGCCAGGTGCCTGCATTACCTTCCTCATTCACACAGCTCTGCCTACGACACCGAGTTCTGTGTTGGTGACGACAGTAACCTTGCAGGAGGACTGACCCTCCGTTTCTCCTGCATCCCTGGGTGGGCTTCCCCATCTCCTTCCCTGCTGAGAATGTCACCCTTCCTTCGGGTCCCTTTCCATCCCTCACTCGCTCTTCCTCTGAGGCTCTTTCTAAACAGACTGCTGGTCATTCCCCCTTCTGCTTCCAGAGAGCTGAGGGAATCCACTGTGCCTTTCCTTCTACGGTCTAGCAGTGTTGACCACCGGGCTGGGTTTCTTCCCTGGGCACAGGCTAGACCACTGAGCAAAGGCTAATCCAATCTCTGATATTACCAAGGTCGAACCCTCTCTTTTCCTTGGCTCCATGAGTGCCTGCAAAGCCTGCCCCATGTGAGCTTAATAATTTGTACTTGATGTTTGTAACAGACCCCCATGCCTCTCGTGCACATGCACGGATGATAGCTGGGCAAATGAGCACTACATGGGTTAGGCCTGTGTTACTGCAATCCCCATTGCACATGGGCAAAACATTGGTACTGACTGAATAACCAGACGAGAATCACATACACTTGGGCAGCTTTGCACCACGGCTGGTCTTGGCGAACCCTGTTATTCTGCACTGGGCTTTCCTCTTCTGGCTCTCAGAGTCCATCAGTACTGTCAAATGAGCCATGCTGGGTATGTGTGCGTGCATGTTCATATGTGTGGGGGGTACATATGGGCACCAGAGGACATTAGGCGTCTTCCTCTATTACTTCTCCACCTTACTTTTTTTTTCAAGGTAGGGTCTCACTCTAGCCCAGGCTGACCTGAAATTCATTCTGTATTCTCAAGGCGATCCTCCTACCTCTGCCTCCCGAGTGCTGGGATTAAAGGCGTGGCCCCCGCGCACCCGGCTTTTCTCACCTTACTTTTCGAGACAGTCTCTCATTGAACTTGGAACTCATTGATTTGGCTTGACATGCTAGCCAGCAAGTCCCGGGAATCCTCCTGTCGTCGCTTCACCAGCAGTGGGACCGCAGGAGCTCACCACCATGCCCGGCGTTGTTACCTGGGTCTGGGTCATCTGCCCCAACCCTGGCTGCCCAATGTCACAAGGCAGTCACAGAAACAAGGATGGACAGATGGGCAATCTCTACAGCCCCAACCCTGCTGCTGCACCAATGTCACAAGGCAGAGACACAGAAACAAGGATGGACAGATGGGCCTATGGCAGCCCTGGGATTAAAGGCCCACCATGCCCAACTGAGAACACAGTAATCTCTTTAACAGAAGCTCAAATAAACATATTAAAAGTCAGCCTGATGCCAGGCATGGTGGCGCACGCCTTAATCCCAGCACCCTACCAGAGGTAGGAAACAAGTTCAACAAGACTAAAAGAGTTGGGGTGGGAGAGAACAACAACAAAAAAAAGTTGGGGTGGGAGTTGGGTGGGTAAGGTGCCTGCCTAGCAAGCCTAAGAACACCTGTTCGATTCTCCAGGTCTCACGTTTAGCCAGATGCAAGGTGACACAAGGGCGCAATGCCACACTTGCCCACTAGGGGGCGCATGTGTCTGGAGTTCATTCACAGCAGCTGAGAGGCTGCTGGCGCACCCATTCTCTCCCAAAAAAAGTTGGCATTTTCCTTATAGGTTTTTAAAATTCATTTTTATTTTGCCAAAAACAGGATTCTATACTAGGAGTGGTGGTATACACCTGTAATATCACAACTTGGAAGGCTGAGGCAGGAGGACTAAGAATTTCAGGTCAGTCTGGGATATATGGTGAGACTCTGTCTCAAAAAAAAAAAAAAAAAGAAAAGAAAGGAAATGGGATGATTATACATGTTACATTTTTCTGCAGCTTCATTCATTCCCAGAGGAGCACAGACAGATCCATGTGAGGTACCTGCTTTTGTGTTAAAATCTGCAGAAACTTTCACAGTATGAGCCAGACCTTATGTGACAAGTCTTTGATTTGTTCCAGATATTTTTCTTAGGCAAGGCTCTCCATAAAGTGTTTCTCACCTTACTCTAAGGGTTCTCATTTTTGTTTTTCAGGCAAATTGCAATAGATCTTGGTGAGCCTATGCTTTTGTTTCCTACTCGAAGCTCATAGAACTCGGAGGTGTGGTTTATTGTTTGCCTATATTTGGAATATATGCGGCCATTATTTCTGAAATATTTTTGTATTCCTCCCTCTCCTTTTTCCCCAAGACACAACTGAATGCAGGTTTGCTTACTTGATAGTCTTTCACAAATGAGTGTCTTCACATTTATTTATTTTTGAGGCTTTATTGGGTATAAATGACATACAACAAAGTGCTCATATTTAAAATACACAATTGGGGCTGGAGAGATAGCTTAGTGGTTAAGGCACATGCCTGCTAAGCCTAAGAATGCCCATTGGATTCTCCAGGTCCCACATTTAGCCAGATGTAGTGACCCAAGTGTGCAATGCCCACACTTGCCCACAAGGGGGCGAACACATCTGGAGTTCATTCACAGCAGCTGAGAGGCTGCTGGCACGCCCATTCTCTGTCTCTCTCTGTCTCCAAAAATAAATTATTAATTAATTAATTAATTAAATTAAGTACACAGTTGGATAGGTTTGACATATGACCCACGAAATACTCTCCACAGAGAAAACATTTTCTCATTTCCTCCACAGCCCCCTGCTGCAGCTCGCCCCTCCCCGTTGCCTGCCAGAGTGATGACGTGCTTTGGAACTGGAGGCTGCTTTGCATTTCATGGAACTGTGGGTGAAAGAAGATTGCTAAGTCCACACTATCAAATATGGCTCTATGTGGTCTAGCTCTTTCGCCTGCTCTCCGTGTGCATGTGTGTGTGCAGACGTGCTCATGCCGTGGCACATGCATGGAAGTCAAAGGACAACTTGAGATGTTGTCTTCCCTTCTCTCACTGTTCACTATACAGCTACCCTACAGACCCAGGGGATTGCTCCTCTCTTCTTAACGAAGGAACACTGGGCTTACAGGCACTCGAGCTGTGGTCTCTGGCTTTACGTGGGAGCTGGGGATTTGAACACAGATCCTCATGTTTGCATGACAAGTGTTTTATCCACTGAGCCATTTCCCCAGCACAGTCTAGCTTCTTTCAACCAGAAGAACTATTGGAGTCCATCTGTGTCCCAGCCCAGTGACTTCCCTCTACTCCACTCCAAGCAAGGGGCTCACAGCCAGGCTTGAGGACAGGCAGCTTGGTGTGAGTGCAGGAACGCATGCTGGGCTGCCACAGTCCCAACCTGACTGATTGCTAGTATCTTCATGATTTCAGGCACATATTTTCAAATCTCTTGTGCCTGTCAGTTGCCTTGTCACCGACCTCATGAGGATTAGGAAAGTCATTTACATAGAGAACTCCTGTGCTCGATGCTGCTTCGTTGAGAGACGATTCTTGGTGGAAAGAGAATCAGAATATCCAAGAGAAGACAGAGGATGGACCCCTCAGAACCTGCTGCCTCCCAACTCCTCTTCAGATCTTGTGATTCAGGATCAAACCAGCAGCAGCCGCCACCAGCCCTCTGTTCATTACCCACTGTGAATATGTGTTCAGGAGGCAGTGTCTCCCTTTGACCTCACAACAACCCTGTCTGGTGGCCACCGTATCCCCATGTGGAAATGAAGAAACTCTGAGATCCTAGGTCCTGCTCAAGTCAGGCCAGCAGGGTGGGACTTCCCCGCCAGCAACAGGCTGGGTTGCCTTAGCCCGGAGCAGAAGGGACGAGACCTCAGGGCAGCAGGACGAGCAGAATGCCCCACGCCAGCAGTCCTCAGGTGTGAACATGCTTGAGAATCCCCAGGACAGCGTGTGGAAAAATTCATTATCGGGCTTCACCCCAGGGGTTTTTGATTCAATAAAACGAAGGCCAGAGTCCATGTTGCTCGGTGTGTGCTAATTGTGACCAATGGCGACATCTTGTGGTGAGGAAAGGAAGGGGCGTTGCCCTGCCTTTCAGCTTGGGTCACCAAACAAGGCCGGATGCTGCTGGACCATCCAGCGCCACCTCGGGCGCAGGGAGAGAGGAGTTCAGAGGCACAGCCCATCGCCCAGGGTGCTGGCCCCTGCATGCCACCTGTGCCCTGGACACAGGGAAACCGAGGCTGGTGTTACAGAACTTCCGGTCCTTTCAGCGTACCTTTAATTCTCGTTTTTGTGAGCAAATTCCTTTCCTGGCGAATGCTCTCCTCCCTCCCCCAAGGTGAAGGTGGGTTTGAGAAGCCCACCCTGAGACTCAGGTTGGGGTCATTTATGTGAGCCCCTGAATGGGCTCTTGGTGTGTAGGGTCAGGATTTCTGCAAAAGGGCCATCTTCCCGGAAATCTTCATTCTCTAGGGTCTTCTGGGAAGAGAGTGGAAGGACTCCTTAAGGGCAGAGATGAAAAGGCAGGCAGACCCTTCGTGTTTCTGTCTAGTAAAGTGAGATGATCTAAGCACAACCCCCAGGTCCAAGGACAAGTCCTGCATTTAGCCAAGAAGGAGCTATTCACTTTGGGGCCCTGTCACCCTTCAACTGCCACACTGCGAAATCAGTAGATTGGGGTGAAGGGGTCTGTGGATTTAGGGGAGACCTGAGCCCGGTCTGGGGCGAATTTGAATCCCAGCTGGGCCTCAGCTTTCTGCGAGCACGAGGTCACGTCCTGCAGGGCCGGGGCCACCCCAAGCACAGTGAGGAGGTGAGGCACACCTGCGAGGGAAGGAAGGCGCCAGGGGGGACAGGTCACTGCCCGGCCACCGGGATCTGGCTGTGGTCTCGCCTGGGCCAGCTTCCCAGGGCGCAAGCCGGAGCAGATGCGCCTCCCAGGCTCCAGCACCCTCGGAGGACCACCTGCTGGGAGGACCTTCAATCATTAACCACCAGGTGGATGGGCCGAGGTGGGGAGGAGAGCCCCAACCTCCCCTTGGCCCTGGGCCGGAGCTGAGTCACAGGCTTCAGGCCGAGCAAGTCTCTGCGCTTGCCCTGGCTGCACCCCGACAGCAGAGGGCGCTCGCGGCCACCGGCGAGGCTGGTTCGGGTGGGTAGGTGCCTTCTCAATGCCACAAATAAACTTTTCTCACTGAGATGCCCAGGCCAGCTTAGTCCCCCCCGCCCCACACACGCACACATGTTCTGTTTCAGAAGCGGTCGGTAAGGTTATTCTAGGAGCCAAGTCAGGAGGAGGCCGGTCTGGAAAAGATCAGATAAATTAACTGACAATAGTAAGCGTGTAACAATCCAATGTACGGCCTCCTGCTCAGGACCTCTGGCCTTATCAACTGCAGAATGCTCTAATCCCCAAGGGAGGAGCCAACGCTCATGTCCAGAGCTGGCACCTGCCAATGGAACGAGTGGTCCCCATACCTGTGCTGGGCCCTCCCCTAGTCTGACCACAAGGAACAGCTGAGAATAGCAAGGGATGAGGGAGACAGGAGCATCATTGGGGAGGGGGTTGGGGGATGGGCAGGGGAAGAGTGGCCTTGCCCCTGTTGGTCACTGGATAACATACCATCTTTGTTTCCCACCTTTAAGTGGTACTGACAAACCATCTGGACAGCCTCAAGGGGCGGGCATTGTGTCAGATCAGGAATTCATCACTCGTCATTTGTTCATCAGGACTAAGAACGGGCCTGGAGCATCAGGGTCTGAGTGGCGGCAAAAAGATCAAGAAGGCCCCCATGGGTGGTTCTGGCTAGGGTGTCACCAATGCATACACCGACTTCGTGAGGCTTGAGGCCTGCTGCAGGAGGGAGAGAGGACCCTCTGGAGGGCGGGGGAAGAGGTGCTGCAAGGTGGAGCAGGGAGGAAGAAAGCTGAGGAGGAGGAGGAGGCTGGCTGATCGAGGCCTTGTCTAGTCCTGTGACCTCACTGCGGAAGCCCAGTTTTCCCTGGAAGCTGGTGGGGAATTGTTGAGCTGGGTGTGATTCACTAGCCCCACCTCTGCCAGGCCAGCTCCTGGGCCTCTGAACACTCGCCGTCAGACTCTTACACAGCAATGCTGGCAGACCATGAGGTCAAAAAGCACCCTGAATACCTGCAGCCTCTTCTTGGCTGGAGTGCCAGGCTCCTCCTCTTGGGGTAGAGAGAAGAAAAGTAGACTGCCTATGGTGCCAGGGCTGGCCCGGAGTGACCAAGATGAAGGTCAAAGGCATAAGGTGTAGGACAAGGCAGTTTCCTACTGCTTCCTTTCCAGGGCGAGGTTTCCTCTTCAAATGACTCCTCTTCTTCCCTGTCCCAGCCTGATCTCTCTCGAACTTTCCTTTTGTCTACACTGTTTCCAAAAATGTGCTTCTGGGTGTGCGGGTAGTGTGTGCTGATTTCACAAGTGACCCACTTCCTGATGGTGTCCCAGCTTCCACTGACCTTTTCTGGCCAGAGTAGCCCATGGCATAGTGTTCTCCTGCGACCGCTTGACTGACACCTGGCATGTGTGGGTGTGCATGCTCATGTCCAGGGACAACTTCAAGGTGGTTTCTTCTGCTACCTTGCTTGAAACAGGGTCTCCCTTGTTTTTGCCTTTCCCTGTGTGCCAGTCTAGCTGGCCTGCAAACTTCCTGATTCTCCTGGCTCTGCCTCTCATTGCCATAGGCACCTTGAGATTACAGACACATGGGCCACCTTGCATCTGCTTGATGTGGGTGCTAAGGTATTGAACTCAGGCCGGCAGGCTGACAAGCAAGCACTTTCAACTGCTTCCCTATCTCCCCAGCCCCAGGGCTCATGATTAATGGCCTGTGATGTGCTAGACAATGAAGATGTAATATGAGCGAACCCAACCCCAGCTGGAGAAACCTTCCCACCCGTGGTCCCTAAGTGCAATGCAGACCGTGCCTGTGGTGAGGACCACTCACTGTCTTCGCTGCATGAACCGTCCCTGTGTCATCTCCATGCTTCTCCCACTTTACTCTTTTATTTTATTTTATTTTATTTTATTTTATTTTATTTTATTTTATTTTATTTTATTGGTTTTTCAAGGTAGGGTCTCTCACTCTGGCCCAGGCTGACCTGGAATTAACTATGTAGTCTCAGGGTGACCTTGAATTCATGGCGATCCTCCTACCTCTGCCTCCCGAGTGCTGGGATTAAAGGCGTGCGCCACCACGCCCGGCCCCACTTCACTCTTGAGAGCCTGAAGAGATGAAGCCATGTTTCCTCCGGCTCTTCACCACTCAACGTTGTCCCCTGTGTTGAGACGGCTGAGTCTTCCCTTGGAAATTGGTCTCAGCCACAAAGTCCCTACTTATGAGACCCCAGGAGGACATGGACCAAACCGAGAATGGTTCCGGGCAAATACTCATTGAGTCAATTGAAATAAGGAAGAGGTTTTTGGAAACTCTCCTCCCCACCCGCCATCTCCAAGCAAGACTTTGAGAACCACTGAACTCAGCATGCCAAAAGCATTCCTGACACCCCGAGGGTGGGTGTCGAGCCTGCGTGCTTGCACTGTCTTCCAGGGAAAGGACCCAGAGCAGGGCGGTTGCATCGTTTGTTGATGCACGAGTGAACTGAGAGCGACTTGACGTTTAGTTAGGTTTACACTCCTTCCTGTAGGACCAAGGAGCCTAGTTCCATGTCGCCACGTGCTTCCCTGGTGACCTGTAATAAGGGCAACAGTATTTTAGCAAACAATGAAGCAATTGCTTTTGAGAAGAAAAGAGTAAATTGAAACAAAGTTCATTATTTTCTAAATTTGCTTTTCCCTGGAGAATTTAGGTATTGGCATGGCTGAGTTCATAGGCTCCCAACACTTCGGGCCAAAGACCATTGCTCCTGGCATGCACGAACCTCACTCTTCTCTCCCCTTCAGGCCCTGCCACCATGTCACCGTGTCGGACTTTTTCTGCCTCTGGTTTTTGGTTTGGTTTTTTTTTTTTCCTTGCTGCTCATCTTTAGTCATCTTTTCCTTTCGCCTTGTCTGTGTCAATTTTCTTTGTTTTTCAAGTTTGAAGACATCTTTCCAAGTGTTCCCACTTCTCCTCCACAGACTCCCTGTACATCCCGCCTGCACTTGGGGCCTCTCTTCCATGTTCTACAAGGCACCAAGAACATCACAGGAGTATCTTTTCATCTTCATCCCCTGTTCTAGCACCCAGCCACTCCAGTTGTGTAAGTCTCCCCAGATCCAAGCTTCAGCCTGGCCCATGATAGGTATCATTAAGTATCACTGTGGTCAACTACTTTGCCACCTTATTAATAGTTGTGGAGGGCTGGAGAGAAGGTTTAGCTGTTAAGGCACTTGCCTGCGAAGCTTAAGGACCCCTGTCCAACTCTCTAGATCCCACATAAGTCAGAGGCACGAGGTGATGCAAGTGTGCAAGGTCTCACATGCACACAAGATAGCACATGTATCTGGAGTTCAATTGCACTGGCTGGAGGCCCTGGCGCACCAACTGTCTCTCTCACGTGCGTGCTTTCTCTCTCATAAAAAAATATATGAACACAATAATAGTTGTGGAGCCTTTATGATCTCTGTATGCGTATCATTACTAAGCCAGTCAGCAACCTTGCAGTGCGGGTCTGGTCACTTCCCACTTTAAGGACAAGTGGTGTTCAGAGAGGTTTGGGAACGGGTCCACGCACACACATTCAGAAAGAGGGTGGGCCTAGACACGCACAGCTCAGGCCTCAGCGCTGCAAACCCTGTCTCCCTTTCCTCCTAGCACGGGGCTTCATTCAGAGTACCATCATTTTCAAATTCCAAACTTTATAGTTTGCTCTTCTATAAGTCACTCGGTCCTGCTTGCCCTCAGTTTTGTCTCATATAAAATAGGAAGAGGAACAGGGGTGGGCTGTAAGAACTCCGAGGTGAGGTAACCTTACAAATTAGGACAAGATGAGACTTCATCTGGAGGAACGCAGCATAGGGAATGAAACCAGCTGCCGCAGTCAGGTTCGCATTGCTGGTAGAAATCACCTGACCAAGACCAGCTTATGGGGGAAAATGAGGTTTATTTTGGCTTGTAGGCTCTAGGGGGAAGTTCCATGATGGCAGGGGAAAATGATGGCATGAGCAGAGGGTGGACATCACCTCCTGGCCAACATAAGGTGGCCAATAGCAACAGGAGAGTGTGCCAAACACTGGCACGGGAAACTGGCTATAACACCCATAAGCCCGCCCCCAACAATACATTGCATCCAGGAGGCTTTAATTTCCAATTGCCATCAGCTGAGGAGACTAGCGTTCAGAACACTTAAGTTTATGGGGGACACCTGAATCAAACCACCATACCAGCTATGGCTATGGTTGGACTTAAGCTTGCTTATATGTGACTGTGGCACACACGTAACATGGTTTTTAAAAATATTTTAAACATTTAAAAATATATTTTATTTGTTTATTTGAGAGAGAGAAAGAGGCAGAGAGAGAGAGAGAAAGAGAGAGAGAGAGCATGCCAGGGCCTCCAGCCACTGCAAACAACACCAGATGCATGCTCCCCCTTGTGCATCTAGCTTATGTGGGTCCTGGAGAGTAGAACCGGGATCCTTTGGCTTTGCAGGCAAACGCCTTAACCGCTAAGCCATCTCTCCAGCCCTGCAACATGTTTTCAAGTAGAAATGGCACTCAGATATTTGACTGTGGCTCTTCTCCAGGGCTAGCAACTTGCCGTAAGTCCTGTCTAGTGATGGCAGCAGACACGTCCAGCCACAGCTCCCAGGCAGCCCTGCAGGCATGAGGGGGGTCAGGGGCCCACAGAGTGCTGTGGTGCTATGATGTTGGTAGAGCACCATGAACACTAGCAAACACCTTAGCTGACACCTCCTCCTCCTCTTCCTCCACCTGCTTGTTTCACTGTTTTGTTTTTTTTTCAATTTGCAAGCAGAGAGAGAGAAAGAGAAGAGAGCCAGAGCCAGGCATGGTGGCACATGCCTTTAATCCCAGCACGCGGGAGGCAGAAGTAGGAGGATGAGTTTGAGGCCACTTTGAGACAACATAGCGAATTCCAGGTCAGCCTGAACTAGAGTGAGACCCTATCTCAACAAAACAAAAAAAAAAAAAAAAAAAAAGGAAGAGAACCAGAGAGAATGCACACACCAGGGCCTCCGGCCTCTCTAAACAAACTCCAGACATATGCACCACCTTGTGCATCTAGCTTATGTGGGTACTGGGGAACTGAACCTGGGTCCTTAGGCTTTACAGACAAGCGCCTTAACTGCTGAGCCATCTCCCTAGCCCTTTTTTTTAAAAAAATATTTTTTGTTTATTTATTTATTTGAGAGTAAGACAGAGAGAGAAAGAGGCAGATAGATAGATAGATAGATAGATAGATAGATAGATAGACAGACAGACAGATAGATAGAGAATGGGCATGCCAGGGCCTCCAGCCATTGCAAACGAACTCCAGATGCATGTGCCACCTTGTGCATCTGGCTTATGTGGGTCCTGGGGAATCAAGCCTTGAACCAGGGTCCTTGGGCTTCACAGGCAAGTGCTTAACCACTAAGCCATCTCTCCAGCCCCCTTTTTTTCACTTTAAAAAAAATGTTAAGGAGAAACCCATTTATTTATTATTTTATTTATTTATTTGAGAAAGAGAGAGAGGGAGAGTAAGAATGGGTGCACCAGGGCCTCTAGCTACTGCAAACGAACTCAAGACACATGTACCCCCTTGTGCATCTGGCTTATGTGGGACCTGGAGAATCGAACCAGGATCCTTAGGCTTCACAGGCATGTGCCTTAATCACTAAGCCATCCCTCCAGCCCCCTTTTTTCACTTTTTGAGACAGAGTCTCCCTAAATTGCCCTGGCTGGCCTTGAGCTCATTCTGTGGCTCAGGCAGACCAGCTGGGCATACAGGCCTGTGCCACCAGACCCAGCTTGTAAGTGTTTTCAGCTTATGCTATTTTCAGTTTATTTTAGCTCCATATGGATGTAGCCCTTCTGTAAGCTGAGGAGCATCCCAGCAGTAGGTTGATTTTCTGTAATTTTGCATGTGCACAGAATCAACCCTGGTGAATGGGTCTAGATCCAGCGGCTTTGCTGGCCTTGTCAGGGTTCTGAAAGTCCACTCGTGTGCAAGGAACTGTTGGGCCTGTTCAGCCCCGGGATGTTCCTGGCCACTGGCTTTTCATATTCTGGCTCTGGAAATGCCTCTCCCCAGGAGAGATGGGCTCGGGCTCTTCCCTGGGAGCCTCAGCCACTGTCTCCCAGGGCTCAGCCTGGCCAGTCCTGCTCTCAGGAGCCTGAGGAGGCTTTGCTATGGTGCTGCACCTTCCCCGGCCTCCGCACTTGAGCAAGCGGAGAAGCACACTTCCAGGAGGATGAGGAAGAAGCTCCACTCTGCACCCGCTGCAGAAGGACCCTCAGCTGAAGTAGTGGCGAGAATATGGGGACCACAGTGGGAAAGACTAGCGGGGCTGTGGGGCCATAATTATATGTTCATAGTCACAAAAACAGGGCACGTGGTGGCAAGAGAGCAAGAGAAGCGATGCGAGGTTAAACCTCCACAGCTGAGGGTCGCAGTGAGCTCCAGAGCCTGGCCACCCTCTGTGAACAGCCACTCTTGACCAGTCTGCAGCCAGCTAGAGCTCAGACCCCTCCAGGAAGTCAAGGAATTCCAGCAAACCACTGTGAGTGCAAGAGGGATATGGAGCCCTAGAGTCCCCCCCCCCGCCCCCCGTGGACATGGAACTGGGCTAGGGCTGCAGTCAGGAAGGGTGGGCTGGGGGGAGGGCACAGGGCCCCTGGAAAGAAAGGCCTCAGAAGCCGTGTCCTGCTGCCCCACAGGAAGCAGAGCTTTCCAGGACTCGAGGCTCCTTATTGGTTTCCTTCCTTCCGGGCCCTCCCTCCAGGGAAGCCCTCGCCCCCAAACACTGCCTGAGACTCAGGGACATCAGGCCTGCTGTCCCCACCCAGGGAGAGCTGGGGCAGAGGGGCCTGGTTGGACCTCAGAGAGGGTGCTAGAAGGGACACCTTGGGCTGCCCTCTAGACAGCACATGAAAAGCATGCAAACGCTGTATAAAAATAGCATGGAAATTAGTGCCTGTCACCTCCCATCTTCTCTCTGCCCATCCTTCTGGGGTCTGAGGAGCCTTTAGGCCTCAAAATAGGAGTGGAGGTTTCTTATCCTTCCCACCTCACAGCTGTGGAAGCCATCCCTCCCCTCCCTGCTCTTCCTCGGCCCACTTGCCCAGGCCCAGCTCTCTGCAGTGGCTTTGGGGATGCAGCGTGGCGACTGCATCCTAGCAGAACCTCACCTCCCACCTCGTGTGTTCAGTCCTTAGAACAGTGAGGAAATGGACCAAGAGACCCTTGACCTCTTGGCACAAGGCCCAAAGACCATCCAGGCCACGTGTCCCTGCCTCTGCAGGTGGCCTGGCTAGATGCTGGGAGGGTTGTTTGTCACTCTGTGCCTTGAGAGAAAGAATGGGCGGAACCCCCTGAAGGTGAGCTCCAAGGGGAGAGGCAGAGAGCACTAGGCTGGGAGCTGCGAGGAGAATCGGGTTAGAACTCAGCATGGAGGTCAGCCTGCTAGCACCTGAGGCCTCCCAAGGGGCTTTCACTGCCACAGGCGCTTTCCTCTGGAATCACCTCAGGCCTCTGCCCCTGAGCCATCTCAGGCTGCCCTTGCTAGCAGGACAGAAGTGAAGCTCTGGCTCCTGTCTTTGCAAGCCAGGCCAGAGCGTCTGCCCATCCATGGTCTGTGGCTACCCCCTCCCCTTTCAGGCCTCCCCCATGCTCACCGCTCCCAGACTCAAACAGCCTGGCCACGGCACCTAGGGTAGAGAGGAAGTCAAGCGATCGGTGCCTGGGACAGGAAATGCTTCAGCCACTCTCAAAGACATAGTTGCCAAGGGAAGGAAGCCACGTGAGGGTGGGGCCCGGGAAGGCCGAGGCCTTGTGGAGGGTGGAAGATGTGAAGAGACTGGGCCTGGACCCCTGGGAGAGGCCACAGACTGACCATGGGCTGGCTGGAGAGTCCAGAAGGAACAGTGAGTGGGGCCAGGGTTGCCTCTTAAACCAGCACCATGAACAACTGAAGCCGGGTCCCTTCCCCTCTAGCCTCTCCAACACATGTCCCTGCCTGCAGGGGTGGCAGACAAGTGGCTTCGAGTGGCCAGCACCCAGCACATCCCTCCTCTGACACCACTCCAGCCCCAACCGGAGTACACTTCTCGTGGTGCCCAACATCAGGCCTCTGGGTTGCTCTGTGGATTGGTCCTGTTTGTTCTCAGCAAAGAGGATCCCAAGTCTGATGTGACCAGGATTAGGCGCCTTGTCCCCTCCCACACAGTTGTCGCCTCCTGCATCAACTTAAATGGGGATGCAGGGAAATGTGGCCTGGGTCCCACATCCAGTTCCCTTCCCTGACTCTGAGACACGAGTAATGGTGGCGCTCCTGTACGCTCCCCCCTGTGCCCTTTTGTTAATGGCATTGGGCGCATTAGCTGTTGAGTCATAGAGCTTCCTTGGGAGGCTGTGTGCTCACTGTCTCCTTTGATAAACAAGGAAGTGGCCTCATGGAAAGCTCCAGGTTTCCAGTTAGAGGGGGACAGAGACAGGACTGCAAGCTGGCACCCTAAGCACTGTTCCCCATTTCTTCATCCTCCTCAACCAGAGTGTCCCAAGTCACGGCGACAGAGGTGAGTGCACAGAGTCTGCACAGCACTTCCCTTCCCTGTGATCCTATGATGCAGTCACCAGTGACAACAATAAGACACGCATCCATGATGGAAGCTTCTAGAAGTTGTCCAAGGCAAGCCCCTCTCCCCTCCCCTTTCTGCCACAGTCATTTCTGTCTGCTCACTCTCCCAGAGGCCCTTGCAGGTTTGGGGTCCTTCAGACTTTTCAGGGTGGGAGAGCTCCTGAGCTCTGCTACTGCACTTTCTCCTGGGAGCACTGTTGGACCATCTCTCCAATTCAGCTCTGAATTCTCACGGCTGAAAGGAAATAGAGATGTGAGTGGAAGAGAGAACAAGACCAGATTGTTCCATGGAAGGTTAGCTTCCTGCCATAACTCATTCCAGAATAAATAGCACCACCCACCTTTTGTTTGTGGGCAGGTTGAAGATGTCACCTTGACATGAATAAGTCCTCTGGGGCATCATGGCTTGGCTCCTGAGCAGCTGGACAGCCTTGGAGGAGCCCTGTCTGACACAGTGGCCATACTACCTTCCCATCCAGATGCCTGAGTCCGCGAGGAACCCCAGACACTGGAGGGCGAGGGAGAGCTCCGTTGGGCTGGGAGAAGGCAGCTCAAGGCCCAATATTTCAGTCCAATCTGGTTAGAAATGGTCAGCAATTCTCCAGGAGGTACGGCACCCTATTTGTGACCTTCAAAACCCTCCAACGGCTCCTCTGTATCTCCAGAGGGAGAATGTGTGGGTACCAGGCTTTTGGGCAAAGCTCCTGAGGTCAAACATGCCTCCACAGCAAGGCGCTTTCTGGCACATGGCCAGTGGAAAATAGTTTTGTTTTTAAGTTTCATTTATTTATTTGAGAGAGTCAGAGAGAGACAGACCGACAGACAGACAGAGCGAATGGGCACACCAGCACCTCCAGCCACTGCAAATGAACTCCAGATGCATGTGCCACCTTGTGCATCTGGCTAACATGGGGGTCCTGGGGAATTGAACCTGGGTCCTTTGGCTGTGCAGGCAAATGCCTTAACCACTAAGCCATCTCTGCAGCCCAGAAAGTAGTTTTACTCTTGCTCTACATGCGGGTATGCTCTTAACTGGTTTCCTCACAATGGCTCCACACAGAGACTGCCCATCATTGGGAGCAGGGACAGATGAGCTGACTCCATGGGCTCAGTCAGGCAGCCATAAGAAAGGATGCCCTGCATCCCACAGCAACAGGCGTGGGTCCCGAAGACATAGTGTTGAGTAAAAGAAGTCAGACGCAAGAGAGGCCCTACTTCTAATTAGGTCAAGGACAGGTAGACTCAGCACAACAGCCACCTGTGCCCTAGGGGGGAGCATATTTCTGGGAGGACACACAAGGAAGTCTGTGGGATGCAAGAAAAGGTATGTTTGTGAGGGTGGACGTGTCATAGGCTAGTGTGTATGGTGTGTGCACGACATGTAAAAATGTGTGTTTTTCCATATGTCATGCACTTGAGATTTGTAAACTTTTTATATAATTTATCCTTAAACTTTATTATGGCTGGGTGTGGTGACACGCGCCTTTAATCCCAGCACTCGGGAGGCGGGGAGGTAGGAGGATCACTGTGAGTTCGAGGCCAGCCTGAGACTGCATAATGAATTCCAGATTAGCCTGGGCTAGAGTGAGACTCTACCTCAACCCCCAATCTTTATTATGTTATCATATTATTTATTATCCAACCACCCACAAAAAAGAATATTAGGTACTTTTGTTTAGATTGCGATTTTGCTTCTGATTCATTTCACTGCTAAGAAAAAATTAGCTAGCTCAAGTCTAATCCAAATTGAGCTAATTTGAGATAATTGCTGTTTCCTTATACCACATCCAGGTAGAGAACAACTCATCCTCAATGTCGTGGTTAACTTAAAGACTGGCTTCCTGTGGGGTGTGCATGCATGTGAGTGTGCATGCATGTGGGTGTGCAAGTACATATTTTTAGTGTTCAGTTAGTTGATAAACTACTAGAAGACAGCACTGTGCACGTGAAATCCCTCCTTACCCCTGAACTGCATGCAGAAGGGTTTATTTAAAACTTCACTGCATACCTACTATGTGCCAGCCACTGTCCTGGGCATATAGCACTGGAACACAAAAGCCCTGATCTCATGATCTCATGTCGTGGGGATGATAGTCAAGCCTGGGGCCAGTGGGTGCAGGTGGTGGAAACCAAAAGAGTCAAACCAACGCCATGACAGGCTTCAATAAGATATTTCCTAGCTAGGCTAAGTTTCAATTTCTCAAGAAGCCTAAACTAAATTCTGGAAGAACAGAACAAAGAACCAAGTCATTTCCTGGAGGGTTTCAGAGATTTCTAAGGCCATTCCTCCTTTCTTTGTCCTGGCCAATCAGAAGTAAAAGAATGTGAGATATGCTTACTGGCCACTTAACTGGCCACATTAGGAAAATTTACCTTCCCTAGAGCCCCCCCTCCCTTAGCCTCCCTTAGCCCACGTGCAAAATTATAACCAGTAGGGAGTGTACAAGTACTATATCATTCAAATTAGCCAATTATGTTAGAGGTCTTTGTTTAGCAGTCTATAAAAACAACTAATGAAGCTCTTCCTGGGGTCGCCATTTAGTGCAAATGGTGGACCCCCGCATGCTGGACTTCTCTGCACGATAAACGCTCTGTTTTTTTTTTTTTTTTTTTTTTTTTTTGCAAGGTAGGGTCTCACTCTGGTCCAGGCTGACCTGGAATTAACTATGTAGTCTCAGGGTGGCCTCGAACTCTCGGCAATCCTCCTACCTCTGCCTCCCGAGTGCTGGGATTAAAGGCGTGCGCCACCACGCCCGGCTCGCTCTGTGTTTTTACATGCTACACGAGTCTGAGTCTCCCTTCGCGATTTTCGGACCCTAACAGAAACAACCATCTCAGACTTTTGTTGGGATGTTGGGCAGGCGTGCTCCTGGTTTTAGATTTCTTAAAAACATTTTCTTTATTTATTTATTTAGGCGGGGTGAGAGGTAGACAGAGAAAGGAGAGAATACATGCACCAGGGCCTCCATCTGTTGCAACTGAACTCCAGACACATGGGCCCCCTTGTGCATCTGGCTTACGTGTGTCCTGGGGAATGGAACCTGGGTCCTTTGGCTTTGCAGGCAAACACATTAACTGCTAAACCATCTGTCCAGCCCTGCTTTTAGATTTTTGGAGATGCCCCAAGTTGCTCCTCCGTGGAGCTAGGGAAGAGGGGCTCACATAGCTCTGTTCGCCACAGCTGCATTACCAGTCCACGTTTGTGAAGCACTGGGCGTTAAACCATGTGTCCACAGAGCAGGCAGGGAAAACCCCTAAGACTCAGGGCACCGGGAAGGCAAGTGTGATGACAGGGTGATGATTCACAAAGTGATACCTGATTCGGCCACTCCTCTGTGGCAAGTCACTTACTCTTCTGAGCCT
The DNA here is from genome assembly GCA_036365145.1 of Orientallactaga sibirica. Taxonomy (NCBI): domain Eukaryota; kingdom Metazoa; phylum Chordata; class Mammalia; order Rodentia; family Dipodidae; genus Orientallactaga; species Orientallactaga sibirica. The sequence continues at coordinate 3,506,902 of JAEOAD010002712.1, read as the reverse complement.
CCTTCCCCCAGATGAAAATGAAATGGTTGCAACTATCTCAGACAGCTACCAAGTGGCCTGAATGAAATGTCTGCTGGGCGCTGAGCGGTTGTGAAAGAAATCTTAGCTATTACTATTAATTGGAGAGAGAGACTATATGCATGCCAATGGAGCTATTCACCCACCGTCTCCAGCTTCAAGTTTCCTCATAGCCGCTCTGAAAACTCCTATGTTCTCTGCCAAGTCAGGACACTTCCCACCCATCAAAACCCAGCATGCCTCCTTCAGCAACCTTCCGGGAAGAACCAGTGGGCACCCCTCCATGTCCATGCTGCTCCTGCCATGCGGCACCCAAGGCTGACCCCACCATCTGCTCTGACGGACAAACAGGAGCTATCTCCCAGCCAGCTCAGGACCCAAACGCTAGCCCCCATAGAGCACTTCATGCATGACCCCTGTGACTGTATGTACCCATGACACGTGTGTGGCCTTGTACTTGTGTGACTGTGTGTACCCACGACGCGTGTGTGGCCTTGTACTTGTGTGACTGTGTGTACCCACGATGCGTGTGTGGCCTTGTACTGTGTGACTGTGTGTACCCACGATGCATGTGTGACCTTGTACTTGTGTGACTGTGTGTACCCACGACACGTGTGTGGCCTTGTGCTGTGTGACTGTGTGTACCCACGATGCGTGTGTGGCCTTGTACTGTGTGACTGTGTGTACCCACGACGCGTGTGTGACTTTTTACTTGTGTGACTGTGTGTACCCACGACACGTGTGTGGCCTTGTACTGTGTGACTGTGTGTACCCACGATGCGTGTGTGACCTTGTACTTGTGTGACTGTGTGTACCCACGACGTGTGTGTGGCCTTGTGCTGTGTGACTGTGTGTACCCACGACACGTGTGTGGCCTTGTGCTGTGTGACTGTGTGTACCCAGGACACGTGTGTGGCCTTGTACTGTGTGACTGTGTGTACCCACGACGCGTGTGTGGCCTTGTACTTGTGTGACTGTGTGTACCCACGACACGTGTGTGGCCTTGTACTGTGTGACTGTGTGTACCCACGATGCGTGTGTGACCTTGTACTTGTGTGACTGTGTGTACCCACGACACGTGTGGCCTTGTACTGTGTGACTGTGTGTGTACCCACGATCGTGTGTGACCTTGTACTTGTGTGACTGTGTGTACCCACGATGCGTGTGTGACCTTGTACTTGTGTGACTGTGTGTACCCACGATGCGTGTGTGGCCTTGTACTGTGTGACTGTGTGTACCCACGACGCGTGTGTGGCCTTGTACTTGTGTGACTGTGTGTACCCACGACGCGTGTGTGGCCTTGTACTTGTGTGACTGTGTGTACCCACGACACGTGTGTGGCCTTGTACTGTGTGACTGTGTGTACCCACGATGCGTGTGTGACCTTGTACTTGTGTGACTGTGTGTACCCACGACACGTGTGTGGCCTTGTACTGTGTGACTGTGTGTACCCACGATGCGTGTGTGACCTTGTACTTGTGTGACTGTGTGTACCCACGATGCGTGTGTGACCTTGTACTTGTGTGACTGTGTGTACCCACGATGCGTGTGGCCTTGTACTGTGTGACTGTGTGTACCCACGACGCGTGTGTGACCTTGTACTTGTGTGACTGTGTGTACCCACGACACGTGTGTGGCCTTGTACTGTGTGACTGTGTGTACCCACGATGCGTGTGTGACCTTGTACTTGTGTGACTGTGTGTACCCACGATGCGTGTGTGACCTTGTACTTGTGTGACTGTGTGTACCCACGACGCGTGTGTGGCCTTGTACTTGTGTGACTGTGTGTACCCACGACACGTGTGTGACCTTGTACTTGTGTGACTGTGTGTACCCACGACACGTGTGTGGCCTTGTACTTGTGTGACTGTGTGTACCCACGACGCGTGTGTGGCCTTGTGCTGTGTGACTGTGTGTACCCACGACACGTGTGTGGCCTTGTACTTGTGTGACTGTGTGTACCCACGATGCGTGTGTGACCTTGTACTGTGTGACTGTGTGTACCCACGACACGTGTGTGGCCTTGTACTTGTGTGACTGTGTGTACCCACGATGCGTGTGTGACCTTGTACTTGTGTGACTGTGTGTACCCACGACACGTGTGTGGCCTTGTACTTGTGTGACTGTGTGTACCCATGACGCATGTGTGGCCTTGTACTTGTGTGACTGTGTGTACCCACGACGCGTGTGTGGCCTTGTACTGTGTGACTGTGTGTACCCACGATGCGTGTGTGACCTTGTACTTGTGTGACTGTGTGTACCCATGACACGTGTGTGGCCTTGTACTTGTGTGACTGTGTGTACCCACGACACGTGTGTGGCCTTGTACTTGTGTGACTGTGTGTACCCACGACGTGTGTGTGGCCTTGTACTTGTGTGACTGTGTGTACCCACGACACGTGTGTGGCCTTGTACTTGTGTGACTGTGTGTACCCACGACGTGTGTGTGACCTTGTACTTGTGTGACTGTGTGTACCCACGACACGTGTGTGGCCTTGTACTGTGTGACTGTGTGTACCCACGACGTGTGTGTGACCTTGTACTTGTGTGACTGTATGTACCCACGACGTGTGTGTGGCCTTGTACTTGTGTGACTGTGTGTACCCACGACGCGTGTGTGGTCTTGTACTTGTGTGACTGTGTGTACCCACGATCACTTGTGTGACTGTGTGTACCCACGATGCGTGTGTGGCCTTGTACTTGTGTGACTGTGTGTACCCACAATGCGTGTGTGACCTTGTACTTGTGTGACTGTGTGTACCCATGACGCGTGTGTGGCCTTGTGCTGTGTGACTGTGTGTACCCACGATGCCGGTGTGGCCTTGTACTTGTGTGACTGTGTGTACCCACGACGCGGGTGTGGCCTTGTACTTGTGTGACTGTGTGTACCCACCACACCTTGTACTGTGTGACTGTGTGTACCCACGATGCGGGTGTGGCCTTGTACTTGTGTGACTGTGTGTACCCACGATCGTGTGTGGCCTTGTACTGTGTGACTGTGTGTACCCACATCGTGTGTGACCTTTGTACTTGTGTGACTGTGTGTACCCATGACGTGTGTGTGGCCTTGTACTTGTGTGACTGTGTGTACCCACGACGCGTGTGTGGTCTTGTACTTGTGTGACTGTGTGTACCCACGATGCGGGTGTGGCCTTGTACTTGTGTGACTGTGTGTACCCACGATGCGTGTGTGGCCTTGTACTTGTGTGACTGTGTGTACCCACGATGCGTGTGTGACCTTGTACTTGTGTGACTGTGTGTACCCACGATGCGGGTGTGGCCTTGTGCTGTGTGACTGTGTGTACCCACGACGCGTGTGTGGCCTTGTACTTGTGTGACTGTGTGTACCCACGACGCGTGTGTGGCCTTGTACTGTGTGACTGTGTGTACCCACGACACGTGTGTGGCCAGGTACTTGTGTGACTGTGTGTACCCACGAACTTGTACTGTGTGACTGTGTGTACCCACGACACGTGTGTGCCAGGTACTTGTGTGACTGTGTGTACCCACGACGCGTGTGTGGCCTTGTACTTGTGTGACTGTGTGTACCCACGATGCGGGTGTGGCCTTGTACTGTGTGACTGTGTGTACCCACGACACGTGTGTGGCCAGGTACTTGTGTGACTGTGTGTACCCACGACGCGTGTGTGGCCTTGTACTTGTGTGACTGTGTGTACCCACGATGCGGGTGTGGCCTTGTACTTGTGTGACTGTGTGTACCCATGATGCGTGTGTGGCCTTGTACTTGTGTGACTGTGTGTACCCACAATGCGTGTGTGGCCTTGGCTTCAGCAAGAGCCCAAGTGAGCTCAAAGACAGCCCCCAACCCCACAGAGCCTGTCTCTGCCCTGGGCTGAAACAGCCACTGCACTTGACCTTGTCATGCAATCCAGTCACTCAGCTCTTGAATGCTGGCTCCCCGTTAAGATGCGACTTCAAAGAGGACAGGCCAGCATCTCACTTGCTCTGGAATAGTCTCAGTGCTTAGCTGAACAGGCTCATGGGAAAAGTGCAGTCAATACTTATTAAATGGATCTATTTTTTTATTTGTGCCAAAGGGATGAAAGAATGAATACAACTTCTCCCCACCACGTCCAGCTCTCAGAAATCTGTCCACAGAGCGCTCAAACCTAAAGACCTTCTGCTTCCAACTGTGCTATATCTCTGATTTTTGCACTGTCTGTTTTTCTTCCCGGGCGTGGTAGAGACACGAGTCTCCAAGTTTTCTGTACATTGCACACCTCCATCCCCCACCCTGTTCAAGGAACACATTCCCCTGCAGAGAAAGACACCTCAAGGATTCCCCACGGGGAGAGGTGAGGCACTGCCTCCAGCAGCCACACAGGCAGGCTAAATGCTTTGCATCCTGTCCGCTTAGAGGTGCATCTGGCCGACGCGCCTTAGAAGCTGGAACTCACCCTTCACCCACACCAAAGGGACAGTGCTTGTCCTGGAAACCCTTTCCTCTTCACCCCAGCAGGCTGAATCTGGAGTCTAGAGGCCATCAAGGTCTCCCTCCTCCTGTCAGGCATGTTGTCCTCCTGTGAGCCGGGGACCTCCTGGTCACATAGCAGGAGAGCCATCACGTCCGCACCTCTGCCTCCCAAGGCTGTCAGTCAAGCAGCAACGTGGGCAGGAGTCCTGGCAGTCCTGCAGAGGACTGGATACACTTGGCACTGTGCAAACAGACATGCAGACCCAGGCTGGCCCTCGGGGTCAGTCAGTATAACACAGCAGTGGAACAGCGGGGTGGTGGAGTCCACCCTATACTCTTTCTTTAAAAATTTTATTTTTAAAATTTTTTCTTATTTTTATTTTTTAGAAAGAGTGATAGACGAGACAAGAGAGAGAGAGAGAGAAAACAAGAATTGGCACGCCAGGGCCTCAGCCACTGCAATAGAACTCCAGATGCTTGCACCACCTAGTGGGCATGTGTGACCTTACGCTTGCCTCACCTTTGTGGATCTGGCTAATGTGGGATCTGGAGAGTCGAACATGGGTCCCTAGGCTTCACAGGCAAACGTCTTAACTGCTAAGCCATCTCTCCAGCCCTAACCTGCACTCTTTCATACCCATGAAAGAAGCAGAGGCCAGGGTCAGGGTCAAGGGCAGTAAGAAATATGTAAAAGATTGACTTCTGGGAACACAGGCCAACCATATGGCAAGTCTGGACTAAGCTGTGTGACCTTGAAGAAGTGTGAGGAATTCGTAAATGCCCACATGTACCTAGTAAGTGTTTAGTAAAACAAAGCAAGTGCTAAGAGTGACAGTGGTGATCACTGTCATTGCATCACTAACAGGTGCCGGTATGTGTGGGAGACATCAGGAGGAAATGCTGACGGGAAAGTCTGCAGTCCAGTTCAGTGCTTAATGTATTTGAGGAAGGCTGGTGTGCTTGTGCACCAGAACCCCAAGGGCTCAGGCAGGGAGAAAGGAGAGGAGAGGAGTGGTGCTGGAGGAGTAGGACAGAGGCCCTCACACGGAGCAGCTGGCTGCACCCTTGTGACTATCAATATCTCTTCAGCTGCAGCGTGGGAATGGGAAGATTCTGGAAGATGCAATTAGGTGACAAATGCTCAGCAGGCTCTGGGCACAAAAACATATCAGTGCCCACCCCCACCGCTTTATCCTATGTCACTCTCCATTCTGCCAGAGGCCTGGGATATTCACACCTGAGCAGGCTTTCTCCTCTGGCCTAGGGCCTGTCCTCCTGGTCCTGTAGCTGCCCCTCCCCTCTGCCAGGCCCTTTGAGGATGTATGGGCTGAGATCTGGGGACAGGGGAGGCAGGAATCTATATCCTTGAGACAAACACACAAGTTTCAAACTACTTTGCACAGGGAGTACTTCATTCTGGGACATAACAGCTTCGTTGTCCCTGTTGTTTTTGTCTCTTATTTTTACTATTACTATTGCTGTCTTTATTTTTACATCCGTTCTCCTTGTTGAGTTCTCCCATAGAAAGTCACACTGGCCCGGAAAGCCAAGTGCCGCATGCTCTCTCTCCTATGTGGATCCTAGTTACAAATGTTTGGACTTGTAGTAGAGGCCAGGAAGCTAGAAAGAGGCTATAAGGGAGGGAGGAGAGGGGAGATTTAAGGGGATGGTATTGTATATACGTAAGTACAAGAAGAGATTACTGGCGGTGGAAAGGCCTAAGTGAGGTCAGGGGAAGAAACTGAGTGAAGGTGGGGGGAGGGTTAATCAAAATCTAAGAGGGTATGAATAAGTCATATGGAAACCTACTTTTTTGGACAATGGTGCACCCAGAGTCATAAATTGTTACTAGAAAATTTTCAGTGCCAGAAGTGGGATACCTTGCAGTGAGTTGTTGGCCAGGGAGGTCCCCAATGCCCCCCAAAGCATTACAGACCATTGTCAAGGCTCTTGGTTTCCCACCTGGAATAGATGGTAAGACCCTGTTGCTGAAGACTCCACATGCCTGGGCTGCAAGGTCACTGAGAAAGCTTGCTGGAGCTGAGCTGAAAACCTCCTCCATGTAGACCAGGTGACAGAAAAATGGAAAAAGCTATGCTACATGCAGCTTCATGGGGAGAGAGAGAAGTCATCAGTAGAGATAAACAACAGTGGACACTGCAACCCTTAAATTTGGCCAGCCAGGTCAACTGAGCCAATGGTGCAATAGTGGCATGTCTGTTGCGGGGGAAACCAGCTACTCTCTAATTGCACTGGAGGCCTGCTCCAAAGGAGGGAATACATGCCTGGTACTGAAAACCTGTGATGGGGAGAGAGGGGGTGGGAATCATGAGCTCTAGGGGTATAAAATCTACTGGTTTTAGGCTTAATGTATATATTATGCTCACCAAACTGCCCAGTAAGCACTTCTCTTAATGTTCATACCCATATATTACTGTCACTCTCACCTTTGTTTAGAGAAGCATCTCGTTTTAGATGGTGGTGACCTTGGATGACTCAGAAAGCACCATAGTGCTGAGAAGAAGTGACCGAGGAGTGCTCAGCACTGAAACATTTCTATCACACCCTCCAAGGCTCAGGGTCCATTGCAGAAGAGGTGGCAGAAAGAATGTAAGAGCTGAAGGAAGAGTAGGACTCCTTACAATGCAATCTTCCAGGCACAAAAAGGCTGAGATACCTATGACCTCACAGTGCCTGGTACTACCTACATAAGACCCTCATAATAGGAGGAAAAGATGATGTCATCAAAAATAAGAGACATTGATTGAGAGGGGAGGGGATATGATGGAGAGTGGAGTTACGAAGAAGAAAGTGGGGAGGGACGGATTTATCATGGCTTCTTTTCTACAGTTATGGAAGTTGTCAATAAAGAAAAATCAAACAAATTAACTAATTAAAAGAGTCACACCGGGAGAGCCTTCAATGTGCCACATGCTTCCTGAACATTATTTCTTTTGCTGTTCATCACACCCTTGAGAATGGCCACAGGAGGAGGGATGTGGGCTTGGCCATAGCAAAAGCAGCAAGCGGAGGTTAAGGGACCATCTATGTGTTAGCCTTTCTCTTCTATGGCTTCCAAAATGTCCATTTCCTTGACTTTCCTCTGGCCTCCTGAGGGCCTTCTTCTCGCCTGGGCTTCCTAACAGAGTCAAGCTCAGGGCTCAGCCGTGGCTCTGGCCCTGCCCGCCCTCACATTCTCATAATACTTCTCACCTCCACAGGATAACTCCCAACTCCTTACGCTTCCAGCCCAGACCTCTCTCTGACTTGTACACTTGTTCCTGTTGCACCCAGCTACCTAAGCCTGACAGATCACATGAGTTCAATCCAAGGAGGAACCTCCTACCTCCCACCACCCATCTCCCTCCTCCATCCCCACTGATGGGTGCTCCGTCCTCCTCATGGTTCACATCAAAGGCCTTGAGTTCTTTGTGTCCTTGTTCTCACCTTCCCTAAAGCTAGTCATCCTGTGGTCTTGTGGCTGATCCCAGCCTAAGGTTCATGAGTAACCAAAGATCATGCATCACTCCTGAGGCAGGGGCCTGAGCTGCCAGGCTGTCTCACAGAAGGAGAGAGAACAGCCAATGTGACTTTGGATAGTTTGGGTTTTGATTGAGTTTTTTTTTTGGGGGGGGAGTGGGATACAGAAGACAAAGGATGGGGATGCAGGGAACAGCAGGGACCAAATATAGTCAGGGGGGCAGAGATCAAAGGGAAGAGGAGGAGATGTCACCGGGAGAGGAGCCAGGCTGTCTCTGAGATAAGATAGATAAGTCAGGGGAGGGGGGTTAGGCAATATAAACATTAAAATTGTATCAATCAGGTTGCTGTTCTCTTCCTTCATTTCAACTCCATCTTGGGACTCTTGTCCTATCTAACATTTCTAACATATCTAACATAAGGGGGCATGGTCAGGTCTCTCAGTGCTACTTCCTGCTGTGAGGGGGCATGGTCAGGTGTCTCAGTGCTACTTCCTGCTGTGAGGGGGCATGGTCAGGTGTCTCAGTGCTACTTCCTGCTGTGAGGGGGCATGGTCAGGTGTTTCAGGGGATGCTGGTGTCAGCGACTGACAAGTCTCCTCTGAGGGAGTCGAGTCTGAAGAGGCAAATAGTTGGTTTTGAGTGGAAGAGAGACAGGTTAATAAAAGTTGGTTAAACAAGTGATGTGTACAATTATGTACTTGGTTTTGGATGTATTTCTAAAGACAGCGCGATCAAGAGTAAAAGAAATATCCCCATTAATGGCCCGAGGAATGGCAGTAGTCAAGGCCAAATGGTTCTAAAGACACCCTGTGGTTCTGAGGACAGTGGGGCACCAGGATAGATTCTGTCAGCCAGAGTTTGGAGGCTTTTAAATCTCTGATTTTACACTACCTGACTGGTTTATATAACAACATTTCTTGTTTATGGGGAGAGCTTTCTCCCTTTGCAGCTGTGATGAGGTCGAGGCCTTGACAGTTCTGAAGAACTGCTGATGCCAGTGAGGTGAGCTGCTGTAGCAGGTGAAGGGCCATAGCAGCGCCTTTCAGGGCAGCCCTCAGTTCTGTGGAAACTGTTAATAAGAAATTAGGCTGTGTCCCAGCCCACCTGCAGCCAGTCCAGTAGCTGTTATAGAGGAGGCAAGACTTATTGTTATTAGTGTAGGCAAATGGACTGTGCCAAGCTCTGCCTTTTGGGAGGTACTTCCCTTAGGTAAAGGGCCAGTCTCTATGATCAGTCATCTGAAACAACAGCGTATCTTGTTATTAGAGACCCCTGTGGGGTGGTAGAAGCACTTCCATCTATGTACCAAGTGTGGTCAGGGTCAGGGAGTGAAAGAGTGAAATCTAAAGTCTCTACGCAGGGGTGTGTAAGTTGTTTAGTTCGAGGTAGAAGGGTAGCTGGGTTAGGTGGGGGCAGGAGTTTGAAGTAATGTTGGGCATTGCTAGAAAGGGCTGGAACTGTAAGGAGGCTGGCCTGAACTGTTGGACGTGGCCAGGGATCCTGGGCTGTGGGGTTGCAGCTGGCCCTATCGTCAGGAGTCCCTGGCGACGGTGACTGGCCTTCCCTACGTTGTAGGTTGTAGTGTGCTGTCATCACCCAGAGTGGGCAGAACTGGCGAGGCCCTCCCCCCAGACCCCAAAAGGCTCTGACCATTCCATAAGTCAGACTTTGCCCCCCACAGTTCCTGACCTTGTGGCTAGCTGCCCAAGAGACCCTTTTGTGGCTGAAGTCACGTAGCCTTCTCACCCCCCCACAGTTTTGAAGTCACAGCCTTCTGCTAATCTCCTCTTCTGCCCTTGCCTTTCTCTTCCCTTATCCTTCCCCCCATAGCTTTGAAATTACTAGTCCTTCCGTCACCTAGATAACAGCCCATAAACTGTGCATCCGATCACCATATAGTCTGTACGTGCCATCTCAACTTTCCCCAAGTGTTTATAAACCCACTCCCCTTTTGAATAAACGAGTGCTGTCCATCAGATGGTCTCCCGGTGCTCACTGCCCATCATCTTTCGTTGTCGCACTCACCCGCTGCTCCAGGACCCTGCTGCTTCCCTCCCAACTCCTTCCTCCCTTGCCCAGGACATTGGTGGTGGCCAATGACCCCGGGAAACAGGAATGGTAAAGACCCACAAAGTAATATTTGGGTTGTCTAGAAAGGTAACATGAAAAAGTTGGAGTTTGGATGGGGTTAGGGTTTAAGTAGTAGCCTCTATGTGAACCTGGGGTTTTCATTAGCATTTCAGGCCTGGAAGGGTGAAACAGGAGACCCAGGGAGATGAAACTGGACTGTCACAGAGACATCTGAGCACGGGCTAACTGTAGAGAGAGGCTACAAGGTTGAGATTGTAATTAAATACACAACCCCAAAACTAACAGATTATCAGAAATGATAGGCATGTGTGGTAGTTTGGATAGATGGCCCCCAATATATTCAGTGTTTTATTAGTTTATAGTTTGCATCTGCAGCCACCTGGCTGGAGGCAGAGTCACTGGGCGGATCTTAAGGTGTGGTGGTGGGTTTATGATTTCAATCTAAAGATATGCAAAGTGTGCCGAGCTGGAGTTCCTAAGGTGTGCTGTGCTGTGTGGCTTTTGGCTTCTTTTTCTCTGCTTGGACCTGTGAAGGCAGGCCAGCTTCTTCTCCATTATGGAACTTCCCCTGGATCTATATGCTTTAATAAATATCCCTTCCTCCATAACCATGCCTGATCTGGAAGTTCATCTCAGTGAACCTAAAGCTGTCTGCTACAGCATGTTCATCATGAAGATCTAAAAATTTACAAAATGGTGTGGTTTATATCTCTTGTTACACTGAGCACATCTATCTAAAGTTACAGTCTGGGCTGTGATGATTAAATCTTTTAAGATATACCTTACTTTTGGCTATATTTTTTTTATTGAATGTGTTTAAGACCACGTAGGTGACCAAAGTTTAATTTTATATTGTAATTTTTAAAAAAATGTTTTTAATCTTTCATTTATTTATTTCACAAAGAAAGAGGGAGAGAGAGAATGGGTGCACCAGGGCCTCCAACCACTGCAAACGAACTCCAGATGTATGCGCCCCCTTGTGCATCTGGCTAACATGGGTCCTGGGGAATGAACCTGGGTCCTTTGGCTTTGCAGGCAAGTGCCTTAACCACTACACCATCCCTCCAGCCCTTGTATTATAATTTTGAAGGTCAGTTGTGACTCTTTTTTTTTTTTTTTTTTTTTTTTTTTTGTTTTTTTTTTTGGTAAGGTCTCACTCTGGCTCAGGCTGACCTGGAATTCACTATGAAATCTCAGCGTGGCCTTGAACTCTCAGTGATCCTCCTACTTCTGCCTCCTGAGTGCTGGGATTAAAGGTGTGCGCCACCACACCCGGCTTAGTTGTGACTCTTTAAGGGAGACTTTTAGGGACCTGGGAGGAGCTCCATGGCTCTGTCACCATTTGTGTCATCTGCTGGGATGAGTCAGGGCCCTGCTGACCATGTGACTTCCCTTCTCTTGGAAGCATTAAGGGATTTTCCCTCTGTTCTGACTCTCCTTCTGCAGGCTGGACAGTGATTAGAATTTATTTTTTGGGTCTCCATGTCTTCTCTGATCAAGAAGATAGGTGACTTTAGGATCTTCTAGAAAAAGAAGTGTCCCACTGTCTCTTGAGCCCTTCTGACCTGGAGGGGCTGGGACCAAAATATTGGGTACCCTTTTAACCCCAAAGTCCTCATTGGTTCTGGCCACTACATTTGGTTGTTAAGCATCCAGAAGAAAAATGGAATATGGAGTATATCCATATTTAAATTTAAATTTATAAGTGTAGACAAAACATATTAACAATCCTGGAGACAATTTTTATCAACCAAATATAAATATTAATTTTAACTTTTATTTTGGGTGAAAGCCAGTTTTGTTTTACATTGAAGGATCTGAACTTGAATATGAGACAAATCTATCAACAAACTCAAATCAAGTAATCTGTCAGAAATTAAGTTAGATTTTGACCTTTTAATTGAGTCTGTCAATCTAAAATCAGAGTTGAACTTTTTGTACTTAAAAACCTCTGGCCATTGTTGTAGCAAATATAAAGAAACATTTTGGTTTTAAAGTTGAAAACCTAAAAGTCTGTCTGTAGTAACTTAGAATCACCTTTAAATATATATATGCACCTGTGCACATTTTAGTGGCTTTAATCTTTTTTTCTAAACTGGATTAGACATCAACTTATTCCTGGTGGAGAAGTCTATAGCAATCAATCCAATGCCCCTTGTTCAGAGGGTGACCTTGATTAACATAAACCAATGTTATGTCTCCTTAGTCTTGTTACCGTGACTATCAAATGAAGCTTTGATCAGATATTTGATAGTTTGTTTAAATTACAGTGTTTGTAAATAACAGATTTTAGCATTACAATTCAAGTTGGCTCAAGAATTATGAATGGAGGTCTTCAAAAGTTGAGAAAGCATACAGTTTATATAGTTATCAGAGTACGGGAGACTTTCTTATCTCCCTAAGAACAAAAGTTACATGAATGAAGTTAGATATCTTTTGTTTTGTTTTGTTTTGTTTTTCGAGGTAGAGACTTACTCTAGCTTAGGCTGACCAGGAATTCACTATGTAGTCTCAGGGTGGCCTCCAACTCACGGAGATCCTCCTACCTCTGCCTCCTGAGTACTGGGATTAAAGGTGTGAACAACCATACCTGGTTTAGATTATATTATTTATAAAACTTGAGTTATAAGCATGACTATTTAATAGAATTAGTTTTATAAAAGAAAAATCAGTAACTAATAAATAAATATTAATCTTAAGACTCAGTTTTTTGTAGTTAAAACTTTAACATAGAAGCATTATCAATTAAACATTTGAAGGTAATTTTTTTTTTTTTTTTTTTGGTTTTCAAGGTAGGATCTCACTCTGGCCCAGGCTGACCTGGAATTAAATATGGGATTAAAGGTATGCCCGGCTGAAGGTGATTTTTATAACTGTCACCATGAGCAAAACAGTATCAGTGAATCAAATGTTAGAGTTTATAATCAGTTGATTTGAGACTTTTTATCCTATGAAACACATTTTAAATGCATGGATTTGTAAATGTAGGTAAAACTTGACAACTTGTCCTGGAGATAATATAACATACTTGGAAATTGACAGAGAAACAAATGACAAATCTGAACTACATTTATGATATAACAAATTAAGATTATTTGTTTACAGTGAACTTATACAAGAGAGAAATTGAGAGAGAATCAAAATGGCAAATATGAACTACATTTATGATATAACAAATTAAGATTATTTGTTTACAGTGAACTTATACAAGAGAGAAATTGAGAGAGAATCAAAATGGCAAATATGAACTACATTTATGATATAACAAATTAAGATTATCAGTTCATAGTCATCTTACACAAGAGAGGAATTGAGAGTGAATCAAGTAACAAATCCGAACTGCATTTATGATATAACAAATTAAAATTATTGAATCTATGTCTCAAAGCATTACCGCAGACACAAGCCAGTACAGCCAGAATCTGCCTTTTTTTCCCCCACAGATTAGTACTGGTCATTAGTATCTGAAATGTAGGTTAATGTTCAATCTCACATTCATGTACAATCATTTAGAGTTTAAAATAGTTGTTTTTTTAGTTATTTTTCTTAATTTTTGTTGTTTCATCTAAATGGGGTCAGTCTCACCTTGGCTAGAGAATCTGATGAGTAAGGCAAGCAGAGCAAAGAGAAGGACAGGTGTGTACAGTGAAAGATGTTTGAATATGGCAAACCAATTGTCAGTACTGTGGCAAGTTTATTTAAATCAGTAAGAATTTGGAAATCAAAAGATATGGATCTATTATCTAATTTATACTGAGGTCAGACTGTGTTGTAATAGAAGATTAAGTGGCGAGGTTTGATATCACCTTGGAGTCTTAATTTCTTTAAGTTTTGAAGTAGACAAGCTGGGGGGGGGTGATAGGGACAGTTTTAGAAGTCTTATTTCCCATCTCAGATGAGAGGGAGAAGGAAAGGGTGTAGGAGGAGACTCTTGTAAGGAAGACAGGACAAAAGTAGATGTGTTCTTGAGGGAGTAATTATTAGTTTTGAAGAATGACTCTCAGGAGGAGGGGAGAGAGAGAGAGCATGCAGCAGTGGTGGGGCCTGGGGACGCCCAGACAAAATGGCTTGGAAAATTAAGCTTTAAGCCAGTGGGGCAGTGTAAATTACAGTGGCTCAGTGGCTGAGAAGAGGACGGGGGTGGGGGAGGGAAAGAAGGAATGGGTGAGTTGGTCCCTCTTTGTGTGTGGCCAATCAAGTTCCATCAGTGGTGAGAGGCCGGGCAAGGAGCTGCCTTCTCCTTCCGGGCAGAGAAAGTTGGGGGACGTGGAATAAGAGTGTCCCTCAGCCAGCAAGCTGAGCAGAAAGGCCCTCGGTGTCCTGACAGAGTCCGAGGTGTTGAGAGTGCATCTTTCTCAAGATCTGGGGAGCCCAGAAACGGGCGAGGGGTGTGGCCTGACCTACCAGTGCGGCTTAGAGGAGAGTGAGGGAGGGAGACCTTGGAGAGAATGAGGGCAGGCCATCCCAAGTGTGAGAGACCCTCCAAGGGGAAAGGGTGAGAGAAGGTTTCAAGGAGTGAGAGAAGGGAGAGAGAGAGAGATGGAGGGAGAGTACTCCTGAGAACAAGCCAACTTGTGGAAGACACTTACCGAGGGTAGAAGACGAGGGAAAAGGACTGAAGCCGAATCGTGGTGGGTGGGAGAGCCTGCACCTGGCAGACTGTCCAGGGCTATCAGAGGGTCAGTGGCAGCTTGGTGGTCTGGTGGCGGGAAAGGTCTGGCCACCCAAGAGGGCAACCAGGAGCCTCCTATCCGAGTCACGGCACCAGATGTAAGGTTCACGAACCACCAAAGACCACACAGGACCACTCTGAGGCAAGGGAAAGGCTGCTTATTGAGGCCTGAGCTGCCGGGCTGCCTCACGGGAGGAAAGAGAGAGCTGGCGTGACTCTGGATACTTTGGATTTTTATAGTTTTTCCTTTTGGGAGGAAGATACAGAAGACAAAGGATGGGGACTGCAGGGAACAGCAGGGGCCAAATGGAGATGCTAGAGAGTCAGAGGGACAGAGATCAAATGCAGAGGAGGGGGTGTCACTGGGAGAGGAGCCAGGCTGTCTCTGAGATAAGATAAAAAACTATGGCTGAGGGGGCTGGAGAGATGGCTTAGTGATTAAGCACTTGCCTATGAAGCCTAAGGACCCCGGTTCAAGGCTCAATTCCCCAGTACCCATGTAAGCCAGATGCACAAGGTGGTGCATGCATCTGGAGTTCATTTGCAGTGGCTGGAGGCCCTGGTGTGCCCATTCTCTCTCTCTCTCTCTCTCTCTCTCTCTCTGCCTCTTCCTCTCTCTGTCTGTCACTCTCAAATAAATAAATAAAATTAAAAAAAAAAAAACAAAAAAAACCCCTATGGCTGAGGGCATTGTTAAGTTAGGGGAGAGGGGTTAGGCAATATAAATATCTAAAGTTGTATCAATCAGGCTGCTATTCTTTTCCTTCATTTTGACTCCATCTTAGGACTCTCGTCCTACCTAACACCCTGCTATATCCAGAGTCTTCCCTGCTCTAAGCCACTGTCTTCTCTCACCCGGTATCACTCCAGTCTCTCCCCATTGGTTCCTCTACAAAGAGCAGCTAGCCATTGGCACTTCCATACCCGGAGCCTGCAAAGACTCTGTCTGCTCACAACAGACGTCTCATGATGGTGTGTGTGCCATAAGTGAGGGGCCCTGTCCCTAGACATGTCCTACATCTCTTCCCCCTTCCCCATCATCACACCTTCTGGTCCAGCTTCCCACTTTCCAGCTATTGCTCAGATACACTAGCCTGTCCCTCCACACATTAACCAGGCCATTCCCTCTGCCTGATTGACTATCCTGGGTACCCACAAGGACATGTCCTTCTCGACACTGACTGCCCTGTCAAGACTGCAGCTGTCACCAACTCCAACATCAGCCACATCCACCCTTGCTCTGCTCTGGGAAACCTTTGTTCCATGGCCGTTGGGACCTCATCCTTGTACTTCCCATGGCTACTGCTACTGCATCCCAATCCCACGAGCAGCAACCCACAGTCAGAATCTGTGTCTGAAGTACCTAGAATGATGATAGCTACCACATGGTAGGTTCTCAGAAAATATTGGCTAAATGAAAGCTTGGATCATTCCTTTCTCTTCTCTTTGCCTCTGTGTGCTGGAACCTCATGCAACTGTGTCTGGGAAGCTGGCCAAGGGGACATGCTGCACTTTATTACCCCCAGTGACTTAGGAACAAGGAAAGGAAGGGCTCAGAAAGCCAGGAAGTTGTTCTAGAAACTTTGGCTGGTCCAGCGAACAAAAATAAAACCACCACTTAGGTTGGGCTGTCTCTGTGGGCCCAGTTGTGACTTCAGCATACAGTGGGCCCTTCCCGTCCTCACCGCCCTCCTGTCTCAAACCCCATGGGCCAAGCAGAGCTTATTGCTCAACCTGCTCAAACCGCCCCACCCCCTACCTACTGCCCCCACCTGTTTCCTTCCATTCATTCCTCAGCTAGTCTCCAAACATCTCCTGCAGGGACAGCCACCTCCCAAGGGCCACGCACACATCAAAGGGTGCCTGCTTTGATCTGAGCCTGGTACACGCAACTTAAATAGCACCTCCTCCCACACAGGCACACGCACACACAGGTACACGCACACACAGGCACACGCACACACAGGCACACGCACACACAGGCACACGCACACACAGGCACACGCACACACAGGCACACGCACACACAGGTACCCTGCCACCAGAGCTCTGTGTCACAGGAACTGCTGTGACAGCGGGGCTCCTTTTAGATCCTAGCTCCTCTCAGAGAGCTTTGCAAAGTGAGGACAAATTTGTGCTTCCAGAATTTTCACTTCCTCATGGGCAAGGGGAGAAATACTGCTGCCTTCGGATCTTGTGAGGGAGAGGTTGCTTGTAGGAATTCAGCAATTGCACCCAAGCTGCCCAGTGAGCAGCTCTCACAGACAATCCACCCTGTGCCACCCACAGCAGTGAGGAGGGAAGGGACAGCGGCACGAGCACACGATGGAAGGCTACAGTACACTCCTGCTGCTGGATTTCTGCCTCTGGGTGGTGGGGCAGAGAGAGGGGACAGTGTGTGACTTGGAAGGAGCCCTGGAAACCATTCTAACTTCTTGCTGAGAAGGGAGTGACATAGGTTAGGTAGACATATTGACTAGTTTGTTCTAACAAGACATAATTCTCATCAGTGAACCTGTAGAGAGTGGGAGAAGATTCTGGGTTCAAGTTCCAGTCCACTGGAAATGTTTGGAAGAATATACATTTTTCTGTGCAAACCTTACTCCCCTACCACCTTTCATGAGGACACTGTTAGCCATGGATGTCACAGTGGGCTGCCTGCCATCCCCCTCACTACCAGTCCCAAGCATCTTGGGAGCAGTGGGCAATGAGGTAGACGGCCGGTCCTCCTATGAGTGGACACATAGTCAAGCCTTCATCAGCAAAGGGCCTCTGCTGTGTGTCACTGCACCATGCACTTTTCTTCCCTGGAAGTCAAGACTCTGTGACTTGCAGCTGGCTGAGCTATGAGAATTCTGCCCTTGAAAGACACATCCTAGCCGGGCGTGGTGGCGCACGCCTTTAATCCCAGCACTCGGGAGGCAGAGGTAGGAGGATTGCCGAGAGTTCGAGGCCACCCTGAGACTACATAGTTAATTCCAGGTCAGCCTGGACCAGAGTGAGACCCTACCTTGCAAAACCAAAAAAAAAAAAAAAAAAAAAAAAAAAAAAAAAAAAAAAAGACACATCCAAATGTCTGTTTTAAAAACCATCATGGGGGCTGGGAGATGGATCAGTGCTTAAAAGCTCTGATGGCCTGGAATCAGACACACCAAGTGGTGCATGTGTCTGAAGCTTGCTTGCAGTGACAGGAGGTCCTGGCACACTCATACTCACTCACCCATTCTCTCTCTCTTAAATACATAAATAAATCATGTGAAAAATAAAATAAAATAAAATAAACCAACACGGGGACTGGGGAGATGGCTGTTGGTAGAGCACTTGCTGTGTGAGCTTGAGGATCTGAGTTCAAATCCCAGCACCCATGTAAATGCCAGGGGCCATGGTGGTGCACACCTGAAATCCCAGTGCTGAGGAGGCCAGGACAAGCTGGCCATCTAGTGTAGCTGGGTAAGTAAGAGACTCTGCCTCCGTAAATAAAGTGGAGAGCAAGTGATGCCAACCTCTGGCCAACACATGCGTGCAAGAACACACACACACACACACACACACACACACACACACACACACACATCATGTTTGGGAGTCAGTACTTCCAAATGTCTTTAAATAGACCTTCTCAAGTCACCAGTTACTTGTCAAAGAACCAGTACTTCATTCTCGTCTTCTTCCTCCCCCACCAGCTTTTGTTAACCAGTTGATGCCTTGTTCCTTGACTCCCCCTCTCCTGGTTTGCCTCCAAGTGTCCCCGTGTTCTGTCCAACTTGCTGTCTCCACTTTTCCAAGAGCCCACTGAGGTTGGTAGTCATGGATTTAAGATGAGGTCAACTTCCAACCATGCTGTGGCTTCCAGGAGCCAGCTCCTCACTGCACTTCTACCAGGCCAGCCCCGGAATGCAGGCTTGCACCCCACGTGTCTGCTTAGTTCCTTCCCCAGAATATCGAGTTGTCTCTAGTTTAACGTACTGTATTAGTTGCTTTTCTTGCTGCGAAGACTAAATACCTAGCAAAAGCAACTTAAGGAAGGAAGGAAGGAGTTTTTTTGTTGTTTTTCCTTACACTTATGAATGGGAAGGCGCAGTAGCAGGAGCTAAGGGTCACATTCAGCCAGCGCTCAGGAAGCAGAGAGAGATGAATGCTGGCGCTGAGCTCAGTTTCTCCTTTTTCTTCAGTCTGGGACCCCACGCCAGGGGACGCTGCCTCCCACGGTTAGAGAGGGTCTTCCCACTTCAATTAACCTTATCTCGAAGTCCCTCACAGGAATGCCCAGAGGTTTGTCTCCTAGGTGATTCTAGATCCAATCAAGATCAGACATACCAATGCTAAAGGTTATCTTCCTCTGAACCGACTTCTCCCACAGTCTTCCTGTCTCTGCAGGTATCAAATCCACGCTTCCAGTGACTGGGCCTGAAAGGCGCTGAACTGCCTCTCATTCCTAAGTTTCCCTCAGAAGCACAGACAAGCATTAGGAAACCTGCCATCTCCACTAAGAGTGGAGTTGCTTCTCACCTGCTTTGCCACCAGAGAATTTGTCGCAGTCAGGTTTGCATTGCTGGCAGAAAACACCCAACCAAGAGCAGCTTGTGGGACAAAAAGGTTTATTTTGGCTTACAGACTCAGGGGAAGCTTTATCATGGCAGAAGAAAACAATGGCATGAGCAGAGGGTGGACATCACCTCCTCACCAACATCAGGGGGACAACAGCAACAGGAGAGTGTGCCAAACACTGGCAAGAGGAAACTGGCTATAACACCCATAAGCCTGCCCCCAACAATACACTGCCTCCTGGAGGAGTTAGTTCCCAAATCTCCATCAGCTGGGAACCTAGCATTCAGAACACCTAAGTTTATGGGACCCTTGAATCAAACCACCACTGGGTCTAAGCCTCTGTCACCCTCTCCTGGGTCACTGCAGAAGCTCCTACCAGCTCAGATCCTGCCCTTGCCCTCTGCCCTCTGGTCCCCATAGGGCAGTGAGAGGTGTGTTTATAACATGTCAGATATGTCATTACTCAGCTCAAAGCTCTGCAGCCCCTCAGAGGACAAGCCAGTGTGTGACCAGCCAGAGCGTCTTTGATCCTGTCTTCTCATCAGTGTGCCTCTTATCATTCCTGGTCTTGGCCTTTGCACCCCAGCATGCCCCTCTGAGCTTCTGATTTGTTCTTTCTTTCCTCTCGGGTCTTTGCTCAAACAGCACACCAACAGTGAGGTCCTTCTTGCTCACTCCTATAAAATAAAAACCTATTTCTCCTCTATTTTATTTTCCTCCCAAACACTTGTCAACACGCTCTAACATGGACCCACGTCCCCCGAGTAGAATGCAAATGCCTCAGGGCCTGGGCCTCATGTGGTTCTCCAGAGTATCCTCTTGGCCCAGAGCCATGCCCAGCAATAGCACATATTCGGTATAACCCGCACTCATTCAGTGACTGGGGTTGGAGGTCACAGGTTTGAGGTGAGGCAGAGGTGGGCGGGAGCCAGACCAGCAGGCCCTGTAATTCTTGCTAAAAATCTGGAGGAGGGAATGACACCTCCAAGAGTGTGTTTGGAAAAGCCTGCCCGGACTCCAGGGAGAGAAGCCCTCCTCTAAGGGTCATCCTGCCTCTGGCTTCGTGAGGTCTGGGGATTTGCTCCCTGAAAAGTCCTCTCCCACTTAGCAGCACCAGGAGTGGCTGTAGGGCCAAGGAAGTCTACATTTTATGACAGGCAGGACTCAGTTCCCCACGGGCCTGTAATTAAAGAGAAGCAGCTCTGTGCTCTGAGTCAGCTGCACTGTGCCACCAAGCCCTTCATGGTGGCAGGTTGCAGGGCACCTTCTCCTTCCCAGTCTCCCGCTCCGCCCTCCCGAGCCCTCCCAGCTCAGAGAGCTCCTTCCGCCTCACTTGCTCCTTCCTCCTCTCCTCAACCTGGATGGGTTTCAGTGACCGTCAAGTCCAAGTTGATTTTCTATAGACCGCACATGGTAGGACACCAGTCTAGTCACCTGGACACAGGAGGAATTGGTGCTGAGCAGGGAGCAGAGGCTCATGGGATGGAGCCAAAGGGCCACCAGGCACCGCCTGGCAATTGGCAGCCAGAAGCTGCTTGTCACCAGCACTCAGCTATCCAAACAACTAGGCCATTAATCCAGCATCTCCATGGCCCGCTGAACCCCTTCCATGGCATACGCCTTCTGCACATGCCTTGAGGGTTTTAGTCATTAACGGAAGGGCAGCACAGGCCGGGCCACTTCTACTAACCCAACAAGTCAAACCAAGGCACAAATACCTCTCCAGGGCCCCTCCCGTCCCAGCTCAGCTGGACTTCATTGCAGAGGAAGCAACATGAATTTCTAGTTTGTGGCTGGGATTCACCCAGTTCTTTTAGCTCTGCTGATGCTGTGGGAGGGGAGTGGTAGCCAGCAAGGAAGAAGTTCCAGGCTCAGGCAGTCAGGGGTTAGAATCATCTTCCACCTTCTCACAGGCTGGACTGCACTATTGCTGACAGCGACCCGTACTGGTGATCCTTCCGAAGGCTGCTGGGCCTCAGGGAGAGCACGTGGCCTGCTTGGGCCAGGAGCAGCTGGACTGGCGTGGTTACACACCACAGTTACCCCTCGATCCCAGGTCAGGCATTCAGTAAGTGCAGGGCTGCTGGGGACAGAGGAGACCCACTAGGAGGAATCTTCCAGAAAGAGAATCCACAATCCAGACAGAACTCAATCACGCTCTGGCCCCTGGTTTCCACTCACAGCCCAGCCTGTGCACCACTTCCACTCTCCTGGCCAACACGAATCTCCATTTTCCCTGTTCCCACTCATGGAAACCTAAATACAGTGGATTTGACTCATTGCCCATAAGTTCACTTAGAGGGAGAAAAATATCTGTCAGGATTACCATGAGTTCAAGGCCAGCTTGGGACTATATAGTGAGTTCGACATCAGTCTGGGCTAGAGTAAGGACCCCCTTCCCTGCCAAAAAAAAAAAAAGAAAATGAAACAGAAAAATGTCCATTTTGCAGGAGAAAGGAAGAAAACAGAACAGAAAGAAGCGAAACATTTGGGATCCTTCTACCTGGTGTTGCGGAGGGTGCCCAGGTACCTGAGTGTGCAATGAACAAGGTCTGGACTTGAACCCCAACTTCCCCTGTACTGCTTGTGTGGTTGGTACCTATGTCCCCAGCCTCTGTTGCCACACACATGACAGAGGCAGTAGTGCCTTCCTTCCAGGCTTCACAGGACCTGGCAGGATTCAGGGATGCTCAAACCTCACGAGACTGCTGAGAAGTGACAGTGGAGGCTTCAGCACTGAGACACCTCTATCACATCCTTCAAGGCTCAGGGACATTGCGGAAGAGGTGACGGAACAATGCAAGAGCCAAAGGAAGGGGAGGAGTATTTTGCAATACTGTATTTCAGACACAAAGAGGGCGTGGCACTCATGACCTCACAGTGGCTGACGCTGCCTACACAAGACCTGCATAATCAGACGGAGAAAAATGCTGGCATTAAAATAGAAGAGACTAGTTGGGAAAAGAAAGCAATTCAGTGGAGGAGTGATTTAGGAGGGGAAGGAGGAGGTGAGGAGAAGGGTGATGTTCATGTTAATTGTCTATATGTATAGAAGTTGTCAATGAAAGGTCAAAACGGGGGCTGAAGAGTTGGCTCAGCAGTTAAGATGCTTGCTTGCAAAGCCTAATGATTGGGTTAGATTCCCCAGTACCCATGTAAAGCCAGATACACAAAGTGGTGCATGCATCTGGAGCTAGAGGCCCTGGCATGTCCTCCCTTCAGTCTCTCACTCACTCTCTTTCTCTCTCTGCTTGCAAATAAATAAATAAAAATATTTGTTAAAAATATTTATTTAGTACTGGAGCAATGGCTTAGCAGTTAAAGTGCTTGCCTGCGAAGCCTAAGAACTCATGTTCAAATATCCAGGTCCTACGTAGCTAGACACTCAGTGACACAAACACTCAATGTTGCACATGTGCACAAGGGGGTGCACACATCTTGAATTAATTTGCAGCAGCTGAAGGCCCTGGTGTGCCCATGTGCTCCTTCTCAATCTCTCTCTCTCTCTCAAAATAAATATTACAAAAATATTTATTTAGCTGTGTGTGGTGGTGCGCGCCTTTAATCCCAACACTTGGGAGGTTCAGCTAGGAGGGTTTCTGTGATTTGAGGCCAATGTGAGACTACATAGTGAATTCCAGCCTGGGCTAGAACAAGACCCTATCTTGAAAAACCAAAAAAAAAAAAAAAAATTATCTATTTGAGTGAAAGAGAAAGGGGGGAAGGGAGAAGAGCGGAGGGGAGAGAGGAGAGAATGGGTACACCAGGGTCTCCCTCCACTGCAAATGAACTCCAGATGCACACACTACCTTGTGCATCTGGCTTACATGGGTACTGGGCAATCAAACCTGGGAGATGGCTTAGTGGTTAAACTTAGGGATCTTTGATTCTCCAGGACAAGCACCTTGCATCTGGAGTTAACCAGTAAGCCATCTCTCCAGCTCTTAAAAATATTTTTATTTATTTATTAAATGAATAAATAAATAAAAATAAAATATTTAAAAAAAATATTTTTATTTATTTATTAGCAAGTATATATATATGGAGAGAGCGAGAGAGAGAGAGGCAGAGTATGGACATGCCAGGGCCTCTAGCCTCTGCAAATGAATTCCAGATGCATACGCCATTTTGTGTAGCTGGCTTACATGGGTACTGGAGGCTTGAACCTGGGTCATTAGGCTTTGCAGGCAAGCTCCTTAACTGATGAGCCATCTTTCCAGCCCCAGAAAAAAAAATATATATACATATATATATTAAAGTTTTAAAAGAGGTGAAGTCAGGAGGCTCAGTTTAAGTTTAAGGTCAGCCTGGGCTATAGAGTGTGACCCTGCCTCATAAAAGCCAAAAAGAAAAGGACAAAATGTTTTAAAAGCTTGAAGTAACTTAAAGAACAAAATAAGTAGAATTTAAAACTTTCCAATCAGTAGAAGCATAAAGTAAGACCAAAACAAACCCACGCAGAATGGCATCACCAAACATGAGTGCATATTCTCAACAAAGGTGAAGAGGCTACATTTTCCTGTTCAAAGGCAGAATGTAGGACTGGATTTTTTTCAAATTATCTAGCCATAGGCTTTAAACAGGAAATACACTTTATAAAAATTGAAAATAAAAGTATGAAAAAGTTACATTTGTGCCAGCGTAAAGAAACTGAAAGTGACTACATAAATAATTGTGAACACTAGACTAGCTAGAATTCAAAGTGAAATGAGTTAAAAGTTTTTAAAAAGAGGCTGGGGATATAGATTAATGGTAGAGAGTTTAACTAGATCCATGAGGCCCAGGATTCGATCCCCAATACCACAAAAACAAAAAATGATGAAAAGGAACAGGACATGGTGGCCTGTAATCCCAACACTCCTTGTAATCCCAGCATTCCAGAGGCTGAGCTAAGAAGGTTGCCATGAGTTTGAGGCCAGCCTGGGCTACATAGTGAGTGCCAGGCTAACCTGCACTACATGAAATTATGTGCCAAAATAACAAAAAAGGACAAAATAGGAAGAATGGAATGTATTATATCAATGAAAGAACAATCTCTCAAGATCAAATACTCATGAATATTGACATGGATATAACACACCTTTGAAATATGTCCACTAAAACCTGATAGTCAAATTTGACAAAAACTCAGCAATAATGAAATGGTGTTATACATCTCTCTCAGAAAACGACTAAGCAGACAAAAGTAATTGCAAGGGCTGGAGAGATGGCTCAGCAGTTAAGGTGTTTGCCTACAAAGCCTAAGGTCTGGAGTTCAACTTCCTGGTACCCACATAATGCCAGATGTACAAGGTGACACATGCGTCTGGGGTTCGTTTGCAGTGGCTAGAGGCCCTGGTGCGCTCATTCTCCCTCTCTATCTGCCTCTTCCTCTCTCTCTCCCTCTCTCTCAAATAAATAAATATTTTAAAACATTCATAATGCTTAAATAAACTTCTAGAAAAACGGAAGTCAAACCTTTTTATTTTATCTTGAAAAGCAAACTTTTAAAACTTGGTCAAGAACAATAGCCAGAAGGCCAGGTCCATGGTCCATGGTCCATGGTTCACCTCTGTGTAGAACTGCACACTTGCCAGTGTCAGCACAGGCCAAGTGAAGACCTCATGTGTGAGATGCCTGCTCAGCACAGTCAGTGTGTAATGCACAGACACCAGGAAGGAAGGTCACGACACAATACTGACAGATGATTAGGCTGTCTACAAGCTAACCAATCCATTGAGGGGCTGCTATAGCTCATAGAGAATTAAACAAGATGACCCAATGCAAAATCAAGATATGAATAAAGGTCACTTTTAGCAAACACCACTTGCCCTTTCAAAATATGTCAAAGCTTGCATCCAGCAAGCTTTCAAATCTGCTCACCAGTTTTGAGGAGCACTGGGGACATTAAGTTGCCTTATAAGAAGGCAGACACCTTGAATGTGGGAAATTCTGTTGGATTTCTAATGACTTTATTTTTTTAATCAAATACATGTATTGCAGTTACCTTTGCATTTCTGGGACAAAATGCCCAACCAAAAGCAGCTAATGGGAAGAAACTGTTTATTTTGGCTTATAGTCTCAAGGGGAAACTTTGTGGTGGCAGGGAAAGCATGCATGGGCCGAGGCTGGACATGGCCTCTGCCCCTGCAGGTGGACAGCAGCAACAAGAGTTCTGGAAGGGGAGGAGTTGGCTATAACACCCTAAACTTGCCTCTAATAATGTACCTACTCCTCCAGCCACGTTCCACTTCCCAAAGTGCCACCAGCTGGGGACCAAGCCTTCAAAACACATGAGTCTATGGGGGACATTTGATTTAAACCACCACAAGATGACATGGCAAAGCGGGAGGAGGGAGAACTACCCTAGTGTGTGGCACAGTGCAGGTTGGGCCCTAGCCAGGCCGCCTGCTAGAAGAAACCAGGAAGTGACTTCTGTGGACGTGGCATCCTGCACAGGCCTGGCATGACAACAGCTACAGTCCCATGCTCATGAGCAACCTGCTGTGAGATGATCTGCCTGGAGACAGGCTGTCATTGGTCACAAGAAGGGAACCACCCCATACAATGATTGGCCAGCCAAACCCTTAAAAACCCCTACACTTCCTTGAATAAACAAGTCTGCAGCAGCTCGCTCTCTGCCTGCTTCCACCCAACTCCCGGTGTCTGTGTCATGACTCTGTGCCTCTCACCCCCTACTCGGCAGAGACCCTGCATCCCCTCCTGGGCTAGCCCTAGAAGGGACCTCGACACCCTAGATTTAGAAAAAAAATCAAAAAAAGTACCTAGGGCTGGAGGGATGACTTAGCGGTTAAGGTGTTTGCCTGTGAAGCCAAAGGATCCACGTTTGATTCCCCAGGACCCATTTTAGCCAGATATACGAGGGGTGCACATGTCTGGAGTTTGTTTTCAGTGGCTGGAGGCCCTGGAATGCCCATTTTCTCTCTCTGTCTTTCTCCCTCTCTATCAAATTAATTAATTAATTAAATTTTTAAAGAAAGAAAGAAAAGTAAGTACCCAAAAACTAGGTTCTAGTCACACATGAAAAATAGATTTTGGGCTGGAGAAATGGCTTAGTGGTTAAGGCGTTTGCCTGCGAAGCCAAAGGATCCTGGTTCAATTCTTCAGAACCCACATAAGCCAGATGCATGAGGGACACATCTGGAGTTTGTTTGCAGTGGCTAGAGGCCCTGGCATGCCCATTCTCTCTCTGTCTGCCTCTCTTCTATCTCTCTCTCTCTCTGCTTGCAAATAAATAAATAAAAATAGATCTTTATATAATCAAGGAAAATTTAACACCAATCATATAAGAGATAATATAAGGAACATTTTGTGAGTTCTGCCAGGTATGATCATTGAAAATGATTATTTTTAAAGTTTTATTATTATATATTTATATATTATATATTTATATATTTATATATTTATATATATTTATATATATATTTATATATTATATATTATTATATAAAGCCAGGTATGGTGGTGTGTGTCTTTAATCTCAGCACTCAGAGGGCTGAGGTAGGACGATTGTCATAAGTTCCAGGTCAGCCTGGGCTAGAGTGAGACCCTACCTTGAAAACAAACAAAAAAAGAAAAACAAGCCGGGCGTGGTGGCACACGCCTTTAATCCCAGCACTCAGGAGGCAGAGGTAGGAGGATCGCTGTGAGTTCGAGGCCACCCTGAGACTACATAGTTAATTCCAGGTCAGCCTGGACCAGAGTGAGACCCTACCTCGAAAAACCAAAAAAAAAAAAAAAAAAAAAAAAAAAAAAAAAGAAAAACAGAGCCGGGTGTAGTGGAGCATGCCTTTAATCCCAGCACTTGGAAGGCAGAGGTAGGAGGATCACCGTGAGGTTGAGGCCACCTTGAGACTACATAGTGAATTCCAGGTCAGCCTGAGCTAGAGTGAAACTCTACCTCAAAAAACCAAAAAAGGTCAGGCGTGATGGCACATGCCTTTAATCCCAGCACTTGGGAGGCAAAGGTAGGAGGATCGCCATGAGTTCAAGGCCACCCTGAGACTACATAGTGAATTCCAGGTCAGCCTGGGCTAGAGTGAAACCCTACCTCAAAACCAAAAAAACAAAAACAAACAAAAAAGGACAAACAACAACCCATGAAAAACAAATAATTAATGTTTAGAATATTTTTAATTTTTTTAACTTTTAATTTTTATTTATTTATTTGAGAAAGTAAGAGACACAGCAGAGAGGGGGAGAATGTAAGAGAGAATTGGCATGCTAGGACTTCTAGCCACTGCAAATGAATTGTAGATGCATGTACCACCTTGTACAGCTGGCTTACATGGGTTCTGGGAAATAGAACCTGGGTCATTTGGCTTTGCAGGCAAACGCCTTAACTGCTAAGCCATCCCTCCAGCCCTAGGATATTTTTAAGCTGTTACAAAAGCAGGGATGGGATAAGGAAATGAAGGAGAAGAGGGAATAGGGTGAGGGGAGAATTAGATAAACCAAAATAAAGGATGTATTGACAAGGATTAAAAACAAAGCAAACCATTTTTCCAGCTAATCAGGATCTCATGCCAAATAACTAGTTACTGGCAAGACCAGAAGATAACTCCAGTCAGTCCAAGAACTGAAATCAACAAGCCATGACTCATCAAGATGTCAGCTGAACGCCAGCCCTTCGTTCTTACTTCCTGATTCCTCCTCCTTGGCCTTGGGTGGGCTCTTTCTGAGACTGCATTCTTCTCCCTCACCCATCAACCAATCAGAATCTTCTATATGCACTTAAACGTTATTAACCAATAAAATTCATTGCAACACAAACCTAACTTCCACATGGGTCAAGGACAGACTCAACCTGGTACATAAAAACCCCAGTTCAGAATGTTAATTGGTAGCCTCTTCAGGACCCTCTCTACTGTCGGGAGATTTTGACCTTCACTTCTTAGTAAAATTTTGCGTGCTTTTGCTCGCTCTGTACGTGTCCATCAGTTTTTGTATTCCTGAGGCACCAAATTCCAACCCAAAAAATTGGTACCAGTATGAGAAAGCCATACATAAGCCTACTACTTTGATAGTTAATTAAAAATATAATTCTAGGGCTGGAGAGATGGCTTAGCAGCTAAGGTGCTTGCCTGCAAAGCCAAAGGACCCAGGTTTGATTCTCCAAAACCCATGTAAGCCAGATATGCAAGGTGGCCAATGCATCTGGAGTTCATTTGCAGCAGCTAGAGGTCCTAGTGCACCCATTCACATTGTTTCTCTCTCTATCTGCCTCTTTCTCTCTCTCTCAAAAAAAAAGCCTTTAAAGCCAGGGGTGGTGGCGCGTGCTTTTATTATTTTATTTTATTTTATTTTATTTTATTTTATTTTATTTTATTTTATATTTTTGGAGAGAGAGAGACACAGAGAGAGACAGACAGAGAGGGAGAGGGAAACAGATAGAGATGGGCGCGCCAGCAGTTTCTCTGTTGTTGTGAACGAAATCCAGATGTGTGCACCCCCTTGTGGTCAAGTGCGGCATTGCGCCCTTGCATCACTTTGCATCTGGCTAAACGTGGGACCTGGAGATTGGAACCGGGTTCTTAGGCTTAGCAGGCAGGCGCCTTAACCGCTAAGCCATCTCTCCAGCCCATGGCACGTGCTTTTAATCCCAGCATTCAGGAGTTTAGGAGGTAGAGGTAGGAGGCTCGCTGTGAATTTGAGGCCAGCCTGGGACTACTGAGTGAGTTCCAGATCAGCCTGGGCTGGAGTAAGACCCTACCTCAAAACAAGCAAACAAACTATATGTATGTATAAGTTTTAAAAAGAGTTTGAGCTGGGCATGGTGGCTCACCCCTATAATTCCAGCGCTTGGGAGGCTGAGGCAGGTAGACTTTCATGAGTTTAGGACCACCTTGGACTCATAGTTCAGGACAGCCTGGACTGTACAGTTCAACACCATCTCAAAGAACCAAGAAAGGTGGAGCGTGGTGCTGCACAGCTTTAATCACAAGAAAGGTGGAGCATGGTGCTGCACAGCTTTAATCACAGCACTTGGGAGGCTGAGGTAGAAAGACTGCTGTGAGTTTGAGGCCAGCCTGAGAGTAATTCCAGATCAGCCTGGGCTAAAGTAAGAGCCTACCTCAAAAACAAAACAAAACAAAACAAAACAAAACAAAACAAAACAAAACAAAACAGCCCAACAAAATAAAACCAAGTGAGAAAGAGAGAGAGATTGAATAAGGATACCCTACATGGTGGCTCAAACTGCTACCAGAAGCCATAGGTTGTCAAGTGAAAATTCCAGGCCAGGTGTGAGATCCACTCTCTCTATGTTGCTGATCAGGGAGACTCCAGGGGTCCTTGGATAACACAAGCTATTGTCATTGTTCCTAGTTGCCCACCAACACCAGGTGGTAAATCCCTATTCCTGAAGACACCATACACTTTGAATACACTTTGGATGTAAGACATGAGAAATAAAGCTGGACTGATCTGGAAGCTTCCTGCCTGTAGACTAGACTTCATAGCGCTGACAAATGCTGCACAGGCTGTTGGAAGAAAAAATCATCAACGATCTTACCCAGCTACAATACCAATCTGCCAAGATGTGCCCACTGGTGCAATAGTGGCATGACTTATGTGAGTAACCAACTTTCTGATTGGATTTGAGGCCCACACCACAGATGGGAATTTATGACTGGCCGAGGAGGCCATAGGCCCTAAGGGTGAACCCACCCCTCTTGTGATGTCAGGTGGACATGTCAAACTGCCTAGTAAAGATTTACGTCACATCCACAGATGAGTGAGGCTTTCCGCCTGGATCAAGAAGGCAGAAATTGATGCATATCTGGCCAAAGTGCTGAGAATAAGTGACTGTTGAGTGTGCAACTCTAAATGATGCACCCCCTCCAAGGCTCAGGAAACATTGCAGAAGGTGGGGGGGGGGAAATGATGTAAGAGCCAGAGAGGAATGCTGGGAAATGCTGCCCTCTGGACATGATCTGACCATTGCACCCATGAACTCACAGCCATGTAACCACACGGTTTCTTGCATAAGGTTAGGCCCAATCATGGATGGGGGAGGGCCTCAGGGGCTCTCACCCCTCTGTGGAGGAGCACTGGTGGTGGTTGGTGGTCCTGGGGAAGAGGGAGTCATGTTCTGCAGGAATGTAGCACTGGTAAGTTACCCACGCTCCAGGAAATAACCCCCATACTCATGCAAGCAACCCTATTTAAACTCAGTACATCAAAAAAAAAAAAAAAAAAAAAAAATTCCAAAACCAGATATGAAAGTAGGAAGAGGTCTAGTTGGGAAGGAGTTTAGCAGGCGTGAGAGAGAGAGAAGAATGGGGGAGTGAATAGATCAAAACTCATTATATTCATGTATGACGTTGTAAGACAAAAAGGGAAAGAAAACTCTCAAATGCTGTGCAGAGAATTTGAATAAGAAAGTTGTCAAAGAGGGTCTGACTCAGAGAGAGACGAGGATCACTCATTTGGGAGAACCACCTGTGGTCAGTGTGCTCAGGAAAAGAGGCTCTGCTCCACTGGCATGCAGATATATGCAAATTAAGCAAAACTGAAGCCCCACACACTTTTGGCAAAAGTCTTCACGTACCAGGATGAAAATGTGTCGAGTGCTCTCAGGCACCACTGGTGGGAATTTAAATTGGCACTTTAGGGGGTGATTTGGCAAATACAGTGGCAACATTCACTGGAGCATTTCCCTGGGAGTGAAAAACAGCCACCCTGAAGAGCCCTCAAGGATCTCCACCCAATAAAGTGACCACAGGGAGTACCCGCTCCACAGCAGCTACGCAGAGGCGTCTCTCAGGACGGAGGACATATTATCAAATGAGGACACACAAGGCAAACAACTCTGTTTGGAAACTCTCCAAATACAGCCCAACCTAATGATCATGGGAGGGTAGCAATTAAAAATCAAAACCCAGCCGGGGGTGGTGGTGCACGCCTTTAATCCCAGCACTTGGGAGGCAGAGGTAGGAGGATCACCGTGAGTTTGAGGCCACCCTGAGACTACATAGTGAATTCCAGGTCAGCCTGGGCTAGAATAAGATCTAACCTCAAAACAAACAAAGAGACTCAACACCCAGTAAGTATATCAATTAAAGAAAACAAGCAGAGAAACAGAGTACACTTCCGTAAGTGTCAGAGTTTTAGTTGCTTACTAGATGAACGCATCTGGGTATTACTTGTGTGATTAAAAAGTAATTTATGAGCCAGGTGTGGTGGTGCATGCCTTTAATCCCAGCACTCGGGAGGTAGAGGTAGGAGGATCTCCATGAGTTTGAGGCCACCCTGAGACTACATGGTGAATTCCAGGTCAGCCTGGGCCAGAGTGGGAAGATGGCTCAGTGGTTAAAGGTACTTGCTTAGAAAGCCCGCAGGCTCAATTCAATACCCAAGCTACACATGTAAAGCCAGACACAAAAGTGGCACAAGTATGTGGCATTCATTTGCAGTGACAAGAGACCTGGTGAATGCGTACACACACACACACACACACACACACACACACACGGGCAAATAAATAAGTAAAATTTAAAAAATAATTTACCTTACTATTTCGGCGTAGAGATGTCCCTAAGCTGAGGCAAGGGAAGGCAGCTGGAGAGGAGGTTTTCGCAGCAGCTCCATGACGTCCATGGCTCCAAGTGAGTTTTTC
The DNA here is from genome assembly GCA_036365145.1 of Orientallactaga sibirica. NCBI lineage: Eukaryota > Metazoa > Chordata > Mammalia > Rodentia > Dipodidae > Orientallactaga > Orientallactaga sibirica. The sequence goes on along the minus strand of JAEOAD010002712.1, from coordinate 3,475,037 downwards.
CACTGCAAGTTTAATTCCAGGCTGGTGATGCCCACCAGCCCCTGCGAGCCTCTCACTCGGTGCCCAGGGAAGGGAGCCAGGTGAAGACCTTTCAATTCCACCAATCCTAGACAGCCCCAGTCATCTTCGATAGGGAGCAGACACAAAACCCTAGCAACCAAACCATTAGGAAATCATGAATCTGCATTGTGTGTGTGTTTTAATTTGAGGTAGGGTCTCGCCGTAGCCCAGGCTGACCTAGAAGTCACGATGGAGCCTCAGGGTGGCCTTGAACTCATGGCTATTCTTCTACCTCTGCCTCCTGAGTGCTGGGATTAAAGGCATGTGCCACCACGCCTAATTTCTTTATTTTTGTTTTTTAAAATATATTTTATTTATTTATTTAATTGAGGCAGAGAGAGAGCAGAGAGAGAGAGAGAGAGAATGGGCACGCCAGGGCCTTCAGCCACTGCAAATGGTGCATGTGCCCTCTTGTGCGTCTGGCTTATGTGGGTCCTGGAGAGTTGAGCCTGAATCCTTTGGCTTTGCAGGCAAACACCTTAACCACAAGCCATCTCTCCAGCCCTTATTTTATTTAGTTTTAGAAAATATTTTATTGTTCTTTATTTGAGAGAGAGAGAGAGAAATAGGCAGGTAGAGAGAGAGAAAAGAATGGGCATGCCAGGGCCTCTAGCCACTGCAAACAAACTCTAGATGCAAGTGCCCCCTTGTGTATCTGGCTTACGTGGGTCCTGGGGAACCAAGCCTGGGTCCTATGGCTTTGCAGACAAGTGCCTTAACCACTAAGCCATCTCTCCAGCCCTTATTTTATTTTATTTTTTTTTTTTTTAGACAGGATCTCATATAGCCTAGGCTAGCCTCATTGTGTAGCTGAGGATAGGTGATCTTGAACTTCTGGTCTTCTTGTTTCCGCCTTCCAATTGCTGGGATTGCAGGTATGTGTCACCACACCTAGTTTATGCAGTCCTGGGGGTGCACTCCAGAGCCTTGTGCATGTGTGCATGCTAAGCAAGTGTCCTAACAACAGAGCAACACCCCAAAGCCCACAAGCTGGCATGTAGCTCAGTACATTTTCCTGAAGTACAACAGAGCAACACCCCAAAGCCCACAAGCTGGCATGTAGCTCAGTACATTTTCCTGAAGTACTGTGCTCTCTTGCCACATTTAAAACAAGTTTCTATTCACCCAAATCCATCTGCAAATGGTGTGCCTCAAATGGCCCAAAGATGGCTGGGCACGGTGGTGTATGCCTTTAATTATAGCACTCGAGAGGCAGAGGTAGGAGGATTGCTGTGAGTTCAAGGCCAGCCTGGGACTACAGAGTGAGTTCCAGTCAACCTGGGCTAGAGTGAGACTCTGCCTCAAAAATACCAAAAGAGGGCTGGGGAATCAGCTTAGTGGTTAAGGTGCTTGCCTTTGAAGCCTAAGGACTCATGTTCAACTCTCCAGGTCCCATGTAAGCCAGATGAACAATGTGATGCAAGCACAAGGTCACACTTATGCACAGGTGGTATAAGCATCTGGAGTTCTACTGAAGTGGCTGGAGCCCCTGGTGTGCCAATTCTCTCTCTCTCTCTCTTTCTCTCTCTGTCTTATAAAAAAGAGGCCAGTCTATTGGGCTTGCCACAAAAAAAAAAAAAAAAATTACCAAAAGAATGGCCAAAGTGAATATCACATCCTAATGTCAAATGGGAATTTCACCAGGCCCTTCCCTGTGAGGACAGCACTGGAAGTGACTGGCACAGAACTAACCTATTGACAGTCCCCATCCAACCCCAACCCAGTTCTTCACTGCAGGGAGAGGATGCGGCCTGTTTCAATTGTGATTCTGGATGTCCAGGGACCACAATTTCATCAGTAGCTGGGTGAAGATTAGGAGGTGGACAGAGGCATTGGATAGCAGTCCTGTCGGCATGAAAGGGCCCAGAGAGGGAAAACCATCACTATGATTGTCTGCCGAATGTCTGTGAAGTGCCAGCACTGTGCAGGGCACACCCATCCATCACTGCACAAACACCAACGTTCTCGTTTCACAGGTCAATAACTTGCTCAAGGTTACGCCGCTCATAAACGCCAGAGTGAGCCCTTGAACCTGCTTCCAAAGTCCCCGTTTTCACTGGCCACAGTTAGCAGGCCCTCCTTTTCCCAGGGATGGAAGCTTGACCTAGAACGCCTCGGGGCCCAGGATCAAATCTGTACACAAAGCTCCGGCAGCCCAGGCAGGAGATGTTTGAGAAATGGCTGCTTCCTTCCTTCCCGCCCCCCGCGTGGAACATCTGAGAGCCCTGGGAGGCCTGCGGCCAGAGCTTGCCATCTGTTGGCTTGACTCTCATGCCCAAACCCTGCTGAGTTATCAGGGCAGGTGCTGTTATTGCTCAGCTAATGAGAACCCTGCAAAGCCAGCCCTTCTCCTCAGGGTTGCTTCAACCAGCCCCGCCCCCACCTCTGCACTGGTGACCCCACAAAGGACTGGAGCCGCTCAAAACATGAAGCTCTTGTTTCCAGGAAGTCGGCTCTTCTCCAAAGGACATCTGCTTTTGTGTTCTTTCTTTCCTAATTTTTTTGGTACGTGTATGTATGTGTATATACATATGGGTATGCTTTCTTATGTGTATGGACATGCATTGTGCCTGTGTATGTGCAGGTATGTGTGCATATGCGTGCCTGAGATCAACATCAGGTGTCCTTCCTCAGTCATTCTCCACCTTTATTTTTTATTTTTTGGTTTTTCGAGGTAGGGTCTCACTCTAGCTCAGACCTGGCATTCACTATGTAGTCTACCTTCTCCCTCTGCCTCCCGAGTGCTGGGATTAAAGGTGTGCGCCACCACGCCTGGCCACCGTTATTTTTTGAGACCAGGTCTCTCACTGAACACTGAGCTCACCAACTTGCTTAGTCCTGGCTAGTCAGCAAGCCCAGGGAACTTCTCGCCTTGGCCTCCCCAGTGCTGGGATTACAGGCATGCACTGCCTGCCATTCCTGGCTTTTGCGTGGGCCCTGAGGGTCGGGACTCAGCTCTTCATGCTTGTGTGGCAAGCACTTTACTCACTAAGTTTCTTTTCTTTTCTTTTTCTTTATTTTTTTAATTAAAAAAATTTTTTTTGGAGGCAGGGTCTAATGCTTGTCCAGCCTGACCTGAAACTCACTCTGTAGCCCAGGCTGACTTTGAACTCACTGTGATCCTCCTATCTCAGCCTTCCAAGTGCTGGGATTGCAGGAATGTGTCACAATGCCTGGCCGGCTGGCTTGTTTTCTCTCTTTCTTTCTCTCTTTCTCTCTTTCTTTCTTCTTTCTTTCTTTCTTTCTTTCTTTCTTTCTTTCTTTCTTTCTTTCTTTCTTTCTCCCTCCCTGCCTCCCTCCTTCTCTCTCTCCCTTTCTTTCCTTCTTTCCTTCTTTCCCTCTTTCTCTCTCTCTCTTTCTTTCTTTCTTTCTTTCTCTCTTTCTTTCTTTCTTTCTTTCTTTCTTTCTTTCTTTCTTTCTTTCTTTCTTTCTTTCTTTCTTTCAGAGGCAGATAGAGAGAGAGAGAATGAGTATGGGTGAGCCAGGGTCTCCTGCCACTGCAAATAGCTCTAGACGCATGCGCCACTTTGTGTATCTGGCTTTACATGGATTCTGGAGAATCAAACCAGGGCCATCAGGCTTTGCAAGCAGGTCCCTTTAATAGCTGAGCCATCTCTCCCACCCTCCTCTTTTTTCTGAGAGAGAGAGAGAGAGAGAGAGAGAAATCTTGCTATGTAGCACAGGTTGATCTCAAACTTGTTATTGTTCTGCCTCTGCCTCCTCAGTGCTGGAATTACAGTGTGAGACACCATACCCAGCTGGAAAATATTTCTTGAAGAGTGATTCAAGTTAGCATTTTGTTTTCTGGGTTCCAATGTAGCCTAGGCTGGCCTCAAATTCATATCCTTCTGCCTGAGTCTCCTGAGAGCTAGATTACAACTGTGCCCCTATGCACTGGCTGCATCAAGCTAGTATTTTAGAAACATCATGTGGCAGGAGTTCAGAGTATGCAATTCAGGGAGCTAGAACAGCAGCTAAATGATAGTGGGGTGGGTTTTACCATTTAGACCGTGGCTGGGGGGTGGGCCATAAGAAATATCTGAGAGGCAGGTTTGGATACATTCTAAGCAGAATTAAGGGTGTAGTCCAGACCAAAACTTACGAACAAAATTCATTGAGACCCAGGAATACACCAGGTCCACCATTCCTGGGTTGCTATTATCAACCCAGTTTCTAATTCCCCAAAAGAAGGGGAAGTTGATGCTTATGGACAGTGCACAGCCAAGGCCCGAGTCATGGGTGCCCCCAACCTTGCCTGTCATTGTCACCATGCTGGTCCATCAAAGCACCTGCCACCTCATTCATTCACGCACAGAAAGCACTAATGCCAAAACCTTACTCTACTTGGGACAGACAGGCACCTCACTGCAGCTCACCAAACTGTTGCAGGATTCAGCCCCTAAGATGATGTTTGCCAGCCTCTACTTTTTATGTGGTGTGTGCTGTATACATGTGATATGCATGTGCTGTATGCATGTGGTTGTGTGTGTGCTGTATGCATGTGGTTGTGTGTGTGCTGTCTGCATGTAGTGTGAGGGTGGTGTATGCATGTGTGTGAGTGTAGTGCATGAATGTGGTGTGTGCGCTGAATACATGTGATGTGTGTGTTATGTATGCCTGTGGTGTGAGTGTGGCGTATGCATGTGGTATGTGTTCTGTATGCCTATCATGTGAGTGTGGTGTATGCATGTGGTGTGTGTGCTGTATGCCTGTGGTGTGAGTGTGGTGTATGCATGTGGTATGTGTTCTGTATGCCTATCATGTGAGTGTGGTGTATGCATGTGGTTGTGTGTGTGCTGTATACATGTGATGTGTGTGTGCTATATGCATGTGGTGTGAGCGTGGTGTATGCATGTGTGTGAGTGTGGTGCATGCATGTGGTGTGTGTGCTGAATACATGTGATGTATGTGTTATGTATGCCTGTGGTGTGAGTGTGGTGTATCCACGTGGTGTATGCCTATCATGCCTGTGGTGTGTGTGGTTGTGTGCATGTGGTGTGATGTGTGTGCTGTATGCCTGTGGTGTGAGCGTGTGAGTGTGGTGCATGCATGTGGTGTGTGTGTGTGTGGTGTGTTCCTGTATGCCTGTGGTGTGTGTGTGCATGCATGTGGTGTGTGCTCTGTATGCCTGTCATGTGGTGTGAGCATGGTGTATGCCTGTAGTGTGTGTGTGGTGCATGCATGTGGTGTGTGTGCTGTATGCCTGTAGTGTGTGTGTGGTGCATGCATGTGGTGTGTGTGCTGAATACATGTGATGTGTGTGTTATGTATGCCTGTGGTGTGAGTGTGGCGTATACATGTGGTATGTGTTCTGTATGCCTATCATGTGAGTGTGGTGTATGCATGTGGTGTGTGTGCTGTATGCCTGTGGTGTGTGTGTGGCGTATCCATGTGGTGTGTGTGCTGTATGCCTGTGGTGTGAGCATGGTGTGTGCATGTGTGTGAGTGTGGTGCATGCATGTGGTGTGTGCGCTGTATACATGTGATGTGTGTGTTCTGTATGCCTGTGGGGTGAGTGTGGTGTATGCATGTGGTATGCATGTACTGTGTGTATGTGGTGTGTGTGCTGTACGCATGTGCTGTATGCATGTCTGCAGAGGCCCGAGAAGGAGGTCAGGCACCCTCTTCCTCCTCGCAGCTCTTCCACCTTCTTTCTTTGATTCGGTCTCTCGTGAACCTGGAGCTCCCTGTGTTTCAGTTAGACTTGCTGACTGGTGAGCCCCAGTGATTCTCCCGTCTTTGCCTCCCTCGGTACAGGTGTATTGGTGTGCCGTGCCTGGCTTTTCACCTGGGTGCTTGGGATGTAACTCAGGGCCTTGTGCTTTTGTAGCAAGTGCTCTCACCCGCTGAACTACCTCCAAGCCTCCAGCTCTTCAGTTTACAGATGGGGGAACTGGCCCCAAGCAGGAGACCAGCTGTCTCTGGTTAATTCCTAAGAAAAGGAGCAAGAAACAAGAGACACCCAGACAAAGCCTCTCCACTGTGCCACCCTGCTGCGCCTTAGGAAGACGTCACTAAACTGTGGCTCACCCATGAAGATGTCCCAAGATGTCTTCATCATCCACGTTCTGCCCTTCACAGCAGTCACCACCCAGGCTCCAGCAAGGAGAGCAAGTGGCACATGTCCAGAGGTCACTGGTGGTGGAGACGCCTCCCTGCCACTCCCTCCGTGGCCCACATGAATCATTGGAATTTCCTTGCTTGTTAGAGCCTCACTGTTTGTCCAGAGGCCAGGACTCCCCCAGCTCTTTCCCCCTGGAAAGCAGATTACCAGGGAAGCACCTGTTTGCCCTCAAGGCACTCGTCTCCCCTGCGGCAGCATTCGTTACCAAAGCCACCTGTCACCGTGGAGCGGGTTGAAAAAGTGAAAGGAGGGTGGTACCATTGAGAGTGGAGGAAGACCAAGGCATTGAAGGTATCTGTCAAAGGCTTCAGGGGGGCTGGAGAGATGGTTTAGCAGTTAAGGCGCCTGCCTCCTAAGGCTAAAAACTCAGGTTCCAATCTCCAGGTCCCACATTTAGCCAGATGCAAAGTGACGCAAGGGTGCAATGTTGCACTTGACCACAAGGGGGCGCACACATCCAGATTTTGTTCTCAGCAGCTGAGAGACTGCTGGCGCACCCATCTCTATCTGTCTTCCTCTCCTTCTCTGTGTCTCTCCAAAAAAAAAAAAAAAGGCTTCAGGGAAATAGGAAGAAAGAAAGAAAGAAAGAAAGAAAGAAAGAAAGAAAGAAAGAAAGAAAGAAAGAAAGAAAGAAAGAAAGAAAGAAAGAAAGAAAGAAAGGAAGGAAGGAAGGAAGGAGGGAGGGAAGGAGGAAGGGAGAAAGAGAGAAAAGGGGGAAAGGCAGGAGAAGACAAAAAACACAAAGGCAAAGTAAGAAATAGGAATGGGATACATACTGCTAATATTTGATATTTAAGGACCAGGTATTATTTAGAGTGCTCTACCTATTTGTTTAATTTTTATGTAAACCTTCTGAGAAAAGTACTGTTATTACCCTCATATTTCAGATGAGGAAACTAAGTGAGTCTGGGATTAGAACCAGGCCATCTGACTCCAGGGAGAACCACGTTGCTATACTGTGGAGTGTTTGGCACACCCACAGTGATAGTGCAAAACTCCTGGAGGATTAATGTCACAGCTAAGAGCACGGGTCTGCTTAGATAGGACACGCGTGTCTCCTGGTTCTTCTAGGCCTAGATTCTCTTCCCCTCAGTTACCGCATCTCAAAATTGGTGCCATTAACAGCATTTAATTCACAGAGTGACGGCTAGGGTGACACAATCTAAACATTTACCAGTGTCTGCACACAGAATGTGCGAAATTGTTTTAGTTTCTGTCACACAGAATCCGTGCAAGAACTCTGTGAGGGATGCCTTATACCCATCTCACAGATCTGCAAACAGAGGCTCTAAGAGGTATGAAACCTGTGGATGTCTTATGCTTAATAGGGAGGAAGGAGGATAACAAAATGTAAGAAAAAGAGGAAAGAAGAGACTGCTAGAGAGCGAGCATCCAGAGTTATCTCAGGAGGCCCTAGGGGTTTGGGAGGTGATATCTTCTAATCACGGAAGCTCCCCTTTAGCTCAGGCTGGTCCCCATTGTTAACACATGAGGAAATTTGGGCTCCTGCTAAATCCCTTAAACTTGATATCTGCAGACACAAACACACCACAGGTCAAATTCAAAAGAAGTCTCTTCATATTTCACATCCAACTTTGGCTTTTCCTCCTACCTTAGAGCCAGGTCCAAAGTCAACTTCTGCACAGCAGCCAATGAAACAGTACATCATCATCTCTTGCGTCCAGCCCTTTTTCAGCAAAATTTCATTTACACGTTACTGTGCAACTTAACTCCAGTCACAGTAGTCTTTGTAATAATAAATGAGTGTACAAATTACAGTGTTCTAAGTGGGGTCAAGGAGGAAATGGAGGAGAGGAGGGCGTGGGAGAAGGATCAATCAAAATTTAAGATTTATGAATAAAATATATGAAACCTACTTTCCTAGCTAATAATACATATGTAAAAAAAAGAGAGAGAGATGGGCTGGAGAGATGGCTCAGTGGTTAAGGCATTTGCCTTCAAAGCTTAACACCCAGGTTTGATTCCCCAGTATCCACATAAAGCCAGATGCACAACGTGGCACATGCATTTGGAGTTCATTTACAGAGGCTGGAGACCTTGGTGTGCCCATTCCCCCTGCTTCCTTGCAAACAAATAAATAAATGTATTTTATTGCATTTACTTGAGAAAGAGATAGAAAGAGAGAGAGAGAGAGAATAAGTGCACTAGGGCCTTCAACCACTGTAAACGAACTCCCAGATGCATGTGCCACCTTGTGCATCTGGCTTACGTGGATCCTGAGGAATCAAACCTGGGTCCTTTGGCTTCACAGGCAAATGCCTTGACTGCTAAGCCATCTATCTCTCCAGCCCAAATAAAAATATTTTTAAAAGGAGAGAGTTTGGGCAGAAATACCCTATGAAAGTGGATAATGTGCCCAGAAGCTATAGATTGCTAGTAGAAAAATTTCACTGTGAGGAGTGGGAACCTTCCAGCAAGTTGTTGGCTAGGGAGGCCCCTGGTGCCTCCAAAACACTAAAGGCTATTGCCAAGGCTCTTGGTTGCCCACCAGAACCATATGGTAAAACCCTGTTGCTGAAGATACCTCATGTTTGGGTTGCAGGTCACTGAGAAATCAAGCTCAAGATGAGCTGGAAGCCTTCTCCCTGTTGACTGTCAGGATACTGGAAAAAGCTACATGGCTTGTTGTGGAGAAAAGCCATCAATGGTGTTAACCAGCAGTGGACCCTGCATGCTTTATAGCTGGATAGCCAGGTCCAAATATACTAACAAGTACAATGGTGGCAGGTCTGTTATAGGAGAAACCAACTGTTCTCTGATTGGATTTGAGGAAAACTGCATTGGAGGGAACTCCTGCCTAGTACTGAAACCTAATCGAAAACCTATGGCTGGCTGGGCGTGGTGGTGCACGCCTTTAATCCCAGCACTTGGGAGGCAGAGGTAGGAGGATCGCCATGAGTTCGAGGCCTCCCTGAGACTACATAGTGAATTTCTGGTCAGCCTGGACCACAGTGAAACCCTATCTCCAAAAACCAGAAAAAAAAAAAAAAAAAAACCTATGGCTGGGGAGGTCATAAGCCCTAGGGAGGAAGTACTACTATTGTCTGGCTAAATGATATATTATGCCCATTAAACACTTAGGTTTACGCCCATGGACTAATGCTACTCTCACTTTGGGTTAGAGGAGCTTCTATTTTCAGATGGCAGTGACCACTGGGGTGTCTCAAAACCTGAAAAGTGACAGAGGAGTATTCAGCACTAAGTGAGACATCTTTATCACACTCTTCATTGCTGAAAAGGTGGTGGAGAGTGTAACAGCCAAAGGAAGAGAGGAGTGCTCACAATACTGTTTTTCAGACACGAAGTGGCCATGGTACTCATGGCCTCACAGTGGCAGACACTCCATAAGACCTGAATGATAGGAGGGAAAAATGATGACATCAGAATAGAAGAGAGCTGGGTGCAGTGCGCATGCCTTTAATCTCAGCACCCGGGAGGCAGAGGTAGGAGGATCACTGTGAGTTCAAGGCCACCCTGAGACTACATAGTAAATTCCAGGTCAGCCTGATCTAGAGTGAGACCCTACCTCAAAAAAAAAAAAAAAAAAACCAAACAAAATTATTTCAGTGTTGATGCCTTGCTGGAGGATATATCTATCATTGACATCTGTCTATCATCTATCTATTATCTGTATCTATATCTATATCTACATCTATATCTATATCGAGTCTTTTCTAGCAGTGGAATAAAAACAAACTCATTTTAGAAGTCAGGTGTCATTGGAGGGTCCAGAGATGGGGTAGCGAGCAGGTAAGCTAGTCTGGCTCCATTATTCCCTCACAAAATAACTCTGACAAGGTGTTTCGCATGTTTTCACGTGAAGGTTGATGGGACATGTACCTGACATGTAAAAGCATATACAGTTAATAGTGTATATATGCCTTTGCACTCCCACCTGCCTTTCCCAGTAGTCATCCACACACCTTTAAGTACCTCGCATGTGGCTGCTGTCTGAGGAAATAAAGCTGGGAAGCAGCCTTGACCTGTTTGTGAACTAGAAGGAAACAGGTTCTTAAACAAGCAAATTCAGGTGTCAGAAGAGATTTAAAAGGCTACCGGGGTACAGAAATGTATCAATTCTGCAGTCTCAGAAATTTCTTTTGAAACCTGACTTCATTTTCTTCCGTATCTTCATCTAATCCTAGAGCAACAGCTCTCACTAACTATGCACAGTACAGCACAGAGCTGTTTTAGGGAAGATGGGCAGGTACTTTGTGAAAAATCCTATCATTCCAGAAGGTAATTCTTCTTTGACAAATCCAGATGAGTTGACCCAGGGGCAATGTTAAGAGGCTACTGATTACAGCTATGCATTACGTTCAGCAATGTAAAATTAAAATGCGGAAGGATGTGTGTGCAGTGAAAATGTGCAATCTGTACTTGTGGGCATACGCCTGCGGGAGTGGGCTTGGGCTCACTGCAACCGGGAGGTGAATTTGCTTTCCTGCCTTGCCTTGACCATAACCAGTTCTGAGTTTAGCATGCACAGGACTTCTCACCTTCTCATTTATCCACTCAAGAATTGACGTAGCTTCTCTCTATAAAGCCAAACTCAATCAGCCGACATGACACGTCTAAACTGCTCTTCTGGTCTCTCCTTCCAGTGCTCAGGCCCCAGCCCCTTCTCCTGTCTATCTCTTCTTGCCTCCCAATTCTACTCCATCCAAAGCTGCCCTTTTTTCCGATGTCTGTCCCTTCTTTGGGTTACTTACTGTAGTTCTCAGTTCCCTCGAGTGTTTACTTATTGCAATTTATTGTCAATTGACTCTTACTCCCAACCAGAAGTACAAGTTCTGGAAATGTTTTGTCTGAAGTTCCACACTATGTACCATCTACCTTTCAGGTTAAAGCTTTGGTAGTCATACAGGTATAAACTACCTAGCCTCATTAGTAACCATGCTTACTACTCACATACAGGAACGACCAAGATCACAATAAGCATAATTGTACCAGCTACAGATTTAATGCTTATAACCAAACCATTCTCAAAGTCCCCAAGCAGTTACTGAGCAACTTTGCAGTGAGCCCTTGACATTGAAATGTCACGTTTCCCCCATGCTTTTCTTTCACACTATTGTCTTATATAACCTGCTCCACACACTAGCAACATTTGTGTTCAACTCTGGTTCCCTTTTCAATACCCGAAATCCATTTCTTTCACATTACTCACCCTAGCACAGAAGGGAAGGCCACACACACCAAACAAAGTAGATATTAAAATTAGTTTATTTTCTACTTTTAATAAATGAGAAGAAACACAGTAGTCTGTCTCATAGAACATCTATAATACATAACAATCCATAAAGCCTCATGGTGAGGTAGGAACAGCTTTGGAAAATAACACACAGTCATAAACGTACAAAAGTTAGGTTAAACGCTCAGCACTAAAGACATCGTGTCTGCACCTGCACTCAATGAGATGAACGACAGCTGTATCAAACTGTGCTGGGTCTGGCCCAACAGACAGGCGACACAGACACGAAACACACTGGAAGTTTTATAAAGAATCACAGGACACACTGATACACTTCATTGTGCTGTTTCAAGGCAGACCCATAACATGGCAATTTGTGTCGTTTTATATATAACCACTTATTAATTCTATGTTACATTCTCTTCAGCATCTTCTGGTCAGACACTGAACCATAAAGTTTTTGGTTTAAAAGTTTAAATTAATATACAAAAGGCTTGTGCCAGTGAAAAATGACTGCTAGGTACTCCAGAGCTTGTTAGTAAAACACAACAGCATCACCAGATGTGGGCAGAGCTGTATCAAAATCGTGCTTTTATGATTCCCACCCCCTGCAGAGATGGTGAAGCACTGCATGACACAATCTCAATGAAAAACACACGCAAGCCTTCTGACTTCCCAAGACTTTAACACTGTTTAATCACTTACCTGAAACTCAGTACTAAAATAAATAATGTTATATTGCAGGATTACTCTCCATATTTGTGTGTGTGTGTGTGTGTGAACACCTTAAGACAGCAGGTTAATGACATTTGTTATTCAAATGATAACTGCTTATACAACAGTACAAATACTTAATACCAGTTAACCTACCAAACACTTCACATTAGGTTCCATGGGTCTTTCAAAAATGCAAAATAACAAATTGCTAACAAGACACAAACATGTTAACATAGCATCCTACCTATGTGACTTTTCCAAGGTGCAGTTGACAGAAAGTTTTCCCATTCAAATTATACACCTTAGGATAAAAATTATTCAGCATTTTTTCCTAAAGTGTAAAAATAAAGCCAATTTTCTGTTTTTATGTACTAGTTCATACTTTTCACAATGCAGATACCCTCCAGAAAAGAGAAAAAAAAATCCAATAAGGTACAAGTTGACAACAGAGAATGAAATATCTCATTCTAAAGGCTGAATGTGGCTTGGAAAAAAAAAAATCCGGTTGATTTTGCTTCAAGAACATGCAGCCCCTCCTCACTCAACCTCAGAAAAGACAGGTTTCTCGGCACATATGCTACAATGATCCTGCTCAAATACAACAGAGCCAGAGGAGAGATGCAACTCAAACTAATGCAGTACTATGGAACAGCATATGCAAATAATGGGTTTGTCTCTAAGAATTCAGGCTACTTCCTTCGTTTCTTTTATGAAACAAATAATCTACTTTGGAAAAGACACTTAAATCCCACAACATTTAAATATAAAAGCATGTTTCTTTTTTCTTAAATGTAATGCTAATATAGCTAAAAATGGGTTAGAAAGTGCATTGTAAAGAAATAAATAATTCTCTGCTAACACTCAAAAGGTAGTCAGTGCCCATCGATTCTGCTACTACGAAGTCCTTTGAAGAAAGAAAATTCTATGGTACCACTTTTTAACATAGAAGTTACTTCAAAATTATGAAAAGTAAAATAACTAAGACCAAAGCACTTCTGAAAAATAAAACACAGCCCTTGTCCCATGCTCATATACCATTTTTGAAGACCCTCATTCAGGCAAAGTCTTATACTTAAGTGTTACACTACCTGTAAGACAGACTCTCAGAGCATTTCTACAGAAAAGTTCACTGAATGTATTTTACAGTTATCCTACTGTATCACTGCTGAAATGTTTATAACAATGTTTCAAGATCTTAATAAAATGTTCGATAAGGTTTTAAGTTAGGAATGTATATGATACAGTACAACCGTAGTTCTTTCTCTTGTTCAGCCAGGAAGATCCCTCAATTTCATGTTTAAAAAACAAAACAAAAGCTCAAATCTTTTTGCAAAATCTAAAATTACCACCAGTTAAGGAACTGAAGTACAAATTAGACAAGAGTTACTAAACGACCAAGATGTACTGCAAAATTGGCAGGTTATAGATTTGGCCCATCAAAATAAATGAGCTTACAAGCCATATTCCTAAAATTATCTTTCTCATCACAAAAATCAGCTGTTCTTAAATAGACCTATTGCCAGCAACAGGCTTATACTAGGGAAAAAACACACCCTCTACCACAAAAGAGCATCCCTTCAAAAAGTAACTAACTGTAATATCCCAACAGTTTCATCTTAAGATTATTAAGCAATGACTTATTTCAAATCCCAAAAGTAGTCAGCTATAAAAGTTAATGAAGTAGTCAGAATACTTTGTTCCTAGAAAAATAGAGCTATACATGATAACTGATATTAAGTCACTCTTGAGGACAAAAATCTACATCTTTTCACAAAGGATAACCCTTCTCTATCAAGAAAAATATAACGTAAAATACCCTCAGATATTTGTGTTGGATTTGAAATCTGGAGCAGTAACGGCTGGCTTCCTGGGTGGACACCATGACTTCTTGGAAAATAAGCCACAGGTGGAAGAACTGACCATTGTCAAGACCCAATGATTTACAGGATGGATTTTTCCTTAATTGTTAATTTTGCTTTCTAAAAATTTAGTAGCCAAACTGTACTAAACCATCTGATATTTTCTATCAAAGTCTCTTTGCAAAACACAAGCATTGATTGTTGTGTTTGAGAAGATATTTAAATTCATTCATGATTGGTCATCATGAAAGACATTCACAATTTAAAAGATTACATTAATAGCTTCTGTTTAGCAAGCTAAAAGTAAGTTAACATCCTCAAAAATATTTATATACTTTGAAGTAACCTTTCAGCTCAATAAGAATCTTTCAAAGAAAGTAATGCTGGTGAACATGTCTATATTTTACATTAACTTTGGTAGAAAAAAAAGGTTGAAATTCTCAAGATAATATTAACATACAATAATCTAAATATTTAGTTTGGTAAGCTTTCTTCCCTGCCTTTATTCCCTACATGCCCTACTAAGTGTAAACTGTAGGTCATTTTGTGAACTACCTCACTGCTCACTAGATTAATACCCAGCAGTATAGAATACAGGCTAGTAACTAATGTCATTTCCTCCTATTAGCCATGAGTCACTCTTAAAATACGCTGCCATTATGCTATGTAATGATCTCAAAGGGCAAGTAAATACTACCTAAAACGTCAAAGGAAATAAACTTGATGATTTTAAAATCTAGCAATTATAATTCTAAGAAAGTATAACAATGGGGGGGAAGAAAAGCAGAGAAATTCCAGTAATAATTTTATTTATCCCCCTAATTTTTATCATCGGGAATCAAATGTCATTATGTCATATAAGGTTTATATTTACTTTAAACAAAAATGTAACATAGTGTTAAAACTGGCTTTCAAAACTTGTTACAGCATGGCTGTACTCTGCACTAATAGTCAAAGTTGTAATATAGAACTCTGTGATGCAGTTGCATTATGTTCTTACAAAAATAGAATTCAACTGTGTAACCAACCAGATGAGGACTTCAATTACACTACTTGGCAAACCTAGAATTTCAATGGAGTCTATTTTCTTTTGCAGCTTAAGAGCAAAAGTCAAATATCACATCTTTTTCAAGACTCACAAAGATGATTCGGGTTGTTTATTTGGCACATTTTTAATCTCTATCACCACAGCCGGGATGCTTTCAGCCTTAGTCCTCCTGGGCTTCTTCTCCAGACTGTTACTAAGTTCCACACAGGAAAGGCTGACTGCCGAAGCCTTCTCTGCATCCTTTCCAGAATGGGTTTGTGGCCGTGTCCCACAACACTGCTTCAAAGCACACTGAGTTCGGCAGGCAAGCTCACATGGGACTACACTTGAACTGGAGCCTACACTAGCAAATTCAGGCTGGATGGTGGTAGCGTGAATTCCGTGATTGTGAAAAACATCTTTAATGGTTTTAGCCACCTGCATGTATGATGCTGGGTCTTCACATTTTATGTGGGCAGTGGCAATGATTCTGCTTCCAGCAAGTTGCCAAACATGTAATTCGTGAACTTCCTCAACTCCGTCAACATCTCGAAGTTCTTTTATCAAATGTCTGATATCAATTTGTTTAGGAACAGTTTGCAGAAGAATAAGCGCAGACTCCTTGAGCAATGGGTAAGTTGTGTAAAGAAGGATACAGACCATTATAATACAAAGAGTTGGATCTAAATACAGCACCCAGCAAGGCCCAGCCTCCTCAAATGTTACCTGAGTACTGTTAATCATGTCTACAAATGCTGTGCAGGGATCAGGAAAACATGGGTTCACACACAAAGTCTTTTCTGAACAACCTTTCCAAGAAAAGTAAAAGACCAAGGCATTTACTACTACAATCACTGAACCCAAGGCATCTCCAAGGACATGCAGAAAAACTCCTCGCATGTTAAGCTGTCCCGGCTTGTCGCCTTCTGATTCCAGATAATCAGGTTCTTGGATAATATTCCCATTCACTTGTACTTCCACTGGGTCATCACTTCTGGATTTTTCTGGCTCTACAATGAAATAAAACATTTTAAAAATCAAATACATTTACAGTATAAAAATATCTTTGTCTGATTCCTTTCAAGCACTGAAGGCGAATTTTTTTTCATAATGCATAATAAAGCAATTTAATATGAATTGACACTCTGGGAACAAGCCAGAACATAATGGCTGGGGCTAAATTAAGTCATTATGATTACTGTGTCTCCCCCTCCTTTCTACCCAGCCACCCCAACCCCTTCTTCCAAAATAAAGTGTACATTTTCTATGTGGATTGGAGGGGGGTCCATTTTTTGGCATATACAAAGGACAACATGAAACTGAAAGCTATTGCTCATTAACTGCAGCTGTACGTTTACTAATGCCAGGTTTGACATGGGACTCTATGTGAAGGGTCAGTCGAGTAGCATGCTTGAGGGAACCATTTTTAACTCCTAAATGTTTACCATGAATAAATTCAACAGCCTCCTGGCAGAAGGGTTTAAAACCTGCAAATCAACAATTACAGAG
The DNA here is from genome assembly GCA_036365145.1 of Orientallactaga sibirica. Classification (NCBI taxonomy): domain Eukaryota; kingdom Metazoa; phylum Chordata; class Mammalia; order Rodentia; family Dipodidae; genus Orientallactaga; species Orientallactaga sibirica. The sequence goes on along the minus strand of JAEOAD010002712.1, from coordinate 3,458,526 downwards.
ACAACCACCCACAAAGCTGGAGGGAAGTCAGGGAGCGCTGTCTCTTCTAAAAGTGTAAGTCCAACCATACACCCGAGTAGTTCGATTTTCTCTGGAAGAACACCTTGCCAAGCGGAATGCACGGAAGCCCAGATTAAGCAAACCCTTTTTATGCATAAGCACACAATTCGAACTTCACTAACATGATCTTCTGCACGTGGAAAGCTGTTTCTGTATTATGATAGACATCACCAAGAAATTTAAATGGCACCCGAAGTTGTTCGCATCTTTGCACGTGGGTAGTACTGGCTGATGGTTTTTCATCCCCTTTTCATCACTTACCCCACTGCCGTCAAGGGCACCTACGTTCAGAATGCCAAGGGTTCATGAAGACTATGACAGGGATACATGAGCATCACTCTTAGAACCATTATGAAAAGAAGTCGATGCGGAACGTGCCCAGACAGGTCCCTGAGCCCACGATTTTCAGGATGGTGTGTGAGTGTGTGTGCGTGGGGGGGGGTCAATGAACTGCCACGTTCATAAAGGAAGGCTTTAGCTGGGGTCCTCCGGTCGCTCGGGGTGCCTCGACACAGAACTTGGTCAGCGGGCACAAGCGCAAGTGTCCCGGCACCCGCCAACCAAGGGCCCGCGCGGCGGAGGATGCCCGCACGCCACGGGCACGCAGGAGGCCGGCGGGTGGGCGACGGTCCCCGCGTCCCCGTCCCCGCCGCGGGCGCCAGGGGGCGTGCGGGCCCGCGCCGGCTCCCTCCTCCTCGGCTCCGTCCTCACCTGCCGCGTCCACCTTGAGCCCGTTGGAGTTGCTGGCGTTGCCCACCAGGGTGTTGGTCTCCTCGTGGTCCGGGCGGCCCGGGGCGGAGGGCACGTCGGCGGCCGGGCCCCGCGCGTTCTTGCCGCGCACGCCCTTGGCCAGGTGTCCGTGCGCGCCGTGCGAGTGCCCGTGGCCGGCGCCGGGGCCGAGGCCGCTGTGGTGGTGGAAGAGGCACAGCCCCAGCACGTTGACCAGCAGCCCGGCCATGCCGACGCCGAACACCACGAGCGGCTGCTGCATCTCGTGCGGCTCGATGAAGCGCTCGATGGCCTCGAGCAGGATGGCGAAGCACAGGCCGGTGAGGAAGATGGCGTTCACCAGCGCGCCCATCACCTCGGCGCGGATCCAGCCGAACGTGTTCTTCTGCGTGGCGTGGGTCCTGCGGGCGAAGCGCTCGGCCACCAGCGCCACGACGAGCGCCAGCACGTCCGACAGCATGTGGAAGGAGTCGGACAGCATGGCCAGCGACGCGGTGACGCGGCTCACCACCACCTCCAGCACCATGAACATGAAGGTCAGCAGCAGCATGCACAGCAGCCGGCCGCGGTTGCGCCCCCAGCACCCCATGGCGGCGGCGGCGGCGGGGACGGGGACCGGACGGGGACGGGGACGGGGACGGCCGGAGCCCGCGGTCAGGCGGCCGCGGCGCGCAGCTTCTCAAGCGGCGGCGCTCGTCGGCGAGGCCCGGCGCGGGTCGGCGCGGAGCCGGGGCGGGCGGGCAGCGGGCGGCTGGGCGCTGGAGGGGCCGAGCATCTGAGGACGCTCCCTCGCGGGGCTCGGCGCCGAGGGCTGGCGGGCGGGCGGACGGGGGCGAGCCCGCGGCTGAAGCGCTCCGGAGGCGGCGGCCGCGGCGGCGAGGACGCTCAGCTCGCTCTCCCGGCCGGCGCCTTCTCCGCCTCCCCCCGCCTTTGCAGACGGTTTACAAAAAAACTTTGCTTTGCACTCGGAACCCCCGTTTTCACACGGACCCGAGCGTGACAAGGCCCCTCCGCCCCGCCCCTCCGGCCCGGCTCGCGTCCTCATTGGTCAGAACGTCCTCACGACAGCCGGCTCGTCCCGCCCCTCCGCGGTCGCTATTGGGCGGAGGGCGGCAGAGGGCGTGTCTCGGCAACCCCAACCGCTGGAGGCGGGGCCTCTGGCCTCGGGAGCCGGGCGTGGGCCGGGGGGCCGCGGCCGGGTGCAGCGGCGGCGGGCGTCGTGGGGGAGGGTCGGGCGCGGGCCGCGTGCAGCGGCGGGGGCGGAGCGGGCCAGCCCGGGCGGGGGCCCTGGGGCGCCGCGGCTCCGGGTTCCCGGGCTCCCCCGCTCCGGCGCGGCGGGTCCCGGGCGCTGGGCACACCTGCGCCGACTTGGCTCCACGTGGGGGCGGCTCGGTGACAGATGAGCGGCCGCGGGGTCCCGAGCGAGCGGCTGTCAGGAGCCCGAGCCCGGCCGTGAGCAAGTGCCTGAGCGCGCGAGGAGCTCGGGCGGGACCCCGGTCTTTGTCGGTGCTCCCAGCGCCAGCGCCCCGGGAGGGAGGGAGACCCGGGGTCGTGGGCCATGTCAGCCACTGATTGTCGCGGGCGACGGACAAACAGTGTGGGGACAGACTTCCAGCGGGGGCGTCTGGGCGGGTCCCTGCCGTGTAAGTGGCTGCGTGACTCTGGGCAAGTCACTTAGCTCTCTACACCTGTTTCCTGGTCCGTGAGGTCAAGGGCTGGACGGGGTCCCCGCCACCAAAATTCCAAGGCTCTGTGATTTCACGAGGTGCCGGCCGCAGACCTCGGGGCCGGGCGGGGCGGGGCGGGGCGCGGCGGGGGAGGGGCGGCGAGCACAAAGGCGTCGGAGCAGGCCGGGTGCAACCCTCTCCCCAAGTGGGGCTGACACTAGTGGAGATGGATAGACATATATTATATATAGTATATATATATATAATCTGTATGTATGTATTCTGTCTCTATGGGGGGACATGGATGAATCTGGAAATGAAGACTTCCTATGCTTCCTCAGCTGGATCCTGAGGTCCTCACCACAGCCCCCAAACCCGAAGTGTTTCAAGATAAACACCATGCCAGTTTAAGATGTGTATAGAAGGCTGTGTGGAGCTCTTATTTTTGCATTTGTATTTTATTTTTTATGAGGCAGGGCCTCACTCTAGCTCAGGCTGGCTCTGAACTCTTGCATCCTTCTACCTCATCCTCCAAGGGTACCGAGATTAAACGTGTGAGCCACCACACTGGGCTATTTGACGTTTCAAAAAATATTCCAGCCAGGGTGATGGCCAGGCCTTTAATCCTAGCAGGAGGCAGAGGTAAGAAGATTACCTTGAGTTCGAGTTCGAGGCTAGCCTGGGACTACAGAGTGAGTTTCAGGTCAGCTGGGGCTAGAGTGAGAGCCCTCCACTACCACCACCTTGAAAAAACAAAACAAAAAATATTCTTGGCCTAGAGAGATGGCTCGACCATTAAGGGCACTTGCTTGCAAAGCCTGCCACTGGGCTTTGAGTCCCCAGAACCCATATAAAGCCAGATACATAAAGTGGCACATGTATCTGGAGTTTGTTTGCAGTGGCAAAAGGCCCTGGCACACCCATACTTACATTAACTTTCCTTCTGTCTCCCTCTCTCTGCTTGAAAATAAAAACAAAATTTTTAAAAATGAAAAACATTATTTTTTTTCTTGTATATGATATACTTCTCATCTCCTCATCGACTGGAGAACCTCAAGTCTTCTCTGCTCTGCTGGAACAGGAAAGAATGGAGCAGCATGTCCAAGATGTGACAGAAATTGATGAATTGGATACTGAGGAGAGAGCTAGAGGGACAAATTAAAGATAGTTATAGGCAGAGGGTGGTGGCACACACCTTTAATATCCCAGCACTTGGGAGGCCAAGGTAGGAAAATCACTGTGAGTTAAAGGCCAGCCTGATACTACATATTCCAGGTCAGCCAGGCTAGAGAAAGAGATTACCTCAAAAACCCAAAACAAAGCAAAATGGGTTTTAACGTGACAGGAAATACTACCTTAAATGGGTGAGAGAAAGTTGGGAGTACATACCAGGAACTTTTTGTTTGTTTCATTTTGTTTGAGGCAGTCTCACTGTAGTCCAGGCTGATCTGGAACTCATTCTGAAGCCCAGACTGGCCTTGAACTCACATCAGTTCTCCTGCCTCAGCCTCCTGAGTGCTGGGATTACAGGCATGAGCTACCATACCTGGCTTCCATGAGCATTTTTTAAAATGTATTTTTTAATTTTTTTCCAAGGCAGGGTCTCACTGTAGCCCAGGCTAACCTGGAACTCACTCTGTAGTCCTAGGCTGACCTCAAACTCACAGCGATCCTCCTACCTCTGCATCCCAAGTGCTGTGCCCAGCTCCAGGAGGATGTTTCAGGAGAAAATGCTGACTCTGAAGGAAGTCACACCTGGGTGGTGGCAGCACTGATTGGGTTGGTGGCTTTATGACATAGACTCCAGGGGCATGTTCCCCAGGTCACACAGCTTCAAAACTCTAGGAGCAATCAATCCCTTCAAAGAATAGATTCCTTCACGAGTATAAACTGATGCTCAAAGATGATGAACCAAGAAGATGCCAAAGGCAGGCATGCCCTATAATCCTTTACTGTCCAAATGTTTAGATCCGTGTCAAAGCAGGCTGTTACCTTTGAACTCAGTAGCCCTCTTTTGCACGCACTTTGTTACACCATTTCTCAAACAATGTGGTTTATTCCCCCATACTCTTGCAGGGACAGGGTACGTATTCCAAGCTTTACGGCAGTCATAATCACATGATCCAGAGGCAGTACTAGGGCTGTGCCCTTAGCTCCGAGGTAAAGTGGTTGCCTAGCATACACAGAGGATGCAGGTTTAGTTCCTGATTTCCTAGCATGTGCAAGGCCCTGAGTTTTTAAGAAGACAGAAATATAATTTACACACCATTTAACTAATTCCCCTCACCCCCCACTTTTATTTATTTATTTTTTGTTTTACGAGGTAGGGTCTTGCTCTGGCCCAGGCTGACCTGGAATAACTATGTAGTCTCAGGGTGGCCTTGAACTCATGGCGATCCTCCTACCTCTACCTCCCGAGTGCTGGGATTAAAGGTGTGCACCACCACGCCCGGCTCACCCCCCACTTTTGGATACAAAAGACCATGGTAGCTTGATTAAGTTTTGGAGGTTTTTTTTTTTTTTTTTTTTTTTTTTTTTTTTTGAGGTAGGGTCTTGCTGTAGTCCTGGCTGACCTGGAATTCACCATGTAGTCCCAGGCTGGCTTTGAACTCATAGCGATCCTCCTACCTCAGCCTCCTGAGTGTTGGGATTAAAGGCGTGAGCCACCATGCCTGGCTCAAATTTTCTTTTTTTTCAACTGGTTGTCCTAGAAATTTTGGGTTTGTTGTCATAGTTTTGTTTTTTATCTTGTTTGGAGAAGGTAGCTCAGATTGGCCTGAAACTCAACTCTTTAGCCCAGGCTCCCTCCAACTTGTGATCCCCCCTCCCATAGCCTTCAGAGCGCTGGGATTACAGACAGGAGCCACCACACCTGATTTTCCAAGCAGTCTGAACACAGCTCTGTGTGGATTTAAATGAAGAGAAGCTGTACCAGTACTGACTAGCCCTAGGTTGAGAACAAGTGACTTGGTTTTTTCTTTCTCATTTTGGAGCAGTCTCCTGATAATTTGCTTCACATTCACGCCGACTAAGCCCAGCATACTAATAGATGAGAAAGCCATTCTTTCTGAAAGACAGACAGCCCATGCGAATGCAAGTCAGCACATGACATCCTGCCCTCAGCCTTGGACTGTCCCCCCCAGGCTCCAGGACCGGCCTTTCCCACCATGAATCTGACCTGTGTACATGCTCGTCCCTCTCCTGGGACACCCTTCCCACCCCCTTCCCCACACCAATCCTTGTTCACCCTTCAGCTGTCGGCCCAAGGTCACTTCCTCTGGAAGTCTTCACTGACCTCTCGGGGCCGAGTCATGTCAGGAGTTCAAGTTCTCTGAGCTCACTGCCCTGCTTAGCAAAGATGCAGTTTGACATTAAGCTGAGGGTTTGGGCTGAGGACGCAGCTCAGTGGGTAGAGTGCCTCTAGTATGCACACTCCCCACAACCACACAAACAGGTTAGTGGTGTGCGCCTGTATCCCCAGCACTCTAGGAGGTAGCAGCAGAGGGATCAGGAATTCATGGTCATCCTTGGACACGTGGTGAGGTGGAAGCCAGCCTGAGCTACATGATCCATGATATAAAAATAATAAATAAATAAATAGAGGTTGAGGAGATGATTCAGTGGTTAAATACACTTGCTTGCAAGCCAATTTGATTCCTCAGTCACACATGTGTCTGGAGTCTGTTGGCAGTGGTAAGAAGCCCTGGCGTACCTATATCCTCTCTTATTATCTCTTCTCCAATAAGTAAATAAACAGTTCCATGGAGGAACTGACAGTGAAAGTTTCTCCTCGCTCTTGTATCCCCAGCCAGCCTGCACATGAAGGTGCAAAGTAAATAAGGAGTCATTGAATGGTGATAAACTCTGTAATGCCTGCATGCATTGCACAGTGCTTCACTGACCGCTGTGCCTGTAGGTCTCTGGACAGTGTAGCATAGAAAATCCCGTGACACACTTTTATAAAATAGCTCAAACAGGCTACCATGCTTTTGTTCTGATTGGGGCTCACACAAGATACAGTTAAGTGGACAAAACCGGGACCCACCCTTGCAATCGGGCATGGTAACTGTGACAGTTAACCTCTGTTGTCACATTTGCATGGAGTCACCACGGAAGCAAATCTCTGGGATGTCAGTGAGGGAGTTTCTAGATTAGGTCAATTGTGGTGGGCAGACCCACCGTGACTGTGGATGGCACCATTCCTTGGGCTGGAGCTCTCAGACTGGATAACAAGGAGAAAGCAAGCTGAGTATCCGCGTTCCTCTCTGCAGACACAGTGTGTGTGACCAGCTCTGCTTCCTTCCCCTGCTGCCACTCCCCTGCTTCTCAGTCAGGTCACAGAAATTAGTAAACTGATAGAATGATAATCTAGATTCCTCTTTGTTACTCTTTCTGGTTTTGGAGGGGCTGGGGGTCAACCCCAGGCATTGCTGTGGTAGGACAGTGCTCTGGCCCCAACACTCAGGGTTCTCCTGAAGTCTTCAGAGAGTTTCCTGGGCTCCACCATGGTAAAGACATTTGCTCCAAGACCCCATGGCGTATGAGTGTGGGGCTCTAATTGGACTAGAATATGTTACTTCCTAGCCTCATTTGGGGGAGCAAGCCTGAACCCATAGCAGTACTACGGGTTCCATCGCTCATTTCCGTCCTAACCCCGCTGCTTCTGAGTCCTGTATTAATTTGTAATTACTACAAGCACTAAGGGGAGGTGGCCTACTTGTGAGTGGCACCTCTTTAACAGGTCACTCCAAGGTCTGATTCTCTAGTGATATGTTCCAAAATTGGGTCCTATTCACACATGCTCTGTGGGGTGAATCAGGATAGTGTTCTGTCTACTGCTTTTATCAATTTCCTATTTCCAGATTCTTTAAACACCTGGATGTCTCTCAGGGACTTAGTGCAAACACTGGCTTCCCAGTGTGGTCCATGCTTCCCAGTGTTTCCTGTGCACGTGAGTGCACTGGGGAATCTGCATTTCCAGCTCCTGGGCCAGACTCAGGACATATATTCCTACCCAGGCAGGATAAACTCACAGGCCCTTGCCATGGTGCCCAAGTGAGCCTTGAAGCCCCAGGCTCAAGCAATCTTCCTGCTTCATCCTCCCAAGTAGCTGTGACCACAGGTGGGTGCTACTGTCCCCTGCTTACCAGCTTGTGCCTTTTAATCTTAGAGAAGGTATTGTATAGAGAGTTAAGATAATCTCAGAGCTGGCGGGGACAGGGAGCCAATATCTTCAAATTTAAAAGTTCATTGTATTAGTTACTTCTCTCATTGCTATGACAACTTAAGGAAGGGTTTATCTTAGCTCAGAATTTGAAGTTACAGTCCCTATAGTAGGAAGGCATGGTGGCAGGAGCATGTAGCAGCTGGTCCCATTTCATCCACAGTCAGGAGGCAGAGAGATGAATGCTGATGGTCACTTCACTATCTCCTTTTCTAAAAAATATATTTTATTTTATTTATTTATTTGTTTATTTGAGAGAGAGAAAGAGGCAGAGAGAGAGAGAGAGAGAATGGGCACACCTCCTCTAGCCACTGCAAGCAAACTCCAGATGCCGGCACCCCCTTAGTTTACATGGGTCCTGGAGAATCGAACTGGGATCCTTTGGCTTTGCAGGCAAACGCCTTAACTGCTAAGCCATCTATCTCTCCAACCCCACTATCTCCTTTTTATGCAGCCCAGGACCCTCAGCCCACAGAATGATGCCATCCACATCTAGATTGAGTCTTTTCACCTTAACTAACTTAATCTAGAACACATCCCTCAGTCATGCCCAGAGATGTGTTTCCATTGTGATTCTAAACCCCACAAAGTTGACAAGATTAATCATCACATTAATTTTACTTTTTATTTTATACTCGCAAGACATGTTCTAAGACGAACAGATATTGCTTTTATATTAAAATGTAAATGAAATCTACATCTCACCTTGGTAAGAAAGCACTCCTTAAAGTTAACTAAATTCCAGGTGCAAATAAGGGTTTTACTCTTTTTGCTAGAAAAAAATAGTTGCCCTAGTCTTTTCAAGATATTTGGTAATTCTAAGCCAGGTGTGGTGGTGCAGCCCTTTAATCCCAGCACTCAGGAGGCAGAGGTAGGAGGATTGCTGTGAGTTCAAGGCCAGCCTGGGACTACAGAGTGGATTCCAGCTCAGCCTGGATTGGAATGAGACCCTACCTGGCAAAAACAAATATATATATGCATTAGGTAATTCTTTCCAGCTTTAAGGGCCCTGAAGCTTGGCTACTAGGTGGCCTGAGGATTTGGAATGCCTCTGTGGGTCTCTTGCCCTCAAACCTTCCTTCTGGTATTCCAGCAGGGAATGCCTTGCAGGATTATGATCAGGTCCTCTAAGAACACTTTTAAAAGACTGATGTGAATATGGATGTTTAATATCCATGTTGCACCAGGGCCACCAACAGCAGTAGTTACCAAGAAGGCAGGTGCGGGGGAGCAGAGGAGAGAGGTCCTTCGCTCTGGCTGTTGACCAGCTCTTGAGGGAGAAAGCAAAGCTCTAACTTCTTCTTCTTCTTTTTTTTTTTTTTTTAAATTTATTCATTTGATAAAGAGACAGAAAGAGAGTGAGAGAGAGAATGAATGGACACACCAGGACCTCTTGCCTCTACCAACGAACTTTAGATGCATGCACCACTGTGTGCATCTGGCTTTATGTGGATAGTGTGGAATTGAACCCAGGCCTACAGGCTTTGCAAGCAAGTGCCTCTAACCTTGTAGTCATCTCCCCAGCCCAGGCTCTACAGCCTGACAGCCAGCTCTGCAGACCTCGGAGTCAACTCCCCAGCCCAGGCTCTGCAGCCTAGCAGCCAGCTCTGCAGACCTCAGAGTCAACTCCCCAGCCCAGGCTCTACGGCCAGGCAGCCAGCTCTGCAGACCATTCCCTGGGTTCCTCATAATGACTTTACTCCTTACACTGGCTCCATCATGAGGTCAGAACGAACCATCTCAGAACCCCCAAAAAGGCATTGCTCAGTTCCCAAACCGCCATTGCCTGAGGTGAGCACCAGACCGAGAGCACCGTGGATCCAGGTGCTGTGAGTGCAGCTGCTGTGAGGCTCACATGCAGTTCTTTGATGGGACACCGGTGTCTGCTACACTGGAGCCAGTCAAGACCCTCTTGTCCCTAAGTCGCCTTCTGATATGCAGTCTAGGAAGAGCACCACAACTACTGGAAAGCAGGGTCTCCGTGGACCAGGGTGGCTAGAAGGATGCACACTGAGTATTCCTTGCTGCTTCTGCGTTGAGGCCAATGTTCATGGTGATTGTGGACGCATTTCCTGTAAAGGTTCTGACCATCTCCCTGGAATCTGTCTCACTCAGAGCCTTCTGATTTGTATTCCCATACATCAGTTTTATAGGCTGCCCTCTGCCCACAGAACACATCAGCACACTGTGACCTTAACGAGGCGCAGACTTCTCTCTCACAACTCCTCCATCCTCTGCTCAAGTCAGAGTCTTCTAATTGTCCTATGGGATGGGTCCAAGTTTCAGGATGGCTCTGGCCTCTCTCTTCTCAATGGGAACCAAAATAAACCCTATCTCACTGGGCTGTTGTGAATTAGGTGAATTAGGAAGCACAGAATGCTTCGGCCAACGTCTGGCACATGGAAAGAGCCTGTTGAACAGTGCCTCTTCCCTCTGCCAAGATCTCTCCATGCCTTAATTCCTGGGAACTGAGAATGCTGCATTCTGTGCAAAAGAGCTTCTAGAGATGGAATTCAAGACAAAGAGATGAAGATGTCCTGGATTACCTGCAGGAGCCCTAAATCCAGTCCCAGGAGTCCTCAAGCAGAGGAGACTCGATGGACGGAAGAGAAGACCATGCGCGGACAGACGCGGGGACTAGAGAGGCGCAGCGATGGCCACAGAAGGCCACGCCACAGCGAGCTGGAAGTTGCGAACAAGGCTCTTCCTCTGGCCCTTTGGCGCGAGCAAGGCCCTGCCATTACCTTGCTTTCAGACTCCCCACCTTCAGAACAATGAGGCAGTGTGCTTCTGTTACCTTTAGACCATCCAGTTTGTTAGAGAAATCATTATACACTATAATCTGGAGCCTATTAAGTTTTTGCTACTATTAATCAATTACAAATATATATATTTTTATTTTTAAAAAATATTTTATTTATTTATTTGAGAGAGAGGAAAGGAGAGAGAGAGAAAATGAGCATGCTAGGGCCTCTAGCCCTGCAAACAAACTCCAGACACATGCACCACCCTTGTGTGTCTGGCTTATGTGGGTCCTGGGGAATCGAACCTGGGTCCTCTGGCTTTGCAGGCAAACACCTTAACCACTAAGCAATCTCTCCAGCCCCAAATATATATTTTTTAATTTTTCTCTTTAGCATTTTTTGAGGCAAGCCCAACAGACTGGTCTTTTTATGAGAGAGAGTGAGTGAATGAGAATTGGTGTGCCTTCAGCTGCTGTAATTGAACTCCGGATGTGTGTGATACCTTGTGCACATGTGCAACCTTGCACATGTTTCCTTGTGCTTCTGGCTTACATGGGATCTAGGTAGCCGAACATAGATCCTAAGGCTTCTCAGGCAAGAGCCTTAATTGCTAAGCCATCTCTCCAGCCCTTAGCATATTTTTACGAGAGAGAGAGATACTTGGCACAAAAGGGTCTCTAGCCACTGCAGTCAAACTACAGATGCCACATTGTATGCATGCATCACCTTGTGCATCTGGGGAGTAGAACCTGGGTCTTTAGGCATTGCAGGCAAGTGCCTTAACTGCTAAGTCATCTCTCCAGCTCCCCTTCTGCATTTTTTTTTTTTTTGGTTTTGCGAGGTAGGGTCTCACTCTGGTCCAGGCTGACCTGGAATTAACTATGTAGTCTCAGGGTGGCCTCGAACTCTCGGTGATCCTCCTACCTCTGCTTCCTGAGTGCTGGGATTAAAGGCATGCGCCACCACGCCCGGCTTTTTTGCATTTTTTAATCTCACTGCCCTCTTGAATGAGATTATGGGTGTTTAAGCACCTAGCATAGGACCTTGTGATTTAAAAATGGCTGGAGGAGTAGATATGTGAATGAGTGAACAAGCAAGTAAATAAATGAATGAAAAGCTGCCCCCACTACCTCCTTGGCACCATGGAAAGCCTCCCCCACCACACTCCTTGGCACCATGCCCTCACAATAGCTTTGCCTGACCACCTGCCCCATTGGCTCTCGCATATGGTGCCAGGGGCACTTGTGATTGGCATTTTGATTTGCTGCCCAGCAACACACCACTCATGTGAGTTTCTCTCCTCCTTCCCACAGCTTCTCATGTACAGGGACAATCTCTTATCTTTCTGAATCCACAGGGCCTGGCACATGGTAGTGACTCTAGTGTATGGTAACAATAACAATCCTGTTATCAAAAGTTATCCACCATTCATTACTCCCTCCCTGTCTCCCCAACCCCAGCGGGCAGTGTGTCCTTGGCAGTGGCTGCAGATTGACCCTGCCCTCTCCAACTGCCACTCATCCTGCCGGCCCCAGTAGACTTCAGATGGATGCTGTGTGTGGGAGAGGTGTGGGGAGCTGGTCCTTCTACTGGGTAGATTGGAGTGAAATAGATTTCCCCTGCCTGGAATCTTGTCCTGGCACTTGGGAGCTGTCGGTTTTCCTGGTTGTCTTCTGTTCACTGTGAGCCTATTTCTGTTGGGATCAATCCTTGTGGGCTGGCAATGTTTGGTACACTGTTAGCCTTCAGGAAGCCATAGCTTCTCCTGGGGATAAGGGTTATTCTCATGGCTCCATACCAGATACTTTCCCTGACTCCATCAAGAACTCAGTGCCTGACTAGTGCTCGCTAACATGAAGTCAAGGTGATTCAAAGACAAAATGTCTTACTTGGACATGCAGATGGTCCCTGACCCAAAATGGTTCCATACAACATTATGCCCAAGCTATATGTACTTCGATTTTAAAATTTTGGTATTTTCCTGGCCTAGTGATATGTAGTACCACACCCTGAAGTGCTAGTAAACTTGAGAGAGTTAGCCGCCAGCACTCAACAGTGTATGGAGCTGCTAAGCTACGTTGGGTGGGTTAGATGTGCTAATTGCACTTTATTACATTGTCAGTTTCCAATGGTTTATCAAGATGTAACTTCAAGCCGGGCGTGGTGGCACACGCCTTTAATCCCAGCACATGGGAGGCAGAGGTAGGAGGATCACAGTGAGTTCAAGGCCACCCTGAGACTGCATAGTTAATTCCAGGTCAGCCTGGACCAGAGTGAGACCCTACCTCAAAAAAACAAAAAAAAAAAAAAAAAGATGTAACTTTATCATAAGTCAGGGACCATCTAGATTCCTCAACTTAGAAGCAGATTTTTATTGCAGTGCTAGAATTGAACCTATAGTCTATGGCACAGAGTAACCAGGAAAATGCCATGAGTGCATGGCACCAAGATACACAGTAGGGATAGACTTCATTCATTCATTCACTCATTCATTTGTTCATTCACACATTCATCTACCCATTATATCACAATTTAAACCACAATGTACATATTGTTAGATTGTAGCCCATTTACACTCACTCACACACTCTCCCTGTTTTGTGATAGGATTTTGTGCTGTAGCCCAGGCTAGCCTAAACCTTGCTTTGTTACTGTAATGTCCCTGCCTTGGCCTCCTGTGTGCTGAGATCACATCCTTGAACCATCTGAGGGTGAGTTTCACACATGAGGACCCCATTCCTCTAAATACCTTAGTGTGTATTTCAGAAGAAAATGGGAACATTCTGTTGCATAAGTGTGGTGCATGCATCAGCTTTATACAGTTACACTGGCACTCGCCATAATCCAGCTCTGTTGGCTGCTATAATACTTTCTTCTATGGCATGGTCCCTCTCCTTCCTGGAGAGCACCCAGTCTTGGCCAGGATACATATATTTGGCTCCCTTGTCTCTTTTTTCCCTTTAATCTAAAACATTCCATGGCCTTCCTTTGTGTCTTATGGTGCTGAGAATTTTAAAATCTTATTTATTTGTATTGGTGCGTTTATGGGCCCACATGCCACGGCACACCTGTGGAAGTTAGAGGACGACTTTGCAGTGTTGGTGCTCCACCGTCCTTGAGACCTCCAGACTACAGACAAAAGTCAGTCTAGCTGGCTCACAAGCTTCAGATCCTCCTGGCTCCACCTCACACTGTCACAGATGCACTGGGGTCTCAGGTGCATGGCTACTCTGCATCTAGCCTTACATGGGTGTTGGAAAATTGAACTCAGGCCAGCAGGCTTTGAAAGAAAGCACTTTTAATGACTGAGCCATCTCCACAGCCCCTGGTGCTAACATTTTTAGAGAATACAATTCCTGCTACCTTTATTTATTTTTTAAATAGACTTCACTGGGCATAGCAACACATGCTTGTAATTCTAGCACTCAGAACTTGGGGGAGGCTGATAGTAAGATATTGAGTTGAGGCCACTGTGGGCTACATAGCAAGTTCCAGACCAGCTTACACTAGATCATAAGACCTTATTTCAAGCCAAAGGCTGAGCCTGAGAATGTAGCTTAGTGGGCAGAGCTCTTGCCTAGTATGCATGAAGCTCAAAGTTGAACCCCTAGTACTGCATCAACCAGGTGTGGTAGTACAGGCCTGTGAGGCAGGAGGACCAGAAGTTTGAGGTCATCCTTGGCTGTTTAGTGAGTCTAAAGCCAGCCTGGGGTACATGAGACTTTTATCTCAAAAACAAAACAAGGGCTGGAGAGATGGCTTAGTAAGTCAAGGGAGCTTGCCTGCTAAGCTTAAGAACTCAGGTTCAATTCCCTAGAACCCATGTAAGCACATGATGGCACATGTGTCTGGAATTCATATGCAGTGGCTAGATGCCCTGATGTGCCCATTCTTTCTCTCCATTGCCCCTAATAAATAAATATAAATAAATAAAATAAAATAATAAAGCTAGGTATGGTGGCTCATGCCTCTAATCCCAGCACTCAGGAGACAGAAGTAGGAGGATCTCTGTGAGTCTGAGGCCAGCCCAAGACTACATAGTGAATTCAAGGTCAGCCTGGACTAGAGCAAGACTCTACTTCAAAGAGAGAGAGAGAGAAAAAAAAAAAGAAAAAAAAAAAAAAAAAAAAGAAAAGAAAGACAAAACAAAAAGGCTAAGGAACTAGCTCAGGGACAGGCCACTTGTCTAGCACAGGTTTACTCCCCTGAACCACGGGAAGTCCTTTTTGTCTTTGTATTTTATTCTGCACCGGGGTTAGAATATGATGAAATGTCACGGAATCAACATGGAGTCTTCCTAAAGGTATCTCAGCTAGAGGTACACCTGCCCTTTCCTGGTAACGTATCTCCTTGTCACCTCTTCAGGGTGCTGCCCAATTTCTGTACTGTGTAACTGGACTGACTTGTCAATTCTGCACTGTGTAACTGAACTTGTCAATTCTGCACTATGTAACTGGACTGACTTGTCAATTCTGCACTGTGTAACTGGACTGACTTGTCATTTCTGCACTGTGCAACTGGACTTGTCCATTTCTGTACTGTGTAACTGGACTTGTCATTTCTGCCCTGTGCAACTGGACTTGTCCATTTCTGTACTGTGTAACTGGACTTGTCATTTCTGCACTGTGTAACTGGACTTGTCCATTTCTGTACTGTGTAACTGGACTTGTCAATTCTGTACTGTGTAACTGGACTTGTCAATTCTGTACTGTGTAACTGGACTTGTCATTTCTGCACTGTGTAACTGGACTTGTCATTTCTGCACTGTGTACCTGGACTTGTCAATTCTGCACTGTGTAACTGGACTTGTCCATTTCTGCACTGTGTAACTGGACTGTCCATTTCTGCACTATGTAACTGGACTTGTCAATTCTGTAATGTGTAACTGGACTTGTCCATTTCTGCACTGTGTAACTGGACTGTCCATTTCTGCACTATGTAACTGGACTTGTCAATTCTGTAATGTGTAACTGGACTTGTCCATTTCTGCACTGTGTAACTGGACTTGTCCATTTCTGCACTGTGTAACTGGACTTGTCAATTCTGCACTGTGTAACTGGACTTGTCAATTCTGCACTGTGTAACTGGACTTGTCCATTTCTGCACTGTGTAACTGGACTTGTCCATTTCTGCACTGTGTAGCTGGACTTGTCATTTCTGCACTGTGTAACTGGACTTGTCAATTCTGCACTGTGTAACTGGACTTGTCAATTCTGTACTGTGTAACTGGACTTGTCAATTCTGCACTGTGTAACTGGACTTGTCCATTTCTGTACTGTGTAACTGGACTTGTCAATTCTGTACTGTGTAACTGGACTTGTCAATTCTGTACTGTGTAACTGGACTTGTCAATTCTGTACTGTGTAACTGGACTTGTCATTTCTGTACTGTGTTACTGGACTTGTCCATTTCTGTACTGTGTAACTGGACTTGTCAATTCTGTACTGTGTAACTGGACTTGTCAATTCTGCACTGTGTAACTGGACTTGTCAATTCTGTACTGTGTAACTGGACTTGTCAATTCTGTACTGTGTAACTGGACTGTCCATTTCTGCACTGTGTAACTGGACTTGTCAATTCTGCACTGTGTAACTGGACTTGTCATTTCTGCACTGTGTAACTGGACTTGTCATTTCTGTACTGTGTAACTGGACTTGTCCATTTCTGCACTGTGTAACTGGACTGTCCATTTCTGCACTATGTAACTGGACTTGTCAATTCTGTAATGTGTAACTGGACTTGTCCATTTCACTGTTAACTGGACTGTCCATTTCTGCACTGTGTAACTGGACTTGTCAATTCTGCATTGTAACTGGACTTGTCAATTCTGCACTGTAACTGGACTGACTTGTCAATTCTGTACTGTGTAGCTGGACTTGTCCATTTCTGCACTTGTAACTGGATTTCTTCTGCACTGTGTAACTGGACTTGTCAATTCTGTACTGTGTAACTGGACTTGTCAATTTCTGCACTGTGTAACTGGACTTGTCAATTCTGCACTGTGTACTGGACTTGTCCATTTCTGCACTGTGTAACTGGACTTGTCCATTTCTGCACTGTGTAACTGGACTTGTCCAATTCTGCACTGTGTAACTGGACTTGTCAATTCTGTACTGTGTAACTGGACTTGTCCATTTCTGTACTGTGTAACTGGACTTGTCAATTCTGTACTGTGTAACTGGACTTGTCAATTCTGTACTGTGTAACTGGACTTGTCAATTCTGTACTGTGTAACTGGACTGTCCATTTCTGCACTGTGTAACTGGACTTGTCAATTCTGCACTGTGTAACTGGACTTGTCATTTCTGCACTGTGTAACTGGACTTGTCATTTCTGTTCTGCACTGGACTTGTCCATTTCTGCACTGTGTAACTGGACTGTCCATTTCTGCACTGTGTAACTGGACTTGTCAATTCTGTACTGTGTAACTGGACTTGTCATTTCTGTACTGTGTAACTGGACTTGTCCATTTCTGCACTGTGTAACTGGACTTGTCCATTTCTGCACTGTGTAACTGGACTTGTCAATTCTGCACTGTGTAACTGGACTTGTCAATTCTGCACTGTGTAACTGGACTTGTCAATTCTGCACTGTGTAACTGGACTTGTCAATTTCTGCACTGTGTAACTGGACTTGTCAATTCTGCACTGTGTAACTGGACTTGTCCATTTCTGTACTGTGTAACTGGACTTGTCCATTTCTGTACTGTGTAACTGGACTTGTCCATTTCTGCACTGTGTAACTGGACTTGTCAATTCTGCACTGTGTAACTGGACTTGTCCATTTCTGCACTGTGTAACTGGACTTGTCAATTCTGCACTGTGTAACTGGACTTGTCCATTTCTGCACTGTGTAACTGGACTTGTCAATTCTGCACTGTGTAACTGGACTTGTCAATTCTGCACTGTGTAACTGGACTTGTCCATTTCTGCACTGTGTAACTGGACTTGTCAATTCTGTACTGTGTAACTGGACTTGTCCATTTCTGCACTGTGTAACTGGACTTGTCAATTCTGTACTGTGTAACTGGACTTGTCAATTTCTGCACTGTGTAACTGGACTCTTGTCAATTCTGCACTGTGTAACTGGACTTGTCCATTTCTGCACTGTGTAACTGGACTTGTCAATTTCTGCACTGTGTAACTGGACTTGTCCATTTCTGCACTCTGGACTTGTCATTTGCACTGTGTAACTGGACTTGTCACTCTGTACTGTAACTGGACTTGTCCATTTCTGTACTTCTGGACAATTCTGTACTGTAACTGGACTTGTCAATTCTGCACTGTGTAACTGGACTTGTCCATTTCTGCACTGTGTAACTGGACTGTCCATTTCTGCACTGTGTAACTGGACTTGTCAATTCTGCACTGTGTAACTGGACTTGTCAGTTCTGCACTGTGTAACTGGACTTGTCCATTTCTGCACTGTGTAACTGGACTTGTCCATTTCTGCACTTGTAACTGGACTTGTCCATTTCTGCACTGTAAACTGGACTTGTCAATTTCTGCACTGTGTAACTGGACTTGTCCATTTCTGCACTGTGTAACTGGACTGTCCATTTCTGCACTATGTAACTGGACTTGTCAATTCTGTAATGTGTAACTGGACTTGTCAATTCTGCACTGTGTAACTGGACTTGTCAATTCTGCACTGTGTAACTGGACTGACTTGTCAATTCTGTACTGTGTAGCTGGACTTGTCCATTTCTGCACTGTGTAACTGGACTTGTCAATTCTGCACTGTGTAACTGGACTTGTCAATTCTGTACTGTGTAACTGGACTTGTCAATTCTGCACTGTGTAACTGGACTTGTCCATTTCTGCACTGTGTAACTGGACTTGTCCATTTCTGTACAGTGTAACTGGACTTGTCCAATTCTGTACTGTGTAACTGGAATGTCCATTTCTGCACTGTGTAACTGGACTTGTCCATTTCTGTACAGTGTAACTGGACTTGTCAGTTCTGCACTGTGTAACTGGACTTGTCAATTCTGCACTGTGTAACTGGACTTGTCAGTTCTGTACTGTGTAACTGGACTTGTCCATTTTTGCACTGTGTAACTGGACTTGTCAATTCTGCACTGTGTAACTGGACTTGTCAATTCTGCACTGTGTAACTGGACTTGTCAATTCTGTACTGTGTAACTGGACTTGTCCATTTCTGCACTGTGTAACTGGACTTGTCAATTCTGCACTGTGTAACTGGACTTGTCAGTTCTGCACTGTGTAACTGGACTTGTCAATTTCTGCACTGTGTAACTGGACTTGTCAATTCTGCACTGTGTAACTGGACTTGTCCATTTCTGCACTGTGTAACTAGACTTGTCCATTTCTGCACTGTGTAACTGGACTTGTCCAATTCTGTACTGTGTAACTGGACTTGTCAATTCTGCACTGTGTAACTGGACTTGTCAATTCTGTACTGTGTAACTGGACTTGTCAATTCTGCACAGTGTAACTGGACTTGTCCATTTCTGCACTGTGTAACTGGACTTGTCCGTTTCTGCACTGTGTAACTGGACTTGTCCGTTTCTGCACTGTGTAACTGGACTTGACCATTTCTGCACTGTGTAACTGGACTTGTCAATTCTGCACTGTGTAACTGGACTTGTCAGTTCTGCACTGTGTAACTGGACTTGTCCATTTCTGCACTGTGTAACTGGACTTGTCAATTCTGTACTGTGTAACTGGACTTGTCATTTCTGCACTGTGTAACTGGACTTGTCCATTTCTGCACTGTGTAACTGGACTTGTCAATTCTGCACTGTGTAACTGGACTTGTCAATTCTGCACTGTGTAACTGGACTTGTCAATTCTGTACTGTGTAACTGGAATTGTCAATTCTGCACTGTGTAACTGGACTGTCCATTTCTGCACTGTGTAACTGGACTTGTCAATTCTGCACTGTGTAACTGGACTTGTCAATTCTGCACTGTGTAACTGGACTTGTCATTTCTGCCCTGTGTAACTGGACTTGTCATTTCTGCCCTGTGTAACTGGACTTGTCAATTCTGCACTGTGTAACTGGACTTGACCATTTCTGTACTGTGTAACTGGACTTGTCAGTTCTGCACTGTGTAACTGGACTTGTCCATTTCTGCACTGTGTAACTGGACTTGTCAATTCTGTACTGTGTAACTGGACTTGTCATTTCTGCACTGTGTAACTGGACTTGTCCATTTCTGCACTGTGTAACTGGACTTGTCAATTCTGCACTGTGTAACTGGACTTGTCAATTCTGTACTGTGTAACTGGAATTGTCAATTCTGCACTGTGTAACTGGACTGTCCATTTCTGCACTGTGTAACTGGATTTGTCAATTCTGCACTGTGTAACTGGACTTGTCAATTCTGCACTGTGTAACTGGACTTGTCATTTCTGCCCTGTGTAACTGGACTTGTCAATTCTGCACTGTGTAACTGGACTTGTCATTTCTGCACTGTGTAACTGGACTTGTCCATTTCTGCACTGTGTAACTGGACTTGTCAATTCTGCACTGTGTAACTGGACTTGTCCATTTCTGCACTGTGTAACTGGACTTGTCAATTCTGCACTGTGTAACTGGACTTGTCATCTCCCCTGAGCCAAGAAGCACCGTTTGTGGAGACACTCACGGACCACGCAGTGCTCTTGTTCACCAACACTTCCCTTTAGATTTAGCATCAGTAATGAGCTAGCCTGGTCCCATCTGTGCTGTGACAGCTTTTGGCTCCAGTACTCCATGGTTACGAGTTGACTTCCGGTGTCGTACTGTAAAGAGGAGCCTCCTCTCTCCCTATCCATTTACTTCCCTGTTGTTTCTTCAGGGCCGTATGATACACCTGTGCACTCTCTGGTGCTTTGTCCTAGGTTTGATCAGGAGGAAGCTCTGTTCGCTGGCTCTGATGGTAGATAGGTATTTACTGAAGGCGTCTGGATTTTGAGTGAATGATAAAATACGAGGTATTTTGTGGAAACTCTGTGAGCCCCACCACAACGGACAAGTCTGTGTCTCAGGGGCTGAGGGTTTGGAATTTTAACAGATCAGTTTCTAGTATAACTTTCCTGCTTTGCTCCCAGTGTACCCTGTCTGTGCCTCAGTTTCCTAATGACAGTGTGATACTACTAGCTGACCTTGCTAAGTGGCCATGCGGACTACGTGAATTCCCTGGAGGGGGCGGACATACAAGTACATACAAGCCATATTTGCTGTGTGATCTGGGTTTCTCTGTTGCTGTTGCTGCATCCTATTGGCAGGAGCCACCCTCCGAAAGTCACCCCCGACTCACATCTGCCTGCCCTTTTACCATACAGTCAACTGAATCACTGAAGGACGCAGGCGTCAACAGGAAACCAGCCTGGCTGCTCTTTGTTAGGACAGAGTGAGATTCCCGAGACAGTCACTGGCTTACTCGGGGTCACCCACGAAGTGTGGAGGAGCCAGGAGGGATGCCCCACCTTCCACTACACACTTGGCATGCCACGTCCTCACTCCAGTGCCATGGAGGGCGACACTGTGTGGTTTCCCCCAGTCGAGGGGTGCTGTTCAGCGCAGCAGTGGGAAAGCATCTCATTTTCTGCATGACTCATCCTCATTCCAAGATTAACATGCTCTACTTTCGTTCTTTGCCTCCCACTCAGTTTCACATCCCTCTCCGGAGCCTCTGGACCCTCTGTGCCCCATTTGCCTCCCACGCCCATCTCCACCCCATTCTGCTTCGGCCTCCTCCCCCCCAGACTGCCCCACCATCCTCAGATTCCACTGGACACTTTTGGCGGATATAGTTCAAGGAAGGCATGTGTCCCCGAAATACCTCCCTGAGCCATGTTGAAAATAGCATGAAGAAGTTTACTTAAACTGCAGCTTCAGACGTTCAGGGTCAAGTGTTGGCCCATATGTGTCCAACGCTCCATAAAGGTCCAAGCGCTCCAGCCAAATGCAGGCGCACACCTCACCCACACTTCACCTCCGCCTCCTTCTGACCCACGGAGGTGTCGTTGAACAGAACAGAACTGGGAATACACATGCCATCAGCTTGACTTGTGGGATGTCTTCACAAGATTTTCAGTTTCATGCTGTTTTTTTGAAGCACGCTCTGACCTGCATAATTTGATCTTGCTCACTTCCAGCTGCTAGTAAAACAACTGAGATGTTCACAGATGGAATGATACGATAACTCGTTTCACGCAATCCCCAAGGTGGGGGAACGGGTGACGGCATCATGTGGATGGTGCCAGGTCAGTTGTGAGCTGAGTGGTGAGACATGGCGCCTCGCTTTTGCTGTGGCTTGGGTGTTGTGTGATAGGTCTTAAACTGAGGGTTTAGGTTTTCATAGTCCTCACACTGCTTCGTTTGTTCCCTTCTACGTGTTCGCCTCTCGCTCTGCTTTTCCAAAATCTGTCTTTCCTGGTCAGCCGGTGATGCAGGCTGCCTGTCCACTGGTAAAAGCTGTCTGGCTAATTACTTTAACCCACTAAGTGCTGGCTCCTGCCACGTAGAGGATTGTCTGTTTCTTCACATTTGTCTCTGCTGTGGCGTGTGACTTGGTCTTATATCCCCATAAGCAAAGATGCTTGTCTTTGCACCTATTTGTTTGTGTATTTATGTAGTTTTATCACTATTACCATTATTAGTATTTCACCATTTTGTTTGCAGTGCTGGGGACTGAACTCAGAATCTTGTACATGCTAGGAAAGTGCTTTACCTCCAAGCTACCCCCTTAACCCTTTTATTATGAATTTGTTTGCTTGTTTATTTAGTAGCACTGGAGGCTGAACACAAGGCCTTGAACAAGCTAGACAAGTGCGCTACCATGGAGCTGCAGCCCAAGCACTTTAACTGTTATTTTGAGAAAGAGTCTTGTCAAGTTGCCCAGGCTAGTCTTGAACTTTTAGTCCTCCTGCCCTGGCCACCCAGTAGCTGGGATTAGAGGCCTGTGTCAATATATTCACTTTACTAGCCTGAACACTTCAGTTTTTGTTTTTGTTTTTACCTAGATTTAACCTAGTGCTTTGGGTAAACCTTGCTCGGCCTAGTGTACAGTTGGGCTCAGTAAAAGCTTCCTAACCGAGGGATGTGCTTGTTGGTAGGTTGGTGACAGACAAGTGGCTGCTCAGAGCAGTCTATAGCTTTGTCAGACTTTTTTCTTTCTTATGTATTTCTGTGCGTGCGTGCGTGTATGTATGTAACGGGATATCTTGCCACTGCAATCAAATACCTGTCCAGATTTATATAGGTCGCTGGGGAATTGAATCCCAGGCCTGCACACTTTGCAAGCAAGCACCTTTGACCACTGAGCCATCTCCCCAGGTTCCCAGGCTGTTTTCTTTAGAGCTCTTCGCCTAGAGGTTGGAATATCTTAGTTTCACCTTTAGGGAGAGCTGGCTGAAGGTAAATCCTTCTCCCCGTAAAGCATTTCGTAGTAGTAGCAACTCAAGCGTGACGGATGAGATAACAAAACCAAAGCCGGTGCGTGGGAGCAGCTCAGAACCCGCATCTCATCTGACTGCAGGTCTGACTGAAGGAGGCCAGAGGGTGGGAAATATCAAGAAGAAAATGTCAATGGTTGTGCTTAATATTTGGCCCCGGGGGCTGCAGAAGAATCTTCTTGTCAGGCTTGCCCATGCTGGCTTAGTGTACGGCGAGAGCAAATTCACAGGGGTCTCGTTTAGCTGTGTCCTGCTTCTTAGTTTCCTCACAGTGCTGATCTTTCAAAATGCTTAGAACTGGTGCTTTTTTGAGACTGGGGATAGCGCCCTTGTAGAACCGGAGGGAGTCTCATTGTCCATTCAGCTCACTAGCTGAAGGGTCTGCCCAGCTTCCTCCTCTCCCTTGGGAGTGACATGAAGCCATCCCCATGGGAGAGCCATGGCTTCCCTCTGATTCATAACCAATCTTAAACCCAGTTCCATGCACCTACCCTAAACCCTTTATTAGCAGTAACTATGGTCAGAGCATTGCCCAGTCCTCTCGTCTTTGTCTCAACTTTCTCTGGGGAAAATGATCCCTGGAAAGGTGGGGGAAGATGCCGAGCGAGCGGCAAAGAGCCCAAACCACAAGCACCTGCTTTGTTCCCTGCAGTCTTCCACAGAGCCTGTCCAAGTGGGTAGTTCAAGACCTCTTAAATAGAACAAGGCCTCCTGCTGCAGAAGCACTGTCTCTGTTAAACCCTGGCCGGGAGGGTGAAAAGAGCAACTAGCGAGAAAGCTCTGGGTGAGACTGAAGGAGGAGGGTGGATGCATCCAGAGGCCTTTGCCCCCAGACAATCATTAGCCCTGAATGGTTTTATTGTTCACCTGCAGGCAAGCAAGGGACCCAGATGACCTCTTGCAGTTCCTTCTAGCACTGTGTCCTTTGATTCTAGAAACCACGAGGAGTCTCTCCTCTGCTGTGGTTGTTCTCTGGACTCCATGTGAGTGTGTATTCTTGGCTAGGTGTTAATCTCTTTGGTCCTCATTTCCTCAAATGCAAAACACAGGTGGCTGTCATGGGTGACAGGTCCAAATGCCCAGGAAGCTGTAAGACTCAGTAGCCAGATTTCTGCTAAAGAAGTGGCACTTGTGAGATGGTTGATAATGGTGTGTGGATTGGCTAATAAAGATAAGCTTGGCATAGAGAAGGCACAGTCATCTCAGCGTTGCTGTGTGAACGCACAAGGCAACTTCAGCGAACGGGAGCTCCCTGGCGCTCACACCCCGAAACATCCGAAGTGGTCTCTGAATACCCGGGCACAGTGCCAAGAAGGGCTGTGGCTGCTCTTCCCCACGATGCTTCTCCTCCCTCCTGGACTCTGAAGCTCTTCCTGTATTTCTCTGTTAGGGATAAAGTCTGTTTTCTTATTATAGCCCCCCTGCCTGGGCTTTCTAGTCTGATATCTTAGCCAAAAGTACAGATAGGGGCTGGAGAGATGGCTCAGTGTTAAGGCACTTTCCTGGAAAACCTAACAACCTGAGTTTGATTCCCCAGTGCCCATGTAAAGCCAGACGCACAAGGTGGTACATGCATCTGAAATTCATTTGTAGTGGCTAGAGGCACTGGTATACCTTTTTTTTTTTTTTTTCATTCTCTCTGCTTATAAATAAATATAAATAAATAAATAAATAATTTAGGTCTGGATAGGTGCTACTTATTTCTCGACAACCACTTATTTTTAACTGATTTTATGGGGTGCATTTCTGCCATTCAGTGAGGTCAGATCTGATGGCTTTGGGGTCAGGAAGGACAGCAGCAGAGACATTCCTATGGGAGGCCATGGCATGCGTGATGAGCTCTTTTTCAACAAAGGTTTGAGTCATGTTCTGTGAACAGGCAACCACAACCACAAGCCACAAGGCATTGAGTGTGTGTACAGGAAACTGGAAGACACGTGCCACTCTTTTCTGTGTCTTGTCTGTAACAGTGGAATAGCCCACACATACGGCTTTGTCTTGAAAGTGAAGCAGATGTGTCTACAGCTATTAGGACAAGGCGGTGTTTCTGAGCTGAGCTCCCCAGCACAGCCCGAAGCCCTCCACTCTGCAAAGTGGACATTAAAGCCATGGAGGATAATGAGGTAGTGGGGTCACAATTACAATTTCTTTCTTTCTTTCTTTTCTTTCTTTTTTTTTTCTTTTTTTTTTTTTCAAGGTAGGGTTTCGCTCTAGCTCAGGCTGACCTGGCATTCACTCTGTAGTCTCAGGGTAGCCTCGAACTCTCAGCGGCAATCCTCCTGCCTCTGCCTCCCAAGTGCTGGGATTAAAGGCGTGAGCCACCACACCCAACATTAGAATTAGGATTTCTTTGCACCTTGACTTGTAAAGTAAAGAAAACACTGGATCAGAATCCACTGGAAGCTTAGGTTCTTGTCCTGGCTGTAAGGAACAGTCATTGTCACTTCAGATAATGCTTTCTCTTCCCAGGTCTCAGTTTCCCACCTAAGAACTGGAAGAGAGCCTCAGCCAGCATCTACTCTGAGGCTGACGTCCAATCCAGACTGACCAAAGCAGCTCCAGAGGTGGGAATGAAACAAATGAGTGGCCACATCTTCCCGGGGCTTCTGCCACCCAAGGAAGCTGCTGGATGAGAGGTGTCTCAGCACTGCCATCTGTTCATTCAGACTCGCAGCTTGGTCAAGTTTTCAGTTCCTGACTGCAGAACTTACCTGTCGCTGTTGGGACAGACACCTGCTCAGGAGTAAAGGCTTTGCTTTAGCTTACAGTACGGGGGAGGAGGGTTTCCTCATGGCTAGAAAGCACAGCAGAGCAGAGGCTGGGTGTCACATCTTGTCATAGCAGCAAGAGGGAGCTAGCTAGTGAACACCCAATAGGGTTGGACTACTCAACTTCAAGGCCCGCCCCCATGATGCCCCTCCTCCAGCCAGGCTCCACCTCCCAAAGGCTCCCCCAGCTGAGGACTGAGTGTGAGGCTTCCTCACAAGCACGTGAGCCTATGGGAGACACTGCACATTCAAACCACTGCAAGCAACTACCCCAGCTCTTGCCCACGTGTGGTCTGAGGCTTGTTGCTGCTCATCCGTGTGGTTTTGCCAAGTAGCGTTGGATTTGGTTTTGAGAGTTTACACTGCAGAATGCTAATGCCAGTGTTTTCAAGCCTTGAAAACATTAATAAATGATTAAGATAATTCTTTAATTACCAGACGTGATCTCACGAGTTACGCTTACTCTAATGGAATCTGCTGAAGAGGCTTGTTTTGCTCTTCCTGGCGCTGTGATGGCCAAAAACAGAAACTTGTATGAGGAACTTCTGAGAGAGCCATCTGGCTGAGCTAGGCATGTTAAGAAGGGTTACACCCTCAGCTCTTCTCACTCTGTGCCACTTCTCTAGAAGGTTCTCACACTTCTGTGTGCTGATAATAGCTATGAATTCGGGGCAGCATTTGAAGAGGCAGTCCAGGAAAACCCAAACCTGAAGTCCGCCAGGGAAGCCATGCTGAACAGATGGACTCCAAGAAGCGGGTTTAGCCTAGTCCACAGAGCCTCAGGCAGAACACCTTCGTTAGGCTCGAGGCAGCCTCTTCCCATCACTCTTTGACTATAAGTCCACCCTGACTCCTGAGCCTTGCTGGGTCTAGTGGAGAAGAAAGTCCAGGGCATAAGAAAATGGCACAAGACACGGAGCTATATGGCAGCAGGGCAATCGTGTCCCACCAAGAGTTGACTGCTCCAGATTCTCTGCCCCAAGCCTGCCAAGCACTGCAGCCTTTATCTTGACACACAACTGAAGGAAGGTTCCAAAGAGAGAAAGCAGTGGCTACAGCAGGAGGGAGAGCAGAGAGAGGGCAGGGGTGGCCTGCTGTCTTCTCCCCACAGCCAACCTGCTTCTGGGAAGGGACTCTGCCACCTCCAGGGCCATCTCGAGGACTGAGCGCCTACCAAGGGTGTCCCTCCTGCAATGAGCAGACTGTCTTTCTTCAGTAGTCCTAGGACTTAATTACCATGGTTACAGGTATAAAGTGACCCTAGTGTTGGATACATTTGAATTGAATGAAAAAAGAACAAGTGAATGGAAGAGTACACAAGTGAACATGATTTTCTTTTCATCCTCTGCAGTGCAGATGCCTCCCTCTAGCAGGCTTAAGCAAAAACAGTGTGACTGATTTTGGATTGTTTGGTTGGTTTTTCGAGACAGGATCTCACCCTGTAGTCCACACCAGACTGGAATTCACTATGCAGTCCAGGCTGGCCTCAAACCCACAGCTATTCTCCTGCCTCAACTTCCAGAGTGCTGGGATTAGAGGCAAGAGCCACCACGCCTGCCTTGCTCCCTGTGACTGGTAAGTTCGGGAGTTGCTCTGCTCTAGCTCAGCCCACAGCAGCAGCAGCTCCCCTGACACAGTCACAGCCTGGGTTCCCTTGCACTGGGCCACCTTAGCAGACACACACGCTTCCTGTCCTAGGCTGTGGGTGCATCGCAGCTGGCCTGTGGAACTGTGGGCTCCAGCTGACAAGGACCCTGGCCTCTGTGGAGGGAGAGATCTTTACCTGAAGAAGGAAACCACACGCAGCTTGAGTGAAACCAAGGCAGAAAGAACCGTGTCCAACTCCTGCAGTGTGTGGGTTTCATGGGTTAGTATGAGAAAGCCATCATGAAGGTTTTGAAAAGCCAGGCTTGGTGGCTCATACCTATAATAGTCCTAGCACTGAGGCTGCCCAGGCTGAGGCAGGAGGATTATCATGAGTTCAAGGGCTGCAGTGAGTTCCAGGTCAGTTTGGACTACAGAGAGACCCTGCCCCTGTCAAAAGAAAGAAAGACAGAAAGAAAGAAAGACAGACAGAAAGGAAGGAAGGAAGGAAGGAAGGAAGGAAGGAAGGAAGGAAAATGGGAGGGAAGAAAAAGATTTGTCCAGGCATTCCTGGTAAGATTAATCTTTAAGGTAATAATCTGCGTCTAATTGAAGAGCTGGAAACTGAACGTGAAATGGTGACGTTGTGTCCATCAGCACACTTCGGTTTTACAGTACAGCCTATCCCAAACACAGTGAAAGAGAAACACAAAGAAAATCACCAAACTTCCTAATCGCCCCCCACCAAAAAACCCCTACAGAAACATTGTTTCTGTTTGTTTTATCCATGTGTGATGCATTGCATAGCCGACTACATGGAGTGTGTTCAAAAGAATAGATTTGAGCCCAGGTGTGGTAGTGCGGGTCTGGATGCCCAGCACTGAGGAAGCCCAGGCAAGAGGCTATAAAGTTCCAGGCTGCAGCGTGAACCTCTCTCTCCCTCCCACCCTCCTTCTCTCTTTTCTCTTTGTCTCTCCTCTCTCCCCCTCTGTCTCTCTCCATCATTATTTAATTATTGTATAGTATAATTATTGAAGCAATTGATGGGCATTAAGATTTTTTTTCCAATTTTTCACTCTTTTGGTTTGGTTTTTCGAGGTAGGGTCTCACTCTGGCTCAGGCTGACCTGGAATTCACTATGTAGTCTCAGGGTGGCCTCGAACTCTCAGTGATCCTCCTACCTCTGCCTCCCCAGTGCTGGGATTAAAGGCATGCGCCACCACGCCCGGCTCAATTTTTCACTCTTTTTAACCAGAGTTCTAGTGGCTGTATTTGAATACTTGTTTTTACATGCCTATGCCATTATTTTCCTGTGATTAATTCCTAGAAATGAACTTGCTGTTTTCAGGTACATTTAGTGATAGTGCACATCAAAATTGGTTAGGTTTGCCCACTTTTCTATTTTATTGTTGAGTTATAAAAGTTATAGAACTTATTTCCATATAAATTTATGTTGAGTTCTCCAGAAAATGGACTCTAAGACAGAGTCCTATGCTGGAATTTACTGGGGAGTGGGATGGGGAGGGGATGGAGAGAGAAGGCAGAGTGGAAGGAAGGGCTTCCTTAGCTGGCTTCACAGACCTCAGGGGGCTGGGCTTCTCCTCCACAGGTCTGTCTTAAGGGAAGAGCCAGGCTTTTATGACCCCTTTATTGACTAGTCATGGGGTAAAAACTGTCTCTGTGGTGAGCATGACTCAGGTAAAGTGGAAGCCAAGGTGCTCAGGTAGAGGAGCGATTAACAATAAACCGGAAGAGTTCTGACCAACAGACCCAGAATCCATGACGGACAATGTCCACTATCTATCCATGTGTCATAGCACTTTGTCAGCTTGTCTGTCAGCTTGTTAGTGGTCAGGATTTTTGTGTTAGTTCAAGGCCAGCCTGGGCTGCAAAGTTCCAGGCCAGTCTGATCTAAAATGAGACCCTACCTCAAAAGACACAAACCAAAAATTATACTTAAAAGAAGCTGTGGGGCTGGAGATTCCTCAGTGGTTAAAGGTACTTGCTTGCAAAGTTTATGGCCCAGGGGTTGATTCCCCAGTACCCACGAAAAGCCTAGGGCATAAAGTGGCACAAGCACTTGGAATTGGTATGCAGTGGTAGGAGGTCCTAGCATATCCATACCTTCTCAGACAGAGAGAGACAGAGACAGAGAAGGGCACACCAGGCCTCTTGCTGCTGTAAATGAACTCCATGCAGATGTACCACTCCGCATCTGGCTTTATGTGGGTACTAGGGAATTGAACCCAGGCCTTCAGGCTTTGCAAGCTACACCTAAACTGCTGAGCTCTCTCTCCAGCCCACATTATATTGTTTTTTTCAAAAGCTGTATTTCCTCTTGGCATTCTTATTGTTGTTTCCACTTAAATTACTGAGCAATCTTTTTGAAATTGACTTGGAGGTACCGCATAATCTCAGATTTTCTGCTTTACTGATAAGTCATGTTCCCAGCACCTGTCCCCCATGGATTTGCGATGCCTCTCTTAGCAAATGAATGAACTATTCCTGTTTAATTCAATTCCAGCTCTTTATAAAGTCCTGGCACCTGTTTAGACCTATGCTGTGCACACAGGTTTATTTTGTCTCTTGGTTTACATTCAGTGAAATCCAGTCCTTAGGGTGTATAGTTCTGAGTTTTGTCAAATGCATACAAAACCACTCCCTCCATCCAGCCCCCTTCCCCAAAACTCCCCCAGGCAGTCAAACCCACCTCTCTCCTTTCATCTCTGCAACTACAATCTTTTTTTCATCTCTGTTGTTTAGCTTTTCCCAAAATGTTATATTGTATTAATGTAGTGGTGTGATAGTAGCATTTGTTTTGTTTTTTGTTTTTCAAGGTAGAGTCTCACTGAAGCCAAGGTTGACCTTGAACTCACTCTGTACTCTCAGGCTGGCCTCAAACTCGTGGCAGTCCTCCTTCCTTTTGGCTGCTGAATCATTTTCCGTGGCATAGATTACACCAGAGTTTATTCATTCCCCAACTGAGCTACATTCCAGTTGCTTCCAGGTTTTGATTACTATGAATAAAAACTGTTATACATGTTGGGTTTTGTGTGGATGATAGATAGGTAGGAGTGGGTTTGTGGGGTCTCATTTCTAAGTGCCACACGTGTGTCTGAACACTTACAGCGAGTATGAGCATGTGCAAGTGGCTGCCTCATCACCTCACTACCTCGTGGCTCTTTCCCTTCTGTCCCCTTCCTTTTAATCCCATTGGGACATGGGCTGGAGCTGCATTAAATCTGTCAGTTGATTTCTTCCCGACAGCCACTACTACTAAGTCATGATGACACTTACCAAGACAGTAAATTCCTAAATTGAGCCACAAGTACAGCTGGTGAACAAACCACTTGTCACGGTGTTCACTACCCACGGTTATAGATAAGAGCAGGTCTCTCCAGCTGTGACTCATAATCCTAAATCATTTGTCTTGGGCTGAAAGCATCAAGACCTTGCTGAGGCAACTCCCTATGCATCAGGTAAACACACCTGCATGAGAGCAAGGGACAGAGGGCCCTGGAATCAGGTCACCAGAAAGCCATAGACAGTCCTGGACAGCAGGCACACTATTCTTCTGAAGGACAGATCAACCTCTGGTGCCTACAGGGTTGGAGCAGGGCCTGGAGAGCCGGCAGCCGCCTTGTGTGGAGACAGGTTTCCACCTTGGGCAGAGGAGAGCGTCCCTCGCCAGCGTCCTCCAGAAACTGAAGCACGCAAACATCAGCTCCCCCCTTCCTGGCCGGGTGGCTCACCAAATGTGCTTGTTCTGTTGCAGCACACTTCCTCCTGGTCCATCCTTGGAAATGAAACTGGCAAGCTCTTCCGTGTGCAAAGCTGTGGAGTGCACGCTTCCACCCAGTGCAAGATTCCAGTGATGCTTTTACCCACCAGGTGCACCGGACCTCAGCCGCCACCTTGGGGACATCCTTTGCATTTGTTTGTCTCCTTCGGTCACTTGGATACGCCAAGTGAAATGAAGTGTTTCTTATGGCAGTACCTTCACAGAAGTCGCACGCTCTAGCACTTACAGAAGGCAAAAGGTCAGAAACACTTACCCCGTCTGTGTGCAGAAACCAGACCGTGGCTCCAGCCAAGTCAAGAGAGAACGAGAATCCGTGACAGGCCTGCAAGGGCCCTGGCTCCCATCTCTTCAGCCAGCCCTAAGCTCCAACCTTCAGCGGCTATGGTGGGCCTGGGTTCCAAGCAGAACTTCCTCCATGCTCATGTCTTCAACCAAGATTTATGTGGAATGGACTGGAAGCAGCCGTGTAGGGTGTGATGGGAAATGTCAGCTTTTGATTTAATCCTCCGAAACTAGGGTTCAGAGAGTGAGATTGAAGATTCCAAAGGCCTTGTGTGGAGACAGATCAGGAATGGGTCTAGGCTTTGGAGGGACAAAAGCTCACACAGTTTGAAGCTTCTTTTTCCTTTCTTTCTTTCTCACTTCCTTTCCCTTTCTTTCTCTCTCTTTCTTTTTCTCTCTTTCTCTCTTTCTTTCTCTCTTTCTCTCTCTCTCTTTCTTTCTTCTTTCTTTCTTTCTTTCTTTCTTTCTTTCTTTCTTTCTTTCTTTCTTTCTTTCTTTGTGTGTGTTTTTAAGGAAGTGCCTCACTCTTCCAGATTGGCCTGGAACTCACTCTAGCTCTGGGCTGGCCTCAAACTCATAGTGATCTTACCTCTGCTCCTGAGTGCTGGATTAAAGGCATGCACAGAGTTTCTTTAAGAAAAAGAGAAGTGAAGCTAGAGAGAAGTTAAAGGCTCTTGTTTGCAAAGCCTGATGGCCAAGGTTTGATTCCCTAGTACCTACGTGAAGACAGATGCACAAAGGAGGACCTGATGTGCTCATACTCTCTCTCTCCCTCTCATACATAAATAATAAAGAAAAGCTGGGTGTGGTGGCACATGCCTTTACTCCCAGCACTGGAGAGGCAGAGGCAGGAGGATCATAGCCTGGGACTGTAAAGTGAGTTCCAGGTCGGTCTGGACTAGAATGAGACCCTACTTCAAAAGATAAAAATAAAAATGATAAAGAGAAATGCATCACTTCTTGGCCTTTTGGTGAAGATCAAGTTTAAAAGAGAAATGCCTGACATGGCGCCTCATAATTGGATGCTTGATGCAGGAGGATCATTGTGAGTTTGAGGGTAGCCTGGGCTAAAGAATGAGTTTCAGGGGCTGGAGAGATGGCTTAGTGGTTAAGGTACTTGTCTGTGAAGCCAAAGGACCCAGGTTCGATTCCCCAGTACCCACATAAGCCATATGCACAAGGTGGCGCAGGCATCTGGAGTTCATTTGCAGTGGCTGGAGGCCCTAGTGCACCTATGTTCTCTCTTTCTCTCTGCCTCTCTCTCACAAATAAATAAATAAATGAGTAATTTTTTTTTTAAAGAATGAGTTTCAGGCCAGGCTTGGCTATATAAAGAAACTGCCTCACAAACAAGAAAGAGAGAGAGAGGGAAAGATTGAGGGAAGAAATAAAAAGTTATATGATGTGGTCGGTGAAGGAGTGTGAAACTCATTTGTTTCTCAGAAAAAATCCCCCTCTGTACTAGACTGGAGTATGGACAGCTTAGTAGGGGCTACACCACTGAAGAAAATGTCTCCCACTTCTCCGGAAACCA
This sequence comes from Orientallactaga sibirica, assembly GCA_036365145.1. Classification (NCBI taxonomy): domain Eukaryota; kingdom Metazoa; phylum Chordata; class Mammalia; order Rodentia; family Dipodidae; genus Orientallactaga; species Orientallactaga sibirica. The sequence goes on along the minus strand of JAEOAD010002712.1, from coordinate 3,425,725 downwards.
CTAACTTCCAATCCCTCCTCAGGGAGGGGTGGGGCCTCATGAGCTCCTTCATTATTCGTGCTGGAATTTTGATGGGCCCAATCTTTGCGGGTCTAAAGACAGCCACTGTGAGGTTGTAAGTGCAACGGCCATGTCATGTCCAGGAGATAGCATTTCACACACGCTTCCCCCACCATCTTCCATTCTAACATTCTTTCTGTCCCTTTTCTGCAGTGCATTCTTCTGTTATATTCTACAATATAATTCAAAGATAGAGTAATTGGATATTTATATGTTAAGCTCTATTAAAAACCCTTGTGTTCTGTAAGAGCAGAAAATTTTGTATGTACAGTATAAACCCTCAACTCACAGCACACAACGGTCTTAAGTGTGAGCTGAGGTGTCTCAGGCAGCGTTCACTGGCGTAGCATGGCATGGCATGACAGCACACACAGTGCAAAGGGCGTGTTCAGAACCAAGGCTGCAGTGAAGGCATGTGCTGCAACACAGGTGAGCACTTCCAGAAACACTCGATTCACTGTGTGCTCGATTTTGAAATAACTTCTAGCTGTTGTGCATTTATTTTTTAAATTATTTTTATTTTTATTTTATTTGGTTTTTGGAAGAAGGGTCTCACTCTGGCTCAGGCTGACCTGGGATTCACTCTGTAGTCACAGGATTGCCTTGAACTCACAATGATCCTCCTACCTCTGCCTCCCAAGTGCTGGGATTAAAGGCGTGTGCCACCACACCCGGCAGCTATTGTGCATTTAGAGACCTGTAACTGAGGCTGAATTTTTCGTGACCGTGTGTTCTGTGATGAGAAGGGTTTTGATTTCTAGATTAAGGTTTAAATTCCCACTGTGTGATCGTGGGAAAGTGGCTCGGCTGCTCTCTGCATTGTTTTCATCTTCATGATAAGCAAAATGAGAAGACAAAATGCCCCGTATACTGCTGTTGGGAGGGCTGCAAAGATGGAGACACGAAGTATTTAGCTTGTGCCAGGCCCATAGTAGCTGCCACTTATAATTAGGATGCCTTTATTCACCCAGTAAGATGGCCTGGGTACATTAAACAGAGAGAGAGAGAGAGAGAGAGAGAGTCCCACATGGGCTTTCCAAGCATTCCTTATTAGATTCATTTTAAGGGTTTATCCTTTTTTTTCTTTTTTAACATGGTGTGGTGTGTGTGGTGTATGCATGCATATGTTCTCATTTTAAGGGTTTATCCAGGAAGAACTTTTTAACATGGTGTGGTGTGTGTGGTGTATGCATGCATATGTTCTCCATGTACGTGTGCTGAGGCCAGGAGGAACTTTTTTTACATGGTTTGGTGGTGTGGTGTATGCACGCATATGTTCTCTATGTGCATGTGCCGAGCCAGGGGAATCTTTTGGGCGTCCTCCTCCACTGCTCATCCCCATGTTTCCTTGAGGCAGAGTCTCTCACGGATCCCACAGCTTGCCACTTTCACGGGCCCCAGTGATTCTCCAGTCTCCACTCCCCATAGAACTAGGCTTATAGACACGCTTGGCCATGGCCACCCAGTTTACACCGGCGCTGGGGAATTGAACTCAGACGCTCTCAGGCTCTCGGGCCCTAGTGCTTGCATGACAAGTATTCTAACCTCTTGAGCTACCTCCCAGCTCCCTAAAATCCTGAAACTTTGAGAAATCTTTATAGCCAAGTAATTTTCAAAGACTTTTTCAAAGTGCTTAAAAAGAGGTGAATATGAGTTGGAGAAATGAATTAAGACTGTAATTCATGGCTGGAGCCATGGCTTAGTGCTCTAGGCCGGGAACCCTGATGTCACTTTTGACTCCTTCCTCTGTCACCTTCCATCCAGTTCTCCTGTGACTTCTCCGGGATGGAAAATCTAGATTGTTTAACCTGATCGGAGCTAAAATCACCTAGGAGACAAGTCTCTCCTGCCTGGCTGTATGTCTGTAAGGGAGTTTCTTAATTGAGATGAGAAGACCCACCCTAACCAGGGGCCCCACCATCTCATGGGCTGGGGTCCGGGACTGACGCAAAAGGAGAACACAAGCCGAGCACCAGCATTTACTGCACTCTGCTTCCTCACTGTGGACTGGATGTGACCAGCTGCCTCCTGTTCCTGCTGCCAAGCCTCCCTGCCATCATGCTGTGTACTCCCTGGAACTGAAAGCCAAGATAAGACCTTCGTCTCTTACGTTGCTTCTTGTGGGGCATGTGGTCACAGCGACATGAGCAGTAACTAAGATATTCTTGTTACTTCGTCAAACAACTTCATAGCCATCCCTTCTAGTTCCCGAGCTTCTGTCCTTTCGCCTCCTGCCTGAGTTTCCTGAGAACCCCAGCCGAGCGCCGGCCTTCCTCTGTCTTTCATCCATTCGGTGCTCAGACTGATCTTCCTACCGCCGCCTGGAAGGGAGCCTTCCAGGTCAGAAGGCTCCGATCCACTGGGCTGCCTGCAGAATCAAGTGCAGTCCGTGGCTGCCTGGGAGAATTACTTCCCAGCAGTAATTCACCCTGCTAATTATATGTTCTTTATCTGTGGCCTCTGTGGCCTGACCTAACAGGAGTTCCCTAGCCACAGGTTCCGGGTATAATATCACCCACTTCCAGCCTCAGGAGTGGGGCTGCATTGGCTTAAGCCCACCAATTTCACCTGACCGCCCAGGCCTCAGCAAAAGACAGAGCTAGGTCCCAGCCAGCCAGCATGTTCTCCAGGCTTCAGTCTAAGGCCAGGGGATGAGGCATGAGGCCAGCTGACTGCTAGGGTGAACCTTGGACCTTCTACCCATCAGGCTGGGGCACAGAGGCCCTTCTCCTGAACAGAGGCTAATAGTTCCAAGAGCCACTGCCAACCTTCACAGTTCTCAAGATCTTCTCAACAGGGCAAAAAGCCTAGAAACAACTTGCTGAAGGCCAATTTAAATCCAATTTAAATGATTAGCCTGCCCATTGACTGTATTGAGGAATAATATTCCACATGTCATGGTTTTTGGCAAGCTGGCCACTTGGCGGAGGACCAGGGAGGTGAGTCAGGATGAAGCCACCTGCACAAGAGTGGAAAACATGAATGCAAGCCCTCGGTGTGGCTTTGAACTCTGGATCACCTTTGACTACACTACTGCTGGCTCCCAGCCATGAGTCATCCCATTCCTGTGTTGTGATCCAGGTTGGATAGGGTTTTCTGTCACCTGTACCTGAGGGCTTCCTGATTCATGCAAGTGTCTACTTTCTCTGAAGATGCCCACACTCCACCGTCTGATCCTTGCCTCCCACTACACCTGTGCTTGCTCTTTTGCTCTCTCTCCCCTCTCTCTCTCTCTCTCTCTCTCTCTCTGTGTCTGCCCAGACGTTGGCCATCCTTTCCCATAGCCTGGTTCTCCTCCACTCCTTTCCTCAGGCAGCTGCTGGATCCATGACCTTTGAGGTAGGAACTGCCCCTTCCTGGTGGTGCCCCTGAGGCTCCACAGCTCCACCCTCCTCTGAGTTTCCATCATGCTTCGTTGGTCACCAAGATCAAGACTCGCATAAGGGGCTGGGGAGATAACTCAGTGGATAAAGTAATTGCCATGCAAGTGTGACTATCTGAGTTAAAATCCCCAGAACCCATGTAAAAAGAGACACTGTGGCAGGTTACCGTCATCCCAGAGTGCCAAAGTCACATGGGAGGTGGCGACAGGAGGATTAGATGGTGGGCTGACGAGCCTGGCCAATGCAGTGGTGAGCAGCAAGAAACTCTGTCTCAAGCAAGTTGGAAGGTGAAGACTGACATCTGAGGTTTTCCCTAACACACACACACACACACACACACACACACACACACACACACACACACCCCCATGGCACATTCACACCTCCATACCCCCCCCACACACACACCATGGCACATTCACACCTCCATACCCCTCCACACACACACCATGGCACATTCACACCTCCATACCCCTCTACACACACACCATGGCACATTCACACCTCCATACCCCTCCACACACACCATCAGGAAAGAAGGCGGCTCCTGCCTAGCGGTCCTGAGAAACTCCCTGTGACGGGCAATCTTCATGATCAACTTGTTTGGACTGAGAACCACCTATGAGATCCATAGAGCACACCTGAGTGTGGCTGTGAGGGGAGATGACAGCTAGGTCAGGAGGGCTCTGACCTAACCAGTGGATGATCCCTTGATGGACTCCAATGTGATGGTGTTACTGGGAGCTGCTGAGAGGTGGGAGGTGGGGCCGAGCTGAAGGAAGTCAGGTTGTAGGAGTGTCCATGGAGCTTTAGCATACTTAGCCCCTTCCTGTGCGCCCCCTTGTCTTTGCATCATGGTCAGTCCTGATGTGATCTGCCTTTGCTTCCTGTCTGCTGAGCAGGAGGCACTTGTGAAGAACCACCACTGCCACACGCTTCCCCCACCTGTTCTAACCAAGTCTTTGCATCAACCACAGACCACCACTGCCATCTGCCTTTGCTTCCTGTTCTGACCAAGCAGGGACCCACCAACCACAGACCACCACTGCCACATGGTTCCCCCCACGATGTTCTAACCAAGCACACGGGACCCACCAACCACAGACCACCACTGCCACACGCTTCCTTCCACGTTGTTCTGACCAAACACACAGGACCCACCAACCACAGACCACCACTGCCACACGCTTCCTTCCACCTTGTTCTAACCAAGCACATGGGACCCACCAACCACAGACCACCACTGCCACACACTTCCTTCCACATTGTTCTGACCAAGCACACGGGACCTACCAACCACAGACCAGCACTGCCACACGCTTCCCTCCACGATGTTGTAACCAAGCACACGGTATATACCAACAGCAGACAGAATCCTCTGAACCCATGAGCTGAAATAATCTTTCCTACATTAAGTTGGTTTTCTATGGCATTTTGTTACACTTATAAAAATAATGAGCACCCCCTCCCCTGCTGTTTTCTGCTGTCTCTGTATCGGCTCTGGTCCCTTCTCTACAGACAAATGGACTCAGTCTTGGGTGTTATTCTCTGATAAGGTCACCAAGAGGTCCACTTCTACCCTGGGACATTCTTTCCAGTTCTGAGAACCTGAGCTTCCTGTGCAGTGCAGATTCCTTGAGGTGATCTGATTAATGCTCCTCTTCTTTTCATAGCAGGTCTAGTCCAGCTCAGCCAAATGCTGCGCCAGACGTTTGATTGTGAGCCCCTTGCTGTGCCGAGGGGGGCTGCGGTGCTCCTGCAGGCTGTCCTTCCGCATGGCTCCAGGGGTAGGAGTGGGGGAATCCTGGACACCTAGCAAGGGGCCATGGCAAGATCACCTGGCCTTTCAGGACACTACCCCACCCTTGGCAATGAATCATATGTTCCACTCATGCGTTGCTATTTAAAATCTTGTTTCTTGTCTGAGCCCTCAATGTTTGTTTCTTATCTCTTCCACTAGACTTAAATCTTCTAAGTGTCCTATAATGAAATGACAATTATAAGTGAGTCCCTGAGCACTCGCCTTGGACCAGGCATAGTTCCACCTACTGTATTAAACCCACAGTGTCAGCTCCCCTCACCCGCAGCATCAGCACCCATAAGGAAGCTGAGGCCACGTCACATGACCAGTCCAAAGGTGGTGACTTGAACCCAGCCAACTTGATCTCTGACTCTGTCCACTTGGTGCCAACTATATGGAGACGGTGCTAAAAGGGAACTACTCTGCGAATGCTGGGTTATTTCTCTCTGGCTGACTCACGTATTAATGCTTGCTTTTTGGCCCAAAGCTTCTCTTTCACAGTCGGCAAATGAGTATCAGAGAAATAGCAACGGAGTCCAAGACTGTCTTGTATCAAGCCCAAAGCTCCCTCCTGGCTGAATCGAGGTAACCTGCTAGTGCCCCTCTCCCTCCTGTGCTTCTCTGGGGCAGCTTCGCACGGCCAGAGGCAAGGTGGCTGGGTCAGCTGCTTGATGGTGTGCAGGCTGCAGCCCCAGCCAGAAAATCACTCAGAGTCTGCCACCTCCCTACGTGCCAAGTTCAGGGGCCAGGGGTGGGGCATCCAAGTCAGGGTTCCCCTTGCATGGTGCCAGGCACCTTGGAACTGGGCACTGGCCTATTCCTACCCTAGCAGCTAAGCCGTTCATCTCTGCTCCCTTAGGTACCCAGTACAGAGTCATCTGTGCTTTCCCCTCCCGCAGTGAAGCCAGATTGTTTTGGGGCTTTGGTTCTTCTGACCCACCTCCACTGACACAGGAAGGGCACTTTGTGGAGAAATAAGGGAGGTGTCATATGCAGAGTCACGGGGCCTGGACTATTATGATGGGTATAGCAGTGGGTTACCGCCTTCCTTCCAGCCTGGACTATTATGATGGGTATAGCAGTGGGTTACCGCCTTCCTTCCAGCCTAAGGTTTCCCTCACTCTTCCCACCAGCCCATTCCCACAGGCTAACCTTCCTGTGCTGGCTCAGATCCCCTCCCCTCACCCTTCCTGCTGCATCAAGTCTTGTCCTTTGGGTGTCTTCTGCACCCTGCCTGGAGCCAGGAGGCGCTGGAAAAGGGAAGAGCTCGGGGGCTGGAGAGATGGCTTAGCAGTTAAGGCATTTGCCTGCAAAGCCAAAGGATCTCGGGTTGACTCTCCAGGACCCACGTAAGCCAGGTGCACAAGAGGGCATGTGCGTCTGGAGTTTGTTTGCAGTGGCTTGAGGCCCTGGTGCACCCATTCTCTCCTCTCTGTCCATCTTTCTCTCTCTCAAATAAATAAAATAAAATAAAGCTTTTTTAAAAAAGGGGGCTGGGCGTGGTGGCGCATGCCTTTAATCCCAGCACTTGGGAGATAGAGGCAGGAGGATCACTGTGAGTTTGAGGCCACCCTGAGACTACATAGTGAATTCCAGGTCAGCCTGAACTAGAGTGAGACCCTACCTCGAAAAACCAAAAATTAAATAAATAAATAAATAAATAAAAAAAATAAAAAGGGAAGAGCTGGTGCCAGGAGTAGAAGTGGAACTAGAGCTTCAGCTGACAATGCCTAAGAGTGGAAGGCATGTCTCAGGCCTGGAAAAGCTACATCAGGGACTGTATTTCCCAGGCTGTGGTGGCCCTCCCCGGTGACGTGGGGTTGAGGAGGCCGTAATGAAAGATGGAGAACTTCTGAGGAGGGTGACCCAGCACCCAGTTCCTCCTTTCTCCCCTCCCTTGAGTGTCCCCATCTGTCCACTGACCCGTCAACCGGGCTCTGTCTTCTCCTGAATAGATCAATACTTTCTGACAGGACACAGTATCAACTCAGGAGGCCAGATGTGACAGGAGGAACTCATCCAATTCTGTGTGTGAGTGTGTGCATTCATGTGTGTGTGTACACATTTGTGTGTGTGCACATTCATGTGTGTGCACATTCATGTGTGTGCTCGCATTCGTGTGTGTGTGCGCATTCATGTGTGTGTGCACATTCGTGTGTGTGTGCGCATTTGTGTGTGTGTGCGCATTCATGTGTGTGTGTGTGTGTGCACATTCATGTGTGTGCTCGCATTCGTGTGTGTGTGCGCATTCATGTGTGTGTGCGCATTCATGTGTGTGTGTGCATTCATGTGTGTGTGTGCATTCATATGTGTGCGCATTTGTGTGTGTGTGTGCGCATTCGTGTGTGTGTGTGTGTGCGCATTCATGTGTGTGTGTGTGTGTGCGCGTTCATGTGTAGAGGCCAGAGGTGAACGTCAGGTGTCTTACTCAGTTACCCCACACCTTACTCTGAGACAGAGTCTCACTGGACCCAGAGCTTCCAGCTGGGCCATCCTCCTGCCTCCACCTCCCTGCACTGGGATCACAGGTGTACAGTCCCATGCTCAGCTTTCCTGGAGCTTGGAACCAGGTCTTTATGCCTATATGGAGAGCATCCTACCCCTGTGCCCTCTCTCCAGCCCCCAACAGTTTTTTTAACAAAGTTTAAAAAAATTTTTATTTATTAATGAGAGAGAGAGAGGGGACATACAAATTAGGCAGGCCATGGCCTCTAGCCACTGCAAACAAACTCCAGCCCTTGTGCAACTGGCTTTAGGTGGATACTGGGGAATTGAACCTAGGTCCTTAATCCTTGCAGGAAGCACCTTAACTGCTGAGCCAGCTCTCCAGCCCCTGGTTTTATTTTTTATAATTGAAGAGAATGAGTCCCAGAGAGGAGGCATGTCTTGACAAAGGCCACATAGGTCGTGAGTGATAATACCGAAATGAAACAATGATGTTGTTTATGCTACATGAGGCTGCCTCCCATTCATCCACCCCACAAGAGTCCCCTCCCCCAGTCCCTCATCAAGACCCTGCCTCGCTCTCTCTTCAAGCCTGCCCAGGGCCCTCAGCTCGCCCTGTTCTGGATCCTTCTCTATCCAAGCACCATGTTTCCTGTCACAAATGACACTGCCATGGCAGGGGCTCTGTGAGAGGCTGCGGTCAGAGAGGCATCCGTGCTATCTCCACCTCACACGGTACTGCTACTTTCTTTGGGCGGCAGCCTGTTGGCCAAGCTGAGCCCCACTTTTGGCCTGGAGTGGACAGAAGCCCAAGGCTTACAGAGCCTCTTCATGAGCAAGGCTAGCCACAGTGTCCCCCAGGCTAAGTGCCTTTGTTCCTTCTGGGCCTCACGACATTTAGAGGGACTGTCGTTCTGCATGGAGCAGCTGGGTGGGGATCTCCCTGGAACACCAAAGCTAACAGGCCTCCATTTTGAAATCTCACCAACTCTAGAATGTCCAGAGCTTTCTGGGCAATCAGTGCCCACTGTTACTCTGACGTTCTACAAGGAGCATGCCAGTGGGGGTCAGACAGGATGACATCAGGCTTGCATTCATGCTGCCTGAGAAAAGGTCAAGTTGAGTGCCCGTGCCCAGGGAAAAGGCTGTCACGGGGCCCCTTGATGCACTCAGCTTTCTGCGCTGGGCTGTGAGGATGAGTCAGCAGCTGGGAAGGCTCACAGTGGAAGCTGCAGCAGGGGAAGTGGAGGCTGTGAATCTGCACTTTTGAGCCACCATCGCCTTTAAACACGTGAACTGTTCAGCCCATGCATTACCAATGTAAAATCCCAACTCTGGTGTGGTGGCTCATGCCTGTAATCCCAGCTCTGAGGAGGCTGAGGTAGGACCCATGAGTTTGAGGTCATCTTGGGCTACAGAGTGAGTTCTAGGTCAGCCTGGGCTAGAGCGAGACACTGCCTCAACACAACAAAACAAAAGTTCCAAATCTGAAGCCAGAATAGAAAGCTGCAAAAATTAGAAAGCTCTTCCTCCCACTCCCCTCGCCCCGCCCTTTCTCTTCACTGACTAAGCCTGCCACCAGAGAAGAGGCCCCAGCATGACACCCACTGGTGCACCTAACTGCCTCCTGACCCCTCTGGGATATGTGTCCACTAGAGATGAGACACACGCTGCTGGACCCCAGTGCCTGCAACAGGCGGTTTTGATATCACATCCTCACCTAGGTCGACATCTTGCTCCACAGATGAGGCATCAAAGCTGAGAGAGACGAAGCTTTTTCTCAAGGAGCCACATGCAGTTTCTTTAACATCAAGATTAGGAATGGAGGCTCTGAGGGATGGAGGCAGCCCAGGAAAGTAGCAACACTGTGACTTCATTCTACGTTTTCCAGAGTCCAGCCACTTCTGTGCCTCTGCATCTGCCCTGGCGCTTTCTCCCCAGGAACAGACCCCCTGATTGTCAGTCCAGAGTGGCTGGTGTCAAAAAGGATTCTGCATCCTTGTAAGTAGGACAGCAGCTGGGATCTGTGGTTCCCAGATCAGGAGAACAAAAATTAAACAAGTGGTTTGAAGGGGACACTCACTGTGACCAACCCCATGGCTGCATGAGCTAAGTTTAGGATTAGCTGTAGGCCTGACTGGAGTGGCTCACAGACAGCCACGGCCTGCTTGTTTTTACCATAACACAAGGCTCTGTGGCTCGTGGCAGGCAAACGGAAACATGGATATGAGGCATGGATATGAGGGACACACACGAGACCCCAGTGAGCATTTTGAACCTCAGGTTTCTAAGATGCTGCAAGTGGTGGGGACATTAAGAGCCAGGATGCTCTAAGAGTGAAGAAAGGGTGATAAAGCTTTCTGGAGTCCATTTCCTTAGCCGCCCCATCAAACATAGCTCTTCCCTGCCCATCGCCAGTGCTCTCATCTTTATCGTACTTTCCCCTTTTGAGTGTGTGTGTGTGTGTGTTTGTGTGTGTAGCCATTGGTGGTCTTACTAGATCACACTCTACTCTTTGGAAACATGGTTACTGATTAGGCTCTACTTGTTAGCCAGCAAGACCCAGGACTCCTGCTGTCTCCACCTCCTCAGCACTGGGATTACAGGCATGGGCCACCATGGGCATTAAGGATCTGAACGCAGGTCCTCATGTTTGTGCAGCAAGCACTTTACCCACTGAGCCATCTCTCCAGCCCCTGCTTTAATTTTTGTTGTAATCCTTTTCTCTTTAACTCACATTATAAATCCCAATCCGTTTCTTTCTGTAAAAAATGAAAGCTCCTCACAGACAAAGATTCTGCCCTTTGCTTACTGGCCTTCCCTTGAAGTCAGAACAAGGCCCAGTAGAGAGATGCTGAGGGACTGAGAGTGAACACGCTCTGCGAGGTCATGAACCACTCATGGGTGTGTGCCAGCATCCCACTTGGCGTCAGCAGCAAGCCTTCTGCGCTCTGCTCCCTAGAGAACGGGAAGGGACCGTGCATGCAGAAGCCCCTTGGAGGCCGATTATGCCCTGAGTGGAGGATGGAGGAGACAATAGTCTCCACCCAAGAAGATTCCATCTTGAGAGTTTACAGCCACGGGGACAGGTCCGCAGCCAGATATGGAGAGCAGGGACACTTTCTGGAAAAGGTCACCCCCAGTGATGCTAGCTCATCCAGCCGAAGCCCCCAGCCCCATTTAGTTAACAATGCTCAGAGCAACAGCTGAGCCGGGCAAACATACACAGGTCATAGACATGGCAACTGTTATACTGTTCCCAGACCCCATGGATAAGGAGGCGCTTGGCATGCTCAGGTGACGGGGGCCCATCCCAGTGAGCTCCTTGGAATGGGAAGCTGGGCTCTCTGAACTCATGATTCCCACTGTTGTGGAAATTAAAGACTTTCTGTCAGAGAGCAGTCCCCCCACGCCAAACAGCATTGACGGTTGGCTGGTGGCCATCTTATTAGACCAGCACTTGGCAGCCAGGGAGCAACTGGCTCCCTCCTTGGCTAACCCACATGAGGCAAAGTGAAGGTGTCCAGGCCAAAGACAGTCCCTCAGGAACACAGTGCTTCAACGATGCTCATTCTCTTGATCTCCTTGGCCACAGCTGAACCTGCCTTGGTGAGGACCACGCCCTGGCACACCCAGTGGAAAGAGGCACGCGTCCTTACCCTTGATTTTCTCCAGAACCTGATTTTCTCTGAGAACCTGGTGTGTATTAGCAGTGAGTAAGGGCATATTGGGGAGAGTCTCAGAGGTGGGGCATCAGAGACCTGAGCCAGTCGGACCCCAGGCTCCTTGCTTGGTAACCCCAAAGTGGCAAAAGATCAAATTTTGGTACAGAACCCAGGTGCTGCCCGGTACATTCTGGATTGATGCAGCTGAGCTATATCCTAGAGATCTGGGATTCTAAAAAGCCCCAGATAATCCCGATGCTGCCTCTCAGCGCACTGATAGGAAAGGTGGGATGGAGCACTGGAGCGGGAAGACAGGAGACATTGGGTGACTGGGGGGACCTCACTCCTCTGCACCACAGTGTCCTCACAGGTAAAGAATGGAGCTTGAACATCATGTCCCATCCTCAAAGGTGGCTCAAGGGCATGCATTGCTATGGTGTCCTTAAGCAGCAGCTGTGACCCCTTCCCAGGGAATGGCCTGGCCTCAGGTGGAGGAGGACCCCAGCAGGCTGGGGGGGCTCTGATGGTGGTAGGGACCACTGTTTGTTCAGAGGCCAGCTGAGCTACGCACTTGACCTGCAAGGTCTCCTTTTCACAGCAACCTCCAAGGCAGTGCTCATTCACAGAACTTCCAGAAATGGTGGAAAGTCTGTGTCTGCACTGACCACAGCAGTGGCTGCTGGACTTTTAGTTGAAGTAATTTAAGCAGCCGCATGGGGCCAGCGGGGACCATACTAGCTAGCACAACTCCATGGTGTGGCTTAGGATCAGTCTCCCGTTGGGGAAGTGAGTGGAAGCTTAGAGCATGCTGCAACTGGTACAGTGATGGGTTTGAATCCAGTTCCTGAGCTCTGAGTCCCTGAAGCACTTGTCATGAGTCCCACCGAGTTGGGAGGGTGGGATTCCAGACCCAGCACCATCTTTGAGAAACTTCCTGGCACCTCTCATATTTTGAACTGAAAAGACAGGGACTGGGGACATGGCTCAGCAGGTAAGAGCCCTTGCCACACCAACATGGGGGTCTGAGAGGACATGACGGGCCTGAGTTCAATTCCCAAGCAATCACATACACAACTGAGCATGCTGCCCATGCCCAGAAAGGTTTCAAGAGCTGCCGAAGCCTCCTCTGATGCCCACTGTGATGGTTTGAATTAGGTGTCCCCCATAAATTCAAGTATTCTGCATGTCAGGTTCTCAGCTGGTGGCAGTTTGGGAACTGGAGCCTTGATGGAGGAGGTGTGTTGTTGGGGTGTCTTATGAGTGTTCTAGCCAGCTTCCTCATGCCAGGGTTCAGCTCACTCTTGTGTTGCAGTGTTTTACCTGCTGTGGCAGAGGTGCTGTCCAGCCTCTGCTCATGCCGTGTTTTCCCGTGCCATCATAGAGCTTCCTTTGGGACTGGAAGCCAAAATAAACAATGTTCCTCCCGTCAGCTGCTTTTGGTCAGGTGCATTGTGCCAGCAACACAAAGGTAATTTCGAAAGAAAAGTTGGTTCTGAGAAGCGGGGTCCTTGTTGCTAGGAACCTGGTTATGTGAATTTTGGCCTTTTGGAACTGGATTATAGGAGGAATATGGAAGGATTTGGAACCTTGATCTAAAGACACCTTGCAGAGCTCTAAACAGAGCTTGATGGACCATTCTGGTCAGAGTTGAAAGACGTGAGTGCAGTAAGAACTGTGGACTGTGAAGTTTGGCTTACAAGGGGAAGGAAGAGCTTTGTCCAGACTGGGCTAGAAGCAGTTCATGTGAGAGGCTTGCTGCATTCTTCCCACATCATGAGAATTTGTGCAAGTTTGTGTTGCATAGAAATGCACTGGTGTGAGCAGAAGAATATAGCACAGAAACAAATAAAAGTTTCAGACTGCAGACAGTGCCTGTTCCGCTGAAATTGAGAGATTACAACCATTAAGATTGGGACAGCTGTTTTGCATTGGGACAGCAGGAAGAACGTGGGCTCTTTTGAAAGAAAGGGACCTAAATGCTGAAGAAGTTTTCCTTGCTCTTCAAAGTCAGCTTTATTCTCCTTGGGTTAACAAATTTGGTAGCCCGTCTGGTACTATGGGAGTATAACAAATGCAGAAAAGAGAGGGTCATTGGATTTACAACGTGGCTTGCTTTTCGGAAATGGCCCCTGGGTGATTTGAGGAAGTCTTGTTGGAAGTCCCTGCATGGAGTCCCAGTGGAGCCATGAGGATGAACTGTGGGTTGTAAAGTGGAAACCCCAGCCAGGACTGTGGGTTGCTGCCAAAAAGAGCTGCCCACTCAGGAAGGATTGTTCCCTGGGCCTTGAGCAGCCCAGCTGGAAGGGAGGAATTGGAACTCCAAGACTTTGCCACTGGTTACAGATGTCAGACTTGGATCTACAGGATTTGACGTTTGCTCTGTTGTTTTGGATCTTGTATTGGTTCAATATTTCATGGCTATGTCCAATGATTTTTTTTCAGTGTGGATGTTTATTCGGTGCCATTATTATTATTTTCTTGGTTTTTTTTTTTTTTTCTTTGAGGTAGGGTCTCATTCTAGCTCAGGCTGACCTGGAAGTCACTACGTAGTCTCAATGTGGCCTTGAACTCACAGTGATCCTCCTACTTCTGCCTCCTGAGCACTGGGATTAAAGGCGTGTATCACACGCCTAGCTTTTAAAATTTTTTTAAATTATTATTATCATGGTTTTACAGGCTAACAGTTAAGACACCTTGGACTATGGAGATGTTTGAACAGTGTTGGGATTGATAAAAATGATGGAGACTTTTAAAAAAAATTAAAAATTTTAAAATTTATTTGCAGAGAAAGTGACAAAGAGGGCAAAGAGAGAGTGTGTGAGCACACCAGAGCCTCTAGCCACTGCATATGAACTCCAGATGCATGTGCTACCTGGCTTTATGTGGGTATTGGGAAATCAAACCCAGGCCATCACACTTTGCAAATAAGCACCTTTAACTGCTGAGCCATCTCCCCAGCCTGGGACTTTTAAAGTTGGACTGAATGCGTTGCATTTTACATCATGGTGGTCATCAGTTTATGGGTGCCAGGGGCAGAATGTGGAGGTTTGACTTAGGTATCCCCCATAAACACATGTATTCTGAATGTCTGGTTTCCTAAATGGTGGCAGCCTTACTGGAGGAGGTGTGTTTGGGGTGGGGGTGGGCTTATAGGTATTCTAGCCAGCTTCCCCTGGCCAGTGGTCACTCACTGCCATGCTGCTGTTTCCGTGGCAGAGGAGGTGTCCAGCCTCTGCTCATCTCATGTCAAACAAACAACTTTCCTCTCCTCAGCTGCTTTTTTGGTCAGGTGCTTTGTGCCAGCAATGGGAAGGCAACTACAACATCTACCTACCGCCCCAACCCCCGTGCCCTGCCATGGACCTCCCATGCACACAGCTCTGTAAGCTTCCGTGAAATTGGGGGTTCCTAAGCCAGGAGCTGTGAGTCCCTAGGCTGTCTGTGAGGCCTCTCCTCAAGCTCCTTTTCCAGGACTCACACATCTAGGACCAGACCTTCTTCCTGGCATGTCCCCTGGCCCAAGCCACACTGTACTCGGTCCCAGCAGTGACCCTAGAAGTAGGATGAGTCTCCTAGCCTTGGGCACCTCACCATCCGGACCCTAAGTCTCTGTCAACCTCCCATCACTCTTGCTAGACTGTGTTCTTGCCAAGAGCCACCAGTAGAGCTTGGAGGGAAAGCTTGTGCCCAGCAGGTTCCCAGCCTGCAGATTCTGCCCACACACCTACAGCCCTTGCAGTTTTCTTCACATAGCCTCTGGAACGGTCCTGCTGCCCACGAACAAGCATGAGAGAGAGAGCGGACATGTCTCCAGTCAGGGCCTCTCCTCCACATGAGACACACTGAGCTCCTGACAGGGGAGCCAGGAAAACTGGGCCTCCCAAAGCCAGCCATCACGTGCTTTGGGATGGCTGAGCAGCTCAATTTGGCTTCAGGACCCACCTGGCAGCTCTGTGCATCAGAATCAACAGCTGAGTCCTCGGTGCTCCCTCCCCGCCTCCACTGCCTGGCCCCTTGGTTAAGGAGACTGCATTGCCTGGGCCTTCTTGGATCCTGAGGTCACTGGATCTGGCTTCTGTCCCAGAGTGGGCTCCATCCATGCCCCAGGGTGGGTGCTGCTGAGGAACAGGAAGGCTGTGAAGGTTTGTAGTCTCTGCTTGTCACCTCTCCCAAGCTCTTCTTGGGGCTCCATGCCACAGCAGCCCCATCTTCTGCACAAGGGCTGTGTTCTAGAATTCCCATGGAGCCCGACACCGTGGATACCACGAACCCTGTCTAGAGGCCTTTCCCTAGACATGCATGCCAATGCTAACGTGAATAAATGAGGTACAGTAAAACATTAACAAGCCAGGCGTGGCAGCGTGAGCCTTTAATCCTAGCACTGAGGTAGGAGGATCACTGTGAGTTCAAGGTCAGCCTGGACTACAGAGCGAGTTCCAGGTCAGCCTGACAAGAATGAGACTCTGTTTCAAAAAAAAAAAAAGTAATGACAACAATAATAAAAACTTAAAAAACATTAACAATAACTGATAATAAAATGGAACTGTCACTTAAAATTTATGAGTCATTTCTCGAATTTCCCATGAACATTTTTGGATTACAGTTGCCTCTGGGGAACAGAGTTGGAATGCAAAGCAAGGCTAGGAGGAGACTGTGGTTTGGAAGGTGGCAGGTCCCAAGGTAGAGACGTTCATGTGTGTGTCCCCACCATGCCGCAGTGCTGTAATCAACACTCAGTCACACATCCATTCACCCAGCACACAGCCACTGAGTCCTTCCTAAGACACGGTAGTCCAGTACAAAGAGCAGCTGGGCCACGGAGATGAAATGCAGTGGCAGCTAAGGGTGGGATCAGGCAAGGGAAGAAGTCACTCTGCCCACTCCTGGACAGATGTCCAACTGTCCTTTACAGTGCCCCATTCTGTGAACTGGACGGCGGGCACCAGATCAAAACATTTCTGTCCATTTCCAGAGCCTAGCTCAAATCTAACAGGCTAAAGGATTGCTGGCTAAAGAAAAGGTTATATAAACACGTGACTGAATGAGGTTCTGGACCCACGGCCCATATTCTCGGGGAAGCCTCCAACCCAGGAGTGAGGAAGCAAAAGGAGGGTGGCAGAAGGCAGCTAGGAAACGCACGCCCAGCCCGCTTTGAAGTGATGATGCTAGCAGAACTGGGGGTTTGCAGGCTGAGTGAGGCAGAAGGTTGGATGGTCAAAAAGTGCAGTGCAAGTGATGGCTCGTAGCTGTCGGGAAGACACAAGCAATGGTGGCCACTGTTGAGATGGTGAATGGATGGGTGAGTGGCAATTTTGGCAGGCTTGGAGTTTCTCCAGTTTTCACACTTCTGCAGTTGCCCAGAGGAATGACACACCACTCAGAACATCCAGTCCATCGTGACAGGGGCTATTGGGAAAGAGGACAGAGACGTCATTATCGATCTCCAGCCCAGGCCGAGCGCCTCACCTGGAGAAGGAGTTTGAAGAAATTAGCTTGAACAAGTGCGCACGGAGAGTGGACTGCCTACAAAGAACTAAAACATCGGCTAGGATCAGATTAAGATAAGAAACCAGGATTGGGAAGATGACTCAGCATTAAAGCCACTTGCTTCCAAAGCCTCTGGCCCAGGTTCAATTCCTCAGTACTCCTGTAAAGCCAGATGCACAAAATGGCACTGTCTCTGGAGTTGGTTTGCACTGAAAAGAGGCTCTGGCACACTCATACTCCCTCGCCCTCTCACTCAGGTAAAAAATAAGAATACGAAAAAGAAAGAAATCAGAACCACCTGCCCAAAGGAGGCAGAGCAGACTCAGGGGACTGTGAAGCAGTTTAATCTGTGACTTTAGGGTGACCCAAGATGGTGTGGATTATACCTAGTAACCAAAAAAGTGTTGATATGGAAAAGGGAGTTCTTAGAAGCCACAATTACCATTACTAAAATAAAATGTATAATAGAAGGGCTAGAAGAAAAAGATAACCAATCTCTCAGAATATAATCCCAAAAAAGACAGAAATGGAGACTGAGAATTGATTTAAGAAGTACAACATCCAACCCCAAAAAATATAAAGGGAGAAGTTATTAAAGAAATAACAGGGCTGTAGTGATGGCTTAGCAGTTAAGACACTTCCCTGCAAAGCCAAAGGACCCAGGTTTAATTCCCCAGGACCCACATTAGCCAGATGCACAAGGTAGCACATGCATCTAGAGTTTGTTTGCAGTGGCTGGAGGTCCTGGCACTCCCATTCTCCCTCTCTCTCTCTCTCTCTCCTTCTTTCTCTCTGTCAAATAAATAAATAAAATCTTAGAAAGAAAGAAAGAAAGAAAGAAAGAAAGAAAGAAAGAAAGAAAGAAAGAAAGAGAGACAGAGGGGGGCTGGAGAGATGGCCCAGTGGTTAAGACATTTGCCTGCGAAGCCTAAGGACTGAGGTTTTATTCTCCAGGTCCCATGTAAGCCAGATGCACAAGGTGGCGCATGTGTCTAGAGTTTGTTTGCAGTGGCCAGAGGCCCTGGTGTGCCCGTTCTTTCTCTCTCTCTCTCTGACTCAAATTTTAAAAAAAGAAAGAAATTATAGAAAATCTCCTATTAGCTGGGCATGGTGATGCATGCCTTTAATCCAAGCACTCAGGAAGCAGAGGTAGGAAAACTGTGTGAGTTCAAGGCCAGCTGGGACTACAGAGTGAATTCCAAGTCAGCCTGTGCTGAAGTGAGACCCTGCCTTGAAAAGAAAGAAAGAAAGAAAGAAAGAAAGAAAGAAAGAAAGAAAGAAAGAAAGAAAGAAAGAAAGAAAGAAAGAAAGAAAGAAAGAAAGAAAGAAAGAAAAAGAAGAAAGAGAGAGGGAGGGAGGAAGGAAGAAAGAAGGAAAGAAAGAAAGTAAGTAAGTTTCCCAAACCTAAATGTTCATCTTAAAAGGTCCCGCAGGTACTCCGCAGGTACTCTGCAGGACGAACATGCAGGAGCAAAGGCTTGCATCCTAGATGCGTCTTGTCAAGCTGCCATTACCGGCAGATGAGTACAAGTGATGTTGTGACCACAGACCACTGGCAGCTCCCATCTGCTGTCTTCCTAATGGCAGACAGGGCCAGAGCCTTCCCACCCTCTAGATAAGCTTTGTGGCATCTTGTCTCTGTGACGGCTGAAACCACCCTGCTAGGCATCATCTTTCTCCTGACTTGGTTTCTCTAAGGCAATAAATACAAATAGGCTACAGCTTACTGATCTATGCTGTCCCCACTGTCATCTGCCCTGCAACTGTTCCCCACACCCCCTCCCCCAGTGAGTCATTTAAGACAACCTTTCCTTTAGAGGATTCGAAACATGGATTCTGGAGCCACACTGTCTGGGTTTGAATCCTGTCTCTGCCTTTTACAAGCTTGACAAATTACTTGACCTCTCTGCCTCAGCCTTCTTGTCTATAAAATGGGAATGTAAGCAGTGAGAGTCAAACTTCAGTATGTCAAGGTGCTCATAGCAGCACCTGCTCTAAGACACCAGACAATGAACTCGTGGTATTGGCTGTTGTAATTTGAAAGCACAGAAGAACCAATAGGCGACTTGCAAAGTTTCATCAAATTAGCCAGTGTTGCAGGAGTAGCAGCTCTAGCGGCCAGCTGTCTTCCTAGTCTTCCAGGCTAAGGCATGGGTAGATTCTGCAAGTGACAGGCCAGCATTTGCTGTTTCCCACTTGGGGCTCTGGAGGGGCATGCCGGGCAGACCGCCGTTCCCCCATACTCAGAGATTCCACCTCTGCCCTGCAGCAAGTTTGCTTACTTAAGTTTGCTGGCTCTGTGATGGCCCCTAGCCTGTGGGAGGGCTGGCCCAGCCAGTTCCCTGTGTGAGCGGCAGACATGCTTGTGAAAGTGGACACACATCTGCACTTGCTCTCTGGCAACGCCAGACCCAGGCACAGCCAGCCTCACCAGGTCTTCGCATTGTGGACAAGTGTGAGGTCGAGTCTCAGCCTCCATCCTGGCTCTGCTGCTGGCCAGCTGGTTAGACGCTGGGCAAATTACCCCACACTCGGTGAGCTGCCGTCTCTTCACCCGTCAAGTGGAACTAACAGTATACTACCTCACCAGATTGTTCTGGAATATGCACTAAACAGGAGAGTGTCTGTACAATGCTCAGGACAAAGTGAGCATTCCACATTTACGCAGGCCAACATCAGCCTGAAAAGAAATAATGGCACTGTGGCTACCAGTGTGTGTGTGTGTGTGTGTGTGTGTGTGTGTGTGTGTTTGTTTACATATGTGTATGTGTCGTGTGTGTGTGTTGTGTTTACATATGTGTATGTGTCGTGTGTGTGTGTGGTGTGTTTATATATGTGTCATGTATGTGTGGTGTGTGTGTCCTGTGTGTGGTAAGTGTGTGTGTGTGTGGTGTGTGTGTGTGGTATGTGTAAGTATGCATGGGCACATGTGTGTGTGGTATGTGTATATGTGTGTGTAAGCATACATAGGCACATATGTGATGTTTGTGTGTTGGTATGTGTGTGATCATACATGGGTATGTGGTGTTTGCGTGGTGTATGCTGTGTGGTTTATATGGTGTGTGTGGTTTATGTGGTGTGTGTGTTTGTGATGTGTGTGTTGTGTGCAAGTGTGCTGTGTGTGATGTTTATGTGTGTGTGTGTGTGTGCATACATGGGTATGTGTATGTATGGTGTGTGGTGTGTGTGTGTTATGTGTGCATGATGTGTGTGTGGTATGTGTGTGTGTTATGTGTGCATGGGGTGTGTGTATGTGTGTGTATGGTGTGTGTGCATGGGGTGTGTGTATGTGTGTGTGTGGTGTGTGGGGGTGAATGTCTGTGTGAGCATGCATGGGCACATGTGTGTGCATGGGGGCACATGTTTGTAGAGGTCAGGGGACAACCGTAGCTGCCATCCTCAGGCACGTCATACACCTGATTGAGACAGGTCTCTCGCTGGCCTAGGACCCCCAGGCAGGCTAGATTGCCTGGGCAGCGAGCCCCAGGGACCCTCCTTCCAGCTCCCCAGCACTGGGGTTACAAGTGTGCACCATCACCCTCAGCATTGTTCTATGGTTTCTGGGGATTGAAGGCAAACACTTTACCAATTCACCCATTTTCCCAGCCCACCAATGAGTGTTTCTAACACCACGTTTGTGTCTGACATGATTTCACATTTGGAGGTGGTGGTGTCTGTAGTGTGCCCCACCACACTAGCATTTGGGGCTGGTGGCTGTCAACTTTCTCCTTCCTCTGGGGCCTGCACAGAGCTCTGCTTCCGGGAACTTCTCAGCCTGGTGCACGAGGCAGAATAAGAAAGAACTTCAAGAACTCAGTTGTTCCAGCTTCAATCTGGAAATACAGAAAGAATTCGAAATTCCAGAGGAAGACTTTGGCACAGCAATTTCCTTTCTCTGAAGTAGCATTTTTTAAAAGAGAGACAAAGAATAGGAGTGCTTTTCACTCCTCCTCTGCCCCAGCACAAACTCTGTCAAAAGAGGTTTTAAAGGGGGCATGCTGTAAGTTCCAGAGGGTCAAGGGCCATCTATCCCATGAGCCATTGCATCCCCTGTGCCAAGCACAGCGTCTGGTACATGAGGGTCATTCAGTGGATGCAGGCTGGGTGGCTGCAATGAACACTGGCCCAAGGGGAGGGATGGAGAAGCCTGGGAAAGAAAAGGAGTAACTGGGAACCCTTGGACTGGATTTCTCCAGCTGGGGACAAAATGGTCTGGACTAGAGCTGTCACTGTAGCCAAGAGCAATGGCCTGTGTGTTGCATGTGCTGGCAGGTGGGCTGTGATCCTGGGCCAAGCCAGAGCCCGCCGGTGAAAGCAAGCCTGACTACTAATGGGCCACAGCTCTGTGCTGTCCCCCAGCCTCACCATTACTCCCTCCCACCTCCTTTCCATCTTTGTTTCTGCTTTTCCTGGAGTTACCACATGTCACAAATCAAAATAAGGATGTCCAGTTAAATTTGAATTTCAGGTAGATAATGAACACCTTTTTCAGTGTAAGCAAGTACCATGCAATACTGAGGACATGTGAAATTCTTTTCCTTGATACCTAAAGTTTGGGTTTAACTGGGTGTTCTGCCTTCTTTAGCAGCGTTATATATACCCAGTGCCCGCTTCAGATTTCTCACTGGAGACACTTCTCATCCTTCAAGACCCAGTCCAAATGTTTGAATGTGCCTTCCAAAGTTTAGCTGTTGGAAACTTAATCCCAGTGCAACAGTGTTGAGGGACGGCACCATTAAGAAGAAAGTAGGCCATGAAGTCTCTGCATGAAGCTTCACGAAGAGATGGATTAACGCTTCCCTCACAGGAGCAAGGCAGTTTAGGAATGACCGGGGCCCCAAAGTGAATAAATGCGGGGAATTGTCCTTGGGCCTGTAGGGGAAAATCCACACTTTATTACAGGTTAGAAGGGTCTGGTGTTTTCTTATCTCTGCCCCCTTAGGGAGTCCTTCCACTCCCTGCTAAGAAGGCCCTTGCTAGAGAATTAAGATTTCTGGGAAGATTGCCTTTTCAAAAAGTCCTGACCCAGGCACCTGACGTCAGGACAAACTGGCTAGACCAGCCACCCTCCACAGGGCTCCATAAAAAACTCCCACCTAAGCCAGGCACGCCTTTAATCCCAGCACTCTGGAGGCAGAGGTAGGAGGATCGCTAAGAGTTCGAGGCCACCCTGAGACTACATAGTTAATTCCAGGTCAGCCTGGACCAGAGTGAGACCCTACCTTGAAAAACAAAAAAACAACAACCACAACAAAAAAACTCCCACCTAAGGCTTGAGATGGGCTTCTCAAACCCCCTCTTTCCTCCTTGTGTGGGAGCTATGTCTTCCTTTCTTCCCTTAAGCTTCCCTTCTCTTACAGCTCTCCCTCCTGAAAGCTATAAGCTATGATAAAAATCTTTCTGAACCTCATTCTCTGGTCTGTGGATTTTATTCATCATATTCTGACACAGCAAGGAGGCCCTTACCAGGTGGACTTCACAACTTCTAATAAATGTCAGTTGTCTGTATGTGATACGACATTCTGTTATAACCACTCACAAGAAGACCTCAGCCACTCTTCAGGAGTTTTCTCTCACACTCTCCTCCACCCAAGGCAGAATGTGCCGTGGGAGCCTGTGACCCGTCTCCCACTGGATCCCAGGTTTGTTCCCGTGTCCCACACTGGGTCAAGCTGGCCCCTCACTGGCCCTCCGCCCTCAGTGCTGTGAATGGTAAGAGAGAGGAAGGCCAAGAGCACACATCTATCTGCTCCCATGATTGCGCTGTAAGGGGATTTGTGCAAACACAGGGCAGCTGCGAGCTGCCAACAAACCGTCCCCATCCATACACCTTCAGAATTGTGGTGGCATGGGGCATGTGGCTCTCTAATGGTGACCTCACTTCTTAAGCTGAAGGCGTTCCTGGGATGTGTTCCCACAGAGAGACAGGGCTGCCCTCGCCCTCCCTACCCTGCGCTCCCATGAGTCACCACTTTAGGAAAGCAAGGCCACGGGTTTGGGTGCTGTGGGGCCCCTGGGCGGGGAGGCCACCGCCTTATCTCCACTGCCCTGGCGCTGCTCACTGCATCTACAGCAAATGACCAAGAAGACAGCTTGTAACCAAGCCACTCTCACTCCCCGCCGGGCAGCTCCTTCTGGAACAGTTCCCAGCCAGATGCAGGGCCAGGCCAGGCCAGGGACCTCCTGCACAGTGCCTAACCAACACATTTGGGATTGCATTCCTCAGACCACTGCAGGACTGTGGAGCTGGAGGAAGTCTCTGGAAGTGGGGCCCAGGCAGAGCGCTGACTGACATGCCAAGACCCTCCTCTGTGCAGCCTGGCCTTGTATTCTGGCCCTTGGCCTCTGGGCTGAGAATCCAGAGCAAGGCTCTTCTAGAACAGAGAGCTCAGCTCTCGTGGCTCCAACCATGGGGGTTCTGGAGTTGGACCTGGTGAAGGCCGCAGCCAGGAGAAGGGGAATGGGGAGTGAGTCACAATGATCTTGCTGGCGCAGAACCAGAGAGTCCCCATAAACGTGTGTGGGCGTGGAGTGTGGTGGGGCTGGCTGGGCTGGGGGCGAGGGGAGAAGGGAGTGAGGCACGACAGGATGACTCCATGATGTAATTACATGCCCAGCTACCCCAGCAGTGCCAAGGGTGTGAGGCCTGGCTTCTGGACCTGCTATAATTACATCCTGAGTGGGATTATTATTAATAATAATAACCCCTGGGTACATGTTGCCACTTGAGCAGAGCTGCTGAAAGGGTGGGAAGAAAGAAGCAATACTCTTCCAGACCAGTCTGTCACATCCCCAAATGTTTCCTCCAGGGCCCAGACAGGCCTGACTTCCGTCATACTGTTTTCCTTAGCCTGACCAAGGAAACACTGGACATTGGCAAAAAGACGAAATTAGCCGGATGTGGTGGTGCGTGCCTTTAATCCCAGCACTCCAGCACTCAGGAGGCAGAGGTAGGAGGATCACTGTGAGCTTGAGGCCAGCCTGGGACTACAGAGTGAATTACAGGTCAGCCTGGGCTAGAGTGAGACCCTACCTCAAAAAAAAAAAAAAAAGAAAGAAAGAAAGAAAGAAAGAAAGAAAGAAAGAAAGAAAGAAAGAAAGAAGGAAGGAAAGAAAGAAAGAAAGAAAAACATGAAATTACTCATCCGTGGGTGCATCCTAAGCACTCGCTCTGAAGTCCAGGATGGGAAAGGACGCTGTAAGACCTAGCTCCATGGTCCCTCCTGGTATTCCTTGGGATCCAGGCAGGCTGGACTCCTGGGTACGTTCTGCAGTTTCAAATCAGAGGACAGGAAGTGCCCGCTCCTGAGCCTGCACCACGGTCTCACTTTCCACAGCCCTGCTCCCAAGTCTGACCCCTGACCAGGAGCAGATGGCCAGAAGAGGAGCCGAGGAGCTGGTCAGATCCCATCCAGACATTTGGTGGCCATCCTTCTTCCTGGGCATGAAGGTGAAGAAGCCAGGAAGACCCAGCCACAAAGCCCCAGGACCCCTCTCATGGACTGAGCTGTCACGGGCAGCAGCAGGAAAGGGCTGATCAATGGGAGAGAGATGCCAAGCCTCAGGTCTGGGTGATGCTGATCAAAACAACGCTCCTGTGCCAAGATCATGCAACCCTTGCCAAGCACAAGGACTCATGGGCACAACAGTGCTCTACCATGAGTCTCTGTGGGCAGGTTCATTCTCACATCATTTGGTGCTGCATGCCCCCCAGATGGGATGGAGGGAGACCCCAGGCCAAGGAAGAGTCCTGGTACCTTCTGCAGTGTGGCTCCAGGACCGTATCTGCCCCCTAAGCCTGTTTCTTCATTTGTAAAACTTGCCAGTGATCTGTGTGGTGATGTATGGCCCCTTGATTTGTAGCTACATCCTGGCCTCAGTTTCCCCACTTAAAATGAGAATGATTTCCAGGGCTGGAGATAGTTCGATCAGTAAAGTTCTGAACCATGAGGACCTGAGTTTGATCCCTAGTACCCATGTAAAAATGCCAGGAGTGGTGGCACATGCCTATAATCTCAGTGCTGGAAGGCAGAGACAGGGGGATCCCTGGGCCTCGTGAGGCAGCCAGTCTAGCCTACTTAGTGAGCTGCAGGTCAGTGACAGGTCAGTGTCTTAACAAGAGGTGGACGGTGTTCTTGAGAAACAACACCTAAGGTTGTCCTCTGATCCCATATGTGTGCACATGTGCACGCACGCACACACACACACTTGCATACGCATGCACACCCCCCAAAATGAGAACAGTTTCTAATACCTTCGTTGCTTCACCCCTACCCTCATTCTTCCCCGGGGGAAATGGGATGGACACAGAGGACAGCCTGTCGCGTTAGGTGAGGTTCCTCTGCTGTGCTCGCTGGTGACTTTGACGTTGACTTTGGGAGACTGGGAGCAGCGGGGCTTACAGACAGAGGGCAGAGCAGAAGTTTATGGCTTTGTTTAATGGGAGGAAGCAGCACTGAGCCCCGTCCTGGAGCCTCTCCAGTGACCTAAGAGCTGGGAGCGCACTCCAGGAGCACCTTGGGAAAGATCATGGCGACCTCTGCAAGGCCCCACGAAACAGCACACAAGGCCCCTGCTGTCCACTCGGAGCCTGCTCGCTCCCCAAGGCCCACAGCCCAGTATCTGTCAGGAAGACGGCTGCCAAGCAACTCAGCCGTGCACACCTCAGGGCTTGGAAATGCGGGTGGGAGCTCTGCCCTGCGCCCACCCTTGGGGCTGCTGAGGTGGGGCAGGGGAGTTGGGAGCCAAGATTGGAGAAGCCAGAGTGCTCCAGGCTGTGGAGAGACAGAGGTGCCAGGGCCTCCACTCCTCAGCCTGGCTCCAAAGAGCAGGCCGCCCAGCCCTCCCTGTTCCTGCTGGTGGAGTTCTCCTTGGCAAGTCCAAACCAGGTGTCCCCACGTGCCTTTGCTCTCTGCCTTCCTCCCTTGCCACCGTCCTGTGTGGTAGTCTGAAGGCCAGCTGGAGGGTCTGGGAGCAAGGGTCAGGGGTGGATGGGGCAGGCGTGGATGGGGGCAGGAGTGGCCTCTGCAGACATCACAACGCAGCCTGTAAGGAAGAGGCTAGGAGTGCGCTAAAAGCAGAGCTGACACCTGCCTTTCTCAGCTTCCCCAGGACTCCCCAAAGGTCACTGGCAGCACAGCTTCCTGTGAAGGGACAGAAGAACTAATGACAGGGAGTCTTGAGCCAGCACAGGCACTGGCAGTGAGGTACCACTGGCCACACCCCGGGTTGTGAGTTCTGTCACCCTGGCTTAGGTTTTCTGTGGTTTGCCCTAACAAACCACAGGCTGTGTTTCTTGCCTGGGATTCCCCTACCTACTGTGTATCTTTGGATCAGGGGGGTTCCCCAAAAACTCTCTTTTCACTACCAGCCAGGGGGAACCACATGCCCTGGTCCCTCAGCAATGCTGACTAAGCCCCCCCCCCCCCGCACTCCTCTGAGTGGCTGCCTGCTCGGGCTCAGCAGGCCGGGAGCTTCCTCAGCCCCAGCAGTCGTCCCTCCCCACTCAGGAAAGCCGCCCAGGCCCCAGACTGACCAGCACTGGCGGTGTGCTCTCTAAGCTCAGACTGCTCCCCTCATTTCCACTGGGGAAGTTTCCAGAGGAAAGTCCCAGGGCTCAGCCAGTCAGAGCTTGTGTCAGCTCTGTCACTTCCTCTGGGTGATGGCTGCCTGGCCTGGCCTCCCCAGGTGGTGGCTCTGTCATCTGTGGCTGGGGGATAACCATATCAACTTGAGATAAAGCAGCTTAGTGCCTTCTACACAGTCAGTAGCCACTGAAAGCTATTTTAGTATTGTTGTCGCCTTTGCCTGGGCGTCTGGAAGTTTCTGTGGAATGATTACAGCCCCACCTATGAGATCTGAGTGAACACAGGATGTATTTAAAAGTTGCTTTATCAGAGGGGAGAAGCAGGAAGCTCTAGGAGCACCCTTGTTAGGGTGGTCAACTGGAAAGTGTCTCCCACAGGCTCCCTACCTCACCACGCTCCCTGCAGGAGTCCCAGTTCCTTCCAGGTGAGGGAGAGAGAGAGACTGCTGGCCTGGAGGACCTCTCCTTCCAGGGAGAGGGAGACAGGATGCTGCAGGCTGCCAGAGACCCACACTCCAGCCTGGGAACCGGAGAGGCCAGTTGTGTCTTGTCTCAAGTTGAGATCCACACTCCCGAATTGTCTTCGCCATGGTGACAGGCCACGGCTTGCTGGTTTGGAGCGCCTCGGGGCATACCTGCTATTGAAAAGGACCAGCACGCATGCTGCCCAGTCTGGAGATCACTCGCCATGCCTAGTCTTGCAGTACCTGAGGTGTGGCCTTTGTAATCAGGGAACTGAATTGTTAGTTTGGTTTAACTTTAAGGGGCTGCGACATGGGCTCAGAGGCTAGGGCCACAGGACAGTCAGATTCAGGATATTTACCCGTGCTAAGCTAGCTCTCTTCCCAGCGGGGCGATGATGGTGCCTGCCTTGAAGAACTGACCAGCGAATTACATAACAAAGAAACACAGGCCCTCGGCACATCCGAATTCAGTAAAAACCAGTGTGGTCCTGATTCCCTGCAGTCTCGGCTTCAGGGGCCTGGGTCATTCAGCCACCAGAGGGGCTCCAGACACAAGGTGCACTAGGTAGGAAGCTTCCTATTCTTAGAGCGGGTAGACCACTGGAAAAGGGCAGCTCCCATTTCGAGGTCCCATTCCCCCCACCCCCCCACACACACCTATGTTCTTATCTCCAGCCGGACCGGCATGCTCTGGGACCAATAAGAAGAAAACTTTATCTCCCCAAACCACGCCGACACCAGCCTCTTCGCGTCCGTGCGAATTTCACATGCCGCACTGGAGCAGAGCGGGGAGGGGCATGAGCCCAGGGCTGCTGGCCCTTATCTCTGTGCATGAGGATCTGCCCTGTCCTGGTCACCCCACCCTCACTCCACAGTGCCTGACCGCAGGCTGGAGAACCCAGGGAGCTAACACTCAGACACCTGGGGACATGGCTAAGAGAGTGTAAGGTTTGGGGACAACGAACTCCAGAAAGGAGACCAGAGCTCTCTACTAGAATCTGGCACTACCATCTACAAGCTGCATGGCAGTTGTAAAATCCCTGTGCCTTGAGTCCTTTATGCTTAGGTGAGGCTACTATCTCCTTCGGTGTCCCTGGGGCACTGATGGCAAGATGCCCTGCAGATAGCAAAAGCTCAAGTCCCTTGTATAAACCAAGGTAGTGTCTGCATGGAGCCCTGACGCATGCTCTCCTGTGCTTCCCGTCATTCCCAGACTCCAGCTCCCAGGATGATGGCCATGCTGTGAAATGCTTGAATTTTTTGGGAAATAATGACCAGGGGAAAGTCCACGCAGGCTCAGTGCAAGTGCAGCCTGTGCTTTGAAATAGTTTTCACCCGCAGTTGGTATTTTTCTGTGGACAGGGACCTGCAGATGCCCAGGGTCCACTGCAGTTGTGGAAGCTACAATGGGTGTTAAGAGGGAAAGAAGGCATCAGGTCCATGTACTTGAGAGGGAATCAGGGACGGGATTCCTCTCCTGATGCCTAGAGAATATCACACTGGCTCAGCGTCCTCAGGGGCGCTCCTGACACCTACTTTCCTCTCCCAGCCACCTCAGCTCCAGGGAGCTCAGCCTTGGTGACCTGGGCTCCCACCCTGTCATCTGAGATGCAGCCCCAGCTGGTTGGAGAGGGACTGCTCAGCCTGACAGCAGAGCATCACACATCTTTCCAGAGTGTGGAGCAGATAGGACAGGTGTCAATCATCATCATAATAGTAATAATAATAAGAGAAAATCCACAAAGAACAATGATATTTATTTATGGGGCATGATGGGAACAGAGCATCGCCAGAGGAGTCTGCACACCCTGGTGAATTGTGGGAGTATTCCAGGAGGTTAAGGCAAAGGGTTTTAAAGATGAAAGTGAGGAGGGGTGATGGTTTGATTCAGGTGTCCCCCATAAACTTCAGTGTTCTGAATGCTAGGTCCCCAGCTGATAGCAATTTGAGAATTAAACCCTCCTGGAGGCAGTGTATTGTTGGGGGTGGACTTATGGGTATTATTGCCAGCTTCTGCTTTCCAGTGTTTGGCACATTCTCCTATTCCTGTTGTCCACCTTATGTTGGCCAGGCAGTGATGTCCACCTTCTGCTCATGCCATCATGTTCCCCTGCCATCATGAAGCTTCCCCTTGAGTCTATAAGCCAAAATAAACCCTTTTTCCCCAAAAGCTGCTCTTGGTCAGGTGATTTCTGCCAGAAATGTGAACCTGACTGCAACAGGAGGATTGCATCAGACAGCTCGAAGCAATACTTCTTGGCCATAAGAGTCATTTGCCCAAGCTTGAACAGAGCTATTGAGCAGATGCCCTTGGAGACTTACCGTCTGTGTGAGGATGCATTGACTCTTGGGTGGGGCTGCGGCGTGAGTCTTTTCTGATGGCTACTCTTAAGCAATCCTGCACAAGAATCTTCCTTCACCACCTTGCAGCCAGGCTTGCTTTTTCATGGAGGTGGGGGGGGAGGCTAGGGTTGACACAAGCAACTCCATTTTGATTCTGAGGACTTCTTTCACAGCTTCATGGAAACTATTGCATGAATAAAGACACAGAGGCCCACAGAAGTTGGATTTTCCCAGGGGACTCAGCTGGGCAAGATCCCAGGGCTGCCCTTCAGGTCATGGCATCCCTTGGTGAAGGGTGACCTCCAAGCCCCACCCTTCCAGCTCACCCAGCAGTTGAGATGGACAAGGAAAGGTGGGTGCCCTGGAAAGCCTCATAACTTGATTCTCAGGCTGGAGAGATGGCTTAGTGGTTAAGAAACTTGCCTGTGAAGCCTAAAGACCCAGGACTTACGTAAGCTAGATGTCAAAGGGGATATCATTGGGCCAAGGATTGCAGAAATTCCCCACCTTTAAACTCCCCCAGGGGCAACCCTCAGCCCCACAAGTAAGAGGGAACCCCCCCCCCACATTAGGTTGACCCTGCCCATTTACAACCATTTACCCCGCATCTCGGTCCTTTTGAACGGGGTTGAATTCAAGGGCATAATAGACACAGGTGCAGATGCCACTATTATCTCTGCCAACGATGCACTCCACATGCCCAATTGGGCCTATAAAGATGGTCCCAATATTAAGGGTGTTGGGGGACAACAGACTACTAGACATCTTAGGAGTTACATGGAAAGACTATGATGGCAACACGGGGGAATTTCTCCCGTTGGTGGCAAATGTCCCCAATACCCTCTGGGGCAGAGACCTCCTTATTGACATGGGTGTTGTCATAACAATGGCTGACCAGACCTTTTACGATGATGCTATCACCTATGATACCATTGGTCTTTCAGGGCAACCCAACCCCACCGAACCACCCACACTCCTCATCACCCCCAATTCTAGAGGCCACTGTCCGATCCCCTACCACTCCCATATGCCTCGAGATACCATGGAACCCATTTGGGTCGAACAGCGGCCTATACTAAAATCTAAGTTGACTATTCTCAAATCCCTTATTCAAGAACAGCTTGCTCTTGGCCATATTGAGCCCTCTATTAGCCCCCATAAGTCCCCCATCTTTGTCATTAAAAAGAAAACTGGTAAACATAGACTGCTCCAAGACCTTCGCCAGGTTAATAAACATATGTTAAAAATGGGTTCCTTTCAGACTGGCCTCCCCACCCTGGAGCCATCCCTACTAACCACCATATAGTTATCTTAGATATTAAAGATTGCTTTTTCTCTATCCCTTTAGTGGCAGAGGACAGGCCCTATTTTGCCTTTACTGTGTGGGAGGACAACCATTCTATCCCAGCTAAAAGATATCAATGGAGGGTTCTCCCCCAGGGCATGAAAAACAGTCCTTCTATTTGCCAAATGCTTATATCCTCCGTCCATGGCGAGAATACAATCTAAGTGCCTTCTTGTTCATTACATGGATGATCTTTTGATTGCACATACCTCAAAAACTGCCCTTTTGGACCTTCTTAAACTACTCATTGAGGACCTCAAAAAACTTGAGTTTACCATAGCAAATGAAAAAATTCAAACTGTGCCTCCTTTTGGATTTTTAGGGTACAAAATTTCTACTACTATACACCACTTACCCCTAACCTTCTAATATAGGACTATTATTCTCTCAATGGTCTCCAAAAACTCTGTGGCCAGATTAACTGGCTCAAACCTTTCTTGCCCATCCAGTGAACTCCTACCGCTTTATGACCTCCTTAGAGTTACTGACAACCCTTCAAAGAAAATTCCTCTAAACGATCACTCCAAAAATTTGTTACATAAAATATCCTGCTACTTCTTTTCAATGACCCTCACAAGATATGTCCCGTCTGCTGCAATCCTAAATGTGATCCTTTGGATGGCAGGGGCACCTTTACTGGGTACACCCCTCATGGGCACAGGCCCATAAACTCACCACCAACCTACAAGCAATGCTCCTCAAAGCAATTAAGGCATGTACCTACACTAATAGAATCTATAATACGGAACCCTCCAAAATAATTCTGCCCATCCCCATGTTGGAACTTCAACTCCTTTTTAGGGAGGACCCCCTTTTCCACATCTTAATGGCGGGATTCCCCAATGAGATAGACAATCACCTCCCCGCTCACAAACTACTTCAATCCCTAATGGCTTTACCCATAAAGACTAACTATTTCTCCAGGCCTTCTGGTCAGCCAATACCCTTAGCAGCCTCGGCCTTTACAGATGCCAATAAACATACCTATGGGCTAATTATTAAGAGAGCCAATCAACCAGATGAGGCCCTTAAGTTCCCTAACCCCCATTCAGTCCAGCTAGGGGAACTATATGCCATCATCCAGAGTCTTAGAGCTCTGTCAACAAGAGCCCGTCAACATCTTCTCTGACAGGAGGTAGGCTGTTCAAATGACAAAGGTACTGCCCTTAGCCAATCCCAGGCCCTCTCATCATTCCATAGACATTGCCATCTCCACTTTACAATTGCAGATGGAAAACAGACTGTACCCTTGGTTTATTGAGCATGTTCGTTCACACGCTGGTCTGCCTGGCTTTATTGCTGATGGGAATTGGCAGGTAGACAAGTTTATTGCTGTCTCCTCCTTGCCACCTTTAGAACAAGCCAGACGTTTACACCAAAGTTTCCATCTATCCCCCACTAACCTAAGAACCCTATGCCCTGAGCTCCCGCTTAGCCAATGCAAAAATTTAACCCGTACCTGTAAGGCATGCATCCCCCTAGCCCCCTTGGGCCCCCTACAGACTCAAGGAGTCAATCCTAGAGGCCTTACCCCAAATTCTATCTGGCAGATGGATGTTACCCACATGCCTTCCTTTGGTAACCTCAAATATGTCCATGTCATCGTGGACACTTACTCTAAGCTTACTTTTGCTATTGCTCTCTCAGGGGAGAAGGCATACCATGTCATTAAGGAGACAAAAACCGCCATGTTGGTCATGGGCGTACCCTGGTCAATTAAAACTGATAATGGCCCTGCATATACATCTGCCCAATTCACATCCTTCATGGAATCTTGGGGAATAAAACACTCCCTTGGGATCCCCTACAACCCACAAGGACAAGCCATAGTGGAGAGAACTAACCGGATCCTAAAGGAACTAATTAAAAAACAAAAGTCCACTATGTCACCCAAGGATCTCCACTTGGCCCTGGTGGAAGCTCTCCTTACCCTCCATTTTCTCACCTTTACAAGGCAGGACTCTCCCCAGCCTACAAACATTGGAG
Organism: Orientallactaga sibirica; assembly: GCA_036365145.1. Lineage (NCBI taxonomy): Eukaryota > Metazoa > Chordata > Mammalia > Rodentia > Dipodidae > Orientallactaga > Orientallactaga sibirica. Next base: position 3,393,160 of record JAEOAD010002712.1, on the reverse strand, counting down.
ATCCCAACCAACCACAATGCCCTTACCCTTAGTCTGCTGGAAGGATCCTCTTACTAATATCTGGAAGGGACCCCACCCTCTTTTAACACAGGGCTGAGGGTATGCTTGTGTCTTTCCAGAAACTTCACAGATTCCGATCTGGATCCCTGCCAGAAACATCCGTCCAGCCACTGACTCAGGGATCGACTTTAATGAATAGGATGATGCCAAACCCCTCAGGCCGGATATGGGACTGTAAACTTATTCCCCTTTCCCCTTTTATCTCCTTTTCTCCCTGCTACCACTTCCCAGAAACCATTTTGGACAATTCTTCTTAATCCATACTTGTTTGATGCAGTGGGCCTAAATTCCCATGCTTTTCCTAGGCTTCATTTTAGCCACTCTATTTCACTGTATTCCTCCCCCTTCAAGCAAGTACTTCTCCTTGACCACACCTTTGCCATTTATTTAGTTATTTGTTTGTTTGTTTGTTTGTTTATTTATTTGGAGAGAGACAGAGAGAGAGGGAGAGGAAGACAGAAGACAGATAGAGATGGGCAGCCTCTCAGCTGCTGCGAAATCCAGATGCATGCGCCCCCTTGTGGTCAAGTGCAGCATTGTGCCCTTGTGTCACTTTGCATCTGGCTAAACGTGGGACCTGGAAATTGGAACTGCTAGAGATTGGAACCAGCATTCTTAGGCTTAGGAGGCAGGCACCTTAACCGCTAAGCCATCTCTCCAGCCCACACCTTTGCCTTTTTGCTTATTAATGCCTTTTATGGTAATGCTACCCTCCCACCAGCCATAAATTCCTTTGCAACTCCTTTGATTGCATTGATCTGCTACCATTAAGGACACTCAATGCTACTATTTATGGGGCTAAGGGTGAGCTCACGACAGTCACCCAACAACCTGTTTATGTTAAACCCCCTATTATTTTGTCTTGGTCCTAACACTCAATGCCTCTGCCTTTTTACTCTTTTCCAGGGGGCTATCTCAACTACTCCCTCCTTAGCTGTAGACTGAGCCCATACATGACTATTCATGCTGACCTCCATGTTATCACTAGACAGGCACCCATTGGCTTTGCAGCTGTTTATCCTGATGATAACTTGACATTTCTTTCTTCAACCCTTCCTTCCCTTCTTATCCTGGCAGGAATCCTAGTTATTCTCGCCATCATGCTGATGCTTTTCAGATGTCTCAGAACTTTTGCTCAGAGCATTCCCACCATCCAAACAAACCAGGTTCTACTACAGGGAGCCATTTATCAATTGGAAGAGGCAACCCCTCGTGAACCACCATATAATATCCTATCCACCATTTCTCATTTGTAAACCTGTCCTACCCCAGTCTTTTTCAGGTTCGATAGTAGATTCTCGCTCGCTGGGACCATTCACATGCCACAGAGCCACCACCACTTGGCCCTCCCATGGTGGGTAGTCAATGATGGGTAAGACCCCATGAGATGGGGCAACCTAAGACAGGCACTGTCACATGTGATGATCCCTTGGGGCCTGGGGCCAACAATGGCTTGGCAAAGAACCATGCCTCCCAGGGTCACCAATAATAAAAACAAAAAGGAGGATATGTATAGCACAATGCAGGTCGGGCCCTAGCCAGGCTGCCTGCTAGTATGCATGGCACAGTGCAGGTTGGGCCCTAGCCAGGCCACCTGCTAGAAGAAACCAGGAAGTGTCTTCTGTGGATGTGGCATCCTGCACAGGCCTGGCGTGACACCAGCCTGTGAGCAACCTGCTGCGAGATGATCTGCCCGGAAACAAGCTGTCATTGGTCACAAGAACGGAACCACCCCATACAACAATTGGCCAGCCAAACCCTTAAAACCCCTACATTTCCTTGAATAAACAAGTTTGAAGCAGCTTGCCCTCTGCCTGCTTCCACCCAACTCCCGGAGTCTGTGTCGTGACTCCACGCCTCTCACCCCCTACCCGGGGGAGACCCTATGGTCCCTCCTGGGCTGGCCCTAGGAGGGACCCCAACAGTTAAGAAACTTGCCTGTGAAGCCTAAAGACCCAGGACTTACCTAAACTAGATGCACATGGTGGCACATGCATCTGGAGTTCATTTGCAGTGGCTAAAGGCCCTGGCACACCCATTCTCTTTCTCTCACTCTCATAAATATAAATAAATAAGTAAATAAATAAATAAATAAATTGATTCTTCTCTGAATAGCCACATAGAATTTACATAATGGGCATACAAGGGAAAAAAAACCCGATTTTTTTCCTTTCAGCAAGTCTTTAAAAGTCAAAAATAAGGGAGTTATGAGATACATTGGATGTAGCAAAACATTCTAACCTAATTCAATTTGTCTTTCATTTCAGTTTCTCCATCACTCATAAGCAAGGGGGCAGAAGTCATTAGTATATTTATAGTTACTAGATCTTGTTCAAAACATGTTTAAAATTTTCCCCAGCATTCATATCAACAAAATCTCTCCCTTTCTTTCTTTCTTTTCTTCCCTTCCCTTCCCTTTCCTTCCTTCCCTTCCCTTCCTTTCTCTTTCCTTTCCTTCCTTTCTTCCTTCCTTTCTCTTTCTTTTCCTTCCTTCCTTCCTTCCTTCCTTTCCTTCCTTCCTTCCTTCCTTCCTTCCTTCCTTCCTTCCTTCCTTTCCTTCCTTCCTTCCTTTCCTTCCTTCCTTCCTTCCTTCCTTCCTTCCTTTCTTTCTTTCTTTCTTTCTTTCTTTCTTTCTTTCTTTCTCTGTGGTTCTGCCCAGTTTTGTTTGCTTCTGCAGTTTTGAGACTAGGCAAGTTCTTAGGAATTGCATGAGCTAGATGGCTCCTGTTATAGAAAACCTAAAAGTCAACGTGGCATTGTGTCAAAGTTCTACCAGAGCATCTGGACCCTTCAAGCTCAGCTTAGTTCCCAGTAGGCTGTTCAGCTCTGAGTCCCTCCATGCCTTGGTGGCCTGGGCAGGCTGCCCCATCTCACAGGAGCAAAAAGCCCCAGTGAAAAAAACCAAGAGAGAAGCGGTAACCTGTAGTTCACTGATGGTAGGTCAGTAAAATGTGGTATACGGGATCCGTCGTTTTGTCTGTTTACTTCTGCTATGCTGGGCCCACATACGGGGTCTCATGCATGCCAGGCAAGTGTTCTACCACTGGACTGTATCGTCACCAGCTAGGATCAATCTTTTCTTAGTAAGTTACTTATGCTTATTAGTTTTAACTTTTTCTTTCTTTCTTTTTTTTTTTTTTTTTTTTTTTTTTTTTTTGTTTTTCGAGGTAGGGTCTCATTCTAGTTCAGGCTGACCTGGAATTCACTATGTAGTCTCAGGGTGGCCTTGAACTCATGGCGATCCTCCTACCATCTCTGCCTCCCATGTGCGAGGATTAAGGCATGCGCCACCATGCCAGGCTGTTTTAATTTGTTTAACTTTGTATTGACAACTCCATACATATACACAATCTACCATGATCATAATCACCTTCCCACTACCCTGCTTTATCCCGTGTCCCCCCCTCCCATCCACTGGATCCCTTCTGCTTTCCATCTAGTCCATGTTCTATTTTGATGTCCTCATTTTCCCTCCTCCTATGCAGGTCTTGTGTAATACTGTCAGCCACTGTGATGTCACGAATTCCATGGCCACTTTGTGTCTGGAAAGCAGTACTGTAAGCAGTTCTTCCCTTTCTCTTGCTCTTGCATTCTTTCTGCCACCTCTTCTGCAATGGTCCCTGAACCTTGGAGGGTGTGATAGAGATGTCTCTTTTAGTGCTGATCACTCCACTGTCACTTCTTCTCAGCACTTTGGTGGGTTTTGAGTTCCCCCAGTGGTTACCACCATCTAAAAGAGAAGCTTCTCTTACCAAAAATGAAAGTGGCATTAACATATGGATATAAACAAAACATTCAGAGAGTATTTTGGTGGGTATACTGTATCCACCCACCAAACAACAGCAGTAGTTTTCCCCTAGTTTTATGACTTCCCAAGCCATGAGCTTTTGAATGGGTTTTCAGTACCAAGCCTCAAATCCAACCAGAAAGCAGTTGGCTTCCCCTAACAGACCAATTGCACCAGTTGGTGTATCTGGCCGGGTTGGCTAGCTGTGAAGCTTGTGGGTCAGCTGCTGGTTCAGGCCACTGATGACTTTTCTACCCCAAAAGAATTTTCTTGTTTATTTATTTATTTATTTAAGAGAGAACAAGGCAGATAGAGAGAGAGGATGGGTACACCACGACCTCCAGCCACTGCAAACAAACTCCAGATGCACAAGGGGGCACATGCATCTTGGGGCACTCCAGATGCATGTGCCCCCTTGTGCATTTGGCTTACATGGGTACTGGGGAATTGAGCCTCAAACTGGGGTCCTTAGGCTTCACAGGCAAGTACTTAACCACTCTCCAGCCCTCTTCTTTTTAAAATAATATTTTGGGGCTGGAGAGATGGCTTAGCAGTTAAGGCACTTGTCTGCGAAGCCTAAGGAACCCGGTTCAATTCCCTAGGACCCACGTAAGCCAGCTGCACAAGAGTGCGTATGTATCTGGAGTTGGTTTGCAGTGGCTGGAGGCTCTGGCGTGCCCATTCTCTCTTTCTGCCTCTTTCTCTCTGTCTCAAATTAATAAATAAATTAATTAATTAAAAAATTAATTAATTAAAATATAGGGGAAAAAGGAGAGAGAATGGGCACATCAGGTCATCTAGCTCCTGCAAAGGAACTCCAGATGCATGCACCACTTTGTGCATCTGGCTATACATGGGTCCTGTGAAATCCAACTCGGTTCATTGGACTTTGCAAGCAGGCATCTTAAACCTCTGAGCCATCTCTCCAACCCCCCAATGGAAAAAGTTTTTTAATATTTGTATTTATTTTATTTGTGTGTGCAAATAAATAAATGTGGGTGGGTGCCAGGGTCTCTTGCCGCTGCAACTGGACACCAGATACTTACAACACTGTTTGCATCCAGCTCTGTGTGAGGGCTTGGAGGCTTTGCAGTCAAGCACTTTTAACTGCTGCACTATCTCCCCAGTGGCCTCCCCACACCTTTTTTGCCCCAGTCCCTTTTTTAGTGTTAGTTTTTATTTTTTCAGACAAGACCTCACATAGTCCAGACTGGCCTCAACTCCATGTGCAGCAGAGAATAACCCTGAACCCCTGTCCTCCTGCCTTACCTCCCAATTTGTGAGAGTGAGCACAGACATGCACCACCATGCCTGACTTTTTAATTTTTTTAATATATTTTATTTATTTATTTATTCAAGAGAGAGAAAGTAGGAGAGAGAGAGAGAATGGGTGTGCCAGGGCCTCCAGCCACTGCAAACAAACTCCAAATGCATGTGCCACCTTGTCCAGCTGGCTTATGTGGGTACTGGAGAATCAAACCAGGGTCCTTAGGCTTTGCAGGCAAAGGCCTTAACCGCTAAGTCACCTCCCCAGCCCGACTTTTTAAGGCAAGATCTCACTATATATCCCAGACTGGCCTGGAATTCATGACCCTCCTGCCTCTGTTTTCTTGGTACTGTAATTGTTGCCCTGCACCGCCATGCCCAGCTAGGAACAATCTTGGAACAATAAATAGAGACACTCTATGGAAAATAATGAGATGCATTTATGAGTAACAGGAACCCTGGCAATGTGGGACTTGCGTGCTCAGAACCAGTGAGCATTTATTCAAAGAGGATGGGGTAGGAGGGGTGACAGCACAATGAAGCTACAGATGTTATCCTGAAATAATAACCCTGGGCCTCAAGAATTAAAGATAAGGTGATCAGAGATCAATAACAAAGGTGGCTCAAGTCCAGGGTTGAACAGTAGCTGGACAGTCCTTGCAGAAGTGTTGTGTCAGATGGCGGTGACCCTTGTGCAAGGTTGTGCTTCTGATGGTCTCCAGTAACAGTCCATGTCAGCAGGCATAGGGACAAAGGGGCCCCACCTTTGTCAAGGGCTCCTGGCATTGTTATTTTACATACATGTTTTCAACTGGGGCTTGACCCAGGCAACTTCATTTCATTTCTGACACTTTCCCAGCTATACAACGGAATATGACTCATCCTTAGAGAGGAAGTTCTAACACGGAGCCAGCGTGGCTGAATCTTGAGGGCCATGTGCTAAGAGAAGACATTCAGTCCCCAAAAGACAAATATTGCTTAATTGCACTTATATGAAGTATAGGAGGAGTCCAATTCAGAGACAGGAACTAGCAAGGTTTCTGCCAGGGGCTGGCGAGGAGAGAGGGCAAGAATTGGTATTTGACTGGTCCGAAGTTTCAGTGGGGAGGTAAATCTAGCTCTGGAGGTAGATGTGAGTGTGCATAATGTAACGGAACCCTGCATGAAGATGAAGCTGGGTGTGATGGTGCCCATCTGTAATTTTAGCACTCAGGAGGTGAAGAGAGAAGGAACAGGAGGTAGGAGTTCAAGGTCATCTTAGGCTATTTATACATGTGTGTGTACTTCTATGTTTTTAACTTTTTCAACATATTTTCACTTATTTAAATATGAACACATGAAATGTGGGAGAGATTATGGGTGTACCAGGGCCTCTTGCCACTGCAAATGAACTTTAGATACATGTGCCACTTTGTGCATCTGGCTTTATGTGAGTACTGGGGAATTGAACCCAGACTGGCAGGCTTTGCAAGCCAGTACCTTTAACCTCTGAGCCATCTCTCCAGCCCCTATCTCTGCATTTTTTAATGGCTACAGTGGCCCAGGATTCCCACCACCTCCACCTCTCTCTAGGGAAGGCCTCCTCTCTAAGAGAGATTGCTGCTTTCCAGGCGGATGTGGTGCTGCACCCTGGGGATCCCAGCACTTGGGAGACAGTTAGGAGGATCATGAATTCTAAGCCAGTTCAGGCTGTGTTTCAAAAACAACAACAAAAAGAATGCTTCTTTTCCAAATGCCCCTGACAAATCAACCCTCTCGTTAGAGCCACATTCTCTCATTCCTAAGTCATCCCTGTGGCTGGGGAAAACTGTTCTTCCCTGATTATCTTGACACCCCCCCCCCCAGCCTCCTGACCTACTCACGAGGCTTGAGTTCACCCATTTGACTACTCAGACTTCCCTGTGTCCTAGAGGGTGGGCGTGGGGAGGGAAGGAGAGTTGGGGAGTGGGGCAAGTCAGAAGGCAAATAAATGGGGGTAGTGAGAGAAGGGGAAGGGAACTTGGGGGGACAGGGAATGTAGTGAACTGTTGATCATCTTCCAGCAGCCATCCCTGCTTCTTCCCAGACATACACCCTGGCCACGTTCCCTGGTGCTCTTGAATGTCACCTCTCAGCCCAAGTCTTAAGGGGATACAGATCCCTGTTCTGGGGGACAGGCCCAGGCTGATGCCTTTTCACTCCTTTCCACCTGTCAGCGTCTCATACACACAGGAGATAAGACCTTTATGGGGTGGCAGGGCAACACAATTGAAGGAACCTGGGTCCCCCAAAACTCCCGGAACTAGAGCCACTCACCACATTAACACACACAGGAGAAGTAAAATGCCATCTTGAAGTCCCTCCTATAAAATAAGGTCTTCTCAAAACACGTCCAGATCATTCATTGCTTAGGACTGCCATCACAGTTCCCAACATAAATGTTCCCCAAGGGCCCACGTATTAAAGGTCTGCTCCCCTAGATTGTGGCACTAGTAGGAAGCTGAAACCTTTAAGAGGTGGAGCCTAGTATCAGGAAGTTAGGTCATGGGTGGGGGGCATGCTCTCAAAGGGGATTTGGGGTCCCCAGCCCTTTCCTGTTGCTCTCTTTGCTTCCTGGCTGTCATGCGGTGAGCAGCTTTGTGGGCCATGTGCTCCTGCATGGCACACTGTGCCCAAGCCCAAAGCAACAGGGGTCAAGCAACCGTGGACTGAAACTATGAAGCCAAGTAAACTTTCCTCTTCTTCAGTTGATTTCTCTCAGCTATTTGTTACAGCAACAGAAACCTACCTAATGCACCTGTTTTCACTGTGCAAGCACTTAAGCCAGGGACTGTAAGACCTGCAAAACTTTAAACTCCCTGGTTCTTTAAATATTTTATATTTATTTTATTTCTTGATTGATTTGAGAGAGAGAGTTCAGAGAGAAAGAGAGCAAGACAGAGAGAATGGGTACTCCAGGGCCTCTAGTCACTGCAAATGAACTCCAGATGCATGCTCCACCTTGTGCATCTGGCTTAGGTGGGTCCTGGGGAATTGAACCTGGGTTCTTTGGCTTTGTAGGCAAGTGCCTTAACCACTAAGCCGTCCCTCCATCCCCTCCCTATTTCTTTATAGGGAACGTTTGCTGATCCCCAGTCTCCATCATGGTGGGGCCTCTTTGTCACAGCAGCCCTGCCTTCCCTTAGCTGACACAGTATGCAACTAGTATTGTGCACAGCCAATCACACTGAAGTGTGTGAAGTTCGTGTGATAAACCATTCCCTCACTCATTCAGGAACACACCCGAAGGTGTGCTCCTGCTTGACTTTAAATCTAGTCAAGCTAACAATCCGATTAACCACCGAGCATACGAAGTGATGGGTGATGGGTGGCATTTATGTGCATCTGGACCATAATGCTTTGTTCTGATTCGCCTCCCAGCACTCTCCCCCACCTTCTCCTCCCCCTTGCTGGTCTTTTCCTCCCTCAAATGGTCCCTCCACCTTGTCATGTCATGCCCAGAGAGACTTGGCTAAATCGTTTTTACCTTGATCCTCTACCTCAGCTTCACCTTCCCAGGGAGGGCTGGGCTAGATAAGACCTGGAGTCCCTGACTACATGACACTTTGTCTATTGCCACCATAAACTCATGACGTATCTATTTTTGTAATCTATCGGTGACCATGTATTGCATGCCTACCACATGCACTTTCATGTTTACTGTGTGTCTTCCCACAGGACCATCTAAGTCAGGGCAAGGTCTTGTCACCCAGCAGCCTGGCATGCCCACTCCATGCACTCCATGACACTTCTCCACCCAGTGAATATTGCCATATTGTTCAGTGAATGATGGGGCCCTCAAAGGGTTAGGATTCTAAAGTTCAATGAGGACACTCATTCATTTCTGTCCACTCACAGCTCTGTGAAGTGGACATTCCTCTTCCCCCTTTTACAGCTCTGAATGCCACCTTGCTGGATATCACACAGCCATGGGTGGGGCTGGTGTGGCATGGCATCCCTTGCCGAACCCCAAGGATACTGCCCTTGCTGGAGAGAGGAGAACACACTGCTTCCAATATCCAGTGCTTCATTAAAAACAAAACCCAGCAGACGCCACGCTCCTGCGTTCTCAGGATCTAGTTCTGCCAGCCAGATGCCCATCAACTAGTGAATGGATAATGCAGACGTAGTACCTTTATGCGATGGAGTTTTATTCAGCTGGAAAGAAAAATGAAATTTTGTAAGAAAAAGAATGGATCTGGAAAAGTTTATACTAAGCGAGGGAACCCAGGCCCAGAAACTCAAATGCTGCATGTTCTCTCTCATATGTAGATCCTAGCTTCAAATATTTACATTTGTATGTGAGTTGGAGTAAAAGTCAGAGGCCAGCAAGCTAGAAAGGGGCATGAAGGAAGGAAGAGAGGGAAGGCTTAATGGAAGGGGATAAGATTTGTAAGTAGAAGGGATGCTGGGATGGGGGCAGTCGAAGTAAGGTCAGGGGAGGGAATGGAGGAGAGAAGGGCGTGGGAGAATTAATTAAAATTCAAGATGTTATGAATGAGCCATATGGAAACATACTTCTTCAATATATGTTAAAACACAGAGTTTGGGCAGAAGTATCCTGTGAAGGTGGACAGTGTTGTATGCCAGGGATGGGATACCTTCCAGTGAGTTGTTGGCCAGGGAAGTCCCTGATGCGTCCAAAACATTACAGGCCATTGCCAAGGCTCTTGGTTGCCCACCAGATGGTAAAATGCTGTTGCTGAAGATTCCACATCGTTGGGCTGCAGGTCACTGAGAAAATAAGCTGGAGCTGAACTGCAAATCCCCTCCCAGTTGACCAGCTGTCACGATGCTGGGAAGAGCTATGCAGCCTGTTGGGATGAGGACAGCCGTCGCTGGTCTTAAGCAGCAGTGGACCCTGCAAACCTTACAGCTGGCCAGCCAGGCCAAATGTACCAACTGGTGCAATGGTGGCATGTCTGTTATGGGGGAAACCAACTGCTCTCTGATTGGATTTGAGGCCCATTCCATGGTAGGGAATTCCTGATTGTTACTAAAAACCTAATGAAAAGCTTGTAGCAACCGGGTGTGGTGGCGCACGCCTTTAATCCCAGCACTGGGGAGGCAGAGGTAGGAGGATCGCAGTGAGTTCGAGGCCACCCTGAGACTATATAGTTAATTCCAGGTCAGCCTGGCTTAGAGCGAGACCCTACCTTGAAAAACAAAAAACAAAAAACAAAACAAAAAAAAAGCTTGTTGTCTGGCTAAATGCATACATTATGCCCACTAACATGCTTTCTAAATACTTATGTTTATGCCCATATATTAATGCTACTCTCACTTTTGGTTAGAGAAGCTTCCTTTTCAGATGGCAGTGATCCACTGGGAGACTCAAAACTCACCAAAGCACTGAAAAGAAGGAGTGTTGAGCACCAAGTGAGACATCTCCATCACACCCTACAAGGCAGAAGGCAGAAAAAGTATAAGAGCCAAGGGAAGGGGAGGCATACTCCTAATACTTTCTTTCAGGCACAAAGTGGCCTTGATATTCATGACATCACAGCGGCTGAAGCTACCTACACAAAACCTGCATAGTAGGAGGGAAAAAATGCCATCAACATAGAGGAGAAAGAAATGATTCAGTGGAGAGGGATTCTGAAGAGAAGAAAAGAAAGGTGGTGGGAGAGGATTATGCTCAGCGTATATTGTCTATATGTACAGAGATTATCAATAAAAAGTAAAAAAGAGAGCCGGGCTTGGTGGTGCACGCCTTTAATCCCAGTACTCAAGAGGCAGAGGTAGGAGGATCGCTGTGAGTTCCAGGCCACCCTGAGACTACATTAGTGAACTCCAAGTCGGCCTGGACTAGAGCGAGACCCTACCTTGAAAAACCAAAAAAAAAAAAATTATAATGACATGGTTCTGTCAGCAGATCCTGAGACAGCTTCCCCGCCTCTTTCTGAAGCCTGTGGATTCAAACTCAGGAACTTGTGCTTACAAAAGCACTTTATCCACTGTGACAACCCCAAGGTGTCATATTTCCTAAAGAGAAACACGCCAAGTTATAAATAAACTGCAAAAGGCATTTCATTTATTATAGTAATAAAATTATTAAATAGCTGCCCTCCCAGAGCTGGGGTTTGAACTCAGAGCATTTAGCCTGCTCAGCAGGTGTCCTGCCTCTGAGCTACACTCCAGGCTCCCTTAAGGAAAAATTCATATGACTTATTAAAGAAAAAAAGATCCTCATTCAAAACTGGGCGTGGTGACCACTGAAGAGCTCGGGGGCTGGAGGGGAGGGAGGGGTCAGGACATTGCTCCCACTAAGATGGGGGACTCTATGCGACGCGGTAAATCGCCTTTCTTAGAAAGACCTGCTATGATGAAGACTTGCGTTCAGATTCCCAGCACCCACATAACGCTGGGTATGATGGCCCAATCCAGCATTCCCGTACTGGGAAGGCAGAGACTGTGTATCCCCAACATTTCTGGCTAATTGGTGAGTTCCAGGTTCAGTGAAAGATTCCATCTCAAAAATAAGGTGGAAGCCGGGCTTGGTGGCACATGCTTTAATCGCAGCACTCAGGAGGCAGAGGTCGGAGAATCACAGTGAGTTTGAGGCCACCCTGAGACTACATAGTGAATTCCAGGTCAGCCTGGGCTAGAGTGAGACCCTACCACACAAAAAAAAGAAGGTGGAGAATGATGGCGGAAAATACCCCATGTCAACCTTTGGCCTACACATGCACACAAGCGCATATGTGCACCCACACCTGCAATCACATGTACACCCACACACATACGAACACATATGTAAAAAAATAATAAAATATAATTCTGAAACTTTAAAATTATAAAAAAGCTAGCAAGAATGAGTCTACAAATTTTCTTGAGCCAGGTGTGGTGGTGCACACCTTTAAGCCCAGCACTCGGGAGGCAGAGGTAGGAGGATCGCCGAGTTCAAAGCCACCCTGAGACTACAGAGTGAATTCCAAGTCGGCCTGGGCTACAGTGAGACCCTACCTCAAAAAACCATAAAAAAGCTGGGCGTGGTGGCGCACGCCTTTAATCCCAGCACTCGGGAGGCAAAGGTAGGAGGATTACCGTGAGTTCAAGGCCACCCTGAGACTACATTGTTAATTCCAGGTCAGCCTGGGCCAGAGTGAGACCCTACCTCGCAAAACCAAAAAAAAAAAAAAAAAAAAAAAAAAAAAAAAAAATTTTTTTTTTTTTAAATATTTTAAATGGGGGGGGAGGGCTGTATGTGCACCACAGGGCTTGTGTGACCGTCAGAGGAAAAGTTGGACGTGTCTGTGTTCCACCTTCTTTGAGACAGCCTCTTGCCGCTGCAAATGAACAGCCAGACTGCAGACAAATGTCATACAAGCTGGCCAGCATTGGGCTCAAGGATGCATGTGCCACTTTGTCTCCACCTTTATGGGTGTGTTTGCTGGGGAACTGAACTCAGGCCAGCAAGCTTTGCAAGCCTCTAACCACTGAGCCATCTTGCCAGCCTCCGAAGCATCTACAGCCTTTTAAGAACTGAACTATTCTGTCATAGCACCTGCCTGGTCAGGCCCCAGGTGGGTTCTGAGGCCTGTGTTTATGTCTGGGAGTGAAGTTCGCTAGGGCCCTCTTCTCTCCTAACTCCAGGGCGCTCGCCCTTTCTCAGGTTTTCTCTGCTTTCCTCCTCCAAGGAGACCACAAGTGGGACATTCTCTTTTTAGGTTCTCTGATGTACAAGAAATGGCAATCAGTGCTGGGGATGCAGAATTCCTGTCCCTAGAATGTCACAGCAAAGACCTTGCATGCACAGGCCGGGCTTCTGGGAGGCACTGCAAGAAAGCTGCAAATGTTTGGAGGCCTAAGCTCGCCCCCACCCCCAGAGGGTCCTAAGCTATTGTGTGAAGACTCCCCTGGGGCCACACCCTCCCACCATGAGATTTCCTGGCTGTAGCAATCTTTGTTTTGTCCCCTCCCCCACACACAGTTTATTGTAATTGATTTTATTTGCGAATCCAGGAAGTTGGCAGCTATCAGCAGTTCCAGTGCAATTTCAGGTGCCATTGGGAATTTAGAAATCTCGCTGGAGCTGTCAGCATAGAGAACTTTGCTAGCGAAGTACATGCATGCTTTTGACAGCACGTGTGAAGGGCTCGCTCTAAAACTGACCTCATTGGTTTCATTTGCAGCAAACCAACCTGATCCACCCAACATGGCTTTTATTGTCCCAATGTTAGAGCATGTTCTCTTTTTACAATAAATTCATTACCATCAGAAGATGTTAATTTGACACACAGCATCAGATCCCTTTCAGCCACCATAGGTTTTCTCTTTTGCATTATTCTCTTTTAAAATTCTACTTGGGGGATGGAGAGATGGCTTGATGGTTAAGCGCTTGCCTGTGAAGCCTAAGGACCCCGGGGTCAAGGCTCAATTCCCCAGGACCCACGTAAGCCAGAAGCACAAAGTGGCACATGTATCTGGAGTTCGTTTGCAGTGGCTGGAGACCCTGGCCCACCCATTCTCTATCTGCCACTTTCTCTTGGTCGCTCTCAAATAAATGAATAAATAAGCTGGGCGTGGTGGCACATGCCTTTAATCCCAGTACTTGGGAGGCAGAGATAGGAGGATCACTGTGAGTTCGAGGCCACCCAGAGAATACAGAATGAATTCCAGGTCAGCCTGGGCTAGAGCAACACCCTACCTTGAAAAACCAAAATAATAATAATAAATGAATAAACAAAAAAAATTTTTTTAATTCTACTTGGAAAGCAAGGCGTGATGGCTCCCAATCCTTGGGAGGTAGAGGGAGGTGGATAGCTTTGAGTTTGAGGCCAGCCTGGGACTATAGAGTGAATTCCAGGTCAGCCTGGACTAGAGGCAAAACCCTACCTCAAAAAAAAAAAAAATCTACTTAGAGTCCACAGGAACTTTAATAGTTTCTAGTCAATCCTGCAGCCACTTGATTTTTTTTCTTTCCTTCTATGTAAGCGTGGATGGTATATGTGAGTCTGTGTATGCATGTGTGCATATGTGTGTATGTAAGTCTATGTGCCATGTGTGGCATGTGTGTGGAGGTCAGAAGTCAGTGCAGGTGTCTTCCTCAAAAGCTCTCTACATTAGATTTTTGAAAATTATTTATTTAAGAAGAGAGAGAGAGGGAAAAAAACAGAAAGCATGAATGGGCCCACCAGGGCCTCCTGCCACTGCAAACAAACTCCCGAAGCATGTGTCACTTTGTGCATCAGGCTTTACATGGGTGCTGGGGAATCGAACTCGGACTGTCAGGCTTTACAAACAAGCACCTTTAACCACTGAGCCATCTCTCTAGCCCCTCTCTACCTTATTTTTAATTTTTTTGTTGTTTTGTTTTTTGTGGAAGGTCTCACTATAACCCAGTTGACCTGGAATTCACTATGTAGTCTCAGGGTGGCCTCAAACTCATAGCAATCCTCCTACCTCAGCCTCCTGAGTGTTGGGATTAAAGGCATGTGTCTCCATTCCTGGCTTAATTTTTATTTATTTACTTGAGAGAGAGAAAGAGGTAAATAAAGAAAGAGCAAATGGGCACACCAGGACCTCCAGCAACCAAACTCCAGACACAGGTGTCACCTTGTTCATCTGGCTTACATGGGTCCTGGGGAATTGAACCTGGATCCTTTGGCTTTGCAGGCAAGTGCTTTAACCACTAAGCCATCTCTCCAAATCTCCACCTTATTTTTTTTTTTAGAGAGAGTGAGGGGAAGAGAGAGGGAGAGAGAGAGTTGGCACACCAGGACCTCAGCCACTGCAATTGAACTCCAGACACTTGTGCCACTTAGTGTGCATGTGTGACCTTGTGCTTGTGTCACCTTTACGCATCTGGCTCACATGGGATCTGGAGAGAGATTGAACATGAGTCTTTAGGCTTTGCAGGCAAGCACCTTAACCGCTAAGCCATCTCTCCAATTTATCTCCACCTTTTTTTTTTTCTTTTCTTTTCTTTTTTTTTTTTTGTTTTGCAAGGTAGGGTTTCACTCTGGTCCAGGCTGACCTGGAATTAACTCTCAGGGTGGCTTCGAACTCTCGGCGATCCTCCTACCTCTGCCTCCCAAGTGCTGGGATTAAAGGCGCCACCTTATTTTTGAGATAGTCTCTCACTGACCCCAGGGATTGCCAATTTATGATAAACTAGCTATCCAGTAGCCCTTAGGATCCTCCCATCTCTGCCTCCCCAGCTCTGGGATCACAGGTGTGTACTTCACTCCGGGCTCTTTATGTGAGTTCTGGGAATGCAAACTCAGGTCCTCCAGCATGCTTCAGCGCCAGAGCACCCCCCCTCCCCCATCCCCGTCTCCATGGTTGCTACTTTGATGTTTGCTGCCTCCATTTCTGAGAGGAAACCAGCCCAAGGAAGGCAGGAGAAGAGTCTGGAGCCTGTGTTCGAAGTAGAAAGGAGAAAGCCAGCATGCCAGCCTTGGTTGTGCCCTGTCTGAAGGGTGCTGGCAGTCTTCCCAAAGTGGACTCACAGAGGCCCTGGGAACTTACACACCACAAGGCAGGGGTCATGAGTGGCCTCGGGCCCAGGGCGGGGCTGGGGTTGCAGTTGAAGGTCCATGGCAGGGCCCCGGCCTTGGAGAGCTGGGGACAATGGAAACTGTCCAGCTCGGGCATTTCCCAGATGTGAGTGTAACTCTCTCTACCCACCGAGCCTTTGCCTCACCTTATGACTTCTGTCTCCACTGAGCAATTCTGAGCGTCGGCTTCCTCATCTACAAAAGGGACAGCAATCTGCCCACAGGGTGAGAAGCTGGATGCCTGCAGCTAAGGCCGGTCTGGACCAGTGGAAGTCATCAAAGCCCACTGGTTGTCCAGTGGCCTCCTGCAATGTTGTTCTCCAGCCGGGAGACTGTCCTCCCAGACTTCCTCAGAAAACCAGGTGAAGGATACAGGCCACGGGGACAGCCGGACCAGCCTGTAGGACATCACTGCCACACACGTGTCACATGTGGGAGCCCAGGGCTTTGTGTGGGCTCTGCAGCCAGATGGCCAGGGATAGGTTTTCATCTGGGCTCCCACTTTTTTTCCTTAAATATTTTATTTATTTTTATTTATTTATGAGGGAGAGAAAGAGAAAAAGAGGTATATATATATATAGATAGATAGATAGAGAGAGAGAGAGAGAGAATGGACATGCCAGGGCCTCCAGCTGCTGCAAACTCCAGATGCATCTGCCACCGCGTGCATCTGGCTTATGTGCGTACCGGGGAATCAAACCTGTGTCCTTAGGCTTGGCAGCCAAGCACCTTAAGGGCTAAGCCACCTCTCCAGCTCCTGGGCACCCACTTCTCAGGCTCCTCATTGTCCTAAGGTACAGGTGGCCTTGGTGACTTGCTCTATAGTCATCTGCCAGGCTTGGCATCATGCCAGCAGCTGGTACAGCTGCGCCTCACCCCTGCAGTGTCTACCAGCCTCTGTGTTCATGTTAGCTCACCTGGACAGGCTGCTTTCACACTTTCTTCAGCTCCTCCTGCCCAGGAGAGCTGGCCTGCTGTTCCAACAGGCCCCTGCGGGGTGAGGTCTCTTCCGGGCTGCCACCGAAGCCTGGCACCCAGCCCCACGCTGGCTGCCTGCCAGCTTCTCTTGGCTTATCACTGCTTGTTTAGGAGACTTCTGGGAAGCCTGGCTCCACTTGAGGGAATCTTTGTCGGTGGGGACTTGTGACACCTGAGACTTTGGACTTTCAAGAAAGCCCAAGACACAGTTGCCTGCCGCAGGCCTGGGTGTGGGGATAAGTGTAACCTTAGTGCCACAGCTGGCAGCAGGCTCCTCCCTCCCCTTGCCACAGCATCCTGGGCACAGCTTGTAGAGGATAGCTGCCATGGGGTGAGGGAGGGGGACAGGGCTGCCTGGTCTCTTGCTCTCTATTTTAATTTTTCCAGAACTTGTCTGTGCTTCCTAGAAGAGTAACGTGCAGAGGAGGATTGTTTAAGGATGTCGTGGGCTTCATGAAGGGGTCATGTGATAGCCAGTCTGGCTGCTGGCAAAAGCCCCCAACTTAGGCCGTTTTGAGAAGGAAAGAGGGAGAAACACCCTTACTGTGCTCTGCTCGGCAATGACTTTTCAAAGCACACGTTCCCTTGCAAGATTCTTGTTCTTTAAAATTATAAAATAGGCTTAAAAAACCCTTGTTGAATCTGGAATAGTAAAATAAGCAGGTTGATTGTAGAGAGGTTGAAAAGAATGAGGAACAACATAGAAATTACTCCTGTCACATGGGGACCAACAGTTTGGTGTCCATGTTGCTGTGTTCAGACACACCAGACCTACTGGTTTGTGTCTTGGGGAGCATTCCAGCCTGAGCAGTTCCCCCACATCAATTTGTGGTAAGGTGATTTTTAGTTTTTTTTTTTTTGTTTTTTGTTTTTTAATTGAGACAGGAACTCTCTATAGCCCAGGATGACCTCAATTTTTTTTTTTTTTTTTTTTTTTTTGGTTTTCTACATAGGGTCTCACTCTAGCCCAGGCTGAGGCTGACCTGGAACTCACTTTGTAGTCCCAGGCTGGCTTCTAACCCACAGCAATCCTCCTACCTCTGCCTCTTGAATGCTGGGATTAGAGGCATGTGCCATCATGCCTAGCCTATACTGAGTTTTTTTTTTTTTTGTCATTGAAACTCTGTAATGGATTTAGAGCACAATCACATTTGTTCCCAGATATATATATATATTTTTTTTTTTGGAGAGAGACAGAGAGACAGAGAGAGGGAGAGGAAGACAGATAGAGATGGGCGCGCCAGCAGCCTATCAGCTGCTGCAAACGAAATCCAGATGTGTGCGCCCCCTTGTGGTCAAGTGCGGCATTGTGCCCTTGATTCACTTTGCATCTGGCTAAACGTGGGACCTGGAGATTGGAACCAGTGTTCTTAGGCTTAGGAGGCAAGCGCTTTAACTGCTAAGCCATCTCTCCAGCCCAGTTCCCAGATATTTTATGTCTCAGTTCTTACATTTTTTTCAAGTGAATTGTTCCAAGATGGTTCAGTAGTTAAAGACCCGTGCTTGCAAGGCCTGATGGCCCAGGGTTCAATTCCCTAGAATGCACATAAAGCCAGATGCACAAAGTGGCACATGCATCTGGAATTTGTAGCAGCAAGAAATGGCCAGAGCACAGTGGTGTCAGAGCCTGCCTGTGTCTGGTAGCGTCCCAGTCATCCCCGCAGATGGAAGCCTCCTGTCTATTCAGACTCGGGTGGGTCTCCTGGTTTGATGCTTCAAGAGCAGCAAAGTCCCCAAGCTGACCCTGGCTGTGATGTGTCCTGTTGACCTGAACCTGCAAGGAGGTGACATTGAGTAGGCCCAGCAGGACTTTGACACTGATTTAGAGGTTGTTCTTCCTACTTGGGGGTCAGAGAGTCAGATAAATGCTATAAACTCTTGGGAAAATGCTCTGGAAGCTGCTGAGCCTTCCAGATAAACACTGACGGGTCTGAACATGAGCATCTCTGACTTAAACCAGTGGTCCAGGATGTGATGGGAGCAAAAATCCTCGGGTCTATGTGATCTTGGGTCAGCCTTTGTCTTGTCTGAAACTTTATTTTCTCTGTGGGAACAGTCTCCACTGAGGCCAGTGACAGCATTGTTTGAGGACGGTCAGCGATGGTTGCTCTAAGAGCGACAGCTAAGCAGCACAAAGGTAAGACATGAGTCATGCCAGGCTCCACTAGGCTAGGCGGCGACGACATCTAGGATTCTTAGAGAGCATTATCAGCTCTCGTGCCGCCAGCTGCACCCAGGGAACTTGGCCTTCGCCCCTCGGAAGGCTAATCAAGGCCTTCACCAAGCTCCACTTCTGAGGTTATGGGTCTGTTATGCTGACCCAGCTGAAACCATGATTAAGTGGCTGGAGGTTGGAAAAGAAGTGTGGGGGCTTGTGGTCACAGATACCAGCCTGGGGAGTCATAAAAATTAATAATTAATCCTAGCCTGTGTGTTGAAGGAAAGTGGCCAGGAGCCTGAGAGTGGATGGGAGCAGGGACTGGCTATCAGATGCCCAGACAGCCACACAGTACTGTGTGACCATTCTCCACCCTTGTTCTGCCCTTATGTCCCCACTGCAAAATAAGGGCTGCATTTTCACAAAGTGGCTTTGTGAGTGAAAACAGCTGCAGATTATAATAAAGCCACATCCCTCACAGGAGCCTTCAAAAGCCTTCCAGGTTACCAGCTCCCAGCACCTGGGGCCACCTGTCCTCATGTGCTGCAAGACTCTAGGGATCTTGAGATGCCAGCCCTTGAGTTCGTGTGCATGTGCGTGTGTGCGTGTGTGTGTGCGCGTGTGTCGGAGGTGGAGCTGAGAGAGAAGAGGACAAATAAGCACCCTCCTCTTTCCAAATAGAAATGGCTGCTGCTTTCTTTCTCCCTAGGGTCTTCCATCCTCACACATCCTAGTCCTCAGACCCTCCAGAGCCAAGAGCAAAACAGGACTACAGGGGGATTACCAGCACTGTTTTGAACACCTATTCTCAACGCCAAATGTTCCCCAAAAGGCTCATGTGCTTAAAAAGGCTTGGTTCCCAGCCTGTGGTGCTACTGATAGGTGGTGGGACCTCTAAGAGGTGGAGTGCAGTGGGGGAAATGAGGTCATTAGGGACATGCCTCTGTCCTCGCTGCCATGTACTGCTGTGGGGATGCCACAGGCCCCAGAAAAGAGCTCATTAACCCTGGGCTGAGACCTCTGAAGCCACGAGCCAGAAACAACCTTTCCTCCTTATCTGCTCTTCATCTCCAACCTGTGGTGCCCCTGGGAAGCTGACCCACCCAGCTACCTCCTTCAGAACTCCGAAAGCAGGAAAGGAGAGTCGTATTTTCTCACTTCCAAATTCCGGGTGGCAGACATAAAACAGGTGTTTACTAAAGGACTCTTGCTGGGCAGATGGCTCGTTGGTAAAGTGCCTGCTTCTCATGCACGAGGACCTGAGTTTGGGCTCCAGCACCCATGTCAAAAGCCGGGTACACCGCGCTGCTTAGAACCCAGTCCTGCACCTGTAGCATGGGGATGGGTACAGAGAGAGGACTGCTGGGACTTGCAGCTGCAGGTCAGTGAGTGACTTGGACTCAAGGAAATGAAGCAGGAAAGTGACCAAGGAGAGCATGGAGGTTCTCCTCTGGCCTTTGCATATGGGGTTACATGCATGTGCATATCCACACATGCATGCACAGACCACACACACACAGCCAGGCATGGCACCTGTAACCTTAATGCTGGGGATGGGGAGACCAGAGGATCCCCTGGACTTGCTGGCCAGCCAGTCTAGCCTAATGAGTGAGCTCCAGGCCAACGAGAGAGCCTGTCTCAAGGGAGGTGGGGAGAGTCCCTCAGAATGGCATTCAAGGCTGTCCTCTGGCTTCCACACTCATGTACAACAGCTGCATTCATACAAACATGAGCACACACAGGCATGCACACACATGAACACATGCACAGGTACACAAAAGACAAAGAAATGAGATCTCTCATGCTTTGCTTAAATAGCCATCTTTTCCTTTCTCTTTCTCTTTTTCTTTCTCTCTCTCTTTCATCCCTTCCTTCCTCCTCTACCTTTCTTTTTTTTTGCACGGTGGTGGGATCAAACCCAGGGCCTGACACATTAGGCAAGCACTCCTCCACTGAGCAGCATCTCTCGCTCTCCTTAACCCATGTCACATCACCCTCTCTCCTCTCTCTGCCAGTGGAGTCTTTTGCCACCTTACGACACTGCTACTCTTCAGGATGTTCTGAGTGAACTCCTGGCCCTCCCAGGTTGGCAGTAGGCACTGTATTCTTTTTTTTTTTTTTTTTTTTTGGAGAAAGACACAGAGAGATAGAGAGGGAGGCAGATAGAGATGGGTGCGCCAGCAGCCTATCAGCTGCTGTGAACGAAATCCAGATGCGTGCGCCCCCTTGTGGTCAAGTGTGGCATTGCGCCCTTGTGTCACTGCATCTGGCTAAACGTGGGACCTGGAGATTGGAACCTGCATTCTTAGGCTTAGCAGGCATGTGCCTTAACCACTAAGCAATCTCTCCAGCCCATATATTCTTGCATCTCTGTGCATCCCATCAAGCAGTAGCTTGAGTACCTGCTCTCTCCAAAGGCAGCCAGGACTATTGAGCAATATTGCAGATTTGCTAAAGGAAATGCATCCACTCTGCCCGGATGAACAAAGGTGTGGCTTCTGTTTCCATGATCCCCACCTGGTTAGTGAGAGAAACATCTGATACGCTAATGAATTGACTAGTTTGGGGTAAACGTTGGTTGAATTCCAAAGTTCAATTCTAATGAGGCATTTTGCCTCTCCCAAGTCCCCTTGGTGACGTAGCCTCAGGAAGGCTGTGTCACGGCTTGGAAGTGGCGTGCTGGGTTCACAGTGGGCTCTCACACGGCTCTGTGCTCTAGGTAACTGTCTTGTCCACGAGCTGGACTGCTATGGTCTGTCCCTGGCCATTGTGGGGACATCTGCTGTTGGCATCCACAGTGAGGCAAACCTGTGTGTGGTGGTTTGATTCAGGTGTCCCCATAAACTTAGGTGTTCTGAATGCTAGGTTCCCAGCTGACGGAGATTTGGGAATTAATGCCTGCTGCAGGCAGTGTATTGTTGGGGGTGAGCTTATGGGCATTATAGCCAGCTCCCCCTTGCCAGTGTTTGGCACACTCTTCTGTTCCTGTTGTCCACCTGATGTTGGCCAGGAGGTGATGTCCACCCTCTGCTCATGTCATTGTTTTTCCTGCCATCATGGAGCTTCTCCTCAAGTCTGTAAGCCAAAATAAACCTTTTTTCCCACAAGCTGCTCTTGGTCAGGTGTTTTCTGCCAGCAATGCGAACCTGCCTGTAACACTGTGGCCTGTTCTCTTGTCACAGGCAAACCATGGGCCTTTTCCCTCTACCTGAAAGATCTGCCACTGCCGGAAGCATGGCTGTGATCCCCACTTGGTCCCTAATCCATGTGCAGCCCTGTGCCCTCCATCAGATGTTCCTGGAAACTCCCATGAGACATGCAGAAATCTGGAACTCTTTCTATTCCTTTTGTGCTGTGTGATGCCAAGGGCTTTGGGAATGTCTAACCAAGAGCTCTCTCCTACCCAGCCCTCCGCAGCACCCTGCTCGGCTCTCAACTCCTCACATACTAGGGTTCTAAGTGCGGGGGGGGGGGTCAGAGCACAAAAAGAACCCCTGCTATTGCCTTTCTTCTTGACTTATTCAGCTTGCCCCGCCAATCCCCAGCTCTGGGACTTTAGCCTGGAACAGGAAAGACAGCACACAGAAGTGTAACCATCACATATCCAACTTCAAACTACCCACAGATCCCTGGGCCTGGAGGGGTGGGCTTCTATTCGTTCTTAACTTGGATACCATTCCTACTGACGGAGAATTGCCCACCCCCTCAGCAGCAGCAGTTCCACCACCAACTTGCAAGCATGCAGATTCTCAGGCCCCGCCCTGGACCTGCTGGGTTGGATTTGCACTTGAGCAAAATGCCCAGGCGGTCCTTCCATGTGTGCAGTGAAGTGAGAGAAGCAGCCCTGGCTGACTTCATCTCCTGGACACTTTCTCTCCTGTCTTACCTCAGAGCAATGCTCTCCCTCAGGGTTGGCGCTTGATGTAATTATGCCCAGTGATCACTTTGGACTCGTTCCTGGTTTCACTTCATTATTATTTCTGACATTTACATCTTATTATAAGCCCCTGGTTCTCATAAGTCACTTCAAGTCCTTCCTAAAGCCAAGTAGAATGCATGTCTGGGTAGGGACTGGTCTAGATCCTTGAATGCAATTCATCCACTTAGTCTCTTCCAGGATCACTGCCTTTGTTTTACAGGCGAGGAAACGGAAGCTCAGAAAGGTCAGACAAATGAGCCAAACACAGATTACCTGCTGGCTGTCCCAGTCAGGGGTTCTCCACACACTTCTGCCAGTCTGGAGACAATAGAGACCACATGGACATTGCCCTCGTGGCAAACAGACCAACACAGCCAAGAGCTAGGCCAGGGAGTGTGGACTGGATGGGTTAGGTGCCTGAGTCCTGCACCAACACCACGGGGATCGGCCCAGCATGCTCTATGGGGCAGCTGGACCCTGGCTCGGAATCTTTGTGTTATGTCGACGTCCCTGGCTAACTGACCATGGGTGGAGCTGGGCCAGAGCCCAGGTGAGAGGCTCACCTCACAGACACATTCTCAAGGCAGAGCTACGTTCCCACAATGCTGGCCACTCTGGGCAGGTTAGTTTCCCACAGAAGGGGCTCTAGATGAATATGAAAAATGACACAAGGCTGCTATCTGAAAAAATAATGAAGAAGCTAGGCATGGTGATGCACTACTTTAATTCCAGGAGAGTGAGGAAGGAGGACTCATGAGTTTTGAGGCCAGCCTGGGATACAGAGTGTTCCAGGTCAGCCTGTGCTAGAGTGAGACCCTACCTCAAACAAACAACCAAAAGCAATAATGTATGCATTAAGATCCAATATGTTGGCTGGTAAATATTTGAAAAATATTGAACATAGCTGGGCGTGGTGGCGCATGCATTTAATCCCAGCAGGAGGCAGAAGTGGGAGGATCACTGTGAGTTCGAGGCCACCCTGAGACTACATAGTGAATTCCAGGTCAGCCTGGGCTAGAGAGAAACTCTACCTCAAAAAAAAAATTTATATATATATATATATATATATATATATATATAGAACATCCTTAGTCATCAGATCAATGTAAGTCAAAACTGCTTTAGGATTCCCCTCACCCAGTCAGAATGGCTGTCATCTAGAAAACAAAGAACAAATGCTGGGGAGGTGTGGGGAAAGGAGCCCTTCACTGTGGGTGGATGTAGACTGGTGCAGCCGCTGTGGAGGTCAGTATGGATGTTTCCTGAATGACTGAAAATAGCGCGATTATATGATCACCTACACCACTCCCGAGTATTTACCCAAAGGGCTCTAAGTCTGCATATCACAGAGCTTCTCAGCACATCCATGTTTATTGCTGCACTGTTCACAATAGCTAAATATGGAACCAGCCTAGATAGCTGTCAACAGATGACTGGATAAAGAAAGTGTGGTAAAGCCGGGCGTGGCGGCACATTCCTCTAGTCCCCGCACTTGGGACACTGAGGAAGAGGACTGCTGTGAGTTTGAGGCCAGCCTGGGGCCAGAGAAGGGATTCCAGGTCAGCTGGGGATAGAGTGAGACACTGCTCAAAACAAAACAAAAAAAAGGAAACAAAGAAAAAAATGTGATAGATATGCCAACGGAATTTTATTCAGTCTTAAAGAAAAATGAAAACTTGACATTTTCAAGAACAATGGAGTGACAGAAGGCAGACTTAGACGAATCTGCACGCTGTCTCTTGTGTGAACAAGGCAAACATAAAGAACACACACGACACACAAATAAAAACAGACCCAGTAGCATGCTTTTTTTTTTCTTCTAAAGAGGTGGGGCGCGGAGAACAAGAGAGCAGCATGGATATACATGTCATGAAGGCAGAAGGGCGAACTGTGGGGAGGGGAGGGAACCAGCCAGAGGAGGAAAGGGGATGGGAGAAGGCAGTGCGGTGAATACAAAGTACAATGAGATGTATGTATGAAGATGTCAATCATGCCCACTTCTTGTATGCTAATATGCTAACCAAAAAGATTTTAGAGACCAAAAAGAAAAAAAAATCTAATTTGTGTTTTAAGTGCCTGTACACAACCACACACAAACCATGCATAGAGACACCCCTGCCTCCACTTGCACGTGCTAAAAACACACATTGTTAAACTACTAGTTGGTCGTGCACACCTTTGATCCTAGCACTTGGGAGGCAGAGGTAGGAGGATCGCCATGAGTTTGAGGCTACCCTGAGACTACATAGAGAATTCCAGGTCAGCCTGGGCTAGAGTGAGACCCTACCTGGAAAAACTCAGCCAAAAAAATAAAAATAAAACCACCACCACCAACAACAATAAAAAGCTACTTCTAAAAGAGAGGTTTAAAAAAGGCATAAATTTCCATAATATATTCTTCCATCTTGTTAGGGTTTTTTTCAATGATGCATCATTTCATATTTTTAAAAAATATTTTATTTATTTATTTATTTATTTGAGAGGGAGGCAGATAGAGAGAATGGACACACCGGGGCCTCAAGCCACTGCAAAGGAACTCCAGACGCTTGCACCATCTTATGCATCTGGCTTATGTGGGTTCTAGGGAATCAAACCTAGGTCCTCAGGCTTCACAGGCAAGTGCCTTAACTGTTAAGCCATCTCTCCAGCCCTCATATTTTATTTTACTTATTTATTTATTATTATTACATTTTGGTTTTTCAAGGTAGAGTCTCCCTCTAGCCCAAGGTGACCTGGAATTCACTATGTAGTCTCAGGCTGGCTTCAAACTCATAGCAATCCTCCCATCTCTGCCTTCTAAATGCTGGGATTAAAGGCATGTGCCACCACACCTGGCTTATTTGTTTTTAAAGTAATTTAAAAATTTATTTATGAGAAGTAGCAAGGAGACACACAGAGAGAGAGAGAGAAAACAGGTATGCCAGGGCCTCTGGTCGCTGCACACAAATTCCAGACGCAAGTGCCACTTCGTGCATCTGGCTTTACATGAGCACTGAGGAATCAAACCCCAGTTATTGCTTTTACAGGTAAGTGCCTTAACCGCTGAGCCATTTCTCCAGCCCTAATTTCATATTTTAAAGAGTATTTTTTGAAAATGTATAAATAAACCAGGCATGGTGGCGCACACCTCCCAGCATTGGGGAGGCAGAGGTAGGAGGATCACTGTGAGATAGAGGCCACCCTCTACATAGTGAATTCCAGGTCAGCCTGGGCTAAATAGAGCAAAATCCTATCTCGAAAAACCATTTAAAAAAAAAAGAAAAGAAATAAAATGTATAAATAAAATCAGCCACCTTGAACAATCCCTGTGAAAGTGTGCCAGGATCCCAGAACATCTAGTTGCATCAAGATGGTGAGTGAGTGAGGGACACGGAACACACGGGTGTCATCTTAGCACTTGGCAGGTGGAGGAAGCAGGAGGATTGAGATTGGGACCAGCCTGAGCTACAAAATTCTCCTCCCCATAAGACGGCCAGTGTATTTATCTCAGATAGAGGGGTCATTTGTCTCCAGCTGGGTCAGCATAAGGGATTTCAGCAGCGGGGGAAGCTGTGGATGTGGGCTCAGATTGGAGATCACAGCTCAGGGCTAAGTAGATCTACTGTGCCTGAGACCCTGGGGCAGGTCCCCAGAGAAGTGGCAGGGAGTGGCAGAGAGCTGAGCTAGGCTGGGTAGGGGAGGGGTGAAGGGAGTCCAGAACTGCAGCCTATCTCAGGGGAGAAGCTGGACGGAGGCTCTGGGTTGACGCTGGCCAGCCTAAGGTCTTGGGCATCTGGCCTGGCCTTTTGGAGGAACGGATCGCTATATGAGGAAGGCGAGAGGGAGGCAACCTAGGCTAGAGCCATCCCCCTGGGGGCCTGCTCTAAAACCGCCCCTCCCCACACCCGTGATAACACCTCTCCCCAGCGCACCAGGTCTGGAAGGCCACGGGCTTTATCATCTGCTCTATGTCTTCTTTCCTTAGCCACTCAGATGTGTTCAGAAGTGTGCACCCTGTGTACATGCATGAGGAAGCCCAGGTCCAGTGTCCTCTGCTATTGCTCTTAAAATAATTTTTTTTTATTTGACAGAGAAAGGGAGGGGGGAGGGAGAGAGAATGAGCGCGCCAGGGCCTCCAGCCATTGCAAATGAACTCCAGACGCATGCATGCCCCCCCCTCCCCGTGCATGTGGCTAACATGGGTCCTGGGGAATTGAACCTGGGTCCTTTGGCTTTGCAGGCAAGCGCCTAAACTGCTAGGCCATCCCTCCAGCCCCATCTTTTTTGCTTTATTTTCTTGAGGTAGTCCATCATTGAACCTGGGGCTGCCATTTTTTAAAATTTTTAGTTATTTTTATTATTTTTTTGAATGGTTCACCAGCCCTGCAAGAGTGGGGTTACACACAACACAACAGACACGCATGGCCATCCCCCGCTTTTCATGCGAGCTCTGAACTCGGATGGTTTTAGGTTCTCTCAGACCCACATGCTGCATGCTTAGAAGGGTCCTTGCTGGCTGTGCCATCTCACCAGCCCTATACTTTAGGGGATTTTGTTGTTGTTGTTTTGGGGTTTTTTGTTGTTTTGAGACAAAATCTCATGGCTCCATTCCAGGCTGGCCTTGAACTTGCTATGTAGTTGAGTGTAGCCTTGAACTCATTCTGGGATTGCAGGCGGGCACCCCCATGCCTGGCTGGACTCTCTCAGCCTATCATTAAAGGGAGCTCCAAAGCTCACTTTCTATTATCCTACAGCGAAGGGCTCCTGTCAAGGACATGCCTATAAGGACAAACTCCATTCACAAACCGGCTGTGCTCTTCCCTTCGGTGACCTCTGAGCCCTTTCTTGGTGTAAAATGCAGACTCCCTGGATGCCTGCCTGCATGCAGGGGTGTTGTCAGACAGAAGGATTATCACCCTGAGATAAGGTTCCCCCACCACCCCGGCCCAGGCTCACCGTGGACTGCGGCGCTCACAAGGTAATGGCGCCACCTTGTGGTTTGTTTCTGGCAAGAATAGCCCAGTGCTGCGCTGGCTAAACTGTAAGCTCTACCAGCGGTGAGCAGGGTGCTGATGTCTATCAGAGCAGTCTGGAAAGCTGCTGCAGACACACCATTTTGTAGGAACACAGCCTGTGGAAGAGACTCCCTTCTGGACCACCATCACTCACAAAATATCCGTACACTTTCCCTGCTGTCGCGGTGAACAGGAAACGGTGCGCTTCCGTTAGACCTGTCTCTTCATGTCCAAGTCCCGAGCTCTCTAGCTCTTCTCTGGGTTCTGCTGTGCCCCATCTTCCCCCCACTGCCCCACAGCTGAGCCCCAATCTCCTTAAGTCTCCTGCCCTTCCCGCTGCTCCCCTAAAATTGCAATCCCCACTCCCTACTTCCTTTCCCTGCTTTATTCTGTTGCAGAGCTCATAAGCCCCCACCCAGCTGAAGGTCAAGGTGAAGGGCAGGAGTTCCGGGTCCAAACAGCCCAGCTCATACAGGTCCTCAAGGAGTGGGATGCAGGTGAGTCAGAGACAGAAGACAGTCTGTTGGCACACCACAGATTTCAAAATGAAACAAACTTGCCATTAAGGTAGGAAAGGCCTTTCCTAAGGAAAGGACTGATCTCAAGGGTGCGTGGCTGACCAGCGTAGCCACACAGCATGACGCCCTGCTCGGGGTCGGGGCCTGTGGTTGGTCTAGAATTTCTTTTCTTTTTTTTTTTTTTTTTTCAAGGTAGGGTTTCACTCTGGTCCAGGCTGACCTGGAATTAACTATGTAGTCTCTGGGTGGCCTCGAACTCATGGTGATCCTCCTACCTCTGCCTCCTGAGTGCTGGGATTAAAGGCATGCGCCACCACGCCCGGCTGGTCTAGAATTTCTAAAGTCTGTGTCGTTAACTTGTTCTCTGCAAGAAACCATGAGGAACAAGGAAGCAGAGGTTGGGCCTGGCAATCTGTCACTTAGTCCTGCTTCCCACCACCTCCCCAGACACCCGGGATGGTTCTTAAAGCACCTTTGTCTCCTGGGGCAATGGGCTCCACCCATCCTCCCCTCATGCCTGTGGCTTCTGAGCAGGACAACTGCAGAGGGTTGACAGGGGCCTGGCAGCCATCATCCTGCGATGCGCTTGTCTCAGGGCCCCCAGCATCGTGGTGTGTCTGCAAAGTGACTGTCGCAGTGTGCCTGGAAGTTTACAGCCCTGGGGGTAATGTCTGACGCAGGCCTGTGGGAAAGCAGGATGCCTGGAGAGGCTTCTCAGACCTCATATGGAACTTCCGAAGGGAGTAGTGGGAATGGGGCAAGAGTCACAGGTCACCAATGCCTGTTGCGGGCTGAGTACATTTGCCTCTTCTGATGTGAGGCACTCTCCAGGGACAAGCCACAAAATATGCAGTCCAGAACCCACCCAAGCTACACTCTTCACATTTCCACTTGGCATTGCACAGAATACAGTTCACGTGAATAATGTTTATATTGTCCCTTACTTAGAATGTTCAACAGCAAATGACTCCACATTAAGCAAAGAGAAGAAGTTTTGTATCTCCAATGACACCTTGTTTTCCTCTTCAAACAAGAGCCCACATGTTCAGTATAGCCTGGGCTGGCCACCAGCACACTCAACTCTTATGTCAGAATGGTCTGTAGGATTGCTCTGAGTCTGCTAATGTTATCAATTGCTTCTGACAGAACTGCATTACCAACTGTGTGATAAACGTGCACTTTTGAAGAGCTGGTTCCTCTCCCTTCTTAACCCTCCATGCTTACTTATTATGCTAAGAGAATTAGCAATGTCCAGAAAATGTTGCATGCAAAGTGTGATGAGGAAAAGACAGCTAATTCACGTTCCAAGTAGACAAATTTTTAATCTGCTTAAGTACAAAGTAAGTTTCCTTTGAGGGTGGAGGAATATTCCAGGTATGCACGTGAGCCAGGTTTCTCCAGCAGCACTGCTGATTGGCAGCTGTCTGTGAGGCATCACAGAACCAGTTGCACCCTCTACTACACTGCCCAGTGTTCCATGGGGAGGGGTAAGTGCCACTACAGTACAGCAGCAGGAGGGACCCACTCCCCTGAGCACCAGATCCGCTCTTCCCTTTCCTCCCACTCAGAGACCAACACATGCAAGAGACGTAAATAGAAAAATAAAAGAATCACTTTATGCTGTGGGAAAGAGGCGGGTAGATGACAGTCAGTGGAATAAAAACAAATAAAAGAATATAGACCTCACAGTGAGGCATTTCCAGAAAGGTAAGAGATCTGCATTACACTGGAACATTTGCAAACAAGATGTCTCGGTATTAATAAACAATTTATATCCCTCAGGTTTTCTCAGTTCAAGAACATTTAAAAAGAAAGATAAAACTACTACAGTTTACTGCTGAAGCTTTTCTGCTTTTTAATGAAATTTTCTGTCTGATTCATTTATTTATTCACCATGTGCTACGCATTTTAGGTGCCACTGTGCATCATAGCTAACAAACTGCCCTGCGTGACAAAGATCTGGAGAAATTACGTGAGTGAAAGGGAACGTGCCTGTGTTGAAGGGAAGATGAAGGTCCTATCATCAGGGGCCCTGTGAAGGTGGGACTTGTCTCGGAGCCCCTTAGATGTGGGACCTCTGCTTCCGCTCTCCCCTCACTGTACTAGGTCCCTACCCAACAGCATGCGTTAAGGCAAACATCCTCTTCTGCAGTGGGCTGAAGGAAACTGAACACACAGCAGCCTTTCATCATTAAACAGCAGACATGGCCTTCAGTAACATGCATTTGTTAACAATGTCAAAAAAGCTTAAAATTCAGCGTCCAGGCAATTTCTAAAACTATTTCTGTAGCTTTCAACTCTAAACAGTACAGAATTTATGTAAATGCTTTAGAGAATTCAAGCTTGGTAAGTTATATCCAAGCAGGTTATTAAGTTATATACACAGAAATTAAGTGAGAAATACAGAAGTTAAGAACGAAAGGAGCATTTGACATTAACAGAGACAAATGGCATTGAAATTGTCCTGCCCGTCCCCCGCTGCCGTTTCACTGGATGACACTCACTGAGGCCAAGTCCTGAGGAAGCTGCAACATTAAGACAGGCCAACACATTACGTGTATTGCTCTTTCTGAAGACCTTAAGACACTGGGACATGCTGGCAGCAAGGAAGTCCTTGTGTTTTTCCTCATCGCCTTGAAAATGGACACTTTCTGAGGTCAGTACTGTAATCACATGTGATTTAAAACAGAATGGCTTTCCAGTGTTTTCAATTCAGCTTGTGGTTAAGGACATAAAACAACATATAATAAAAATAATCTTCTCAACTCACCCAAAGCCGTCAATATAATCTTCCAAACCTGCCTTTTACGTGAACATCAACCATTTATTCAAAGTCATACAAGAACTTGAAGAACTAAGGTCTCTGTGACACAAAGCCACTTCAGATGGCTTCACACCTCAGCTGAGCATGTGGAGGGGACAGGCTGAGTCAGCAGCGTTGACAGCCAATGTTAATGCCAATGCCTCATCACTAGTGCCAGAGTCCTTCGGGTCTTTTCAGTAGTTTCTCTGCTATGTTGATGGTCTCTTCTACACTAGAGCCATCCTGGCAGACATTTCCCTGACATATGTCCACACTCTTGTAGAACAGCTCCGTTCTCTTTTGAACTCCTCGCCTGGACAATAAACCACTTTTCTTCCCAATGAGCATAATGGAATGTGGTGGGCACCTTCTAACCAAGGTATCAACTGGGTGACATCATCTGTCCACCAGCCATGACGCTCTTGAGAAAGGTGTGTGGTGCGTGCCCCAGCCAGGGATGCTCAGTGCAGTGCGCATGGCCGCCTCCTGCTACTCGTAGCTTCGGGGTAACACGAGCCAGAAGCTGCAGGCACACCACTCACTTCACATATAAAACTTCACAGGGCTCTTGGATATATAATCTCTTTCTAGCATTGTTTTCCCTCAAGGTTTAAAATGCCCCATCTCATATTCCCAGTAGTAATCACACACAGGCCAGTCAACTAGGAAAAGATCATTCTTTCTATAAAGGGTTCACAGAACAGAAAGGAAATATGCGTCCACCTCTTGCACCTGCTGCAGTTCCAGCACGACACTTACTGTGTAAGAAACCGCAGCTCACAGAACCACGTAGAAAGCTGCAGCAGTGTCAAATACCAGACGGCTCTGCGAGTCTGCTGGCCTAGCGCATGCCCAGGATCTGTCTGCTCTTCAGCTGATAGTTCTTTTCAATGTCTGATAAGGCTTGAGCCCGCAGCTGCGCAGCATGGAGCCTCTTCTTCAGGTCCTTGCACTTGGACTTGGAGGAGAGCCGACCCTCAGCATTCTCACTCCGCACGCTGCTCTCCTTACTCTCCCCACCGAAGTGAACTTTCTTCTTGATCAAGGACGATGGGAGGTTAAACAGTTCTTCACAAGAAGAGAGAGAAAACGGTTCTGAGTTACCTGAACGAGAGTTTAGCTCCCAGACCATATTTACCTTTCTGTTGATATCCGAAACCCACACTCCTGCCTCACTTTCTCTGGGACAGGTGTTGGCACACAGAACTGGCAGAAGTCAACCAGCTTTTTCCTTTTTTCTATGTAGCCCATGCTAGCCTCAAATTCATGATCCTCCTTGCCTCAGCTTCCTGTATTGCTGTGACTGTAGGTTCAAGGTGTGAGTCACCACCATGTCCCAACTTAATATTTTACTCCATACCATAGACAAAATAATTCTGAAATGTACCAACTTTCAAGTAACTACGGTTTCATTCTCTTACCACTCTTCTTAGGCTGAATTAAACCACTAGGGATTATGGGCCACAATGCAAGACTTTGCAAACGGTTTTACTGATCTCTGTTCTTGGAAGCAAGTGACACTCTAGGAAGGGTATGTTATTTGCAGAAGACTCTAGAAGCAGAGGCTATCTTCTGGAGGGCATCTCAGTCAAGAGCTCAGGACACTCAGCTGTTTCAGAAGCAAGCTAAGCAGCAGCAGTGTGCGCACAGGTGAGCCAAGGCCCTGGGCACTGCTCCTCCCAGCAATGAGAGCCACACCAGCTAAAGAGTGACGCCACTCACACCTGACAGGACTACTCAGGGCATAGGCTCACAGGTTTCAGTTCCAGAACCTTCCTAATTTTCCTTTGTGCTCATTTAAAGGACATGTTGAACTATTTGCTGAGCTTATAGTTTGGGCCATGGTGAACCAAACAAAGGCCCTGAGCTAGGAAAAGAGAGAAGACAGTCCATAAACAAACAAGGGCATATGGGGATCTTCACGAGTCATGTGTACTATGAGAAATGGCAGAGAGGGGGAGTCGGTGAACTGTGAAGAGAAAAAGCCTTGGAGGCGACTTCTGAGCAAGACCCATGGAGGTGCAGAAGGCAGCTACCTGGATGAAGAGGCAGGAGCAGGGTGGCTCAGAGTGCCCCTGCTTTCCACAAGTCCCCACTTCCTCCTCCATGCCCTGTTTCTGCTTCAAAGCTCAGGGAACTACCATCAGACTCCTGTAACTCCCCTATCTCAGTATTTTCACCTTTCATGACTACAAACACCTGGACACTTTTTATAATGGCTGAGGCGTGGCAGCATAAAAATGCTAGGCCTTTTGCCTGAAAATGGATAGAAATACAGAGTTTTGATGATAATACTCAAAGAAAATAACACCAGAAAAAAATTTGGAATATAGTTTTTAAAATGGTTCAGCCAGGCACATGACTTTAATTCCGGCAGTCGGGAGGCACAGGTAAGTGGAGCAGCATGAGTTCAAGGCCACCCTGAGATACACAGTGAATTCCAGGTCAGCCTGGGCTAGAGTGAGACCCTACCTTGGAAAAAAAAAGTCCACTTTTTTTTATGGTGCTGAGAACGGCACTCAGGGCCTTGTGCATGCTAGGCAAGTGCTCTACCATTTAGCTATATCCCCCAGACCCACTTCTAAAACTAAATACTCAAACACTAATATGGTATTTGGATACCATATAAACACTGAAACAAAATCATATTACTGTCTCAGGCCTATGAACACGGGAAATCAATCAGCACTATAACTGAAGTTCATT
Organism: Orientallactaga sibirica; assembly: GCA_036365145.1. Classification (NCBI taxonomy): domain Eukaryota; kingdom Metazoa; phylum Chordata; class Mammalia; order Rodentia; family Dipodidae; genus Orientallactaga; species Orientallactaga sibirica. The sequence goes on along the minus strand of JAEOAD010002712.1, from coordinate 3,359,451 downwards.
TCCACTGAAGTGAATAAATCGAATGAAATTCACCTTAAAATCGGGCATGTAAAATAACAGCCTCTCTGAGGTGGCTCTGCCTCTCACCTGGACCACGTGCCACAGACAGCACGTGCTGCTCCTTCCGCAGGCCACAGCTCCTCACCAGACTCTCGGCTCGGGCCAGCTTGTCCTCAGCCAGTCTCTCTCGGACACAGAGTTCGCGTTCTTTCTCTTTAAGAGGGATGGAGAAAGCAGAACAATGAGCACGCAGCTCTGGTTCTGATAACCTACCTCCAGCCATCTTCTCTCTCACTGCCTGCTCCCCAACAGTAATGCTCTGGGGAGGGTCTTACTGGATGGCCTGGGTGACTGCCTGTGTTAGCTTTTAACTTAGTGCTTGAGCATCCCTGGATTGTCTCATGCTCTCTGAAGGACTCGTTGAAGCACAAAGCGTGTGGGAGGAACTCACCTGGAACACAGAAGCCACCTCTGCTCTTACAGAAAACAGGCAACAGCTCATTTTTAGGGAATCTCCTGGCCTCACAAGCTCTTTCCAATTCAATGACGGCCCCACACAGGAGGGAAGACCACACCACAGCTCAGTTTAATGGCAGGGTGTTTTCTTAGAAAACATTTACACACTGGACATAAGGGTATTGTGGGGGTGATGGGAGCAGCACAGACCCATCTCTACCTCTGAATGTAAAAATGAAGCCAAAAGCCTCGTGCTGTTGCTACTTTGTAATCCTAGAGCTTCGAGCAGCCCTCATCTCAGTGCAGTAATTAGATGTTTACTGTCAAAAACTCATTATCAGGGACAGAGAGATGGCTCAGTGGTTAAAGAGCCTTGCCACTTAAGCACGAGGGACTGAAATTGCCTGAGTTTGACTCCCCAGAACCCATGTAAACAGATGGGCCATGGCCACGCATGTCTGTAGCCCAGTCTGTGGGGAGTGTGAGACAGGAGAATCACTGGGCTTGCTGACCTAGAACAGCAGCTCTGGGTTAAAGGAGAGACTGTGTCTCAAGGAGGTATGGATGACCAATATGGAAGTACACCCTCTGGTCTCTTCTGTATGCACACGAGGCACATGCATCTGCACAAACACATGTGCATACACCACACCACACCACACCACACCACACCACATATGCTCTATACATAGGCACACACACGAGGAAAAAAAACTCATTAGTAAGCAGAGGTAGTGGCTCACACCTGTGTGTAAGGTGAGCACCTGGGATGCTGAGGGGAGCTCACACCTGTGTGTAAGGTGAGCACCTGGGATGCTGAGGGGAGGACCATCATGAAGAGGCCAGCCTGGGCGACAGAGTGAAATCCTGTCTCAAACCAACAAGACCTCAAAACCATCAGCAACAAATCCATTGCTACCATTAAGTTCATGTCAGCGCCCACCAGATTTTGTCTGTGTTGAGAAGGTTGGAGTCATGGTTTTATAACAAAAGGAGTATATTTAAAGACCTGCCTTTACAATGGAAAAGCTGTATTTATCATAAAGATGAGAAACAATTACTTCTACCACAAAATACAATAGCTGTTGTGATGAGACCAGCACAGACAGGGGAACAGGGATGCCCAACAATGCATGAGGGCGGCAAGAGACTCGAGAGAATTCCACCATGAAGGTGGCAGCAGGTCTATGACCTGTTTTGGTTTCTCAAAGGTTTTTTAGGCCTGAGACACAGGTCCACAATCCAAGCTACCCTGGAGGCTGAGGCAGCAGGACTAAAAGTTTAAGGCCAGCCTGGGTTACAGAATGAGTTCAAGACCTAGGCAACTCAGAGACCCTGTTTCCAAAATCAAAACGAGAGGCTGGGGACATAGCTCATTGGTAGAGTACTTGCACAATGCCCTGGATTTAATCCCCAGGACTCCACCCCCACCCAAATGACAGGTTTTAATGCTACACCAGGGCCTACATGTACAAACCCTTCATTCTGAGACACACACATTGGACAGCTGCTCAAGACTCCTTCCCTGTGCTGACTTACACTCTGGACTCTCCTCCTGCACTCAGAGGGCTCACCTAGGACTCCTTCCCCACTCTGACTTACGTTCTAGGCTCTCCTCCCGTGCTCAGAGGGCTCACCCAGGGCTCCTTCCCCACTCTGACTTACGTTCTAGGCTCTCCTCCCGTGCCTCATCAGGCTCCTTCCCCACTCTGACTTACATTCCAGGCTCTCCTCCCGTGCTCGGAGGGCTCACCCAGGGCTCCTTCCCCACTCTGACTTACGTTCTAGGCTCTCCTCCCGTGCTTGGAGGGCTCACCCAGGGCTCCTTCCCCACACTGACTTACGTTCCAGGCTCTCCTCCCGTGCTCGGAGGGCTCGCTCCCGCTCCTGTAGCTGGATCTCCTTCAGCTTCAGCTCACTCAGCACCGTGCTGGAATCCTGCAGCTTTGAAGGCTCTCCTGAACGGCGCCCCCTCCTCTCAAAATTTCTTCTTTGCTCTTCTGCAACCAAGTCTGCTATCAAAGGATTCTCAAGAATCTCTTCAACTGAAGGCCGTTGGTAGTCCTGGAGGGAAAGTGTGACAGTCAGATTACAAGACAGAATATTAAGAAAAGCAGTTACAGGCAGGAGGCAGGGCTCCTGCACAGTCCAGTCTGAAACATCTGGATAAGTAAGTGCAATGGACAAGAGGTTCTGGGTCCATAAGCTGATACAGACTTCAACACACCTATCTCCTCCATGCCCACTCCCCTAAGGAGACTGGCTCAGTCCCTGCAGTCCTCTGGCAGACCTTGTGCAGGTGCTGGTAGCAGTGCTGGGGTCTGCTGTACTGAAGCATCACCCTGCTCGTCAATAACCTCTCCAACCTTCCATCCTGTGACCTCCCCTAGGTCCTTCGGCATGGCCCTCAACATCTGCTGCTCCAGAGGCTCAGAGTGTACCCAGGTAACTGCTCTTTTATGCAGTTATTTCCCTCTACTCCTCCCCCCTTTGTATCTCATCTCTCAATTAGAGCCTGAGGCAAAGTACATCTCCTGCCCTGTCCCTCACCACCTGCCCCTTGCAGTGAGTGGGCTAGGACAAGAACCATTCTGCAATTGTTCCTGGCCACCAACTATCTGTTGATGTGGCAGAGGACAGGTCAAGCAAGCTTGTGCAACTTGCCACACTGACATGTGTTCACTGGGTTGACAGGACTGTCGAGCTAAAATTTTTCCCGTTTCCTTGGTCTCCATTGCTCTATGGGAAGAAACATAGGACAACATCCGAGATAAAAACACACAGTATCCATCCTATAACCTTTACCTTTAAACTTAACATCCTCGTAATAATGTCATTCAGTGCATCAGAGTACCGGTATGGAATTCGTCTGAATCTGCCTTCTCTGATTTTCCCAGCTAATTCTTTTTGGTTAAAAGCTGTAAATGGAGGCCTGGGATTTTAAAAGGGAGGTTGGGGGAGGAAGAGGAAGAGAAAAAGAAATTAATAAAATTTAAAAACACAACAGTAAAAATAACCAATAGGAACCAATACAAAAGCAGCCCCGGCTCCACGTTGTCTTCTAATTCCCACTCCTGAGATTGTCCTCTAAGAAGCTTACTAGCACTATCCATACCTGGGGAAGGAGCTCTAGAGGGGGACTGTCCAGCACATTCCAGGCCACACTGAAGCATCCCTGGAGTCCACCCACTACGTGCCAGTAGTTGGGGCAACCAAAAAAGTTTCCAATGTTAAATGCCCCATGAGGAAAGTAAAATTCCTTCCTCCATTTCCAGAGAACCACCCTTTTATAGAACAGTTTGGTGAAGGGAAAACCATGACAAGATGCAGGAAGAACTGGAGTGCCCTTGCTATGCCGAACGTGCTGGGATCTTCCCCCCACCCCCGCCCCCCGCCCTGCTTCCCTTCCACTTTGTCCTTACAGTACCCACTTTGTCCTTACAGTACCCACTTTACCCGCCTGACTTATGAACTTGCCCTTGAGCTAAGGGTCAGTCTAACCGACAGGGACCGCCTAACCAGTCAAGATCCTAGGAAAAGCAGGACCCACCTCATAGCTTACATTCTCACCTTGTAAATTGTGTGTGTGTGTGTGTGTGTGTGTGTGTGTTTCAAGCCAGTCCTTCCTTCTACCTTAATTTTAACAACTATATAATTCCTTCAGACTTGAACATGCTTTTAGTAGCATGATGCTTAAAAGGCTGAACCCAAGATGGGTGTGGTAGTGCACGCCTTTAATCCCAGCACTTGGGAAGCTGAGACGGGATGATTGTTATTAGTTAAAGGCCAGCCTGGGGTAGAGTGAGAGCCTGCTTCAAAAAGAAAAAAAAAAAGGCTGGACCTGGTGAGAGGCAACAAACAGCCTAAGCCTTAGCTAGGACTCCATCTTTGCCACACTTACATCAGTGCACAGAGCTCATAGAGCAGGCAGCCCAGTGACCAGATGTCTGACTTCTCATTGTAGGACATGCGGTTCATTTGTTCCTACACAGGGGGAAAGTAAAAAGTCAAAGGAGTTCACAGTTTGTTTTATTTTAAAACTTAAACAAGAGCCGAGCGTGGTGGCACACACCTTTAATCCCAGCACTCGGGAGGCAGAGGTAGGAAGAAGATCACCATGAGTTCGAGGCCACCCTGAGACTAGAGTGAATTCTAGGTCAGCCTGGGCTAGAGTGAGACCCTACCTCGGGGAAAAAAAAAAGAAAAGAAAAGGAAAGGAAAGGAAAGGAAAGGAAAGGAAAGGAAAGGAAAGGAAAGGAAAGAAAAGAAAAGGAAAGGAAAGAAAGAAAAGAAAAAAAAAGTTTAAAAAAAAAAAAAAAGATAAAGCTAAGGGCTGGAGAGGTAGCTCCGTTCATGCACAAAGCCCTGGGTTCAATCCTCATAAAACTGGGTGTGGTGACACATACCTACAGTTTCAGTACTTGGGAGGTGGAGGCAGAGGAGCAGAAGTTCAGGGCCACCTTTGGCTACAAAGCAAGTTCTAGGACAGCCTGGACTATGTTGAGACTCCAGTCTCAAAACTAAAAAAAAAAACAAAAAAAAAAACTCTGAGACAAACATGAAGCCAAAAAGTTTGGCAATACCATCTAAGAAAGAAGAAAATATTTTCTATCTCTAGCAAAAATTTCAGATCAAAAGGCGAATTCAGCTTATACTATAGTAAGCAGCTTTTACTTTATCCTTACATTTATAATGAAAAAGATAATGATCTTATTTCAGCATAGTTTGTCATATGAATTCATTCACTTATTTTTTTCATTCACAAATGAAAATACTTACTATGGGCCAGACACTAATAATTTCAAGGGAATAAGAGGGACCATCAAGGTGTTCACAATCTAGAAACACCAGTTTATTTTGTCTTGTTTTTAAAGGTAGTGGTCTCATTATGTTGCCCAGTCAGGCCTCAAATTCCGCCGTTCAAGCAATCCTGCCTCATCATTTGAGGAGGTGGAACTTGAATACAGTTGTGTACCCAACTAGAAATTCCATTTTAAAACAATCAGAAGCTGGGCGTAGTGACGCACACCTTTAATCCCAGCACTCAGGAGGCAAAGGTAGGAGGATCACCGTGAGTTCAAGGCCACCCTGAGAATACAGAGTGAATTCCAGGTCAGCCTGGGCTAGAATGAGACCCCTCCTCAAAAAAACAAAACAAAAAATAAAATAAAATAAAATAAAATAAATAAAACAATCAGAAGTTGGGCATGAAGGTACATAATTGTAATCCCAGCACTTGGGAAGGAGTGGCAGAAAGATTAAGAGTTCAAGGTCATCCTCAGCTACACAACAATTTAGAGGCCAGCCTGGGCCACATAAGACCCTGTTTCCTAAAACAAGACAATCTCTCTATCTGCCTCTTCCTCTCTCAAATAGATACATAAATGAATAAATATTTTTTAAAGGGCTTAGCAGTAAAGAGATGGCTTAGTGGTTAGGCATTTGCCTGTGAAGCCTAAGGACCCAGGTTCAATTCCCCAGTACCCATGTAAACCAGATGCACAAGGTGGCACATGTGTCTGGAATTGTTTGCAGTGGCTGGAGGCCCTGGCATGCACATTCTCTCTCTCCCTATCCCTATCTCTCTCTCAAATAAATAATAAATAAAATAAAATAAATCTACATAGTGAATTCCAGGTCAGCCTGAGCTAGAGTGAAACTCTACCTCAAAAAACCAAAAATGGCTTAGCAGTTAAGGTGCTTGTCTACAAAGCCTGGTTCGATTCCCCAGTACCCCTGTTAGCCAGATGCACAAGGTGGCGCATGCGCCTGGAGTTCACTTTCAGTGGCTGGAAGCCTTGGCCTGTCCATTATCTCTATATTCCTCTTCTTCTCTTTCTATCAAATAAATATTTTTATAAAACCAAGACAAACAAACAAAGAGGAAACTCCACAGTAATCAAACCTGCATCTATCTCACATTTAAGTAGATACAGACATATATATCTAATTGAATTAGTCACATGTATCTTGTCTTAGTCCACAATCAATAACAGTCTACCAAGCAGGCAGGGCGTGGTGGTGGTGCATGCATTTAATCCCAGCACTTTGGGAGGCAGAGGTAGGAGGATGACCTGAGTTCAAGGCCACCCTGAGACTACATAGTGAATTCCAGGTCAGCCTGGGCTAGAGCGAGACCCTACCTTGAAAAACCAAAATAAATAAAAAACAAAATAACAGTCTAGCAGAGCTCTTAGTCTTAACGGGTTCCAAAAGCAAGTACCGACATGTGCAGAGGGAGGGTCCTGTGAGCCAGCAGGTGAGCCTGATGCCACTGCTGGACAATGATGCATTAGGAGAGACGGATCTAATTACACAGACAGGTGGGCAAGGGAGGAACAAAAGAAGTGCACAGGTTTTAAATTTTTCCAGAAACCACTTGTGGATAATTTTCTTCAGTTAAAGGCTTTCTATATGGAATCTGATATGCTGAGACCATGGCACTGTTCTGACGACATCTAACCTTGGTCAAAACCATCATAAACCTGTAAGGCTTTGTACTCTAACTCTAGAAATAATTCTAGAAATGTTCGCGAGCTACGCGAGAAAGGAATTCGTATCTGTCCATGTCTCATATGCTCAGATTCCATCCAGGGACACATCAATGCTGGCCCTTACCGAGTCCCATGTCCAGGAGGTTTTTGTTTTTTTTTTTGGTTTTGGTTTTTCGAGGTAGGGTCTCCCTCTAGCCCAGGCCGGCCTTGGAGTTCACTATGTATTCTCAGGATGGCCTCAAACTCACGGCAACCTACCTACCTCTGCCTCCTGAGTGATGGGATTAAAGGGATGAGCCACCATGCCCAGCTTTTTTTGTTTTGATGTAGGGACTCACTCTAGCTCAGGCTGACCTGGAATTCACTATGTAGTCTCCGGCTGGCCCCAAACTCCCAGAAATCCTTCTACCTCTGCCTCCCCAAGTTCTGGGATTAAAGGTGTACACCACCATGCCTGGCTACTCCAGCTTTTAATTTTTTATTTATTTTTAAATGTTTTATTTATCTGACAGAGAATGGGTGCACCACGGCCTCTAGCCCTGCAAATGAACCCCAGAGGCTACCTTGTCAAGCATCTAGCTTTACGTGGGTATTGGGCACATGAACCTTAGGCTTCACAGGGCAAGCACCTTAACCACTGAGCCATCTCTCCAGCCCTACTACAGCTTTTTTTTTTTTTTTAAATTATTTGCAAGCAGAGAGAGAGAAGAGAGACAGAGATAATGGGAACGCTAGGGTCTCTACCCACTGCAAACGAACTCCAGATGCATGTGCCCTTGTGCATCTGGCTTTCGTGGGTCCTGGGGAATTGAACCTGGGTCCTTTGGCTTCTCAGGCAAATGCCTTAACTGCTAAGCCATCTCTCCAGCCCCCTACTACAGCTTTTTAAAAGCCATGAGACAACATCTAATGGCAGCTTAAAACTGTTGTACCCCTTACTTCAGCTATTTTGTTTTATAATCTTCATTATAAAAAAACAGAAAGGAGTAATAATTCATGCAAACATGTGCTTAGCAGTGGGCTGAGAATGGTGGGAAATTGTAGGAACAAGGTGTACAGCCAACAGAGGAACAGAGGAAGGGTAAGTCAAGGCAGCCTCTCTAAATCACTGGGGAAAAGGCAACAAAAAAGAACAAAGAACATGCACCAAACATGAGACCCTCCCACAGACAGATTCCGGAAGTGAGTTCCTTGCCCCATCTCTAAACACAAGACTCCATCCAGTCTATTAAAATTACTGAGTCCAGAATTAAGGGGGGGCGGGGCAGAGGCAGAGTTCAGAGACCCAAATTCACTGCATTTGAACATGGGTCTCAGGATTCTGCATGTTAAACGCTCCCAATGAGTCTGACGTCCCTGTGCCCAGTTCCTACACTTCGGGAAACACTGCCGCTAGAGGGAAGAGATATGAGCCATTTCATCTTTGGAATCCCTGAACTCAGCACCTAGAAGTCATTCAATAAGAGCTTGAGTTGAATTGCTGACAGAGAGAAATAGGGGGTCAAGCAGTCCTCTGGGAAAAATACCAATTTAAAATCAAACAGCATTATGAATTCTGGGCTACTGGGTTTATTACTAAAGCAACCCCAACCTCAATTTCCTTTTATTTATTTGAATCTTAGCATAAAATATGTCTACTTACAGGAGACATGTAATAAGGTGTGCCAACAAAGGTCCTGGCGAAACTCGTATCGTGGTTTAATATTCTAGCTAGCCCAAAGTCTCCAAGCTTGACGTTCTGCTTGCCATCCAGGAAGACGTTGGCTGGTTTCAGATCCCGGTGCAGCACAGTGTGACCACCATCACTTCGCCTGTGACACTCTTTCAGGGCCAGAGTCAATTGAGTCATCACTCGAAGAACAAACTCTTCATCTAAGTATTGTCTGAAAACACAGCAATTATCTAGTTTTAACTCCTGAATAAAATTATCTTGAGTATAGGATGAGATCAACTATTTAGCTTTTAAAGTGTACAAATATGGAAACAAGGAATTAGGTATGGAACAAGGGTGTTGAATCACCAGTGATATTCTCTTTAGTACTGTGGACCCATCATTACAAGAGCACGCAGCTGTATTACTAACGACTTTGTCCCTGATCCCAATAGAAGATGCTTAACAGCAACAAAAACAAAATCATTTTTAACTTTTTTAAATTTGAATTTATTTGAGAAAGATAGAGAATACGGGCATGTCAGGGCTACCAACTGCTGCAAACGAACTCCAGACTCATGTGCCACCTTGTGCATGTGGCTTACCTAGATCCTGGGGAATCGAACCTGGGTCCTTTGGCTTTGCAGGCAAGCACCTTAACCGCTAAGCCATCCCTCCAGCCCCACACCATTTTTACCTTACAATTAATATGACATTTACCTGTCCTTGGTCCCCTTTGTAATTACGCTTGCCAGGTCCCCTCCTTCACAATATTCCATTACAATGTACAGGGTCGTGTTGGTACGATCAATGATTCGATCATAGTAACGGACGATGTTCGGATGCTTCAGTTCACGAAGCAGATTCACTTCAGAGACCAGCATCTGCTTCTCGGCTTCTGTCATGGAGCCATAGTCCAGCTCCTTCCAAACCAGTATCTGCAAGAACCACAGGTCAGGACACACAAGACGCCTCCCATTGTAACCTACCGTACGGTTCACAGTCGTCGCCCACGTGACAGGCTCTAGACCCACGAGAGGCGCATCCCCCACGAGCAAGTTTCTAGACGCGGCTGACAGGTGGGAGCAGCCACCGACGGGGCCCGGGGCCCGCGCCTGCAGCTCTGCTCCGACCTCGCTGGGGCCACAGCAGGACCTCGGGGCCCGCGCCACGAGTCCGCCGCCAAGTCGACCTGCAAGCGGCGGAGCCGGCGCTCGGGGCGGGCGGACGCGGAGGCCGAGGGGTCCCGGCGGGGTCCGCCGGCTCGCGCTGCGCAGCCCGGCTCCCCACCTCACCTTGCCGTCGCTCTTCCTCCGGATCTTGCGGCAGCGGCCGTAGGAGCCCGTGCCGATGCCGTGCAGCACCTCGTAGTCCTCCACCCGGGACGGCATGGCGGGCCAGGGCCGGGCCGCGCACCGAGCCGGGGCGAAGTGAGCCGAGCCGACCCCACCGCGGCGCCGCTCCGCTCCGCTCCACCAACCGTCCGCCCAGCTCAACCGTCGCGGGCCGCGTCCTCGCAGCCTATTGGCGGACGGGGAAGGGGCTCCGCTTCTCTGATTGGCTGAGACAACACAACACCCCGGGCATCCTGGGAAGCTGTGTGTCGCTAGGCGACCGCGTCGGCGTCGGCGCCCACTTCCGCGTGCGGCTTCCCAGGGGCGGGGCTCCACCGGGCGGACAGGCAAAGCCGGGGCTCGCCGCCGGCGCTCGCTCCAGGGTCCAGTGGCCGAGCTCCAGGGACCGCCCACAGCGCCGGGCCTCCGCCCGCTGACCCTCCTCGCTCAGCCTCGGATGCCCGCGAACCGGAGCTGGTCCGTGTCGAGCGCTTGCTGACCGCTGAGTGCAGGTGGAAAGCACAGACCTCCCCGAAGACGCGCGGGGCGGCTTCCCACGGGGCCAGGGCCGCGCTGAGCACTGCGTAGTCGTCGACAGCACAATGTGTAAAGGAAGAAGTCGTGTCGTTTCCCACCGGGACATGGGCGCCCGGCAAGGTTGAAACCATTATTTGCATTAGGCCCAACAGCCACGAAGAGAAAGAGTGATTTTAAAAGAAACGAGTGGGTATTGATAGCAATGATATAAAGTGTACACATAAATTCACGGTACAGTTAAATCAAACTATACTTCTGCACTCGAAATTTACTAGAACGCAGAAGACCCTGAGGTTTTGGAGAATCCATGAGAATATGGAGGCCTGGTCACATGTAGAGATGAGCAAGTTTTGCCTTTAAAAGCTCTGTGGAAAAAATAAATCACCAGGAAAGACTACCAAATAGCTCATCTGGGCTGTTAAGCACAGAATTAATGTGTCATTGACCATAACCTCCGGGGGACCATTTTCAGCTCACCCAGCCAAAATGGAACAGACCCACTTTTACCCTGGAAAGGAGCAGAGACCTGCGTCCAGGGCTGTTAGCAGATAATGTGCCTTACCAGGAAGCTAACAATTTGGTGACGCAGAAATAGGTCAATTTTCTTAAAATATCTCTTCATCATGGAATTAAAAGGAACCCAGTATCCTACTAAAAAAATTATAAGCTATATGTTAAAAATAATTTATTATAGGCACTGAATATAGAATAAGCTAATTGGAATTGCTGGCCAGGTGAATTTTTAAATTAGCATTCAAGGGCGATGTGTTACCTGATAGAAGTAGGACTAATCCAGATCTCAGAAGTTCTGTAAGGAGCTTCAAGCAGCTGAAGTCAGTGACATCGTGGGCGTGTGTGTGTGTGTGTGTGTGTGTGTGTGTGGTGTTTTAGTGCCTCTTACAGATTGCTGTCCTTGGAGCTCACTGGCTAACCGTTTCCAAATCCAGCCTGTACCTTCTCGCTGCTGCTCTTACTTGCTTTTTTTCTGATTTTTACACTTTTATTTCTCTCTCTCTCTCTCTCTCAGGGGACAACTTCGAGGTGCCTGTGCTCCACCTTCTTTGAGACAGGGTTTCTTGGCCACTGCAAATGAACTGCCAGACTACAGAGGAACTTCAGACTAGCTGGCCTGGGAGCTTTGGGTTCTTGTGGCTCTGCCTCCTGCTGTCCTAGGTGCTGGGATCACAGATGCATGTGTTACTCTACAGCCAGCTTCCCTTGGCTGCTGGGGATTTGAATATGGTGGACAGGTTTGCAAGCAAGCACCCTTCACAGCTGAGCCATCTCCCCAGCCCTGCTCAGACCTAACACATTTTCTCAGTTTCTCCTCCTTATACCATCTTCACACCTGTTATTCTTTTCGTCTGGAATTCCATTTGTACCCACTCCCCTGTCATTCCAATCATGTTTGTGCAGAGGACACACTTGTCCTGCAAGACCCACATCCAGCTCTGCTGTTTCTACTGTGAGAAATCTCTCTAGTATACATCAACAGTTCATTCCTCCACACACAGTGTGCACATACCATGTGCATGTAAACCAACATAAACTAGTTATTTATCATTATTTGTTTCACAGTAGTTGAACCCCAAGTTGCTTGTAGCCAGCTTAAATCCTGGAATAGAGAGGCATGGAATACAGCATTGTTAAATGAAAATCTGAGAAAGCCAATTACGAAGAATTATGCAAAGTTCTAGAGTGATCCTGAAGTACAATTTTATTATTTAATTATTTATTTTGAGGTTTTTTTTTTTTTTTTTTTTTTTTTTTTTTTTTTTTTTAGATAGAGTCTCTCTCTACCCCACGCTGACCTGGGACTCACTCTGTTGTCCCAGGCTGATCTTGAACTCAAATCCTCCACCTCTGTCTCCTGAGTGCTAGGATTAAAGGTGTGTGTCACCACACCTGGCTTATTTTATTTATTTGCAAGGAAAGAGAGAGAGAGAGAGAGAATGGGCACACCAGGGCCTTTAGCCACTGCAAACAAATTCCAGATGCATGTACTACTTCATGCATCTGGCTTTACGTGGGTACTGGGGAATTAAACCCGTGTCATTAGGTTTTATAGGCAAGTACCTGAACTGCTGAGCCATCATGAACTGCTCAAATTTTTGTTTGTATTTTTCTTTTTAAAAAAGTATTAAATTAATTTATTTATTTGACCAAGAAAGAGGGGGAGAGAGAGAGAATGGGTGCACCAGGGCCTCCAGCCATGGCAAACGAACTCTAGATGCATGCGCCCCCTTGTGCATCTGGCTAACGTGGGTCCTGGGGAAGGGAACCGGGTCCTTGGCTTTGCAGGCAAACGCCTTAACCACTAAGCCATCCCTCCAGCCCTGTTTGTATTTTTCAAGGTAGGGTTTCACTCTAGCCCAGGCTGACCTGCAATTCATTATGTAGTCTCAGGCTAGCCTCAAACTCACAGTGATCCCCCTGCCTCTTCCTCCTGAGTGCTGGGATTGCTTCACTATGCCCAGCCAAAGTGCTCAACTTTTAAATGTCACCAGTTCTGGGGAGAACCTACACATCTGGAAAGGAGCCACCCCAAGAGTATGAAAAGAGACCCATGGCATATGTGTTCATTCAACAAATGTTTGCTGAGCACTTAATATGAGCCAGATTATTGTGACAGGCAGCAATATGCTGAGCGCTCACTAAGGAGACAGTGGAGCATGGTGGCAGTGACGATGGAAAAAGTGGTTTAGGGGTGGAGTGACAAATCTCAATTCCTGGCCAGAACCAGCGCACATCATTGAGAAAAGAGAATGTTAAGGATCGCTTGGCAGAGGCGGGCAGACATTAGAGCAAACATTGGTAGGTCAGAGTATGTGCTGGTCAGTGACATGTTACAGGAAACTCCCTTTCCCACCCCTTCACTTCTTTCCTCCTTCCTTCATTAATCATCTTTCTGTCTTTGAAATAAGGTCTTCTTGTGTAGCTCAGGCTGGACTTGAACGTACAATCATCTTGCCTCAGCCCCCTGAGTGCTGGGAGTGTGCCTCCATCCATTTTTTAAGACTAAGCTCATGCCAATTTTCTTCTTAAAATGTTGCCTGGTTGATTCCAATTCCAGGTAGTCTCCTGATTCCTCCCACGAGTGTCTGAGTAAGCTCTGGACTCATGTAGATTCTGCCTCAAGCTGGGCCCCAGTACCAGCCTCTCATGCGTATCCATTGTCCCTGCCCCACTGTCACAACTCATCCTTCAACAAAAAGAAATCCAGGTTCTGGGGCTGGAGTACGTAAAGTGCTTGCCACACAAGTGTGGTGGCCTGGGTTCAGATTCTCCACATCCATGTAAAGCTGTGCATGGTGGCTCATGCCTGGCACCCAGCACTGAGGAAACAGAGGCAGGCAGATCTCCAGGACTGGGGGATAACTAGTGAAAGACTGTTTCAATAAAAAGGTGAGGATTGATAGAAAAAGACACCCTATGTCAGTCTCTGGCCTCAACACAACACACATGTATATCTGCATACACAAACAAACACACACACACATAGGAATGTTTTTTTTTTTAATGTGGGCCCTGCCAGGCATTGGGTGCTGAGAACAGACGTCATGTCCGTTTTCGTTTACAGGTGGTGAGATCTCAAGTGAGAGACTATTTGCACTGCGTGTTTTGAGCCAAGAATACTTCTAAGTATTCTTAGAAGAGTAGGAGACATCTTGGCTTTGCCACGTCCAAAGTCAAACTCATATTGTTCCATTCTGCCTTCGCTCCATATGAGTTTGTTGTTTTGTCCACGGCAATATCCCCAGCACCTAAAAAAAAGAAAGAGTGGGCACTCAGGAAGCAGTGGTACCCTGGCTGAACGAAAGCAGCCATGCTTCATCGCTCTAAACTTCCTGTTTCGTGTTAAAGGCCCCTCGAGGGCTGCGCATCACTGCTGCCCAGAGCCACCTGTAGGGGCCTGTCCTTACAGGAAACCCCAAGATTTGCCTACTGACAATTTGAAATCAGACATTTTGAGAATAACTCTTCTCTCCAGGATTACTTGGAGCAAGTTAAAGTAAAAAATTATGGAAAGTCTTTCAAGTCTTACTAAATATTTCTACAAAGAAAGATAAAAGGAGGGATTGTCGGTTTTAGCCTCCAGAATCATATAAATTAGATAATAAAAGCTATAAAAACTGGGCTCAGGGATGGAGAATGGCTTAGCAGTTAAGACACTTGCCTACAAAACCAAAGGACCCAAGTTCTGTTCCCCAGAACCCACATAAAACCAAATGTACAAGGTGGCGCACGCCTGTCATCCCAGCACTCAGAAGGCAGAGGTAGGAGGGTCACTATGAGTTTGAGGACAGCCTGCAACTACAGAGCGAGTTCCAGGTCAGCCTGGGCTAGAGTGAGCACCCCCCCCATGTTAAAACTTGGGCTGGGGATATGGTTCATCAATTTTAAAAAATGTCACAACCAATAATGGATAATAAGTCTGCATATCTGTGTCCCTCCTCCCCAGAGTCACAGTTTGAACCCTGACCCCTAAGGCAAAGGTGTTAAGAGGTGGATCCTTTGGGACGATTTGGTCGTGAGGGCTCTGCCCTTGTGAATGGGGTCACTGCCCTTATAAAAGAGGCTTGAGGGGTCATTGGCCCCGTCCACCATATGAGGACACATAAAAGTCACCATGGGTGAGGACAGCCACTCACCAGACTCCTTAACCTTGGACTTCCTAGCTCCAGGACTGTAAGCACCAGCTTTCCATTTACAAATGACCTGTGGCAGCACAAAATGTAGTTTATAAAGAACTTCAGGAGCGCTTCCGGAGCAGACCCAATTCCTCCACCAGGGGGCGGCATGGTGAAATTGGAGGCGCGGGTGCACTTCTACCTCTGTCTTCATGAGCTGTGTGACCTGGGGGAGCTATTCCACCCCTCTAGCCTCTTATGAGGTGGAAAGTATTAGGTTAGAAGACCTTAAAGGAGCCTCCATAGCTCTGTAGGAGTTCTGTCTGCCTTAGCTTTTCCCCATCCATTCTCTTTGTTCTTGACTGTTATCATCAACATTTACTGGGCAACAGGCGCAGTGACAGATGCTGGGGATAGAAAGACAGAAGACTGCTCTTGATCTAGCCCAGGTCCCCGGGGAAGGTGAGGCAGGTCTAAGCCAGCTTTCTCTGTGTGGCATGCTGCTCTTTGCCTAACACGTTCAGGGGACCCAGCAGAGAGGAGCCAGACTGAGAAAAATGGCAGGCATGCAGGTTGGGGCAAATGTTCCTGGGGAGGTGACATTTGAATGAGGCTCAACGGCAGAGTAGGAAATAGAAGGGAGACTGGCAGATGCACGGAGGCCCACAGGTTGAGCAAGCTGGGAGTAGGCAAGCATGAGCAGATGTGTGTTCTAGGAAAACCATGCTCATAGAGAAGGAATGTGGGGTACAAATAGCCAGGCAGGAACCCAGGGGTGGCTGGGATTGAAGGAGGCGAGTTCAAGGAAGTTGGAGAGGTAGGGACATCAGATGAGACACGGCAAGCAGCTGTATGCAGAGTAAACAGGGAGGACAAGTCCCAGCTTAAGTGACCAGACGAATGGCCTTTAGCGCAGAGGTGAAGTGGGAGGAGGGGTGGGTAGGTGATTCTAAGTACAAGATCTCAACTGTGATCTAGGCTGAGACACAGCTGGCAGTAGATGCTGACAGGAGCTGGTGTAGGGACAGATGCCCACTGCTAGTGGTGAAGTGAGCAGGAAGAGGGGAGGGAACCCTGAGGCTGTTCTGGGCAGGAGAGGAAGGAAAAGGCAAGGGAGAGCTGCAGACAGCTTAGCAGTTAAGGCACTGGCCTGAAAAGCCTAAGGACCCATGTTTGACACCTTAGATCCCAAGCAAGCCAGATGCACAAAATGATGCACATGCAAGGTCTTGCATGTGCACAAGATGGTGCACACATCTGGAGTTTGATTGCAGTGGCTGGAGGCCCTGGTGCACCAATTCTCTCTCTCTCTCTCTCTCTCTCTCTTGCTCTTTCATAAGGAAAAATAAAAGGAGGGCTGAAGAGATGGCTTAGTGGTTAAGGGGTTTGCCTGCAAAGTCAAAGGATCCTGGTTCCACTCTCCAGGACCCACGTAAGCCAGATGCACAAGGGGGCGCACGCATCTGGAGTTTATTTGCAATAGCTGGAGGCCCTAGCACGCCCATTCTCTCCTTCTCCCTCTCTCTCTCTGCCTCTTTCTCTCTCTCAAATAAATTAATAAATAAAATATTTTTTAAATGTTTTAAAAAGGCGGGGGGGGGGGGGAAGCAAGGGAAGTGACTGGTGGGCAACAGAGCACCGGGAGTAAGGTGCAACCCACAGAGGAGAGAGTCCAAGGATGCAGGCGAGGCCTTTGGTGCCAGATGTGGCAGTACAAGCGGCTCTGAGATGCATAGACACAGGTGCTGCATTAGTGGTCAGAGAACACAGTGATTCCCCCAAGAGCATTTTCAATATGCAGCGGGATAGCAGCCAGCCACAGGGATTGCTGTAGGGCCAGATGGAGAGGGAGGGCTGCTATGTGTGTGGACAAGCTGGGCAGCCTTCCAGGGCAGCCGCAGGCCTTGCCTGGCCATCTGCTCTCACTTTGTTCCTGTGTTGCAGGAAAACTAGTCCTACCCCAAAGGCCTCCCGCCCTCACTGGCACCTTCCTGTGGCATCAGCTGCAGGTGACTTCAGGTTCTGCACATATATGTGTCACCCTATAGGCTGCATCCGCCTCCCCATATCACTGGCCCTGTTGGGCTGTGCATCAGCACAGGTGTTGACCATTGTTTATGCGAATAGGGGCAGGTGAGTGGGTGGCTGAGGTGTTGGCATAGAAGTGTGGCATGCATTTGCTGAGGGTGACAAAGGCTCAGAAGGAAGTATGAACAGGGAACTTGTTTTGATGTGAAGGGCGCAGAACCAAAAGGCTTGGGTTCCAGCCCAGGCCTGTTGCATGCAGGGCCTCTCCCTGCATCCTGCTATGAGCTTGTGCCCAAGGGAGGGGTCCCAGGCCCTCTTTGTTGTTTCTTGGGATGAATCCTAGGATGCAGCCCTGCAGGGCGGCAGTCTCTGAGCTGTTGCCTTTGGATGGGGAAAACATTCCAGGGCCATGGCTGAAAGGAAAGCCTGAAGCTGCAAACTGTGGTGCCAGTGCCTGGCTGCAGAGCTCTGTACTAGCACCGGGCAGATGTCATTCACCTCACAGTGGGCTCACAGTGGGAAACTGGAGGCCCAGATGTTGAACAATTGTCACAGGGTACTGAGTGGCAGATACAAATTGCATCCAGCTGGCATTCAGGAACTGGAAAGCTAGTATATATAGTTCATGGACTTTAGGGTGGAGGGCTTTATAAAATAAACAAACAACAAAACCCAGTGTCCAGTTTGGGTAGCCTGCTGTCAGTGATGTCAGAAGGCCTGGCATATGTTCTCCTCCCTAAATCACCCCATTACTTCTCTTGCGGGGATCACAGAGTGACCTCTACCAGTGTCCCCATGTGGGATGCGCCAGCTCTGAGCTCCTACTTCAGGGACACACAGGCCTCAGGCTGCTGCTCACTTCTGCCCCCACAACCAGGTGAGACCACACAGGGTGCAGAAAGCACATTTTTCTCCCAGGACAATGTGAGGCCTAAAGGAAGGAAGGCTTGTAGGGACCTGCTACAATGCCCAGACAAGACAGCTCTTGGATTCAAGTGTAATTCTCCCTTGTAGAGCCACAAAGGAGAACCCAATGTTCCAGTCCCTCAGCAACCTTGTGGGGCTCTGAGGAGTAACTTTTCTCCAGCTGCACCACTGCCCTGGAGAGCATTTCTTAGGGCAATCACTTTCTCAGCTGGCCTCCATGGCATCTTGCCCTGGATCAGTTCTTGAACGTTCATTCAAATGTACAGTTCTCCTGGGAGCTCCAGTTCAACAAAAGCAGGACAGCGAGGCTAGGCATGGGTGTTCTGTGAGGGCTGTGACTCCACCTCCCCACTGAGGAACAGGTGCATATGGCCCCATGTAATGTCCTCACCACCACCCTCCTTCGCCATGCAAGATCTCTCTCTCCCCTCCCTTACCTCTCTCCTCTCTCCACTCCTCCATCTCTGTCTCTCTCCTCTCTTGTTTTTCTCTTTCCCCTCTCTCTCCCCCTCTCTTCTTCAGGTCAGAGGCAGCTAAAGGACAGTTCAGACTTAAGTCCTCCCCATGGGCTTCTTGACCTGATTCCCTCCCTCATGGTATAGAACTGGCCTCAACCAAGTTTGATGTGCCATGAAGAAGGCTCCCTCTTCCTCTCTACTTCTTGAGGAAAAATATAGAAAAACTACTTGGGGGTGATCTGCCAAAAGACTTCCAGGGAACTTTCGGATTCTGTCTTTTCTCTCAAAGTTCTTTGTTGGGCATTGTAAGAAAGGACATTGTCATCTTTCTCCCAGAATACACAGCTTGAACCGAGAGCACGAGGAAATCCGAGATGACCACACCAGGCTTTCCTAGTGTGACTGCTTGAACCAGCTGTCTCCCATCAGCTCATGAGTTCTCAATGTTTGGTTCCCAGCTGGCGATAACACCCTAAGCCTGCCCCCAGGAACACAAATTCTCCAGCAAGGCTTCTCTTCCCAAACTGTCACAAGCTGGGGACCAAGCACTCAGAACACATGAGTTTATGAGGGCATCATATTCAAATCACCACAGTCCACCTCTGACCCCAAAAACTCACTATCATCTCAATGTAAACATGTATTCAGTACAACTTTAAAAGTTTTATGGCTTTTAAAATATTTTTAATTTTTAAAAATTTATTTATGAGAGAGAAAGAGGAGGGGAGAGAGAATAGGCATGCCAGTGCCTCTAGCCACTATAAACTCCACCACGTGCATCTGGCTTTCATGGGTTCTAGGGAATTGAACCTGGGTCCTCAGGCTCTGCAGACAAACACCTTAACCACTAAGTCATCTCTCCAGCCCAAGTGTCATAGTTTTTATCAATCCCAACACTGTTTCCAACATCTTACTAGTCCAAAGTCTTAACTGTGAGCCTGTAAAACCAAAACACAAGTTAAATACACATAATGGCCCAGAATAAACATTCACACTGCAAATGATGGCATTGGGCATAGCAAGGAAAGGTTGAACCAAAACAATATCTAAAACAAGCAGGGCAAATATCAACTCTTGAAGTTCTGTGTTCACCTGGGATATACAACAAAGTCCCTGGGCTTTCAGTTTCACCACTCCAGCTGGACTGCCCATACCCTGGCATCCCAAGCCAACAGCTCTCCTTGGCAGATGTTCTATAGTCCTGGCAACTCCAAAATCCTGGGGTCTCCACTGAAACCCATGGTTCATCCATCCTCATGGCTCCATTAGGCATCTACACAGAAACTTCAGTAAGCCTGCCTCCCATCACCCAGTGGACATTTCCAAAACTCAAATCCAATGACCCTTTCTTTCTTGCATTTGTTATACTTCCATAGGTGGGCTACCAAATGCTTTAATCTGGAGGGTGGTAATAAAGATGAATTTGAGGAGCATTCTAACTTCAAGCCACCTCCATGTTCAAGAGTGTCAGTGTGGTAGTTGGAATATATGTCCACTCATAGATTCAGGTGTTTTATTAAAATTTGTAACTTGAGGGCTGGAGAGATGGCCCAGTAATTAAGCCACTTTCCTGAAAAAACTAATGACCCAGGTTCAATTCCCCAGTACCCATGTAAAGCCAGATGCAGAAAGTGGTGCGTGCAAAGCACACCTTTAATCCCAGCATTCAGGAGGCAGAGGTAGGAGGATCACCATGAATCTGAGGCCTGAGACTACATTGTGAATTCCAGGTCAGCCTGGGCTAGAATGAGTCCCTACCTCAAAAAGAAAGAAAGAAGAAAAAAAGAAGAAGGAAAAAAGAAAGAAAGAAAGAAAGAAAAGAAAGGGAGTGATGCATGCATCTGGAGTTTGTTTTCAGCGGCTAGAGGTCCTGGTGCACCCATATTCTCTCTCTCTTTCTCTCTCTTTCTCTCTCTTTCCTCTCTCTCCCCATGCAAATAAATAATAATAATAATAATAATAATAATAATAATAACCACTTGTAACTTACATCTCCAGCCACCTGGATAGTGGGGGTGGATCTTGGAGTCCAGCCAAAAAGCTATGCACAGAAGTTTGTGCTTGCTGTAGCTTTTCTCTGTGCTTGGATGCATGGAAGCACCTTCTGCCACTGGTGAAACTTCCCCCTGGATCTGTAAGCTTGAAATGAGCCCCTTCCTTCCATAACTGGTGCCTGGTTTGGATATTCATCCCAGCCATCTGAAACTGTCTACCACAGTCAGCATTCCTCCTACTGTCCCAATGCAAACATGTGGCCCAATATCAATGGCACTAATCTCTCCAATTGCAGCTGAAGTGGGCTTTTGTCTCCTGCCCAAAACTTTCATTTCCTTCTGTGCCATAGCCATCTGCTCTGTGTTGTGTCATTACTGGTAAATTTAGCTTTGCTTATATTCTCAGGGCCCAGGAAGTGCACAGCCAGACTCTCATTGTTTCATTCATTTGAAACAAGGTTTCAAATCTTTCCATGTTCCTCACACAAATCAGTTCCAAAACACCAAAAACCTTTCTAGCAGCAATGACCCCACTCTTCTGTTACCAAATTTCTGCTATAGTTATACCATTTTGTAATGTACTGGTTTGAATCAGATGTCCCTCATAAATTCATGTGTTCTGAACGACTGGTCCCCAGCTGGTGGCAATTTGGGATGGGGGAGCCTAGCTAGAGGAGGTGTGTTCCTGGGGGCCAGCTTAGGTGTATTATAGCCAGCTCCCCCTTGCCAGAGCTCAGCTCACTCTTGTTGCTGTCTTCCCCCTGCTGTCACAAGGAGTGATGTTCAGCATAAGCTCTGAAAACATAAGCATTTTCCCTGCCATCATGAAACTTCCCCTTGAGACTAAGCCAGCTATAAGCTTGCCTCTCATCGGCTGCTTTTGGTTGGGTGTTTTGTCCTAGCAATAAAAAGGTAACTACAGCACAAAGTATCCTTAAAATACATTTTATTTATATATTTACTTATTTATTATTTGAAGTATAGTTTCACTGTATAGCCCAAGCTGGCCTCAAACTCATCATGTAATCCAGGCTGGTCTCACACGTGGGATTCTCCTGTCTTAGCCCTCCAAGTTCTGGGATTTCACTATGTTAGGCTAAAAACATGTTTTGGGGATTTGGGGGAATGTCCATTTGTGTGTGTGTGTGTGTGTGTGTGTGTGTGTGTGTGTGTGATGTATGTTTATGTATGGGCATGTATTGTCATGGTGCACATGCGGAGGTCAGAGGACAACCTCTCCTTCCACCTTCTTGGACACAGTCTCTTTTCTTTGCCACTGCAAATGCCAGGCTTTGGGAGTTTCCTGACTTCACCTTCCATTGTTATATGTGTGCAGGGATTACAGAATTCTATGCAACTTGTGTCCAGCTTTACGTGGGTTCTAGGGATCTGAACTCTGGTCATCAGGTTTGTGTAGCCCATTTGACTCCTGAACCATCCGCCCAGCCTTTAAAACAACTCTTGAAACTAGAAGATATTCTTTGCCCTTTTGTTTTTCTAGAGGACTTTGTGATAAGCAGGGAAGACTTAGTTTCGGGATGACTTGGAGATTCCTCATACAACGTCTCAGCCCCTGATGGGCTGTGGCATGATGGAGTTTCTTTCTGAGTATCCATAAACCAGGGTAGGGGACCCAGGGAGCTGAGGCTTCAGACACCCGGTGTGGCTGGTGTGGCCTGCAGAGCTGGACAGTAAGGGGGCCACTCACCATGCCAGCCCGAGAACCACACCCTCCTTCACGACTCACCATGGCCATCCGTGCACACTTGCTTTATTCTGGTTTCTCAGGGAACAACATGGAGGCTCATGGTGGTTAAGCCCCTGCCTCAGGCTCCATGCCACTTCTCATCTAAAACAGAGAAAGCACAAGTGTTCATGCACCCTAAGACCCCCAGAGGAGTGGCTCAGCAGTCTCTGAGAAAGACCCTCCCCAGCTCAGTCCCTACCCCCACACCCAGGCCACCCAGAGAGCTTGCAGAAGTCAGGATCCTGAGCCTCACTCAATGGGTGTGCAGCCTGCAAGTGGGCCTGTGTGTGCCCACACATTTGTGCACGCATAGGGAAGGACTGCAGGTAGAGACCAGTCACTTTGATAAGTAAAAAATGCCATCCTATAGCCTGGCTTTCAGATTAAAGGTTTACCACCAAGTCAGGTGTGGTGATGCACGCCTTTAATCCCAGCACTCAGGAGGCAGAGGTAGGAAGATCGCTGTGAGTTCGAGGCCACCCTGAGTCTACATAGTGAATTTCAGGTCATTGTGGGCTACAGTGAGACCCTGCCTTGAAAAACAAAACAAACAAACAAACAAAAAAAAAAAGAAAAACCAGACAAAAACCAAACCAGTGGACTGCAGCCAGCCCTACCCAGCAGGAAGCAGGTGTGAGAGAAAGGATACTGTGCTCTCTGCAGAACTTTCCTTTCCTTTCTTTCTTTCTTCCTTCTTTTCTTTTTTTCAAGGTAGGATTTCACTGTATCCCAGGCTGACCTGGAATTAACTATGTAGTCTCAGGGTGGCCTTGAACTCACAGCGATCCTCCTACCTCTGCCTCCCAAGTGCTGGGATTAAAGGCGTGCGCCACCACCACGCCCCACTGTTTCTTTGGTTTTTTTGAGGTAGGGTCTCACTCTAGCCTAGTCTGACCTGGAACTCACTCAGTAGTCCCAGGCTGGCCTCGAACTCACCAGGATCCTTCTACCTCTTCCTCCTGATTGTGGGATTAAAGGAATGTGCCACCACACCTGGCCCCTCTGCATAACTTTTCTGTAAGTGTGAAACTCTTCAGAAAATCAAGCATGGGGACAGAGGGTGGAGCTCAGCGGCAGAGCATGTGCTTAGCATGCATGAGGCCCTGGGTTCCATGCTGAGCACCATAATCAAATAACTAATTAAATAAATAGGTTTGAGCTGGGCATGGTGATGCACGCCTTTAATTCCAGTACTCTGGAGGCAGAGGTAGGAGGATCGCCATGAGTTCAAGGCCACCCTGAGACTACATAGTGAATTCCAGGTCAGCCTGGACTAGAGCGAGACCCTACCTCGAAAAACCTAAATGAATATATAAATAAATAAACAGGTGTGAAGGAAAAGGGTGAGGAGGGTGACAGACTGGATGAGAGTGGAAAGGGACGTCTGCAGATAAGAGGGAGCTGGGGAGGAGGGTCAAGCAAAGAGTATGTGAAAATGCCATGATGACGTGGGTCACCTTGTGTTGATTAAATAATGAACTTAGGGGCTCCAGCCGGGGAGACAGCTCAGTCAAAAGCATTTACTTGCCCAGTCTACTGGCCTGGGTTCAGTTCCCCAGCACCCACATCGAGCCAGATGTGATCTGAAGTTCACACTTGTGTGGCAAGAGACCCCGTCTCAGAAGGTGGAGCATAGACACCTGGAGGTTGGTCCTGACACATCTTCTCAGGCGGCATCTCAGACCTTCCAAAGGCCAGTAGCGTACTTCTGAGAACTGGTCTTTAAAGGAAACCCTGCAGGGATACCGCCAAGGCCCCATCTCAAGCAGGTGGACACAGAATAGCAATGCTAATGTCACTACTCACCACTGGGCTGAGGCCAGGCCAGAGCTAGCCCCATAGCAAGGCTGCCATTTCTACCTTTATTGTAAGTTCCATTTCTACTTTTTTTGTTTTCTTTTGGAGGGGTTCAAAGTAGGGGTTCACTCTAGCCCAGGATGACCTGGTTCAATATTCAGTCTCAGGGTGGCCTTGAACTCATGGCAATCATCCTACCCTTTGCCTTCCAAGTGCTGGGATTAAAGGCATGTGCCACCATGCCCACCTCATTTCTCCTTTATTGTAAGGTATTGACCTTATAATAGGTCAATAGGTAGAGGGGCCATTTCTACTCTTTATTGTAAGGTCAAGAAAACTGAGACTGTGGAGGGAAATTCGCCAAGCCAAGAGCACTAGAAAATGGCAAAGCTGGGCTGGCACTCAGCTCTGTTGGACTTCAAAGTTCAAATCTTAACCTTCAAGTTACACTTATTTTGATATATTTCATATATCCCCGTGACCTGTCCCAGAGGACACAGTTGATCATAGCATCTCAGAATCTTATTGACTCGGCAATCAAACCAGAGAAGGTCAAAAAATGTGGATGTTATAAAGAGCGACTGCTCTCTCTGCAGTGCAGCACCCTCCCGGCAAGGTCGGGAGCTTTCCCTTCTGACCCAGATCAGACGCACGTGCAGGTGGAGACAGACCTGAACCCAGGGCAGCTACGCCTACCAGGTGAGGCTCTTAGACGGCTGCACTGGGTGTCGTTCCCTACAGGATATGGGCAGGCAAGCCAGGGCAACCTAGCAGCAGGCCCAGGATAATGGCCATGGGCCTGAAAGGAGAGCATGTGGTTCTGATGGCCTGGATGGTTCTGACAACTCTGATGGAAGAGCTGCAACCAGCCAGAGGCTGCTTTGTGTGGGAAGCTTCCCCCATCCCCGGCCTGACTCTGGATCATTTTCTGTCCCCCTTCCAGCCATGCGGACACCTTGCTTGTTCCACCTGGACTAGCACTGAGCCTTTTTCACTTGTCTGCTTCCACATTTCACCTCAGCTAATCCTCCTGGGTCAGGGCTGTGCACTGGTGACCAGGCACCCAGTTTTGCCTGGTACTTGCCCCACATTGGTACACTGCGTTTGCATCCCAGCAAAGCTCTGCGCCCCCGACAAGGCAACACAGTAGGTCATCTTAGCTATGGAGCCTTCTCTCGGAAGCACACTGACTGGTTGTTTGGTCCTTGGAGAGGAGGTAGGCAAGGCCGGTCACCACTGCCCATCTCTGCCCTTGCCAGGGCTTGACTATGCTTTGTCTCCTCTGAAAACTCACACGAGGGCTGGAGAGCTTGCTCAGTGGTTAGTGCAAAGCCTAACAGCCCAAGTTCCTTTCCCCAATGCCCAAGTGAAGCCAGACACACAAAGTGGCACATGTGTTTGGAGTTCATTTGCAGTGGCAGGAGGCACTGGGTGCATCCATACTCACTCTGTCTTTATTTCTTGCTCTCAACTAAACAAAATATTTTTAAAACTCACATTGAGCACTAATCCCCAGTATGAAGTGTTCAGAGATTGTAAACTCAGTCTGGCTATGGTATACATGGGGTGGGGTGGGATGGGGGTACTTTGAGGGGTAGGACCCTATGATTGGATACTGGTGGCTTTATAAGACAAGGACGAGTAAGCTGGGTGTGGCGCGGCACGCCTTTAATCACAGCACTCCAGAGGCAGAGGTAGGAGGGTCAGTGTGAGGTCGAGGCCACCCTGAGACCATATAGTGAATTCCAGGTCAGTGTGGGCTAGAGCGAGACCTTACCTCAAGGGGGGGGGGCTGGGAAAATGGCTTAGCGGTTGACATTTGCCTGCGAAGCCTAAGGACCCTGGTTTGATTCCCCATGACCCACATAAGCCACATGCACAAAGGGGTGCATGCATCTGGAGTTTGTTTGCAGTGGCTGGAGGCCCTAGCGTGCCCATTCTCTCTCTCTCTCTCTCTCTGCCTCTTCCTCTGTTTCTCCCTCTCAAATAAATAAATAAGTAAATATTTTTTAGAACGAAGAAGAGACACCAGAGGACACACACACATGCGTGTATGCACACACTCCTTGAACAGACCTGCTCTTCAGTGCAGAGCCTGGGATTCACCAGCGGTTCTGGAGGGACGGCCTCCTGCCGAGACCTCTGCCGCGGACACGCTTCCAAGGGAGTCCCCCACTTCAACTTGGCCATGGGAGGCCCTGCCTGCCTTGAGACTCTGCCAGCAGGAAGGCCATTGTCAGATGTAGTTCCTTGAGCTTGGACCAGAAGTGTAAGCCAAAATAAACCTCTTTTCTTGAAAAGTCACCTCACTCTTTACAACTTGGCATTTGGGGAGGCCAGTTGGAAACCAGCCCGGTTGTGAGCAGATGGCAGCCTTGGCGGTGGGGAGGCTGTGGGCACTCTGGCCGGCCTTTTCTCTCTGAGAACATAAGGGAAAGGGAAAGTTCGAGGGACAGCCTCAAATCTACTCATATTTACATATTTTAAAAGACGATGATTGGCAAATGTTGGCATCTGGGCTATTATTAGCAGAAGTCTTATGAAGCTCGGATTAGGAAAAAAATAAGCCTTGGTCACACTTGGCATTTGCTCCTTTGCTGCCTCTGGTGAGGGTGTGGGCTTCTGTAATTTGGGGAAGCCCCTCAGGTGGTTCTGTTGGTGTTGGGCATCCTGAGCCTCTTGTCACCCACTGCCTGCTATCTTCCCACATGCTGCTTGTCACCACGTGAGGGCGCCCTCGCCTTCCTGGCTTTGAAGGAGACTAGAGGCTGTGTGTGTGTGTGTGTGTGTGTGTGTGTGTGTGTGTGCACTGTGCGTGGGGAGGGAGGTGTGGATTATGAGAGTGGACTCAGAGAATGGAAAGCCCCAGGGAGGCCAGGAGGCCGCGATGACCCCATTACTAAACAGCAAGAGCAAATGGCTTCTTTTCATGGAAAGAGATGTTCCCGGAAGAGGCTGTGTGCGGCACCTGCTCCGAGCCGTTTGTTCTGAGTGCTTCTCTCTCTTCACTTTCAACTGGTCATGACCTGACCTTGAGAAGCGCCCACAGAGGTAAGCTGTAGTCCTGAGCCCTGGGATGGCCTTGTGCCTTGGAAGTTCCTCCCAGAGGCCTTTGCAGACAGTCTCCCTCCCCGCGGCAGGGGCTTTGTGGGGTGCTCCGGGGTGCCAGCAGTGAGCCCCACACCACTTCAGACTGGAGGAGCCAGAGCGCAGCTCCGGAAGGCCACAGACCAGGGAGAGTGGACGTCCCCCGGTGACAAGCCATGAGGCTTGCCCAGGTGGCAGTGGCAGCCCTCGCATGCTGGCCCTCGCTGCTGGCCTCAGTTCCTCCTGTGTGCTGTGAGTCAGTTGGACAGTTGGTCCCTGTGATTCACCCTAACTTTGCAGAGCAGTGATTCCTGAAGAATTAGTGTGTGCAAGGACTCCTGGGTGACAAATGTGCACAGGCCAAATGCTCTCACGCCACCATCCCCTAGGGAGCGAGCTGTGTGGGAAGGGGTCTGGGGATGGGCCCTTTGCCTTCTTCCCTGCTGGAAGTGCCGGGTGCCTCCCACAGAGCGTCAGACCCAGCGCCATGGTTACCCAGGGCAGTTCTTCATCCCTGGCACCCCATAACCCTCACACGTTTGTCTTGTTCTGTCCTTCTATAGTTCTGTGAGAAAGTACCATGACCCCAGGCCGTTTATTTCCATTTTATAAGGAGTGTTACTTTGGGATTTTCTCTCAGTGAACTAAATGGCCTGTCCCAGTCTCTCCTCTGCTGCTGTACCGGGGTACCGGAGGCGGTGTGAATTACAAACAGCAAAGCTCCTTTGACTCACAGTTCTGCAGGCTGGGAAGCCCAGGATCAAGGGGCTGCATCTCATGAGAGCCTTCATGCTTCTGTCACCCACGGCAGAGGACGCGGTGGTGCAAGCGACAGAGAGGATTGAGCTGAACCAATCCTCTTAACCCTCCTTGAGAGCAGCAACTTCAGTCCACTGGGCCTAATGCCTCTTCCTTCCATTGCACTGCAAATTAGTTCTTGTTTTTTTTCCTGGAGTAGAGTCTCACTCTACCCCAGGCTGGCCTGGAATTCACTATGTAGTCTCAGGGTGGCCTTGAAATCACAGTGATCCTCTACCTCTGCCTCCCGAGTGCTGGGATTAAAGGCGTGCACCACCACGCCTGGTGCAATTAAGCCACCATGCCTTGGTGCCCATGAAGTACCAAGTATTTGTCCCTTGAGAATGAACAGATCTCAGCAAAGTGCGATGCCTCCTGCCCATCAACCCAGCATGCTGGAGGTGGAGAGAGAAGGGTTATCATGAGTTCAAGGCCAGTCTGGGCTACAGAGTGAAGCTCTGTCCTAGTATCTTAAGTTCTTTGGCAGGGAAAGGCAGGTGCTCAGGAGCGTGCAAGGACAGCCCTGCAACACACCTTAGGAATCAGAAAGGCAGCACAGGAGGTTAGCTTTAAACTGTCTTATTGGGACCGGGGAGATGGCTCAGCAGTTAAAGGTGTTGCAAAACCTGTTCATTTAGGCTCAATTCCCCAGCACCCATGGAAAGCCAGATGTAAAAATGGTACATGTGGGGGCTGGAGATATGGCTTAGAGGTTAAGCACTTGCCTGTGAAGCCTAAGGATCCCGGTTCAAGGCTCAGTTCCCCAGGACCCACATAAGCCAGATGCACAAGAGGGCACAGGCATCTGGAGTTCATTTGCAGTGGCTGGAGGCCTTGGCGTGCCCATTCTATCTGCCTCTTTCTCTCTCAGTCTGTCTTGCTCTCAAATAAATAAATAAAAATAAACAAAAACCTACAGACCTGAGAACAATTCCCCAGTACCCGCATAAAACCAGATGCACAATGGCTTATGTATCTGGAGTTCATTTGCAGCACCTAGAGGCCCTGGCATTCCTATTCTCTCTATCTTTCTCTGCCTGCAAATAAAGAAAAATAAAATATTTTAAAAAATGGTGCATGTGTCTGGCATTGGTTTGCACTGGCAAGAGACCCTGGCATGCATTTACACACACACACACACACACACACACACACACACACACACAAATAGAATTTTTTAAACCTTGTGTTTGTGTGTGTGTGTGCCACACATGCACATGTGCTTGCATGGACATTTGTATGTGCATGGGTATATGTGTGTGTGAGTACTTGTGCAAATGTGTGTATGCACATGTGTGTGTGGAGGTCAGAGGCCCATTTCAAGTGCCTTTCTTGATCACTCTCCACCTTATTTTTTGAGACAGGGCATCTCACCGAAGCTGGAGGTCACCAATGCAGCTAGGCTAGCTAGCCAGCAAACCCCAAGAATCGTCCCTAACTTGGGGTTTAAGGTCAAACAGGAGTTCTCTGGGTGGATAAGGGAAACCTGGGGTACAGGCTTTTCCCACAGTGACCAAGTCCTCAACCCCAAATGTGTGTCCTAGAATTTAATTCCATGCTGTCACTGCCCAGTTAAAGGCAGTATCTGAGCAGTCACTAAGACAGATGCCAGCCCACGGCAGATGCCACACTTCCTGTCCTGACCGACCAGCCATCTTGCTGTCGTGGCTCACAGATCTCAGGAAACACTATTCAGAAAGCATGTAGCCAGGCTGAGGCAGATGCCAGGTGTGGGCAGGGTGAGGCGGGGTGGGCAAGTGGAACATGTCTATTTTCTAAACATCCCACCTTGCCAGCACTCTCCCCTACCTCGCTCATTCACCAGATGCCAGCCATAGTGAGGTGCACACAGAGTCCCAGGCACAAACCTTCCCTTCCTGGAGGTCCCGCCCACTCACCTCCACTCTTTCTGGTGACTCATCTGGCCGAGAGGCATTGACAGATAATCCGGGAAGGAGGCAGGTGGCACATGGGGTCATGCGCAGGTGAGTGACAGTGGAAGCCCTGTGGGAGGGGATGGGGATGAGGTGACCAGAGGAGTGGGGAGGAGGGGAACGGGTAGGCCGAGGTGGGGGGACCAGGCAGATGGAAAGAGGTGAGAAGAGGGTCACAGGCAGGTATGAGGGCACAGGTCTCTGTCTCCATGCCTCCTGGTTTTGAATCCACACCTGCCATGTCTGCCAAGGTCACTGAAGCATGAATATTACCTGGGGTCCCACCTCTCTCCCATGAGTGATTTACATGACTCACACAAAGGCTTCTGCTCTCGTGAGGAACTGGTGGTAGAAGTGACGACACGAGGGGTGGAAACCTGCTTGAGGAGAAGCAGACTGTAGAAGTGAGTTAGCGGTGACCCCTCCTGGCATGATGTTGAGGGAGGGACAGGTGGGGAAGGGCCTTGACACAGACCAGCCCAGGTACAAGGGAAGATGGGCGCATTGAACAACATTTGCTCACGCTGGCCTGATGGGTCTGTGCCCGCGATGTCCTTCCTGGAAGTGGCAGTGAGTGTTGTAACCTGTACTAGCAATGGAAAGTGCCAGAAAGGGAAGTCTGACATTCAAGTAAAACTCCTTCCTCTGACAATTTGTTTCTCTTGCCAGGGCTACATGGGGCAAAGCCCACTGAGGCAGATTGTTGGGAGAACTGAACCCCACACTTGTGGCACCCGGGTGTGGTTCACTCCAGCACCCCAAGCCCTCATCTCTTTTCTACCAGCCTCAGGAATTCTGAGTGTGTGAAAACCATGGGTCTATTATCTCCCCATTCTGAAGAAACAGCACCTTAGACCATCTCTACAGGTCCCCTCAGTTCTTTCCCCTCAGAGGGGAAGATAGCACAGTGGTAAAAAGCCTTTGCTTGCAAAGCCAGTCAGCTCTGTTGGACACAGGTAGGGGACAGGGTGAGAGCAGGCCTAAGCTATCAGATACAACTAGGGCCCCCAGGTTATGGGAAGGTTGCAGCAGCCTGGACCCTGGGCAAATCTTTGGTCCCAGGAACCAGCAGGAGTAAGGCCCCTCCCCCTCCCAAGGGTTGCAGTGAGCCTGGACCCCCAGACAAATCTCAGGCCCCAAGACTGGCAGGAGGAGGGCCACTCCCTCCCCCCTCCAGCCCAGGGTGCCTAGACGTCCTGATAAGACTTAAGCTTCACTCATAGCCCTGTGACCTTTGGCCAGTTACCTAGGAAACTCCTTATACGGTATCAGCCAGTAGCCTTTACATATCCCCATGCCCCCTATGACCCATACCCTATACCTTTTCCCACCACTACATAGATCGCCTGACCCTCTCGCTACATGCTGGAACTAACGTCCCTAGATGCCGACTAGGCGTTGGCAAACAACCTTTGAACCCACCAATCCCCTTGGGACCCTCTTCCTGCTCTCTCTCTCAACTGCTTATAAAAAACCAGTTCCGGGCTGGAGAGATGGCTTAGGGGTTAAGGCGCCTGCCTCCTAAGCCTAAGAACACTGGTTCCAATCTCCAGCGGTTCCAATCTCCAGGTCCCACGTTCAGCCAGATGCAAAGTGACGCAATGCCGCACTTGACCACAAGGGGGCGCACACATCTGGATTTCGTTCGCAGCAGCTGAGACACTGCTGGCGCGCCCATCTCTGTCTTCCTCCCTCCCTCTCTCTCTCTGTGTCTCTCTCCAAAAGAATAATAAAAAATAAAAAGTCAAAAAATAAAAAAATAAATTAATTAAAAAAAAAACAGTTCCTTGTTGAATAAACGAGAGCCGTTCTCTGAAGCTGTCTCCCATGTGCTTCTTCCCATGTCACTCACGGCTGCTTGAGACCCTGCTCCACCATTGCCTGGACGCCCCTGGGACACCGAGGCACCACGGCCCCAGGACAACCAGGAACCACAAGCCCCAGTTTAGATTTTTTAATTTTTTTATTGTTTTTAGATTTTTAATTTTTATTTATTTATTTATTAGAGACAGAGAGAGGGAGGGAGAGAGAGAAAGAGAGTGAGAAAGGAGTGAGAACTCCAGATGTATGCACCCCCTTGTGCATCTGGCTTATGTGGGACCTGGAGAATCGAACCTGGGTCCTTAGGCTTCCCAGGCATGCGCCTTAACTGCTAAGCCGTCTCTCCGGCCCCATAAGCCCCAGTTTAATTCCTCATACCTACATAAAGCCAGAGGCACAAAGTGGTGCATGTGTCTGGAGTTTGTAGTGGCAAGAGGCCCTGACACACCCATACTCTTACAATCTCTCTCTGTGTCTTGCTCTCAAAAAAATAGTTTTTTTCTTTTTTAAAGTTATGTTGGGCTGGAGAGATTGTTCAGCAGTTAGAGCACTGCCTGGAAAGACAAGTTTGATTCCCCAGTGCCCATGTAAAGCCAGATGCACAGAGTGGTGCATGCATATGGAGTTCACAGCGGCTGGAGGCCCTGATGTGCCCATTCTCCCCATCTGTCTGTCTTCTATCTCCTTCTCTGCTTGCAAATATACATATATATGTATGTATGTATGTATGTATTTGGTTTTCTGAGGTAGGGTTTCACTCTGGCCCAGGCTAACCTGGAACTTACTATGTAGTCTCAGGGTGGCCTCAAACTCATAGCAATCTTCCCACCTCTGCCTCCCAAGTGCTGGGATTAAAGGTGTGCGCCACCAATGCCTGGTCATAAAAATATTTTTTAAAAGTCATGTAAACAGAAAAAGATATGTTGGAGTCCTACTCTGATTATCTCGGAATAGAACCATCACAATTTATTTAGTCAGAATGAGGTTATTTCAGTAGGCTCTAACCCAATGACTAGTGTCCTTATAAAAGGGAGAATTAGAGGGCTGGAGAGATGGCTTAGCAGTTAAGCCATTTGCCTGCAAAGCCAAAGGGCCTCAGTTTGATTCCCCAGGACCCATGTAAGCCAGATGCACAAGGTGGCACATGCATCTGGCACACCCATTCTCTCACTCTCTCTCTGCTTCTTTCTCTCTCGCTCTCTCAAATAAATAAATAAATAAATTTTTTAAAAGGGATAATTGGGAGACAGACGTACACACACACACTCTTCATGGTTCAGGAATGCTATGCAAAGATATCCACAGACAGAGACAGCCAGCAGGGCTCAGAGCTGGGGGAGAGGCCTGGGATGGACTTTCCCTTATCGCCCTCACCAACCCCCCCACCTCTACCCAG
The DNA here is from genome assembly GCA_036365145.1 of Orientallactaga sibirica. Lineage (NCBI taxonomy): Eukaryota > Metazoa > Chordata > Mammalia > Rodentia > Dipodidae > Orientallactaga > Orientallactaga sibirica. Next base: position 3,326,361 of record JAEOAD010002712.1, on the reverse strand, counting down.
ACTGCCAGAACTCGAGGCCATGCATCACACACACCCCATCCGTGGTGCTTGCCAGAGCACACAGTGGAGGTACCTCTGTCCAGATTACTGCCAGGGCAGGACGACCTGCCACACCTACATGCCAGCCACATTACCCCAGCTCCACCCAACCAGTCTCCTTCACCCTCTTCCATGGCCTGCATTTGTTAATTCCCCTCTTTATCTGCTTGTCCATCTGTCCATTTGTTTTCCTGTCCCCAAACACTGTTCACAGCAGGGACCAAGGGACAGAGGTAGTGGAATCAGAGATTATTCACTCATTAAACAGCTGAAATTGACATGACAGGAACAGGAACAAAGAGTCATTATTGGGTTGACCCTGACCAGGCCTGTTAGGAACCCCTGCACACTGGCTTCACCTATGCATAGAATGGCCTTGTGGTTGGGCTGGAGAGATGGCTTAGCAGTTAAGGTGCTTGCCTTCGAAGCCTAAGGACCCAGGTTCAATTCCCCAGTACCCATGTAAGCCAGATGCACAAGGTGGCACATACATCTGGAGTTTGTTTGCAGTGGCCCTGGTATGCCTATTCTCTCTCTATCTGCCTCTTTCTCTCAAACAATTAAATTAAATTAAAAAATTAAAAAAAAAAAAAAGAATGATCTCATACTGTTTGATGTTTGCTACTGTGAGAGCTGTTTTGAGCACCACCCTGGGACTCAATGCCTGGCTCCTCTGGAGGCTCTTTGGCCCAGATGGTGGGGATGCATGACAGCCCTTAGTGGTGGATTTCCTGGATAAAGTCCAGGTGATCTGCAGGAAGTTTGGGGCCCATGTGCATTGCAGGGCAGGGCTACTAGGGCAAGACCTGGTCCAATAGTGTTTCCAGGAAGCTTTTGAAACTGCAGCCTCTGGACCTCCTGAATCAGGACCTCTGGGGCGGGGCCCATTTGGGCTTGTGCATGACCTTCCAGGGACACAGAGAACACTGGTCACCACAAACACGCTTTAGGGGACAGACAGGCTCCCATTTGAGAATGGCCTCTGGCTTACTGAGGCTTAATCTTCTCTTTAATAAGGGGGTTAAAAATAGTCTTTTCCTCCCAGTACCAGCTTCTAAAACTGTGGGGATGACGTTTGGTGACGTGTGTCACGTGTCAAGGAGGGCTGTGGCACAAGTACCACAAACATAAGCTAGTTACAACATTACTAGAGAGAATGTTCTCCAAGGTGTCGTGGCGAGCAGGCCTCCCTCCCGTAGCACTGGGTGCACTGGGAGCACTGGGTCCTGGGAGGCTGTTCAGCTCTCTGGGTAACTGGAGCCTCCCTGGAACTGGTTGGCTGGCCAGTTGGCTGCCCCACCTTCTGCCCAGCAGGCTGAACTGGTGAGGCCAGAGATGCTGCCTGGCTTTGTGCCTCCTGGGCATGAGGGCTTATGGGACAAAGGTTGTCAGGAATCTGGACCTCGAATGACTCCGGGAACTGCGGCCTGAAGATCAGGTTGCACAGACAAATGTCAGCAGACGGCACAGCACCAGTGCCTCCAGTGAGCTCTGAACAAGGAAGGGCGTGGGTGGCAATGGGGGAGGACAGGGCACCAGTGGGCATGTAGGGAGTGGGCAAGATGACAGATGGATGCCCTTGCAAGGGAGGGCTCCCCAGTTTTCCAAGGAGGAACCCGGGCTTCCAGAGGCTTCCTGTGCCAAGGAGAATCCGAACAAAATCTGAGTGTTTCCTGTGGCCTCTGATTATTTGTCCCTTGAAGCATCTGTATTTGTCTACCCAAATGAGAGGTTGTTCTAAACCGTAATAAAGCTCTGAGGAGAAGCAGCTCAGCGCTCTGGTGGACAGCTGCCCCAGCAGGTCAGACAGGCCGAGAGAGCTATGCAAACACACAGCTCATTTCCAGGACTGTGTGCTCTGCCTTTCTTCTCTGCCAGGAACTTTCAAGGGTAATTCTGGAGGGGCCTCCCCTGTCATTAAGACTCTCAGAATTGGCTGCGCAGGCAATCCTCCCTCCACACAGGGCCCAGGCACAGCCTTGGCAAGGGAGACACAAGTGGGTTTCCTTACCTCCATCCAGGGATTCCCCTGGGGCAGGAGTAGCTCATTTACTGGCTAGGTGTATCAGGGCCATCCTGTCCCACAAAGAGAAGGACACACAGAGGCCCGAGCGGGGAGCTGTGTTCTAGGACAAGGCCCTGGGCTGTAGTGAGGTGGTGATCTTGGATCCTGGGCTTGTGCACTCAGGGATAACCTGGTTGGCTGTAGACAAGTTTCTCTTTGTAGTGACCTCTGGTTCCTTCCTCCACCTCTGTAGACATAACTAGCAAGTCTTCCAGCATATTCCCTGCCATTTTCTGACTTCTTTGCTGGGGCTCATGAGGCAGGGCAAGACAGCTAATACCCCAGCAAGAGATGTGCCTAGCAAGAGGGGAAGGAAAGTTTATATTCCTGTTGAACTTACATGCAGATATTAATTTCTCTGGTCATATTGTCTTCTGTTTTATTATTTATGTATCTCTATTTATTTATTTGAGAGAGAGAGGGAGAGAGAGTAGGTGTTCCAGGGCCTCTAGCCACTGCAAATGAACTCCAGATGCATGCGCCACTTTGTGCAGCTGGCTTTTGTGGGTCCTGGGGAATTGAACCTGAGTTCTTAGCCTTCACAGGCAAGAACCTTAACCACTAAGCCATCTCTCTAGCCCTATATATTTCTGTTTAAAGATTTTTATTTATTTACAAGGAGGAAGGGAGAGACAGAGAGGGAGACAATAGAAATGCCAGGGCCTCTTGCCACTGCAAATGAACTTCAGATGCATGCACCACTTTGTGCATCTGGCTTTACATGGGTACTAGGGAGTCAAACCCAGGCCATCAGGTTTTGTAAGCAAGGGCCTTTCACCACTGGGCCACGTCTCCAGTGCAATCTATATCCCTTATTGTCTGGATTTTTGAAAACCACCTAAAATCTCCTGTGAAGAAAGCAGACTTTAAAGTGCTAGTGTAATCCTCCGTGTAAAGGGAGTGGTGTGTGATTGTGTGAGGAGGAAACTGCCCCCATGCCAGGGCTCAGTCATGGCTAAGACACGTGTTCTTGGGGTGAGGGTCTGCGGTGTGCTGGTCTCTGTGCAGTCAGCTCCCAGAACCACCTGTTCTTGTTCCTACATTTTCTTCCTGTCCCTGCCCACAGAGAGAGGGCCACAAGCCACTTGGGGGATGGCTCCCCCGCCCCCGGCTCCTTTGCTCTCAAGGGAAAGGATGTGTGCCTTCTCCTCCTGGTGGGCCAGTGGGCCCCTCACTGAACACGGACCCCAGCCCACCACCTCACACAGGCTTCTGAAGCCCTCTCCCTAGTATGTCTTGGTGTCAGGCTTCTCTGGGGCCCCAGGCTTTTGGACAAGCCCCACCCCTGTGCTGTGACTTCCTCTCCCATCCCACCCCACTCCCGACACAAGCACCCTCAGCACCCTATTGGATCTGCAACTCTCTCCTCGTGAAAGCCCAGCATGGGCTGCTGTCCCTCTCCATAATGACTCTGCAGGACACCTGTTGCAGTTCTCTTCTTGTTGCTGGCACAATACACCCAACTACATGCAGCTTATGTGAGGAAAGTATTTATTTTGGCTTCCAGTCTCAAGGAAATCTCCATGATGCTAGGGGACAGATGGCATGAGCAGAGGCTGGACATCATGGACATCACCTCTACCACACCAGGTGGACAACAGCAGCAGGAGAGCTGAACTAACTCTGGCCAGCTAGGGGCTGATAAACCTCAAGGTCCATCCCGAGCAACACTCCTCCTTCAGCAAAGCTCCACTTCCCACACCAACAGGTTCAGTACGGAAAAGCATGGCAGTTCTGACTGTATAGTATATGTCAGTCAGCAACAACATTAAAAATATTTTTACTTGTTTGTAAGGAAAGAGTGTGTATGGGTGCACCAGAGCCTCTTGCCTCTGCAAATGAACTTCAGATGCATTCACCACTTTGTGCATCTGGCTTTATGTGTACACTGGGGAATCCAACCCATGACAGAAGGCTTTGTAAGCAAGCTCCTTGAACAGCTAAGCCATCTCTCCAGCACATTTTTGTTTCGAGGCAGGGTCTCATTTTATCCCAAGCTGGCCTCAAACTCACGATGACCTGCTTATCTCAGCCTTGCAAGTGCTGGAATTAAAAGCATGAACTGCCATATCAGGCTAATTCCTTTATTAGATATGCCTTCCTGACTATGAACTGTCTTCTCATTCTCTTAACAGTGTCTCATGAAAAGCAGAACATTTTAATTTTAAGGAGTACAATTTATCAATTTTTTAAAATAGTGTGGGTCCCACTTTGGTGTCATAGCTCAGTCATCTTCACCCGGGAGCATGAAGGTTTTCTTATGAGTTCTTCCAGATAGTTCATAGATTTGGTTTTACACATCTTCTGTTTTTGTTTGTTTGTTTGTTGTATTCCGAGGCTCACTGGGCAGGCTTGGCTGTTGTGATACTCACTATACAGATACAACTAACCTTGAACTTGTGGTAATCCTGCCCCAGCCTCCCGGTGCTGGTTACAGGTGTACATCACCATGCCAGCCATGGCTTCGGCTTCACAGCCAGGGTTCTTTGTTTGTGTTTTCTTATTTGAGAAAGAAGTTTGCTAAGTGACTCAGGCTGGCCTCAAATCCATGTTCCTCCTGTTTCAGCCTCCTGAGTGCTGGGGTTCCAGGCATGTGCCACCACGCAATGGACATTTGGGTTTGATCCATTTTGAGTTTATATATGGCAAAAGTGTGAATAAAAGTTTGCTTGCTTGCATGTGTAGATCCATTTACTCATCACCATTTCTGTGCTGAATTGCACTTGTACTTTGATGAATACCTGGTTGAGTCAGACTCATTTCCTGTGGCTATTGTAACAGATCACCACAAACTTGATGGTTTAAAGCAGCCGACTGATTTCCTCCTAGCTCTGGAGGCCAGAGGTGTGCAGAAGTCTCCCCAGGTCCCTTGGGGGCACTGCTGTCTTCTTGCTTGGTACTCCACGGCTTCAGCGAGTCTGCCTTTGGACTTCACAGGACAGTGCCCTTGGTCCGCGTGCATTTACTTCAGGAAGCCTGAAGCCTCAGTTGACTTGTCTGCTTCTGGCTGCAGGAGATTGGTGATGGTCTGAGCAATGAGCAAACAATGCTCTGAGACCCTGCAGCCCAGAGGAGGCGCTCCTCCTGTCGGCCCTGCTGGGACAGACTCCAGCATAGCGCAGGATTGTCGGGCTGACAAGGGAGGAGGGAGTTTGAACATCAAGGCACATGTTCAGCTCTGGGCCAAGCTAGGGAACTGATGGCACATAGCTCAGTGTCCATGATGGGGTGTTGATGTCATTGTGATCTGAAGCGTAAGACTGGAGGAAGAGCCAGAACGAGCACGGGACGCACAGGCACACAGAGACCACGCTGTGGAGATAGGAAGGATATCAGGTGGCCACATCCACATTCAGATGTACAAATGGACACTCAAATGGCCAAACATGTTGAGTTGCACTTCACACCTGTTATGTGCACATGAGAATGTGCACACAACAGCCATCTTTGCCTCTCAGCTGCCATAGCTGAGCGTGACAGCAGGTATTAAAGGGCAGGTGGACAGAGCTCTGGCCCATCACAGATGCCTCCTGATAAGCAGTCAAAGGACACAGGAGAAGCTGACGCTGGGTTTCCCACTTCTCTGTGCCTTCCCCTCCTCTCTTCCAGACAGTACATGCACGAGACCCTAGCAGCCTTGGGATTCTGTGGGTTCCCACTGTTCTCTGCACTGGAGCTCAGGGGGCCTCCGGGGAGTGGCAGCTTCCTTCCTAACTCCTCCCTGGTCCACAGTCTTACAGCCGTGCGATTATTACTGGCCTCCTACTCAGTGCCTACATGCCTCCTCTGAACCTTGTTCCCGTTGTTACTAATTACAGTGATATGTGCGTGTGCATGTGCGTGTGAGAGAGACAGAGGGCAGGTCTCCCACATCAGCCGAGCCTCTCTCTAGAGAATACCATGCCCCTCCTGGGCTCTTCCAGCTCGGAAGCAGGCATACCTTCTCTTCGTCTTCTGGCACAGCGAGGGCGTGAAGCCACCGTGTTTCCTGAGCAGCCCCCAGCTGCACAAGGCATTCCATGCTGGGCCGGGTGAGGCCCCAGCTTCCAGGTCTCAATCTGGGGCAGACACAGAGGCTGCGCAATCCCAAATATGCCACCCCAGGGCCGAGTCCTCTCAGGTTTCAGACCCAGAGTATATCCAAATCACTGAGCACTGGTGAGAACCTGAGATTTCCTTAATAATTTATACCCATGCTTCTCCCGTTACAGGATCTTGTGACCTTGAACAAAGGGAGTGAACATTATCCAGCGGAAACCTAATCTCCTGGGCCTGCCACCAACAACAAGGGAACACACCCAGGATTACCTTGCACTTTGGCCAGTGAGTTGCAGAAAGCAGGATTTAACTGCAGGGCCAAAGACCTGGGAGGCCCTAATGCCAGCAATGGGCTCCGCTTGCTGGGAGGTGGAGGATAATGGAACAAAAGGAAGCCTGGGCTTTGGGAGCCATGGAAATATGACAGCGGCCTGAGCTGCCCAGCCTCGCTAGCTCAGGGGATGCTGAATGCCTGCAGCCTGGATGCCCGGGGACTGTTGAGTACGTGCAGCTGAGATGCCCCGGGGTTGCTGAATGCGTGGGCCCTGATGCCTGGGCCCCTTACATTACATTGGATTTGCTGTTGGTTGATATTGGCTCCCATTCACCTGTGGCCTTTCCCTGTCCTATGCTCTGGGTTCTTCCCCTCTTCCCCTTCCTTCTCCACAGGCTCTTTTCTCTCAATACAGAAACACACTCCGGTCTTTAGAATCTTTTTTTTTTTTTTTTTTTTTTTTGGTTTTTCAAGGTGGAGTCTTGCTCTGGCTCAGGCTGACCTGGAATTCAGTATGTAGTCTCAGGGTGGCCTCAAACTCATGGTGATCGTCCGCCCTCTGCCTCCCGAGTGCTGGGATTAAAGGTGTGTACCACCACCACACCTGGATGGAGTAGTTTGGTTTGTTTGTTTTTCTTTTAGGTAGGGTCTCACTCCAGTCCAGGCTGACCTGGGATTCAGTATGTAGTCTCAGGCTGGCCCCAAACTCAGGGCCATCCTCCTATCTCTGCCCCCGAAATGCTGGGATTAAAGGTGTGTGCCACCATGCCCAGCAGAGCTGGATTTTTTTTTTTTTTTTTTTTTTGAGGTAGGGTCTCGCTCTAGCTCAGGTTGACCTGGAATTCACTATGTAGTCTCAGAATGGCCTTGAACCTCCAGAATGCTGGGACTAAAGGCGTGCGCCACCATGCCTGGCTCGAACCTTAAAGTAAGCCCTGTTTCTCTGTCCAGTCACTGCTGCACTCTCGTTCCTTCCTCTATCCTCCTTGGTTAAGCCGCTGGCTACTCCCTTCCTCACCTCCCGCTGCCCCTGGTCTTCCAGGTGATGGGCAAACTCAAAATGCCTCCAGGACATCCAAACTGTGGGCCTGTTATTCATCACAAGTCATTGCAAAGCTTCTCTGTGCCACATGGTGAGGACAGCAAGGGCGGAGGAGCTTTTGATTGCATCGTACACAGAGGCAAACCAACACAGACGCATGGTTGCCAAAGGATAGAATGGAGCTGTGTCCAGACATGATGGGAGCCAAGGAATAGCATCAAACTGGAAACAGAGGAGCTGCTGGACAGAAGGTTTTCTGGAGGCATTGTGCTGGAACCAGTGTTAGATAGTATACAGACAGATGTAAGAAAAAGAATTGGAATAGGGTGTGATGGTGCACGCCTTTCATCCCAGCACTAAGGAGGCAGAGGTGGGAGGATCGCTGGGTCTGAGGCCACCCCGGGACTACAGAGTGAGTTCCAGGTTAGCCTGGGCCAGAGTGAGACTCTACCTTGAAAAAAAAAAAAAAAAACAGACAAAGCCGGGCGTGGTGGCGCACACCTTTAATCCCAGCACTCAGGAGGCAGAGGTAGGAGGATCCCCGTGAGTTCGAGGCCACCCTGAGAATACAGAGTGAATTCCAGGTCAGCCTTGGCTAGAATGAGACCCTACTTCGAAAAACCAAAAAAGAAAAAAAAAAAAAAAAAAAAAAAAAAAACAGACAATGCTGGGCATGGTAGCACACACCCTTAATCCCAGCAGCATGGTGGCACACACTTTTAATCCCAGCACTCGGGAGGCAGAGGTAGGAGATTTGCCATGAGCTCAAGGCCACCCTGAGACTACATAGTTAATTCCAGATCAGCCTGGACCAGAGTGAGACCCTACCTCGAAACCCCCCCCCCAAAAAAAAATTGGGAGTTTGGGCTGTGGATTTTTTTTTTTTTGCTGTTGTGTGTGCATGTGTGTGTGTGCGCACGTGCGTGTGTATGTGTGTGCGTGCGTGTGTGTGTTGGCCAGAGGTTGATGTCAGGAGTGTCCTTCTGTCACTCCTCACCATATTTTATTAAAATGGGATCTCAATGAACACAGAACTCACCAATTCAGCTAGTTTAAATAACCAGCCTACCCCCGGGGTCCGTCTGCCTTGGCCTCCCAAGCACTAGAATCACAAGTGCTCACCAGCATGCCTGGCATTTTACGTGGGTGCTAGTGATCTGAACTCAGATCTTCATACTTTTATTTTTAAATATTTTATTATTCATTTATTTATTTATTTGAGAGAGAGAGAGATGCAGAAATAGGCAGGTAGAGAAAGAGAGAGAGAGAATGGGTGTGCCAGGGCCTCCAGCCACTGCAAACAAACTCCAGATGTGTGCGTCCCCTTGTGCATCTGGCTTAGGTGGATCCTGTAGAATTGAGCCTCAAACTGGGGTCCTTAGGCTTCACAAGCAAGTGTTTAACCACTAAGCCATCTCCCCAGCCCTGACTGTGCAACTAAGTTCTGAGAAACTCAGTTGAGACTAGTTTAAGCAAATCAGAGAACTATACAACGTGGATGGCCCTGGGAAGCTGGTGTCAGACCCACACAAAGCATTTGGATCTCTGCTGCTTCTTGTTCTGGGTGGGCCTCCTTCTCTCCTAGCTGGTGAATCTCCCTCCATGCTCCAGGGGCAGGAGGGGCATGACCGCTGCCAGTCCCAGACTTATACCATCCCAGCTTGTTAGCCCCAGAAGACAAAACTTCCTGTATCTTTACCCAAAGTCATCCCATGATGTTCTAAGATGAGTGGGTGCCGAGGAACTCAGGGAAAAAGGCAACGGAAGAGGGAGGCTGAGGGTGGCATGACACACCGAGCAAGGACTGTGTAAGCCACCGCAAGCAAGAAGGTAGGGGAGGACCATTAGGACTCCTGATGTGGGGGAGGAAGCTTCTGTCGCTGGTGGCAGCTCACTATGGAGCCCAGGAGATGTGTGTTTATGGGATGTGATCATAAGAAGCAAAGCGATTACACAGAACCCACTAAACTTGCAGTCATGTTTCCTGAACATGCTGTTCCCACGATCTAATCCAGGGTGCTCCCCTGTACTTGGGGGCCATTTAAAAATTCAAAAAAAAAAAAAAGCCGGGCATGGTGGTGCACGCCTTTAACCCCAGCACTCAGGAGGCAGAGGTAGGAAGATTGCCTTGAGTTCAAGGCCACACTGAGACTACAAAGTGAATTCTAGGTCAGCCTGGGCAAGAGTGAGACTCTACCTCAAAAAACCAAAATAAATAAATAAATAAAAATAAAAAAACCCACTTATCTATTTGTGAGTGGAAGAAAGAGGCAGAGTGTCAGAGAAAAAGAGAGAATGAATGGGTGCACCAGGGCTTCTAGCAACTGCAAAAAAATTCCAGATGCATGCACCACCTTGTGCATTTGGTTTATGTGGGTCCTGGGAATTGAGCCTGGGTCCTTAGCCTTTGCAGGCAAGCGCTGAACTGCTAAGCCATCTCTCTAGTCCCTTGGGGGCAGTTTTAAACAGCAAAATCACCAACAAAAGACACAGGAAGGCTGAGAATGTAGCTCAGTGGCAGAGTGCTTGCCAGCATGCAAGAGACCCTGGGTTCAATCCCCATCGCACACACAAGCACCCGAGTCCGACCACTAGGTACCTCTCCTTTGTGCACGCATGCCCTACAGCTTCAAGGTCCTCACTGAGCAGTGGCAGACGTGAAACGGGTCCAGTACCCGCCGTAGGTACTATGTACTGAGTGCTCACATTTACACAGGTCATTGTCCCAAGTAGCCAAGTGCCCGGGGTATGGGGTTCTCCTGTGCACGTGGGTGCCATAGCCATCAACGTTCTGATTTATTGGGCATGACACAGCGACTGCCAGAGCCCAGGACTGCTAGCCTGTTGTTCCCCTTCCTCTCCACTGTCTGGAGGTTAGCACAGGTCTTGAAAGCCCACCATTTCTAGCCCCACTCCTTGGGCATCTCCAGCTTTGGTTTTCTCACCAGGTATGTAGCCCCAGCAGTAGAAATCATGTACATTAGAGAAATGATGTGGTTGGAAATAGGAGCCAGCTACTGTCCAAACCAGGCACTTCATACCAAGCCCTGGCACTGGAAGAGCTATGGCTGGGCCCATGCAGGAGTTAAATACTGTTACTTCGGGAAGGTGAGTTCCTGTCAGCTTCTGAGCAGGGCTGGGAGGTGCACTGCAGAGGGCCGTCACACCTCGGCCTCTCACACTCTTTCCCCACACACTGCCTCGCTCTGCTCTCTTCTGGCTGAATCCCTCAGGGATCCCCAGCTGCCCACCAGCTCAGGTGACGTCACCCAGAGGCCTGCTTCTCAACCCTGAGCTCCCAATTCATGTCTTCAGTCACTTGTACAACACACCCCTTAAACAGCTAGTGCCTGACACTGATTTATACACACATGTGTACATTACACACACAAACACACATATGCACATTACACTGGTGATGCCTTTGTCATAGAGACCACAAGGCTACACTGCCTCCCTGTGCCATCACACAACTTAATTATACCCCCAAGACCTCCTGCGGTTGTGTTTCCGCCTGGCACCCATCCCCTCCTTGCTCAGAGGTGGGTTGGCTCCAGGCTCTGGAAAGGCTGGTAGTCTGTATGATGTTCCTCCCTTTCCTTCCTCTCCATCAGCCCACTTCCCCTTCCTCTTACGTTGTGTGGCTCCCAGGTCATGGGTCTACCCGGGGACTGTGCTTCCAAACTGAGTGCTGACTAAGTAGTCTAAGTCTCCTTCAGCCTTCTACTCAGTCCCGAGGCTCCTCAGAGCGCAGCTGGGAGTTGCCTGGCCTCTCAGTTCAGCATCTGAAGTGTCTGCATGCCCTTGTTTAGCTTGAGGATCTCAGTCTCTCCCAGAGTGCAGAACGTGCTGGGCCGGGTGGCAGAGACCCGACTCATCGCCAGCGAGCAGTGACAATTGGGATGCGAAGCTCCTCTTTGGCCTCTGTTTCCTCACCTGGTTTTGGTGCTGTTATTTTGTTTTGTCTTTTGGAATTAGGCCTACACTACCAAGCCAGCTCCTCTGTCAGTTCTAAAGGGAGAATAAGCTCAATATCTTGTCTCATAACGATCAGAGATAAGTGGATGGAGAAGGATTGTGCAAACTGTAGAGTTCTCTTCTGCGACAGCTTTTGGTTGTGTTTCACCCTTGGTTTTCTTGTCAGGGAGATGTTGGCTTCAAAGTGGCTCCATAAGAGCTGCCCTTGTCTCACAACAGGCCTGGAGGGAAGCCCATGGGTGTTTGAGGAACTGGTCAATCAATGTTTGAGCCTGGCTTAGCTCACTAGGCCACTCTTGCTTGACTTTTCTCAGAGAGCTGCCTCAGCCTCACATGCCAACAACAGAAACAGGAGGGGTGGCCAGTGAGGGGTTAACATGAACCCACTATTCTATAGCGATTCTGTCAAGTGAGAGAAGGCCCTGGAGGAGCTGACTGGAGGAGAAGGCTTCTAGCAGATGCTCTGTAGGATTCTACTGACCATCCAGTGATCACTAGCAGAGGCGATTCTAAGCCAATCATGGTGCATGGGCTGACTCAGGAGCAAAACATGGGTTCTGTCAGCAAAGTAAAGCTACCTCTGAGGTGGAACTGGGCTTCCTCTGCCAATGCACCAACATGATATAAGAATTTGGGGTGTCCCTAGATTCTTGTCTTATGAGTTTAATGAATTGACATCCACGGATCAGAGGGTAAAGCTGGCAGGCTTTATTCAGTTATAGATAGAGAGGACGTGAGCTCCCTCCCAGAAATGGAGAAGCCCAGAACTTAAGAGAAGGAAGAAATGGGCTGGAGAGATGACCTAGTGATTAAGGTGTTTGCTTGAAGAGCCTTAGGACCCAGATTCCATTCCTCAGGACCCACGTAATCCAGATGCACAAGGTGGTGCATGAGTTTGTAGACCAGCCTGGACTACATACCAAGTTCCAAGCCAGCCTTGTGTACATAGCAGGACCTTGTCTTAACACACATGATCAAGAGTAAAGGGATCAGTATTAGCTTTTTATCAGGAACAAACTCCCATACTAACTAACTAATTCCCATGATCCACCATTCACCCATGTCCACATACACAACGGCAGCGCCTGTTCCAACATCTCGTTCAGATTCCAGACGGACAGGAGTTTGCTAAGCTAACAAGTTCCAAATAATGAAGTCCACTAGGTGTGACAGAAGGCCAGCCAAGGAACAAGACAAGGCACAAAGGCAGTGAAACATGGCTCTTCATGTCACATTAATACCCCATTGGGCTGGGCATGGTGGTGCACGCCTTTAATCCCAGCACTTGGGAGGCAGAGGTAGGAGGATCACCATGAGTTCAAGGCCACCCTGAGACTACATAGTGAATTCCAGATCAGCCTGGGCTAGAGTGACACCCAACCTCAAAAACAAATAAAAAGACTCCATTGGTATGAACGTTTCCCTCACAGGCCCTGATGTGAACATTCCCCTCACAGGCTCTGGTGTGAACATTCCCCTCACAGGCATAGGTATGAACATTCCCCTCACAGTTATAAGTGGGGACATTCTCCTCATAGACCTTGGTGGGAATAGTCTCCTCACATAGGTGTGAGCATTCTCCTCATAGGCATAGGTGTGGACATTCCCCTCACAGGCCTTGGTGGAAACATTCTTGTCACGGGCATTGCTTCATTTGACATCACATCAGTCCCGTGAGAGGGTCTTCGTGGGGATGATGACTGTGCAGATGAAGAAACTGAGGCAGCTGCTGACTGTAGGCTGGAATGCCAAGATTCTTGTTTCCTAGGCCTGGGTCCTTTTCCTCACAGAAGATAGAGAGCGCTCACACACTTGTGCCTCTGCTGGCAGGTTCAGAAGCTGCTCTCTGCACAACTTGCCAACCAGTTCCTCAGAACAATATGAGGCCTTGAAAGTGGTTTCGAGGAAATATGGCCAAGGAAGAAAGCCTTGAGGAGGGAAGGAAGGACTTGGCAAGATGCTGTGAGCAGGCCACTGGGCGAAGGCCAGTCTCGGGCCAGCAGCTAGGTGGAGCCTCAGGCAGCCAGGGATGAGGGACAGACCTTGAGTCTTCAGTTGCTCCTTCTGGCTGCTTCCCTGGGCTTTGTCTTCTTCTCTAGGAAGCCTCTAAGGATGACCCCTTCGCCAGCCCTTCAGTTCAGCTTATGTCTGCAATGTCATCTGTGCTGCCCAAGTGCAGCTATAATGGTGATACAGCCTGTCCCCTCCTGAACCTCTTTCCATCTTTTCAGCAAACACAAGCTGTAAACAATAGCTCACCATCCCTCCTTCCTGCTATCCCACCATCCTGCTCTGCCATAGGTTTCTGGGACTGAGCAGCTGGAAAAGCTGGAAGCTCAAAGAATAGACAACTGTAGTTGTGAGCAGGGAGGAGAGAGGAGCGAAGGCACAGGGCACAGAGTTTGTAGTCTCTGCCTCAGGTCCCACTGAGAAGCTCATCTGCCAGGAAACCAGAGCCCAGCACAGCCATATCCCTTCTGTGGGCTCACGGTTCTCGCTGTGGTGGACAGCTCTGGTCTGAGGGACTCACTCACCTTGGGTAGCTCCTACTTAAAATGTGCACACTTTTGACCTTGAACCTATCTGATGCCAGGGAAGCCTTTCCCACCCATCTCAAGGACAGCCCAGAAGCTAGGACTGGGTTGGGGTGGCTGTGTGTGGTGGTGAACGCCCAGCATCCTGCCCTTTAGGGGACAGGGCCGTGTGTGGTGGTGAATGTCCAGTGTCCTGTCTCTCAGGATAGTTCTGGTGTTCTGGCCGTTGGGGTGCCAGTCCTTATAGTCTACTCTAACTTATGTACCCTTGGGAGAGGGTGTATGGTCATTCCTCCTTTCTTCCTTGGTCCTGATGGCCAGGCTGACTCTGTGAGGCTGTGACTTGTCCTTGTTTTAATGTTCTGAACCAACCCTGTCACAATTCCTAATACTCCTGAACCAGTTTCACTGCCTGGTGTTTTTTTTTTTTTTTAGATTTATTTTTATTTATTTATTAGAGACAGGGAGAGAGGGAGAGAGAGACACAGAGAGAAAGTGAGAATGGGCGCACCAGGGCCTCCAGCCACTGCAAACAAACTCCAGATGCATGCGCCACCGTGTGCATCTGGCTTATGTGGGACCTGGACAATCGAACCGGGGTCCTTAGTCTTAGCAGGCATGCACCTTAACTGCTAAGCCATCTCTCCAGCCCAGCCTGGTGTTTTGAGGCTGCAGGACAGCCGTGTCACTGGTGAGGTGGGCCGAGCTGGCCGATGCTCTGAGCACAGAAGAGGCGGGCACAGTGCTGGCTTTGACCAGGGTCCCTGTGGCAATGGCGTGTCTGGTGGGGGAGGGAGGCAGGTCCAGGCAATAGGGGCCAGCTGGTCCCCCTTCCCCCTCCCCACACCCTGGTACAGTCTCGCCCAGAGCCTCTGGGACTGCTACCAGCTACAAGAGCCCCTGTCACTGTGGCCTCTGCTCTTAGGAAGAGTTCCGAGGCTCTCTAAGCCCTTTCAAGGGTCAAGTAATCTCCTGATGTGCCCACTCCCTCCTCTATGCCCAAGAACTCTCCAAGGAAACCACCAGCAGGAGCCCTTCTCCTCCAGCAGCCATGGGCCCCTCCCCCCCCTCCCCTCCCCTCCTCCCCTCCCTGGAAGGCATTTGGGCTTCGTGGGAGAAGCACCCTGTGTTCTCTCACTGATCTTCCCGGGGCGCTGTGCAACGTGGCACCCTTTTCTCGCATGTGTTCTGCTTTGAATGATGGTCCCGAAACGACAGGAGCCAAAGCACTTTTCATGTGTTTCAATGTAGTAGACTTCTGTTAAAAGGTGGGAGAACAGAGCAGGGTCCGGGAGCCTTCCTCCACGATTGCCCAAAGAAATAAATGGAGACGTAGACAAAGCAAAATAATAAACACCTCAAACAGCCAGACACTAACACCAATCACGGGAGACAAGAGGACAGAGCCCCATGCTGTCAAAGAGCTAGACAAGGAGAGGGCACAGAAACTTCTAGAACCAGGTAGTATCTACCCCAGCCCCACATGGGAGGAAATGGGACTACTGAGAGAAATCCCAAGTCCTAAGACCAGCTGCCTGAAGGGTTGGGCCCGGCGAGGAACACGGAGTTGAAGGCACCAGAAGGGCTGGGCGCAAGGATAGACTGTTTTTTTTTTTTTTTTTTTTTTTTTTTTTTTACCTCACAGCCTTGCCCACTGCTGTCTGAGGACCTTAGACAGACATGTCTGGTAACCTCTGACAGCGTGGAACCTGCTGCCTGACCAAGCCCATACAAGGGACAGCCTGTATAAGATTAAGCCTTCCTCACAGACCAGGCCACTTCCTGTGAGGTCTGGGCCAACCTCTCCCCACCTGTTGACTAGGCCTACTGCCCTCACACCCAGAGCCAACCTCGGGGGCTGAGGCCTTTCACTCTTTCCCTCAGTCCCTGTGTTCTGAGCCACCTCTGCCTGCCGCTCATCTCCCAGCAGTGAGTGCCTTTCAAGTAAAGGCTGCTTTAGCAGATGTCTTCCACAACAGCCAGGCACCTCCAGTGGGGCAGGAAGTGGCCCTGAGTCCACTCTTGTCCTGCTTCCTTCAAGGCCTAATAGAGACTAAATTGGAGCCTGAGCCCTGGCCTCCTGTCTACCTCTCAGACAGCTCCAGCCACTTTCTGGCCGTCTTTGTGGCCCTGTAACCACACATCCTGATGCACTGCTTGGGCAGTCCATGCTTCTGCCTCCTCAGAGGAGCTCCTTTACATCTCCAAGATCATTAATTCACCCAGAGCTGTTCTCAACAAAGCCTGGGCCCACACTAGCCCTTTTTAATGAACCCCTGGAAAGACAAAGGCAGGCCTGCTGTGGCCATCACAGTGCCGGAGGACGCAGTCCTTACAAGCGGCTGTTCATGCTGAGCATCCAGGGATGACGTCGTTTCAGGAGTGCGTTCCCCAATCTTATGCTGCCTTGCACCATACAGCTCCCACCTTCTGGGTTATGGTACTTGGAGGATCTGGGAGTGGAGCTGGGCAACTGGTTGAGTATTGCAGGGCTGGGGAATCAGTCTTTTAAGAGGATTCCAACATCACCTCTCCCCACCTTTTCATTTCACTGTCCAGTATACCTGTTGCCCAGCCCCACCTCAAGCTCCTCCTTTATTGTCTACTCCAATACCCCCAATAAGCATAGGCACAATTTGAATGTGCTGCCTTCTTTCTTTCTTTCTTTCTTCTTCAATTCCTAAGAATTGATCACCCAGCACCTACCAGTGGGAAATAAAATGTCGGTTCTTAAGGTATTAACTTTGGAGATTTCTGAAGCAGAGAGGAGAGTTTTCAACTCGACTTTCACCCCCCTGCAGTTTTGGGAGGCTTCAGTGCATTTTATATGCAGCATCAGATGAATTATGCACAGAGGGCCATGGCTGGTGGACAGGTTCCAAATGCTAGGAATTATGTTTCCCTTTTCTTTGATAATTAGTTCAAGGTCTTCTCCACAAGTGACATCATGTCTCAGAAGCAAAAATAGGTCCCTGCTAAGATTGTAATGTCTTCTGTCTAGCAGGCTGTTTCTCCTTGATGCCCTCATCTCACTTTCTCAGTTGCTTCACCTCAAAGCTTTTCCCCACTGCTGTCCGAGGGCCATGGCTACAGCCTGTGTGGGGTCAGCAGGGCTATGGCGATTATAACCGTCTCCGCTAGAAGCTCGAGGACCCAGGGCTCTGGAAAATAGAGTGCCGGGCACCAACTGCTTATGTGACTGTGACACTATGATACAATTTTTGTGCACAAAATGGGTCATTTAGAGTTAAGGTATGGCTAAGATAGGAATGATTTCCATCTTCTGTTTCGCCCAATTGGGAGTGGGGTACATGGTCTCCTTGGTGACCCTTCAACAGAGTGCAAATGTCTAGTGTACCTCATGCACTTCACCTCAGTACTGAAAATCACTCTGAAAACCCCCCATTTGGGACATGGGGAGAGGAAAGTTGAAGGGGATAGACATTTGCCAGCTGGCAGAGGTGGGGTACAAGCGTGTGGGCAGATCTCTTATTATGCTGCTCTTACATGAGCTCCCACTTGGATCCGAGATCTTGAAATGGTGCCATGGACTGGAGAGACGGCCTAGTGATTAAGGTGCTTGTCTGCAAAGCCAAAGGACCCAGGTTGAATTCCCCAGGACCCACCAGATGTACAAGTTGGCACCTACATCTGGAGTTTGTTTGCAGCAGCTTGAGACTCTTGCATGCCCACCCTCTCTCTTTCTATCTGCCTCCCTCTCTCTCTCAAATAAATAAAAATAAAATAAAAAAGGAAATGGTGCCATGATTGAAGACACATGGACCATGCACCAGATGCAACTTACCACCTCCACCAGTTTCAAACCTAGAATTCGGACATGACAGAAACTATTATGAGGCTGAAATGAAGGCATTCTCGCCTCACCATCTCCTCCCACCAGGGCAAAATGAAACCCCCAAATGCCCTTTATTTCCACATCCTTAACAATAAAAGTCATAGGTTTCAGATTTTTTTTTTTTTTTGTCCACTGAGGCATTTTATTCATATGTATGCTTTCTTTATACCCCTAGGGAAAAAAAAATCGCAGGATTTTCCCTCTTGTGCTTTCTCTCTTGCTTCCTCATGGTCCACGATGCTGGCTGAGGTTGTCAGTACAACGAAACCAAACTGACAAATTACCCTGCGTCACTGTCTCTGAGGGTCACCACAATCTTCCCGGCTCTGTGATCATCAGATTTCAGACTCACCGATGTAAGTAACCATCACTGTCAGCAACTGAATGATGACTCTGGAGCACGGCCTGGCGAGGACCCGGCGTTTGCCTCTTTTCTCAGCATTGTTGGTGCTCTTGAAAGCATCTGCCAGGACACTTATGCGCACCATGATGGCCGCACTCAGGAGGTAGAGGTAGGAAGAACAGGGCCACCCTGAGACTCCACAGTGAATTCCAGGCCAGCCTGGGCTAGAGTGAGACCCTACCTCAAAGATACTCCCCCACCCCCAAAGTGGTTTTGTGCAAGAGTAAGAAAGGGTTGTGAGTCTTCTGCTAGGCTGAGCGACAGTTCACTGGGAGATGAGTTAGCAGAGCTTGAAGCCGTCGTGGCGGCTAGCTGACAGGCAGGCAGAGGCTGCCTAAGAGGGCTCAGCAGGAAGCGAGTAAGCATTTTGTGAGAATCAACTGGCTATCTGAAGTCACAATAGTTATTTTATTATTTGTTAACTGCCTCATATATCATTGTAATCAACAAAATTCTAAACATTTATGCATACTTGCATGTCTATTTTTTCCAGCAGAGGACTGTTAAACCCTTACTACAACACCACAACTGGGGGGAGGGGAAGGGAGAAATCCTTTAAATAAGAAGCTGGATGGTTTTCTTACTCGGTGTTTCAATCGGTCCTCAGCACTCCGCAGCGGCCTGGGCTCTGGGCACAGCCTAGAAGTGTCAATGCTGAAGAGCTTCTGAATAGCACAGACCCCGTCCCCACTGTCAAGAACTAAAAGCACTGTATTTGAAAAAAATCAACTTTATTTTCTCTACATTAAAAAAAATAGAACCAGCTATTAATTTTTGCTGAGAAAATGCTCTTGTGGTGCTCACAACATCTAAATGTCTGACAAGGTGATCTGGTAAAATCATTCCAAACGCGTTCATCAACCAGATCCACGTGTGACCAGCCCTTTACAAAAGTGATTGACAGTTGTCTCAGCCTTACATTCGCTCTTATCACATACTACAACATGCAGATCACAGAGAAAGCTCAACTAGCAGAAGTGAACATTATAGTATTAGGAAAATGAAATCCATCTGTATAAAATAAATACACCTTTGTAATGATTGCAAAGAAAGCGAAAGCACTTAATAAAATAATAGCAGTTGAATATATAACTGTCTCATTACCCAATCACAAGATGAGATACTGTAAAATGAACAGACTCCTTACATGTAAAGAGTTTGTACACTACAGTCATGTGTTCAACAGTTTTATACAACAAAAATAAAGCCATTCAAAATGTGTGCATACTTTGCAACTAGAATACACTTAAAGTTTTTGCTCTTTAGACTTTTAAAAAAATATTAAATGTAAAAATCCTCAGATGGAAATTTTGCAGAAAACCCCACATTTCTTCCATATGGCTATGGTCACCGTCCCCTAACAGCTGAGCACCTGCAGTGTTGTATTCCATGGCCCATTTCCTAATTATTGGGGACTGGTGTTAAATGATCACAGCAAAGTGTCAACCAATGGCTGCTCCAAAGGATGGCCAGCCCTTTTGGAATCCAGAAATTTCCAACTCAGGTGTTTTTGGTCCCAAATGTCTTAGTCTCTACCCCTCACTAAATGAACTAGAACACCTGATGTCCAGTGGTTCCTTCCACGTGGCCTGGCATGTTGACAGACGTAAGGCTCACAGCACTTGCCGGGCAAACAAACAAAGAAACAACGAAAACCCCCCACCCAAACAAGAGCCCATTATGCATACCTTGTGGACCAGAGCTAAACACACTTGTAAGTGGTAACTGGAGTGAAGTCCTATGTTTGCTACTGTGTAGTGCCTTCAAAAAAAGAATGAACAACTACAACAAAAAATACACAAAAATCAGTTAACCCTTCCTATTCAGTAGTGCAAATACAACATTTTCTTTTTAAGAATGAAGAGTACAGAGGACTGCCCATTGTCAAAGACTACTTCCTATGGTCGTAGTGGGGACCAACTAACAGAGAAGTGTCTTCAGGCAAGTGATTGTCACGACACAGTACAAAGAGAAGCCAGGAGAAGGGGAGTGACATGGCCACACACGAGTGGCATTCTCAACGCTGCTCCACACTGCAGCACTAGAGCCGTGCTTCTTACTGGGCGGCTTAACAATTCATTTCCAGATGAATTCTGCAATAATTTCATTGCACTAACTCTGCATCATTCAGAGATGCCTTTTGCAGCCGGGGCTATGCCGGCTTTGGTACTTCATCCTGGCAGCTGACTGTCCTTCCATGTCACTTCACTACCTATCAACCCATAGGCAAAACAGATTAATCAGTTCTTTCAATGGCTCAATTAAAGAATTCAAATCATTTTTTAAAATTAGTAAGCATTGCTAGAAGGAGGAAAAACTTGCTAACAGTAAAAATTCAAAGTCCTACACCAAAGTAGACTTTTGGTTTTTCTATGACTTATTACTGAATTAACTACCCAGTAATTGATTAACTATCCAGTAATCTCTAGTTTTTTTTTTAACTGGGGAAATTGAGAGTTGGGTGTAATATCAAAAACTATTCAATAACCGACAGACCTGAACTCACGGTTGTCTTTTTAAAAACTTGTTAAATTCACCTAACTTTATTTGCCCATCCAAAGCTTGTTTTTTTCCCTTCATATTCCATTACTTACAAGCTTTTCTGTCACACATGTATATTTCAACACTGGTCACTGTTTCTGTGAGGGAACTGCTGTTTGGTCACTTCTGTACTTGACGGCTGAGAAGATGCTTAGCACTGTGACTCCTGACAGTGGGACCTCAGCAGCAGGCTTCCCCCCTCTCTGTGGCAGTAAGCCAGGCAGTCCAAATGAGACCACAAGTGCTGAGGTCCCAACCAGCCACTGCATGGTTTTGCCTTTTTCCTGTGGCCAAACACAGAACTGCCTTCAGCTCACTGTACGCAGAAAGCACAAGCAGGAACCCGGCTCAGTTCTGTGCAGGGGCTGCTTCCCCACACTGCCCTTCAGGACACCAATTCTCTGGAGCTTCTCTTTTCCTAGCACAGCAGGTGAACTCGTTGATAAGGAAAGTACTGACAATGCGCTCAAATGAACATATTTTGCAAACAGAAGACCCATGTTCAGAAAGAATCAAAGAAGGGTAGGACAGATTAAATACACATCTATTTACAACTTGTATCTATTTTCAAAAGTCATGTCACAAATCTATAGATAGTTGTCACTCTAGTGACTGTGGAAATGACACTGCATTTGAAAGTAAAGCATCTTACAGGAGAGCGTGTTGAACGCACACAGAATAGTAACAAGATCATGTTCCTTTGGAGCACAGCAATGGCAAAAGTGGCCCAGAGCCACAGGTATGTGTGCATATATAAATAGGAGAGCTGGCCTCTCTGCCCTGTGGTCTGCCAGCGAGGACTATGCAAGCTGCACTTGACAATGAGCCGTCTCTCCCCGATGGCCAGCCAACTACTGATTCCAAGTCCTTCCTGCAACTGAGTAGGGTTTGCCGGCCTCAAGGAGAAGCCGTGAGCTTCTCTGGCTGCCGGGCAGCCCTGACACCTCCACAGCAAGACTCTTCATTCTTTCACCGTCACTGCAGAACACAGGGTAATGCTTAGGTTTCATGAAAGTCGAGTTTTATAACAACTGCTACCAAACCAAACATATTCTGCAGTTCAACGGTAGTGGTTTAATATTCAATGAGGTATTTTAGTTAACACATCGTTCTCTCTCACATACGCTCTGAGTTGTCCTAATGATGGAGCTGCAATGAGATTTTATTTGGTGGTGTTTAATCTTTCCCACAGAACTGGGGGAAAATTCACACATTTTCATCTTTTCCTTTCTTTTTTGGTTTATTTGAAACAGAAGACATTGGCCTTTGTTTTTGCTTTGCAGCCTGCTTCTCAGAGTTGCTATGTGAGCGACTGGTGACATCAGGGGAGTCTACAGCGCTCATGTCACAGAAACTACTGACCTATTCTCACTGGACCTTAAGAGTCCTGCGGTCCCAAACCACAGGCCTTCCCGACCTCAGTCCTGCTACGGCGCCTTCACTGTCTGTGAAGGGCTGGTTCTCCTATGAGGTAAGTCACATGAACACAGTGACAGATTAAAAAGAAACCACAGAAACTTGACTTAACCTTCAAAAGCAACTGGAAGAGATTGGGAAGTTTCTTTACAGCTGGCTCCTGGTGATATCACCCCAGGGGCAGCCGCTGGACAGAATGACAGAGCACAGACACTGCACAGCTGCCAGGGGCCAGAGGAGACCTTGTCAAATGCTGTAAGCCAAGTTTTGGCTCTATCTCTTATTTCCCTAATAAACTAGTTTATTTCCCCTTAAACTGATCACTTAAATGTTTTATGTAAATTGCTTTAGCCACCTCCAAATGCATTAGAGCTACTATGTCAAGATGGGGAAAATGGCGTCCAGCTTTCAAGAGGAACATGGGGTGTGGGAGGTGACCACGGGGGGTGGGACTAGACAGTGCTGTAGGCAAGCACGCACACAGGAAAGCCTCCTGAGAGCCGGCTCGCAGGTGAGGCTTCCCTGGGTCTTCTGGCTATGTTACTATCCTTTGCTATATTTGCATCTGATAAAAGTGCATTTTGTAAAATACAATTATCAATCTATGATATGCCTTCTATACAAAAAGAGAAATTGGGTGCTCACTCCCAGCAGAAGGGAAAGCACCCACACGTGTAAACATGGTGCTGGACCGAGCTAGCCTTTGAAGAGCACAGTGACGCAGGTGTTCAGTGGACTCTGCTTCCCACAGAGAAGCCACTCTCACCTCCGCCCAAGCTCGGGGACTGCAGTTGTTGAACGCGGTGCTCACCAGCTCCCAGGCTAGCCACACCTCAGCACGATGAGTGGATGTGGGCGTGAGGTGCAGCACAGCTCTGCTCTACCAGAGCGGGCCAGCAGGGAGGGAAGAGCAGAGCTTCTGACCTGAACTGAGTGACCACGTGTGTCCAGTGGCAGCTTCTTTCAGAGATCTCCTAGGGGTTATGATCTCCTCTTCTCCACATGTGATGTTTGCTTAAATAGATGGTAGAGTGTATCGCTTTAAAACATGGAAAGTTCTTAAAATATATTAGCACATCATTAAATTACTGATCCTCCTCGTAGTAGAGTTTAAAACATCCCAAAGCGGGATAAACACTAATCCATCCACTGAATTTCCTTTGCTTTTTTTTTTTTTTTTTTATTTTGATTTGCACATGTAAAACAATGCACACACATGAACGTCTGAACTCCTATGAGGCCTTTGACAAGTGCAAGTCAATTCCTAAAACAGGCAGTGGTAAACATACTGAAGGATGTTGTACCACAGGTAGCCTGACAGAAACGCAAAGGACTGTATGAGGAATATCCACATGTTGCTGAGGGTCATCTCCTTGGAAACAGCTTCCTTCTGGCCTTGGGAAGGGGGGAAGGCTCCTACAAGACAAGACAGGAACAGTAATGTATTCTGTTATAGAAGCAGGCCACCTGAATAAAGGTTGAGTATTACTCGACACACAGGGTTTTCCGAGACATTCACTGTTGTGTAGCGAGAACTCCTCTGAAACACAATTTCTGATCTGCCTGCCCTGTCATGCACCCAGTCTTTGCCTCTCCTCTGCTGAATGCTCCCCCATCCAGTGAAGAGCCTGTCAGCAGCCATTCCACCTCAGAAACAATGCCCACTTGCTAGCTTGTCTCGTCCTCCAGTATGCAATGGTCCCATCTGAGCTTTCTCTTGGTGGGCCTGCTTGTCTCCCACCTGGAGGGCTGTCCCTCTGGCTGCTGTTTCCTCGGGATTGGGCACAACGTCTGTGACAGTGATGGTGATGAATTCTGGAACAGCACAACTACACTGCCATTTATTTACAAATTACATGGTGTTTTTTTGTTTTTTGTTTTTTTTTTGCCATAAAAGTGGCTATATAACAATGACATTTTCAAAAGGTAGCATGGATTATAAAATATACATGACAATAAAAAAGAGGAATACAGAGTAAACAGATGTCTAAATTCTTTCTAGAAAGGAAAGCTAGACAGCTTCAGAACAGTGTTACAGAGGTCATCTTTACCATTCTCAGCTCCAAACAGCCTTTGTCTTTGCTGATAATCCCTAGGGTAAGCTGGCTCATGAGGGGATTTGCTGCTCACAAGCCATTCACAGGGTACACTCTCCAGTTTCCAGGTCTAGTATGCCAAGGGCTTTGTTCAAGAAGCCCGCCACTGCTGCTACAATTTAGGCCAAATATCAGAAGGCAAGAAACCGAGAGCAGGAAAGGAGACAGGCCTGCCTTTGCAGCCCGGTTAGATCAGCACCTCCACAGTTCAGGTGCTAGAGGAACAGGCCTCCAACTAGCAATCTGTGAAGGCACTTTGCTTGTGCCTGGTATTTGACCAGTGTTAATTCGCTTCAGTCCAACTGCCTTCCTCTTTTTCCTCTCCCTTTCATGTTTTCTCACTAATTTTCTGCTTTGTGTGTGGTATTAAGGAAGGGTTGAACACAGGGCCTCACACATACTGACCAAATGCTCTAGCACTAAGCCACACCTTCAGTCTTCTTTTCACCTTTTGTTTTGAGCCAGGGTTTCACAAAGTTACCCAAGTAAGCCTTGAACTTGCAAGCAGCTGGGATCACAGGCCTGCGGCCCTGAGTCCAACTTCGTTGCTCTTATGGAGTATACAGAACAGCAAGAATACAAGGGAGCTTACGGTGGACTTCTTTTTCATTCCAAGGAGAAAAGACTCACTGCACTCTTGAATTTAAAAAGGGAACTTAATGCCAAGGAAGTAAGTATGCTTGGCTCTCTGCTTCCTGACTGCCCCACCATGTGCTCCCAACATGATGCTTCCCTTCACTTCACATTCGGCCCAAGGCCAGGGGTCAAGTGATCCTGGACTGAGACCTCTATAACCGGGACTCATACCTATGAGTTTGCTGTGAGGTTCACACAAGACTTTGGATTCACACTTCAAACAATGCTGAGACTTTTCTGCCATCTGGGACTTTTGGAGAATGGTTGAGTGCAGATTTCATTATGAGATGGACATAAGCCTTTGGGGGTGAGGCAGCAGTAGAATGTTATGGTTTGTGCCCGAAAGGGTCCCCAAAAGTCATGGACTTAGATGTCACTTTGTCGCACTACTGGGAGGGGACACAATCTTTAGGAGATGGGCCCTTTGGAAAGAAGAAGGTCACACAAGGCACTCCCCTGAAAAGGCTACTGGGACCCTGCTTCCCAGCTGCCACAAGGTGAGCTACTCTGCTAAGGCACATTCAGGCTCAATACAGTGAGTTAGTGACTGTGGATTAAAACCATGGGGCAAGTCTTTCCTCTATAGGAAAGAAGGGAGGAAAAGAGGAAAGGAAGGAAGGATATAAAAAATCACTTAAATGCTCACAGGCTGAAGAACTAAGAACCTGACTCCATCAACTCACAGTTGTCTTTACATATATTTTCAACTGAAATTCTTAGACCTACTTTGATTTCTTTAGGGTATAAAAATAGTTGAAAATGGTTATCTCCCCTAAAGCACATGTTTGGAACATCAGAAATGTATACAAAATGAGATACCTGTTTCATAAAAATGTGATAAAAGGTCCTCTTTTTCAATAAACCGTTGATAGAGCCAGCTGGCAAGGCCATCAGTTTCCAGGGGCACATCTTTAATTGGGAAAACCCTATCAAGAGTTAGAGGGAAAAAAAGTACAAAACTACTTTAATTCAGAAGTGAAAACCATACATAACCACACTTGATTATGGACCAATCACAACAAATTCAGCCATTTAGTTAAATGCTAGGCCAAATACGTATCTTAGCAATGCACTTTGGTAAAACAGACGGAATCTGCCCAAATTGGAGGCTTTTTGCTAATTATATTGGAGATACTGACTTTATGAATAGAGAAAACCTTTTAAAAGATTTTTTTTTTTGAGACAGTCATATATTCTAGGCTGGCCTTGAACTTCTGATCCTCCTGCCTTCACTTCATGGGTGCTGGGATGGAATCCGGGGGTTTTGTGCACTTTATCAACTGAGCTATATACATTTTAAAATACGGTCTCATGTAGCAGCCCAGGCTGGACCTGAATTTGTTATGCAGCCACAGAAATGACCTTTGAACTCCTGACCCTTCCACCTCTACCTCCTAAGTACTAGGATTGTAGGCATGTGCCACTACATCCAGCTCAGGTTGTTGTTTTCGAAGACCAGTCTCACACTAATGACACTCCTGAGTGTTGGCGCTATAGCAGTGTGCCACTACACCTGACTGTGACTGACTGGAAGTGTTGTGAAGATCTAGGGACTATGTCCTCACTCAACAGGAGGTGAGCTGCAACAGTTGGTGACCCCCAAGAGGCGAGAGCAGAAAGAAAGGGGCAGCACAGTCCTGTGTTTACTGACCAGGGTTTCTTTTCTTGTTTTCCAATTTTGTGGCAGATTTTCTTTATTTTTTTTTTCCTTCATCAAAGGTATAGTGATACACAGTTTACAAAGTCTGAAGAAGTCAGCTGGGTGTGGTGATTCATGTCTGTAATCCTAGCGAAGGGAGGAGAATTGCTACAAATTCAAGGTCAGCTTGGGTTTCAGAGTGAGTTTCAGGCTAGCCTGGGCTAGAGTGAGACCCTGTCTCAAAAAACCCGAAACACACACACACGCACGCACGCACGCGCGCCTGCAGAAGTTACCTGAAAATGGCCATCCTAGTCTTCTCCCCAGCTTCCCCTCCATAGAGGTACCACAAACACCTCACTTAAACCATTGCCTTTGCACTTAGAGGGGTATTTGCTTTAGTTTCACATGCAGAGGCCGCAAGCTCTTCTCTCTTCCTCTGCCCAACACACATGCACACCCCACCCATCCTCCAGTGCTTCCCCTCCAAGTGTGCGCGCTGCCATCCCAAGCACATGTAGCAGAGACATGGAGGAATTCATGGCTACTTTTTTTGTCCATTATTTGTTTTTCCTGGATTAAGCAACATTATTGTTTTACATTTGCTTTTCTTTTCTTTTCTAATTTTATTTATTTATTTGAGAAGAGAGAGAGAGAGGTGGGGAGGGAGGGAGGGAAAGAGAATGGGTGCACCAAGTCCTCCAGCTGCTGCAAATGCATACACCACCTTGCGCATCTGGCTTATGTGGGTCCTGGGGAATCAAACCTGCATCCTTTGGCTTTGCAGGCAACCACCTTAACCACTAAGCCTTCTCTCCAGCCCTGCTAATTTAAAAAAAATTTTTTTCTGCATGTGTTTTTATGCATGTGTGAGTGCACACATACGTGTGTATGTATGTGTATGTGTGTCAAAGTTGGATGACTGGTCTTTTCCTCAATTGCTCTCCATCTTGTTTTCTTGAGACAGGGTCTCTCACTGAGCCTGGAGCTTATCAAGTCAGGAGACTACTAGCCAGCAAGCCACAGGGATCCTCCCGTGTCTGCCTTCCCAGGTGTACACCACAGTACCTGACATTTCATGTGGGTGCTGGGGATCTGAATGCAGGGCCTCATGTTTGTACAGGAATTACTGTGCCTGCTGAGCCATCTCTACAGCCCCATCATTTGCTTATTTTTCGATGTACATATAACTAATTTAGCTGCAAGCTTTCCATTCAACTGCCTAGAGTCAATTCTCTAGATTAGTCCACAAACTTTTACCACAAGGCCAGGGAGAAAATATTCTAGGTTATTTGATCTGTCACACTACTCAATGCTGCCTGTGGTGTCAAAGCAACCAGAGACAATGTGCGCTCACACGTCTCAGCCTTGGGATTTGCTCCGGTGACTCTGAAGCTGTCTACCTTTCGGCCGGCCCTGGCATGCCTGATGGTAAGTGGAGTATTGTCTGGTGCCTCCTGCTTCCTTCCTTTATTCTTGGTAGAACACATCTGCTGGTCATGTTTGGAGAAAGGGGACTTCCTCTGCCATTTTTCTGTCTTGCTGTACTTTGGATCTTGAATGTTTTACAAAGCCCATGTGTTCAGAAGCTAGAACCCCAGGAAGGAGCTTTTGGGAGACTTTTGAGATGTGGGTCTTGCTGCAAGGTCTAAGTCATTGAAGTGGTTCCCTTGAAGTGGGGTATGGGACCCCAGCTTCTTCCTTTTTTCTTTTTGCTCTTCAGACATAAGGTGATAGGTTTGTTCCATCAGGCACTCTTGCCATCCTACCTCATGCTTACTTCATTGCAGACCAAACGCAACAGGGCCAGCTGACCATGGACCAAAGCCTCCACAACTGTAAACCAAAATAAAAATAACCCTTTTCTCTTCATTGGTTGATTCTCTCTAGTATTTGTTACAGTGACAGAAAGCTAACTAACATAGTCCTTGGTTGATAATTGGCTAAACATGGGATTCAGGCTTCTTTATCTTTTTGGAGTACCTTTTTTGTCAGATCTATACATACATACATATACATATACATACATATACATATACATATACATATACATATATATATATATATATATATATATATATATATATAGAGAGAGAGAGAGAGAGAGAGAGAGAGAGACTGACTCTAGGCAGTTGAGTGGAATTCACTCTGCAGTCTCAGGGTGGCCTCGAACTCATGGTGATCTTCCTACCTCTGCCTCCCGAGTACTGGGATTAAAGGTGTGCGCCACCACGTCTGGATTTTGTTCCATATATATATGATTTTTATTTATTAGAGACAGAGAGAGGAGAGAGAGGGAGACAGAGATAGACAGAGAGTGCGAATGGGCACACCAGGGCCTCTAGCCACTGCAAACGAACACCAAATGCATGTGCCCTATGTGCATTTGGCTTACGTGGGACCTGGAGAATTGAACCTGTGTCCTTGGGCTTCACAGGCATGCGCCTTAATTGCTAAGCCATCTCTCCAGCCCCTTGTTTAATATTTTTAAAATTTATTATCTATTTGCAAGTGGGGGGGAAAGGGAGGGGAAGAGAACAGGCATGCCAAGGCCACTCTGCCACTGCAAATGAACTCAGACACATGTGTCACTTTGTGCATTTGGCTTTATATTGGTACTGGGGATTTCAACCTGAGCTGTCAGGCATTGCAAGCAAGCATCAGGGTACTTTTTTTTTTTTTTTTTTTTTTTTGGTTTTCCGAGGTAGGGTCTCACTCTAGTTCAGGCTGACCTGGAATTCACTATGTAGTCTCAGGGTGGCCTCGAACTCACGGCAATCATCCTACCTCTGCCTCCCGAGTGCTGGGATTAAAGGCGTGAGCCACCACGCCCGGCTCAGGGTACTTTTTAGAATTATTTATTTATTTATTTATTTATTTGCTAGCAGAGAGGGGTGGGGGAATGGGTGTACCAGGGCCTCTGCCACTGCAAATGAACTCCAGATGCATATGCCACTTTATGTGGGTACTAGGGAACCAAACCCAGGCTGTCAGGCTTTGCAAGAAAGCACCATTAATTGCTGAGCCATCTTTTCGGCCTGCTTTTGGGGATACATATTAACTTCTAAGCCTCTGAGTTTTTCTTTTGATGTAGTTTTAATTTCTCAGAGGTTTTAACTGTCTGCTATCTTCAGTTTACTGTTGTAGTTACTCCTATGAGGCTTCAAAACTATAATGGAAAGTTTTTAAAATTCACAAAAGTAGAAGAAAGGGTTAAGGAATGCCAACGTACTCCTGGGATACTTGGAAGTAGCTCTCTTCTCCTTGCACTACCTCTGTTCCTGCACACCACCCTCCATGTTTGTTTTGCTTTCTGTCTTCTGTCACAATCACCTGGTGATTAATGGCTGCTTGTTTCCTCACATTTACAGGTAGAGGCAGCAGTGGATAGGAAGTTCTTAGCCTGTGCATGGAGCCCACTGGCTTTGAGTTGAGCTGAGCTTCTTACTGGAGAAGGAAATCCTAAGGTCCAGAAACTTCAAGTTTTGCTTGCTATCCTAAAGCCTGATTTGAAATCTAATCTAAACTGATTAGAGTATCTCTCTGTCTTGAATGAACCCAAACCAGAAAGACTAAAGGATGTCCTGACATTTAAAAAATGGTTACAGTATATAACATCATTTGACAGAGCTGGGGAAAGAGCTCAGTGTTAAGTGCACTTGGCTGCACAAGCATGTGGACCCAAGTTTGATCCCCATGAAAAGCTGGGCATGGCCACGAATGCCTGTAACCCCAGCACTAAGCAGAACTGCGCAGAGACAGGATGATCACTGGGGCTAGCTGGGAAGCCAGTCTTATGTGGGAGAGAGGAGTGAACAGGACAGCAAGCTCCAGGTTCAGTGAGAGACTGTCACCCGGAAGTAAGGCACGAGAGTGATAGAGAAGGACATTCAACAACTTCCTCTGCACCTACACACGTGCATAACCACACACATACACAGGTACATTCCACACACACAGTCACATCAACCAACAGGCTAATGTTTCTAGTTTTTTTTTTTTTTGGTTTTTCGAGGTAGGGTTTCACTCTGGTCCAGGCTGACCTGGAATTAACTATGTAGTCTCAGGGTGGCCTCGAACTCACGGCGATCCGCCTACCTCTGCCTCCCGAGTGCTGGGATTAAAGGCGTGCGCCACCACACCCGGCCATTGTTTCTAGTTTTTTAAAACCTAGTCCAGGCTGATTTTGAAGTCACAGCTATCCTTGTACCTCAGCCTTCTGAGTGCTGGGATGAAAGGATTGTGCCACCATGCCTGGCTTAAGACCTACACTCTTAGGCAAGTGCCTTAACTGCTAAGCCACCTCTGCAGTCCCAAGACCTACACTCTTAAGTAACTGGACTCTCTTCAAACCACAGCTCTCTGCTCTGACCGCTTCACATCTCCAGGTTTGATGTCTGGGTCACTGAGTCAATGAGTGTAACACCTTGGATTCCCTTCTGCTAACAGTGGAGGGGGGACAGGGATGGTTAACTGAATCGTTGCTTTCTGGGCACAATTTAAATGAGCCCAAGACAGTATAACATGGTGACTAAGAACACAGCCCTCTCCAAGACTACACGTGGTTGAAGCCTGGCTCCACCACCTGCCGTTGCGTCACTTGTTTAATTCTGGATGGCTTACTTCTCTCATCTGTGTGCTGATAAGCTCATTCATTTTACCGAGTCATCATACATGTAAAGTGCTTACACAGTACTTGTCAAGATAAGACTGGCACTCTGCCAGCGTTGTGGCTATGGGTGGCTTGGTGCCATGTCAGCCAGGGCAAGCACCACCGAGCTCCCAGGCTCTCTGAGTTCTGCATCAGCTGTTGTCACCAGACTGCACCTGCAGTTGCTGGTGGGGGACTGTGGGTCCACGGCTGTTACTGAATACCACATGCACGCACACACGCATGCACGCACACACACTCTTACTGTCTTCCTATAAACTGAAGTAACAAGTAAATAAAAATAAAATCTTTTTTAAAAGGGAGGGGCTGGAGAGATGGCTCAGCGGTTAAGGCACATGCCTGTGAAGCCTAAGGATCCTGGATCGATTCTCCAGGTCCCACATAAGCCAGATGCACATGGTGGCACATGCGTATGGAGTTCATTTGCAATGGCTAGAGGCCCTGGCGTGCCCATTCTCACTCTCCCTCTCTCTCTTTCCCCCTCTTTGTCTCAGATAAATAAATAAATAAATAAATAAATAATTTTTAAATTGAAGCAACAATGAAGCTGGCCTCAAAGCCAGTCATGTAAAAGGACATTTACAGCCGGGCGTGGTGGCGCACGCCTTTAATCCCAGCACTTGGGAGGCAGAGGTAGGAGGATCGCCGAGAGTTCGAGGCCACCCTGAGACTACATAGTTAATTCCAGGTCAACCTGGACCAGAGTGAGACCCTACCTTGCAAAAACTAAAACAAGAAAGAAAGAAAGAAAAAATAAATAAATAAATAAATAAACTTAAAAAAAAAAAAAGGACATTTACTACCAAATATTTTTAAAAATGCATTCCTAGATGGGTGTGGTGGCATACATCTTTAATCTCAGCATGAGGGAGGCAGGGTTAGGAGGACTGTCGTTAGTTCAGTGCCAGCCTGGAGTAGGTGAGACCTTACCTAGAAAAAAAAAGAAAAAATAAAGGATTCCTGATAAGAATTTTAAGGGCTCTTAATATTGTTATTAATATAATCAGGGCTATACAGACAAGGAGATAAAATTTCAAATGAGATGGGAGTCTCTGGGCTACTGAAGCATATCCTTTTGTTTCTTCAAAGAGCATGTTATAAGGAGAAATCTGTTATAATGAGCAAAGAAGAAGGCTGAGTGGTTAAAGGTACTGGCTTGCAAAGCCTGCCTGCCCTGGCTTAATTGCCAAGCCACATAAGACAGGCATTTTGTTTGCAGTAGCTAGAGGCCCCCATGCATCCATACACGCATATGCACATACCTGTAAACAACTACCTAAAGGAAAGAGAGAGAGAGAGAGAAATCAAGTTCCAAGAATCTTACTGCTTTCGCCCACATTTAAACTAACAGTGCAGACTCCTAGGGAGGATCCCAAGGGTCCTAAGGATGCTCAGACAGACGACCTCACTACAGTGTGTGAGCGGTCCCACAGAAGCCAGCCCCAGGGAAGCATGGCCCATGGACCTCACTACAGTGTGTGTGCGCAGTCCCATGGAGAAACGGTGTGTGCTCACCACACCCTCCAACCTCACTGGCTCTCGGCTCCTTGGCTCTAAGAGTCTGAGCGCACTACTCCATGTAGTGAGGTGGATTTGAAAGAGAGCTGATTAAAAACAACAAAGTCACTTTTGTCAATTGTCCTGCTCTCTTTAAGAAGTCTGTTTACTGAGTTCTCTGCCGTTTACACATAAGGGTTAGGCAGGGCTTGTTGATGAAAGAGTAAATGTCTCTATCCTCTAATGAACCCTATGATTCTTAAGTCAAGGTCTCACTTATATGCCCAGGCTGGCCTCCAACTTGAGACCTTTTACTTCCAAGTAGCTGGGACTGTATAATCTTAACTGGAATCAAGGCAGACAAACTAATACAATTAACAACAAATTTAGTTTTACATTCTTTTGTATTTACACTTTTTTTTTTTGCCACACTGCCCTTATTAGAAAGTAATAAAAGCTGGATGTGGTAGTGCATGCCTTTAATCCCAGCCCTCAGGAGGCAGAGGTAGGGGGATTGCCATGAGTCTGAGGCCACCCTGAGACTACACAGTGTATTCCAGGTCAGCCTGGGCTAGAATGAGACCATATCTCAAAAAACCACAAAAAAAGAAAAAAAGAAAAGAAAGTAATAAAAATGAGGGCTGGAGAGATGATTTAGCAGTTAAGGTGCTTGCCTGCAAAGCCTAAGGACCCATGTTCAACTCTCCAGGTCCCACACAGGCCAGACACACAAAGTGACACAAGCATACAGGTCATACATGCATGCACAAGGGGGCACATATATCTGGAGTTGTACTGCAGTGGCTGGAGGCCCTGGCATGCCAATTCTCTCTCTCTCTCTTGCATGAAAAAAGAGAGGCTAGTCTGTTGGGCTTGCCTCAAAAGAAAAAAAGAAAGTAATAAAAATGAGCCTACTCCTCTGTCCATCTTAGTTTTTTAGGGGGGAGAAGTGACTATAGATTCTTTTGTACATCTCATTAATCAGATGAAAGAAATCCTCTTCTGTTTTAAAACTTAAAAGTTATATACGTACTTGCATTGTGTGCATCTGTGTGCATCAGGGTCTCTTGCTGCTGCAAATGAGTGCCTGTCTGGTCTGACAAGGGTCAGGCTGGGGAACTGAACCCAGACTGGCAAGCTTTGCAAATAAGCAAGTGCCTACTAACTGCTAAGCAATCTTTTCAGCTTTAAGAAATCCTTTTCTATGCTGTTTTCTAAGTGTTTTTTTAATGAATGAGACTTGTATTTTATTTAAAAATTCCTTTAATTCTGTCAATGAGATCATTATATTGACTTTACATCTTTTTTTTTTTGTATTTTATTCATTATTCATAAGAGAGAGAGAGAGAGAGAGAGAGAGAGAAAGAGAGAGAGAGAGACTGAGAGAGGGAAACTGACAGAGAGAATGAGTATGGGCCTGCCAGGGCTTCCTGCCACTGCAAACCAGACGCATGTACCACTCAGTGCATCTGGCTTACATGGATACTGGAGACTCAAACCTGGGTTGTTAGGCTTTGCAGGCAATTGCCTTAACCTCTGAGCCATCTCTCTAGCCTTGATTTTTGTTTTTGTTTTTCAAGGTAGGGTCTCGCTCTAGCCCAGGCTGACCTGGAATTCACTCTGTAGTCTCAGGGTAGCCTTGAACTCATGGTGATCCTCCCACTTCTGCCTCCCAAGTGCTGGGATTAAAGGTGTGCACCACCATGCCTGGCTTCTAGCCATGATTTTAAAAAAAAATATTTTTATTGCTTTATTTTCACAGAGAAAGAGGGGGGAGGAGGATGGAGGGAGGACAAGGCCCCTTGTTGCTGTAAACAAACTCCAGACACATGTTTCATTTTATGCATCTGGCTTTACATGGGTCTGAGGGAACTGAAACTGGACTGGCAGGGTTTACCAGCAAGTGCCTTTAACCCCTGAGCTATAGACCGAGTTCCAGGTCAGCCTGGACCACAGTAAGACCCTACCTCAAACAACAACAACAAAATACCCAGAGAGATTTAGATGGGTGCACCTTTAATTAACCATGTGTATCCCCTTTATAACCTATGCTGATGTCACTGATGGAGAAGCTGTTTTTCTTTTACAGAAGGCAGCAAAAACCAAGGACAACTAAAATCTACCAACAAGACAAGAAAGGATAACTGACTCCTGAGCAGGAGATGAGCCATCCTTCACACATCAGCCAGGGCCCAGGGGAAACCACAGAGGAACTGGCGAGATGAGCAAGAGTGCTGCTTCCATGGCAAGCCTGAAAACCAGTACCAGAGTGATGGTGACAGACCTTAAGGATACTCAAAATGCACCAAAGCAGAGATCCAGAAGCTGCTGAGAGCTCAACACTAAAGCTCAACACCATTGCAGCAGAGGGGGTGGAAAACTTGTTAAGAGCCACAGGGTGGGAGGGAGCATCCAGAGGCACTGGCTGACTGCTGCTCTCACAACTCATGGAGTACCAGCAATCCCACGGAGGAGCAGGGCCAGTGGAGTGGGGGCAGGGAGGAGGGGAATGATGGCGCCAAACCATGATGTTCCATACACAGGTTCTACTTAATAAAAGCAGACAAACAAAGCAGAATTAAACAGTAAAGTTTGGGTGTAACAACTGAACTCTTGAAAGAACACAGTGACATTGTTGGATGATGTCATTTTAAATAGGGTGAACAGGGGGCTGGGGATAGGAGAGTGTTTGGACCAAGAACTTACACTACTATCTGCTCAGACAGCATGGACACTCTCTTAAACACAGCCAAGAGAGTTGACTAAATGCTTGCTCAAGACCAAACTACTTTTTTTTTTTTCGAGGTTGGGTCTCGCTCTAGCCCAGGCTGACCTGGTATTCACTATGTAATGTCAGAACTCATGGCAATCCTCCTACTTCTGCCTCCCGAGTGCTGGGATTAAAGTTGTGTGCCACCACACCTGGCTATTTTTTTTTTTTTGGTGTTTTAAAAAATCATTTTTATTTATTCATTTGAGAGTGACAGACAGAGAGAAAGAAGCAGATAGAGAATGGGTGCGCCAGGGCCTCCAGCCACTGCAAATGAACTCCAGATGCATGCACCACCTTGTGCATCTAGCATACATGGGTACTGGGGAATTGAGCCTTGAACTGGGGTCTTTAGGCTTCACAGGCAAGCAGTTAACCGCTAAGCCATCTCTCCAGCCCCCAAACTACTTCTTAACTGATTGAGAAGTTACCATGGAATTAAAATATTAAAACAAGCAATCCTCTAATATGGCAAGGGATCAAATGCACTGAAAACCAGTTCTCTTAAAATGAAATAAGAGGAGCTTGTGGGGGATGGAAGTAAGTAAACCTAGACATACCGGATGTAAACTCTTAAAACATTAATAGCTACCACATGAAAAACCAGCTCCTCATTTTTGAGCCACAAATATTATTTTTAGTAATCTAGAATGTGCTTTTAAATCCAAAGTATTTTACTAAAATCCATAAAATCCCAACTAAGAGTATTACATGAAATTGCACTTTCAAAAAAAAAAATGTAGCCAGGTATGGTGGCACATGCCTTTAACCCCAGCACTCAGGAGGAAGAGCTAAGAGGAACTCTGAGTTCAAGGCCACCCTGAGACTACATAGTAAATTCCAGGTCAGCCTGGGCTACAGTGAAACCCTACCTCAAGAAAGAAAAAAAGAAAATGCTTAGCTTAGCAGATGGCTCTCTCTACATCTGAGTTAGAACATTTGATATTTAAGCCATCAAAAATCCAAAATATGAGCCAAGATTCATACAATTTAGCTCTCAATTCAATTAGGTCAAACAGATAGAAGGAACTAAGCACAGGATATTCTGAGAGAACTAGTTCTGGATTTCACAGGGCTCCTAACCCAGCAGGCTGAGGACAGAAGCAAGTCACTGTGGCCTGAGTCTAAAGAACTGCAGCTGAGTTACAGCACAGGAACATGTTCGCTTGCAGCAACATGTGGAAAGCTATCACTCGAGTCTTGTCTGCAAGAATAAGATTACGAATTTGTATTCTTTTAAAAATATAAAGTTCATTTACTTATTTGAGAGAAAGTGGGGCGGGGGGGGGGGAGAAAGAGAGTGAGAGCACCCACCAGGTCCTCTAGTCACTGCAAACAAATCCCAGACGCATGCACCACCTTGAGTATCTGGCTTACACAGGTTCTGGGGAATCTAATCTCGGTCCTTAAGTTTCGCAGGCAAGCTCCTTAACCACTAAGCCATTTCTCTAGCCCAGGAATTTACATTCTTAAACTCAGTAACATATGCACATAGGCTTCAAAGGTCAAAGCACACTGGAAGATAAGACAACAAAAATATCCCTGGTGCCAAGATACAACCCCCCCCCCAAATGCTTCTTTTGCTACTTATTTCCATATCATTTATAGAAAGCTGAGGACTGCTCTTTCCAGAACACTATACTTCAAATCTTCCCGTGATGTCCTGCTACAGAGGATGAAGATTCAGCCATCTTGTACCATGTCCTTCATGTTCCTCCTTTAGATAACACAAGAACCCTTCTCTGTCTATAATTATATGTACTAGTTTATGTCGTATCTATCTTTGTGTTGCCCCTTTCTAAAGGTGTCATACTCACTTTGCACATCCAGTGTAAAACCAATGAAGTATAAAAGCTCAGGTCTGGCCTTGCGGGACAAAGCGGCTCCTGTGCCATACTGTAACAAATGAAGAGCTCACCCTCCACTCACTGGTATCTGATGCTTCCTCAGTCAGATATGAGTTCTCAAACCGTAGATCTGGATTCTCTTATCTTCCCACTGATCTGTAACTGCCCCTATATTATAATGTTTTGTGGGATTTTTGTTAGTTTTGAGGCAGAGTCTCACTCTAGTCTAAGCTGACCTGGAACTTACTCTCTAGCCCAGGCTGACTTGATCTCACAGCCATTCTCCTATCTCAGCCTCCTGAGTGCAGGGATTAAAGGCGAGAGCCATCATGACAGGACCCCCACATTTTTGTTTTGAGATAGTCTTATGTAGCCCACTGGTCTGGAACTTACTATGTAGTCAAGGACTACCTGAACTGATCCTCCTGTCTCCACCTCCCATGTGCTGGGATTACAGGCTTTCAGGCAGGCGCTGTCAAGCCTTGCCTAACTCTCCCATATTCTGACTCTGCTTTCAGAGTTTTTGTTTTGTTTTGTTCTGTTCTATTTTGGGAAGTGCTGGAAATGAATGCCAGGCTTCACACATACTAGACAAGTGCTCTGCCACTGAGCGCCACCAGCAGCCCCTCCACTGTGTTTCAACTACACTAAGACTTGACATATCGTGGGAAGAATTACCATTTTGTTCATCTTCAAATTATTTTAGCTGGGCTGGAGAGATGGTTCAGTGGTTAAGGTGCTTGTCCACAAAGTCTAATGACCCGAGTTTGATTCCCCAGTACCCACATAAAACAAGGTGAACAAGGTGGCACATGTGACTGGAGTTTGTTTATAGTGGCTAGAGGCCCTGGCACACTCATTCTCTCTTTCTGGCAGGAGTGGCAGCACATGCCTTTAATCCCAGCACTCAGGAGGCAGAGGTAGAAGGATCACCGTGAATTTAAGGCCACCCTGAGACTACCTAGTCAATTCCAGGTCAGCCTGGGCTACAGCAAGACCCTACCTCAAAAATTTTAAGCCAGGCGTGGTAGCACATGCCTTTAATCTCAGCACTTGGGGGGCAGAGGTAGGAGGACTGCTGTGAGTTCAAGGCCAGCCTGAGACTACATAGTTAATTCCAGGTCAGCCTGGGCCAGAGTGAGACCCTACCTTGAAAAACCAAAATAA
This sequence comes from Orientallactaga sibirica, assembly GCA_036365145.1. Taxonomy (NCBI): domain Eukaryota; kingdom Metazoa; phylum Chordata; class Mammalia; order Rodentia; family Dipodidae; genus Orientallactaga; species Orientallactaga sibirica. The sequence continues at coordinate 3,287,851 of JAEOAD010002712.1, read as the reverse complement.
ATAAATCAATCAACAAACAAACAAACAAACAAACAAATATTTTAGCTGTTCATTTCTCCTTACTCTCTCAAATGAGTTTTGAAATTATTTTGGAAAATTTCCTGAAAAACCATCCTGAGCTCTGATCAAAATTGCATTAAATTTACAGAATTGGAAGAGCTATAATCCCTATATATGCAATATCTTTTCATTCAGATGATTAAGTTCTTACAGTTTTGATAAAATACAACAAAATATTTATTAATGAATTAAATGATGCTTGAGTCTTGCTTCTAAATAATGCCACTGGGTTTGGAAGACAAAATAGAGGCAGAAACACATTGGTCCTAATTTGATATTGTTGAAGGGGCCTGATGGGTACACGGAGTTTCATTTACATAATTGAGTTTTTCTGTAAAAAAAAGTTTTGTTGGGCTGGAAAGATGACTTAGTGGTTAAGGCACTTACCTGTAAATCTTAAGAGCCCATGTTTGACTCTCCAGATTCCACATAAGCCAGATGCACAAAGGTGAGACAAGCACAAGGTTGCACATGCATACTAGGTAGTGCAAGCATCTGGCATTTGATTGCAGTAGCTAAGGCCCTGACATACCAATTCTCTCTCTATATATAAAAATAGTTTTGCAGGAATAACTATTTCTGATATATGTGTGTGTGTGTGTGTGTGTGTGTGTGTGTGTGCTTAAAGCATTTATTTTGACTTTCTTATTTTAGGGAGTAAAGATAAAAGTAGAAGGGAAAAATCACAATGATACAATAATCATGTATATCTATAAATAAAATTTCTAAGTGTTATATACTGCTTTTAAGTACTGGTAATTTTTCTCAATTTTTGACATGATCACTAGAAGGTGTAACATTAATAACAGTTGTTAAACTAATATAGGTAGGTATTCCCTACATTGGAATTCCCTACATTGGACTGTGGGCCTGTGCACTTTCACCCAATGAGTATTATCAAGTTGATCTTGAAGTAGTCATGGCAGCTGCAAGCTCATGGCAGTATGTCAGAGATCATCTTTCCCTATGTGTAGATCAAAGGTATCATCTTTGATTTTTGCAAATTTGACTAGCTTTAACTGGCTTATCATTTACTTTATTAATTAAACAAATCCTAAAGCAAATATGTAAAAACATTAACATGTGTGTGTGTTTTAAAAAATGTATACATTTATATTTATTTACAAACAGAGAAAGCGAGAGGAGACAGAATGGATACACCAGGGCCTCCAGCTGCTGCAAACAAACTTCAGGTGAAGGCACCACTTTGTGCATCTAGCTTCATGTAGGTACTGGAGAACTGAACCCTAGCCAAAAGACTTTGTAAGAAAGTGCCTTTAACCACTGGTGAGAATATTTGTCTTAAAGTATTAAATATTCCTTTTCTAAATTGCCTCCCCGCCAAAAAAATGAAATTAAATTCTTCTTCAAATTCCCCAGGTGACTGCCTTTGGCAAAGTGACTAATGCCCTAGTCACATCAGGCATGACAGCATTCCGGGGCTGGTGCTGGGGTCAGGGTGAGCTTGTGCAGCATGCTTAGGCCCTGGCTTTAGTCCCCTGCAGTGCCTTCTTGGCTTCTAGTCGTCCATCCATGCCACTATAGTAAGGCTTCAGTTTTTCCTCAAGACTCTACAGTTGACATGTGAGCTAATTCTGCACCAGAGGACCGTCATCTTTAGCTCACTGCCCAAATGGAGCAAAGCAGACAGTCACTTACGTTAAGGCTGGGCTTACTTGTGCTTTTATCACTGTGGACAAGCTGCCCTGCAATTAACCATGCTTCATCTTCCCACCAACCACTTACCAGCAGTACACTTACAAGGGGGAGGAAAGAGGAAAAGGTTTTACTCTTGAATTTCCCATAGTGCAGACCTAGTTGCATTGTGAAAACCATCCTAACTTTTAAAAAGTTCAATAGTCATAAACCCACTAGTAAAGCAATGCTGCTCTGGTGAAGCGACATAAAATATTAGCAAAGAGTAAATAAGAGAATACATCTTTGAAGGAACTAGTGCACAAACATCAGGTATATCCAATATCCATAAATACTTTACATGTCTTTTTTTTCACCCCCCAAGGTAGGGTCTCACTGTAGCCCAGGCTGACCTGAAATTCACTATGTAGTCTCAGGCTGGCCTCAAACTCAGGGTGATCCACCTGCCTCTGCCTGGGATTAAAGGTGTGTGCCACCACACCCGGCACATGTCTTAATGGTCCTTTGTTTGGAGTTTACATTGCTTTTTTGCCCAGTGTATCATTTGGTGTTCATAACAATGCATTCACTGAGGTTAGGGTGACTTCTGGCCACACAGCCCCATGTGTGCACTGGGCAGAGCTAGTCATAAAAGAGCCTGCTCATCTGTGTGCTGCCCTAGAGGTGGCATTCACGTCCCAGGTCTACTTCTACAAATACAAAATCAACACAAACATAAGAAAAAGTGAATTCACGTGGAACTGCTACTAGAAGAAAGATCCTTTATTTCACAGTACTTGACATAGCCATTGAGTTCTCATGCTCTTTTCCTAAACATCGGTAGAGAAACCTAGAATCTAAAAACATTCTGCTGCTGCTGCTGGGCACGGCGGCACACACCTATAATCCCAGCACTTGGGAAGCAGAGGTAGGAGGATCGCCTTGAGTTCGAGGCCACTCTGAGACTACATAGTGAATTCCAGGTCAGCCTGGGCTAGAGTGAGACCCTACCTCAAAAAACCAAAAATAAGCTGGGTATGGTGATGTACGCCTTTAATCCCAGCACTTGGGGGCAGAGGTAGGAGGATCGCAGTGAATTTGGGGCCACTCTGAGACTACAGAGTGAATTCAAGGTCAGCCTGGGCTAGAGTGAGACCCTACCTCAATATATATATATATATATATATATATATTAAAATAAAAACAATCTGCTGTACATTCTAGTACTCTAGATGCTATTTTCCTGTCTGAATAAAAAATAAACATTTCAAGGAACTTATTAACACAATATGAAATGACGCACAAATCTCAAACCCACAGAAGCTTATATCTTCGGTACTTATACATTCATTTTAAAGCTTCTTTTAACCTGTTTGTGCTTTTCTTTCAACTGAAGACTCTTAACACCTCCAAATTAGCCTTGCTTTGATCAAAAATGACTGCCTTTTAAGTAGTACCAGTGTTCTAGAATTTAATTTTTTAGCTCTTTCAATAATCTATTCCTTTTTTTTTTTTAGGCAAGCCCATGAATTCTTGATCATTTATTTGATTTGAGAGAGATAGAAAGAAGGAGGGAGGAAGAAAGAGAGAGAGAGAGAGAAAGGGCATGCCAGGACCTCCTGCCACTGCAAATGAACTCCAGCCACATGCACCACCTTGTGCTCATGGGTACAGGGGAATCGAACTTGGGTCCTTGGCTTCACAGACAAATGCCTTAACTGCTAAACCATCTTTCCAGCCCTATTATTTCTTTTAAAATGGGAAAATACAGGAGATATTCCGAGTGGGGTCTGACCATGGTTGAACAGGATGGAATGACTATTCTCTGACTTTCACACGTAACATCTCAGGATCTAACTCCCCATCTACGCACACTTCAGTTAAACTCTCTTAAGACTGAGAACTGCTAGGGGAGTAACACCTGCTGGTATCTGGCTAAACTGTATATCTTATGCCCAACAAACTGCCCTCCAAGCACTTTATGTTTATGCCCATATATTGATGCTTCTCTCACTTTTGATTAGAGAAGCTTTTTCTTTTTAGATGTGGCTGATCACTGGGTGACTCAAGTCACTGCGGTGCTAAGTAGATGTGACCGTGGGGTGCTCAGCACTAAGTGAGACGTCTTCATCAACCACTGGGTGACTCAAGTCACTGCGGTGCTAAGCAGATGTGACCGTGGGGTGCTCAGCACTAAGTGAGACGTCTTTATCAACCACTGGGTGACTCAAGTCACTACAGTGCTGAGCAGATGTGACTGTGGGGTGCTCAGCACTAAGTGAGACATCTTCATCACACCCTCCAAGGTTCAGGTCCATTGTGGAAGAGGTGGCAGAAAGAATGTGAAAGCAGAGGAAGAGGAGTACTTCTGTTGAGGTAATTTTGTTTAAAGTGAAGCAATTCTTGAATTTCTAAGATCCCTAATCATCTCACCCATTTTTTCTGATTATCTACAAAGAAAAATTTCATCTAGTTATTGAATGAAAAAGAACAGCAGGTCAGTCACAGTGGAATGCTGAGATGACAGGACGTTCTCTTCCTGTTCCATAGCCTTTGGGTCTGATCTGCTAAGAATACCCACTCATATCCAGTGAAGACACAATCTACTTGTAGCCAACACCCATATCCATCTGCCATGGAATCCAAGCTTGGCTATTCAAAGAGACCTGTTATTTATTTATTTATTTTACTTTTTAAATATTTATTTATTTATTTGAGTGAGAGAGGAAGAGGCAGAGAGAAAGAGAGAGTGGGCACACCAGGGCCTCCAGCCACTGCAAACAAACTCCAGACGTACGCACCCCCTTGTGCATCTGGCTTACGTGGGTCCTGGGGAATCGAACCAGGGTCCTTAGGCTTTGCAGGCAAATGCCTTAACTGCTAAGCCATTTTTCCCAGCCCATTATTTTATTTTATTATTTTATTTTATTTTTTGAGGCAGGATCTCATTCCAGCCCAGGCTAACCTGGAACTCACTCTATAGCTCCAGGCTAGCCTCAAACTCATGGTAATCCTCCTACCTCAGTCTCCCAAGTGCTGGGATTAAAGGTATATGCCACTGATGTGATTCCCAGGTCACAGTAATTTTTTGTAATTAATTAATTTTTATTTTTGAGGTATGGTCTCACTCTAGCCCAGGCTGACCTGGAACTCACTCTGTAAGCCAGTTGGTTTTGAACTCAGGGCAATCCACCTACCTCAGCCTCAAGTGTGGGATTACTGGCATGCACCTCCACTCCAGGCTCACAGTGATCTTTTATACTAAACTGTAAATTAGAAATATACTTAAGGAGTAATATGGTTCATATATATGAAAGCCAACTATTATTCGAGAAAAGTGTCCAGAGCCTAACACATCACCTTGTATATATGGTAAGTGTGCAGTGCTGCAAGTAAAATACACGGTATTTGTGAGAAGGAGTCAGCAACAATGACATGCTTATCTTATACATGAATTCCCTAGTTTAGCAACATAAATTACACACTAAAACCAACTTTAATTTTACAGAACTCCTCACATAAAAAAACCCCTGTAACATTTAAGTTACAAACTCTCCTAAATCTGTATATGCAGAATGCTGACAAAACCTTATGAAACACATCTGAACATGTGCTTTCTATCTGTTCTCAATGGGCACGTCATCTGCGCAGTCTTCCTCTTGTCTGGAGGGGCCTATGTGGCAACTGTGATCTTCCAGGGGAACACTCCATACATCTCTAAGTCAGCTGCTGGGGGTTGAGACTGACCAAGGCAGTAAAGCTAAATGGTTTACAGAGTGACAAATCTACATGGCGTTCATCAGTGCTGTACTTTGATGTGAACACCTTCAGACACTTACATGAAACTCTCCTCATGAAAACCACGAGGGGCTAGAGGTTAAAGGTGCTCGCTTGCTGTGGTAATTTGATTCAGGTGTCCCCCATAAACTTATGCATTCTGAACGATAGGTTCCCAGCTGATGAAGATTTGGGAATTAACACCTCCTAGAGGCGGTGTATTTTGGGGGGAGGGTGGACTTATGGGTATTTAGCCAGTTTCCCCTTGCCAATGTTTGGCACACTTTCCTGTTGCTATTGGCCAGAAGGTGATGTCCACCCTCTGCTCATGCCATCATTTCCCCCTGCCATCATGGAGCTTCCCCTTGAGTCTGTAAGCCAAAATAAACCTTTTTTTCCCCAATAATCTGCTCTTAGTCAGGTGTTTTCTGACAGCAATGCGAACCTGACTGCAACAGGAAAGTTGGTACCAAAGAAGTGGGATTAAGCCGGGCACGGTGGCACACGCCTTTAATCCCAGCACTCGGGAGGCAGAGGTAGGAGGATCGCTGAGAGTTCGAGACCAGCCTGAGACTACACAGTGAATTCCAGGTCAGCCTGGACTAGAGTGAGACCCTACCTCAGAAAATCAAAACCAAACCAAAACAAACAAAGGAGTGGTATTGCTGCTAGACATCTGACTGTATTGCTTTAGCCTTTTGGAGCTGATTTTCAAGAGGATTGTGGAAGGATTTGAAACCTTGGCCTAAGAGACACCTTGCAGTGCTGTAAGTACAGCTTGATGGTCTATCCTGGTCAGAGTTGAAAGACCTGAATGCAGTAAGAACTATGGACTGAGGTTTGGCTTATGAGGGTGAGAAAGAGCTTTGCTTAGGCTGGGCTAGAGGCAGTTTATGTGAGAGGCTTGCTGTTATGGCCACGTCCTGAGAACTTGTGCAGGGTTGCTTTGTGTAGAAACAGACTGATGTGAGCAGAGGGATATGGCACAGAAAAAAAAATGAAATCTTTGGGCTGAAACTTCTCCCGTCAGATGCAATTGTATGAGAGATTACAACCTTTGAGATTGGGCCAGCTCACCTGCATTGGGGCAACAGAAAGAATGTAGACTTTTTAAAAGGGGCCTGAATGCTCAAAGAGTGTCCTGTTCTTCAAAGTCTGCTTTATTACCCCTGGTTTAACAAATTGGCACCCCACCTAGTATTGTGGAGTATTAAAAAATGCAGGAAAGAGGGCTGGAGAGATGGCTTAGCGGTTAAGGCGCCTGCCTCCTAAGCCTAAGAACGCTGGTTCCAATCTCCAGCGGTTCCAATCTCCAGGTCCCACGTTTAGCCAGATGCAAAGTGATGCAAGGGCGCAATGCCGCACTTGCCCACAAGGGGGCGCACACATCTGGATTTCGTTCACAGCAGCTGAGAGACTGCTGGCACGCCCATTCTCTATCTGTCTCCCTCTCCCTCTCTGTCTGTCTCTCTCTCTGTGTCTCTCTCTAAAAAAAAAATAAAAAATAAAAAAAAAATTTTTAAAAAAAAATGCAGGAAAGAGAGGGTCATTGAATTTGCAACATGGTCTTGTATTTTGGAAACGGCCATGGGCAGTGTGAAGCAGGTTTGCTGGATGCCTGCATGAAGACCTGATGGAGTCATAAGGATTAACTATGGATTGCAGTGGAGACCCAGTGGAGATGCTGGGACCACGAGATGGCTGCCAAGGAGAGCTGCTGGCCCCCGATGAAGGTTTCCAGGACTGTAAGTAGCCTAGCTGGAGGGGCAGAATTAGAACGCCAGAGACTTGTTGCTGGTTAGAATTATTGGACTCAGAGATTCGTCACTGACTAGAGTTGTTGGACTTGAAGCTACAGAGTTTGATGTTTGCCCTGGTTGTTTTAAACCTTGTATTGGTTGAATATTTTTGTGTTATGCCCAATGCCATCTTTTGCAGTATGAATGTTTATTTTGTGCCATTATGGGTTTTTTGATTTTTTTTTTTTTTTTTTTTTTTTTTATTATGGCTCAGTTAAAAGATCTCAGACTATGGGAATGTTTGAACATCGTTAGGATTGATAAAAACTATGGGGACTTATAAAGTTGGATGAATGCATTGCATTTTACATCACGGATAGTTATCAGTTTATGTGGGTCAGGGGAAGAATGTGTGGTTTGATTCAGGTGTTCCCCATAAACTTAGGTATTCTGAATGCTAGGTTCCCAGCTGATGTACATTTGGGAATTAACGCCTCCTGGAGGCAGTGTGTTGTTGGGGCGAGCTTATGGGTGTTATAACCAGCTTCCCCTTGCCAGTGTTTGGCATATTCTCCTGTTGCTAGTGGCCATCTGATGTTGGCCAGGAAGTGATGTCCACCCTCGGCTCATGCCATTGTTTTCTCCTGCCATCATGGAGCTACCCTTCAAGTTTGCAAAGCCTAATGGCCCAGGTTCTATTCCCCAGTACCCATGTAAAGCCAGATTCACAAAGTGGTGTATGTGTCTGGAGTTTATTTGCAATGGCAGGAGGCCCTGGCATGCTCGTTCTTTCTCTCTTCCTCTTTCTGTGTGTGTCTAACTCTTTTTCAAATGAATAAATAAACAAACAAACAAACAAACAAACAAACAAACAAGTAAAAACATTTTTAATAACTACATGAAAACAATCTCAAGAAACTTGCACAGAATACTCAACAAATGTTTTTAATGTTCCACATGCAACTGATATAGGAATCGTAAGATTAAAATTTTCTAAGTGTAAGCTGGGCACTCAGGAAGGCAGAGGTAGGAGGATCACTGTGAGTTTGAGGCCAGCTTGGGACTACAGAGTGAGTTCCAGGTCATCTTGGGCTAGGGTGAGACCCTACCTTGAAAAAACCATGCAAACAAAAAATTGTAAGTGTCAACTAACCCATTGAAACTTTATGTAATCAATGATTTTGGCAAAGTTCCATTTTTACTGATACATATCTATTGAACCCACATGAGCATGTGTTTATCCTTGATGTTCATATGTTACATTACTTTTCTTTCTTTCTTTAAAAATTTTTTTTTTTTTATTTAGAAAATGAACTCCAGGTGAATGTGCCATTTTGTACATCTGGCTTTATGTGGGTACTAGGGAATTGAATCCAGGTTTTTAGGCTTGGCAAACACCTTAACCACTAAGCTATCTCTTCAGCCCTTCTTTCTTCTTCTTCTTCTTCTTTTTTTAAATATTTATTTATTTGTGTGTGTGAGAGAGAAAGAGGCAGATAGCAAGACCGAGAGGAGGGAGGGAGAGAATGGGCAAACCAAGGCCTCTGATGCATACGCCACCTTGTGCAACTGGGTTTATGTGGGTACTGGGGAATCGAACCTGGATCCTTTGGCTTTGCTGACAAGCACCTTAACCACTAAGCCATCTTTCTAGTCCTTCTTTCTCTTTTTAAAAAACTAATCAACTAAGCCAGGTGTGGTGGCACATACATGCTGTAATCCCAGCACTTGGAAGGCAAAGGCAAGAGGACCAGAAATTTATTTTATTTATTTAGTCATTTGTAAATAGAGAGAGGGGGAGGGAAGGAGAGAAAATGAATGAATGGGAATGAGTGGGCACACCAGGGCCTCTCACCACTGCAAACAAACTCCAGATTCATGTGCCAATTTGTGCATCTGTTTTTATGTGGGCACTGGGGACTCGAACCCAGGCTGTTAGTCTTTGCAGGCAAACATCTTAACTACTGAGCCACTTCTCCAGCCCTGTTACTTTCTTAAAGAGCATTGGGCAGCTGAGCAATCAGCGTCTATGCAGCATCACTTTTAGAACTCTCTCTCATGTGGTAAGAACTTGCATTAATCTTTCCATAGTAAAAATGCCATATAAGAATGACTTTTATTCCCTATAAACACAAATCATGCCAATATTTCCACTGTCTGGCTGAAGATGAAACATGAAAACAGTGCCTCAAGGTGGTACTGCTGGATACACTCTGAGTTCTCAAATAGAATCCTTACCTGTAATGAACATGAGTGACTGTTGGTTTCCTGTATCCAAGGATCCAGGTTTGAATGTCTAAAGGTTCTGCTTTGGGATAAGCTATCGTTGTATCTATAATCCACTGGAGGCCTTTTGATTTGCACTCTGCAAATAAAGAAAAATAATGACTTAAGTTGGATGAGGTTTTATATTATCTACCACAGATATCAGTGAAAAGCACCCTAGAAAGGTAAAGTTTAGCAATGTACTTGCTACTTGAAGAATCAGGATTAGCTTTGGTGCTATTGTTCTACAATGCACTTAGGATACACTTCCTATGAAATGAATTTCAAAACAGATATTAGAACACTATTACTTACAACACAGGGCCATTCAAGTCCATTTCTATTTTATCACTAGTATAAAAAGCTGACCTACAGGGCTGGAGAGATGGCTTAGCAGTTAAGGTGCATGCCTGCAAAGCCTAAGGACCCTGGTTCAATTCTCTAGGTCCCATGTAAGCCAGATGCACATGGTGGCACATGCATGTGGAGTTCATTTGCAATGGCTAGAGGCCCTGGCGTGCCCATTCTCACTCTCTCTTCCTCTCTCTGTCTCTAATAAATAAATAAATAAAAATAAAATCTTAATTTTTTTAAAAACTGGCTTACAAAAAGATCAAAAAGTAAAGTATAATATCACAAAAAATAGATTTATTTCAAAACCAAACGTTCACTAAACATAAAGAAAACCATGACTTGCAATAGTTATTGGAACATGACAATGAAATTAAACATTTTAAAGCATAGATTAGTGCTGGTTGCTTTTCTTTTTTAGTAGGAGTCATATAAAATAAAGCAGCCATCCTCCAGCCCTGCCCTCAGGAGCAGTGATGGCTGAGCACTGCTCTAAGAGTGGGTAGGAGGTTCTGTTCTTTCTGGTCCTCTCTGTGTATTTTCTATTCTCATTATGTAGTGCCAAGCTGAGCAAGAATGAAGAGGGGATTCTCACAGAGAATGCTGATAGCCAGACTTGAAAGTGTAATATTCTTCCTATATTTAAAGTATCTAGAAAATCAAAATAAACTTATTTCCAAGCATGTCGAAATGTGCAAAGGAGTCAGCGACACATGTCCTTGTTAAACATGAAAGCCTACATTAAATTCTTTAAAGAGATACTAGAACCCATTCTGAAGAGGAAAAATAATTTGTAAAAGGAGCAACTTTTCTCTGAGTGTGATGGTACTTGGGAGGCTGAGGCAGGAGGATCATTACTAATTCAAGGCCAGCCTGGGTTATATGGCGGGAACCCTGTCTCAAACAAACAAACAAACAAACAAAACCAGCCAAACAAAACTAAATTTTTTTTTCATTTGAAATAATGTACTAACCAGGTGTGGCAGTGCATCCCAGCATGCGGGAGGTTGAGGCAGGCAATTAAGAGTTCAAGGTAATCTTAGCCTACCTAGCAAGTTTGAGGCCAGCCTAGGTTCCATGAGACCTTGTCTCATAAAAACAAAATACACCTCCCAAACCAAACCAAAATAACCAAAAAGGGTGGGGCTATAGCTGAGTTGGCAGAGTGTTTGCCTAGCATGCCTGAAACCCTGGGTTCCATCTTGAGCACTGAGTAACAACCAGTGGAGGTATGTGCCTGTAAGCCTAGCACTTGGGATCAGACATGCAAGGTTATCCTCAGCTACACAGCAAGCAAGCCAACCTGGGATACATGAGACTCTGTCTGTAGAAAACACTACTAAAGAGAGTGAAGCCACGAGTGGTGGCACACGCCTTTAATCTTTAATCCCAGCACTCAGGAGGCAGAGGTAGGAGAATCACCGTGAGTTTGAGGCTACCCTGAGACTCCATAGTGGATTACAGGTCAGCCTGAGCTAGAGTAGAACCTACCTCAAAAAAACCAAAAAAAAAAAAAAAAAAAAAAAAAAAGAGAGAGAGAGAGAATGTAAAAAAATATTTGAACAAAGTACCAGTGTATGCTAAATTGTTCATAGGTCACTTTGAAATATACTGAAAAAAACACATGATGGACTAATATTTGGAGAGAAAGGCAGAGAGTGAGAAAGCAAATATGGTGCAGAGAAACAGGACAGGGCTAGTCAGCTCATGAGAGGCCCATGTAAGTTCTTAAGTGTAATGAACATGCATACTGGAGGGATGAGAGAGAAGCCACCTGAGCCCACACAGCATCTGTGAAGTCATGCAAAAAATAGAGAGGATCCCAAGTCCTTTCAGGCAGGACTTAATTTTGACATATGTGCATGGAGCACATATCAAAACAAACACAAAAATGTGGATGTATGGATAAAATACTAGTGAATGTGAACACTATAAAAAATAAAATGCAACAATACCAAAACACAGAGAAGAAAACAGGACATTTTTCAGACATGCTGATGACTGTGTGTGTGATTTCCAGGCTGACCTGGAGCTCACAGCCATCATCCTATCTCAGACTTCCAAGTGCTGGGATTAAAAGCATGTGCCACCACGCCCGACTCAGATATTCTGATACCTTTTAGGAATTAACTAAGATAAAATAAGTAACATACTTCATTGAGTATAAAAAGAAATTGTTGCTCTCCATAAGTAAACCATCGCTCTTCAATGCTGGGCAATCATATGACAACTGCCCCTCTGCTGAGATCCAGCCCACCACAGGCACTGTGGTGTCAACCACACCATTAGCCATCTTTCTTGGGGACTAATCCTGTCTGGAAGCCCTTTCAAGGTCTTCAGTGCTGATTTGGCTGACACTGCCACAGTGTGTGACCAGTTGTGAAGCTGTTCTGAACTTTGCTTTTCTATTAAAAGACTCTTTCAATTTGCTTTTTAAATAGATGATGCAAGATCAAGAAAGTTGCCTGCCTGCCAAGCAGCCACTGACAAAATGCATGAAAGGAAAGCCTCAGTGCAGTCTCATAGGCTTTAATTCTCTCTTTCTCTACATTGAAATTGGTGAGAGGCTGTCACTTCTACTTTTATTTTATTTAAGTAACACTCAAAGAGCCAGCAAAGTGCTATCAAAGAAGCAGACCCAGTGGGTTTCTTTCATAGCTGCAGTGGCTTGGACGAATTTGCTCAAAACATTTGCTGTCATGCCATGCTGTCAGCAAAAATATCTTTCCTTTTTTATTTTCACTGTACTGTGATATGTATGTGTACGAGTACAGGTGTAATTTGCATACACATGTGTGCACATGCATGTGGAGGCAGGCCAGAGGACAGCCTCAGGTGTCACTGTTCAGGACTACTGTCCTCCACCTATAAGACAGAGTCCATCATTGGCCTGCAGTTCACCCATTTGGCTAGACTGGCTACCAACGAGCCCCAGAGGCTCTTGTCACCCTCTCCCCACCACTGGGATCACTGGTATATGCCATCATGCCTACTATTTTACCTGGGTACTACATGGTCTATTAAAAATAATACTGTCGACTTCCGGGTAAGATGGCGGCATAGGAGCCGCGCCAAACCAGATCAGGGAGGGATTTAAGCAAAACTACACTCTTCTTCGGAAAAGAGCAGAATATTTTTTCCGGAAAGCAACGGAAAAGCAGGAGATGGGCAGAAAATCACTTTGGAGATTGTGGCCCGACCCGCTCCACAGTGGCTGGAGCAGCCGCTCTAACCAGCAGCGCTAAGCCACCGCCCAGATCAACTGAGCCTCGCTGAGCCTCTGCTGCAGCTGCCGCCGCCATCGCCCAAACAAACAACAACAACAACAAAAATAATAAATAAATGGGGGGACTTTCCAACCTCATCAGTCTCCTCTCAGAGCCCAGGAATCGAAGAAAAGTCTGCTGAGCTACTGAAAGAGCTACAGGCTTCCTGAACTCGTCCATCCCTCAACCATCAGATCCCCAGCGAGTTGGCAGAAATCAGCAAATAGCAGCAGCCTGTACCACATCAACAACACTGGACCCAGCACAGCTGAGCCAAGCTCCACAGCCCAGGGAACGAGGTGGGCACTCAGCATTGGTGAGTTTGGAAGCCACACCAAAAGGTAACAAAGGCCTGCACTGGAAGTGCTAATCTCTCTTTCCAGGTCAGGGCAGGTTATGGGATACATATTTGTGGTTGGCCTTACCATTTTCAAATAAGCTGAATATGAGGTGTTGAATATTGCTGCCTGTGATACTTTTGGATTTAAAGGGCCTTTATCTTTTGCTTCTATTATTGGGGGCAGGGTCTGATTCCTGGCTGACAAGATTAAGGGCGTGGAGCAAACACACCCATAGGGATTTAGACCTTATAAGACTATTTGTTTCAATTCCCACACTTGTATACTCTGTGCTCATGTTAATTGAATGTGTATTTGGCTCAATTGAAGTTTAGAACTTGCTACTAAATTATTCCACCAGTCCACTACAGTACTTGCTTACCAAGCAAAGTCAACAGCTAGGATTACTTCTGAGGTGGACCTGGGTACAAGTGCTACACTTGGCACCTTAAACCCATATCCACACCTAAGAACACTGCAGATAACTAGAAAACCTAAGCATTAAATCAATCCAGGATGCAAAAGTCACTACATTATAATACAAGAAACACAAAGAATCAAGACAATGCAATCCCACCAAAAATTACAAATCCATCAGAATTGTTCACCAATGAGACTGTTTTAGATGAAATTCCTGACAGAGATTTCAAAAGAATGATGATATCTATACACACAGAAATAAAAGAAGAAATGAAAGCAATCCGAGAAGAAAACAAAGGAATTAAAGAAGAAAACAAACTTTTGAAAGAGATCACAGAAAAACAGTTTAATGAAATAAAAAGGTCATTAGAGGACATGAATAAGGAAATAGAACTACTGAAGAAAAACCAGGCTGAAATCCCAGCTCTGAAGAACACAGTCAGTGAAATAAAAAACTCTGTGGAAAGTCTCACTAGTAGAATGGATGAAGGAGAGGACAGAATATCTAAACTAGAAGACCAGATGGCAGACCTATCACAGTCCAACAAAGAGAAAGACAAGCTAAAAGAAAGGTATGAATGGGAACTCCAAGACATGCGGGACACTATGAAATGATCAGGCATAAGAATTCAAGGTATAGCAGAAGGGGAAGAATTTCAATCCAGAGGCTTAGTAGGTGTTTTCCACAAAATCATAGAAGAAAATTTTCCCCAAATTGGGAAAGAAATGCCAATGCAGATACAAGAAGCATTTAGAACACCAAACACACAAAATCTAGAAAGATCCTCTTCTCGCCATGTTATAATTAAACTACTAAATAAACAAACCAAAGAAAATATATTGAAAGCAGTTAGAGAGAAAAAGCAAATGACCTTCAAGGGGAAACCCATCAGGGTCACAGCAGATTACTCAACACAAACTTTAAAAGCCAGAAGGGCCTGGAGTGATGTATTCCAAGTTCTGAAAGATAAAAACTGTCAACCAAGATTATTTTATCCTGCAAAGCTTTCTATCCAAATTGATGGAGAAATAAGGACATTCCACAACAAAGACAGGCTAAAGGAATTTATGGCAACTAAACCAGCACTACAGAAAATACTTGCAGGAATTATTCATGCTGAAGAAAAAGCAAAATATACACAGCAGGAATTAGGAAAAAAGAAATCATACTCAACAGTTAGAACAAGTGAGTAAAACAAAAACCAGGAAGAACTACAAAACAAGAAAAATGGAGAGATCAAATACATATCTTTCAATAATAACTCTTAATATCAATGGCCTCAATGCCCCAACCAAAAGACATAGACTTGCAGACTGGATTAAAAAGCAGGATCCTACCATCTGTTGCCTCCAGGAAACTCATCTCTCATTAAAAGATAGAAACATTCTTAGGGTGAAAGGTTGGAAAAAGGTATTTCAAGCAAATGGGCCTAGAAAATAAGCAGGGGTTGCCATCCTGATTTCTGACAGGATAGACTTCAAACCAACATTAGTGAGGAAAGATAAAGCAGGTCACTTTATACTGATTAAAGGAACACTCCACAACAGGAGGACATTACAATCCTAAACTTATATGCTCCCAACATGGGGGCCCCCAATTTCATCAAACACTATTGGACTTAAGGTCAGAGATAACTCCTAACACAATAGTAGTGGATGACTTCAATACCCCACTCTCATCACTTGACAGGTCTACCCAGCAAAAAATAAACAGAGAGACATCTACATTAAATGATATGGAACAAATGGACCTAACAGATATATACAGAACATTCCATCCAAATGCTGCAGAATATACATTCTTCTCAGCAGCACATGGGACATTCTCTAAAATAGACCACATAATAGGACACAAATCAAATCTTAACAAATACAAGAAAATTGAAATAATCCCTTGTATGCTATCTGACCACAATGGGATTAAACTGCAAATCAACAACAAGAATAACTACAGAGCATACAGAAATTCATGGAGACTAAACAGTATTATACTGAACGATGTATGGGTCATTGAAGAAATTAAAAAGGAAATCAAGAAATTCATAGAATCAAATGATGATGAGAATACAACATACCAAAACCTTTGGGACACAATGAAGGCAGTCCTACAAAGGAAATTTATAGCTCTAAGTGCCTATATTAAGAAATTAGAGAGTTCACAACTAAACAATTTAATGCTTCACCTTAAGGCCTTGGAAAGAGAAGAACAAGGCAAACCAAAAATTAGTAGACGGGAAGAAATAACAAGGGTTAGGGCAGAAATTAATGAAATGGAAACCAAAAAAAAAATCAAAAAAATCAATGAAACAAAGAGTTGGTTCTTTGAAAGGATAAACAAGATTGACAAACCCTTAGCAAATCTGACCAAAAGAAAAACAGAAGAGGGAAAAATTGATAAAATTAGAGATGAAAAAGGCAACATCACAACAGATACCAAAGAAATTCAGAAAGTCATATGGACATACTTTAAGAATATATATGCCTCTAAGTTTGAAAACCTGAAAGAAATGGATGATTTCCTTGATTCATATGACCTACCAAAATTAAATCAAGATGAGATAAATCATTTAAATAGACCTATAACAACCACAGAGATCCAAGCAGTTATAAAAAGTCTCCCAACTAAAAAAAGCCCAGGCCCAGATGGATTCACTGCTGAATTTTACCAGACATTCCTGGAAGATCTAACACCAATGCTTCTCAAACTTTTCCATAAAATAGAAAAGGAAGGAATTCTACCGAAATCCTTCTATGAAGCCACTATCACCCTGATACCCAAACTGGACAAGGACAGATCAAAAAAAGAAAATTATAGACCAATCTCCCTCATGAACATAGATGCAAAAATTCTCAACAAAATACTGGCAAACAGAATACAAGAATATATCAGAAAGATTATTCACCCTGACCAAGTAGGCTTTATCCCAGAGATGCAGGGATGGTTCAACATACGCAAATCCATAAATGTAATACACCATATAAATGGTCTGAAGGACAAAAATCACATGGTCATCTCAATAGATGCAGAAAAGGCATTTGACAAAATCCAACACCCCTTCATGGTGAAAGTATTACAGAAACTGGGAATAGAAGGAACATATCTCAACATAATAAAAGCTATTTATGACAAACCTACAGCCAACATAATACTAAATGGGGAAAAACTTGAAGCTTTTCCTCTAAATTCAGGAACAAGACAAGGGTGTCCACTTTCCCCACTACTATTTAATATAGTACTGGAAGTCTTAGCCACAGCAATAAGGCAAAAGACACTCATAAAGGGGATACAAGTCGGAAGGGAAGAGGTCAAATTATCATTATTTGCAGACAATATGATTCTATACATAACAGACCCTAAAGACTCTACCAGCAAACTGTTAGAGCTGATAAACACTTTTAGTAATGTAGCAGTATACAAAATAAACACACAGAAATCAGTAGCTTTTCTATACACTAACAACAAAGTGCAGAGGATGAAATCAGGGAATCTCTCCCATTCACAATTGCCTCAAAAAAAAAAAAATACCTTGGAATAAACTTAACCAAGGAAGTGAAGGATCTCTACAATGAGAACTTTAAAAAACTTGAGCGACAAATTGCAGAAGACACAAGGAAATGGAAAGACATCCCATGCTCCTGGATTGGAAGAATCAATATTGTGAAAATGTCAATCTTACCAAAAGCAATCTACACATTTAATGCGATCCCCATTAAAATCCCAATAGCATTCTTCACAGAAATAGAAAAAAACAATCCTAAAATTCATCTGGGAACACAAAAAACCTCGAATAGCCAAAACAATTTTGCGCAACAAAAATCAGGCAGGTGGTATAACCATACCCGATTTTAAGTTATACTACAAAGCCATAGTAACAAAAACAGCATGGTACTGGCACAAGGACAGACAGGTAGATCAATGGCACAGAATAGAAGACCCAAATATTAATCCAGGCAGCTACAGCTACCTGATTTTTGACAAAAATGCTAAAAATATTCATTGGAGAAAAGATAGCCTCTTTAACAAGTGGTGCTGGGAAAACTGTGTAACTGTATGTAAAAGGATAAAAATAGATCCTTGTCTCTCTCCATGCACAAGAGTCAAGTCCAAATGGATCAGGGACCTTGATATCAGACTTGAAACTCTGAAACTGCTAGAGGAAAAGGTAGGGGAAACTCTTCAACATATTGGAATAGGCAAGGACTTTCTGAATATAACTCCAATTGTTCAGGGAATAAAACCACTAATCAACCACTGGGACCTTATGAAATTACAAAGCTTTTGTACAGCAAAGGACACTGTGAATAGAGCAAAAAGACAACCTACAGAATGGGAGAAAATCTTTGCCAGCTATACATCTGACAGAGGATTAATATCCAGAATATACAAAGAACTCAAAAAACAGAATAATAAGAATTCAAACAACCCAGTTAAAAAATGGGCTACGGAACTAAATAGAGAATTCACGGAAGATGAAATACAGATGGTATACAAACATCTAAAAAAATGTTCCACATCCTTAGCCATCAGGGAAATGCAAATTAAAACCACTTTCAGATTCCATTTCACTCCTGTCAGAATGGCTACCATCAAGAAAACAAATGACAATAAGTGTTGGCGTGGATGTGGAAAAACAGGAACACTTCTACACTGTTGGTGGGAATGTAAGCTGGTCCAGCCATTGTGGAAATCAGTGTGGAGGTTCTTGAGACAGCTAGAAATAGACTTACCACATGATCCAGCTATAGCACTCCTAGGCATATATCCAGAGGACTCTTCTCACTACCTTAGAGATACTTACAAAACCATGTTTATTGCTGCTCTATTCACAATAGCCAGGAAATGGAAGCAGCCAAGATGTCCCTCCATAGATGAGTGGATAATAAAGATGTGGTACATTTACACAATGGAGTTCTACTCAGCGGTAAAGAAAAATGAAATTATGAAATTTGCAGGGAAATGGATGGATCTGGAAAGGATTATACTAAGTGAGGTAACCCAGGCTCAGAAAGCCAAACGTCACATGTTCTCTCTCATATGTGGATCCTAGCTACAAATGTATAGACTTGTGTGTGAACTGGAACCAAAAATAGGTACCAGAAACCAGTAAGCTGGTAAAAGGCTATAAGGGAGGGAGGAAAGGGAAGGACTTAAGTGTATGGTAATGCACATATGTAAGTAGAAGAACTGATTACAGGGAGGGGAATGGCCAAAGTGAGGCCAAGGGAAGAGAATACATAAAAGAAGGGCAGGGGGAGGGTCAATCTAAACTCAAGATATGGTGAATAAGACATATGTAAAATTACCTTTTTGAATAAAGGCACGTCTAGAAGCTGTAGACTGTTACTAGAAAATTTTCAGTGCCTGGGATGGGATACCTTCCAGTGAGTTGTTGGCCAAGGAGGTCCTGGTAGCCTCCAAAACATTAAAGGCTTTTGCCAAAGCCCTTGGCTCCCCTTGAGAAACAGATAGTAAGACCCTATTGCTGAAGACATCTCTTGCCTGAGAGGCAAGGTCACTGAGAAAGCAAGCTGGTGTGGAGCAGAAACCCTTCTCCCTGTAGACCAGCCAACTGAAAGCTGGAAAAAGCTGCACTGCATGCAGCGTATGGGAGACAGAAGCCATCAACAGTGAAAACAGTGGACGCTGAATATTCAAGCTTGGCCAGACAGGCCCAATGACTGAACGGGTGCAATAGTGGCATGTCTACTCTTGGGGTGACCAACTGCTCCATAATTGGACTGAAGGCCCTCTCTATGGGAGGGAATACATACCTGGTTCTGAAAAACCTAAGCAAAAGTCTATGGCAGGTGAGGTCATGAGCCTTAAGGGTATAAGCCTGCTCTTGTCTGACTAAATGTATATATTACTCCCACCAAACTGCCCTGAAAGCACTACACTTAATGTTCATATTCACATATTAACGCTACTCTCACTTCTGGTTAGAGAAGCTTCTCTTTTCAGATGGCGATGGCCACTGGGATGACCCAAAAGGCAACACAGTGCTGAGAAGAAGGGATGGAGGAGTGCCCAGCACTGAAACACCTCTGTCACACCCTCCAAGGCTCAGGGACCATTGTGGAAGAGGGGGCGGATAGAATGGAAGAGCCAAAGGAAGGGTATGACCTCTTACAATGCAACTGCCCAGACAGAAATTGGCCTCGATATCCATGACCTTGCAGTGCCTAGCAATACTCCGCAAGACCCTCAAAATAGAAGAAAAAGATGATGTCATCAAATTAAAAGAGAGACTAATGGAGAGAGGGAGGGGATATGATGGAGACTGGAGTTCTAAAGTGGAATGGGGGGAGGGGAGGGAAATATCAGGTGGGGGTTTTTTGTATGTAAGTATAAAAGTCAATAAAAAACAATAATTAAAAAAAATAATACTGTCACAAATTTTATTGTCTGTATTCTGATTATTTCATTTTTGTTATTGTTTTGCTTTTGAGACAAGGTCTCACTCTGTAGCCCAGGCTGGCCTAAACTCATGATGATCCTACCTCAGTCTTCCCAATGCTGAGACTAAAGAGTGTGCCACCATACCTGACTCAGATTATTTCTTTCTTTTTTTTTTCCCCCGAGGTAGGGTCTTGCTCTAGCCAAGGTGGACCTGAAATCCATTATGTAGTTTCAAGCTGGCCTCAAACTCACAGTGATCCTCCTACCTCTGCCACCTGAATGCTGGGATTATTTCCCTTTTTTTTTTTTTTTAAATTTTTTGGTTTTGTTTATTTGTAAGCAGAGAGAGAGAGAGAGAGAGAGAGAGAGCAGCAGACAGACAGAGAATGGGTGCACCAAGGCCTCCAGCCACTGCAAATGAACTCCAGATGTATGTGCCCCCTTATGCATCTGGCTTACGTGAGTCCTGGAGAATTGAACCTGGGTCCTTTGGCTTCACAGGCAAAAGCCTTAACCACTAAGCCATCTCTCCAGCCCAAATTATTTCCTTTTGATAAATATTATTTGCAGTGGACTGAGTCATTTATTGATACTTTAAGGATCTTAATAAATACTGCTAAGCTACATTAAATTCATTCTCTAATTAAAAGCAAATTTAGGGGGCTGGGAAGATGGCTCAGCAGTTAAAGACACTTACTTACAAAGCCTGACAGCCTGGGTTCAATTGTCCAGCACCCACATAAAGCCAATGCACAAAGTAGTGCATGCATCTGGAGTTCATTTATAGCACGAAGAGCCCCTGGTATGTCCATATTCTTTCTTTCTTTCTCTCTCTCTCCTTGCAAATAAAATTAAAACATTAAAAAAGCAAATTTGTTCTCACGTAAAGCAAACAAACCTTCTAAATCTGACAAAAGAAAAATAACATGTATCATTAGCAGCAGATATTATCCTAAATAAGAATAGGTAGGCAGGGAAAGAATCATTAATTTTATATACTTCTATATTATTTGAGTAAGTTTTTGTAAACATGGCCTATATATATATATATAAAGAGAAACATGAAGAAATGATTACTTCATCTTCTCTCTGACTAGTAGTTGTTGTACAATAAGTGGTTCTATCTTGTCGAAGTCCAGAACACTCTTAACTGGAACAAGGTTAAGAAGTGCTAAACCATCCTACCTGATTCTTTGACATCTCCTCCTGCTGGGCTTCCATTTTCCTGTCTTGCTACAAGTGCATTCAAAATAATTTTTGTTGCCCCAAACCGTGGCAAAGTGACATGCTGAAGAAACGGCAAGTTATTTTTCTTGGCAAATGCCTGGCTTGTTTCTCTTCTCTTCCTGAGGAAGCCGCCTTCAGGAAACAGAACGACCCACTTTCGATCTCTGCTCCTGTAATTCTGCTCCAGGTGCTTCTTGAGGACCTGTAGCTGTTGCTCACGATGGGCTCTTCCCTAGAAGGAACACAGAATAAACAGCAACAACTGCTTCTAAATGACAATGCAATTGTGGGTAGAACAGTGATTTCTCTCCACTTAACTCCCCTTTTTGATCCAGTGACAGAAAGAGAGAAATTATTAGCATTTATTAAACAAATGTCTTCCTGAAGGAAAAGCAATTCAGCACAAAGCAAGTGCCTACTACTTGCAGAAGGGATATTCTGGAGACAGAGGAGGCAGCTCCCTTCAGGAAATTGGGAAGGTGGTGAGCATGGAGTATGAGCTCAGGTGTATGGGCTAGGAAGAAAAGAGTAAGGACAGCAAGGGCAGGAGGACCTGAGCAAAGAAGGAATAAGCCACATGAAGCGGGAGGCACAAGATTTCAAGTGACAAGAACAAGAAAGGACGCAGGCCCAGAGGTGGGAACATCCTTGCAGTGTTAGAGCAACCCCGTGGGAGTGTGGCTGAGATGAGGCAGGAGACAGCAGAGATCGATGAAACCGCAGGAGCCCAAACAAAACAAGGCCTCATTCACAGTGAGAATTTATTTTAAAAAATATTTTATTTTTACTTATTTGAGAGAGAGAGAGGTTAAAAAGAAAGAGGGAGAGAAAGAGTGTGTGAGTGTGGGCACACTAGGGCCTCTAGCCACTGCAAATGAACTCCAGACACATGCACTACCTTGTGCATCCGCTTTAGGTGGGTAGTGGGGAATCAAACCTCCCTTAGGCTTTGCAGGCAAGCGCCTTAACAGCTAAACCATCTCTCCAGTCCCACAGTGATAAACTTTAGATGCAAAAATCACCAGATAAGTTTATTTTTGAGTGTGTGTATGTGTGTGCTGTGCAAATACATGTGTTTGTGTGTGGAGGCCAGAAGTTGAAGTTGGGTATCTTCCTCAGCTGCTCCCCAACTTATTTCTTTTGAGACAGGGTCTCACTGGACCTAGAACTCCCTGCTTCAGTTACACTAGCTGCCTGGCAAGCCCCAGAGCCCTGCCTGTCTGTCTTCTCCGTGCTGGGATTACAGGTGTGCACCTATAGGATCTGAGCTCAGGTCCTCATGCTTGTGTGGCAAGCTCTTTAGTCACTGAGCCATCTCCCCAGAACCCCACCGAATAGTTTTGAACAAGGAATTGCCACAATCTTACAGATAAGCCCAACCCTTATTTACACAGCAACCAAAATCTACTGGCTTCTGTGACAAAAAGACAGAGTAGTTAAGAGATCGCTGCAAAGCACACGAGAAAGCCTGGGAAGCCCAGCTAGTGTGCTAAGCAGGGACGGGTGTCAGGAAAAATCCCCGAGCAGTTAACAGGACATTCTCATGGACTAGATCTGAGTTGTGAGGTAAAGAGAAGAGAAAGCAGGACTCCAAGAATGAAATCAGACAGTTGGACAAACTTTCTACAGCTGAGCACCACGGGCGCTTCCTCTCACTGTCATCTGTCTACTGACTTCTAGCCAGCACAGTGACAAAGCCCCAATGTACAGCAAGGACAATTTTTCTTTCCTAGCTTACTGAACTGAATTAATGATGATTAACATTAATGATGATTATATTACACTCCACAGACGACCTGTAAAATCTTTTACTACTGAAAGTTTGTAAAAAATGACCTAGTCACAAGATCCTAAGAGATTAAAAAATCAAATTAATACTTTTCTATTCCACCCATTTTCATATTATGGATTTTTATTACTGATCAGGGGGAAATGTTGCTTTTTAGAAATGACCGTGCAGATACTATGAAATACAGTCTTTATTGGCACAAACTTTCATGGTAATTGGAGTACATCGTTTTTTTTTTTCATTTTACCCCCTCAAAGCACACGGATAATTCAGCCTCTTCCTGACACCAAGGAACCATCCTTAGCATCAACTGTCATAATGTACTCTGAATCAGTAACTTCCTCAGACCGCAGGAAAGGAGGCTGAACTCGTTCCCCCAACTCCTAAGCTGCTAAGTTTTCTGCTGCTTCTGCTGTCTTGTCTAAGATACTGCCTAGTTCACTGAGTTGTTGCTGTCTATTGTCTTGATCTTGAGGCCAATCCCCACTGCCATTTCTTTTGCAGGTTTTCCATGCTTCTATTTGACCCTGCTCAGAAGACTAAGGGTGTTTCTAGTATGTGGAAATAAAAACATGTTCTGTACATAAAACTGTGGTGCAATGTGGATGTGTTTTGGCACTCATTCTCACAGAGGTTAGAGGTTTTCTCCTTGCTTCCAGCTGATTGCTGAATGTGTTAGTTATTCACTAAGTACTCATGAGCAAAGCACCGAACAACCCAGGTTGAAGGTAATAAGTATATAAACTTCAAATACAGCATTAGCAACACAGACACATATTTTGGTTTTCTCCTTTGGAGAAAATGAGTATGTGACAGTAGTGCACAAGAGGGAGATACTGAAATGTAAGGCTGTCTGGAGAAGTTATGATTCTTTTCTTCTTTTATATTTATTTGCAATGAGAGAAAGAGAGAGAGACAGAGAGAAAGAGAGAATTATGTGCACCAGAGCTTCTTGCCATGCAAACAAACTTCAGACACATGTACCACTTTATGCATTTGGCTTTATGTGAGTACTAGGGAATCAAACCAAGGACATCAGGCTTGTGAGCAAGCGCCTTTACCTGCTGATCCATCTCCCTGATTCTTTTTCTTACACTAAACTGTCCTCATGCTTGGGACCCTTCCCAACTCACTTTCACCTATCCAGTCCATACCTGCTCTTTATAAAACTCATGCCAGGGCTGGAGAGATGGCTTAGTGGTTAATGCATTTGCCTGCAAAGCCAAGGGACCCAGGTTTGATTCCCCAGGACCCACATAATCCAGAGGCCCTCATGTGCCCATTCTCTCTCTGTGTCTTTTTCTCTGTCTCTCAAATAAATAAAAATAAAAATAAAAAAATTTTAAAACTCATGCCAAATGTCATCTTCTCTAAGTATCTTAGGTTCATAGAAATCTGATGAATTCACTTTTCCTATTATGATTTCTCAAAACACTTATCATCATCATCATTATTACTTTAAGACAGAGTCTCATATACTCCATGCTGGCCTCAAAGTCCTGATCTTTCTGCCTCTGCCTCCAGATACTAGGATTACAGACAAGTATGACCATGCTTGCCTCCATTTCCTATTATCATTTTATTTATCTACTTATGTAATAATCTTCCTACTGGTAGTTGATATACTCTGTACTATATAACATGGCCTTGTAAATAAATAGTGGTGGTATAGACAGTGAAAATGGGGATCCTGATAAAATGCTGAAGGAAGCAGTCGCTGTTCTGAGTACTCTACATGTATAACTTCACATAATCCTACAACTGTCCAGCAGGGATTACTAGCTATTGTTTTCATATGAAAAATGAAGAGAGCCAGGTGTCGTGGTGCATGCCTTTAATCCCAGTACTCCAGAGCTGAGGCAGGAGGATTGCTGTGAGTTTGAAGCCACCCTGAGACTACATAGTGAATTCCTGGTCAGCCTGGGCTGGTGCAAGACCCTATCTCGAAAAACCAAGAAAAAAAATTGAGTAGACTCTGGACATTTAAATAATTTGTCCAATTCACATAACTAATATGTAAAGAGCAGGGAATGTGGTAAGTGCTTGATAAATGCATCATAAGTCCCTTGTTTTGTACTCATGTATACTGAAATTCAACTTGAAATAAATGTCTAAGGAGAAATGGTTCTGAGGAAGAGCCCTCAGACATGAGAGCTGGCTATATTTATTATAATGACTGTGTCATGCCCCTTTTCATAATTAAGATTCAGTTTGACCCTTGTGTGTGAACTGGAACCAAAAATAGGTACCAAAAACCAGTAAGCTGGTAAAAGGCTATAAGGGACGGAGGAAAGGGAAGGACTTAAGTGTATGGTATTGCACATATGTAAGTAGAAGAACAGATTACAGGGAGGGGAATGGTCTAAGCAAGGCCATGGGAAGAGAACGCGTAAAAGAAGGGCAGGGGGAGGGTCAATTAAAGTCAAGATATTGTGAATAAGACTTATGTAAACCTACTTTTTTGAATAATGGCACATCTAGAAGCTGTAGACTGTTACTAGAAAATTTTTAGTGCCTGGGATGGAATACCTTCCACTGAGTTTTTGGCCAAGGAGGTCCCGGTAGCCTCCAAAACATTAAAGGCTTTTGCCAAAGCCCTTGGTTGCCCTTGAGAAACAGATAGTAAGACCCTATTGCTGAAGACATCTCTTGCCTGAGAGGCAAGGTCACTGAGAAAGCAAGCTGGTGCTGAGCAGAAAACCTTCTCCCTGTAGACCAGCCAACTGAAAGCTGGAAAAAGCTGCACTGCATGCAGCCGTATGGGACACAGAAGTCATCAGCAGTGAAAACAGTGGACACTGGAAAAGTCAAGTTTGGACAGACAGGCCCAATGACTGAACGGGTGCAACAGTGGCATGTCTACTCTTGGTGTAACCAACTGCTCCATAATTGGGCTGAAGGCCCTCTCTACGGGAGGGAATACATGCCTGATACTGAAAAACCTAAGCAAAAGTCTATGGCAGGTGAGGTCATGAGCCTTAGGGGTATAAAGCCTGCTCTTGTCTGACTAAATATATATATTATTCCCACCAAGCTGCCCTGGGGGCACTACACTTAATGTTCATGTTCACATATTAACGCTACTCTCACTTCTGGTTAGAGAAGCTTCTCTTTTCAGATGGCGATAACCATTGGGATCACCAAAAGGCAACATTGTGCTGAGAAGAAGGGATAGAGGAGTGCCCAGCACTGAAACACCTGTGTCACACCCTCCAAGGCTCAGGGACCATTGCGGAAGAGGGGGCAGATAGAACGGAAGAGCCAAAGGAAGGGTAGGACTCCTTACAATGCAACTGCCCAGACAGAAATTGGCCTTGATATCCATGACCTTGCAGTGCCTAGCAATATCTTCACAAGACCCTCATAATAGAAGTAAAAGATGATGACATCAAATTAACAGAGAGACTAATGGAGAGAGGGAGGGGATATGATGGAGATTGGAGTTCTAAAGGGGAATGGGGGGAGGGGAGGGAAATATCATGTGTTTTTTGTATGTAAATATAGAAGTTGTCAATAAAAAATTAATAATTAAAAAAAATAAAAAAGAGTCAGTTTGACCAATGTAATTACTAAAAACCAATGCTCGTCACTTACTTGTCGTATAAAGAAGTCTCCATGTATCAGAGAAACAATTCCAAAGTTTGTGTACTTGAAAATATGATCCATCAACCACATCATTTGAGCAACAACCTAAAATATTAAAAAGAAGGAAGTATTTAAATGTTGGAGAGAAGAAATTTGCTCTACTTTAGCCAAGCCACCAAGTTTTAAGTATAATCATCCAAGCATATTTTTAATTAGTGATTAAATATTTTAGGTCAAATGCCACTTCTATAAACATAGACATTTTTGATTCAAAGTGTTAGGATTGTAAGTCACAGGTATGTATGAAGCTGAATTAACTATTTAAATCTGAGCCAGGTGTGGTGGCACATGCCTTTAATCCCAGCACTCGGGAGGCAGAGATAGAAGGATTACTGTGAGTTCAAGGCCATCCTGAGACTACATAGTGAATTCCAGGTCAGCCTGAGCTAGAGTGAGACCTTACCTCGGAAAACCAAAACCAAAAAAAAAAAAAAAAAAAAAAAAAAAAAAAAAAATTAAAAGTATAAACAGGATCTAATTAATGAACTGGTTAACTGTTCTTTCCTGCTGAAGAGATAAGCATGTCTGTTATAAGCCCAAAAATAAAGGGAAAGCTACAGCCATGATGCAGCATGCAGTGAGCTTTGCCTTAGACTCCCAGGGCCCATACATGTAAGCACCATCTCCAGACACAGAACATCTGGAAGTCCTCACATGGCAGCTCCTTCCTGAACGCTTTAGTGAAACTACCATCTTCTTTCACGTGCTGAGTCACTTTAAGAATTAAAAGTACAAACTTTTAAAAGAAAGTTATATATCCAGAGAAGAACTGAGCTGCCACTTGGAGAAAAACAACTAGTAACCTTATTTTCTAATTTTCCATTCTCATCTTGCTTTGAAAGAATGACTATGCAGTTTAAATAAATCTTGAACTAAGTGGAATTTGCTGAAAAGTAACCCCAAAACAAACAAAAAGCAAATTGATTTAACCTATCAAATATTTTAGCTGCTGGGCATGGTGGTGCATGTGTATAATTCCAGGACTTGAGAAACTGAAGTAGAAGGATTGCTTGAAGTTTGAGACCTTAAGCAACCTGGGCTTCATGACAAGAACTTACTTCAAAAACAGCCTCCTCCAAAATTTTTTAAACTTTCCACACAAAATGAAGGATAGCTGCAATATACAGGTCTCCGGGTTAAAAATACTAACACTACAAAGTAATTAACTTTTATGTTGAATCTTCATTGATGAGTATTTACCTCTTTGGTAAATACTCTGGCTTTGAAAACAGTTAGGCAGAATTATCCTAAACATTTTATGTATGTATGTATGTATGTATGTATGTATGTATGTATGTATGTATGTATGTATGTATGTATGTATGTTTTGGTTTTTCGAGGTAGGGTCGCACTCTGGTCTAGGCTGACCTGGAATTCACTATGTAGTCTCAGGGCGGCCTTAAACTCTCGCAGATCCTCCTACCTCTGCCTCCCAAGTTCTGGGATTAAAGGAGTGCTCCACCAAGCCTGGCTTATCCTAAACATTTTAGTTATTCTTTGAGATCTCACAGCTACCTGAAGACATTGTATGCCCTTAGAATAACTACTATAATTACAGTATCAGTGAGACTAAAAATGTTGGCTAACTAGAGATTGCCTTTATGGAAAGCCAAATAAAGTAGTTTTTACAAAATTTTCCATCATAAATTTAAAGGACAAGCAGTAAGTGTTGTGGTAAGGACACAAATGTCTACACAAGAGCTTCTCTTAGCAATTTAAGATTCTGGATATAAGAACAGACCGAAGGTATCTCATAGTCCAGTAAGCTTATAACTGCTTTTTAGGTAAACAACCACACCTGGCCAAGAAAACAAGAAAAACTGTGCAATTTAAGCATATTTCAATGTAATCTCACCATATTTTCTAACCTTACCTTGTAAGTCAAAATCTCTGGGCCTGATGAACACCCCAGCTTATTATCACCTCTCTATTTTTGCCAAAATTATCTCACCAAAGACTAAATATTATGCTTTACCAGTCTACCTAACTAAATTCTATCCTTTATAGCCAAGTTTATGCTCTCTCCCTCTGCAGAGTTTTCTGTATTGACCAGGTAAATGTTGAGATCACCCTGAATGAAAGGCCCTCCATTTTGCAGTTAAACATTGCTGCAGTGATCATTCCCCATCTGCTACCAGACTGCTGGCTCAGAGAGAGGACGGTGGTTTTACTTCTTACATTCTCTATGACCACTGAGCACTAAAGCACATCTGCTTTTTATTTTATTTATCGATTGTGAACTGCACCATATGAACACATTAGTCATATTCCCATTGGGTTGTACTCTTATGTTCCCTCGCCCCCACCCTCATTCACCAAGGGCCCTTCTCGGTGGGGTTTTTGGTATTCACTGTGGGGTCACTCTCTGTGGGAGGAATGTAAGGTATACCTATTGTTGGCTTATTTACAGTTAGGCAAAAACAAATATCAATCATTTTAAGCACTATTCATTTAGTTTTTCTAGGAATATAACTTTTGAACTTCTCAGGTAGTAATTTATTTATTTATTGGTTTTTTGAGGTAGTGTCTCACTCCAGCTCAGGCTGACCTGGAATTCACTATGTAGTCTCAGGCTGGCTTCGAACTCACAGCTATCCTCCTACCTCTGCCTCCTGAATACTGGGATTAAAGGTGTATACCACCATGCTCGGCCTACAGGTAGCAATTCTTTTAATGATAAAAAGCAAACTTATTTTTTAAATAATTTTTTTATTCCATTTGTTTGAAAGAGGTAGAGAGAGAGACACACAGAGAATATGAGCACACCAGGCCTCTAGCCACTGCAAAGAAATTCCAGATACATGGGCCACCTTGTGCATCTGGCTTACATGGGTCCTGGGGAACTAAACCTGGGTCTTAGGCTTCACAGACAAGTACCTCAACCACTAAGCCATCTCTCCAGCCCAAACTTATTTTTTAAAATTACCCAATTTGTTGACATTTTAATTATCAATATATGTAATACAAAATGACAGTGTAAATATAACCTTGTCAACACTACATAAATCAAGCCTACTTACTATCTTTCAACTGACTTTGTACATGAAATCCAAAATAACACTGACCTTATTTTCTTCTGGATAAGATACCCAAGATCACCTCATTCACTGAATAGTGCTTCCCTCCTGTTTTAAGCAACATTTTGTTTTGTTTTGTTTTGTTTTGAGGTAGGGTCTCACTCTAGCCCAAACTGACCTAGAATTCTTTATGTGGTCTCAGGCTGGTCTCGAACTCATGGGAATCCTCCTACCCCTGCCTCCCAAATGCTGGGATTAAAAGCATGTGCCACCACATCTGGCTTGATTTATCGTTCAAAGTTTCTAAATCTCCCTTCTGGGGTGACTTATAATTATACATCTATTAAATATTTTCTGAAGTTTTGGATAAAGTGGACACATTAAGTCTAAGTCTGTTGCAAGCACAGTGAGACACCTGAATGGGTACTTTGTGAGTGGCCTGTGGGAGGCCTGGCCACTGCCTCCAGATGCTCACCAGTCCTTTGTCCTGCAGGCACATCATCAGCACACACACGTCTCCCGTTGCCTGGTGGTTTACCAACATCACTGCCTCATCGTTTGAAATTGCTTTGATGTCTTCTCCCCATTCCATCACTGTACAGATAAAAAGTTTCAAAGTGAGAGACCCAAGTTAATAAAATGAGAGATGAAATTCAGAAAATCATAAGTACATACTTTAGGAACACATACTCCACTAAGTTTAAAACTCTGAGAAAAACTGATGATTTTCTAAATATATATGTCCTACCCAAATTAAAGCAATATGAGATAAACCATTTAAACAAACCTATAACAAACACCGAGATCAAAACAATTATAAAACATCTCCCAGTGAGGGCTGGAGAGATGGGTTAGTGTTAAAACACTTGCCTGCAAAACCAAAGGACCCAGATTCTATTCTCCAGGACCCATGTAAGTCAGATGCACAAGGTGGTGCATGTGTCTGCAGTTCATTTGCAGTGGCTGGAGGCCCTGGTGCACCCATTATTTCTCTCTTTCTCTTTCTCTTTCTCTCGCTCTCTCTCTCCTAAATAAATAAAGATAAAATATTAAAAAGGATCTCCCAACTAAAGCCTGTCCAGGCCCAGCTGGATTCCCTGGTGAATTCTACCAGATCTTCATGGGTTAACTAAAACCAATGCTTCCCAAATTTTTCCATAAATAGAAAAGGAAGGAATGCTACCTAACTCCTTTTACAAATCCAGCATTACCCTGATACTGAAACCAAAGATACAACAAAAAGAAAATTTTACACCAATCTATCTTATAAACATAAATGCAAAAAAATTCTCAACAAAATACTGACAGACAGAATACAGAATTACTTTTAAAAGATCATTCACCCCAAACCAGGTGGGTTTTATCCCAGAGATGCAGGGATGGTTCAACATACAAAAATCAACACATGGAACACACCATATAAATGGACTGATGGACAAAAACCACATGATCCCATTAGATGCAGAAAAGCATCTGACCAAATCCAACATCCCTTCATGATAAAAGTACTAAAGAAGTTGGGAATAGAATAAACATTATCTTAACATAACAAAAACTATGACAAACCTATTGCTAACATTATATTAAATGAGGAAAAACTTGAAGCATTTCCTCTAAAATCAGGAACAACAGAACACACTTTCCTCACTTGTATTCAATACACTGGAAGTCTTAGCTATTGCAATAAGACAAGAGACACAAATAAAAGGGATACAAATTGGAAAGGAATGGGTGAAGTTATTATTATTTGCAGATAACGTGAATCTATACATAAAGGACATACAGTAAACTGTTAGAACTGATCTTTCAGCAAAGTAGCAGGATACAAAACACACAAAAATCAATAGCTTTCCTATATACCAATAACAAACATGCTAAGGATGAAACCAGGGAAACATTTCTATTTATAATTGACTCAAAAAAATAAAAAAAAAGTACCTTGAAATAGACCTAACTAAGGAAGTGAAGGATCTCTACAACGAGAACTTTAAAACACTCCCAAGAGAAACTGCAGAAGACATTAGAAATGGAGAGGCATCCCATGTTCTTGGATTGGAAGAGTCAATATTGTGAAAATGTCTATTTACTAAAAGCAATCTACAGATTTAATGAAATCCTCATCAAAATTCCAATGACATTTTCCACCCAAATAGAAAAAACAATCTTAAAACTTATTTGGAAGTACAAAAATTTCTGAATAGATAAAACAATTTTAAGATATATCAATAGAGCCATAGTAACAAAAACAGCATGATACCGGCACAAAAACACATAGATCAATGAAACAGAATGAATAGAGGATCTAGATATAAACCTAAGCAGCTACAGCCATCTCATTTTTGACAAAAATTCCAAAAATATTCACTGAACAACAAGAAAATGGCCTCATATCTACTATGGAGAAAAATGAAAAGAAATTCATATCTCTCTCCATGTCCAATGGATCAAAGAATCAAGTCCAAATGGATCGAAGACCTTAATCAGACTTGAAACTGCTAGAGAAAAAAGTAGGGGAAACACTTCAACATATAGGCATAGGCAACAACTCTCTGAATATAATTCCAGTTGCTCAGGAAATAAAACTACTAATCAGCCATTGGCACCTCATGAAATTTAAAAGCTTTTGTACAGCAAAGGATACTAGAAATAGAGCAAAGAGGCAACCTACAGAATGGGAGAAAATCTGCTAGCTATACATCTGGCAGAGGAATAATATCTAGGATATACAAAGAATTAAAAAAAACTTAATAAGAAATAATTTGTTGTTGTTGCTGCTGTTGCTGTTTTCAAGGCAGAGTCTCATAC
The DNA here is from genome assembly GCA_036365145.1 of Orientallactaga sibirica. Classification (NCBI taxonomy): domain Eukaryota; kingdom Metazoa; phylum Chordata; class Mammalia; order Rodentia; family Dipodidae; genus Orientallactaga; species Orientallactaga sibirica. The sequence continues at coordinate 3,255,117 of JAEOAD010002712.1, read as the reverse complement.
TAGCCCAGGCTGACCTGGAATTCATAGTGATCCTCTTACCTCTGCCTTTGAGTGCTGTGTCACCATACCTGGCTAATTATAAGAAATCAAACAATCCAATAAAAAATGGGTTATAGAACTGAATAGAGAGTTATCAAAAGAGAAAAATATAAATGGCCAATAAACATCTAAAACATGTTCTATGTCCTTAACCATCAGGGAAATGCAAATTTAAACTACTTTGAAATTCCATCTCACTCCTGTGAGAATGGCTACAATCAAGAAAACAAATGACAATAAGCACACTATAAGGTGAGGAAAAAGAGGGACTCTTCTGCATTGTTGGTGGGAATATAAGATGGTGAGCTGGAGAGATGGCTTAGTGGGTAAGGCGCTTTCCTGCAAAGCCTAAGGACCCATGTTTGACTCCCCAGGTCCATGTAAGCCAGACACACAAGGCGACCCTGCGCACTTGTGCACAATGTAGTGTATGTGTTTGGAATTTGACTTCAGTGGCTGGAGGCCCTGGCATGCCAATTCTTTCTCTCTCATAAAAAAGAAATGAAAAGAAATGTAAGATGTTATAATGGTACACCCCCAAACCATAGATTGTTATTAAAAAATTTCATTGCCAGGGGCGGGATACCTTCCTGTGAGTTGTTACCCAGGGAGGTCCTTGATGCCTCCCAAACATTAAGGCCACTGCCAAGGCTCTTGGTTGCCCACCAGAACTATTGCTGAAGACTTCACATGCTTGGCTGCATAGGGTCACTAAGAAATGAAGTGGGAGCTGAGCTGGAAACCTCTTCCCCATTGACTGTCAGAAAGCTGGTAAGAGCTATGCAGCATACAGCCTGTTAGGAGGGAACACATGCCTGGTACTGACAACCTATGGCTGGGGAGGTCATAAGCCCTAGGGGAGTAATGGTTACTGTTGTCTGTCCATACGTGGATATATTATGTCCTCCAAACTGCCATCTAAACACTTATATTTATGCTCTCATATTAATGCTACTCTCATTTTTTGGTTAGAGAAGCTTATTTTTCAGATAGTGGTGACCCCTGGGGTGACTCAAAATTCACCCATAGTGTTGAGAAGAAGTGACAGTGAAGTGTTCAGCAAAATTTGAGATATCTCTTATCATACCCTTCAAGGCTCAGGGTCTGTTGAGGAAGAGGTGGCAGGAAGAATGTAAGAGCCAAAGGAAGGGCAGAACTGTTTACAATGCTGTCTTCCAGATATAAAATGGGCTTGATATTCATGACCTTGTAGTGCCTGACACTACCTCCACAAGACCTTCATAATAGGAAGGAAAAAATGATAACATCAAAATAGAAGAGAGACTAGTTGGAAAAAAGAAGGGATTCAATGAAGGGTGGATCTGGGAGAACAATGGGGGGGTAGTGGGAAGTAATTATCATGGTTTATTGTCTATACTTATGGAAGTTATCAATAAAAAGCTTTTTTTAAAGTTTCAAAATGTCATGTTAAAGATTTTTTTTATTAGTTATCTATATGTGCATACAGCCATGATGGTACCATCGTTAGCCTTCTCCCTGCCCTCCCCCCTCGGGGATTGTGGGTCTTGCATTGTGGGGATAGCCATCAGTTATGGGGGAGAGGCGATGTCTCTGTGCATAATGACCCAACTTATGGCTTTAACAATCTTTCCGACCCCTCTTCCGCGAAATTCCCTAAGCCATGTTGGTTTCATTTTAGGTCTATTTCAGTAAAAATATGGAACGCTTCATGAATTTGTGTGTCATCCTTGCACAGGGGCCATGCTAATCTTCTCTGTATCGTTCCAATTTTAGTATATGTACTGCTGAAGCCAGCATATGTTAAAGATTTTTATGTGGGGCTGGAGAGATTGCTTAGTTAAGGCACTTGCCTGTGAAACCTAAGGACCTAGGTTCGATACCCCAGGACCCACGTAAAGCCAGCTGCACAAGATGGAGCATGTGTCTGGAGTTCGTTTTCAGTGCCTGGAGGCCCTGGTGTGCCCATTCTCTCTCCTCCTCCTCTCTCACTCAAATAAAGAAATAAAATATATATTTTTAATTTTTATTTCTTTATTTGAGAGCAACAGACAGAGAGATAAAGAGGCAGTTAGAGAGAGAATAGGCGTGCCAGGGTCTCCAGCCACTGCAAATGAACTCCAGATGCATGTGCCACCTTATACATCTGGCTTACGTGGGTCCTGGGGAATCGAGCCTCGAACCAGGGTCCTTAGGCTTCACAGGCAAGCGCTTAACCACTAAGCCATCTCTCCAGGCCCTAAAATATATTTTTTTAAAGATTTTCATGTGACTAAAAACCTTCTATTAGACAAAATGGTAGGTATAAATGATGTTTCCTCATTAAAATTTTGAAAGCTGATAACTAAGTTTATTTCCTATATAATTATAATGTTGGCAAGATTTTGTAGTCCAACAATACCCATCAAAATATAAAACAATCATACCTTTGATGTAAAAAATTCTATTTCCTAGAATATCATCTCTAGAATTTAAATAAAATAGTCCAAATAAGCCGGGCGTAGTGACGCACGCCTTTAATCCCAGCACTTGGGAGACAGAGGTAGAAGGATCGCTGTGAGTTCAAGGCCACCCTGAGACTACATAGTTAATTCCAGGTCAGCCTAGACCAGAGTGAACCCTACCTCGAGAAACCAAAAAAAAAAAAAAAAAAAAAAAAAAAAAAGTCCAAATAGCCAAAAAATATAGGTACAAAGGATTTTTTATTACAACTTGTATGTGTTTATCTACAGGCAAATGGACAAGAAACTTATGGTACAATGGAAAGGTACAAATCCACTAAAAGAATGGGGACTAGGGCTGGTACTGTGGTTCCGTGGGAGCGAACACTGCTTAGCTCTAACGCTGTGCTTTGGCTGTGCTGTGATGGTTCACACACTTCAGTTACTGTTAAGCTCCTTGGCTCCTAAGTGCAGGATATAGAAATTAAATTCCTCTTAGCATGTGGAGTCTGATGCCACCTTCACCTAGAGGATGTCCACACTTGGACTGGAAGACACTCAGTACTGCACTGCCCACTGCACAACCGACTGCTTGCTTAGTGTATGCAGGGAAAATTCCCACATAGCACATGTCTAAAGTCATTAGCATGCAGCCAGGTGTGCTGGCACATGCCATTAATGCCAGTACTCAGTGCCTGATACTACCTACACAAGACCTTTATAACAGGAGGAAAACATGATGTCATCAAAATAAGAGAGGGGGGCTGGAGAGATGGCTTAGTGGTTAAGCACTTGCCTGTGAAGCCCAAGGACCCCGGTTCAAGGCTCGATTCCCCAGAACCCATGTAAGCCAAATGCACAAGGTGGCACATGCATCTGGAGTTCGTTTGCACTGGCTGGAGGCCCTGGTGTGTCCATTCTCTCTCTGTCGCTCTCAAATAAATAAGTAAATAAATAAAAAAAAATAAAAGAGAGATAGAGAGGGAGGGGATATGACGGAGGGTGGATTTGTGAGGGGAAAGTGAGGGTGGGAAGGGAATTGCCATGGTTTATTGTCTATAATTACAGATGCTGTCAATAAAAAGCTTTAAAAATTCTATACAAACCAATTGTCAGCAGGACCAACATAAACCAACTTGTAGTGCCTGGCAGAGTAAGGTATACTGCACTCATTCTATCAGATATTATTGCTCATATACAAGTAGTTTATGGGATTTATAATACTTTGATTTAAGAGTTTAAATTAATGTAGCACGGAAGCCACATTTGCTCCTTGGGAACAGACAACTGAAAGACAGCCCAAACTCTTGTAAACTGCAAGACAGTAAGCACACTATGTTTTTTACTTTTTATTGACAGGTTTTTTTTTTTTTTGGTTTTCCGAGGTAGGGTCTCACTCTAGCTCAGGCTGATCTGGAATTCACTATGTAGTCTCAGGGTGTTCTCGAACTCATGGCGACTACCTCTGCCTCCCGAGCGCTAGGATTAAAGGCGTGCGCCACCATGCCTGGCTATTGACAGTTTTCATACATATATATATAATGTATTTGAACATATTCCCCTCCTGATACTTTCTCTTGCCCCCCCCTCCTCAGCCACCACCCATGACGGAACAGGAGCAGTGAGGGCCCAATACTGTGCAATGACCGTCAGTGGGAGGCAGTGGTTCTTCTTGGAGGCCATCATGCCTCCCACTCAGCTCAGCTCAGCTCAGTTCAGCTGACAAGCTCACTTCACTTCAACAGCTGATACATGGCTGGAGGAAGTGAACACGGGGACACCTTTTTTGAAAGTTAATTTTGCACTGTATTTCAAAAGTTAAGTGTATAAACTTTTTTACCCAGCAATAGCACTTACATCATTTCACCTTATAGACCCCGTTTATATGCAGAATGGCATGCACACAAGTGCATTTACTGCAACCTCATTGGCAAGAGCAAGGATGACCACTAAAAAGGGAGACCAGACCCAACTCAGAAAGCAGACTTGTGAGTGCAGGGGTTGAGGGAGGGGAGCTGCATCACACAGTCACCCCTTCTGATCTGCAGCAGAATGGGTCTCTGGAGGAGTCCAAAACCTGCAGACATGGTATTGCATCCAGCCTGTGGATATTCTCCCATGCACTTAAACATCTCCAGACAGCTAAGATCTCGGGCCATACAAATGTTATGTAAACAGCTGGTCTAAGGTCCTGTTTAGGGAACAATGACAAGAAAACAGTGTACACATGCTCAGCACAGCTGCAACTGTTTCAAATATTCTTCTTCTTCTTCTTTTTTTTTTTTTTTTTTTTTTTTTTTTTGTTTGAGGTAGGATCTCCCTCTAGCTCAGGCTAACCTGGAAGTCACTATGTAGTCTCAGGGTGGCCTTGAACTCAAGGGAATCCTACCTCTGCCTCCTGAGTGCTGGGATTAAAGGCGTGCACCACCACGCCCGACCTGTTTCAAATATTCTTGTTGTTTTTGTTTTTCAAGGTAGGGTCTCACCTGGCCCAGGCTGACCTGGAATTCACTATGTAGTCTCAGGGTGGCCTCGAACTCATGGCAATCCTCCTACCTCTGCCTCCCCAGTGCTGGGATTAAAAGCGTGCACCACCACGCCCGGCTCAAATATTCTTGATCCATGGTTGATCAACTCTGTGAACAGAGCCCACAGATATAGAAGGCCAACTAATTAGAGTTTCAGTTTGCAAGATGAAAAATTTTGCAGACTGGTTGCATAACAATATAAATACATTTAGTAATACCAAAGTATACCAAAGTTTTACATTATGCATATTTTGCTAAAACTTAAAAAGAAGGGGGAAATCAGCTAATAAGTCATGATCTATGTGTGTGTATATACTGTATAGTGCATATATATAGTATATAGTGTATATATATGGCATTTGTGTGCTAATATGCAATGGTGCACTGTAAGTAATAAACCAAACTGTAGAACAATGTGGCAAATGCCACCACTTGCATTTCAAGAAAGGAAGGAGCATCTATTTGCTAAATGACCTCCCTTATCACGTCCTACTGCTAACCCTCCAATGGAAACACATATACCCTTCTTCATTCCACAAGTCAGTATAAGGCTGTTAGGTGTTGTGGATATAAAATAAACAAGAGCGGGCTGGAGAGATGGCTTAGTGGTTAAGGCACATGCCTGCGAAGCCTAAGGATCCCGGTTCGATTCTCCAGGTCCTACGTAAGCCAGATGCACAAGGGGGCGCACACGTCTGGAATTCGTTTGCAGTGGCTAGAGGCCCTGGAGCGCCCATTCTCCCTCTCCCTTTCTCTCTTTCTCTCTCTGTGTCTCAAATAAATAAAAATAAAATTTTTTTTTAAAATAAATAAACAAGAGCACTTCAAGTAGTATTCTAAAGTAAATAGTCTTTTTTTTTTTTTCAAGGTAGGGTCTCACTCTAGTCCAGGCTGACCTGGAATTCACTATGTAGTCTCAGGGTGGCTTGGAACTCACTGTGATCCTCCTACCTCTGCCTCCCGAGTACTGGGATTAAAGGCGTGTACCACCATGCCCAGCTCGTATATAGTCTTTTTAAAGGAATGTAGGGCTACAAGATAATGTGAAAAGTTTTCTGGTTCCACCTCTACATAAAAGCATACTGTACATGCAGGTATTTCATTAAACACTCCTTTAGTGCAATCTCTGCTACAATGGAATATCCCTAGGCCCACAAAGTGAAAAAGAATGCATGTGGTGTAACTGCAAATAAAATTAAACTTTTTTTAAAAAGATTTTATTTATTTATTAGAGACAGAAAGAAGGAAAGAGAGAGAGGAAGAGTGAGAATGGGCGCACCAGGGCCTCTAGCCACTGCAAACAAACTCCAGATGTGTGCGCCCCCTTGTGCATTTGGTTTACATGGGTCCTGGAGAATAGAACTGGGGTCCTTAGGCTTCACAGGCAAAAGCCTTAACCACTAAGCCATCTCTCCAGCCCTCCAAAATAAACTTTTTACATAAAATTATTCTACCTGTTTTATATGATATAGATGAATCTAATTATGTTTAAATATCAACATATAAATTCACTTAGATCTCTCATTACTGGGTCAAATAACATACTCCAAAAATCCATATGCCCAGAATCTGAAAATCAAATTAAGATGAGTTCATGGTGGATTAGGGTGAGCCCTGAACCCAAATCCAATGTGACTAGCATTCTTTTAAGAGAAGAGAAGTTAGGGCTAGAGAGATGGCTTAGTGGTTAAGGCACTTGCCTGCAAAGCCTAAGAATCTGGGCTCCATTCCCCAATACCCACATAAAGACAGATGCATCAAGTGGCACATGCATCTAGAGTTCATTTACAGCAGCTAGAGGCCCTGGTGTGTCCATTATCTCTCTCACCTCTCTCTGCAAATAAATTTTAAAAAAAGAAAAAGAAAAGAAGAGAGAAAGTTGGACATAGATACATGTACCCACACCAATGATGGCTGAGGCCAAAACTATGCATAATGGACCAGCTCAGAAGCTAAGAAGAGGCAAGGAAGTACCCTCCCTTGGGCCTTCAGACTCCTACGAGAACATGGTCCTGCTGATGCCTCGATTTAGACTTCTGGCCTCCAAAGAATAAACTTCTGTTGTTTCAAGCTGCCTCATCTATCCCTATCCATCTCTTTCTCCCATTCTATTCAGTTTCTCTCACAATCAGACATTTTTAATTAGCAGATATAGGAAAGGAACTGCATTAAACTTATTCTCTAAGACCTTTAACAGACATCTAACATTATGTATTATAAATGTTCACATCTAGCTGGGTGTGGTGGCGTATGCCTTTAATCCCAGCACTTGGGAGGCAGATGTAGGAAGATCACTATGAGTTCGAGGCCACCCTGAGACTACACAGTGAATTCCAGGTCAGCCTGGGCTAGAGCGAGACCTTACTTTGAAAAACCAAAAAAAAAAAAAAAGTTCACATCTAAATATTTTCAAAGTATAATCTTAAGAATTGACCCAAAAAATTTTATCTCTTAGCCAGAACTTAACCAAGACACACTTTCAGCCTAAATGTTAATTTACCAAGACTCACATACCATATGAAATTAAAGAAGCAAGTAACTGGGTGAGTATAGGCACACCAGGGCCTCCTACCACTACAAATGAATTCCAAACATATGTGCCACTTTGTGCATCTGGCTTTACGTGGGTTCTGTGAAATCGAACCCACATCAACATAGGCCAGCAGGCTTTGCAAGCAAGCACTTTTAACAACTGAACAATCCCCTGAGATTGACTTTTTAATCAAGAAATCACCGTAATGCAACAATATAATCATTCTTTATCAGGAATGCATTCGTTTTTTAGAACATACTTCAAAGATGACCACTGAAAAATTAATGACTAAAAAAACTCAACTATAAGGAAAAAAACAATTTGTCTGAAGTAGCTGTATTCCACAGCTATATCAGGACTGGAACTATAATAAAGCTAATAGCTGAACAGGACAGGACAGGATTACCCACATGTCAAAGTACAGGAGCTAAAGACACCTGCCAGTTCTTAAATTGAACATGATTAGAGGAACAAAAATATTCTAAGCACTGTTCTGTGAGATGAATTCTCAAAAAAGAACTGGGCCAGGCCTGCTATTCCACAGGCAATAACTGCTTAAGAATTGGAGAAAAATATTGCTGTAAAGTACTTCTTACACTGTTATTCAAGAACAACACTAATTATTGTCAACTACTTACAGACACACTAACACTCAACACACCACTCATAAAAGTTTTACATTAGAATTGATCAAAACAGTTCATACCTCAGAAATCAAACAAAAACAGAGACGGCTCAGGGTAAAAGTGCCTGCTTACAAGTAGCTTGCAGTTCAATTCCCTAGCACCCACTTGAAGCTGGATGCACAGTGGTGTACCCATCTGTGATCCTAACACACCTACTGCAATGGCAGGTGGAACAAAAATCCAAAAGCTTGTGGCCAGCTGGACTGCCCCACATATGGCAGAAAAACAAGAAAGACTGTCTCAAAAAGGAGGTGGAAGCCAGGCGTGGTGGCACACTCCTTTAATCCCAGCACCTGGGAGGCAGAGGTAGGAGGATCTGTGAGTTTGACACTACCCTGAGACTGCATAGTGAATTCCAGGACAGCCTGGGCTGGAGTGTAAACCTACCTCAAAAAAAAAAAAAAAAAAAAAAAAAAAAAAAAGGTGGAAGGAGAGGACAAAGACCCTAAGGTTGTCCTCTGACCTCCACATGGACGTGCAAGTGCAAGTGCACACACGCACACACATGCGCACACGCACACACATGACAAATGCATCTATCTTTTAAAACAACAGTAAGAAAGACAGTGATGCTGTGGTGCATACCTGTGATACTAGCTCTTGGAAGACTGGGGCAAAGACAGTTGCCACAAATTTGAGGACAGCCTGACCTATGTAGTTTCGGGCCAGCCAGGGCTACATAGCCAGAGCCTATCTTAAAACAAAAAACAAGCCAGGCATGATGGCACGCACCTTTAATCTCAGCACGTTAGAGGAAGAGGCAGGATGTTGGTTCATCATGAGTTTGAGGCCAGCCTGGGACTACAGAGAGTGCCAAGTTAGCCTGGGCTAGAGTGAGACCCTACCTCAAAAACAATCAAAACAAAGACATACTAAAGCCACAAAGCAGAATCATTGTGGAGAAGGTTCTTTATTATGTAATCATAACAATTTCCCTTTCAAAACAATTGTGCCTAACAGCTGATGCCACAAATATTTTTACTAGCCTGCTCCTTTTTTTTTTTTTTTTTTTGTTTTTATGTAGCCTCAGGGTGGCCTTGAACTCATAGTGATCCTCCTACCTCTGCCTCTTGGGATTAAAGGCGTGTACCACCACGCCCAGCCTTACCCTGCGCTTTATTTTCTCATTTGTGAATCATTATCATTAATACCACTGGAACATATTATAAAAATTAATGAGACATAATTGATAGTTCCATAGAGATCCTGGGTAATGGACAAGAAAGTCCCTTTAGGAATCATTAACAAGTAGGAGTCATACACTTCTGTCATGTGCGAAAAACTGGGAAAATAAAAGTTAAAAATGCCACAAATGGCTCAGTTATGAACAGATCTATATATTCATAAATCCCAAATATTAAAAAAAATTAAAACTCAAACTGCAATAAAAATCAAATACAAAGTAGAAAATGCTTTTTTTTGGGTGTGGGGGGGGAGTTATGAAGTAGGGTCTCGCTCTTGCCCAGGCTCATGTCTCAGGGTGGCCTCAACTCACAGCGATCCTCCTACCTCTGCCTCCTAGGTGCTGGGATTAAAGGTGTGTGCCACCGTGCCCAGCTTTAAAATGATATTTAAAAGCATTTTCTAGCAAGGCACAGTGGCACACACCTTTAATCCCTGCACTCGGGAGCAGAGGCAGAGGTAGGAGGATCACTGTGAGTTCAAGGGCACCCTGAGACTACATAGTGAATTCCAGGTCAGCCTGGGCTAGAGTGAAATCCTACCTCAAACAAACAAAAATATCATTTTAAAATAAAGTGATAGGAGCCAAAGGAAGGGTGAGACTGCTTACAATGCAATCATCCAGACAGAAATTGGCCTTGATATAGCACTACCTTCACAAGACCCTCATAATAGGAGGAAAAGATGATTACATCAAAATAAGAGAGAAAGCTAGGCGTGGTGGCGCATTCCTTTAAACCCAGCACTAGGGAGGCAGAGGTAGAAGGATCACCATGAGTTCAAGGCCATGCCGAGACTACATAGCGAATTCCAGGTCAGCCTGAGCCAGAGTGAGACCCTACCTTGGAAAACCAAAAAATAAAAAATAAATCAAAGAGAGACTAATGGAGAGAGGGAAAGGATATGACTGAGAGTAGATTTGTGAAGGGGAAAGTAGGGTAGGGGAGGGGAGGGGAGGGGACGGGAGGGAATTACCATGGTTTATTGTCTGTAAGTATGGAAGTTGTCAATAAAAATAAATAAACAAAATAAAACAAAGTGGTGGGGACTAAAGAAATGGCTCAGTGGTTAAAGGTATCTGCTTACAAAGCCTGGCAGCCCAGGTTTGATTCCCCAGTATCCATATAAAGCCAGATTCATAAAGTGGAGCATGCCTCTGAAATTTGCAGTGGTAGAAAAGCCCTAGTATAGTCATTCTCTCCTTTTTTTTTTTAAAGACATTTTAAACCTTTTATTTCAAACCAAAAAGAAAAGATTCTTAACATTACTATTTTATGACTAGGAAATTCTTAAATTAGCTATTATTAATCTTTCATAACATGATTTTTATGGCTATATAATAACTCGTTGTACTTAGGTACTACCAATCAGTGAATTCTCCAATGCTGAGGCCTAGCCATTGACTATAGTAGGGTGCCAGACAAACATGCAAAAGCAAAGAACCAAATGGGGTTTCCGCTTTTCAAAACTCTGTGACTTTCTTAATTACTAAAAACGTTCCTTCCTGTAAATGTTAAGTCACCAAGAGAAATAAATCAAAGCCACAAAGATTTATTTTGGGCCTGGAGACATAGCTCAGCACTGAGCTCAGTGCCCAGAACCTCATTCACCCAGCATGGTAGTGCACCCTGTAATCCCAGCACTGTGGGCAGAAGCAGGAGAATCAGGTCAAAGGCATGCTCAGCTACATACAGGGTTCAGGACAGCCTGGGCTCAATGAGAACCTGTGTCAAAGAAATTTTTTTTTGGTGTACACCTTTAATCCCAGCACTTGGGAGGCAGAGGTAGGAGGACTGCCATGAGTTCAAAGCCACCCTGAAATTACATAATGAATTCCAGGTCAGCCTGGACTTGAGTGAGACCCTATCTCAAAAAACAAAAACAAAAAAATTATGTTGGGATTTATGAATGTCCTTTGTATTGAGTGTGGTGGTGTGGTGGTACACAAGTTGTACAATAAACTGAATGCACTTCACTGCTATAAATTATACTGTTTTAAAGTAGACTTAAACATGCACAGAAAATCTTAGTGTTGCAGTCAGGTTCGCATTGCTGGCAGAAATCACCTGACCAAGAGCAGCTTTTGGGCAAAAAGGGTCTATTTTGGCTTACAGACTCGAGGGGATGCTTCACAATGGCAGAGAAAACGATGGCATGAGCAGAGGGTGGACATCACCCCCTGGCCAACATAAGGTGGACAACAAGAACAGGAGAGTGTGCCAAACACTGGTATGGGGAAACTGGCCACAACACCCACAAGCCCACCCAACAATACACTCCTCCAGGAGGCAATAATTTCCAAATCTCCATCAGCTGGGAACCTAGCATTCAGAACACCTAAGTTTATGGGGGACACCTGAATCAAACCACCACACTTAGAAAACACAGATTTCTTTTCCTTTTTCCTTTCTGTCTTTCTGTCTGTCTTTCTTTCTTTCTTTCTTTCTTTCTTTCTTTCTTTCTTTCTTTCTTTCTTTCTTTTTCTTTTCTTTCTTTTTTTCCGAGGTAGGGTCTCGCTCTGGCCCAGGCTGACCTGGAATTAACTATGTAGTCTCAGGGTGGCCTTGAACTCACGGTGATCCTCCTACCTCTGCCTCCCGAGTGCGCCACCACACCCAGCTTAGAAAATACAGATTTCTTTTAACAGGTAGTCAAGCCAGCCTGTAGGAATAAATGCTTTTTATGAACTTGGGGTTTTTTTTTTTTTTTGGATGTAAATAAATTCTAAATTGATAGAATATCAAAGAATACAAAGAGTTAAAAAAAAAACAGAAATTGAGGCGGAGAGATGGCTCAGCAGTTAAAGGCATTTGCATTGCAAAGCCTGAAGGCCTGTATTTGATTCCCCAGTACACATGTAAGGCCAGATGCACATACTGGAGTATGTTTGCAATGGCAAGAGACCCTAACGTGCCCATTTCCTGTCTCATTTTCTCACTCTCTGATTTTAAATAAATAATCTTTTTAAAAGGACCAGAAAGCAATGGTGTAGAAAATAGAAAAATCAACAAAACAAAGTGACTCTTTGCAAAGGCCAATGGATTTTACAAAACTAACAAAGAAAAAACACCAGTCACCAGTGTCAGAAATGAAAGAGAAGCTATCAGTATAGACACCAAGAACATTTACATAAAAACATAGAGAAGGGTTAGGAAGATTGCTCAGCAGTTAAAGGCACTTGCTTGCAAAACCTACCAGCCTCGCTTCAATTCCCAAACTGCCCATGGAAACTAGCTGTGGCCGGGGGGGGGGGGGGATGGTGCAAATGTCTGGTGTTCAATTGCAGAGACAAGAGGCCCTGCACACCAATACACATACTCTCTCACACACATGCAAATAAAAAAATAACTTTTTAAAAATCCAGAGTATCTGTAAATAACTACAATGACAGTAAGGTGAAATAGACCAACCCCTAAATACTCCCTACCAACCACTAAAACTCAATCAAGATGCAATACACTACCTAAATATTTTTATTATTTTCTTATTATTTTGTTTTTCGAGGTAGGGTCTCACTCTAGCTTAGGCTGATATGGAATTCACTGTAGTCTCAGGATGGCCTTGAACTCGTGGCGATCCTCCTACCTCTGCCTCCTGAGTGCTGGGATTAAAGGAGTGCACCACCATGCCTGGCTCAGAATATTTTTACTAAACAATTTTGAGGCTAAAGAGATGGCTCCAGCTGGTTAAAGGCACTTGCTTGCAAAGCCTGACAGCCTGGGCTCAATACTCCAGGACCCACATACAGCCAGATGCACAGTGGCACATGCATCTGGAGTTGGTTTGCAGTGGCTAGAGGCCCTGTCATGCCCATTCTCTCTCCTCTCTCTCTCCCTTCTTCCTTCCCTCTTTCTTTCTCTTAAATAAGTTAATTAATTAATTAATTAATTAATTAAAAAACAAAAACAGGGTTGGAGAGATGGCTTAGTGGTTAAGCACTTGCCTGTGAAGCCTAAGGACCCTGGTTGGAAGCTCGATTCCCCAGTACCCACATAAGCCAGATGCACATGGTGGCGCATGCATCTAATTTGTTTGCAGTGGCTATAGGCCCTGATGCATCCACTCTCCCCGCCCCCCTTTCTCTGTCTCTAATAAGTAAGTAAATAAAAATAAAAATTTTAAGAATAAAACAAAAAAACAGTAAGGCCTCCCATGGTCCCAGCACTTGGGAGGCAGAGGGAACTCTAGGAAGAACAGGAGTTCAAGGTCATCCTGACTAAATAGTGAGGTTGAAGGCTACAAGAGCCCCAGTCTCGAAAGAACCACAATGAAAAGGAAGTGCTCAACATCTTTAGCCTCCATGAAAATCAAACAAATGACCAGCTGGTATTATACTGGTAATAACCAAGACTGGGACTGGCAGGATTCAAACATTGCTGCTGGAGCAAAAAGCAGTCACTATGGAAAAGGGTCTGGCATGTGTAGAAACCACACAACCAGCAGACCCACTTCTGGGTATTTACTCTAGATCAGGGGCCACGGGGACAGAGCAAATAGCCTTTTCCTCCAATCAAGTTAATTAATGGAAGATAATACTAAATGGACTATATTCTTTGTTTTTTAAATGTTTATTTTCTCACATTTGCTATCTAACCATTTCTCCCCCAAAGTAGCTTCATTCAAATTTGCTTTGTTAAACTAGTGAGGGCTGAGGTAACTTAAGACTTGATATGTAAGTTTTTTTCCTACAACATCCAATACTACTACAAAATAGTGAAAATTGTCAACTTACTTAGAGGCTTACTTTCTCAATCTTTTAAACAGCTCCTTTTCACTCACCTGTATGTTGACCAACATAACATTATACCAAATTCAGGGATCAGAATTTTTCTTATTTATTTGTAAGGAGACAGACAGACAGACAGACAGACACAGAGAGAGTATGTGTTCTTCAGTATGGCATACCAAGACCTCCAGCCACAGAAAAGAAACTGCAGATGCATGTGGTACTTTGTGCATTTGGTTTATGTGGGTACTAGAGAATGACCCCAGGCCAGCAGGCTTTGCAAGCAAGCACCTTTAGTCATTTGAGCCATCTCCCCAGCCTCAGGGATAAGAATTTAAATAAACAGTATTTTAAATTTTATCCCATTGGAAAAAGTATTTCAGTAACAGAATTAAATACTATCTGCTTTAGATTCCTAAAATGATTAACTAGAAAACAGGAAATGCTAACTTGTTCTGAAGGTTAGTATGTGCAGCAAATTGCCAGGCAGTAACCAGACATCCCTCTGTGCTTCACTACAGAGCTCTAAGAAACCGTATTAGACAATGACATGCAGAGAAGGCTGGACCTCAAAGAAATGAGTTAGAAAGCAACGTAGACTTCTTTCCCCAAATTCCTCAGTTTACAGGTATTTTTAGCTAAATACCAGAAAACAGAATGCTATGGCTGCTCCTTGCCTAACTGAACATCTGCACAGAAGCCACATGGGTGGTGAGTACAGTGACTTTGTACCACCTCCTGCTCATGCTCAGTACATCCAAGCACTTACTGAAATCCCTGTTCGTCCCGTGCAGAGACCCATGGTTCAACCACCATGAGAGATAGAAAAAATATATGGAATTCTATCATAAAGTAATTAATTTATGAAATTCATCTCTATGAGTTCAGCAAAAAGAACAACAGACAAATATAGGTGAGGGAAGACCATGAATAGAAGCAAAGAGGAAAAGACAGACAGCATCTTACAGAGTGCGGGCAGCTCTGCCTGCTCGTCCAGTCCACAGATGCGTGCCCTGGAGGAGGCGGCCCAGAACGCAGAAATGTGCCCAGCACCATGCCAGCATCTCACTGAGCTGTGTGGGTTTTAATTTTCTTCTGTAAAAACATGAGCCAACTTTTTTGGTGTGTGTATGTGTGGTGTGCATATGTGGATGTGTGCTTGTATGTGTACACCAGTGCACATATAGTAGCAAGAGGTCGAGGTCAAGGGTGTGCCTGTCATTCTCCACGTTTTCTTCTTCGTTTCTTTGTATGTGTGTATATGTGTAATGTATGTGGGGTATGCACACGCATGTGCCTTTGCAGCACCCCACACTCACCTGCAGTGCAGCTGCTCTTCCTCCAGGTCTTGTTTTGAGCCTGAGTCTCTTGATTACTAATGCTGGAGCTCAGAGGCTCCTAAGATTCTCTTCTCCGTGCGGGACTGGGACTACAGGTGTGCATGACCACACCCTGCCGTTTCATATGGAATCTGGGAATCTAATTCTCAGTCTCAGGTCCCCTCTGGCCCTCATGCCTGCGCAGGAAGCACACTTAACCGCGAAGCCGTCTCTCTAGCCCACCCACACTATTTTCCAAGACAGGGTCCCTCACTCAACCTATAGCCCATCAGTTGGGCTAGACTGGCTGTCTCCTCCTCCCCAGTACCGGGATAACAGTGGGCCCTGCCATGCCTAGCTTGTCTCCTCCTCCCCAGTACCGGGATAACAGTGGGCCCTGCCATGCCTAGCTTGTATGCGGTGCTGAGGGTCCAAGCTCAGGTCCTCATGCTGTCCTGCAAGCCACTGAGCCATCTCCTAGCCTCATAAGCCAACTTTTTAACAGGTAATATGTTGCCTGCTGGCTTATTAGGAATAAAAGACAAAGTGGAGAATAATAGAAGAGTGTATACCACAGGAGGCAGAAAAAAAGAAATCCCTTTAAGCTGAAGCAAGACAAGAACAGCTACAAAAGACAGAGTAACATGCCTAATAAAACCTTTCTGGAACAGTTGGTGTTGGTGTGATCATTACTCTTGTCAATTTGATGGAATTTAAAGTCACCATGGAAGCAAATGTTTGGGTCCGGCTAAGAGAGTTTCTAGATTAGGTTAAAGGAGGCAAGGAAACCCACTCCAAATGTAGGTGGCATCATTCCAAGGGCTAGATTCTCAGACTTAATATAAAGGAGAAGGAGAGCTGAGCACTAACATTTATCTCTCTGCTTCCTGACTGTATACTCATTGTGACCAGCTGCCTCTCCCTCCTGCCACCATACTTACCCCACTATGATGCATGGTGTCTCCTGGAACTGTGAGCCCAAACAAACCTTTCCTCCTTTAAGTTGTTTCGTGTCAGGAATTTTGTCACAGCAATAAGAACAACAACAGTTGTCACTGGGAAGAAGGAAAACTGATGTTTTATCTATAAATACAAGTTCAGCTTATGAACTTGTATTTATAGATTACGTTTAAAAACCAGATAATAGAACTTTGTCCAGAGACTGCAGAATTTTCTTTATGCCTCCATGTAGGTGACAACTGAGGGAAGCAGGCTTCCTATGTGATAATCAAAAGCAGTGGGACTATGTAGAGAGCTCCCACCCAAAGAACACAGCCACTATTCAGTGTCAATCTTGCTTTGATATCTGGCATTGGAGAATGTGGACCCAGATCACCACATCCTCCAATTACTGAAGAATATAGTCATGTGCTGTATGATGAGGGTTTAGTCAATGGTGAACTATATATATGATAGTGGCTATATCATACAGCCTAAGTGACCTATGTGTGCACATAACCTCTATGATGCTCACAAGAACAAAATCATCTAACAAATTTCTCAAAAAATAGCTCCATTATCAAGCAACCCATAAGTACAATTGGAAATTTGAGACTCCTATGAGAGTTAAAGGGAGAGGAGATTAACACTTCAATGAAGGAAAGTTCCCTAGCAAGTCAGAAGGAATGCAATCCAAACAAAGAGCTTCTTGACTGGTAGGTGAAATATTCTACACTACAGCAGGAAGAAAGAGAAAGTACCAAAATACAAGCCTCAAGAAGAAGGCCTGGGGAGCGAGCTCATTAGAGCACCACAACCTATAATACTTTATGCAAACATAAGCAGATAAAAGAAAAGAAGGAGGTGGTGTTGAGGGAGATAAATAAGAACGTCCCACTTAGACAGAGTGGGTGAAGCTAGCTCAAACTAAAGAGCAGAAGACTGCGTAGGAACAGTCAAGAACCAGCCAAACACCCAAGAGATCCTAAGCAGTGACATTCCCAGCCTGGTCAATGGAGTTTCTGGTTTAATGCTTGGCCACATCCCCAAATCTGAAATCTAGGAAAGGAAAAGAAGTGCTAAGAATGGGATCAAATAAGAAACTAACTTATAGGCTAGAAAGATGGCTTAGTGGTTAAGGCACTTGCCTGTGAAGCCTAAGGACCCAGGTTCGATTCTCCAGGTCCCACATAAGCCAGATGCCTAAGGTGGTGCATGCATCTGGAATTCGTTTGCAGTGGCTAGAGGCCCTGGTGTGCCCATTCTATCTCTCTCTCCCTCTCTCTCTGTCTCAAATAAAAATAAAACTAAATTTTTACAAAAAAGAAACTAAAGCCGGGCATGGTGGCAAACGCCTTTAATCCCAGCACTCGGGAGGCAGAAGTAGGAGGATCGCTGAGAATTCGAGGCCACCCTGAGAATAAATAGTTAATTCCAGGTCAGCCTGGACCAGAGTGAGACCCTACCTCGAAAAACCAAAAAAAAAAAAAAAAAAAAAGAAACTAACTTGTAAACAAAGCTTTTCTCTTTTTGGAAGGTCTTTCACTCATACTCTCCATGTCCACAAGAGCCCTAAAGGAACTCCAAGCCCCATGTCAGTCCTATTTAAAGGGAGGGATCAGACCATGCAAGACGATCTTCTAAGCACCATCGATCTAGGTCAGCTGACCTCTAAATTCAAAGCAAAGGTTTCTGCCCCCGCCTCCACCATGTAACAAGATTCCTAGCTGAATAAACTGAAATGTGCCATGTTTCCATCCTACAGTGGGCTTCAAAGTAAAGCACTTTATTCAAATACTGGCCCCACCCCTGTGAGTCCATCACCTCATTGAACAACTTACTGTACTTCCCCCACTGTCAGTACTGAGTGTGGCTGGTGTTGCCTCCACTAAGGACTTTCTCAGAGTGAGAAGCAAGACGGAAGCCCTTGCTGACCAGCCAGGCACAGGACGCACTCCGTCTCTCTTCTCAATGTTACCTAGCGTTTGCATGAAAGTTACTCATCTGCCAACAGAATGGAAGGAAAATGACTTTCTTTTAAAAGTAAATCTTAGCAGAGGATTAATAATTCAAAGAGCAAACTATCCATTGAAGTATCCAAGGTCATGTCAAGACTTAGAGGATAAAAGAATGTGCAGAACGTCATCCAGAAGCTGTAGACTGTTACTAAAAAATTTTCAGTGCCTGGAATGGGATACCTTCCAGTGAGTAGTTGGCCAAGGAAGTCCCAGTAGCCTCCAAAACATTAAAGGCTTTTGCCAAAGCCCTTGGTTTCCCTTGAGAAACAGATAGTAAGACCCTATTGCTGAAGACATCTCTTTCCTGAGAGGCAAGGTCTCTGAGAAAGCAAGCTGGTGCTGAGCAGAAACCCTTCTCCCTGTAGACTAGCCAACTGAAAGCTGGAAAAAGCTGCACTGCATGCAGCCATATGGGAGACAAAAGTCATCAGCAGTGAAAACAGTAGACACTGAATATTCAAGTTTGGCCATACAGGCCCAATGACTGAACGGGTGCAACAGTGGCATGTCTACTCTTGGGGTAACCAACTGCTCCCTAATTGGACTGAAGACCCTCTTTATGGGAGGGAATACATGCCTGGTACTGAAAAACCTAAGCAAAAGTCTATGGCAGGGGAGGTCATGAGCTTTAGGGGTATAAAGCCTGCTCTTGTCTGGCTAAATGTATATATTATTCCCACCAAGATGCCCTGAAAGCACTATGCTTAATGTTCATATTCACATATTAACGCTACTCTCACTTCTGGTTAGAGAAGCTTCTCTTTTCAGATGGTGATGACCACTGGGATGACCCAAAAGGCAACATAGTGCTGAGAAGAAGGGATGGAGGAGTGCCCAGCACTGAAACATCTCTGCCACACCCTCCAAGGCTCAGGGCCCATTGCGGAAGAGGGGGTGGACAGAATGGAAGAGCCAAAGGAAGGGTATGACTCCTTACAATGCAACTGTCCAGACAGAAATTGGCCTCGATAGCCATGACCTTGCAGTGCCTAGCAATACCTTCACAAGACCCTCATAATAGAAGAAAAGGATGATGACATCAAATTAAAAGAGAGACTAATGGAGAGAGGGAGGGGATATGATGGAGATTGGAGTTCTAACGGGGAATGGGGGCAGGGGAGGGAAATATGCATTTTTTGTATGTAAGTATAGAAGTTGTCAATAAAAAAATTTTTTTAAAAAGAATGTGCAGCTCCTAGGCATATATCCAGAGGACTCTTCTCACTACCTTAGAGATACTTGCAAAACCATGTTTATTGCTGCTCTATTCACAATAGCTGGGAAATGGAAGCAGCCTATATGTCCCTCCACAGATGAGTGGATAATAAAGATGTGGTACATTTACACAATGGAGTTCTATTCAGCAGTAAAGAAAAATGAAATTATGATATTTGCAGGGAAATGGATGGATCTGAAAAGGATTATACTAAGTGAGGTAACCCAGGCTCAGAAAGCCAAACGTCACATGTTCTCTCTCATATGTGGATCCTAGCTACAAATGTATAGACTTGTGTGTGAACTGGAACCAAAAATAGGTACCAGAAACCAGTAAGCTGGTAAAAGGCTATAAGGGAGGGAGGAAAGGGAAGGACTTAAGTGTTTGGTAATGCACATATATAAGTAGAAGAACTGATTACAGGGAGGGGAATGGCCTAAGCGAGGCCATGGGAAGAGAATGCATAAAAGAAGGGCAGGGGGAGGGTCAATCTAAACTCAAGATATTGTGAATAAGACATATGTAAAATTACTTTTTTGAATAAGGGCACGTCTAGAAGCTGTAGACTGTTACTAGAAAATTTTCAGTACCTGGGATGGGATACCTTCCAGTGAGTTGTTGGCCAAGGAGGTCCTGGTAGCCTCCAAAACATTAAAGGCTTTTGCCAAAGCCCTTGGCTTCCCTTGAGAAACAGATAGTAAGACCCTATCGCTGAAGACATCTCTTGCCTGAGAGGTAAGGTCACTGAGAAAGCAAGCTGGTGTGGAGCAGAAACCCTTCTCCCTGTAGACCAGCCAACTGAAAGCTGCAAAAAGCTGCACTGCATGCAGCGTATGGGAGACAGAAGTCATCAACAGTGAAAACAGTGGACGCTGAATATTCAAGCTTGGCCAGACAGGCCCAATGACTGAACGGGTGCAACTGTGGCATGTCTACTCTTGGGGTAACCAACTGCTCCATAATTGGACTGAAGGCCCTCTCTATGGGAGGGAATACATATCTGGTACTGAAAAACCTAAGCAAAAGTCTATGGTAGGTGAAGTCATGAGCCTTAGGGGTATAAGCCTGCTCTTGTCTGACTAAATGTATATATTATTGCCACCAAGCTGCCCTGAAAGCACTACACTTAATGTTCATATTCACATATTAATGCTACTCTCACTTCTGGTTAGAGAAGCTTCTCTTTTCAGATGGTGATGGCCACTGGGATGACCCAAAAGGCAACATAGTGCTGAGAAGAAGGGATGGAGGAGTGCCCAGCACTGAAACACCTCTGTCATACCCTCCAAGGCTCAGGGACCATTGCAGAAGAGGGGGCGGATAAAATGGAAGAGCCAAAGGAAGGGTATGATTCTTACAATGCAACTGCCCAGACAGAAATTGGCCTCGATATCCATGACCTTGCAGTGCCTAGCAATACCTTCGCAAGACCCTCATAATAGAAGAAAAAGATGATGACATCAAATTAAAAGAGAGACTAATGGAGAGAGGGAGGGGATATGATGGAGATTGGTGTTCTAAAGTGCAATGGGGGGAGGGGAGGGAAATATCAGGTGGTTTTTTTGTATGTAAGTATAAAAGTTGTCAATAAAAAATAATTAAAAAGAAAAAAAAAGAATGTGCAGAATGTGACAGACAGAACGGATTGCAGAACTAGAACATAGCTCAGGTAGACGCCTTTCATGAACAAGACTAGAGTCCTGGAGTCCACACATAACACCTGTGACCCTAGAAACTAAAACTGGGGGTATGTGCAAAGGTTGTGTGAAAAACCACCTCACCTTCAATCCAGGTCCAGTCCCTACAATCTGTGAATTTCACCTTACAAGGTTTAAAAGAAGATGAAGTCAAGGGTCTCGAGGGAGAGCTCATCCTCGATTATCCAGTGGACTTAAATTCAGTAAATTTGTCCCTATAAGACATATAGAAAAGGAGATGGTAATGTGACCCTGGAAGGAGAGGTTGAGCACAGAGCTTTAGCCAAGAAATGCCGTCCTAAGCTAGAAGAGGCAGAGGATCTCCCAAGAGCCTCTGGAGGAGGATGGTCTTGCTGCTACTTTCATTGGAACTTCTGGTCTCCACAGCTGTGAGAGAATCAATTTAGAATAAACGCCTGTGGTCATAGCGCTTCTGTTGCAATGTGTTACAGTAAGCACAGCAAACTAATGCAAGTGTACTGTACAGTAGAGGCTTAGTTTTCAGCAGATTCTCAGAGGTTCTTAAGAACTCCAGGAGACAAGAGAACCACCTATATGGAGAGAAAAGCAAACTACATGAAATTAGGAAACAGAAACTTAACACACCTGCAGAACAAGTAGTTACTGAAGTCAAATCTCACAGCTAGCAACTGTTGTAGTTGTGAGTGGGGAGCTATCCTGTGTGTATAATTCATTTCATGAGCTCTTGGGAGTTCAATCCTAGGAATGTTTCCCAAACAACTCAATGGTCTTTAAGAGATGGTTCCCAGGCTCTATTCTTGATACTCTGAACCAAAATCTTCAGGGCAGAGGAGTCCAAATATTTAGGCATACATTTACTTATTTATTTAGAACTCCTCAGGTAATTCAAATACACAGGTATATTTGGGACTGACACTATAAAATAGGGCTGGCAAATTTTCTCTAAAAAGGGTGAGATACTGAAAGTTTTAGGACATGCAGGAAAACAGGATCTTCGTGGATATTTTTATAATTTTAACATATTTCTATAATATTGTTATTGACAACATTCAAAATGTAAAATAGCTGAATCCAACTCTTTGTAATGTAAATCTGCTAATGGGAATGGAATTTTTCTTGGAGATAATATTCTCTTCAATTAGAGTTTAAAGATTGCTTCCCTATCATCAGATTGATGGCTGATGTTCAGCTATAAACCTTCTTAGCTGGAGGGAAAAGTACAAAAACAGGAAGTGAGCTGGATTTAGCCCAAAGGCTGCAGCTTTCCAGCCTCTGGTATCAAGTAGAAGAAAGAACCACAACCCCTGGCTTGAAGCGATTGACAAGTTAAAGAGACAGGAGCAACAAAGGTGCAGCAGTGAGGAACAGGAAGCGGAACATGGCATGCTGGATGCCACAGAGCAGTGATTCCTACCCTTTTCAAGTAAGAACATGCTTTAAAAGGCCAAACCAGGTGGCAAACCTCCACGCAGTAGTTCTTTTAGCACTGAGTGAAAATGCATGCAACAAGGGCTGGTGATAGTGCTCAGGGGGAGACGGTGGTGAAGAACTTGCTTAGGTCCTGGATTCAATCACCCAAACTACAACAAAAGGAAACACACACAACCCAGAGCAGGTTCCATCTATAATGTTTCCACAGGATTTCTTATCAAAAGGAAGCCATAAATATTGGGAAAATGTGAGTATATACTTATAAGACCATTACTTATTATTTGCAGGTGATTTTTTTTTTTTTTTGGAGAGAGACAGAGAGAGAATGAGCACGCCAGCAGTCTCAGCCGCTGCAAACGAAATCCAGATGTGTACACCCCCTTGTGGGCAAGTGTGGCATTGCGCCCTTGCGTCACTTTGCATCTGGCTAAATATAGGACCTGGAGATTGGAACTGACGTTCTTAGGCTTAGCAGGCAGGCACCTTAACCACTAAGCCATCTCTCCAGCCCTGCAGGTGATTCTTAATACAGGTATACTGTGGAGCCCCTGTGCACTGCAGACAATCTGTTCCAGTGGCTAGGAAGGACAGCTACAGAGCAGGTACTAAATAGGTTCAGAGAATAGGAGACAGTGGAAACTGGAGCCTTGGAAAGGGTGTGGTGGGGCTAGTCAGGCATATAGAAATTTTTAAATTGAATTTTAATTTATATTGGATAGAACTTTTTAAAGAAGGAAATCCTGATATATTATCCATTTTTTAAAAAGATTTTATTTTTATTTATTTATTAATGGCAGAGAGAGGGAAAGTGAGAATGGGTGTACCAGGGCCTCTAGCCACTGCAAATGAACTCCAAATGCGTGTGCCCCATTGTGCATCTGGCTTAAATGGGACCTGGAGAATCAAACTGGGATCCTTAGGCTTCGCAGGCAAATGCCTTAACAGCTCAGCCATCTCTCCAGCCCAATATATTTTATTTGAGAGAGAAAAAGAGGCAGAGAGAGAGAGAGAATGGGCATGCAAGGGCCTCCAGCCACTGCAAATGAACTTGAGACACATGTGCTACCTTTTGCATGTGGCTTATGTGGGTACTAGAGAATCAAACCTGGGTCCTTAGACTTCATAGGCAAGTGCTTAGCTGCTATGTCATCTTTCCAGCCCAGCAAGTAGAAATTTTTGAAGAAGTGGAACAGAGGACATGCACATGTGAGAGAGTGGCTTGACTATTAAGAAGTAGGACAGGTCATGAGGCTCTGAGCGCTGATAAGCATTCTTTCATTCATTCCTCACCAAGAACGGCTTCCTAAATTGCTGGGTAATAGTGAGCTTTGTCCCATTAGGTATAAACATGGGTTAGGATCTAGAAATTTTCATCTTAAAAGTTAAAAAGAGCATCCAACCCTTTGACCCTTGTGCAGTGATCCCCTCTATGCCTTCACAGCCAAACTTGTTTCCATTGAACCCCTTCCCATTCATCAATCACCTCCAACCCAGTCCAATCTATGGTCCACTTCTACTACTTCAATGAAGCTGCTCTAGCCAGATGCAGTAAAAGGCACAGCTCTCATGTGACAGCAACATTCAGCAGCACCTCCCCAGCCTGTGCACGCACCCTCAAAGCGCTGCTACACACAGACCTTCTTTCCTCTGCTGATCTACAGCCATCGAAGTCTCAGCTGTGTGCCTCATCAGCTCTAGGCGCTGGCGCTCCCCAGGGCCCGTGGGCTTCTCATCCCTCTGGGATTTGGCCCAGCTTTCAGAACTCAGTTTGCTTTTGCAGTTCCAAAGTACACACCCATGTCTTCGTCTGCTTCCCTGATGGGCTCCAGCTGCCTTACGCTAAAGTTCTAAAACCTTTCTTTGCATTGTCCTTCTTGATTTCCTTAGCAGCTCTTATCAGAAACCTTAGAGGCACCCCTGTCAGCTGTTCCTCCCTCAGCATGTCCTGACAATAGTCCCTCCTGTAAAACTTCAATCATGTCACTTCTTTCTACTCACTGCGATCACCACTCACCTATCACCTTCACCTGGACAAGGCAGGAATCCTCCAGCAGCCCTGCTTCCATCCTCATTTCTCTCTAATCCATTTCTACCCAGTGAGTACACAAGTACAAATAATATGATTTCATCATTCCCTGACTTAAAATACTAGTAGAAGTTTCAAAACCCTTCATGTGCACTTCAAGGCCTCTAAGGACTGGTTTCACCCTTTTCCCTACCAACTGCTGCCCTTCCCTTCGTTCCTCTAGGAGGCTGCCAAGCAGGCTCCTAGTGTCCTCAAGCATATCAACCCTGTTCTGCCTCGTCACAAGTCCTTCCTCTTGGCCTCACCTGGCTAGCTCCCACTTTTTCTTAGGGCTTCTGACCACCCTTCTTCTTCTAGTCTTCAGATCCTCTCGACACCCACACCCTTCTTCTTCTAGACTCAGTGTTCTTCTTCTAGTCTTCAGATCCTCTACGACTCAAGGATACCACTGCTCTCTGACACTGCTACTTCTTGGCTGGTGTCCTCTACGACACCCACACCCTTCTTCTTCTAGTCTTCAGATCCTCTACGACACCCACACCCTTCTTCTTCTAGTCTTCAGATCCTCTACGACACCCACACCCTTCTTCTTCTAGTCTTCAGATCCTCTACGACACCCACACCCTTCTTCTTCTAGTCTTCAGATCCTCTACGACACCCACACCCTTCTTCTTCTAGTCTTCAGATCCTCTACGACACCCACACCCTTCTTCTTCTAGTCTTCAGATCCTCTCACCTCTCGACACCCACCCTTCTTCTTCTAGTCTTCAGATCCTCTCGACACCCACACCCTTCTTCTTCTAGTCTTCACCTCTACCACCCACACCCTTCTTCTAGTCTTCAGATCCTCTACGACACCCTTTCTTCTTCTAGTCTTCACCTTCTTCTTCTAGTCTTCACCCACCCCTTCTTCTTCTAGTCTTCAGATCCTCTACGACACCCACACCCTTCTTCTTCTAGTCTTCAGATCCTCTACGACACCCACACCCTTCTTCTTCTAGTCTTCAGATCCTCTACGACACCCACACCCTTCTTCTTCTAGTCTTCAGATCCTCTTCTTCTTCTAGTCTTCAGATCCTCTCGACACCCACACCCTTCTTCTTCTAGTCTTCACCCACCCTTCTTCTTCTTCTTCAGATCTTCAGATCTTCAGATCCTCTCGACACCCACACCCTTCTTCTTCTAGTCTTCCTCTCGAGATCCTTCTTCTTCTAGTCTTCACCTCACACCCTTCTTCTTCTAGTCTTCAGATCCTCTCACCCACACCCACACCCTTCTTCTAGTCTTCAGATCCTCTACGACACCCTTCTTCTTCTAGTCTTCAGATCCTCTCGACACCACACCCTTCTTCTTCTAGTCTTCAGATCCTCTCGACACCCTTCTTCTTCTAGTCTTCAGATCCTCTCGACACCTCTTCTTCTTCTAGTCTTCAGATCCTCTCTACACCCACACCCTCTTCTTCTAGTCTTCAGATCCTCTCGACACCTTCAGACACCCTTCTTCTTCTAGTCTTCAGATCCTCTTCTTCTTCTAGATCTTCAGATCCTTCTTCTAGTCTTCAGATCCTCTCGACACCCACACCCTTCTTCTTCTAGTCTTCAGATCCTCTCTCGACACCCACACCCTTCTTCTACTTCTAGTCTTCAGAGACACCCACACCCTTCCTTCTAGTCTTCAGATCCTCTACACTTCTAGTCTTCAGATCCTCTCGACACCTTCTTCTTCTAGTCTTCAGATCCTTCTTCTTCTAGTCTTCAGACACCCACCCACACCCTTCTTCTTCTAGTCTTCAGATCCTCTCAGATCCTCTCTTCTTCTAGTCTTCAGATCCTCTCAGATCCTTCTTCTTCTAGTCTTCAGATCCTCTCGACACCCACCCTTCTTCTTCTAGTCTTCAGATCCTCTACACACCCACACCCTTCTTCTTCTTCTAGTCTTCAGATCCTCTCTTCTTCTACACCCACACCCACACCCTTCTTCTTCTAGTCTTCAGATCCTCTCGACACCCACACCCTTCTTCTTCTAGTCTTCAGATCACCCACCACACACCTTCTACTTCTAGTCTTCAGATCCTCTTCTTCTAGTCTTCGACATCTTCTTCTAGTCTTCAGATCCTCTACGATACCCACACCCTTCTTCTTCTAGTCTTCAGATCCTCTACGACACCCACACCCTTCTTCTTCTAGTCTTCAGAGTCATTTTCAAGCACAGTTATCTTGACTGTTTGTCTGTCTGCCTCCCACCATGGCTTGGTTGCTGCTGTATCCCAGCCACCAGCACGTGTGACATCTAGTAGATATCCCAGTGTCTGTGTTAGAATAGGTGAATGACTGAATTAGAAAATAGTTAAACATAAGGTACCTTTAGGTATTTCAGAATTTATAAACATACAATTTAAAAAAGTAGTCAATATTTTCGACTGTGGCTTATTTTACTGATTAACTTAAAGCAACAACTCTGTTGAGCTGGGTGTGGTGGCACATGCCTTTAATTCCATAATTCCAGCTCTCAGGAAGCTGACATAGGAGGAGACTGAAGTAAGAGGATTGCTATTAGTTTGAGACCAGCCTGAAACTACATAGTGAATTCCAGGTCATTCTGGGCTAGAGTGAGACCCTACCTCGAAAAGCATAGAAGAAGGAGAAGGAGAAGGAGGATGAGGAGGAGGAGGAGGAGGAGGAGGAGAAGAAGAACTCTTGATCTATTGAGGTATACTATTAGCTAAGCTTGAGTATCATCAAATATATTTCTTTTTCTTTTTTTTTTTTTTTTTTTTTTTTTTGGTAGGGTCTCACTCTAGCCCAGACTGACCTGGAATTAACTATGTATTCTCAGGGTGGCCTCGAACTCATGGTGATCCTCCTACATCTGCCTCCCGAGTGCTGGGATTAAAGGCGTGCGCCACCACACCCAGCTCTTTTTCTTTTTTGAAGTAGGGTCTTTCTCTAGCCCAGACTGACCTAGGATTCATCATGTAGTCTCAGGCTGGCTTTGAACTCACAGCAATCCCTCCTACCTTGGCCTCCCTGAGTGTTGGGATCAAAGGCATGCACCACCATGCCCAGCTTCAAATATATTTTTAAAAACTATACTCACTTATGGGCTGGAGAGATGGCTTAGCCATTAAGGTGCCTGCCTGCTAAGCCTAAGAACGCTGGTTCCAATTTCCAGTGGTTCCAATCTCCAGGTCCCACGTTTAGCCAGATGCAAAGTGACGCAAGGGCGCAATGCCGCACTTGCCCACAAGGGGGCGCACGCATCTGGATTTCGTTCACAGCAGCTGAGAGACTGCTGGTGCACCCATCTCTATCTGTCTCCCTCTCCTTCTCTGTCTGTCTGTCTCTCTCTCTCTGTGTCTCTCTCCAAAAAAATAAATAAAATAATAATAAAAATTAAAAAAAACTATACTCACTTAGAAATGGCTTTTCTCAAAAGGTTATCAATAGTTTTCCTAGCAGTACATATAATAATAATGAAAGTTAGTACCCTGGGATATTGTCTACAATTTAGGAAGTTGCCAATTTAAAAAAAGTAACTAATAAAAAAAGAAAGTTGTCATCTCAAGTGCCAATCATGATGCTAACTACTTGATACTCAAGCTTTATAAGAGACAAATGCCATGACTTCTATTTTTACCAACAAATCTGAGGCCTAGAGAAATCAAGCAACTAGCTCTGCGTTATACAAGTACAACGTATGGGTGGCAGGATCCAAACTCACTCTGCGTTAGAAACAAAGTCCCCCCACCCAAAATATATCATGCTATCCCTGGTGAACTCATCTAACAATATGTTACTTACAATAGATACCACATCTGCTATGAATAATATTTATAATCAATATTGATGATATCAAGTATTGGAGGCTTAACGTGAATAGGCATTTGGGGCTGCTCAATTAAGTCTCTTGTAGATGAAAACTAACTCTACCCAATCCATACGACAGTCTGGGACACTCTAAGTGACATCCTGTTCTATGTTCATTTTACTTAAATTTGCTTCCAGTGAACTTTGTTGTGTGCAGAACCTCGTTGGCTTTAAACACTGGACCATCCCATTAGCTGAACATGGGCCCATTGCTCTTTGTCTTTCAGAAAACTTCACAGGTACACTCTGAACACAGGTTACTCTAGACTTGACTATTGCCAAAGCCATCCATCAAAATAAAAACTATGCCACACATCTTTTTTGGTACAAATTAATCTAAACCACACCCTCTACTGAATGACTTAGCTAACCAGAGTGGACAGTAAATAACATCTAATTGCTCAATCACATAATTCTTCTGTAACGGCTGCTCTATTTTTATGAGAGTAGTAAGTCTCTAAGATAATGCCTGTGTAACACACAACTAGTAAAAGTTTTCTCAGTACAGATAAGAAGGGGGATTTAACCCAAATATGCAGATTAATTCCAAAAAGCACTGTTCTAACTAAACAAGCATTTTAAAACTCAAGCTCGTTCTAAATTAGGATTTCTAAGTTGTGAATGACCAGCCTCACTATTAATACATAAGAAAAAAATCATGATTCATTTTTGACAGGATCTTGCTATGTGGCCCAGGTTGGCTTTGAACTTACAGATCCTCCTGCCTCAGCCTCCTGAGTGCTGGGATTACCAAGTAGAATTATGAATTTTTAAAGAATTAAAATACAACAGTGGGGGATGGGCCGATAGCTTAGTGGTTAAGGCACATGCCTGAGAAGCTTAAGGACCTGGGTTCGATTCTCCATGTCCCAAGTAAGCCAGATGCACATGGTGGCACACGCGTCTGGAGTTCATTTGTAATGGCTAGAGGCCCTGGCATGCCCATTCTTACTCTCTGTCTCTAATAAACAAAAAAACACAACAGGGCTGGGAAGACAGCTTAGTGATTAAAGGTGCTGACTTGTACAGCCTACTGGCTTGCAATCAATTCCCCACCATCCATGTAAAAGCAAACATCCATTTGCACTGGCAAGAAATCCTGGTGTGGGGTGTGTGTACATGCGTGTGTGTGTGTGTATACACGTGTATAAATAAATTCAAAAATTAAATACAACAAAATTTTAAAAGTCCAAGCTTAGTAAAAAGCTATAGCAATCAAGGTAGTGTGGTACTGGCTTAAAAAGAGACATGGAGAATCAAGAAACAGAATTGAGAGTCCACACCTCTACACTCAACTGATTCTTTTTTTTTTTAATATTTTATTATTTATTTATTTATTTATTTGAGAGAGAGAGATACAGAAATAGGCAGGTAGAGAGAGAGAGAGAGAGAGAGAATGGGTGTGCCAGGGCCTCCAGCCAGTGCAAACGAACTCCAGATGCATGCACCCCCTTGTGCATCTGGCTTACGTGGGTCCTGGAGAATCGAGCCTCGAACCGGGGTCCTTAGGCTTCATAGGCAAGCGTTTAACCGCTAAGCCATCTCTCCAGCCCTCAACTGATTCTTTTTTTTTTTTTTTTTTTTTGTAAGGTAGGGTCTCACTCTGGTCCAGGCTGACCTGGAATTAACTATGTAGTCTCAGGGTGGCCTCGAACTCTCGGCGATCCTCCTACCTTTGCCTCCCAAGTGCTGGGATTAAAGACGTGCACCACCACGCCCGGCTCTCAACTGATTCTTAATAAGGATACAACATCACTCAATGTGGAAAAAGAAATAGTCTTTTCAGCAAATGATAAATAAGACAATTAGATATCTACATGTAAAAGAATGAAATTTACCTCACGCCATATAGAAAAACTAATCAAAATAGATCATAAAACTAAACTCTTTTTTTTTATATTGACAACTTCCTTAATTGTAGACAATATCCCATGGTACTTTCCTCCCTCCCCCCACTTTCCCCTTTGACACAACACTCTCCATCATATCCCCTACCCCTCTCAATCAGTCTCTTTTCATTTTATTTGAGGGCTGGAGAGATGGCTTAATGGTTAAGGCGTTTGCCTGTGAAGCCAAAGGACCCAGATTCAATTCCCCAGGACCCATGTAAGCCAGATGCACAAGGTGGCACATGTGTCTAGAGTTCATTTACAGCAGATGAAGGCCCTGGTGCATCCATTCTTTCTCTCTCTCTCCCCTCTCTTACTCTTTCTCAAATAAATAAAATAAACAATTAAAAATTTTTAATGTTATTTGGGCTAGAAAGATAGCCTAGCAGTTAAGCTCATTGCCTGCAAAGTCAAAGGACCCAGGTTTGATTCCCCAGGACCCAAGTAAGACAGATGCACAAGGTGGTGCATATGTTTGGGTTCATCTGCAGCAGCTAAAGGCCCTGGTGCACCCATTCTCTCTCTCTCTCTCTCTCTCATAAATAAATAAAAATAAAATACATAAGTATATTATTTATTCATTTGAGTGAGAGAGAGAGTATGGACACACCAGGGCTTCCTGCACTGAAAGCAAACTCCAGATGTATACTCTACTTTGTGCATCTGACTTTACAGTACATAAGTACTGGGAATTGAACCCAGGCTGTCAGGCTTTGCAAGCAAGTGCCTTTAAGCACTGAGCAGTGTATGCAGTCCTAAAAACTACACTCTTTACAGAAAACATAGATATAAGTTTTCATGATATTGGACTAGGTATGGTTCCTAATACTAAAAGTACAAGAAAGCAAGAAAAAATAGGGCATAGGATCCAAATTTAGAAAAAAAAAAAAAAACTTTTTTTTTTTTTGGTTTTTTGAGGTAGGATCTCACTGTAGCCCAGGCTGACCTGGAATTTACTATGTAGTCTCAGGATGGCCTCAAACTCACAGTGATCCTCCTACCTCTGCTTCCAAATTGTTGGGATTAAAGGCATGTGCCACTACACCTGGCTAAAAAATTCTTAATAACTTACATTAGTCAGTTTTGTGTTACTATAACAAATAAGGGACACTGGCTAATTTTATAAAGCAAAGATGCTAATTTTGCTTGCTATTTTATAGGCTGACAGTCCAAGGGCATGGCACAGACTCCAGCAAGTCTTCCCATCTTGGCTGTTTTACCGCATGGCAGATACAATGGTGTAAACTTGCAATCCCTTCACCAAACAGGACATCAGACTGTGGGGGGAGGCAGGCTGAGGTTTTTATAATAATCTTCTCAAGAGAACTATCAGGGTCCCACAAGAAATAGCTTAACCTCTCTTGAGGGCTTGCCCACAATTGACTGAAGGCCTTCCCATTTGGCACCACCTCTGAAAGATCCAATACTAGCTCTGAAGACCAAGCTCCCAACACATGAAACTGGAGGAACAAACAGCATCCCAACCATCACATAACTGGTGGCGCACGCCTTTAATCCCAGCACTCGGGAGGCAGAGGTAGGAGGATCGCCGTCAGTTCGAGGCCACCCTGAGACTACATAGTTAATTCCAGGTCAGCCTGGACCACAGTGAAACCCTACCTCGAAAAAACAAAAAATAAATAAAAAATAAATTAAATAAAAAATAAATTTTAAAAATGGGCAAAAGATATGACGAGATACAAAAGGCCACTAAGTATAGGAAAAGATCATTAGACACTAATGAAATACAACTCTAGAGCACAGTAGAATAGCACTGCACATCTACGTGAATGGCTAGCATTAAAAACAAAAGCAAACCAACAAATATCGGAGAAAATAACAAGTGTGAGTGAGAATGTCAAGAAGCCTGAGCCTCTCTACATTGCTAGTAAGAATGTACAACATGCAGCCGTTATGGAAAAGTGTGCCAGTTTCTCAAAAGTTAAACAAAGAATTATCATATGACCCAGCAGTCATTTGACTGCTACATTGAAGAGAATTGAAACATATGCCAATATAAAACTTGTACATGAATGCTCACAGCACTACTATCTGCAATAACCAAAGAACCCAAATATTCATGAGCTGTTATATATACACAAGATGTTGTCTATTTGTACCGTGGAATATTACTCAGCCATACAAAGTATGAAGTACTAGCACATGATACTATGGTTGAACACGGAAAAGATGATTCTAAGAAGCCAGATATAAAAGAGCACATATCGTACGATTCCATTTATATGAAATGTCCGATAAGCAAATCCACAGAGACAGAATAGATTACTGGCTGACAGCAGCTGAAAGGAAGAGGGAATGGGGAATGAGAGCTAGTTGGGTTGGAATTTCTTTTGAGGGTGATGAAATGTTCTGGAATTAGTGGTAAAGAATGCATAATCATGTGAACATACTAAAACCACTGAATTGTACAGTTTAAAATGGTGAAACTCGGGCTGGAGAGATGGCTTAGCGGTTAAGGCATTAGCCTGCAAAGCCAAAGGACCTCAATTCGATTCCCCAGGACCCAAGTAAGCCAGATGTACAAGGTGGTGCATGCATCTGGAGCTCGTTTGCAATGGCTGGAGGTCCTGGTGTGTCCATTCTCTCTCTCTCTCTCTCTGCCTCTTTCCCTCTCTTGCTCTCTCAAATAAATAAATAAAATTTTTTAAAAAAATTTAAATAATGTAAAATAGTAAAACTGGACTGGAGAGATGGCTTATTGGTTAAGGCACTTGCCTACAAAGTCTAAGGATCCAGGATCAATTCCCCAGAACCCACATAAGCTAGATGCACATGCATCTGGAGTTCATTTGCAGTGGTACACCCATTCTCTCTCTCTCTCTCTCTCTCTCTCTCTCTCTCTCTGCCTCACTGTGCCTCTCTCAAAAAAATAAATAAAAATAATTCTTTAAAAAATAAAATAAAATGGTAAAATTTATATTCCAATTTACAATACCTATATAAGTAAGCTTAATACTAACACTACACTGCACATTATTTTGTCTTTAAAAATACTTTTAAAAATATTTTATTTACTTACTTATTTGAGAGAGAGAGGCTGATAGAGAGAGAGAGAAAAAAATGGGCGCATCTGGGCCTCCAGCCACTGCAAACAAACCCCAGACACATGTGCTACCTTGTGCATCTGGCTTTACATGGGTACTAGGGAATTTAACCTGGGTCCTGAGGCTTTGCAGGCAAGTGCCTTAACTGCTGAGCCACCTCTCCAGCCTTGTTTTGTCTTTTTGTTTTGTTTTTGGAGGTAGGGTCTCACTCTAGCTCAGGCTGACCTGGAATTCACTATATAGTCTCAGGGTGGCCTTGAACTCACAGTGATCCTTCTATCTCTGCCTCCCAGTGCTAGGATTAAAGGTGTGCGCCACCACGCCTGCAAGGCTTGTTTTGTCTTTAGATGACTCAGAAATATCTTGTTTGTGACAGGACTTCCCCATGTAGCTCAGGCTTGCTTCAAATTCATAACTCTCCTGCCTCTACCATTTAGAATGCCACCCTGCTAGAAACATTTTTTTAAACACTTTATTTTTATTTATTTATTTGAGAGAGGGAGAATGGGTGCAGCAAAGCCTCCAGACACTGCAAATGAACTCCAGATACACGTACCCCCCCTTGTGCCTCTGGCTTACGTGGGTCCTGGACAATGGAACCCGGGTCTTATGGCTTTGCAGGCAAACACCTTAACCGCTAAGCCATCTCTCCAGCCTCACTAGAAACATTTTAACGTATTTAAATTACAAATGTTTTCCCCTTAAACTATCAAATAATGGCAGCTTCTAATTAGAGCACAGGAAAACTCGTAATTAATAGCATGTTACTACATACATGATTCATAAGGTTTCTTAATGTTTAATAGACTTTTGGGAAAGTGTTTTGCTACCAAGATTTGGCCAACTAAACCTTGAGGAAAAGTATCATGATATAATTAATCTTTTGTAATAGCAATTTTTATTTATCTACAATTTAAAATGAGAAAAAAGAAGTCACTAGGCTTGCTCTGTTTTTCAAATTTTAAAATAATTAGTAGCTGGGTATGGTGGTGTACACCTTTAAACCCTGTGCTTGGGAGGCAGAGGTATAAGAATCACTGTGAGTCTAAGGTCAGCCTGAGATTACATACTGAATTCCAGGTCAACCTGGGCTAGAGAAAAACTCTATCTTAAAAAACAAAACAAAAAACTAATTTTCTGGAATGAGAGATGGCTCAGCAGTTAAAGCACAGGCCTGCAAAGCCTGATGACATGGGTTTGATTGCCCAATATCCACATAAAGCCAAATACACAAAGGGGGCCTGCATCTAGAGTTTGTTTGCAGAGGCTGGAAGCCCTGGTGCACCCTTTCTGTCTGTGTGTCTGACTCTCTTCTTTCTATCTCTCCCAATTTGCAAATAAATAAATACATAGATTTTTTTAAAAAAGAAATAAGTCATATGGAAACCACTTTTCTGGACAATGGAACACTCAGGAGCCATAGATTGTTACTAGAAAATTTCCAGTGCCAGGGATGGGATTCCTTCCAGTGAGTTGTTGGACAGGGAGGTCACTGATACCCCCAAAACATTACAGGGCACTGTCGAGGTCCTTAGTTTCTACCAGGAATAGATGGGAAGACCCTATTGCTGAAGACTCCGCATACTTGGGCAGCAAAGTCACTGCTGGAGTTGAGCTGAAAGCCTCCTCCATGTGGACCAGCTGACAGAAAGCTGGAAAAAGCTACGCTGCATGCAGTTCAATGGGAGAGAGAGAAATCACCAGTGAAGATACTCAACAGTGGACACTGCAAGCCTAATTTTGTCCAGCCAGGCCAAATGAGCCAATGGGTACAACAGTGGCATGTCTGTTACGGGGGAAACCAACTGCTCTCTAATTGGACTGGAGGCCTGCTCCATGGGAGGGAATACATCCCTGCTACTGAAAACCTACAACAGGGGTAGTCATGAGCCCTAGGGGTGTAACATCTGCTGGTGTCTGGCTAAATGTATATATACTACGCTCACCAAACAGCCCAGTAAGCACTTCTCTTAATGTTCATACCCACATATTAATGCTCTTCTCACTTTTGGTTAGAGAAGCTTCTCTTTTCAGATGATGGTGACCTTGGGATGACTCAGAAGGCACCATGGTGCTGAGAAGAAGTGACAGAGGAGTGCTCAGCACTGAAATATCTCTAACACACTTTCCAGGGCTCAGGGTCCATTGTGGAAGAGGTTGCAGAAAGAATGTAAGAGCCAAAGGAAGAGTTGGACTCCTTACAACGTGCTCCTCCAGACACAAAATGGCCTGGATATCCATGACCTCACAGTGCCTGACACTACCTACATAAGACCATCATAACAGGAGGAAAAGATGATGATGACATCAAAATAAAAGATTGATTGAGAGGGGGAGGGGATATGATGGAGAGTGGAGTTTCAAAGGGGAAAGTGGGGGGAGGGAGGGAATTACCATGGGATAGTGTCTACAATTATGGAAGTTGTCAATAAAAAAAAATAAAATAGGGCTGGAGAAATGGCTTAGCAGTTAAGGCTTTTGCCTGCGAAGCCAAAGGACCCCGGTTCAATTCTCCAGGACCCACGTAAGCCAGATGCACGAGGGGCACATGTGTCTGCAGTTCGTTTGCAGTGGCTAGAGGCCCTGGCATGCCCATTCTCTCTCTCTGTCTGCCTCTCTTCTATCTCTCTCTCTCTCTCTCTCTTGCAAATGAATAAAATTTTCAAAAGATTAAAGTAAAAAAGTAAAATAAATTTAAAAAAAGAAGTAGCCATATGTGGTGGCTTGTAATTCTAGCATTCAGGAAACTGAGGTCGAAGGACTGCCCAAAGTTTGAGGTCAGTCTGGACTGCACAGTGAGTAACATGCCAACCAGGGCTATATATATAATAAGACTCTGTCTCAAAAACAAAGAAGCCGGGCGTGGTGGTGCACACCTTTAATCCCAGCACTCGGGAGGTAGAGGTAGGAGGATCACCGTGAGTTCGAGACCACCCTGAGACTACATAATGAATTCCAGGTCAGCCTGGACTAGAGTGAAACCCTTAGAAATAACTAATTTTTAATGATCTAGACTTTACATGGCTTGTACTTATAAGAAGAAATGAAACATTCTACTAGCTAATGAATGCAGAAACAGGAGCAAACATTTCACCAGATTAGTAATATAATCACAGCTCCTGTAATGGCTCTTCCCTGAATGAATTCCTCTGCTACATGAAATGAGTAGATGAGATCACTAACAATCTTTCCTTTGAAATAAGAGACCTCACTGTTTTTGGCTACCATTATGGAATATAAATACAGAACAATTATCATACACCCTATAGAAACAGACTATTAACTATAATAAAAATTTATTTGCATGTATGATGTGTATGTGTTTGTGTTTGTGCAAACATATGAACACAGGTACACAAGCACATGTATGTAAGCCAGATGTTGATGACAGGGGTGTTCCTCAGTGGCTCTCCACCTTATTCTTTGAGACAGGGTCTCTTGCAAAACCTAGCACTCACTGATTTCACTAGAGGTAGCTAGCCAGTGAGTTCCAAGGATTCCTGTCTCTGCCTCCCCAGCACTAGGATTACAGGAACACACCACCATGCCAAGTATTTTACATGGGTGCTGAGGATCTGAACTTGGGTCTTCATGCTTGCACAGTAAGCATTTTACCCATGGAACCATCTCCCCAGACCTAGGTGCTGGATTTTTCTTTTAATGAACATCACCAAGTCTCAAGAGTCCAAGCAAGCAGTGCACATGGCGAAAGCAAGAGGAGGAAGAAGTGGCATCTTGGGTGAACTGGAGAACACAGGCTCATGTGGGGGAGGAGCCAGCACAGTCCAGCCAACTATGGCCAGCAGGAGTAAGGCCTCAGCCTGGCCCAGTTTCTAAGGTCCCAAGAGTAGCTGCAAAATACAGATGTTTTCACCATGTTTTGTGAAATCTCCCTAATTTTGAAATGCGAACAATTGTTTTTAAGCTTAAATAGTGCTAAGGCCAAATAAATTGTTTTTAAGGCCATTAAATTATTATTATTATTTTTTTTTTTTTTTGAGTGCTCACTCTGGGCCAAACCTGGAAATAGGGTGGCCTCGACCAGCCTCCTAACTATTAAAGGCCATTATTTTATTTTTATAAACTCTACAAAGAACTCATATTAAAGGTCATGTACTTAGGACTAGAGAGATGGCTCAGCAGTTAAGATGCTTGCCTGCAAAGCCTAACGACCCTGGTTCAATTCCCTAGTACCTACGTAAAGCCAGATGCACAGGTGGTATATGCATCTGGAGTTTGTTTGCAGTGGCTGGAGGTCCTGGTGTACCCATTCTCTCTGTCTGTCTCTCTTCTATCTCTCTCTGCTTGCAAATAAATAAATAAAAATATTTAAAAATAAATATAGATACAATTAAAGAAAACTGTCCTGAATCAGACTTGATATATAAATTGAAAGAGCAAATAAATATCAGGATACATTGAATTTAATAGCCACTCTGACACATCTTAGTAAAGTTCTACTTATCAGAGGTAAAGAGAGAATCCATTAGGCAAATGGGCAAAAACAACATATGACTAATAATGGGGGGGGATTTAATCTGGCTTCCTATAACTGCACAGCAACATTAAATATCACAAGACATTTAGATACTCCAGCAAAGTGTGAACCAAGGATTTTATAACCTGCTAAGCTTTCCTTCCAATGTAAAACATGAAGTTATCAAAATATTATTTTAAAATCCCCATTTTGTTACCATGATCCCTTATTGAGACACTGTAGGCTGATCTGCCCTTGAAATGCCTGGGAATAAAAGTAGTTAGATTTCAGGGGGGGTTAGAGCTTACAGTATTTACAAATACATGAGATTGGAAGGACCCAAGTGAAAACACAAACATCACTCAGTCTGAATATATACTTTATGCAGCCCAAGGTAAATGCTGCACAGTATTTCTAGTGCACCCACATTACCTTACACACACAGCCTGAGAGTAATGTTGCACAGTATGTCTAGTGCACCCACATTACCTTACACCCACAGCCCAAGGTAATATTGCACAGTACTTCTAGTGCACCCACATTACCTTACACACACAGCCTGAGAGTAATGTTGCACAGTATTTCTAGTGCACCCACATTACCTTGTACTCACAGCCTAAGGGTCATGTCACATAGTATTTCTAATGCACATGTATTTTCACAAAGTCAGGTAAGTTTTCTACTTGTGGAATCATGTCCAAAGTTTTAGATTTTGGAGCATTTCAGATTTGGGAAGCACACTCTGTACTAGAGGATAAACTTCTGCCAACCAAAGAGTGACTGGGAGAAACTTCTATCAACACGTGGGTGAGCACTGGTGATCTTCAGTTAGAGAACTAAGACAAAAACAGATGAAGAGCAAGAGTCAAAGAGAATGCAGATAGGTCACAGTCTTCTATAAAAGCAACAACACAAACTAGAAGGAAAAAGACAAGCTCCTAATTACCTTGGTCTAACAGCTGGGAGTCAATGGATAGCCTTAAAACTCACAAATCAACTACTACAAATATAGGCATAACAACAGACAAATGTGTAGACTACTGCCAAGCATGACTGACTGACATTGAGTATGGAAATGGGAAAAGAGAAGAGAGAAGAAGTAAAAAGAACTTTTGGGGGGGCCATAGCTCAGCAGTTAAGGCACTTGCCTGAAAAGCCCAGTGACCTGGGTTCGATTCTCTGGTACCCATGTAAAGTCAGATGTACAAAGTGGCGCATACATCTGGAGTTCATCTGCAATGGCACTGTGTTTGAGGTGCTCGTTATCTCTTTCTCTCTTTCTCTGTCGTAGTCTGCTCGCAAATATTTGTAAAATATATTTATTCAGAAATAGTTACTATCAATAGAGAATAAAGAATAGTGTGTAGGGGCTAGGGAGATGGCTCAGCAGTTAAAAGCATTTGCTTACAAAGCTTGCTGACCTGGGTTCAATTCCCCAGTACCCACATAAAGCCATATGCACAAAATGGTACATGCATCTGAAGTTTGTTTGCAGTGGCAAGATAGCCTAGCAGGACACCCATACACTCTCTCCCTCCTCTCAAATAAATAAATCATTTTTAAAAAGAAAGCATTCTTTGTTTTAAAAGGCATTCTTTAAAAAAAAAATTAAAAAACAAGAATAGTGTGTAAAGTAATGTCAAAAATACAAATCTTCCTAAATATCAAAACCAAAACAGCAAAGAAAAATAGACTATATAGTTAAGGACCTAAAATTTATACATATGAAAATAGAAAACATGAAGTGGGATTTTACAAAATTTCCAATATACTACAAGTATTTCCATGAAAACACTATTTTTTTTTTTTTTTTTTTTTTTTTTTGCAAGGTAGGGTCTCACTCTGGCTCAGGCTGACCTGGAATTCACTATGTATTCTCAGGGTGGCCTCGAACTCTCGCGATCCTCCTACCTCTGCCTCCCAAGTGCTGGGATTAAAGGCGTGTGCCACCACGCCCGGCGAAAACACTATTTTTTTAGCCTCCTGTAGAAACCTACACTTGTGATACTGCTTTCAGATGTTGGAGTTGTTGTTTCAGAAAGATGTCATGCCTCTGGAATAAAAGGGCACAGAGGGTAGTAAAAATTAAGAAACCCTCTAGGAACATTATCTGAAGATCAATATTGGCTCTTTAAATACAAAAATAAACTTGTGGCAACATCAATTCAGCTAATGCTTAAGGGGAAGTAACTGCAAACCTCTGCTGCAATTTCAACATCAATAACAAAAGGAGAGGGGATAATAATAGTACTAAACTGACACAACTGTAGCAAGCACAAAGTAACTAAACAGGGAAATGTGAAGTAAGATGACAAACTCATTAAAGTGAAGCATTTAGAACCCTTCTTGGCTTATATGTCAATAAAAGTTAGCTAATATATTGTTGCCACAAAGATACAAATTTCAAACTGACACATTATTCAAATGTTTTAAATTTATTATAATTATTTGTGATAGTGTTAGACAAGAAACCCAAAGAGAATTATTTCCCTAACGGGGCGGGGGGGGGGGCCCACAAAGAAGCAGGAAATTGGGCTGGAAAGATGGCTTAGTTAAGTACTTGCCTGTGAAGCCTAAGAACCCCGGTTCAAGGCTTGAATCCCCAGTATCCACATAAGCCAGATGCACAAGGTGGCACATGCATCTGGAGTTCATTTGCAGTGGCTGGAGGCCCTGTTGCACCCATTCTTTCTCTCTCTCTGCCTCTTTCTCTCTCTGTTGCTCTCAAATAAATAAATAAAAATAAAAGAAAGCAGGAAGCTGAAGTTCTTCCCTTCTCCTAAATCCACTACACATCCCCACCACCTCCTACTTCTGCTGCCAGATCAGCAGCCCCTCCTCGCCATCATTCTTTTTTTTTTTTTCCTCCATTTTTCGGTTTTTCGAGGTAGGGTCTCACTCTAGCCCAGGCAGACCTGGAATTCACTATTAGTCTCAGGGTGGCCTCGAACTCATGGCGATCCTCCTACCTTTGCCTCCCGAATGCTGGGATTAAAGACATGTGCCACCACGCCCGGCCTTGCCATCATTCTTAGGTGTTCCTTCCCAGTACACTGTCTCTCCCCCAAGTCTGCTGCAGCATCATGAAGCTATCAGCTAGGTCTGTGCACCTCGACACTTCCAGGGCACCTGCTCCCATGTAGAGTACAAGTTCAATCTAACCATGCTGAATGCGCACATATGAATTTAACAAGATCTGGTTCAGGGTTTATGGCTCATGGAATGCAACCATCTTGACAACAGAACATTCAGGAAAGCAGGCAGCGAAAGAATCTCATTTGGGACCAGGAAAGGAGCTGACTCAAGTGATACCTGGGCTGAGGTGTGTAGCTCAAGGGTAGAATGCATGCTAGCATGTGTACGGCCCTGGGTTCCATCCCAAAAAACAAACAGAAGCCACTTACTAACTCTGAGCATAAAGATCAGGGCAGGAAGCAGGCAAGCATCTCATCTCACCTGTGAGTAGAGACATTAAAGCTGGATCAATCAGGGCCCTGACCCAAGAGCTCTAAGCACAGAGCTCTTTCCACTAAACAATGCCCTTCAGAGCTACCTGCACTTACAGTCTAAAAAATGTATTCTGTAACACCACTCTACAGATACAGATGTTCCTGACCTTCCTATTTAATTCTATTCAATTTCATGATTTTTTAAAGTTTCACATTTTAAGAATGTTCATCTTGACATACTAAATTGGTTTTATGACTCAAAGGTTGAAAAATAAACTGTTCTGAAGATTTATGTTTTAGACTTTCTCCAGAATGTCAAGGTCACATATAATTCCTAAACATTAATTTTTTTGAAAACACCAAATTTTTATACCAAAAACAACAGTAGAACACTACCAAATAGCCAAATAGTCCACAAAGATGAACACACACCTGCCACCTAAGTAAATGACCAAGCTAAGGAAACCAGCCAGCTCCACAGCAAGGCCCCGGGCACCCGACCTCCACACCAGCCAGACTCTGGCCCAAAGACTCAATTCTACATGGGAATTCTGGCATGTCCACTTACAATGGATATCTTTAAGCTGCTTCATGTACTGAGACTTTAATTAAATGTGTTTTGATAACAATAATTTTATCAAAATAAGTGAATGAAAATCAAAATAAACTATCTTAACTAAGCATTTTATTTTTTTTTGGTTTTTCGAGGTAGGGTTTCGCTCTCATCCAGGCTGACCTGGAATTCACTATGTAGTCTTGGGGTGGCCTCGAACTCACAGTGATCCTCCTACCTCTGCCTCCCGAGTGCTGGGATTAAAGGCGTGCGCCACCATGCTCGGCGCATTTTATTTTTATCATAATCTCTCATACCCCGAAAGTAGACCATTGGTTAAGCCATAACCTTTTTCCAATTGCCTTCAAATTATCAGAGCAAAGACAGAGATAGTACAAAGCTTTTCCTTAACATGAGGAACGTATACCATTTTCCAACTGAAGGGCCTGTGGTAATCATCACCACCATTACCTAGCAGAAAGTTGGGATGAAAAACCCCATTGTTTTCAGAGTTCTTTCAAGAAACGTGTTCCCCTGCAAAGAGGGAGTCAGAAAAAGGCAGAAAGACTAGAAGAATCCCTTTTCTATCTTGTATGTTCACAGGTAGTTCTCCATCTTTGAGAAGGCAAACTAAATATAGACAAGGTTCTTGGAAGGCAGGCATGATGGCTCAAGCTTGTAACCCAGCACTTGGGAAACTGAAGCAAGAGGACTACATTGAGTTCAAGGCCAGCCTGGGTGATGCAGTGAATTCCAGGGATACACAGCAACATTGCAAGCTCCTGTCTCAAAATACAGACAAAAAAAGTTCTTGGGCTTAAGGTCTCACCATTCTCCATCCAGGAATCATGCCTGTGTTTGAAGGACTCATTTATATGTTTGTCTTTTTAAAGAACTTCAGTGACTCTTACTGAAGACCCAAAAGGAACCAGTTTATTAGTAGTGATGGGGATCAAACCAGAGCTTTGTGCATGGTAGGCACGTGTTCTACCACTAAACTGCATCTTCAAGCCAAAAATCTGTTTAGAACTGAGGAAGATGTTCTTTTCATAAAGATAAGATGTGGGTTGAGGATGTAGTGCACTGGTAGCATGCTGCTTAGGATACACAAAGCCCTAGTTCAATTTCTTGTATGTGGTGATTCCCAGATGTGGTGGTACACACCTGTAAACCCAGCACTTGGGAGACAGAGGCAAGAAGATCAGAAGTTCAAGGTCATCATAGCAAGTTCAAGGCTAGCCTGAGGTACGTGAGACCATGTCTCAAAAAAAAAAAAAGGGGGGGCTGGAGGGATGGCTTACCAGTTAAGGTGTTCGCCTACAAAGCCAAAGGACCCAGGTTTGATTCCCCAGGACTCACATTAGCAGGATGCACAAAGGGGAGACACACGAGTCTGGAGTTTGTTTACAGTGCTTAGAGGCCCTGGCGCGCCCATTCTCTCGCTCTCTCTCTTTCTCTGACAAATAAATAAATTTTTTTAAAAAGATTAAATGTAATTTTCCTACAAAAGGGAAAAAGCCATAGATATTGTTTATTATCTCTGTCCAGTGTCACTTTCTATAATGACAGAAATGTTCTGTATCTGCATTGGCCCATCTAGTGCTGAGTCCTGAAATCTGGTGGATGTGACTGAACTGAATTTTAATATCATAAATTTTTTGTGCCTGTGCATGTGGTATGTGTGAGCACACATGGTGTGTAGGTGCAAGTGCACGCATGCATGTGCATTTGGAGGCCAGAGGTCAATGTCAGGTGTCTTCTTCAATCCCTCGCCATCTTATTTGTTGTTTTTCAAGGTAGTGTCTCAATCTAGCCCAGGCCGACCTGGAACTCGCTCTGTGGCCCTA
This sequence comes from Orientallactaga sibirica, assembly GCA_036365145.1. Taxonomy (NCBI): domain Eukaryota; kingdom Metazoa; phylum Chordata; class Mammalia; order Rodentia; family Dipodidae; genus Orientallactaga; species Orientallactaga sibirica. Next base: position 3,211,229 of record JAEOAD010002712.1, on the reverse strand, counting down.
GGCTACACTCAAACTCCCCATGTTCCTCCTACCTCGGCCATGGGATTAAAGGTATGTGCCACTATGTCTGGCTATTTTTTAAAAAAATATATTTATTTAAGAGAGAGAGAGGAAGAGAGTAAGTATGGGCACTCCAGGGCTTCCTGCACTGCTAATATACTCAAAATGCATGTGCCACTTTGTGCATATGGCTTTACATGGTTATTAGGGAGTTGAATCTGGGTCAGAAGGCTTTGCAAGAAAGCACTGTAACTACTGAGCCATCTCCCTAGCCCTACATCTTATTTCTTGAGACAGGGATTCTCACTGAACCTGGAGGAGCTCACCAATCTGGCCAGCCAGTAAGTCCCAAAGATCTTCCTGTCTCTACCTCTCCAGCACTGAGATCACAGGCTTATGCCACCAGCTTTCACATGGGTGTTAAGGATCCAAATGCAGGTCTTCCTGCTTGAAGGACAAACATTTGACTTATGGAGCCCCTCATAATGTTGTCATTCACTTAAATGTAAAACTGCATGCAGCTCATGGCTATTATGAGGGGCAGAGAAGGTTAGAGCACCATCATGCCTTCAGCCGCTGAACCAAGTCATCACCTTGTCTTACACTGAAATGTCACAATTCAAAAACATATTCTATCCTAGGGTTCAATTGTCAGCTTCCCGATTCATATTTAAGGCTTCCTTATAATGGTTTCTCAGCAAAACTTGGAAATTTTTGTCCTAAAACATGAACTGAGCAAAATTCCTTTCACAATGTTCAATTTTCCAATTATGAAACTTAAGCACAGAGAAAGGGAGTAGAGGAAGCTCCAATGTCCTCTTTATACAAAGGGAAGAAATGAAGTGCATGGGGCTGGAGAGATGGCTGAGTGGTTAAGGCCCTTGTCTGCAATGCCTAACAACCTAGATTCAATTTCCCAATACCCATGTGAAGCCAGATGAACAAAGTGATGCATGCATCTGGAGTTCGTTTGCAGCAGCTGGAGGCCCTGGCATGTCCATCCTCTCTCAGGCTGCTTCTCTTTCTCTTTCTCTCTGCTTGCAAATAAATAAATTTTAAAAATAGAAATGAAATGCATAATGCAAAGAAAGGCTGATATAACTGAGATCCTTTTATTGGTATCGCTGCTCATCAACTCCTATGTTGGTTTGCTTTTTAAACCTGGCTGTGGCGCTCAGCAAAATTCATCCCTACTTTGACCTCTTGACTGTGCTTTGTTATCATCAGACTGTGACCAGACTCTCTAAAATCAAGTATTCTGCCCCAAAGAAAACTATTGAAAACATGCACACTATAATATTATATACTTGAATGAGAAAATGATCAAGTTGCCCAAATGTAGTAGCCTGAAAAAAGCAAATGTTTCAGAGACTAAAATATGGACATCATGTCAAAAACACTTGCCAAGCTATGGTAAAAGTAACTCCACAGTCCTATAGTCAGCAAGGAAGATGCCCAAGAAAACAGGAAAAGCACACTCAAGCTGTGTGTGGTAGATCACAACTGTAACCCAGAACTTCAGAGGCTGAGGTAGGAGGCCATCAAGACCAGCCTGCACTACATAAGAGAAACCAAACCAAAAACAAACAGAAAACTATACTACAGGAGTGGTATGGCTAGTCATAGGTGACTAACTTCAAGTCAGAAGCACTGTAATCCTCATAATGTCAAGATCAAATACAAACTAATTTCTTTCACCTTCCCATTAAGCTGACACAAATACCACACTCAACACAAATTTTCAGTTATTTCATTATTATTAAGTGCAATAAACTAGAAGCTGTTTCTAAAAAGCCAATGTAGCCAGGCATGGTGTGGCACACAGCTTTCATTCCAGCAATCGGGAGGCAGAGATTGTAGTGAGTTTGAGGTCACCCTGAGACTGCATAGTGATTTCCAGGTCAGCCTGGGCTACAGCAAGACCCTACTTTGAAAAACAAAATAACAAGAACAACAAGAACAACAAAGCCAATGTACTTATGTGAAACAAGCAAACTTGAGTACACAGTGCAAAGAATAAAGCCACTGGTTACCACATAGCCTATCAGGAAAGCTCCAACGAGATACCAGGCAGAGCCACTCAAAGACAGCAGTGCAACTCAGATAAGGATTCACAATTAGACAAGAACTTTTTTCTCTCTATCACTGCTATTGCTATCACAGGTCCTGATAAGGACAAGGAGCTCACCTATGGCATCCAGAAAGCACTGGAATCTCAATATCTCGGCGCATATACCATCTCAGAGGCTTCCAGAATAATAAAACATGGCATTGCTGGAAAGGGGAAAAAGCCTTCCTCTGGGGTAACTGAGGCCATTTTGACATAGCTGGAGTCCCCCAGACTCCATCAAGCTCTGTCCTGTCAGTTCTTTTTCATGTGTATGGACAAAATCTGCAGCTGCAGCCTGGGCAGGAAAGAGGGAGACAGATTTTAAGATGGAGAACTGCTGTGCTGCCTGACCCTGAACCCTCCTTACTCTTCCAAGCTAGGGACTGTAGATCCCTGGCCCGGCATCCTCAGAATCTGCCCACCAGTTATATATTTCCATGCTAAAAGCCTCTACGTCTCATGAGTACTATAAACCCCAGTTTTTATTAGCCTCATCTTAAAGAGAAAAAAAAATCAAGTAAATAGAAAAGGATACAGCATTTTGGCAGAAGCATAAATTCCCAAAGTATATAAGATTTACAGACAGAAAATAAACTCTGTTCTATGAAAGTCCCCTTCAGAACAGTGCTATTCTTTTTCTCAAAATGCAATTTAAAAGCAGAAACAGAAATCTACTTAAAGACACTCAGGAGATAAATTAGCTTATCAAAGATATTTTTTTTAATTTAATATGCTTGGGTTTAAAAGATAATACAGGTTGTAGAAAACAAAAGAAACATACCTAACAGAAAAGAGTCCTGAGGGGAAACTTGACTTCAAATGTTAACACAGTACAGTATCACATTAAATGGGGAAAAAGAAAAACCTTATTAAATGTCTTAGCAAAAATACGGCACAGTTGCTTTTCTAAATTCCTAATGTTTATGTACTAAGTATCTTACATATTCACTTTATAAGATCTCTTCAAGTCCCGTACAACATTTTCCTATTTCTCTATGAATGCTTTTGCAGATCAGTTTTAATAAATGAATGTAAGTTATTATTTATTATTTATGAAACTGGTCAATATTTAATTATGAAATTATACTTCTGAAAACATCGCGCTTCCCCACTGGGATTCTGAAGAAAAAGCCAACAGGACTGCTTTCTATTTATTTCTTTGAACACTGAAAATGTAAAAGCATCTTCAACTCAAAGCATAATATATATTCAATCATGGCTCCTGATTTAAGCACAGCATTGTAAATTCTTGCATATGCATTGAATAAAGGTGCCCTCGCTCTTACCTGTGTATCCAGCAGACCATCCCCAGGAAGCCACCATTCCTAAAAGCCATTTATAGATGACTCCTTCAATGTACCAGAACCGTTTACTGTCCAGCATTCGAAGGGGCTGCAGTATAATTAGGTAGCAGATGTAGGACGGAATCGCCACCAGGTTGTTGGCGACCATGAAGGCAAATCTCATCAGCGCTTTCACCACCATCCAGCCCAGCCAGGGGGCTTCTTCCAAAGTCACCGCCATTCTCACATTGGAGTCGGTTCTGTGTTTCTGGAGTGGAAAGAAAATTCATTTAAAAAAAAGAAAAAAAAAAAAAAAAGGAAGACGAAATCCACCCCATCTAAGTCCGCAGCGAGCCGCACCGCCATGGGCTCCTTCCCGGGTGCAGTACCTCGGGGACGGCGGGGCAAATTCCAGAGGGGGACAGAGAGCGGCCGAGGCCAGGCGCCGCGGCGCAAGGTCAAGGGAGCTGCGGGGAGGCTGGGGCATGTCACAATGTGTCGGGCCGACGACAGCCCCGGCCGCCGTGCATCGGGACCGAGCCGGGCCGCGACCCGAGCGCAGCGAGCCCGCGGGGACGCGGTCTGACCTCCGTCCCTCCCTCCCGGCCGCCCGCCCGCCGTGCCTGCGCTCGGGTCCTGCTCGGGCCGCGGCGGGTTTGTTTTCCGTCCTCCCTTCGCGGGGACCCGAGCGAGGCGGGGAGGTCCGGCCCGGGGAGGATGGAGGGAGGCGAGCGGGAGCGGGAGCGCAGGCCCCGCGGAGGGGAGGGACGGGCAGACGGCGGCGGGCCACGAGCAGCGGTTCCCGCGGCGGAGGCGGGCGGCGCGGCCGGGCTCACCTCAGCGCCTCGGCGGGGCGCGGGATGCGGGAGGCCCCGGCCGGAGGGCGGCGGGCATGGACGCGGTGGCGGCGGCCGGCTCCGCGCGCCCTGGTCCCCTCGCGGCGGTCGGTGGACAGAGGCGCGGCGCGGCGCGGCGGGGACGGGACTCAGAGGCCGGACCTGTCACCGGGGCGGGTCCCGGGGAGGCGGGCGGACGCCCCGCGCGCCGCCTCCTCCTCCTCCTCCTCGTCCTCCCCCGGGCCTACCGCGCCCTCGTCCTCAGGCCGCCTCCGCCCGGGGCCACGCGACGCCCGCGGCCCTGCCTGCCCCGCCGCCCCGCCCCGCCCAGGCCTGCGCCCGCCGAGCCGCGGTTACCTCGGGCTGGCCGGAGCCCGGCCGGGACTGCGGGAGCCGGAGGAGCCGCAGGAGCGCATGGCCGGCGGAAGGAGGCCGGCCCGCGCCGCTCGGGGGTCCCGGGCGGCGGGCAGAGCGGTCCCCAGACCCGGCCGGCCGGCGGGAGGAGCGCAGGAAGCGGCGGCGGCGGCCGGGGTGGCGGAGGGCCGCCCCCGAGCGCCCCCTAACGAAGGCCGGGCCGCTAGGCCGGGAGCGAGCGCCGAGGCCGCCCGGGGCTGCGCGCTCAGGTCTGCGCGGGGCTCGGCCTCGGCGCGCGCGGGGCTCCGCGGACCGAACGGTCGCCCGGCGCGGCACGCAGCGTGGGGCCGCCTGCCTCCCTCCCTGCCCGGCCAGGCCAGGAGCTCTCGCCTGGAAGCCGAACGTCCTTCGCTTCTCTAAAGAGCCTCCCCAGAGCATTCCCGTCCAGAGCCTTAAAGTCAATTCTTTTAGGTACCAGCCAGCATTCCTGTTTCTGGAAACTACCTGGAACATGACTGACACTGTCTGTCCCCCTTACACACACACACACACACACACACACACACACACACACACACACACACACACACGAGTGGGAAGAATCCAGGAGTCTGCACAGAGAAACTGAATTTAGTCAACAATGAAAAAACATTTAGCCAAGTGCCAGGCATTGACAGGCTTGGCCACCCCTGGGTCACTAGCTACATTTCCCTTCAAGGGCTGGACACTAGCAGAAAACAAATAGCCTAGTGGGACTTGACTAAATTTCCATTTTAAAAGCAGCAAAACAGCAATGAAAACTCAGTTTACAGAACCTTGTAGCTCTTGCTAGGTGGTGGCCCAGCCTATGGTAGGAGCATCATTTTAAGTTTAAGCCCAGCCCGAGCTACAGAGTGAAAGAGTAAATTCCAGGTCAGCGTAGGTTAGTGTGAGAGCTTGCTTCAAGAAAACAAAAACAGAGCTGGGGAGATGGCTCAGCTATTAAAGGTGCTTGCTTGTCTCCCCAGTACCTATGTAAAGTCAGATCACGTGTGTCTGGAGTTCATTTACAGCTAGAGGCCTTGGCCTACTCATACTCTCTGTCTCAAGTAAATAAATATAAAGTACATTTAAAAAAATTCCAAACCTTTACTCTGTAGCCCAGGCTAACCTGGAACTCACTATAAACCCAGGCTGGCCCCCAGCTCGCTGACCACAGTCTTGTCCAGACCCTTCATAGTTTTCAGTCACTGAATCACATCCGTCTTAGTCTTCCAAGGCCACAACAAAATGCCACAGACAGGGTGCTTAAGCAACAGACACTTGTTTCCCAGGATTCAGGAGACCAAAGGCCGAGATCAAGGTGTGGGCAGAGTTGGTTCTCCAGAGGTCTGTCTCCTTGGCTTACAGACACCCACCCTCACCAAACACAGGTCATCTCTTCATGCATGTGTCTGTTTGTTCCCTCCAACTCTATATCCATGTTTCTTTGTGTTTTTGTTGTTTTCTGGGAGTTTTTTTGTTTGTTTCTTTGTTTGAAGGCAGGACCCCACAGGTAGCCCAGCAGGCTGGTCTTGAACTTATATAGCCTATGTTGGGTACAACTCAACCATCCTCCTGCCTTCTGAATTCTGAATGTATAGGTGTGTGTCACCATGGCTGTTTCATGTAGTGCTGGGATGGAACCCAGGGCTTCATTCATTCTAGGAAAGCACTCTGCCATCCCCAGCCTCCATCCTGCTTTTCATTACGGAAGTGAGCATTTCACCAACTCCTCACATGTAGGACCTTTTCGCCACAATGGAGACATTATCGTTTCAGGTGTTCTGCTGACTAGCTCCAACTTCAATAGGCTTTACGGGGGGGCAGGGGGAGATGGGGATTGAACCCAGGGCCACACACCTGCAAGCAGGCACTATACAGCTCTGAGTTACTCTCCAGTGCGCCTTTAAATGTTTTTGAAGCCCAGCAACCCACGCAACACCACAGATTTCATCAAATCCAGCTATGTTCTAGTCTTACACAATTCACCTTACATATAATTCTTTCTTTGTAGATAGGTTTTCATGTAGCCCAGGATGACCTTGAACTTCTGATTCTCATGCCTCCACCTCCCTAATGCTAAGATTATGGTCATATACCACCACACTCGGTTTATGCCTCTCTGGGAATCAAACTCAGGGCTTCGTTTGATGCTAGGCAGGCAGGCACTCTACGCACAGAGCCACATCTCCAGCCCTAATACCTACTTCCTGTTGTCCTGTCATCCTCCAACCATGTCAGTAACCTGCTGAGAGTTTCCTGTGGCCTATTTGCACTGTACAGCCTGTGGATGGATAAACAAATGCTCTGAATGATCACAAGGGGAAAGCTGGGGTGACTGGTTCTTCAGAGTAGATACATCTAGGGAACATGAGACGCTGTCTCAGTGACTAGCTTCCAGTTCCCTGCCTGCCACCTTAGCTCCCTCTTCACTCATCCAAACACAAACATCAAGTCCAGAATCTCGGCACCTTCATAAACAACCCAAATAGGAGTAAAACCAGGCCCCACCCTATAGCCATATGTCTCACTTTCTGTCTTGAAATCCCATATTTGAATCATGAGAGCAGGACCCTCTGAACGAAAAACATGACCGCTTAACCTTTCCTGGTCTCCACACATTTGAAAACAATCTCACCACAACACTGTGGGAGGTTAATCCCATCCATCTGATCCCTGTACACACCACAAATTAGGTTAGAACCAGGGAGGGGCCCCTTGGGCAGAGGAATTCCCTTGGGCCCTCTCTTTTTCCTAATGGTTATTATAAAAACATTTTACCTACCTGTGCTGGTTTCCACAGTGAACCTCCAGTGAGCTATTTCCTCTCTGCGGGAAACCCTGCCAGCAGTTTGATACCTGTTCAAGGACTGGCACAGGCCTCACATCCCTAGGAAACAGTAGCCGCCTGGAAATCAGAGGCCCCAGAGGTTTGGGTGTCCTGACTGGTGTCAGCTTGAACTTTAGGCGAAAGGGGAAATACATTAACAGTCATTTTATATACAGTCTATCTACTAGGCTTATCATCTTAAAGCCTATTAGACATGATGGGTCAAACTATCCAGTCTTAGATGCAACTTTTTCTAAATATTTTATTTATCTGAGAGAGAGAGAGAGGTGGGGGAGTAGAGGGAGATAGAAAGGGTGTGCCACAGACTCGGGCGTAGTGGCGCACGCCTTTAATCCCAGCACTCGGGATGCAGAGGTAGGAGGATCACCATGAGTTCGAGGCCACTCTGAAAATACAGACTGAATTCCAGGTCAGCCTGGGTCAGAGTGAGACCCTACCTCGAAAAACCAAAAAATAAAAATAAAAAAGGATATGCCAGGGCCTCTAACCACTGCAAACGAACTCCAGATGTACGTACCACCAAGTGCATCTGGCTTACAAGGGAACTGGGAAATTGAACCTGGGTCCTTAGGCTTTGCAGGCAGGTGACTTAACTGTTAAGCCATCTCTCCAGCCCTTAGCTGCGTCTGTAAGCCATTCAGCCACTCTTGCCTGAACAATGTCATGAAGCCTGCCTTCACTGTTCAGCTGCCTTCCCTGTTCTCTTGAGACTAAAACTATCCCTGAAGGCCTGAAAACTGAAGACATCTCTTCCATCAACAGACAACACCTTCTCTCTCATCTGTCTGAGCTTGCATTTTCTTGGCCCAGCCCTTCCTGTCCTGCTCGTGGTAAATGAATCCATACTGAGTTGCTTATGCTCAAAGGGTCCCTTTACTACTAAAGTGTTACAAGTTTCTAAGGCACCTCCTAAATCCCAAAGCTATAGGTCATTTCTGTTAGTAGGATCTTAGGGATATAGTCAATAAGGTATTGTGGGAAAAAGAAGAAACTTCAGCAGGTTCTTTGCTTACAGAGTCTACAAAAGAGCATAATAGGCCTATTAATGACAAGTTCAGATCACAACTGTATTTTCCTAGTGTAAGAACCAAAAAGAATGGCCATCCTGTTGCTGATTATACTGAAAAATGATAGCTAACACTGAATATGTTCAACATTCCAGGACACATTGTCCTGGCTATGTATGCCTTCCTTACTTTTAATATTTATTTGTTTTTAATTTTTATTTATTTATACATGTATGTGTGTGCGCGCATGCATGTATGTCAAGGTCTCTCTTACATGAGGCAGCAAACAAACTCTAGACAAGTGCCACTTTGCGTCTGGCTTTCCATGGTTGCTGGGGAATTAAAACCAAGCTGGCAGGCTTTGCAAGCAAGGAACTTTAACTGCTGAACCATCTTCCCAGCCCCAGTTTGTTTTTTTTTAATTTTTAGTGTGTGTGTGCATGAGTGTGCCAGCAAAGGGCATGCCATGGCGCACATGTGGAGGTCGGAGGACAACATTTGGCTCCGTCAGTCCTCACCTGTCCACCTCATTTGAGGCAGGGTTTCTCACTCTGGATTCTCACCCTGCTGTTATTTTCTGTGGTCACCATGAGTTTCTGGGACATGCTCCTGTCTCTGTCTCTCGTCACTCTGCTGTCACTGTCACTCAGCATGCTGGGATTACAGAAGTCTGCCATGCCTTCTTTTTTTTTTTTTGTTTTTTTTGAGGTAGGGTCTCGCTGTAGCCCAGGCTGACCTGGAATTCACTATGTAGTCTCAAGGTGGCCTTGAACTCATGGCGATCCTCCTACCTCTGCCTCCTGAGTGGCTGTGTGCCACCACGCCTGGCTGGCTTCTGGCTTTTTATGTGATCTGGAGATCGAACTCCACAGAGCCATCTCTCCAGCCTGGTTGTTTTTTTCAGACATCTCACTCTAGCCTAGGCTGGCTTGAACCTTGTGATCCTCATGTTATCCCCTCCAGTGCTGGGATCACAGGCCTGAGCCTCTACACCCAATTTTCATTTTCCTAATCTTCAGAACAACTTTGTAAGGATTATATCATTGCTTACATTTTACAAATAGATTAAGTAGTCTGCCTAGATCACTTAACAAATGGAAGAGCCAGAACTCATTCCCCACGCCAGAGTTACACTCTGTAATACGTCTCTAAGAAAGAGACTGGGGAACTCCATCTTTTTTCCGTCCTTCCTCCCAGCCTCTGGCTCTGTCCCCATTGCATGAGCTGCACTAGGGAGCAGTAGGAAGGGGTAGTTTGTAACTTTGCACTTAGAGCTCATTCTTTGCCCTTGCCTTTGTCTATCTGATTAAACTCGTTCTTCATGGTCCAGCCAGGATGTCAAAGGCTCCATCTCAGCACGCATCCCCCGCTTCCGAATCTGTCACCTGCCCTCTAGTCCTTGCTTCTCTTGCTTGGCCTGGATGCTTTCTGCTTCAGTCTGTATGCTGAGATTGGTGGTTTCCCATCTCCTGTCTTCTTGTTGTTGTTTCATTATTGTTTTCCTAGCTACCTTCATATCTTATATAGAGGTAGAGAATAAAAAATTTAATCGGCTGGGCATGGTGGCACACACCTTTAATCCCAGCATTGGGGCGGATTGTTGTGTGTTCAAGGCCAGCCTGAGACTACATAGTGAATGCCAGGCCAGCCTGGGCTGGTGCAAGACCCTATCTCACAAAAACCTCAAAAAATTTTTAAAAAATCAATGTTTATTTATTTTATTTGGACTATTTTTGCATTTTTTAACTATAAGAGTTGGGTGTGTTAAATGGTGACATCATCCAACCCATATACAGAAGAAGTAATGTTGCTAATACTTCATTTTAAATCTTTTTTTCAATCTCTGCTAAGTGGTTGTTTTAGTAATAGTCAGTGGCCAAACACACCTTAGCTTAATCACTGACTGCACAAAATAATATTACCACTTTTTGTTAAAATATCTTCCTCTATTCTGAAGCATTCAGTCACCACCAATCTACCTGGAACATGTGCTTCTTTTTTTTTTTTCCCTTTTTTTATTGAGAGAGAGAGATAGAGAGGAAGAGGCAGAGAGAGAGAGAGAGAGAGAGAGAGAGAATGGGTGAGCCAGCAGCCTCTCAGCTGCTGTGAACGAATTCCAGACAAGTGCACCCCCTTGTGGGTAAGCGTGGTATTGCACCCTTGCATCACTTTACGTCTGGCTAAACATGGGACCTGGAGATCAAACAGGTGTTCTTAGGCTTGGCAGGTAGGCACCTTAACCACTAAGTCATCTCTCCAGCCCAAACATGTGCTTCTTAAGGAGGTATTTTTAATATTTCATTTTTCTGTCCAGGTTCTACCAAACCAAGTCTGAGTGTCTTCATCCAGCTTACTTCATGGCCTTCTATTCCCAATTCCTCGCCCAGCAGATTAGACTTTATCAGCCAGTGGACCATACACACTGGAACTGCACAGTGTGCAGTTAGGTTCAGCAAGGCAGCCGGCTGGTCATATCCAGTTACCTTATACTGTAATTCCTATTTCCCAAGAGCACATCAAGTCAGGGGATTGGAAACATCAAATTCACTTCATCTCCTTACTCCTCAACCAGCCTCTCCATTTTGAAACAGGTGCCTTCCCACAGCTTCACTTTGGTGATGACACCATCTGGGTGCTATTCTTCCTGAACATTTTGTAAGTAGTAGATAAAGCCAGTCTTCTTATCAGGACCCAGGTCTTTCTCTGAGTAACTATTTTATCTTCAGGAAACACCACACACCTTCTACTTTGTTGTCTGCTTGCCCATGTTGCTTCTGTGAGCTGGGGGGACTGTAGTCAGAATTAACCTGCCAACTGTGAACCTGGAGTTGGAGGCTTCCGTGTCGTGTGCAAATTGTAACACTTAGTTCCAGGTGCAGTTTCGTGGGTCTCCATTCAGACTTCAAACACTCTAGCTTCCCTTTCCTTATCTCTGTTTTGATTGATTGATTTATTCATTTTCCTGTGTGTGTATTTGCATGTGCACTCCTGTATGTCAAGGTTTCTTGCCACTGCAAACAAATGCCAGACAGATGTGCTATTTTTTGCAACTGGCTTTTTGTGGGCATGGGGTACTGAGTTGAACCCCAGGACGAATGGAACCTGGGCTAAATCAAACCTGGACCAGCAAGTTTTACAAACAAGCACCTTTAACCACTGAGCAATCTCCCTAGCTATTGGTTGTAGCCCAGACTGGCCTCAAACTTACAGCATTTCTGCCTAGGCCTCTGAATGGCTGGGATTACAAGTGTGTACCCCTCCCACCACATCTGGCTCTGCTCTCTCCTCTTGCCGTTTGTGTATGTGTGTGTGAATTCACTTTTTACATTAAATATTTATTTATTTAAGACAGCCTTACATGTTGCCCAGGCTGACTCTGAATTCTTTATAGAGCCAAGGGTAACTTTGATCTTCCGGTCCTGCCTTTACCTTTAAAGTGCTGATTACAGGTGCGTGCCACTATGCCCAGTTTATGTGGTGCTGGGAATCAAACCCAGAGCCTTATGCATACTAGAGAAGCACTGTACCACTGAGTCATAGCCCCAGTCCTGATTAAATGTTTTAAGCTAGCATACAAAGAAATGGGCTTCATTATGGCATCTTCAAACATAACTGTCACATTTTTCTCTCATTTGTCCGATTTCCCCCATGTTCTCCCTTACCCTCCTGCCACCCCTCCTGTTGGTCTCCCCATGTAGTCCATCTATGTTCCTGTCACATCTATTCCATTACTCTCTCTTTCTTTCCCTCATCTTGCCCCTTTGTCTGCTGGTCCTTCAGTAGCTCGATCCTCCCAGTCACTCTGTCCTTCCATTCCACACTCCATCTTCCTGCTTAAGGCCAGATCTTTCCTCAGCCGCTCCAACTCCTAGGAAAGCTAACTCTTCTCAAGGTCCTGGTCCCCCACAGTGCTCTGCTCACTCATCTGACTTCCAGCTTGGAAACATCCCTGAACTCTGCCCACATAAATTTCTAGAACAGATTCTCTCTGTAAATAATGCCAACTGGCTTTGAACTAACTTATTGCATTTGGCTTCTGTCTCACCTCCACCCCCAGGAGAGCACAGAATTTCGCATCTCAAGTTTCTTATATAACGTCAAGTACTATCAAGAGCCTTTCATCCTGCAAGCACCCTATGTTTCTAGGTTCCCCACAAATTAAAAAATCCCTGGAACATCTTCAAGTATTGGAATTTGGTGATGTGTGACGAGAGAGAGGAATTCTATGCAAAAGGAATACAAAATAATTCCAATTCGGGTAGGGAAGGGAGACTATGACAGGGTCTCCTTGGGTAGCCCCGGCTGGCCTAGAACTCGTGATGCTCTTGCCTCAACCTGCCCAGTGCTGGGATGACAGGCCTGCACCACCATACCTGGCTTGTATTTCTACTTACAAATGGGGAATTCAAGTGTGGAGAAACAATGTGACTTGTTTATCACAAAGTGAATCAGAATTGAGCCATGTGATCTTAAGGTGACAGCTCAGCCTACTTCATTCAGGACTTTCACAATTCTAGCATTGAAAGTCCCGTTACAGGAAATTCCTCAGCTCTGGCAAATAACTGGTGAGCCCATGTTGACTCTTGACTCTTGGTTCCCTGTGCAGTTGTTTAGCCAGGTTACAGAGGTCCAGCGTACCTTTTACACACACACACACACACACACACACACACACACGTATGCACACACACCTGGCTCTGCTCTGATGACCCGATACCTCAGAGGCTAACAAGCTGGGGCTGATAGTGGTGGTTGATGTGTCCCTGGCTTGTCCGTACCTGGGTTAAGTTCCCCTCTCCTCTCAGTGGCTTCTGCAGGGAGCATGGCCCTCCCCGTGGTTCTCATCAGCTTAAATCATTTGTAAGGTCCTTGAGCAGAACTTTTCACTCATGTCCTACTTGAACTGTGCTTTTAAGGCCAGTTTGTCATGGCGGGGACTGAGCCTCTGGGTTGAGAGGCCGCTCCCATGTCACCTTGCATTTTCCCCAGGGCTGTGCAGCAAACAGAGCTTTTTTTAGCACACATATAAAATATTCTTGGATGCTAACAACTCTACCCCCCTCTCCCTGAACTAGGTGGGCACTTCCTGGGTAACTGAAGTAAAAAGTATAAAGAGCTGGGCATGGTGATACACTCCTTTAATCCCAGCACTTGGGAGATGGAGGTAGGAGGATCATCATGAGTTCCAGGCCACCTTGAGACAACATAGTGAATTCAAGGTCAGCCTTGAAATCCTACCTCAAAACAAATGAATAAACAAGCAAGAGTATAAAGAGAGGGAAATTTATTTACAAGTGGTTTTATTTTAATTTTTTAATATTAAATTATTTATTTTATTTATTTATTTGAGAGAGAGAGAGAGAGAAAAAAAAAAGAATGCTTGTGCCAGAGCCTCTAGCCACTGCAAACAAACTGCAGATGCATGTGCTACCTTGTGCATCTGGCTTTCATGGGTACTGGGAAATCGAAACAGAGTCCTTAGACTTCACAGACAAGTGCATTAACCACTAAGCCAAGTCATTCTCCAGCCCTAAATATTTTTATTTACTATTTATTTACAAACAGAGGGAGAGAGAGATGAGCACACTAGGACCTCCTGCCATGGCAACCAAATTCCAGATGCATGAGCTACTCTGCATCTGGCTTTATGTGGGCGCTGGTGAATTGAACCCAGGCTGTCAGGTCTTGCAAGCAAGCATCCTTAACCACTGAGCAATCCCTCCAGCCCTACAAGTTTTCTCTTGAAATAGTAAGGAAATAACTTCATCTTTACATCCTTTGTCTCCCTTAAACATTGTTTTTAGAGCACAGACTTAAGTGGAGATCCACAGTATTGAAAATCAGCTGTTGGCAGACACCCCAACAGTTTTGAGAAGCCACCAAGTGGAACTGGGAGACCCTGGGTCAACTCCTATCTTAAGGGCTACGAATGAAAGCTCTAGAAAAAAAGTGATGTTGACGTACTGTGCCTTTGCATGTGATGTCAAAGCTTAGAACCATGCGGTTAAGTTATCACACAGCTCGAGGTCTCCTATCAGGCGTTGGTAGTTCAGTTCCTGTGTGTTACAACACGGCCTGTGTCAATGGCTTGTAGACATGCCATGTCAGGTCATCTGAGAATTCTTTTGAGATCCAGACTTCAAGTTTATGCAGGTCTTCTGGGAAGCCCTGGCTCTGGTACCCCATTCCAGAGGTTCTGATTCAGTGGGATGGACAGGGGCCCTGGGATCTTGGGCTTTGAAAAGCGTCTTCCTGTGATCTAAGGCAAGTAATCTGACATCTCTCAGCAAGAGATCACCCATCCCATTTTAGAAATACAGAAGTCCTGGCTGTACCCTATATCTCCAGAGTCAGGACCTGCATTTTCACAAGACCCCTGGGTGATCTGGGTATGCTTGAGGTTGTCACTTCACAAACTGGAGCCAAGTGAGAGCTGTAAGTGGATGACCTAGGGCAAACTTCTTTCAGTCTTTTTTTAAAAAAAATTTAAGGGCTGGAGAGATGGCTTAGCGGTTAAGGCACCTGCTGCTAAGCCTAAGAACCAGGTTCCAATCTCCAGGTCCCACGTTTAGCCAGATGCAAAGTGACGCAAGGGTGCAATGCTGCACTTGCCCACAAGGGGGCTCATGCATTTGGATTTTGTTCACAGTAGCTGAGAGACTGCTGGCACACCCATCTCTATCTGTCTCCCTCTCCTTCTCTGTCTGTCTCTCTCTGTGTCTCTCTCCAAAAAATAAAAATAAATAATAAAAATAAAATAAAAATAAAAAATAAATTTTTTTAATGTATTCGAAAGACAGAGAAAGAGGCAGATAGAGAAAGAATGTTTTATTTATTTATTTATTTTTGGTTTTTCAAGGTAGGGTCTCGCTCTAACCTAGGCTGACCTGGAATTCACTCTGTAGTCTCAGGGTGGCCTCAAACTCATGGTGATCCTCCTACCTCTACCTCCCAAGTGCTGGGATTAAAGGCGTGTGCCACCACGCCTGCCATTCACAAGGTTTTAACATGCACTCAATAAATAGTTGTAACATGAGTGTGTTTCCATGGGAGAAGGACCATAGAGGTACCATTGTGTAAATTTACTTGTATTGACAAGAGCTGAGTAAACTACTGTAATAACTACTTCGTGGGTATTCATATGTACCCAGACTTTGCTTCTCTCATTCTAGGTAAGGGAAAGAAAAACTAACATAGGAGGACGTTTGATGGATAATGAAATGTTTCTGTGTCTATGCTACATGGGCGTTTTGTGTTTGTAACTGGAATTAAAAGGGAAAGAGGCTGGAGTGGTTAAGGGGCCGGTGAGCTGGTCGGCAGCATGTGGTGGGTTTATGTTATGACTGATAGGAAGGCCTCCCAGAAGAGGAAAACTGAAAATGGGCTGAATTCATCTGGGAGACAGACAGGCAAATGGCTCCAATGTGGCAAAGGTCTAAAGTGGACCAGGATGAAGCTGGATTATAGATCATTTTGAAAGCTGAGTTTATCTGCATGTGACAAAAAAGTCCCAAGTCCAGAAAGTATATGCTGTTATTTTCTCCTTGGGCCAGGTGCAGGGGCACACACCTGTGATCTCAACACATAAACCAGGTTCAGGGGCACACACCTGTGATCTCAACACATAGACCAGGTGCAGGGGCACACACCCATGATCTCAACACATAGACCAGGTGCAGGGGCACACACCCGTGATCTCAACACATAGACCAGGTGCGGTGGCACACACCCATGATCTCAACACATAGACCAGGTGCAGGGGCACACACCCATGATCTCAACACATAGACCAGGTGCAGGGGCACACACCCATGATCTCAACACATAGACCAGGTGCGGTGGCACACACCCATGATCTCAACACATAGACCAGGTGCGGTGGCACACACCCATGATCTCAACACATAGACCAGGTGCAGGGGCACACACCCGTGATCTCAACACATAGACCAGGTGCGGTGGCACACACCCATGATCTCAACACATAGACCAGGTACAGGGGCACACACCGTGATCTCAACACATAGACCAGGTGCAGGGGCACACCCGTGACCCATGATCTCAACACATAGACCAGGTGCAGGGGCACACACCCGTGATCTCAACACATAGACCAGGTGCAGGGGCACACACCCGTGATCTCAACACATAGACCAGGTGCAGGGGCACACACCCCGTGATCTCAACACATAGACCAGGTGCAGGGGCACACACCCGTGATCTCAACACATAGACCAGGTGCAGGGGCACACACCCGTGATCTCAACACATAGACCAGGTGCGGTGGCACACACCCATGATCTCAACACATAGACCAGGTGCAGGGGCACACACCCGTGATCTCAACACATAGACCAGGTGCAGGGGCACACACCCGTGATCTCAACACATAGACCAGGTGCAGGGGCACACACCCGTGATCTCAACACATAGACCAGGTGCAGGGGCACACACCCATGATCTCAACACATAGACCAGGTCCAGGGGCACACACCCGTGATCTCAACACATAGACCAGGTGCAGGGGCACACACCCATGATCTCAACACATAGACCAGGTGCAGGGGTACACACCGTTGATCTCAACACATAGACCAGGTGCAGGGGTACACACCCGTGATCTCAACACATAGACCAGGTGCGGTGGCACACACCCATGATCTCAACCAGGTGCATAGACCAGGTGCAACACATAGGGGGGCACACACCCGTGATCTCAACACATAGACCAGGTGCAGGGGCACACACCCATGATCTCAACACATAGACCAGGTGCAGGGGCACACACCCGTGATCTCAACACATAGACCAGGTGCGGTGGCACACACCCGTGATCTCAACACATAGACCAGGTGCGGTGGCACACACCCGTGATCTCAACACATAGACCAGGTGCGGTGGCACACACCATGATCTCAACACATAGACCAGGTGCGGTGGCACACACCCGTGATCTCAACACATAGACCAGGTACAGGGGCACACACCCGTGATCTCAACACATAGACCAGGTGCAGGGGCACACACCGTGATCTCAACATAGACAGGTAAACCCCGTGTTCAACACATAGACCAGGTGCAGGGGCACACACCCGTGATCTCAACACATAAACCAGGTTCAGGGGCACACACCTGTGATCTCAACACATAGACCAGGTGCAGGGGCACACACCCGTGATCTCAACACATAAACCAGGTTCAGGGGCACACACCTGTGATCTCAACACATAAACCAGGTTCAGGGGCACACACCTGTGATCTCAACACATAAACCAGGTTCAGGGGCACACACCTGTGATCTCAACACATAAACCAGGTGCAGGGGCACACACCTGTGATCTCAACACATAGACCAGGTTCAGGGGCACACACCTGTGATCTCAACACATAGACCAGGTGCAGGGGCACACACCCATGATCTCAACACATAGACCAGGTGCAGGGGCACACACCCGTGATCTCAACACATAGACCAGGTGCGGTGGCACACACCCATGATCTCAACACATAGACCAGGTGCAGGGGCACACACCCGTGATCTCAACACATAGACCAGGTGCGGTGGCACACACCCATGATCTCAACACATAGACCAGGTGCGGTGGCACACACCCATGATCTCAACACATAGACCAGGTGCGGTGGCACACACCCATGATCTCAACACATAGACCAGGTGCAGGGGCACACACCCGTGATCTCAACACATAGACCAGGTGCGGTGGCACACACCCATGATCTCAACACATAGACCAGGTACAGGGGCACACACCCGTGATCTCAACACATAGACCAGGTGCAGGGGCACACACCCATGATCTCAACACATAGACCAGGTGCAGGGGCACACACCCGTGATCTCAACACATAGACCAGGTGCAGGGGCACACACCCATGATCTCAACACATAGACCAGGTGCAGGGGCACACACCCGTGATCTCAACACATAGACCAGGTGCAGGGGCACACACCCGTGATCTCAACACATAGACCAGGTGCAGGGGTACACACCCGTGATCTCAACACATAGACCAGGTGCAGGGGTACACACCCGTGATCTCAACATAGACCAGGTGCGGTGGCACACACCCATGATCTCAACACATAGACCAGGTACAGGGGCACACACCCGTGATCTCAACACATAGACCAGGTGCAGGGGCACACACCCATGATCTCAACACATAGACCAGGTGCAGGGGCACACACCCGTGATCTCAACACATAGACCAGGTGCAGGGGCACACACCCATGATCTCAACACATATACCAGGTGCAGGGGCACACACCCGTGATCTCAACACATAGACCAGGTGCAGGGGCACACACCCATGATCTCAACACATAGACCAGGTACAGGGGCACACACCCGTGATCTCAACACATAGACCAGGTGCAGGGGCACACACCCGTGATCTCAACACATAGACCAGGTGCAGGGGCACACACCCGTGATCTCAACACATAGACCAGGTGCAGGGGTACACACCCGTGATCTCAACACATAGACCAGGTGCGGTGGCACACACCCGTGATCTCAACACATAGACCAGGTGCGGTGGCACACACCCGTGATCTCAACACATAGACCAGGTGCGGTGGCACACACCCATGATCTCAACACATAGACCAGGTGCGGTGGCACACACCCGTGATCTCAACACATAGACCAGGTACAGGGGCACACACCCGTGATCTCAACACATAGACCAGGTGCAGGGGCACACACCCGTGATCTCAACACATAGACCAGGTGCGGTGGCACACACCCGTGATCTCAACACATAGACCAGGTCCGGTGGCACACACCCGTGATCTCAACACATAGACCAGGTGTGGTGGCACACACCTGTGATCTCAACACATAGACCAGGTGCGGTGGCACACACCCGTGATCTCAACACATAGACCAGGTGTGGTGGCACACACCTGTGATCTCAACACATAGACCAGGTGCAGGGGTACACACCCGTGATCTCAACACAGAAGAGGATCACGAGCTCAAGGTCATCTTCAGCTAGTGATTTGAACACAGCCTGAGCATCTCAACAGCCTTGGTGCGCCCATTCTCTCTCTCTAATAGATAACAAAATATACTTAAATAAATAAAAATAAAAATAAACCTTGTCCTCAGCTGACAAAACTATAGACTCATTTCCCAGCTTCCTTTGCAGTGAGGTGCGATCATATGACTGCTCCTGCCCATGAGATACCAACAGAAGTATCAGTTACAACTTCTCCAAAGTAGCTTTAGAAGGTGGGGTGAGGGCACACCCTCTTTATGCTATTCCTTCCTGTTCATTAGATATGGACGGGGCTAACTGGAGTCCAGGTAGGCATCTTGTGCCCGAGGGTGGAAATGACAAGCTAAAGAAGAATACGATGTTCGTCTAGTCTCTGATAATCAGGCACCTCACTCCAGATTGCTTTCTTCTGGTCTTCAACATGGGAGAGGTCATGAATGCGATGCAACCTTCTTTTTTCATATTTTATTTATTTGTTCGAGAGACAGAGAGAGGGAGAGAGAGAATAGGCACACCAGGACCTGTAGCCACTGCAAATGAACTCCAGACACATGTGCTACCTTATGCATCTGGCTTACGTGGGTCCTGGGGAATAGAACCTGGGTCCTTTGGCTTTGCAGGCAAGTGCCTTAATCACCAAGCCCTCTCAGCAGCCCAATGCAACTTTCTTAAGCCACTATTACTGTATCTTGGACTTTTCTACCATGCACAGGCAAACCTAATTCAAACTAGTACAACGTGTTCCTGGTATCGCTATGGTTTGGATAAGTGTCCTCCAAAGGCCCACGAGTTAAAGGCTTGGTCCCCAGCCTGCGGCACTAGTAAGGGAGTGGTGGAACCTAACGGGAAGTCTTCTAGTCACGGGGTGAGAGATCCCTTGAAGGGATCTTGGACCTCAACCCCTTCTTCTTCCTCTCTAAAGCATTTTCCCACCATGCACTTACTCCATGTAGTGTCACCACAGTCCCAGAGCAACACGATTGTCACAGGCTGAAACCTTCAAAACCGAAGTAAAATAATTTTTTTCTATTTATAAATTGACTGAAGTATTCATTAAGTAACAAAAAGTTGATGGACAAAACTGTAATCTTGCTTCCATCTCTTACAAGCCCTGCAACCCTAGTAGGTTAGCTGTGTAATCTCTCTAAGTTCTCCTCACATGGAAAGTAAGGAGAATGTTCTTCAAGGAACAAGTGAGGAGCAAGAAATATTATGTATAACTGTGTAGCCCAGTGCTGCTGTACAGTACACTCTTTATGTGCCTTTTCCTATTATATACAGGGAAGGCAGCAACCCAATTTGGAACACGGCGATAGCTACGAAATGGAGATTACTCACACCTAAGATTGGCATGGCAGCAGTAGGTATCATGGTTGGGAAAGTGAATAGACTGGGGACAGGGAAGTGCTTTGGACATCTCAAGTGTAGCCTGTGATAGTCAAGGTAAAACCAAAGTGGGTGTTTGTGGAACCCTTGTATGTGCCAAGCACAGTTTAGGACCTAACCCTCAATGATAAACAAAAACACACATGGTTCTTACACTCAATTTACAGGTGTTGGGGCTGTCTGTACCAGTAGCGGTAGCTCAGTTGTGGAATGCTAGCCGTACATAAGGAAGGCCCTGGGTTCGATTTCTAGCATCATGTAGAGTTTGTAGCCTCGACATTAAGCTGCTGACAGTAATTACATAGTGAGGAGCGAAGGCAAGTGCCCTGGAGGAAGGAAGCACAGTGTTCTGAGAGCTCCTATCAGAAGGATCTCCACAGGGAGGGGGAGCTGAGCTGAGACCCAGAGGTTGAACCTGGGCTCATGATGCAAAAGGAGGAAGCAGGAACATTTCCTCTGGGGACATGAAGGGCAAGGGCCTTGGGGGACAGGTGGGCAGAGAAGCCCAATGTTCTGTGACTTAGGATAAAGCCAGAATGCTGAGACCAGAGAACAGCCCAGAGGGGTGGGAGAGAGGCATGCCCTAGGGCCAAGGGAGCCAGCAGGAGGGCTGGATTCCAAGCATGACGGACTGGACCACAATGCCACCAGTCCGTGACAACCCTAGGCTGCCCAGCTTCTTGCTAGGAAGGCTTGGCTGCCCTCAAACAAACTATCCTCTTGCCTCAACCTCCTAAGCACTGAGATTGCAACTATGTGCCACCACTCCTCCTTGGTCTGCTTGTTTGTTTCTTTTACTTTTGGTTTTTTTTTTTTTTTTTTTTTTTTTTTTTTTTTTTTGTTTGTTTGTTTTGGTTTTTGGTTTTTTGAGGCAGGGTCTCATTCTAGCCCAGGCTGACCTGGAATTCACTATGTCGTCTCAGGGTGGCCTCAGACTCACAGTGATCCTCCTACTTCTTCCGAGTGCTGGGATTAAAGGTATGTGCCACCATGCCTGACTGGTTTTGTTTATTTTTAAGTATTATTTATTTATTTATTTATTTGAGAGAGAGAGAGAGAGATTGAGAGACAATGGGCACACCAGGGCCCATAGCCACCACAAATGAGCTCCAGACACATGTGCTACCTGGGGAATCAAACCTGGGTCCTTTGACTTTACAGACAAGCGCCTTAACTGTTAAGCCATCTCTCCTGGTTTTGGTTTTTTTGAGGTAGGATTTCACTCTAATTCAAGGTGATCTGGCATTAACTATGTAGTCTCAGAGTGGCCTCCAAAATCACAGCGATCCGCCTCCTACCTCCTGGGTACTGGGTACTGGAATTAAAGGCATGCACTACCACACCCTGCTTTGGTCTTTTTTTTTTTTTTTTTTTTTTTTTTTTTTTGGTTTGTCGAGGTAGGGTCTCACTCTAGCCTAGCTCAGGCTGACCTGGAATTCACTCTGTATTCTCAGGGTAGCCTTGAACTCATGGTGATTGGTGATCCTCCTACCTCTGCCTCCCGAGTGCTGGGATTAAAGGGGTGCATCACCATGCCTGGCATGGTCTTGTTTTTGATGCTCTCCCACACCACCCCGAACACTGCACTCTGACCTCTGTAAAAAACTAATTGCAGGAAGGCAGGAGTATGATTTGTGAGACAGGTTAGGTGATTTTTGGAGCATCCAGCTAGAAATGATGGCAGGGCCTGTTGAGATGGCAACTAGGTAAACTAGGGAGGAGATGGTGGGAAATGCTACTTCTTTTTTTAAATATATTTTTAATTTTTTGTTAATTTTTATTTATTTATTTGAGAGAGACAGATAGACCAAGAAAGAGGCAGAAAGAGAGAGCGAAAGAATGGGCACACCAAGGCTTCCAGCCACTGCAAACAAACTCCAGATGCATGTGCCACCTTGTGCATCTGGCTTACATGGGTCCTGGGGAATCAAGCCTTGAACTGGGGTCCTTAGGCTTCACAGGCAAGTGCTTAAATGCTAAGCCATCTCTCCAACCCAGGAAATGCTACTTCTAAGACCACATAGATTAAGTGACATGTTAAAAAGGAAACCTGTGTTTGAATCCCATGCAGAGAGATTTTGATTTCCATATTATTTTGATCATTGAAAGTCAAGGGTAGATTCAAGTGTAAAGGATCCATCCTGGGCCCTAGTTGTAAGAGTCAAAGGCTGTAAAAGACAAATTATGGTTCTTTAACTGCTGCCCTAGGCAAGAGCCATTTGAAGCACTTCAGATCAATGTGTTCCACGTGGAAAATGACCTTCTTTTATAGCCTGGCCTTTACACCTCACCCTAACAGATGTTCTGGAAACGAAGCCAAGAACTCTTCCACCTGGATGCTCCCTACACGTTCCTCCCCCTAGAACACACCCCTGTGGTTTCCAAGTTACTTACAGAGTTTTACTGGTGAGAATGATGCTTCCGGCAGTTCTTCCTCTCATCATTTGCTTCAGGCACATTTCAAAACTCACAGCTAGTTTGTTAAGGAAATTATTGCATACTTATGACTGTAGTTGTGGTTTGTGATAATTTTAACATCCTTTCCAAGGCCTCTTCTGGAGGTATAGCAAACAGTATATGTGACTTTTTAATTGCACTGTTTTGTTTTTTTTTTGTTTTTTTTTTTTTGCACCATGAAACTAATTTGTGACCTGGGGAGATGGCTCAGTGGGTAAAGCACTTGCTACACAAACATAAGGGCCTGGGTTTGGATGCCCAGTCCCATGTAAATGCCAGGTGGGCATGGTAGTCCATCTGTAACCCCAGTACTGGGAGGTCAGGCCAAGCTCGCTAGCCAGAGTAGCCCAGCTGGTGAGCTCTGGGTTTGCATGAGAGATCCTGCCTAAGTAAATAAGGCTGAGAGCGATCAAGGACTACATCTGACAGCCACCTCTTGGCTTCCATACATGCGTGTACATACACACGACACACATGCATCCACACCTATGCAAACACACATTCAAAACACAGATACACACACATGCATGAACAAATACAGAAAAAGTTTAAAAAAAGAAGAGGGGCTGGATAGATTGCTCAGCAGTTAAAGGCACTTGCTTGCAAAGCCTGAGAGGCTGGGTTCAAGTCCCCAGTACCTGTATATAGCCAGATGCACAAAGTAGCACATGTATTTGGAGTTCCATTGCAATGGCACTAGACCCTAGCATAACCACTCTCATGTTCTCTCTCTCTCTCTCCCCCCGACAAGTAAATAGAAATAAATTGTGAGTTCTGAGCCAAGAAGACAATGATGAACAAAGCTTGATATTATAGATCAAATGTAATCACCGTTTTGCTTTGTTTTTCCCCAATTATATTTAATCCAACACCTCTACTAAGCCTTCAGGAATTGGAACTTTTTTTAATTAATTAATTTATTTATTTATTTTAAGTTTCATTTATTTGAGATAGAGAGAGAGAGGAAGAGACAGAATGGGTGCGCCAGGGCCTCTAGCCACTGCAAACACACTCGAGACACATGTACCACCTTGTGCATCTGGCTTACATGGGCCCTGGGAATCGAACTAGGGTCCTTTGGCTTTGCAGGCAAACGCCTTAACCGCCAAGCCATCCCTCCAGCCCTGGAACTTTTTTTTAATCAATAAAGTACAAGGAGTAGGAGGAAGTAGCAGGAGGAAGAAAAGAGAAGGGAGAAAGGTCAAGGCAATGGGTATGAATATGGCCAAAATATATGATATACCTGAAAGAAATTGTTCTTAGGAAACTCAACACTACTCCAAAAAATATATACTAAAAAAGAAAATTTAAAAATAAAGTGGACTTCGGGTTAATATGGCAGCATAGTAGCCATGCCACAGCAGCCTGGGGGGTGGGAGGCAGAAAACAGCAGAATACACTCTTCTACTGAAAAGTGAAGGTGTGGGGCTGGAGAGATGGCTTAGCGGTTAAGGCGCATGCCTGCAAAACCTAAGGACCCTGGTTTGATTTTCCAGGTCCTATGTAAGCCAGATGCACATGGTGGTACATGCATCTGGAGTTCATTTGCAGTGGCTAGAGGCCCTAGTGCACACATTCTCACTCTCTCTCTCTCTTTCTCTAATAAATAAATAAATAAATAAATAAATAATAAAATATTGTTTAAAAAGTGAAGGTGTGTAAGGAATTATTAACCCCAGAAGGAGGGACCCAGAGCTTCTAGCAACCACACAAGCAGCCAAAGTCGGCTCCAGTGCTGGTCTAGCAGTCAGCTGGGAAGAGTTACTCACCTGGCCCTGCCTGAACCAGGAGGAGCAGAACTATGATGAGAGGACTCTCCACTCACACCATCCTCGGAAAGTCGAAAGTAAAGAAACCTGAAGAAGACCACAGGGTCCACCTGAGCAGATCCTGAAGAAGACCACAGGGACCACCTGAGCAGATCCTGAAGAAGACCACAGGGTCCACCTGAGCAGATCCTGAAGAAGACCACAGGGACCACCTGAGCAGATCCTGAAGAAGACCGCAGGGTCCACCTGAGCAGATCCTGAAGAAGACCGCAGGGTCCACCTGAGCAGATCCTGAAGAAGACCATAGGGACCACCTGAGCAGATCCTAAAGAAGACCACAGGGACCACCTGAGCAGACCCTGAAGGAGAAGACCACAGAGACCACCTGAGCAGATCCTGGAGGAGAAGACCACAGGAACCACCTAAGCAGATCCTGAAGGACAAGACCACAGGGACTAGCTGAACATCTCCAGAACAACTTCAAACACTCTGCATGGCCTCCTCTCCACTCCCCCAACCACCAGCACTGGGGACCACAGCAGAACTCAGGACTCAAGGGACCTCAGCCACACAGCATACAGGACAGCAGATTTACCAACCCAACCAGCCGGGCAGAGCCCAGAGCACAAGGAAATAGGTGGGCACTCAGACTAAGTGAAACTGTAGGCCATCCCAAAAGGTAACAGGGCCTACTTATACTGGGTCAATACCTGCCCCAAAACTAGGTATGTAGGCCTGCACTGGAAGTGCTAATTGTACCTTCCATGTCAGGGCAGGTTATGTGCTAGATTTGGTTAATGTGCTTTTGGTCATCGTTGCCATTCTCTCTCTCTTTTTTTTTAGCATTGCCATTCTTAAATAAGCTGTGTTTTGGGATTGACTTTTGATTTATACTGCCTTTTTGTCTTTTTCTTCTGTCTTTCTTGGGGGTAGGGCCTCACTCAGGCCCAGGCTGACCTGGAATCCACTAGAGCCCAGGAATCTCAAGCCTTCCATTCAATAGGACTAAGGGTGTGAGCCAACACACACCCTTAGGGACTTTGGCTTTGTTAGAATTATCTGCTTGTTTTAATCCCCACTCTTGCATAAATACTCCATGTTGATTTTGTTTCAGTGTATATATTGCTCAACTGGATTTTAGAATTTGCCTGTATTTTGCTCCAACCAGCCTACTAGAACACCTGCATAGCAGGCAAATCCAACATGTAGGGTCACTTCTGCTGTTACTCTGAGAGTAATATAAGTAAGTCACACCCGGCACCTTAGGTTCTTACACTGAAGATATGTAACTTCTGATTTGCATCTCTAATAATAAAGCAGATAATTAGAAAACCCAAGCATCAAGTTAACTCAAGATGCAAAAATCTCTACCTTATAATATAAGAAACACAACTCAAGACAATATACCTTCATCAAAAATTATAAATCCATCAGAAATGACCTCCAGTGAGACTGGAGAATTCAAAAGAATGATTATAACTATGCTAGAAGAAATGAAAGGAATCAAAGAAGAAAACAAACTCCTGAGGGAATCCCAAGTGAGCATAGGAAACCAACTTAATGAAATAAGGAGGTCAGTACAAGACATGAGTAAGGAAATGGAAATACTGAAGAAATACCAATCAGAAATACTAGAAATGAAAAACACAATACACCAAACAAGAAACTCTGTAGACAGACTCACCAATAGAATGGATCAAGGATAAGACAGAATATCTAAACTAGAAGACTAGGTGATATACAGTCCAACAAAAGAGAAAGACAAGCTAATAGGAAGTTATGAATGGGAATTTCAAGACATTCATGGCACTATGAAGAAGAGATCAAACAAGAATTCAGGGCATAGTAGAAGGAGAAGAATTTCACTCCAAAGGCGTAGTAGGTATTTTCAACAAAATCATAGAAGAAAATTTCCCCCAAATAGGGAAACAGATGCCAACAAAGTTACAGGAAGACTTTGAACACAAAACAGACAAAACCAGGAAAGAACCTTGTATTAGTCAGGGTTCTCTAGAGGAACAGAATGGACAGAATGAATTGTATTAAAAGGGGATTTATTGGATTAGCTTACACAGTCCAGCAATAGCAGGTTGCAGGTCCGAGAGTCAAGAAACCCGGTAGCTGCTCAGTGCACGAGGCTGGAGGCCTCAGCAGTCCCAATCCGGCACTGAAGGCCTGGAGGCTTCCTGGAGAGACGCTGCTCTTCAGTCCACCCTGGTCTTCAGTCCACACTGGAGAGCAGCAACACCAAGCAGCAGGTACCAAGCAGAAAACACCAAGCAGCTAGTAGCACCGGCAGCCAGGTGGGAGAGAGAAACCAACCAGCCACCGCAGCACACAGAGCAAAACTACAGCCAAAAGGTCACACAGCAAACTTCAGGAGCTCCTGCTAGGCACATTTGCATATCTTTACAATGGAATCTCAAACCCACACCTTAAGACCAGCCCCCAGTGACCTTGCCTCTAGCAAGATGATTGCAGATGCAAACTATAGAGTAATAAAACATTGAATATATTGGGGGACATATATTCAAACTACCACAAACCTCTCCTTGCCATATTATAATTAAACTACTAAACACACAGACCAAAGAAAATATATTGAAAGCAGTAAGAGAAACATCCAAGTCATATACAAAGGCAAGCCCATCAGGATAACAGCAGATTCTCAACACAAATGCCCAAGGCCTAAAGGGCTTGGAATGAAGTATTCCAAGTTCTGAAAGAGAACAACTTCAACCAAGATTACTATATCCAACAAAGCTATCATTCATAATTGACAGAGAAATAAAGATATTCCACCACCAAGCCAGCTCTACAGAAAATACTTGAAGGAATCATTCATACTAAATAGAAAGAAAAGCACATATATAAGAAATCAGGAAAAAATAAACCATATTCAAATAATAGTTAATATAAGAGAGTAAAGGAAAAGCAATAAGTACTACAAAGCAAGAAAAATGGCAAGAATAAATATGCACCTATTAATAACAACACTTAGCTGGGCATGGTGGCACACACCTTTAATCCAGCACTTGGGAGGCAGAGGTAGGAAGATCACCATGAGTTCAAGGCCACTCTGAGACTACTGACTGAATTTCAGGTCAGCCTGAGCTAGAGCAAGACCTTGCCTTGAAAAAGCAAAAAACAAAAAATAAAAATAACAACTCTTAATATCAATGGTCTCAATGCCCCAATCAAAAGACACAGGCTTGCAGACTGGATTAAAAGGCAGGATTAGCCAGTCGTGGTGGCGCACGCCTTTAATCCCAGCACTTGGGAGGCAGAGGTAGGAGAATTGCAATGAGTTCGAGGCCACCCTGAGACTACATAGTTAATTCCAGGTCAGCCTGGACCAGAGTGAAACCCTACCTCGGAAAAAAAAAAAAGGCAGGATTCTTCTGTTTGTTGCCCCCAAGAAACTCACTTCTCCACAAAGACAGACACTATCTTAGGGTGAAAGAATGGAAAATAGTATTTTAAGCAAATGGGCCCAGGAAACAAACAGGTGTGGCTATTCTAATATCTAAACAGAATAGAATTCAAACCAACATTAGTTGGGAAAGATAAAGAAGGTCAATTTATATCGATTAAAGAACAATTCAACAGGAGAAAGTTATAATTCTAAACATATATGCACCTAACACGAGCGCTCCCAATTTCATCAAACAAACACTGTTAGACTTAAGGTCACAGATAACACCAGGCACAATTGTAGTGGGAGACTTCAATACCCCACTCTCATCAGTTGACAGGTCATCTTGGCAAAAAATAAACAGACATGCATCTGGATTAAATGAGGTCATAGAACAAATGGACCTAACATGTATACAGGACATTTCATCCAAATGCTACAGAATAAACATTCTTTTCAGCAGCACATGGAACATTCTCTAAAACAGACCATACATGAGGACACAAAGCAAATCTTAACAAATACAGGAAAGTTGAAATAATTCCTTGCACTCTATCTAATCACGATGAGATCAAACTACACATAAATAGCAAGAAAAGCTATAGAGCATACACAAAGTCATGGAAACTACACAGTACACTACTGAATGATGAATGGGTCATTGAAGAAATCAAGAAGGAAATTTAAAAAACATAGAATCAAATGATAATGATAACACAGCATACCAAAACCTATGGGACACAATGAAGGCAGTCCTAAGAGGGAAATTTATAGCTTTAAGTGCCTATGTTAAGAAATTAGAAAGGTCACAGGTAAACAACTTAATGCATCAGCTTTAAGGCCTTGGAAAAAGGAGAACAAAGCAAACCAAAAATCAGAAGGTGGGAAGAAGTAATAAAGATTAGGGTGAAAATTAATAAAATAGAGAACAAAAAATACAAAGAATCAATGAAATGAAAAGTTGGTTCTTGGAAAGGATAAACAAGATTGATAAACCCTTAACAAATCTGATAAAAAGAAATAGAAAAGAGACACAAATTAATAAAATTAGAGATGAAAATTAGAGATGAATTAGAGACAGATACCGATGAAATTGAGAAAATTAAAAGTGTATACTTTAAGAACATACACTCAACTAAGTTTGAAAATCTGAAAGAAATGCATTATTTCCTAGTTTTTTTCTTTTGAGGTAGGGTTTCACGCTAGCCCAGGTAGTCTCAGGGTAGTCTTGAACTCATGGTGATCCTCCTACCTCTACCTCCTGAGTGCTGGGATTAAAGGCGTGTGCCACCATGCCTGGCTGATTTCCTAGATTTATATGACCTACCAAAATTAAATCAAGATGAGATAAACTATTTAAACAGACCTATAATAAGTGCTGAGATCCAAGCAGTTATATATATATATTTTAAATCCTTCCAAAGAGGGGGCGGATAGAATGGAAGAGCCAAAGGAAGGGTACGCCTCCTTACAATGCAACTGTCCAGACAGAAATTGGCCTTGATATCCATGACCTTACAGTGCCTAGCAATACCTTCACAAGACCCTCATAATAGAAGAAAAAGATGATATCAAATTAAAAGAGAGACTAATGGAGAGAGGGAGGGGATATGATGGAGATTAGAGTTCTAAAGGGGGATGGGGGGAGGGGAGGGAAATATCATGCATTTTTTTGTATGTGTAAGTACAGAAGTTGCCAATAATATATATATATATATATATATATATATATATATATATATATATATATATACCTTCCAAATAAGAAAAGTCCAGGCCCAGATGGATTTACTGGTGAATTCTCCAGACTGTCACAGAAGAACTAACACCAGTACTTCTCAAACTTTTCCATGAAATAGAAAAGGAAGGAATACTATCAAACTCCTTTTATAAAGTGAGCATCACCCTGATGCCAAAACCAGACAAAAGACAGAACAAAAAAAAATTAATAGACCAATCTGCCTCATGAACATAGATGCAAAAGTTCTCAACAAAATACTGGCAAACAGAATACAAGAATATATCAGAAAGATCATTCACCCCAAAGTGGTAAGGATGGTTCAACGTATGCAAATCAATAAATGTAATACACTATATAAAGGGACTGAAATACACTATATAAAGGGACTGAAGAACAAAAATAACATGATCGTTTCGATAGATGTAGAAAAGGCATTTGACAAAATCCAACCTCCCTTCATGGTAAAAGTCCTAGAGAAACTGGGAACAGAAGAAACATATCTCAACATAATAAAGGCTATTTATGACAAACCCACAGCCAACATTATAGTAAATGGAGGAAAACCTGAAGCAGTTCTAGTAAAATCAGGAACAAGACAAGGATGTCTACTGTCTCCACATTTATTTAATATAGTACTGGAAGTCTTAGCTATAGCTAAGGCAAAAGACACAAATAAAAGGGATACAAATTGGAAAGGAAGAGATCAAATTATCAGTATTTGCAGTTTGGGTGTGGTGGGGCACACTTTTAATCCCAGCACTCAGGAGGCTGAGGTAGGAGGAACGTTATGAGTTAAAGGACACCCTGAGACTACATAATGAATTCCAGATCAGTCTGGGCTACAGTGAAACCCTACCTTGAAAAAAATAAAACCCCATCATTATTTGCAGACGATATGATTCTATACACAAGGAACCGTAAAGACTCTACCAGTCGCCTGTTAGATCTAACACTTTTAGCTATGTAGCAGGATACAAAACACACAAAAATCATGGGCTGGAGAGATGGCTTAGCAGCTAAGGTGCCTGCCTGCTAAGCCTAAGAACGCTGGTTCCAATGTCCAGCGGTTCCAATCTCCAGGTCCCACGTTTAGCCAGATGCAAAGTGACGCAAGGGCGCAATGCCGCACTTGACCACAAGGGGTGCACGCATCTGGATTTCATTCACAGCAGCTGAGAGACTGCTGGCGCGGCCCATCTCTGTCTCCCTCTCCCTCTCTATCTCTCTCTGTCTCTCTCTCCAAAAATAAATAAAAAATAATAATAAAAATTTTAAAAACACACAAAAATCAGTAGCCTTCCTATATACTAACAACAAACAGGCCAAGAATAAAATTTGGGAAACACTCCCATATAATTGCCATTAATAAATAAATAAATAAATAAATAAATAAATAAATAAATAAATAAAGTACCTTTGAATAAATCTAACCAAGGAAGTGAAGGATTTCTATAATGAAAACTTAAAAACAAAAAACAAGAGAAAATTGCAGAAGACACTAGGAATGGAAAAACATCCCATGTTCTTGCATTGGAAGAATCAATATTGTGAAAGTGTCAATCTTACCCAAAACAGTCTATATATTAAATGCAACCACCATCAAAACTCCAATGACATTCTTCACTGAAATAGAAAAAAAAATTCCTGCCGGGCATGGTGGCACACGCCTTTAATCCCAGCACTCGGGAGGCAGAGGTAGGAGGATTGCCATGAGTTCGAGGCCACCCTGAGAATACATTGTGAATTCCAGGTCAGCCTGGGCTAGAGTGAGACCTTACCTCGAAAAAAAACAAATAAATTTTTTTAAAATTCCTAAAATTCATTTGGAAGTACAAAAAGCCAAAACAATTCTGAACAGCAAAAATAAGGCTCACCAGGTCATCACCATATTGGACTTTAAGGTACATTACAGAGTTATAGTAATAAAAAAGCATGATATTGACACAAAAACAGACATGTAGATCAATGGAACAGAATAGAGGACTCAGATCTAAACACAGGCAGCTACATCCATCTGTTTTTTGACAAAAATGTCAAAAATATTCATTAGCGAAAAGACAGCCTCTTTAACAAATGGTGCTGAGAAAACAGGGTATCTGTATGTAGAAAATGAAAATAGATCCTTATTTCTCTCCATGCACAAGAATCAAGCCCAAATGGATCAGACTTTATTATCAGACCTGAAACTCTCTGAAGGAAAAACTGGGGAACCACGTCAACATACTGGCATAGGCAACAACTTTCTGAATATAACCACAGCTGTTCAAGAAGCACAACCACTAGTCAACCACTGGGACATCATGAAATTCAAAAAAACAAAACAAAAAAAACCCTTTTGTACAGCAAAGGACTCTGTAAATAGAGCAAAGAGCAAAAACCTACAGAATGGGAGAAAGACTTTGTCAGCTATACATCTGACAGATGATTAATATCCAGAATATATAAAGAACTCAAAAAAAAAAAAACTAAATGATACGACATCAAACAACCCAATTGAAAAATAGGCTATAATGTGGATGAGGGAGGGAATTACCATGGTTTATTGTCTAAAATTATGGAAATTGTCAATAAAAAATAAAAATTTAAAAAATGGTCTATAGAACTAAATAGTTCTCAAAAGAAATACACATGGCCCACAAACATCTAAAAACATGTTCTATATCCCTAGCCATCAGGGAAATGCAAATTAAGACTATTTTGAAATTCTATCTCACTCCTGTCAGAATGGCTATGATTAAGAAAACAAATGGTAATAAATGCTGGTAAGGATGTGGAAAAGAGGAGCCCTTCTACACTGTTGGTGGGAATGTAAACTGGTCCAGCCACTGTGGCAAACAGTGTGGAGCTTCCTGAGACAGGTAAGAATAGATTCACCATATGACCAGGTATCTAGCCTAAGGATGCTACTCACGATCTTGGAGGTACATGCTTAGATGTCCCTCAACTGATGAATGGATAATGAAGATGGGGTACATTTATACAATGGAGTTCTATTCAGTGGTAAAGAAAAATGAAATTATGAAAATTTCAGGGAAATGGATGGAGATGGAAAGAGTTGTACTGAGTGAGGTAACCCAGGCCTAGAAAACCAAATGTCACAAAAATGTTTAACTTTGTATGTGAGTTGGATTAAAAGTCAGTAGTAGAGGCCAGGTAACTAGAAAGGGGCTGTGAGGGAGGAGAGGGGAGGACTTAAGGACAGGGTTGAATATATATGGAGAGAGAGAGAGAGAGAGGGAGGGAGATGAACAGGCTACCGGGGGGCACAATCAATGGCCTAGAAGTCAGGGGAAGATTTGAGTAAAAGAAGTATGGGAGGAGGGTTAATCAAAATTTAAGATGTTATGAATAAGTATATGGAAACCTACTTTTTTGGACAATGGTGCACCCAGAAGCCATAGATTGTTACTAGAAAAATTTCAGTGCCAAGGATGGGATATCGTCCAGTGAGTTGTTGGCCAGGGAGGTCCATGATGCCCCCAAAACATTATAGGCCATTGCCAAGGCTCTTGGTTTCCCACCAGAACTAGATGGGAAGACCCTATTGCTGAAGACTCCACATGCTTGGGCTGCAGGTCACTGAGAAATCCTGCTGGAGCTGAGCTGAAAGCCTCCTCCGTGTTAACTAGCTAACAGAAAGCTGGAAACAGCTATGCTGCATGCAGCCCTATGAGAGAGAGAGAAATCATCACTGGAGGTAAACAGCAGTGGACATTGCAAACCTTAAGACTGGCCAGCCAGGCCAAATGTGTCAACTGACACAATACTGGCATATCTGTTATAAGGAAAACCAACCACTCTCTAATTGGACTGGAGGCCCGCTCCACAGGAGAGAATACATGCCTGATAAAGAAAACCTATGATGGGATAAGTCACGAGCCCTAGGGGTGTAATGTCTGCTGATGTCTGGCTACATGCATATATTATGCTCACCGAACTGCTCAATAAGCATTTCTCTTAATGTTCATACCCATGTATTAATGCTACTCTCACTTTCGGTTAGAGAAGCTTCTCTTTTCAGATGGCGGTGACCTCTGGGATGACTCAAAAGGCACCATAGTGCTGAGAAGAAGGGACAGAGGAGTGCTCAGCACTGAAACATCTCTGTCACACCTTCCAAGGCTCAGGGTCCACTGCAGAAGAGGTGAATGTAAGAGCCAAAGGAAGGGTAGGATTGCTTACCATGCAGTCTTCCAGACACAATGGCCTGGATATCCATGACATTGCAGTGCCTGGCACTACCTACACACAATTTTCATAATAGGAGGAAAAGAAGAGGATGTCAAAATAAAAGACTAATTGAGAGGGGAAGAGGATATGATGGAGAGTGGATTTATGAGGGAGAAATTGGAGGAGGGAAGGGGATTATCATGGTTTATTGTCTATAATTATGGAAGCTGCCAATAAAAAGTTTAAAAAGTACATGTACATTTTCTTTGTAAATCATTACTAGTATATCTTCATATTTTTATTGTATGAAACTCCAATTACACCAGTAGCATTTAGTATTTTTATCTTGAATTAACTGATTTCATTATAAGAAACACTGAAATAATGTTAATGAAATACTATAAATTTCTGTCTTTGTGCAGGGTAAATTTATGTGATTTGGGGGTTAAATGCACAGATAAGGGCCCATATGCAGGTGTGTTTCTCTTCACCTCACTGTGTAGCCCAGGTTTCCAACTCATAATCCATCTACCTCCACCTCCCTGCTTTTGGAATTACAAAGTGTGCACTACCACACCCAGCTTCTCCACCTTAAAGGTAGTAATAAACCCTGCTTCCATCTGTGAGGATGATTGATTTGATCAAAAAAGTTAAAAGCTGGCCTGGGAATATAGATCAGTCAGTAATGAACTGGCCTTGCAAGTGTAAGGACCTGAATTCAGTCCCCAGCACTCACCTAAAATGGGGGCGTGGTGGTGTACCTTTGTGAACCCAGCACTAGGCAGGTGGAGACAACTCCCTGGAACTCGCTAGCCAGCCACTAGTCTAGCATAATTGGTGAGTCAGGGGCAAAAGCAAACCTGTCTCACGTAACACGGGCCGCATCCCTGAGGACGCCACCCATGCACACGCTCCCGCACACATATGTGTTTACATAGACACTCGACTCCCCAATGTCTAGAAGCCATAAGGAGGCAAATTTGGAGATTAACACACCAGCAACCCACCTGAGAGTCCTCGAGCTGGTCAGCACTCAGATCTTAAGCCTCTAACCACAGCATCCACTGCTTCCTGCTGTCTCTACTCTCACTCCCTCACATCTGCTACCTTGAAAATCTCCCCTTTCCTCTGAGCTCTCTTTAACCATTCTTCCTGTTCCCCACAACATGCCCTCCCCCCGCTCTTTATGTTACATCTTGCCAACAAAGCTCTCATATCCACATGGCCCTCCCCCGCTTAGCTGAGAAAAATCACACGGTGCAGTGCAGATATGCAACCCGGTACAATACGGCTTCTGAACTGAACCAGCCCTCTGAGTCACGTGGAAACCCTTTGATAGCCTTCTGATCGCCTTCCCATCCATTTCCCTCATGTCAAATCCAATGTCTTCCTGATAGCCCCAACTTAGAATGGCTTGACTTAGAATTTTTTTGACATAATAATAGTACAAAAGCCAGACACAGATGTAGAATCTGTTTCCAGTTTTGAATTTTGACCAATTCTTGGCCAGGCAATACTCTCAGTACAATTTTGGCCTGTGGTGCTGGGCAGGAGCACCAAGCCAGCTCCCAACCCTCCCTCCACACTGACAGTGTCGCTAAAGCTATGGTGTTCAGTAGGTTAATTGTAGTACATGCATTTTGTCTTAAATGATATTTTCAGCTCATGCTTATTAGCATCTGTTCTTTAAGCTTCCTCTCTCCTTGGCCTCAGTAGAAGGCCTTGTTTTCCTGCCTTCAAGTAGGAAGCTACCTGCATCCATCTTTGTATGCTTTTGATATTCTAGGGAAGTTTTAATTCGTGTTTCTCAAGACACATTAAACAATTTTTTTCCTGGTATGGTCTCTCTAGTCCAGGCTGACCTGGAATTCACTATGTAGTCTCAGTGTGGCCTTGAATTTACGGCGATCCTCCTACCTCTGCCTTGCAAGTGCCACCATGCCCTGCACATTAAAAAATTTTTGTCATCATCAAATAGCCTATAATCCTAGCACTACCTGAGGGGTTAGGGGTTGAGGCAGGAGGATTACTATGAGTTCAAGGCCAGCTTGGATGATAAAGGGCTACATAGGAAGTCCTGTCCCCCCACAAAATTTTACTTATTTATTTTGCTTTTTGAGAAAGGGTCTCACTGTAGCCCAGGCTGACCTGGAATTCACTGTGTAGTCTCAGGGAGGTCTCGAACTCACAGCAACCCTCTTACCTCTGCCTCCTGAGTGCTGGGATTAAAAGCGTGTGCCACTATACCCAGTTAAAACCATTAACTTTCTAAGTAGAAAAGAAAGCTATTGAACTAAGATTAAAGGAGGAAAGATACAGACCCAAAGTCTTTCTTATATGTGCCTATGTGTGTCTGTATATTGTCATGTAGGTACATCAATATGTGCATATTATATACGATTGTATACGATTATAAATTCTATATATTGTCATATATAGAAGCATATGTGTAAACACCTAGTAATATATGCTAATACATATCAGCTTTATTAAGATATAATTCACATACCACATGATGCACCCATTTCCAGTATGTAATGGAAGGCTTGGGATGTAGCTCAGTTGAGTTCTTGTCTAGCATACATGAAACCATGAGTTTAATCCCCACCACCACATAAGACTAGGTCCACACCTGTACTGCTACTCAGGAAGTAGCGGCAAGAGGATCAGAAGTTCAAGGTCATACTCAGCTACATACTTAGAAGCCAGCCTGGGACATATGAGGCTGTGTTTTAAAAAAGAAAATATGAGAAGAAGGGATGGAGGAGTGCCTAGCACTGAAACACCTCTGTCACATCCTCCAGTGGCTCAGGGACCATTTCGGAAGAGGGGGCGGATAGAATGGAAGAGCCAAAGGAAGGATATGACCTCTTACTATGCAGCTGCCCAGACAGAAATTGGCCTCGATATCCATGATCTTGCAGTGCCTAGCAATACCTTTGCAAGACCCTCAAAATAGAAGAGAAAGATGATGTCATCAAATTAGGAGAGAGACTAATGGAGAAAGGGAGGGGATATGATGGAGACCGGAGTTCTAAAGTGGAATGGGGGAGGGGAGGGAAATATCAGGTGGGGTTTTTTTGGTATGTAAGATTAAAAGTCAATAAAAATAATAATTTAAAAAAAAAAAAAAAGAAAATATGGGGCTGGAGAGATGGCTTCGTGGTTAAGGCGCATGCCTGTGAAGCCTAAGGACCCCAGTTTGATTTTCCAGGTCCCATGTAAGCCAGATGCACATGGTGGCGCATGCGTCTGGGGTTTGTTTGCAGTGGATAGAGGCCCTGGCATGCTCATTGTCTCTCTTTCCCTCTCTGTCTCTAATAAATAAATAAATAAAAAAAATAAAATATAAAAAAAGAAAATATGTGGGCTGGGGATGTAGTTCAGTGGTACAGTGCTTGCTAGCCTTCATAAGACCCTGAGTTCAATTTACAGCACCCCCAAGTAAGTAAATATAAATAAACCAAGATACATAAGGTGTGCTTTTATATATTCACAGAATTCTATAACTACCACCACAATCAATTTAAAAACCATTTTTATCAACCAAACAAGAATTCTTGAATCCTTTAGTAGTCCTTCCTGACTCCCCTCAGATCCCCTAGCCCTAGGCAACTGGTATTTTCTTTTCAGTCCCCACAGTCTAGACATTTCCTATTAATGGAATCATAGCAGTGTGGCCTCTGGTTTCTTTCATTTGTATGTTTTTAAGATTTACTCATATTAAAAACATTTTGTAGGGCTGGCAAGATGGCTTAGCAGTTAAGGCATTTGCCTGCAAAGCCAAAGGATCCCGGTTCAACTCTCCAGGACCCACGTAAGCCAGATGCACAAGGGGGCACATGCATCCGGCATTTGTTTGCAGTGGCTGGAGGCTCCAGTGCACCCATTCTCTCTCCCCTCCTCTCTCTGTGCCTCTTTCTCTCTCTCAAATAAATAAATAAAATAAGTTTAAAAGTTTTTTTTTTTTTTTTAAAAAAAAAAACGTTTTGTAACATTACTTTTTCATTGTCTCAGTGTACCCACAACTCATCAGTTGATAGGTGTTGGGCTTCTTTCTGATGTTCAGCTGCTGTGGAAATGTTGCACTGGACATGGACACACTAGTTTTGTGTGGCAATGTGTTTTCATTACTCTTAAGGGTATACCTAGGTGAGAAATTGCTGGTTCATATGCCAACTCAATGTTTAATCATTTAACAAACTACTAGACTGTTTTCCAAAGCTGATAGGTAGATTTAGCATTCTCACCAGCAGAGTGTGAGTTTAACTTCACGCTTCTGCCAACAACTGTCAGTATCCTTTTCTTTAAATTTTCAACATGATTATGTTAAGAAAAGCCAAAGAGATTCATAAAGCCCACCCCTAGGTGTATCAGTGGTGGGGTTTCCAGAAACAATTATATCTGCAGGGCTCTGACCTAATCAGTGGATTAATGCCTTGATGAGCTCATAATATGATGACATTACTGGGAGGTTATGAGAGGGAGGAGGCGGGAAAGTAGTTTACTTGGGGCAGTTCCTTGGGGCCGTCTTACTCTGGATTCTTCTTGTCCTCCCATTTCTGCCTGCCATGATGTAAGCTGCTCCATGCCTTCCCTGCCATCCTAGACTGGTACCTCTGAAACCATGAACCAACACAATTCTTTCTTCCTTTTAAGCAGTTTCTCTAAGGTATTTTGTCACAACAATGCAAAGCTCCCTGACACAGCTTCTTAGTGGGTGTGACATGGTAGTCACTGTGGTTTGATCAGTATGATTATCTTTTTATGAGCCTATTGCCCATCCTCATGTTGGCTTTGAAGGAAATATCTAGGTTTTTGTTTCATGTGAAGTTGTAAAATTTTGTATATTATAAACACATGCTCTTTGTCAGCTATATATGCAACTATTTTGCCCACTTTTCACTGTTTTGATAGTAAACCACAAAACCTTATTTTGACAATGTCCAACTTACCTAGTTTTTCTTTTGTTGCTTGTGCTGTTAGTGTCATGTCTAAGAAACCATTGTCTAATTCAAGACTTCAAAGATCTAGGCCAATATTTTCTTCTACATTTTCAGGTTTTGTCCTGGAACCTGGGGCTGGTCTCATTTGGTAAGGTTCTTGCTCAGCAAGCATGAAGCCCTGGGTCCTACCCCTGTACCACAGAAAGCAGGCGTACCTCATCTGTGACTTCCACACTTGAGAGCTGAAGGCAGGAGGATCCGAAATTCAAGGTCATCCCTGACTATATAGCTAGTTTAAAGCCAGCCTTGGGTACATGAATCCATGCTAGAAAAAGGTTTTGGTCTACATTTTGAGTTCATTTTTTTATTTGTTACAACTTTATTAGTAATTACCTAGTTATCACAGAACCATTTGTTTAAAAAAATGTTCTTTCTCTATTGGATGGTCTTAGCAAGTTGACTGATTCTAACTATAAGGGATATTTCTGGACTTTCAGTTCTATAATAGTTACTTTCTCATTGCTGGACAGAACACACCACTGAAAGCAGCTCAGATGAGGAATGGGTTTATTTCAGCTTACAGTCCCCAGAGGACACTTCACCATTGCAGGGAAAATATGCAGAACAGATAACTAAGCATCACATCTCCACACAAAGCAGAAAGTAAGTGGCCTGTGTGAGCTGGCTCTGAACACCCAGGTGGCTGGACTAACATACCCCCAACGCCACACCTCTTCCAGCAGGACTCCACCTGCTAAAGACACCACAGCTTTCCCAAACTGCCACCACCTGGGGACAGATATTCAGAATTTATGAGGCTATGGGGAACATTTCACTCAACCTTCCACAAAGTCTATCCATTGATGTCCATTCTTCCTCGTGTCAGTACCATGCTGTGTGGATTGCTGTAGCTTTGTAATAAGTTTTGAAATTAAGAGTTCTCTGACTTTAGATTTTTTTGTTTTTTGTTTTTTTGAAGGTAGGGTCTCAGTCTGGTCCAGGCTGACCTGGAATTCACTATGTAGACTCAGGGTAGTCTCGAACTCTTGGCTATCCTCCTACCTCTGCCTCCCAAGTGCTGGGATTAAAGGCATGGCTACCACGCCCAGCTTGACTTTATTCTTTTTCAAGATTGTTTTAGCTATTCTGGGTACCTTGAAGTTCTATGTGGATTTTATGACCAGGTTAATCAATTTCTTCAAAAAGCCAAGTGAGTGGGATTAATAATGTGCTGTGTCTGTAGGTGCCCAGAGGTCAGTGCTGTGACCAATAACAGTAAGTCTGTGAGTGTCCTGGGACACTGCCATCCCCAGTAGTGAGTCTGTGAGTGTCCTGGGACACTGCCATCCCCAGTAGTGAGTCTGTGAGTGTCCCGGGGACACTAACATCACCAGTAGTAAGTCTTTCTTTTTGTTTCTGTCTTCTTTAATTTCAGCCATATTTTGTAGCCTTCAGGTTGAAGTACTACACTTTTGTTAAATCTATTCCTAAGTACTTTATTTGATAAACTTATTCCTAAGTATTTAATTTATTGTTTTTTCAGTCTTATGGAGTTTCTTAGCAAATGTGTAAAGATATAGTAGACTTATTGTATATTGATCCTTATCCTCCAACTTTGCTGAACTCATTTATAATTTCCAGTGGTTTCTGTTTGAATAAATGTCTTGGGATTCTTTGTATATCGTGTCTTCTGAAGGCTCTGGAGAATGATGCATGCGCGGGCTGAGCTGAGGGCAGTGCCTTCAAAATGATGATGTGGGCTTTACTGAGAGCCTTTCATTATCCTCATTAAAGAGCCGGGCGTGGTGGCGCACACCTCTAATCCCAGCACTCAGGAGGCAGAGGTGGGTGGATCGCTGAGTTCAAGGCCACCCTGAGACTACATAGTGAATTCCAGGTCAGCCTGGGCTATAACAACAACAACAAAAACCATGAATCTGGGCTGAAGAGGTGGCTTAGTACCGATTCTTGAGTACCCAGGTAAAGCCGGATGCACAAAGTGGCACATGTATCTGGAGTTTGTAGGGGCAAAGGCAGTGCATTGTCCACCACAACGGAATGAAAGCATTGTTTGAAATTCACTTCATTGGTTCCCAAAGATTAGTGTCAGAGTACTGGCCACGGATAATCTTCTCACGGAAGCTCTCAGCTTCTTCCAGGCTTGTGTTGCTGCTGTTGTGCTGGGATTGAACCCAGGGCTGCATGCCTCCCAGCCCCTCCCCCCAGAATTTCTGAGTCAGTCATTAATGAGAAGTCCTACTTGAAGCAAATACTGTGTTCCAGTGACCATTGGACATTGTTTAAAAATAAACTTAAATTTTGATGTAATTTTACATTTATAGAACAATTACAAAAATAGCAAAGTGGGGCTAGCAATCATTATTTTTAATAGTTTTCTGAATTTGTTTTTACTCACCTCTTTTCTCTATTTCTCTTTTTATAAAACGTTTTTCTAAATTATTTGAGAATGTGTTATATATTACTACATCTCTATACCCCTTAAAATCTTCAGTGTTTCCTAAGAATAAGGAGAGTTGCTCTAAATAGCCACTTTCAGTTATTAAGCTCAAGCAATTGAACATTGATACAATACTGTTATCTACTATACAATACATAATCCCAACTCTTTTGTTTCATTAGTGCCTTTTATGGTCACTTTCTTTCCCACTAAGGGATCCATTCCAGGATCACATATTATCATTGGACTGACATCTGTTTTCTTTTCTTTAGTCTGGAATACATGCTTATCTTTATTTTTCTATGACATTGACATATTTAAAGGATACCAGCCAGTTCTTTTATAGATCATCCTTAATGCAGGTTTGGCTGGTGTCTCGTGGATAGATTAGGTTATGTGTTTTTGGCTGCAGTCCTACATAAACGGAGTGCCCTTCTCAGATAACATCTCTGGAGACACATGATATCCACTTGCTTTTTAATGGTGGGATGGCACACTTGAGGAAATCCTTGACAATTCTGAGATACTTGACTAGAATCTTTCTGAGCTGTGAGGCCTCAGAACCTGAGGAGACAAGACTTTTACTATTGGGGATTGTCTAATTGCTTGTTGGCTTGTGAAGGCCCTTGTGTGCCATTTCCAGGTCCTTCAGAAGGTGGTCACATGTTAATACTACCGCTGTGATGGTCTAACACA
Source organism: Orientallactaga sibirica (assembly GCA_036365145.1). NCBI lineage: Eukaryota > Metazoa > Chordata > Mammalia > Rodentia > Dipodidae > Orientallactaga > Orientallactaga sibirica. The sequence continues at coordinate 3,168,704 of JAEOAD010002712.1, read as the reverse complement.
CACAACCCCTTCAGGTTTAATTTACACAACGTCCCACCTTCACCCTCATTTCACTCTTGGATCGTGCTCCATTGGGTAGTTAATGCAGGCAATAAGCTCTGTGTGTATCATGTGACATTGCTAAGCGCATCGTGCTCTGGTTGGCTGTATTTTGATTAGCAGAGTCAGGGCAATTCCAGTCTTGCATCATTTTACACTGATATATTAGCTTCCTCTTTAACGGAGTATTTGCCTGTTTTTGTCCTATTCCTAAAACAGCCTCGAACTATCCTTGATGTGTCACCTTGTCAGTTATATTCCACTGTCCTGGAATACCTACTATAATTATATTTCCATAAAGAGCCTCTAGCCACTGTTCTGCTGAACCTACTATAATTATATTTCCATATAAAGCCTCCAACCACGATCTGGGTGTACCTACTACATTGTAGACTATCCAACTCTCCCAACATTCATTCATATATTTTTCATCCAAAAGTAATCCAGGGATGGAGAGATGGCTCAACTGGTAAGGTGCTTGCTTGCAAAGCCTAAGGACTCAAGTTTGATTCCCCAGTACCCATGTAAAACCAGATGCACAAGGTGGTACATGCATCTGGAGTTCGTTTGCAGTGGCTAGAGGCCCTGGTGTATCCATTCTGTCTCCTCCCCTCTCTATCTGCCTCTTTCTTTCTCTCATAAATAAATGAATAAAATATTTTTCAAATAATTCAAAGGTTGAGAAAAGTGTGATTAAAGCCCTGAAGAAGCTAGAACGTGCTACGTACCAGCTTCCTGGTAACTGCTGTACACAGATGACCTCACAACAGCATTTCTGACAAGGAAGAAGAAATAAATAACTTGCTTGACACCAAACAATTAGCAGTTGGTAAATCTGGCATTTAACTCAGTGCCTGATTAACTAGGAATAAACTATTTCTGGCCACCATCTGTAGAGTTGCAAGAGTAAGGACAGAATGAACTAAATTAAGTTCACAAATTTCAGAATTAGGGCATGCCTTTCAAAATGGAAAGTGCAATCTGTGGTTAGCCCAAAAACATTGCCTTACAAAATGGCTGGGAAATTGAAGGGACCTTTTTACCTCTTAGGGTCCCTCAGGAGAAAACCAGAAATAATTTTCATAACAGATTTCTTTGAAAACACTGAAAATGAAGACAAAATCCTTATGCCCCTTCCTCAGTTCCCTCACTCCTTCTGCCCTCTTCTCGTTGCTATATTGAGTTTTAATATTTTGTATAATGTCATTAAAGTATAAATACAGCCAGGCGTGGTGGCACACGCCTTTAATCCCAGCACTTGGGAGGTAGAGGTAGGAGGATCACCATGAGTTCGAGGCTGCCCTGAGACTACATAGTGAATTCCAGGTCAGCCTGGGTTAGAGTGAGACCCTACCTCAAAAACTAAAATAAATAAATGAAGTATAAATAAATATTAAAGTAGTATGAAGTATGGAGAGTTAGACAAACTTGATATTATCAATAAATGTTGTATTTGGAGAGCTAGTATTTCTGTTTACATTGTCTCAGGCGGGGCTTCCTAAACTTTTTCTCCCCATGTCACCTTTTTTCCCAAGGAACTGGTCTGTTAGCCTGAGTATATAGGTAGATAAAACAAGTATACAAATCAAACATCTACCAATAATAAATAATAAATTTATTTTACCACAATTATTTGATGTACATATAATTTTATCATTTGTTGAACCTGAAAGCAAATCTGCCTGCTACAGTGGTGGATGTGCTTGTTTCTCTCTCTCTCTCTCTCCCTATCTATATATCCATCCATCCATTCATCATCTATCCATCCATTCATCTATTCATCCATCCATCATCTACTTATCATCCATCCGTCTATTCATCCATCCATCTGTTTATCATCCATCCATCTATTCATCATCCATCCATCCAGTTATCATCCATTCATCCATTCTATGGTACTGAGTTTTGAACCCAGGGCTCTCACATGCTGGACTCTATCACTGAGCTATGTCCTCATACTTCTTTTCACTTTTTATTTTGAGTCCAGATCTTGCTAAGTTGCCCATGCTGGCCTTGAATTCACTCTGTAGACCAGGCAAGCCTTAACCCTATGATCCTCCTTCATCAGCCTCCCAAGAACTAGGATTACAGGCCTGTACCACCAGGGCAAACTTGTATTTGTTTATCTTTACATAAAGACTTAAATTCAGGACTTCTCTTAATGTCCACACCCATATATTAATACTACTCTCACTTTTGGTGAGAGTAGTATTAATATATACTCTAACTTCTCTAGCACTGCCTCCAGGAGGCATCTCCATCAGCTGGGAACCTAGCGTTCAGAACACAGAAGTTTATGGAGGTCACCTGAACCCAACCACACAACATAAATAAGTTTATGCTTTACAAAGGGATTTGCTATGGGAAATTGTCAATTCTTATTTAATGTAAAATTTTATTTATGAAAACTCAATCTAAACTGGGGATGGCCGGACACACCTGAAATCCCAGCACTCAGGAGGCTGAAACAGGAAGATTGAAAGTTCAAGGCCAGCCTGGACTATAGAGGGAGTCCTGGTCTCAAAAACAACAAAAATCCTCAATTGAGTTTATAAGAACATAGTTACTATATAAAAATAGTATACTTAAATCATTCTGCTAGCCAATTACTTAACATGGTCTTTAATTTAGACATTAGACTGTAAGAAGTGGCTCAAACATTTAAATGACACTATTATACCCTCAAAAGTAAGAGGAAGTTATCCAGGTGTCATGACACATGCCTTTAATCCCAGCACTTGGGAGGCCAAGGTAGGAGGATTGCTGTAAATTCCAGGCCAGCCTGAGACTACATCACTATGTAGTCTCTATATGTATACTACATGAGTATATGTGTACTAAATGTGTACTACATGGCTATATTCAAGTCAGCCTAGGCTCGAGTGAGACACTATCTCACAAAATAAAAAGGAAGTTACAAAGAAAAGACAGGAATAAGGCCAGCTTTAAGGACCTGTGGGTAACAGACAGAGACAAAGTAAGAGGACAGCCACAGATGGAGGAGGCCACGTCCCCAGGAAGAGGTACTGCTAAGAGAATGTCCTGGAGGGGGGTTGTCATGGATACTGATGGAGGCTGAAGAAGGCAGGAGACTCTGGGAGAAATCAGAGCAATGAGCATCATGACCGGAATCCAGGGCATGACCATTACTGAACAGGGTTTCCACGTCACAGAATGTGCTGTGTGTGAGCATGAGGCTATGCATCGAGAAGGTCCTCCATTAAAACAACGATAAAGAGAACGTAAGGGAAATTAAAAGCGATCAACATGCACAGCAAGCATCAGAGGGAAAGAATCCAATGGAATGCACCCAAATAGATTTCATAATTGCACAAGTGCAGGCAGGAGGCTAGAGAGATGCTCCCTCTTAAAGGCATTTGCTTGCAAAAGCGTTGGCAAAATTGTAGGGAGGAAAAAGGGTGGCGTGTCATTAACAAGGAGATGGTGTGTGTGATGATATCCTGGACCTGCAGAATGACAGGGGCCTCAGTAACAATCACTGTGCTGACGACCATTGATTCGTCGTTTACTAAACAGCACCATGCTAAATGCCTTCTCTCTACAGTATCCCTAACCTCTCCAGCCTGAGGGTTCATATCTTTAACTTGCTCAGTCTCACAATCCAGCCTGGGACTTCAACCAAGGGCTGGGTGGCTCCGGAGCAAATTCATAACATCAGTTACTGTGGTGCTTGAATCAGATGCCCCACCCCTCACCCCCGATAAACTCAGGTTTTCTGACTCTAGTTCCCCAGCTGGTGGCTTGACTCAGATGCCCCACCCCTCACCCCGATAAACTCAGGTTTTCTGAATCTAGTTCCCCAGCTGGTGGCAATTTGGGAATTGGAGCCTCCTGGAGGAGATGTGTTGTTCAGGGTGGACTTATGGGTGTTATAGCCAGCTTCCCCTTGCCGGGGTTTGGCACACTCTCCTGATGCTGTTGTCCATTTGATGTTGGCCAGGAGGTGATGTCCACCCTCTGCTCATGCCACATTTTCTCCTGCCATCATGGAGCTTCCCCTAGAGTCTGTAAACCAAAATAGACCCTTTCCTCCCACAAGTTGCTTGGTCAGGTGTTTTGTGCCAGCAATGCGAAAGTAACTGCAACAGTTATTATTTCCTAAATACCACCAATGTGTTAGACACTTGTTATACATTGTCCTTAGACCCCAGTGCAACTCTGTGAGTTAACAGATACAGATACTTACATTGTCTTTTAATCATTAATAACATCCATGGAGAGTTACATTCAAAAATATGAAAAGCTGGGGCTGGAGAGATGGCTTAGCAGTTAAGGCTCCTGCCTGCTAAGCCTAAGAACACTGGTTCCAATCTCCAGGTCCTCGTTTAGCCAGATGCAAAGTGACGCAAGGGTGCAATGCCGCACTTGACCACAAGGGGGCGCGCACATATGGATTTTGTTCGCAGCAGCTGAGAGGCTGCTGGCGCGCCCACATCTATCTGTCTTCCTCTCCCCTCTCTCTTTCTCTGTGTCTCTCTCCAAAAAAAATATGAAAAGCTGATATTGAAGTCCCATCATTAGCATCTCTCTTTTGCCTCCTGCAAGAATGGACAGTAGAGAATGGACCGTGTGGGGAAAGCAAAGCCAGGCAGGTCTGGCTCTGGCTGATTTGGGCTCAGATTCCAAAACAATTGGGAATCAGCAAAAAGAAAGATCTTGTGGAGATACAACCAATTCTCCAACTGCTTTCGGTGTACTGTAGATGTATATAGCAGCTTGTTAGTGGGGAATGGAACTAAACTTGAGTTCTATAATATACAGGAGAGGTCTAAGAAAAAAATCATAGAAAGAGCATATTAGAGAATTAACATACTCTAAAGAAAGACCTGAATATATATATTTGGGGGGGGGGCAAATAACACATCTGAAAACCCCAAAACAATAAGACAACGAATCCCTACAGGAAATATGAGTTCCAAGAATTGTGGGGAATTGCTGGGTGGCGTGGTGGTGCACATCTTTAATCCCAGCACTTGGGAATCTGAGGTAGGAGGATTGCTATGACTTCAAAGCCAGCCTGAAACTACATAGTGAATTTCTGGTCAGTCTGGGCTAGAGCGAGGCCCTACCTCAACCCCCCTCCCCAAAAAATGATGGGGAAGTAGGAAGGAGGAAAAGAGATGTCCCTTTGTGTGTGTTTGTTTTAGAGACAGGTTTTTGCTACGTGTGCAGGCTGGCGCAAACTCATGGTCCTCCAGCCTTCCCTCCCTAACGTTATGTAACTTGTCCTCATTGTTTAAGGGACGGTTTGAAATCCAGGTTGCAAAATTACCTGAACTTACTGCTTTCCTCCTACCCTGGCCTTCTTTGAACTTTCAATCTCTATTTTTAGGGTCAGCAGTAGGTAAAAAAAGGAAGGGAGGAGATGGGCCCACTTCCTTTTGGAAATGGGCTTTGCAGGCAAACACTTGTAACCACTCACTGAGCCATCCCTTTGAACATTTTGATAAAGCATTGTTGAGAGAATGACAAAGAAGAGGTCGGCATCACTGGCTGGAACGAGTTTTCTAGGTTAGCCTGTGTTAGAAGTGCACTTCAAGTCAGGATGGAGATGGAGATGCTATTGGCTGGTTCATCTGCATGGCTCATTGGACCAGACTATTAGCTGCCTGTGCCTTTGGTTTGCAGTTTGCCTCTCTTCTGAGGGCTCATAGCGGGCGCATGCAAGCACACACAACCAGACTTGAGGATAAGATCACAGGTAGGAGGAGGTAAAGAACCGTTATCCAAGGGGAGCAGAATGGAAAGCCCTTTCTGCCCCACGCCTAGTCCCAGCATACATGCTGGGACCCATCTCTAAGAACCTCACCCAGAACTCACCAGGGGAATTCTGAATGAAAAGGAGTCTGCTCCGTTAGACTGAAGGCATTGTACTTGTTTGGAATCTTAGCTACTAAAACAGTAGTAGAATCATGTTCACAATGTAGACACTCTGCTTTTTTTATGAGCTATATCCTCAGACCCAGTACAGAGACTCCACTAAATTTGCTAAAGGTGGAAATGAGCAGAAAAAGTCCATGGAATCCCCAGTGTACCTATCTGACCTCATGGAGCAAAGTTCATGGTCAAGTTGCCTCATCTCCCATTCGGATGAAATGAGTATCTGGTCAACCCACAATGTGGTGGGAGTCCAGCCCTTGCTTTTATGGAGTTAGAGACCCCCGATCTCCATACTGGGTCTTGGCAGGTTCCATGACACACTCATGGTAACCTCCGTGATGTTCGGAAGAACTTGTAGGCCAGTGCTTCACCTACAGCATCAGAGGAGCCACTGTCTAGTGACAAGCTCCAGCGGAGTCCTTGGTTGTGCTCCCTACCCAGTCCCAGATACCTGTCCTCACTTCAGGTCCCCAGCCCATCCGACCGAGGCAGGGAGGACTCTGCAGGCTTAGTCTCACCCCACATGAAGCCTAGAAGTAAGTCTGCTCCCTAAGACCTAGAGTCTGGCTCCTGGTGTGTCTGTGTGGCTTGTTCCTTTGATCTCTGGGATGACCTGGTGCTCAGAGGGTCATCATGTTGACCCATGAAGCAAACTTCTTCTCAGTGCCCACCCCCTCCAGTCTTCTGACTGGTCACCCTGACCTGGATCTCAGTTGTGAGGCTGAAAACAACAGCTCAGCTCAGTTGCTGGGACTGCTTGCTTCCAGTACAGGGTCATGGCTCTACAGACTGTGCACTTTGCCTGAAATCCCCCTCCTTCCCACCGTGCTCCCAACCTATCTCTAACCTACTTTCCCAAGCCGAGTTTCTGAAACTGTGATGGAGCTGGCTGGGCCTTGTGCTGCCCTCGGGGTGGGGCCTCCAGCAGAGCTAGTGCACCACAGCTGGGAAGAGCAGAGGTGGACTCACAGGAAGTGGCTCAGGACACTCACCCTGCAAGGACCCTTCCTTGGGGCTCTAATGCTGGACTTGTCAGGTATTCTCCCTGGAATGTCTCTGGGAAGACCCAAGGCACTTCTGCAGAGACAGTGACCAAAGTGAGCTTGGGTCCACTTTGTCATTCTCTCCAGGAGACAGTTTTTTAAGCAATGTCTGGAAATACTCTTGGCTGTTTCAGTTTGGAGGTGGGGAGTTGCTTAGTGATTAAAGACCACAAATGTTGCAAAACATTTACAGTGCAGAGGAAAGCAACACCTCTCTCTCTCTCTCTCTCTCTCTCTCTCTCTCTCTCTCTCTGAATCCTCTAGCTGAGAATGTCCATAGCACCACAACTGAGAAGCCTTAATCCAGGATGGGGCTTGTGGCAGCAGAAGTTTTAGACATTTAACTCTCTGGACACACCAGCGGGGTTGGAAACAGTGGTTTATAGCTGGGAATGCTCACAGTCCTCACACAGTGCTTGCTAGGGGCGCTCTGTTTTCAGAGAATGAACTCACGTAGTCTTTGGCCATAAGCTTGTGAGACGAGGACTGTTACTGTGTTCATTTTACATAGGAGGTATCCTGAGGTCAAGAGATGTGCCTCATGTGTCAGTCCTGGGGGTTCAAATCCAGAGTTGCTCTTCAAAGCCTGCTGACCACACTGCATCCCTGAACCTCCAGGGCTGGCTCACGTCTACCAGCTGGCCACCTCTGTAGGAGAAGGCGGCAATCTCACACAAGATCCCTGGCTGCTACCATAGGGCAGTGCTGGGCCTGCACCCAGTACTTGGAGATGAACAGGAGTAAAGGCCTTAAATAGGTTCCGATGCGATAGGGAAAGATGCATAGAACCACCCATGTGTCAAAGGGCAGCCTCCCTGCTTAGGGGGTATTTGTTCCAGTTAATCATTATGTCTTTGTCGAGTTCAGTTTGGTGGATATGATGGTTTTTTTGCATATTTGTTTATGTGGGCGAGTTGGTGTACGTGCCCGTATGTAGATGTGGAGGCCAGAGTTCAGTGGCAGTTGCTCTTTGCATTATTTTTAATGGTTTAGAGAGATTTTATTATATTAAAAGAAGGAAAGAGAAGAAAATACAAAATGTTCCTTTCCATGAGAAAGCAGGAGAGGTAAAGCCCAAAGAAGAGAGTTCCTGCCCGTGTCGAACTGACCAGCAAGTTCCAGGACCCTCCTGTCCCCTCCTGTCTCTGCTTCCACAGTGCTGAGCTACAGTCACGGGCACCACCATGGCTTCTTGCATGGTGCTGGGGATTCAAATTCAGGTCTTCACCTTGCATGGCAAGCACCTTCCTGACAGCCATCTCCCCAACCTCCATATACAAGTTATTTGTTTGGTATGTGTGTACATGTATAGTGTGTGTGTGTGTGTGTGCACATGCACGGTCATATGTGTGAGTACAGGGGTATGAATGCTATGGTGCAGACATGGAGGTCAGAGGACAACTTTGAAGTGTTACTTCTTGCCTTCTACCTCAGTTGAGGTTTCTTGTTCACCTCTCTATTTTCCAGGGTAGTTGGCCTAGAAGCGTCTGTCAGAGTCTCCTTGTCTACTTCCTCCTCACTGTGGCTGTGTTTGTATTTTCGATCCCACCACTGTCTGCCGTTTTAGGATTCTGGGGATCCAACGTTAGGAACTCACACTTCCATGGCAAGCACTTTATCCACTAAACCATCTCCCACATCCTTGGATACCATTTCTTTTCTTTTTTTTTTTTTTTTTTCTCTCCCATTTCTTAAAATTAAAGTTTTATTCAGAAATGGTAGCCCCATGGTCAACTACGAGGTCTAAAAAAAGAAAAGTGCTTTCTTCCATTAACAGCAAATATAAATAATAATGATTGTTATCGCTACCACCAGCTCCGGAGCTGTGATGGGCCTTGTAACCATATACTTTATGGGGAGGGGTGTCTCTAATTGAAAGCCACACCACGTAGCTGCTGAATAGTGGCCGGGGTGGGGAGACTGCTGCCCAGCGGAAGAATGCGAAGTGCTGTGCAAATCAATAGAGGTAAGTACCTGGAGATGGCTCTCTCCTTACTCACAGTCAGAAATGCCTTCAAGCAGAAAAGATGCCAAAGACTTCTCGGCATAAGTCCACAAAACCGAGAGTGCATGGCACACAGTTTCTGCCTGCAGGGCAGGGGTAGGCCAGAGTGAATAAAAGATCACAGAAACTCCGCAGCACTCAGGAAGCAGAGGGAGGAGGATCGCTGTGAGTTCAAGGCCACCCTGAGACTACATTGTGAATTCCAGGTCAGCCTGGGATAGAGTGAGACCCTACCTCAAAAAAATAAAAAAAAATAAAAAAGATGGGCGTGGTGGCGCACGCCTTTATTCCCAGCACTCAGGAGGCAGAGGTAGGAGGATAGCCACGAGGCCACCCTGAGACTACATAGTGAATTCCAGGTCAGCCTGAACCAGAGTGAGACCCTACCTTGAAAAACCAAAAAACCAACCAAACAAACAACAACAACAAAAAACCAATCACAGGAACTCTAACCTGGAAGAGACTCAAATCCCACATGAGGACAACAACCTAGGGCCTAACTCCTTGAATTCTGCCCAGTGAGATTCTGACGGAGAATCTAGTCAGATAATGCTTAGACTTCCCATCTGAAGATTCGGTCAGATAATAAATTTGTGTGTGTTTCAACTGTAAAATGTGATAATTTTTATACAGGAATAAACTAACACAACAGATGACCTTGATTTTCAAATGATAAACCAACTTTAGGATTGGGGGTGCCGCTTGGTGGTAGAGGGCCTGGGTTTGATCCCCACCACCACACACACAAAAAAAAAAAATAAGCAAAACAACATTACATTCCTGGGATCAATCCTATTTGGCCATGAGATGTTACCATGTTCTATATTATTAGCTTTTATTTGCCAAAGCCTTGATCAAAATTGTTTATATAAGTTCCTGAGGAACAAGGCTTGAAGCAAATTTAGAAGACTTTTGAAGGGGAAGGAAATGGAAGGGTAAGGAGGGAAGACATTCCAGATCAACATAAAGACAGGCTGAGAAGTGCTGACGGAGGTTTGAAAGCTCACCTATTGTTGATCCGGGTGGATAATTACATGTGGAATGTCAAGTGGTAGGAACAGAGCTGCAAACCCAAGATGCATCCTTAGTAGAAGACAAGTTGCAGAGCTACTGAAAGTCCTTGAGAGGCGGAAGCACAGGAGCACGCTAGCAGCGGGCACAGCTTTCCATGCAGAGTGGGACCCACAGGACGAGCCTATGGGCCCTAGCAAGTGTCAGAGTGGAGGACACCAGGACCTAAATCTGGGAATGGCAAAGACAAGGTGAGGCAGTGTGAAACTGAGGAAGTCCAGGAAGCCACATGGCTACGCTTAGATGTTAGATGGGCCCAAGAGTAAGTGAGCCTTGGAGAGAGAGGCTGGGTGGCTGGAGAGTGGCAGGGACTTTACCAGAAGGGCAGAGTCAAGGAGAGAAACCTCTTTGTGCACCTGCAGATCAGTCAGGGCTTTTTCAGCGTCTGGTGTTTGGAACCAGCCACTGAAGCCAACCTGAAAACTGCTGGTCAGCCACAGGTCCAGCTGCCCATTTCCAGCTGAACCAAGGCTGGCTGCATATCCTGAGGTCACAGCTATTCATGGAAGCCCTGAAGGAGCAGGCTCCAAAACCCAACCCAGAAAGACTCAAAACTGGGTTGAGTGCTGCACCCTGGGAGGAGGTGGTACAGCTGAGTAGATAAATGTCCACTCTGCCGAGGGGACAGGAGACTCAGGGAGCAGAGCTTTGCTCACTCAGTGAGGACTTAAAGATTCTCCCCTGATCTGTGCTCCCTGCAGGATAGGAGCAGAGGTCACCAGAAAGCTGCCCTGGAGGGAGCCTCACTCAGCACCAGGTCAGGGGGAGCACCAGGCCGGATGAAACATAGCTTTTTAAAGTCCAGAGAATGTTCATTTTGTAAAACCAGGAATCATGGCCCAACTCATTCTCTCGCTTTTGGTGGGCAAGTCTCCATAGCTGTTAGGAAAGGCATATCTGGGAAAGACCTAGTTATCTCAGGCACCTTGGCAACATTTCCACTGTTGGTAAAGGAAATCAACAACGGTCCGTCCCCATGCCTCCATGGGCATGCTGCAATGCTCTGCTAACTAAGTCTTCCCTTGTTTAGCTCAGTGATAATTGCAGCTAAGTGATTATTATAGCCATGGCTGTAGCCTAATTGGGGCCATATTTCTGCTGTAATGGTCCCTGTCATCATTCCCAGCATCAGCCTGTGATGCTTTGGTCCCAGAGTGTCCCAGCAGACTGGCGTTTTGCCCTCCTCCCAGCCCCTGTTCGGGCTGGCTGGCCTGCTGCGGTGGTAGCTGCCCTGCCCAGCTCTCCCCATCCAGGAAGGCTGCACGAGAACACATTGGACGGGATTATGGATTGCACAGATCTAGAAAGAAGGTCAAGGTTCTTGGTTGGATTAGCTGTTAACGTCTGTCTACTTTTGCATCCTCGTGATTTAGCACGGCGAATGAGAGAGTGAACAGGCAGAAGGGTGGCCATGACCTCCAGGATCATGAAACCCCACAATACACAAGAGCCAGATACTCATGATTCTTTCCTCAGAATAATCTTTCCTTACTTTCTTCTTTTTTTTTTTTTTTTTTTTTTTTATGGTTTTTCGAGGTAGGGTCTCACTCTGGTCCAGGCTGACCTGGAATTCACTATGTAGTCTCAGGGTGGCCTCGAACTCTCGGCGATCCTCCTACCTCTGCCTCCCAAGTGCTGGGATTAAAGGCGTGCGCCACCACGCCCAGCTACTTTCTTCTTTTTTAAATACAAACAGCAGCTTGCTTCGCTGAGCAGAGAAGCTTTGGGGTCCCTCTTGTACTGGAGCCCCGTCCCCACGCTCCCTGCTGGCCTCATTGTCCTTCCATTCACGTGGACCCTTTCTTTACCCCTGGGGTTTAGTTCTCATCAACCTGTTCCCACAGCCCAGCCACCTTCCACTTTGGGGTCAGCTGACAAAAGTTCTCTCGGGAATCCCTTTCCTAGCCAATATTTCATATATACATTATTTATTTATTTGAGAGAGAGAAAGAGACAGAGAGAGGGAGAGAATGGGCACACCAGGGCCTCCAGCCACTGCAAACGAACTCCAGATGCATGCACCCCCTTGTGCATCTGGCTTATGTGTGTCCTGGAAAATCGAACCAGGATCCTCTAGTTTTGCAGGCAAACGCCTTAACTGCTAAGCCATCTCTCCTGCCCCCTAACCAATATTTCTTAATTGACAACCTCCTGTGTCATTCCCGCCTCAGGTGAACTCATTCCATATTCACTTATGTGAACATATGAATCAGGTGAAATTCCTGCTTTGCATATCCAAGGGACTTTCTTTCTTTCTTTCTTTTTGTTTGTTTTTCAAGGTAGAGACTTTCATTTTTTTCCCCACAAAAGTATATTTAATAAACTTGTTATATAAAATCAGACACAACATTTTATCAATAATTCAAATTTACTTTTTTCTAACTGGGAGTGCCTGTATTTTAGAAGACAATAAAAATATATTTACATATTTAAAACAGGTAAGTCTAACTAAGAGTTAGGAAATTCACAGAATTCTAGAGATTTACAGCCTGGAAGTATCATAAATGTGTCTGTAATCAGATGTTCTGTTCTAATTATAAATAACTACTAAACCAAAAGTGGAAAAATGGGAGGGAAATACATGATGTTAAACTTAACACTAATCTATGATAAAAAAGGCTATATAAAATTTATTTAAGTGACCAAAACTTCTTACTAAATCCCTGATTGTCATTTTTGGCAACTTAACCCATCCTGTCAGAAGGGCGTGTGCTATGTTGTAGGGAACCTTGCAGTGATATGTAAAGTAACTTTGAACATTGCAGCTCTGATTCATTGGTTTTTCACATCATCACAGTTGGCCCCACATTCCATCTCATACTTGTGGTTTCATACCTAATGACATGTAACAGCGGGCCTCTCTTGGACTCAGCCTGGATAATGAGACCAGTATCCCCTCGGTGAGCCATGTGGCATCCAGCCTCAGTTCACAGCCTTCTCTTCTTCCCTCGTTACTAGTTGGATTCATGTGTTGGAAGCTTCGTGTGACAAAGTGAGAAGCAGTGGACCTTGAAGAGGTAGAGCCCGACGGGAGGCACGTATATCAATGGACACAGCCTCTCTGAAGGGACTAACACTCTTGTGGGCCTGAGTTACTGTTCTTGACAATGACTTCTTAGGAAAGTCTGAAGCTGACCTGAATCACTTTCTGGTGTTCTGCCCCATCATGTGATTTCCATTTTCCCACCTTCGCCCACTGGTGTGATGCCATCTGGCTGAGGCCCTCCTCAGAGCTGAGCTGCTGCTGGCACCATGCTCTCGAACCTCAGAATTGTGAGATAACTACATGTATTTTGCTTTATAAAGTTACCCAGCCTCAGCCGCGTGTGGTGGTGCACACCTTTAATCCAAGCACTTGGGAGGCAGAGGTAGGATCGCCATGAGTTCTAGGCCACCCTGAAACTACATAGTGAATTCCAAGTCAGCCTGGGCTAGAGTGAGACCCTACCTCGAAAAAATGGGAAAAAAATCCAGCCTCAAGTATTTATCATAGTGAAGAAAAAAAGCAGCCAGAGATTTAGCTTAGTGGTATGGTAGACCACTTGTGTAGCATGCATGAGGCCCTGAGTTAAATCACACCACAAAGGAAAGAGAGAAGGGTTAAAGTGATGTTCAGCACTGGTCTGCAAAGCCTGGCAGCCTGAGTTCGATTGCCCAGGACCCACGGAAGTCCAGACACACAAAGTGGCGCATGCGTCTAGAGTTGGTTTGCAGCAGCAAGAGGCCCTGGTGGTCCCATTCCTCACATTCCCCCTCTTCCTCCTTACAGATAAATTTAAAAAGAAAAAAGGAAGGGAGGAAGGGAGGGCGGGAGGAAGGGAGGGAGGGAGGAAACTAGACTAATACACTGGCTCAAGCAGCAATCAAGTACAGAGTACTCCACACAGGTCAGCACAGAGCTGCCTCGTTGGCGTGTGTGCGTGCGTGCATGTGTGCATGTCTGTCTGTCTGTCTGTCTTGATGGTCCCTACTTTCAAGGTGACCACAACGGGAAAGCCATGGAAATGCAATGTGATCAGTGCAAACATGGAATGCCCTTGTAAGAGAATGGAGGAGGAGTCCCAAACTAAGGCAGAGGAAGTTTCCTTCCCGAGAAGGGAGCTGAAGCAGGTCTGAAGGGATCAGTAGCCATGGCCTGATGAAGACAACAGAACACAAATGAGCACTTAGCATCAACCCCCCAGAAGCCCTGCCATGTGCCAGGCGGAGCTCTAAGTGCGGGGAGAGAGTGGTGCACAACCAAGTCCTTGACCTAATGGAGCATTATTGCCAGTGGAGACACATAAGAACATAGAGCATGAGAAGACAGCAAGTGCTATACAGAGGAAAAATAGGGGGGGGTCAGTGTGTAGCTGTGGAAGAAAGAGAGATTTTTAATGTGGTCATCATGTGTCCATCAGGTCTGGAAGCATCCAGCGTGGCCTGACTGCAGCCATCTTGGTTATGTCTGCCATGTTTCACACACACTCCAAAGCCCTAGAGTCAGTCATTGCCATAGCCAAGGAGTCAATCTCCACACAGACTGTTTCTCTGCTGCCACTGGGCAGGCTCGTCGTTTAGGAGAAAGCCAGGGGACATTCTAGTTGGCCACCTTTGCTCAGCTCAGCTTATAAATCCCTTCTCCCTGCTTGAGGTGTGGGGCTCCCTTTGTTTTGCCTCCGTCCATAAGTCTCTGTCATTGGCAATCATGCAGTCTTGCTGCCTAACTCTTTGGAGTCTTGGAAACTTCCTTTTCAGCTAGATTTTAAAAAATTTTTTTATTATTTTTTTGAGAGAGAGACAGAGAAAGAGAAGGAGAGAGAGAGGAAGACAGAGATGGGCACGCCATTTCTCAGCTGGAAAATTTGTACAGTCAAGTGGTTTTCCCTTTGCAAAACGCTGGAATTGGAACAGCTGGAGTCTCTTTCCTCTTCATTCTAGTTCTCTCCAGCCCTTCAGCTGGATTTTGGTGTTCCCAGTTCTCTCTTTCCTCTTCATTCTAAACGAGGTGTTCTAGTTCTAAAAACGGGAGGGAAACTGCATCTCTGGGCTCTGCTGCTCCCTTCACGCGCTTTCTAAGATTGTCCTAACAAAGTACCACAAACCTGACAACAGAAATTCATTTTCCTCACAGGTCTGAAGACCAGAAATCCCAGATCAGCCAGGTGGATGGTGCACGCCTTTAACCCTAGCACTCAGGAGGCTCCGGAAGGAGGACCACCGTGAATTCAAGGTCAGTGTGGGCTATAGAATAAGTTCCAGGTCAGCCTGAGATAGAGTGAGACCCTGCTTCAAAACAAACTAACAAAAAGAGAGAGGGAGAGAGAGAAAAAAGAAAGAATCAAGAAAGAAAGAAAGAAAGAAAGAAAGAAAGAAAGAAAGAAAGAAAGAAAGAAAGAAAGAAAGAAAGGAAGGAAGGAAGGAAGGAAGGAAGGAAGGAAGGAAGAGAGAGAGAGAGAGAGAGAGAGAGAGGGAACGATCTCAAAACAAAATGCAGGAGGAGCTATTCCTTCTGAGGGCTGTGAGGTCAGGGTCTGCCCAGGCCTCTCTCCTTGCCTGGCAGATGGCCATTTCTTCTGTGTCTGAATGTCCTTTTCTTACAGGGACACCAATTGTGGGTCAGGGTCACTCACATGACTTCATCTTGACTTTCCCTCTGTAAAGGCCATGTCTCCAAATGAGGTCATACTCTAGTGTGGTCAAGACTTCCACTATGAGTGTGGAGAGGTAGGGGACACAATTAAGGCCATCATACTGAGAGGGAGTCAGCAGCTCTTTTAGGCAGTTAGGGTGACCCCTGAAAGTGAAAAAGCACGTGGTCTGAGCTTGCTAGAGATCAAAGGATGATCTGACTTCTTATCTCTGCTTTTCCACAAACAACCTGGGCCCCTCCTGGGAGGGAGGCCTCTCCTGGGATTAAAATCTAATCCTAACATTGTGGTTGGTCAAGTTTAAAGCCCAGAATTTGGCTCGCCTCTTCCTGAGACAGCCCCTAGCCCTAACCAAACAACAGTCTCTCTGGCTCACCTAGCCAGAAGGTAGAGCCGACCACCATTGGGTTATAAATACGTTTGTGGGGGATGGGGAGAACAAGGTCTCTGAGCTGCCTGACTTCTGAACGTCCAGCTGCTGGTGAGGTTCCCGCTCGCTGGGCTAGCAGAGGGGAGGCCCGCTCGCCCTTCACATGGGCTCTTTACCCTCTCCAGCTCCCCATATGGCAGGAGCTCTTGAACTTTCTTTTCTCTCTACGTGGGCCCTACCAGACCCTCCACATGGGACCTCCAGCCACATGGGTGCCTTTTCTTGGCTCTGTACTTCCCTCAATAAATATAATAATTATCCTTCTCAGTCTTCTTTTATTCAATTCTTTGGTTAAAAGTAGACGCGGACCTAGGGTTTGGGTTCAAGGACTTTCCCGAACCCCTAGCACCCCACTACAGTACTCCACAGATACTGTCAACATTGGGCTTCACGGGTGTGTTGGCTGACTCACGGATGACATACCCTGCACAAGGGCCTTCAGCTCACAAACCTGCTCTCCTTTGAGAACCTGTCTAAGAACAAAGGCTTTCCATGGAAGGTATGCTAGGCTCATTTGGATAGGTAAATATTTTGATAGTTTCAAAAGAATTCAACAGGTATAGATTGAATTATACCAGGGTCAACTACTTCCTAAACTCTGATTAACCTCTAAAAGGTCTATTGTCTCATTTCAAAGGCTATTAAAGCAAACCTTAGAAACAGAACAAAATGGACAAGAGAGCCACAGAGACAACCAAGATGAATGAATAGGACCCAGGAGACATAGGGAGAGGGCTGAAGAAAGAATGGAGAGGCCAGGGAGTTCCGGTGACCTCAGAAACCACATCTGCTCCCTGAGACTCCAGTGACACATGCAAATGTGTTTTGAGAGCTTGCATGATTGTAACATGTTGATTTCTGAGGTAGAAACCCTTTGGAGTCCACTGGGGCAGGTTTTCAACCAGACTCCTCCCTGGTCTTTCTTACAGCTAATTTTTTTGTTTTTGTTTTTTGAGGTAGGGTCTCACTCCGGCCCAGGCTGACCTGGAATTAACTATGTAGTCTCAGGGTGGCCTCAAACTCATGGCGATCCTCCTACCTCTGCCTCCCGAGTGCTGGGATTAAAGGCGTGGGACACCACGCCCAGCTTCTTACAGCTAATTTTTAAGACATAGATAAAATAGTACAACTCTCCTGTGATTGCTAACATCCACCTTCATTGCTTTGAGGTGATTGCTTTCTTTCTTTTTTAAAAAAAATTAATTTTTATTTATTTAATTGCAAGCAGAGAGAGAGAGAGGGAGGGAAGGAAGAGACAGACAGAGAGAATAGGGGCACCAGGGCCTCCAGCCACTGCAAACAAGCTCCAGACGCATGCGCCTCCTTGTGCATCTGGCTTATGTGGGTATTGGGGAATCAAACCTGGGTCCTTTGGCTTCACAGGCAAGTGCCTTAACCGCTAAGCCATCTCTCCAGTCCCTCTTTTTTTTTTTTTTTTTTTAGTAAGTATGAAAAACTCCCAAGACCCTTATCCTATGTGCTAACCTGTCAGGCTGGATTGTTTAGCTATCACCCAAGGTCCTGGCACAGCTCTCTTAGTAGAAAGCGAGAGACAGAGTAAATGTCTCTGGTTCTCAGGTCTTGTGTTATGTTGCCTAAATGCCTGAGAATAAAGATTTAGCTATTGCCACAGCTCCACACTGCTGGGATGAACCTCCAAACCAGACACAGTTTATGGGGGGAATGGGATTTATTTCAGGCTTACAGATCCAGGGGACGTTCCATAATGGCAGAAGAAGCTGGCCTCCATGCAGATCCACATACACAGAGAAGAAACCACGAACCACACCACTAAAAGCAAGCAGCCAGCAACAAAACACCAACAGTAAAAACAGCAGGGACCCAGGCAGAAGTTATGCCGTGTATCTTAGGCTGGAATTCAGATCTGCCCCCAGTGACACACATCCCCTGTTGCAGAAATCTATCTGCTAGGGGCTGAAACTGCAAACTCAATTGCAATAACACCTGAGTCTATTAGGGACACAAATTCAAACTACCACAGCTGTGTTCCAGGATCTTCCAACCTATGGGTCTTAAATTCTACATAAGTCCATATGACCTTGAAACTGACCTCAAGAAGCAAATCTTCCTTCAGTCTTCTTTCTCTTCTCTTACTTATTTTTTTGGTCGGGGGGGGGGGATGTGCATTTGAAGCAGGGTCTCAATCTAGCCCAGGCCGACACAGAACTCATGACAATCCTCCTACCTCAGCTTCCTGGGTGCTGGGATTACAGGCATGAGCCACCATGCCACCATTTTTTTTTTTTTTTTTTTTTTTTTTTTTTTCGCTCACTCTGGTCCAGGCTGACCTGGAATTAACTCCAGGGTGGCCTCGAACTAGTCTTTGGGACCAAATTTTTGCAAGTCATATGCCCTCTGTGCTGGTCAGCTTTTCATTGTTGGGACAAAATGCCTGAGAGAAATCAGCTTCAAGGAGGAAAGATATATTTTGGTGCACAGTTCCAGCAGTTTCTGCTTGTGGTGAGGAAGAGTGTAGAGGATGGGGTGGAGCAGAGGGCAGAAGAGAGGGAGAGGTAGGAAAGGAGGATGGGGCCCCAAGGACCCACTCCCTTCAACTAGGCTCCACCTCCTCTGTTCATCATCTCCCAGTAGAACACACTAGGAGCCCATCAATGGATTAATCCCCCATGAGCCAATGGCTCCCCTCAAGCCCACCTCTGAATATGGCTGCCGTGGGGACCAAGCCTTTGGGGGACAGTCCAGCCCAGACTTTAACATCCTCCCTCTTTGGACATCAAAGACCTGTTTACTGTTAAATTAATAAACAAAAATCAACCAGCTAACAAATTTTGAGGACTCTGACTTAGCATTCTATTAGAAAGTTTGACTTCTGGAGAAAATACAGTCTGTCAGAGGCACTGAGGGAGCTTTGAGTGTCCCCGCACTGTCTGGACATGTGTGCTGTCACCAGTGTCCCTCAGTGTTGTCATGAACCGGTCAGAGTCTGTCTTGCTTTCAGCTATAATTTACTAATTAAGTGCTATCACTATCAAATCAGTTGAGATTTGTGACGAGTGACATGTACTTATTTCAGCTATCATTTTATTTATTTATTTGCAAGCAGTGAGAGATAGATGAGAGACAGAGAGAGAATGAATGGGCACACCAGGGCCTCCATCCGCTGCAAGTAAGCTCCAGATGCATGCGTTACTTTGTGCATCTGGCTTTGCGTGGGTACTGGGGAATGGAACTCGGGTTGTTGGGCTCTGCAGGCAAGAACCTTAACTCTTGAGCCATCTCTCCAGCCCTCAACTGTATTTTTGACATTTAACCTTTTGTAATTAAAGACTAAAGACAATTATACATTAAAATTTTGGAGGGTCAGTTTTTTCAAAGTAGGGTCTCACTCTAGCCCAGGCTGACCTAGAATTTGTTCTGTATTCCCAAATTGGCCTCAAACTCACAACAATTCTCCTACCTCTGCCTCCTGAGTGCTGGGATTAAAGGTGTGCACCACCACACCCAGCTACATTACAATTTGACCACAAACCATTTAGGCCTTGATTGCTCAGACACTGATAGACCCACAATGGTGTCCTTCACCTATTTCTCCACTTGTACATAAGAAAGGAGGGGGTAGGTGACTGGGTTATGTTGCCCAGCTTAAAAATGGTGTTGAGTAGTGACAGAAAAGGTTGGAAACCACTCTTCCAGACTCAAACATGGAACAGCTCACTTTTGCAGATAGCTTGAAAATGCCATGTGCAAATTCACTTCTCTCAGTAGAAGTCTGGGAAATAGAAATCCATACTTACTGTTTCCAACTGCTACTCAGCTGCAGGCTCACTGGAGTTATAGCAGGAAGTAATGGAGTCCAACTGCCCGAGCGACAGAGCAGTAACCGGGCGGGCGCGGGGGTGAGGCAATTGCTCTTGGGAGCAAAGGTTTCAGGGCAATTGTAAACACAAGTGACAGAATCACCAACAACACTGAGCTTTGCAAACAGTGGCTACATTCACAGCAGCAAGTCTCTGCCCAGGGCTGTGAAAGCTGCTGTGTGCATCCAGTGCCCAGGAAAACCCAAACGGCCTGTGGGAGAGAGACTGGCTACTTTAGGGTTTCCTTGGGCATTGAAATAACAGGAATACCCCAGATCAGATCTGGGTAACTTGAGCACAATGTGGTCTAACATTTCTCCCCAGGGTTCCTGGCGATTTCTGCTCATATGTGTGACAGCACTGTGTTCTGTCCTCCATTGTACTGCAGAGCTCCAACTCTCCTGGCAAGGCTTGCTTTCCCGGGGCAGAACCAGGTTTAACCCATCTTTGGAAGGCAGCTTGGCAGAGGGTCAGTTGTGCGGGGGTGGGGGTGGGGGATCAGAAGGGTCTGGCGTAAGCCCTGGCTCCCCAGTGCTGCCTACATGAGCTCTCAGCCTCAGCTGCACTGGAGGTTTGATGAGGGCCTGGAAGAGGCTATGATTCGAAGGACTGAAAATCCAACTCAACCAAACTTACACAAACTCCGCACACAAATTGCTTCACAGAAGTGCTGCCAAACATGCATAAACATTCCGACTTGTTCTGGAGATTAGATAAAGGTGTCAGGTACAGACAGAGACAGACCTAGGTACAGATAGGGTTGATGCTTAGATACCTCCGTCCCAATTTCTACATCAAACCCACAGGAGCTCACGCTGTCCATGCTGCCTCTTTCTTTTCTCCTGCGGCAAACGAGCTTCCTCCATACAAGGGTGGCAATGCTTTCAGTTTAATTTAACTTCTTAAATTAGCTTAGCAACCCTGGAGGGAAAGAAGACTTCTCTTTTCTGACATCCATACATACAAGGCCAAGGACGGTCAGATGGTCCAGTTCTGGTTTGCATGCCTGCAGCTGTGAGGGAAGAAAAGTTCTGTGACTGACAGTTGTGTCATAATCACTTAGACTAGGGAAAGAAAATTTCTCAGAGGAAAGTGTGTGTAAATCTTTTCCCTGAAAATAGAGATTTGAGGGTAGAACTCTGTTTGGACAGACAAGACAGCGACTGTCTTTTCAATGGATAGAAAGCCAGATGTAATGTGGTAGGCCTGGGACCTGTGAGCAGCAAACTGGGTCACATGGATGACAGCCTCAATTCTGTCCTTGGTGCCTCTGTCCCCTTCCTTTAAGTGTCCCAGCCACACCAGTCACTTCTGAGACTAACAGGGAAACTCCAGCCCGAGAGGTTGAAGGATTCCCTTCCAGGAGCAGGAGACAAAGTGTGCCTTGATTCTAGACTAGCATGATGACTCACAAGGAAGTCAGAAAGTTGTAGAAAAGACAGGAAAGAAACCAGGAAGAAGCCACCATGCAGCCCTTCGCTTAGTGCAAGGGAGGGGTTTCACGCGGTGCACAGCCCATCCCAGTAGCAGCAGTGTTGAGGGGGACCATCTTTTTCCTTCTCCTCCTCCCATTCTGGATCCCCTGTGCCTTCTCTCTCCTCTGCTGCTTCCGCAGGCTCGAACCCCTCCAGGCAACATTCCTTCCCAGGTCAGAGGTTCTGCCTCAGGAGGCCGCATTCCAGAGTTCGGGCCTTCGAGCAGGACAGAGTCATTTAGCCCAGGCCCAGCTGAGGTGCAGGCGGACACCTGACAGGTTTCAACACTGCTTTTCTGTGAGTCAGTGGAGGAAGCCTCCTGGGAAGGGAGTTTGTGTTTGGTTGCTTGCTTGTGTTTGGTTTTTCGAGGTAGGGTGTCTCTCTAGCTCTGGCTGACCTGGAACTCACTCTGTAGTGTCAGGGTGACCTTGAACTCATGGTGATCCTCCTACTTCCTGAGTGCTGGGATTAAAGGCATGCATCCCCACGCCCCTGCCCCTGCGGGAGGGAGTTTTGACAGACTAGCTCTTGTTGTCTTGTCGGCCTTTGCCTCCTCAGGCCAGGCAGCGATGTGGCCCTGAGAGCGGCGTCTGTGCTGTAGGAACCACGTCCTGAAGGGAGGACCTGGTCAAGGACTCGAGCTGAGTCCTTGGTCTCCCTTTCATCCTGCGCACATCCCAAGAAGGCTGGAGGTGATGAGAAGCCCGGAAGTGGGGTGCTGAGGTCACTGGTGGGCAAGATGTCCCTTCCATGCCTTTGTCATGTTCAGGGAAGAGAACTGGACGTGGAACCAGGAGGTCTGAATTGAAGCCTCAACCACTCACCTACCATGTAACCATAAACAAACGGGAATCAACAATAACCCAGAGGGTCGTCGTCAGCATGAAAGGAGCAGAGACTTGGGCCTGGACTGCACCACGCCTTCCTCCAGGAGCTGAGAGTTTAATGAGATCAGACAGACTCTGGAATTTCACAGAGCTGGGTTCACATCCCTGTTTTTGAATTGAGAGTAGAGATACTTGTGCATGGATGTTGAGGGTTGGGTTCAAAATAAGGTCAGTAGGGTAGAGTGGGGTGGGGGCCATGCAGAAATCAGACTGGACATGGGCTGATAGTGGTGCAGCTGGGTGTTGGATCCATGGGTACATTACAATCTGCTTCGTACATGCAGGTGGCCTCAGCTGGCATGGTTCACGTGTCCGTGGATTTCAGCTGCTGCAATAACCCCAGCTACCTGATGGCACAGTTTATTAACTGTGAGCAGTTGCAGCAAGGTCAAGGCGCGGTGCTGGCCCCTGGTCCACAGACCACTCATGAATACCAGACATCCAGTCATATCTCTTCTTTCAGAGTCTATTGGCTGGAGACCGGTCACTATCCATGTGTTCACCCACAGACAGACAGATAGAAAGTCTGTTGTGTTGACCTCTTGTTCCTCATGAAAAACCCACATGACATTTCTCAAACGCTGGTAATTAAAAGAGGGAATTGGACCCTGGAAAATGAAAATGTACCAAAGAAATAAGAAGTGATAACGTTGGAAGTGAAGTTGGAGCCAAAGGTAAATGACCGTGGGAATGTGGCCATCAAGACTCTGCTGTGCAGCCCGAGGAGCTCCGAGAGGCTGCCTTGGCGACGTCACTGGGGAAAGTGGTTTTGACAAACAGGATGAAGAGGTCTCAGAGGAATCAAGACTGAAGCAAAGCTCCATGAGAATGAGACATTAGCAGCTGAGCCAGACTTCAGAGTGAGACAATAGAAAAGATGCTCCCAGCCTGGAGAGATGGCTTAATGGTTAAGCACTTGCCTGTGAAGCCTAAGGATTAAATAATTTTAATATTTAATATTAAATTAATATTAATATTAAATTAATATTTAATCAAGGCTGGATTCCCCAGGACCCATGTAAGGCAGATGCACAAGGTGGCGCTTGCATCTGGAGTTCTTTTTGCAGTGGCTGGAGGCCCTGGTGTGCCCATTCTCTCTCTCTCTCTCTGCCTCTTTCACTCTCTGTCTGTCACTGTTAAATTAATTAATTGATTTTAAAAAAGAGAAAAGATGCTCCCTACATGTGGTGGGTTAAATGAGAAGGCACATGCCCTTCAAGCTACTCTGGATAAGGTTTTGGTTGTTTTATTTTATTCTATTTTATTTTATTTTATTTATTTGATTTGATTGTTTGATTTGATTTTATTATTTGATTTGATTTTTTGGTTTATTTTAATTTTATTTTATTTTATTTTATTTTATGGCAAGGTATCACTCTCAACCAGACTGACCTGTAACTCATTCTGTAGCCCAGGTTGGCCTCAAACTCATGAACTCATAATGATCCTCCTACCTCAGCCTTGCAAGGGTTGGACTTGTGGGTGTAAGCCATCACTCTCAGCTTCATAAATTTTCACAAACAAAAAATGTGTTTAAGCCAGGCATGGTGGCACACACCTTTAATCCCAGCACTTGGGAGACAGAGGTAGGAGGATCATCAAGAGTTCGAGGCCACCCTGAGATTACATAGTGAATTCCAGGTCAGCCTGGGCTACAGTGAGACCCTGCCTCAAAAAACCAAAAAAGAAAAAAAAAAGTGTTTACTTTCAATGTTTGTAATGTTTTAAGTCGTATTAAGTCATCACTGATTTTTTTATATTTTATTTTTATTTATTTACTTGAGAGAGGGAAAGAGGCAGAGTGTGTGTGTGTGAGAGAGAGAATGGGCACTCCCGGGCTTTCAGCCACTGCAAACGAACTCAATGATGCATACGCCCCCTTGTGCATCTGGCATATGTGGTTTCTGAGGAATCAAACTGAGGTCCTTTGGCTTTGCAGGCAAGTGCCTTAACCACTAAGCCATATCTCCAGCCCCAACACTGATTTTTAAGTATTATTTTTATCTCCCTATACATTTACAACCAGGAGCAAAGACACTTTAATATTTTGGCCAAAAAAAGGTTGAAGACCACAAATAGTTGGAATTGCCCTGTTGATGATTGCTCTGCATGGTCTCAGCGCGCACGGCCATTCTTACAGTCATGCACTACCGTGGAAAGTAAACACTGCCATTATTTGAAATTCTCAATACTATTTTTTTTCTAGTTCCCACTCAGCCACCTTCTTCTAAGAATGCTCTTACCACAGCACTTTCTCACTCGGGAAGATTTGACAAGTTAATGTCAATCTAGAGTTCAGCACTGAGTGACTCAGATGGACCCTGAATGACTGTGGTCTGCCATTATACGCATGGATCTGAATCAGGAGACAGAATGAGGCCACTGAGGCCCTATTATGTGAACTCTGTTATTATTATAATAACCACCATCAGATGCCTCACAGGCATTTCTCTTCCCATACATCCTTCAGATGCTACCTCGAACACGCCTGGCTCGCTGTTTTTTGTTTGTTTTTTGTTTTTGAAGCAAGCCCAACAGACTGGCCTTTTTTATGAGAGAGAGAGAGAGAGAGAGAGAGAGAGAATTGGCACACTGGAACCTCCAGCCACTGTAATCAAACTCCAGACACGTGCACCATCTTGTGCGACCTTGCGCATATGTCACCATGTATGTCTGGTTTACGTGGGATATGGTGAGCCAAACATGGGTCCTTGGGCTTTGCAGGCAAGCGCCTTAACCAGGAAGTCATCTCTCTAGCCTGAGGCTCTGTGTTCTTTACCGTGCAGGTCACATTTGCTAGAACCTTCTAGTAAAACAGTCAAGTCTTTTAGTGTTGTTCAACTTTTTTTTGTTTTGTTTTGTTTTTTGTTTTTAGGTAGGGTCTCACTCTGGCCCAGGAGGACCTGGAATTCACTATGTAGCCTCAGTCTGGCCTCAAACTCACAGTGATCTTCCTACCTCTGCCTCAAAAGTGCTGGGATTAAAGGCGTGCACCACCATTAACACTCCCTGACCCCAAGGAACTTATTAGACATTTTCCACTAACCGCCTGCTTATGAAAATTTAACATGATAGAGAAACTGTGATTCTATTCACAGACTCTATTTGCAAATCTCTTGGGAGGAGCCCCTGCCCCGGCCACCTGGAATGGACGACAATGTGGCCAGCTTGTTGGTGTCTACGACAGACTGAGATCCTAAGGACACCTTCTGGGTGGCTTTGAGGACAGGGCCGATGGGCCTTTTCCCACGGTGCTGTCTTGAACTTGAATTCCACAGCTGTCTAAGTGTCTTGCTATAGATGCACAGTGAACCAAGTAGCCAGGGTTCTTTTATGTTCTTTCTTTCTTTCTTTCTTTCTTTCTTTCTTTCTTTCTTTATTTATTTATTTATTTATTTATTTATTTTTTGGTATGTGTATGTATGTATGATGTGTGTGTGTGTGTTTACATGTGTGAGCATGTGCATGCCATGGCACATGGGCAGAAGTCAAAAGATGACTTTCGGGTGTCAGTCCTCACCTTCTACCTCATCATTTACCACTCCATTCCTAGGCTAGCTGGCCCAAGCTTCTGGAAAAATTCTCCTGTCTCCGCCTCTTGCTGAAGGCATGGTGGGATTACAGTGCTGAAGTGGGGTCTGTATGCTCACAACATGGAGCATGGTGCCATGACAGAACTCATGTCTCAGTAAACGTGCAGTGTGACCAGAAGCCAGAGCACTAGATGGTGAGTTTTTTATGTACACGCGGGTTCTCACATACGTGTTGCGAGCACTCGTGTGCTGATCCGTCCCTCCTGCCCCTAGCCTGGCTTGGTGAGGACACCAGTTTGCTGACGTAACCTTGGAACAGCCCCCTTGAGACTTCTTGGTAGATGAGGTAGGTGACACTTTTCCTTACGTCGTGGCTCACTGTGTTAGTTCTTCGGTACTGGTGGCCAAAAGGCCCTCAGGTTAACATAAGAAAAAAGAGAGCACGTACATGACATTGAACAAACGTGATGAGTCAAAGCAGCCACATGACTGAGGCTGCGGCCTTGGAGATGACAATAAGTGACTCGTCCACGCTCACAGCTGCACACCACGCTCTGAAAAGCCTGCGGGATGGCTTGCTGGCCATAGTAAAGTACTGTTTTGAGGATTGGTTTCTTTTTTGATCACATTGTGATAGAAATAAAAGCACTACAGCACAGTATGGTAGTGCATGCCTGTGACCCAGGCACTTGAACGGCAGAGGTGGGAGAATGAAGAGTTTAAGGTCATCTTTGGCTATGTTGTAAGTTTCTGGACAGACTACAGAAGACCCTGTCTCAAAAAAAAAAAAAAATCTATGCCAGATTGTACGAATTAGAAGGAACCAAAGTCGTGAAGTGCTTCAATAAGCCTGGAGTACGTGAGCTCTTTAACCAGTGCTTGTTTCTCTGCACCCACGGTTCCCGGCACTACCTCCCCAGTCCCATCTCTTCCCAGGTTTTCCTCAGATGTTTTTTTTTAAAGACTTTATTTAATTAATTTATTTATTAGAGTCAAAGAGATGAAGAGAGAGAGACAGAGAAAGAGTGAGAATGGGTGTGCCAGGGCCTCTAGCCACTGCAAACGAACTCCAGACGCATGCACCACCATGTGCATCTGGCTTACGTGGGACCTAGAGGATCGAACCAGGGTCCTTAGGCTTCACAGGCATGCGCCTTTAACTGCTAAGCCATGCCTCCAGCCCTCCTCAGATGTTTTCACTAGGATGTTTCAGTATTGCTGCAAGTCTAGCTCTCTCGCCTCCTCTCCACACTGCTGCTGTCCTCATGGGTGAGGCTCTGGGCTCTGGATCCCAGCAAGGGGTCGCATTGTCCCTTTCCTAGAACACATGCTTACTTTCAAACGTCACCTGTCATGGCCTAAGCCTGCTCTCCTCTCCCATAGTGTTTTGAACCTCATTGTCATTTCTTCATTAGCAGATAACAGCTCTGTCTGCATCGCTTAATTGTAAGCCTGTGACAGACTGAATCTGTTGTGGACGTTATTAGAAGACAGCTCAGCATCCTTTCTGTCACTCCATAACAGCACACCAAGATGACTCCACCCTCACCGCAGCTCAAGACAAGGCTTTGCTGTCGAGAGTAAGGCAACAAGGCTGTGCCCAGGTTCCTGAATCAACCAATCAGTGAGTTTCTATGGACCCAGTAATTGGAGCTTGTGTGACTCAGTGAATTAACCTGTTTTCTGTGGCTGCCACAAAATCCCAGAGGTTGGGTAGTGCATAAAAATATGGGTTCTTCAGCTCAATGATCTGGAGTCCAAGAGCTTGGCCAAGACTTCTCCTTTGGCATGGTGAGGGTCTGCTGGCTACATCACAAGATGGCAGGTGGTGTCACCACAAAGCTTATGTGAAAGTGAACATGCAGCAAGAAAGGAAACTGTAGCATGGAGAAGCAAGTCTTTTTACTATCTACTCATTTCCTGTTCACTATGTGTGTGTGTGTGGTATTGTAGAGTGTACATGTGTGTGCCTTGTTTCCCTGAGACAGAGGCTCACACTAAAACTGGAGCTTCTTATTTTTCAGTTAAATTGGCTGACCACAGAGACCTAGTGACCCTCCTGTCTCCACTCGTTGCTGGGGTGACAGGCATGTGTCTCCATGCCTGGCTTTTTACAAGGGCGCTTGGGATCGGATTCAGGCCCTCGTGCTTTTGCAGCAAGCCCTCCACCCATTGAGCATCTCCCTAGCCCCATTTTTAAAAATATATATTTAGGGCTGGAGAGATGGCTTAGCGGTTAAGGCACCTGCATGCTAAGCCGAAGAACCCGGTTCCAATCTCCAGGTCCCACATTTAGCCAGATGCAGGGACGCAAGGGCACCATACCACACTTGACCACAAGGGGGCGCATGCATCTGGATTTCGTTCACAGCAGCTGAGAGGCTGCTGGCACGCCCATCTCTATCTCTCTCTCTATCCCTCCCTCTCTCTCTCTCTCTCTCTCTCAAAAAAAATATATATATTTAAAGTTTTTTATTTCCAAGGAGAGAGGGATGTGAGGGCGATCTGGCTGTCACCCCATTGATCGCCAGGGTTGATTCGGCTGATCTGGCTGGCTAGGCAGGTGTCTCCTTCCTCCCTCACTGCTCCATGTGCGTCCCTCCCAAAGCTGTGTGCTTGGTCGAAGAGGACGACCTTCCCCGAATAGAGGAGGACCGGTCTTCGGTCAAGGGTCTACAAGTAGCTGCGCTCCCCTGCTAGAACCTCCAAACAAGCTCTCCAAGAAGAGAGAGACAGAATGGGAATGGAATTCTAGATGCATGTGCCACTTTGCTCATTTGGCTTTACATGGGTAATAGGGAATCAAACCCAGGCCTCAGGCTTTGCAAACAAGCACCTTAGCTGCTGAACCCTCTCCAGGCCCCCATTTCTTATTTAAAGTATTTCATTTGAGAGAGAGGAGAGAAAATGGATGCACCAGGGTCTCCAGCTTCTGCAAATGAACTCCAGAAGCATGTGCCACTGTGTAAATCTGGCTTTAAGTGGGTACTTTGCAAGCAAGTGCCCTTAACCACTGAGACATCTTCCCAGCCCAATTTTATTTATTTATTTACTGAGAAAATGGATGTGCCAGTCCTCCTGCCACTGCAAACAAACTCCAGAGCCATGTGCCAGTTTGTGCATCTAGTCTTATGTGATACTGGGTTATCAAACCTGGGTCATCAGACTTTGCAAGCAAGTGCCTTTGACTGCTACGCCATGTCTCCTATTCCCAGCCCCATTTTAAAAACATTCTTAAACAACTCACTCTCATGGGAATAAACTAGAGTCCTATAAGAACTGGAGATATCCTCGGTGACTTGGCCATCTTTTGCTAGACCCTACCTCTTAAAGGGCCCGTCTCTCTTAACACCACCACAATGGGAGCAAGCCTCCCATTGTGCTTGGGGGACAGGACACACCTAAACCACAGTGTCCCATTTGAACCAGTGAATGACAAGGCACACAGGGCTAGGATCTCTGCATAGAAAGCATCTCTTTTTTTTTTTTTTTTTTTTTAGTTTTTTTTTCTTTTTTAATGAGAGAGAGAAATTAGCATGCCAGGGCCTCTAGCCACTACAATTGAACTCTACACACGTGTGCCATCTGTGTGCATGTACAACTTTGCATGCTTATGTCGCCTTGTGCTTACGGCTTATGTGGGACCTGGAGAGTCGAACATGAGTCCTTAGGCTTTGCAGGAAAGTAACTTAACCACTAAGCCATCTCTCCAGCTGAAACTGTCCCTTTTAAAGTCCTGTTGTCTTAAAAGCTGCTTTGTTACAGTAAGGGACAGTCTGAAGATGATGCCAGGACAAAGGGGAGATGGCCCAGAAACCACTGAAGTGGTTCAATGCTGATCCCTTCCCTTACCTCTGCTTTCTCATCTACATGGGCCCAAAGGGTGGCTTAGTAAGTGACTTGTGACGTGATGCGCTCTAATGGTGTGGGGCTTGTGCTTCAACCCTGTATCCATCATGGTGCCTGCTAGGTGGGAGGAGCCATGCCTCTGGTACAGCTCTTGCCTGGTCCCTGGCTGTGTGGGCAGGCAGAGTTCCTTGGTAGCAGCTTCCCACACAAGTTCCCATGTGCCCTTCCTCACTGGAGGCTCCCATGGGGGTGGCTTCTCAATTTTAAAAATGGACACAGAGCTTCCTGAAGTGTCAGGAATGTTCCTGTCTACCCAGTCCAGCTCTCTGAGGAATTCCTCGATGAGTACTGGCAAATCTTAGCTCACAGACACTCCCTTTCTCTAGACTTTGAACTGCAACTGCATAGATAGCAATATAATTATCATCTCAGCATTCATCAGGTTTTAAATTGATTACTTCCTCATGGAAACTCTGGGATCACCCTAGTCAATAACTGTGATTTACATGTAGGGTGAGATACTACCAATACGGATTCAATCACCAAATGTTAGAGCTGAAAAGTCCCATCCTTTGGAATGATGCAATTTCCAAGAAGTTTCTGGTTATTTTCTTCTTCTTTGGATGTGGATTAAGAACGACTACAGTTTCCCTCTCTGCTTTCCTTCCTCCTGATAGTCAAGTACATAATATATTATCATAAATTATAGTCTCATGAACTACAATAGGTCTCTTGAATTTATCCCTCCTGTCTGAAATTTGTGTCTTTTGGTCCTCCTGCCTCAGTACCTGATAAGCACCATTTTTCTTTCTTTGTATGTATTTAACTTGTTTAAAGTCCACATATGAGATCATTGTGTGCCTGGCTTATGTCACTAAACACGGTGTCCTCCAGATTCACCCATGCAGTCACAGGTGGCAGTCTTTCCTTCTTTGAAGATAAATCATCTCCCACTCTATGCAAGAGTAGTGGTTCCTGGCAGGATGTCACACTGTTTGTCTGCTTTCCTCCCACCTCCATTTACTGTGGTAATGGTGCTTCCTACCTTCCATACAACAAGGGGGCCAGAGAAAATATGTTCAGCATTGTGTAAATGATCAATTCTTAGGTTAAAAAAAAAAAAACAGCTACAAATTAAAATGAAAAAAGACAGACAACCCAATAGCTCTATCCAAAAGTTAATGTCATGAAAGAAAATTCAACTGGCCAATAAACAATATGCAAAGTTATTCAGCTTTGATAGTAATTCATTGTAAATTAAATCTCAATGGTATAGTGGTAGACAGACACAAGGTTGGCAAACTTGGGGCTGGGGAGATGGCTCAGTGGTTAACAGTGCTTGTTCCCCAAGCCAGACCCATGTAAATCCAGATGCAGGTGTCTGCAGTACCAACGCACCCCTGGCGATGGGAGACAGGGCTAGGAGAATACCAGCTACACTTCCCAGGGGCAAAACAACAAGAGAGGCCCTGGGTCAAAGATGGTGGAAGGAGAAACCAATACTCTGAGGTGTCCTCTGACCTCCACATGCACCCTGTGACACACACACTGCTCCCCATACATGTATGCATGCATAGAAACACAAACATTTTAAAACATTTGCCAAACTCAACACTTCTGAAGATCAATACAGACAAGACTGAATCAAAGGGAACACAGATACAGTGCATGAAGTATGCAACTGAGCCAGCACTTTGAATGAAGTACCCATGACTCATCAATGTACACAAACACAGACCCAGGGAAGTGTGGAAACAAGTCCATTCTCTAAGAAAAGTGAACGAGAAAGCACACAGCAAAACAAGCAAAAAGGACGTTTATAGCACAACAGCAAAATAAACCCTAAATATCTATCGTCAATAGAATGGGTAAATACATCTTTGCGACAGCATGGTTAACGGGAGTTGGCAGGAAGATGTGTGTCCCTTGTCCCTTGTCCCTTGTCCCTGATGGCTTTGTCTGCTGGGCAGTTCTTCACTCCTTACCCCATCTTGTATCATTTGAGGTGAGCTTTGGGATAAATCTTCCTTGGAACTGTGAGATTTGCTTTAAGGCATAAACACATGCAGACTTTTTAAGGTGACAAAGTCTGTAATTTCTTTGACAACATAATATATCCAAAAACTAAGACACTTCAGCCCGCTCCCCAAACTCTCTTGAGATCTAGTTCTTGAAGCTGATGTATTCTACCCTCCATCAACCCATGATCTCATCATTTAAAAGTGGATGCCTGGGGCTGGAGAGATGGCTTAGCGGTTAAATGCTTGCCTATGAAGCCTAAGGACCCCGGTTCGAGGCTTGATTCTCCAGGACCCACGTAAACCAGATGCGCAAGGGGGTGCGTGCATCTGGAATTTGTTTGCATTGGCTGGAGGCCCTGGTGCACCCATTCTCTCTCTCTCTCTCTCTCTCTCTCTCTCCTATTTCTGTATCACTCTCTCATAAATAAATAAATAATAAAATATTTTTTTAAAAAGTGGATGCCTGGAGTCCATCTGAAATATCAGGCTTCAAGTATGAGCTCTTAGATAGAGCCTTAGTCTCATCTTTGCCTCAAGCTTGCATCTCAGTCTGGGGGAGAAGTTTCAAGAGGCCTTCCGGAAATGCTCTGAGCAACTCTCATTGATTTCTTGTTTGAGAAACAAAAGCAATAGACCTTTCTATTGTCCTTCAAACATTTGCAGGCAGCTATGTTGTCAATTTTTTTTTTTTTTTTTTTTTTTGCTACAGAATAAAAGGGCACCACCTTTCCAGTACACAGCACCAGTTTTGCTAAGACAATGCCACATATTTTAGGTTGTTCAACTACAATGCCTTTTCTCTGTCAGTTTCTATATTCATTAGGGTAAGGTAGATTGCTCCAGTAGAGCCTGTTAACAGAGACAGAAGATGACTTTTTCCTCATGTAATCATTTAGGGGGAGCTTTTTAGGCCGTGGGTGGCTCTGTGACACCCGAGTATAGGAGGAGCCACACTTCCTCCATCTCCTAGTGTTCATGTCACGGCTGCTGTGAGAAGGGGAGAGAGACTGAGGAGGAGACGGCCAGGCATGAAGAGATAAGCCAAGAGGTCACATGCAGCATGGATGCTCTTGTTCCTCGGGAGGGACTTTAGCTTCTTGGCCATATCTCACTGCAAGGAAGGCTGGGAGAAGTAACTGGGACAAAGAAAGGAACAGATGCTGATGGACAATTAGAGCTGTATTACCTCCGATTTATCGCTGCTGTTGTTTGCAGTAATAGGGATTGAATCCATAGCCCTGTCCATGCTAAGCAAGCGCTGTACCACGGAGCTACATCCTCAGCTCTTTTTGTCTTTTTTTTTAACTTTTTATTATTTTTTTTTTGGAGAGAGACACAGAGAGAGAGACAGAGAGAGAGACAGGGAGAGAGAGAGAGAGGAAGACAGAGATGGGCACACCAGCAGTGTCTCAGCTGCTGTGAACGAAATCCAGATGTGTGCGCCCCCTTGTGGTCAAGTGCAGCATTGCGCCCTTGCGTCACTTTGCATCTGGCTAAACCTGGGACCTGAAGATTGGAACCGCTGGAGATTGGAACCAGTGTTCTTAGGCTTAGGAGGCAGGCACCTTAACCCCTAAGCCATCTCTCCAGCCCATTGTCTTTTATTTTGATACAGCTTCTCACTATACTGCCCAGCTGGTCTTGAATTCAGTCTGTGTGGGTCCTCCCTTGCACTCCTGAGTTTCCTGCCTCAGACTTCCTAGTAGCTAGGATTACAGACATGTGCCACCAGATCCTAATCGCCAAACTTTTAGTCTCAAGCTTTCCAGTTAAAGAATAGAATGAGGGGGCTTGAGAAATGGCTCAGTGGTTAAGGAGCTTGCCTGCAAAGTCTAATGACCTGAGTTCAATTCTCCAGTACCACGTAAAGCTAGATACACAAAGTACCACATGCATCTGGAATTCTTTTGCAGTGGCTAAAGGTCCTGGTGGACCTATTCTCTCTCTCTCTCTCTCGCTCTCTCGCTCTCTCGCTCTCTCTCTACCTCCCCAACCCTCTCCTTGCAAATAAGTAAAGAATAGAATAGAGTAGAGTAGAGTAGAGTAGAATAGAATAGAATAGAATAGAATAGAATAGAATAGAATAGAATAGAATAGAATAGATTCAGGTTACTGTACAAAAACTCAGAGCTAAACAGAATAGATATTTTGTCTATAACAAGCTGGGCATGATGGCCACGCCTTTAATCCCTGCACTCAGGAGGCAGAGGTAGGAGGATCGCCGTGAGTTCAAGGCCACCCTGAGACTACATAGTGAATTCCAGGTCAGCCTTGGCTAGAGTGAGACCCTACCTCGAAAAACAAAAAAAAACAAAACAAAACAAAATCCAATTGAGTTCACAAATCTCTTTTTAATGATTAAGGCAATGCATTTATTTTTATTTTAACGTTTTCAGTTCTGGCTACAGGCTTATTATCCAATGACTCAATGTGGAAAAGTTTTTTCTCCCTTCCTTCCTTTCTTTCTTTCTTTCTTTCTTTCTTTCTTTTTTTTTTTTTTTTTTTTTGGTTTTCTGAGGTAGGGTCTCACTCTAGCTCAGGCTGATCTGGAATTCACTATGGAGTCTCAGGGTGGCCTCGAACTCAAGGCAATCCTCCTACCTCTGCCTCCCAAGCATTGGGGTTAAAGGCGTGCGCCACCACACCTGGCCCATTATTTCATTTTTTGAAACAGGGTCTCATGTAGCCCAGGATGGCCTCAGACTTACTATGTAGATGAGGCTGACCTTGAATTCCTGATCCTCTCTCCTCTACCGCCCAAGGGCAGGGATTACAGGCATATACCACCACACCTGTTTTTTTTTTTCCAGCTTTATTTTGGTATAATTGACAAATAAAAATTATATGTATTTTAAGTGCATGATGTGTGTGTGTGTGTGTGTGTGTGGTATATGCACATGGATGTGCCCATGTTGCACCTACTCACTTTCCATAGCCAGGGTGGAAACTTGGAGGTCCCACTGCATTGCTCTTCTAACTAGGGTCCCCTATTGATCCTGGAGTTTACCAGTGACTCTGCTCCCCCTTGGGACTGAGGTTGCAGACTCTCCTGGCCGCACTAGGCGGCTACGTGGGTCCTGAGGATCGAACTCCAGCATCTCTCAGGCTCCTCAGGCTGGCACAGGAAGTGCTCTCAACACAGCCATTGCTCCAGCCCCAGCGTGATTTTTTTTTAAAGAAGGAGAGATTTACTTTGGCTTACAATCTAGAAAGTCCATCATGATAGGGAAAATGTTAATTTAGAGCATCTTGGACGGTGTGAGGTGGTCAGTCACATCACGGATAAGGAGAGGCTGCAAAGAGTCTGTGTTGCATGTGTTGTGACACGTGACACGCTCCTCCTCAGACTGCATGTGTGCATCGTGACACGCTCCTCAGACTGCATGTGTGCATCGTGACACGCTCCTCAGACTGCATGTGTGCATCGTGACACGCTCCTCAGACTGCATGTGTGCATCGTGACACGCTCCTCAGACTGCACAGTCTGTAGCTGAGGCCACAGAGGGGAGCAGAGGTGCCCCCGAGGGCAGTCACCAGATCACCAGAGCACTGTGTGCACCTGTTGCCTGACTGGCAGGGCCTCTGGTGATCTCCCAGCAGCCACTTCCGTTCTTGTTCGACCTGCTCTGGCAAGTCAGAGGAGTGCGGGGTATGTAATCAGGACAAGTGAACAGATGCCCCGTCTGGTTGTTCAAGTATACTCCTTTCTCCACTGCTTGGGTCAACGGTCATTTAAGTGGCACTGTGTCCACTCCTGAGAGGAGGCAGCCACAGGAGAGAAGAGATAAGGACATGACCATCTGAGAAGTTCCCTGCCAGGAATAAGTCCAAGGAGGGTTATTACACAGAGCTAGGAAACAAAACACAATGACCCGTGGATGGACACCCACTGCACGTGCAGCCTGGTGCTAGGTGTG
This sequence comes from Orientallactaga sibirica, assembly GCA_036365145.1. Taxonomy (NCBI): domain Eukaryota; kingdom Metazoa; phylum Chordata; class Mammalia; order Rodentia; family Dipodidae; genus Orientallactaga; species Orientallactaga sibirica. The sequence goes on along the minus strand of JAEOAD010002712.1, from coordinate 3,133,064 downwards.
ACAAGGAAAGCCGAGAAGGTCTTTGAAAAGACACAACGCAGATGAAATGGTCCTGACGAGCAGCAGTGAAGGGCAGCACTACATTGGTACATCAGCGTGGAGGAACAGTGGGAGAAGACGGGCTGAGTGGTGAGCAGCCACTGCCCGTCCGTTCTTGTTCGACCTGCTCTGGCAAGTCAGAGGAGTGTCCACTCCTGAGAGGAGGCAGCCACAGGAGAGAAGAGATATGTAATCAGGAATAAGTGAACAGCTGGTTCAGTCAGTCATTTCTTCACTCAGTCACTCACTCCATGGACGGCTATGAAGGATGGCCTCAGGCCTGGGGACATGACTCAGTTAGTAAAGTGCTTGCCACAGAAGCATAAGGACTTGAGTTCAGACCCCCAGCATCCACATAAAAGCTGGGTGCAAAGCCGGGCATGGTGGTGCACGCCTTTAATCCCAGCACTCAGGAGGCAGAGGTGGGAGGATCGCCGTGAGTTCGAGGCCACCCTGAGAATACAGAGTGAATTCCAGGTCAGCCTGAGCTAGAGTGAGACCCTACCTCGAAAAACCAAAAAAAAAAAAAAAGCTGGGTGCATGCAGCAGCCTGTCTGAACTCTTCCGGCGCTGGGAAGGTGACAATAGGAAACTGCTGGCTAAGCTGGCTAGTTAGACTACCTGAGTCAGTGAGCTGCGGGTTCAAGGGAGAGATCTAGAGAGACCTACTGACTCAGACAGTAAAGGGGGAACAATCAAGGTATATAGCCAGAGTCAACCTTTGACCTGCACACGTATACATACACACATGCACATGTGCCCGCACACAAGCATGGGGGTCCCATACATGTGAACACATATATCCATGCATGTATACACACACACACACACACACACACACACGTTCCATCCATCCACTGTAGCAGGGACAGGAGACACAGATCCATGGAGGACAAAGGACTCCAGGGCTCTGCGCTGGATGTAGGACACAGGCACTTAAGCAGATCCAAGTAGGAGTGTGTCACGAGGGGCCTCCCAGATGTCAGTGCAAAGTTCGTGGTGATGCTAACCGGATGGAGAGCCTGTGGGCAGAGGCCAAGAGGAGGCAGGTGACAGCCCTGACTGGCGCGAGGTGTGAAGGGGCGGGAGGCAGCACTGGGGCCACTGCCAACATCCTAGCCCCAGCTGTCCAAAGAGCTGCTTCTGTGGCCTGTCACTAAAGCTGGACAACAGCGTTAGAGGAGAGAAGCCGCCATTCCAGGGAGAACAGACGATGGGATGCTGAACTCCACAGGCCAGCCTCACACAGCTGGCAGAGTGGACATGTAGGAGGCATGACCTTGATGAAGCAAAGAGCATGCCTGCCCTCCACACCTCCTTGTGGGAAGTGTCACCCCAACACTGCCTCTCTGGAGCAGATCAAAGGAGTCAAGGTCTGGGCAGTGTCCTTTATAATAAAATGGGTTGGACGCTGTTCTCCTTACAGCACAGGCGGGCAAAGGTCTTCAGTTAGAAAACTCCTGTGGGCTGGGGAGATGGCTCAGTGCATAGGTGCATTCTCACTGCTCGCTTACAGAACACTTTCTGCATGCAAGTCACTCAGGCGACATGGATAAAAGGAGAAATCTGATGTAGCAGTGCAAGCCTAGCTCTTAATGCAGGGGGCAGGAAGGTGTCAGATCCCAGAAAGGACTAGAACCAGGGAAGGAGGCAGGATCCCAGGAGGAGCCAAGTAGGGCCTCTCCTTGTCTCAGCTGCTCTCTGAGCATCTGCTTCTCTCTTTCTCTATCTTCCTTCTGTGGCAGCAGAGCTGAATATGTCACCCACAGCATTTCCACAGTAGCACTCCCATCCCATGGGAAAGCCTGCACCTCTCTGGTTTTTTGTTAGTTTTTCGAGGTACGGTCTCACTCTAGCCTAGGCTGACCTGGAAATTGCTCCGTAGTCTCAGGGTGGCCTTGAACTCATGGTGGTCCTCCTACCTGTGGTCTCCCAAATGCTGGGATTCAAGGCGTTTGCCACCACGCCTGGCTGCCCCTCTCTTAGAACACAATTCCAGATGATCCAGCTGAGGACAAGAGGGTCGAATCATGCTGAACAGATGGCTGCTGGGAACTGCCACTCGGGGCAAGGGGCAGTGGACAAGGTACCATGTAAGATGCCAGTTCCTCCTATCTCTGGACTCTGGTCCCTGGAGATAGCAGTCACTGATATCTAAGTTGATGTGATGTGTTAATGTAAGCAGAGCCATGTGTTGGGGGTAATGTAAGTATCGTAGCTGTTAATACAGATATGATAGGATGCATTTGCAGGAAATTCCAAGTCAGGAGACTGCCCTGCAGCCCTTCTTCTCAGCCAAGCTGTCCACATTAACACAGAGCTGTGAGGCAAACCTGTTCCTATCATCTCTCTCCAACAGCTTCCATCCTCTCATTTCTCTTCTAATTAGAGCCTCAAACTCCTGCCTACACATTCTCCCAAACATTCTGTCCATCATTGACTCCTTTGGGTCTTGCCATGCCCACAGGTACCCACCTTCGATGCAGCAAGGTCACACTTATGTGGGGAGGGTTAATATATGGTCTCTGACTGTAAGAATGGGCTGAGGACCTGGCCGTGCAACTAGAGCACTCCTGATGACACTTGGTACTCATCAGGTGTTCCAAGAAGAACAACAACCACTTGCACATCATCAGAGGAATCCAGTCTCATTTCAGGTCACCTCCTTGAGCCAGGGTAAGGTGGCGGCTTTCCAGGCAAAGGACTTGTGCTTTATTTCCACTGCCGTGGAAACCAAAGTGGTACAGCGCGGGCTTTGGAAGGGATGTGGCAGGTCATCCGAGCCAGGGCTCTCTTCAGGGTGGGTTCTTCTCTCTAGGACATCTGAGACATGGGTCTCCAGGTGAGCTGCAAGCCTGTGGCCTTTCTGGAAAGCTCCCTCCTGTTTTATGTTATTATTTAGAAAGTTCTTTGTTTGAAAACTCTTAGATCAGCTCCTGCATAAGTCACTGCCATTCAAAGTTTCCAGAACTGCAGGACAAGAACCTGAGTTTCTCCCATGACAACACTTCTTTCCATGGAGCGAGGGTCACGTGCATTGTACCAAATCTCCCTTCACCCCAACTATCCTTGAGTTCTCTACAGGACACAGCTTATAGACGTTTATCTCCCAACTTGTACCTTGACATGTCCCTTCGCCCTTCATGAATCTGACCTCAGAATCTGGCATTGCACTCAATGCTCCATATTGTGTGACCAGTGTGTGGCGGGCATAGGACTCTGTTTACATCTAACTACCAGCTCTTTTAAGGTTTTGTTTTGTTTTGTTTTGTTTTTGGTTTTTCGAGGTAGGGTTTCACTCTGGCCCAGGCTGACCTGGAATTAACTATGTAGTCTCAGGGTGGCCTCGAACTCTCAGCGATCCTCCTACCTCTGCCTCCCGAGTGCTGGGATTAAAGGCGTGTGCCACCACGCCCAGCTTAAGGGTTTTTTTGTTTGTTTGTTTGTTTGTTTTGTTTTTGTCTTTCAATTTTTCACAATGGTGATTCATTACATTTTAAATCTTTTTTTTGTTTTGTTTTGTTTTGTTTTTCGAGGTAGGGTCTCACTCTAGCTCAGGCTGACCTGGAATTCACTCTGTAGTCTCAGGGTAGTCTTGAACTCATGGCGATCCTCCTATTTCTGTCTCCTGAGTGCTGGGATTAAAGGCGTGTGCCCCCATGCCCAGCTACATTTTAAATCTTCATGGATTTTTTAACATAAGAAAATTACTTTTTCTAGGCTAGGTTTTGGGGTGCCTAGCACTTGGGAGGTAATCTCAGTACTTGGGAGGCAGAGGCAGAAGAATCACTGCAAGTTCAAAGTCAGCCTGGTCTACTTAGTGAGTACTAAGCCATCAGGGCTACTTAGTGAGTTCTTGTATTTAAATTTTTTTAAATAAAATAAATAAAGAAAAAAGAGTTACTTATTTTTCTTATTATAAATGTACTAGCCGGGTGTGGTGGCACATGCCTTTAATCCCAGCACTCAGGAGGCTGACGTAGGACGATTGCCATGAGTTTGAAGCCAGCCTGTAGGTACAAAGTGAGTTCCAGGTCAGCCTAGGTTACAGACCCTACCTCAATAAATAAATAAATAAATAAATAAATAAATAAATAAATGTACTATTTTTTCAGCTAACATTTTAGTATATATTCTTTCAGAGAATTTTCTATATGTTAACAAACATACTTTTACAAAAGTGGAATTAAACTGTATAGCTACTAATTTCCTTTACTGTCCCTATCACTGAAATGTGATTTTATTCTGGGCCAAGATTTGTTTGACTCAGTGGAACATAGTGGAGTAATTCTGGGTGGTGTCCAAGGCCGGGCCACATGCAATCTCAGCTTCCACTACCATCTCCGGGAAGGCTCTTCATGGATCCCAAGTACCACGTGAGGAACCTCCAGCCCCACAGGAAGCCCACGTGGCAGGCCTGAGAGATGGAGAACATCGGCCAAGCACGGGTATTGACCCGTACCAAACGTCAGCCACACACACAAGGACATTCTGGCCTCTCTAGTCAGTCCTAAGTAATGCAGAACAGCACGAAAAACACCAAGAATCACCAGAGCCATCACAGTTCAGCCCATTCAGTTCTAGGCGTTCTAGGAGTGCTTGTTTCAACAGCAGTGGACAACCAGAGCAACCCCATATAATAATAAGCAAATATTTCTACGGTGCTTAGCCTGTGCTAGGCACAGATACACCTTCTGCAGAACATGAAACTCGCATCAGCTTTTCACTGGCCCTGTGACATAAGCACCAAGACTATGGATTAGCACCCATTCACGGGCGAGGAAATGAGGCACAGAAGGTGACTGCCTTGCCTGGGGCGGGGAACCATGCAGGGAGTAAGGGGCTGGGGCTGGGATTTGAACCCGGGAGGTTCATTAGGATCCCGAGTGTAGTCTAAACCACCACACGCTGGTGACTGCTGATTTCTCTCATCTAAGAAACAGTGAACATTTTTCATCGTCAATCAATATCAATCCATCCATAAATGGTGACACGTGACTGTAATCCTAGCAATCAGTAGGCAAACATAGGACGGTTACAACTTAAGCCCTGTCTGGATGACATAGTGAAGACACTGGGATCTTGATTTTATCATCTCAAGTATTATCAACCTTCCCACTTTGGAAATTACCTTTGTGGCATATAGGTCCTGTTTAAGTTTTCAAGTTGTGGATAAAAGCTGAGTAGGAGTAGCTGAGGAGTACTCCCCATTGGTCTTTGAGACAGTCTCACTACAGAGCCTAGGCTGGTCTCAAACTCACAGTTCTCCTGCTCAGCCTCCCAAAGGCTGGAACTACAGGCACATGCCATCATGCCTGCAAAAATACTCTTTTAAAAAATTTATCATATTTTACTTATTTAAGAGAAAGAAAGAAGCAGATAGAGAGTGCATGTGAATGGGCATGCCAGGGTCTTCAGCCACTGTAAACAAACTCTAGACATATGTGCCACCTTGTACATCTGGCTTACAGATGTGGGTCCTAGGAAATCAAACCTTAACCACTAAGCCATCTCTCCAGCCCACCAATACTCTTTAATTACAGGTTGCTTGACAGTCTGCCCAGTGATCTGCTGTGTTGGCTACCAGTTCCAAATACAGGCTGGAAGACAGGTTACATGACAGTAACTTGTTAAAAAAAAACTAGCATGTTTGTTGCTATCATAGTGTGTGTCCATATTATGATTCAATAGCAAAGGTTTGAAGACTGACTATCATTATTATTAATTTTTTTTTTTTTTTGGTTTTTCGAGGTAGGGTCTCACTCTAGCCCTGGCTGACCTGGAATTCACTATGTAGTCTCAGGGTGGCCTCGAACTCATAGCAATCCTCCTACCTCTGCCTCCTGAGTGCTGGGATTAAAGGCATGCGCCACCATGCCCGGCTCTGACTATCATTATTTTTAAAAAGGTAATACATTTTACTTGACAGATATTGTATATACTGGCCTGTTCCCCAAGTGGCCATTCTTAAATGATTGGGCTCATTTATGTTAGATCAAGCACGAATGGTCTAGTCAGTGGGGTTCAGGTTGTATGGCAGCCATCCGTAACTTACACGAAGTGTCTGCGTGCACATCTCGCCGAGCCCTTGCTGTGTTATGATCGGAGCGCAGCCGTCATTGCAAGGCCAGGTGCATTTTCTGCTGCGTGTGTGAGTGATGTCAAGAAATAAATGACACTTGGCATGTTAAAAAAATAACACAGATTCTCAGGTTTTCCCTGATTTTCCAGTAATAAGTCCTGAGAATGGAAGACAGGAATCTTCATTCTAACAGTCTTCATATAATCTGGTGGCAGATGGTTGGGGTACCATGGACAAATCCCTATTTCCCCTTCTCATCCATATGGTCAAATCTGTCAGATCCTGTACCAACTTCCAAGTATGCTGAGGCTATGGGCATCCTCTGGCAGCCACGGAGGAATGGCTGGCTCAGCTCTCCACCAGCTCTATGATTTCATCCCTGAGCCCTTCCCATCTGTTCAATAGGAGACCGATTCATCTTGCCTGGCACAGTGATGTGCCCACACCTCTCTTCTTCAAGATTGAGTCCTTTAATCCTTTACTTATTTAGAGATGTTTGTGGAATATGTTTATACCATCTCCAGGGAGGCAACCTGTGAGATGTGTCTGCCTGTTGAGGAAGTATAGACTCAGGCCCCTTGTCTTGGATGGGCCACTTCTGAAGAGCTGTCCTATGGGGACTGACTGGAGAGTTTCATTCCCTCTGTGTTGTGGTTCAGTCCCTCCCCCTGCCCACTCCCTCTCCTCCTTTGTAAGGGTCCCTGTGGTTCCTGGTCGTCCTGGGGCTGTGGCACCTCTGAGTCTCAGGGGTGTCCAGGCAATGGTAGAGCGGGGTCTTGAGTGGCCGTGAGTGTGACGGGAAGAAACACCCGGGAGACAGCTTCAGAGAACATTTATTTGCCAGGGGACTGGGTTAATAAGTGTTTGTGAAAGAGCAGGAAGAGGTACGGGTAGGTACAGGTCATAAGGGGATTGGTCAGTTCAAAGGTCCTGCGGATGCCTAATTAGCATGTAGTGACGAAACGGGTGAGCAGGGAAGGGTCACATGGTCTAAGTAGTGGTGGGAAAAGGTATAGGTAACAGGTAGGGGATTGGCTGTGCAAAGTTTGCTGGCTGATACCTCATTAACATATAGGGATATAAGTGGACAAAGGTCACAAGGCTCTGGAGTAAGCTAAATCTAAGTCTTATCAGGATGTCCAGGTGTTCCGGGCTGTGAGGAGGGAATGGCCTCACTCCTGTCGGTCTCAAGATTGCCGAGGTCCAGGCTCATTGCAACCTTGGGGTGGTGGGGTGGAGGGCGGCGCGGCCTCATGCTTGCCAGCCTTGAGGTTATCGGGGGCCCAGACTCACTGCAACCTCAGGGGTCTGGGACCCTTACTCATACCTGACAGTTCAGGCCTGCCTCCAGTAGCCTGGGGGCCTTCAACTGTGCCCTACAGTCCCAGGGCACTCCTCAATGCACTCCCTCAACCATCTCCATGGGTCTGTTTCCCAAGGACCTGACAAGCACAATGACCTTTGACCCCAATTGTATTCACAGCCCAGCCTCTTAGTACCTTTCCCACTATCTTGGGCTTCAAGAGCCTTCGCCTACTTCTTCACCCTCCTATGCTCTGAACAAACTTTTGTCATCCTGTGTGCCAGGCCAGGAGCTCAGGCTGGGTCCCCAGGTGCTTGCTGTGGAAAGAGGGCACCAGTTTTGGGCTGAATGGCTCCTCTGGCTCCTGGTCCCTTGTTCATGCTGCTGCTTCCCAAGCTGGGGGACTAGCCTACCTTCTTGCTCTCAACATGTCCCAGTGGTTCTGTCTTATCACCATCTGTTGTTTGCAAGGCCTGATTCTGGAGAGTCTTTGACCTGCCCAACACTGTTCCTGTAAGTTTGCATTCACTTCTCAGCTCCCGGCTCCTGGAGCCAGGCTGTGCAAAGACAGCACCCAATATTGCTGTCATTTAGGACACCAGTACCATGTCATGCTATTGGGCTTAGAATAGTAGAAAATGAGAAGGGAGAAGATCTCAAGGTCTTCTAGAAGGGCTGGGGCAGAAGTAAGAGGTCAGAGTTAAATTCTCATCTAAAAATCATCTAAGGCCCGCCTATGTCTGCTGGCTGAAGCAACCAACCAGTCCCATGCATGGCTGCCCCACGCGCATCAACTCCAGCCTCGAGGGCATTCCTTGACCCCCTCCTGCTCCCCAGCATTTCTCTGCTCCCTTTGCTGTCAACGGAGACTGAGCCATTGTCCCTTTCCCAGGGACCATGGCCCCAGTGGTTTTCCTAGCCCTCAGCCCATACCGCCACATGGAAGGCTCTGTTCCGTGAACAAGGCCCCACAGACACTGACAAAGCAGAGATCTTTCAGTCATTTTTTTTTTCTTTTCTGTTTTACTTATTCTTTCCTAAGTTTTCCTTCTGAGACAGGTCATGCTATGTAGCTCAGGCTGTCCTGGAACTCTCTATCCTCCTGCCTCCGGCTCCCATGACACACAGCTTTTGCAGCCTTTGTACTTGTATCCTGTCCACGTGTTTATTATAGAACAGTTGTAAAAATCTAGTGTAAGAATAGAAAGAACCCAAGCCCAACACTCATCACATAGATAAGGGAACCAAGGACAGAGAAATCCAGCCAAATTTCCAAAGGTCCCAAAGGAATAATGTCAGAAAAGAAGTGACAGTGGCTTTACCAAGGAAAGAGGATGCAGGTGGTGCAGGTTAGAAGAGCTCTACCTGTGGAGAGCGTCCGTTTCCAGATGGCACCCACCCAAGAGTGTCACTTTGAACAATGATTTAGACAAGGGGGCCTCTTCAAATTGGCCACTCCTCTTTTATCTGCTGTTCCTCCACAGTGATCAAGTCCAAGCCATGGGTGCCCTTTGTGACTGGATTTCATCTAGGTCCCCATTCACCTGGTCCCATAGTTGCAAGCTGTGTGACCTTAGGAACAGGTAACCGCTGGGCCTTTACTGCCCTGGCCTGGCTCTGCTCCCACGTGTTGTGGGGTATCAGGCAGGACAAGGTTCAGTAAACCTCTCTGCAGCATGAGAAGGTGTCCCCATGGTACTAGAGATGGGGTGCAGTGGGGTGGGGCGAACGGGTTTGGAGTGCCTGCTGTGACTCCTCAGGTGCTGTTAACACAGCCAAGCATGGAGATTCTCACAAACCACAACAGATGAGGAGAAGTCCCCGCTGCTAGCTGAAGGGGTTAGCTGCACAGCTCTAGAGGGCAACTGACCTAAAGAACAAGTCAATTGCCACCCTCCCAAGACACCCCAAACCCTAATCCAAGGCCATTTTCCTCTCCCCAGAAAAGAGGTGTATTGCCTCGGTGATGTTTCTACTACCTAGCAACACACACACACACACACACACACACACACACACACACACACACACACACACATTCCTTGCCTGCATTCCAAGTCTTGTCTTTTATTATTTAACCTCTGAGAGATCACTCTGGCCCTCATCTGCTCTTTCTGCTCCAGGAAAACCTGGTCATGCCCTGGAAGGAAGGCAGCTTCGTAACTGCTTGGACCTCCAGAGCGGTCTATGAGCCAGACTATGAATTTACTCTGAGTGTTCTCCCTCTTAATTGAATGGCCTTTGTGGTAGTTTGAATATATGTCCCCCAATATATTCAGTGTTTTACTAGTTAAAGTTTGCACCTGCAATCACCTTGCTAGAGGCAATGTCACTGGGGGCCCTTCTTAAGGTGTTAATGGTGTGGGTTTGAGATTCCATTGTAAAGATATGCAAATGTGCCTAGCAGGAGTTCCTGAAGTGTGCTGTGTGACCTTTTGGCTGTAGTTTTGCTCTGTGTGCTGTGGTGGCTGGTTGGCTTTCTCTCTCTCTTGCCTGGTCCTGTGAAGAGCATGCCGCTTCTCTTGCCATTATGGAACTTCCCCTGGATCTGTAAGCTTCAATAAATAATATCCCTTCCTCCATAACTGTGCCTGGTCTGGAAGTTCATCTCAGCGAACCTGAAGCTGTCTGCTACAGCCTTAAGCAGTTGCTCATCTCTCCAGGTCTCTTTTTTAAAATATTTTATTTATTTGTTTGAGAGAGATGGAGAGAGGCAGAGAGAAAGAGAATATGGCTGCAACAGGGCCTCTAGCTCCTGCAAACGAACTCCAGATGCATACACCTCCTTGTGCCATCTGGCTTGTGTGGGTACTTGCGGATTGAACCTGGGTCCTTAGGCTTCTCAGGCAAGTGCCTTTAACTTCTAAGCCATCTCTCCAGCCCTCTCTAAGCCTTCCTCTTGAAGAGACCAGAAGATTCTCACTCATCACCACCTGCTAGGCAGTCTTCCTTCTCTGGGGCAGCTCTCTGCAGCGGCAGTGGGGTGTGAGCAGAAACCTGTTGCTCTGAGCAGAGCATTCATGGAAATGGGTTGGAACAAGAAGGATGAGTTGGAGGCGTGAATTTAATTTCATGCAGTCGATGGGACACACGGTGAGCATGGTCACTCTCCTGGCACTGCTCCCTCTTCTGGGACAGCCTTCTTCCTTGAGGAACTCGCTTCTGCCTCCATATTGTTCTGAAGATCAAAGTTGATGAAAGTTCCCTGGCCCCTTCCTTCCAGGACATCAGGCCAAGCTGTGATCCTAATTGCATCCTATTCACCTGGCTGCGGAGGTGGGTGTAGGAAGTTGGGAGAGGGGGGAGGTCACACCACAAGGATTTTTCTAAATAAAGCTTGTGGAAAACCTTTTTCTTTCTGGTCAAGGCTACTTGAATGTGATCCCAGGGAAGCTGCATAAGATCCTTGGAAGGAGGAGGCACCACCCACAGGGTAGAAGTAAGGAGATACTGAGCCTAGCATGGTGGCTCACACCTGTAATCCCAGCATTGGGAGGTTGAAACAGGAGGATTGTTGTGAGTTGGAGGCCAGCCTGGGTTACAAGTGAGTTTCAGGCCAGCTTGGACTGCAGAATGAGACCTTGCCCCTCCTCCCCCGCCCCCAAAAGAAGGAAGGAAAATGAGACAATGTAAATAAAGAAAAAATATGTTTTATGGTGTCAAGTTCCCACACCTGACTCCCAACCTGGCATTCTGTTCTGTAATTCATTTCTGGGACACCCTAAGACCTTCCCCTAAAGTCTGAATCTCTGTCTCCCTCCCTCTGTTCCCCAAGTCTTTCTGAGCAGAAACTTTCTGCTAGCCTCCCTCTTTGCTGTACATTTAAATAACAAGAGTCAAAACCTTGAGGCTCCACTTGGGAGGCAGAGGTAAGAGGATCGCCATGAGTTCGAGGCCACCCTGAGACTACAGAGTGAATTCCAGGTCAGCCTGGGCTAGAACAAGACCCTACCACCAAAAACCAAAAAACCAACCAACCAACCAAACAAAAACCCTTGAGGCCCTGTGTCTATAAGAATGGAGTCTGCCCCCTCTTCCCTTCATCAGCATTGGGTTGTTTTCTTGCCCTTTGGTTATGCTGCGAACTCCATTTTCCCTAACTGCTCTCATGTGAGGCCCTGGGTTAGAGTTATCTGAAGATAAAGGGATGTGGTGAGGGCAGAAGACGTGGCATACCAATGGTCACTGTGGGTGAGAGGTGGAGAGAGAGAGAAACTTCTGCATCTCCTTACCTTCCTAGCCTTGTGACTGCTGGCCCTGAGGGACGACAGTGACCCTTGCCCACCCTTCAGTGCCTTGCTGGGAACTCCCACAGGCAGTAGCCACCAAGAGTCCATTTTCATCCCAAGAAAGTCCATGACAGCAGCCTGACCTGCCACACTGTCAGCCAAGTTCCACCTTGTTCACGTAGCCAGGGCTTGTCACAATGACTCACAATGACATCTGTGATGCTTCACCTTTTCCAGATCTTTACTTCCTGGCCCAAGTGGGTAGCTCCAATGATCCAATTCTCATAAGAAATCCCTTTCTTCCGAACCCTCCAGTAGCACATAGCTCTTCATCCAGGTTCAAGTGTAACTAAAGCAAATGGAAATGGGCGGGTCCTGACACAACAGCTTCCTGCTGGTATCCGGGCCTCCAGTCTCTGTTGTCCCCCACTGGTTGCTGCATCTTTATCCCTTCTTGTCACTTCCTTCTATGTACTGGGGGAAGGTGTCTGCTCATGCACCTTGGGTCGTGTGCACATTCCAAGTGCCTCTTCTCTCAGACCTCTGTGTGGTTCACATTCACCCTGTTGCCTGCACTCCATTCTCCCCGGCAAGTGTTTGAACAGGAGGTCTGAAGATTTGACACAGGGTGGTCCTGAGCTAAGGCCATTGTCAGGACATTCTGCCCAGAGCTTTCCACTCATGATTTTCAAGGAGAAACTACAAGCAGGAATGCAACAGACATATCCAAGAGACCTCGATGACAACCGCACGTTGTAGAATATATATATAGCCCAGGCTGACCTGGAATTCACTATGTAATCTCAGGCTGGCCTTGAACTCACAGAAATCCTCCTACCTCTGCGTCCTGAGTGCTGGGAGTAAAGGCTACCATGCCTGGCTCAAGTAAATATTTTTATTAAATGAATTAACGTTGTAAAAACTGTTGAATATTATCAAGGGATATCTCAAGAATCACCAGGGGATCTTATTGGTCTATTGAAGGCTGTGTAGATGGGACTAAAGCCAGGAGTGGTGGCACACACCTTTAATCCCAGCACTCTGGAGGCAGAGGTAGGAAGATCATTGTGAGTTTGAGGCCAGCCTGAGACTACATAGTGAAGTATAGGTCAGCCTGGGCTAGAGTGAGACCCGACCTTGACATATCAAAACAGAAAAAATCTACTGGGAACTGACTGTTCTTTCATTGTAGTTTTAAATTTTCCACACAAGTTCATGTTGATGTTAAGCATATTCCCCTCCACAACCCCCTAACTTCCTGTCCTTCTCTCCCCGTCTCCCTATCCATTGGTCCCCTTTGTTCCCCTAGACAGTTTCACTTCACTTTCTTGTCATTTATATGTACATAATTTTATGTATCTGTATAAACTCTAGGAATCATGGATAAATAAAAACATACATGTTTGTCTTTTCAGAGAATGGCTTAATGCACTTAATATTTATCTCAAGTTAAATCCATTTTTCTGCAAATGGCATAACTTCATTCTTTCTTATGGTTGAAAAAAATGTGTGCATATACCACATTTTCTTTATTCTTTTGGGGTACCTATAGGTTGGTTCTATCCTTTAACTATTGTGACTAGTGCTGCAATAAAAAATGATGTGGGGCTGGAGAGATGGCTTAACAGTTAAGGTGTTTGCTTACAAAGCCAAAGGATCCTGGTTTGACTCTCCAGGACCCACATAAGCCAGATGCACAAGGGGGCACATGCATCTGGAGTTTGTTTGCAGTGGCTGGAGGCCCTGGCATGCCCGCTCTCTCTCTCTCTCTCTCTACCTCTTTCTCTCTCTTAAATATATATACATTTTTAAAATGATGTGGCCAGGCATGGTGGTACATGCTTTTAATTCCACCAGCACTCAGGAGACAGAGGTAGGAGGATCTCTGTGAATTCAAGGTTATCCTGGGACTACAGAGTGAGTTTAGCCTGGGCTAGACTGAAACCCTACTTCAAAAAACCAAAAAATAAAAATAAAGGTGTTGGCTTGCAAAACCTTCCAGAAAAAAAAAATGACATGTTGTGACATGTTGACTTGGCTTCCTTCAAGTCAACACGCAACAGTGGAGTACCTGGGTCCTATAGTAGATATGTTTTTAGTGTTTTTTTTTTAAGTAATTTTTTTTCTAGGAGACAATTGTTAGTTTTTCTTTTTTTAGGCAAGCCTAACAGACTGGCCTTTTGTTTTATGCAAGAGTCTATGAGCGAGAGAGAGAATTGGCACACCAGGGCCTCCAGCCACTGCAATTGAATTCCAGACACGTGCACCCCATTGTACGCATGTGACCTTGTGTGCTTGTGTCACTTTGTGCGTCTGGCTTACATGGGACCTGGAGAGTTGAACGTGAGTCCTTAAGCTTCTCAGGCAAGTGTCTTAACTGATGTGGTAGTTTGAATAGATGGCCCCCAAAATATTCAGTGTTTTATTAGTTTATAGTTTACATCTGCATCCACCTGGCTAGAGGCCTTATCATTGGGCAGATCTTAAGGTGTGGTGGTGGGTTTGAGATTTCAATCTAAATATATTCAAAGTGTGCCTAGCTGGAATTCCTGAGGTGTGCTATGCTGTGTGGCTTTTGGCTTTTTGGCTTTTCTCTCTCCCTTGCCTGGTTCTGTAAGAGCAGGCCAGCTTCTCCTGCCATTATGGAACTTCCCCTGGATATATAAACTTCAATAAATCCCTTCCTCTATAACTGTGCCTGGTCTGGAAGTTCATCTCAACAAACCTGAAGCTGTCTGCTACAGAAGTTAGTACCAGGAGTGGGGTGAGATGAACCTGATCATGTGGATTCTGGTCTTTTGAAACATTTGTTTTGGAGGAACAGACATGGGCTTGGTGTTTGCAAGTGAAGATGCCTTCTGGAATGGCAAGCCAAGTTTTATGGACTATTCTGATGATAGTTTAAAAATACTAAGTACAGACAGTATTGAACTTTGAGGCTTGGTTTATGAGCTTTCTAAGGGGAAGAAAAGACTGCAGAGGACTCTATTAGAAGTGGGCTACTGATATAAGGGCTGGCTGCATCCTGCTGCCCAGGCCCAACAGTTTGATCAGGGTTAAATTTGTAATGGACTGATGTGCTTGGCTAAAGATATTGAAGTGAAAGATTTAAGATTTTAAGTTGGAAAACCTCAAGCAAGTTAAAATTTGAGGCACTGAGACTGATTTTAGGTTACTAAAGCTGCTATTGTCAACACATTAGCAATCTTGAGGAAGATGACTCAACTGCTTTACATTAAAACAATGAAAAAGATGTCTGAGGAAAGACTATTAAAAATACAAACTCTTTTGAGAAGGAATTAAATGGAGAAGAAAACTGCTTTTCAAAGTTATGATTTATTTCATCCCTAAATTAAGAATATGACTATGTCCTATACACCTGATATTAATTTTGGAAGCATGAAAAATACATAGAATGGTCATAAATTACATACAATTCCAGGAGCCACTGCTGAGATGCGGCATAAAATGGGGCGTGATGCCCTGATAGGCTGAAGAGCCTTTGAAAGATGGACCGTGATTTACATGGAGACCTAAAGACATTTTGGATATACCAGGACTATACAAGGGCTACCATGGAGTGCACTGTTGGCCTGGGATGAAAGTTTTCCCTGGCTACTCTCCCAGGGACAAAATTGAAAAACTTAGAGACTGTCAGTCTCTGGTTATATTGAATTTGAACTGCAGAAATTTGATGACTGCTGATGATGGTTGAGTTTGCATTATTCTAGTCTCTCCTTGCTATGCCTTATTCCAATTGAAAATGTTTACTTTGTGCCTTTATATGTTAAAAGAATATAACTTGTTTGATTTTATAGGACTTACAACTAAGAGACAATCTTAAATCTCAGATGAGACTTGGGACTTTAAAACTACCTTAAGTTAATAAAGACTGTGGAGACCTTTAAAATTGGACTGAATACAAGTTACAATATGTAATGATTTTGAAGCTATTGGGGGCCAAGGGCAAAATGTGGTAGTTTGAATAGATGGCCCCCCAAATATTCAGTGTTTTATTATAGTTTGCATCTACATCCACCTAGCTGGAGGCCTTGTCACTGGGCAGATATTAAGGTGTGGTGGTGGGTTTGAGATTTCAATCTAAAAATATGCAAAGTGTGCCTAGCTGGAGTTCCTGAGGTGTGCTGTGCTGTATGGCTTTTGGCTTGTGGCTTTCTGTCTCTCTTCCCTGGCCCTGTAAGAGCAGGCCAGCTTCTCCTGTCATTATGGAACTCCCCCTGGATCAGTAAGCTTCAATAAATCCCTTCCTCCATAACTGTGCCTGGTCTGGAAATTCATCTCAATGAACCTGAAGCTGTTTGCTACAACTGCTAAGACATCTCTCCAGTCCCAGGCTTTAACTTTTTATTTGGGAGATTTTAAGTTACTGCTTAATCTTGTTGCTTGTTATAGATCTATTTAAATTATTTATCTCATCTTTAAAGCCCAGCTTAGCTTTAATTTTGGTAGGTCTAGAAATTCATTCACTTACAATTTAATGGAATATAAATTTTTAAAAATATAGTTTATTTATTTATTTGAGAGAGAGAGAGAATGGTCACACCAGGGCCTCCAGCCACTGCAAACGAACTCCAGATGCATGTGCCCCCTTGTCCATCTGGCTTAAGTGGATCATGGAGAATCGAACTGGGATCCTTTGGCTTTGTGGGCAAATGCCTTAACTGCTAAGCCATCTTTCCAGCCAGAATATAAAATTTTAATGTTCTAATGATTTTCTGAATTTCACTGGTATCTGTTGTAATGACTCCCTTTTTCATTAATTTGAGTCTTCTCTTTTTTTGACTAGTTTGGCTAAGGGTTTGTCAATCTTGTTTATGATTTTTTTTTTTTTGAATAGGATGCTGGGCCCATGTGGTAGCATTGTTTATGTTTTCTAACAACTCTATTTCATCAGTTCTTTTTTTGTTTTTTTGAGGTAGGGTCTTGCTGTTTTAGCCCCGGCTGACCTATGTAGTCTATGTAGTCTCAGGGTGGCCTTGAACGCAAAGTGATCCTTCTACTTCTGTCTCCCAAGTGCTGGGATTAAAGGCATGCGCCACCATGCCTGGCTTTCATCAGTTCTTTTTTTTTTTTTTAAATTAGTTATTTTTTAATTTTTGTTTTTTTTGAGGCAGGGTTTCAATCTAGTCCAGGCTGACCTGGAACTCACTATGTAGTCACAGGGTGGCCTTGAACTCATGGTGATCCTTTTACCTCTGCCTCTGGAGTGCAGGGATTAAAGGCATGTGCCACCACGCCCAGCTTAGTTACATTTTTTTATTGACAACTTCCCTAATTTGTAGACAATATCCCATGGTACTTCCCTCCCTCCCCCCACTTTCCCCTTTGAAACTCCACTCTCCATCATATCCCCTCCCCCTCTCAATCAGACTCTCTTTTCATTTTGATATCATGATATCTTTTCCTCCTATAGTTCTTTTTTTTTTTTTTTTTTTTTTTTTTTTGGTTTTTCGAGGTAGTGTCTCGCTCTAGTCCAGGCTGACCTGGAATTCACGATGATCCTCCCACCTCTGTCTCCTGAGTGCTGTGATTAAAGACATGCGCCACCATGCCCAGCTCCTTCTATAGTTTTTATATTGTTCTTTTCCTTTTTATTTCATTAATTTTACCTTTATCTTAATTATTTCTTTACATCTACTGCTTTAAACTTTTTAATTTATTTATATGCAAGGAAAGATAGAGAGATGGAGAGAAAGAGACAGAAAGACAGAGAGAGAGAAAGAGAGAGAGAATGGGCCCACCAGGTCCTCTGGCTTGCTACAAACTCGAGACACATGCACCACTTTGTGCATCTGGTTTATGTGGGTACTGGGGAATTGAACACATGTCATTCGGCTTTGTAGGCAAGTGCCATAATCAGTGAGCCATCTCTCCAGCCTCATCTACTGCTTTTGAGTTTGGCTTATTCTTATTTTTTCTTTTTTCTTTTTTAAATTTTATTTCATTTATTTGACAGAGAAAGGAAGAGAGAGAGAGAGGGAGAGGGACAGAATGGGCACACCAGGGCCTCCAGCCACTGCAAATGAACTCCAGATGCGTGCGCCCCCTTGTGCATCTGGCTAACGTGGGTCCTGGGGAATCGAACTTGGGTCCTTTGGCTTTGGAGGCAAACACCTTAACTGCTAAGCCATCCCTCCAGCCCCTATTCTTATTTTTTCATCTTGATTTTGTTCAATGACCCCATTCATCATTCAAAAGTGTATTGTAATTTCAGTGAGTTTCTATGTGTCTATAGTTCTCTGCTGATTTCTAGTTTCATTCCATTATGGTTAGATAGACTGAAGAACATTATTTCAATTTTCCTGTATTTGTTAAGACTTGCTTTGTGTCATATTACATTAATTATAGTATTTGTATTAAAGAAAGTTTTATGAGTTGAAGAGAAAAATGTGTATTCTGCAGCATTTGGAGGGGATGGTCTGTAGGTGTCTGGCAGGTCTACTTGATTGATCTGTGATTTGGCTGGATTCTTAATGGACACAAGTTTTCTTCCAGCTCAAAAGCCATAATTCTAATCTCGGCCCAGCTATTGCTCAATGTGAGTCAGCTGGCCTTGCTGGGTTTTGACCTACTGGGACTAATGAGTTAAACAGAGAAAGATCTGAAAACCAGGGCAACTTAGGCCTGGAAGCAACCTTACAGATTTCCCAAGTTAGGAAAGCTGCCCCTTATTTGGTTCAACCCAACCCTTCTTGCTTCACTTGCTTCGTCACTCAACTGGGCGCTATGTCACTGTCCCATATCTGTAGGTGACGGTGACTCAAGTGATTGAGGTCTCCACTCAAGTGTTGGGACAAGTGTCTACCTAGCAACTTCTCTTCTTATAGAATTAGGAGCATTAAATTAAAAGGGACATTACTGCACAGGCAGACATGAAGCATCAGTAGCAGAGAAGGGTCAGGTAAGGACAGAGAAGCTGGAACATGCATGTGCAAGGGGAATCTATAGCAAACAAGAATGAAGCAGGCAGGCAGCCTAGCGTGTGCCACACTCTGCGTCTGTGTCAGTAACAGTGACGGGGGGCAAGTTGCTCATTTGGTGAGCAGCAGATTTGGATCACCACACTCTTAAGTGACTCCAAACCCTTGTTCTCTTTCCAAGCATACACTTTCCCTCTAAAAAGTAGTCTCCTGATCAAGAGCCTTTTCCTGCTAGGAAGGGAATTGAAACAGGTCATATGATATCACATCATTCATTCATTTCATATCTTTTCGTATGTCATGTTATATCATAGCTTGTCAGTGGCCAATTGGGTAAGTTTATGATTGAATGAGGAAGTTCTCTCGTAGTCACCCACACAGACTTGGCCATTCTTGCAGCCTCCTTTGTGGTCTGTCTCCACTTCCATTCTGGATTGGTGGGTTCTGTCAGGCTATGTCAATCAAAGCCAGATCTCCTAAGCAGATGAACCAGGGAAGCAAAGACCCCTCCTGGAGACTGGCTTGATGACATTCCCTTGATTCTGCTCCATGTCATATCTGCCTCACTGCTGTCCTCAGAACCTCCTGAGTGCATGCAGGGGTGGGCCAGCAAGGTCCTAACTGCAGCAGCACCGCACTGCAGTCACCACACGTGGCCTTCCGTGGTCATCTCTGTTTTAGCTGGCCACATGATAGTGACTGGATGCCCTGACAAGAAAGGACAGTGTACATGTCAGCATGACAGTGAACACCCACAGGGCTATTTGCTCAGCTGTGTTTCTCTGGGAACAGAGTAACCTCCCCTGCCCTTCTGAGGACACACAACTCACTACCAGGCAGCCATGTTTATGCCCTGAACTGCTCAGATTCCCTTTCCCAGGAACTAGGAATTTTTGACATAAAGACCCAAAACAAGGGTCTGCCTGAAGAGGCAGCACCCCTCAAGGGGAAGGCTGGCACTCCCTGATGCTGTGGTTTCTACATCAGCCTTGATAACTGCCTTAGGTGCCTGTAAAACACACAGAAAAATACAGTTTGGAAACAACTAGACTCTATTAAAACACACACACAGAGTTGTAATCTTGGCACCTGGGGGGGGACATCTTAGAAGTATAATATTTCTATGATTTTTCACTCTTCCATCTAGACAAAGTCTACCAATTTATATCCTTGTGGTGGTTTGAATCAGATGTCCCTCATAAACTCATGTTTCGAATGCTTGGCTCCCAGCTCATGGCACTCTGGGAGGTGGAGCCTTGCTGGAGGAGGTTTTTGGGGGGCGGGATTAGAGGTGTGCTAGCCAGCTCCCCTTTGCCATTGTTCGGCTCACTCTTCTGATGTTGCTGCTACCCACCTGCTGTGGCAGAGGTGATGCCTAGCCTCTGCTCAGGCCATGCTTCCCCGGCCACCACGAAGTTCTCCTTGAGACTGTAAGCCAAAATAAACAACTTTTCCTCAGCCACTTTTCTTTATTTTTAATTATTTATTTATTTGAGAGAGAGTGGGGAGAGAATAGGCACATTAGGGCCTCCAGCCACTGCAAACGAACTCCAGATGCATGTGCCAGATACCTTGTGCACCAATCAGGCTTACGTGGGTCCTATGGCCGTGTCTTCCTCTTGATAACTCTTAAAGATCTTTAATATTAAGACTTTTGTGCCTTTTTTCTCTTCTGCTTTTGAGATAGTCTCCTTACATAGTTCAGGCTAATCTGGAACTTACTGTGTAACCCAGGCTGGCTTACTCTCATGATGATCATGTCTTAGTCTCCCAGTGCTGGGATCTCAGGCACCACACCTGCTTATATTAAAGCTATTGTTTTTATCTGTTATGAATATTAGAGATATAGTCCTCACACATTTTCTTTTCTACTTTCATTATAGTATTTTTGCCATTCAGAAATTTTTTTGAGAGAGAAATTTTCGATTTTTTATGTAACTACAGTCCCATTCTTTTTCTTATAAGTTCTGTCCTATCATGTACTTTTTCACTCCAGGTGAACATTTTTGTTAAGGTGACTTTTATTTTCCATAGACACAGAGTACCTGGGTGGTTTTCCCAAGTGGCTGACCAGAAGTTGACAATGTCTGGGTAATGTTATGACTCAGGACATATTTCTGCTTTGCAGATTTTAGAAGCAAAAGTGATGCAGGAGTTTCCATTCCCAAGGTCTGTTTTCATCCTGCAGAGAATGAAAAATGGACTGAGCTGTGGTTCTGCTGATTCTGAGCTTCTTATGCAAAAAACAAAACAAAACAAAACCCAGAAGTCACAGTTACTCTGTGAGAACATTACAGCAAGGGAGTGTCACCAAAGTGGGAACACCTGAGGGACAAAACTGGCCTGCCAAGATTCCCCAATGAATTCTGCAGCAATGCCTGGCGTGGCTCCCCTCCCTCAGGGGCTGCTGATTGCTCAGGCTTTTACAATTCTCCAGCCGCGTTCCAAGGAGCTTTTGTGGTTTCAATCAATGTGCTTCTGGGAATAAGTGCCCTTATTATTTCCTAGTTCACATTAATTGGCTTGCTCTTGTACCACGGAGATATAGTACCCTTTATACTGCAGCACAATGCTAGTCCTTTCAGGAATCCCAAAGAGCTTTCTAATTAGGACCCTCAACCTCAGAACAGATGGAGAAACTGAAGCCTAGAGACAAGGAGGACAAAGCTCCACCTTGATCACAAAGGAGCCAAGCCCAAGACAGCTCTATCGAGCACTGCAGGCCTGCAGAGTCAGTGGGCTGCCAGCACATGGCAGGGAGTGCTGGGCCTTTGCAGGCCTGTTTAGGGTCTCCTGCTCTTGGGTGGAGACATAAGCAGTAGCCATGCCCAGAAACTGGCTGCGTGATAGCTTGCTTGCTTATAGCCAGTTCTCTGGGGCCGTGTTTGGACAACCAGAAACTACCTGAAGACCAGCCCACTGGAGCCTAAATTCTGTGTAAAATAATCAACTCCATCAGCTTCACATAGCATGCTGTATGCCAAGAATGCAAAGATGGACTCCCAGGCCCTCCCTGCAGACGCTGATGGGGTAGAAGAGGAGGCAGGTCAGCCGAGAGCTGTAACCGAGGGGACAGAGGCTGGGGCAGACTCAGCTCTGGGACTTCCAGGGAAGGATTCCCGCAGAGAGGGCCCTGGGCCCTGGTAAAGGAGAGTGGCTACAGTGTGCTGAGCAGAGCTGGAGGGAGGCCCAACCAAGCGGCACAAAGAACCAGGGGTGTGCAGTGTTCTGGGGTTCAGGGAACAGTGAGAAAGTCAGCATGTCCCAAGTGGCTGTGACTGTCCCACTACTCGTCTATTTTTTACAGCCGACATTTATCTGCTTTCCTATTCTCTGGATCTTGTTTTGGATATGAGAAAGGCTGACTGGTGTGTTTTTTTCCTCTCCTCTTTGCCTGTTGCTTTAACCTTCTACCTCTCCCCATGCATCCATCCCTCTGCCTGGCAAGATCAGGTGTCAGGGAGTGTCCAGAGGAAAAGCCCAAAGAGGGAGACAGGGCCAGTCAAGGAGTGTTGGGCAGGACCCAGTGGGGCTGCCTTCTTTTGCCATCTCTATAGCAGGGAACATGCCCTAGGTGGCTTCCAGTGATCTCTGCTACTGGGCCAGTCACCCAGAGGGAGGTCCAGAGATCCCAAGCCCATCATAGAAGCTGCAAGTGGAAGCAGATGGCTGGTTGGCCGGGGGGGAGGGGGGGTTAGAAGCATGCTAGGAGAGGAAAATGTGAGCTGGAAAATGCAACCTTATAGGTTGGGACAGCAGCAGCTTTGAACCTAGGAGTTTGCTTGGCAGTGGGCTCTGGACTGAGTCTAGGCTGGGGTGCTCCATGAGGCACAGCCATCTGAGTTCTCATTCCTTGTCTTTCTAGCCCCTGGTCCTTCCGTTGTCCACTCCATCTTCCCCACACTTTCTACACCTCTTTGGTTGATGGGAGTAACAGGGTGTACGTCTCAAGACTCGCCCCAGGGCACCTCTAACTCGCCTAGATCTTAGCAGCAGGGTGAACACATATTCTCCCAATACACGTTAATGCTGGAAGTTTCTTGAGAGGGACTGCACGTGTGCCACCTAGTTACACGGTGCCTTGCATATAACAGGTCCTTAAGGAGACAGAGGGAAGACCCTGGCTCACACCCAAGGAATAGCATGATCAAATTCTGACCAACAGGCATCTGCTGGGGACAGTGAAGGCGACTGTAGTAAATAGATGAGTGTTTGCATCACCACCTCCTCCTCTTTTAATTTTTTCTTTTCAGCAGGGTTTCACTATGTAGTTCAGGCTGGCCTCAAACTTACAAGCTTCCCACTCCTGCCTGCGTGCTAGAATTAAGAGCATGTGCTGGCTTTAAAATATTCTTGCAAGCTTTGGGTACTGGCCCACTCCTTCCCACCTCAGATCAGAGCCTTGTTTGTGCTCCGGGACCACAATGGCCTCCGTGAAGCCTGTGGGTCACACTCCTGTCTTTATACACTTGGCGCCCAGAGCACCTGGCCAGTCTGCTTCTCCACCTGTCTTTGAGATGAGCAGAGGGGATGTCCGCAGGCAGGCGGGTCAGGAAAGAATGGTCAGGCTGAGGACAGTGGGGATGGGGAGTTGGAGTAGAGGACAATAGAGGAAGTTGTTTCTAGCGACTGGAAATAGCAACATTAGTCTCCAATTTGTCCACAGGGATGCCGACCTCCAGGGCCAGGTAGCCTGACTGCCTCAGACAAGACTGAATGTGGCAGACTGTGGAG
The DNA here is from genome assembly GCA_036365145.1 of Orientallactaga sibirica. Taxonomy (NCBI): domain Eukaryota; kingdom Metazoa; phylum Chordata; class Mammalia; order Rodentia; family Dipodidae; genus Orientallactaga; species Orientallactaga sibirica. The sequence goes on along the minus strand of JAEOAD010002712.1, from coordinate 3,109,736 downwards.
GAACACTTGCACGGTGTGCCTGGCCAGCAAAACAATAGGGAGCGAGGCTGGGCTTTTCCAGCCGGGAGGAGAATATCCAGACAGGATTCTGGACAAATTCACAATGGCGAGCATGTGCAGCCTGGGTCATGGATGTTGAGGAAGCAGGTTTTCTGTAGTCTAGGTTATATGCAGAGCTGAGCCCTGCTGGGACACTGGGGTGTAGGGTCTTCAGTGACATGGAAGACTTTGGGCTACATCAGGATCCAGTGGGCATAACTGCTTTCCTCCTCATCTTCCTTCTCTTCCCACTCTCCTCCTCTTTTACCACGAGGAAAGTGAATTGGCGAGCAATGGAAAGTAAAGCTTACTCAGGGGAGTCTGAACCAAGCAAGAAAACCTGGAAGCGGAAGCCATATTCCAGGGTGACATAATGAGGCTGTGAACTAGGGTGACAGAACTGGGGACAGAAAGAGGGAGTGTGTGGACAGCCCCTTCTCTCTTCAAAAGTAGGCCAGTTCCTCTCCCGCCAGGACACATACCTCATACACACACACACACTCACACACACTTGGAGGTGCGAGAACACTTCTCACCAGTCAGGGGGTCTCCCTGCCCCCACTCCACACCCAGTGCTTTTCTGGGCACTTCAGTTCCCTCGTCCGATTCTGGGCCTTCACCCTGAGGACTGTCAGTCTTGCTGGGGTTATTTGTGTCTGCAGCTGCAGGCCAGAGCCATCTTGAGCATGTGTTTGGTGGGGAGCCAGTCCGTCCCCAGGCAGAGCCCTCAAAGCCTGCTGCTGAAGCTTCCAGAAGATCCTGCTGAGGGCATGGGACTTGTTCATCCCTCGGCCTCCAGAGAACCCTTCTTCAACATCTAAGGCCCTTCAGAAGCACTCACACAGCTGTCTCCCTCCTTCCTGGAGTGTATTATTTTCAGTTAACTAAGCTATTTCTCAACTCCAACCAACACTTCTTTGCTAGAATTCTAACTTTCCTTCTTTCACGTTCTGTGTTTGGAGGGGACAGCTCACTCTCCAAAACCTTATCAGTAGGAATGTGTTCTGATCAGTGAGCTGTGCAGGATCCATTGTGCTGATAGACGTGACGGCACAACCTAGCCTTGGATGTCAGCTGTCTCTGAGAAGCCTGGGTTGGCTCACTGTGCTGGAAGCATCAGCTAATTCCAGTCCTTACAGAAGGCTGTGCTGACAGGAAAGCCTGAGGAATGGACAGAGCCTCCTCCCAAAAGAAGAGAATCAATTCCTCTCGAGTCTGAGAAATCTTAGGTCCTCAAAATGACCTGGAACAGTCAGAGCTGACACCAGCTTTCTAAAGCTGGTGTTTCTTTGCCAGGCATCCTCTGGGCTACCAAGCCTGCTACCCAGTCCACTCTGAGGAAGGTGACCACCATGCAGTGGGCACCAGGCTGTATACATGCTCTCCCATTTCTCTTCATGACTCAACAGTGGTTATTAGCTCTGCCTGACAGAGAACACCAAGAATAACCAGGAACTGCTGCGGGACAGAGGACACAGGATGTGGTGACATTGGTCACTCTTCAACATTCAAGATGATCTAAGGGCCAGGCAGCGCTCACACTCCTCGTGTGATGCTGGTCACAGAGGCAGTTGTGAGCAGCCTTTCTGCCACTTTCAGGATGAGGGTGTATCTGCAGGCCCAGTGAGCTTTCCACCATGAAAGCGCTGGAGTCTGGAGAGGTTGCAGTCTGACTGAAGCTATTTTTCTGATCAAGGTTTTGTAGAAATTTTCAGTCTCCCTGAAATAAGAGAGCTGCGCTAGGCAGAGCTGCCATGAGCGGAGCAGGTTGGATATAGGGAAACGGAGTGAGCTGTGAGGACAGTTAATGGTGGAGATGGAGGGGCCGGGCCAAGCACGCTGTCCTGGCAGGCTGGGCTTCACCACGCAGCCTGGAGAGCGTCTCTGGCACTAAAGCAGCTGGATTCACCAAGTAGTCAAGGCCAACAGGGCTTTCTCATTACCCTGAGCCCAGCCTCCGTGAGAGAAGTGCCATGGCCACTAGCCCATCACCATTCCCAAGGCTTGCTACGCTACACTGTACAAGCTCAGTAAACACGCAGTGAACGCGTTCAGAACTGTTTGTGGCCTTGCTGGCTGTGCCTCCCACAGACTTACTTGGACAGCAGCAGAGCACTGAATGTTAGTTTCCTGCTATGCTCTGGGGAGGAAAGGCTTTCCCTCAGCCCTTGGGTGTAGGGTAGTGTCCAGGGCAGATTCCAGCCTCTCTTTGTCAGGCCCCCGAGGACAGCCCAGAAGAGCTTCCGCCCAGAGGGGAGCAATCCTAGCCAGGGCGAGCGTGCCTTCCAGCAGCCCACGGGACACAGCAACCACTAAGCAGGACAGATTTGATGGTGCTTAAGTGATTCTCTGATTACATTTATTTCTCCGTAATGCCCTGGTACCTTGGAATGTGACATTGAGGAATTGGGTCACCCAGCAGCCTGGCCAGAGTAGTCGTTGTGTAACAGGCTTAATTGAGGGTATGTACTTTATACTTCAGGGGGTATATTTTCTCCCAAATGTTCTTTTTGCCTCTCTGACTTACAAGTAGTGGGTACCCAATTACCTCTGATTGCATCAAGTAGACAGTGGGACGGGCACACGCTTTCCAAGTGATGAACAAGAGGGCACACTGATGACCAGCTCATGACCAAGGTCCCCTCCTGACTGCCACATACCAGAGGATCCTGTCAAGATTTCAGAAAAGGCAATCCATGTTCTCAAAGAAAAATGGTCCCATTTTCTTAGATGAGACCACAGGCCTGAGCACTCACTCTTCCAGCCCCAGCTCGGCCTGGTCCTGCGGCCTCACAGCCAGGAGCTCCTTTCCACACCTGCTCTTCTACAGGGGATCCTCCGCTCTCCAGTGACTGCCCTTGATGCTGGCGATAGAAAGAGCAAGCTGAAGAGGAGGGGTGCAAGCATTAGCAGCCACTACCACTGTTCATCTCTCTCCCTCTGCATCAGCAGGGAGATACCTAGAGAAAGTCCAAGCTGTAATGGGGAAAGGGGGGGGGGTGTCAGGGCACCTCAGGCAGAATAGCCTGAGGTTTTCACCTTCCAGTGCAATGGGAAACTGCAGGCCTCACATTGCATCTTCTCGCAATTTTCAGTATAATGTAATTAATCTTCTACTTTCTTTTGTTTTCCTATTTTTATCATTTTATGTGTTATGTATATGTGTGTGTGTGTGTGTGTGTGTGTGTGTGTGTGTATAATATGTGTATATGCCACAGCATGCATGAGGAGGTCAGCCTCGGGGCATTTCTCCTCTCCTTCTTTCTTCTGAAAGGTCTCTTGCCACAACTGCTTGCAAGCTTCTAGATTCTCCTGGCTCTGCCTCCCATTGCCGCAGGCACATTAGGATTACATGGGCATAAAAGAGGATCAGACTTGGGTCAGCAGGATTGCAAGCAAATGTCTTTAACCATTGAGCCATCTCCCCAGCTCCTTCAAAACACTTTCATTGTCACAAATCAGCTTCATCAAAACTCACCAAACGTTGGGTGTGGTGGTGCATGCCTTTAATCACAGTACTCGGGAGGCAGAGGTAAGAAGGATCACTGTGAATTCGAGGTCAGACTGGGATTACAGAGTTCCAGGTCAGCCTGGGCTTGAGTTAGACCCTACCTCGACCCCCCCAAAAAAAAAAAAAAAACTCACCAATGGACTAAACAAGAAAACCAAAGGAGAGTATGCCTTGAAAACACCTTTGGTAAGTGGTAGGCACTCTTTTTCCTGGTATTTATTACTCCCTTTATAAGTGCACTGAAACAATGGCAGCAACAACAAAAGGCCTCTGTAGGGAGAGTGAGGCACACAAAGGCGAGACCTGTAGACAAGCCTGCCAGGAAGCCAGGTCTCACTCATTTTACCAATTCAATCTTTAACCAGACCGAAATAGTAGAGGGCAATTGTTTCTTACACAACAAGTTGACCATGGAAAGAATTGCTCTGGGAGATTATTAACAAATGAACAGGAATAGATAAAGGAAAAACATCGAGTGAAATATTTTTTAGCTGTAGGTTTTTTAAAAAGCAAATTTACACCACTTAGGACTTCTCATTAGAATGTGGAAACCATGAGTTTAAGGTTTTGGTGTATGAAGGAGAAAAATATGACTTGCTGTTTCCATCCCAATTACAATGTAAAATTCTAGTATTTAGATTGAGAGCTACCACAGGAGAATGGACTGGGCTGGGCAGAGCCTCTGACACAAAAGGTCTGTCTCAGGCAAGAGATGGAGGAGTAGATAGTAATCCTGCCCTGGAGTGCTGGTGGTCGGAAATCTAAGCCAGCTCACCAGACCCTCAGACTGCTCACCACGTCCTGCCTCACTTCTACTGTCTGTAGCTGCTGGAGGCTCAATCCATGGCCATATTGTGGAGAGCAGGGTTTGCTGAGCAATATGATACTGTGTTACCAGAAGCAAAGCACACAAATGTCACCCACACACATCCTGCAAAAGGTTTCAGTGTGACAAAGGATTTCAGTAGGTTTAAGGCAACAGTCATTCCATTTTTCATCTCTTGCACTGTCCAGTTCTACAGGCAATAGCTACACGAGGCTAGAAGAATTTAACTGAAGTAAAAGATTCAGCTTCCCTGGCTCACTACCCATGTGCTAAGTAGCTCTGCGTGGTCCCTGGCTACCCTGGAGAGAAGAGATTAAAGCACTGTCACCATGGTCACACAAGGTTGTTCTGGCCACAGCTGCTCTGCATATCAAGCAAGTATTGTTCCCATTCATTAGTGCTGAAATGATAAACACAATTCCCTTCCTGACGAGTAAGAGTCAGTTCAGAAAGTACAGAACATACTATGAACATACTATACTGAAACAACAAATCCCATTCTAGGCCTAACAGACATACTGAAAGTCTATTTGTTTAATAGTTATTTTCATACTTCTGAACTACTGGGATTTTTTTTTTTAACCTTCCAAGTTTGTAGCAGGGTCCTGTAGGATACCAACTTTAAGAATTTATAAATGAGGAAAAATTTGAGGCTTTTCCACTAAAATTAGGAACAAGACAAGGGTGTCTACTGTCCCCACTTTTTTTCTTTTTCGAGGTGGAGTCTCATTCTGGCCCAGGCTGACCTAGAATTAACTATGTAGTCTCAGGGTGGCCTTGAACTCACAGGGATCCTCGTACCTCTGCCTCCCAAGTGCTGGGATTAAAGGCATGCACCACCACGCCTGCCCACTTTTATTTAGTACTGGAAGTCTGAGCTATAGCAATAAGGCAAGAGACACAAATAAGAGGGATACAAACTGGAAAGGAAGAAATCAAATTATCATTTTGTGCAGGTGATATGATTCTATACATAAAGGACCCTACAGACTACCAGAAAATTGTCAGAACTGAGAAATACTTTTAGCAACATAGCAGGATACAAAGTTAACACACAGAAATCAGTAGCCTTGAGCTGGAGAGATGGCTTTGCGGTTAAGATACTTGGCTGTGAAGCCTAAGGACTCAGGTTTGAATCCTCCAGTACCAACGTAAGCCAGATGCAAAAGGTGGCGCAGGCGTCTGGAGTTCGTACGCAGTGGCTAGAGGCCCTGAGGCACCCATTCTCTCTATCTCTCTCAAATAAATAATTCTTAAAAAAAAAAAAAGAATCAGTAGCTTTCCTATACACTAACAACAAACAAGCTGAGGATGAAATCAGGGAAACACTCCTATTCACAATTACCTCAAAAAGTAAAATAATATAAGATAAAATAAAGTATCCTTGAATAAACCTAACCAAAGAAGTGAAGGAGCTCTACAATGAAAACTTTAAAACACTCAAGAGAGAAACTGCAGATGATACTAGGAAATGGAAAGACATCCCATGTTCTTGGATTGGAACAATCAATATTGTGAAAATGTCGATCTTACCAAAAGCAATCTACACATTAAGTGCAATCCCCATCAAAATTCCAATGACATTATTCACTGAAATAGAAAAAAATAACCCTAAAATTCATTTGGAAGCACAGAAACAAACAAACAAACAAACAAACAAACAAACAAACAAACAAACTTTGAATAGCAAAAACAATTTTGAGCAAACAAGATAAGGCTGGCAGTATCACCATACCTGATTTTAAGATGTATTACAGAGTTGTAGTAACAAAAACAGCACAGTACTGGCACAAAAACAGACATATAGATCAATGGAACAGGATAGGAGACCCAGATCTAAACCCAGGCAGCTATAGCCATCTGATTTTTGACAAAAATGCCAAAAATAGTCACTGGAAAAAAGTCAGCCTCTTCAACAAGATGTGTTGAGAAAACTGGATATTTATATGTAGAAGGATGAAAATTAATCTTTCTCTCTCTCCATGCACAAGAATCAAGTCCAAATGGATCAAACACCTCATTATCAGACCTGAAACTTCTAGAGAAAAAAGTAGGGGAAACACTTCAACAAATTGGCATAGGCAATGACTTTCTGAATATAACCCCAGTCGCTCAAGAAGTAAAACCACTAATCAACTGCTGTGACCTCATGAAATTAAAAAGCTTTTGTATAGCAAGATACTGTGAATAGACCAAAGAGGTAACCTACAGAATGGGAGAAAATCTTTGCCAGCTATATATCTGACAGAGAATTAATATCCAGGATATACAAAGAACTCAAAACCTAAATAAGAAATCAAACAACCCAGTTGAAAAATAGGCTATGCAGATGCACAAAGGGGCGCACACATCTGGAGTTTGTTTTCAGTGGCTTGAGGCCCTGGCGTGCCTAGTCTCACTCTCTCTCTCTTTTCCCTGTCTCTAATAAATAAATAAAAACAAAATCTTTAAAAAAAGGGGGCTATGGAACTAAAAAGAGTTCTCAAAAGAAGAAATACAGATGGCATATAAATATCTAAAAACATTTTCTACATCCTTAGCCACCAAAGAAATGCAAATTAAAACTACTTTGAGATTCCATCTCACTCATGTCAGAATAGCTATCATCAAGAAAACAAATGACAACAAATGCTGGCAAGGATGTGGGAAAAAAGAGGAACCTGTCTACACTGTTGGTGGAAATATAAACTGGCCCAGCCTTTGTGGAAATCAGGGTGGAGGTTCCTGAAACAGCTAAAAATAGATCTACCATATGACCCAGCTATACCACTTTTTGGTATACATCCTAAGGATGTCACTCACTACCTTACAGATATTTGCTTGGCCATGTTTATTCACAATAGCTAGGAAATGGAACCAGCCTATATGTCCCACAACTAATGAATGGATAATGATGATGTGGTACATTTATACAATGGTGTTCTGTTCAGCAGTAAAGGAAAATGAAATAATGAAATATGCAGGAAAATGGATGGATCCGGAAAGGATTGTACTGAGATAACCTAGGCCCAGAAAGCCAGATGTCACGTGTTCTCTCTCATGTGGATCCTAGCTACAAATGTTTAGATTTATATATGAGTTGGATTAAAAGTCAGTAGCAGAGATCTGTAAGCCAGAAAGGGGCAATATGGGAGGGAAGGACTTTATGGGGAGGGTATTGCATATATGTAAGTAGAGGAACAGATTACTGACAGTGCAATGGCCTAAGTGAGGTCAGGGAATGGACTGAGTAAAGGAAGGGTGGAGGCCGGTTAATCACAATTTAAGATGTTATGAATAAGCCATATGGAAACCTACTGCTCTGGATAATGGCATACTCAGAAGCCATAGATTGTTACTAGAAAAATTTCAGTGCCAGGGATGGGATACCTTTCAGTGAGTTGTTGGTCACTAAGAAACTGTAGCTGAGCTGAAAACCTCTTCCCTATGGATCAGCTGACAGAAAGCTGGAAAAAGTTACACTGCATGCAACCCAGTAGTAGTAAACAGCAGCAGACACTGCAAGCCTTAAGATTGGCCAGCCAGGTCAAATGTGCCAACATGTGCAATAGTAGCCTGTTATGGGGGAAACCAACCACTTTCTAACTGGACTGGTGGCCTGCTCCACAGGAGGGAATATATACCTGGTACTGAAAACCTAGTCAAAAGTCTATGGTGGGGGAGGTCATGAGCCCTAGGGGAGTAACACCTGCTGGTGTCTGGCTAAATGTATATATTATGCTCACCAAACTGCCCTGTAAGCACTTGTCTTAATGTTTATACCCAGATATTAATGCTACTCTCACTTTTGGTTAGAGAAGCTTCTCTTTTCAGATGGTGATGACCACTGGGATGACTCAAAAGGCACCACAGTGCTGAGAAGTAACAGAGGAGTGTTCAGCACTAAAACATCTCTATCACACCCTCCAAAGCTCAGAGTCCATTGCAGAAGAGGTGGTAGAAAGAACTTAAGAGCCAAAGGAATGGTAGGACTCCTTACAATGCAGTCTTCCAGACATAAAATGGCCTTGTTATTCATGACCTTACAGTGCCTTGCACTACCTACATAAGACCTTCATACTAGGAGGAAAAGACGGTGACATCAAAATAAAAGAGAGACTGATTAAGAGGGAGAGGTGATATGATGAAGGGTGGATTTGTGAGGGAGATATGGGTGTGAGGATGGGGAGGGAACTATCATGGCTTATTGTATATAATTATGAAAGCTGTCAATAAAAAGCTAAAAATAATTTATAATTACTATCAAAAGCATACACACACACACACATATACATACATATATATATATTGGTTTTTTGAGGTAGGGTCTCACTCTAGTCCAGGCTGACCTGGAATTCACTATGTAGTCTCAGGGTGGCCTCAAACTCACGGTGATCCTCCTACCTCTGCCTCCTGAGTGCTGGGATTAAAGGCGTGAGCCACCACACCCGGCTAAAAGCATATCTTTTAATAACAGTATTTGGAAAGTTCGCAAAGGAAATTGGTGTATTACTAGATTTGCTTTCTTTTTATAAAATTATTCCTTGAAACATTACCAGAAACCTGAAATCCACTGTAATATTAGGTACTTAAAAGTAATTTCTGGGGAGAAACAGTTTAGCTCATAGTAGAGTGAAGGGAATGGGTGTTCAGCAAGCACAAGGCTCTGTGTTGAATTTGCAGCATTCAATTTTTTTTTCATCTTTAGTCACCTGATAGTAAGCTCTGAAATAGACTGAAGAAACGTAGCCTAATCCAGTCACTTGACAAAGAAGCGACTTGTCCTTCATCCTGCCGGGTGCAGACTTAAAGCCCAGTCTGATTCAGCTTTTTCCACGGCGTAGAGGACAGAGGGTTCTGCATATGCCCTCCGCATTGCTCTGGCCCACTTCCCTAAGGCATGTGCTCCAGATGCTGGCACAATGCAGAGTCTGCGCTGGGTACCACAGGGGGCATCTGGAGAGATGTTATTTATGGTGGAAACCACAGACTTGAACATGCACATGACAATGCCTTTCTGTTGGCAGCAGAATGTGTTAGCTTGGGCAACAGCTCATGAAACCGACTGACCTTGGAGGGACCCAAGTTGCCAATCACTTCTCATCCCTAGAGGCCATATAAAAAGAACAGATAAACCCCAAACACCCCCTTTTTCCCCAAATTTAAACTCCAATTTTCCTTTGAATTGAAAAAGGTAAACCATAAGCGACGAAAGTGAGAGATTTATTTACAAAAGGAATCCCAGGGCACAAGCCTGGGTCCTCCGAGGGGCCGTGTCCAGCCCCTTGATGCTCTGCTAGCTGCTGTGCTGCGATGGTCCTGATACTTACAACTGAGATCTCCAAGCACTGCATCATCTCAAATCCACTGTTAAATCACTCCTGGCATGATGTGCTAAGACGAGGAAATGCAGTATAGGGTTTTCAAGCAGGACTGAAAGAGAAAAAACGTCTTTTCTGGCTAACCAGAAAACTACGCCCTGAGCATCCCATAGCTGAGGATGTGTCAGGCACGACTCTCTCAATGTAGCATTCTGTAAAGTGAGTAGAAGCAAGCCCAAAGAGAGGATCTGTCCCATTGAACTCAAAACACTGACATGAAATGTGAACCATTTTCTATGTTTAGAAACAATGTAAAAAGTCTGTATTATATACACACACATAATAGAAAAAAAACCCTTATTAACCTCTAATTTTTCTATGTAACTGCTTGGCAGCTCTCTGGGTCAATTAAATATCAAAATAAATTAAGGCTGTTGCCAGCACTGGAGACAGATAAGAGGTTGTAATGATGTGGCAGGGGTTGCGGTCCTGGAGATATTTCTACAGAACTTGCTTCTCCTGCCCTGGATGAAGTTTGCCCTGCCTGGTGAGCTCAAGATTCTAGGTCTGTGCCAGGTAGCAAGAGATGGATTCTGGTAGCGAAGCAGCCAAATGTATTAATTCAATGGTCTCAGTATCTGACTATTCTTCAGAGAAAAAGAAAATGGTCACCAACAGAAAATAACTTAATGGAAATGCTAAATATGGGTTTAAAAAGAAACAAGAATTGGCCAGGTGTGGTGGCACACACCTTTAATCCCAGCACTCGGGAGGCAGAAGTAGGAGGATCGCTGTGAGTTCAAGAGCACCCTGACACTACATAGTGAGTTCCACGTCAGCCTGAGCTAGAGTGAGACCCTACCTCGAAAATAAAACAAAACAAAAATAAAAATAAAAAAAAAGAAAAGAAAATGAGATCTTCCAATCTAAGGCCCCAATTATTTCTCAAACTAAGTTTTTAAGGAAAACTATTTTCCAGATGTGCAATACAGAAGTAAATGGACTTCACACTGTAACTTTTGTATGTAATACATAGGAAAACACAAACTCCTTCTGTCAGTTTTCTCAGTCCCTCAGAGCATACAGAGTGCTCGTGCCACAGTTAAAACCGATTGTAGGCATTGCGCTGTTGCTGCTGCTGCAAAGGCTGCTGGGCTTGCTGCTGCTGCTGCTGCAGGCGAATTTGCTGGGAGTAAGGGTCTTCCAGGGACTTGACAAATATGGTCGTTTTGGGGCCAGTCTTCCACACGATGCCATTGGCATCTTTTACTGAAGACTCCACTGTGATGTTGTGTGTTCCAAGGATGGCAAAGTTGAGCAGAAACTGGGTACTGAAGTAATCATTATGAGGCTCGACCCTCTGTTCTATCTCGTTGGTCATGCTGTCAGTGGGGATCTGCAATGAAAGGACTGTTAAACATCAGCAGCTACATTTATTCAGTGTCTGCTGTGAGCCATGCCCTCTCCACAAAGACGTACCATGTTGGGCATCTGGCTTTATGTGGGTACTGGAGAACTGAACCTGGGCCAACAGGTTTTGCAAGCAAAGTGCCTTTAACTGCTGAGCCATCTCCCCAGCCCCATCATTGCCTTTTGAGGCAGAGAGGGTTAAGTAGGTTTTGTAAGTTCATATGGTTAACAAGCAGGAGAGCTCTAGAGCCACCATCTAACCTAGTAAGCCCCACTACCACTCACTGTCTCCAAGGATAACTGGCTCTCAGGTCCTTTGTCAACCCCCTCACACATACTCCCAGGCTTCTTCCATCTCATCAATACACCACCATCTTCCTTTATTGTGGAGAGAGGTACCCAAGAAACCAGCATAGAATCACTTGTTTCAGGGAATCTGAAAGCAAAGAGGCTTCAAAGGAACACAGCACTGTTAGGCTTCCCCAAGTTACACTCTGGAAACATGTGGTGATTCATTATTCCTCTAACAAATTAACTTTGGAACTTGGACACCACTCAGTTTTGTCTTTCAGTGTTTATTCTTGTTCAAACTGGTTATAAAATAATACCTAAGCTGGGGATGGTGGTACATACTTGTAATCCCAGCACTCAGGAGCCTGAGCCAGGATGGTTCTAAGTTTGAGGCCAGCCTGGGCTGTACCCTGGGACTCTATCTCAAAACACAAACAATAAAGCCAGATATGATAGCACAAGCCTGTAGTCCCAGTACTTGGGGGATGGAAGCAGGAAGATAGGAGTTCAAAGTCATCCTCAGCTATATAGGGAGTTCAAGGCCAGCCTGGGCTACATGAGATCCTATCTAATAAAACAAAACAAGACAAGACCAGGAGGTCTTGAAACAAACTAACATTAAACCTACAAAACCCCCTTCCTCCAAAACAAATTAACCTCCCCGACAAACCTCTGGTCTCATTCATTTGTTTACTCAGACACACACGCTCTGCCTTTCAAAGACTGGGATAGAATCTGCTGGTGTCCCCTGACCTGTGCTCAAGACAACGCTGACCAGAGGCAGACATACTGAGAACAATGGAAAAGTGATTGATGCTCTCTGCTTGTATTTCTGTGGTTTAGTTACATGTACCTTTGTGTCTCAGTGAGAGTTGTCATGAGGTCAGTTGTTCAGAGACACGCCGCTTTTGCCCACCTTGCTACAGAGCTCGGGGCCTCACCATGTTAGGTGTTTCAGCACTGAGCTACAGCCCAGCCCCAGCCCCAGCAAGAACTATAAACAAAGTCACCAACCAGTTCATGAGTTTAGAATCATGTAAGGTAGGGACATTTTTATTCTCTCCACCTTTAGCTTTTATAGTTCTTTTAGTCTGTTTTATTTTCCTAGAAAATAGGCCTAGGCCATCTGACTGACCTGACAGATGGCTGCAAACTCTGCACAACACCACAGAGTAATCAGCACTACATAGCCATGACTTTAACCAATAACTTAGAGGTAAGCCGAAAGCAGTGCATCAATGTATGACTGGCTTTTTCTTTCTTTTTAAAATTTATTTTATTTTATTTTGTTATTTTTTTTTTTTTTTCGAAGTAGGGTCTCAGTCTAGCCCAAGTTGACCTGGAATTCACTATGTAGTTTCAGGGTGGCCTCGAACTCATGGCGATCCTCCTATCTCTGCCTCCCAAGTTCCGAGATTAAAGGCATGCGCCACCACACCTGGCTTGCCTGGCTTTTTCTTAATGGAAGAAATGATCATATACAAGGAACAAAGAGATTCATGGTTACTGTCGCTGACTGAGGAGAGAACTGCACACTGGGATAAGCTACGTGAATTCTCACTACAATCTCAGTGAACCTGTGAGTCACTGGTATACTCTAAACACAGTCCATACAGTAAATGGCTTTTCCATCATTCACAAATACTGACCAAGTGTCTACGCTACATAAAGGTGTCACACTTCGTGTTATGAGTCAGAAGAGAAGAGATGAGAATGAAGGTTCAGCTTCATCAGTGAGTGGAGCGAGTGCCAGGGGTGAGAGGAAGCCACCAAGAAAGCAGTTCTAACAATGGCTTAGCCCATCCCTCCCTTGTGCTTTTGCCTAAACCAAGGGTGATAATGACATGCTCTTCTATACGGTCACCAGCACCCTCCTTCTTGTGCCGGAGACTCAGTCCAAACATGCTAACACAAATGGTGTGGGTATCCGAACATCTCTGCTGGACAACTGTGTGTGTTCTGTGGATAAACCACTAACAAATTGGAAGGAAATGTCTAAGCAAAGAAACCCTGGAATCTCATGGGCACACACTTGGTGTCCTGGCTTTGGCTAGCAATCTAAGCGTCAGGTTTCCCAATACTCACCTAGCTCCTGGCTTCTCAAGGCAGCCACCTCCTGGAGTGCCTCCTTAAAGACAGCTCTTATTGCACCTGATCGCTGCTTGTTACTGCTCCAGAGGCAGACAGCATTGCTCAATGTGGAGAGCCACCTGTGCCTGGCCTCCAAGGGATGAGCATCTTACAGACTGCCAGGTTTCAGGGCAGGAACCAGGTAGGGGGAGCAGAGCACCTTCTCTTTCCCTCTTTGAGCCAACAGGAAACTCCTCCCTAAGGTAAGCTCTCTCATGTGCACTGGCTTAAGTGAGGTAGGTAAATTCAATCAGAGGTTCAAGGTTAGAAAGTTCTCATCACCGGGTGCCTGATTTAGGTTTTTCCACAGCTTAACAGTAATCAGACTGGGACTAGGGATGTACAACACTTCTCTAGTATGCTTAAGATCCAGGGTTCAATTCCCAGTACTGAAAAAAAAGTAATCCAACTCATGTGCTTTGTTCATTTGTTTAGTTTTTGTTTTTTTGATTCCCTGATCTTCCTGTCTCTACCTCCCAACTGCTAGGATTATAGGCATGTACTACCACACCTGGTTTCAAACTCAGGTTTTGATCCCCATCTGCCTAGCTGCTCGTTTCTCTAACTAGCTCAAGCAGAGAAAAGAGAAACACTAAGCAACAGTATCCTGAAACCCCAGTATGTACTTAGTTATGCCCAGTGTGTCCCTCTGGAGGCACAGCTGCAATCTACTTGACCAAGGAGATCAAGAGTAAGCCCCCACCAATGAGCTGGGAAACCATCACCTTGTAGTCCTGTCCAGATTTACTCTGAAGTGTGGAAGAGACGTGCAGACATACGGACTGAATTCTACGGAAGAGTCCTGGTTTACACCCATGCTGAACCACGCCCTCCACCTTCAGTGCCAGCTGCTGGTTGTTCTGCACAGCAATGGGTTCTGCGGGGTTCCGGGGAGATGGTGACAAAGCAAGCTGAAAGATGAAAGCTAAAATAAATGCCAGCAACCAAGAGCAAGCCTCCTTTGCCAACCATGGCTGCACTAATAGTTGGCACAGACTGACACCTTCATGCAGTGTCCCTAGCATCCCACTACTCCCATAACCTCACTGAGCTGGCCCAACCCAGAAGGTCCTTGTCCCCCATGCTTTTCAACTCAGACCTGTTTTGCTTGAGTTCTGCCAGTGTTTTGGCAGGGCTTTTATTTTTTATTTACTTATTTTTTTGACAACAAACCATGTCCTGTAGAGAAAACACTGCAAATCTTCATAACCAGCTGCCGTCTTTGCTCTAGGTAATTTTGTTGTTGTTCAGCTCTCTTGGGAAATTTTAAATATACTAAATTCAAATACAAATAAACTTAAAATTCTAAGATTATGTGTACAATGAAGACATTATGTTATTAAAAAAGTTAGTTTCCACAAGTGAATCTACTGGGTTCTTAGAATTGAACAAAAGGACTTAGTATACTAATCAAATAACATTTTTAGCTAATATATTTTTCTCTAAAAACATTAAAAATCCCCAATGTACCTGAACTGCATAAAGCAAGTCTTGCTAAATGAGAAGATGAAGAAACTTCAGTTTTGTGATGCTTCTGAGCCACTGATCTGTGGTCAGCCCTGTAGACAACCTGTAACTGGCCTTTATCTCCACAGCCCAGTGCTGTCTTCATTAGAAAGGTCATTTTGAAATGGAAAGCTGTTATTTGCAATCAAACCTATCTGAACAGATGCCAAAATTAACTGAAGACATAAACCAGGTCAGCCTAAGCTAGAGTGAGACCTTTTGAATTTTGACTGGCTTAAATATTTCCAAATACTAATAACTCTATCCATAGGCCAGTTCCCCAAACTACTCATTCAGAGGCAAAAGTGCCCCAAGCACGGCATGGTGGTGCACGCCTTTAATCCAGTCAGGAGGCAGAGGTAGGAGAATAGTGGTGATTTTGAGGCTACCCTGAGAGTACACAGTAAATTCCAGGTTAGCCTGGGCTAGAGTGAGACCCTAACCTTGAAAAACCAAAACCAAACCAAACCAAAACAAACAAACAACAACAACAACAAAAAAAAAAGTGCCTGGAAGGTAGGCTTAGTCTGATTAGGGTCTGAACATAACACTCGGGCAGAGACTCAGTTGTTCAAGGTTCAAGGTTCTTGTTAGTGACGGCAAAGAAGACTAACTCATTCCTGAGGTAAGAGACAGTGGGCAGGCTTTAGTTACCCCAATGCCTGTTTCCCAACATTTGGCACTGACAGTTAAGGAGGAGGGTTTACCTCTCAAGCACCACTGCCTTTATCAAATCACTTGCTAAAGGGAAGAAGGTGAACACCGAAAAATGAGTAACTGCGTTTTTATCAGAACCAAAGCTCAGCTATGGTGTATTCATCTTCAAAAGACAGCCCCAGCTGGTTTTAAACCTGCATGAACCTTAAGTGGCCTTTTTACCTTACCTTGATGCTGGTAGACTGCAGTTTCTGGAAAAAATATCTCTGGAACGAAAGGGGTACTTTCAGCAAAGCAATAATGGCATTGCAGAGGCATGCTGTGTGCTGGAAAAGAAAAAGACACCAAATCAACTGGAAGAAAGCTTCCAAATTTCATTGACTAATAGTACATTTGGGTAGAAGTTTAAAAGTGCATTTGCTCTTATGGATTATTATGAAACAGCACATCTGCGAGTGAGCACAGAAATGGATCCACTACTGTGCAGTGTACCGTGTGGGGCCTGAGTGTGCCATGTCTCATGGGAACTTCTCTGTGTTCTTTCCTAATGTTCTCTTCCTTTTATGTGAATGCTCTCCTCTTTTCAATCCCTATGTTCTGGTTTTCACAGGCAATGTTGCCCCTATGACCTTAAGACCCTCTTTGTTCACCATGACCTCACCTGTCCCCCAGCCCACCTCGTTCCTTCAACTCAAGACCCATGTACTCCCCAGCTTCCTGTAAGACGCCAGATGTCTGACAACATGACACTCAGCTCTGTCACCTTGTACATTCATTCGGCTTTGGAAAAGCAAAGACTAAGCACTGAAAAAACAGTGTATTTTACATTTATTTTTGTCTCACTCTAGTCCAAGATAGCCTGGAGCTTACTATGTACCCCAGGCTTGCCTCAAACTTGCAGCAGCCTTCCTAAGTGCTGGGGTTACAGTCATGAGCTATCACATTTGGTAATCCAACCTTAAAAATATTACCCTTAGCTCATGTCTTGTTCTATGTATCTGCTCTTCTCAATCCTGCTCCCATTTTTTAAAATTTCCCCTCTATTTTATTTTTATTTATTTATTTGACAGAGAGAGAGGAAGAGAGATATATAGAGAGACAGAGAGAATGGGCACACCAGGGCCTCCAGCCACTGCAAACAAACTCCAGACACATGCATCCCCTTGTGTATCTGGCTAACATGGATCCTGGGGAATCAAACCTGGGTCCTTTGGCTTTGTAGGCAAACGCCTTAACTGCTAAGCCATCCCTCCAGTCCGTTCCCTCTATTTTAAACAATATTTTTATTATATTTGTGTGTGCGTGTGTCCACGCACGTGCACAGACGCACACGGGGGTGGGGGGAATGAATATGAATGGGTGCATCAAGGCCTCTTGCTGCTGCAAATGAACTCCAGATGCACACTCCACTTTGTATGTCTGGCTTTACTTAGGTACTGGGGAATTGAATCCAGGTAGACAGGCTTTTTCAAGTTTTTTTTTTTCTTTTGCTTTTGCTTTTTTGAGGTAGGGTCTCATTCTAGCTCAGGCTGACTTGGAATTCACCATGTAGTCTTAGGGTGGCCTTGAACTCATAGCAATCCTCCTACTTCTGCCTCCCAAGGGCTTAGATTAAAGCCGTGCACCACCATGCCCGGCTTTTTTTCAATGGCTGAGCCATTCCCAGCCCCTAACTTTCCCTTTAGATTACTGCAAGAACACCGTAATCCTTCCTGTTCCCCTAATCCCATGCTGACCAAGCCACTGCCTCTTCTGCCTCTCTGTTTAATACACAGTTGTATCTTAGCCACCCCTCTCCTCCAGAAGGTGGCAATGGGCAGACAGGGAGTGGATCTTCACCAGGAACCCAATATACTGCACCTTGATTCTGAGGTTTGTAGCCTGTCCTCTGACTGACAGTCATGATCAGCCAGCAGGCTACAGACTGATAGTATGAACCAAGAACACTCATGTTCTCACTCATAGGAACCGCTTCATTGTCCCTGTCAGAAAACAAGCCCAGCTCTTTGTTTCAATTAGCGAGTGGTGGTCAACCCTGGCACTTGGAAGAATCACCTGGAAGCTTCTAAAGAGACTTATGATGGCATTATGTTCTGAGAAACCCATGAGAGGCTGAAAATATTAAAAGCCAAAGTTGCATTTAGCACATTTAAATCTACCGAACACCATACAAGACTTCCTTAAAAGTGTCCAGGCAGGGTGTGGTGGCGCATGCCTTTAATCCCAGCACTTGCCATGAGTTTGAGGCTACCCTGAGACTACAGAGTGAATTCCAGGTCAGCCTGGGCTAGAGTGAGACCCTACCTTGAAAAACCAACAGCAACAACAACAACAACAAACAACAACAACAACAACAACAGAAAAAAAAATGCCCAGAACATTTACATTAGCCT
Organism: Orientallactaga sibirica; assembly: GCA_036365145.1. Classification (NCBI taxonomy): domain Eukaryota; kingdom Metazoa; phylum Chordata; class Mammalia; order Rodentia; family Dipodidae; genus Orientallactaga; species Orientallactaga sibirica. Next base: position 3,091,673 of record JAEOAD010002712.1, on the reverse strand, counting down.
ACACGTGGACAAAATCATTTAGAATAATGTCTGTTTTATAATAAAATAATGAATATTTCATTTACTTTATTGAATGCTGTACTGAAACTGAAAGGCAAAATGAATATTCCCCACTAAATATGCACTGCTTTTGTATCATTCTGTGAAACGGAGCAGTTAAAAGCTGAATCACTGCACATCAGGGTCTTACTACTCTGATGCCTGGGCCTCATTTCCAGAAACATACGGTTAACTGGCTGGGTGGGGTGAAAATTATATATATGTGTAATAATTTAAGTATAATATAAAATATTTATATTATATATAATTTAAAATTAAATATATATAATTTAGATGTAACATAAACATATACATTTAAAAGTTTCCAAAGTGATTCTAGTTTATAGCTAATTAAGAAATGTTGCAACTTCAGTTAAATTGTTAAAAAAAAGGTAACACCCTTAAGTTCTGTCTGCCTCTCATGTTACTGTGGCGACAGAGCAGCAAGGGATGAACTAAGTGTTGTCAGGGATGCCCTTATTTAACCCTCACTACCTTGGCATAAGGGTGGCACTCTATCAACCCTGCAGAATACGAAACAGGAAAAGAGGTCAACTTTGTAAGCTCCCAGTTAAAGTACCAGAGAAGGAATTAAAAAAAAAAAACAAAAAAAAAAAAACAAACAGGCTGGAGAGCTGGCTTAGCGGTTGAGGCGTTTGCCTGCAAAGCCAGAGGATCCAAGTTCAATTCCCCAGGACCCACGTAAACCAGATATACAAAGTGGCGTATGTGTTTGAAATTCATTCGCAGTGGCTAACGGCCCTCTCTCTCAAATAAATAAAGTTCCTTAAAAAACCACACACACACACACACACACACACACACACACACACATAAAAAACCAAGCATCACTTGCCATATAGGAAACAGGGGCATATTTGCGGTTGAGTGACTCCACCTCCTCTAAGACATGATGGTACACGGACACCATTCTTCTCTCATATTCACTATCAGCAGGGGCTGCTCCAGTGGACCCATACTCCTGGAAACTGAAGACAGTAACTGCTTAAGTGTGTTGTCAAGTACAAGTACTTTCCACAGTCTCAGTTCTTTTATTTGTTTTGTGTTTTTGAGGTAGGGTCTTGATCTGGCCCAGGCTCACTTGGAATTCACTATATAATCTCAGGCTGTCCTCAAATTCACAGTAATCCTCCTACCTCTGCCTCCCAGGTGCTGGGATTAAAGGCAGGTACCACCACACCCAGCCCTCAGTTCTTAAAATGAAGATTATACAGATTACTTTTGACAATTTCACATATGTCTACAATATATTTTGATAATACTCATCCCATTACCCTCTCTTAGCTCCTTCCCACTCCTGCTAAACTTCCTTTTCTTCCCAACTGACAATGTTTTGAAAATAGGAGGCAGGATGTTCCATTCCATCTTTTGGAGTCAGAAAATTAATATTCTGATGCTAGTTAAGTGACCCAGGGCAAATGACAGAAGATATCGTTCTTTATATTTTTTCTTTCATAATTTCTTTTCTCAAACACTGTTGTAATGATTAGGTGAGATGATATACTTGTAATGCAAGCCATTACTAGACCTACCTTGCTGATTCTGGATCCAAAATCAGGGCTTCTATTGCATGAGATATCAGCAAACAGCTCTGCTGTTGTCTAGAGTAATGTTAAGTTAGACATGAAAATCCAGAAATTTATAAACTTTATGTATATGATATTGAATGAGTCAAGATGAGGACTGTTTTCAGTAAAAAGTAACATTATCTACTTAAATGATCCGGGGCTCTATTTTTCCCTTTTAAGGGATGTACGCTGTCAAAACTAGCAATTCAAAAACTGTTCCAGGTGGTGGATTTGCCTCCACAAGCTAGACAAATGTTCTACTACTGAATTAACTTCAGATCCCTACCAACAGCAAACTAAGAACAAAATGGCAACAACCTATAAGAAAAAAATGCCCAGAACATTTACATTGAACTCAAGACAAAATCATTTAGAATAATGTCTGTTTTATAATAAAATAATGAATATTTCATTTACTTTATTGAATGCTGTACTGAAACTGAAAGGCAAAATGAATATTCCCCACTAAATATGCACTGCTTTTGTATCATTCTGTGAAACGGAGCAGTTAAAAGCTGAATCACTGCACATCAGGGTCTTACTACTCTGATGCCTGGGCCTCATTTCCAGAAACATAGAATTAACTGGCTGGGTGGGGTGAAAATTATATATATGTGTAATAATTTAAGTATAATATAAAATATTTATATTATATATAATTTAAAATTAAATATATATAATTTAGATGTAACATAAACATATACATTTAAAAGTTTCCAAAGTGATTCTAGTTTATAGCTAATTAAGAAACTCAGCAACTTCAGTTAAATTGTTAAAAAAGGTAACACCCAAGTTCTGTCTGCCTCATGTTACTGTTCCCACTTCCAGCAGCAAGGGATGAACTAAGTGTTGTCAGGGATGCCCTTATTTAACCCTCACTACCTTGGCATAAAAAGTGGCACTCTATCAACCCTGCAGAATTAGAAACAGAAAAGAGAGGTCAACTTTGTAAGCTCCCAGTTAAAGTACCAGAGAAGGAAAAAAAAAAAAAAAAAAAAAAAAAAACAAACAGGGCTGGAGAGCTGGCTTAAACCTGGTTGAGTCTTTGCCTGCAAAGCCAGAGGATCCAAGTTCAATTCCCAGGACCCAGCCCAAACCAGATATACAAAGTGGCGTCTGTGTTTGAAATTCATTCAACATTCAGTGGCAACGGCCCTCTCTCAAATAAATAAAGTTCCTTAAAAACCACACACACACACACACACACACACACACACACACAATCAATAAAAAAACCAAGCATCACTTGCCATCAATAGAAACAGGGGCATATTTGCGGTTGAGTGACTCCACCTCCTCTAAGACATGATGGTACACGGACACCATTCTTCTCTCATATTCACTATCAGCAGGGGCTGCTCCAGTGGACCATACTCCTGGAAACTGAAGACAGTAACTGCAAAGTGTTGTAGAAGTACAACCTTTCCACAGTCTCAGTTCTTTTATTTGTTTTGTGTTTTTGAGGTAGGGTCTTGATCTGGCCCAGGCTCACTTGGAATTCACTATATAATCTCAGGCTGTCCTCAAATTCACAGTAATCCTCCTACCTCTGCCTCCCAGGTGCTGGGATTAAAGGCAGGTACCACCACACCCAGCCCTCAGTTCTTAAAATGAAGATTATAAAGATTACTTTTGACAATTTCACATATGTCTATGTATATATTTTGATAAAACTCATCCCATTACCCTCTCTTATTCCTTCCCACTCCTGCTAAACTACAATTTCTTCCCAACTGACAATGTTTTGAAAATAGGTAACAGGATGTTCCAATATATTTGAAAAATGAAGTCAGAAAATTAATATTCTGATGCTAGTTAAGTGACCCAGGCAAATGACAGAAGATATAAAGTTGTTATATTTTTTAGCTTTCATAATTTCTTTTCTCAAACACTGTTGTAATGATTAGGTGAGATGATATACTTTTTGTAATGCAAGCCATTACTAGACCTACCTTGCTGATTCTGGATCCAAAATCAGGGCTTCTATTGCATGAGATATCAGCAAACAGCTCTGCTGTTGTCTAGAGTAATGTTAAGTTAGACATGAAAATCCAGAAATTTATAAACTTTATGTATATGATATTGAATGAGTCAAGATGAGGACTGTTTTCAGTAAAAAAAAACATTATCTATAAAAATGATCTGGGGCTAGAGATTTTTCCTTTTAAGGGATGTACGCTGTCAAAACTAGAAATTCAAAAACTGTTCCAGGTGGTGGATTTGCCTCCACAAGCTAGACAAATGTTCTACTACTGAATTAACTTCAGATCCCTTTAAAATTGTTTTTTTTTTTTGGGTCTGGAGAGATGGCTTAGTGGTTAATGTGCTTGCCTGCAAAGCCAAAGGACCCACATTTGATTCCCCAGGACCCACATAAGCCAGTGGCACAAGTGTCTGGAGTTTGTTTGCAGTGGCTGAAGGTCCATTCTCTTTCTATCTGCCTCTTTATCTCTCTCAAATAAATAAAAAAAATTTAATTCCTGAGACTACAGAGTGAATTCCAGGTCAGCCTGAGCTAAAGTGAGACCCCTACCTTGGAAAATCAAAAAAAAAAAAAAATTAAATTATTTTTTCACTAAAAATTTTTGACCTTTCTGGCCCTGGTTTCCAAGATGATAAAGAAGTGAAGGCACAACGGTCGAGCCAATAAAGGCTGAGGCCATGTGTGTATGTCCGCTGCTCTCTCTCTCTCAGTCTCTCTCTCCTCTCAAATTAAAAAAGGCCATTAGGAAGTTCATCATTCGGAACATAGTGGAGGGCACTGTCAGGGACATTTCTGAAGCAAGTATCTTTGACACTTATGTTCTTCCCAAGCTCTGTGTGAAGCTGCATTACTGCATGAGTTGTGCAGTTCACAGCAAGGTGGTCAGGAATCGATCTTGAGAAGCCCAGAAGGATGCAACCCCTTCACCCAGCTTTAGACCTGCTGGTGCTGCTCCACAACCGCCACCACAGCCCACGTAAGGAGCGGGATTCTTAGAGACTGAAGAAAAACTGTCTTCTCAGAAAACAAAAGTTGAAAGTACACTTTAATGTGGAACTTGAAGGTTATCTAATATGTACTTTGTGGTCAAGCACATCTGAAAGAGTAAATCTGTATCTTAAAGTACACTTCCCAAGCAAGAATAAGCACTAGAGGAGCAAGTTTAGGATACAGTTCCACGTTCCTCAAAGTTGCTGAGTCAGCATCGAAAGATGCCTGATAAAGATCCCCATATCGGGAAGCAAGGTTTCGGAATTCTTCCATGGACTGCTTCATCTACAAAGAAAAAAGTCAATTATGACAAACAGACATGCCATTGTTACTGCATAAACATATAAAATAAAAACCATTCTCAAACAATAAAGCTTCAAAGAAAAATTGAATTATTTTGTCATGCTCATAAACTTTGTTAAATAAAATCAACAAATATGTCAAGTGAAACTATAAATGTTCATAAGATAAAAATAATTTATGTTATTTCAAAACAAAAAACTTGCATTTTTGTCTCTTCAAGTTCCACCAAAATAACTAGTATTGTTATAAACATTCCCAACTTTTTACAAAGTAATTCTGCTCTATGAATAGCAGCCCATGGAGGCTGTTGTTTCAGCTGAGCATTTGATACAAACCACGTGTTCTACCTCTTAGGACTTTTCATCTCATAACAAACTTCAAAATCTCTCAAGCAGAAATAAAATCTGCAATGAAAAGAACGCTAAGCCTTGCCTGATTGGAGATTCGGCCACACCTCTGAAGGTCATTCCCCAAGGTCATGGCAATGGTTGTGGCAATTGCAGGGGGAGGGCTGGTCTTGAGGCTGTTGCAAGTACAGATAAGCTGAGAGAAGGCTTGGAGAAGATCAATCCTTAGTTTGACAAATTCACACTGAAAACTTAAAGGATTCAGTGGTGTGCTGGCAGCCTGGAATAAAAAGAAGATATGAAGTCAAAGGAAACAGAAGGGGAGACGGGACAGTATTAGTTACAGGTTGCCCACCATATTTATATCCACCTCTGTGAATTCAATCAGCTATTCTAAACTATTCAGGAGAAAAAGCTGCCTTTGTATGGAACATGTACACAGACTGTTTTTTTCTTATCTTTACTACCTAAAAGAACAGCATGACACCTATTTATATTGCATTTATATTGTACTAGGTATTAAAAGTAATCTAGAGATGACTTAAAGACATGCATAGGAGCTGGGCGTCATAGTGCATGCCTTTAATCCCAGCCTTGGGAGGCAGAGGTAAGAGGATCGCCACGAGTTCGTGGCTACCCTGAGACTAATTCCAGGTTAGCCTGAGCTAGAGTGAAACCTTACCTCAGGAAAAAAAAAGAAAAAAAATGCATAGGGCTGCAGGGATGGCTTAGTGGTTAAAGAGCTAGCTGGCAAAGCCAAAGGACCCAGGTTTAATTTCCCAGTACCCACATAAAGCCAGATGCACAAGATGGTGCATGTGACTAGAGTTTGTTTGCAGTGGCTACAGGCCCTGGCATGTCGTATCTCTCTATCTGCTTCTCTCATTCCAATGAATAAATATTTTAGAAAACCAAATTTATAAAAAAATTAAAACATGCATAGATTATACATAAATGCTGTATCACTTTACACAGGGGACTTGAATGTGTGTAGATGTTGCTATCTGGGAGTGTGGGTGTGACTTGGCACTAATTCTTCCCAGAAACCGAGGAATATCTATGTTAGTTTATGTACAAGCTCAGTAGTTATAACAACATAGTGGGGGAAATACATAATTATAAAGATAACTACATAATATTAGAAAAAGTATTAGCGTCTTCTCCAAAATACTCTCCAGTCCACTGATATTCAAAGGTTCCTTACTTCCTGCACTCAAAGGACCCACCAACGTGGCTGGCTAGATCACCATCAGGAACCGTCACCACCTCAGGGGTGCTTTCAGGATCACTTTCCTATCTTTCCAATCTGAAGTTCCCATCAGTGGAACCATTAATAGTGTTTTGAAAAGCTGGGTAGAGTAAGGAAAAGATAAAGGTAGAAGAAATACAGCACATTATCTCAAGGCTCCCTTTAACCCCTATCAATTCAAAACAGTTTCTAGTGGGAACGTTAGCTAGCACAGAGGATATCAAAGGAAAGGTCACGACGAATGTTTCCATAAGGGTGGGGCCCAAGGGGTGGCTTTGGATATTGAAGTAGTATTAGCTATGTAGAAGGGGTGAAGAATGGTAACTTGGCAGAGAACTAAGATCACTTTCAACTATTTAGCAACTATACTAATGGAGAATCTAGCAGCATTTCCAACAAAAGGTACATTCTGAAAATGTGCAAATTTAACAATGAATAGAAGCATGGTGAACTGATATGACTTGCTTAAAATATGCTCATGTGTTCTCTTGGGTAGGATCTTACACTATTCGTTTAGTAAGAAGACCAGAAATAAGATTTTGGTTTGTGGGATCACAGGAGTCAGTTAAACTATTATCCACCTGGCCAAATACCCACCTGTTGTCCTTAGTGGAGTTCTCACTACCAGTAAATGTCAAATATAATATATATTATGAGGCAGCAAATATTTTACTCTACAAAATAAGAAGCTATTCCTATATCCTTTTGAGAATGTACACTTGCCTAACATGCCTCTTGCATTTCAAGGCCCTTCATGAAGCATTATTTATACTGTAAAGAAAATTAACTATATTCAATATCTACTCTATGGTTTTTAACCACTGGAATATCTAGTTCGAATGATAAGTGATCATATAGAGACCATTTCAGTTATTCTTAACTTCTTAGATGAAACCTGACTTATTCTTATAGGAAGATCAATTCCTTCTACCTCCTCTGCTTCTTTAGCGACTTCTTGCTATTTTTAATTTACTGCTTATCAACAATATCAGAGGAACAGGGCATATGGTACTATTAGGTAAAGGCAGTAAGGCCCATATTGTCAGACAAAAAAGCTGGAATGCTGTTCTAAGTGTAGTAGGCCAGTGAAAGAGAAGCGAGATTCAGAATGAGAACTGCTGCCGCACGGTATGTTCACAACTAACAGGAAGTGTTTGATGGATGGTATGACAATCTGGAAGTGACTATGACCATCTTGGATCATGGCATACTGGAGGAGGAGTCATGGTAAATGTACAGCACAAGTCCTAAAAGAGCTTAACAAAGACGTTCTTCGTAGAGATCAAAGATTTTAAAAGTTAATAGTATCTAAGAAATATGGGAGATATATGGGTTCTAAGGCAAGCAAATAAATTACCCCATGAAGGAATTATTTCTAGTTAGCTCAGCATAGCCAGGTAAAGGAGTAACAGGCTCCTTTCTTTCTAGACTCATGTCAATCTTCTCGAGGCAGGCCTCACTCCAAGCCCGGACTCACACGTAATGCACTTGGGGGCCCAGGCTGGCTTCAGACTCAGTGATTCTTCTTCTTCCACCTCTCAAGTGCTAGGATTCAAGGCATGAGCCACCACACCCACCTTATCAATCATGAATGCTAAAAAGGGAGTATCTTATATATGTCCATGATGTACTTGCTTTTCTTTATAATGCCAAAGGTATACACCAGCATATTTCTCTGATAGTTAAAAATAGGATAACTTAAGGAAGGGAGAGGGTTCTTACCAATCACAACCACCAAAGGAGACTTAAGAACTTACTGTTAAGGAAGCAATCCCTTTGTGGTAGAATTTTAAAGACTCTGCAATGCAAGAAAGTGCTGAACTGTAATTCTCCTCTTGCAACCCAGTGAGACATTGTTCAGCATGTGAGAACTCCTTCAGACTATTCAGCCAAAAGTAGAAGTGTTCTGAGGCCACCTGAGTCAGCAAACTCTGATAAAGTTCTCTGGCCATGTCATGATTACCCTAAAAAAAGAAAAGAAATAAAAGGGGCATGTGGTAAGGTCCTTACATTTGAAATAGTTGATGTAGCCAGGATGAGCCTGAATAATCACTTCTCACATTACATAATCTTTGAGACATATTTGAACAATTTCTTCACAAAAAAGTATGCTGAGTTTCATTTATACAATATTATGCCCCAAGTTCTTTCCCAAAACAGTCAAAGAGAAAACAAATGGAATGAACTGTAACGCGAGTCTGGAGTTTCAGTTAAAATACTGCAAGTAAAAGGTCCTGTGCGCCCTTGCATGAGCTATTTAGTGTGTGAGGAGCCCCAGGGTGGGTAGTTGTTGGGGGAAAGCAAATGCCATTCAATGTCTGGGATCAGAGATGCTCAAAACCTGGACGTTTGGCTTGGTGTTACACTGAAGAACCGTCTCGCAATCATGCTCCTGCCCCATGTTGGAAATGCTACGAAACAGAGACCATGTGCCTCCATCACCCAGCCTCATCCTCTCTGTGCTAACCATGCTTTGCATTTCTTCTCAAAGAAAGTTCATAAAAGTTGTTAGGCTTCCCATATGCTACATAGAGCATACTAAAGCTTTCATGTTGCTAATTAAGAGAGAAGGCTGGGGAAAGCCCTTTCCGTCCCCATCCTAGAACCATGAGTCCTTCCATCTTTATTTTTTTTTAACTTTTAATTTATTATTTATTTTTATTTTTTTTTTTTTTGGAGAGAGACACAGACAGAGAGAGAGAGGGAGAGGAAGACAGAGATGGGTGCGCCAGCAGTGTCTCAGCCACTGTGAACGAAATCCAGATGTGCGCGCCCCCTTGTGGCCAAGTGCAGCATTGCGCCCTTGCGTCACTTTGCATCTGGCTAAACGTGGGACCTGGAGATTGGAACCGCTGGAGATTGGAACCAGTGTTCTTAGGCTTAGGAGGCAGGCGCCTTAACCCCTAAGCCATCTCTCCAGCCTCCATCTTTATTTTTTGTTGACCATGACTAATAATTACAAAATCTAAGGCACACATTCTGCCATACACACCACTCCATTACTCTGAGGGAAGTCATACCATTCTGGAAGCCTGCCTGGCAATCCGGTACACAGTCCACCCATTGGAGACACTTTCCAGCTGTTGCTTAATTACAGCCTTTATTTCAGCAGACAATGCTTTCTGGCTGGCGACAAAAATCACAGTAGCCAGGCTCACCTAACAGTGACAGGAAGTAAGAAAATTAGGTAATTTTACCTGATATCATAGATAATTTACCCAAAAGAAAAAAAATGAATTAGGGCTCATCATAACAGAACAAAATTCAATTTCCATTGACCCTACCTCTCAGTGTGAAGTTGTTAAATAATATTTTCCACTGTTCTACAGCATTGGTTATAAAAGCAAATAATTAAAAGCAATGCCCATATCTAGGGCTAAATATGATATAAGCACACCAGAAGATACATTAATAAAATGGATAGCGATGAGTATAAATGACTAAGTAGACAGGCAAACTGCATAACATAGACATAAAGCTAAAATACACAAAGTAATGCTGCATACTACTTAGACATGAAAGCACAGCATGTGTAGAATGATAGGACTAAACTCAGAATGGTTGTTTCTTCTATAAGAGAGGACATAACAATTAGGGGATGTGATGGCTAATCTTCATTGCCAAGTTTGTTGAATTCAGAATCACCATGGAAACACAGCTCTGTATGTGGCTATGGGGGTGTTTCCAGAACGGTTTCCGTGAGGTAAGAAGACAGAGCCATCTCATGGGCTGGGGTCTCAAACTGAATAAAGAAAAAGCAACTTAAGTGTCAACGTTCATTTCTCTGCTTCCTGACTGCGGGCACAACATGACCAGCCACTGCATGCTCCTGCCACCAAGCCTTCCTCACCAGGATGGGCTGTGTCCTTTCTTAACTGCGAACCGTTCTAATGATGATTACATCAGGTATGTGGCTACAGCAATGAGAAAAGTGGCTAATACAGGTACACATGAGACTTCAAATACTCTGGCGACCCTTTCTTGTAAGCGAAGATGGATGAAAGAGTTTGCATTGTAGTCTTCTTTACATATCTTTTTAATTTTTTTTTGTCTTTTTTTCATTTTTTGGTTTTTCAAGGTAGGGTCTTACTCTAGCCCAGGCTGACCTGGAATTCACTATGTAGCCTCAGGGTGGCCTTGAACTCATGGTGATCCTCCTACCTTTGCCTCCCGAATGCTGGGATTAAAGGAGTGTGCCACCACGCCCAGCGAACATACCTTTTGAGTATTGGGTTTCAGTTAAAATTGCCTTAAAATAGCACTAATAAATGTCATTTCATAAAACAAACAAACAAACAAAAAGACCTGGCACAAAGACCTACACATGTGGCGATAACAGTATGATGTCATTACCATGGCCACTGCCATTCAGTTGTCAAGACAACCCTTTCTCATAGTAAATGATGACCAGGGGTTACCAATCCTTTACACAATGCCCCCTAGAGAATTAAATTCAAAAAACAGATTGAAGGTTTTGCCACACTAAACTGACTTGCCAGAAATTAGACTGAAAGTAAGTTTAAAACTAAACTCAAAAGTGAAATACAAGTTGAGAATAAAATACCCAGGCTTTCCCTTTCCTTAGGCTTTTCCCAACCTGTAAATTCAGATGAGCAGAAAGAATCCAGGTGGCCATCCATCCTCTAGCTTCCATTTCATGTATGGTGACTCTCAGCTGCAGAGACCTTTACACTAACATCACTTTATAGCTTCTACTACTTCTGGATCTCTCTAACCTTGCTTAACCCTAGTCTACAGAAAGAAGCATAAATTGAATTACAAATAGCTATGGAGTCCTATAGCAGAAAACAGAAATTTGGTATAATTTATGGTCATTAATATATTTTCAGCATATTTTCTGAAGCACACAATAGAAGTTTCTTTTATTTGCATAAAAATGGTTTTCAGGGCTGGAGAGATGACTTAGCAGTTAAGGCGCTTGCTTGCAAAGCCTAAGGACTCATGTTTGACTCTCCAGATCCCATGTAAGCCAGACACTCAAAGGTGAGGCAAGTACAAAGTTGCACATGCCCCCAGGTGGCACAAGCATCTGGAGTTCAACTGCAATGGCTGAGGTCCCAGTGTGCCAATTCTAAAAATGTTTTTAAAAACTGGTTTTCATTTTGTCCTTTTTAATAAATAAAAATAAAAAACAGATTGAAGGTTTTGCCACACTAAACTGACTTGCCAGAAATTAGACTGAAAGTAAGTTTAAAACTAAACTCAAATAAATAAAAATAAAAACAGATTGACAAAACTGTTGAGAAATTAGACTGAAAGTAAGTTTAAAACTAAACTCAAAAGTGAAATACAAGTTGAGAATCCCCTTATCTGAAATACCTGTGACCAAAAGTGTTTAGATCTAGGAATTTTAGTATACTTTGCTGGCTGAGCATCCCAAGTCAGAAATGCTCTGAAATTCAAAACTGCTTAAAAAGTTTTAGATTTTTAGCCAGGCATGGTGGTGCATGCCTTTAATCCCAGCACTCGGGAGGCAGAGGTAGGAGGATTGCCGTGAGGGCTACCCTGAGACTACATAGTGAATTCCAGGTCAGCCTGAGCTAGAGTGAGACCCTACCTTGAAAAATCAAAAATAAAACAAAACAAAATTAAAAAAAAAAAAAAAAAAAAGGAAAAAGTTGGGATAACTAGGTGTGATGGCTCTAATCCCAACACTCAGGAGTCTGAGGCAAGAGGTTTACTATGAGTTTAAGGTCAGCCTGGGCTACATAATAAGACCCTGTCTCAAACAAAACAAAACAAACAAACACAAACCTTATGTTACTATTTTAGTTTTATTCACTTATTTTTTGCAGTGCTAAGGTTAAACCCAAGGTTTTGCATATGCTAGCCAAGCACTCTTCCTCATTCCTCATGATACACTCAACCCAACAAGTGTGACTTTGGCAATTACTTTAACCTGTTGTCTGCTTGGGTTTTTGTTTGTTTTTTTTGGTTTTGGTTTGGTCTCTTGTACCATCAGTTCTAGCTAGTACTGACATGTTGTCTACATCCTTGATAACCTTCCTCTCTGTTCCTAAGAATACTGGCCTCACTGATGTGTTTGTGGTTTTGCATCCCTTTCACTATTAGCATTTTTATTTTTCCAAAATGTTCCTTAAAATAACTGTCTTCTGCCACGAACCCTTACTTATTAGCCTGAGACCACCTGCCTCTTTCAGAGAGTTCCACTGCAAGTCTCATATCCTTCAGCTCAGCTCGCACCTGAGTGGGCACATGTGTTTCTTATTTTGCTTCTGAAATGAACTCAAACAGTAGTGCTGGCTTCTTAAAGTATTTCTCACCAGAAGAGCACTAGTCATCCACAGCAGGTTTAAATGGTAGCCTACCAGAAGTTCCTGTTGCTTGTCTGTGGCTGACCGTCCAATCACCTTGTAGAGCTCCATGAGGTCACCAAGCATCCCATCGCCCAGCACCGGCAGCTGCATGGCAATGGCTGCCAGGCAATGGCACATCAGGATCCGGGCAGCATCCTGGGCACTGTGAAGCTGAGTGAGCAGAGTGTCCACCACTGAGCGGCTCAGGTGGGGCCGGCCCCTAGCCAACTTCACCATACAATTGAGAGCAATCTGTACACCAAGAAGAAAATGGACTAGCTACACAATCCCACGTTAGGACTGTGATGGATAACAAGTTTGAAATGACAAGTCAGTAACACATATCAGAACATCAACCACTCATCTCAACCCAAGACTGAAAAAAAGATGAGATGAAAATCACAAGAAATCAGGCTAAAGAGACTGCATTTTTACCACTTTTCAAGATCTGCTTCTAAAGCACCACTATCTCTCAGAAAGATAGGAAAACACAGACTTCTGGCCCCCTCATCTCAACTATAACAAGCTAGCTTCTTTGTGCACGTGTGTTTAATGAGTTTACTGAGTGAAGATTCAGCCTTGGAAGACACTCTCAATGACCACATAGGCATGGAAGTGGGAAAGACTTCTAATTTCTCTCATTTCTCAATTGCACTCTCAAAGCAGACTGGCTATGGAGCCTCTTTCTTGTCCTGTCCGGACAAGTTGATGACATGATTACTATCCCAGCCAGCAACACCAGAAACATAGACTCCTCTCATCTTCTCATAGCTGACTCTTGTTTTAATATCCATTGTTAGCAACTTTCCATTCATCTACAATATACATGTCTCCCTAATGCTGATCTCCTGAAAAGAGGTCAATCCATTCTACACAATACACCATGTAAGCTACTGGTGTGATAAGAATCTCACACACACAGGGTTTGAAGCTCATTTTGTCTCTATTAGCCATGTAGCTTTGAACAAATTACTTTATTTGAGCCTTGCTTTTCTGTGAAGTATAAGATGGAGTCAAACTTCAAGAAATATGGATATAAGCCTTAAAACAGCTCAGCACATAATATACATTTTAATAACTACAACAAAGATTAGAGCATGTCTATTACATAAAATTTCTGAGCCGGGTGTGGTGGCGCACACCTTTAATCCCAGCACTCGGGAGGCAGAGGTAAGAGGATCACCATGAGTTCAAGGCCACTCTGAGACTACATAGTGAATTCCAGGTCAGCCTGGACTAGAGTGAGACCTTACCTTGAAAAACCAAAAAAAAAAAAAAAAAAATTCTACTATTTCCTCACAACCTATAAAATCAAGTCCATGTTCCTTAGCATGACATTTGATATCCTCTGTGATCCAGCTACATAATTACTTTTCCAAGCTTTTAATTTGTCACCCAGCCACCATTCTTCCAATATGACAGGTACATTTCTGCTCTCAAGTCTTTTGTAACAAGTGGTCGTTTGGGCTCAAATAATCTTTCCTAATAACTGAAATTTTTATTTATCTTTCAAGGCTCAACTCATATATAACATCTTGAAGTTTTTTTCTAACATGCTTAGTTGAATTACTCTCAACTCTCCATTCTTATTAGAAATGCACTTTTTCTTAAAACCACAGAATTTACTGCCTTCAGCTTGGTGGTACAATTTATGAGCATCCTATTCCAGAAGGAAGCCCTTTAACTTTCTTTCTTGATCATCTATGTGAGTCCCATTGTGCTGAGTACAGTATTTTATTAAAGCATAGAAGTGTAGGCAAAAGTTTGTTTTTACTTTAAAAAAATGCATTGTGCAGGAGGCAGAGGTAGGAGGATCACCGAGAGTTCGAGGCCACTCTGAGACTACATAGTGAATTCCAGGTCAGTCTGAGCCAGAGTGAGACCCTAACTTGAAAAACCAAAAAAAAAAAAAAAAAAAAAAAAAAAAAAAGCATTGTGATTCCAAGGGGAAAATGAGAATAGTCTCTGATTTCACCTTAAACACTTTGTATTATCTGAACACAGACATCTTCTCTCTTCACCTTAAACATTTTGTGTTATCCAAACAGACACCCTCTCCCCTTACCCTACAAACTGTACACCACTGGAACATAGACATCCCCCCATCACCTTAAATGTCCATGGCTGCTTCTGTCCTACACTGGCATACTGAACAGCTGTGACAGAGTGAATGGCCTGCACACTAGGGATTGCTAGTCCCTCACTTAGGCTGTACGAGCAGGCAGTATGTAAGTAATGACATCACCTTTAAAGTAGCTTGAGCACCTGGACTATCATCTTGACTGCAAAGCACTAGAAGGGATTCCAGGCCAAAGACAGCATCCTGCTCCAGTGCCAAAAGATCTAAAATAAAAGCAACAAGTTTTATGGTGATCAGTACAGGCTTAAAACACACACACACACACCACAAAAAGTCATGGACTCTAAAATATAGGAAAAAAGTATGCAAAGCTAACCTTTCCTGAAAAGCATTATTTCTGAAATAAAATGGCTTCAGATTTCTTCATCACCACATTGTTGACAATTATAAAAATATACACATTAAGCCAAGTGTGGTGGTGCACACCTTTAATCCTAGCATTCGGGAGGCAGAGGTAGAGGATCACCATGAGTTCAAGGCCACCCTGAGACTACAGAGTGAATTCCAGGTCAGCCTGGGCTAGAGCGAGACCCTACCTCAAAAAACCAAACCAAAATAAAACAAAAAAAAAAAGGAAAAACAAAAAAGACAACACATTAAATCAACAGGGAAACACACAAAGCTATAGGTAAAGTAAAACTGAAATGACAGAAGTTCAGGCTAAGAAAAGTGCTAAGAATAAAAAACCATGCAGTATGTGTTCATCTTTCTCATCAGACATAAATTTATGTAGGTTCTTTTTCACTCAGGTATAATAGTTACAAAGTCAATCACGTTTAGAAAGTAATCAACAGCCCACCAAGCACTGTTTTAAGCTTGACCTGAAGAGATGAACCCGTGGATGCTTCCTGCAGCCAGAAGGCAGCATCTTTCAGTAGCACAGTGCCTGGAATGTTACCCATGTCTTAGTGAACTGTACTTAAGTCACTGTCAGTTTTCTATATCACACAGAAGAAGTACTCTCTCTTTCTTAAAATATTTATTTATTTATTTGCAGGCAGAGAGGGAAAGAGAGAGGGAGTACTCTTTTATGCTTCAAATGCACATCCAACTCTTGGGGCATGTTTCTGGAGTCACTCTCAGACCTTGTGAACTGAGGTCAGGGTGCAAGAATGAAACAGGTGCAAAGACAAGCAGTGCTGCAGGCTGATGGGGACAAACGGGACTGGGAAGCTTGTGCTCTCCAAGACCACATATGCGCGGAGCTGAGCATGGTGACCCATGCCTATTATCCCATTGAGGCTGAGGTAGGAGGACCATGGAGTTTGAGGCCAGCCTGGGTGACTGAGGGGGTAAGACTGTGCCTCAAGGAACCAACAATAATAACGATGATAATGATATTAAGTGCTGAAACAAATGGACCACAGAGAGCACATTTTCTATACCCGAACACAGCCATGGAAATTCAAGTCTTATGGTTAAGAGACACTAGGAAGATAATAAAGGGCTGGAGAGATGGCTCAGCAGTTAAAGACACTTACTTGAAAAGCCTGAAGGCCTGGGTTTGATACCCCAGTAACCATGTAAAGCCAGATGCACAAAGTAGTGCATGTTTGTCTGAAGGCCCTGGTATATCTATTCCCCCTCCCCACTCATACAAATAAATATAAATGCTTTTTAAAAGATGATAAAAGGTGTGCACTATATTCCATGCATGTCCTTGATTATGCAAATCAGTCTAGTGGTGCGTATCCCTAGAGAGGAATTCTATGAAAATTTAATTTGCATCAATGTTAATCGAATTATCTAGGTGAAACTACGAGTATTTGTGTGGAGTCCGAAGCAATCCCTGTCCACAGCACCCCCCGGCTCCCCCCACACAGGAAAATGGGAAGTAAACAGGTCAGGCTATATATGACCTTTAATTTCACCATCCTAACCCCAAGGGCTTCAGATTTTTATTAGTTTTCACAAGGATCAAGTAGCCCTGAGAAGCTTGCTCGAAGACCCCTCAGAATAATGCAGCTGTAGATCAATGGACACAAGCTAAGAATAAAGGATCAGACAACCAAACCACACAGATCTCTGTCCAAGCTCCAACCAAAGCCCATACAGGACATCAGTCCTGACAAAACTTACCTTTTTCTTGACAAGACACAGTTATATTTGTTAGCACTCTCACTCCATGAGCTGCAATGCCTCTGTTACTATGGTAACAGCACTCCTGGGCTAATTTGACTAAATCAGAGGATCCTGTGGAAGAACCTACATTCCCTAAACAAGCAGAGAAAATGCAGATTATAAATCATTCATATGGTTCAAAAAAGCAGTTTAATTTGTAAGTGCAGTTTTATAAGATAAATTTCTAGTGATAAGTTAACAAAATTTCCTTCAACATCATTATTAATACATACCAGGATTTCTTGTTCCCCTAGCAAAGTATTTAAAATAGGCATGTGCCAACTGTTTTGTGATGACTACAATTTAAAATCAATATAAGAGTTGTAATGCAAATTGACTAAAAAAAAGTACAAAAGTTGAGACAACTACCAACTGTGCCTTAGGAGTTCTAATGGATTTTGAGTCAAATGTACAACACTGTTGCCTTCTGCACAATGCAGACTCTTGTATAAAGTTATAGTTTTATAACTTGCTATAAAATGAATGCTTCAGGGCTGGAGAGATGGCTTAGCAGTTAAGGCGCCTGCCTCCTAAGCCTAAGAACGCTGGTTCCAATCTCCAGGTCCCACGTTTAGCCAGATGCAGTGACACAAGGGCGCAATGCTGCACTTGACCACAAGGGAGCGCACACATCTGGATTTTGTTCACAGCAGCTGAGAGGCTGCTGGCGTGCCCACCTCTATCTGTCTTCCTCTCCCTCTCTCTGTGTGTGTGTCTCTCTCCAAAAAAATAAAAATAAAAATAAAATGAATGCTTCAAATGGATAAAATCATTCCTTGGAGAGATAAGAGAGAAACGTTTTGCTTGCTTTTTCCCACCCCAAATTGCTGATATACCTGGAAAGTTTTATGTAAAAATTCAATGACTACACAGCTGGAAAAGATTTTGGGATCCTGTGACTTAACACTCTATTCATATCTTTTATTTTATTTTGTTTTATCTATTTAAGAGATAGAGAAAGAGGGAATGAGTGCACTAGGGCCTCTAGCCACTGCAAATGAACTCCAGATGCATGTGCCCCCTTGTGCATCTGGCTTATGTGGGTCCTGGGGAATTGAACCTGGGTCCTTAGGCTCTGCAGGCAAGCACTTTAGCTGCTAGGCCATCTCTTTAGCCCTCTAATCCCATCTTAACATAAGAAGTAAGTTCAAAGACTTTCATTGGTCTATCAAAGTAATAAAACCAGTGAATTATGCATCACTCTGTGGCATCTTTTTAAATTCACATTTTAAAGTCTGGGAGTCTTATGAATATTGTAATTTATAGGAGACAAACTCTCAGTTATAATTGGGTAAGTTTTAAGAAAAATTAGGGATTTCAAGTTACCCATCTTTTGAGATGTCTCTCATGCCTGTCTGTTTCTACTTTACACCACAGTTCCTGTCACCTTCAACCTTGTCTCTTATACCAAGGGTGACCACATTTTTTGAGTATGAAAGGGACACAATTAGTAATTAAAACAGGCATAAATCAAAACAATTCCAGATGGTGTAAAACACATAGTCACTTATTGATTTCTAGTTTAACATGAAATACTAGCTTAGGTAAGATCCTTTTTAAAAATTTATTTGGGGGCAGATAGAGAATAGGCACACTAGGGCCTCCAGCCACTGCAAATGAACTCCAGATGTGTGTGCCACTTTATCTGGCTTTACATGAGTACTGGGGAATTGAACCTGGTTTCTTAGGCATTGCAGGCAGGATGGCTGAGCCATCTCTCCAACCCCTAAATCCTTATTTTTTTTATTTTTATTTTTTTTGGTTTTCTGAGGTAGGGTCTCACTCTAACTCAGGCTGACCTGAAATTCCCTATGTAGTCTCAGGGTGGCCTCGAACTCATGGCAATCCTCCTACCTCTGCCTCCCGAGTACCAGATACACAAGGGGGCACATGCGTCTGGAGTTTGTTTGCAGTGGCTAGAGGCCCTGGCGTGCCCATTCTCACTCTCCCTCTCTCTCTCTTTCCCTCTCTCTGTCTCTAATAAGTAAATAAATAAAAATAAAATCTTAAAAAAATATTATACTATGGAGATTGCTCAATGCCATATGCTCTTTCTATTGCAGTGATATAGCATAATGTCTTTAGTGAGTTTTGTAGGTGATTTTTTAAATTACATCCTCTGCTAATGGACAGTATTTACATACAATGATGCTGTCAATAACACTGTACACAGCATTTCTCAATGTGTGAATATGTAAGTAGGATAAATTTCTAGAAGTGGAATTTCTGGCTCATCTATAAATTAATGAGCATTCCAAACCACCTATGCAGAGGTTAATAATTGACATTCACACCAGCAACGAGCAGAGTGGCTGCTTACCCCACCCTTGTAACCTGCTATTAAGCTTCTGAATCCTTGCTAATCTGATGGATTAAAATTATTTTAGGGTTGCTTTGATTTGCATTTTTCCTAGATATGTATGAAACTGATTATCTTCTATGCATTAAAGGTATTTGTTAGTGAAAATTCAGACATATTAAATTTATATGCTGCTTCTGGTTATTCTGAAAATCATGAAAATATACTTAGATAGAAATCATCTCACTTTGGAAATCCTTGGCTTTTATTTCTTGTGAACGTGACCTAATTTGGGTATTTAAGCCTTTTGTTTAATTCCACAAATTACTGCATTTTAACAAATTTCAACAAGGGGCCAATATGTAGTTAAAAAGTGGCCACCTTCTATGACCTGACATAGGAATTAAAGGACAAGAGGCCATCATCTCTCCAGTCAATTGGTCTTAACACAAGGCACAGACACAAGAACTTCAACCACACTTGCCTTGGATACAACTCTGAGCCTGTTTCAACACTCACTCGTTGGAAGGGCACTTGTGTGAGAAGGCTCTAATAAAGGGCAAGCTGGTATCTAGACTCTGGCTACCACAGTTGTTGGAGAGCAACGCTAGCTAAGGATGTCAGTGGTAAGCTGGGAAACTGACAGCACCTGGTTTATATAGAAGAATGCACTAGAAGTGTGCTGAGTACATGATGGTTTGTTTATAAAGATGGCTGTGAAAATCTCTCCCATCCCTTGTAGGCATGCCTCAGTGTGATTTTCCAATTCCTCACATTAAGAAGTGCTTATGTCTCCACTTAGCTGAACTCAGCCATGTGACTTGCTTTCAGTAAATGAAAACATGGAGTAAACAAAAGGTTAGATGTGTTTGTGTTCAGTAACTTGTTTTCCTCTTGTTGCATCTAGCCCTCTGGGAACACACAAGATCCTTGAGAGTCACATGGAGAAGACAGCTCAGCTGAAAACTTTTCAGCTTCTAGAATTAATGAAGCTATTGTTGACCATGTTGGTCAAGGCTCCAGATGACAGTGGCCATATGAACGATCTAAGGAGAGACCAGCTTAAGAACTGCCCAGTTGAGTCCAGCCAAAACTGCTGGTTGACAGAACAAGAGCAAATAAAATGGTCATTGTTTTAAATGTCAAAATTCTGTGATGATATATTATGTAGCAACAGGTAACTGAGAGTGTAGCTCACAGAATTACTGAAAAGTGGAGTACTAAGGCAGGAATATGCAAAAGGAGGTCAAAGAACCCCCGAGATCCTGGCCCCCAAACCAAACCCAATGTACACGTGCGGCCCTTGCACTGATTGTGTTTACAAGGTGACCACAGGCGCCAGAGCAAAGATCAACTGCTAGGGTGCTTTCTGGAAACTGGGTGTGGCTATAGTCACGGCTCTGTCACAGAATGCACTCTCCCACATCCTCACTTGTTACTGGCTCCCAATTCAGCCTGTGACATGGCAATGACTAGTGGAGTCCAGGACACATAAGGACCCTGGCTCTAGCTGCAAGGGAGGTATGGCAAGAGACTGTCAAGATTCTCACGGCAGGGAATTCCCTTCACCCAATAAACTCATGCTACATTGTCATGAAAGGGACAAATAAATGCACATGATAGTTATTCAGTTCCAATTAACTGACCAGAAAAAGTAGCAAGAGAGTCAACAAAACTTTCATTAAAACAACAATAAAAAATTAGCCTTAAAGTCTATTAGGTGAGCTAGCTCTCTGGACATTAATAAAAGCACTTTTGATCAAGAACACAAGATTTTACTATCATAAACATGAGTTAAGAAATTATCTTTAGGGGATAGAGAGATGGCTCAGTGGTTAAAGGGACTTGCTGGAAAAGTCTGCTGCACCTGGTTTAATTCCTTAGCACCCATGTAAAGCCACATGCAAAGTGGCACATGTATCTGTGATTCCAAAATGCCTGCAACAATGGGAGGCAGAGCCAGGAGAATCCAAAGCTCATGGCAAAGACCCAGTCTCAAAGA
The DNA here is from genome assembly GCA_036365145.1 of Orientallactaga sibirica. Taxonomy (NCBI): domain Eukaryota; kingdom Metazoa; phylum Chordata; class Mammalia; order Rodentia; family Dipodidae; genus Orientallactaga; species Orientallactaga sibirica. The sequence goes on along the minus strand of JAEOAD010002712.1, from coordinate 3,070,272 downwards.
AGGGAGATCACAGACATCATAAAATTGTCCTCTGACCTCAGTATGTGTGCCATGATGCACATGCATACATGACCACATACACACACAAATAATAAATTTTTAAAGAAATCATCTTCAAGTAAATCAATAGCATAAAATGGGTCATAAAAGTGAGCCTTCCTTATTTGAAGCTTTTCAGAAGAAACAACCTGAGACATAAGTGTGGATGAAGAGTCCACACATTATCTCTGCCTCACCTGGCACTGTGCTGAAGTAATGTTTGATGGCAATGGTCCCTGACAGTGTGGACAGGACAGACAACATCCCCAGTTTTAAGCTGTCATAGGGAGTCTGGAGGGCACATTCACAGAGTGCCTGAAATGCAGAAGAGAAATCAACATAGAATTTAACATAATTCATGTATTCCTAAACTATTTTAACTCCATTTAATTTTTTTAGCTTTTAGAAAAATTATATATAATTCTTTTTTTTTTCATGGTAAAAAGAGCAGGTGAAACTGCCACACTCCTCAGAGGAGCCTATGGAGACATGATGACAAACTGGAACAAGAAAAGGCAGAAACTAAAGCAATCCAGGTAGAGCGTTTCCCTGGTTAATAACAATAATGTGTCAGTACAGGGTCATATAGCTTTCTCTTTCTTTTCAAAAGATATATCTTGCAAGCATGTACCATCCCATATTATTACAAATACACAATATTAATATAAAATGTCAATAATAGGGAGATCTGGGAGGAAGGGTATAATTTTCTCAGTATTTCAATAAATGTGAAACTGCTCTAAATATTCTACTAAACTTAAGAGATGTGAATATCATTTCATGTATATGTTTAAATATTTTAGTAATGTGGCATTTTATTTAGTTTGTATAGGCACAGGCTTATTTTCCTTTTCCTTTCTGGTCATGTACTCTAGTGACAGCAGTAGCTGAAGTATTACTGAAAACATGCTAGTTTTCTTTTCACTGAAGTGAACTATGGGTATGTGCTCATAATACACTGACTGCCTGTGTGACATGAATCTAAGTCACAGGGCTTCAGTCATTAAAATAACTCCCATTCTCCCACAAAGTTTCAGAAAAGGAGCAAAACTTAAAGTATAGGAAAATTAAAAATAAAGTTTTAGAAATGAATAGATTAAGTCTTGAGTGTAGTAAGATCCCAATTTTCCTTAAAAAATTAAAGTTTAAAAAATCCAGAAAAATAGACACAAATACATATTAGGATTGAATATATGAAAATGGCATTTCAAATCAGATGAATCATTTAATATACTTGAAGGAACAAATTGTCAGTCACACAGGTAAAATAATATTAAATCCTTCATTCTTTTTATGGTTAATAAACCACAGAACTTAAAAAAAAATATCAGGAGTCAATGTGAAAACTGACAAAGCTAGGGAAAAAAAAAAATCAACATTACACAAATCAGCACAGGCCAGTAACCTTACTACCAAAAGTCCCTATGAACAAACAGTAAAACCCAACAGAAATCGGTGGTTCCATCATGATTATAAAATAGCGTACAGCTAGTAAATAAGTGCACTATCTCTACCCACTAGTAGATGTTCTCCCACATGAACTGTTAAGAGCCATAAAGCTCAGAACCTACACTGTGTTTTCATGTGAACAGAAAAGAGAGGACACGAATATCCTTGCACATGGAAGAAAAAGGTTACAAATACACAGAACCAAGTTAGCAGTGAGGACCTCTGCAGAGGAAACCCAGGAGAAGAAACAGAAGACCACAGTTGGAGTTTGGTGGTGAATGGAGATCAGAGAGTAGAGATATTCTGAGCTCTTTTGGCTGGGGGACTGGGAGTTGAATCCAGGGCCTTGCACATATTAAGTATATACACTACCACTGAGCTACACTCAGAAAGAGATTACATAAAACAGAACATACAGTATTACAAATTTTAAACCTAGTGGCCAGATGTTGATTCTCTTCATGTAGATTGAGCATGGGGGGTAGGGTGTATTTTTGAGGCAGGATAGAAAAGAAAGGCCATGGCCGAGCATGGTGGCGCACGCCTTTAATCCCAGAACTTAGGAGGCAGAGGTAGGAGGATCGCCAAGAGTTCGAGGCCACCCTGAGACTACCTAGTGAATTCCAGGTCAGCCTGAGCCAGAGTGAGACCCTACCTCCAAAAACCAAAAAAAGAAAAGAAAAGAAAAGAAAAGCAAGGCCATGAAGTTCAAGAAGAAATATTCACTTGGAATAGGCATTTGGAACCTAAGAGGAGCAGGTTTGATTGGAAAGCTCACATCGCACACAATTCTGGTTCTGTCATTTGCCATCTCTGCAAGCTGAGCCAATCACTGAAATTGGGGTCTCAACTTCTTGTCTGTACAACGAGAGTATTCAAAAAGAACTGCTGGTTTTACATAAAATATCTGTGGAAAAACACGCAAGACATTACGCAGTGATTGCCACTTGGCAAAGGAGCTATGTGGAAAAAGTATGAAAAACATTTCATTATATTAGGGCAAAAAGTTGCTCAGTGGTAGAATGCTTGCCTAGCACAGGCAAGGCCCTGGTACTGGGGGAGGGGAGAAGGTAGTAAAAGGGATGAAGGAGAGAGGCAGATAGGAGGAGAGAGAGCAAGAATGTTTTAGGACTAAAATCTTCAACTAACTGGCCTCAGAAGACAGTGACTGTGTCTAGCACTATATGTATCCAATCCTGTGTGTGGCAGACATTGAACCTTTTGCAACCATCAAGGTAGCAAATGAGGTATTTTATGTAGGATGAAAATGATCACTTTTTTTGCATGTGTGATATGCACATGTGTGTATAGGCCAGAGGAGAACACTGGGGGTCCTTCTCTCATCACTCCTCTGCTTTTCTCTTTCATTGGCTGGGTCTCTCCATCAACCTGGAGCTGCTGTCCCTCAGCAAGCCCCAGTCCAGATGAGCATAGCCATACCCAGGGGAGTCAGATTCAGCTGTCTCTGGTTGGAGATGCCCCATGCTTAAGTTGCCAATGCACCTAACCACTCAGCCATCTTGCCAGACCAATTTTAAAGTTTACCATTTCAAAAACTTAAAAAAATATTAGAAAGCATAAAAATGATAGAATTATTTACAGTGTTATCATCTGATTTCTGTCATACAGCACATTCCTGGACATTTAAAATGATCTAAGTAGCTAGGCTACTTAAGTGGTAGCGTACGCCTTTAATCCCAGCACTCAGGAGCAGAGGTAGGATGATCGCTGTGAGTTCAAGGCTGCCCTGAGACTACATAGTGAATTCCAGATCACCCTGAGCTAGAGTGAGACCCTACCTCAAAAAACCAAAAAAAAAATCTAAGTACGAAATGATTCAAATAAAAAAGCTTAACACAGCAATCATGAAGTTCCCTAGAGATGGCACATCAATCATACTTCAGTGATGAAATGTGATTCACATTTCTATTTCAAGGACATTACCTTGCACACAATTCTTACCAGGACCAGTTTTAGTATCAACAAATAAGCCCTTTTCACTCAGTAGCACTGCTTCCTCCCACTATCTAGTCTGTATTTCTTCCTCTATGCTGGCTTAATTTACTACTCAACCAGAGGCCTTGGCCTGAAGTGCTGTTTTCTGGGTATATCTCTAACTATGGTATTGTTCTCCAGCCTGAATAGGACTGGCTACCAGGGATGTATTCTAGAACAGGTGTGGAAAAAATAAGATTGCAGACAGGCATGGTGGCTCATGGCTACATCCCAGCTTCAGGGAGGCTGAGGTAGGAGGACAGACATAAGTTCTAAGCCAACCTGGGTTACAGAGGAAGTCCTAGGTCAGCCCGGGTACAGTACAGTACAGTCCCTGCCTCAAACAAACAGATTATAACCTTTAAAGTAGAAACAAATTCGTGAAGTTAGCAAGAATTGTCAGAGACAGCACCTGCAAACACACTGTCTCTTCTCTACTAACTATAAAGAAAAAGCTGTCAAAGAAATAACTGGTCATTCCTTTTTATACTGGGAAAGTCAAAGACACTTTGGAGAAATAATGTCAACAACAATATCAAGTCCTTGAGAGTATCCAGAACAAATTAACGTTCTTTGGTCATTTTTAGACAGAGTTTCATTCTATAATAAGCCCTGACTGGCTTGGAACCCACTATAACATAAGATGGGCTTGAACTCATGGAGATACTACTGCCTCAGCCTCCTCACTGCTGGGATAATAAGCATGTATCACCACCTCCAGCCAACAAATAATTTCCATTATACCGCAAACCAAATATACCAAATATTCCATTAAACCACAAACCAAGTATAAATTATTTATATTATTATTTAAATTTATGTTTGGTTTGTGGTATTATAGCAGCACAAATGGGACTAAGATTTTTTATGTACATGTGTATAGTATGATGGTATGCTGTGTATGCACATGTGTGTTGCATGGGTGTACCTGTGGAGGCCAGATGAGAACATTGGGCATTCCCTCTCTACTGCTCATCCACATGTGTCTCTCACTGAAGAAGCAGAAATGCAAGCAGACGGAGAAATACAGGATTGCCAGGTAGGTGTTTGAGGGACACAGTGTACCGTCATGTCTAGCAAACATAAATGTATGCTTTTTAAAAGATACCTGAAAAGCTATATTACAGGCAAAATTATTCCATAATGTTCCTTGTCCTATAATTTGACAAACTATAGACTTGGGGTTATGCTGGCTTAATAAAACGAATTGGGAATTCTCTTTCTGTGATGTGTAACAGCTAAGAACTATAACAGAAGCGTTCTGTTTCCTGAAGGTATGGCTTTAAAAGAGCCGTAAATCAAGCCGGGAGTAGTGGCGTACGCCTTTAATCCCAGCACTCGGGAGGCAGAGGTAGGAGGATTGCCGAGAGTTTGAGGCCACCCCGAGCCTACATAGTGAATTCCAGGTCAGCCTAGGCCAGAGTGAGACCTTACCTCGAAAAACAAAAAAACAAAACAAACAACAACAAAAAAAAAAGAGCCATAAATCTGCCTGAATCTGGGACTTTTTCCAGGAATAGTTTTGGGAACATTTCCCATTACTCCACTGTCATTGCTATAGCCATTTTCTACCTCTTCTTGAGTAGTTTTGATGTTTTCTTTTTTCCTATTATATTAAAACTCAATACTATCACAAGAGATTTTCTGTAAGTTTTTACCACTCACCTACCCACCCACATACACTAGTGCCCACTAATACATATGTGAAATAGATACAGCCTAACTAATTGCACACTGGACCATCTCAGGCTCTCTACCCAAGGAGCTCTTGCAATGTGCCCCCCCCCATTTCCACCATTTGAAACAGAATGTAGGATGTACTCTTCCCAGGCTACAAAGATACAGTAAATAACGTACTTGTAGGCAGTGCTGTCTCATTTCTCTGCTTCCTCTACAGCAAACAGTAAAAGTCATCTACAGCCACCATGGTGATTATCTCCTGACTCTCTTCACAATCGATTCCAGCCCACCATTTCCCATGATGCTCCAGTAAAAGTACTCTCGGAAGGTCAGTAATGACTCCGTGTTGCTGAAAGTAACAGTGAAGTCCCAGTCCTCTTCTTGGGAGACTTAGGGCTTCTCTACGTACTTATCCCTGCTGCTCAGCTCAAGGGCTTTGGTTGGTGCTTCTCAGTGCAGCTTTCCTGGCCATCTTCTCTCCCTGGTAGAGTTCTACATAAGAATGACCGAGCAGCTGGAGCTGTCCACTGAACTCCAGACATGCACGTCCTCCACATCTCTACTTGGATATCTTACACTTCAGAAGTGAACCATATTCTTCTGTTCAAGATCTGAGAACCAGTCTTGCCCATCTCGGTTAATGGCAATTCCATTGGCTAAAGGCAAAAACCTTGAGTCCCCTTGTTCCCCGCCCCCTGTGCACATAACGATGTAACATAACATGGCAACATATACATTAGTTCTGCCTTTAAAATATATCCAGAACATTACTATTTCTGCCAATATCTACATTACCACCCTGGTTCAGGTGGTAACTATAAGATTGTTTAAAGATGAGCTTATTATGTAGCTCTGGAATTAATCTGATTAAGGAGTTAAGGGGCTTTGGGATAGCTTAGTATTTGATAATGTCACTAGGATGGAGCCTCCATGTCTGAACTGTCTTAACAGGAGAGACCAGAAGATACACATATATATTTGTCCACTCCCTGACCCTTGCCATGTGAGGCCCTGAAGCATCCTGTGTCTGCTAGCAAGATGTCCACCACCAGATATGGCCCTGGACCTTGGACTTCAGTGAACCAAAATAAATCTTTTTTTTTTGTTATCATACCCCCAGTCTGTGGTGTGTGTTATGGAGCAGTAGAAAACAGACTAACAGACATGCAAATAGAGTTGAGGTGTTCCAAGGTCTTTATAGTGGAATTAGTTATACAGGTTATAGGAATATGCATGCTTTCACTCCTTGAAGAGAAAAAACTACAGATTGCCAAGCTACTGAAAGGAAGAATGGTAAGATAGAAAATAAGACAACCCTCCACTAACAGCCCCCACTTTAGCCCCTCCATAAAGTGGGGAAAACAGCACAGGAGACACAGAAGGCACAAAGCATGATGGCAGATTTTAACTCTTAAAAGCAGCTGTCATGGATTGGAAAGGAAGTGTCCTTCAGTAGGCTCATGGGCTGAAGGCTTGTATCTGCTGCAAACAGTACTCAGAGGTTGTCTGTGGGGAAGTGACCAGGTCATGAGAGCTTTACTTCAAGATCTGACTGAGCAGTAGTAAAATGTGGAAGGTGGGACCTCTGATTGAGAGGTGGAAGAATGTGGAATGTAGCACCTGGTTGGCAGAAGCAGATCACTGAGGACATGTCTTTGAAAGGGATATTTTGCCCTGTCCCTTCTTGTCCTCCTCTCTGCTTCCTGGCTGCCATGACATAAGGTAAATAGCTGGGCTCCTCCACGGACTTGCTCTGCCTACTCATTGCCCAGAACAACACAGCCAGATGAGCATGGACTGAAACCTCTAAACTGTGAGACAAAATAAATTTTTCCTATTTTAAGTTGGTGTTTTCTCAGGTATCGGTTACAGTGACAAAACACTAACATATCAGCTTAATTGTCATAACATAAAATTTTTTGCTACAGGGTAGTATGATGATTCTAAGACATAAAACTTCAATTCATGGGGACTATGGATGTAGCTCAGTTGGCAGAATGCTTGCTTAACATGCAAAAAGCTCTGGGTCCCATCCCAAGCCCTACATAAAAAGGACATGTTAGGAACACCTTTAATCTCAGCACTCTGGAGGTCGAGATAGGAGGACCACAAATTCAAGGCAAGGTTGGGATACATGAGATCTTATCTTTAAAAGTCAAGGTTTAGCAATCTTTGATTTCACTGCCTGTTATCAGTAATGGATAAACAAAAAGGGTTTACTCTGAGGAAAAAAATATATACAAAATATTAACTTCAGAAGCAGCACAACACAGTCATTGTACCATTCTAGAGTGAAACCTGCTCCTGTGTTATGGACAAGGTCTTTTGCAGAGGAAGGAGGATGACAAGTTTTAGATCAGCCTGCGCTAGTGAATTCCAGCCCAGTTTAGGCAACACAACAAGATCCTACCTCAAAAATTAATTAATTTAAAAACATTAAATAAGCTGGGTATGCAATAAGCACTTCTCTTAACATTGTTACTCATGTATTAATGCTACTCTCACTTTCAGGTTAGAGAAGATTCTCTTCTCAGATGGCAGTGACTTCTGGGATGACTCAAAAAGCAACATAATGCTGAGAAGTGACAGAGGAGTGCTCAGTACTGAAACATCTGTATCACACCCTCCAAGCCTCAAGGACCATTGCAGAAGAGGTGGTGGAAAGAATGTAAGAGCCAAAGGAAGGGTAGGACTGCTTACAATGCAACTGTTCAGACACAAAATGGCCTGGATATCCAATGACCTCACAGTGCTTGGTACTACCTCCACAGGACCCTCATAATAGGAGGAAAAATGATAATATCAAAATAAAAGACTAATTGAGAAGAGGAGGGATTATGACGGAGAGTGGATTTGTGAAGAAAGTGGGGAGGGAATTATCATGGTTTATTGCCTATAATTATGGAAGTTGTCAATTTAAAAAAGATTTTTTAAAAAGCTGGGTGTGAGCCGGGCGTGGTGGCGCACGCCTTTAATCTCAGCACTTGGGAGGCAGAGGTAGGAGGATCGCTGTGAGTTCGAGGCCACCCTGAGACTACATAGTGAATTCCAGGTCAGCCTGGACCAGAGTGAAACCCTACCTCGAAAAACCAAAAAAAAAAAAAAAAGCTGGGTGTGGTAGTGTATGCCTGTGAGTTTGAGGCCACCCTGAGACTACATAGTAAATTCCAGGCCAGGTCAGCCTAGGCTAGAGAAAGACAATATCTCAAAAACAAACAACAGGGCCGAAGAGCTGGCTTAGTGGTTAAAGTGCATGCCTGAGAAGCCTAAATACCCTAGTTCGATTCTCCAGGTCCCACTTAAGCCAGATGCACATAGTGGTGCATGTGTCTGGAGTTTGTTTGCAGTGGCTGGAGGCCTGGAGTGCCCATTCTCACTCTCTCTCCCTCTCTCTAATAAATAAATCAATAAAAATAAAAACACAAACAAACAAAAAATCAAAACAAACAACAAAAACATTAAATTATGAAGTAATTTCTGCCACAAATATTAACAATGCTCTTTAAAAATGTAATGGAAAACAATTTATTCCATGTCATGTTATTATTTTGTATATATTAATATTCGATGTACTAAAGCCAGGAGTGGTAGCACACGCTTTTAATCAGGTAGGATGATTGCTGTGCATTCAAGGCCAGCCTGAGACCACATAGTGAATTCCAGGCCAGCTTGGGCTAGAGTGATACCCTACCTCAAAAAAAAAAAAAAAAAAAAAAAAAAGTACTACATACCTGAATATTCTCTCTACTCCAAGTGTGTGGTGTTTTATTGGCAAGTAATTTCAGGTCTTGAATTGTAAGTCTCTTTACTGCTTTTCTGGGATCGTTCTTCAAATACTGCAACAGAAGCTGAATCTAGAAAGGAAATCAAGTGCTCCATGAACAACGCTATCACAGAAGTTACCATGATGCATGCAATACGCGGTGAAAATCTTAGGTGTGAGATATGTAATGGGGTGTGGGCCAGCCTCTTTCTCCTTTTAAGATTCTAGTATTTCTTATACACTCAATCCTTTCTTTCCTGCCAGTAACACATCCTTTTGTGTCTTCCCTGGTGCCCCACTTTCCTCCAGGGCTCCCATGAAACACTACTGTGAATACAGAGAAGGAAAAGGAAAAATGGAGGCAGAACAGAAAGACAGATTATGGGAACATGAAAAGGGAAGGAAGCTCCTCACTTTAGAATCTAGTTGAAGCCCTTCACTAGTTAAGAAACAAGACCTCCAGTACAATTAACAACTGGTTAAGGCCTTTCTCCTTCCCCAACTGTAAGTCTACAATAGTCCAGTGATCTCACCAGAAACCCATTTATAGGGAAAGGACAGGTACTAAACCTGGTGTGTAACCTTAGTGGCTTCTGGTTTTATCTTACCAGATTATAATTTCATCCAACGCATGTACAGAGCCACCTTACAACTCGTTTATCAAAACAGAGAAGGAGGAGAAAGTTTCTTAACAACCTTTTGAGGTGTTACTTGAGAGGCCCCAAAATGGCATACATGGCTAATGCTAAGACAATGAACTGTGACTCTTTCTTGAGGAGCCCGCACCCATGTCTGAGTATGTCTTTCTTTCTGAACACCTATGCTTCTCCCTTAACTTTCATGCTTGAGTCTGTATTAAAGGTATCTTTACTGGGGCTACAGCAAGACCCTACCTCGAAAAACCAAATATATATCTTTAATAAAATGTCCAACTCTGATTCAGACTGGCTAGTCTTGAAAGTCTTTTCTGTGTCAAAGCCACAAATCCAAGTTTGGCTTGAATCAAGATCCCTAAAAGATTATGGGAATTTCTCAAGACTGCTGAGGGTGATGGTTTGGAGCTGGGTCTGTCCCCTCACTACTGACATTATCAGAGAAAGGTATTACATAGTATCAAAATTTGTGATGTGCAAATTTACAAAGAACAAGTAGTTTAAGAATGTATAACACACCTGCTTAGGTGTATCGACCAGAGATGAAGCTGCAAGGAGAGTAAATGTGTGCAAAGAAACGATGACCATTTTGGTGGAGGGATAGGCCGTGACTAGTTGCTGTAAGAGCTGGCGAGCACTGGAAGCCAAGAGAGCATCGTGGTGCATGTGCTGCAGGATGGGGATCAGCTTCAGCTTCAAGTCCACTGGTGTAGCCAAGCCTAGATGTAAGAAGAAGGTTCAGGTTTGTGACCACCACCCTTAATAATATTAGAGCCAAAAGGTCTGATTCAACTGGCAAAATTCCACTTAAAAACAAATAGTACAATACATTACTATGGTTATAACATTAAAGATAAAAGATAATTGTGCTAGAGCTAATCAATAATTTGAATAGTTTATGTACAAAGTGTTAAATTTTCAATTATTTTAAAATTATTGCTCATGGTAGAAACTGCTTGTAAAAAGCACAGTAGAAAGTGATCAAACAGAAAGTTGGAAAAAGCTACACTGCATGCAGGTCAATGGGAGAGAGAAAACACCAGTGAAGGTACTCAACAGTGAACACTGCAAGCTTTAAATTTGGCCAGCCACGCCAAATGAGCCAATGGGTGCAATAGTGGCATGTCTGTTATGGGGGAAACCAACTGCTCTCTAATTGGACTGGAGGCCCGCTCCATGAGGGGGAACACATCCCTGATACTGAAAACATACGACAGGGGTAGTCATGAGCCCTAAGGGTGTAATGTCTGCTGGTGTCTCACTAAATGTATATACTATGCTCACCAAACTGCCCAGTAAGCACTTCTCTTAATGTCCACGCCCATATATTAATGCTACTCTCACTTTTGGTTAGAGAAGCTTCTCTTTTCAGATGATGGTGACCTTGGGATGACTCAGAAGGCACCATGGTGCTGAGAAGAAGTGACAGAGGAGTGCTCAGCACTGAAACATCTCAAACCTACCTTCCAAGGCTCAGGGTCCATTGGGGAAGGGGGCGGAAAGAATGTAAGAGCCAAAGGGAGAGTAGGACTCCTTACAACGTGCTCCTCCAGACACAAAATGGCCTGGATATCCCTGACCTCACAGTGCCTGACACTACCTACATAAGACCATCAAAATAGGAGGAAAAGATCATGACATCAAACTGAAAAGAGATTGACTGAAAGGGCAAGAGGATATGATGGAGAGTGAAGTTTCAAAGGAGAAAGAGGGGGGAGGGAGGGAAGTCCCGTGAGATATTGCCTACAATTAAAGAAGTTGTTAATAAAAATAAATAAATAAATAAAAAATAAAAATAAAAGTAAAAAAAAAGAAAGTGATCTAATTTGCTGCCTATTTCTTCTCACATTAAAACAATTATACACACACATCTACGTGGTTGCAATCTGATTATATTAACATTTTTACTACTTCATCAACATCATCAAAAAGGCTACCTAAAGTAGCTCTGAGCTCTCTGGACTTTATATGGGGCAGCACCCTTCTTCTTGTACATGCAGATGAAACTCCATGAACACTAACCAATGCAATGCTTCCCATCAACACTGGGCTAAACCTACACCTTTTCCTCTACACTACAGCATAGCTTTGTGATGACAGAGAACAAATACTTCCCCATCCCAATGGACTACAAGCATGCCAAAGCTCATCTACACCCTGCAGGTCATTCCTTTCCCATGGTGAAAGAACTGCTGGTAGAATGAGGGTAGCGTTTAGCACGCTGCAGTTGCTTTTATCAACAAGCTCTCTTGTGATCTGGTCTCAATTTGGGTGGCCAAAGCAGAGCCCCAGAACAAGAAAGGAGACTGAGGTCGGTCCAGGGCTTATTCTACTTTCTCCTCTGTAGGTCAGTGACACACACGTTGTTTTGGTCTTAACAATGAACGTATCGGTCACTGCTGACCACTCTGCCTTTGAAACTCTCTCAATGGCTTTTGCTTTTTCACCCTTGGTTTTTGCTCCCTTTCCTAGCTGTGTTTATCTGTTTAACAGTCTCCCTTTACATTCACATTTTAAAATCTGGTATTCCCATGGACTGGGAACAAATTCTGTCCTGACTTTAGACTTTCTTAGACTAGGCCAATGTAATTCCTTGGCCTCCTTAAGCTAAATGCTACAATCTCTCCTCCTCCCAGCCAGCCCCACCCCCTCTCTGTCAGGATGTGTCTGAAGCATTTTAGACTCAGCAGGGCCTACAAAGGCCTTTAGATTTTCACTTATATCTATCTGCCTCTCCAAAATTTTCCCATCTCAGTAATTACAGCTCCTAAGACTTCAGTCTTTCTTCATTTCTTTCTCTTAAGCCTGTTTCCAAATTTACCAGCAAATCTTATTTGGTTCTATCTTTAAAATAAAACCCAAATCTGACTATGTCTCCCACCTGCTAGCCTGCTGGCCAACTCCTTTATCTTTTGACAGAATTGCAGCAAGAGTCTCCTGTGCATAGTCACTCAGGCCTTTCCTCACGGCATACTTCTGTCTCATATGCACTTTTCTCCACCTCAAATCTATTCGCAATCCTGTAGTCACAAGGATGCTTAGTCAGTGTTCATAGACATTTTACTCAAGACTAGGGAAGAGCCAAAGCAATTTTACTTTGCAGAAACATAGCAATTTAAAGTGCAAAACCAGACATCCCTCTATTTCCCCTCAACCTCTATTACCCTCTCTTCTAATTTCTCCTTTTATTTAGTTTCTAGATAAAATTTCAGGAACAATAAAGGAATGAACCTCAAGTGTTGAGACTAACGGAGTTCCACCCACACTGCCCATGGCCATTTCCAAAACACAAAACGGTGTTGCAAACTCAATGACCTTCTCTTTCCTGCATTTCTTATATTCCACAATACCAGGGAGGGTGCCAATTTGTTGTTCCACGCACCACCACGTGGTATTCTCAATGCTCTCACATTCCAGGAGGATCCCCTGCCCAACTTACATCATACCCTTGCTAACTGCCCTGGCAGACAGGGGAGAGTGAGGGCCCACTTTAGACCCTGGTTCACCCTCTGTGGATCACATCGTGGGCACTATAAATCAGCTTTTCCAAGTGTTATTCATTCATAACTCCAAGTTTCTGGGAGCCTCTCTTTCCCCGTGTGGTGGTTTGATTCAGGTGTCCCCCATAAACTTAGGTGTTCTGGATGCTAGGTTTCCTAGCTGATGGCAATTGGAAAGTAAAGCCTCCTGGAGGCAGTGTATTGTTGGGGATGGGCTTATGGGTATTATAGCCAGTGACCCCTTGCCAGTGTTTGGCACATTTTCCTGTTGCTATTGTCCACCTGATATTGGCCAGGAGGTGATGTCCACCCTCAGCTCATGCCATCATTTTCCCTGCTATCATGGAGCTTCCCCTTGAGCCTATAAGCCAAGCTAAACCTCTTTTTTTCCCACAAGCTGCTCTTGGTCAGGTGATTTCTGCCAGCAATGCGAACCTGACTGCAACAGTAAAGTGGTATTGAGGAGTGATGTCATTTGCTGCTGGACACCTGACTGTGTGGCTTTGGCCTTTTGGAGCTGATTTTCAAGATGAATATGGAAGGATTTGAAACCTCGGCCTAAGAAATGCCTTGCAGTGCTGTAAGTATAGCTTGATGGTCTATTCTGGTCAGAGTTGAAAGACTTGAATGCAGTTAAAACTATGGACTGTGAGGTTTGGGCTTATGAGGATGAGAAAGAGCTTTTCTTGGACTGGGCTAGGTTTGTGTGAGAGGCTTGTTGTTATGCCCACGTCCTGAGAATGTGTGCAGGGTTGCTTTGTGTAGAAACTAACTGGTGTGAACAGAGGGATATGGCACAGAAAAAATGAAATCTTTGGGCCTGAACTGCTGCCTATTCATCTGAAAATTGTTTGAGAGACTACAACCTTTGAGATTGAGCCAGCTGACCTGCACTGGGGCAACAGGAAGAATGTAGACTCTTTTGAAGGGGCCTGAATGCTCAAGGTATGTCCTGTTCTTCAAAGTCTGCTTTATTCCCCCCTGGAACAACAAATTGGCACACTACCTGGTATTGTGGAATATAAGAAGTGCAGGAAAGAGAGGGTCACTGAGTTTGCAACACCATTTTGTGTTTTGGAAATGGCCATGGGCAGTGTGAAGCAGGTTTGCTGAATGCCTGCAAGAAGACCTGATGAAGCCATGAGGATGAACTGTGGATTGCAGTGGAGACCCAGTAGAGATGCCGAGACCACGAGATATCTGCTAAGGAAAGCTACCAGCTCTGGATGAAGTTTTCCAGAACTGTGAGTAGCCTAGCTGGAGGGGTGGAATTGGAATGCCAGAGACTTGTTGAATTATCAGACTCAGAGATTCGTCACTGACTACAGTGGTTGGACTTGAAACTACAGAGTTTGTTGTTTGTCCTGGTTATTTTAAATCTTGTATTGGCTGAATATGTCTTTGCTATGCCCAATGCCATCTTTTGCAGTGTGAATGTTTATTCTGTGCCATTATGGGTTTGGGGGGGGATTTTTTGGTATTATGGCTAAGTTAAAAGACCTTGGACTATAGGGATCTATGCCTATCATTGGAATTGATAAAAACTATGGGGACTTTTAAAGTCGGATGAATGCATTGCATTTTATATCATGCATGGTTATCAGTTTATGGGGGCAGGGGTGGAATGTGGTGGTTTAATTCAGGTGTCCCCCATAAACTTAGGTGTTCTGGATGCTAGGGTCCCCAGCTGATGGCAACTGGAAATTAAAGCCTTCTGGAGCCAGGGCAGGCTTATGGATAGATATTATAGCTAGTGTCCCCTTGCCAGTGTTTGGCACACTCTCCTGTTCCTGTTGGCCAGGGGCTAATGTCCACCTTCTGCTCATGCCATTGTTTTCCCTGCCATCATAAATAAACCTCTTTTTTCCCACAAGCTGCTCTTGGTTGGGTGATTTCTACCAGCAATGCAAACCTTACTGCAACACCCCGAGACCCTAGAGGCATGGTAAAGGCTATTACCAATCTCAGGACTACATTATTCTCTTGCTTGCCCTCCCCATACCTTTGTACACAGTTCCTTTATAAAGCCCCCCCTTGAATTGCCCTGATTTTAAAAGTGTACCATCTGTTTCCAGAGGTGAAATTGAAAGTTATGGTGAGGAGTTTGGACTTGATTCCTCTTACAACTGGAAGACAGTGGAGGGCATATCAGACAGAGCCTCAGAGCTGCTAACGACAGCTTTCCCTTAGATCAGAATAGTCATCCTAACTGGCTGCACAGCTCACTCCCTTAAACAGAGTCCCTCCTGCCACACCATCATTTACTCAAGGGCTTTATCCTCTGACTACATTCTTCCTCCACAGCATGTGTTATGCCACAGCTGTCTCTGGCTATTGCTCAGTCCATCTCCTGTGAGAATGCAGATCACATGAGGGCAAGGGTTTTGTTCACTCTGGTACTCTCACCACCAAAGGCACATATAGGAAATATTAGTAAATATTATTAGTAAATATTATTTGAAAGAATAATGACTAGCACATAGTAAATACTTAATAAATGTTAGCTGCTATTAACAAGAATCCCATTAATTCTCTTCATATTACCAAGTGAAACATACATACCTTGAATCATTTCACTGATTTTGTTACAGATTCCTACAGCAAAATCCCTTTGAAAAAAAGAGAACAGCAAAAACATCAAAACCAAAAAGTGAAATTCACTTTTTTAAGTTTTCTAAGGACTTGCCAACATAGTTAACACAAGAGAAATATGGTACCACAAATCATAATTAGCAGGTCCTTCAAAAGTCAGGTGCTGGGGAGTGGTAAGAAATAAAATTAAAAAAAAAGAAATTAAAAAAGAAAAAGAAAGAAAATCAAAACAAAACCCCCAATCACCAAGTGGGCTTACATCTGCACTTTTCCCATACCATGTTTTTGGAAAGACCTTGATCTGTGAGTGTTGGTTCAAGTTGTATCTTATTGACACTTCAGAAATATCAAGGTCAATACTAGGAAATATGATATTTAAGATATACTTTCACTTAAGAAAAGCTTTTAACATAGAAGGTTTGACTACATAAGCAATAAAATCAGTCCCTAGCATTATGAATTTTGGAAAAGAGTAAGAAGTGGCAGAAATGCAGTAGGGAATAGGTATAGCATTTTTTGCACTCTAAACTTTAAAGTAAGCCATGTTTTAAATATTAGATGTGTGTATTTTCCAAAGATGCTTTTTAATCCTTCTAGATGTATCACCTAATGCTGAAAACTTTAGTAATAAGGATCGAAATGAGAGAAAAGTAGATTCAGCTTGGCTTATGCAGCCACACCAGATACTTTCCCTTTGTAGCTCAATGAAGGTTAAGGAAAGCCGTTAAGACAGTATCTACTGTTGTCAATTTTTCTCACAAGTCATGGAGTTTTCCTCAAGCTACACAAAGTATGAAGAAATCATCTCTTCCTAGCTGATGCAATTTCCATTCTCGAGAAATTTCTTCACCCCCCCGTTTTGTGGTACTGAGAATTAAACTTGGGCTTTGTACATGCTGGACAAGCCCTCTACCAGCAAGCTACCCCTGCAGTCCTGGAAATTTCTCATGTGTTGGGTTCTGTGAGCCTGAGTCAATTTGCCCTTTTGTGCTTGGCTTCCCTCAAACCACCTCTTTTTGTTTTTTGAGGTAGGGTTTCACTCTAGTTCAGGTTGACCTGGAATTCACTCTGTAGTCTCAGGGTGGCCTCGAACTCAAGGCGATCCTCCTACCTCCACCTCTTATGACTCGTGTTCCCTTGCCATCAACCAGCATGTCACTGTTTTGACTGCTGGAGCTTCCCTACTCACACTGAACCTTCAAGCACACTTTGCCTTCCTTGCAGTAAAACCTGAACGATTTTTCTGAAACATCTGATTTAATAATATCTTCTTACAAAACAAAGGAAAGTTCATCTGAAAAGTGTTGTTTGTATACTTAAGGTAAATTATTGGTTTGAAAAAAAATAAAGACTTGGGCTGGAGAGATGGCTTAGAGGTTAAGGTACTTGTCTATGAAGCCTAAGGATCCAGGTTCGATAAACCAGATGCACAAGGTTGCACAAGCGTCTGGAGTTGGTTTGCAGTAACTGGAGGTTGTGGCATGCTCATTCTCTCTCTTTCTCTATCTGCCTCCCCACCCCTCAAATAAAGATGTTCTTATTTTCTCAGTTCACAGCTGTATTAGAGATGTTGAAAAAATAAAACTGAAATTGAGTTCTCTGACTCCCTTTCTTCTACAGAGAATTGCCCAAACTGTAAGAAAACAATGTCACTAAATAGTTCCTGGCTTTATAGATGCTAATTTGCTCCACAAAACATTTTTTAAAAGTATTGTGGTGCCAGTTTTGCTGCGACTAATAATTTTGAGACAACTTAGAATTCAAATAAGACTGAGTATTTCAGCTGCAAACATGATGTGCTCTTTAAAAGCTTGCTGAGCACAGCTTTTCAAACAGACAAGCATGGGGGAGACTGGGTAAGTTCTCTTGGTGCAGTGGCTAGAGAAGCCCACGCCCCAGCCGAGTGACAAGTGTAGTCAGTGAAGGTAAGCCAGGCATGGCCACTGTCCAGCAGAACAGGAACTTTGTAAGAGATCTGGCTGCAGATATGCAGAATGTATTGGTGGCCCACAGGTAGAATTTTACTCATGCCTCACAAAGGGACAAATCCACAGGACAGTTTCTCTTGACAAACACTATTTGTGTTGAAAATTTCAAAACGAGTGATATTTTCTCATCTCACAGATTATCCTGACACAGCAGTGCTGATATTTTCTCCTCTGATGTAGAAGCAATGGGAATAGTTTCTTTCTTTTCTTTTTTTTTCAAGGCAGGGTCTCACTCTAGTTCAGGCTGACCTGGAATTCACTGTGTATTCTCGGGGTGGCCTCGAATTCACAGTGATCCTCCTACCTCTGCCTCCCAAGTGCTGGGGTTAAAGGCGTGCGCCACCATGCCCATCAAATGGGGATAGTTTTGACACTGCAGTTGTAATCAAGGTGGTGGCCCCAGAAGTGCAAGTGTCTTTTTATTTTTCACTATTGTACATCACATTAAAGAGAAAGTAAGCCAGGTGTGTTTAATGCTCTTAGACAAACCGTGACTGCAGATGGTTCAGCGGTTAAAAATGCTTACAAGACTGACACCTGGGTTTGATTCCCTAGTACCCACAAAAAGCCAAATGCACAAAATGGAGTATGCATCTGAAGTTTGTCTGCAGCTGCAAGAGCCCCGGCACACCCTTTCATTCTTTCTCTGCTTGCAAATAAACTAATAAAATTATTTTAAAAACCATGAAAATTACTAATTTTATAAAATCTTTTTAGTATTCTGTCTCCGTTGGAGTGGTGTACTTTAAAAGTGCCAGTGAGACTGTTTTCCATGGAACACCCAGGTTACACAGGCTTGGCTGTTTGGCTAGAACATTTTCTTGGAAGATGAATAAAGAAAACATGTAACTTAAATGCAAATAATTGAGAATACTTGTTACCAATTAGAATACTTGAGCTTTTAAGCAAAAAAAATTATAATTTCTGGGGCTGGGAAGATGGCTTAGTGGTAAAAGGTGCTTGCTTGCAAAGCCTGCTCGGCCAGCTTCAATTCCCAAACCACCCATGTAAGCTGGATATGAAAGTGGCACAAGTGTCTGGCATTCATTTGTAGTAGCAAGAAGCCATATGACACTCATTCTCTGTTTTTGCTTGCAAATAAATAATTTTTTTTTCAAGGTAGGGTTTCACTGTAGTCCAGGCTGACCTGGAATTCACTGTGTATTCTCAGGGTGGCCTTGAACTCACTACGATCCTCCTACCTCTGCCTCCTGAGTGCTGGGATTAAAAGCATGCACCACCACACCCAGCTTTAAATTTTTTTTTAAATAACATATTGTGGGCTGGAGAGATGGCTTAGTGGTTGAGGTGCTTGCCTGCAAAGCCAAATACCCAGGTTCAATTCCCCAGGACCAATATAAGCCAGATGCACAAGGTGGTGCATGCATCTGGAGTTCGTTTGTAGTGGTTGGAGGCCTGGCGCACTCATTCTCTTTCTCTCTCTCTCTCTGCCTCTTTCTCTCAAATACATAATAAATAAAAATTTTTTAAAATAACACATTACAACAGATATGTAGAGTACAAAAGTATATGTGGGTGAGAATCTAGCCAGATTTAAAGGAGTTTACAAAAATGTTACTGCCACAATTCCCACAAAATTGGTTATTTTGAAAAGTATTATTTTGAGAAAGATATTTTTTATGTTAACACATTATAGATTTATTATTTTAAAAATAAGTGAATATCCAAAATATTTAACCATTTAACTTTATAATAGAGTAACTCTCAATAGACAAAGTCTATATTTTAAGAGTGAGATGGTTGGCCAGATGTGGCACAGGTCAGTAATCCAGCTTTTGGGGGCAGATGCAGGGAGATCTCAAGTTTGAGACCAATCTGGGCTACATAGTATGATTCTGTCTCAGAACCCCACATCACCCCCCTCCCACAAATCAGTTACTTTCTTGGTGACCAAAAGTGACTTATGGAAGGAAAAGGGTTTCAATTGGCTTACTGTTTCAAGGAGAAGTTTCATCATAAAGGTCAGGGTGCAGCTGGCACCGGAAGTCACATCTTCCTGACCAGAGTCAGGAGGCTGAGAGTGAGAACAGCGTTTGGGGCTGGACTATATAACACCTCAAGACCTATCCCCAGTGGTACATTTTCTCCAGCAAGGTTCCATCTTCTCAAAGTTCCATAACCTTCCTGAATAGGACCATCAGCTGAGGATCATGTGTACAAACACATGAGTTTAGGGGAGGCATTTTACATGCAAACCATTACACCTTCCCCACAAAAGATAAAGTGGGGCTGGAGAGATGGCTTAGTAGTTAAGGTGCTTGCCTGAGAAGCCTAAGGACCCAGGTTCGATTCCCCAGTACCCACATAAGCCAGGTACACAAGATGGTACATATGTCTAGAGTTTCTCTGCAGTGGTTAGAGGCCATGACACACCCATTTTCTTTGTTTCTCTTCTATCTCTTTCTGCTTGCAAATAAATTTTTTTAAAAAATTAAAAAAGATAAAGTATAGGCAAGGCTTCATCACTCAGTTTTGGCCCAAACATCTCTTCAGAAAGTCCTCTCACTGAGGCCCGTATCATAGTACCAACTTATTTTTTTATAACACTAACAGCTAAAATTGTTAATAGAGCTTTGATCTGTTTCATTCTTTAGGGCCAATAAAATAAAAACTAGGAACCAGTTGATTTTTTTTAATCTAATAATTTTTATTGTGTGTGCATGGTGTATAAGCATGCATGTATGCATGTGTATGAGCACATGTGTGTGTGTATGCATGTTGAGACCACAGGTCACTATCAGGGGACTCTATCAGTCATTCAATGTATGTATGTATGTATGTATGTATGTATGTATGTATGTATGTATGTATTTTGGTTTTTCAAGGTAGGATCTCACTCTAACCCAGGCTGACCTGGAATTCACTATATAGTCTCAGGGTGGCCTCAAACTCATAGTGATCCTCCTACCTCTGCCTCCTAAGTGCTGAGATTAAAGATGTGAACCACCACACCTGGCTCAACTTCTGTTTTTAAATTTTGTTTATTTATTTGATAGAGCAAGAGGCATATAGAGAGAATGGTCACACCAGGGCCTATAGCCACTGCAAACTCCAGTCACATGTACCACATTGTGCATCTGGCTTTATGTGGGTACTAAGGGATCAAACATAGGTCCTTAGGTTTTACAGGCAAGTGCCTTAACCTCTGACCAATCTCTCCATTCCTCAACTTATTTTTTGAGATAGAGTCTCTCCCTGAACCTAGAGCTCACCCCAGGGATCCTCCTGTCTCAGCTTCCCCAGCATTGGGAATACAGGTGTACTGCCATAGCTGGCATTTTAAAAATCTGTACTAGGTGTGTGTTTAAGTGTATATTCATGAATGTGAGTACAGCACATGTATGCATGGCTTGGGTATGTGGAGGTCAGCGAGGCAGGGTCTCTTGTCTAGCTTCTGGGCATTCTTCTATACCTGCTTTCCACCTTGAGGTAGGAGGGCTAGGATTACAGATGTGCTATTATCTTTGACTTTAGACTTTAAAGATTTATTTTTATTTATTTGAGACAGAGTGAGGGAGAGAAAGAAAGTGAGTGAGTGAGAATGGGCGTGGCAGGACCTGTAGCCACTGCAAATGAACTCCAGATGCATGCAGCACCATGTGCATCTGGCTTACGTGGGACCTGGAGAATCAAACTTGGTCCTTTGGCTTGGCAGGCAAATGCCTTAACTGCTAAGCCATCTCTCCAGTCCTTAACCTTTAAAAAAATTTATTTATTTATTTATTTATTTATTTATTTATTTATTTGAGAGAGAGAGAGAGATAGAAATAGGCAGGTACAGAGAGAGAAGAGAGAGAGAGAGAATGGATATGCCAGGGCCTACAGCCACTGCAAAAGAACTCCAGATGAGCGCACCCCCTTGTGCATCTCGCTTACGTGCGTCCTAGGGAATCGAACCTAGGTTCTTTGGCTTTGCAGGCAAGTGCCTTAACCTTTTAATAAAATAAATGAGATAAACTTATGTAACCTAGAAAGGAAGAACAAGAGTCAATAAATTCTTCAGGCTTTATTTAGCCAGTTATATCACAGAACAAATATATCATATTGAAGATAGTATGTTAAAATACTTTCTTTTTTGACCCAGGTTTGATTGCCCAGGACCCACATTAGACAGATGCACAAGATGGCACATGCATCTGGAGTTTGTTTGCAGTGGCTGGAGACCTTGGCGCGCCCTTCTCTCTCTCCCTCTTTATCTCTGTTGAATAAATAAATATAAATAAAATATTTTTTAAAAATACTTTTTTTAAAAATATTTTATTATTTATTTATTTATTTATTTGAGAGAGAGAGATACAGAAATAGGCAGGTAGAGAGAGAGAGAGAGAGAGAGAGAATGGGTGCGCCAGGGCCTCCAGCCACTGCAAATGAACTCCAGATGCATGCACCCCCTTGTGCATCTGGCTTACGTGGGTCCTGGGGAATCGAGCCTCGAACCGGGGTCCTTAGGCTTCATAGGCAAGCGTTTAACCGCTAAGCCATCTCTCCAGCCCTAAAAATACTTTTAAAAAAAGTATTTTATATTTCTTTGAGAGAGACAGAGACAGAAAGAGAGAGAATGGGCATTCCAGGTCCTCCATCCATTGCAAATGAACTCCAGACACCTTGTGCCACCTTGTGCATCTGGCTTTACACGGGTACTGGGGAATCAAACCTGGGTCCTTTGGCTTTGCTGGTAAGTGCCTTAACCACTAAGCCATCTCTCCAGCCTGAACACACTTTCTACATAAACTGTATGTGTGTGTGTATGTCTGCGTGTTGATAGGCATGGAACCCAGGCCTTGTACATGCTAGGCAAAGGCTCTACAACTGAGCTACATGCCCAGCCCCTTACATATTGTGTTTACTGTCACCAATTCCACCAATGAAGAATCTTGGTTCTACCCATAGCCTTAAATCATTTTCCAAAACTGGCCAAAAATTCCACAGCTAAAATAAAACTAGCTTCTGATGCTAACAAAGGAATGAACTAAAAATGACCCTCATATATAAATTTAATCACTAAATTAAATTCTTACCCAGTTCTGGAAATTAAATGTAGAACGCTACTTTTGCACTGGATGAACATATTCAGTCTGACTGACTATATATTAGCATGTAAATCTAGCAGGGTAAACCAGAGGACAGCTATCTACAGAACAACGCCTACTCAACAGACGCTATTAAACAGTCTCTCACTATCAGTAACTCAGTAAGAAAACAGCCTACTTCCAAAGGGTTAGATAGGAACTGTATTTACTCAGGTTTTTCCTCTCAATTACTACACTTATTAATTCTGAACAGCAAAATTTAAAAATTACATGCTCCCTATATTCTACTCTTTTCCAATGAGTAATCCTTGAATTCTGAAGGTTTGTTAAGATCAGTTGAAGAGAAGACTATGCATATAATTATGGTTAGAAGAAAAGTGGTGATTATTTCAAGTTTTACCAATGTAACAGAGGCTTATAATGGAAATTGTACTTATTATACATTTTCTGGACTATAGAAGTAAAACTGTCGGGGCTGGAGAGATGGCTTAGCAGTTAAGGAGTTGGCATGTGAAGCCTAAGGACAGTGGTTTGGTCCCACGTAAACCAGATGCACATGGTGGCACATGTGTCTGGAGTTCGTTTGCACTGGCTAGAGTCTCTGGTGTGCCCATTCTCACTCTCTCCCCCTCCCCATCTCTAATAAATAAATAAATAATTTAAAAAATCTTTAAAAAAAAGTAAAACTGTCAATGGTCACCTGGCAAAACATGAAGAAAATACCGTATAGACTGGTGAGATGGCTCAGCAGTTAAAAGATACTTGCGAGCAATGCTTGATGGCCCAGATTCGAGTTACCAGTACTCACATAAAGCCATATGCATCTCCACACACACACATTCTCTCTGTCTCTGCCTTCTTTTGTCTATCTCTCAAATAAATAAATGAATAAATATTTAAAATAATAAAAATAAAATACCAGCTTACCAGACAACATTTTGATATACATCCTTTTAGTCTATTCCATAAATACAGTGTTACAAATAGGATCCCTCCAAATAAGCATAAGATGTCATGCTGAGTTCTTACAAGTGAACTTTATTGGATGAAGGGATGCATATGTTTAAGGCTTTTCATACATATTACCAAAAATGGACTCTAGAAGATAAAGCTTTAGATGTCAGTCAAGGAGATATTTTTATTTGGAGTGTGTGTTATTTCCCTAAAAAAGAGTCTCACTGAACCTAGCGATCCTGTTTATTTGGTTAGACTGGTGACCAGGAAGCTCCAGTGATCCTACTGTCTCCACCCCTCCCCACCAGCCCTGGGGTTATAAGCATTTGAGGCTGTTTACATGAGCACTGGGAATCAAACTCAGGTGTTCATGCTTGTGTAGCAAGCACTCTTACTCAAATGTGCCATCTCCCCTGCCCAGGGGGATTTTTTTTTAATTTTTTTTAAATTTATTTTTTATTTTTAGAGAGAGACACAGAGAGAGGGAGAGGGAGACAGATAGAGAATAGGCACGCCAGCAGTCTCTCAGCTGCTGTGAATGAAATCCAGATGTGTGCACCCCCTTGTGGTCAAGTGTGGCACTGCGCCCTTGCGGCACTGCATCTGGCTAAACATGGGACCTGGAGATTGGAACTGGGTTCTTAAGCTTAGGAGGCAGGCGCCTTAACCGCTAAGCCATCTCCCCAGCCTGGGATTTTTTTTTTAATTATAAATAAGTCAAACACAGCAATAAAACCATGGTCAACATTTCACTTGGAGAAACCGTTCTATAATATAATAGTGTAGCACATGCCACGCCAAATATGTTAAAATAAGTTTTAATTCAAGTTAGTCTTTGCCAAACTGTGGACTTATAGCTGAATGTTAGAAAATAATAAGAAAGTAGCAATTTAGAACTTCCAGGTAAGGTGGCAGCATAGGAGCCATGACAAACTAGCCTAGGGAGGGATTTAAGCAAAACCACAGCAAAATACACTCTTCTTCTGAAAAGTGAAGGAATATAGGTTATTTTTAGGCACAGCGGAGAAGCAGGAGAGACCAAGATTCACCAGAAAGGAGGAAAATGAGCAGAATCCCACTGAGGCGCTTGTGGACCCCAATCCAGGAGCCCCTAGCAGCAGAGACCAAACAAAGGGATTTTCCAACCTCATCAGCCTCCTTGCAAAGTCAAGAAATCTGAAGGAAAGAGAGCTGAGATGAGCTAAGGAGCTACTGAAAGGGATAAAGATGGGACTGCATGAGCAACTCCAGGCTTCCTGCACTCTCCCATCCCCCAACCATCAGAACCATGAACCTCTGGCATTCAGTCCTGTTCTCCCCCACCCCCCCACCCCGACCCCAGCAGCACATGTAGCAGTGCAGCCCAGCTGAACAGAGCTCCAGCTCCACAGCCACACGGAGGGATCAAGGTGGGCATTCGGCATTGGTGAGACTAGAAGCCACCCCAAAAGGTAATGAGGCCAACTGACAAAAAACAAAACAAAACAAAACAAAACAAAACAAACAAACAAAAACAAAAACAAAAAAACAGGTACATAGGCCTGCATTGGAAGTGCTAATCTCTCTTTCTATGTCAGGGCAGGTTATGGGTTACATATTTTTGATTGGCTTTGCCATTTTCAAACAAGCTGTATTTGGGGGTTGAATATTGTTGCCTTTGATGCTTTCAGATTATAAGACCTGTCTTTTGCTTCTATCATTATTGGGGGCAGGGTCTGATTCAGATCCAAGCTGACCTGGAACCCAATTCAAAATAGAATTCTCTACCTCCCAGCTGACAGGATTAAGGGTGTAGAGCAACACAAACCCTTAGGGATTTTGGTTTTATAACACTATCTGTTTGTTTTAATCCCCACACTTGTATACTCTGTGCTGGTTTTTATTGAATATGTTTATTGCTCAGTTGAAGTTTAGAATTTGCCAGTAAATTGTTCCACCCAGTCCACTAAAATACTTGCTTAGCAAGCAAACTTAGCACCTAGAATTATTTCTGCAATTTGGTTGGGGTACAAAAGCTATACTTGGTACCTTAAACTCCTATCCTGAAAATATGTAAAGGTGGATCACCACATCTAAGAACACTGCAGATAAGTAGAAAACCCAAACATCAAATCAATTGAGGATGCAAAAGTCACTACAAGAAACACAAAAATCAAGACAATATAATCCCACCAAAACTTATAAATCCAGCAGAAATTATCACCAATGAGACTGTTTTAGATGAAATGCCTGACAGATTTCAAAAAAAAAAAAAAAAAAAACTATACTCAAAGAAATCAAAGGAATCAAAGAAGAAAACAAAGGAATTAAAGAAGGAAACAAACTCCTGAAAGAATTCCAAGAAAACACAGGAAACCAGCTTAATGAAATAAGGAGGTCATTACAAGACATGAGTAAGGAAATAGAAATACTGTCAAAAAACCAGGCTGAAATACTAGCTCTGAAGAACACTGTCAGTCAAATAAAAAACTCTGTAGAATGAAGGAGAGAACAGAATATCTAAACTAGAAGACCCAGTGGCAGACCTAATACAATCCAACAAAGAGAAAGACAAGCTAATAGGAGGTTATGAATGGGAATTTCAAGATATCCAGAACACTATGAAAAGATCAAACATAAGAATTCAGGGAACCAGGCGTGGTGGCACACGCCTTTAATCCCAGCACTCGTAAGGCAGAGGTAGGAGGATCACCATGAGTTAAAGGCCACCCTGAGACTACATAGTGAATTCCAGGTCAGCCTGGGCTAGAGTGAGACCCTACCTCAAAAAAAAAATCAAATAATAAAAAAATTAAAATTAAAATTAAAAAAACAAAAGAATTCAGGGTATAGTAGAAGGAGAAGA
The DNA here is from genome assembly GCA_036365145.1 of Orientallactaga sibirica. Lineage (NCBI taxonomy): Eukaryota > Metazoa > Chordata > Mammalia > Rodentia > Dipodidae > Orientallactaga > Orientallactaga sibirica. The sequence goes on along the minus strand of JAEOAD010002712.1, from coordinate 3,043,763 downwards.
ATTTCAATCCAGAGACTTAGTAGGTGTTTTCAGCAAAATCAAAGAAGAAAATTTTCTCCAAATTAGGAAAGAAATGCCAATGCAGATATAAGAAGCTTTTACAACACCAAACAAACAAAACCTGGAAAGAACCTCTCCTCGCCATGTTATAATTAAACCACTAAGCACGCAAACCAAAGAAAATATATTGAAAGCAGATAGAGAGAAAAGGCAAGTCACCTACAAAGGCAAGTCCATCAGAATAACAGCAGATTACTCAACACAAACTTTAAAAGCCAGAAGGGCTTGGAATGATGTATTCCAAGTTCTGAAAGATAACAACTGTCAACAAGATTATTTTATCCTGCAAGGCTATCTATCCAAATTGATGGAGAAATAAGGACATTCCATAACAAAAACAGGCTAAAGGAATTTATGACAACTAAACCAGCTCTACAGAAAATACTTGAAGGAATCCTTCATGCTGAAGAGAAAGCAAAACACACATGGGAGGAAATAGGAAAAAATAAACCATATTCAAATAACATTTAAAAAAAGCGAGTAATGGGAAAACAGGAAGCACTACAAACCAAGAAGAATGGTGAGAATAAACACATACCATTCAATAATAACTCTTTATATCAGTGGCCTCAGTGCCCCAACCAAAAGATACAGGCTTGCAGACTGGATTAAAAGACAGGATCCTAGCCAGGCGTGGTGGCGCACGCCTTTAATCCCAGCACTCGGGAGGCAGAGGTAAGAGGATCACTGTGAGTTCAAGGCCACCCTGAGACTACATAGGTAATTCCAGGTCAGCCTGGGCCAGAGTAAGACCCTACCTCGAAAAAACCAAAAAAAAAAAAAAAAAAAAAAAAAAAAAAAGACAGGATCCTGCCATTTGTTACCTCCAGGAAACTCATCTCTCAATAAAATATAGACACCGTCATAGGGTGAAAGGATGAAAAACCAAATACAATTGTAGTGGGTGACTTCAATACCCCACTCTCATCAATTGACAAGTCACCCAGCAAAAAATAAACAGAGAGACATCTGGATTAAATGATGTCACAGAAAAAATGGACCTAACAGATACATACAGAAGAGAACATTCCATCCAAATGCTGCAGAATATACATTTTTCTCAGCAGCACATGGAACATTCTCAAAAATAGAACATATATTAGGACACAAAACAAATCTTAACAAATATAGGAAACTTGAAATAATCCCTTGTACTCTATCTGACCACAACAGGATTAAACTGCAAATCAGCAATAAGAAAAACTACAGAGCATACAGAAATTCAGGGAGACTACACAGTACATTATTGAATGATGAATGGGTCATTGAAGAAATCAAAAAGGAAATCAATAAATTCACTGAATCAAATGATGGTGAGAATACAACATACCAAAACCTTTGGGACACAATGAAGGCAGTCCTAAGAGGAAAATTTATAGTTCTAAGTGCCTATATTAACAAATTAGAGGGGCTGGAGAAATGGCTTAGTGTTTAAGGCACTTGCCTGTGAAGCCAAAGGACCCAGGTTCGATTCCCCAAAACCCACATAAGCAAGATGCACAAGGAGGTGCAGACATCTGGAGTTTATTTGCAGTGGGTAGAGGGCCTGGTGTGCCCATTCTCTTCTCTCTCTTCCCTTGCCTATTTCTCTCTCTTAAATAAAAAAAGAGAAAAAAATTAGAGAGTTACAAGTAATTTAATGCTTCACCTTGAGGCCTTGGAAAAAGAAGAACAAGGCAAACCAAAAATCAGTAGATGGGAAGAAATAATAAAGATTAGGGCAGAAATTAATGAAATAGAAACAAAAAAAAAATCCAAAGAATCAATGAAACAAAGAGATGGTTCTTTGAAAGGATAAACAAGATTGATAAACCCTTAGTAAATCTAACCAGAGGAAAGAGAGAAGAGACAAAAATTAATAAAATTGGAGATGAAAAAGGCACCATTACAACAGATACCAAAGAAATTCAGAAAATCATAAGTGCATACTTTAAGAATATATATGCCTCTAAGTTTGAAAATCTGAAAGAAATCACTGATTTCCTTGATTCATATGACCTATCTAAATTAAATCAAGATGAGATAAACCATTTAAATGGACCTATAATAAGTACAGAGATCCAAACAGTTATAAAAAAAATCTCCCAACTAAAAACAGTCCAGGCCCACATAGATTCTGCTGAATTTTACCAGACCTTCATGGAAGAACTAACACCACTGCTTCTCAAACTCTTCCATAAAATAGAAAAGGAAGGAATTCTACCGAACTTCTTCTATGAAGCCAGCATCACCCTGATACCAAAACCAGACAAAAACAGAACAAAATAGAAAATTAAAGACTAATCTCTCTCATGAACATAGATACAAAACAGAATACAAGAATATATCAGAAAGATTCTTCACCCGGACCAAGTAGGCTTTATCCCAGAGAGGCAGGGATGGTTCAGCATATGCAAATCGATAAATGTAATACATCATATAAATAGTCTGAAGGACAAAAATCGCATGATCACCTCAATAGATGCAGAAAAGGCATTCGACAAAATCCAACATCTCTTTATGGTAAAAGTATTACAGGGCTGGAGAAATGGCTTAGTGGTTAAGGCGCATGCCTGCGAAGCCTAAGGACCCCAGTTTGATTCTTCAGATTTCATATAAGCCAAATGCACAAGGTGGCACATGTCTAGAGTTCGTCTGCAGTGGCTAGAGGCCCTGGTGCACCTATTCTCACTCTTTCTCTCTCTCTCTCTAATAAATAAATAAATTGATTAAAAATATTTTTAAAAAGTATGACAGAAACTGGGAATAGAAGGAACATATCTCAACATAATAAAAGCTATTTATGACAAACCTACAGCCAACATAGTACTAAATGGGGAAAAACTTAAAGCTTTTTCACTAAATTCAGGAACAAGACAAGGGTGTCCACTGTCCCCACTTGTATTTAATATAGTACTGGAAGTCTTAGCTACAGTAATAAGGTAAGAGACACTCATAAAAGGGATACAAATTGGAAAGGAAGAGACCAAATTGTCATTATTTGCAGATAATATGATTCTATACATAAAGGACCGTAAAGATTCTACCAATAAACTGTTAGAGCTGATGAACACTTTTAGTCATGTAGCAGGATACAAAATAAACACACAGAAATCAGCAGTTTTCCTATATACTAACAACAAACATGCAGAGGATGAAATCAGGGAACCTCTCTCATTCCCAATTGCCTCAAAATAAATAAATAAATAAATAAAGTATCTTGGAGTAAACTTAACCAAGGAAGTGAAGGATCTCTACAATGAGAACTTTAAAACACTCAAGTGAGAAACTGCAGAAGATACAAGGAAATGGAAAGATAGCCCATGTTCTTGGATTCCAAGAATCAATATTGTGAAAATGTCAATCTTAACCAAAAGCAATCTACACATGTAATGCAATCCCCATTAAAATTCCAATAGCATTATTCACATAAATAGAAAAAACAATTCTAAAATTCATTTGGAAGCACACACACACAAAAAAACCCTCAAATAGCTAAAACAATTTTGAGCAACAAAAATCAAGCTGGTGGTATTATCATACCCGATTTTAAGCTGCATTACAAAGCCATAGTAACAAAAAAGTATGGTACTATCACAAAGACAGACATGTAGATCAATGGAACAGAATTGAAGACCCAGATGTTAATTCAGGCAGCTACAGCCATCTGATTTTTGACAAAAATATTCACTACAGAAAAGATAGCCTCTTCAACACGTGGTGCTGGGAAAACTGGTTATCTGTATGTAGAAGGATGAAAATAGATCCTTGTCTCTCTCTATGCACAAGAATCAAGTCCAAGTGGATCAAGGACTTTAATATCAGACCCAAAACTCTGAAATTGCTAGAGGAAAAGGTAGGAGAAACCCTTCAACATATTGGCATAGGTAATAACTTTCTGAATAGAACCCCAACTGCTCAGGAAATAAAACCACTAGTCAACCACTGGGATCTCATGAAATTATAAAGCTTTTGTACAGCAAAGAACACTGTGAAAAGAACAAAGAGAAAACCTACAGAATAGGAGAAAATCTTTGCTAGCTACACATCTCACAGAGGATTAATATCCAGAATATACAAGGAACTCAAAAAACAGAACAAAAAGAAATCAAACAACCCAATTAAAAATGGGCTATGGAACTAGAGAGTTCTCATCAGAAGAAATACAGATGGCCTATAAACATCTAAAAAGTGTTCTATGTCCTTAGCCATCAGGGAAATGCAAATTAAAATTACTTTGAGATTCCATCTCACTCCTGTCAGAATGGCTACCATCAGGAAAACAAATGACAATAAGTGCTGGCGAGGATGCAGAGAAAGAGGAACACTTCTACACTGCTGGTAGGAATGTAATCTGGTCCAGCCATTGTGGAAATCAGTGTGGGGGTTCCTGAGACAGCTAGAAATAGATCTACCATATGACCCAGCTATAGCACTCCTAGGCATATATCCTAAGGACTCTTTTCACTACTTGCACAACCATGTTTATTGCTGCTCTACTCACAATAGCTAAGAAATGGAACCAGCCTAGATGTCCCTCCACAGATGAGTGGATAATAAAGATGTGGTACATTTACACAATGCAGTTCTATTCAGTGGTAATGAAAAGTGAAATTATGAAATTTGCAGGGAAATGGATGGATCTGGAAAAGATGGGATACCTTCCAGTGAGTTGTTGGCCAGGGAGGTCCCTGTTGCCTCCAAAACATTACAGGCTTCTGCCAAGTCTCTTGGTTTCCCACATGTAACAGATGGCAAGACCCTATTGCTGAAGACTTCACTTGCCTGAGTGGCAAGGTCACTGAGAAATCAAGCTGGTGCTGAGCAGAAAACCTTCTCCCTATAGACCAGCCAACTGAAAGCTGGAAAAAGCTGCACTGCATGCAGCCCTATGGGAGATAGAAGTCATCAGCAGTGAAAACAGTGGACACTGGAAGCCTCAAGTTTGGCCAGACAGACCAAATGACTGAACGAGTGCACTCTCACTTCTGGTTAGAGAAACTTCTCTTTTCAGATGGCGATGAACACTGGGGTGACCCAAAAGGCAAAGTAGTGCTGAGAAGAAGGGATGGAGGAGTGTCCAGCACTGAAACATACCTATCACACCCTCCAAGGCTCAGGGTCCATTGTGGAAGAGGTGGAGGAAAGAATGTAAGAGCCAAAGGAAGGGTATGATTCTTTACAATGCAACTGTTCAGACAGAAATTGGCCTCAATATCCATGACCTCACAGTGCCTAGCAATACTTTCACAAGACCCTCATAATAGAAGAAAAAGATGATGACATCAAAATAAAAGAGATACTAATGGAGAGAGGGAGGGGATATGATGGAGAGTAGAGTTGTGAAGGGGAAAGGGGGGTATGGGAGGGAAATATCATGGTTTATTGTCTGTAAGTATAGAAGTTGTCAATAAAAAATAAAAATTAAAACAAAAAACAAAGTAGCAATTTAGGATTGTGGATATATGTGTTTGTGGAAGTCTTTTCAGTAGACTTGAATAAAGTTATCCAATGTAACTTTCCCAAACTAGTCTATGTTAATTTGTCCTTCCAAAAACTAACATTTGTATTTAGCCTTTCCATATTCTGTAATTAAGTCTATGTGCCCAACATGTTGTGAAACCTCCTGAAAAATATACCTTAACAGGCTAGAGAGATGGCTTAGTGGTTAAGGACCCAGGTTTGATTCCCCAGGACCCACATAAGCCAGATGCACAAGGTGGCACATGCGTCTGGAGTTCTTTTGCAGTGGTTGAAGGCCCTGGCATGCCCATTTTCTCCCTCCCTCCCTATCTGCCTTTCTCAAATAAATATTAAAAATAAATTTATAAAAAATACACCTGTTTTTCAGTGCCCCTTACTGATCACATGTATTAGTCAGTTTCAGTCATTACTCTTCTTGAGAAGACAAATTACTCAAAGGCCTAGGCTTACTTTGACTGTGCAGAGAAATTGGCGGCAGCAAAAACGGCAGCTTCAACTTCTACGTTATCATGGGAGTCCAAACTCTGTCGAATACTGTGATGAGCATTCTTCCTCTCAGGAATTATGGACGCCAGGCTTCCCAACATCCTACAGAGACAGAGAAGCCCAAGAAAGAAGGAATTCAAGAAACTCAAGGTCAGCAAAGGAAAAAAGGTAAGCTAGACCAGCAGCCCAAAGCTCATAGGTCAGTCTATGAACACCAAGTTCATAAGGCTTAATGTTAGGAATCAAGAAGTTAGTGCAAGTCTATAAACTTCATATGACATACTTCACTGTATCATTTCTACATACTTTAGTATATCAGAAATGTCTTACCTAACAGCAGCTAAATCTCTTTTTTTGGTCTTTTTCCTTTTCCTTCCCATTTTTGCAGTACTTGGGGATTGAACTCAGGGCCTTGCACTAGCCAGGTAAGCACTCTACCAATTGAGAAAAGTCCCCAGCCCCTCATAAACTAAATGTCTACAGAATCATCTTGACGCACATCTAAGTTACCAAACAGGGCCCAGAAAAAATACTTTTGAATTATTAAAGCATCATAATGCCAATTTTCCAATGTTGCATAAAGAAATCTAGTTTAGCAAAGCCTTAGGAATATAACATTTCTGCTACTGAGCAGATTCACAAAGTGAAACAATAAGACTTTCCAGTCTTCCCCCATATCAATAAATGGTATGATGCTTTTCCAATCTGTTCTGGACACATCAACAGAATATATTTCTGGAGGTGGAGGCTGCCCCCTGCAGCTCACATCAGTATCAGCAACAGTGAGGAAGGCAAAACCCACCAAACACAATATAATTTATATATACATACATAGATATATAAGTTTAGAAACAGGAAAAATCTATTGGTATAATATAAATAACTATGTATAATAAAAGTTTAGAAAAAAATAACCCATTGCTTATAATACAGAGTAGAGCTTGGAAAGTTAAGAGGTAAGGATTTCAGAAAGCTGCAAAACTAAAATAAAACCTGTCACACTCCAACAGTAACAACCTCCTTTCATTATTATTTTTTATTTTTGGTTTTTCGAGGTAGGGTCTCACTCTGGTCCAGGCTGACCTGGAATTAACTATGTAGTCTCAGGATGGCCTTGAACTTTCGGGGATCCTCCTACCTCTGCCTCGTGAGTGCTGGGATTAAAGGCATGCGCCACCACGCCCGGCAACAACTTCATTATTTCATGGAGATAATAATGGACTGAATATGAGTAGCTCTGTTCCTCACAGATAACACTAAATCTGTAACATATTCAGTATCACAAGAGAGCTCTGAAGCTGCATGCTGTTCAAAATAAATAACAAGTGATTATTAATCTAATATTCTTTACCAGAAAAGATCAGGCTAGGCTAACACTGACCTGATTAACACAGTTCATTACTATGTAGTATAACAGGGCAAAATCTCATTGGTCACTTTCTTTTTAATTCAAGCCAGGCATGGTGACGCACGCCTTTAATCCCAGAACTTGGGAGGCAGAGGTAGGAGGATCGCTGTCAGTTCGAGGACACCATGAAACTACATAGTGAATTCCAGGTCAGCCTTAGCTAGAGTGAGAGCCTACCTGGAAAAATGGAAAAAAAAAAAAAAAAAAATATATATATATATATATATATATATATATATATATATATAATTTATAACACTGTTTCAAATATTATGAACATCTTCCAGATTCTTCTATTTGTTTGTTTAATTTATAAGTTTAAAGTAATAGGTAAAAAGTAAGACATCTTTAAAATATTTCTTTCCAGCTGGGCATGATGGCACACACCTTTAATCCCAGGACTTGGGAGGCAGAGGTAGGAGGATTGCCATGAGTTTGAGGCCACCCTGAGACTACATAGTGAATTCCAGGTTAGCCTGAGCTGGAGTGAGACTCTACCTCGAAAAAAAAAAAATTCTAATTCTCCCCTTGTTTTCAAATTAGTCTGACTTGCCTGGAGGTATAGCTCAATGGTAGAACCTTGTCTAGTATGCATGAGACCCTGGGTTTGACCCCAGCACAATAAAATAAAAATCACTTAGTGTATGAAAGGCATCACTTTTTGCTTTTCGTCATGAGTTTCTAGTTAATATATTCTTCTAGAAAGCAATCTTCTGGGGTAGAGTTCTCACATTCACTTCCTTACAACAAACTATAGAAACGTTGCACACAATTTGTGCTACAGTCACACTCCTACAAAACCTTAAGATCCATTCTGCGCTGTCTTCCTAAAACACAGTAAAAACATTTCACACTAGGAAAGAACACATAATCACTTATATATCCAGACTCTTTTCAAAGATATACTTCAATAGCCAGATTCTTTCATTTCTATTAAGATTTTTAAATATCATGCAAGAAGGAGATGACTCTAAGAAAGGGGTTATTTTTCTCATGTTATAGCATGGACAGTGAGTCATTACATGCTGATGAAAACGTGAGCTGGTACTGGAACAAGTCTCCTTACATCTGAAGTTCAAGTCACAAACTGAAAGAACATGCACAGCAATTGGCTGCTGGTATTCCTCTGCCACGTGGTAAGTGGTGGCTTTTAGTTACACAGTTTGGAAGTGTTCTCACTATGAAGCATCTGTCATTTAATTTATAGTTAAAGGCCAAAAAAGGGGGAGGGAGCAATGCTGAAACAATTTAATGCAGAACATAAAATAGAAAGTATCCTTTTCCTAAGTATTATATCCTGAAAGGAGTTATTTTGTATGTGGTACATAAAAAACACATTTGAGAAAGGAATGGTATCTAGGACATATTAAAAAATTTGCTCAATCCTATAACAAAAAAAATCTAATAAAGGTAGTAGGCAAAAGATGAATGGACAATTTCTACAAGGTATTATGAAAAGGCAAAAGGCACATACTCCAGGACTTCCATCCATCACCATCAAGGCAATGTAAATCAAAACCACTGCACACCCGTTAGAATGGCTAAGATTGGAGTTTAGAGCAAGGCTCAGTGGTAGAGCGCTTGCCCTGCAAGCCAAAGGCCTTGGGTTTAATCCCTGGCATTCCAACAGAAAGTAAAGATGCCAGAATGGCTAAGATTTAAAAAGCTGGTAACACTGAAAGTCTATAAAGGTATGAATAAAACAGAACTCTTATACAGTGTTATTGAAGTGAATTCATTCTTACATAAAACTTTGTGTGTGTGTGTGTTTCTGGTAGGGTCTCACTCTAGGCCAGGGTGACCTGGAACTCTTTAGTCCATTGTGATCCCACCTCAGTCTCCCAAGGGCTAAGATTACAGACATGAGCCACTATGCGTGGCTAAATCCATTTTTATAAGTGTGAAAACACAAAAATTTATCTATAAGAGAAAAATCAAAATAGTTGTTTCCTCTGGGGATACAGATTTGGCAACAGGTAACTTCCTGGAAAATTGTGAAATTGTGAAAAAAAATTCTAAAGCTATTTTAAAATGTTTCAGTTAAAGAGATTTGATGTTCCCACATCATGTTGCTACTAACTAGATTTTATTGTGTGTGTTTGGGGGGGTGTATTATAAATATATCTTTATTTACTTTTCTTTTGGGGGAATCTTTAATTTATACTTTACCTGACCCCTGTAACTTCCAGCTGCTCACTTTTACTATGCAGTTCTGGATAGTCTGGCACTCAAGATGTATCCCAGACTGACTTTAAACTTGAGGCACTCTTCCCGCCTTAGCTTTCCAAGTGCTGCGACCGCAGGCAGGCACCACCACACCCAGCTGTCATCTTAGTGAGGGCTTCCTGCATAACCTATTTAAAATGGCAACTCTTCCATACTTACTAATGCTCTGCCCTGACTTTATCGGTGTTCTTCAGCAAGTTCAGTTACAAACACAAAACAGTTACACAAAAACAAGGACAGAACTAAGGAAAACTGACAGAAAACTGACAGAGAAGAATAAGAACAAGGTCAAGAAGGCACAAGTTCAAAAGGAGCTGAGGCCAGTGGTGTTGAAATGCACAGAACTAGTCCTTTGGAATTCCTGTCTGCATAGAGGGATTTTTGGAACACAAGTGAGCAACAATTTACAACCAAAACAGTACCATAGACTCTGACCTGGATTTACTAAGCACACCACCTTTTTGATCCATAAATACAGCTTAAATAGCACAGCATACCGGAGTGTGATGGCTCTTGCCACAGGATCATTACTATGAATCACAGAGAAAACCCGCTTCACAAATTCATCCACATTTAGAATCTTCTCCAAATGCTTCTCACTTTGTTGCGTCACTTTAAGAACACAGAGCCTCAGGAAATTGTTTCTAGGAAAACATAAAAAATTAAATTATTTCAGGAAAAATGTAATATTTCTTTTGGGGTTAAATACTAATGACAAGATTTTTGTTGTTGTTGCTGTTCTGTTTTTTGGTTTTTTGAGATACTGTCTCATTCTAGTCCAGGCTGACCTGGAATTCAGAGTGGTCTCAAACTCACAGCAACTCTCCCACCTCTGCCTCTGGAATGCTGATATTAAAACCATGTGCCACTACACACAGCTCCTACTGATAAATTTTAGCAACAGGCAAATGTTTTTCATTATAAATTACAAGACTAGGCTAGTGAACAAGAAGCCTTCTCAGTTAAATCATGACCAAGGCCCAGGGACCGCATAGTCTTTCTCTTCCCTCTGACTAACCCAGCCCTACTTTTCTTTAAGTCTGACCTGTTACATGCATGGGTACTTGAGTGCATGGAGAATAGAAAGATATGAGAGGGAAAAGGAAATGAGCATTCAAGGCTTACATATTTCAAAAACTTCACAGGCATGCACTCATGTTGTAAGTTACTATGTCAAATCAGAAATCTCTCTAAACAACTTGTACAAAGCCACAGATTTTTCCAAAATATGCATACAACAATATACTATGGCTGTTTTGATTTGATGTATCCTGTTCTCCAAAGAAAGAATGACTCACTGATGGGGCTGGAGAGATGGCTTAGCAGTTAAGCACTTGCCTGTGAAGCCTAAGGACCCCGGTTTGAGGCTTGATTCCCCAGTACCCATGTAAACCAGATGCACAAGGTGGCGCATCTCTCTCTCTCTCTGCCTCTGTCTGTCTGTTGCTAATAAATAAATAAATTTTTTTAAAAAAGACTCACTGAATCATCCTCCTCGTTTTTGCTTACAGTGTAACTGAATCTCAATCTAAAGCCTGACACAATGCAGTATACGCCACTGAAATGGAGACCAACCATGTGGCAGTCCTAAAGAGAAAGAAGACCACAGGACCAGCAAAGAAACAATCCATGCTGGTGGACACTCAGGCTTTAAAGACTTACCCAACTCTGAAGACGTCAGCTAACTTCAGGAATGCTGAGTTGATGAGGATAGGGAATGGATACTTCTGGAAAAGCCTAGGAAAGCGAACAACTGCTTCACACTGTTCACCAAGTTTGCCAGATCTAAGACCTATCAAAAGCAGACAGAACTTACAATGTGTGGCTGCAAGGCAAAACCAGCAAACACTAGCTTATTATACAGTAAGGTAACAACTACTCAATCATTAGGTAAAAATAAAAATGGAGGTCTGGGCAAGATGGCCAATGCCTGTGCTACATAACACCTTGTCTCAAAAAAAAAAGTTAAAAATGAATGTAAATAGGGCTGCAGTGATGGCTTGGCGGTTAAGGTGCTTGCCTGAGAAGCCTAAGGACTCAGGTTCAGTTCTTCAGGTCCCACATAAACCAGATCCACATATGTCTGGAGTTCATTTACAGTGGCTGGAGACCCTGGAGCGCCCATTCTCTCTCTCTCTCCCTCAAATAAAAAATTTAAAAAAAAATTCTTAAATGAATGTAAATAGCTGGGCATGGTGGCACAAGCCTTTACTCCCAGTACTTGGGAGGCAGAGGTAGGAGGATGGCCATGAGTTCAAGGTTGCCCTGAAGCTACATAATGAATTCCAAGGTCAGCCTGGGCTAGAGCAAGAGCATGACCAAAAAAAAAAAAAAAAAAAGACTATATATAAAAATGGCATACATGCTAGTGATCTTGAGCTGGGCATGGTTGAACACACCTATAATCATAGCACTTGGAAGACAGAAGCAGGAGGATCAGAAGCTCAAGGTTATCCTTAGCTACGTAGCGAATTCAAGGCCATACAGGGCTACAATAGAGTCTGTCTCCAAATATATAAATAAACTGAGTAATTTGGTAAATCGAGACTCTTAGATATAAAAATGGTTGAAAGTTGATCAATATTCAGGGACACAAACTATCAATGAATTTATAAGGACTGAAATCAGCAGGGCCTGGGGGTATAGGCCTGTAATCCTAGGCACTCAGGAGGCTGAAATAGGGAGGTCACAAGTTCAAGGCCTGCCCATGCTATAGAGTGACTACAAGACCACCCTGGGCAACTTAGTGAGACCTTGTCTCAAAATCTCAAAATCAGCAAGAAGCCTCCATATTTGGTAATCAAGCAATACACTACTAAGTGACCCACAGGTAGAAGAATGAGAAAGAAAGAAAGAAAAGTATTTTGAAGTGGAAGAAAATGAAAGTACACTTTGTGGGATTCAGCTAAAGTAGGGCTTCAAAACAAATCTATAACATGAAATACTTATATATGAGGAAAGATTTAATATATGAACCAACACAACTCAACGTGGAATGAAGGATTGTTTTAACATATGATTCTGGAAAAACTAGATTAGATACCATCCTTGTAAAAAACAAAACAAAAAAAACTTAGGGAGCCAGGCATGGTGGCTCATGTCTGTAATTCAGCACTCAGGGAAATGGCTTTATATGGGTACCAGAGAATTAAACCTGGGCAGTCTGGCTTTACAAACAAGCACCTTTAACCACTGAGCCATCTCCCCAGCCCAGACATATATCTTTAAATGGAATAAAAGGGCATGACTTTATCCCTGACTACTCTATAAGTCCATTTGGATATCTTTAAGCAACACCTTAAATTTAGCATGTCCCTGTCAGCAAATGGCAATACATCCTTCCAGTACCTCTATTCAAAACTCTTATTTTTCTTGACCACCCACTCTTGTATCTTCACTATCTTGTCAGCTCTCAGAATCTCAGCGCTTCACCCACCCTCACTGTCACCATCCCATTTTCTGCTCACTAGTCTTTTGAGTTTCTTTCCCTGGCCCTCCCTTCAGTCTCTTGTCAACCCAGTAGTCAGACTCATTCTTTCCAAAGGTCTGTCAGACCATGATACACTTCTGCTGAAAATTCTCCATGGCTTCCTAATGCACTCAGAATTAAAGCCAGTCTTCTCAATGCTTGCAATGGCCCCCAAGAACGGAGGGGCCTCTGGTTATCTTCTGACCCCCAGAGTCCATCACTGAGCTGCACAGGCTTCTGCCAGCCTTTGCACTTGTTCAGCGAGGCCCTTCTTGACAACCCATGAAACAAATCAATTCCATGCCCGTTAGCCAGCCCCCTTCACTTGCTTCATTTTACTGTGTGGGAAACTATGCTCACTGTATTGTTTACTGTCAGTTTCCTCATCTAGAGCAGAACAAGCTCCATGAGGCTGGGGCTTGGTTTCATGAACTGCTGGATCTCTGGTTACACCAGTCATGCATGGGAGGGTGGGGGTTGGAAAGGACTGTTAAAATATTTCAGAAATGGGGCTGGGGAACAAGCCAGCAGTTAAAAGTGCTTGCCTGTAAAGCCTACTAGCCAGGTTCCATCAGCATCCAAGTAAAGCTGGGTGCAAAGTGTTGCATGTATCTGTGACCCCAACTCACCTACCACAAATGGGAGGTGGCACAAGGGGACTAGAGAATCTAAAGCTTACGGCCAGCCTCCATTTGTAGTCTGGAAACTCATTTGCCACTGCAGAAGACTCTGTCTCATAGAAGATGAAGTGTACACACCTTGAAACTGTTCTCTGACCTCCATATGCATGGCATGGCATGAGTGTGCCACCCCCACATAATAATTTTTTTTTTAAATTCAGAAATGGCATTCCTTGTAGTCTACTCTGATCAGAATGTTCTAGAAGAAAGTTGTAACCTTCTGATCTTATCACCTTTGACTCACAAAATAGGAATATTGTAATAGGTAAAAAGTGAAACCACTTAATATTTAAAACACTAACCTATATGTATACTACTAAAACTGGCTAGTTCTATAACATAATTTCTTAGTAGCCTAAGAGGCAAGTATGCTGAGGTGAAAAGAACAAGAGATTCTTCCTGGCTTGTATAAATTATCTTTCTATAATCATCTGTAGAACATTCAACAACCACCATTTGTTTCTCATATACATGAGCTTTCTATTTCAAAACAAGTTTTTTTTTTTTTATTGCAAACATAGGAGTCTCTGGAGTTCTGTTTTTCAGTGCCCCATCCTGATCTCAGCTCTATACCACTGTCAACATGGAACACGACTAGCTGGACCAGAGTAAAGTATGTTTGAAGGGGGAAAAATTACATATTTAAAGATTTTTTAATTTTTTTTTAATTTTTGAGAGAGAGATAGAGAGAATGGGTGTGCCAGGACCTTCAGCCTGCTGTGAACAAACCTGAGACGTGTGCGCCCCCTTTTGGCGTATGTGTGACATTGTGCACTAGAGTCACTGCATCTGGTTATGTGTGATCTGGAGATCTGAACATGAGTTCTTAGGCTTCTGAGCCAAGCACCTCAACTGCTAAGCCATCTCTCCAGCCCTAAAGAACATATTTCTTTTTTTTTTTTTTTTTTTTTTTTTTTTTTTTTTTTTTTCGAGGTAGGGTCTCACTGTGGTCCAGGCTGACCTGGAATTCACTATGTAGTCTCAGGGTGGCCTAGAACTCATGGTGATCCTCCTACCTCTGCCTCCCAAGTGCTGGGATTAAAGGCATGCGCCACCACGCCCTGCTTTATTTCATGTTTTATAACTTTATTTCAGAAGTAAAAAAAAGGACGTATTAAAGATATTGCCAAAGAAATATCCCACTGGGGTGTTTGATATTTTCATATAGATCAAAAAGGGGGTAAAACACATTTTAAAAAATTATTTTGAGAGAGAGAGAGAGCGAGCATGCCAGGGCCTCTAACCAATGCAAACAAACTCCAGATGCATGTGTCACCTTGTGCATTTGAATTACATGGGTAATGGGGAATCGAACCTGGGTCCTTAGGTTTCGCAGGCCTTAACCACTAAGCCATCTCTCCAGCCCAACACTTTTTTTTTTTTAAATCTGCGATAGAGCTGAGATGGTTCATCAGCACTAAAGGCATTTGCTTGAAAAGCCTGCTGGTCCAGGTTTGAGTCTCCAGTACCCACATACAGCCAGATGCACAAAGTTGTGCATACATCTGGAGTGTTTTTGCAGCACCCATATTCTCTCTCTCTCTGTCAATTAATATTTTTTTCAAAACCCGAGAATGGACTCAGGATCTAGCCCAGTTGGTAGAGTGCTTTTCTAACATGCAAAAAGCCCTGGATCCAAAATCCAGCACTAGCCTGGTATGGTGGCACAAGCCTTTAATGTCAGCACTTGGGAGGCAGAGGTAGGTAGATCGTTGTGAGACTGAGACCAGTATGGGACAACAGGATGAGTGCCAGGTCAGCCTGGGCTAGAGTGAGACCTTACCTCGAAAAAACAAACAACAGAAAAAAAATCGGGTCCCTTTAACATGTGCCCGTTAGCAGAATTGGAATCCAAGCCCTAACCCTAAGCTCCCTCTCCTTGCCGCCTTTGCAAGGAAAGAGAAGTCGGGGACTGCTCCGTGGAGAATGCATACCCGGCCAAGCTCTGCGGAAGGCCTGGGTCGGGTGCAACCCGTGTGACAAGTTACCAAAAGCATGTTGCCATGGGCCTGTGCAGGAAGAGCACCTCGGGTACACCGAACGCACTGAAAACAATCCCACCATTCAAGCAGTGACGGGACTACAGCGAAACTGTGCCCTCAAGTGGCAGCCGGGAGCCGGCGCTGCGAGGCCAGTCGCAGCATCGCGCGCTTTCCCCGCCGCCTCCCGCCAGCCAGGCCGCCCCGCCCGCCCGCGCATGCGCCTTGCCCGCCGCTGCGAGCTTCCGCCACAGGGTGGCGCCACTTCCCCACAGCCGTGGCGGGCTCGGCCCGCCCTGTCTAGTCAGTACCTTTGTCCAATTCCATCAGAGCAGAGTTGGCGTCCAGTTCCTGTTCGCCGTAGCCGGCATCTGCCAGGAAAGACTTGGTTGAGTTTGACGCCATCGCCCCAAAACACTCAGTCGGCTATGTTAATCAGAAAGATCGCAAACTCTGCCCCGGCAACGCCATCTTCTCCCGCCTCTGGTCTCGCGGATTTTTTTTTCTCCGCGCTGAGGCAGGCACACCACGCATGCGCCCTGCTCACCCCGCGGTTCGCCGGCTCCCCAGCGGGGCCCCTGCGCAGGCGCCGTGGGAGCTCCCGCGCTCCAGGTTCCCGCGGCTGAGAGAAAAGAAGGCGGGGCTTAGGCGGGGGAAGTGACCGCGAGGCGCCGGGGCGCTGAGGCGACAGCCAATCAGAGGGCGTGACGTCAGTTTGGCGCGGAGTTTGGCGGCCGGGGCTTACAGTGGCGGGAGTTGGAGGCAGCAACGCGTCGTGTGGTGGAGGGCGCAGGCTGCGGTGTCCGTGGGAGCCGGGGGTAATTTTTCGCGGCTTATCCCCGAGCTGGGCCCTTCCCTGCGGCCCCATGCTCTTCCACTCGGTGCTCCGCCAGCCGCGGCTCGGCGTGCAGAGAAGCGGTGAGTAACGGTCCTAACCGCCGGCGGGAATCGCCGCCCCCGCCCCCGGGCGCTCCACCTTGGGCCCGGGCCGACGGCCATCTGCCTCGGGGCCTCCGCGTCCCCGGACCCCCGCGCCCCACCCCCGGGCAGGATCCGATCCGTCCATCCGTCCGTCCTCCCGTGCGCGCGAGCGAGCAGCGCCCGAGAAAGTCGCGCGTCGTTCCCGCCCCGCGGACGCGCTGTCCCGCGGTCGGGCCGCTTCGGTGGTCACGTAGGCCCGAGGCAGGACGCTGCCCGCGGCCCCTCGCCGCTGACGTCAGTGTCGCGCGTGAGCTTGGACGGCGCCCGCCGTGTGCACGCGTGTGCAAGCGTGCGGCGCGGGGTCCGGCGCCCCGGGCCGTGTGCGCGCAGCCCGGGCCGTCCCTCCCGCGGCCGCCACGCGGAGCCGCCGCCACGCGGCCCCTCCCCCACCGCCACCGCGTCCCCGAGCCCGCCGCGGCCGTGGCCACACCCCCAGCGCCCCGCGGCGGCTCGTGGATGGGGGTGGCTGCTTTTTTTTTTCGATGCCCGACGTATATCCAGAAACGAGAGCAGCAGAACGTGTTGCTGCCTGGCCCCCGCGGCGGGGTGATTCGGCCATGTTCTCGCGTTGGTGGGCAGCGATGCAGCCTCCTTCCTGCACGGCTGCGGGCTCGGCGGACTAGGCCGTGGGCGTGGGGGGCGCCGCGGTTAGGCGTCCTTTCCCCGATCTCTCTTAAGCAGTGGGTCCCAGGAAAGAATATGCAGAAGTGCAAGTCTCAGCTCTGCGCCCAAGTATAAAACTTCACACATCCTTCCTTTCTTCATCCTCACTTCCTTCTTTGGATACTCTTGCAGGCATACTGTAAATAACCGTCTCTCCTAGAACTTCCCCCAAGCAGCATCTGGTGGGGAAGACACCCCTGCACGGATCCATCCCCCTCAGCGTTCCACCTCTGCTCCTTGCTCTTCGTGTGACCTGGGAAAGCTCTTCAGCCTTTGTTTCCTCCTGATTCTCCAGACCGGCTGTCTACTTTTTCTCCTCCCTCTCTCCTGTCCACAAATATGTGGTAGCCTCTAAATTCATTCATTACACTGTGTTACCTCCTGAAGTCTATGTCTTTTCCCTTCCATGTTGGTTTGCCATCCTTGGCCCCTTGTAACTAAGTCCCATGGACGGTTATAGAAGCCATAATTTGGGTTTTTACTGCTACCTACAATCATCTACCTTCAACATTTTAAGATTTGATTTTTGTATTTTTTATTAGAGAGAGGGGGAGAGAGAGAATATGGACGCACCAGGGCCTCTAGCCACTGCAAACGAACTCCATCCAGATGCATGCGCCACCATGTGCATCTGGCTTACGTGGGACCTGGAGAATCGAACCTGAGTCCTTAGGCTTCGCAGGCAAGCGCCTTACCCACCAAGCCACCTCTACAGCCCCTTCAACATTTTAGATTCATTTCTGTAAAGGCTATGTAGACTGATCACTCAAATAGTCAAGCTCACAAGCATCTCAGGTTCAAATGCCTGAAACTACACTTGCTTTTATCCCAAACCTGTTATATTACCATTTTAGAGAGAGGCATTATTTATTTAAAATCAGTATTGCTAGTCACTCAAAGATTCCATACTCCTCACTATAACACATTCAAAAACTCTCTGAAACTCTTGAATCCATCATCTTCTCTTCACTGATTTAGCTTTACCACATCTTGGTCTGTCGTATTTTGATTATTGCATTTCCCTAGTCCTGGACCTAACATCTTCTTGCCTGGGCTTAACAGGTCACCGTAATGGGCTTTTCTCTTCATCCAGCTTATCCATCTTATTTCCAGTGATGCTGGTAAAATGGAAATCTGATTACCTAATCTTCATACATTTTGAAATTAGTATCCATAAGTTTTTAGTATATGTTTAAGCAGATGCAAAGAATATAGTTTCTGGCCATATCATGAATGTTGTTATCTTACACAAGCTATATAACTGTAAAATGCATCTAACAAAATATGAATACTATAGTGACTGGATAGTCATGTCATCTTTGTTTTATAATGAGAATAAACTTAACTGTTAGGCCTTCTACTTGGTTGCTTTTCCTCTTGAACTTTTCCACTTTATGTCTCCCATAGAATTTATCCTAATGTAATTTAATTGTATCTTTGAAAAGGCTAAGGTGTCTTTCCCAATGAATTCTTTTGGTAGAAAAGTTTTAAAGTTTCAAGTTAAATTTTAACTTGAAAAGTTTAACTACCATACCTTTCTATGTCAAAATATATGTATTAAATTGTTGTCTTTTGTGACCCAAAAGACTCCCAAGTGCTAAAAGTTTATTTGGATTTAACTGCCATACTTAGTTATAGCGTGCAATTGGCAGACGCTATAAATTATTCTGACAATTTTTAACCAAATTAAAAATTTAAGGAAATGGATTTAGGTGTTTATGATGTCTTATTGTTTCTATTATCTCATAATTGGGACCCTAGTAATTTTTTTTACTTAAAAATATTTCATGGGGCTGGAGAGATGGCTTAGTGGTTAAGTGCTTGCCTGTGAAGCCTAAGGACCCCAGTTTGAGGCTCAATTCCCCAGGACCCATGCAAGCCAGATACACATGGTGGCACATACATCTGGAGTTTGCAGTGGTTGGAGGCCCTGGCTTGCCCATTCTTTATATATCTGCCTCTTTCTCTCTGTCCTCTCAAATAAATAAATAGAACAAAACAAAAATATTTAATGGGCCAGATGTGGTGGCGCACGCCTTTTATCCCATCACTCAGAGTCAGAGGTAGGAGGATCACTGTAAGTTCAAGGCCACCCTGAGACTACATAGTGAATTCCAGGTCAGCCTGGACTAGAATGAGACTCTACCTCAAAAAAACCAAAAAAAAAAAAAAAAATTAATAATTAATGGAAGACTGGAGAGATGGCTTAGCAGTTAAAGTGCTTGCCTGTGAAGCCTAAGGACCCAGGTTTGATTTCCCAGTACCCACGTAAGCCAGATGCACAAGGTGGTGGAGTTTGTTTACAGTGGCTAGAGGCCCTAGTATGCCCATCCTCCCTCCCTCCCTCCCCTATCTCTCCCAAATAAGTAGATACATTAAAAATTAAAAAATAAAATTTGCCGGGTGTGGTGGCACACACCTTTAATCCCAGCACTCGGGAGGCAGAGGTAGGAGGATCACCGTGAGTTCGAGGCTACCCTGAGACTACATAGTTAATTCCAGGTCAGCCTGGACCAGAGTGAGACCCTACCTCGAAAAACCAAAAAAAAAAAAAAAATTAAATTAAATTAAAAAATAAAATTTAACGGACACCCAGAAGTTTGTATCTCTTGGGACAATGCAAGGTGTAAGATGAGAACATGAGGATGTGGTCCCTGTTGTAAAGTGGAAGAAAGGGAGTACCTTTCTCAGAACTGTGTGTATGTGGAAATTGATTATTTTGAAACCCATTCTCTGAAAATTCTCCTATTTTGGAATATTCCTTGATAAAGAGCTGCACGATCTTGTCTTTCCCAAGTGAGTGTTGAGGAGCATGGAACATCATAGGTTAATGCCCATCACACAATAAAGATCCAAAAGTAGCTTAAGGTGAAGTGTCTGGGGAATGGCAGAAATGATAGAGTAAGCAGGGATCTTAGTGTTTACTTAGGGCAGTTTGCATGATTATTGTAGACAGTGAGGCCGACTTGAAGACTCTTGTTTTACCATATTCAGTTCCCTTCTGCATTTGTATGTTGCAGTCATTAGATTTTTTAAAAATCCCTTGCCACACATGTATATTTACATATTCTTAGAACATGGGCTTTTGTTTTAAAATTTACTCTGTAGATGAATATTTGTCAGTCTAACAAATTATTCTTTTGTCTTTTAACAGCTTTACTTACCATGGTACCTAATATTGAAATAATGGGTGATGAGTGATTATTAAATCTGGATTAAATTTTCTTTATCTCCTTTCTACTCATCCATTCCTTCAGGTTACTCTAAACATCCCAAGCTAGAGTTATTTGTGTGTGGTTTTCTCAGGCTAAGGTGTCTTTTCCAAAGAGTACTTTTAGTAGAAAGTGAGATTGAAAGCCTCCTACAATGTGAGTTTGTTAAGAGTATTGCAGTGAATGGTAAATTCATTGCTTCTTTGGGTGCTTATTGAGTTTCAGTAATTATTTGTTGAATGTTTCTCTTATAGGCTGAAAAACCCTAATCCAATAATCCAAGATCTGAAGTGCTCTAAAATCTGAACGATTTGAGAGCCAGTATGATGCTTAAAAAGCTTCAGGGTGCTGGGCTGGAGAGATGGCTTAGCGGTTAAGGCACCTGCCTCCTAAGCCTAAGAAGAACGCTGGTTCCAATCTCCAGCGGTTCCAATCTCCAGGTCCCAAGTTTAGCCAGATGCAAAGTGACGCAAGGGCGCAATGCCGCACCTGACTACAAGGGGACGCATGCGTCTGGATTTCATTCGCAGCAGCTGAGAGGCTGCTAGCGTGCCCATCTCTATCTATCTTCTCTCCCTCCCTCCCTCTCTCTCTCTCTCTCTCTCTCTGTGTCTCTCTCCAAAAAAAAAAAAAAAAAAGAAAGAAAGAAAGAAAGCAGGGTGCCCCCAGTAAAATCTGCATATTTCAAAATCCAGAAATCTCTGAAAATGAAACATTCTTGGCCTCAAGCATTTTGATGAGATGTTTGACTTGGTAGTAATTAAAATGTATCAACCTACATGTTAATCTAATATAAAACAAATGTCTGAAGGTGGCTTCCTGTTAGGTTTCTGATCCAGCAGAGTGAACTTGCTTGCCCTGAATTTCTTGTTCTCTGCTCTAAATAAAATGGAAATTTTCTCATCAAATTTTTCTGGAGTCTCCTTGACCTAACTTGTTAGAGGTAGATATATAACACTCACTTTTAAATCACTCATGCATTTGAAGACAGTATGGTTGCTATTAGAACCTTAGAGTTTTCAGCAATGTAAGGGAAAAAAGGAGTAAAATTATTGAATATGGTACTAGTTATAATATTGGCACATTGTACAATTTAGCCCTTCGGATACTAAATTGTGTGTAATGGTTGGTTGTTGATTTAGAGACTCAGAAAACAGAATCTAATCAAAGGGAATAGCAGTTTACTTGATAATGCTTTAGTGCTTGTTTCTTTACTGGGAGGAGAGACAGATCTTTTTTAATGTGCAAAAGTCACTCTACGTATTTGTACTGTGCTTGGTGGTGCTTGCCTTTAAGCCCAGCACTTCTGGAGGCTAAGCTAGGAGGATCATTGTGAGTTCAGAGCTATCATGCATGGGTCTACAGAGTGAGTTCCAGGTTACCCTGGGCTAGAGTGAGACCTTATGTCAAAAAAAATTTCTTTGGGCCACTTGTTTCTTCAAACCATAATATTAACTAATGAGAGTATATTTAAAATAGTAAAGCTACAGTTGTACCGCACCAGAAGTTGAATACACTTTGATTTTTTTCCTTACAACTGCTTAAAAAGATACCAGATGGGCTGGAGAGATGGCTTAGTGGTTAAGGTGGATACCAGTGAAGCCTAAGGACCCAGGTTTGATTCTCCAGGTCCCATGTAAGCCAGATGCACATGGTGGCGTGCCCATTCTCTCTCATTCATTCCCTCTCCTCTCTCTCTCTCTCTCTCTCTCTCTGTCACTAATAAATAAATAAAAATAAGATCTTTTTAAAAAAAATACCAAAAATACTATTCTGGAGAGCCATAGTGAACAGATCTGTGTTAAAGCTCTTTGCATACAAATAATTTAGTTAGTTGTAGTGCTCACACCTGTAACGCCATTCCTCAGGAAGCAGAGGCAGAAGAATCACTACAAGTTCTAGGCCAGCCAGGGCTATGTATGGAAAGCCTGGCTTAAAAAAATTTATCTCAGGCTGGAGAGATGGCTTAGTGGTTAAACGCTTGCCTGTGAAGCCTAAGGATCCCAGTTCGAGGCTCGATTCTCCAGGTCCTACGTAAGCCAGATGCATAAGGGGGCACATGCATCTGGAGTTCGTTTGCAGTGGCAGGAGGCCCTGGCGCGCCCATTCTCTCTCTCTCTCTCTCTCTCTCTCTACCTGCCTATTTCTGTATCTCTATCTCTCTCTCTCTCTCAAATTAATAAATAAATAAAAATAAAATATTTTTTAAAAATGAAAAATTTATCTCTACGTTTGTGACCAGTGTTGAAATATGATACAGCTTGTTAATTCTGAAAGAATTGTCTTGTTTTAGGCTGGTCTTCACAGTACCCTCTAGAGTCCCTTCTAACTGGTTATCAGTGCAACTGTAATGATGAGCACACGTCTTACGGGGAATCAGGAGTCCCAGTCCCTCCTTTTGGATGCTCCTTCTCTTCTGGTAAGAGACTAGGCTGAGCAATAATTTAATACCTTTAAATTGGCTTGAAAATAGTGTTTCTCATTACATATTCTTTGCTTCTTATTTAGCTCCCAATATGGAACATATATTAGCAGTAGCCAATGAAGAAGGCTTTGTTAGATTATATGACACGGAATCACAAACTAGTAAAAATAAATGCTTCAAAGGTAAGTCTTTCATTTTTAACATTTTTAATTTATAAATCCTTGAATAGGTTATTATTTAAATATTTCCCAATTAAAGTAAATGCTGGCCTGCCTATCTGACAATAACTGTTATATGAAAAGTAAAGATATTTTAGAATAGTTTTATATATATACATATATATTTATATTTGAGGCAAACTCAAACAGACTGGCCTTTTTTTATATTTTGTTTTGTTTTGTTTTTTCAAGTCTCACTCTAGCTCAAGCTGACCTGGAATTCACTTGGTAGTCTCAGGGTGGCCTTGAACTCATGGTGATCCTTCTACCTCTGCCTCCCAAGTGCTGGGATTAAAGACATGTGCCACCATGCCCTAGGTCTTTTTTTTTTTTTTTTTTTTTTTGAGAGTGAGAGTTGGCATGCCAGAGTATCCAGTCTTGACCACTAAGCCATCTCTCCAGCCCTTAACTTTTCTTTTTCTTTATTTATTTTGAGAGGGAGAGAGAGAATGGACCCAGGGCCTTCAGCTGCTGCGAACGAACTCCAAGTGTGTGCACCTCCTTGTGGCAGGTGCCTGACGTTGCACACTTGTATCCACTGTGTGTCTGGCTACATGGGACTTGTAGATTCAGACATGAGTTCTTAGGCTGTGCAGTCAGGCACCTTAACTACTCAGCCATCTCTCCAGTCCAATTTTTCTTTTTAAAAAAATTATTGTTTGAGAGGAGGGGCATGCCAGGGCAAATAAACTCCAGACACTTGTACTTTGTGCCCTTATATGGGTACTAGGAAATCAAATTTGGGTCGTTGGGCTTTGCAGGCAAGCACTTTTACCACTGAACCATCTCCAGCCCATATTTTTTGAGACAGGCTCTCTCACTGAACTTAACTCACCGAGTCAGCTACACTAGCTAGCCAACAAATCCTAAAGACTCTCCTGTATGTGCATCTCCATGCTGATATTACAGGCATGTATCATCACACTCAGCTTTTTGTGGATGCTGGGGATCTGAATTCAGTCCTCATGCTTACAAGGCAAACACTACTAATAGCGCTCTCTCTGCTAAAAAAAAAAAATAGTTCTTTTGATTTTTATCTTAGTATGTTATGATTTGAATAATATCTACTGACTTTAAGAAATGAATCGCTTGGAACCAGCAACTCTAGTGTCAGAATAGCTAACATAAAACAAGGACTCTAATTGATGTGTAAGCTCAAAAGCAGGCCAGGGGCTGGAGAGATGGTTAGGGGTTAAGGCGCCTGCCTCCTAACCCTCAGAACACTGGTTCCAATCTCCAGCTGTTCCAATCTCCAGGTCCCATGTTTAGCCAGATGCAAAGTGACACAAGGGCGCAATGCTGCACTTGGCCACAAGGGGGCGCGCACATCTGGATTTCGTTCTCAGCAGCCGAGACACTGCTCACGCGCCCATCTCTGTCTTCCTCCCTCCCTCCCTCCCTCTCTCTCTCTCTCTCTCTCTCTGTCTCTCTCTGTCTCTCTCTCTGTCTCTCTCCAAAAAGAATAAGATAAAATAAAAAGTTTAAAAAAAAAAAAAAGCAGGCCAGGAAAGTTTTGCCTGAAGGAGAACATGTGGTTGAATGGTGGAATTTAGACCAATGGAGATGAAAGATGGCACTCCAGGTGGAGAAAAAGCCTAAACAATAGGAAACTTGGTATCTGCTAAAGACAAAGGGAGTGATCCAGTTAAACTAGGATAAAAGAAGTGGAGAACAATGAGAGAGAAGTCTGCCCTCTGCTGCAGAGATAGTGGCCAAAGTATGCAGGAGCTTTGTTATGAAGCTAAAAGTGCTCTTCTCATAGAGCAATAGGAAGATTGTTGAACATTTCAAAAAGATTCCATTTAGGAACTATTGTAATTACTCAGAGAAAGGAATTTGACATTAAATGGCAGTACTGATATGTGGTAATGAAAGACTATGTATTGTCTATGATTCTATGGTGCTCTTTGGACCATGGGCCTTGGTACTAGCCACCATCTTTTCACTGTGGCTTTCAAAGCATTTAAACTAATACTATGACTACCATCCAACACAGTCTGTGTATTTCATATTGACATTTTCTTTATTTAGAATGGATGGCTCACTGGAATGCTGTTTTTGACCTAGCCTGGGTTCCTGGAGAATTTAAACTTGTAAGTGTCTTTCATTTGATTAGGTTCTGAACAGATGCTGGTAAAGGGTTGCTTTGTTGAATTGTACTCCCTTACTTTTGGAAGGTTACAGCAGCAGGTGATCAGACAGCCAAATTTTGGGATGTAAAAGCTGGTGAGCTGATGGGAACATGCAAAGGTCATCAATGCAGTCTCAAGTCCGTTGCCTTTTCTAAGTTTCAGAAAGGTAGGTTTGTGTTTCTATCTTTACCTCCTTAACAGTGGGGAAAGATGACACAGTAATTATTTATATCCTTGCCCCTGTCAAAATTGTCATTATGTAGGCAGCTATGTAGATGGTTGAGATTGTCCTGTGACAGAAAGTCTTAATGAAATTAATTGATTTAAAGTATTTTAAAATTATTTTATTGATTTATTTGCAAGCAGAGAGAGACAGAGAGAGAATGGGTGTGCCAGGGCCACCAGCCAATGCAAATGAACTCCAGATACATGCACCACTTTGTGCATCAAGTCTACTTATAAAAGTTTATATAGAGAGTATGAGGCTGGGGTGAAAATCTTGATAAACTGGGCAGGATTCTGTACCTAAAAATTTATCATGTAACTAGGGTGTTTTTTGTTTCCTTTTGTTTGGGGGGGGGATTTTTTGAGGTAGCGTCTCACTCTAGCTCAGGCTGATCTGGAATTCACTCTGTAGTCTCAGGGTGGCCTTGAACTCGCGGCAATCCTTCTACCTCTGCCTCCCAAGTGCTGGGATTAAAGGTGTGTGCCGCCACGCCTGGCTTCATGTAACTAGTTTTAATGACCTAATTTTCTACTATGTTTCAGCTAGTATTTTCTCAGAGCTAATTTTCCTATATTTTATTGTTGTGTGGAAAAGAAGATTTAAGAAGTAATACTATAGAACAGTATGTAGCAGTTAGGGGTAAACTTAGCTGAGAAATCTGAAGAGCTTTTTAGTTTTTAAAGATATTTATTTATTTATTTATTTATGAGAGAGAGTGAGAATGGGCACAACAGGGCCTGTAGCCACTGTAAACAAATTCCAGGCGCACATACCATCACGTGCATCTGGCTTACATGAGAACTAGAGAACCTGGGTTCTTAGGCTTCACAGGCAAGCGCCTTAACCACTGAGCCATATCTCTAGCCCCTGAAGAGCTTTTTATTTCTAACTTTTGTTTTCTACTTTCTACATTTGTTTTTCACTAATTTTATTTTTTAAACATTAGACCAACAAACAGCTCAGTCTTTCCTCTTAAAGTTATACAAACATTACAGTTTTCTTTATTTTTAATTTTTTTAAATTTATTTGACAGAGAGAGAAAGAATGGGTGCATCAGGACCTTCAGCTGCTGTAAACAAACTCCAGATGCATGGGCCACTTTGTACATCTGGCTTACATGGGTCTGGGGAATCAAACCTGGGTCCTTTGGCTTTGCAGGCAAGAAGTACCTTAACCACTAAGCCATCTTCCCAGCCCACAGTTTTCTTTATCATTAAAAATACTGTATATATTTTTCTTTTTTCTTATTTTGGTTTTTCTAAGATGGAGTGTGTTGCTCTAGCCTAGGCCTACCTGGAATTCAGTATGTTGTCTCAGAGTAGCCTCGAACTCATGGCAATCTTCTTCCTCTGCCTCCCAAGTGCTAGGAAAAATACTGTATTTTAGAAGGGAATGGGGCTGGAGAGATGGCTCAGTGGTTAAGGTACTTGCCTGTGAAGCCAGCAGGCTTTGCAAATAAGCACCTTTAACCACTGAGCCATCTTCCCAGCACCTCTGAAAGGTTTTTTTTTTTTTTTTTTTTTAACATACTGATTAAATGGGACTATCTGGGTCTGGTTATCCTTTTATTTTATTTATTTATTATTATTATTATTCTTGGAGAGATACACAGAGAGAGGGAGAGGAAGATAGAGATGGGCGCGCCAGCAGCCTCTCAGCTGCTGCAAACGAAATCTAGATGTGTGTGCCCCCTTGTGGTCAAGTGTGGCATTGCGCCTTTGCGTCATTTTGCATCTGGCTAAACGTGGGACCTGGAGATTGGAACCGGTGTTCTTTAGGCTTAGGAGGCAGGCACCTTAACCGCTAAGCCATCTCTCCAGTCCTATCTTTTTATTTTTAATTTAAGTTTATTGTGGAATTCCAGTGTTGAACTAAAGTTGGGAAACACTGTCCTTTTTTTTTAAGTTTTTAAATTTTTACTTATTTGCAAGCAGAGAGGGAGGGAGAAGGCAGAGAGAGAGAGAAGGGGTGTGCCAGGGCCTCTAGCCACTGCAAACAAACTCCAGACACATGCTCCCCCTTGTGCATCTGGCTTACGTGGGTCCTGGAGAATCAAACCAGAATCCTTTGGCTTTGTAGGCAAGCACCTTAACCGCTAAGCCATCTCTCCAGCCCCAAGAAACATTCTTGATTGATCCTCTCCAAGACCTTATGCCATCACTTTTATCCACATAGCTCTGGTATCTTAAAGCTCTCCCTCTGTTGGCTATTTCTTCTCAGGAAAGACTTAAGAATGTCTTCGGCCTGGTCCAAGACATCATAACCTTACGTTCTTTTAGCTGTCATTCTGCCTTAGTTCCTGTCTAAATTTCTTCATGAGAAAAGCTGGGACTCAACGAGGTGCATCTGTTTTCCAGCTTGCTTCTGAGGCACTAATTACTTCAGTGTCAGAGCCATGAAACTTTTTCAGGTCTTTTCTTTCACTTCATTTATGGAATTTCATCAGTTCTATTCTTCCTTAGAATTTGTGATAACATTCCCTTCTGGTTCTTTGATTTGTTTACTCCTCCATAGTACCTTTTGTACACTACACTCCTTCCCTTTTCTCCCTTGGAGTGTTGGCATGGCCCAGGATGTGGTAGTTAGCCATCTTTTCCTTTTATTTGTGTACCTATGTACATACAGTACCCACCCCTTTTATCTACAGCCATATTTCTGTCTTCTAACCTTCTATAAGGCCTTCAGATTCAACATATTCAAAACTTAACTCGTGATTTCCCTCAGGCAATACAATCTTTATCCTCTCCTCTGGGATCCTCTCTTTGGCCTAACAAGCTTCCCTTGACATTTACAAGGCTTGTGGTCTTTGTTGTCCAGTATCTGAATATGGCCTTATATCTTCATTCTTTTTTTTTTTTTTCATTTTTAATAATATTTTTATTTATTAGGGAGAATGAGCATGGCAAAGCCTCTAGCCACTGCAAATGAGCTCCACACACATGCACCACCATGGGCAAATATTTGGTTTATATGGGTTCTGAAGAGTTGAACTCAGGTTGTTAGGTTTTGTAGGCAAGTGCCTCAACCACTTAGCCATCTCTCCAGCTTTACATCTTTCTTCATTCTTGAAGGATATTTTTGTTGGATATGACATTGTGACAGCCTTTTTCTTTAATCACTTAATGTTGTTCCACTGTCTGAGTTCCATTGAGAATTCTGTGGTTCTGTCTCTAATTTGCCTATATTAAGTTTAGGCTTGGTTCCTTTGAAACACTGGAGCTTGTGTAGTTTTGAGGATTTGTAAACTATGTTTCGCAGAATAGAGGTGTTTGACGTTTCTTAAGATATAAGAAGAAAATTTTATTTTTATTTATTAGAGACACAGAGAGGGAGGGATAGAGAGAATGGGTGTATCAGGGCCTTTGCAATGCAAACAAACTACAGACTTTTGCACCACCTTGTGCATCTGGCTTACGTGGGACCTGGAGAATCGAACATGGGTCCTTAGGCCTTACAGGCAAGCGCCTTAACTATTAAGCCATCTGTCCGGCCCATATTTGGCCTTGTGAAATTGTCCCTTAGGGCTGTTTGTTTTTGTTTCAATTTTCTTATATTTGGGGTGTAATTAATATACTGATTTAGTCTATACTGATATAACAAAATGTATGCACCTGAGTAACTTATAAAGAAATGGCTGAGGTTTATTTAACTCACTGTTCGAGAGGCTTGAAAGTCCAAGATTATGATTTAGAGCATGGCTCCAGCACCTGCTATATCATTGTATGGAAGGGAATGTTACATAGTGAAAAAGAGCTCACTTTTAGAATAACAAAACCTCTCCTATAATTCATTAAATCACTGTGGATTGTTCCATCCATTCATTAGGACATAACCCTCAATGCTCCCGTATGATACATAGAATTGCGCTTTCTTTGAAAGTGCTCTTGGTTGGGCTTTAATCCAGGGGTTAAGGTACCCGACTGTCAAAACTTCAACTGAGTCAATAGCCTCCAGGTTCTTATGAATTCAAAGAATTGAAATCAAAAGACCAGAGAATAAAGTTTAGAGGTAATTTATATTATAGACAAATTTTAAGAGAAGGAAGGCAGGTAAAATTCCTGTACAGCAGGAGGCGTTTCTGGAAATGGAAAAGCCCATTTATAGGCCAGATTAGAATCTTTTCTAGGTTCTGGATGTGCAGAATTGATTAGCTTTCATTCCAGATTTCTAGGGAGGGAACTCCTTTAAGCAGAAAGAGATAAGAAGATAGATCCGCTGGGCATGGTGGCGCATACCTTTAATCCCAGCACTTGAGGCAGAGGTAGGAGGATCACCATGAGTTCAAGGCCATCCTGAGATTACATAGTGAATTCCAGGTCAGCCTGGGCTAGAGCGAGACCCTACCTCAAAAAACCACACACACATATACACACACACAAAGAAGTCAGATCCTTCTGGCATTTCTGACCTCTAACAAAGTAAGACTGCAAGGACAAGCTTCAGGGCTTTCAGGGCTCCATCACCCTTAAACTGCCTCACTCTGTCCATCTGTTTTATTTTTTGAAACAAGGTCTCTCACTGGACTAAAACTTACTAAAGTAGACTAGACTAGCTAGTCAGCAAGCTCCCAGGATCACTACCTGTCCCTGCTGCCATTCCAAGTGTGCACCAATGTGCCTAGTCCTGAGGATACAACTCAGACTCTTAGACTTGCAAGGCAAGCACTTTACCAAGCATTCTCCATTATCACTTCTTAAAGGTCCCACCCCACAATACTGCCAAATAGGAAGCAAATTCCAACATGAATTTCAAGGGGATAAACTTCAAACCATGGCACATGCCATAAAATTTGCCTACTTAAAGTATATGTTTTGTGGGGGGTGGCGCACACCTTTAATCCCAGCATTTGGGAGGCAGAGGTGGGATCACTGTAATTTGGAGGTCACCCTGAGACTACATAGTGAGTTCCAGGTCAGCCTAGAGTGAAACCCTACCTTGAAGAAAATAAACATAAATAAATAAAGTGTATGTTTCAATGGTTTTTAGTTTGGTTTTGTGCAATAATCACTGTTAAGCACTTGTAATTATGGTTGGCTTATTAAAAATTGATTGTCATAGATTGTCTGGAAATAGAATTCAGTAATCACTACCGAAGGGCAATGGCTCACACACCTCAGTTCAGTTTAGTTTTTTATATTATTATTTGCACAGGGAAAAGAGAACAGGCACTCCAGGGTCTGTAGGCACTGCAAGCAAACTCCAAATGCATGTGCCACTGTGCATCTGGCTTATATGGGTATTGGGGAATCAAACTCAGGCCATTAGGCTTTGCACACAAGTACCTTAACCATTGAACCACCTTTCTAGCCCCCATTCTTTTGTTTTTCCCTCAGTTGCAAATTGGTTTCAGTTTTCTCTTGCCCTTGTGGATCAGTGGTTGGCCAGCGACTTAGACTGAAACAAAGCACAGAATTAAGAGTTCCCTTTCTCTGGCTCTTCTTGTCATGGCGTTTGCACTCTGTCCTTGCCCACAACTAAGTCCATGCATCTTTTCTGCATTCTTCTGGTTTTTGAAGATGGGCAAATTTTCGGCTGGCATTTTAGTTACCTTTTACTAATTTGCTATGAGCCAATCACTTAGTTTGGTTAACTTCCCTCAAATGGTGTGTTTTTGTTCATTCCCAACAGAGCCCACAGGTAGTTGTTTTGGCACCTTGTCCAATTTACAACTGATGCAAATGGATCTGTTTTTTAAATGCTTGTTCTTCCAAATATGAAGCAGTTTCTGATTTTAGTTTATTTTTTTATAGTACTGAGAGTCAAACCCAGGATCTTGTGAGTGCTAGGCCACTGAGCTATATACCCAGCCCTCTTTTTTACGTAATTTTAAAGAAAACATTACAAGTAAATGAATGTTCTCTTGTATTCTCTTCTTCAGTCTCATTGCCTACCTTCCACCCCAGAGCACCTCTTACAAATTGTGTGGAGATAGCAGTATGTTTTGACACTATATCTTGGATGTTTGGATTAGAGGATCTAGACTCATGCTGCCAAGAACACCTTTACAAATTCTCTGTGCCTTAGGTTCTCATCTGTGAAATGAAAACTAATATTGCCTAATAAGGTGATGGCAAGGATTGAGATCATATTTGTAACATACAGAATATGGGCTGGGGCGATGACTCATATTACAGGCATTTGTGCAAGGCTGCTGGCCTGGGTTCAATTCCCAAGCTACCCACATAAACCAGATGCAAAAACTGGGGCAGGTATCTTTTCTTTTGCAGCAGCAAGAGTCCCTGGCACACGTGCACATGCACAGACACACACACGCACATACATGCACGCACACATACACACACAAATAGTATGTAGTACTTAGAATAGTAAGCACTCTGTATGCTCTAACTATTGCTTGCTTATTTTCTTACTGTGATACAGTATTTCACATTGTGTTAAAATTTACTCAAGAATTCTGCTTGCTCAGCATAAGCTTCTCAAATCCCTTCTCATCACAGTTTGGTGCTGTGTTGTTGAGCTATATATTTAAAATATTTTAATCTGTGCCAAATGTAATACCTAGCAGAAAATAAATGCTCTGGTTAATTTAAACTGAAATACATGTCATTGACTGATTTTGTTAACATCTTGATGAACTCTTTCTTCACAGCCGTATTCTGTACAGGTGGGAGAGATGGCAACATTATGGTCTGGGACACAAGGTGCAACAAAAAAGGTAAATGAGTCCTACTCTTACATTTGTAGAGGCGGACTTACTCATGCTTGATGGTTTCCATCTGAAGTGTCAGTAATTTCATCTGATTTCCACCAGGGGGCACTTGTGTTTGTAATCTCCCATTTCTGCTTTGTTTTGAAGAATGATTTTGGCTTCACAGCAACGTTGAGCAAAAGGGCAGAGATTCCATATGCTCTTGAGACCTACACATACACAGCCTCCCCTTCTGTCAACATCCTATATCCAAGTGGTACATTTTTACAACTGACAAACTTACATCAACGCATGACCACCCCAAATCTATAGTTGGCATTATAATTCATTATTTGTGTTGTACACCATAGGTATTGACATAGCATTATGTTGTCATTATAATACACAGAATAGTTTCACTCCCTAAAACTCCTCTGTGCTCTGGTATTTGTATCTACCTCCTCACTGATCCCTGGCAACCACTGATTTTTTTTTTTTCTGGTCTCTATGGTTTTTCAGAATGTGATATGTGCCTTTTTAAATTAACTTTTGGCTTAGTAAATTGTTTTTAGCTTTCCTCCAAGTCTTCATGACTTTGTCAAGCTCCTGTCTTTTTAGCACTGAATGATACTGTATTGTCTAGATAATCTACAGTTCATCCGTTCACCTGCTGAAGACTGCCTTTGTTGGTTGGGCCATTATAAATAAAGCTGCTCTAAACATCTGTGTGTTTCCCCTTTTACATGTTAAAGTCTCACCACAGGAGATAGGAGGCAGCTGAGTCTTCAGGTTTTTAATTTCACTAATCTAATCAAAAATGACATGTTAAGGTCTTACAAATGTTACACTCATCATGAGATCAGAAAACACAAAACAGTTTCCTTGGAATATCTTTCAGATGGATTTTATAGGCAAGTGAATCAAATGAGTGGAGCTCACAATACCTCAGACAAGCAAACCCCTTCTAAACCCAAGAAGAAACAGAATTCAAAAGGACTTGCTCCTTCTGTGGTAAGGCCTTAGAGATGTACACGTGCAGAAGGATATTTTTTTAGGACAGAATCTTTCTGTGTGGCTCATGTGATTCATCAGTGTAGTGGTTTCAATGTCTTCATCACTTTCCACCACCACCTCATTTCCTGAGTCAAGAGTCTCTTGCTTGAACCCAAAGCTCAGTGATCAGCTAATCTAGCTGCCACCTTGTCCCAGGAGCCCCCGCTTCTGCTTCCCAAGTACTGGGCTACAGGCAGGTTACATGGGTGCTGGGGGTCTGAACTCAGATCTTCACACAACACATTGTCTATTAAGCCATCTCCTCAGTCTATAGAGCATTTTTAAATGTATTAAACACTTAGGGGCTAGGGAGCTGGCTCTGTGCAAGCAAAGCCATATGCTATAACAGGCTTCTGTGATCCCAGTGTGCCTATGACAAAAAGGAAAGTGGAGCTGGGAAAGGTGGCACACACCTTTAAACCCAGCACTTGGGAGGCAGAGGTACAAGGATTGCTATGAGTTTGAGGCCGGCCTGGGACGACAGAGTAAGTTCAAGGTCAGCCTGGGCTAGAGTGAAATCCTATCTCAGGGGGGAAAAAGAGGAGAATGGAGACAGGAGAATCCCCTAGAGGCTTATGAGCTAGCTAGCCTGTCTAATGCAACAATGAACAAGAGACCCTGCATACACACACAACACTTAGGTAGAACAAAGTACCTCTCTAGTAACCAAGAGCTCAAACTGGTCTGGGGAGATGGCTCAGTTTGTAAGAGCACATGCTGTGCAAGCATGAGGACCAGCACCCACATGAAAAGCTAGGCATGGCTGGGCATGCCTATAGCCCCAATGCAGGAGGGGGCAGAAGCAGGATTACTGGGGCCTGCTGACTAGTCACCTAGTCTAGCCAAAATGTGGCAAGCTCCCGGTTCAGCATGAGACTGTACCCAGGAAATAAGGCATAAGATCAATAGAAGAGAACTCCCAACATTGTCCTCTGGCTTTTACATGCATGCACATACCAGTGCACACACATCACACCAAAAACAGGTTTTAAAAAGTTTAAACTGCCCATAATCTTTTTTCTAGAAAATTAAATTATCATTGATCTCAGTAATGTTTTTCTAATATTCCAAGAAAATATTTAAGAGGAAGTATAATTGCTAAGTTATAACTGAAAACTTTATCCTATATATAGGAAACAGGCACAAATGGAGACAATCAATGGTTTGTAGAGGCCAGGTGATAAAATTTAGTTAGATCCTGACCTAAAGGAACGTGTGAGGTAGTAGCTATTAGGAGATAAAATTCCACTGAAGCACTTTAATTTTTCAGAGCATATAACCTCAGCATCTAGCAACTAATTTTTTGTTTTTGAGGTAGGGTCTCACTCTAACCCAGGCTGACCTGAATAGAATTCACTATGTAGTCTCAGGATAGCCTTGAACTCAGTGATCCTCCTACCCCTGCCTCCCAAGTGCTGGGATTAAAGGTGTGCACCACCATCCCCAGCTTCTAACAACATTTTATGCATGAAGCATGCATTAGAAAGTTAAATCTGTTTCCTACAGATATATAGCTTATTAGTATGGAAGATTCTAAGCAGACTTAGACAAGTAAAAATCTTTCAGTGACAAGTTTATTTCTTGAGGACAAGTTAGTGTTGACATATACGCTTTAACTTGATGTTTAGGGCACTTCCTTGCTCGAATTTGCAGCTAGGGTGATTGGAATGAGAAAATTTATTCTGATTCAGAGTGGGGGGGGTACAAAATCCACTTTTAAGCACTTTGTTCTCATGGTGGTGAAGATTGTGATGCCCAAGACAGAATTTCCTTCTTTTTTCCTGTGCTATTAGGATTCCCAGCAGAGTGTTACTGTGGTCCTCTTTCAAGATGAGAATACATTAGTCTCAGCAGGAGCTGTGGATGGGTACGAGACATTATTTCTGGTTCTTTTGATGAAGTGTCTTTTTTGAGCTATGGTGGGACCTAATCCCATTATAATTAAACATATGCTTTATTTAGTTATTTTTGTGTATGTGTAGGCATGTTCATAAGCATAGGGTGACATGTGTGTTTGCACATGTATGTAGAGGCCAGCAGTAGACATCTGTGTCTCTTCAGTTGCTCCGCACCTTATTTTTTGAGACAAGGCCTCTCACTGAATGAACCTGGAGTTCACCCATTCAACTAGTCTAGCTCACCAGCAAGCCCCATGGATCCTTGTCTCCTCCTTCCCAGCACTGGGATTACCAGCGATTGCCATTACACCTGGCATTTGTACATGGGTGCCAGCAATTTGAACTCAAGCTCTTGTGTTTATACAGAAAGCACTTTACCCACTAAGCCATCTCCTCAGCCCCAAAACTTAAATTTTAGCTTACTTAACTCTCAACTCTCAAACTTGTGAACCAAATTCTCAATTAGGAATGAATGAATATCCAAAAATAACATTTGTACTTATGAATGGCCATGAAAATTGTGAATGGCTATGAAAACTGCCTCCCTTTGTTTCCAGGGGTACTGCCATTTTATAGCAAGCTTGCATTTTCTAGTCAGCTACAAACTAGAAATAGAGAACTAAGACCATTCCTTTTTGTCTTGCCTTGTTTTTTCGAGGTAGGGTCTCGTTGTAGCCCAGGTTGATCTGGAATCACTATGAAGTCTCGCGCTCACTTCGGCAGCACATGTATACTATGTAGTCTCAGGCTGGCCTTAAACTCACAGCAATCCTGCCTTGGCCTTGGCCTTGGCTGGGATTAAAGGCATGCACCACCACACCCGGCTAAGATATTATTCTTATTGATGAAATGAAAAGAGGTTTTTTTTTTTTTTTTTTTCCTTTTCACAGGAAAATTACTACTTCAGGTTCCTAAAGGAGTTAAGTATAGAGATCGAAGCACAGGGACATGCTGCTTGTGATGTCAGAGGATATATCCAGAGCATTCATGCTTAGGAAGTGCATCTTGTAAAAACAATGGAACAGTGACTCCAACCATCTAGCTTTCATCTTCCTTTTCCTTTCCCTTGCAGTAAATGACAGTAACCTATACACTGGGTCAAATCACATCTGTTTCCGTACTGCCAGAATTGTCAGCTTGGCATTGGAAGCAATAGTCTGGAATAGTTAAACTTTCCCCATGAGACAGCCTTAGTATCCCTGGTAACTGTGGCAAAGTAGATAGATTGAAAATCACTGTACACTCAATGTAAGTGAAATTGTTTGGGGCGGAGGTCATCAAAATAGTTTCTTGGCTTTTAGGATAATCAAAGTTTGGGACTTACGCAAGAATTACAGTGCATATCGACAAGAGCCCATAGCATCAAAATCTTTCCTATATCCAGGAAGCAGCACTCGGAAACTAGGTAAGCCTTTGCTGTGAATGTAGAACTTTTAAATTTTTATGCATCAGCCTAATTTTCAGCAACATAGATTTGAGAAAACCTTATTTGTGGTGTATTTTTTTCAAGTTCAAGAGATTAAAACCCAAAATATTTTATTGGTCCATATTTTGGGAGCAAAGAATTCTGTTTTTATGCAATTAACATTTTTAAAAAGATTTTTAAAAATTTATTTGACAGCAAGAGAGAATGAGGCAGAGAGAGAATGGGTATGCCAGGGTCTCTAGTTGCTGCAAATGAAATCCAGATGCTTGCGCCACCTTGTGCATCTGGCTTAAGTGGGTTCTGGGGAATTGAACCTAGATCCTTTGGCTTTGCAGGCCAAAAAAAAAAAGTTAAGCCATTTCTCCAGCCCCAATTAGCTACTTTTGTCCCTGCATTTCACACTCAGGTCTACTCAGCATCTTCAGGACATGCTAACTAAGGTGTTCTTTTGTCAGGGTACTCCAGTCTGGTTTTGGATTCTACTGGCTCCACCTTATTTGCTAATTGTACAGATGACAACATCTATATGTTCAATATGACTGGCTTAAAGACTGCTCCAGGTAAGGTGGAGTACTTCAGATTCCCTTATCAAGAAACTAATACAGGCTTTTTTGTTAATGATTTGTTGATGGAGTTTGGTTTGTTTATTTTCCTTAAGAAAACTTTCTAAGCCATATTAGGACTGTGGCATCTTTAATTAGTTCTGGTGATGTTTTGGTGGGTGTAAGTTCCTGGTGATCATTTCACATAAACAATCCCACTTTGTGTGGTAACATATTTTGTCTCAATAGTGAATTTCCTAAAGTCATGCTCTTCAGCATACATTTAGGGTTTTATTATTATTTAGTAAGCTTGCAGAGTAAAATAGCTGTTCTGTTTAACTTGTGTCCTTTTGTGAGGGGCTACTGGTTAAAAGACTCCCAAATTGTCCTACTCTCCCTCAACCTTCTTAATGTTGGACAGAGACCATTTATTTCTTCAGGTGTTTTTCTCCAAAGTCACCCTTGTTTCTCTAACAATATAAGCATAGAATCTGAGCCAGGTGTGGTGGTGTACGCCTTTTATCCCAGCACGAGGCAGAGGTAGAAGGATCGCTGTAAGTTCAAGACCACCCTGAAACTACATAGTGAATTCCAGGTCAGCCTGGGCTGGAGTAAGACCCTACCTCTAAAATCCAAAACATATATATATATATACTAAAGACTAGTAAATGTTTTAAAAAGAAACCCAAGTTCTAAAGCAGGCTTGAAGAGGTTATATGTGCTGTATTATGTTTAACATTAATTACTTACGAAGCCTACTTATATATTAGAAGCAAAGTTCTTCCTCAGGTCAAGCTTGATTTACACCAAATTTCATGACCCAGCCCCAGGGCTGCTTAGTTCCCAGGTATGCTGATAAGCAAACAATACTAAAACAGTCCAAAACACAAGCCATTTAGCTGTGCTCTTAGAAAAATTTCCAAGATTTCCCCATCATTCTTAGGACTTTGCTGTCTGCAGCAGTGTCAACTTGGCATTCCTGATGCCTTGTAGTAAGTCTGATAGTCTTTAAACAAGAGCAAGGGAATTTGAGGACGGGACAAGGTTTGATAACTGCTTTTGCTATTTATGTTACTGGAATCAGAACTTGAATAACTGCTAATGTAGGCATGTAACGTACACTTAAATCTTTCTTCAATGGATAAAATCTAATTCTGGTTATATTACCAGATAGAGCTCTATGTACTTTTCCTGTAGTGTAGCACTAATGGGGGTTACTCCTCTGCCATTGAACACTTTGCTAATAACCCTTTTCTCTGCTCCTTAAATGATTTATTCTCATCAATAGATTGGTTTCTTAGAAATAAAATGATGTGTGCACACATGTGTCTATCTGGTAATTACTTACCTTTTCAAGTCTTTATAAAGGACCTGGACTTGATGCTTCATCTACTGTTTGTTTCATCTACAGCATAAGATTAAATATTAAGTAATATTTATCAAAGAAAAACTAAGTTGAAGCCAAGCAGATGCCTGTAATCCCAACACTTAAAAGGCCAAGGCAGGAAGATCACAAGTTTGAGGCTAGCCTGGGCTACATAGTGAGAACCTGTCTCAAAAAAAATTAAATTGAGTTAATAAAGGCCAATACAGGTTTTAAAGGTTTCTTTGCAGTATTTGAAGCTTTTGCAATGTGCTTCATACTAGCTTTTCTTAGGCCAGCAGAGGGCAATAAAATCTTAGAGGTGTGGTGGGAAATTTGATCTGTAGTTTTCCATTCATGGTTAAAAGCTATAAGTGAATCATAGTTTGGGAGTGCCTCTGTGTTCTGTGGTAATTGTCCTGTCTCAGCAGATTTGTAGTATGTGTGTTTATTGGTTCGTGTTGCCCTTCTCCATCGTAAGGATGCTGGACATGGGGAGTGTTTGTTGGGTGGGCTTCTTGAAAAGGTAGGAACATAAGCTCTTCAGTTTATCCTAAAAACAGAAGAGAGAGCACTTCAGGCATTCCACACCTCTCCTTCCTCTGTTAAAAGTTGGAATGTGATCCCCGCCCCCACCCCCCCACCCCCTGCCTAAATTTATCCTCAAATTCTCTAGTAACTAAGCTATTCACTCTCATTTCCTAGTAGTGTTCTGGTGTCAGAACCCTAAAGCTTGGGCCTCCTTAAAAAAGGTCTTGTCCAGGCAGAGCACATTGTGCTACATAGGGCTTCTGGCTCTTTCAACATGGGTAGTGATATTCCTACACCTGACCCCAAGTGGCTTATAGATGAACATACAACTTGCTCCATTAGCTATTTCTTCCATTTAGCCTGTCAAGGTGCTGCATTTATAACATTCCACATCTCAGCTATAATTCAAGTGACTCTTCTCACTGAGTATTACTTCTTTGTGAAACACATATTTGAAGTTCTACTGTTTAAAGTATTATGAGGTCTAGAAAGAAAAAAAGGAGTGAGATATACCTTCAAGAGGCACAAAGTCTGTGGAGAAATGAGACCAATGTAGCGTGCAGTGGAAAGATCCCTAACCTGAAGTTTGCAGAACAGGTTTAGTCTTTTGATTGGACATCCCTGCAGTCTTCTCCTTTAAGGATAGTTCATGACATTTTTCTTACTTGGTGTATGGAAATTCCATACCAAATATTTATGCTGAGTTAATGGAATTGGGTCTAGTTAAATTCTTTTTTTTTTGGTTTTGTGAGGTAGGGTCTCACTCTGGTCCAGGCTGACCTGGAATTCACTATGTAGTCTCAGGGTGGCCTCGAACTCTCGGCGATCCTCCTACCTCTGCCTCCCGAGTGCTGGGATTAAAGGCGTGCACCACCATGCCCGGCGGTCTAGTTAAATTCTTATTGTACAGTTTTTCTTCTCTTTTATTTCCTTTTTGACCAGTGTCCCATTACTTGGTGACCTGGTTTAGTAATGAGTATAGTAATAAAACTTTTGTGTGTGTGTACGTATGTTCATAGATACATACATACAATCTTTCTGCATTCTTTGGAATATTGGAAATGAACTGAGTAATTTGGGTTCCTCCTCTGGCAGTGGCTATCTTTAATGGACACCAGAATTCTACCTTTTATGTGAAATCGAGTCTCAGTCCAGATGACCAGTTTTTGATCAGTGGCTCAAGTGATGAAGCTGCATATATCTGGAAGGTAAGTTGCCAAACTTCCCCCACAAAATACAGGACTGTATTATTCTGCCTAATATGAGGTATATTTAATGTAAACCTATACAAACCCTGTGTCTTGCTTCCTAAATAAACCTGAATAATGCCTTCTGCTCCATGTTGTCAACTCTCCCTTAAAATGCAGTCTTGTGATCCCTGAGTTCCCGTATTCAAATCATCTGTAGAGCCCACAAAAGTTACTCAGAATTCTTTGAACCCTTTGTATGATGACTGCATTCTTTATTATCCTTTAGGTACTCATCCTTTATTAAAATAGATTTGGTCACTTTATCAGGTTTTTTTGCATTTTTTTTCATTTTGTAGATTGTCCATTACTATTTATTAAAGAGGTTTAGACTTTATTTATTTGCATATGTGTGTATGAGCACACCAAAGCCTCCTACCACTGCAAACAAACACCAAACACATAACTTTTTGCAGCCAGCTTATGTGAATAGCTTGGGAATTGAACTGGGCGGGCAGGCTTTACAAGTAAGTACCTTTAACTGCTGAGCTATCTTCCCAGCCCTACAAATTCATACATAAAAAAGAAAGATTTTAGGAGCTGGAGAGATGGCTCAGCTTACTTGCAAAGCCTGATGGCCCAGGTTCAGTTCCTCAATACCCATATAAAGCAGGATGCACAAAGTGATGTGTGCATCTGGAGTTCATTTACAATGGCAAGAGGCTCTGGCAAACCCGTTCTCTGTGTGTGTGTGCGCGTGTGTCTGGACTACTATAAGCTAAGATACTCACAGCTATTTGAAATCTAATGTGGAAAAAAGTCCCCATAGAAAGTACAAACAAGGGGTTTCTGCAACACAAAGCCAGGCGTGGTGGCTCACGCCTTTAATCCCAGCACTTGGGAGGCAAAGATAGGAGGTTCGAGGCCACCCTGAGAATGCAGAGTGAATTCCAGGTCAGCCTGGGCTGGAGTGAGACCTACCTCGAAAAAAAAAATGCAACACAACCTTTTATTAAAAGCTTTTAGTGTCAGTATCCTAAATGGTCACAAGGTGGAGATACTGTTCTATCCATGGTATTGCTATCTTTCTACATGTGCGTTTATTTGTCTATGAAAATTGTTTATGAGTATATATGTGTTAAGTTGTTTTTGTTTTGCTTTTTTGGTGTGTAGGTAGGTTTTTGCTGTTGCCTAGTCTGACCTAGAATTTGATAAGTAGTCACAGGGTGGCCTTCAACTCACTGGAAGTCCTCCTACTTCTGCCGCCCAAGTGCTGAGATTAAAGGCATGTGCCACCATGCTTGGCTAAATCTGTATCTTTTGAAGTTTCTGTCTTAAAAACAATTTGAAGTTTCAGACATATCAAATATAATAAATTGGCCAGT
The DNA here is from genome assembly GCA_036365145.1 of Orientallactaga sibirica. Lineage (NCBI taxonomy): Eukaryota > Metazoa > Chordata > Mammalia > Rodentia > Dipodidae > Orientallactaga > Orientallactaga sibirica. The sequence continues at coordinate 3,002,101 of JAEOAD010002712.1, read as the reverse complement.
TCCACATGAAATATTTAGGCTGAATTATTTATGCAGTAAAATTAATGTGCAAGCCACTGTTTTAAATGATTTTAGGTTATTTAGGACTGGAGCGATGGCTCAGAGTGTACATAAAATGTTGAATGTGGTTGTGCATGCCTGTGATCCCCTTGTTGGAGAGGCAGACAGGAGGATCCCTGGGGCTCATTGGCTAGCTAGTCTAGCTGAGTCAGTGAGCTCTAGGTTCAGTGAGATATGCAATAGAAGACTTGTTCTGGCCTTCATGCATGCATACACACAAAAATAGATAAGTTATTTAATCATAAATATAAATGATCAGGTATAGAGTGAAATACTATGTGTGTATATATACATATATACATTTTTATAAGTTTCTAGCTCCTCTTCTATAGCACAACGGTCTTTTAAAATTTTGTTTTGCTAAATGAGAATTAAGGAGGTACTTCTTCCCATGAAAGACAAGCACTAAAGATGTTTGGCTGTTGTTCCTAACCCATTTTCAGACATCCAGTTTGTGGCCAACCACATACATGAGTGAGCCATTCTTAGGCTGATCACATGTCACTGCTGAATGACGTGGTTCAGACGTGATGTTCTCCTGCCTGTCCACACATAGCTCAGTGTTGAGGCCCTGATATTTGAGATCCTGGCAAGCTGGCTGTTCCTAAAATTGCATTTGCCTAGTGCAGTGGCTCAGTTTCTCTTTTCCATGGTTTAAAGAAAAGGGGAGGAGTGAGTCGTAGGTTAAACACAAGCCTGTGCCAGGTATTGGGTTGTCTTCTAGCACTGCCTCCTTCTAGTAGGTCAGTCTCCAGTGCTACAGCCATTCTGTGCTAAAAAGTCCATGGGCACAAGAAAAGCCATTGTGCTGCCCTTGCTCCTACCCCCTCTTCCCTCAGTTGTTCCTGATTCTGCCACTGAACAGGATTGAAGTGGTTATAAATACACTGATTGGCACTGCCATCCTCTGGCTGGAGAAACATTGAGTCTGACACTTTAGGAAGTGCAAATGATCTCATGGCAGAATAAAGATTAGATTGGGTTTCTACTTGGGCATAGTAAGGTTTTGTGGGGGAAAGTGCTGATCTTTTCTATATTAAAGTACACAAAGTGCTGTAGGAGGTCTGAAGGTTAGAGCCATTTTCTTCTTGAGGTGACTGGGATTTCTTATGCTTTAAATATTCTGTAAAAAGTAGAATATTTAAGAAGACATTTTTCCCTGCTTGACCACACCCCCATAATGCTTAATATAAATGTTTCTTAGATTTACTATCCCAACAATTGCTGACCTGCATTCTATTTCCATGTATGCCAATTTGAAACATTTTGTGTAAACAAAATCATGTGATACATAGCATTTGCATCTTATTTAACTCAGTATGCCATCCAGATTCAGGAATGTTATTCATGAATAGTATTTCATGACTTCTTATGGCTGAATAATACTTTATTGTATAGACAAACCACTTTTTAATAAATATTTGAGAGAGGGGGTAGGCATGCCCAGGCCTCTAGCCACTGCAAACAAACTCCAGATGCATGTTCCACCTTATGTATCTGGCTTTACATGGGTACTAGGGAGTCATACCTAGGTCCTTTGGCTTTGCCAGCAAGTGCCTTAGCCACTAAGCCATCTTCTCTAGCCCATCCTCTTTTGAGAAAGCATACCAGCTAAGGGGGCAATGTCACCATTTTATTTTATTATTTTTATTTATTTATGGGAAATGTCTATGCATGTGAGCCAGGGTCTCTTTCCTGTGCAAATGAATGCCTGGCCGGCTTTGCAAGCAAACACCTTTAACTGCCCAGCCATCTCCCCAGCCATTGCATTTAATTTTATTCAAAATACAAATAGCAAGCTGGGGAGATGGCTTAGCAGTTAAGGCGTGCTTGCCTACAAAGCCTAAGGACCTAGGTTTGGCTCCCCAGAACCCACATAAGCCAGACACACAAGGTCACACATGTGCACAAGACGGCACACATGTCTGGAGTTCAATCACAGTGGCTGACACAAATTCTCAAAATGCAACACAACCTTTTATTAAAAGCTTTTAGTGTCAGTATCCTAAATGGTCACAAGGTGGAGATACTGTTCTATCCATGGTATTGCTATCTTTCTACATGTGCGTTTATTTGTCTATGAAAATTGTTTATGAGTATATATGTGTTAAGTTGTTTTTGTTTTGCTTTTTGGTGTGTAGGTAGGTTTTGCTGTTGCCTAGTCTGACCTAGAATTTGATAAGTAGTCACAGGGTGGCCTTCAACTCACTGGAAGTCCTCCTACCTCTGCCGCCCAAGTGCTGAGATTAAAGGCATGTGCCACCATGCTTGGCTAAATCTGTATCTTTTGAAGTTTCTGTCTTAAAAACAATTTGAAGTTTCAGACATATCAAATATAATAAATTGGCCAGTTCCACATGAAATATTTAGGCTGAATTATTTATGCAGTAAAATTAATGTGCAAGCCACTGTTTTAAATGATTTTAGGTTATTTAGGACTGGAGCGATGGCTCAGAGTGTACATAAAATGTTGAATGTGGTTGTGCATGCCTGTGATCCCCTTGTTGGAGAGGCAGACAGGAGGATCCCTGGGGCTCATTGGCTAGCTAGTCTAGCTGAGTCAGTGAGCTCTAGGTTCAGTGAGATATGCAATAGAAGACTTGTTCTGGCCTTCATGCATGCATACACACAAAAATAGATAAGTTATTTAATCATAAATATAAATGATCAGGTATAGAGTGAAATACTATGTGTGTATATATACATATATACATTTTTATAAGTTTCTAGCTCCTCTTCTATAGCACAACGGTCTTTTAAAATTTTGTTTTGCTAAATGAGAATTAAGGAGGTACTTCTTCCCATGAAAGACAAGCACTAAAGATGTTTGGCTGTTGTTCCTAACCCATTTTCAGACATCCAGTTTGTGGCCAACCACATACATGAGTGAGCCATTCTTAGGCTGATCACATGTCACTGCTGAATGACGTGGTTCAGACATGATGTTCTCCCTGCCTGTCCACACATAGCTCAGTGTTGAGGCCCTGATATTTGAGATCCTGGCAAGCTGGCTGTTCCTAAAATTGCATTTGCCTAGTGCAGTGGCTCAGTTTCTCTTTTCCATGGTTTAAAGAAAAGGGGAGGAGTGAGTCGTAGGTTAAACACAAGCCTGTGCCAGGTATTGGGTTGTCTTCTAGCACTGCCTCCTTCTAGTAGGTCAGTCTCCAGTGCTACAGCCATTCTGTGCTAAAAGTCCATGGGCACAAGAAAAGCCATTGTGCTGCCCTTGCTCCTACCCCCTCTTCCCTCAGTTGTTCCTGATTCTGCCACTGAACAGGATTGAAGTGGTTATAAATACACTGATTGGCACTGCCATCCTCTGGCTGGAGAAACATTGAGTCTGACACTTTAGGAAGTGCAAATGATCTCATGGCAGAATAAAGATTAGATTGGGTTTCTACTTGGGCATAGTAAGGTTTTGTGGGGAAAGTGCTGATCTTTTCTATATTAAAGTACACAAAGTGCTGTAGGAGGTCTGAAGGTTAGAGCCATTTTCTTCTTGAGGTGACTGGGATTTCTTATGCTTTAAATATTCTGTAAAAAGTAGAATATTTAAGAAGACATTTTTCCTGCTTGACCACACCCCATAATGCTTAATATAAATGTTTCTTAGATTTACTATCCCAACAATTGCTGACCTGCATTCTATTTCCATGTATGCCAATTTGAAACATTTTGTGTAAACAAAATCATGTGATACATAGCATTTGCATCTTATTTAACTCAGTATGCCATCCAGATTCAGGAATGTTATTCATGAATAGTATTTCATGACTTCTTATGGCTGAATAATACTTTATTGTATAGACAAACCACTTTTTAATAAATATTTGAGAGAGGGTGTAGGCATGCCCAGGCCTCTAGCCACTGCAAACAAACTCCAGATGCATGTTCCACCTTATGTATCTGGCTTTACATGGGTACTAGGGAGTCATACCTAGGTCCTTTGGCTTTGCCAGCAAGTGCCTTAGCCACTAAGCCATCTTCTCTAGCCCATCCTCTTTTGAGAAAGCATACCAGCTAAGGGGGCAATGTCACCATTTTATTTTATTATTTTTATTTATTTATGGGAAATGTCTATGCATGTGAGCCAGGGTCTCTTTCCTGTGCAAATGAATGCCTGGCCGGCTTTGCAAGCAAACACCTTTAACTGCCCAGCCATCTCCCCAGCCATTGCATTTAATTTTATTCAAAATACAAATAGCAAGCTGGGGAGATGGCTTAGCAGTTAAGGCGTGCTTGCCTACAAAGCCTAAGGACCTAGGTTTGGCTCCCCAGAACCCACATAAGCCAGACACACAAGGTCACACATGTGCACAAGACGGCACACATGTCTGGAGTTCAATCACAGTGGCTGACACAAATTCTCTCTTGCTCACTTGTTCTCTCTGATAAATAAATTTAAAAAGAAACACAAGCCGGGTGTGGTGGCGCACGCCTTTAATCCCAGCACTCAGGAGGCAGAGGTAGGAGGATCGCCTTCAGTTCAAGGCCACCCTGAGACTACATAGTGAATTCTAGGTCAGCCTGAGCTAGATTGAGACCTTACCTCAAAAAAAAAAAAAAAATTTAAAATTAAAAAAAGAAAAGAAAAGAAAAGAAAAACCAGGAAAAAAAAGAAATACAAATAGCTATGTTGCTTTGATTCAAGGTAAGAACTGTCCTGGTATTTAAACTCAAATTGTTTACTTATCTTGGCTATCTTTCATGAATTTCCTCAGACATAAAATAATTTGTTTCCATTGGAACTCTTTCTGAACCATACCTAGGCAATTCTACCTTTTGGTACCAACTCTAAACCTCTCTCAGGAGATTTTGAAGCTTCTGTTTGGGGACCTGACACTGCTCTGATGTCTTGTTTCTCTCTGATTGGTCTAGGTCTCCATGCCTTGGCTTCCTCCTACTGTGCTCCTGGGTCATTCTCAAGAGGTCACCTCTGTGTGCTGGTGTCCATCTGACTTCACAAAGGTTTGTGGACAAATCTCTGTAATTGGTTTTAAAAGTAAATCACAAGTTTGTATGTTTTCTGAAGGCTTATTTGAAAGTGATACAGACTTGTATGTTTAGATATTTAAAAGATACAGAGATCATCCAGGATCTATATCAGCATTGCATATATATTACATGTATACACACATAAATATGTACATATACACGTTCTGCTTTTCTCTGTCAATAGAGAAATAATTTATCTACTAAAGAATAAGGTTGGATTTCTGGTTCTGTAATGGCCTTCTTGAAACATGGAATTAAGTTTTTAACCTAAGATTAGTCTTACAATGAGGAAAAAAGGTTACATTGAAACCTAGTCTTGTTTATTTATTTAAGAGAGAGGCGGATTGAGAGAATGGGCATACCAGGACCTCCAGCCACTGCAGACGGACTCTAGATGCATGCACAATCTTGTGCCTCTGGCTTTACTTGGATAATGGGTAATCAAACCCGGGGGTGGGGGAAGGTTAAGCTTTGCAGGCAAGTGCCTTAATTGCTGAGCATCTCTTCAGCCCGAGATAGTCCTTAAAGGTAGCATTCTTCACAGTCCAGTTTGGGTTTTCACACATGACTGATATAACAGTGCTGTAAAGTCTTAGCATGTTAGATTCCCTGTGGCTAAACTATATAAGAAGGGGTTGAAGAGATGGCTCCGTGGTTAAAAGAGCTTGCTATGCAAGCCTGATAGCCTGCGTTTGGATTCCTAGAACCCACGTGAAGCTGGACGCTAGTAGCACACATGTCTGTAATCCCAATGCTCTCACAGCTGAGGGAGGCAGAGTCACAAGAATGCCAAAGCTGACAGGTCAGCTGGTCTGTCATTTGCAGTGACAAGCAAGACAGACCCTATCTCAAACAAGGTATGAGGTTGTATGTCATGGGATACAGGAACCCATACATAATGCACACAAAATAAACTGCAAAGAAGTTCTCAGATGTCTTAGAAAATCTATAAGAGATAACCTACCTTTTATTTTTATAGTGAATGTATTATGTGATAGTTAAAGTAACAATAACAAACCTAAAATGTAAAAAGATCATAAGCACAAGCTACATGAATTTATAGGCATTTCATTTAACGGTACTCCAACTTCTGTTCATTTTGCCACTCCGTTGCTTCTAATCTTTGGATTATTCTGTGTTCTACGCAAAATCTCATTTCTGTAGTAGTATTTCCTATTGTGTATGAGATTTTGTTGCATATGTTGTTCTGGGTATTTTTTTTTTAATCTTCTAGAAACTTCCCAATGTCAGTCTATTTGTGGAATCCTTGCTATCTTTGAGTACTGCTGTGAATTTTCTGTGGAATTTTTAAAGATCCCTATTAGCATTTCTTTGGCTGGCTTCATGGTAAACCTTTTCATTACCTGTCTAACAAAATACTGAATTTCATTATGACATTTTCATTTACATACATCATTGCACCTTGCTCTTGTAGACCTTTTTAAATCATTACTTTAGTCACCCATGATTGCATCCCAATGATATTTTCTTTTTTCCCGAAGTAGGGTTTCATTCTAACCCAGGCTGACCTGGAACTCATTCTAGACTAGCCTTGAACTCAGCACTCCTCCTACCTCACTTTCACAGTGCTGGGATTAAAGGTGTGAGCCTGCACACCTAGCTCCCCAATTGCATTTTCTTTCCTGAGAGTTTGTAATTTCCAATGAAATACCTGCTTTTAACATGCGATACTGCATGTCTGTGGACTTACTCAGGTGAATAACTTTAATTGTTTTATTATGTTCCCTTTTTCTAGCCATTGTCTATCATTCACATTTCCTATAAGAGAGGATTCAAAGATGGCAAAACTGGTCACTGCACTAATCTAGGGAACACTTTTTTAAGTTCTTTAAATTTTTTTGTGGGGAGGGGGAGGCTGGAGAGATGGCTTAGCAGTTAAAGCACTTGCCTACAAAGCCAAAGGACCCAGGTTCAATTCCCCAGGACCCACCACGTAAGCCAGATGCACAAGGTGTTGTATGTGTCTGGAGTTTGTTTGCAGTAGTTGAAGGCCCTGGTGTGCCCATTCTCTCTCTCAATAAATAAATTAAAAACTAAAAACATTTAAAGAAATGTTCAGAAGCTAAAAGACTGACTCCTAGAACAGGCGAAATATGAATTTAAATGCTAGCTTTGCCATTTACTTTGGGCAAGTGTAACTATTCCCATTTTGCAGATGATATTATTTTGAGTTCAAGGCTTTTTTATTTTAATTATTATTATCACAGTAGAGCCATTGTGGGCTTGCAAACATTTCTTGTTGCGAAGTTAAATATGTGTCTTCTTTTGGCCTCCCAGTAAGGGAAGGAAAAAGTTGCCGGTCTCTTGGGGGCCAAGACTTAAAAGAACGGGTGTTCTTTTTTTCCCTCTCTTTAGTGACTGAAATAGAGAAGTTATATAAACAGATGCTGGGGAACAGCTCTGGTACCAGTGGCCATTTGCCACAAACTCTTCAAGCTGGACTTTCTCTGCCATAAAAGGCGCGGGACCAAGATCAGGAATGGTCAAATATTTTTAAAGGGGCAAAGGTTATTTTTAACTTTTTTTCAGCCAAGTGAACTTGTTGTTTTCCCACATTGCTCCTTTACCTATCTGAAAAAGAATCTCAAAGAAATGGCTCCATTGTCCTTGTCATGGACTACTAGAGTCCCAGGCTGAGTCTGATCTTGGACATTATCCCATTATATTAGCAATAAGGTGGAGCATGCAGAACTCAAAAGTTGATGTACAGTGATGGATATTTAGCAAAAAAGGGCTTATTAAGGGTGTCCTTATAGTTACATAAGTAACAGTTCTACAGGAAGTGGTAAAGTTACTAGTTGCCCAGCTTCTTGAGTAAACAGAATGAGCCTGTAAGCATAGAACTTTTAGGTGAGAAATTCTGGTAATAAGTCTCAGCAGAACTAGAGTCTGGGAATCCGCAATGATTCCCTAAAGCAAGAAATGAAAGTATGATTCTAGATACCATTTTTCCTATGTTGTGACTCTTTGAAATGTCATCATTCTCTTCTTGGTTCTTAGATTGCCACCTGCTCTGATGACAACACACTGAAAGTCTGGCGCTTGAATAGAGGCTTAGAGGAGAAACCAGGAGATAAAAATTCCATAGTGGGTTGGACCATTCAGAAGAAAAAAGAGACAAGAGCTGGCCTAGGTAAGGATGTCATATATTGTCTACCTTATTGCGTCACTGGTTTAGTCCTGCAGTGTACTGTGGGAAACTAGCTTTATTCTTGTTTTAGTTTGTTTTTAAATAAAAACACTAGCATGCTGTTTATCATTTACACAAGGCAATTGAGTCAGTGGTGGATTTACTGAACATCCATCTACTGGGCACCATATTTCCTTGACTGGTTTTGTTCAGCAATGAAAAGAATAAAAAATCCCCAAGATCTAAACAGAGCTTAGAGATGAGTGTAAGTAGCAACAGCTAAGAGAGGAACAAAATGCCACTTAAATAACAGTAAGTGCTTTGGAAAGTGGAAAGGAAGACTGAAATGTTGCTAAATGTTTCGATTAGGTAAGCAGGGAGACCTCAGTGAAAGAGTGAGTGAGCTGCTTGGAGGTTTTGAAGAATGTCTCAGGTAGTCAGCATAGCAAGGAAAAGGCCCTGGAGTTCTTCCGTGACCTTGCTTTTATTCTGAGCGTGAAAAGCCAACAGGATTTTGAGCTGGGAAATGTCATGGTTTGACTTTTAACATGATTGTTCTTGGTACTATGTTGAGGATAAGTGACAAAGGAGAGAATAATGGTTTTAAAAAAAATCAGGAAGCTAATTTTAAAAGCCATTGAAATAATCCTGGTAGTAGTGCAGATGGTAACTTGGACCAGACTGGTAACACATAGAAGTTAGCAAAGTGGTACATGCCTGTAATCTAGTTACTTAGGAGGCTGAGGCAAGAGGATTGTGAATTTGAGACCATCTTGGGCTAGCCTAGTGAAACCCTGACTCAAGAAAACAAACACAAAACAACAAAAAAATTAATAAAATGAGATATCAGGATCTGAAAATTATTTTCTTAAAATAGTCCTCAAGATCTTGGGCTGGGGAAATGGCTTAGCGGTTAAGGTGTTTGCCTGCAAAGCCTAAGGACCCAGGTTCGATTCCCCAGGACCCACGTAAGCCAGATGGATAAGGAGGCAGATGCATCTGGAGTTTATTTGTAGTGGCTAGAGGCCCTGGTGTGCCCATTCTCTTTCTCTGTATCTGCCTCTTTCTCTTAAATAAATAAATAAATAAATAAATAAATAAATAAATAAATAAATAAATAAATAAATAAATTTGAAAAATCCTCAGGATCTTTTTTAATCAAAATTACAAGTTGAAGTAATTAAATTTTCAGTGTATTTATAAGATAGAGCCTGCAGAATATGCCATGGGATCCCATGTGGTATGTAAAAGGGAGTTATCAAGAATAATCTCAGGGTTTGGGGCTTAGAAGTTAATGGGTGGGGTATAGTTGCCTTAACCTAATGGGAGGGAGCTGGAGTACCAATAGGTGCTGTGTGTCACGATCTCACACATCTTAAGGGAGATAGATGCAGTTCGAGGCTGGAGCTGTACAACTGGGGTTTGTTATGATATAGGTGATCGTAGCTATAGGTAGAAAAGAGAATAAAGCAGGGATCTGAGCCTTTAAACAACTTCACTGTTTATTTTTGGGGGGAGATGACAAATACTACTACAGCCTGTTAGACAAGAAGAAAGAAAAGGCCCAGGGGAATGCTTGCCTGGAAACTAAGTAAATGAAAGAAAGGTATGAATTTAACTAGGTGATCCTACACTACCAGAAAAAAAAAAAAAAATGAGGTCTAAAGATCGACCTTTGGACTTTGCAGTTTGGGTAGATAGTAGTCACCTTGGGAGTGGCTTAGAGACAGTATCAGCAGCTCTGTCAAGTTTTGCTATAAAGGAAAAAAGTGTGGAGTTCTTTCTGTAAGAAGTGGGGTTAAATTTGGTAGGATTTATAACAGTACAGGTGGGAGTACATGTGGCAGTTTTCTCTGGGTCTGACTGTTAGGAACAGGAATTGTAGTCATTAAATAAGGGAGGCATGGCAGAGATTGAGGAGATGAGGACATCTGAAAGATATTTAGGGAATAAACAACGTAGACCAAGAAAGTGGAATTATTGGACAGTAAGAGTCAGTTTGAGGCTAACAGTCATTAATTGGAAGCAAGTGTTCATGGTTGTTTGTTGTTTATATACAAAAAAGGTGAATTTAATAAGGGAGTTGTTTAGCAAAGCAAGTACAAAATGAGCAAGGAAGTTTGGGGTGACATGAGAAGATGAGTATAGCAACTTATTTGAATTTATCATGGAAAGGGGGAATTGAAAATAGGAAGAGCACAAAAGTAATACTATCAGTGGATTGAAGAGCCCTGGGGATGAAGGTTATTTATTGGAATTGGAGTGCTAAAAGATCCTAGGTAAATAGATGGTGAAAGTGGGGTGATGGAAGTTAACATATGAAAGAAGGCCATAGAATAAATGGTTTGAATGAATAAAAGAATAAAACTGCTGGGCCAGGATGTGGTTCAGTGAGTAAGGCTTGTTGCACAAGCATGAGGACGCTTATTGACCATTTAAATATTGTCTTTGGTAAAGTGGCTGCACACAGATCTTTTGCCCATATTTTCATTTGTGGCTTTGTCTTATTATTGCAGGGTTGTATTGTTTATGTACTAGATTTAAGTCCCATGTCATATAATGATTTGCAAGTATTTTCTCCAGTAGGTTAGGTTATCTTTCACCTTTTTTTTTTTGTTTTGTTTTTTCTTTTGAGAGAGAGAAAGAATGGGTGTCAGCCACTGCAAACACGCTCCAGGCCTGTGTGCCCCCTTGAGCACATGTACGACATTGCATGCTTGCATCACTGTGCATCTGGCTTACAGGCTTCGCATGCAAGCTCCTTAACGGCTAAGCCATCTCTCTCTCCAGCCCATCTTTCACATTCTTGATGGTATCCCTTAACATAACTTTAGAACAATAAAGCCACTTTGTGCTGCATGTGATCAGAATTTATACATGGCTTCTCAGGCAGAGGTATAAGTAGATGAAGTACTAAGTGGTGTGTCCCACCAAACTTTTAGGTCACCATGGTAACACACTTAACAGAAAGCTTCTGCAAGTACTTGTCTGAACAGATAGAAAAAAAGAATAAGTTGCAGAATATGTGCATGTACAGAGTATAATCTGTTAATGTTTGGGTGGATTTGTTGAAGGTATTGTAGACCTGTAGCTTTGTATATGCCAATAATAAACATGCAGGAAATTGTGGAGTATATAAATATAATGAAAAAGTTAAGCCAGGCGTGGTGGCGCACACCTTTAATCCCAGCACTTGGGAGACAGAGGTAGGAGGATCGCCCAGAGTCCAAGGCCACCTTGAGAATGCATAGTTAATTCCAGGTCAGCCTGGACCAGAGTGAGACTCTACCTCAAAAAACGAAAGAAAAAAGAAAGAGTTAAAGAGGTCCTTTTTAACTTTTCACTGTTTTCTTCTTTATACTCTTGGGATTTTTCTTTTCTGTGAGATTTTTTTTTTTTTTTTTTTAAATCTAGGTACTATATAAAAATAAAAATGTAGGGGCTGGAGAAACAGTAAAATAGTGATTACTGAGGGCTGGAGAAGGTGGCTGATTTTAAACATTCTTGTTACATTGTGAGGGGATGTATATGTTTACTAACTTAATCATTCTATGGTATATAAATATATCAAATCATTGCATTGTGCCTTGTAAACATATACAGTAAAAAAAAAATACAGACAAGAGGGCTGGAGAGATGGCTTAGCGGTTAAGGTGTTTGTCTGTGAAACCAAAGGGCCCATGTTCAATTCCCCAGGACCCATGTAAGGCAGCTGTGCAAGGTAACACATGCATCTATCTCTCGCTCAAATAAATATTTTTTAAAAATAGAGACAAGAAGCCGGGCATGGTGGTGCACGCCTTTAATCCCAGCACTCAGGAGGCAGAGGTAGGAGGATCACTGTGAGTTCGAGGCCACCCTGGAACTACATAGTGAATTCCATCCAGGTCAGCCTGGGCTAGAGCGAAACCCTACCTCGGGGAAAAAAAAAAAAGAGACAAGAAATTACTAAGGACAGTGTGCCTTTGGTCTTGGTTTATGTAGAAGGTTGTGGTGTATAATATGTAGAAACCAAGCTAAAGTGGTTTACTTGGGAGCTGGAAGACTCTTTTTGTGTTTCCTATAGTTTCCAAGTATATGTTTTACAACAGGGCAGTTAAGAAACTGCATTTCAGGAAGCAAATGATTTATATAATCTACTTACTGGCAACTCAGCCTCTGGGTGATAGATAACATGAGACATAATTTTCCTTGAGAATTCCTGGACTTTCTGCTGGTTTTCACTTCTGATTTTCGTTATCTTTATTTTTTGGTAGCAGTAACGAATAGCCAGAGTACTCCCGCCAAAGCCCCCAGGACAAAGAGCAGCCCATTGGTGTCCTCCCCATCCTCAGCAGCTTGTGCTCCGAGCAGTCCTGGAGACCTCCCTCTTCCTTCAAATACTCCCATGTTCTCAATCAAAACCCCTCCTGCCAAGACCAGGTCTCCAGTCAGCAGAAGAGGCTCCTCATCTTCTGTGTCTCCTAAGCCACTCTTGTCTTTCAAGATGTCACTTAGAAACTGGGTGACCCGGACACCTTCCTCATCACCTATCACTCCACCTGCTTCTGAGACTAAGAGCTCGTCTCCAAGAAAAGCCCTCATTCCTGTGAGTCAGAAGTCATCCCAAGCAGATGCCTGTTCTGAATCTAGAAATAGAGTGAAGAGGCGGCTAGACTCAAGTTGTCTGGAGAATGTGAAACAAAAGTGTGTGAAGAGTTGCAACTGTGTTACTGAGCTTGATGGCCAAGTTGAGAATCTGCACTTGGATTTGTGCTGCCTTGCTAGCAACCAAGAAGACCTTAGCAAGGACTCTGTAGGTTCTACAAAACCAAGCAAGATTGAAGGAGCTAGTACAAGTATCTCAGAGCCTCCTTCTCCTGTCAGTTCTTATGCTCCAGAAAGCTGTGGAGCACTGCCTCTTCCTTTGAGGCCTTGTGGAGAAGGGTCCCAAGTGGTAGGCAAAGAGAACAGCTCCCCAGAAAATAAAAACTGGTTGTTGGCCATGGCAGCCAAACGGAAGGCTGAGAATTCATCTCCCCGAAGTCCATCATCCCAAACACCCAATTCTAAGAGACAGAGCGGAAAGACATCCCCAGGCCCGGTAAGTCAACAGTGGTGGGAGGGTATGTTTCCTGATTCAGATGGAGCCACATATAGATGTTGTGTGTATTTATTCTTAAATTTGTCAAATTTAGCACATAACATAAATGGGAAATTTGCAGGGATTTTATACTGTAATTGTTTACATTTGGAAATTATGTGTCAGAAATTCAAATGTAACCTTGTATATTACCTAGCAGGGGCAGCCCTATTTCTCCCATTACGCCCCTTCATGAAAGTACTCAGTCTTGCTTGATTCATTCACTAAAGCCTCTCACACTAAAATCTCTGCTGGCAAACAATAAGACATTTGTTTGTTTGACTACATAAAGCTGTTGTTTTGGGGGAAGTTATCCACATCCATAAGTAGATTTTTAGTTTATAATTATATTTCATGATGACTTAAAAGCTTAGATGCTTCAAAACAATGAAAATATATAATCCTAGATTGTTTACAGCTTTTCTCCAGTCTCAACTGCCCTGCCCACCAATATTATTAGCACTTCTATCTGCTCTTGTAAACATTCTGCAATTCTGTGTGGTTTTACTTTTTTGGAGAGTCACATGACATTTAAATTAGATGATGTCAGTATGAGATATTGCTGTCAGGAAAGTTTCTTATTATAATGATGGAGGCAGAAGTAACTGAGCATTGCATGAACCATGGTGCCAGCAGGAAGAATAGAGAGCTTCTGCCCATGCGTGTGCACATGAAGTAAGGGGAGTTTAGAAGTGTCCACATCCACAGTAGCTCTTGTGAACTAAGGAGGCTGAGATGACTGAAGTCCAGTCCAGAAGAGGGTGAAGCTGGGCAGCCTTAGGACAGTTATAATGCTCATATCCTCTACCTGCTGTCCTGAACCTAGCCCATAATTTTAGGGAAAAGATACTAAAAATATTTTAAAGGCTCTTTACTACACAAACTGAACTTAGATTTTGCTGCAGAAATGGGAAGGAAAAAAAAAAACTTAAAACGGTCATAAGTTCAAGGCCAGCCTGAGACTACATAGTGAATTCCAGTCCAGGTTAGCCTGAGCTAGAGCAAGACCCTACCTTGAAAAAATAAAAATAAATAAATAAAAATTAAAAGTGTGCCAGTCTTTAATTTTTTATTCTTTTTATTTTTTACTTTTTGTTTAGAGGCAGGGTCTCACTATTAGCCCAGACTGGCCTTAAACTGAGGATCTTCCTCCGCCTCCTAAGTGCTGGGATTTTGGGGGTGTACCACCACACCTAGCTAAAATTTCTTTAAAAGAAAATGTTTCCTTATATAAAGATAATGTCTGACCGGGCGTGGTGGCACACTCCTTTAATCCCAGCACCTGGAAGGCAGAGGTAGGAAGATCACCACAAGTTTGAGGCTACCCTGAGACTACATAGTGAATTCCAGGTCAGCCTGGACTAAAGCGAGACCCTACCTTGAAAAACCAAATAATAATAATAATAATGTGTGTCTGGTTTATACATGGAGGACACTGATTTGTTTATTTTAGAAGAGAGCCTCTGGTTTTATTTAGGAGTATTTCAGTTTATAAGAAAAGTATCTTTCTTGAATAGTAACTATACTATTCCATTATGAATCAGCCAAATGAGACATTTCCAAATATATATATATTTGGGGAGCTGAGAATGTATGGCTCTTTGGTAGATTGCTTGCCTAGCAAGCATAAAGCCCTGAGCCAATTTCCCATCACCACACCAGGCATGGCGGCCTATAATTTGAACACTTGGGAGGTGGAGGCAGGACAGAAGTTCAAACTCCTCAGCTACACATGGAGTTTGAGGCCAGCCTGTCCTACATGAAGCCCTATCTTTTTATTATTAATATTATTTTAATACATAGCGGTGCAGTACAGGGTCTCTTGTTTGCAAAGCCTGATAGCCCAGATTCAACTCCCTAGTAACCACATAAAGCCAGATGCACAAAGTGGGGCATGTGTCTGGAGTTAATTTGCAGTGGCTGGAGGCTCTGGTGCACCCATACTCACTCTGTCTCAGGTAGGTAGGTAGGTAGGTAGGTAGGAAGAGAGAGGGGAAAGAAAAGGAAGGAAAGGTGGGCATGGTGGCACATGCCTTTAATTCCAGCACTTGGGAGGCAGAGGTAGGAGGATCGCTATGAGTTCGAGGCCACCCTGGGACTACATAGTGAGTTTCAGGTCAACCTGAGCTAGAGTGAGACCCTACCTTGAAAAAGAGAAGAAGAAGGGGAGGGAAGGAGGGAGAGAGAGAAAGTAAGTTGGGGACTGAGAGCTGGCTGACAAAAATGATCTAAGTTACTGACAGCTTGGAATGGGAAATCTCTGAAATGTAAACTTTCTTCTAGGTCACCATTACTCCCAGCTCCATGAGGAAGATCTGCACGTACTTTCATAGAAAGTCTCAAGATGACTTCTGTAGTCCTGAGCACTCAACAGAATTATAAATTCTAACCTGAGTGAGTTAACTATTGGTCTGGAAAAAAACAGGGACTTTATAACTCTGGCCTTTAAGAAAACTGCCACTTTTCATTTCTGAGAAAATCCTTCCAGTTATTTCATATTCCTAGTCTGCTTCTTCTACCCGAGTGTATAAGCTTCTTCAGGGTGAAGACTGTGCTTACATTTCATGCAGTAAACTTGTCACTTTGTAGTATTTGAATGGTCTTCACTCTTTAAAGTATGCATCTTCTCTATGAAAATGCCATCTAGCTCAATGAGGCAAAAAAATTAAGACATGTCTTTTGTGCTCAGTATAGCTAGTCTGTTGGCACCAGCAAGAGGCCGGTCAGTATTGGAAAGAGACATCCTCTACAGAAGATCCCGGTCATCCCTGCTTTAATATAATCTGTTCACTATACTTTGTGTGTGTGTTTTAAAGTATGTATAAAAATGTGATGGTCACATAAGTACACTTACTGGTTTAGTGTTAAAATCCAATCTCTTGAGTTATTTTAAATGCAGTCATCCATGTCAACTCTTTGGAGAAACTAGGAGAGAATAAAAGAAAGCTGGGTCTGTCGTTTTCTCCCAGTTTATCTAAGAGATTTAAAGGTCTGTATCTTTACCAGTTTCCTGTTAGCAGCCCAACGTCACTCTAGGAGGTTTTGGTCTTTGACACCTTACTAGAGGAAGGTATCATAGAAAACCAGTACTCATACACTGGCACTAGAGCTTCCATTTAGGGACAATCCTCACTTCCCTAGGGTCAGCAGATTTTAAGAAAAGGCAATGATTTCCTAATAATATTTTTAGAAAAGATAATTTTGAACTGAAAATAGAACCTGAGATAAACATTGACTTTATTTTCACAAAAAGCACTAACATTCTAGAATACTAGTGATCTCCCCACCCCACCCCCCAAAAAAGAAAAGGCACTTTATGTAACTATACTAGAGTATATTGGCTGACTCTAAATAATGCGCAAGGATTTTAAACAGTTATTTATCAGTCCTCTTGAAATGAACCGTAATTTTATTTCCTTACTTTGTAACCTCAAGGACTGTAGGTTATGCACTTGGAAGGGACATCTCTCTCTGTTATGAAATAGTTTATTTTATGCCTATCTCAGAGGACTGGTTAAACTTTATTTCTATCTTTGTCAAGATTTTTAAATTCTTTATGAAAACTCTTAATTCCTTTGAGATTGTCAGTTAAGCTTTTATAACAACCAGGACTGCACAGGTTAATTAAGCCTAGATTTTCCATGGATGTCAGTTACTGCCAAATCCAAGCATAGCTTTAACTGAATATTTAGGAAATCAACTTAGGTTTAATGTTTAGTTTTTGAATGTTAGGTAATGGGAAGGTATTATTTATAACATATACCTGCCAGTAATGCTAGCTATCTCTCTTGTTTTGAAAGTCAGAGTGTGGTGGAGTTAGTAAAGTAGATGACTTTGTCTCTGTACATCTTCTGGCAGCACTACCAAGTGAAATTGGAGGAAATGTGGCTGTCAGAAAGGGCAGAAAGTCTGCTGGGTGTAATGTGTCCCACTTGGAAAACTAGTACTGCAAATCAGTGCCAAAGGTCAAATGTAATGAGATAGTAATTATCCCGCCTGTGTCAGTGTCAGGCTCTGATCTGGTCCTGAATAATAAAGACTTTTACCTTATCCCGTGTCCTTTTCTGTGCTTTATACATTGACTTAAAAGCAAAAGTCTACACAGAAGAACTGCAGTAATAATCAAGGGTCCCTTCTACTTGTTTGTTGAATAAAGTTTGTTTATTCCCAGGTGATAAAACCTACTTCAAACTGAAAGAGGATCAAACCATGAATGTTAAAGATGACTTGGACTTCTTGGCAAAGGAGACTAGGTGACAGTGGGTGATATGATTTTTGTTACTTTTTCTTCTTGTGTAGTTATGTGTGCATGCACATGAGTGCAAATAGTGTGCCACTGCATGCTTGTGGAGATAGACAACTTCAGGTGTCAGCCCTCTCCTTATCACCTTGTTTGAGGCAAGGTTTCTCATTCATCACATAGTTCACCGGGCTAGCTGGCCTGCAAACTTCCAGAAGATTTCAACTCCCTTCTCGCTGTAGGCATGCTGGGGTTACAGACACCCACCACAGCATCTGGCTACTTTAATTAGGTTCTGGGAATCCAAACTCAAGTGCTCATGCTTGTGCAAGTGTTTTATCCACTGAGCCAAAACATTTTCAGCCCGAGCTTTTCTATTTGGATACATTCCAAGCAGTATGGCTATGATTCCATGTTAGTTTCTTTGACTGTTTCAACACAGGCCCTTAATTTATTTCTGTAAGGGTTGGTTAATTGGTCCCTTAAAATGTCTTTTCATCTTGGCTGCATATTTAAGTCATGATAAATCAAACTGTTTGCAGCCTCTCATGTTGGGGGTTAGGAGTAGGGTCAGTCAACCATTCCCATCTTTGTTCCTAATAGCTTATTAAAAATTTCACCACAGGGCTGGAGAGATGGCTCAGTAGTTAAGGTACTTGCTTACAAAGTCTGATGGTCTTGGTTCACATCCCTAGTGCCCACATAAAGCCAGATACATATGGTGGCACATGCCTCTGTAGTTCATTTGCAGTGGCAAGAGACCATGGCACACCCGTCCTCTTACATGCACTTTCTCTCTTGTCTGCTTGCAAAATAATACATTTTTTAAAAATGCTTAGAAGGCTTTGGGATACCCTGAGTTGGGAAGCTTTTCTTTTCAACTTAAATATGTGTGTCTCACACACACAAAATTGGCCTATGGCTATGTTCTTACAGAGGTCACATGTGTCTTGGATGTACTTTTTGAGAACCTGTCCTAACACACACAGCAGCTCTTGGGTTTTGTTTTTCTGCTTCTCCTAATCCCCAGAGAATCAGACTTCCTTTCAAACTCTCAAAGCAAAGGCCAATGAACCTTAAAGAATCACTTCTACAATTAGGTCAAGTAAACAGCTTATAGTATGTAGGGAGGGAACAAGGTGAGAATATTCTAGAAAGACAGTTACTGTCCTCTGGCTGGCAATGCTGTAGGTGGCTTCTGCTTAGTTCCTGCTGTTACTGTTATACCAGGGCCCATCAGTAGACCTTGCTGCTTCTCACAGCTCTTAGTGGGAATTTTTCACCTAGCCGAGGTTGGATTGCGCAATATTACAGGTTAGCCAGTTTTGTCATTAAATCCTTATATTAAGAAAAACTTGCCTGATGCATTAGCTCTTTAAATACTGGTTAGTTATAGGCTGGCTGAACAGTATTTTGTTGAACTTAAGGTAAGTTCAGTGCTTCACTAGATTAGATGTCAATACAAACCTGTTGACAGTATGGCAGCCATTTTAGTGTCTAACTCTAAAGTGATAGAAAAAGCTGATTATTTGTGCTATGGTTGATTGTAAGGGTTGTGCAGGAATAATATGAGGTCAACTCAGCCTTCAGAAAAGTTACCTAAGCATATTATATCACCTATATAAATGAGACATACTGTGTTATTAAGGAAAGACTTGTTTGATTCCAGAAGCTTATCCCAACCTCTTTCTTGCTAAGCCAGCAAAAAGGATTTCAAGGAAACAACCAGATACCAAATTCCTTTTTTGTGTGTTTTTGTTTTTCTAGGTAGGGTCTCACTCTAGCCCTGGCTGACCTGGAATTCGCTATGTACACTCAGGCTGGCCTCAAATGCACAGAAATCTCCTATCTCTGCCTCCCAAATGCTAGAATTAAAGGCATGCACCACCATGCCCAGCTATAGATTTCATTCTTTTTTTTTTTTTTTCTTTATTTTATTTATTTATTTGCAAGCACAGAGAGAAAGTATGGGTGCATCAGGGTCTCTAGCCACTGCAAGTGAACTCCAGATGCATGCACCACTTTGTGCATCTGGCTTATGTTGGTGCTGGGGAATTGAACCCAAATTGTTAGGCTTTGCAGGCAAGCGCCTTAACCACTGAGCCATCTCTCCAGCCTGCTTTCCATTCTTAATTTCTTTTTTTTTTTTAAATATATTTATTGGAGAGAGTTGTAGATAGAGAATGGGCAATCCAGGGCCTCCAGCCATTGCAAACACTCTAGAGTGCTGTGTCGCCCTGTGCATCTGTCTTATGTGGGTACTAGGAAGTGGAACCTAGGTACTTCGGCTTCACAGGTAAGTGCCTTCACCTCTGAGCCATCTCTCCAGCCCAATTCCAATCTTAATTTCAGTATTTGACTTATTTTTCATTTCTGACCTTAACTTGCTACATAGCCTTTTCTGTTTTGACATTCTAAGTGATACATACTCAAGCCATTTTGTGGGGTGCAAGTCACAGCTGCGCATTTGAAAGTCTTGTGTTTGGAAGGCATCCATTCAGCCAGTTACTTGTTCATCCCTTAGGTGCCGAGTCCTAAGTGAGACTCCTGGTCTGTGAAGAGTTCTTCCTTTGTCTTCAGTTATCAAAGGAGTCACTTCACTTTTGGCACTTTAGTAAGCTAAAGGCAGCACTTGAAAGAAATGAGATCAGATTCTCGCAACTCTGACTCCCTATAAGAATTCAGAATTTAGTTCAGCTGCTGCTTTCAGTGCCTGTAATTTTTCCTTTTTTAAAGCTTTTTGTTGACAGTTTTCATAATGTCCATAATACATTTTTATCATGATCCCTTCATTACTTTCTTGTATCTCCCCTTTTCTATCTCCTTGTCCCTCTTCCACTGAACCCCTTATTTACAAGTAGTCTCTCTTCTGTTTTGATGTCATTTTTTTCATGTTTGGCCCTCCATCAGCCATGATGAAATGTTGATAGGCCTAATATTGTGCAGGTAACAACTACTGTGAACAATGATGACAATGGCAACATCGTGTCTGGAGACAGCACTCCTCCCCACCCTTGGATTTTCACAATCTTTCTGCCATCTCTTCTACAATGTTCTCTGAGCCTTACACTTGAGTTTTGAGTCCCCACTTGCCACCATCTGCAAAAAGAAGCTTCTCTGGCCAAAAGTGAGGGCAGAGCTAATCTACAAGCTTAAACAAGTATTAAGGGGCAATTTTGTTTTGTTTTGAGGTTGGATCTCCCTCTAGTCCAGGCTAACCTGGAATTTACTCTTTTTAGTGCCAGGGTGGCCTTGAATTCAGTGGTCCTCTTGCCTGTGCCTCCCAAGTGCTGGAGTTAAGGCAAATGATTCAACCTCTCTGTAAATAAGTTCCCTATCTATAAAATGGGTTGTGTTTATTGCATGCAAAGCTCTAGGACTGCATGGCACATAGGTAACATGTGTAGAGTGGTTTCTTTAGCTGTTATGCTCACGGCAAGGAGGACAGCAATTATTACCATCTCTGATAAATGGACATGAAGGCTTGTGGAATTAGCTCATTGCTGACATTTCCACAAGAACTGCAGTTACAAAGGGAATGGAAGGAAATCGAAGCCTTTTTTTTTTTTTTTTTTTTTGTCAGAGCTCCCAGGTGAAGGAAGAAATAGGCCTTTGATGGGAAACTTCTAGCTCCAGGTACTTAGGATTCTTGACTTTGCCCCACTAGGCACACATTAAAAATTGTGGAGACGGGCTGGAGAGATGGCTTAGCAGTTAGGGCATGTGCCTGTGAAGCCTAAGGACCTCGGTTTGATTCTCCAGATCCCACGTAAGCCAGCTGCACGTGGTGACGCATGCGTCTGGAGTTTGTTTGCAATGGCTAGAGGCCCTGGTGTGTCCATTCTCACTCTTTCCCTGTCTCTAAAAAATAAATAAAATTTTTAAAAATTGTGGAGACTGGGGCTGGGGGGATGGCTTAGTGGTTAAGGCATGTGCCTGCAAAGCCAAAGGATGCAGGTTCGATTCCCCAAGACCCACATAAGCCAGATGTACAAGGGGGCACATGCATCTGGAGTTTGCAGTGGCTGGAGGCCCTTGTGCACCCATTCTTTCTCCCTCCCTGCTCCTCTCTCTCTCTCTCTCTCTCAAAAGAAAAAAACAAAAAATTGTGGAGACTGTTTAATCTGTGCCTGCAGCCACAGTTTATAGAGGTTAATCTATGGTGGACCAGCCTGCAGGCCCCAGGCTGTTCACACACAGCCCTCCCATTTCCCACACTGTCACCAGCTCTGCTGCATTGTTCTAGCTGGGCTCCCCTCGGAAGGGAAGCTGCAGAGGCTGGCCTTTGGGCAAGTTCACCACATCTTGTTGGGTTGTGGTTCCTCCAGCCAGTGCAAAGCAGGCTCCTCCACTCTGAGTAGCTCTGATCTCAGGCTACAGATTATTGGGCAGAGGCTGTAGGTTCTTCACTCCCACTTGATGCCAGTGATACTTGGTGCCGTTGTCACAGTCCTGGCAGATCTAACACTGGGGTTCCACTTGGCACCAGAATATCAAACTATGCTGCCACTGGTGTGACTTGGGGCACTGGTTTCCAATTTACAGGAGTATACAGAATGTGGTGTCTTATGAGCCAGCATCTGCTCTCTGCCATCTGGATCCCATTCAGGGCTTTGTGCCAGAGACACAGGTTCAGATTAAAATGTTAAGGACTGACTTTACTGTTGACAGAATTTCTTACTTTTAAAGGTAAGCCCTGCTGGCTGGAGGGATGGCTTAGCAGTTAAGGTATTTGCCTCCAAAGCCAAAGGACCCAGGTTAGTCAGGTGCACTCATCTGGAGTTCATTTGCAGTGGCTAGAGGCCCTAGCACGCCCATTCTCTCTCCCTTCTTTCTCTGTCAAATAAAATAAAGGTAAGGCCTGGGGCCGGAGAAGTGGCTTAAGACACAGGTTCAATTCTCCAGTACCCACATAAACCAGATGCACAAGGTGGTGCATGCATCTGGAGTTTGTTTGCCTGATGTGTCTATTCGCTCTCTCTCTCAAATAAATAAAATTTAAAAAATCTTGCCGGGCCTGGTGGTGCACGCCTTTAATCCCAGCACTCAGGAGGCAGAGGTAGGAGGATCGCTGTGAGTTCAAGGCCACCCTGAGACTACATAGTGAATTTCAGGTCAGCCTGAGCTAAAGTGAAACCCTACCTCGAAAAACCCAAAAAAAAAAAAAAAATCTATTTAAAGATAAAGCCTAGAAGTAATTACACACAGTGGCCCTTTCCTCCAGCAGTATATGTACAGGTGATAGGTTACTGAAAAGCACATGTAGTTTGCCATCTGCCTTGCTGTGCTAATGTGCAGTTAGCAAATATTGTCATGCCACATCACTAATAGTTGTCAACGTCACTTCACTCTGCTTCTGCCTTTGTCGCACTCCCTGCAATATGCTCAAACAAAATTTTCCAGTAACGATGTGTAAAGCATGCTTTCTCACTTTGGGGTTGAATCTAGAGCTTCACACATGCCAAGAAAGTACTGAGCTATCTCTCACCCCTGTTTGAAAGGCAACATAATAGGATTTTTGTTTGTTTTTCAAAGTAGGGTCTTGCTCCAGCCTAGGCTGACCTGGAATTAGTCTCAGGGTGGCCTCAAACTCAGCAATCTTACTTCAGTTTTAGATTAAAGGGTGTGTACCACCACTCCCAGCTAGAAGGATATGACACATTACTGGAGGTTCAGGAACTAAAAAGCGCCATGGACAGTAGTGCATCAAGTTGGAAATGGTGCCTCCTCGGAATCCTTGGACTTAATTACATGCTAGTAAGAGCCCCCAAACCCATATCTGTGCAGAGGCTTGGGTAGAGGTATTAACCATGTAACCAGGTGTCGTACTGGAAGAGCTGCACGTAACACTCCTAAAATGAGAAGTGACAGGTACATGGAGCATCTCTACCACAGAAAGCCAGTTGCAAGTCTGAGTACCCAGCACTGTCCCCCTCTAGTCCCCTTCACTTGCTCCTTTGTGTTATTTGATCAGTGAGCTCAACTGTGTTGATGATGAGTCCCAAGTGAGCCAGTTCATTTCTGTGGCTACAGGCATGCAACATACCTGCCCCCAGTCAGCCACACAAGGAGGGACGGACAGGGCATGAACACTACGCTCGTGGTGTGGCGTCTGCACATCCTGGAGACTGCCGGCCACTTGTTCTTTGAGCCCTGTTTCTGGCCAAGTTTGTGAACCTCTTGCAGTCAGAGTTACACACTGATGTGTAGTGCATACAACAAGCCTGCAAATGGGTGCAATTATCCCCCTTTACAGTCATGGAAACTAAAACAAGTTAAATAATCACCCAAGGACCCAGGGCAAGCAAGTGGGCAGGCAGTGTGTGGTTGTGGCCTGGCCCAAGAGCTCACAGGTCTGACTTCCATCCTGAACTGCCTCTCAGGAAGAAAATCCTGCCCTGGTGCTCAATCAGTAAGTATGTGCTTTCCACATTGTGTATGTTCAAAAGAACGCTGGGAATGTTCCAGATACACTTGTACTTGAATTGTACAAGGGAAGCCATGCTCGCCTGTGGAGGAGGACGGGAGACACAGGGTCAGGCGCTGCAGTCAGTACTGGGAATGTAATGGAGCACAGGAAGGTGGCTGACAGCAAAGGTTAGCAAAAGCAGTGTCAAGAGCACAGATCTGAAATTCCCCTGGGGATTGAACCTGGGACCTCACACCCTAGGAAATTTCCACTGAGCTACATTCCTGTTCCTTTTCATTTAAAAATAAATAAATAAATAAAAAAAAACTTTAGTTAAGAAAGGAACTCTGGGCCTGCCAGGGCCTCTTGCTGCTACAAAGAAACTCTAGATGTGTAAACTATTTCGTGCATCAGTCTTTATGTGGGTGCTAGGGAGTCAAACCCAGCCCAGCAGGCTTTGCAAGCAAGCATCTTTAACCACTGAGTAATCTCCCCAGCCCTCTTCATTTGGAGACAAGTTATCACTAAGTTGTCCAGGCTGGCCTTGAACTCTGGTCTAGGAAGATCTTCAACTTGTAATCCTCCCACTTTAGTTCCCCGTGGAGCTGGGGCTGCAAGCCTCATTGCTTGAAGCATTAGAGAATAGCTTGCCAACAAATATGAAGTTAGGGAACAAACATGCAACACATGCCATATGACCCAGTAGCTATACCTCTGGGCCTAGGAAACCTGTGCACTGGGACACATCCATAAGGACATTCATAGCAGCACTGTTTCTAATAGGGTGACCAGAAACAACCAGCTGGGCATGGTGGAAGGCAGAAGTAGGAGGATCACCATGAGTTCAAGGCCACTCTGAGACTAGATAGTGAATTCCAGGTTAGCTACAGGGAGACCCTACCTCAAAAAAAAGAAAAGATCAGCTAGTGTAGCAGTCAGGTTTACATTGCTGGCAGAAATCACCTAACCAAGAACAGCTTTTAGGAAAAAAGGATTTATTTTGGCTTACAGACTCGAGGGGAAGCTCCATGATGGCTGGGGAAAATGATGGCATGAGCAGTGGGTGGACATCACCCCCTGGCCAATATAAGGTAGACAACAGGAACAGGAGAGTGTGCCAAATACTGGCAAGGGGAAACTGGCTATAATACCTATAAGCCCGCCCCCAATAATACACTGCCTCCAGGAAGCATTAATTCCCAGATCTCCATGAGCTGGGAACCTAGCATTCAGAACACCTAAGTTTATGGGGGACACCTGAATCAAACACCCACAGCTAGCTTCCCATGGCCGAGCAAGTGTTAGCAAGTTCAGCAGAAGCTGCCAGCAAGAGTGCATGCAGCTGGTGTTAGAAGTAATACTAAACAGCATTAAGGGTGTTTACATGTGTGGTGAGACAGATGTGGACCGTACAGTAAATCAAAGGATAGTTCCTCTGGAGAGCTGGGGAAGTAACAGGACTTGGTGCATTGAGGCAGGGTTCTGACTCTGATTAGGGGTTATGTAGGTATTTGCTCTGTCATACCTGTATTGTATGCATTTTTCTATGTTTTATGTTGCATAGTGATTTGTAAAGTTTTTCCCCCCTTGGTTTTTCAAGGTAGGGTCTCGCTCTAGTCCAGGCTAACCTGGAATTCAATTTGTAATCTCAGGGTGGCCTCGAACTCATGGTGATCCTCCTACCTCTGCCTCCCAAGTGCTGGGATTGAAGGTGTGCACCACCATGCCTGGATTAAAGTTTCTTTAAAAGGAAAAGTTGAAGTATTCTCCAGAGAAGGCAGCAAGAGGTGGACATGGAGAGTTCTAGACAGACTACATAATTAGTTATTTAAAAGGAATAAGCTACTAGGAGAGGCTCTGGGAACTTCTTGATACTTTCTAAGGGAAAAGGAGACTTCTCTGGTTCCTCAGAGCAGAGATGGTATGTCAGTTATCTTCTCATTGATGGGACACAATACCCAACCAGAAGCAACTTAGGGAAGCAAAACGGAGGGTTCAGTGCAACTTAGCTTTGAGGGGAAGTTATGGCAGGAGCAGACAGCCAATGTTGCATCTTCATATTAGCAGGGAGGAAGCAGAGACAGTGAGAATACCTGAGGGTCCACACCCCTTGCCAAGTACACACTTCCTCCAGCAAGGCTCCACCTCGGAAAGGTTCCACCACCTTCCCAAACATCAACACCAGTTGGGGATTAGGTACTGGAACACATGAGCCTATGAAAAGGGACATTTACATTCACCATCAATGGCCTCTGTTGTCTCTAAGGTAGGATTCAGACATGTGGCTTAGGATTTTCACAGCTTTCCTTGAGCCAAAGTCAGCACACTAACACTACATTTGTCAGCCTTCTAAAGTTCATATGTAGTTTTCCTTCCCTGCTCTACCATTCTATTTCTTGCCAAGGTTACCAAATCAAGGCAGAAATGAACTATAGAAAGCACATTCTTTTTATTTTTATTTATTTTTTTTGGGGGGGGGGTTTCAAGATAGGGTCTCACTCTAGCCCAGACTGACCTGGGATTCACTATATAGTCTCAGCGTGCCCTCAAAGTCAGCAATCCTGCCTCTACCTTCCAAGTGTTGGAATGAAGGGCTTGCGCAACCATGCCCAGCTGTTGCATTGTGGGGTTTTCCTTTTCTTTTCTCTTCTTTTGGTTTTTCGAGGCAGGGTCTCCCTCTAGTTCAGGCTGACCTGGAATTCACTATGTAGTCTCAGGGTGGCCTCGAACTCATGGTGATCCTCCCATCTCTGCTTCCCAAGTGCTGGGATTAAAGGCGTGTATTACCATGCTTTTTTTTGCAAGTCTCAAGCCTGGGTCTACCTTTCAAGGCTGACCTGGAATTCAGGGCTTGTAGTCTGCAGGGCATTGGCCTTTTCTCTTCTTTTGGTTTTTCGAAGGGTCTCCCTCTAGTTCAGGCTGACCTGGAATTCACAATGTAGTCTCAGGGTGGCCTCGAACTCATGGTGATCCTCCCATCTCTGCTTCCCAAGTGCTGGGATTAAAGGCGTGCATTACCATGCCCAGCTAGGTTTTTTTTTCTTATTAAAGACTATTAAAACTGAGTCTCAAGCTGGGCATGGTGGCACACACCTTTAATCCCAGCACTCAGGGAGGCGGAGGATCGCCACGAGTTCAAGGCCACCCTGAGACTACATAGTGAATTCCAGGTCAGCCTGGGCCAGAGTGAGACCCTGCCTCGAAAAAAAAAAAAAAAAAAAAAAAAAAAAACTGAGTCTTTACAACATATTTAAAATGTCATGTTCCACAGTCAAATATTTATGGAAAATGCCTCAATATGCAATTATTGACACATAAATTTAAATTAATTAATTAAAATTAAGCTAAATAATCTCTTTCAATATAGATATATAATCCATAGATCTACAGATCTGTTTGTTTTTTATTTTTAAGATTTACTTTTTATTTATTAGAGAGAGAGAGAGAGCATGGGCACGCCAGGGCCTCCAGCCACTGCAAACGAACTCCAGACACATGAGCCACCATGTACATCTGGCTTATGTGGGACCTGGAGAATCGGACCTAGGTCCTTAAGCTTCAAAGGAATGAACTCCAACTCTCCAGCCCGGTTTTTTTTTTTTTTTTTTTTTTTTTTTTTTGGTTTTTCGAGGTAGGGTCTCTCTGTAGCCCAGGCTGACCTGGAATTCCCTCAAAGTTAGCAATCCTGCCTCTACCTTCCAAGTGTTGGAATGAAGGGCTTGCGCAACCATGCCCAGCTGTTTCATTGTGGGTTTTTTTTTTCTTTTGGTTTTTCAAGGCAGGGTCTCACTCTCGCCCAGGCAGACCTGGAATTCACTATGCAGTCTCAGGGTGGCCTCGAACTCACAGCGATCCTCCTACCTCTGCCTCCCCAGTGCTGGGATTAAAGGCGTGCACCACCACGCCTGGCTTTGTTTTATTGTTTTTTGAGGGAACAAAATTGATGGGATCACAAAGCTAGATAATGGCCAGATTCACTCTGTTATCCCACACATTTGGCATCCTAGTCTTCCTTGTCGATTAGCCAGTCTGCTAAATACCTCCCTCTCTATTTTTGTTCAGATATTTCCTCTACTTTGGATAGTTTTCCCCACCTTATGCCTGCCTTTGAAGTTCTCACTTTATTTATTTTTATGTGAGGCAGAGAGAGAGAGAGAGAGAGTGGGCACACCAGGACCTCTACCCACTGCAAAGGAACTCCAAATGCATTTGCCACTTTGTGCCTCTGGCTTAACATGGGACCTGGAGAATTGAACCTGGGTCCTTAGGCTTCATAGGCAAGTGCCTTAACCGTCAAGCCACCTCTCCAGCTCAAGTCCTCATTTTTTTAAGGTCCAGTTCAATCTTTCTGCTTCCTACAGGAAATAGTCAAAGGTTTTCCTAATTAAGCTTTCCTTCCACTCAAGCCCATTGTCGCCTTGTTATAATACTTAGCACATTTGTCAGGATTATTTCCTCCACTCTGTTTTGCTCTTTTCAATGGTCAGCAGGTTTTGCTCACTTCTGCATGCTTAATGTTGTACTGAAGCTGGTTCTTACATATGACAGCCGATTAGTAAGTGTTCAGGAATTCAGTGACCTGCTTACTGAAGTATAAGTAGCCAGAAATTGATGTGGCAAGGGAATTTGCACCATGGAAATAAGCAAAAGCTACAAATCAGAGTCTCTTTCTTAGCAGAAAGCTAGCTGGCCAGCATATAGCCTCGTCATGGTGTTTGCCATAGTTCCTAACTATGTACCTAAGGTGTGTTTTTGGGTCTGAATGTGTCCCCAAAGCTCATGTTCTGGAAACAATCCCAAAATGCATATGTTAATTGAGTTTGGATAGAGTCTTTGAAAGATAATTAGGATTGGGCTGGGTGTGGTGGCACACGCCTTTAATCCCAGCACTCAGGAGGCAGAGGCAGGAGGATTGCCAAGAGTTCAAGGCCACCCTGAGACTACATAGTGAATTCCAGGTCAGCCTGAGCTACAGTGAGACCCTACCTCGAAAAAAAAAAAAAAAAAAAGAAAGATAATTAGGATTAAGTGAGCTTGTAGGTGGGGGCCCCATGGTGGGGTTAGTGGGAATGAGAGAGCAATGTGAAGTTCTCTGATGAAGACATGATGTGAGGGCCATGGGGACACATCACAGCTGGGCGTCCTAGGAAGTTTCCATACAGAGGCTGAACCTAAGATGAACACTGGATACATATGTGAAGGAGTCTCCAAGCAAAGGCGATAGCAAACGATCGTAAGCAAAGGTGACAAGACACGAGGAAGAGTGGCCTGACTGGGGCACTTAGAGTAATTCCAGGCTCCTGCGACAGACAGGACAGAACCACATATAAAGAACAGATAAGATGTGCAGAGGCAGGAGGATCGCCATGAGTTCAAGGCCACCCTGAGACTACATAGTGAATTCCAGCTCAGCCTGAGCTAGAGTGAGACCCAGATGAGCCAAGGAGGCAAGAATTTGGGCACCAAGGCCTGAACATTGCCACCATGCTATCCCATGACCTAAGCGGGGGCAAGATGTTTCTGGTAGCCAGGTTTGGGTAGATTGGGAAGGAACCAAACGTCAAGCAGTGAGCCCAGTGGAAGGTGACTGGTAAACCAGGAGGTAAGTGAGGAAAAATGATGGGCGGTGCTCATGACAGAATGCTGCCGGGTTCAGAGGATGTTGGTGGTGGTTTCAGAAGTACTCCTGAAATGGAAGTGTCTCCTTAGGTGAATGCATGAGAGAAGGATCTGGAATGAATCCCAAGGTTCCATTCCCTCCCAAAGGCCAATTTGCTCATGGAGTAGTGCTCTCTCTTCCGCAGAGCCATCGATGACTCGCCTGTGTGTGTTGGCATCTGTCCTCTGTCCCGTAAGTAGCAGAAGCCTCAGCTGAGGCCTGGCTAGACTTGGACCTGATTCCACCACTCCTTTCATCTTCCTCCACCGGTCCTTCCCTTTCCAGTGGCAACTTGGGCCCAGCAACAAGGTTAGGAAGGTCACATGCGCAGCTGTGCACTCGGCCATGGTGATCCTCCTTAAGTGAGCCCAGGCTGAGGGAGATGAGGGTCTTCAGCACCCTCTTGTACTTCCCACAGAAGCCAGGGCTCAGGACAGAGGAAGGTCCTGTTGCTTCCTACGGATAGGGCTGGTGCCGGAGTGTCAGGTGAGATGGATGCACTAAGGGAGGAGGCTGTCTTAGAGCTCAGGAGATGGCTCCATGGGTAAAGGGACGACTAGTGAGGAGGACCTGACCCTGGAACCCCAGCACCCACGCAGAATTGCCAGGTGTGGCTTCACGTGCTTATAATCCCACTTCTGGAGCAGGCCAATCCCCAGGGCTTGCTGGCTAGTGAGTCCATCCGAATTAGCTCTAGGCTTGTGAGATCCTGTCTCACAAAACAAGGTAGGAAGTGATTGAGGAAGATAGACCCAGTGTCAGCTTCTGGCCTCCACGCTCATGAGAACCTGTATATATACATGAATCCACTCACATGCATTCACACAACATGCATCCACATATGCACACACAGCACACATACACATGCAAAACAAAAAAGGAAAAATAAAAAGAAGGCTGTTTTGTCCTCACTAGATCTTAACAGTGACCTTCTTGGGGCCCTCTCTTGCTCACCTCTGGCACTGTCAAGTATGGGGTGGATCAAGAAGAAGCATGTTAGTGGTATCACCATACTTGACTTTAAGCTATATTATAAAGCCATACTAACAAGAACAGCATGGTACTGGCACAAAGACAGACATGTAGATCAATGGAACAGAATAGAGGATCCAGATGTAAATCCAGACAGCTTCAGCCATCTGATTTTTGACAAAAATGCCAAAAATATTCATTGGAGAAAAGACAGCCTTTTTAACAAATGGTGCTGGGAAAACTGGATATCTATGTGTAGAAGGATGAAAATTGATCCTTATCCCTCTCCATGCATAAGAATCAAGTCCAAATGGATCAAAGACCTTAATATCAGACCTGAAACTCTGAAACTGCTAGAGGAAAAAGTATGGGAAACCCTTCAATATATTGGCAAAGGCAGTGACTTTCTGAATATAACCCCAGTTGCTTAGGAAATAAAACCACTAATCAACCACTGGGACCTCATGAAATTACAAAGCTTTTGTAACAGCAAAGGACACTGAATACAGCAAACAGGCAACTCAATTAAAATAAAAAACTAACTAAATAATAAGAAATCAAACTACTCAATTAAAATAAAAAATAATAATTAAAAAAACTACTCAATTAAAAAATGGGCTGAGCCAACTGAAAGCTGGAAAAAGCTGCACTGCATGCAGCCATATGGGAACAGAAATTATCAGCGGTGAAAACAGTGGACACTGGAAACATCAAGTTTGGCCAGACAGGCCAAATGACCAAACAGGTGCAATAGTGGCATGCCTGCTCTGGGGGAAACCAACTGCTGTCTAATTGGACTGAAGGCCCACTCAATGGGAGAGAATACATGCCTGCTACTGAAAAACCTAATCAAAGGACTATGGCAGGGGAGGTCATGAGCCTTAGAGGTATAAAGCCTGTTCTTGTCTGGCTAAATGTATATATTATTCCCACCAAACTGCCCTGAAAGCACTACATTTAATATTCATATTCATATATTAATGCTACTCTCAGTTCTGGTTAGAGAAGCTTCTTTTTCAGATGGCGATGACCACTGGGATGACCTAAAAGGCAACATAGTGCTGAGAAGAAGGGATGGAGGAGTGCCCAGCACTGAAACCTCTGTCACACCCTCCAAGGCTCAGGATCCATTGCAAGGTAGCGGAAAGAATGTAAGAGCCAAAGGAAGGGTACCACTCCTTACAAAGAAACTGACCAGACAGAAATTAGCCTCAATATCCATGATCTTGCAATGCCTAACAATACCTTCACAAGACTCTCATAATAGGAGGAAAAAAATGATGACATCAAATTAAAAGAGAGACTAATGGAGAAAAGGAGGGAATATGAGGGAGAGTAGAGTTCTGAAGGGGGTGGGGGAGGGAAATATCATGGTTTATTGTCTGTTTAAGTATAGAAGTTGTCAATAAAAAATAAAATAAGGCTGGGAGTGGTGGCACACGCCTTTTATCCCAGCACTCGGGAGGCAGATGTAGGAGGATTGCCATGAGTTTGAGGCCACCCTGAGAATACAGAGTGAATTCCAGGTCAGCCTGAGCTAGAGTGAGACCCTACTTCAAAAAACCAAAACAAATAAAATAAAATAAAAAAGAAAGGGCTGTGGGGGCTGGAGAGATTGCTTAGCAGTTAAGGCACTTGCCTGCACAGCCTAAGGATCCAGGTTCAATTCTCCAGGTCCCACATAGCCATATTCACAAGGTGGCGCCTGCATCTGGAGTTATTTGCAGTGGCTAGAGGCCCTGGTGTGCCCATTCTCTCTCCCTCACTCTCTGTCTCAAATAAATAAATAAATAAATAAATAAATAAATAAATAAATAAATATTTTTAAATGGGCTATGGGACTGTATAGTGCTCAAAAGAAGAAATACAGATGGCCTATAAACATCTAAAAAAAGTTCTACCTCCTTAGCCATCAGGGAAATGCAAATTAAAACTGTTTTGAGATTCCATCTCACTCCTGTCAGAATGGCTATCATCAAGAAAATAAATGACAATAAATGCTGGTGAGAATGTAGAAAAAGAGGAACCTTTCTACGCTGTTGATGGGAATGTAGTCTGGTACAGCCATTGTGAAAATCACTGTAGAGATTCCTGAGACAGCTAAAAATAGATTTACCATATGATCCAGCTACACCACTCCTAGGCATATATCCTAAGGACTCTTCTCACTACCTTAGAGATACTTGCTCAACCATGTTTATTGCTGCTCTACTCATAGTAGCTAGGAAATGGAACTAGCCTAGATGTCCCTCAACTGATGAATGGATAATGAAGATGTGATACATTAATACAATGTACAGCAGTAAATAAAATGAAACTATGAAATTTGCAGAGAAATGGGTGAATTTGGAAAGAATTATACTAAGTGAGGTAACCCTGAAACAGAAAGCCAAACATTACATGTTCTTTTTCATGTGTGAATGCTATCTACAAATGTTTAGACTTGTGTGTGAGTTGGAGTAAAAAATTGGTGGCAGAGGCCAGTAAGCTAGAAAAGGGCTCTAAGGGAAGGAGGAGAGGGGAGAACTTAAGGAGATGGTATTGTATATATGTAAGTAGACAGATTACTGGTGGTAGAATGGCCTAAGGAAGGTCAGGGGAAGAGATTGAGTAAAAGAAGGGTGGGGGAGGGTTAATCAAAATGCAAAATATTTTGAAGAGCCATATGAAAACCTACTGTTTTGGATAATGGCACATCCAGAAGCCATAGAGTGTTACTAGAAAAATTTCAGTGCCAAGGATGGGATATCTTCCAGTGAGTTTTTGGCCAGGAGGGTCCCTGATGCCCCCAAAACATTACAGGTTATTGCTAAGGCTCACCAGAAATAGATGGTAAGACCCTATTGCTGAAGACTCTACATGCCTGGGCTGCAAGGTCACTGAGAAGTTGAGTTGGAACTGAGCTGAAAACCTCCTCCCTATAGACTGTAGCTGACAGAAAGCTGGGAAAAGCTACACTGCTTGCAGCCCTATGGGAGAAAGAAGTCATCAGTGGTGAAAACAGTGAACACTGCAAGTTTCAGATTTGGCCAAACAGGGCAAATGACCGAATGGGTGCAATAGTGGCATGTCTGTTACGGAGAAAACCAACTGCTTAAAAAAATATTTATTTATTAGAGAGAGAGAGAGAGAGAGAGAGAGAGAGAATGGGTGTGCCAAGGGCCTCTAGCCACTGCCAACAAACTCCAGACTCATGCGCCACCATGTGCATCTGGCTTATGAAGGACCTGGAAAATTGAACCGGAGTCCTTAGCCTTCTCAGGCATGTGCCTTAACCACTAAGCCATCTCTCCAGTCCCCAACTGCTTTCTAATTGGACTGAAGGACTACTCTGTCAGAAGGAATATATGCCTGGAGCTAAAAACCTAATCAAAAGCCAATGTCAGGGGAGGTCATGAGCCTTAGAAGTATAAAACCAGCTCTTATCTAGCATATATATATATATTATTCTCACCAAACTGCCCTGTAAAGCACTTTACTTAATGTTCACATTCATATATTAATGCTGCTCTCACTTTTGGTTAAAGAAGCTTGTATTTTCAGATGGTGGTGACCCCTGGGATGACCCAAAAGTAACACAGTGCTGAGAAGAAGTGACAGAGGCATGCTCAACACTGACATTTCTGTCACACCCTTCAAGGCTCAGGGTCCTTTGCAGAAGAGGTGTGGAAAGAATGTAAGAGGTGAAAGGTAGGACTCTCGTCCTCCCTCTCCTCCTCCACCCTGCTGAGTCCTCTCGTCTTCCCTTTCCTCCTCCACTCTGCTGAGTCCTCTGATCCTCTCGTCCTCCCTCTCCTCCTCCACTCTGCTGAGTCCTCTCGTCTTCCCTTTCCTCCTCCACTCTGCTGAGTCCTCTGATCCTCTCGTCTTCCCTCTCCTCCTCCCTCTCCTCCTCCACTCTGCTGAGTCCTCTCGTCTTCCCTCTCCTCCTCCACTCTGCTGAGTCCTCTCGTCTTCCCTCTCCTCCTCCACTCTGCTGAGTCCTCTCGTCTGGCCTCACTGTCTACAGAGGTCATCATCTTTATGTTTCCAAATACTTGAACCTAGCCACACCTGTCCCCTTCCTTGTGGTTTCCTGTTAACAGTGGAAGAATTCCCTTCTGGCTATCTAGTCAAACCAGTTTACATAGCCTGTCTCTACATTGCCTCCTCTGTGGATCTCTGCTTCCTTTTTTTTTTTTTTTTTTTTTTTTTTTTTTTTTTTTTCGAGGTAGGGTCTCGCTTTAGTCCAGACTGACCTGGAATTCACTATGTACTCTCAGGGTGGCCTCGAACTCACAGTGATCCTCCTACCTCTGCCTCCAGAGTGCTGGATTTAAAGGCGTGTGCCACCATGCCCAGCTCTGCTTTCTCTTTTCTGACACCATCTTATGGTTATTGGAAGACAATCATGTCCTCCTAATCAAAAACCAAACAGGTTCTAAGCATACATCCTCTGTGTCCGTGGCCTTCACGATTTCCGCTGCTCACTGTAGCTCTTCAAAATGGCTTCCTGTTCCCTAATTGCACTCTCACTTTTTGTTTACCCTTCGGCCCCCTGGTTCTGGTCATTGCTTTCCACAGGCAGCTCTTTGGATGGTCAATTGTGGTTCTCGGGTTGTATGACTGAATGATCACTCTTAAAAGTAAAACCCCCCATGCTCAATTTGGCAGCTCATATACTAAAATTGGAATGATACAGAGAAGGTTAGCATGGCCCCTGCGCAAGGATGACATGCAAATTTGTGGAGCATATTTTTAAAAAAAGAAAAAAAACTCCCTGTGTCCTATAATACAACTCTCTTCTATTTGTTGTTGTTGTTGTTTTCAAGGTAGAGTCTCTCTCTAAGCCAGGCTGACCTCTAACTCACTCGCCCCAGGCTGGCCTTGAGCTCACAGCCACCCTCTATCTCTGCCTCCTGAGTGCTGGAATTAAAAGTGTGTGCCACCATGCTTGGTAACATTTATTTATTTATTTATTTATTTATTTATTTATTTATTTATTTATTTTGATTTCGAGGTAGGGTCTTGCTGTAGTCTAGGCTGACCTGGAATTCACTCTGTAGTCTCAGGGTGGCTTTGAACTCAAAGTGATCCTCCTACCTCAGCCTCCCAAGGGCTGGAATAAAAGGCATACGCCATGACACCCAGCTCTTCTATTTATAAAAATATTTTTCAGTTATTTATTTGTTCATGTATTCAAATGCATACCAGATGTGCATGCCACTTTGTGCATCTGGCTTTATATGGGTGCTAGGGAATTGAACCTGGGTCATCAGGCTTTGCAAGGAAGTGCCGTTAACCTCTGAGCCATCTCCCTAGCCCAACACTTTTCTTGTTCAATTCATATATTTTGGGCCACTTTTGCAAGGCTCCTTCTTCCCTGCATAATCATTCACTGTTAGGGTTCAGGGCTCGGAGTTCTCAATTCTGTTTATGCTGAATTGCTCTTAAGCACTACAGAACTGCACTGCCCATTAAAACGCTTAAGTAAACAAAGTGTTACTCAAGTATATATTTCAAACATCTCCCCTTTTCTACAAAACTATCTTAACGAGTACCAGTGATATATGTGTGCCCTAACTTATTCATGCAGCCCCTGTCCTTGGCATGTAGGTAATAACTTTTACTTTTGTTAGCAGTTCTATGAGGAATATCCATGCAACAGTTCTTGATGGGATTGAATGGACAGTGCTAACATTCATTCCTATTGTGAAGTCAATAATTGCCATGGGAAACTAGGGATGTTTGAAATGTACACTTGATCTTTTGATAACTAACAAGCACAACTACTAAGCAAGCACATGGCAGTGCTACCCAGTACAGAATCTGAGGCAACAGAAGTGACTCATTTGGTTCAGGTAACAGATCTGAATTTTCCTCTCCTGCTGCGTCCCCAATTTGGGAGGCTCTAGCACAGGCTGGCAAGGGGTTCTGGCTGTGCCATGGCTCACTCTGGAAGTTGCAGGCTTTTCCTCTTATTCTCACCCTAGGTTTTGGCAGAAGAGTCAGTCCTGGTGAAGCCAGCTGATTCCAGAAGATTCTGTGGATGTGGACACTGGAGTTTCTGAGTCCTGGAAGTGATCTGTGAGGCCTGGACCCAGATGACCACAGGAAGAAACAGGCAAGCAGAGGTCAGTGCCAGAGAAGGCCAACTAAGCAGGCCGGACGGGCTGGTAGTCCTGGGAGTTGGGTGGAGCTAATACAAACAACGAGAGGTTTCCTCTTCATCTCCCCAAATATTTACTCTTGCTGTGCCAGGGGACAGCTCCAGCCTTCTCTTTCCTGCCTACGTAGTGATCTCATCCAGATTCTCAGCTTCCTGTACCATCTGTACCCAGACAGATCTGTAGCCTAGCTTCCAACCTGAACTGGCTGATTTATCCAACAGGAAGTTTTGAATGCCCACTTGGATGTTTGCCAGGTATCTCAAACTTAACATGTTTAAAACTAAGCTCTCAGTTTTACTCTTCTCTTAAAAATCTAATCTAGGGCTGGGGAAGTGGCTTAGCAGTTAAGGTGTTTGCCTGTGAAGCCAAAGGACCCTGGTTCAATTCCCCAGGACCGACATAAACCAGATGCACAAGGGGGCGCACACATCTGGAGTTTGTTTGCAGTGGCTGGAGGCCCTGGCACGCCCAGTTTCTCTTTCTCTCTATCTGCCTCTTCCTCTCTCTCAAATAAATAAATAAAATTTAATTTAAAAATCTGGAGAGATGGCTTAACAGTTAAGGCATTAGCCTGCAAAGCCAAAGGATCCTGGTTCGACTCTCCAGGACCCATGTAAGCCAGATGCATAAGGGGACACATGCATCTGGAGTTCGTTTGCAGTGGCTGGAGGCCCTGGCACACTCATTCTCCCTCTCCCTCTCTCTATCCCTCTCTGCCTCTTTCTCTCTCATAAATTAATTAATTAATTAATTAATTTTTAAAATGTGATCTAGCCTTAGGTAATAGCAAGAGCACTGGTCCAGTTTCTAGCTCACATCTCTTCCTCACAACCAACATCGTCATCATCATCATCAAATCCTGCTGGTTTCCTTTCGAAATAGACTCCAGCTCCATTGCTGCTGGAAGCAGTGAAGGAGTAGCTGGTGCAGGGCTTGTACTCTCCTTACACAACCAGGAACGTTGGTCAAGGTCACAAAACAATTCCCATGCATTGGCAAAGGCAGCACAGATCTGTGGTGCTGGGGAAGGGACACAAATGAAGTGAGCCCACAGCTGGGGAGGTAATTTTCAGAAAGGGTAACTCAAAGGAGCCCAGGAGTCTTGCTGAGTTGAAGAGATTGAGACTAGAGTTTGGGGAAACCAAATCATCTGGAATTTGCTCAGTAAAAGGTCAAAGAGGAGGAATTGCCCTAAGAAAGCACTCTG
Source organism: Orientallactaga sibirica (assembly GCA_036365145.1). Taxonomy (NCBI): domain Eukaryota; kingdom Metazoa; phylum Chordata; class Mammalia; order Rodentia; family Dipodidae; genus Orientallactaga; species Orientallactaga sibirica. The sequence goes on along the minus strand of JAEOAD010002712.1, from coordinate 2,964,137 downwards.
TGTAAAAAGTTGGATCTTTGGCTGAGTCTGTGGATGCCAGGATGAAACTCCACAGGCCCAGCCAAGAACAGCTCTGGAGTTATAAACCAAAGGGTCCTCAGAGCTCAGACAGGGTTGGGAGTCACTCAAGTTTTGAGAGGCCAGAGCAGCAAGACCTGTGACACTGTATTTCCAAAGATGGCTCCACATCTCCATTTCTCATACCCTTCTACATTGTGACCTTGCTGACCCCACAGCAAAAGGTGGAACCAAATCCCCTTCTCTAGTTCTGGAAGATTTATGATGGTTTTACCCACTGAATGTGTAGTGAGGCTGTGTTGACTTTGAGGCTAGGTTGGAAAAGACAACGAAGCTTCCAGACACCCATGGTTGCATACCCCTCTCCCAGTTTACACCTGTGACCACATGGACGGTCTCTTAGCGTCAGCCGGAGGAGGAGGTCAAAGCCAGGTGTGGGTCATGAGTGGGTCGCATCTCAAGTAGACTAGCATTGTATTACAGCCCATTTCAAGGCCACCCAGGAAGACAGGGTGAGGGACCAGAGCTCCCACAAAATTGTCATGTGTTGATGAGGAAAGAATAATCACATGGGGTAAAAATACACAGGCAGTGGGGAATGGGTTGGCTGTGCTGGCTAAGGGCCTGGAAGAGGGAAGATAAGAAAATTAGGGCAAGGATGTCTGAGGGAGAGGCATGCGTTCATGCACACATAAAAACGATGCGCAGTTATGATGTGTTAAGATCAGTGTACCACATAGTAAGTAATTCCCACCAGAAGGCATCTTTCACCTAAACAAACAGACAGGATGACTCAGCAGTTGCTGTCTCCTCTCACTGGCCACTGTAGAGCTGGCTCCACTCACAAACACTGGGTCAGCACTTGCTACTGCCCTGTCCAACCTGCCAGAGCAGAAACTGTCGCTAAGCCCCCAGGATAGGACAGCACTGTGCCTGAAAGCGACAAGCCAGTCACTTGGGGACAGATTTATTATACTGGGCTTTTTTTCAGCCTGGAAAAATAACAGTTGACCTTGTCTGAAATGAAAAAGGTAAAACTTTTAGAAAAAGATGGAAGAGAAAATCTCTGGATGCTGGGACTAGGCAAGGAGCTCCTAGGGTTGACACGAAGGGATGAGTCATAAAGGAAAAGCTGATGAACCCGGCCTCATCAAAGTGAGACACGTGGTCTGTGTGAATGTCGCAAAAGTCAGCTACAACTGGGAGAAAGTATTTGCCAAACACACTTGACAAAGGAATAGTATCTAAAGTATATAAAGAACTCTTGGGCTGGGGAAATGGTTTAGTGGTTAAGGCGTTTGCCTGCAAAGCCAAAGGTTCCGGGTTCGATTCTCCAAGACCCACATAAGCCAGATGCACGAGGGGCACATGCGTCTGGAGTGCGTTTGCAGTGGCTAGAGGCCCTGGTGTGCCCATTCGCTCTCTGTCTGCCTCTCTTCTATCTCTCTCTCTGCTTGCAAGTAAATAAATAAAAATTTTAAAAAAGAACTCTTAAAACTCAGCAGTAAAAAGTATCCAGTTAGAAAACAAGCAAGTTACAGAGACATTTCACTGACAAATATAGATATCATATATATATATTTATTCCAGAAAAATGAAGACTGCATTCACACAAAAATCTGAACAGATGTTGGGTATAGTAGAGAAATATATTCTATGTGTACCAATATATGCTAAAGTATGAAAAAAAGTGATGCCAGGCATGGTGGCGCACATCTTTAATCCCAGCACTCGGGAGGCAGAAGTAGGAAGATTGCTGTGAGTTCAAGGCTACCTTAAGACTACATAGTGAATTCCAGGTCAGCCTGAGCTACAATGAAACCCTACCTTGAAAAACCAAAAAAAAAAAAAAAAAAAAAAAGTGGCAGCTTCACGTGCTGGTGAAATTCTGTAGAACAAAGCAGTCATGATTGCTAGTGGGAGTTAAAATTGGCATGCCACTTGGAAAAGAGTTTGGCAGTTTTTAATAAAATTCAATGTGCAATTACCAGATACTAGCAGGTATACTCTTGGGCATTTATCCCAGAGAAATGAAGACTATATTCATACAAACGTCTGTCTAAAATTTTCATAGCAGCTCTATGTATAACAGTCCTGACCTAGAAAGAGCCCAGGTGCCCTTCACTGGGCGAGCGGTTCAACAAGCTGCACGCGCATCCATGGCTCCTCAGTAAGAAACAGGAAGGAGCTATTGATGAACACAACAGCTCGTATGAATTTTCAGGAAAATTATTGTCAAGTGAAAAAAGGCAATCCTAGAAGGGTTATGTACTGTATGATTCCATTAAAAAAATTATGGGGCTGGAGAGATGCCTTAGTGGTTAAGGTACTTGCCTGCAAAGCCTAGGAACCAAGATTCAATTCCCCAGAACCCATATAAACCAGATGCACAAGGTGGAATTCATGTCTAGAATTCATTTGCAGTGGCTAGAGGCCCTGGTGCACCCATGCTCTCCCTCTCTCTCCATCCTTCCTTCTCTCTCTCAAATAAATTTAATTTTTAAAATATTTTTGTTTGTTTTCTTTTTATTGTGATGCGAATTGAACCCAGGACTTCTTGCATGCTAAGCAAGTGCTCTGCCACTGAGCTATGCCTCCAGTTCTCTATAAGACACTTGTGAAGTGACAAAATTTTAGAAACAGAAAAGAGATTAGTGGCTGTCCAGGATTAAGCATGGAGCAAGGGAAGGGAGGGGTTATAAAAGGCCAACTCAGGGATCCTAGGAATGGACGGCTGTGTACCTGGATGTGTGGGTGGATACACAGACCTACACCCATGACAAAACTGTAGCGCTAAATCAACAGTGTGTCGTGGCATGAAGTCAGAGCCAGTGTGTCCATTAGGCACAGAAGAGTAGGACTCAGGGCTGATATTTTAGAGGCCCACAAAAATATTCTTCTAGCATCAAGAAAATGAATGTAGTATTAATGAATATGTGAAGATAAATACAGATTTGGTTATATCCATCTGCTTAGCAATGCAGTTGTGAAATATCTCTTTAAGTAAGCTGGAGAGAATGAACCAGAACAGAAAAGGCAGTCCTGCAAATCATAATGTTGTCCCACCTGATATCTCACCCTTTTAAGACTGACTAATGTCAGGAGCCAGAAAATGGGACAGATGGGGACGGATGCTTAGCAAGTCATCACATAGATTTGTCACCCCAACCTAGTATTTTGGGAAACAGAAGCTCTGAAAAGGTTCATGGTTGTGCCAGGGCCACAGAGAGTAAATGGCTGTACTAAGATCTGGGCGGAGGACATCCCACAGCAAGATCCACACGCCTTCCTGCTCCACAGCTTGGCAGGTGTGTCACAGAGTCATGGTCCTCAGATCTGCCCCTGCCTGCCACAGGCAGCCCTACCCAGAGTCACCAGCTCCACCCTGTCCTTTGTGAGCTCTAGGTTCCCTGGTCTACCTAATCCCCAGTGCCAAGCCCTGTCCCACCCCTGGCTCTAGGCCATAATCAAGAAACTTTGGGGAAATAGGGTTGAATGTTAACACCGCACCCAAGTTTGAGGCTGGGCAGACTGCCCGCCCTCTCATGCCCGCCTGTGAATCCCGCTGGAGAACAGAACGCTAAGAGCAGCTTGGGAAGGGCTCGTCCTGATTCCCTCCTACCATAGGCAGAGCACCAAGTCCCACCTCTTATGCCAATGAAAAGGTCTGCTCAACTCTGTCCCCATCCTAGTCCTCAGCTCAAACCCTGGGTCAAGTTCCTTCCTGAAGCCTAAGCAAATGTCTGACTCTAAAATGTCCCGCTAGTCTCCCTCCACGGGATGCCCCCACTTCATGAGCTCTCAAATAGGACCAGCTGGACAACACACAGTGGCCAGGGAGCTAGAAAGGCCGGTGTGTGCATGTGTGAGAAGGACTTGGGTGAAGATAGAGAACAACCTCTGCAAAAGACTCAAGCCAGGCGACTGTGGGTCTGAGGTCTAACCAGCATGGGGAGGGCGCTTGTGAAGGCCTTGGGCTGATCGCGTCATGGCAGGAGTGTGCATGGGTCTGTCTTCTTAGCCTGCCACCCTCTCCTTAAAAAACCATCAGGACTCGTTTATGGGGTCCCACCACAGTGACTTAGTCTAATTACTCCCCCAAAACCTCACCCCCTGAACACCATAGTCAGGTAATTTTCCACCCTCTGAATACCATTAGCTAAACACTTTAGAGATTAAACTCCTATAGGAGTTGGGAGGTGAGGACAGCTTATTCAAACCAAACCATAGTAAAAGACCATCAGAAATGCAAAGTCTAAAAGACACACAGTCCCCATGGGGACTGGCTCCATGACCTCTGAGAAACCAGAAATCCTCAGATGCCCAAGTCCCTTGTATAGTATGGCATTGTGTTTGCATATAACATTCACATCTTCTCCCATATACTTTAAGTCCACTCTACACGACTCATCACTTGTGGGATACAAATGCTATGTAAATAGTGGGTGGCTCCATTGTTTAGGGAATAATGACAAGAAAAGTCTGTGCATGTTTAGCGTAGACTTTTTCCTCTAATGTTTGCTGAATCTGCTGATGTGAACCCGAGGCTACCACAGCCCTTTTCAGAAAGGTTTGTCAACACTTGTGATAGTCTAAAATGACTAGAGCTTCCTAGACCCAGTAGAACTGATAAAATGCTCCTACCTGGTGGGGAAGATAGGTGCATGCAAGATTAAATGGAAAATGACATGTTTTGTGTTCCAAACTGCCAGTAGTTCTGGTTCCCAAGACTTTGGTGTTGTGTGCCGTTGGCCCTGGGCCACTGCCCCTCCCTATTTTTTTTGAAACAGAGATTCTCTCTATGTAGCCCTGGCTGACATGGAACTCACTCTGTAGCCAAGGCTGGCCTCGAACCCATGGCGATCAGCCTCCCAAGCCTCCCGAGTGCTGGGATCACAAGCATGAGCCACCACAGGGTAACTAACCTCCTACAGCCACTCTGCTTGCATGTCTCCAGATTCATTTTTGTCTAGATATAGGGCGAGGTGTCCAGTATTGAAGTTGCAGGACACTGACAAGGAGCACATTTCCATTTGGACAGACATCAGGTCTGTGGGAGGAACAGGAGCATCTATTTATACAGAGAAGAAACTTGGTACCCTCAGCCTGACTCCTTCCATTTCCGAGAGTCTCAGTGGTCACCTTGGTCATGGCCCTGAATCTGGACGGGACTGACGAAATCACCCCATCCACCGAGACCAACACACACCCTCTGCACCCCACAGTCACATGCTTTAAAGCAGCACAAACCTCTCTCCAGAGCCAACTTTTCCATGTGCACAAAAGGCTGAGGAACCCTGACAGGATTGGGAATGTGTTCATTTTAATTTCTTTTCAAGAGAAAAGAAAAGACTGTAGAAATGATGGAATATATAAGAATGAATTCAGCCTGAATTATATCTATCTTTATGCCAGTTACATAGGTCTTACTAGTGTGTGTGTGTGTGTGTGTGTGTGTGTGTGTGTGTGTGTGTGTAGTATTATAGAGCAAACTCAAGGCCTCACACATGCTAAGCAGGTACTCTGCTATTGAGAGACATCTTCGTCATAATTTTTTTGTTTTGTTTTATGGGGGGGCGGAGAATTGGCATACCAGGGCCTCCAGCCACTGCAATTGAACTCTAGACACGTGCACCACCTTGTGCGTATATGCAACCTTACACATGCATCACCTTGTGCATCTAGCTTACGTGGGATCTGGAGAGTCAAACATGGGTCCTTAATCTTTGCAGGCAAGCACCTTTACCACTAAGCCATCTCTCTAGCCCAAATTTTATTTTTTTATTTTAAAAAATATTTTATTTTTATTTATTTGATAGAGGGAGAGGGGAGAGAGAGAGAGAGAGAGAATGGGCACTCCTGGGCCTCCAGCTACTGCAACCGAACTCCATATGCATGAGCCCCTTTGTGCATCTGGCTAACTTGGGTCCTGGGGCTCAAACCTGGGTCCTTTGGCTTTGCAGGCAAATGCCTTAACTGCTAAGCCATCCTCCAGACCCCAAATCTTATTTTTTTAATTGAGGCAGAGTTGCTCACTGAGGCTGACCTCAAACTCCTGGGCTCAAGTGATCCTCCTGCCTCAGCCTCTCAAGTAATGATGACTGTGGGCACATGCCACAATGCCTGGCTTTTGTTATTAACATTTTTTAATGGCAGAAAGACCCACAAAGACAAGGGTGGCAAGGACCAGCCGAAGCCATCATACAGCCCTGCTTCTAGCTTCTCCTGGGTCCACAGATTTCCTGGACAGTGAAGTTCTCCCAAGATCCTAAAATGCCTGCTGTGCCCAGGCCCTTTCTTGCCCTCTGGAGAGGTCTTAATAGCCCTTATAGCCTTCGAGGGAGATCACTCGAGGGAGGACGTGGAGGCCTACAATAGGAAGGAGCAGAGCTGGCAGGTGGCACAGCTTTGTCCCTGCCAGCAGTGTGCACAGGAAGAGTGGCACTCAGCTCTGACCCTCCACCATCAAGATTGCTCCAGGCTCACACACGCTGACTGCAGTGCTGTGGCTCCCGAGGCCTCCAGCTGAAACTGCTGCCTGGAGCTGGTGTCCAAGCTGTGTTCACCACTGGGTTGCCAGTTGAGTTCCAAGAGCCCCGTCTCTTTGGAGTCAAGGATTTCAATTCATTTCTTTTCTTTTTTTGTATGTGTGTTTATGTAGGTACACATATGCCATGAGTGTGGCGGTTAGAGGATAACTTAAGATATCTGTGGGATATTCCTGAATAAAAATGCAATCTTTCCTAAATTATCCTTCTCCGTCTTGTGTTATCCCAATTCTCTGGTAAAAAGCAGACATGAACTCAGAGTTTGGAGTTCAAGGACTTTCCTGAACTCCCCAAACCCTGGTACAACTCCACATGACCTTAAAGCCTTAAAAGCCAATTGACCTATAGTAAGCATTCCAGCCCCTATACAATGTAAGTTCTCCTTCCACCACGATTTCATTTCAGCCCCGTGATTACTTTGTGACTCAGGGCAGATTTTATTGTCCCTCATTTTACAGATGTAAACACTATTCTCCCCAGTCATGCCTTCTGTGGCTTAGAAGGAAACAATTAGCATCAAAATGTAAACCAGTTCTCGCCTCGACTGAACACATGCGGCCTTTAGGGAGTTGCCTAAAGGATCCAAAGTCTGAGATTTCAAAATGCGACATTACATTTCTTAAAAGAGCTTTAGAAGTCAACTGCCACCTACTGTCAACATCATTTCATGAAAGAAAGCATTTAACATCAAAAGCAGAAAAACCCATAATATCAAAATAAGAGGCCTATCTTTTCAATTTTGTTTTGAGATAAGGTTTCTAACAGACCAAGCTGGCCTCAAACTCACTACATAGCTGAGGATAACCTTGATCTCCTGATCTTCCTGCCCCACCTCCCAAGTGCTAGGATTGGAGGTATGCGCCACCAAGCCCAGTATATTCAGGTTATAATTATGTATTCTTTATTTATTTGCAAGCAGAGAGAGAGAGAAAGAGGAAATGGGCACTTCACAGCCTCTTGCCACTGCAAACAAACTCCAGACACATGTGCCACTTTGTGCATCTGGCTTTATATGGGTACTGGGGAATTGAACCCTGACCACCAGGCTTTGCAAGCAATCATCTTTAACCACTAAGCCAGTCCCTAGCCCTATTCAGGTTATTTTTGTTTTGTTTTGTTTCGAGGTAGGGCTGACCTGGAATTCAATATGTAAACTCAGGGTGGCCTTGAACTCACAGTGATCTTCCTATCTCTTATTCAGTTTATGTTTAAAGTTCACTACTTCAGCCGGGCATGGTGGCACATGCCTTTAATCCTAACACTCAGGAGGCAGAGGTAGGAGGATCGCTGAGAGTTCGAGGCCACCCTGAGACTACATAGTGAATTCTAGGTCAGCCTGGACTGAAGTGAGACCCTACCTGGAAAAATGAACAAAAACAAAAAAATTGCCCCCTTACCTTACTACCTCTTAACGTTTTAGGCGTATCGTATCTGACTCAGCCCAAAGTCTCTGTCTATGACATAGGTAAGTGTGGGTGATGGAGGTCCCAGCAGCTGGCTCCATGAAGCCACCTCAGTGCAGTGCACTGGGGAAGCGCCAAAGAGTTGTTTTGTGGCAGTAGGTGAGGAGTAGGAAGGCTGATCCCTTGAGAAAACTATCCCTTTGTATTTGTCGCAAACAGCTTGGATTTGATGTGCAAAATGCCGCTTGCTTCCTCTCTGCATCTTGGCCATCGGGCTGGTTCTGCAGGCTTAGCTTGGGCCTTGTTCCCTGGCCCACAAGGCTGTCTGTTCCTGCCAGCTGTGCTAGGTCAGTTTGGGAAACTGACTCAGAATCCACTGCCTCCACCCCGGCCTGCCACTGGGCTTGAAGGTGTGAACCACTACGGTTGCAGGTTCTGTGACCACTCGTGATGGCTCTGACAATCTCTTGCATGTTGTCTTTTTAAAAAATTTATTCATTTTTTTATTTATGAGAAAGAATGAATGAGAGAGCCAGGTCCCCTGGTCTGTTGCAAACAAACTCCAGATGCACCACCATGTGCATCAGGCTTATGTGGGTACTGGGGAATCAAACCTGGGTCCTTAGGCTTCGCAGGCAAGCACCTTAACTGCTAAGCCATCTCTCCAGCCCATCTTGCATGTTGTCTTGAAAGTAGTTTTAACAAAATATTTATTGGGCTGGAGAGATGGCTTAGCAGTTAAGGTGCCTGCCTGCCAAACCTAAGAGCTCCTGTTCGATTCTCCAGGTCCCACGTTTTGTTCAATTCTCCGGGTTCCACATTTAGACAGAAGTAAAAGTGAAGCAAGGGTGCAATGCCGCACTTGCCCACAAGGGGGCGGACGTGTCTGGAGTTCGTTCACAGCAGCTGAAATGGCCCTGGCGCGCCCATTTTCTCTCTCTCTGCCTCTTCCTCTCTCTCTCTCTGTTTCTCTCTGTACCTCTCTCTCTCAAAAAAAAATTTATTGCTGGGCATGGTGGCACACACCTTTAATCCCAGAACTTGGGAGGCAGAGGTAAGAGGATCACTGTGAGTTCAAGGCCACCCTGAGACTCCATAGTGAATTCCATCCAGGTCAACCTGAGCTAGAGTGAGACCCTACCCTGAAAAACAAACAAACAAACAAAAGAATCATTTTCTTAAAAATTTGTGTTTGTGTGTGGCCGTGCATGCGCATGCATGTATGTGCCACAGCACACATGGCGGTCAGAAGACAACCCCGAGGTCTCCATCCTCTCCTTCCACCTTCTTTGAGACCGGCTCGCCAGTTTTACCTCTGCACATATGAGACTTGCTGGCCCCAGCTTCCTGATTCTCCTGGCTCAGCCTCCCATCACAATAGGTGCATTGCGACCACAGAAAGGTGCAGCACTTTGTTTTTTTTGTTTATTTTTATTTATTTATTTATTTATTTGAGAGTGACAGACAGACAGAGAGAGAGAAAGATGCACATAGATAGAAAGAGAATGGGTGCGCCAGGGCCTCCAGCCACTGCAAACGAACTCTAGATGCATGTGCCCCCTTGTGCATCTGGCTTATGTGGGTTCTGGGGAATCAAGCCTTGAACCAGGGCCCTTAGGCTTCACAGGCAAGCACTTAACTGCTGAGCCATCTCTCCAGCCCAAGATGCAGCACTTTGCATCCAGGGGTTCTTCACAAGGGTGCTGGGGAGCACTGAACTAGGATTGGTGAGCTTGCAAGCAAGCACCTTTAACCACTGAGCCATCTCCCCAGCCCAGGAAATACTTAAAAAAAAAATCTACCCTCTTTTTAGAATAATATCAGTTCTCAGGGGAGTTTTCATGAGAGAGATAGGGCTGGAAACTTTACCATGCAATGTGCAGAGTATTTGGATAGAAGCAGGACCAGAAGGTAGAAGTGCCGTGTGGAGTGAATACAGAGCGAAGAAAAGCCCTATGAAAAGCCCTGCTTGTGGGTGCTACGAAATTCCTATAAGGCGGGACAAATAGGATTGGGCCACCAGGTGAGATCTCACAAGAATTGGTCAAACTCCAGCCCAGACATTTACTCACCCCACTCCTGGCCCTTCACTGCGAGGGAAGTGGTCCTGAGGGACAGAGAAAGCCAGGGCAGAATGGTGTGACAGGGTTTCTTCCTATTAAGAAATTACTCAAGGAAATAATCCAACTACCTCCACCCCTTTGGCCCTGTGACCCTGAGTTTTATCTCCTCCTTGTCTTTATCAGAGAGCTTCAGGATATTGTTTATTCTGAAAATAAACAGGTTTTAAAGACAAACCTGACCCCTTTGAGGCAGTTCAACAAAACCATGAAGCTATAGAATGGGCCTCCCTCGCTTAGGCAGGGCCATCATAAGGGCTAAGGAAGTGACCTTCTCTCAGGAAGTAGGTGGACATGACCTAAATTTCAACCCTTCCCTTTTTAGAAGAAACTTGTCATAAAGAGGAAAGCTTTGTTTACAGTGCAGAAGAGAAAAGAGAGTGGAGCAAGAACTTTCTGTCTAGTTAGCTTTCAGAAAATAGAGGAAAAGGATTTTCTAAAAAGGGACACCTGTTCTTTCCAGTCTGAGTAGCATTAAAGATACTCTTCTCTATTTTTATGATTATTCCAGTTTGAAACCTAAGGGCAATTATTATTATTATGTGAGGGCTGGAGAGATGGCTTAGTGGTTAAAGTGCTTGCCTGCAAAATCTAAGGACCTAGGTTCAACTCCCCAGAACCCACATAAGCCAGATGAACAAAGTGGCACATGTGCCTAGAGTTTGTTTTCAATGACTAGAGGCCCTATCACACCCATTCTCCACCCCCCCAACTCTCTCTCATGCTCATAGTGAAAATAAATAAAAATTTTAAAAATGTAGTGAGGTAACCCAGGCCCAGAAAGCCAAACGTCACATGTTTTCTCTCATATGTGGATCCTAGCTACAAATGATTAGACTTCTATGTGAGTAGGAATAAAACTCAGTAGCAGAGGCCAGTAAGCTAGAAAGGGGATATAAAGGGAATAGAAAGGGAGGGAGGGGGACTTAATATGATGGTATTGTATATATGTAAGTAGAAGAACAGATTAATGGGGGTGAAAAGGCCTAAGTGAGGTCAGGGGAAGAGATTGAGAAAAGGAAAGGTGGAGGGAAGGCTAATCAAAATCTAAGAGGATATAAATAAGTCATATGGAAACCTACTTTTCTGGACAATGGAACACTCAGAAGCCATAGATTGTTACTAGAAAATTTTCAGTGCCAGGGATGGGATACCTTCTAGTGAGTTGTTGGCAAGGGAGGTCACAGATACCCCAAAACATTATAGGCCATTGCCGAGGCTCTTGGTTTCCCACCAGGAATAGGTGGTAAGACCCTATTACTGAAGACTCCACATATTTGGGCTGCAAGGTCACTGAGAAATCCTGCTGGAGCTGAGCTGAAAGCCTCCTCTGTGTAGAACAGCTGACAGAAAGCTGAAAAAAGCTATGCTGCATGCTGTTCAATGGGAGAGAGAAAACACCAGTGAAGATACTCAACAGTGAATACTGCAAGTTTTAAATTTGGCCAGCCAGGCCAAATGAGCCAACGGGTGCAGTAGAGGCATGTCTGTTATGGGGGAAACCAACCAGTCTCTGATTGGACAGGAGGCCCACTCCATGGGAGGGAACATATCCCTGATACTGAAAACCTTCAACAGGGGTAGTCATGAGCCCTAGGGGTGTACTGTCTGCTGGTGTCTGACTAAATGTATATACTATGCTCACCAAACTGCCCAGTAAGCACTTCTCTTAATGTTCACACCCATATCTAATGCTACTCTCTTTTGATTAGAGAAGCTTCTCTTTTCAGATGGTGGTGACCTTGGGATGACTCAGAAGGCACCATGGTGCTGAGAAGAAGTGACAGAGGAGTGCTCAGCACTGAAACATCTCTAACACACCTTCCAAGGCTCAGGGTCCATTGTGGAAGAGGTGGTAGAAAGAATGTAAGAGGACAATGGAACCAATACTATGAATGTAAAATCAGAATAATATAAATAAAAAATATATATTTATTTAAAAAAAAAAAAAAAGAAAGAATGTAAGAGCCAAAGGAAGGCTAGGACTCCTTACAACGTGCTCTTCCAGACACAAAATGGCCTGGATATCCATGACCTCACAGTGCCTACACTACCTACACAAGACCATCGTAATAGGAGGAAAAGATCATGACATCAAAATAAAAGACAGTTTGATTGAGAGATGGAGGGAGAAATGAAATTATTATTATGTGAAATATTCCTTTCTCTTTTTATTTTTAAAATTTTTATTTATTTATTTATGTATTTATTTATTTATTTATTGGTTTTTGATTTTTCGAGATAGAGTCTCACTCTAGCTCAGGCTGACCTGGAATTCACTATGTAATCTCAGGATGGCCTTGGACTCATAGTGAGCCTCCTACCTCTGCCTCCCACCTTTGCCTCCCAAGTGCTGGGATAAAAGGCTCTTCCTTAATTTTTCTTTCTTTTTTCCTTCTCTCTTTTTTCTTTCTCTCTCTTTCTTTGTAATTTAGGATGGCCTTGAACCCTTAAACTTCTGATCCTCTTGCCTCCACCTCCCAAGTGCTGGAGTTACAGGCATGCGCCACTATGCCTGGTTCTTCTCATCCTCCTCCTTCTTCTTCCTTCATGTGGTAGTGAGGCTCACACTAGAGCTTCACTGCAAACCCTCTGCCGGCTGAGCCACATCCGCCGTGCCTGTTGAATTCTGCATGGTGCTTTGTTGACCTGTTACCTCCTCTGACTGCTATTGAGACCTGGAATCAGAGGCACGTGAGACGAGGGAAGATTAAGAGGGAACAGAATGGCAAGAGAGCTAACCTAACCTATGAAAAGGTGGAATACCGAGAGCAAACTCCTCAGAGAAAGGGACTTGACTTTTCATGGCTTTATTTAAATTTTCATGCCCGGCTCCAGCCCTCATTTTAAAACTTTTTTTTTCGTTTTTCGGTTTTTCAATGTAGGGCCTCACTCTAGCCCAGGCTGACCTGGAATTCACTATGTAATCTCAGGGTGGCCTTGAACTCATGGTGATCCTCCTACCTTTGCCTCCTGAATGCTGGGATTAAAGGCGTGCACCACCACGCCTGGCTCTAAAACTTTTTATTGGCAAGTTCCAGAAATATAGACAATATACCATGATCCTAACCCCTCCCACCACCCTCTGTTCTTCCCCTTCCAAATCCTCCTCCACTGAATTTCTTCTTTCCAACCAGTGTCTCTTCTATTTTGATGCCATCATTTTCCCCTCCTATTAGGCAGGTCTTGTGTAGGTAACACCAGCCGCTATGAGGTCAGCAGCTTATATTCTTATAAAAAGTACTGGACTGGAGAAATGGCTCATTGGTTAAAGGCTGTTGCTGGTAAAGCCTGATGGCCTGGGTTCAGTTCCCCAGTGCCCATGTAAAGCCTGATACACAATGTAGCTCATGCATCTGGACTTTGTTTGCAGTGACAAGTGGCCCTGTGTGCCCCTTCACTCATTCTCTCTGTGAATAAACAAAATAATTAAAAAAACAGAAAGCATTCATGCATATGTAATTGTGAGAATGTATTATTTCTTTAAAAAAAAAAAAAACTACAGATGGAATTACGTTCTATTATTATACACCTAAAAAAATCCAAAAAAAAAAAAACCTTTGGAAAGCATTCTTTCCCAGTAGGAAGACCATCTGCCCAGTTTGCCTGGGACAGACCTAGTTTACCCCTTCTGTCCTCTAGAATTATCAGTAAAGTCCACTGTCAGAATGTGCCGCTTTGGACACATCTCATGATCATTCTACTTATCAAGGAAAGTGGTTGCTGTGTTGTTATTCCTGCTTGTAGTAATAATAGTACTGTGTGTGTGTGTCTAGTGTGCACATGGAGTGTGGGTGTATAGTGCATGCATGTGTGTGTGCAGATGCCTGTGCCCTGGGCACACGCATGTGGAGGCCAGAGCAGAATGTCGGGTGTCCTCCATTTCTCTTCCGCCCTGCGTTCCTGAAACACAGCCTCTCGTTGAACCTGGCACTGCCGTGTTTCCAGCCAGCCTGGCTGACCAGGCAAGGCCTAGTGTTGTCTGGTCTCCACCCCACCTCAGGTCTAGGGTTACAGGCACATGTGGCCACACCCATCCTCTTACGTGGGCACTGGGGATTGAACTCGGGTCCTCGTGCTTATGTGGCATGTGCTCTTACCCACTTGGTCATCGCCCCACTTCCTTCTTTAGGCTTTTTTTTTTTTTCTTTTTGGTTTTCCGAGGTAGGGTCTCGCTCTAGCCCAGGCTGGCCTGGAATTCACTAGGTAATCTCAGGGTGGCCTCGAACTCATGGCGATCCTCCTACCTCTGCCTCCCCAATGCTGGGATTAAAGGCGTGCGCCACCACGCCTGGCCTTCTTTTTAGGCTTTTAATGGGTTTCATGGAATGACTCGCCACTGACACCTCAAAAGTAACTAATCACCTATCAAAGACAATTAAGTTACTTGTTTTGTTCTTTTTTTTATAATATTTTATTTATTTGAGGCAGAGAGACAGAGAGAGGCACATAGAGAGAAAGAGAGAATGGGCGCACCAGAACCTCCAGCCACTGCAAACAAACTCCAGACGCACGCTCCCCTTGTGTATCTGGCATACATGGGTCCTGGGGAATCGAACCAGGGTTCTTAGGCTTTGGAGACAAACACCTTAACCACTAAGCCATTGCCCTCGCCCTGTTTTGTTTTGTTTTGTTTTGTTTTGTTTTGTTTTGTTTTCTTACATAGTCTCACTCTGTAGCCCAGGAAGACCTTGAACTCATGATCCTTCTGTCTGAGCCCTCAAATGCTAGGATCCCGGTCATGTACCATCATGCTCAGCTCTCTAGTTCTTAACTAGTAGAAACACTTCTACAGGGAGCCGCCCTATATGTTCACCTTTGACCTCCTTGGAAATACACGTGGATCATAACTTCTTAGTGCTGAAAATAACTGGGTCAAAAGGTTTGTGCCATTTATATTTTTATTTGTAAAATAATATTTGACTTGCTTTTTATTGACAGAATTCCCATATAAGAATATGCCATACGTTATTTACCTACCATTGACATTTTGAGCTTTAGAGAAATCTTTTCCCCAAAGGGAGGAACTTGGGTGGAGGAGCCAGTCTGGTGAGCAATGTACTCAGCCTCTCCCCGCTGGGCCAGACGCACTCAGGGCTCTTCACTGGACTGGGAAGATAGACCAAGTCCCTCCGATGGCGCCTGCTGGCTCCTTCCCTTCTCTGGGTCCCAGGCCTTCCTCCTCCACTGTGCCTATGGGGAGGGCACATTCAAGCTGTGACCTGCCATTCAGTGCCCCTCCCGTCATTGTTCTTTTCACCTTGACCCGTAGCCCCTCGTGACTTCCATCTTCATGTGTGGGTTATGAATTAGTTTGCTGCTCTAATAATTTTCTTCTGTTTTGGTGATTGTAGAGTTGAAAGGTCAAGCATCTATAATGGTTCTCGCTGGACTAACATTCGTAGGCAGAGCTGTGCTCCTCCTGAGGGTGGGGAGAATCCATCTGTGGTCTTTTCCATGCTAGTGTCTTCTGATTTCTTGGCCCATGGTGCTCTTCTGCATTCAAGCCGATCAGTGGGTGGTCAAGTCTTCCTCGCATCTCAACACTCTGCCACTGACATTTCTGCCTCGTGGTGGTTTGAATCAGATGTCACTCATAACTCATGTGTTCTGAGTACTTGGTCCCCAGCAGCTGGCAATTTGGAAGGCAGAGCCTTGCTGGAGGAGGTGTGTTGTTGGAGACAGGCTTGGTGGTATAATCAGCTTCCCATGGGTAGAATTCAGATCCCTTTCTTGCTGTTTCCACCTGCTGTGGCAGAGGTGATGTCCAGCCTCTGCTCATGCCATGCTTTCTCCTGCCATCAGGAAGCTTCCCTTTGAGACTATAAGTCAAAATAAAAACTTTCTGGGGGTTGGAGAGATGGCTTAGCAGTTAAGGCACATGCCTGAGAAGCCTAAGGACCCAGGTTTGATTCTTCAGTCCCACGTAAGCCAGATGCACATGCGTCTGGAGTTCATTTGCAGTGGTTAGAGGCCCTGGCGTACCCATTCTCCCTCTCTCTGTCTCTCTCTCTCTAATAAATAAATAAAAATAAATCTTTTTTTAAAAAAACTTTTTGGGCTGGAGAGATGGCTCAGTGGTTAAGGCATTTGCCTGCAAAACCTAACAACCCTGGCTCAATTCCCCAGTACCCATATAAAGCCCAATGCACAAAGTGGCACATGAACGTGGAGTTTGTTTGCAGTGGCTAGAGGCCTTGGCATGCCCATTCTATCTGCCTGTTTCTCTTCTCTCTATCTCTCTCTGCTTGCAAATAAATACATAAAATATTTTTTAAACAGATAAAATCTTTTCTCCCATCAGCTGCTTTGGGTTGGGTGCTTTGTCTCAGCAATTCAAAGGAAACTACAACATGCCTCCTTCTCCCCTATGTAAGGACCCTGGAGATTACACCAGGACTGCTGCCCAGCCTAGCCCAGAATAATCTCCCCATTTTAAAGTTAGGTGATTACCAACCATAATTCTTTTTTTTTTTTTTTTCTTGGCTTTCCAAGGTAGGGACTCACTCTTGCTCAGGCTGACCTGGAATTCACTATGTAGTCTCAGGGTGGCCTCAAACTCATGGTGATCCTCCTACCTCTGCCTCCTGAGTGCTGTGATTAAAGGCATGCATCACCACACCCAGCCCAAAATTCTTTTTTTTTTTTTTTTTTTTTTTTTTTTTTGGTTTTGCAAGGTAGGGTCTCACTCTGGTCCAGGCTGACCTGGAATTAACTATGTAGTCTCAGGGTGGCCTCGAACTCTCGGTGATCCTCCTACCTCTGCCTCCTGAGTGCTGGGATTAAAGGCGTAAGCCACCACGCCCGGCCCAAAATTCTTTTTTTAAAAAATATTTATTTATTTGCAAGCAGAGAGAGGAAGAGAGATAGTCCGAATGGGCATGCCAGGGCCTCCAGCCACTGCAAACAAACTCCAGATGCATGCATCTGGCTTTATGTGGGCACTGGAGAATCGAACCCAGGTCATTAGGTTTTATAGGCAGGCACCTTAACCACTGAACCATCCCTCCAGCCCCAGCATCTATAATTCTACCTATAGTCTTAATTCCCCCTTGCCATGTAGTGAAGTGTATTGGCAGTGCCTGAGGATAGAGACCCAGGCATCTTTAAGAGCCATTTCTCTGTCATCCAGCTCTGTGGAGGCAGAGAAGATGCCTTAGTCACGTTGCATCCTGATACCTGGAACACCATGAGCCCTCGATAACTGTTGATCTCTGACTGCACCTTGCCTGCATCCTTCTTGCATGTCAGACATAAGGTGCTGCTCTCAGGCTCCTCCAGAAGACACACTGCTGTCTAGCCACCATAGCGGGCAGGAAATGTTCCCTGCAGCAGTGGGTGGTGCTTCCTGAAGTCCCCCTGCCAGCTGCAGGCTCCTTTCCATCAGCATGGTGTTGGCGAAGATGTTAAGACAGGACAGTGGCAGGTGTCTCGGGGCAGGGGCCACATCATCCATGTGCATGTTGCCCAGCATGGGGTCAGGATTGGATATGAGTCCCATTGGGGCAGAGAAGCTGAGAGCAAGGTTTCAGTAGGGCACAGGGCAGGGTGAGAGAGCTGGCGGCAATAGGTCTCTTGGAAGGCAGGCAATGTTATACCTATTAAGCCACTAGAATGACAGGGGACCTTGGACTTCATCAGGTCAGGTCAGGCCAACCTGGAATGCAAGAGAGGGGTCAGGGGACAGGTGAGTCTGGGTGTGCGTGGAGCCGAAGCTGAAGAAACATGTCAAGAACCTGCAGGAGAGGAGAAGCAAGCTTGACCAGAGGGACTTGCCCTACCACACCCAGGTATTCTGGGATATTCTGTACTGAGGATGGACCCAGTAGAGCCGAGGCCCCGACCACAGATGGTGCCTGTGGCATGGGAACAGAGGCAATGTCTCTACGGGCACCTAACCAGATGAGAGCTGGGGACAGCCAATCCAACAAGTAACAGTCACAGCAGATAGAACTCTGAGCATGACAGTCACCACCCTTGGGAAACTCACGGTCTGAGGCAGCAGTCAGACACTGGTAGCTAACTCTTATGCACAGCAGTACAGAGACCAAAACTTTGAAATGGAAGATTTAAAAAGAAAAAAAAGAAGAAGGGCTTGAGAGATAGCTTAGTGGTTAAGGTGCTTACCTGTGAAGCCTAAGGACCAGGGTTCAATTCCCCAGAACCCATGTAAGCCAGATGCACATGGTGGAGAATGTGTCTAGAGTTTGTTTGCAATGGCTAGAGGCCCTGGAGCACCCATTCTTCCTCCCTCCCTTCCTTCCTTCCTTCCTTCCTTCCTTCCTTTTTGTTCCTTCCTTTTTTTTTTTCTTTCTTTCTTTCTTTCTTTCTTTCTTTCTTTCCTTCTTTCTTTCTCTCTCAAATAAATAAAATATTTTTTAAAAATCAAAAAAGGAGAAGAAGAAGGAGCATCAGGAGGAGGGGGGACTGGAGAGATGGTTTAGCCATTAAGGCACTTGCCTTCAAAGCCAAAGGACCAAGGTTTGATTCCACAGGACCCACATAAGCCAGATGCACAGGTGGCGCATATGTCTGGAGTTCGTTTGTAGCAGTTGAAGGCCCCGGTGCACACATTTTCTCTCTCTCTCTCCCTCAAATAAATAAATAAAAATACTTAAAAAGAATAATAATAATCTTGGGCTGGAGAGATGGCTTAGCAGTTAAGGCACTTGTCTGTGAAGCCAAAGGACCTAGGTTCAATTCCCCAGGACCCACGTAAGCCAGATGCACAAGGGACACATGCATTTGGAGGCCCTGGCATGCCCATTCTCTCTCTGTCTGTGTCTCTTCTCTTTATCTCTCTCTCTGCTTGCAAAATAAATAAATAAAAATAAAAAAGCATAGTAATCTTAATAATGCTGTTAATAATGTGCGGGAGACATTTTTTATGTTTTTGATGAGGAGTGTGAGACTCAGAGATGGACAACTGCTCACATTCACATGGCTGGTGGCTCCAGTTATGATCTCAGATTTCTTGTCCTCTAAAGTTCATGCCTCTAAATGCCACTCCATTGGAACGAGCTACTCTTCTCTATTTCTAAGCATAACAGCAGGCATTCAGTAGCACTCGGTAGATACTCATTAAATGGATGATTCATTTTTAGTAAATTTAATTCTTATTCTCCTACACTCTGCATATGTTTCTATTATAGCTGGACTTAGTATGCATAGTAGAGTGAGGATACCTTCATGTCTGCTAAAATTGGAAAGTTTTGTATTTGAGGCCAGGGGAAGAGAATGTGTAAAAGAAGGGCAGGGGGGAGGGTCAATCAAAAACTCAAGATATTCTGAATAAGACTTATGTAAGCCTACTTTTTTTGAATAATGGCACATCCAGAAGATATAGATTGTTACTAGAAAATTTTCAGTGCCAGGGATGGGATACCTTCCAGTGAGTTGTAGGCCAGGGAGGTCCCTGTTGCCTCCAAAACATTACAGACTATTGCCAAGGCCCTTGGTTTCCCTTGAGAAACAGAAGCTAAAACTGAATTGCTGAAGACATCTCTTGCCTGAGTGGCAAGGTCACTGAGAAAGCAAGCTGGTGCTGAGCAGAAAATCTTCTCCCTGTAGACCAGCCAACTGTAAGCTGGAAAAAGCTGCACTGCATGCAGCCGTGTGGAAGACAGAAGTCATCAGCAGTGAAAACAGTGGACACTGGAAACCTCAAGTTTGGCCAGACAGGCCCAATGACCGAAGGGGTGCAATAGTGGCATGTCCAGACTTGCTTATTTCCTAAACTGTGAAGTTCTGAGAGACAGGTACTGTACGCCCTCAACATTTTAGCATTTACATTAAGTGTTCCATCACTGGGAGCATGAAGGAGGCAAGGTTAGCCTGGCTGTGTTATGCTTGATAGTGAAGAGGGGACGAAGGTACACTGGACTGCTCAATTCTTTCCCATGAGTGCTCACAAACATTGGCTGAAGAACAAGAGTGGGTCTTGCCTTTACCCTCAAACCAGTTTAGTAATAAAACCTGTGTACATCTAGAGCAGGGAGAGGTTCTGTCCTATGTACCAGGGACACTCCAGGTCCCAGGAGTGTCATTGTGTCTACAGAGTGCTCCTATCCCCAAATAATCTACATCTCAGTTCCAAGAAGCCGTAAGACCCTCACACACACAGCCACGAAGGACGAAAGCAACCCACCAAGGCTCATGCGAGCAGCAGGCCAGGCTCCTCTGGCAGTTAAGAACGTTTCTAAACAAACACAACAGGAATCTCACCTTTAATTCCAGCACTCAGGAGATGGAGGTAGAAGGATTGCTGCGAGTTTGAGGCCACCTTAAGACTACATAGTAAATTCCAGGTCAGCCTGGGCTAGGGTGAGACCCTACCTCAAAATAATCCTAGCACTCAGGGGGCTGAGGTAGGAGGCTAGAGTAAGAGCTTGCTGCAAGAAACAAAAGCAAGCCAGATATGGCGACACACACCTTTAATCCCAGCACTCAGGAGGCAGAGGTAGGAGGATCATGGTGAGTTCAATGCCACCCTGAGACTACAGAGTGAATTCCAGGTCAGCCTGGACTAAAACAAGACCCTACCTCAAAAAACAAAACAAAACAAAATCCATTTTCCAAAAAGCCACCTTGTATTCATGACTATCCAGTTTCCACATGGATCATTAGAGAAAATACAAATGCTAAAATAACCCAGAGTCTGACATTGGCTTGCCCATTTAAACCCTGCTCACAGGATCCCACTGGCAAGGCCTGACACTCAGAAGTCTTTGGCCTGTGGAGCTAGCATTCCTCTGAACTAAATTCATTCTTTGAATCTGGGACGGTCCCCAGATGCCTTGGGTTAACTTGGCCCCTTTGGCATTTTGTGCCATCCCAGGTGGCATAGTCTCAGGACACAGGCACTGAAATGTACCCAAGTGCCGTCCTAGCCCTGCAAGCGAGGATGGGGGTGGGGGGAGGGCTCTGACCGCCAGCCCAGAGCTCCCTACCTAGCCACTGAGAATACTGCCAGGCCTGGCCTAGCCAGAGGCTCCTGATACCCACTTCCTATTAGCAGAAGAGTGACTGACTGCTTTGCAGTCAGGAGCCCAGAAAGAAAACAACGCAAGGGAGGTGAACTGGAAGGACCACCATCCCTGTGACTCCCCGACTCTAAACCCTGCTCTTAAATCTTGCTTCTGCAGCCTCGGGAAGCAACCCCGCCAATGCTGCTCTCCGGACTTTACCACAGGAAAACACCTCTGCTCACTCTTGGCCACCCTCCACCACCCACAGACGAAAATAGACCAGCGCCTCCTGCAAGCTCTGCTTTCACTGATGAGAGACAAAGGCCGTTTGGTTTACTTTCTCTTCCAGAGAGCAGGAGACCTCTGACAGAAGGCATTGTGAAGGTTAGTGAAGGCCAAGGATTTAAATTTTGAAACCTAAACCATTTGACAGGACTGTGAAGGTGATGAAAAAACTTACACTTAAGTTAAAAACTTCTTACGCTCTGTACACTACGTTCACCAGATGTGGTGAGACGCTCACTAGGGCCCCTCAGATGCAAGGGAAATAAATGCAAAGACAGTGTACTACGCTAGGAAAGCTTTGTAGCTGGATCACACCTATAATCCAAGCACTCAGCAGACTGAGGCAGGTGGATTGCCACAAGTTAATGTCAGCCTAGTTAGGACAGCCTGGGCTACAGTGTGAGTCCCTGTCTCAAAAGAAAAAGAAACCATCCAATCAAGTGTCCTTCCGAGGGAAGAAGCCCCTAGAGGATGTGAGGTGGATCCCACTGGCCACGAGTCTGATGAGCTTCAGCCATGCTGGGGGTGGGGTGAGCGTGGAGTAAGATGGATTTCATGACCCTGAATTTTTAAAAATATTTTATTTATTTACTTATTTAACACAGATTGAGAGAGACAGAGAAAGGGAGAGAGAGAGAATGGTCACACCAGGGCCTCCAGCCACTGCAAACGAACTCCAGATGCATGCTCCACCTGTGTATCTGGCTTACATGGGTCCTGGGGAATGGAACCTGGGTCCTTTGGCTTTGCAGGCAAGTGCCTTAACCACTAAGCTGTCTCTCCAGCCCATGACTCTGATTTTTATCACCATGAATCTGAAGTCTGAGCTAGGCACCTTTTCCTAAAGTGTAGGACAAATGGACTCAGAAGATGCATAATCACATATCGCACCCAGCCCTGCTCTGAGGTACAGTGCTGTAGTCCTGAGCCACAGCAACCCTCAGTGTAAATCCTAGAAATATTTCTGGATGTTTCTGTCACTGAGAACCCAGTTGCCATGTCTTCCTGACAGACAAAGCTGCAGCTTATTTTGGGCCTAGCGCATGCTCCCGATCTCTCTAACTCAGAACGCTCCTCCGAGTAGATGGCACCAACCAGCTGGACATCTCAGATCTTTGTGCTCACTGTCTACACTTAGATATCTATTTGAATTTAATGTGGAAATGTCTGAGATCGATCCTCTGCCCTGCTCTTGTCCATTTCCATTAACAACAACTCTATCCTTGAGACCAAACGTTGGCATCATCTGTGGCTCATAGCCAGACTGTCAGAAAAACATGTTGACTCTACCTTCAAAATACATCCAGGGGCTGGGAAGATTGTTCAATGGTTAAGGTACTTGTTTACAAATCCTGCCAGCCCGTTTCTCTCCCAAGCCCACCTAAGCCAATGCACAAAGCATGTGGTATCCATTTGCAGCTGCAAGAGGCCCTGGTGCCTACCCTCGCCCACACAACCAAGACCATCATGATAACCTTTCAGCTCAGCTCTCTTCTACCTGCCAGAGCAGGTTCCTATAATAGATAATAATTATAGTATGGCTAGACATATACCTATGTCAAACTCAGCAAACGGTACACTTAAAGTTGGCAAAAGTAGATATAAATTATATTACAATAATGCCATTGAAAAAAATGAATGTCAGGGCTGGAGAGATGGCTTTATGGTTAAGGCGCTTGCCTGCAAAGCCAAAGGACCTTGGTTTGATTCCCCAGGACCCATGTAAGCCAGATGCACAAGGTGGCGCATGCATCTGGAGTTCATTTGCAGTGACTAGAGGCCCTGGCATATCCATTCTCTCTCGTTCTCTCTCAAATAAATAAATAAAAATAAATTTAAAAAAATGAATGTCCTTCCCAGCACTGGGCTGAGAGAGGATTGCCAATGGTTACCCTGAGACTGCAATTCTCAACCAGAGTGAGACCCTCAAAACCAAAAAAAAAAAAAAAAAAAAAAAATGTCATTCATGGGCTGGAGAGATAGCTTAGTGGTTAAGGCCTGCAATGCTAAAGGTTCAATTCTCCATATAAGCCAGATGCACAAAGGTGGCGCATGCATCTGGAGGCTGTTTCCAGCAGCTGGAGGCCTTGGCACACCCTTTCTTTTTCTCTCTCTCTCTTTAAAATAAATAAATTAAATAAATTAAAATAAAAGTGTTTTTTTTTTTTTTTTTTTTTTTTTTTTTGGTTTTTCGAGGTAGGGTCTCACTCTGGTCCAGCCTGACCTGGAATTAACTATATAGTCTCAGGGTGGCCTCAAACTCTCGGCGATCCTCCTACCTCTGCCTCCCAAGTGCTGGGATTAAAGGCGTGCGCCACCATGCCCGGCTTGCTCAAATCAGCCAAGCCACAGCTGAAACTGCACAGGAATTGGGGAGATGAGCAAGAGTGCTGCTTCCATGCTGAACCCGATAATCAGCGCCAGGGTGAAGGAGACAGACCCTGAGGATACTCAACACCTACCTAAGCAGAGATCCAGAGATCCTAAGAGCTCATCACTGAAGTAAACTTAAAACTCACCCACCACGGCTCAGGGAATTTTGAGGAAGAGGAGGCGGAAAGATTGTAAGAGCCACAGGTTGAGACATCGTGCCCAGAGGCATCGCCCCCCCCCCAAATAACAGACTGCTACTCCCACAACCCACAACGCATAAACTACAACCCAGGGGGAATATCTGCAACCCACTGAGGAGGGTTCCCAACGGAATGGGGGCAGGGATGAGGAAAAAGAGGGTACCAACACATGATGTATCCATATGAGACACCTTGATAGTAATAATAATAAACATAAAAAAGTGGAAAAAATTGCTAGGTGTGGTGGCACACGCCTTTAATTCCAACACTCGGGAGGCAGAAGTAGGAGGATTGCCATGAGTTCAAGGCCATTCTGAGACTACATAGTGAATTCCAGGTCAGCTTGGACCAGAGTGAAACCCTACCTCAAAAAACAACAACAACAAAAAGTGGAAAAAAATTGCCGGCCTGGCCTTTAATCCCAGCACTCGGGAGGCAGAGGTTGGAGGACCGCCATGAGTTCAAGGCTGACCTGAGACTGCATAGTGAATTCCAGGTCAGCCTGGGCTAAAGTGAGACCCTACCTCGAAAAACAATGACAACAACAACAAAAAGTGGAAAAAATTAATGTCAGATCACATCATGACTTTGCTCATGACCATGAAAGATGGTTTCCAATTTCATTCAGAATAAAAACAAAAGTTGTTACAATGGCCTTTAAAATCCTGTGCAATTCACCCTCTGCCCTCCACCTCAAGCTTTCTCTTTTCATTTCCTCACTCTAACTACACTAGCCTCCTGGCCATTATTATGGCACACCAAGGGTGCTCTGCCCCTGAGGTCTTGTCCACGCTGTCCTTCTGTCTTTAGCATTCTTACTCCACTTATCTGCCTGGCTTGTCCCTCTTCTCTCACCGTTTTTTAGTTGTCATAGTAAAGCCTGCCTAGACCACCTTATTTGTGCAGCCTGCCTTTTAAATGTAATAGTAGAGTATATCTAATGTAATTATGGATACAGTTGGGTTTAGTCCATTTACTATTTATTTTCAACTTATCCCATCTTTTCTGTTTCTTTATTTTTCTTTATTTTTTTATTTTTTTATTTTATTTTATTTTTGGTTTTGCGAGGTAGGGTCTCACTCTGGTCCAGGCTGACCTGGAATTAACTATGTAGTCTCAGGGTGGCCTCGAACTCTTGGCGATCCTCCTACCTCTGCCTCCCAAATGCTGGGATTAAAGGCATGCGCCACCATGCTCGGCTATTTTTTTTGTTTTTTGAGGTAGGGTCTCACTCTAGCTCAGGCTGACCTGGAATTCACTATGTATTCTCAGGGTAGCCTTGAACTCACGGTGATCCGCCTACCTCTGCCTCCCAAGTGCTGGGATTAAAGGCATGTGCCACCATACCCGGCTTCCTTTTATGTTTTTTAGTGTAAAGCAAAAATAGAAAGTTTCTTCATGTTCCATTTAATTTCTCTAATAGCTCTTTAGCTTTTTCCACTGGTCTCTTATTTCATTGTTTCTCTAGAAATTACAATATGCTTCCAAAACATCATAGCTATATCATAAAACTGCAGCATTTCCTATAGAAGAAAAGAAATAATATTTTGTATTTGCTCCCTGCTTGGCTCTGTGCCATTATTGTAATGCTAAGAACCTCACAAATTGTTAACTTTGGCCTAAAAGTCAATTATAGAAGTCATAGATTCCTGCTTTATTTAATGACTCATAATCTATTACTTTCATGAAGTTTTGGTCTTCAAATTGTCCATATCTCTGTGGAAATCCCTTCAAGTTATTTCTCGTGTCATTTCAATATACCCCCCTCTTCATCCTTTCAGCATTTTGCTACTTCTGATAATGAGCTCCAGATTCACCTTATACTCCTCCACCACACCCTGAAGTCTGCCATTTCTCCAAGCAGACTTGATTCCTCTGTGGACATCAATATACAGAAATCAGAATCCAGGTACTTACTGCTCATGGTGGTCAGTCATTGCTTCTGGGCGCCTGTCCTCTTAGGGAGAAAGCTAGGGAATACACAAATGGATGTACACACACAGGCATGCATACCCATTGATCTGTTAAAAACCATGGGTTGAGGCCAGAGAAATGGCTCAGTGGTTAAGGTGCTTGCGTGCAAAGCCTAACGACCCAAGTTCAGTTCCCCAGTACCCATGTAAAGGCAGATGCATAAAGTGACACATGCATCTGGAGTTCATTTGCAGTGGTTAGAGGACCTGGCCTGCCCATTCTCTCTCTCTCTCTCTGTTTGCAAATAAATAAATAAATACTTCTAAAAATCTGTGGGGTTTTTTTTTGTTTGTTTGTTTTTCAAGGTAGGGTTTTGCTCTAGCCCAGGCTGACCTGGAATTCACTATGTAGTCTCAGGGTGGCCTCGAACTCTCGGTGATCCTCCTCCTACCTCTGCCTCCCGAGTGCTGGGGTTAA
Organism: Orientallactaga sibirica; assembly: GCA_036365145.1. Taxonomy (NCBI): domain Eukaryota; kingdom Metazoa; phylum Chordata; class Mammalia; order Rodentia; family Dipodidae; genus Orientallactaga; species Orientallactaga sibirica. Next base: position 2,937,832 of record JAEOAD010002712.1, on the reverse strand, counting down.
AGATGTGTGCCGCCACGCCCGGTTTAAAAATCGGTTTTTAAAAACCATGAGTTTGCTGGGCGTGGTGATGCATGCCTTTAATCCCAGCGCTTGAGAGGTAGGAGGATGGCCGTGTTTGAGACCACGCTGAGACTACACAGTGAATTCCAGGTCAGCCTGGGCTAGAGTGACTCTACCTTGAAACCATCCACCATTCAGCCCCCTCCAAAAAAAAATCATGAGTTCTTGCCAAAGCATCCAGTTCTGTCCCAGAATCATCTATTTTCTGTAGCTTCTCTTTATATCTGTGACTCTGGCAGTGAGAGAACTGCCTTTACCATCCACAATTACGTACTTAGCAGTCCTCCTGAAGGTAGCCAATCGCTTGGCCATCTTTGGGCCAATCCTGATCCTGCTGCTAAACATGCTGATTGTCACCATGCCCCACTGACCCCTGCTGACTGTGCTGGAGCCAACAGTGAAGACCTGAAAAGGCTTAGTAACCTTGGCATAGAAGCAGAAGGGATGGCAAGGTGGTCCCAGGACTGCTCATCTGAGAGACAGATGGGGCAGGAAGAAGAGAGAATTTGGATACTAAGATGCCAGCAGACGTGCCCTGGGTACCAGGCAGGATGCAGAAGAAAAAGATGCCAAGAGGTCTGCTGAGTGGTAGAACGTGGACAAGTGGAAGTGCTGGAGTCTTGATAAAAGGCAAAGACTAGTTAATGCGGGGATGAAGCTATCTGAAGGGCCCAGCCATTTCCCGACAGCTGGCCAAACGTTGATCATATCTGCACATGAAGCAGGCACACAGCAAGACCTGATCCCATCCCAACGCTCGGTCCAGTGTGTCACTTCCAGGAGAACTGCCACTAAGCAGACATTTTCCCAAACAGGGATTACAGGTGCTTCCCCTCCAGTAAATTAAACCTCTCAGAGCAGAGATCAAGGAAGCACATGTATTCTCACACACAGGCAGAATATAATGCTGGCCCCCAACCAGAAACCATCAGGAAGTCAGACTTCAAGGCAAGCCCTCTGTCCTGAAATGACTCTGCCAGGATCTGAGAGCGCAGGTATCAAAGAGCAGAGACGGAGCCTTCAGAGCTCCTGAACAGAAGCCTGTGACTCTGGGAGCCAGCTGAAGACCAGATGCAATCGCATCTGGATAAGTGAAGCACACAAGCTGAACTTGGTAGCTCTTTGTTCCCTGGAAGAGTGGCACTCACTCCAGAAGCAGTTCAAGACATAGGCACACGGGAACCATGTGAGGAAGCAGTGAAGGCACCTGTTGCACCGGAGAGGACACGGCCGAGACCACAGCACAGGCACTGCCCAGCCTAAACCAGAGGCCACTTGGCCATGAAGCTGGGCATGAGCTTCTTCCCCTCATCCCCGTGGTGCAGACAGCCTCTGGATCCCATGAGGAACATCCGAACTGTCAGCAGGGCCCTCCTCAGCTGCCTGACACTGCAACCACAAATTAGAGCGTCTGTTCTTACTCACAGTTTCTTTCTTCCCCAGCATGGAGCTGTTCTAGCCAAACCAAATTTCCCAAACTGCCCTCAAGTCTCTTCCCTCCCTTCCTTACAAAAGCTCTATTTATTTATTTATTTATTTATTTATTTTTTATTTATTTATTTATTTATTTAGAGTCAGGGTCTTATCTCGTAGTCCATGCTGGCTTAGAACTTACAATGTAGCCCAGGCTAATCATGAATTTCCAGTAATTCTCCTGCCTCAGCCTCCCAAGCTTATAGGTTCAGCTTATAGGTATGAACTTCCAGTCCCTGCTATTCTTTTTATTTTTTTTTCTAAAGTCTCAAATTGGCCAGGTGTGGCAAGGCCTTGCTTTTAATCCTAGTGCTTGGGAGGCAGAGGTAGGAGGATCACAGCAAGTTCAAGGTCAGCCTGAGCATAGATAGTGAATTCCAGGTCAGCCTGGGCTAGAGTGAGACCCTACCTCAAAAAAATAAACAACAAAAGAAAAAGTCTCAAGCTGGTTTTGAACTCATGATTTTTCCTCTCTTGGCTTCCCAGGTTCTGGGATTACAGGTATGTACCACATCAGCCAGCCCTTGTTTATAATCTTGCCTCACTTAAATCTTATTGTTCTATGCAAAGTCTAACAGCCTGGGTTCAATTCCCCAGTACCCAAATAAAGCCGATGTACAGAGTGGTGCATGCAACTGGAGTGCATTTGCAGTGGCAGGGATTCCTGCCACACCCATTCATTCCCTCTCTCTCTCTCTCTGCTTGAAAATAAATAAGTAAAAATATTTAAAAGCTTTGTTTATAAATAATACAAGATCTCTATAAAATTAAAACAGACTTCCAGTTAAGATGGCAGCATAGAAGCCATGCCAAAGCAGTCTACAGGGGAAATAAGCAGAAAAACACCACAATACTCTCTTCTACCATAAAGTGAAGATGCATAAGGAATTATCAACCACAGCAGGGAAGCAGGAGAGACCCAGAGCTTCTAGCAACCATATTACCAGCCAGAATCGGCTCCTGATGGGGCTCTGCTCAGCAGACTGCTGGGAAAAGCTACACTCATGCCCCGCCCAGCCTGAGCCACAGAAGCAGAACCATGGAGAGGGAACGCTCACTCACACCAGCCTCCTCACAGAGTCAGGAAACCTGAGGGAGAGGACAGCAGGAATCAGCTAAGTGGACCCGAGAAAGGGACCAGCTGAGCAGCTCAGGCATGGCTTCGAGCATTCCACATAGCCTCCCCTCCCCCAGCCATCAGTGCCCGAACCGCTGGAGATCTGGGGAAGGGAGCTCAGCTCCATGGCATCCAGCACAGCTGATCCTAACACAGATCCACCGACCCAGCTAGGCTTGCCAGCCAGCCTAGCCAAACCCACAGCATAACAGAGGGACACAGGTGGGCACACACATAGGTGAGACTAGAAGCCATTCTAGAAGGTAATGACCTGCTTATACAAGGTCAGTACCTGCCCCAAATCCAGGCACACAGGCCTGCACTGGAAGTGCCAATCGCACCTTCCATGTCAGGGCAGGTTATGTGTTAGATTTGATTGATGGTCGGCTTTGCTGTTCTTAAATCAGCTGTATTTGTGAGTTGACATTTGCTGATTTATAGTGCTTTTGTCTTCTGTCCCTCTTGGTGCTGAGGTCTCACTCAGCCCCAGACTGACCTGGAACCCATTATAGACCAGGAACTCAGCCTCCCAGTTGACAGGACTGACCTGGAACTGTGACTTTGCTAGATGATCCCCCATTATACTCCATTGACCAGTTTGTTTTAACTCAGCCTCCCAGTTGAATCAGGACTGAAATACTCCATTGATCTGTTTGTTTTAATCCCCACTCTCACACAAATACTCCATTGATCTGTTTGTTTTAATCCCCACTCTCACAACTCCATTGATCTGTTTGTTTTAATCCCCACTCTCACACAAATACTCTTATTGATCTGTTTGTTTTAATCCCCACTCTCTGTGATTGATCTTTTGTTTTAATCCCCACTCTAAATACTCCATTGATCTGTTTGTTTTAATCCCCACTCTCACACAAATACTCCATTGATCTGTTTGTTTTAATCCCCACTCTCACACAAATACTCCATTGATCTGTTTGTTTTAATCCCCACTCTCACACAAATACTCCATTGATCTGTTTGTTTTAATCCCCACTACACAAATCCATTGATCTGTTTGTTTTAATCCCCACTCTCCATTGATCTGTTACTTTTAATCCTGGTTCTGATTGTTCTGATTGTCTATATTTCTCAGTTGAATTTGAGAATTTGCCTGTGTTTTGCTCCACCCTGCCTACTGGAATACTTGCATAGCAGGCAAACCCTACACCTAGGGTCACTTCTGCTGTTACTCTGGGAGTCATATAAGGGACACACCTGGCACCTTGAGTTCCTACCCTGAAAATATATAATGCTGGATTTACATGTCTAAGAACAGTGCAGATAATTAGAAAATCCAAGTATCAAGTGAACTCAAGATGCAAAATCTCTACATGATGATACAAGAAATACAAAAATATCATGACAATACAATTCCACTAAAAACTATAAATCTATTATAAATGACCTCCAGTGAGACTGATTTAGATGAAATGCCTGACAAAGAATTCAAAAGAGGGCTGGAGAGATGGCTTAGCAGTTAAGGTGCCTGCCTGTGAAGCCTAAGAACACTTGTTCGAATTTCCAGGTCCCATCTATAGCCAGACACAAAAGTGAAGCAAGCACACAATATTGCACATGTCCACAAGGGAGCACACACATCTGGAGTTCATTCACAGTGCCTAAAAAGGCCCTGGTACACCCAATTCTCTCTCTGCCTCTTCCTCTCCCTCTCTGTCTGTCTGTCTGTCTCTCTCTGTGTGTGTCTCTCTCTCAAAAAAAAAAAAAAAAGAATTCAAAAGAATGGTTACATCTATGTTCAAAGAAATCAAAGAAGAAATCAAAGAAGAAAACAAACTCTTAAAGGAATCCCAAGAGAACACAGGAAAGTAATTTAATGAAATAAGAGGTCAATACATGAGTAAGGAAATGATAAAAAAAAATACCAATAAGAAATACTAGAAATGCAAAACAGAGTAAGTCAAGTAGAAAACTATGTAGAAAGTCTCACCAGTAGAATGGATCAAGGTGAGGACAGAATATCTAAACTAGAAGACCAGGTGGCAGATCTAATACAGGCCAACAAAGAGAAAGGCAAACTAATAGGAAGGCATGAATGGGAATTTCAAGATATTCAGGACACTGTGAAGAGATCAAATGTAAGAATTCGGGCTATAGTAGGAGAAGAATTTCACTCCAAAGGCACAGTAGGTATTTTCAACAAAGTCACAGAAGAAAATTTCCCCCAACTGGGAAAACAGATGCCAACAAAGTTTCAGGAAAACTTTGAACACAAAATAGACAAAACCAGGAAAGAACCTCTCCTTGCCATATTATAATTAAACTATTAAACACACAGACCAAAGAAAATATATTGAAAGCAGTAAGAGAGAAACATCCAAGTCATATACAAAGGCAAGCCCATCAGGATAATAGCAGATTACTCAACACAAATTGTAAAGGCCCGAAGGGCTTGGAATGAAGTATTCCAAGTTCTGAAAGAGAACAACTTCAACCAAGGTTACTATATCCAGCAAAGCTATCATTCATAATTGACAGAAATAAGGACATTGCACATCAAAAACAGGCTAAAGGAATATATGACCACTAAGACAGCTCTATAGAAGATACTTGAGGGATCCTCCACGCTGAAGAGAAAGGAAAGCACACACATAAGAGAACAGGAAAAAATAAACCATACTCAAATACTACTGTGGTAGTTTGAATAGACGGCCCCCAATATATTCAGTGTTTTATTAGTTTGTAGTTTGCATCTGCAGCCACCTGGCTAGAGGCAATGTCACTGGGTGGATCTTAAGGTGTGGTGATGGGTTTGAGATTTCAATCTAAAGATATGCAAAGTGTGCCTAGCTGGAGTTCCTGAGATGTGCTGTGCTGTGTGGCTTGTGGCTTTGCTCTCTGTGTTTGGTCCTGTGAGAGCAGGCCAGCTTCTTCTGCCATTATGGAACTTCCCCTGGTTCTGTAAGCTTCAATAAATCCTTTCTTCTATAACTTTGCCTGATCTGGAAGTTCATCTCAGCGAACCTGAAGCTGTCTGCTACAACTACTTAATACAAGAGAGTTAAAGGAAAAACAAAAAGCAACACAAAGCAAGAAGAATAGCAAGAAGAAATGTACACTTTTCAATAATAACTCTTACTATCAATGGCCTGAATGCCCCAACCAAAAGACACAGGCTTTCAGACTGGATTAAAAGGCAGGATCCAGATGCTGGGCATGGAGGTGCATGCCTTTAATCCCAGCACTCTGGAGGCAGAGGTAGGAGGATCTCCATGAGTTCAAGGCCACCCTGAGACTACATAGTGAGTTCCAGGTCAGCCTGGGCTAGTGTTGTTTTGGATTTTCAAGGTAGAGTCTTGTTGCAGTCAGGTTCACATTGCTGCCATAAATTATCCGACCAAGAGCAAGAGCAGCTTTTGGGAAAAAAAGGATTTATTTTGGCTTACAGACTCAAGGGGAAGCTCCATGATAGTAGGAGAAAACGATGGCTTGAGCAGAGGGTGGACACCATCCCCTGGCCAACATAAGGTGGACAATAGCAACAGGAGAGTGTGCCAAACACTGGCAAGGGGACACTGGCTATAACACCCATAAGCCCGCCCCCAACAATACACTGCCTCCAGGAGGCGTTAATTCCCAAGTCTCCATCAGCTGGGAATCTGGCATTCACAACACCTAAGTTTATGGGGGGACACCTGAATCAAACCACCCCAGGGCTCTTCAAGCCCAGGCTGACTTGAAACTCACTCTGTAGTCCCAGGCTGGCCTCAAACTCACAGTGATCCTCCTACCTTTGTCTCTTGAGTTCTGGGATTAAAGGCATGTGCCACCATACCTGGCAAAATACTTGTTAGTCTGATGTCTTTTGTTTGTTTGTTTTGTTTTGTTTTCGAGGTAGAATCTTATTCTAGCCCAGGCTGGCCTGGAACTCACAGTGATTCACTTCTCTTGCCTCTGCCTGCCAAGTGCTGGGAGGAAAGATGTGCGCCACCTTTCTTGAGACGTTCTTGCTAGTGCAAATGAACTGCCAGACTGCAAACCAAACTCAGATGAGCTAACCTGTGAGCATCGATTCTCTGTGCTCCACCTGCCTCCCATTGTTGAAGGCACTGGGGTCAGAGATGCGTGCACCACTTTGCATCTGGCTTTATGGGGTGCTGGAGAACTGAACCCAGGCAGATCAGTGGGCTTTGCAACCAAGTGCCTGTAATCATTGAGCCTTCTCCCTAGACTGAAATTTCTTTTTCTAGAAACCTTCTTGGCTGTGCCTGACTTGCCTTCCAGAACATTACATCTGTCTCCAGGTTACCCCCACCCCCCGCCAAATGATTTTCCCTTGGGACATTTGCTGGGTGGTCACAGAAGATCAGAAGTATCTCTGGTCCATCCACAGGGCCACTGCCTGGGTGTGAGCAGGGGACTTGCCTCTCTTAGACCCACAGAAGCAGGTTCCAGGCCCAGAAAAACCACTGAGGACAAGGTGTGGATCAGTGCTAAATCCTGCATGCCGCCCCCTCGCCCACACCATCCCTTTCCTGAAACACCACTTCAGCCTTGAGGAAGTTCAAGCCTGGACTGAAGCAATGGTAGAGTTCCCTTCCTGGGAAGAAGAAAAGATGTTTCAACCTCTAATTTGACTAAATAAATAAATAAATAAATAAATAAATAAATAAATAAAAGAACTTCTAGTACTGGAACCTGTACCCAGGGCCTCAGGGATGTGAGGCAAGTGCCCTACCACTGAGCTACACCCCAGCTTCCTTCCTTCCTTCCTTCCTTCCTTCCTTCCTTCCTTCCTTCCTTCCTTCCTCCTTCCCTCCCTCCCTCCCTCTTTCTTTCTTTCTTTCTTTCTTTCTTTCTTTCTTTCTTTCTTTCTTTCTTTCTTTCAGTTTTTCAAAGTAGGGTCTCACTCTGGCCCAGGCTGACCTGGAATTCACTATGCAGTCTCAGAGTGGCCTCGAACTCACAGCGATCCTCCTACCTCTGTCTCCCGAGTGCTGGGATTAAAGGCGTGCGCCACCACGCCCTGCCCCAGCTCTCTTTCTTCTTTTCATTTTGAGATGGAGTCTCACCAAGTTGCTCAGACTGACCTTGAACTCACTTTATAGCCTCAATGGTAGGGCTTTAACGTTAGATTCTCCTGCTTCAGCCTTCAAGTAGATACAGAGTTCATTTTTTTTAAAAATGCTCTCCTTCCACTCTCTTTTATAGCTAGCTCCCTGGACTTTCAGTAAGACTACCTATCTCCCCCCCCCCCCATTCCCTGGAATCTAGCCCTCACCATCTCCCAGCTTTCTGCCCCACCATCCTCCTGTCTGCACCTTCCAAGTGCTCGGATCACAGGCACACACAGGCTTGATGTGTGGGTATCCAATACCTTCCATTAAGCTGCACGTTGACATGGAAGGAACTGGAGAGCTCTCTAGTTCACAGAGCACAGCTGTTCCCAGACCTCTACGCCCAAGTCTTGGCATTGACTAGAACACCCTCAGTGTTCCACTGGGGGCTGGCATGTCTTCTTGTTCCTTGTGCCCCGCTGACCTGATTGTTTCCAAAGATACAGAAGGTCTGGGTGCAGGGATGCAGGTCTGTCAGCCCAGCACCAGGAAGGCTGAGGCAGGAGGACCTCAAGTTCAAGGCCAGCCTGGGCTTCATAGCAGGAGCCTATCTCAAAAACAAACAAAACTGGGGCTGGAGAGATGGCTTAGCAGTTAAGGCATTTGCCTGCAAAGCCAAAGGACCTCGGTTCAATTCCCCAGGACCCATGTAAGCCAGATGCACAAGGTGGCGCATGCATCTGGAGTTCATTTGCAGTGGCTGGAGGCCCTGGTGCACCCATTCTCTCTCTCTCTTAAATAAATAAATAAAAATAAATTTTAAAAAATGAATGTCATTAATGGGCTGGAGGGATGGCTTAGAGGTTAAGGCTCTTGCCTGCAAAGCCAAAGGTTCAATTCCCCATGTAAGCCAGATGCACAAAGGTGGCACATGCATCTGGAGTTTGTTTTCAGCAGCCAGAGGCCTTGGCACACCCATTCTCTCTCTCCCTCTCTCTCTCTCCATTTTTCAAATAAATAAATTAAATAAATAAAAATAAAAGTGCTGTTCTATCTTAAAAAAAAAAATCAGCCAAGCCACAGCTGAAACCGCACAGGAATTGGGGAGATGAGCAAGAGTGCTGCTTCCATGCTGAACCCGATAATCAGCGCCAGGGTGAAGGAGACAGACCCTGAGGATACTCAACACCTACCTAAGCAGAGATCCAGAGATCCTAAGAGCTCATCACTGAAGTAAACTTAAAACTCAGGGAATTTTGAGGAAGAGGAGGCGGAAAGATTGTAAGAGCCACAGGTTGAGACATCGTGCCCAGAGGCATTGCCCCCACCCCCAAAATAATGGACTACTGCTCCCACAACCCACAACGCATAAACTACAACCCCAGGGGGAATATCTGCAACCCACTGAGGAGGGTTCCCAACGGAATGGGGGCAGGGATGAGGAAAAAGAGGGTACCAACACATGATGTATCCATACGAAACACCTTCTCTCTCAAATAAATAAATAAAATATATTTTTAAAAACACTGAGGTAGGGCCCTTAAAGGCAGCGTTTTGTCTCATTGACCAGAATAACAGAATCTTAAAGTGCCCATCACACCCAGGGATGTCTTACTTTTGCCAACAGGCCTGCAGGTATGGGCAAGGCTGCTTTACCTGTGTCTGCAGTGCCAAGGAGTGCCAGGTGTGACTACTCTGAGGCTGAGGCAAGCTGCCCATCCTGCCTCTGGTTCCCGTGCCCTCTGCCACCACCCCAGTCCTGTGTCCTTTCCGCTCTCTGAAAGGGAGGCACCATTGTCTTCAGACTGCTCTGTAGTCCCGTCTCCACACATCTTGCCCCACACTCCAGCCTGGGGATCTTACAGGACACTCGTACAACAGGTACAGGTGAGCATTAATGAGCTTCCCCCACCTGTTGGGCGACTCTGCCTTGGGAAGCGGTCCAGTGCAGAGCTGGGTCCATCCCCATAGCACAGCTTCCTTTGCTGTGAGTCAGCGCTTGCCAATGCAGAAATCACCACGACCTTCCTAGGGGAGGGCACACCTTCCCAAATGCCAGCACTACAGATGCCTTCCACTGGGCCTGCTGGCCATGGCTGAAGCAGCTTGGACTTCTGGCAAGGTTCTTTTTTTTAACTTTTTATTGACAGTTTCCATAAATATAGACAATAAGCCTTGACAATTCCCTCCCCCACTCCCATTTTCCCCTTCTCAAATTCACCCTCCATGGAATCCCCTCCTCCTCACAATTAGCTTCTCTTTTATTTTGATGTCATCTTTTCCTCCTGTTATGAGGGTTTTGGGTAGGTAGTGTCAGGCACTGTGAGGTCATGAATTTCAAAGCCACTTTGTGACTGGAAGACACCATTGTAAGTGGTCCTTCCCTTCCTTTGGCTCTTATTTTCTGCCACCTCTTCCTCAATGGACTATGAAACACTATGGCGACTTTTGAGTCATCCCAGAACTGGTCACTGCCGCCTGAAAAGAGAAGCTTCTCTAACCAAAAGTGAGAATAGCATTAACATATGGGTATAAACATTTTAATTTTTTTTTTTTTTTTTTTGCAAGGTAGGGTCTCACTCTGGTCCAGGCTAACCAGAAATTCACTCTGTAGTCTCAGGGTGGCCTCAAACTCATGGCTATCCTCCTACCTCTGTCTTCCAAGTGCTGGGATTAAAGCCATGTGCCACCACACCCGGCTTGGTATAAACATTTTAAAAAGTGCTTAAAGGGCAGTTTGGTGGTCATAATAAATGCATTAATGCCAGACAACAGCACAGGCTACTTCCCACACCAGAGGCTTTCAACTAGGTTTTCAGTACCACTCCTCATGGAGGGGCCTCCAGTCCAGTTAGAGAGCAGTTGGTTCCCCCATAACAGATATGCCACTATTACACCAGTTGGCACATTGGGCCTGGCTGCCTGGCCAAACTAAGACTTGTAGGGTTTACTGCTGTTTTCCACCATGATGTCTTCTCTCTCCCACAGGGCTGCATGCATTGGCAGGGTTCTTTTGTGTTGGGTCACAACTATTCCTGAGAAGGGACACAGCAGTGACTTGGATAATCCAAAAGGAAATGTTATGAAAATCATTTCAGGGGCTGGAGAGATGGCTTTCTGTGCCAGCATAAGGCCTGAGAGGGTCTGAATTTGATCCCAGCACCCATACAAATAGCCACACCTGCTGGTAACACTGGTCCTGTGGGGAGCAGAGTTTGCTGGTCAGCCAGGCTGCAGCTCTGGACTCAATGCGAGTCCCTGTCTCAAGGAAACAGAGGGAAAGCATTATCCAGGAGGACATAGAACCTTCTCCTCTGGCTCCCACATTTGTGCACACAGGTCATGCACACCTGCACACACACCACACTACACACACGTGCACAAGCATGTGCGCATGAGCCCGAAGTATCACTTCAGCTTAGCTGTGGAATGTGTTAGGTGTTTGTTTTTGGCAGAGCACTTATCTTCTTAATGATGCTTATTCTGGGGTAATGAGAGAAAGAAACGGAGTTCCCTCATTCCAGGTGAGTCAGACAGACAGTGCTGGAGGTGGGTGAGGGTGAGAGGAACCAGCGAGCAGGCTAGACAATGCCATGCTCAGTGTCCATGGTGGCATGACGCCCTCACTCAGCCCCTGTGTATCTCTACCTCAGGTGATCACACAGGCTCAGAGACAGGTCCATGCATACTGCCACCCTCCCACAGCTCAGAGACGCCTTCCATCTAGGAAGCAGTAGACGAGGAAGGCAAGCAGGCAGGGAGCAGTTTTCATATGCAGGAAGTTGGAAGCTATGCCCTGCAATTTGAAGAAGGTGGGATCTAATGCCCTTCTGCCAGGAAGCAGGGGAAGGCTCCACCCTTGCCAGGACGGCCTTTGTGAAACCACGGCGGGCCAGCTCCCTTTTGCCCTCCCCGCGCGGGTCATGATGTAATAAAACAGGTCAAGGAGAGCTTGCTGGTTCCTTCCACCACGAGAGCTCACAGCCCAGGCACAGAGAGCCCTCACCACACACCAACTGCTGGAGCCTCCGTTAGGACTTCCCCACCTCCAGAGCTGAGACTAAATGCTTGTTGTTTGTCAGTGAGCCCATCTCTAGGTTTCTTTTTTATTATTATAATTTTGTCAAGGTCGGGTCTCACTCTAGCCCGGGCTGACCTGGAATTCCCTATGTAGTCTCAGGGTGGCCTCGAACTCACACTGATCCTCCTACCTCTGCCTCCTGAGTGCTGGGATTAAAGGCGTGCACCCCCAAGCTCGATCAGCCTCTAGATTTTATGATGGCACCCTGAGTGGACTAAGACAGTGGCAGCTATGTAATACTTATGAAGGTGTTTTGGAATCTGTAATAATCTATGCAGTCATTAACCTTGACTAACTCAGCGAGACTCCTCCATCTTGGAACTGGAATGCAAAGGGCTCGCTCTCCGTGTGGGGAGTCCCTAGCGGGATGAGGGACTGCAGAGGTATATTCAGGTGTGCACCAGTCATCGCTGCTCTAATTCTGACAGAGACAGAGACAGGACAACAACCCAGACTGAGCCTGGCTGCTTCCCCTAGCTGGAGTCCTTTCTTGTGTTCTTGACATTTGGTTGGCTGAGTTAATAATTCTAGATCTCGGCCTCTTCAGTTATCAGTGTTTGCTGACTGCATTGCAGCCTGCCTTGGACAGGAGGTTGGAATCTGCTCAGACTCTCAATAAGAGGCGAGTCCAGACAGTCTTCCAGGAGCCTTTCTTCACAGGGCAGGTAGAAGGGAGGTGTTCAAGGAGGCAGGGTGGAGTGTGTGTGTGTGTGTGTGTGTGTGTGTGTGTGTGTGTGTGTGTGTACCAGAAACTGACATCAGATGTCTTCTTCAGTTGCTCTCTAAATTATTTTTGGAGGCAGGGTCTCTCGCTGAACCTGCAGCTCAATAATTCAGCGAGGCCAGCCAGCCAATAAGCCCCAGGAATCACCTGTCTCTGTCCCCAGTGCTGAGATGACAGGCATGCACCACCACGCGTGGCTTTTCACATGGGTGCTGGGGATCCGAACTCGGTTCCTCGTGCTTGCTCAGCAAGCTCTTTGCCCACTAAGCCATCTTCCCAAACTTAGACCTGATCTCCTATGGTCTCATTGTGGGTAGTCACAGCTGCTCTATTTCAAGACCACAAAGGCCATGTCATGCCCAGAGGACAGAGTTGATTAGATGAGCCGCACCATCAGCCCTGGGAGAAAGAAGTACAGCTGTGCTGCAAGTTTCCTGCTGTGCAGGGAAGCCCATGCAAGTGGTTAGGTTATAACAGAAGGAAGAAATGATGCCCTAAGAAAACCCCAGGTTTCTGTTTTGCTCTTGGAGTTGGCTCTGCCCAGTCTCCTGGGGAGTAGAGCAGTGGTTCTCTGTCACTTGACTTGGAAGCACTCAAAAGGAGTGTTTGACTTCTAGAATTTGATGTGGCTTTTTTTTTTTTTTTTTTTTTTTTTTTGGAGATAGAGTCTTACTCTAAGTCAAGCTGACCTGGAACTCACTCTGTAGTCCCAGGCTGGCCTCAGACTCACGGTGGTCCTCCTGTGTCTGCCTCCCAAGTACTGGTATTAAAGGTATGTGCCATCACACCTGGTTAAAATTTTATTTATTTATTTATTTATTTATTTATTTATTTATTTATTTATTATCTATTTATTTGAGAGAGAGAGAGTATGGGTGTGCCAAGGCCAAGAGTCCCTTGCCACTGCAAATGAATTACAGATGCAAATGCCACTTTGTGTACCTGGCTTTACATGAATACTGGGGAATCAAACCTTGGCTATGGAGCTTTGCAATCTAGTGCCGTTAGCCGCTGACCCATCTTCCAGCCCTCACATGGTATATTTAAAATGAAATTATAAGACTCAAATGACACCAAACCAGCAGTGATTTCATCTGCCGCCTCTGCTAGCATACATGCTCTGAGTATCTACACCAGCCACAGAGCGTTCTAATGGTGAGTCCCTTTGCCTCACAGTGTGGGCACAGCCTGTCTACAGACCTTGAACACCATCTCTCCCATGTTCCTGAGCCCAAGCTCCCGGGAGGTCCAGTCTGTATAATCGTTTATTTGCTGGAAGGAAGGGTATGCTGTTTCTATGTTGTATCATCCCTTCCTCCTTCTAGAAGAAAGTTTGCACCCTTCTCCACCCCCATGGCATGGCAGCTGGAGTATGCTGATATGCACCGAGTCCTCTGTTGTAGGAAAAGCAATGATAACTACTCATTAACCAGGGTTTGATCCTGCCTCGTGAGAGGACTCACAGGAAACAGGAAGTGGGGTTCCAGCTCCAGGAAATTCCACTCAATCCGAGCTGACTAAATTCCTGCTACATCTGAGCACTAAACCCTGAGCTGGCCTGAGTCACTCACACAGCGAGGGACTTCTGCCCCTAGCTGAAAGCCCTTCGACTATATGCTATACCTCAAGGCTGAGCAGCACTGGCTAAAAGCAAGGAAACATCACAGAAGTGTGCCCTCTTACTTCCCTTTAGGAAGATGTATGGGCAGTTGCTTTGCCAGGAAGCTGGTCACTTCCTATCTGAATGATGAGGTTTCCAAGAGGCATAATCAGCTTCTCTTGCCATACGGAACTAACCAAACACCCCCTGCATCCCAGAAGGCGAGACGTGGAAGGGCTCTTTCCTGCATCTGTAAGGCAAGGAAGTGATGCAGGGAGCTGTTGACAGGCCATCTGATGCAGGAGTGGTACCCTCTGGGCATGAGACCAAAGGCTCTGGCACAGCAACAGTCTGCTAGAGAAACTGCCAGAAATGTGCTGACTATGGTGGGGCTCATGAAGGAAAATAATGTGGTAAAGGATGAATGAGAGTGACCAGTCTGATGGGCACTTAGCTTGTGTCCACCACCGTGGCCGTGTGAATAATGCTGCAGTGGCTGTCTCTCTAACACTCCTTCCACCTTGTCTGAGACAGGATCTCTTGCTGTTTGCTGCTGGAAAGACCAGACGACCTGACCCACGAGCTTCGGCATTCTCCTGACCCCACCTTCCACTGCTGTAGGCACTCTGCGGATTCACATGTATGTTCTACTTTGCATCCAGCTTTATGTGCGTTCTGGGGATCCAAGCCCTGGTCAGAAGGCTTGTGGGGCAAACACCTTTAACACCAAATCATCTCCCCAGGACTAATTTTTAATTGTTGAGAAACCTTGATCCTGCCTTCCACGATGATTGTATAGACACAAATCCTCACTCAAGGGTGAGATGTCTTGGGACACGCATGGTGACTTCTGGCCACGGAGTGCAGTATGCAAAAGGGAGGGAGAGTAACCTGGAAGTGAAGAAGCCTGACACCACCTCAATCAGGTGACCAAGGGTACAGCCACGTGACAGGGCACACTAATAACACGTGATATGGTGTGAGGACAATGAAACTCTTCCTCTTCAGTCTTCCTCTGTAAAACACACTCCCAGCCTCAGTCCAATGTCAGTGCAGACATGTTCTTCAAAATTCCTGACTGGTACTCAAAACCATCAAGGTCATTGAAAACGAAGAGCCAGAGAAACTGGCATGGCAAGGGGAGCTTAAGGCCACACGACAACCAGAACAGAGAAGGGACACCAGGTTACAGTAAGGAACCTTAGTCAGGAATGGGTGTTTCTAATAGTGTAGCAACTTGGCCCTTTCCTTGTGCTGTACCGTCTTGGGGTTCTTGTTTTGTTTGTTTGGGGCAGAGCCTCACTCCAGCTCAGACTGACCTGGAACTCACTCTGCAGCCCCGGCTGGCCTCAAACTCATGGTGATCCTCTTACCTCTGCCTCCAGTGTGCTGGGATTGAAGGCGTGCGCCACCACGCCTGGCCCTGCTATACCATCTTCATGTGACATTGGAGTAATAGGGAAACTGAATTTGTTGTACATCTAAAACTATACTAAAAATGACTTTTGCTGGGTGTGGTGGCACACGCCTTTAATGCCAGCACTCAGGAGCCAGAGGTAGGAGGATCACTGTGAGTTCCAGGCCAGCCTGAGACGACATAGTGAATTCCAGGTCAGCCTGGGCTAGAGTGAGACCTTACCTCGAAAAGCCAAATAAAATAAAAAAGCCTTTTATTTAAAATACAAACATTGAACATACTTAGGTGGTTGCCACTTGCCTTTAGAAGCTGTTAGAAGCCCACACGCGCAATCTGTATGAAGCACTACGGGCCTGTGCACAGTGGTGCCTCAGGGAGGGGACAGCACCAACACGTAGTGGGTCTCCCTCACTAGCTGTGTGCTCTGTGATCTCAGCACTGTCGTGCTGGTCAGACCTGAATGTGTGCGCCTGTTACCTAAGATCCTTTGGTGGGCACAGGAGGAGTGTGGAACAGTGGTCATCTTCAGTGAATTTGCACACCAAAATACAAGCTAGGAGACCTGAAAACAACAACTTATTCACAGTCCTGGATGCTGGGAATCTGAGATCATGGTGCAGGCCTATAATCCCAGTACTCAGGAGGCTGAGATGGAAAAATTGTGAGTTTGAGGCTAGCCTGGGCTACATAGAGGGACTCTGTATGGGAGGGGGAGTACAGCAAGGTAGGTTTCACTCTCCACCCTGTCTTTTTCTGCCACACCTCCTACCATGTCATAATGTAGCAAGAACTCACCAGATGGCTGCCCAATGCTCCGGGCTTCTCAGCCTCGGGAACTGTGAGTTGAACAAACTTTCTTTTTAAGAAAAATTTTTAGGCATGTAATGCCCTTTTTTATTTTAGAGAGTGTGAGAGAAAGAGAGAGAGAGAGAGAGAGAGAATTGGTGCACCAGGCCTCAGCCACTGTAATTGAACTCCAGACTGTACCACCTAGTGGGCATGTGCAACCTTGTGCTTGCTTCACCTTTGTGTGTCTGGCTTACGTGGGACCTGGGGAGTCAAACATGGGTCCTTAGGCTTCGCAGACAAGCGCCTTAACTTATAAGCCATCTCTCCAGCCCTTTTTAATTGTTTTTTTTTTTTTTTTTATTTTTATTTGAGACAGAGAGAGGGAGAGAGAAAGAAAGAGAGAGAAAGGGCATACCAGGGCCTCTAGCCACTGCAAATGAACTCCAGACACATGCTCCAGCTTGTGCATCTGGCTTACGTGGGACCTGGAGAATCGAACCTGGGTTCTTAGGCTTTGCAGGCAAGTGCCTTAACCACTAAGCCATCTCTGCAGTCCTGAACAAACGTCTTAATACATTACCTGGTCTCCAGTATGCACTTACAGCACCAGAAAAGGACTTCCTCAATGCGTGTGAACGAATGCTAGCTGTTATCACCACATCGTTCAGAAGTGCCTAGCGATGTTTTTCTCCACAAATTACATATATGAAGTGTTTGGAAGTGTGCTAGTTTAAGAAGTGGCGCAAGGAGCACTGGGGAGGCCTTCAGGCGGGGGTGTCAGGGCGAGTCTGCTCCCTTATTTCACTCTCTCTGCAGATGTGTCCCTCGGAGAGATCCCAGAGAGCTGGCCATTTCCTTCCTTTGTTCTGTTGCTCCTTTGTCTGACTGGAATTTTATGTCCTTGGCACATTCAGATTTGCAGCTCCAGGGAAAAGATGAAGTTACATGTTCTCCTATGTCATCTGAGTGGTTCTCAGTTCCAGCTCACAGTCTTGTCAGAGGCAGAGAATATAAATAGGAGCCGGTGTCTAGTAAGCACAGTCCTTAATTAAACATGCAGTTATGATGATAATGTCTTCACAAATGCCACCTTTCTTCAGTGACCATTTTACCCTTTGTCTGATATGATGAAGTATATTCTTGCTACTGACTACAGCGACCCTTCAGTTAGGCTGAGCTAGCCCACTCTCACCATAAGTTTATGTTCTCACATTTTCCATGTTCAACTTGCTATCCTTGTTTTGGAGCTTGATCTCAAACACAGAAGTCTTTTAAAAAAGAAAAAGTAAGCCAGGCGTGGTGGCACATGCCTTTAATCCCAGCACTTGGGAGGCAGAGGTAGGAGGATCGCTGTGAAGTCAAGGCCACCCTGAGACTACAGAGTGAATTCCAGGTCAGCCTGATCCAGAATGAGACCCTACCTTGAAAAAAAAATTAAAAACAAAGTTCTCCCTAGATATCTGGCCATACATTGCGTCTCTCTGACCCTTTGTATAAATGATAGAGAAGCAGTTTTTGGCTTCCTCTGGGGAGGAAGCAATAGAAAGGCAAAGGAGTCGATGGAGTCATTGAGTGCAGAGTCCCAGGGCATGCTGGGAAGGGGCCTCAGAGAGAGAGGCTGCTCCCTGGGCTCCTCTTGAAAGCTCTGCCTAGCTGGGTGAGCCACTGGGACTCACTGCCTGAGAAGCCAGAGAAGGAAAGGGGCCCGTGAGTTCACAGCCAGAGCCATTCAGGCCTCGAGGAGTCTCTCAGCCAGCGAGTGACAGGAATGGTAAAGCAAACACCCTCGGCGCTGGGTGGTGAGAGACGCTTCCTGGGAGAAGTTCGACTCTTGCTGTGCCTTGAAAGATGGACAGCTCGAGGAGACATGGAGAAATAACAAAGGTCCTGCTGTGAAGAATGCCAGCAAATGATCGTGGCATGTGGGGTTCACTGTTCACTTTTGTCATTGCTCAACTTCAGTTGGGTAAATTGGTTTTTGCTGTTTTCCCACGTCTGAGCTCTCTAAGGCAACCTTTGCCCCTCTGTGCTGGCTTCCTGGAGGCTCGAGGTCATGACTGGGATGTATACTGTGCCTAAAAAGAATGCAAAGTGGAGCTGGAGAGATGGCTTAGCGGTTAAGGCACCTGCCTGCAAAGCCAAAGGATCCAGGTTTGATTCCCTAGGACCCACGTAAAGCCAGATGCACAAGGGAGTGCCTGCGTCTGGAGCTCGTTTGCAGTGGCTGGAGGCCCTAGCGTGCCCATTCTCTCTCTGCCTCTTTCTCTCTCTCTCTCTCTCTCTCTCAAATAAATAAATAAAATTTAAAAAAAAAAAAGAATGCAAAGGGTTACTCCTGCGCACACACAGTTAGAGCTGCCCACGGACACGTTCAGCAGCCCTGGTGTGTCCGAACCTCAGTGTGAGGGGCCAAGCAGAGAGGCCTCCCGCCCTCGCTGACCTGGAGTTCAGAAAGAGCTCCTGTTCACAGCTCTCGTGCCTGGGTTTCTGCAATACCAACACTGGCCAGCGTGGCCTCAGAGTCAAGGTTGGCTAAGGCACCGCTCAACTCTGTGGTCTCTCCCAAGGCTTGGGGGTCTCCATCACTCAGTGATCCTGGCCTGCAGCTTAGCCAAGAAGAAAGGGCTTCTGGGCAGAATGCCTCTGGGAAGATTGTCCCCCAGGAAACAACACACTCCTTTATTTATGGTCTTTCCCTTTTCTCCCATCAAATCAGATTTTGCTTTCTCTTGCTGCTGAGGTGAAAGAGACAAAGACCTGTGTTTAATATGCTAAAGCAGTAGCTCTCATCCAAATTGCTATTATTCCTACAAAAAGACTTCTTTCAGGCTTCAAAACCCTTTAGCTACTAGCTTTCATTGTATGGGTTACATTTATCTTTTTTTTTTTTTTAAATTGTGAGTTTATATAATAATACAGAAGGAAGTTTTGGATATAATCACAAAGAAAGGAAAGAAGTTTTGTACTGCTGTTTTCTTTCTCTACCCAGTTAGATCATTGACTTTTTTTGTTTGTTTTGTTCTTTTGGTTTTTTTTTTTTTTCCTTTCTTTTTCTTTTTGGTTTTTCAGGTAGGGCCTCATTCTATCCCAGGCTGACCTGGAATTCTCTATGTAGTCTCAGGCTGCTCACAGGGATCTTCCTACTGCAGCCTCCCGAGTGCTGAGATTAAAGGTGTGTGCCACCACGTCCGGCTTATTTGTATTTTGTTTTGTTTTGTTGAGGCACTATTTCATGTAGCCCAGGCTGGCCTCGAATTTGCTATGTAGCTGAGGATGACCTTGAGCTCCTAATTCTGCTGCCTTCGCCTCCCAAGTACGAGGATTATAAGTGTGTGCAGCTGTGCCTGGCTCATTGAACTTTCATTTTAAAAATTCACCTGGATATAAATAAAAAAGGAATTGTGGTTAAGTGCTTACCTGTGAAGCCTAAGGATCCCAGTTCAAGGCTCGATTCCCTAGGACCCACTTAAGCCAGATGCACCAGGGGCACATGCATCTGGAGTTCGTTTGCAGTGGCTGGAGGCCTTGGTGCGCCCATTCTCTATCTATCTGCCTCTTTCTCTCTCTGTCACTCTCAAATAAGTAAAAAATAAAAAAATTTAAAAAGGAATTGCAAGCAAACATGAGTGATGAAGGAGCTGGTGAGGTGGCGCCGAGACCAAGGTGTTTGCCTCATGAGCACAAGGGTCTCTGTTCGGATCCTCAGTACCCACATAAATGCCAGGTGGGTTTGGTGGCCCACCTGTAATCCCAGAGCTCAGAGGTGGGACAGGGGCTTCCTAGGTCAAGTTGACTAGCTTATACTGGCCGAACCAATGAGCTTTGGGTTAAACGAGAAGCTCTCAGTAAATTGGGTGGAGAGCAACTGAGGGAGACACACAGAGGCCCTGGTGCGCCCATTCTCTCTCTCTCTCTCTCTGCCTCTTTCTCTCTTTGTCTGTTGCTTTCAAATAAATAAATAAAAATAAAGATTTTTTTTTTAAAAAAATCAGACATTAAATCCTCATCTGTAAAACAAATGGTTTTCCCTAAATTTTTTTTTTTTTAATTTTTGAAATAGGGTCTCTGTCTAGCTCAGGCTGACCTGGAATTCACTATTCAGTCTCAGGATGAGCCTTGTACCTCTGCCTCCTCAGTGCTGGGAATAAAGGCGTACACCACCATGCCAGGCTAAAAGTTATTTTTAAAATATTTATTTATTTATTTATTTATTTATTTATTTATTTATTTATTTATTTATTTATGTGAGAGAGAGAAAATGGGTGTGCCAGGGACTCTAGCCACCATTCCAGATGCACGTGCTCCCTTGTATCTGGCTTACATGGGTCCTAGGGAATCAAACCTGGGTTCTTTGGCTTTTCAGGCAAGTGCCTTAACTGCTAAGCCATCTCTCCAGCCCCTAAAAGGTTATTTTAAAATGCCCTTCTGGTTTAACATTCTGTGGGCCCATGGGAGCAGATGGTGCTGTTTTCCTTGGGAGTTTATGATAGTAATATCATATGAAAAGGGGCTTTGAGGGAGAAACAAAAATTTGGCCTGGAATAGGAATTTCTGTTCCAGGAATAGGATACACAAGGGTCCCAGAACCACTATTGCTAAGACCTGTCAACATAAGCTTCTACTTTGAGTTTAAAACCTGCAGGCAAGGGTTGTAAACACCATGGTTTGGGGGCAGGTCGACTGTGAATGCAAGGTGGGAGGCAGGAGTCACCAAGGGACCAGACACCCCTCCCTCCCTAAAGCACGTAGACATATAAGTAAATAAATAGAAAAACATGATTTCAAGCAAATCTGGAGCTATTCCCTGCTATCCTGGGATTAAAGCTGTCCTGGGGGCCAGGTATTGCTCCCTGCCCCTTAAATTCTGATCCAGCTAACCTCTTCATTCTTTGTGTATGTGTTTGTGTGTGTGCAGTTGTGTATGTATGCCTGTGGAAACTGGAGGCATCATGAACCTTCTGTTTTTTAAAAAAAGATTTTAGGGCTGGAGGGATGGCTTAGCATTTAAGGCATTTTCCTGCAAAGCCAAAGGACCCAGGTTCGATTCCCCAGGTCCCACGTTAGCCAGATGCACAAGGGAGCACATGCATCTGGAGTTCATTTGCAGTGGCTGGAGGTCCTGGTGGATCCATTCTCTCTCCCTCTCTGTCTGTCAAATATATAAATAAAATAAAATAAGATTTTATTTTTATTTATTTATTTATTACAGACAGAGCAAGGGTGGGGGTGGGGAGAGAGAGAGTGAGAATGGTCATGCCAGGGCCTCCAGCCACTGCAAATGAACTCCAGACACATGTGTCACCTTGTGCATTTGGCTAACGTGGGACCTGGAGAATTGAACCGGGATCCTTAGGCTTCACAGGCATGTGCCTTAACTGCTAAGCCATCTCTCCAGCCCCCAAGAACCTTCTTTTGAGACAGGGTCTCTCATGGGCCTTCAACTTTACAAATAGGTTAGACTGGTTAACCAGTGAGCCCCAGGAACCCACCTGTCTCCACCTTTACACCACCATGTCAAGCTTTTTTCTTTCTCAAAACTATTTTTATTTATTTATTTGAGAAAGAGTATGGATGCACCAGAGCCTCTTGCCACTTCATACTTCAAACACGTGTACCATTTTGAATATCTGGCTTTACGTGGATATTGGGAAATAAAACCCAGGCCATTGGGCTTTGTAAGCAAATATCTTTTTGTTATTATTATTTTTTATGTACGGTCTCACTGTAGCCCACGCTGACCTGGAATTCACTATGTAGTTTTGGGGTGGCCTTGAACTCATGGCAGTCCTCCTACCTCTGTTTCCCGAGTGCTGGGATTAAAGGCATGCCACCATGCCTGGCTCATGCCCAGCCTTTTTATGTGGGTTCTGGGTGTTGTACTCAGGCCCTCATGTTACACATGGCCATTGGCTACTATATTGGACAGTATAGTTCTAGAAGGTTCCTTGTTATTCCATTCTTTATGCCAACTCAGGCAGGAAGGAAGTCCCGGCCGCTTGTCTCTTTCCAGCCTCCCACTGCTGGTTAATTAAATCCTTAAGCAACAGCTGAGTCACTCCCAACTACAGGAGACAATGTAAGAAATCTGTCTTTGAGCCAAGAACGGAGCTCCTCACATACTTTGGAGTGGAGGTCTTCAAGGAGGAGGAGCGCAGCCAATCAGGTACTTTTGTGTGGGAGGCAAGGAGGTAAGCCATTGCCAAGAGCTGAAAGGAAGCGAAGGAGAGAAGGTCCTGCTGCACTCACGCCCCCTCCGTCCTCACCGGCTCTATCTTTCTCATCTCACAGAGGATAAAACACGGGCCATGCGTCACCAACTTGCTTGAGGCATCATCCAAGCTGCTGCTCAAAGCCTGATGGACTTTCCACATTTTATTCTTAGCCGCTGAGCCACAGATTAGGACAGTCTCACACTGCCTCAAACACTTCAGAGTGTGCGTGGCTTTTGCACAAAGTGTGCATACCAGCTTTTTAATATTTACCTCTTTATTTGAGAGAGAGGAGACAGAGACAGAGAGAATGGGTGTGGCAGGGCTTCTAGTGACTGCAAACAAACTCCAGATGCACGTGCCACCTTGTGCATCTGGCTTATGTGGGTCCTAGGGAATCAAACCTGGGTTCTAAGGCTTTGTAGGCCAAATGCCTTAACCACTATGCCATCTATCCAGCCCCCTTGCATATCCAGCTTTAACATGAAGAGTCTGAAGCAGAGGTACTTCAGTTACCTGTGCAAGATGGTTTAGGCTGGAGAATGGCTTTCCATATGTTATTATCTGCTGACTGAATTGTCTATTTCCGGCAAATTTCAAGATCTAAAATAGTATCCCTCCTCTGCTATTCCTTTTCATCCACCCACGATCTCTGGTGGACTACTGGAAGTAAAACAGTATGAGCACTGGAGGGAGTGGGAGACTAAGAGAGCCAAGAAGGAGGAGGCAAGTACAGGGAACCCGGTGGTGGAGGGGGGACCTGGCTGTTCACATAGAGCTAGCCTGCCTGTGGCACTGAATTTGGACCCAGAAAAGGGAGAAATGCAAAACTTCTGTTTGTCTCAAAATATCCTGTGAACCTGAACCTTGGCTAGAGGCCTATCTCCAGTAGATGATCCAGAGCGAAGGCATTTTCTTCCAAAGATCCTGTTAAAAGAAAACAGGGCTTTGGGCTGGAGAGATGGCCTGGTGGTTAAGGCGTTTGCCTACAAAGCCAAAGGATCCCAGTTTGACTCTCCAGACCCCTCATAAGCCAGTGGCACAAGGGGACGCATGCACATGGAGTTCATTTGCAGTGGCTAGAGGCCCTGGTGCGCACATTCTCTCTCTCTCTCCAACAAATAAATTTGAAAAATAAAGAAAGGAAACAGGGCTAACTCGGAGGCCAGAAGGAGTACCAGCTAAGCCTGTGGTGTTTAGTGCCATGTTGCCTGTGCCCGTGCCCTGGCCAGCCACTTTTCAGCCTGTACCATCTTGCACAGGTGACTGAAATGTCTTCGCTTCAGACTCTTCATTTCAAAACAGTTTCACCTGATGGTGTTTTCTGAGGGTAAAATAAGGCAGAGCTATGAAGGGCGATGGGCACAGCATGGCCAGTCACCAGAAGCTCACCTCAGAGTTGATGGGAAAGTTGGTTAAAATATGTGTTCAGGCTTTGCTCTGAATGAGAAGCCCTGTGAGAGCAGCAGACTTATTTTCCCAAGAGGAGGAGGGATTGCAAACAAGTCTCAATTGTCCCCTGCCTCTGCTGGCACTGGTGTACCAGAATATTAAGTCCTTATCCACATAGTGCCAAAACACCAAGAGGCAAAGAGATGTGGTGGGAAAGGCTTGGGCTGTGAAATCAGATGGGTCTCTAAGAAAATTGTGGCACTGTCACTCTGGTTAGGCCACCTTGGGGGAGATAAATTCACTTCTCTGAGCCTCAGTTTCCCCAACATTGTAGTAGAAATCATAACAGTTTTTTTTTAAGCTTGGGGTGAGGATTACTTTAGGCCCACCTCTGTCTGGTGATCAGACAGTATGGTGAGGCTGGAGCGCTCGCTTCACCCAGCCCAGGCCCTCAGAGAACGTGGGAATGGAGCTGTCCAGCCGTGCGCCAGGCCTGGAATGGAGCTCATTTTTCTCCAGGACAGACAGGTCACTGGTGGGCAGATCGCACTGCAGAAGCCGGGTGGGCAGAAGTGGGCAGTGGGAAGGGGTCTACTGACTGCTGTAGCTTCCTCTTTTCCTCCTCCTCCATCTTTGTTCAGTACTGGGGATTGAACCCAGGGCCTAGCACAGGCTAGGCAAGCACTCTACTGAGTTACATTTCCAGACCTTATTTTTTATTTTGAGGCAGGCTCTCAAAAAGTTGCCTAGGCTGGCCTTGAACTTATGATCTTCCTGCCTCAGACATGCAAGCCACTGGGATTACAGGCCTGGCTCACTGGCTTCTTTGCTGAAATGTAAACTGTTCCTCCTTTCAAATCATTAGGAGTCCGCAGAGTCACCTACGGGGCAGCTCTCCCTGTCCACAAGTACAAACACCCCACCGTGGCTGGACCTTTCTGTTGTTGCAAGTCCTGTGACTGGTGGTGCATCTCTCCCACTCAGGCAAGAGAGGGGTCTTCTGACTTCTCCATCCACTCTCAGTCTGGTCTTGTGATGGGCCAGTCTACTGTCAGCATGACATGCAGGTTCACACACACCGGGAATCACACCCTGAGGTTCTGCAGCCTCACCCACAGTGACTCTCACACTTCCCACATTCCGCCCTCACACACCCAGCAGTAGCCTTTCCAGTGAGGAGAGGGAAGCCTGCAAGGGGGCAATCTCAGCAATGCCCTTGCAGCCCCTAGCCAGACCCGGCTTTGCTTCTCCAAGCTCTTCCATCCATAAGACACTGGAACAGGGAATGGGGCAGATCGGCGAGGCATGAAGTAACATTTAACATTGTTGGCCATTTCCATGGTTTCATGAACGATTTCCATGTTTTGCACATTATGACTTATTTTGTTTTTTGAGTTCTTATAGACATTTTGCCTTTATTCTGGCCATTGCTGTCTCCTTCCCTGTTTCTAGGCAAGCGTGCGCGTACACACACACACACACACACACACACACCCCTACCTCTCTCAGAATGCCAGAATGTAGGTTCATGCCTGGGATTTTTAAATATTTTATTTATTTATTTGCACAGGAGAGAATGGATATGCCAGGGCCTCCAACTACTACAAACAAACTTCAGATGCGTGTATCACTTTGTGCATCTGGCTTTACGTGGGTACTTGGGAATCAAACCTGGGTTGGGAGGCTTTGCAGGCAAGCACCTTAGCTGCTCAGCCATAGCTCCATCCCCCATGACTGGGTTTTTACATTGTCTATGTGTTTGCACAGTAAGCACTCTTACCCACTGAGCCATCTCCTAGCTCTGTGCTTTTTTAAAAATAGTTTTTAAATTTATTTGCAAAAAGAGAAAGGGAGAGAGAGGGAGAAAGAAATGGGCACTAGGGCCTCCTGTCACTGCAAATGAACTCCAGATTCATGAGCCACTTTGTGTATCTGGTTTTACATGGGTAGAAGGATTGCTGTGAGTTTAAGGCTAGCCTGGAACTACAGAGTGATGGCTCAGCAGTTAAAGGCACTTGCTTGCAAAGCCTACTGGCTCAGGTTCCATGCCCCATTCCCACATAAAGCCCAGATGCACAAAGTAGCACATGTTTCTAGAGTTCGTTTGCAAAGGCACGAGACCCTAGCATGACTGTGCTTTCTCTCTCTCTCTCTCTTTCTCAAATAAATAAACTATAAAAGAAGGAGGAGATGGGCCTGGTCTCTTCCTCTGACAGCCAAAAGTTTGTTCACCAGTGACTGTCATGCGGTAGCCATTTTGAATGAATCAGCCCTAATCCCTTATTTTTGTATTATTATTATTATTATTTTAGTTTTTCAAGGTAGGGATTCATGCTAGCTCAGGCTGACCTGGAATTCACTACAGTCTCGGGGAGGCTTTGAATTCATGGCAATCCTCCTCCCTCAGCTTCCTGAGTGCTGGGATTAAAGGCGTGCACCACCACACCTGGCTCCATGTTTATTATTTTATACGATTACCTTAGAAATATCAACTAACATCTACTTTTTAAAAAAATCTGAGGTAGGGTCTCACTCTATCCCAGGCTAACCTGGAATTCACTATGTAGTCTCAGGATGGTCTTGAACTCATGGTGATCCTCCTACCTCTGTCTCCCAAGTGCTGGGATTAAAGGCATGTGCCACCACATGCAGCTCAATTAATTTCTACTTCTAAAAACATAGAAAGACTAGAAGCTTGAGAGATGGCTTAGCAGTTAAGGCATTTACCTGCAAAGCCAAGGATCCCAGGTCAATTCTCCAGGACCCACATAAGCCAGATGCACAAGGGGGCAAATGCATCTGGAGTTCATTTGCAGTGGCTGGAGGCCCTGGCACACCCGTTCTCTTTCTCTCTCTCTCTGCCATTTTTCTCTTTCTCAAATAAATAAATTAATTTAATTAAATAAAAAATAAAAAAAACATAGGAAGACTATATATTCTGAAAAGTCCTGTTACTTGGAAAAAAATCTAAATTTTAAAAATATATTTCTGAACTGGTACACACACCCTTGAAAAGGCAAACCATGAACAAATAAAAGCAACAGGACACTGAGAAGTAAGTAAATGCTTAAGCCTATGTTACCCTGAAGAAAATCTATCAATTCTAGTGATCACAAGGCTGCCAGATAATATCAGACCTTATGTGGCCATGGTGGCACATGCCTGTAATCTCAGCACTTGGGAGGAGGAAGCAGGAAGATCAGGAGTTCAAGGTCACCCGGTGCCATATAGTGAGTTTGAGGCCAGCTTCGGTTACATGAGACTCTTCCTCAAAAAACAAAGCAGGGGGCTGAAGAGAGAGCTTAGCAGTTAAATCACTTGCCTGCAAAGCAAAGGACCAAGGTTCCATTCCCCAGGACCCACATAAACCAGATATACAAGATCCATGCAAAGAGAAAACCACCACCGACACCACGAGCAAGCACAGTCCAGGAACTCCAGGCAGAGCGCAAGCACTCTACAGACCTTTGAATTCGAATTTCCGGATCTGATCCCAAACACACCTTAGGGCTGGACCCTAGGATCCACCCACAGTGACACCTCTTCTAGCCAGGCAGCTGGAATCCAAGAACCTTTAATACAACTGAATCTGCCAGGCGTGGTGGGGCACACCTTTAATCCCAGCACTTGGGAGACAGAGGTAGGAGGATCACTGTGAGTTCAAGGCCAGCCTGAGACTACAAAGGGAAGTCCAGGTCAGGCTGGGCTAGAGTGAGACCCTACCACAAAAAAAAAAAAAAAAAATCACCAAACATCCAGTCAAATACCACAGTAGTTAACCACATTGAGCAAGAGAACCCCTGACTTTATGTGAACAGAGCCAATAGGAAACTGTCCTAGCTTATTCTAGCGCAGAGGCATTCCTGGATGCAGGACATCAGGACTCTGGCCTTTGCCCTGTGCCCTCCTCTTTGTACTGTCCCTGATTCTCAGGCTGGTAAGGTGACTGCAGCCCTTGGAAGAAACTTATGAAGACAGTATCAGAGGGAAAGGTCACCCCTTCTGGGTCCCTTTCTCAGAACCATCACCAATTCCCTTTCTCAGGCGTCATTGGTCAAAGCTTTGTTATATGCCTTTTCCTCAGCTGCTGCTTGGCAAGGGGAGTAGAAATATGATTGTCTGTGGAATTAGGGAAGAAGTTAGGGTCCTCTAAAGGAAAGAATGAGTCAATAAAAATGTAATTCTGGGGTCTGAAGAGACGGCTCAGTGGTTAAAGGCATTTGCTTGCAAAGCTTGACAACCCACATAAAGCCAGACACACACACACACACACACACACACACACACACACACACACACACAATGGCTCGTGCATATGGAGTTCATTTGTAGTGGCAAGAGGCCCTGGCAAGTCCATTCATTCTCTCTCTCTCTCATTCTCTCTCTTCCTTTTGCTTGCAAGTAAATAAACAAAAATGCAATTCTGTTGATAAGTAAGCAAGAAAGAAATAGAAATTGAATAGGCCACCCACATACCCCATAGCCACCTCGAAATGCCCACTTTGAAAGACAAGTGTCCAGCAGGTCGCTGTTATGTGCGGTTCTGGCTGCTGCCCTTGAACCTGGCCTGTGTACACTGGTTTGAGTCCAGCACTTTCCTGGGCCTCTTCACTGAGAGATCAGGAGACTTGACAAGTGCAAACCTTCTGAAAGCCTTCAGATTGACAAGGATGGGTGATGCTGCTTCTCACACTAGTGTTTGGGGGCTGCATGTTGGCTCCCTCTGCTTTGAGGGCCCAAGGTCCCATGTTGTCACTCTCTTCTGTCCCCTCCACCACGAGTCATAAAGAAAGTCTCCCATACTCTGTCCATGTCTGAGGAGGGATGCCTCTCAGCGCTATCCTTTCACTTGTGCTGAAATATGAAAGAAAAACAAGAGAGACAGACTGAAAGCAGACTCGGTAAGACAGAATTAGGAAAACAAGCTTTGACAGAGGAGAACAGACGGGGCGAGGGAAAGCGCCTCTCTGTCCGCCGGAGCTGAGGAGTCAGTCTTGTCAGTGGAAAGCTGGATTTTTATCCTCCTTTCCTAGCAGCCCTCATTCCAGCAGCTTCTTTATTGATCTGGGGGTGAGTGGGTGAACAAAGCGTCGTCCATCTCAAGGAACACCCCCCACCTTCCTCATCACCACACCCCGGCCAGGATCCACACGTCAGGAAAGACATTCAGACACAACAGCTCCGGTGATGGAAACATCTGGAGGCTTTCCTCTGTGGGTTACAGCAGCAGCCTGGCCTCGGCCCCACCAGGAGGAGAGATGCGCTCAGGGACGGCTCCACGGACGGTGTCATGCATCTCAGCGTCCCCAGCTTCAGTGTCTCAGTTCAGATTCCCCAGTTGTCCTGGCTTTAAAGTCCATGCACGTGCACGTGTTCACGTGTGTACATAAACAACTGAACTGCTCTTTGGAACCATGACTTCTTATGAGGCGCACCAACACAGAAAACGGGTGAAAGCTGAGGTGAAGGAAGGGTGGGGGAGGAGGGGGCGGTGGTGGGACTGTCCCCTGAGACTCCTGTTGAAACTGAATTGCCATCATAGCGGTGCTGGGCAGCTGTGAGAGGTGGTTAGACGCTCTCATGAGGATTGGCGTCCTTGTCACCGGAAGGGAGGTTCTTTATGCAAACAGTGTTTGTCTGGCCCTATTTTTCATCCCCTGTTTCACACATGTCCACTTCTACTTCCACTATGTATCACACGGCAAAAAGGTCTCACCAGCAAGCCATCCCCTCCATCCTGGACTTGCAAGCTCCCAGAACCATGAGCTGAATAAACTACTATTGCTTATAATTTACCCAGTCTTGGTATTTTGTTATAGCTGGACAAAGATAGAGGAGGCCTCAGTGCCCACCAGGGCCTCACAGCTGCAGCTTCCAGGACAGTGTGGGAGCCCAGCTGTTCTCTAAACACCAAGGCCCTGCTCTTTCTCAAGAGGACACACTTAGTCCTACCTTCTAGACCCACACAGTAGCCCAACACATGTTGTATAGAGATGAAGTAGGAGGGAAAATCCTCTTCCTAAGCCCATGTCTCCTTTTTATAATATTTTGGGGAAAATTTTAATGAGAACAGTACAAGGAACTCAATAACTAAGACCTATCACCCATAATCAGAACATTATCATCAGATATGTCTGTCTCAGGTAAAATGTGAGCATAAAGAAACAAAACAGGGACAAAGAAGTTCTCGTAGTTCATCTTCCGGCTTCTGCTCCTCCTTTTCTCTCCAGATAAACTCGGTTGTGACTAAACAATGCCCTCCCCCACACCGTGCCCATGCCACATCCCTGGAACTTTGGACAATGCTGCCTGACATGAGAAAGGAGCTTCTGCAGATGTGATTAAACTAAGGGTTTTGAGATAAGGAGGGCATGTTAATTATCTTCTCACTGCTGTGAAAAAAATGTCTGAAAAAAAAAATCAGTTTACAGCCTGGAGTGGTGGTGCACACCTTTAATCCCAGCATGTGGGAGGCAGAGGTAGGAGGATCGCCATGAGTTCGAGGCCACCCTGAGACTACATAGTTAATTTCAAGTCAGCCTGGACCAGAGTGAAACCCTACCTTGAAAAAAAAAAAAAAAAAAAAAAAAATCAGTTTAAGGGAGGGAAGGCCTCCTTCAGTTCTAGCTCCAGGTCACAAGCCATCATGGTGGGGCAGGCGTGGCCATGGTGATGGAGCAGAGATGGCCACAGGCATCCCGCAGTGATGGAGCAGCAGCTATGAATGCTGGCGCTCAGCCAGCTCCCTTCTTCTTACACAGCCCAGCAGCCCAGGCCATGGAGGGGTGCCGCCCAGTTAAGGTGGATCTTCCCACCTCAAGTAACCTGATCAAGAGCATCCCTCACAGGTGACTCTAGGTCCTGTCAAGTTGACCATCAATAGAATCCACCACAGAGGTCATTCTGGGTTACCCAGATGGACCCAATGTCACGTGATTAGGGAGAGTCAGGTGGGTCAGAGGAGTCACAGGACATCTGACAATGAAGCAGGGGCTGGGATGGTGTGGCTGCCTTCATTCACTGTGGCTATGGCTGGGTCCTCCATAAAGAGCAGACATCTATTTTTACACTTCTGGAGGCTGGGAAGTCCAAATTCTAGAGGCATCTGGCAAGCAGTTCTTGCTATACCATCTTGAAGTACGTTACATATTGAGAACATGATAAGGAGAGAGGGAAAGAGGCAGAGAGAGAGACTCCATCCCTTTGTCAGGAGCTGGCTCTCACGATGATTATCACACTCCCATGATGACTGAAGGGAGGCCCGGGGAGACGAGCATTCATGCTCACCTCAATTCTGTGATGTTGTGTGAAGTTCTTCAGGCATGTGCCAGTAGTCTTCAAGCTGGATACAAACATGTTTTGTTCAGCCCACACAAAGAAGGAATTATATTAAAAAGGGAATTGATTGGATTAGCGTACGGTAGTCCAATAGCAGTTGCAGGCCCGAGGATTAAGGAACCCGGTCACTGCTCAGTCCACATGGCCAGGTGCCTCAGCAGTCCCCACCCAGCACTGAAGGCCTGGAGGCTTCCTGGAGAGACGCTGCTCTTCAGTCCACGCGGGTCTTCAGTTGACGTTGGTCTTCAGTCTGTGCTCATCTCCAATCCACACTGGAAGGCAGCAAGCAGCCGGCAGCCAAGTGGAAGGAAGGAAGGGACTCTTTTGACGCAGAGCTTCCTTGTATAAAGTCCCCCTCTGAGAGGGGAAGGGCTCACTCTAGGGGAAGGACTTCCTCCTTCAGTGACTCCTTCCTGGAAGCAACCTTGGAGACCCACCCAAAAGGGATTTCTGTAGATTACTAAACAGATCAAGTTGACAACATCTTCACCATCACATTTTTCTTTTTTTTCTTTTTTTCGAGGTAGAGTCTCACTCCAGCCCAGGCTGGCCTAGAATTCACTATTTAGTCTCAGACTGGCCTCAAACTCACAGCAATCCTCCTAACTCTGTCTCCCAAATGCTTGGATTAAAGGCATGCACCACCACACCCGGCCCCACACTGAGTTTTAAAAATATGGAAATATTCAATTATATTAGATAATTAGAACATTTCACATGGAAACCCAAAATTTCAACTTCTCTTGAAAATTTGGATGAATTGAAATCACTGGACTTCCATTTTATTTATTTATTTATTTATTTATTTATTTACTTATTTAAGAATGAGTGTATGCCGAGCGTGGTGGCGCATGCCTTTAATCCCAGCACTGGGGAGGCAGAGATAGAGGATCGCCTTGAGTTCAAGGCCATCCTGAGACTACATAGTGAATTCCAGGT
Source organism: Orientallactaga sibirica (assembly GCA_036365145.1). NCBI lineage: Eukaryota > Metazoa > Chordata > Mammalia > Rodentia > Dipodidae > Orientallactaga > Orientallactaga sibirica. Next base: position 2,905,678 of record JAEOAD010002712.1, on the reverse strand, counting down.
CAGCCTGGGCCGGAGTGAGACCCTACCTCGAAAAACAAAAAAAAAAAAAAAAAAAAGAATGAGTGTGCCACGGCCTCTTCCTGCATGTGCCACTTCGTGTATCTGCCTTGAGGTGCTTACTGGGGAATGGAATGCAGTCTGGCAGATTTTGCAAGCAAGTTCCTTTAACCACTGAACCACCTCCCCAGCCCTGGACCTGCGTTTTCATGCACTAACTATTGGGAGGACTGCGTGTCCCCCGGGCAGAATGGGTGTTCTCTTGTTCTGCCATGGCTCCCATTGTAGTTACTGTTCTTGTGGCCGAGATCAAATACTTGAGAAGAAACAGCTTAAGGGTTTGGCCGAGAGTCACTAGTGAGAGATTGTGTAGAGAGGTCAGTCTCTGGACAGGCCTGTGAGGGGTTATCTTTACTCGTTTAACTGAAGTGGGAAGACCCACAGTTAGCTATGGGAGATGCCGTTCCATGAACTGAAGCCGTGCACTGTGTAACAGGGCGAGACGTGGCTGAGAAGCCATCACACTGATCAGATGTTTCAAGCCAGTGCTGCCATGCCTCGCCTGCCTGATCAACTGTAACCTTGAACCTGAAATAAGTCCTTCCTCTCTTAAACTATCCTTGCCAGGTATTTCATTCCAGCAATGAGAAAATAACTGATAGAGAAAGGAAGGATGTATTTGGGCTCATGGCTTGAGAAGAAATAGTCCTTTATGAAGAGGAAGGCATGGCGGCTGGCAGCAGGGACAGTGGGAGCATGAGGCGGCTGGTTACACCTTGTGGACAGTCAGGAAGCAGAGTACAACCAGAAGCAGGACTGGGCTATACAACCATCATCACCCAGGAACCCACTTCTTCCAGTTAGACCACACCTCCTAAAAGTTCCCCAGTCTACTAAAACAGCACCACCAGTTGGGAACCAGTGTTCAAACACAAGAGCCTGGGGGAAGCATTTCACATGCAAACCATAACAGTCCCCACTTCCTTCTATCACTTTACACTTATTTTATCTCCTGGTCCCCTATAAGCATTTGGGTTTGTTACTCCAGCAAAAGTGGATAGATTAGGGCTGGAGAGATAGCTTAGCGGTTAAGGCGTTTGCCTGCAAAGCCAGAGGATCCCAGTTTGACTCTCCAGGTCCCACATAAGCCAGATGCACAAGGGGGAGCATGCATCTGGAGTTCATTTGCAGTGGCTGGAGGCCCTGGCATGCCCATTCTCTCTCTCCCTCTTTCTCTCTCTCTCAAATAAATAAATCAAAATAAAAAAAATAATACTCAAACTTTTTAAAAAGTTGATAGATTAAAAAAAACAGTTCTTCACAGATAAATTTTAATTTCAGATAACAAAAATTCTGAGTATAAATATGCCCCAACTATTGCTGAGGTATTTTCATTTTAGATTTAATCTCACTGTTCTAACTCTATGTCCTCAGCTTTCAACAGCCTGGTCTCCACCCCAACTTCATCTCCCATCACCCTCCTCTTCAGGGCCTATGCTCTGGCCAAATCAGACTGCTCACCATTTGCCCAGCACAATATTTACATTCTTCCTGTCTCAGAGAGCCTGCCTCAGCTCCTTTCCCTTTACCAATGCTAAGTCAGTGCTCTTCAAGACCAAATTGAAGTTTGGCTTTCCAAGGAAGTGTTCTCTGCCTTGGGGAGGCCCCCTAGTCTCACAACTCAACACAGTGTTGCCAACTGTATAGCACTGCACATTTATCACTTCAGATTGAAGTATTGCAATTCTTTTTTGGAGCGGTGAGGGTTAGAGGTAGGGTCTTACTCTAGCCTAGGCTGACCTGGAATTCACTATGTAGTCTCGGGCTGGTCTCAAACTCACAGTGATCCTCCTACCTCTGCCTCCTGAGTGCTGGGATTAAAGGTGTGTGCCACCATACCTGGATTGCAATTCTTTTCTTTTCTTCTTCTTCTTTTTTTTTTTTTCAAGGTAGAGTCGCCCTCTAGCCCAGGCTGACCTGGAATTCACTATGTAGTCTCAGGGTGGCCTCAAACTCACGATGATCCTCCTACCTCTGCCTCCTGAGTGCTGGGGTTAAAGGCGTGCACCCCCATGCCTGGCTTGCAATTCATTTTATAGAGATCACCCCAACTGGATTATGACCTGTGAATCTTTTGTTTTTTATTTTTTATTTTTTGGTTTTTTGAGGTAGGGTCTCACTCTAGCTTAGGCTGACCTGGAATTCACTATGTAGTCTCAGGGTGGCCTCGAACTCACAGTGATCCTCCTACCTCTGTCTCCCAAGTGCTGGGATTAAAGGCATGCACCACCACACCCGGCTTTGAATCTTTACTTATCATAGCATCTCTAGTGCCTGGCATGCTCTGCACATGGGAGGTAGTGCATAGTGTGTGTGTGTGTGTGTCAGGATGGTCGATTCTTAGCATCTGGCATGCTGTGCACATGGAGGTAGTGCACTGATAAGAGTGTGCAGCTGGCAGGATGCTTGTATTCCTAGCTCCTGATATGCTCTGCACAGTGAACAGAGTGTGTGTGTGTCAGGATGGTTCTCAGTTCACTTTCCATAACCACCCCAAAACTTGGAAACTGAAAATATAAAATACCATAAAGTGCTTGTTTCTCACAGTCCCAGAAGCTGACTGGTCCCAGATCAAGGTGCTGGCAGATTTCATGTCTGGTGAGGGCTGTTTCATGGATGGTGCCTTCTAGCTATGTCCTCACATGGTAGAAGGGAAGGAACTGACTTAAGCTCTGTTCCCACACTTCATCTAACGTTACTCAGTCCCAGGCACCCCCATCTCTTAAAAGCACAACATTTGGAGGTAGGGTTTCAACAGAAACATTTTGGAATGACATAACCATTCAGTCCCTGACAATAGCAAACACTTATTCATAACTTTTTTCTGAGGTAAAAAGTTTTCTCTAGCCTAGGCTGACCTGGAATTCACTATGTAGTCTCAGGCTGGCCTTGAACTCACAGCAATCCTCTTGCCTCTGCCTCCCAAGTGCTGGGATTAAAGGTGTGCACCACCACACCTGACTGAAGTTTATAATTCTGTGGGTTGGGTGGATGATTCTGGTTTGCACCAGTTTGGTTGAGAAGGGCTGAACAGTCTAGGATGGCCTCGTTCATGTGTCTGGGACCTCACAAAGAATTCTGGGATAGTGGGCCCAGCTGGAGCGTCTTTTCATGTACAAACACCCCCCCAAACACACACACACACTGAGGTCCAACCTTGTAACACCATTGGCCAAAGAAGGTCACAGCCACAGCCAGACTCAGGGATGGTGAAGGTCACAGCCAGAGTCAGGGATGGTGAAGGTCACAGCCAGACTCAGGGATGGTGAAGGTCACAGCCAGACTCAGGGATGGTGAAGGTCACAGCCAGACTCAGGGATGGTGAAGGTCACAGCCACAGCCAGACTCAGGGATGGTGAAGGTCACAGCCAGACTCAGGGATGGTGAAGCATGCTCCACTGCTTGTTGGGAAGAGGGGGAAATCTCTTGCAAAGGAGCTCAGGTGCAGGGAGGCACTACTGCATCTGTCTAACACAGATGGCAATGAAAATCCTACTGGGACTTTGCAAAACTCATCTCAAGAAGCCTATTTCTCACCATAGTTTTTGCATGCTGGTAGAACTAACTTCCGTTGACATGTTAAAGTCCTGCCCCCCAGGCCTTCCCCATAGGACTGGTTCTGCTTGGAATGAATGCCCTCCTATCTTTTTTGCCAGGCTAATTATTACATTTCCTTTAAGTTCCTTCCTTAAGTCACTTCCTGAGGCCCGGCCAGGTCCCCTGTGCTCCACATTAGATCTGCAGGGGCTGCATTTGCAGCGTCAAGGGTCAGTCATGCAGTTGCTTGTTTATTATCTCCTGTGTGTTGTGAAAGAGCTTGCGCCCTGCTCAGTTCCCAGCATCCAGCACACTGGCCAGACACAGCAGGTGCTCAGTGCTGGAGGAATGCATGAACCGAGTGGCACAAAATGATTTGAGAACAACCCTGGACCAGAGTGAAGTGTCAGATGCTGGACCATAAATGTCAGGGGAGACCAGGAAGAGTCAGGTAGGATAGGCCAGGAGACTGCAGCACTTGCTCCCACGGGACCCCAAGAGACTGGATGAGGCAGGACCTGCTGAGGACATAAACTGGGGTCCTCAAAAGCTGGATGATGGAGCGCTGGCCTGAGCCTGCTGGTTTAGGGCAGCTCCCGTTAAAAGCACTGTCTTTGGTCCTCAAAAGCTATTGACCCCAAGATGGCTGGATTCTCCCAAGAAAGGCAGGAGACCCTGGTTTTTCCATTAATCCCAGCATCTCTCCCTAGGAACGAGATGGTTTAGGGGCAAGATTCCTTCCTGGGGAAAAAATAAAAATAACCATGCTCCTCTCCCACACTTTTGATTAGAGTTTGGGGTCAGCTTCTCTTTTCAGACAGTGGTCACACCTTGGGATGACTCAGATGGCACCATGGTGCTGCTGAGAAGAAGGGACAGAGGAGTGCTCAGCACTGAAACATCTCTAAAACACCTTCCAAGGCTCAGGGTCCATTGTGGAAGAGGGGGCGGAAAGAATGTAAGATCCAAAGGAAGAATAGGTCTCCTTACAACACAATCTTCCAGATACAAAATGGCCTGGATATCCATGACCTCACAGTGCCTGACACTACCTACACGAGACCATCATAATAGGAGGGAAAGATCATGACATCAAACTGAAAAGAGAGACTGATTGAGAGGGGGAGGGGATATGATGGAGAGTGAAGTTTCAAAGGGGAAAGTGGGGGGGAGGGAGGGAAAAAACATGGGATATTGTTTACAATTAAAGAAGTTGTCAATAAAAATAAACAACAAAAAGGGGGCTGGAGAGATGGCTTAGCAGTTAAGGCATTTGCCTGCAAAGCCAAAGGATCCTGGTTCGACTCTCCAGGACCCATGTAAGCCAGATGCACAAGGTGGCACATGCATCTGGAATTCATTTGCAATGGCTGGAGGCCATGGCATGCCCATTCTCTCCCTCTCTCTCTCTCAAATAAGTAAAGAAATAAAATATTTTTTAAATGTTAAAAAAAAAAAAAGAAAGAAACATTTCTGGAAGGATTAAATTTGAGCCTGGCATTGTGTCTGATTAGCTCAGCCCCCACTCAGAACCTATAAATGACCCCAGTTTAGCTCTCTAGGTGGGCCTTACCCCTGTACTTCTCATAAGCAGGGGCTCTCTGTACCCTTGCCTCATTCTCTAGCTTAACTTCTGGGCTTTAGCCCTTCTGGCCTTCTCACAGGCAGGAGTTTATACTTTCTTCTCTGTGCATTTCAGTCCTTTGAATTCACTTCTTAAATTACTTTTTATTTACTTAGTTGAGAGAGAGAGAGGCAAAGAGAGAGAGAGAGAGAGAATAGGCACACAAGGGCCTCCAGCTGATGCAAACAAACTCCAGACGCATGTACCACCTTGTGCATCCCTGGTGGTCCTAGGGAATCGAACCTGGGTCCTTTGGCTTTGCAGGCAAGCACCTTAACCACTAAGCCATCCCTCAAATCTTTGAATTCATGACAAGAATCTGGGACACCCCAAGATTCTCATATAATCTTGGTGTGTTTGGCATATATTGGTGCATTGATGAGGAACCCCAAATCCTGTACCAAGAAGACAGTACTTCGAGGAGACTGCTGCAAAGCCGAGTAGAGAGTTCGCGCTGGAACCCCCACCTGCGTCTGTTCTCCTGGAGCCGTGGGTCTCCCTCTCCCTCCTCATCTATTTCACTTCTAATTATTTATTATGAAAACTCTTGAACATACCCAAAGAATAGACTACAAGGACTCTTACCACCAACTTCAACAAGCACCAATTCTTCATCATATTTCTGTTATAGCTCCATCTCCCACACCTTATCTTTTAAAGCAAATTCCAGATACCGCCTCATGATTCTCCTAACTATTTCAATATGCATCTCTAAAATAAGTAAGGGCCTTCTCTTATAGTTATAATAACCTTTCACACTCAGCAAAATAAAGCCTAATTCTTCAATACCATTCAATACCTAGCACAGATTCAAAATTTCCTGATAGTCTAAAAATACCTATTTATTATTATTATTATTATTATTATTTTGGTTTTTGAGGTAGGGTCTCACTCTAGCCCAGGCTGACCTGGAATTCACTCTTTAGTCTCAGGGTGGCCTTGAACTCATGGCGATCCTCCCACCTCTGCCTCCCGAGTGCTGGGATTAAAGGCATGTGCCACCACACCCAGCTTTATTTTATTTTATTTGTTTTTTCGAGGTAGGGTTTCACTCTGGTCCAGGCTGACCTGGAATTAACTATGTAGTCTCAGGATGGCCTTGAACTCATGGCAATCCTCCTACCTCTGCCTCCCAAGTGCTGGGATTAAAGGCGTGCGTCACCATGCCCGGCTTATTTTTTGTTATTTTTAAGGTAAAGTCTCACTGTAGCCCAGGCTGACCTCAGCCTCCCTAGTGCTAGGATTAAAGGTGTTCACTGCACACCCGGATAGACTTCTCTTTCGTTGGGTCTTCTCTTTTACGACAGCCTGCCTCAGCCCTCACAGCCTTTATCTCACCCTTAGCATGTCAGGGAGCTAGAGATGAGGAGCAGAGTCAACATGGGAAGAGAGTGGGAGAAATGGAGTCAGTCCTCAGATCTTAAGAGAAGCGGTTCCTATCAGCTTCAGGAGAAGATTAGGATAAGAGACTCTTAAGACCTGGAATTAGCCTGCACACTCCAACACTTAAGAATGACAAGAATTTACCAAGATTATAAAAGGTGGATTCCTGTGGTCGAGAGGGCAGGTCACAGACGGACATTTTCTGTATCTCATAGACAGCATGAAGGCACAGGCAGGGTTCAGAGCCCAGAGCTCTCACTCAGAATCGGTCAGGAATCGTTAGATGAGGAATGCAGAGCATCAAAGTAAGTGTGGGGCCCCTGAGCAGCTGGTCCTGTGCATAGCGGCCACCCTCAGGAGTATCCAAGGAGTTGTTCTCTGACATGTGTCTCATTTTCATTTCAGAGCAGTGGGAATCGTGCCCACATCACACGGCAACCGTGGGCACCTCAGACTTGCTAGGATGCCTAGCAGTGGCAATCAGCTTCCAGAAGGTTACAGATCAACACCATGTGGTTCTCCAGCAGAAGCGTTGTGGATCTGGCTTGGTCTTAATTTTATGACTGGTTTATGTGAGCACATGCAACAGAGTCAGAATGCCTGGATCGATTTCCAGGTTCTATCATTTACTGTGTCATTTACCTGACCTCTTTGATATGGGCTGGAGAAATGGCTTAGCGGTTAAGGTGCTTGCCTGCGAAACCTGAGGACCCATGTTCGACTCTCCAGGTCCCATATAAGCCAGACACACAAGATGATGCAAGTGCAAGGTCACACATGCCCACTAGGTGGCGTAAGTGTCTAGAGTTCAATGGCAGTGGCTTGAGCCCTTGGCACACCAATTCTCTTCCTCTCTCTCTCTTTCTCTTTCTCTCTCTCTCTCTCTCTCTCTCTCTCTCATAAAAAAATTACAAAAGGGGCTGGAGAGATGGTCTGGCAGTTAGGACACTTGCCTGCAAAACCAATGGACCCAGGTTTGATTCCTCAGGACCCACATAAGCCAGATGCACAAGGTTGTGCAGATGTCTGCAGTTTGTTTGCAGTGGCTCGAGGCCCTGGCATGCCTATTCTCTCTCTCTCTTGCCTCTTTCTTTTTCTGTCTCAAATAAATAAAAATAAAAATTTTATTTTATTATTTATTTATTTATTAGAGGCAGAGAGAGAGAAAGAGAGAGGGAGAGTGAGAATGGGCACGCCAGGGCCTCTAGCCATTGTAAACAAACTCCAGACGTGTGCGCCCCCTTGTGCACCTGGCTTACACGGGACTTGGAGAATTGAACTGGGGTCCTTAGGCTTCGCAGGCATGTGCCTTAACCACTAAGCCATCTTTCCAGTGCAAAAATAAAATGCTTTTTAAAAATTACAAAAAAAATAGGAGTGATAAAAATACCTGCCTCAAAGGGCTGGGGATTAAATCAGTTGATATTTGCTAGTACATGCCAAGCACTGTAGACATTTATCAGAACAAGCCTAGAGGCTACAGTCATAATGTTCTACCCGAGTGTAGAGGCTATGGTTGTAAGGTTCTACCCGAGTCTAGAGGCTACGGTCGTAAGGTTCTACCCGAGTCTAGAGGCTACGGTCGTAAGGTTCTACCCGAGTGTAGAGGCTACGGTCGTAAGGTTCTACCCGAGTGTAGAGGCTCTCGTGAGTTCTACCCGAGTCTAGAGGCTACGGTCGTAAGGTTCTACCCGACTCTAGAGGCTACGGTCGTAAGGTTCTACCCGAGTCTAGAGGCTACGGTCGTAAGGTTCTACCCGAGTCTAGAGGCTACGGTCATAAGGTTCTACCCGAGTGTAGAGGCTACGGTCGTAAGGTTCTACCCGAGTCTAGAGGCTACAGTCGTAAGGTTCTACCTGACTCTAGAGGTTACGGTTGTAAGGTTCTATCTTAGTCTGTTTGCTAACAAAGATCACAGAATGCCTGAATCTGGGTAACTCATAAATAAGAGGTTTATTTTGACTCAATTCAAGAGGCTAAAATGCCCAAGAGCAAGGCACAGGTGTCGGGGTTTTTTTTTTGTTGTTTGTTTGTTTGTTTGTTTTTGGGGTAGGGTTTCACACTAGCCCAGGCTGACCTGGAATTCACTATGTAGTCTCAGGGTGGCCTTGAACTCACAGCAATCCTCCTACCTCTGCCTCCCAAGTGCTGGGATTAAAGGCATGCACCACCATGCCTGCATAAACAGGTATTCATTTTATATTTATTTATTTATTTATTGGAGAGAGAGAAAAGGGCAGATACACACATCCATACATATACATACGTACATATATATATAGAGAGAGAATGGGCATGCCAAGGCCTCTAGCCACTGCAAATAAACTCCAGATGCATGTGCCACCTTGTGCCTCTGGCTTATGTGAGTACTGGGGAATCGAACCTGGGTCGTAGGCTTCACAGGCAAATGCCTTAACTGCTAAGCCATTTCTCTAGCCCCTCGTTTTTATTTTTAGTTATTTACTCATTGTGTATATGGGTGGGGAACGGTGTGTCCCACAGCACACAAACTAAAGTCAGAAATAACCTTGGGTGTAGGTCCTCACCTTCCACCTTGCTTGAGACAGGGTCTCTCGTATGTTTTGCTACTGTGAACACCAGACTAGCCAGCCTGCAAACTTCAAGATTCTCCTGATCTTCCTCCCATTGCCATAGAAGCACTGGGATTCCAGAAGCATGACACTGTGTCCGGCTTTCCATGGGTTCTGGAGCTCCAAGCTCTGGTCACCAGTCTTGCAGAGCACGTGCTTGTCACCAGGGACCCTCCCTCGCTCCTCACCCATCTCCCCTTCACTTCTGGGGAGGGTCTTGTGCTGCTCGACTCAGTGCAGAAGAGTAAGTAGGTCGGTGCAGAAGAGAGCCAGAGTCCAGCAGTCATGACAGCTCATCCATTCCCAGGAGAACGGCGTCATCCACTGTACCGGCTCTGCCAGGACCCAAACACAGCCCAGCAGGCCCATCTCCCGGTGCTGCGACACTGAAGGACTGGGTCCTCACACACAGACTTAGGGAGGACATACTGAAAGCATAGCCCGGGCAGTCAGAGTGCCCGCAGGATGGCGACGGGGAGAAGCCACACCTGGCCACCTGCTCCTGACAACTTGAACCACGCTCAGTCAGTCAGCAGGTCTCCACTGGCGCCTACCCCAACCCAGGCCCTACACCATGCTCAGTCAGTCAGCAGGTCTGCACTGGTGCCTGCCCTGACCCAGGAACACGCTCCGCACAGAGTGCACCAGGCATGGCTCTGGTCCTTATGGTGTCAGTCACTGAGCACTCGCGGGCTCACCTGCAAAGCCAGGCCTGTCCAGGTCTAGCCCACGCCCTGGCTCCAGGAAGGAGGAGGAGAAACGCCCTCACTCTGTAGCTGACGCAGTTTTGCAATGCCCACAGCTGGTTGACTTGGTGTTTGTTACCAGTCTTGTTTTGTGAAGCTCTGCTTGGACCTAGCGCCCACTTGAACCCTCAAGGTTCCTCTTCTAAGACTCCGTATTGTATCTCCCACCACCAGCCCCAGAACCCAGCCTGTGCTCCAGCACTTCCTGTTGAAATCCCCGAGATGCTGGTTGTGGCTTGACTGACTCCCCCCAACATACACACAGTCTCAGGATCTTGGGCTGGGTTAGGGTCACCTTGATTAATACTAAGTCACCTTGACCTTCCCAGGTTGGCCTGTTCCTGGCCTTGTCCTCTGTCCCTAGCACCCACCCACCATGAACAACTGTGCCCAGCCGTGTGGATTCAGATTCCCATCTCACCAACACACCTCCTAGGAGCAAAGGACGCAGGCCCGGAAGACTCAAGCAGACCTCTTCCCTGCTAGGAACAAAAAGGTTGGCCATCTGCCAAGACCTTGAGGGGTTAGGGTGTGACAGGATGCTCTTGGATGCTATGGCTGGGTCGTCCATGTAACAGCTGAAGACACCAGCTGCTTTCTATTGGCAGCGCCAACCTTATAGTCATTTTGAATGCTGCATCCACCTCACGGCCGGGGGACACTGTTCTGAACACCACCTTCATGAGTAATGGCCTTCAGGCAAAGGACTGTCCGGGTGACTGATGGTAAAAAGTGGCAGAAGGCCAGAGGAGAGTTTCTCTTTTCCCACCTCTTCATTTTAGAATTGCTGAAATGCTGACACTGGGGGCAAGACAGGTCACCTAGAAAGAGGCAATGTCTATTCATTTTCTCCCTGAGAGCCACCAAGTCCTGGTAAGTTACAGAGCCATTGATCCTCTTACTGAAGGGTTATCTAGACCAGCAAAAACCCAGACTCTACAGGGTTCCCTCCAGGAACCCAGAGAGGATGTCCGTGTGTGAGGTTGCCTCTGTATCCTTCAGCACGGAGAGGGGAGAGTAGAGTCTGGCGTGCCTGAAGGGCAAGCAGGAAAAGAGACCCTGGGGAAGGCGGTCAGGACATGGTGCCAGGACTGTTTATCCAGGCAGGCGTCAACACCCCTGCAACTTCCAAGTATACAACATTCATTCTACAGAAACTCAAAGCTTCTTAGTGGAGCATAAATGACGTTGGGCTTTTTTTTCTATAAACTAAGAGATTTGGGCTGGAGAGATGAGTCAGTGGTTATGGGTGCTTGCTTGCAAGTCCTGATGGCCTGGTTTCAAATCAGCAGTACCCATGTAAAGTCAGATGCACAGACTGGTGCATGCGTCTGAAGTTCAGTTGTGGTGACAGAGACCCTGGCATGTCCATTTCTCTCTCTCTCTTGCAAATAAATAAATAATTTTTAACAACTTTTTCATTTTAAAGAGACAGAGGGAATTGGCCCGCAAGGGCCTCCAGCCACTGAAATCAAACTCAAGACATGTGTGCCACCTTGTATGCCACTTTGTGCACATGTGTGACCTTGTGTGTCTGACTTATGTGGGTTCTGGGGAGTTGAACCTGGGTCCTTAGGCTTCACAAGCAAGCACTTTAAACACTAAGCCATTTCTCCAGCCCAATAAAAAATTTAAAACTAAGAGATTTGACAATAATCGAAGCTGACATCTGAAAGGACCAGCAAATTAATTAACAAAAATCTAAATAATAACCAAAGGTTAATGGAAAGGAGGGAGGAAGTAAAAGGTATTGACTTTCCTAAAGCTCAGCAGAACAAAATGAAAACCATAGAACACACGCATGCACGCGTCGCGCGCGCGCACACACACACACACACACACACACACAAATCTAGGAAGACAGGAATAATGAATAACCCAAAGGCAACACAAGCATTTCATTTTCACACCACCACCTCCACCAGGCGGGGAGCACTTACTTGGAGCCCAGCCCATGAAATGCTCGTCTTTGTTCCCAGTTCTCCACATCCTGCCTGGCACCAAGTAGGTGCTTTGCAGTTTAAACTTAACAGCCAGTGTTCTAGATTCACACTCCGCCTTTTCCAAGCCTTCCTTGGCACGTCATGTGAGAAATGCCCATTACTTCCAATTACTTCTGTGTTGCCTTTGGGTTATTCATTATTCCACCTTGTGCATCTGGCTTATGTGAGTCCTGGGGAATCAAACCTGGGTCCTTTGGCTTTTCAAGCAAGTGCCTTTACCACTAAGCCATTTCTCCAGCCCTAGTAGTTATTTTTCTTATTATTGTGACAAAATATCTGACTAGAGCAACTTAAGGGAGGGAGGAACATATTTTGGCTTACAATTGGAAGGTACAGTCCTTCATGGTGGAGAAAGCATGGTGGCAGGAGTGTAATTGTGTCTGTAGTCAGGAAGCAGAGAGATGAATGCTGATGCTCCGCTGGCTTTTCCCTTTTTATTCAGTGAGACCCCAGCCGAGGGAAGTTGCTGCCTGCATTCAGGGTGGGTCTTTCTTCTTTAGTGAAACACCCTCATACACACACCAGAAGTATGTTCCCATGGTGATTCTAAATCCAGTCAAGTTGAGGATGAGGATAACGAACCACCACAACATCCTACACTGTAGGAAGACCAAGTTCAAGGCCAGGGACAGACGCTGCTGAGTCAAGACAGGGTGAGAGTTCAGGGAAGTCTGGTGACAGGAACAAAGGATGCACGTGGGCGTGGCATCAGATAAGTCGGAGCCAAGCATGGATCAAAGATCACTGGGACTTCTTGGGCCAAATCAGGAAGTGTGCACTTCACGCAGTGGGGCTGAGAGGCAGCCACAGCCTAACTCTGCCGGAGAGGATAGCAATCACCTGCCAGAAAGATCACGAGCTGGGGAAAGGTGGGGCTTAGTTGGAGGGAAGAGGGGTGGGTGAGTTGGGAGGGCTGGTAGAGTAGGTGGAGGAGGGTGATGAAATAGTTGAGGTGGTAGATTAGTTGGGGGAGGGCTAATGGGTTAGTTGGGGGAAGGGGTAGTGGGCTGGTTGGGAGAGATGATTGTAGGGGACAAAGGACACAGACTTTTTATTTATTTATTTATTTTCGTTTTTCAAAGTAGGGACTCATTCTAGCCCAGATTGACCTGAAACTCATGCTGTAGTCCCAGGCTGGCCTCAAACTTGTTTCCCAAGTGCTGTAATTAAAAGCCAGTTAAACTAGTATTTTACTTTTTTTTTTTTTTTAATGTGTTTTTTGCTTTTTCAAGGCAGGGTCTCACTCTATCCCAGGCTGACCTGGAATTCACTATGTAGTCTCAGGGTGGCCTCCAACTCTCGGCAATCCTCCTATCTCTGCCTCCTGAGTGCTGGGGTTAAAAGCATGTGCCACCACACCTGGCCCTAGTATTTTACTTTTTACTTTTTGGGTTTTTTTTTGTTTTTGTTTTTTTTTTTTTGTTTTTTTTTTTTTTGTTTTTTTTTTGAGGTAGGGTCTCACTCTAGTTCAGGCTGACCTGGAGTTCACTCTATATTCTCAGGGTGGCCTCGAACTCATGGCGATCCTCCTATCTCTGCCTCCCGAGTGCTGCGCCACCACGCCCGGCTATTTTACTTTTTAACAAAATATTTATTTATTTATTATTTGCTAGCAGACAGAGGATGAATGGGTGTGCCAGGGCCTGTAGCTGCTGCAAATGAACTTCAGATGCATATGTCAGTTTGTGCATTGGCTTTACATGGATACTAGAAAGTTGAACCCTGGTCATTAGGCTTTGCAAGCAAGTGCTTTAACCACTGAGCAATCTCTCCAGCCCTATATTTCATGTTGTTTTTTGTTGTTGTTTGTTTTTTTCAAGATAGGGACTCACTTTAGCCCAGCTTGACCTGTAATTCACTCTGTAGTTCTCGGCTGGCCTCAAACTCACAGCAATCCTTCCACCTCCCAAGTGCTGGGATTAAAGGCAGATACCACCACGCCCAGTGGCACAGACTTTTTGTTTTGTTTTGTTTTTGTTTTTGTTTTTGTTTTTGTTTTTGTTTTTCAAGGTAGAGTCTCACTCTAGCCCAGGCTGACCTGGAATTCACTATGTAGTCTCAGGGTGGCCTCGAACTCACGGTGATCCTCCTACCTTTGCCTCCCGAGTGCTGGGATTAAAGGTGTGTGGCCAGCTCAGCACAGTCTTTTAATCAAGGATATTGTAGCCCTCACCTCATCTCACGGTTGTGTGGTGAGAAGGCAGGTTATAGATAGAAGCATTATCTGGGATAGGGAGACCCTCCTATTGTTTCATTCTCCCCCTACCCTGCCTCAGGAGCAATTTTCATTTTAAGATTGGCCACTGAGGATATCATTTCTGTAACTTTCTGAAATTTGGGAAATAAGAATTTCCTTTTCCCCTCTGTCAAATGGATTCTACATAGTAAAAATCACCAGTTACTCCTTTTTTTTTTGTTTTTTTTTTGTTTTTTTTGTTTTTTTTTTTGAGACAAGGTCTCTCTATGTAGCCCCAGGCTGGCCTCAAACTGTGATCCTCCTGCCTCTGCCTGCCAAGTCAACTTCAGAGTGTGTTGCCCCTGCCCTGTTTATGTAACAAAAAGGAAGGTCTGTGAGTGTCACAACACAGTGAATTTTCGAGAAACATTTGAGATCAGGTGGCACAAGAGTGTCCAACAAGGACAAACATCCCATTGTGCACAGGGAGCCTCGCCTCACTGTAGCAGTGGCCAGGATCACCCCCACTTTCCAGAGGGTTTAGAAGCTAGCTCTGTGCTCCCAGAAAAGCTCTAAGCAAACGGCACAGAGCGAAATGACTTTTGTCCTCATGCCAAGCCCCTGGGAGACGGGGAATGTTCACATCCTGACTTTTTACACGATTTCTCCACTTCTTACACTTCATACCACGAGAGCAAAGCAGAGCTGGACCCCGGCTGAGTACGTGCTGTGTCTGCGCATGGCTGGGAACTCTAGCTCTGCCCACCATGTGCAAGAGCCAGTTGGTCAGGACACAGGAGCCAAGAGCAGCTAAGGTCACGGTCTTGGTTGAAACTCCTATAAAGGCCAATTGGCTGGGCACACCCTCCCCTCGGCTCTCTCTGGCCCAGGTCATAAAAGGGGACCAGGTGAGAGGGTGTGCTTGGCTCATCATAGCCCAGATCCACTTTGTTAAGTCCCTTTGCATGTCCTGAATGGTGGATCAGGAAGGGGACTTCAGACATAAGGAGACCTTGGTTATGTAACCCCTGGATGATATACCACTATACCTTCAGCTGCAATTTGTTTCTAAGCCTCCTTGATGATGTAGAACAGTGTTGATTGCAACTCCCATGCTGCCCAGAAACCATGTCTGCTGCCGCGCTCAGACATACGTAACAGCCTTACAGCTTCCATTTGCTCTGAACAGTAGGAGGGTGCGGCCATGTCCCCTTCCCCGCTTCCTTCCCTCACACTGCATTGCTCACCTGCGGCCTCTTCATGGCTGGCAGTCACTGGAGTCTTTTCTCCCTCCTGTCTCAGGAGGAAGGCTCCTGCAGTGGCCATTGAACTCACTGGTGGACCCTTTACGTCGTCATGGTGTCACACTTCCAGGCTTTTTAAGAGAAGCTGGGAGCAGAGGTGACAGTTAAGAACCAGCAACATGGAGCCAGATCAAAGCCAGACTGGCATCTGATCCTGCTAGGATGTGACTTGGAATAAGGTCTTTACCAAACCTCAGTTTCCCTCCCAGAAAAGGAAAGCCATCTGGGGACTGAGGTAGGAGTCATTCCAGCATGCACACAAAACAGGTCATCTCTGGTCAATTTATCTGCAGGCATTATTCTGTCAAAGACAAAATTTTGCAAGTGGAGACTTGTCAATTTTTTTTGTTATGTTTAGTTTAGTTTTTTGTTTGTTTATTGGTTTCTCTGTTGAGGTGGGATCTTGCTATATAGACCAGGCAGGCCTTGAACTTGAGATCCTCCTGTCTTAGCCTCTCAAGAGCAGGGATTATAGGTGAATGCCACCATGGCCAGCAAAAAGAATAATAATAAGTTTTTTTTTCGAGGTAGGGTTTCACTCTAGCCCAGGCTGACCTGGAATTCCCTATAGTCACAGGGTAGCCTCGAACTCACAGTGATTCTCCTACCTCTGCCTCCTGAGTGCTGGGATTAAAGGAATGCTCTGCCAGATGAGGATGCAAATTTTTAAAAATATTTTTGGTTATTTATTTATTTACTTATTTGAGAGTGACAGACAGAAAAAGAGGCAGAGAGAGAGAGAGAGAGAGAGAGAGAGAATGGGTGTGCCAGGGCCTCTAGCCACTGCAAACCAACTTCAGATGCATGAGCCACTTTGTGCATCTGGCTTATGTGGATCTTGGGGAGCTGAACCTCGAACTAGGGTCCTTAGGCTTCACAGGCAAGTGTTTAACCGCCATCTCTCCAGCCCCTGCAAAGTTTCAAACATATAGCAAAGAACATATTGAAAAGGACAGTACAGAGGACACTCAAATCCCTTACCTGGGGCTGATGGCTCAGGTTTGAGTCTCCAGTTCTCATGTAAAGCCAGATGGACAAAGGGGCACATGCATCTGGAGTTTGCAGTGGCAGGAGGCCCTGGTGTGCCCATACACACACTCTGTCTGTCTTTCTCTTTCTTTTTGCTTCTCTCAAATAAATTTTTAAAAAAATTTAAAAACCACTTTATTAAAAAATTCCTCACCTAGATGCATCATTGCTTACATTTCACCATAATTGCATTTCTTTTTTTCTGAATCATTTCAATGTAAGATTTGGATATCACATTCAAGCATGTTAACACAAATCTCTTGAAACTATTCTCCTACATACTAATTAACTTTTACTGTGTTTAAGAAAATGGACAGTAATTACCTAAGTTCACCTCCTCCCAGGCCACATAACACCTTTCCATAATGTTATCCAATATGTCTTTTAAAATATTTTTTCAGACAAGATCTAATCAGATCCAGATGTGGTGGCTCATGCCTCTAATCCCAGAATTTGAGAGGTGAGACAGGAGGTTCTCAAGTTCGAGGCCAGCCTTGGCTACCTAGCCAGACCCTGTCTCAAGCAAAGAGAAGATGATCTGATCACACTATGTTTACACAGCATTTAGGTGTCCTATTGCTCTGTTCTCTTATTCTAGAACATAGATGTGGAGATATTCTGGGGTCCATATTGCTACTGATTTAGCTGCCAGGAAGAAATGGCCTGGCTTCTATTCATGCTACATAGAGGGGCATGCTCTGCTGAAGGGAGAGGACATTTACAGAAGGTCCCAAAGTCCCAGAATGCTGCTTTCTGAACACAATAAGCAAACTTTAAAGACTTGTTTATTTATTAGAAACAGGAGAGAGAAAGACAGAGTGAGAATGGGCATGTCAGGGCCTGTAGCCACTGTAAATGATGAATGTGCCATCATGTGCATCTGGCTTTTGTGGGACCTCAAGAATCGAACCCTTAGGCTTCACAGGCATGCGCCTTAACTGCTAAGCCATCTCTCCAGCCCCTAGCAAACTTTGATTCGGATTTTATGGTCAGACTATGGCTTCTGTGCTATAAAAAAAAAATGAATGAATGGGATGTCTGGTTACACCAAGGCTCACATAGTGAGCTTTCTCCACACCTCATTCCTAGTCCATATCTAATTTTTTTTGTTTGTTTTTGAGGTAGGGTCTCACTCTAGTCCAGGCTGATCTGGAATTCACTATGAGGTCTCAGGGTGGCCTCAAACTCATGGCAATCCTCCTATCTCTGCCTCCTGAGTGCTGGGATTAAAGGTGTGCCACCACCAGGCCCAGCCCCATCTCTAAACCTTTAAGTTCAACAAATGATAAGTTAATAGAGTCAGGTATGATGATGAACACTTTTAACTCCAGCACTTGGGAGGCTGAGATAGGAGGAGCATCATGAGTTCAAGGCCAGACTGGACTACAGTGACTTCATGACTCAAAAAGATCTGCCTCTCCCCACCAAAAAAAAAAAAAAAGCCAGGCATGGTGGAGCACGCCTTTAATCCTAGCACTAGAGAGGCAGAGGTAGGAGGATTGCTATGAGTTCAAGGCCAGTCTGGGACTACAGTGTGAATTCCAGGTCAGTCTGAACTAGAGTGAGACCCTACCTTGAAAAAAGAGAGAGAGGGAGATAGGTGGGAGGATAGTGGTTAAAAGGATTTGCTCTGTGAAGGCTCCCCAGGACCCACGTAAAGCCAAATGCAAGTGGCACACCTGTAACCCTAACACACCTACAGCAACGAGAATGAAGAGGAGACAGAAGAATCTCGAAGGCCACAGGCCAACTAGTATGGCATTCACAGTGACCAGTCAAAGGGACACATCTCAAACAAGGTGGAAGACGAAGACTGACTCCCAAGGTGGTTCTCCACCCCGACACACAGGCCATGGCACATGCACACCCACACATACACACAGAATTGTGAGAGGAGTTAGCCAGACGTGGTGATGCACACCTGAAACCCCAGCACTCAGGAGATGGAGGCAGGAGGATCACTGGTTCAAGGCCAGTCTGGGCTACTTAGAAAGAACTCATCTAAACTATGGAAAAAAATTGGGGCTGGAGAGATGGCTCAATGGTTAAAGATCCTTTCAAAGCCTGATGGCCCTGGTTTGGTTCCTCAATACTCACATAAAGCCAGATGCACAAAGTAGTACAAGCATCTAGAGTTTGTTCACAGTGGCAAGAGGCCCTGGTGTGCCCATAATCTCTCTCTCTAGCAAATAAGTAAACTTTTTTTAAAAATGGAAAATTGAGCTGGGCATGGTGGCACACACCTTTAATTCCAGCACTTGGGAGGCAGAGGTAGGAGGATCGCTGTGAGTTTGAGGCCAGCCCCCTGAGACTACATAGTGAATTCCAGGTCAGCCTGAGCTAGAGAGAGACCTTACCTTGCAAAACAAATAAACAAACAAACAAAAAAACAAAGAAAAAGAAAAGAAAAATTTGGGCTGGAGAGATGGCTCAGCAGTTAAGGCACTTTCCCAAGTTTGCTTTCCCAGTACTCATGTAAAGCCAGATGCACAAGGGAGCGCATGCATCTGGAGTTCATTTGCAGTGGCTAAAGGCCCTGGTGCACCCATCCCCTCTCTCTCTGCTGTGTGTGGTGGCACAAGCCTTTTATCCTAGCACTTAGCAGAGATAGAAGGATCATTGTTCAAGGCCACCCTGAGACTACATGGTGAATTTCAGGTTAGCTTGGACTGGAATGAGACCCTACCTCAAAAAACCAAAAAATGGGTTGGAGAGATGGTTTAGTGGTAAAGGCCTAGGAAGCCTAAGGACGTAGGATGGATTCCCCAGGACCCACATAAGCCAGATGTACAAGCATGTGCCTGGAGTTTCATTTGCAGTGGCTAGGGGCCCTGGTGCACCCATTTTCTCTCTCTCTCTCTGCCCCTCTCTCTCACACACACTCATTCAAGCAAAGTATTAAAAATCAAGAACAACAACAAAAAAAAAGCTGGGAGATGGCTCAGCAGTTAAGGCGCTTGCCTGCAAAGCCTAACATAACAACCCAGGTTTGATTCCCCAGAACCCATGTAAAGCCAGTTGCACAAGGTAACACACGCAACTGGAGTTCACCTGCAGCAGCTAAAGGCCCTGGTGTGCCCATCCTCTTCCCCCTCCCTGTCTTTCTCTCTTCTTGTAAATAAATAAGTCTTTTTAAAAAAATGAGGGGCTGGAGAGATGGCTTACTGGTTAAGACACTTGCCTGCAAAGCCCAAGGACCCAGGTGAGACTCCCCAGAACCCACATAAGCTAGAGGCACAAAGTGATACATGCACACAAGGTAACACATGTACAAAAGGTGGCGCATGTGTCTGGAGTTTGATTGCAGTGGCTGGAGGCCCTGGTACACCAGTTCTCTCTCTCTCTCTTTCTGAAAAGAAGAGAAAAGAAAAGAAAAGAAAAGAAAAGAAAAGAAAAGAAAAGAAAAGAAAAATTGCCAGGCATGGTGGCTCATGCTTTTAATCCCAGCACTCTGGAGGCAGAGGTAGGAGGATTGCTGTGAGGGGACTACAGAATGAGTTCCAGGTCAGCCTGGGCTAGAGTGAGACCCTACTTCAAAAAAAAAAAAAAAAACCTTAAAAAAAAAAGAGAGAATGAAAAGAAAAGAAAACAAAAAGAAAGAAAGAAAGACCAAGAAGCTAGTGGGAATATATGCATGCAAGCACCTATTCCAGCCAGCCCTGTGGCTGTTTCCCTGTCACGTCTCCTTGCTGAGCAACTGGCTTTTATTCAAAATACACAAGGCCATTTAATTATTAATCTGAACAAAACATTGTCAGGGAAATTTCGCTGTTGAGTTTGTATGCATGTGCGCACTCATGGATACTTGCTTCACTGGCTGCCTGCTTTGGTTTACTGTCGTTTTGTCTAGGCCCCATCCCCTCTCCATTTGTGGAGTTATCACCAGGGAATTCCTATGAGGCTCTTGGTCCCTCTCCTCCTCTCCTTGGATGGGTGTGGAAATGTTGTCCACTGTGGAAGGTTGTGTATACAAGAAAGGATTGACCTTGGCCATGGAGTAGAGCGTCTATCTGGGACCAGGAAGCAAGCTTAGTGTTTTGTGTTTAATGATGGTTTCATGACCTGCTGTGAGTAGAGAACTTGACGGAGCTGGCTGCCAGGCCAGGGCTCCACGACTACTTAGGCAACAGTTTTCACAAGCCCATGTCAACTCATATTTTTCTATTAACAGTAGCGAGGGGAAGCTGAAAGATCAAATACAGAGAGGGTGGATCTGAGCGTCACTGCTCAGGGCCATTGGGATGGCTACAGAACTAGAAGCAGCCTGGAAATACTTCCTCCTTCCTAGGCTGTCATTCTCTCCTTACTCTGCCTTCATGCTTTGTGTTTGCTTGCTTGTTCTGTTACATTGCTTGGCTGATCTTTCTTTGCCCTCCTCCCTCCCTCCCTCCCTCCCTCCCTCCCTCCCTTTGTCCCTCCCTGCCTCCCTCCCTTCCACAAACTTGCTATGCTTCAGCAAGGTGCTAAGTGATGGAGACACAGGTAAGTGACCCATGGCCTCAGTCCTCCCGGAACACGGTTCAGTGTGAGATGGGCAGTGGGCTGGGGGAGAGGTCACCCTGATACAATAGTACAGGTGCTCTGGGAGCTCCCCAGAGGGTCTCTTGATCAGATCTAGTTTGGGGAAAAGGCTGAGGAGGTTCCTGGAAGAGATGACTGGTGGTTGGGTGGAAGATAGAGGAGCTAGGCCCAAGGCCTTTCTTTCCCTAGCAGACCAAACCACTCCTGTGGTTGGACAGCTTTAGACTAAAGGAACGAGGTGGAGGGTTTGGTAATGTGGGCCTCCACAGATGGAACACATCAGATTTTTGTCTCTAGAGAAGGTCGCAAGTACAGAGACACGGTAGGGACAATATACTGTTATGCTTTGAATCTGAACTGTCCCCAAAGGTTTTGTTTTGAACATTTGTTCCTTATTTTGTGGTGCTATTCTGAGAGACTTATGAAACTTTAGAGATGAGGCCTTAGCTGGTGGAAGTTATTCATTAGGAAGAGGCCTTTGAAGGTTACATCCTGGCTCCTGGTTCCAATCTTGCTAGCCTTTCTGGTCTATGAAAACATGGACAGGCCGGGAGTGGTGGCGCACGCCTTTAATCCCAGCACTCAGGAGGCAGAGGTAGGAGGATCGCCATGAGTTCAAGGCCACCCTGAGACTATATAGTGAATGCTAGTCAGCCTGGGCTAGAGCGAGACCCTACCTTAAAACACCACGAGCAAGCACACTCCAGGAACTCCAGGCAGAGCGCAAGCACTCTACAGACCTTTGAATTCGAATTTCCGGATCTGATCCCAAACACACCTTAGGGCTGGACCCTAGGATCCACCCACAGTGACACCTCTTCTAGCCAGGCAGCTGGAAATCCAAGAACCTTTAATACGACTGAATCTGCCAGGCGTGGTGGCGCACGCCTTTAATCCCAGAACTCAGGAGGCAGAGGTAGGAGGATTGCTGTGAGATCGAGGCCACCCTGAGACTCCATAGTGAATTCTAGGTCAGCCTGGTCTAGAGCAAGACCCTACCTTGAAAAAAAAACATGGACAGCTTTGTCCACAGATGGAAACATGCCACCATGCCCGCCGGGCCATGCCATGACGGAATTCAACCTTCTCAACTTGGGAGCCAGAGCCTCCCTTAAGTTGTCTCTGTCAGGAATTTTGTCATGATGACAGAAAAGTGACCCATATGCATAGATCCTTCTGTTCTGGGAAAGTACAGGTGACACACCCTTGAAATGCTGGACACTTTTGAGGTGCCAGCTCAGATGGTTGACCACAGGGAACACCGGCCAAAATAAAAGTTGAGAGCCAGGCTTGGTGGTGCACGCCTTTAATCCTAGCACTCGGGAGGCAGAAGTAGGAGGATCGCCGTGAGTTTGAGGCCAACCTGAGACTGCATAGTGAATTCCAGGTCAGCCTGGGCTAGAGCGAGACCCCACCTCAAAAAAACAACAACAACAAAAGATAACTAAATAAATAAAAGTTGAAATGAAGGAAAGCTCACCTCTGGGGACAGTGCATATAATATGTTGGTTGATTTTAGTAGTCAGCTTGACTGGATTGAGTGATGCCTAGAAATTTGGTGAAGCATACTTCTAGGTGTATCTGTGAAAATGGTATGAGGGTCAGAGAACTGAGTGGGGAAGACCCAATCTGACAATGGGCGGCACCATCCAGTAGGCTGGGGGCCGAGGTGGAATAGGAAGGAAGGGACGCTCACAAGCCCACACGCTCACACACGTAGCTGTTGTTGCCGTCTGTGGACAACACTCCAGATTCTTCAGCCTTCAGAGGCAAACTCACACCCGCGACTCTCCAAGGAGTTTCTAGGCTTTCAACATCCAACTGGGCGAGTGCTGGTCGCTCTTGTTCAGAGGTTTCCAGTTTCCTGGACTGAGCTGCTGCTGGGTTCTGAAGCTCCCTGGCCTGCAGATAGCCTCTGATGCTGGGAGCCAATCTTACAAATCCCTTCAATCAGCACAAATCCGTCTCATCAGTCCTGTACCTCTAGGAGAACCCAGCGAACACAACGTGGAGGCGCTCAGGGTGACAGTCATGTAAGGGGGGTGGGCAGCGGGCAAACACCCGAGGCTGAGTGAAGGTCAGTGCTCCCCGGGGTGAGGCCATGAGGGCTGGAGGAAGAGGAAGGCTCCTGGCATCCTAAGAAGCAAGGCCTCTCTGGTTGGTGCACGTTTTACTGGGAGCTCAGAACCCCAGAGTATTTCTTCAGACTAGCAGGCAGGCTGGTGACCACAGGAGTTCTTAACAAAGGCAAGAGCCCTGTACAGTTGGCTGCATCCTGAGATACTTAAAGCAGGAGACCTTGTAATCATGGGAGGTGAGAGGAAGCCTGTTGAGAGAAGCTTTAACCGCTGATTACGTAGACGCAGAGCACGTGGGCGCTAGGACAGAAGCCTTATACCCAGCAATACCGACTGCAACTGCCGGGCTCGGTCTCTGCTGGCCACGCTTTTCGTCTGCTATCTAACACTCACAGCAGCGACATGATGACACATCATGAGGGAAGGCGCACAGTTCCCTGTTTCATAGATGACGGAACCGCAGACAACAAAGTCACCGAATCACATGCAGACCCAGGTCATTCTAACTTTAGTGACTCAACTGTACTCTTCACTATAATAGATATTCAGTGTGGCTACTCTTTGGCCTGACCAGGGGACCCACAGCCCATCAGAAATGGTGACAAAGAGAGGCCCCAGAGCACAAAGCACTACATTTCTGCAGCCTTCAGTGAAGAAGACACACAGGTAACATGTTTTCACCTGTAAGAAGCTGTTGTGTAGCTGTTTCCTCAGGGCTGGAAATGACAGTTGCTACCTTGAGTCAGAGTAGCTGTGATTGGGACCCTCACAGGAGCAGACCTCGTGATCCTGGAGGTGGCTTGTGAGGCCCCACCCCTCGTCAAGATTCCAGAAGAGGTAAACAAGGGACTGAGGACCAGGGAGAGAGGCCCTCCTGCAGTGTAGCTGCCCAGGCATTGCCCGGGGACTTCCCAACAGCGCAGCTGGCTTTGAGTCACCCATGGTTTTGTAGGTGATCCCAGTGAGATCACTGGTTCACCGTCGGACGCTGGGAATCTTTTCTCTGGGATGCCGGTGCTCTCTCAAGTGTGAATAGAAGTAGATATTTCTTGCCAGCTGTGGCACACCTTTAATGCCAGCACTTGGGAGGCAGAGGTAGGAGGATCGCTGTGAGTTCGAGGCCACCCTGAGACTACATAGGGAATTCCAAGTCAGCCTGAGCTAGAGTGAGACCCTGCCTCGAAAAGCAAAAACAATATATGTATGTATATATGTATATGTGTGTGTGTGTGTGTGTGTGTGTGTGTGTGTGTGTATACATACAGACGCAGAGAATGGGCATGTCAGGGCCCCCATCTGCTGCAAATGGATTCCAGATGCATGTGCCACTTTGTGCATCTGGCTTTACATGAGAACTGGGGAATCAAACTCAGGTGGTTTGGCTTTGCAGGCAAGTGCCTTAATGACTGGGCAATCCTTCAGCCCAGAAGTAGATATTTCCTTATATCACCTTAATAATTGTCACATGACAAAACTGTATTCAAATATTAGCCAAGAACATGAAATTTGAGGGGAAAATACAGATTAGAAAATGGAGTCTATAAAGTCCATTACTTTAGTGGCTGCTAAATGAATGAAATGAAATGAAACAGAATGAATGTTTGTGAGCTGTCAGCGTTCACAAGTTCAGAGCTGGGTGGCAACATACCTGTAATCCCAGCACTTGGGATGTGGGGGCAGAAGGATCAGGAGGAATTCAAAGTTCTCCTCAGCTACATAGTGAGTTAGAGGCCCCCATGGACTACATGGAGTGTGTTTTTAAAAATCTTAAGAGCTGGGCGTGGTGGCACACGTTTTTAATCCCAGCAGTCAGGAGGCAGAGGTAGGAGGATCACTGTGAGTTCAAGGCTGCCCTGAGACTACATAGTGAATTCCAGGTCAGCTTAGGCTAGAGTGAGACCCTATCTTGAAAAACAACAACAACAACAAGAAATCATAAATTCAGGTCCTAATCCCAACATGCTGGGGTTTGGAGCAGGGCCCTTGGGGAGTAATGAGGTTAAACGGGTAGCACATGATCGAGTGGAGAGGCAGACCAGGGCTTGCTCTGTCTCTCCACAGGGGCACACTGAGGCAGTTGGTGCTCTACTAGGGGAGCACAGGGCTCTCTTTAACAACCGAACTTTCTGGCACCTTTAAACTTTTTTAAAAATTATTTTATTTATTTTTGGAGAGAGACACAGAGAGAGACAGACAGAGAGGGAGAGGGAGACAGATAGAGATGGGCATGCCAGCAGTCTCTCAGCTGCTGTGAACGAAATCCAGATGTTTGCTCCCCCTTGTGGGCAAGTGCGGCATTGTGCCCTTGCGTCACTTTGCATCTGGCTAAACGTGGGACCTGGAGATTGGAACTGCTGGAGATTGGAACCAGCGTTCTTAGGCTAAGCCATCTCTCCAGCCCTGGCACTTTTAATCTTGGACTTCTGTCTCTGGAAACATAAGAAAACACATCTGACTGTTGTTTACACACTCCATGGCATTTGTTGTAGCAGCTTAAAGAAAGAGAGCAGGCGAGATCCACAGCGGGTAACCACTCTCCCCACGTTTGTCTATGACCTAGATCCTGGGAGGGTTAAGGCCCCTCACTCGCCACATGACCCAAGACAGCCTTTTCTCATTGGTATTAATGGATAATTTATGCATGCAATGACTTCTTCAAAACCTTTTATCAAAGACTATAAGAAGTTAGGTGCTCCCTGCCTAGTGTGACTCCCAAATGAAGGAGGAGAGCAGCATGCAGGTGGCCCTCACAGTTTACTGTGTCCCCCTGTCCAGGCCAGCTGGATTGTACAAACCATGCCAGCCAGATCAGAGGGACTATTTGGGAAGAGGAAGAGGTCTAGAGGAAGAGCGGGGACACGAGAAGCTAATGAGGGCGAATCGTGTCACAGCACACAATGCGCTTGCATGGACATGGCATTATAAATCCCGTCACATTGTCAAAATTTTATTTAAAATCCAGGCATGGTGGCACACACCTTTACTCCCAACCCTCAGGATATGGAAGTAGGATTTCTGTAAATTCAAGGCCAGCCTGAGACTACACAGTGAATTCCAGGTCAGCCTGGGCTAGAGCAAGAAAAACACAAAAATCCAAAATAACCTAAAAACACTAAAATGCCAGGCATGGTGGAGCACGCCATTAATTCCAGCACTAAGGGAGGCAGAGGTAGGTGGATCACTGTGAGTTCAAGACCAGCCTGAGACTACACAGTGAATTCCAGGTCAGCCTGGGCTAGAGCGAGACCCTACCTTGAAAAAACTAAAAACAACAGCAACAAAAAATTTGTGTGTGTGTGTGTGCGCACGCACATACACCTTCCACCTTGTTTAAGATCTCTCTTGTTTGCTACTGCAAATGCCAAACTAGCTGATTTTCCTGACTCTGCTTCCTATCATAGGGATTAAGCTATAGGTATTAAGATTACAGACGTGTGTGCTACTTGTATCTGGCTCTCTGTGGGTTCTGGGGATTCAAACTCCAGTTGCCAGGCTTGGGCGGCAAGCACATTTAACCACTGAGCCACCTCCCCAGTCCTTTTTTTTCACCTTTTAGGAGTTCTTAACAAGCCCAAATCCCTGTCATTTCGAGTCCGTTGGGCACGTCAAGCTCTGCACTCAGTGGAGATGGAGGTGCAGAGCGAGGCCCTCGCCCGTCATATCCTTGGTTGGGTAGAGTTTACTCAGCCTGAGCACGCGTCTCTGTCTTCACACCTATTTTCCCCATCTCCGTCAGGAGCAATGAAACCATGGCACACAGCAGGCTGAGGACTCGGTGTCTGGAGTGTCCCTGTGACTGCCATCTGTTGTGGGTTGTCTCTACGAAAGAGGACAGCAGCCAGAATCGGACAAGAGTCCCCCTGACCACTTGGCCTCATTTCTACTCTACCAGAACTGACCCTGTGGTTACGGGTCCCACGTGTGACCTGGTGTGGGCTTTCTCTTTTCCCCTTGGCTCTGCATGGCTCCCAGTCAGGAGGGTCAGAGTGAAAATTCAGCCACTTGGCATGGCCAGCCAAAGAAGCCTGAATAGCCCACAGCCTGAATGGGAGTCAGTACATGTATTTTATGTTCCCAAGAGTCTATGATGGCGGCAGGTCACTTCCACGGTGGCTTTATCCCCCGCAACCCTGCTTTCTTTCTGTCCCAGCTCTTTGTGCCTTTGTGTGACTTTAAATCAATGTGCTTCCTCTCCCAGGGGCACTGGTTTTTCTACACCTTTCCCTCTGAGGACGGGATGGCACGTGCCCTTTGTTCAAGAGGCTAACTGGGTTCCTGGTGACAGCTTCCTTTATGTACCTCCTTAGAGAGGCTGAATGGGGCAGATGTGGACCTGATCCACCACTTCCAGGCTCCAGTGACATCCTGAGTGGATGCACGGCCCTCTCCAGGAGGTTACCAGGAAAGCCCGTGTAGTTGGCAGGTTGACACAGCACAGAGGCCAGCTGTGACCCTGACCTTCCTCCCTATTTTGGGCAGAACATCCTCCACCCCTTCAGAAGGTAAAATAAGACAGATGGAGCAGGTGACGTGCTGGCGACTTCTGGTTCAACCTGACAGCCAGCGTGCAGGGTGCTTTGCGTGGGGAATGTGACTCACAATCTTGGTCAGGACTCTGTGCCCCAAATTCACAAGCATTCTAGAATTAGCAACAAGCACGTCCACCCACAGAGCAGCTAGGCATTTCCCATTCAGAACAAGAGAAACATGGAGAAAGAGAGGACTCTAAGAGCTGTTGACAACCACAGCTCCCCTCGTCTGTTGCTCCCCAGTCACGCTTCTCCTCCTGGGCAGCGTGTTCTTCTCTGCTTCACCATTTAGTGCTTGTTCATTCATCCACTCCAGATTTTTTTCTGTGGTGCTGGGGATTGAACCCGAGGCCTCTTGTGTGTCAGACAGCTGCTCTGCCACGGAGCTACATGTGTGGCTGGGAACTACTAAACGTTTTTTTGTGTCTTACACGGTTTTGGATTCCTGGGAGGTATTGCTAACTAGGCAGTCCTTAGTCTCCTTGGAATTCCTCCTTCCATGGGGAACCTTGGGTCAGTGACGTCATCTCTTCCGGTCTGATTTCCTCCTGTGTGAGTTGAGATTACTGCTGCCCTGAGGAGCCTGCTAGTGTCATAGCCAAGTCTTGCCCCGGCACTGCCATAGCTATGCTGGGACAGGAGACATCAAGTGCTGTGTTTCTGCCCCAGGCACCAAACCTCACTCACTTAATCTAAAAGGAGCTGAAGAGTAACAGGAAAAATGGATTCAAAGTGTAATTCATTTTATAGCTCTAGTTTATTTTTTCTTTCTATGGGGAGCCTCCCAGACAGCTACATAATGAATGAGGATGCAAGGGTGTGTCACCATTTATATGGTCCCACGGCCGGCAAAATGATCAGGTCACAAACTGCCCTACCTGTCTTCAGGGGAGAAAACCGCACTGCCTCCCAGGCCTGTGTCCCCTCCAGGTCTCAGTGCAGTCCCCGGCCTCCTCCTTGGTGAGGTTTCTGGAACTCCTGCAGACATGGATCACTTCTGCTATGCCTGAGCAAACGAAACTCCTTATGGGTGTCTATGAGCACTGACTGATGGCTTCATTATCTGCCTGCGAGTTCCTGACTAGATCCGTGGTTCGGGAAGGATGGGGTAGACCCTCTGGTGCTCCCAGTGAGGATCTGAGCTGGTGGCGCTGGCAGGAGGGGATTGGCAAACAAGCCACTTCCAAGCAGCCAGCTTCTGCCCTGGCCTCCATTGTGTGACTCCTGCCAAGGGCCTCTAGCTGAGCCCTCAGGTCCATCAAGGACAAACTCTCTTTTGGAGAGAGAAAAAGCTAGAACATTCCAGAAGTTACTCTTGCTTTAAGTAGCCTTAAAGCAGACAGAGGTGCATTGAGTCATCTCAGAGGATCCTCCCAGGCCTATGATTTTTCCGTCATAACTAGTTTTTCATTTAATTCATTTTTTACTTTTGTATACTGGGGTTGAATGTAGGGTGTCATGCATGAGCCATCCCACAGCCTGAGGGTGGGAACTATCTTGAGCTGAAGATAGCTTGAAGGTAGGTAGAAAAACTCCAGGGTGGGGAAAGGAGAGAGAGAGAAAACAAAAAACAAAAAGCCAACAATGAAAAGTTCTTAGGAAGTGAGCAGGGAGGTTCCTAAAAGCTTTGAGATCTTCCCAGGTGACCTCTGTCTGTGTTCAGAGCCCCTTCCAAGTGTGACAAGGCTCACCTCTCAAGTGTGTAGGAATCTGCTGCTGTCAGACTTCAGCTCACCACTCTGGCTAATGGGCGTGGCTTGAAGTGGCAACAGGGCAGGTGATCAGAGGTTTGGCCCTGGCTCTGCCCTCTGCTTACCTGGGTGGGCACTACCTCCCAGTGCATGGCCTTTTCCCAAGCTCACCAAGCATCTCCATGTCAGTTTGGAAGGTTTTCTCTCCCTGTCAGGGTGTAGTGGAGCCAGACAGATCTGGTAGGTTATCCACCACATTAGCTAAGGGACTTGAACATAATTAATTTCTCTGAACTTCTGTTTTCTCATCTATAAAATAGGACCATATTAAATTAAATTGGGGGCTAGAGAGATGGCTTAGCAATTAAGGCACTTGCCTGCAAAGCTTAGGGACCCAGGTTCGATTCCCCAGGACCCACATAAGCCAGATGCACAAGGTGGCGCATGCATCTGGAGTTCATCTGCAATGGCTGGAAGTCCTGGTGTGCCCATTCTCTCTTTCTCTCTCTCAAATAAAAATAAAAAATAGGGCTAGGGAGATGGCATAGTGGTTAAGGTGCATGCTTATGAAACCTAAGGACCCAGGTTCGATTCTCCAGGTCTCATGT
Source organism: Orientallactaga sibirica (assembly GCA_036365145.1). Classification (NCBI taxonomy): domain Eukaryota; kingdom Metazoa; phylum Chordata; class Mammalia; order Rodentia; family Dipodidae; genus Orientallactaga; species Orientallactaga sibirica. Next base: position 2,875,801 of record JAEOAD010002712.1, on the reverse strand, counting down.
AAGCCAGATGCACATTGTGGCACATGCATCTGGAGTTTGTTTACAGTGGCTTGAGGCCCTGGCATGCCCATCCTCACTCTCTCTCCCTCTCTGTCTCTAATAAATACATGAAAATAAAGATTTAAATAATAATAATAAATAAATAGATTAAAATTAATTTTTAAAAGGACATTAAATAGGAGCTGGAGAGATGGCTTAGCAGTTGAGACACTTGCCTACAAAGCATAGGGACCCAGGTTCGAGTCCCCAGAACCCACAAAAGCCAGATGCACATGGTGGCACATGAATCTGGAGTTCGTTTGGGGTGGCTACAGGCCCTCCCTGGAGCACCCGTATTCTCTCTTTCTTTCTCTCTCTCTCTCTCATAAATAAATAAATACAAATTAAATAGGTACATACATAGATGCTCCTACTGAAACTATGTACATGTCCAGATATGCCATTTCTGCATATGCCATTTAGTGACTGTGAGATCTTTTACAAATTATGGTGCCTCAGTTTTCTGAACTGTAAAGTGGAAAGAATACGACTTACTTCAATGGGTTTCAATTAGTGATTAAATGAGTTACTATGTGTGAGATGCATTGCCTATAATCAGTAGGTTGGTGTGTTACCTGTTAATGTGATTATGCATCATACACAGCCTGGCTCTGAGTAACACTAAAGAAAAAGACAAAAAAAAAAAAAAAAAAACTGGATTCCCCTGAATTCTAAATTCATTGAGGTTCCCCGGGCTCTCAGTTGTCCTGGCCAGCTGACCTCTCTCCATTAATAGAAAGGCGGAGGGTCGGTAGCTACTGAGCACCTGCACCTGTGTTTGCTAACCCAGGCAGTACACCAGCAGGTGTGTCTGAGCAGATGGAAAGTGTGGAAAAGGACCAAGTACTTTCACTGGTTTTACTTTATTATCAGCCTGCGAGTCTAGGTTCAGGGATGTAAGAAAGGAGAGTCTGTGAGTGTGACTTGGGGATCATCCTGCCAGCCTGGAAGGAGTTGTCTCCAAAACAAAGTGTACCCCTCCATTTTGTCAGCTCTGGCAATGCCAAAGGCAGCTCTTTGGGTCAGCATTACGGGGATGTTTACCTAAGCCAGCAAACCAAAGCAGGTGACAACTTCCAGTCCAAGGACCTGGCTCCACGTCCAGCATAAGGCAGCCCGCTTGTGCTGCCCTCCAGGAAGAACTGCTTTGGGAAGGCTGCCGTCAGGGCAGGGAAGCTTGGCTGCTTTCCCAGCTGCACACCGTACTGGTCCAAACTGGCTATGCTGGGTCTGTGAGGAAAAGACATGTTTACCAGGCAGCAGAATCGGTCACAGATGGGAACTCCACCCTGTGCCAGGCACAGGAGGGCACAACAGAGTATAAGACACAGCCTACGCCCTCCAGGAGTTTCCCAGCCTGCGGGAGGCATGGTGGCACTTACTGACGGACTTCTGCAGCCATCCGTTTGCCCTTACAGACGTCAGTGATCCGGGACGTTCTCAGCTGTAAGCTTCCAGGAGAAGCAGCCTTACTACATGGGCATTTCCATCCCCCGTACCTTGGCCATTCTTCTAAAGGTTTATTATTATCATTACGATTGCTATAATTATTCACAGCAACCTGGAATAAGGATAAATTCATTTTCAGATGGGGAAACTTGGCAAAGGGACCAAGCAATGATCATACAGGAATCCATGAAGGAGCCCAGCTTCAAAGCCACGCTCTGTGCACATGCTCACCGTGCAGGTTAAACTCCAGGAATCCGGGAAGGTGGGTCTGGAAAAGACTGGAAACTACTGCTTTCTGTCTCCGGTTCAGGACACCCAGGGGTGTCTTCAGCTGATGGGGTTTCATCCATGGATCTGTCCTGTGGCCTGCTCTTGCCCTTGCTATGGAAGACGCTGCATAGGTCTCGGGGTCTGAGCCCCGAGGGAGGTCTGCCCAGCCTGCCAGGTCACCACCCGGGACAGGAAACTGAAACAAAGTCTCCTGCTAGACTTCCTCAGAGGCTTTTGGGCCATTTCCAGATGGATGCCTTGGGGGAGGAAGAAGATGCCAATTCAGTAGGCTGTGACTGGAGCGGCAGGGCTGCATGGAGCTGGGAATCAAATCACTGCCTACCTCCCAAAGAGCTTGCTTAATGCATGAAGCCACAAGGGAGGGGCCGGCCAGCTCTTCCTCTCTGCTCATGCTGCATCGCTGGCCAGCGGCTCACTCACAAACTTGGGAAAACATACATGTCGGTCTGCACAACATATGTTTGTGAGATTGCTAGTATTGATATAGTCTAGAAGCAAGGTAACTTTATTTTCCTGATGGACAGTTATTTAGGGACTGGCCCACAGAAACATGGCTGCCTTTCCTGGCAGGACTAGAACCCATGTCTGACCAGTCTCATCCAAGAGGCTGCAAGCAAACTCTTCAGCAGCACTTTCCCTCTTTCTCCTCAATTTTTTCCTGGCTTAGCACGCCTTTGGGCAAGACCTTCCCGAGTCAGCCTCTTGAATCCACCAATCAGGTCCTTCCCTTCCACGCGTAGATGACGAAGCGTGTTGATTGCTATAAATGGGTCTGAAGCATGTGTGAGCTCCCTCGGTTCTTCTGGTCTCTCTGGCCCTCTGGCCCCTCTCCTTCTGCTAGTACGTGAGGGGATCTTCTCGGCTTTCCTTGGGCTGGGAAGGAGAATTCCTACTGGCTTGGGCTTTCCCTCTTAATCCTAATATAAATCCCTAAAATAAATCTCATAATTCATAATTCATCCTTCTCTGAGTGCTCATTTTCAATGCTTTGATAACTTGCCTGAGGACCTGAGGTTGGAGTTCGTGAGACTGAGCATCTCCAGGTCTTCAAGGAGACCTAGTCTGTCCCAGGACTCCAACCCACATCGGTACTGCTGAAAATAAGTCTACACAGCCACCGAGTCAGGGGAAGTTCATTAATAAATTCAGGTGCACCCAAACACCAGACTGCTATATCATTATTATTATTACTTTTGTTTTTCAAAGTAAGATCTCACTCTAGCCCAGGCCAGCCTGGAATTCACTCTGTAGTCTCAGGCTGGCCTTGAACTCTCAGTGATCCTCCTACCTATGCCTCCCCAGTGCTGGGATTAAAGGTGTGTGCCACCATGCTTGGTGCTATGGAATTATTAAAATAAGTTATATAGATATGTGTACTAACATAAAAGATATTTTTCAGTAATTGCTAAATGTCAAAATCAACCTTAATCCAAAAAACAGAATATATAGACCAATCCTTTGTTCATAGAGAGAAAAAAGTGTGTGTGTGTGTGTGTGTGTGTGTGTGTGGTGTCTTAGTCCATCTTCTATTGCTATAAGTGAACACCACAGATTCAATAGTTTATAAGGGACAGAGGTTTATTCAGCTCATGGTGCTGGGAATCCAATGGCATGGTGCCAAGATCTACTTGGCATCTGGTGAGTACCTTCTTGAAGGATGATGACATGGCAGCAGCAGCACATCCTGAAACCGAGGGATCATGTGGGCTCCAGTCTCTTCTCTCCTCCCCTTCTTATAAAGCCACTAATTGCATTATCAGGCCACATCCTCATGACTTCATCTAATTCCAATCCCCTCCCCAACATCCCACCCCTAAATATAATTAATATATGATTTGGGGATTAAGTTTCCAGAGCATGAAATTTACAGGTTACATTTAAACCATAGTATGTTTCTAGCAAAATTACTGTAGTAACATTACATTCCTCTGGTAGGAAGAATAATGGTTATTTCAGTTATTTTTGCTTGTTTTACATTTTCTCACAGAAAATGTGCATTTTATGTAGTTAATCTGCTATGTTTTTTTGTTTGTTTGTTTGTTTTTGTTTTTCAAGGTAGGGTCTCACTCTGGCCCAGGATGACCTGGAATTAACTATGTAGTCTCAGGGTGGCCTTGAACTCACGGCAATGCTTCTACCTCTGCCTCCCAAGTGCTGGGATTAAAGGCGTGCACCACCATGCCCGGCTGGTTAATCTGCTATGTTTTTAAAAATCTCAAGATAAGTTTAAATTTGAGAGAAAAATCATCTGACCTTAAGCATTAGAAAACAAAATGGCTTTCTTATTCTATCTCCATATCTTCCCCATGGTTTTGGTTGTTTTTTATTTTTGCAGCAGGGGCTCACTCTAGCCCAGGCTGACCTGGAACTCATTCTGTAGTCCCAGACTAGACACGACTCACAGCAATCCTCCTACCTCTGCCTCCTGAGTGCTGGGAGTAAAGTCGTGCACTGCCATACCTGGCTTCCCATTTTTAAAAATTGCATATTGGTCATATTCATATCAGGTTTATCCACGTTGCTGATAGTTAACAATCTCTTTTGTAAAGAATGAATCTAGGTTCTCGTCTACCTGATAGTCACATGTGTGGGAGGCATGCGCCTCAGATCATTCACACAGTTCTCACTGAGCACGTGAGGAAACTGGACCAGGGTCAGCAAGTACAGGGTGGCAAAGCCATTACTCATTGTGTGACCAAATACCTGACAAGGAGCGGGTTAAGGAAGAAAGGGTTTGCTTCAGCGTACAGTTCTAGGGGATACAACCATCTTGGCAGGAAGAACAAAAGGCCACATGGTCCCATTACATTGGCAATCAGAAAGCAGGAAAAGAACAGGAAATGATGCCGGGCTATAAAAGCTCAAGGCCCACCCCAAGGGACTTACTTCCTCCAGCAAGGCTCTACCTCCTGAAGTTTCCACAATGTTCCCAAATAGTACCACCACCTAGGGACCAAGTGTTCAAACACCCGGGCCTATGGGGGACGTTTCACATTCAAAACAGAATACCAGCTCCATGGTGCGGAGCAGAAAACCTTTTCCCTGTAGACCGGCAGACTAAAAGCTGGACAAAGCTGTACCACATGCAGCCCTGTGGGAGACAGAAATCATCAGCAGTGAAATCAGAGAGCCCTGGAAGCCTCAAGTTTGGCCAGACAGGCCAAATGACCGAACAGGTGCAATAGTGGCATGTCTGCTCTGGAGGAAACCAACTGCTCTCTAATTGGCCTGAAGGTCCACCACTCTATGGAGGGAATACAAGCCTGGTACTGAAAAACCTAATCAAAAGCCTATGGCAGGGGAGGTCGTGAGCCTTAGAGGTATAAAGCCTATTCTTGGTTGGCTAAATGTATATATTATCCCCACCAAACTGTCCTGTGAAAGCACTACACTTAATGTTCATATTCATGTATTAATGCTACTCTCACTTCTGATTAGAGAAGCTTGTCATTTCAGATGGTGATGACCACTGGGATGACCCAAAAGGCAACATAGTGCTGAGAAGAAGGGACAGAGGAGTGCCCAGCACTGAAACATCTCTGTCACACTCTTCAAGGCTCAGGGTCTATTGCGGAAGAGGTGGCGGAAAGAATCTAAGAGGCAAAGGAAGGGTACGACTCCTTACAATGCAATTGCCCAAACAGAAATTAGACTTGATATCTATGACCTCACAGTGTCTAAAAATACCTTCCCAAGACTCTTATAATAGGAGAAAAAGACGATGACATCAAATTAAAAGAGAGACTAATGGAGAGAGGGAGGGGATATGATGGAGACTGGAGTTGTGAAGGGGAAAGTGGGGAAGGAGAGGGAAATATTATGGCTTATTGTCTGTAAGAATAGAAGTTGTCAATAAAAATAAATTAAAAACAAAAGAATACCAGTTCTATACCACTGTGTCAGGTCATCCCACTGGCTTCAGTGATGCCCAGAGGAAGTCAGATCACTCTTCATGGAGGTGCCACTGCCAGGCAGAGCAAGTCAGGATGCTGAGGATAGTCCTTCAGAGGTCCACAGCTCTCCTGAGTTGCAAACATGGGACTGAACTTGCTGCAGGTCTATCAGTGAGAGGGAAGACCTGGTGATGGGAAGACACTTCCTGGCATTCTTTAGGAGAACTGCCCCTGAAAAGCTCATACCTTACTTCACATGAAGGCTGAGGCCAGACCACAGGCTTTCTCCCAGCCCCTCCCTCTTCTTCAGCTTTTGGGGCATATGGTGTTTGAATCAGGTGTCCCCCATAAACTCATGTTTTTTGAATGTTTGGTCCCCAGCTGGTGGCAATTTGGAAGGCGGAGCCTCACTGGAGGAGGTGTGTTGTTAGGGTGGGCTTTGCTTTGAGGTGTTATAAACAGCTCCTCTTTGCCAGAGTTGGGCTCACTGTCCTGCTTGTTTTCCTCGTGCTGTGGCAGAGATGATGCCCAGCCTCTGCTCATACCAGGATTTCCCCCGCCAACATGAAGCTTCCTCTTGAGACCATGCACCAACATACATCTTTTCCTCCCATCAGCTGCTTCTGGTTTGTGTGCCAGCAACAAGGTGACTACAACAGGTCATAAGTGCTTCTTGAGATCTCTTCCTCCTTCTTCCCAGAAAGTTGCAGTGAGCCCTCTCACCCGTGTGAAACCAACTTGACATGCTGTGCTGCTGTTTCTTTGCCAAGTTTCTGCAGATCCCTTGGCACCAGAGTACTGGTGTTGGTCAATACTTCTAGTTGCAGTCATCAAAAACCCCACATGAACTACTTTAAGTGAAAGATGGGAAGAATTGGCTCATAAAATCCCTGGAAAAGTTGAGCATCCGAAGTAAGCAAAGGTCAGAGAAGCAAAGGTCTGGGCCCCAGAAGCCACAGGAACCAGGGATTTCAGTGTGCTGGGCCTCTGGCCTCTGTTTCTCACTCGTGTTTGCTTCATCCTCTTTCACACAGCACGTGACTGTCTCCACCTCCACGGCCATCGTTCCATCTGACCGCCTCTTGCACCAGAGATGGGCTTAGATGAAGGTTTCTTGTTCAAGTTTCAAGTTCAATGGTTTCAAGTTCAGAAATTCCACAAGAGGGTCAGTGAGGGTCAGCTGTGACCAGTGTGCTAGGTCATGTAAGAGGTATGATAAGTCTGGTATAAACACATTATTTGTCCAGGGGGAAATGCAGGTCCTCTAGGAGGTTAGCCCAGCCTGGCAGTACAAGACCATAATTACAGCTACTTAGGAAGCTGAGGCAGAAGGATCACAAGTTCAAGGCATGCCTGGGCTACAGAGTAAGTTCAAGGCTAATGTGGTAAATTTAGGGAAGATTCTGTCTCAAAATACACATAATAGCCTCAGTGGTAAAATACTTACCTTGCATGTGCAAGGCTCTAGATTCAATCCTTGCTTCTGAAAAAAAAAAAAAAAAAAAAAAGACTTGGAAATGTTGGACTAAGATAAATATATCTTGCTGGGTGTGGTGGCGCACGCCTTTGATCCCAGCACTCAGGAGGCAGAGGTAGGAGGATCGCCATGACCTTGAGGACACCCTGAGACTACATAGTGAATTCCAGGTCAGCCTGAGCTAGAGTAAGACCCTACCTCAAAAAAACAAAAACAAAAACAAAAAACAAAAAAAAAAAAAAAAGATAAGGCTATCTCTCAAAAGCTTGGCCAGAGACATCTTTTCTCTCTCTCTTTCTTTCTTTCTTTCTTTCTTTCTTTCTTTCTTTCTTTCTTTCTTTCTTTCTTTCTTTCTTTCTTTCTTTCTTTCCCTCCCTCCTTCTTCCTTCCTTCCTCCTTCCCTTCTTCCCTCCCTCCCTCCCTCCTTTCTTTCTTTCTTTCTTTTTTCTTTCTTTCTTTCTTTCTTTCTTTTTCTTTCTTTCTTTCCCTCCCTTCTCCTCCTTCTTCCTTCCTCCCTCCCTCCCTCTCTCCTTCCCTCCTTTCTTTCTTTTTTTCTTTCTTTCTTTCTTTCTTTCTTTCTTTCTTTCTTTCTTTCATTTTTTTGAGGTAGAGTTTCACTCTAGCTCAGGCTGACCTGAATTCACTCTGCATTCTCAGGGTGCCTCAAACTCACAGCAATCCTCCTACCTTTGCCTCCCAAGTGCTGGGATTAAGGGCGAGCGCCACCACGCCCGGCCCAATATCCTTTTTAAAACAATATTTCCACATCTGGTGCAGGGGGATGGTAGAGAATTGCAGTGAATCTCTGCTTGGCTTGGCCCCCAGAGTCCCACCTGGATATTTTAGGACCTGAGTCAAGTTTGAAGAACTGTGCTCCCTCTTCCCAGCCCTCTCTTCAGAGAACCAAAGCATGGGGAACAATCCTATAATTTCAACTGTATTTATAAATCCTTGATCCTTTATGTAGTGCTGTTTGCCTGCTCTGTGCCTAGTCTCAATGTTGCTATTTTCACAGAGGAAATCAAAGGAAAGAGACTGTAATTACAGGTCAAACACCAGCTCCGGAAGCTGAGCAGGCAGCAGAGAGTGATTGCTCCCTGCCCTCTTCCGGGTCCACCCTGGACACCCCCACTTTCCCTGGGCCTAGGTCAGCCCTTCACCTCTGTTTCCTTTTATCTCTTCTTCCTTAGCCAGTCCAGCATATCATGAGACAAAAAGGGAAAATGAGAATTGAAAGTGAGCTAAAAGTACATGATGCATGGGCAGGCTTGCCCTCTGGAGATAATTCAATTGGAAAAGAAAAGAAAAAAAGAGAAAAAAAAAAAACCCAACATTTCAGGTCATTGGCCTTTTTAAACAGACCGCCGGCAATATTTACTGCTCCTGAAATAGCACAGTCACATGAATAAAACCGTGTTCGGTAAAGCCTGGAAAACAAAAGGACAATTTACAGGCTAGCACGCTCACTGAAGGTCTCTGTTTGCTAGCCAGTCCAGCTCTGCTTCCTGGCTGTCCTGGTCACCTTGTGACCAAGATTGATGGAGGGCAAGGTCAAGTTGTCTTGGAGACCCTCCTCAGCTTTTTACCGCTTAAATACATTGGAAAGGTAGCTGAGAGGAGGCCCGTGTTGAGAACCTGGCAAAAGTGGCATCTACTCCAGAGGAGGCCACACCTGGGACGTCACGGAGCGGCTACTGGTGCTGTCCACCGCTTTCCAGCAGGGTCCGCTGGTCTCTTGCTTGCTTTTCTTTCTCTTTGTGTCACTATCAACTTATTCTCTCTCCTTTCTCTTTTTCTCTCCCACACATACACATGTTTCCTTTCTTCCATTTCATCCCTCCCTCTTCCCCTCACCTTTCTTTCATTCCCCCACGGGAATCTTTTTGTAGTGCCCACAAGGCAAGAACTAACACTTTCTATCTGTGACCACTCTATGCTCCCCTCAAATCTTTTCACATCCACTGATGATTTCATTTTTTTTTTTTTTTTCGAGGTAGGGTCTCACTCTGGCCCAGGCTGACTTGGAATTCACTATGTATTCTCAGAGTGGCCTTGAACTCATGGTGATCCTTCTACCTCTGCCTCCCGAGTGCTGGGATTAAAGGTGTGTGTCACTATGCCTGGCTGATTTCATTATTTTATGCCACCTTCGGAACTGGGCAAAGCAGTTGCGGAAGAGCAAAGAGGTCCTTTGCTTCTCTGGCCGAATCCAAGAGTGATGGAAAAGCAGAGGCGCATTCCAGAGCCTAGCAACGGGTCTCAGTGGGCGCTGTGGTCCTCAGCCCCGGCTTCCTGAACGCCGAGCACTTGGGTGACTATTGAGTTTGCCGCCTGTAACTTCATGAAGCTAGCTTCCCTGAGGGCCTGTTTTCTTCCTTCAGATGGTGGGTTTTTGTCTTTCCCACATGTAAAGTAAGGGGAAAGAACAAGAAGCAGCTGAGCATGGTGTCAAACGCCTGTGATCCTAGCACTTAGAAGGCTAAGGCATGAGTTTCAGGCCAACATGGGCTACATCATGAGTTCAAGACCAACCTGGCTATATAGTGAGACCCTGTCTCAAAACAAACAAAGTGGATGTTAGAGAAATGACTTAGCAGTTAAGACAAGTTGGCCTGCAAAGCCAAAGGACCCAGGTTTGATTCTCCAGGACCCATGTAACCCAGATGCACATGGTGGCTCATGCATCTGAAGATCATTTGCAGTAGCTACAGGCCCTAGTGTGCCTATTTCTCTCTCTCTCTAATAAATAATAATAATTTAAAAAACAAACCACAAACAAGTTAACAACCAGAGATGGGTAGAATATATTCCATGTTTTCAAATTATTCAAAATTTTGACCATGGGAGCTGGGGAGATGTCTCAGCAGTTAAAAACACTTGCTTGAGCTGGGCGTGGTGGCGCACGCCTTTAATCCCAGCACTCGGGAGGCAGAGGTAGGAGGATCACCTTGAGTTCAAGACCACCCTGAGACTACAAAGGGAAGTCCAGGTCAGCCTGAGCTAGAGTGAGACCCTACCTCAAAAAAACAAAAACAAAAAAACAAAACAAACAACAACAAAAAAAAACGCTTGCAAGCCTGACAACCTAAGCTTGATCCTCTGCAGCACCCACATAAAGCCATATACAAAGTGACACAGATGTGTGTGACCTCAGTGCACATGTGACAGTGGAAGGCAAAGCCAGGAGATGGTGGAAACTCCCAGGGCCAACTAGTCTGACACACACACACACACACACACACACACTGCCACAAAACAAGAGAGACCCTGTCTCAAAGAAAGATGGAAGAAAAGAACAGATACCTTGAGATTGCCTTGACCTTCACACATGTGTTGTAGCATGCACATACCTATACACACACACAAATAAAAATAATTTTTAAAAATTTTAATATTTGGCACTGGAGAAATGGCTTAGCGGTAAGGCATTTGCCTGCAAAGCCAAAGGATCCCAGTTCAATTCTCCAGGACCCATGTAAGCCAGATGCACAAGGGCACATGCATCTGGAGTTTGTTTGCAGTGGCTGGATGCCCTGGCGGGCCCATTCTCTCTCTGTCTGCCTCTCTTCGATCTCTCTCTCTCTCTCTCTCTGCTTGCAAATGAGTAAATTAAAAAAGTAGAAAACAGTAAAAAATTTTTAAAATATTTTATTCATTATTCATGAGAGAGAGAGAGAGAGAGAGAGAGAGAATGAGAGAGTATGGACACACCAGAGCTTCCTGGCCTTGCAAATGAACTCCAGATGCATATGGCACTTAGTGCATCTAGCTACGTGGGTACTGGAGAATCAAAGCTGGGTCATTAGGCTTTGCAGGCAACTGCCTTAACTCTGAGCCATCTCTCGAGCCCCCAAAATAATTTTTTTAAAGTTATGATCATAAGGCCTGGTGTCGTGATGCACACCTTTAATCCAGCACTTGGGAGGTAGAGGTAGGAGGATCACTGTGATTTGAGGCCAACCTGAGACTGTAAAGTGAATTCCAGGTCAGCCTGGGCTCCATTGAGACCCTACTTCAAAAAACCAAACCAAAACAAAAAAACTAGGGGTTGGAGAGATGGCTTAGTGGTTAAGGTGCTTAACCTTTGCCTGGGGCCACGGAGCCAAAACCAAGGCCAGGACTTCACCCAGCCAGGGAGCACTCTTCCCAGTGATTGACAGGCATAGAGGATGAACAGTGCACTGCAGTTTGGCTCTGTCACTGCCCGGGGCGCCTGGGCTCAGGACCTCACTTGCTTCCTCACCCATTTTTGGATTCCATATACTCCCTGTCCCACTTTCTTACTTCTCTACTTTGTTTTTTTGGGAACTATCCTTAAAATAAAATAAAATAAAATAAAACTGCAATTATACCAATTTTTGTTCAAAAATGTACTTTTGGGAGGTACCTAGCCAAAGACAGAGTTTGTTCTGCCTTGGAATCCCTTCTAACCCAAACCTCTTTGGTCAGGGTGAGAGGGATGGAGGGATGGAGCTGGGGCCTGTCTTCAGGTACATAAGCAAGGTAATTAGAAACTGAATGCAGTGGCTTCTTGCAGGAATTCGAATGTATGTCCCCCACAGATTGTGTTTTTGTTTTTTTATCCTGGTTTTTCAAGGTCGGGTCTCACTCTAGCTCAGGCTGAACTGATCTGGAATTCACTATGTAGTCTCAGGGTGGCCTTGAGTTCATGGCAATCCTCCTACCTCTGCCTCTCAAGTGTTAGGATTAAAGGCATGCACCACCATGCCCAGCTAGATTATTGTGGTTTATTAATATTGAATTTTGGGGTTGGAGAAGATGGCTTAGTGCTTAAGATGTTTGCTGGCAAAGCCAAAGACCCAGGTTCAATTCCCCAGTAACCACGTAAGCCAGATGCACATGGTGATGCACACATCTGGAGTTCGTTTGCAGTGGCTGGAGGCCCTGGCATGCCCATTCTCTCTCTCTCTCTCTCTCTCTCTCTCTCTACTTCTGTCTCTCTCTCTCTCTCAAATAAGTAAATAAAATATATTTTAAAAATAAGAATTGAGTTTGCAGCTTCAGCCCCTAGCAGGCAGACTCCTGCTAGGTAGTGGGGGGGGGGTTACTGGGGTGCATCTGAATTCCAGCATAAAGGTGTGCAGACAAGTTCTGAGCTCCGGCTGTGCTGGCTTGTGGTGCTGGCTGTTTGGTGGTGTCTCTCTGCCTGGATTTACAAATGGGAGGCAGCTTCTTCCACCATTCGATGGAACTTTCCCTGGATCTGTAAACCTGAAATAAATCCCTTCCTCCCTTAAACTGTGTCTGGTTTGGACGTCCATCCCAGAAACATGGATCTGTCTGCAACACTTCCTAAAGGCCAGGAACATGACATCATGGGATGTACTTGTGGAAAGAGAGAGAGAGATCATATTCCCAAATCTATACAGAATCCATCCCCACGCCCAAGGCTGGGAGAGAGGCATGCTGGGAACTGAACATTGTCCGACATGGGTTTCCAGTGTGGAGAAACAAGGCAGGAGATCAGTATCACCACGGTGTTCAGAGCAGGCGGGCGTGAGCCTGACTTTCCGTTGGCTCCTAGTCTCCATGACCTCCACATCTGAACGTAAGAGAACCACCACGCTGTGGGGTGCTCAGAAATCCCTGGGAAGGGGCAGGAAGCATGAATACATGCTTCAATATGCATTTCCCTCAATAGTATCCTGCTCAGGATTAAAGACACAAAAAGTCATGGGTGGTACAGTTTCACTTATATGAAATACCAGGACAGGCAGGTGGCCAAGTGGTGGCCAGGGGCTGGGAAGAGCAGACACAGGACAAGACTTCTCGATGGCATAGGTGGTGGCCTTGTTCTGGAACGAGATGGTGGTGATCATTGTCTGACCTTGGGACAATACTGAAAGCCACTCATTTGAACACTTTGAAAGGATAAAATTTGTGATACCTAATTATATCTCAATTTTCACTTTTCTTTCTTTTTTTAGATAGAGAAAGAGAGAGAGAGAGAGAGAGAGAGAGAGAGAGAATGGGCATGCCAGGGCCTCCAGCCACTGCAAACGAACTCCAGATACATGTGCCCCTTGTGGATCTGGCTTATGTGGGTCTTAGAGAATCCAACCAGGGTCCTTTGGCTTTACAGGCAAACTCCTTAACTGCCAAGCCATCTCTCCAGCCCTAAATCTCAATTTTTAAAAAAAAATTTTTTTAATTTTATTTATTTGCAAGCAGAGAGAGAGAGATAGAAGAGAGGCAGACAGAGAGAGAATGGGCACGTCAGGGCCTCCAGCCACTGCAAACGAACTCCAGATGAATGTGCCCCTTGTGCATCTGGCTTATGTGGGTCCTGGGGAATCGAACTGGGATCTTTTGGCTTCTCAGGCAAACACCTTAACCGCTAAGCCATCTCTCCAACCCTAAATCTCAATTTTTAAAAAGAATGAACAAGCTTTGGGGTGAAGTTCTGATTAATTGAGGAGGCTGGAAGTTAGTTAACTCTTGGTTACTAATGCTAATTCTGCCGCTTCACGTGGTTGGTGGGTTTTTCCTCACTGGGTGGTGCTGTGGAGATGGCTGGTTTCATGGTAGATAGCCTATAACTTAGGCTAAGTTAAGACTTTCCAGTTGAAGGGGATCAGCTGTACAGATTACACGAGGTATCACTTCTACATATATGTACTGTATGTGGTGACATAGCTCCTAAACTTCTTCAATGCTTAGCATAGAACAAGATAGAGTACTGTAGACTTTTTTTTCTAATTGTCTCACAAGTGTCCATTTTCTTTACCTAACTACAGAGTAAACTTTTAAAAGAATATATACAATCTATAAAATCAGAATTTCATGTCAGAAGCATGCTGGGCCCATAATAATATGTACTATTTTAAATTTTTATTTATTTATTTATTTATTTATTTATTTATTTATTTATTTATTTGCAAGGAGAGAGAAGAAGAGAGAGACAGACAGAGAGAGAATGGGTACACTAGGGCCTCCAACCACTGCAAATGAACTCCTGATGCATGTGCCCCTTGTGCATCTGGCTTACGTGGGTCCTGGGGAATCGAACTTAGATCCTTTGGCTTCGCAGGCAAATATCTCAACTGCTAAGCCATCTCTCCAGCCCTGTACTATTTTTGTTTGTTTGTTTGTTTTGTTTTTCAAGGTAGGATCTCACTCTAGCACAGGTTGACCTTGAATTCACTATGTCATCTCAGGGTGGCCTCAAACTCATGGCAATCTTCCTACCTCTGCCTCATGAATGCTAGGATTAAAGGAATGTGCCACCACACCCAGCATATATACTTTTTAAATTTAAATTTAATTTATTTGAGGGGGAGAGAGAGAGGAGAGAGAGAGAATAGGCATGCCGGGGCCTCCAGCCGCTGTAAATGACCTCCAGACGAGTGTGCCACCTTGTGCATCTGACTTACATTGATCTTGTGGAATCAAACCTGGCTCTTTTGACTTCACAGGCAAAAGCTTTGACCGCTAAGCCATCTCTCCAGCCCATATATATGGTTTTTGTTTGTCAATTATACAATAAAGCTGGAAAATAACTTTGTAATAGTTAATAGTTGTTTTTCACAAAATCAATTGTGTTTTTTAAAAAATAGGGTCTTGAGTGTCCTAGACTGGCCTTGAATTTGCTGTGTGTCTGGAGAGGACCTTGAATCTCCTGCCTCCACTTCCTGAGTGCTACTATTACAAGAGTGCCCCAGTTTATGGGGTCCTGGGGATCAAACCCAGGGCACTCTACCAATTGAGCTACATCTTCGGCCTTAGAGTAAAAATTTTTTAAAGATATCTTTATTTAGTTGGTGCATGCCTTTAATCTTACCACTCGGGACCAAGAGGTAGAGGAGTACCATGAGTTCAAGGCCACCCTGAGACTATATAGTGAATTCCAGGTTAGCTTGGACTAGAGTGAGATGCTACCTAGAAAAACAAAACAAAACAAAACAAAAAACTTTATTCATTTATTTAAATGCACAGAGAGATAGGAGAGAGAACGGGCATACCATGGCTTCCAGCCAGTGTAGATGGACGCCACTTTGAGCATCTGGTTTTATATGGGGTCTGGGGACTTGAACTTTGTAGGCAATTGCCTTAACCGCTGAGCCGTCTTCCCAGCACCCCAGGAGGAAATTTTTTGAAAGTAGAGACTGTGCATTTTTAGGCAAAGGAATCCCCTTTCTTTCCCACTCTAATCTGGGTACCTGTAGGAACTTGATGTTACCATTACTGCTTCTCTTGCCTCTGAATGAAAACCCGTGGACTGTCCCTGGGGTCTTCCCAGTGAGGCCTTTGCCCCAGGACAGGGCTCAGTTTCATTTACAGCAAATTTCCCAGGTTCTCCTGGAAGGCTCTGGCTGGTTCGTGTGCCCAGAAGCCTGCTTCACCTCTGCCCTGATACTTCCTGCCACCATTCCATCTCTTCAACAGGAAATCAAGTTTTGTTTCTGCAGGTCATTGTGCACCTGATTTTTCTTGGTCACGGCACACTCTAGCATGGGACAGGCCAATTCTGATGCACAATTGACGTTGAATGTCAGTAAGATGAAGCCAAACCCAAAGTCACTGCAGACTTCTCATCACTGAGGGAAAAAAGCTTCTAGCTAACTGTAGAGTTTAGCTCTCTCCACATAGTTCCTCCTGCATTTCCTAAACTTTGGGGATTAAAAATAAATTCTTTTCCAACAGCAGTTAGCTTCTTTTCCTCTGAAAAGCACAGGCAGGAAAGCAGTTAACTTCCCAGCATCCTGCAGTGCTGGGGCAGTCCAGGCCCCTGCTCCTCACCTCCACCCAGAAAAGGAGGTCAGCACCACGCTCGCTCCGTATGGCCTGCCTTTCACAGGGAGGCTCGCTCCAAACACCCAGGCTGGGTGTTCCTTGGAAGCCAAGATGAATAAGAATGCCACTTCCTGGTTACAGAGCTGGCTTGGTGCCTACCCACCCCACTACTGGCTTTGAGCCAGAGATGGCCAGAGGACCAAGCATTCCCTTTAAGCAAGCACGTTTTCAATGGCCCTGTGTCTGGGTCACATCTGGACTCCGAGTTTCTGCCTCCTGAGGGAGCATGTGTGTCAGTGTGGTTTTGTGGGGTTTGTGTATTCAGATTAGGGATGAGTTTGTTTGTGTGTATGTTTGGCTATGTGTATCTTGGCAGCTGAAGTGACCAAGCATATATAAAAATCCATATTTATAGAGAAATAGCCAAGCAATCAAGACAAAGATAAACATAAATAAAGAAATACCTCATTATCCCCCTGAGGTACATCTTCTTAAGTTCCTCCACCCAATACACAATACGGCTGAATTTTTCCATTATTGTGATCAATATACTGCAAGGCTGCTTTCTGAGCTGCTGCTGCTGCTGCTGCCACTGCTGCCGCTGCCAGCTCTGGAACAATTACTGCATGCTTGCATGAGTAGGGCACTGTGCTGGCCCATCCACGTGAGCTCATCACTCACCTCACCTGATCTTCACGGTCTCTCCCTGAGGTAGGGATTGTCACAATTCCCATTCCACAGATGAGGAGACTAAGCCATAGAGGGAGTGAGGAGTTAGTCTCCCATAAGAAGCCAGAGTCACCAAACAGGGATCTGGACTGAACGGAAGCCAATGTTTCAGAACACTGCTGACAGAGCCAAGCAACAGTAGGCAGCAGCGCTGGGCAAGGGGCTTGGACTTTATTCATTGTTCATCAATCCATGCATTCATTATTTACTGAGCGTCATATACAGATTAGGCCATGGGAGTAAAATAAGAACAAGACACAGATGTTGGGGCTGGCAAGACAGCTCATTCAGTCAAACGCTTGCCGCATAAACATAGGACTTGAGTCCAGCACCCACATGAAAAAGGAAGCTTGTGGCGGCACGTGCTTGTAATCTCAGTGCTAGAAGGTGGAGACAGGAGGATCTCTGGGGCTTCCTGGCCAGTTATTCTAGTAGAGTCTGTGAGCTCCAGGTTCAGGGAAAGAGATCTTGTTTCAAAAATAAAATGGAAGCCGGGCGTGGTGGTGCACGCCTTTAATCCCAGCACTTGGGAGGCAGAGGTAGGAGGATCCCCGTGAGTTCAAGGCCACCCTGAGACTACAGAGTTAATTCCAGATCAACCTGGGCCAGAGTGAGACCCTACCTCGAAAAACCAAAAAATAAAAAAAAAAAATAAAAAATAAAAATAAATAAAAATAAAATGGAAGCCCGGTATGGTGGTGCACGCCTTTAATCCCAGCACTTGGGAGGCAGAGGTAGGAGTATTGCCCTGGGGTCGAGGCCACCCTGAGACTACATGGTGAATTCCAGGTCTGCTTGGGCTAGAGCAAAACCCAACCTTGAAAACCAAAACAAAAAAATAAGATGGAAAGTGATTGAGGAAGACATCTGGCTTTCACAAGCAACCACACACATCCATGCATGCATACATGTGCTTCACCACACTACCACTCCTCCACACACAAGACGGAGCTTCAGACTCTAACCGTTTGGGGGTGGTTTCAAAGTAGGGTCTCCTTCTAACCAAGGCTGACCTGGGATTCACTATGTAGTCTCATGCAATCCTCCTACCTCTGCCTCTGCAGTGCCCAGCTCAAACTCTCCCCCCTCCCCCTTTTTTTTTTTTTTGAGATAGAGTCTCGCTCTAGCCCAGGCTGACCTCGGAATTCACTACATAGTCTCATGCTAGCTTCAAACTCATGGCGATCCTCCTACCTCTGCCTCCCAAGTGCTAGGATTAAAGGCATGGGCCACAACACCCATCTTGACAGCTCAAACTCTTTTGAGGAAGATAGATGTATAAATAAATTACCACAACTGGGCATGGTGTGTACCCCTTTAATCCCAGCACTTGGAAGGCAGAAGTAGGAGGATTACTATGAGTTCAAGGCCAGCTTGAGACTACATAGTGAGTTCCACTTCAGCCTGGGCTAGAGTGATACCCTAACTTGTAAAACAAAACAAAAAAATAGTAAAATAAATTACCACAATTTAGACTATTGTGTGGTGTGGTTCTCCAAGAAAAACAACTATTTCTATATTTTTGTTGTTGTTTTTGTTTCTTTCATATCTTATTTTTATTTCTTTATTTGAGAGAGGCAGATGGGGGGAGAGAATGGGTGTACCAGAGCCTCCAGCCACTGCAAATGAACCCCAGATACATGCACCACTATGTGCATCTGGCTTAAGTGGGTACTGGGGAATTAAACCTAGGTCCTTAGGCTTTGCAGGCAAACACCTTAATCCCTAAACCATCTCTCCAGATCTCTTTTTCTTTCTATTTATCTCTTTCTTTCTTTCTTTCTTTCTTTCTTTCTTTCTTTTTTTTTTTTTTTTTTTTTTTTTGAGGTAGGGCCTCTAGCCACTGCAAATGAGCTCCAGATGCATGGGCCACTTGTACATCAAGCTTACATGGGTACTGGGGAATTGAACCTGGGTTCTTAGGTTTCTCAGGCATGTGCTTTAACCACTAAGTCAAGTCTCTAGCCCAATGTCAGGTTTTTTTAAATGTAGGTTTTGGCGGGCTGGAGAGATGGCTTAGCGGTTAAGGCGCCTGCCTCCTAAGCCTAAGAACGCTGGTTCCAATCTCCAGGTCCCATGTTTAGCCAGATGCAAAGTGATGCAAGGACCCAATGCCGCACTTGACCACAAGGGGGTGCACACATCTGGATTTCATTCACGGCAGCTGAGAGGCTGCGGGCGCACCCATCTCTATCTGTCTTCCTCTCCCTTTCTTTCTGTCTCTCTGTGTCTCTCTCCAATAAAAAAGAAAATGTAGGTTTTGGGGATTGAACTCAGGTCCTCATGCTTACAAGGCAAGCACTTTACCAACTGATCCATGTCCCCAGCTCACATAAGATTTCTTTATGAGTTACATTGATTCAAAGAGGCTCTTAAAATACTTCTAAATCCTCTAATATTGTACATTCCCTCCCACAGGCTTTTTTTTCTCAAGGCAGTGTCTCACTGTAGCCCAGGCTGACCTGGAATTCACTATGTAATCTCAAATGGCCTCAAACTCACAGCGATCCTCCTACCTCTGCCTCCTGTGTGCTGGGATTAAAGGCATGTGCCGCCGTGCCCAGTTCCTTATTTTTTTCTTTAATTTGGATAGTAAATCAAACAGCCTCAGTCACATCTTACCCTCAGTGGTCCTGGGGTGGGGGATGTCACCAGTCATCACAGGAATGCTGCAAATACACAAACCACACTGGGGTTCCAGGAGCCATTCCAGACAAGGTCCCTGCTGCTGGTCATGCCAAGAAAACTTTCAGTGATTGCCAGCCTGTGAAAGACCTTTCATCTACTCAAGAAGCCGCTTCTCCACCCACTTCAGCTCCTTCACAACCCAAGAGGATATGTTCTCCAAGTAGTTCATCCACATCCAAAGGGTTAGATGACCAAGCTCTAATCTCTGAGGGGCTAGAGAGATGGTTCAGTGGTTAAAGGTTCTTGCTTGCAAAGCCTGCTTGTCCAGGTTCAATTCCCCAGTACCCACATAAAGCCAAATGCACAAAATGGCACGTGCATCTGGAGTTTGTTTGCAATGGTGCCCATTCTCATTCTCTCTCTCCCCTCTTGGAAATATTTTTTAAAGGGGGGCTGGAGGGATGGCTTGGTGGTTAAGACATTTGCCTGCAAAGCCATAGGACCCAGGTTCGATTCCCCGGGACCCACGTTAACCAAATGCACAAGGGAGCACACATGTCTGAAGTTCGTTTGCAGTGGCTAGAGACCCTGGTAAACCCACTCTCTCTCTCTCTGTCAAATAAATAAATAAATAAATAAATTAATTAATTTTTTTAAAAAAGAATCCCTGAGCCCAGAGAGACTGCCATGAGTACTTCTCCTGAGGTGAATAAATGTCTATTCACTCCAGAGAGGGCACCAAAGAGACAATTTCACTCAAGTATAGCTTGGCAAGGCAATGAGTTTAGTTAGTGTTGCTGACAGGAAAATGGGTAAAGGGTTACTTACAGGTGCAGGGACAACTTCTGGGCAACCATTAACCACTTCCATATTCTCAGGGAGGAGGAGGGGCCCCTGAGCCCCTCCTTAAAAACAGACCAGTAATGGGCCCAATCTCACACATCTTTTGTGAGATGTCACAGCTGCTGACAGTTCAAGAAGGTCAAAGCCACACCATGCTTGGAGGACAGCACTCCACAACAGAAACCCCGGGGGTGGGTGGCCTTAAAGCTGTGGGAGATGCTTTGAAGCTCATGTCTGATATTAGTGATTCTCAAAGATTAATCCTTGGACCAGCAGCATCAGCTGGGAGCTTGTTAGAAATGTAAATTCAGGGCTGGAGAAATGGCTTAGTGGTTAAGATGCTTGCCTGCGAAGCCTAAGGACCCATGTTCCACTCTCCAGATCCCACGTGAGCCAGATGGACAAAGATGAGGCAAGCACAAAGTAGCACATGCCCACTAGGTGGCGCAAGTGTCTGGAGTTTGATTTCAGTGGCTGAGGCCCTTGTTCGTCAATATTCTCCCTCTCTCTCTCTCTCTCTCTCTGTCTGTCTCTAAAAAAGAAAAAGAAAGAAAGAAATGTAAATTCAGGATTTATCCCAGACTGAGGTTTAGGGGTGGGACCCAACAGCAGCTCATATAGCTCAGTTGTGGAGTGCTTGCACAAACCAACAAATGCTCCATTCTCAGTACAAGGATGGACGTAACTGAATCCAAGTGAGGGAGCTGACCTGTTTGGATCTGATTAAAGCACCAGCTCAATAAAGAGCTTTTTAAACAGACAAGTGGAAAAGTGTGAATAGAGCCTGAGTAACAGATGGCACGAAGAAATTATCGTTCATTTGATTAGGTGTGATGACAGCACTGTGGCTACGATGCCAAATGTCCTCGTTGAGATGTATGCTTAAGTGTTTGGGATTAAATTGACCAAATGTAAATTTTTTTCTTTTAAAATACTCTGGCAGGGCTGGGGAAATGGCTTAGCGGTTAAGGCATTTGCCTGCGCAGCCTAAGGACTCCAGTTTGATTCCCCAGGACCCACGTAAGCCAGATACACAAGGGGGCACATGTGCCTGGAGTTCATTTACAGTGGCTGGAGGCCCTGGCACATCCATTCTCTTTCTCTCTATCTGCCTCTTTTTCTCTCTTGCTTTCTCTCAAATAAATAAATAAGTATATTTTTTAAAAACTTTTAAAATACTCTGGCAAAGTAGGAGAAGAGGGGAAGGAGGAGGGGGAGCCAGAGGAGAGGAAGAGGGGAGGTGTGGAAAATAGATGAAATTAAGAATGGTGAAACTTGCTGACTATTGAAACTGGCTGATGGGTTCACGATAGTCTCTTATGTAAGTTTGGCAGTTTTTGTAATCCCAGGTCTTGGTTCAGTTTGTTTGTTTTTCAGTGAGTGAAGTAGATCCCCATATTGGGGGAGTTCAGGGGAGAGTGCAAGTGGGGACTTGAGGCCCTGCAGAAAGGTTTGTAGAGGAGATGGAGTTATGCCTGTCTTCCCTCCCTTCCTCTCTTCTTTCCCTCCCTCCCTGCCACCCCTGCCTGTGTTAGCATCTTCCAGGCAGTGTTGTGTTAAAAGCAGCTGTCAGACAGGGCAGAGGGTAGTGGGGTGGGTGGCTTTTAGGGGATGGGGAGATTGCCTGGGGAATTCTGTAGCCTGATGGCAAAGGAATTCGGGGAATGCCAGGCTGGGCCCATTGGACCTTGTACCCTAGGCAGTGATGAAATCCATGCTCTGAAGACTAATGTGGACTTGCCAGACAGG
The DNA here is from genome assembly GCA_036365145.1 of Orientallactaga sibirica. Classification (NCBI taxonomy): domain Eukaryota; kingdom Metazoa; phylum Chordata; class Mammalia; order Rodentia; family Dipodidae; genus Orientallactaga; species Orientallactaga sibirica. The sequence goes on along the minus strand of JAEOAD010002712.1, from coordinate 2,853,949 downwards.
AAGGGGGAGGTGGGGAGGTGTGGTAGGGGGCCATTGCCCAGCCCAGGCATGAGGAAGTGATAAAGGCTGGCACGGAGTGGGAGTGACAGTTGATGAGCGATATTTCAGACGAATCAACAGAATCTGCTAGTGTTTGTGAAGCTTGGGGGAGGGCAGGGCAAAGATGAGCTTAGTGCCTGGGCAAAATGGGGACTTTCTATACAAAAAGAAGCAAACAGCTGATTTGGGAGATGAGGACAAGAAGCTGAATTTTTAAAAAAATTTTTATCTATTTATTTATTAGAGACAGAGCGAGGGAGAGAGAGAAAGAGTGAGAATGGATGTGTCAGGACCTCTAGCCATTGCAAACAAACTCCAGACACATGCGCCACCATGTGCTTCTGGCTTACATGGGACCTGGAGAGTCGAACCGGGGTCCTTAGACTTTGCAGGCATGTGCCTTAACTGCTAAGCCATCTCTCCAGCCCAAGGGGCTGATTTTTAATGTGCAAAGTCTGAGGTGAGGACAGAACAACCAAAGTGAGGTAGTTCAGGCTCTAGACTGTTCCCAACACAGATGGGGGTGTGGAGGTGGGACTCAGGAAAGTCAGATAGCTGGTTACGTTGTTTGTTTTTTTTTTTTAATATTTTACTTCCTTATTTATTTGAGAGAGAGGAAGAGGCAGAGAGAAAGAGAGAATGGTCATGCCAGGACCTCTAGCCACTGCAAACGAACTCCAGACGCATGCACCCTCTTGTGCTTCTGGCTTATGTGGATCCTGGGGAATCCAACCAGGGTCCTTAGGCTTCGCAGGCAAATGCCTTAATCGCTAAGCCATTTCCCCAGCCCTGGTTAAGTTTTTCTCTCATTGCTCTCTGCAAAATAAAATCCAAAGAAAGATTGAAGCTGAGGCAGGAGGATTGCTGGAAGTTTGAGGCCAGGTTGGCCTCTGTGTAGTGAGTCTCAGGCAAGTCTGTGCTAAAGAATGAGACCATGTCTCAAATAATCATCTATATCCCATACATGGCTAGACAGCGAGAGAGATGGCTCAGTGGTTAAAGGCACTTGCTTACAAAGCCTGATAGCCTGGGTTCAATTCCCCACTACCTACATAGAGTCAATTCATTTGCAGTGGCAGGAGGCCCTGGTGTACCCATTCTCTCTCTCTCTCTCTCTCTCTCTATATATATATATATATATATAGAGAGAGAGAGAGAGAGAGAGAGAGAGGCGGGAGGTGAGTGCAGGTAGAGACAGAAGTGCATTACAGGGAACATAGGGAGGCAAGTCTTCACAGGCCTTGGAAAACCCTTGCTTTTGAAATCCTACTTTCCTATGACTTTTGCTTCCTGTTGTAAGAACTTTCCCAGGGTTTCATGGGACTGAGTCCTTCAGTTTAAGCCAGCTGCCTCTCAGCTGAATAACTGAATGACTAAAGGACAGTATGCATCAGGCTAGCCCCTGAAGGTGGGGACCAGCTCTGTTGCCCCCTCACTCCTTCCATCTTTCTGGGGATGTCCTCTGTGGTCACCCATGCACCCAGACTGTTCACCGCAGAACTGGGCGACTGTTGTTTTTTCCTGGACTTAAAAACAAGAGAAAACACAGTCACATGATACAAGATTTCAAGAGCAGAGTTGCTTCAGTTGCCTGTGGAAATAACACCCAGTTGAGCAACAAGATTTTTAGGGTGAAAAGGGCATTTTTGATGGCCTGACGCCTTACCCACTTGGGAAGCTACAAGTGACATGAGACTCTCCGGACCCCCAAAACAAACAACAGGAGGAGAGAGGGCTGGGGTCTCACAGCACCCCAGAGGCCTTTCACTGGCTTTTCTTTCTGATTCATTTTCAGAAAATGACCCCCAGGGGCTAACAAGATATAAAGTGGGTATTTCTTTCTCAACTGCCTTCCTTCCTGTTAAAAGCATCTTGAGCTTCTTCACCTATCCCCACTCTATCCTGCCTTCACCTCACCACAAACCCACTTCCTCCCCAGGGTTCTAGCCCGCCCACTAACACCCTCTGTGTCCCCTATTCCTTATGCTCCTCCCACAGCTGCTAGCTCAGGGGTCATGACCAGGCAGCCAGATGCTGGCCAGCATTCTTACCTCACTCAGCAGCTCCCTACAGAGCTGGCATTACGGTGCTGGGTCACCTTGGGAGAAGACAGGCAGGAGCATGGGGCCATGGCCTGAGCACACGATTGACGAGACGTGACGTGACGTGGGCCCTGTCTTGTAATCTCTTCACCTGTGCCTGGCTATGCTCATCCCCACAGACACGTGAAGAAGGGCTCTGAGTGCTGCTGTTGTCCGAGCTCACGTGCCACATGTACAGGGCTGTTTTCGTTTAATCCCCAGCAAACTCACGAGGGGCATACCATCACCACCCCTATGAAGCCAGAGGAAATAGTGTGCAGAGGTTAAGCGACCTGCCCAGGATGAGAGAGCAGCTGACTGGCAGAGTGGGGACGCACACTCAGACATGCCTGATCCCAGATCCCCAACTCATCGTGACACAATATTTTAAAAAGCATTTAGCTAAATGTAATCTCACCTGCCTGAGTGGGGGAGAATTCCAAACAAGAAACCATTTTAGGTGGAGAGGCTGGTCACTGGGGTGAGACGGCTCCAGAAGCCACGGGGGCCTATAATTGGTCATCTGCCGGGTAGCCTGCCCTTTCTCAGATGAACAGTTTGCCAAGCTCTGTGTTTGCCAGGCCTCTGGGCCCGCATCCTAGTTGGTTCAGTGGTAACAGGTCCAAGGTCACAGGCACCCTCCTAACTTTAGCCAACATTTCCCAAGTGCAGGCCACTGGATGAGAGTGAAAATGACTTAGACTAACCCTCTAATTTTTATTTTTATTTTTTTTATAATCAGAACAAAGTTATTTTTTTATTATTGTTTTTATTGACTTTTATACTCACATACAAAGAAAAAAACCCACGTGATATTTCCCTTCCCTCCCCCCATTCCCCTTTAGAACTCAAGTCTCTATCATATCCCCTCCTTCTCTCCATTAGTCTCTCTTTTAATTTGATGTCATCATCTTTTTCCTCTATTTTGAGGGTTTTGCAAAGGTATTGCTAGGCACTGCAAGGTCATGGATATCGAGGCCAGTTTCTGTCTGGACAGTTGCATTGTAAGAGGTCATACCCTTCCTTTGGCTCTTCCATTCTATCCGCCCCCTCTTCCGCAATGGTCCCTGAGCCTTGTAGGGTGTGACAGAGGTGTTTCAGTGCTGGGCACTCCTCCATCCCTTCTTATCAGCATTATGTTGCCTTTTGGGTCATCCCAGTGGTCATCACCATCTGAAAAGAGAAGCTTCTCTAACCAGAAGTGAGAGTAGCATTAATATGTGAATATAAACATTAAGTGTAGTGCTTTCAGGGCAGCTTGGTGGGAATAATATATACATTTAGTCAGACATGAGCAGGCTTATACCCCTAAGGCTCATGACCTCACCTACCAAAGACTTTTACTTAGGTTTTTCAGTACCAGGTATGTATTCCCTCCCGTAGAGAGGGCCTTCAGAGACTAACCCTCTAATTTTTAAATAAATAAACCATAAAATCATGTGCTTTACAGATCAAGGTAAAGGATTATAAACCTGGGGGCTCAGTGATCAAAGGCACTTGCCTGTAAAGCCTGCTGGCCTAGTATTCAATTCCCTAGCCACCCACAGAAAGCTGGGTGAGTTCTGAATCGCACACACATGTGCATGCATGCACACAAATAAACTTTTAAAAGAAGAGTTACAAACTTACATTAAAAATAGGTTTCTAAAAAGAGTAGGTTTCTATTTGCAATAGGAAAGACCTAGTGTCTTAGGGGAATCTTGATCCCTGACAGGCCAAACTCTGAAACCACTCCTTTTCCACCAAAAGCTGAGAGACGGGAGATGTGCTCTCGTCAACTGAGCTGTCACATCTTGTTTAGCTGTTCTGAGCTTGAGTTCAGGACAGACCGCCTTCTCATTAGATATTGCTGAAACAGAAATGAAATCTTTTCTTTAATGTTTTTTTTAACATATTAATTATGCATAATGACTTTCATGATGACATTTCATACATGTCTCCCTCCTACCATGCTCTTCCCAACTTGTCCCCCTGCTGCCTTCAGGCTTCTTTTAATGACCCGATGTTTCATTTGAGTTGTTTACAGGGGCATGGGCACCTCACCAGTGACTGTGTGTAGAGCCAGCGCCCAGCTGAACAATACCTTTGGAGCTCCTGGGCATGAACCCAGGAGAGGCCTAGAGATGAGGGCTCCTGTATTCAGTGGCACCATGCCAAAGCCGTTTAACTGGGATCATTCTACCCCCAACCTGCACCAACATTTATTGAGCATCTTCTACAAGTGATTGTGCAAGACACCTGAAGTACAATGATTACTACCTAGTCTTACCTTCAAAGGACTTCTAGTCTAGCTAACGAGATGGAAAATCAAAGAGATGACGACAGTGCCCTACAGTAAAGATTGTCACAGAGCTCTTCCTGGGGTGCTCAGAGGTCACAGGAAAGAGCTCCAGTTCAGAGAGTCAGGGGTGACACCCCTGAGTTACTGTGGAGAAGAACTAGCAAATGGAAGGTGAGGAAGGTGGGAAAGGCCATTCTGAGAGCCTCGTGGGGTGAAAGCATTAAAAGGAGAAAGTATTTAGTGAACTGCAAACACTTAAGTATGGCAGGACTGTGTGTGGAGGGAGTTTGAAGATACAGGCAGGTTCAAATTTTAATTTGAATGCCAACCCGAGGATGCAATGGGAAGCATTGTTGAGATAAAAAAGGGAGTTCTGAAGGGGGATGGGGGGAGGGGAGGGAAATATCATGTTGTTTTTTTTTTGTCTGTAAGTATAGAAGTTGTCCAAAAAAAATTTAAAAGAGAAAAAGATCTGCTAGTTAACTAGGAGACCACTTTTCAGATGACAGTAACCACTGTGGTGACTCAACAATCACCGAAGTGTTGACAAGGGACACAGGAGTGTTCGGCACTCCTGTGAGACATCTCTATCACATTCTACAAGGCTCAGGAAAGAGCCAAAAGAAGAGGAGGGCTGCTTACAATGCTGTCTTCCAGACACAAAATGACCTTGACATTCATGACCTTACAGTAGCTGATGCTACCTACACATGACCTTCATAGTAGGAAAGAAAATAATGATGACATCAAAATAGAAGAGACACTAGTTAGAAAGAAGAAGGGATTCCATGGAGGTGGGATTTGTAAGGGAAAAGGGAGGGTCATGGGAAGGGGTTACAATTATGGAGTATATTGTTTATGGAAGTTCTTAATAAAACAAGTATTAAAAAGGGAAAAAAAAGGGATTTTTGTTTTTGTTTTAGGCAGGGTTTCACACAGAAGCCCAGGCTGGCCCAGAACTCTTGGCAATCCTTCTGCCTCAGCCCCTCGAGTACTGGGATTACAGGTGTGAGCCACCACACCCAGCTGGGATGAAAGGCAGGTAAAGCACAGTCCTTCGGCAGCATTTACAAACATGGTGTGAGAAGAAGAACAAATTATATGGAGAGTAACTCCAACCTCTTCCTCAATGCCTACCCTGTATTTTGCCCCTGTAACTCCAAACATTTCTTTCCAAGGCACACACCAAGAATGTTGGGAAGAGCCGAGTGTGGTGGTGCACGCCTTTAATCCCAGCACTCAGGAGGCAAAGGGAGGATCTCCGTGAGTTTGAGGCCACCCTGAGACTACATAGTGAATTCCAGGTCAACCTGAGCTAGACTGAGACTCTACCTCAAAAAAACAAAAAAAAAAAAAAAAAAAAAAAAAAAAAAAAAAAAAAAAAAAGGAAAGAAAAGAAAAGAAAAGAAAAGAAAAGAAAAGAAAAGAAAAGAAAAGAAAAGAAAAGAAGAAAAAAGAATGTTGAGAAGACATCCAATCCCGTTTCCACTAAGGAGTATCAGGAGGTCTGGTGCAGAGGCTCGAGCCTCCACTTGAGCTTCTCCAACTTGAATCAAGGTGTCCTTCAGAATTACTCAGGGGCTGAAGTGATTTGCTAGGAAGACAACACGCAGAGTCTTTGCAGTGCTGGGGATTGAACTGGGCCTCTCCCACGCTAGGCAAGTGCTCTACTGAGCTATGTTTCAGCCCCACCAAGGTCTTAGAGGCAGCTCTTTCCTGTCATCCCAAAATCTCAAGAGAAAAGTCAGGCAGTCACATTTGGAGCCATTTTATTCATAGTCATCTTGATCATGCAAACAGGCAGGAGGAAAGACAAACAGATCAGCTGTAGTTCATTTTCATAGTTATATCCTGTCATGTCCAAATTTCTATTTTCTGGAGTGAGAAGATGATTTAGTGGTGAAAGGTGCTTGCCTGCAAAGCCTGCTGGCCTGAGTTCAATTCCCCAGCACACACATGAAGCTGGACACAAAGTGGCACCTATGGGAGGCAGAGCTAGAAGGATCTGGAAGTTTACATGCAGCAGCAGCAGCAGCAGCAGCAGCAAAGAGAGCCTGTCTCAAGAAGATGAACAGAAAGGAGAAATACCCTGAGGTTGTCCTCATATAGGCTGCGGCATTCAAACACCCATACACATACACACACATACAGGGATACATCTGCAAATAAAAAGTAGAAAAAATTAAATGTAAAAAAACAAGTCTCCCGCTGGTCACCTGAGCATCATCCTGTCATCTCCTGGATCTGCAGCAGCTCAGTGAGGCGGTGACGCGTTGCTCAAGAAAGCACGTACAGCACTCCTGTATTTCCGTAGACCTCTGCAGGGTGTACAGCTCTGCTCTGGAACAGCAGAGACAGACACGATCCCCTGAGATTATTGTCCAGTGTCCACTATGCAGCAGGGAGAATGCTGGCTTGTGTCCACCCTGGACTGTGGGAGGGTAAAGCACACACACGTAATGCTGTCTTCATTTGGACAAGCTGTCTTCTCTCTCCTTCTTTCTGGGCACTCAGGCCTCCTTCCTAGACCCATCTCACCAGGAGGCCATCATTCTTTCTTTGAGCAGCATTTGGATAAAAAAGCAAACAAAAACAATTTTAAAAAGCCTATTGCAGACAAAAAAAATCCATTTTCAACAGCTGTGCTTCTCTGTTGTAAGAACTTTTCCCACTAGAATAGTTAATATTCCCATTTGATTTCAATGAACAGTAGATACTGTTTTTATTTATTTATTTATTTATTTAAGAGACAGACAGATGTTTGTTAGATAGATAAATAGATAGATAGATAGATAGATAGATAGATAGATAGACAGACAGACAGATAGACAGATGATAGATAAATAGAGAGAATGAGCCAGGCGTGGTGGCGCACGCCTTTAATCCCAGCACTTGGGAGGCAGAGGTAGGAGGATCACTGTGAGTTCGAGGTCACCCTGAGACTACATAGTTAATTCCAGGTTAGCCTGGACCAGAGTGAAACCCTACCTCAAAAAACAAAAACAAAACAAAAAAAAAAAAGAGAAACAAAAAGCTACTGCAAATGAACTCCAGACACATGCACACCTTGGGCATCCAGCTTATGTGGGTACTGGGAAACAGAACTTAGGGTCCTTAGGCTTTGCAGGCAAGCTCCCTAACCTCTAAGCCATCTCTCCATCCCCAGACCAACTTTTTTTTTTATTTTTTTTTATCAATATATATTTTTTATTTATATTATTCTGATTTTACATTCATAGAATTGGTTCCATTGTCCTCCTCCCCTTCCTCCCACTTTCAAAGGGGCCCTCATCAATGGGGAATGTGTATCATGCATTGTGAGTTTGCTCAAGAGTTCTGGTGGATAGGCTTTCTCTGTGGCATAATGCCCCAACTTGTGACTCTAACAATCTTTCCGCCCCCTCTTCCACGAGTTTCCCTGAGCCACATTGGGGTCATTTTAGTTCTGCTTCCTTGATGAGGTTTTGGGAGCCTCTGTGCCCAGACCAACTTTTAAAATGGATTCCTCTCTGCAAACAGGAAGCAGCACTGTCCAAGCTCATGAGAGATCAGTGTCAGAGATCACTTACTGGAGCGCCTGATTATGTCACCAGATGTTGGCTTGGGGGTTAGAAAAAAAGCTTGAAAGAGAGGAAGAGTGTGGCTGGACCTGGTTGGATAAAGACAGTATAAGGCAGGAATCAAAGTGGTTGGGTCTCTTCCTGTGAAAGTGGTGCTGTGTGACTCTTCCTGGAGAGACGTGGACAAACACCTACTTGCCCCAGACAGGGCACTAATGACACGCTGGAGAAACGAATCCCCCAAGACTAGCTCGGTAAAGCAGCGAGTTTAACTGGGGTAACTTACAGGAGCATGAGCAGCTACAGCACCAAAGAATGGTCTCCCCAGCCAGTGTAACCTTGTAGGTACACTCAAGCAGAGAGGGGGTTTGTGCACCCCTTCATGGGCCCCTCCTCACTTTCCATGTTGATAGGCCCAATCTTATGCGGGGGTCTCATACAGGTAATCACAGCTACTCTGATTCCAAAACGGCAATGGCTGTATTGTGCTCGACGTCAGTCTCATGTCCTTGAGCCTGACTCCCAAGTAAACCAGACTTGATATAGCCTACTTCCCCATGTCCAGTACTTACTGTCCTTTCCCATAGAATTGTCATCTAAGTATGACTGTCATCGGTGTACGTGGCCACTGACAAAGTGTAGCTTCAGAATAAAGTGGGAAAGCACCTATGGATCTGAGCTGATGCAAGCCCAAACTCACGTGGCAGCTGGTGACAAGAGCTGAATCACCTCTCCTGACTCCCACCATGGTGGCTCTCTTTCTTCTTGCCAACTCACCGTAAGTTTGGAGCTGCAGAATATCAAAACAAAGCTGAACCTTGTGTTGGGCATTAAGCCCATGAGTCAGATCCTAACAGCAGCTTCTTTCTTTCCGTGTTGGCCGGGTTTGTCCTCCCCCTGTGACCCACACAAGAATCAATTTTGTGACAATAATTCATTCAATTTTGTGACTGCCGTGGAGCCAGCACTGTGCTGTGAGAGGGTAGGTTTTGCGGTGGCCCAGGTGGTAAAGAGCCTTCTGCTGACAGAGTGCTGTATGGGAGCAATGAGCCCAGCAAGCTGGGGGTGTGGGGCACCTGATTTCATTCCCTGGAAGGTGGTTCCAGGTATGGGAGAAGGCTTTCAGGGCAGAAGGACGGAACCAAGTGCTGGGAAGAAGCGAAGATCTACAAGAGAACTCACTGGAATGAGGCCTCGTGTCACTTTCTAAAATTGAGTGTGGCCAAAAATAGTCACTGGGGGCAGTTTGGGAATGAAGCCGCTGTACCTTGAGTGTTAGGGATGTCCTGCGGTGCCTGCCCTGCAGTGGCTGTCTGCCCTTCTCGATGTCTCCATTAGCTCTATTTAGACTTTTCATGCTTACCTTAAACTTTTATGTAAAACTTTCTCTCTCCAATGGCAGTTTTTTTTATTTTTAATTTTTTTTTTATTATTTATTTATTTATTTATTTATTTATTTATTTAAGAGTGACAGATGGAGGGGGAGAGAGAGAGAGAGAGGCAGATAAAGAAAGAATGGGTGAGCCAGGGCCTCCAGCCACTGCAAATAAACTCCAGATGCATGCACCACCTTGCGCATCTGGTTTACATGGGTCCTGGGAATCGAACCTTGAACTGGGGTCCTTAGGCTTCACAAGCAAGTGCTTAACTGCTAAACCATCTCCCCAGTGCTGGCAATTGTTTTTTTTTAAAGTAAGGTCTTGCTCTAGTCCAGGCTGACCTGCACTTCACTATGTAGTCTCAGGCATTTTTTTTTTTTTTTTTTTTTTTTTTAGTAGAGGAGATCAAGATGTCCCAGGTCAAATCAAAGTTTTCTTTTTTCTCTTAGTTTTCCAAAGTTCCTACTTGTGGGCTAAATACTTTTTAAGCACTTGCCATGCACTATTGGGGAATCCGCACCTTTTAAAACATTCACCAGGGAGACATACACAATTCCATTACCCAACAATGCAAGGTAATGTAGAACTAAATGCTAAATATACACACCAGGCAGGAAATGGTTCGGGAACTTAAAGCTGGAGGTTAGATGATGAGAGAATGAGCCAGGGAGGCTCCCTCCGAGCGATGCAAGCTGAGGCAGCACATACTCACAAAGGAGTGCTCTGTGAAGAAGAATAAAAATAACGCTCAGCAAGGCAGGGGAGATGACTCAGCAGCTAAAGGCACTTGCTTGCAAAGCCTGCTGGCCCAGGTTTGATTCCCCAGTACCCACGTAAAGCCAGCAGCACAAAGTGGTGCATGTGTTTGGAGTTTGTTTGCAACTGCAAGAGGCCCTGGAGTGCCTGTGCTCATTCTCTCAAACAAATAAATAGATAAATATTTTTTTAACTGCTCAGCAATAAGAGCACCTTATGAATTCCAGCTTCTTACTCGGGCAGCACTGAACTCCCTTGGTTCTTTCGTTTGTTTTTTAGTGCTGAGTATTGAACCCAGGACCTTGCACGTGTAGGTAAGCATTCTGCCAGTGAGCTAAATCCCTACGCCCATCGCTGAATGCAAGAGTGGTTAAGTGAGCCGGGTTACATGGGCTTCAGAACACCAGCTACCATCTGGAAGGCGCTTCAGGGTTGTGGCATGTGACAACCTCCTCTAAGCAACTTGGGGATCTTACCTCATTTAACTCAAGATGTGAGCTTGTGATGTGGAGGTTGTTATTGCTGTGTTACACACACGAGTAAAGTAATGGCTAAAGAACCCCTCAAGACCACATAATTAATAATGATACTGATGATGACAGCCGTTCATGCAATAATTACCATGTGGGAGACGTGATTCAGGCATTCTTAAAACAACCCTATGAGGTAAGAACATTATTATCCCCAGTTTTAGATGGAGGAAAAACAAAGCATGGGGGAAATTCAAAAAAACAAACACCCAGAATCTACAAGAAATGTCATAGACTCTTGGATCCATGCTGCCTGGTTTCTGAGCCCTGCCTCTGAAGCCCTGACTCTAGAGCAAAGCTGCCCATAGAAATAGGATGTGAGGCTAGAGAGATGGCTTAGTGGTTAAGGCACTTGCCTGTGAAACCTAAGGACCCAGGTTCGATTCCCCAGGACCCACATAAGCCAGATGCACAAGTGGTACATGCATCTGGAGTTCATTTGCAGTGGCTAGAGGCCCTAGCGTGCCCATTCTCTCTCTCTCTGCCTCTTTTTCCCTATAATAAATAAATAAAATAATAATAAAAAGAAATAGGATGTAAGTCACAGATAGAATTTTAAATATTCTAGTAGTAACATTAAAAATTAAAAAGAGCCAAGCATAGTGGTACATGCCACCAGCACTTGGGAGGCAGAGGTAGGAGGATCACCATGAGTTCCATACCACTCTGAAACTACATAGTGAATTCCAGGTCAGCCTGAGCTACAGTGAGAACCTACCTTGAAAAAAAAAATTAAAAATTAAAAAGTCAGGCAGGGCTGGAAAGGTGGTACAGTGGTTAAGGATTTGCCTGAAAAGACTGACAATCTGAGTTTGATTCCTCAGTACCCAGTGTAAAGCCAGAGGCACAAGGTGGCACATGAATCTAGAGTTCATTTGCAGTGGCTAGAGGCCCTGACATGCCTATTCTCTCTCTCTCCACCCTCCCTCCCCCCACCCATGTCCCTGTCTCTCTTCTCTCTCTGCTTGCAAGAAAATAAAAATTTTTAAAAAGAACCAGGTGTGGTGGCACACCCCTTTAGTCCCATCACTCAGGAGGCTGAGGTAAGAGGATCACAGTAAGTTTGAGGCCAGCCTGGGACTAGAGTGAGTTCAAGTTCAGCCTGGATTAGAGTGAGACCTTACCTTGAAAAACAAACAAACAAACAAACAAACAAACAAACAAAAAGTAAAAAGAAACAAAATCCATTTTACTAAAACATTTGATTTATCCAAAATATCTCCAAAATAGTAGCATTTTAAATATATAATCAATATAATAAAACTTACCTTACTTCCTTTTTCATATGAAATATTCTAAATCTAATGTGTATTTCTAAACTTAAAGCATATTTCAATGAAGTGCTAAATTTATAAAAGAAATGGTTGATCTGTATTTATATTTCACATAATTTATAGTTGAAAAACAATTCGCATACCCAGTTTATTCCAAACACACTTAAAAGTTTTTCAATATCTGGGATGAGTGCCCAAAATAATTTTGTTCTCTCTTAACATCTGCATGCACATTGTCAACTCCAGTTACTTCATTTTAGGATTGACTTAAAGTAAAGCCCCATCAGTTGCAAAACTGAAGAAGTTATTCACTAATCTTTGTGTCACCTCAGTATGCTTTTTTAAAATTTCATATTTTATTTTTTAGACAGAGAGAGGGGATGAGAACAGGCATGCCAGGGCCTCCAGCCACTGCAAATGAACTCTAATGCGTGAGCCACCATGTGCATCTGGCTTATATGTGTTCTGGGAAATTGAACCAGGGTCCTTAGGCTTTGCAGACAAGTGCCTTAACCACTAAGCCATATCTACAGCCCCTAACTCGGTATTTTTAAAAATAATTTGTGTTGTCAGGTGTAGTGGCACACACCTTTAATCCCAGCACTTGGGAGGCAGAGGTAGGAGGATCTCCATGAGTTCAAGGCCACCCTGAGACTACATAGTGAATTCCAGGTCAGCCCAGCTAGAGTAAAACCCTACCTTGAAAAAAAAAAGGTGGCTGTTGGCTGGGCGTGGTAGCACACGCCTTTACCAGTACTTTCAAGGCAGTTAAGTAGGAGGATCACCCTAAGCCACCTGAGAATACAGAATGAAGTCCAGATCAGCATGGGCTAGAGTAAGACCCTACCTTGAAAAACCAAAAAAAAAAAAAAAAGAGGCTGTATTCTTGAGAATGAGGACAGCACCCAAGGTTGTCCTCTGGTCTCCCCATGCGTGCACACATACCAGCACACACACACACCATATCCAAAGGAAATCACACACCACTTTTTTTGAGACAGGGTCTCTCATGAGGCAACACTGCCTGGCCAGTGAGCCCCAGGATCCACCCGCTCTGCCACCCAAGCATTGGGATTGCAAGTTTGCACCACAATGCCCAGCTTTCTTTATTTTAATTTTTTTAATGTGGGTTCTGAGGATAAAACTCTGGTTCTTGTGCCTGCAAGGCAAACACTTTGCCAGCTGAACTATCTTCCCAGCCCTTTTGAAAAAATAAGCTTGAAAATCCTTAGAACAAGCATATCCAAAGTGTCAGTTGGACAGTATCTCATATTCCATGGCTTTCTGTAAAGCTGAAGAAAAACTCTTGAAGTCTTTTAAAAGATATTTATTTTTATTTATTTATTTGAGAGAGAGAGAGAGAATGGGCATGCCAGGGCCTCCAGGTGCTGCAAATTAACTCTAGACGCATGTGCCACCATGTGCATCTGGCTTACGCAGGCCCTGGGGAATCAAACTGGGGTCCTTTGGCTTTGCAGGCAAATGCCTTAACCACTAAGCCATCTCCTCCAGCCCTTGAAGTCTTTTAAAAAATATATACTTTATTTATTTGAAAGGATGGAGATGGAGAGAGGAAACTTGGGTGCACCAAGGCCTCTTGCCACTGCAAATGAACTCCAGATGCATGCACTACTTTGTGCATCAGGCTTTATGTGGGAATTAGGGAATCAAACCCAGGCTGTCAGGCTTTGCAAGCAACTGCCTTTAACTGCTGAGTCATCTTTCTAGCTCCCAGCCCTTGCAATCTTTTTGTTTTTGTTTTCGAGGTATGATCTCACTCTAGCCTGAACCTGGAATTCACTCTGTAGTCTCAGGATGGCTTTGAACTCACAGAGGTCCTCCTATCTCGGCCACCCCAGTGCTGGGATTAAAGGTGTTCGCCACCACACCTGGCTCCTTGCAATCTTTTTGACTCAACTTTGACAGTTTTAGGAAAGCATTGTATCCAATGGACAATCATTTGGTGCTTAACTGTAGAGCATTCAGCTTTCCCCCTCCTGATTTCCTGAGAGGTAACTGCTAAGACATTCATGTTTGAGATGTACAATGGGATTATTTGTTATACATTGGGAAATGACTGCTAAATAAAGTTAAGTGACATCCATCCATCACCTCACCTTCTTACCCTTTTGTGTGTGTGGTGAAACGACTTAAAATCTCTGCTACAAATGTTCAGTATATGACACATGACTCGTGTACGTAATAGATCTCCAGATCTCCCCGTTATTCATCAGATCATTTTGTGAATGAAAGTCAGCAACTTGTGGTCAACAACTCCTGTTTCCTTCCCCCTTCCTCAGTAACTACCATCCCACTTTAACTTTTGGATGCCACATTTAAGGGAACCCACACAATATTTGTCTGTGAAGATCTAGCTTTGTTTCATTTATTTATTTATTTATTTATTTATTTATTCATTTATTCATTTATTTATTTTGAGGTAGATTCTCACTCTAGCCCAGGCTGACCTGGAACTCTGTAGTCCTAGGTTGGCCTTGAATTCACAGTAATCCTCACCTGCCTCCCAAGTGCTGGGATTAAAGGCGTGCGCTACCATGCCTGGCTTATCTAGTTTATTTCACTCAGCATTGTTTTCCAAGTTTATTCATGTTGTTGAAAAAATAGTAGGAAGCAGGGCATGGTGGCGCATGCCTTTAATCCCAGCACTCTGGAGGCAGAGATAGGATTGCTGTGAGTTCGAGATTACCCTGAGACTACATAGTTAATTCCAGGTCAGACTGGGCCAGAGTGAGACCCTACCTCAAAAAAAAAACAAAGAAAAAATGGTAGGACCTCCTTTGTTTTAAAGCTGAATCACACACACACACACACACACACACACACACACACACAAACACACACGTATATCTACACATACATATCTATCTATGATATCTGTGTGATAAATAGATATGTATATATTTATCACATTTTCTTTGTCCATTCACCCACCAATATACATTTAGGTTGTTTTCTTGCCTTGGCTGTTGTGAATAATGTTGGCATGAACAGAGTGCAGTCAGCTCTCCAAGACACGGACTTCATTTCCCTTGGATATATACCCAGAGTAGGACTGCTGGACCATATGGTAGTTCTACTTTTAATTTTTTTTTCTTTGAGGAAGCTCCAAACAGTTTTCCATAATGGCTATACCAAGCTTTTACTATTTGTAAAATATCTTTCAAATCTTTTGTTTGCTTGTTTGCTTGTTTGGTTGGTTGGTTGGTTGGGTTTTTTTTGTTTTTTGAGGTAGGGTCTCACTCTAGCTCAGGCTAACCTGGAATTCACTATGTAGTCTCAGAGTGGGCTCGAACTCATGGTGATCCTCCTACCTCTGCCTCCCGACTGCTGGGATTAAAGGCGTGTGCCACCACGCCAGGCTCAAATCTTTTTATTGGGGCTGGAGAGATGGCTCAGCATATAAAAGTGCTTGCCACACAAGGATGAGGGCCTAAGACCACCTGGCTTTAATTGCCCTGCGCCTGCATGACCAGCAGGGTGAGGCCAGTTCTGTAGAGAACAGAGACCAAGAATTGCTGGGGCTTGAAAACATGGCAAGCTCTAGAATCAGTGGAAGACTGCCTCAGAGAACCACGTGGAGAGTGGTAGAGGGGCCATCTGATAGTCTTCTCTGGCCTTCACATGTGTGTGCATAGAGCACATGCATTGCACATACACATGCATATACCACACAGCCATACTACACACATGCAGGGATGCACGCATGCACACACACAATCCTTTTTCTTGTATTTTGCCAGCCAAGCTTTCATAATGAAAATAATAATTTGGGCCTGGAGAGATGGCTTAGATGTCAAGGCGGCTGCCTGCTAAGCCTAAGAACCCAGTTCTAATCTCCAGGTCCCACGTTTAGCCAGATGCAAAGTGACGCAAGGGCGCAATGCCGCACTTGCCCACAAGGGGGTGCACACATCTGGATTTCTTTCACAGCAGCTGAGAGACTACTGGCATGCCCATTCTCTATCTGTCTCCCTCTCCCTCTCTCTCTGTCTGTCTCTGTGTCTCTCTCCAAAAATAAATAAAATAATTTTAAAAAAATTTTAAAAATAATAATTTGTTTAACAATCTTTCCATCTAAAAATGGTGTTCTTCTATGCATTAGAAGTCAAGTCATCTGATAGCTGGTCAATGTTATAAGCTCAGAGCCTGCTACGACTTTTCTTTCTTTCTTTTTTTTTTTTTGGTTTTCCAAGGTAGGGTCTCGCTCTAGCTCAGGCTAACCTGAAATTCACTATGTAGTCTCAGGGTGGCCTCAAACTCTCGGTGATCCTCCTACCTCTGCCTCCCTAGTGCTGGGATTAAAGGCATGCACCACCATGCCCAGCTCCTGCTATGACTTTAAAAAAAATTTTTTTTTACTGACGACTTCTATACTTACATACAAAAAAAGCGTGATATTTCCCTCCCCTTCCCCCATTCCTCTTTGGAACTCCAATCTCCATCATATCCCCTCCCTCTCTCCATTAGTCTCTCTTTTAATTTGATGTCATCATCTTTTTCTTCTATTATGAGGGTCTTGCGAAGGTATTGCTAGACACTGCAAGGTCATGGATATCAAGGCCAATTTCTGTCTGGACAGTTACATTATAAGGAGTCGTACCCTTCCTTTGGCTCTTACATTCTATTCACCCCCTCTTCCGCAATGAGCCTTGGAGGGCGTGACAGAGATGTTTCAGTGCTGGGCACTCCTCCATCCCTTCTTCTCAGCACTATGTTGCCTTTTGGGTCATCCCAGTGGTCATCGCCATCTGAAAAGAGAAGCTTCTCTAACCAGAAGTGAGAGGCTGCTGTGACTTTTTATGAATACTGGTTGGACATCAGGTAACTCATATTGATTCTATAACTGTTGCGAAGAAACTAAATTCATTATATTTTTGCTGAAAATGTCTTTTGCTGATATCTACTTTGTATTTTTTAATTATCAATTTTTTTTTATTTTCAAGACAGAGTCTCATCTAGGATAGTCTCAAACTAATGATTCTCTTGCCTTTATCTCCCAAGTGCTTGAATTACAGATGTGTACCTCCACATCTGGCTCCTTTATTTGTTTGCTTATAGACAGAGCTCCTTGGAACAGAGGCCAACTTGGAACTGTCTATGTAGCCCAGGTGATCCTTCTGCCCCAGCCTCCCAAGTGCTAGGGTTACAAATGTGCACCACCATGCATGGCTCACTTATCTTTTAAAAAATATTTTATTTTAGCCAGGCGTGGTGGCGCACACGCCTTTAATCCCAACACTTGGGAGACAGAGGTAGGAGGATCACTGTGAGTTCAAGGCCACCCTGAGACTACATAGTGAATTCCAAGTCAGCCTGAGCCAGAGTGAGACTCTACCTCAGAAAACCAAATACACACACACACACACACACATTAATTTATTTATTTATTTATTTATTTATTTATTTATTTGAGAGAGATAACTAGGCAAGTAGATCAAGAGAGAGAACGGGCATGCCAGGGCCTCCAGCCACTGTAAATGAACTACAGACACATGTACCCCTTGTGCATCTGGCTTACATGGGTCCTGGGTGTTGGGGTCCCCCCTAGGGCCAGCCCAGGAGGGACGGCAGGGTCTCTGCTGAGTTGGGGGTGAGAAGCGTGGAATCATGACACAGACTCCAGGAGTTGGGTGAAAGCAGGCAGAGGGCGAGCTGCAGCAAACTCGTTTATTCAAAAAAGTATAGGGGTTTTAAAGGGGCTTGGCTGGCCAATCATTGTATGGGGTGGTCCCCTTTTTGTGACCAATGACAGCCTGTCTCTGAACAGATCATCTCGTAACAGGTTTCTCGCAAGCATGGGACTGTAGCTGTTGTCATACCAGGCCTGCACAGGACGCCATATTCACAGAAGCCACTTCCTGGTTTCTTCTGCCATGCAGTCTGGCTAGGGCCCGACCTTCATTGTGCCATACACCTGGGGAATTGAACCTGAGTCCTTTGGCTTTGCAGTCAAGCACCTTAACTGCTAAGCCATCTCCCCAGCCCCTCACTTATCTTTGCATGGTTTATTTTACAATGCAGCCTTTTCATTTCACTATGACATAGTAAATTACACTTATTCTTGGCCTTAGTCTATTTTCTGCTGTGATTACAGATACCATAGACTAAGTAATTTTAATTTATTTTCTCACAGTTTTTGAGGCTGAAGAGTCTACAAGCACGATAGCTTTGGCCACAGGCCTTTGTGCTGTGTCAGCATGAGGCAGAAGGCTTCACAGGTCCAGGAAGCTGTCTGGTAAGCCAGAGAGAAGGCCGAAGCACAAAAGCTCTCCCACTGTCAGGTAAACAGTCTCTCCCGTCCTTCTGAAGGACAGACAAGAGTTTGATGATTGGATTTTGCATGGGATGTGATAAATTTCTCTGCTTATTCAGGACTTACAACTTGTAAATTGTTCCTAGCTGATTTTTTTTTTTTTTTGTTTGTTTTTCGAGGTAGGGTCTCACTCTGGCTCAGGCTGACCTGGAATTCACTATGTAGTCTCAGGGTGGCCTCGAACTCTCGGCGATCCTCCTACCTCTGCCTCCCAAGTGCTGGGATAAAGGCGTGCGCCACCATGCCTGGCTGTTCCTAGCTGATTTTTTAGGGAGGGAGAAGAAAGATAGATAGAGAAAGAGAGAGCTTGACTTGCTTTGATAACAAAGCTACTCTCAGAGCTACTAACCCACTCCCGTGGTCATTTTAAAGGCTCCACCTTCCAATACCACCGCAGTGAAATTCCAGCAAGAGCTCTGGAGGGCCATTCAACACATAATGCCACTCGCTCACTTGTGGTCTAGGACGTCTCTCTTCCACTGCTCCAGTCACTTCGCTGTTTCAGCATCTCTGTGCATCTGTGGCAGCAGTAGCCATGTATTTTAAACATTAAAATTTCCCAAAAATCTGGCGTGGTGGCGCACACCTTTAATCCCAGCACTCAGGAGGCAGAGGTAGGAGGATCACCATGAGTTTAAGGCCACCCTGAGACTCCATAGTGAATTCCAGGTCACCTGGGACCAGAGTGAGACCCTACCTCGAACCCCCCCCCAAAAAAAAAAAAAAAAAAGAAAGAAGAAAGAAAGAAAAGGAAAGGAAAGGAAAGGAAAGGAAAGGAAAGGAAAGGAAAGGAAAGGAAAGGAAAGGAAAGGAAAAAGGAAATGCAGTAAAGTAGGGAACAGCATGAAGCCCTACAGACAGGGACTTTGAGAAGCTGAGAAAATACTCGTCCCTGAAGGAAGCAGGATCTATCTTCAACACCATCTTAGAGCTGCTGAGAGTATCAACTTCCTTAAGGACACAGAGAGAAAGAGAGAGGGGGAAGACAGTGGGTGCACCAGGGCCGCTTGCTATTGCAAATGAACTCTAGCTGCATGCACTACTTTGCGTATCTGGCTTTACATGGGTACTGGGGAATCAAACCCAGGCTGGTAAGCTTTACAGGCAAGAGTCTTAACCACTGAGTTTCCCTCCAGCCCTAGTTTAATCTTTTTTTATATAGCTTGCTTTAAAGATTTCTAAGGGAAAGTCTAAAGTGGCCTACATTTTAGGGTTAATTTAGCCCTGCTACACAATCAAGAGCCCTCTTGGGTCTCTTTTGAATGTCACAAGGCCTGTCCACTCTGTCTTATTGGATCTTGACTGTCTCCCAGCCTTGTCAACCTCAGGAAACCCTTTAGGTTACATCAGCCAGGACTCTTCTTTGCTCAGGCTCATGGAGTTGAACCTTGCATAGCTTTGAATTCAGCCTCTGGGAAGCTCAAGACTTCTAGAGCTTTTCCGCATGCCTTCCCCAGATCTGGTCCCACTGCCTTGGCCTTCCCAATTGTCATGATTTTCTTCCTCATCTCAGGCAGCTTGTCATGTCCACCTGGACACCTTCATGGTCTGGAAGGTGCTGTGAGGGAGAGAGCCAGCAACACAGAGGGGATGGCTTCTCTTGTGTCTCTTCTCTCGGGGATCCCAGGCCCGCACTGTGTGTTGTCCAGTGAAAACAACTCTTTCCTCTACATGTTGCCCAACCTCCTAGTTGTTTGCCGGTGAGAGGACAAGCTGCTCTGGTCAGGGCTCGGGTCTGGAGGTGGACGCTTCTTCATAGCAATGGCTTTCTGCACTGCTCAGTTGTTCTTGCTAGAGTCCAGACAGATCATTTTCTGGACAATCCAACCCATCTTCTTTAACTTTCTTCCCTGCTGTCGCAAGCAAGATGTTACTTCCTCCTCTCCCCAGGAAGACGCCCTTTCTCCCGGGGAATCTGAGGACTTGTTTTTGGCAGTCCATCTGTTCCTGGAGCTTTTCCTCTGCTGGTGCCACTTCTGGGTCTTTTTTTTTTTTTTTTTTTTTTTTTTTTTGTGAGGTAGGGTCTCACTCTGGCCCAGGCTGACCTGGAATTCACTATGTACTCTCAGGGTGGCCTTGAACTCTCAGCGATCCTCCTACCTCTGCCTCCCGAGTGCTGGGATTAAAGGAGTGCACCACCACGCCCGGCCACTTCTGGGTCATTTTTTTCCACGGTGAGCATCCTCCTGGGTGCTGCTTGAGGCTCTCTCCCTTCCAGTAGCCAGCTTCAGGGGGCAGGGGGGAGGTCCTCTACTGTGTCACGTAAGGGTTGGCAGTCTGTCTGTTGGCTGGATTGGGTGCAGGTGACAAAAGAGTCTTTCCATCTCTGGTTTCCCTATTGCAAGAGCCCAGACTGCAGCCCAAGCTCACCATGTCTAATGCAGATGACCCAGTGTTTTTACTCCAAAATTTAAAAATACACTTGAATATCAGTTAACTTTTTAATATTTGTTTGTTTGTTTGTTTGTTTGTTTATGAGAGAGTGAGGGAAGGAGGGAGAAAGAGGGAGAGAATGGGCACACCAGGGCCTCTAGCCACTGCCAATGAACTCCAGATGCATGTGCCCCCATGTACATCTGGCTTATATGGGTTCTGGGGATTTGAACCTGGATCCTTAGGCTTCACAGGCAAGAGTCTTAACTGCTAAGCCATCTCTCCAGCCTGAACATCGGTTTATTTTTCCTACATACAAACTATGTGGAGAATATTACAATAAACACTCACCTACCCAGCATGGATCTAAAAGACGAAAGTAAAGCATTTTCCGTGGGTGTCCTTGGAGTCCACAGAATATCACTCCCGTTTGTATTCTCCCTCCTACCTTTCTCTCAGGAAGTAACCAGTTTTTTTAATCCTCATGAAATATCTGTATTGTGCACATGTGTGTTTATAGTTTAGGAGCACAGAATATAAACGTGTGTGTAAAGAAAAAAATATATATAGGGCTGGAGAGATGGCTTAGAGGTTAAGGCATTTGCCTTCAAAGCCAAAGGACCCTGGTTCAACTCTCTAGGATCAACATAAACCAGATGCACAAGGGGGCGCACGCACCTGGAGTTCATTTGCAGTGACTGGAGGCCCTGGCGTGCCCATTCTCTCTCTCTCTCTCTCTGTCTCTTTCTCTCAGATAAATAAATAAAATATTTTTAAAAGTCTTTATATATATATATTACTCTCCGTCTATTCCTGAGCAATAAAGAACATTTTACAAGTTTGGATTCATTCACTGATGTATCCAGGGTTATAGCTTTCTGAGCTGTTGTGTCTGGACACAAAAGAGAAAAAAGCAAAGCATTCACCAGAGCTGCTTACCAGGGGCTCAGCTAAGAGAGTGGCTGCCTTAAAGGAAAGGGGAATCCAGATGACTGCTTGTCTCCCTGTCCGGCCTTGGTTACTGCAGGGAAGAGGGAATTCTGGTGACAGCAAGTTTGACATGTGTTTTTGTTTCCTGACCTCAGGCAGAATTCTGGGGAGAACAAAGGGTATGGGGAAGAACCAAGTAACCACAACTCCCATCCCGTCTGCCTCCTGCCTGTCCCGAGTCAAGCTCTGGGGTGTTGGCTAAAGCCTCACATCTGCTTCTCAAATCCATTCTCTTATCCCTGTCATACAGGTGAGTGAGCACACCAAGGCTGCAAAAACCTTAGCAAGATCTTCCCCCTGAAGACCAATCATTCCAAGTTTCAACGCGCATCTTCATTTGAAGAATCCAAAAACATGAGAAGCCCAACAAATGCAGTTTCTCTCTGCCTGTGCCCCCCGTATTCTCCCCTGCTAACAGCTTCAGGATCAAACCTCTTAGGATTCAGGTTTGCTTGACCTGTTCCAAAATCTTCACTAGCTCCCCACAGCCTAAAGAATTAAGTGGAAAGTCCTTACCCTAACATTCCAATTCTTTAAAAAAAAATACATACATATATATATATATATAATTTATTTGAGAGAGGGAAAGAGGTAGAAAGAGAGAGAGATTGGGCACTCCAGGGCCTCCAGCCACTGCAAACAAACTCCAGATGCCCCCTTGTGCATCTGGCTTACGTGGGTCCTGGAGAGTCAAACCAGTATCATTTGGCTTTGCAGGCAAATGCCTTAACTGCTAAGCCATCTCTCCAGTCCTCTGACATTCCAATTCTTTACTGTAGGTTTCTAACCCATGTTCCTGGCTTTATTTCCCACTCCCCTCCCAATACCTACACTATTTGTTCTCTAGGTAGCCACGCACATTCCCTTTTCAACAACCTGCTCAGTGCTTTCCCCCGCCCCTTCTCCCCTTCCTCTGCATATGCACCCACTGACGTCCTTTGCACTCTTCAAAGCCAACTTAAACTCTCCAGCTTGTTCTTTCCCCTCCAGACAACTTTTCCCTTTATTAGCTCTGAATTTCTATACACCCCTTATCTTTTTGGATTATCCCATGATCCCATGTCCTCTTGCCTTCTATCCCAGATCCTATGCTGTTTCCTCCTCACCTTAGCTCCTCCTGACACCCACAAGGAAGCAGTGTTATATGACAGCATTGAGTTGATGCAGCACTTTCTCTCTTAAGAGGACCAAAGCTGAAAAAATTCCTATGCAAGGAATGGAATTGCATCTTACATACATAAGGTGAAGTTCATTGTCCACTTTCATTCGACATCTTTGTTTTGTTTTGTTTTGTTTTGTTTTGTTTTGTTTTGTTTTGTTTTGTTTTCCAAGGTAGGGTTTAGCCCAGGCTGACCCGGAATTCACTATGTAGTCTCAGGGTGGCCTCAAACTCACGGTGATCCTCCTACTTCTGCCTCCCGAGTGCTGGGATTAAAGGCGTGTGCCACCACGCCCGGCTTCATCCCACGTCTTTGACCCTGGTAAGCTGTGTATGTGTGTGCATATGGCACATCCACAGTGTCTCTCAGCCTTATTTGTGACCAGTATGGGCTCCTTGCTCCTGACCTTTGGCCAACAGCGGCAGCAGGTACAGGGTCTGTTCCAGGCTTTGGGGTTCTCTCTACACAGCACAGCTGACGACGTGGCACCAGAGCACCCCAGGGCACATGATGGACCACACATCATTTGTTTCTGTCATGATTTTTTTTTTTTAAGGGAGGAAAAGAACTTTGTATTATTTGTATAATTTCCTCTTTGCTCTGGCCCACTCCAGGCTGTCAGCCCAGGCAAGGCGTCTTCTTCCCCCAAATTAATATACAACTTGTCATCGCCTCTTTAAAAATAAAGATCCAGCTCTCCAGCTTCATGACCTTAAAAAACTCCACTAACTCAATGTGTCTAACCTTGCATTCATATCTGCTTCCTACTTCTTCCCCCTGACATCCTTCTTCTCCTGCCACAAAGTAAGATGGGCTCAGCTTTGGCACTTTTCTCAAAGGCTCTCGATGGACTTGATCTCCCTTCACATCTCAGCATCTCTGGCTTGCTACCCCACAAACCTCAATCTCTCTCTCTCTCTCTCTCTCTCTCTCTCTCTCTGCATATGGACGCACGTGCGTGTGTGTCTGTTGCTGCCCAGGGCCTTGCATGTGCTAGGCAAGCACTCTACAACTGAACTACATTCTCTGCTCTTGGTTGAGACAGGCTCTTGCCATGTATCTCAGTTTGTCCTGAAACTTGCTATGTAGCCCAAGGTAGGCTCAAAAAGCCTGTGTGTGTGTGTGTGTGTGTGTGTGTGTGTGTGTAGTATGTGGTGCTGGGATTAAATCCAGGCCTTGAACATGCTAGGTAAGAGCTCTACCACTGAACTGTGACCCCACTCCAAACCCATCTTTAGTAAAAATTCTCTAGTATTTTTTTAATATATATATTTTTAATTTTTATTTATTTGCAAGCAGAGAATGAGAGAGAGAGAAGAGAGGCAGACACAGAGAGAATGGGCACGCCAGGGCCTCCAGCCACTGCAAACAAACTCCAGATGCATGTGCCCCTTGTGCATCTGGTTTATGTGGGTCCTGGAGAGTTGAACCTGGGTCCTTTGGCTAAGCCATCTCTTCAGCCCTAGTATTACTTTAATTTTTTTTTTTTTTTTTTTTTTTTTTACTTAAGACACACACAGAGAGAGATAAAGAGACAATGGGCATGTCAGGGCCTCTAGTCACTGAAAACAAACTCCAGATGCATTCACCACCATGTGCATTTGGCTTACATGGGACCTGGAGAATTGAACGTGGGTCCTTAGGCTTCACAGGCATGCACTTTAACTGCTAAGCCATCACTCTAGCCCTAGTATTTCTTTTGTAACATGTGTTAACATCGACTTCTAAAGCCAATTTTATCTTAAACCACTCATCACCTAGGAATCATGAAAAAGAGAGGAGATTTTTTTCTTTAAGTTCAGTTTGTCTCTTCCACCTTAAGATTTTAAATGGCCTTAAGGGATGATGGGTAGAGGTGAGGACTAGAAATGCGGGGTGAGGATGAGAAGTAGAGATGAGGAGAAGGGATAAGGAGTAGGGATGAGATGAGGAGTAGAGCTGAGGAATAGGGATGAGGAGTAGGGATGGGGAGTGAGGATGAGGAGTAGGGACGGGGAGTAGAGATGAGGAGTAGGGATAAGGAGTAAAGATGAGGGGTAGGGATGAGGAGTAGGGATAAGGAGTAAAGATGAGGGGTAGGAATGAGGAGTAGGGATAAGGAGTAAAGATGAGGGGTAGGGATAAGGAGTAAAGATGAGGGGTAGGGATAAGGAGTAGGGAAGCTTGCAGAAGCCCCATGGTTGCTGTGACACACTCAGTTGGAGCCACTCATTCAGGCTCTGTCTGCCTGAATTCTTTATAATCTCACACTTCATCTCTGCTGCTACGGTGAATATGGACACCCCAGCAGCCTCTGTCTGTCCATCTCATTCTACATGCCTTGCCCAGAATGATAATTAGCGTGTGTCCCAATGACTGCCAAACCTCAGTCTTCAGCCTAGATCTTTCTCATGCCCTTCATAGTATCCAACTGCTTACTACATGTCTTGGACTTCAATTGTCCAGCTAATATGTCACCCCCCGCCCCATCTACTCAGTCTAGTCTGGGAGTCATCCTTTCCTCCTCTGTCCCTAACCCCTAAGCATGCCCAGCAAATCACTGGGTCATTTCATGCACCTCTCATCTCTGAGCTGGACCCCACCGCAGTTGCCTTACTCAAGTCTCATTTCCCCTCTAGCCCACTGCTCCCCCTCTGCCCTCTGTGATCACTTCAGCCTCCACGCTGACAAGAATGTAAATTTGATCACGTTCCTTTCCTGCTGAAAGCCCTCCACTGTCTCTCTGCCAACTCGAGGATGGCATCTGTGACTGCACATGAAGTCCTAAGGAGTTTGCTCTGCCCTCCTTCTGCCCACTGGGGAGGGCTCACACCAATGCCACCTCTCCTTGAGGTTCTGTTCCTGAGCATGAAATGATTTCCCCTTTCTTGGTTCACCTAGCCAACTTCCGGTTCGTCAATGTTCCTGCCCTCTGCCTGGGAACTGTGGGTTCTGCACACCTTCTAGGCTGCACCACTTAATATATCATCTAGAGTGGGTTTTAGGCTGTTGTTTTGCTTTTTCTTACTTCCCCTTGCTGCATGATTTTTCCCCCTAGGGAGTCTGTTTCTATTCACCCCAAGTAGAGAGGGCAACACAGATCAAAGAGACAATTCTGCCCATATGTAGCATGGCGAATCAATGCGTGTAACTGGGAAGACTTACAAGAGCACAGGTGACCTATAAGAGGACCTCTAAGAAGAGTGTCCCTCCCTCCAGTGACTGTGAACACTTATATGCTTAGGGAGGGATGGGGCCTCATGGGTCTTCTGATATTGTTGTTATTTACTAATTTTTGCATGTGTGTGGCATATGTGCATGTGTGCATGCGTGTGGTGTATGTGCATGTGTGCATGTGTGTGGCATATGTGCATGTGTGCATGTGTGTGGCATATGTGCATGTGTGCATGTGTGTGGCATATGTACATGTGTGCATGTGTGTGGCATATGTGCATGTGTGCATGTGTGTGGCATATGTGCATGTGTGCATGTGTGTGGCATATGTACATGTGTGCATGTGTGTGGCATATGTGCATGTGTGCATGGCATATGTGCATGTGTGTGCATGTGCATGTGTGTGCATGTGTGCATGTGCATATGTACATGTGTGCATGTGTGTGGCATATGTGCATGTGTGCATGTGTGTGGCATATGTACATGTGTGCATGTGTGTGGCATATGTATGTGCATGTGTGCATGTGTGTGGCATATGTGTAGCATATGTACATGTGTGCATGTGTGCATGTGTGTGTGTGTGCATATGTGCATGTGTGTGGCATGTGCATGTGTGTGTGCATGTGCATGTGTGTGCATGTGCATGTGCATATGTATATGTGCATGTGTGCATGTGTGTGGCATATGTGCATGTGTGCATGTGTGGCATATGTGCATATGTACATGTGTGCATGTGTGTGGCATATGTGCATGTGTGCATGCGTGTGTGTGTATATATGCATGTGTGCATGTGCATATGTGTGCATGTGTGTGCATGTGTGTGGCATATGTGCATATGTGCATGTGTGCATATGTGCATATGTGTGCATGTGTGCATGTGTGTGCATATGTGCATGTGTGCATGTGTGCATATGTGCATGTGTGCATGTGTGTGGTGCATGTGTGTATATGCATGTGTGCATGTGTGTATGTGCATGCATATGTGCATATGTGCATGTATGTGTGTGGTATATGTGCATGTGCATGTGTGCATGTGTGTGGCGTATGTGCATGTGTGCATGTGTGTGGCATATGTGCATGTGTGCATGTGTGTGGCATATGTGCACGTATGTGGCATATGTGCATGTGTGCATGTGTGTGGCATATGTGCACGTGAATGTGGATGGAGGTCAGAGGTTGATACTAGGGTATTTTCTTTCTTTTTTATAAGATTTATTTTTATTTACTTATTAGAGAGAGAGAGAGAAAATGGGCACATCAGGGCCTCTAGCCACTGCAAACAAACTCTATATGTATGTGCCACCATGTGCATCTGGTTTACATGGGACCTGGAGAATTGAACCTGGGTCCTTGGGCTTTGCTGGCATGTGCCTTAACTGCTAAACCATCTCTCCAGCCCTAGGTATCTTCTTCACTTATTGCCCATCTTAATTTCTGAGACAGAGCTTCACACTGACCCGAGAACTCACCCACTCAGTTAGACTAGTTAACCAGCAAGTCCTCGCCATCCTCCTGCCTCTGCCTCCCCAGCACTAGGAATACAGGCACATTCTTTCGCATCTGGCTATATGTGGGTGTTGGGGATATGAACTGAGGTCTTCTGCTTGCAGAGCAAGCACTTTGCCCACAGCCATCTCCCAAATCCTTCATGTGCCTTCTAAGCCCTCCCCACCATCCATGAAGGGAATACTAGTGATGCAAACTTGTGAGTGATCACAGCTTCTCTGATGCAAGGCGGATGTGTGTGTATGGGGGGAGGGGATTCACGTGCATGCACTGAGAACTGAACCCAGGGCCTCGCACTTGTTTGGCAAGTGCTCTTCTATTGAGCTAAATTCTCAGCCTCTCCCTCCTTTCTGTGCTGAGAACCCTGGACCAAAAAATAGCCACTAGTAGCATAGAATGTTTGCTAATGAAGTGTCTGATGGTGCTACCTCTTCCAGCTCTCTCTCCCATGAACCCCTCCAAAAAGTACCTTCTCCAGTCAACACTAAATCTTCTACCCTCCTCTCTACACAGCAGTACTTTCCCTTCATAGCTTCCTATTGCTTCTGCCTTGGATGGACAGTGATGCCAAGTTCTAAGACAATAGGAAGGAAGGGACAGGCATAATAGGTTGGACCCATGGAATTTGAGAGACACACACTAAGCAGCTGGATAGTGCTCCCTCTTGCCTCTTCCCCTTTTCTCTACTTGTGCCATTATCCTGATCCTCCAGACCCAGCGAAACTCCCGCCTTCTCCATCTCAGCACAAAGGCCACCCATGAGCTCCCTCTGACCATGTGGCCTTGGTACTGGTCAAACAGCACACTGAAGGAGAGGCTATCTTTTCTGGAATGCAGGCCTCCCCCACAACTAACGCTCCCTTAGGGTGGGGAATCACTGTGCTTCCCTGTGGGCAGAATTTACAACTGGCCTTTAAGAACTATCTGGGTGGGGGGGAAGCATGGTGGCACATACCTTTAATCCCAGCACTTAGGAGGCAGAGGCTGGAGGATCGCCGTGAGTTTGAGGCCACCCTGAGACGACATAGTTAAATTTCAGGGCAGTTTGGGCTAGAGTGAGACTCTACCTCAAAAAAAAAAAAAAAAAAAAAAAAAAAAAAAAGGCCTGGCATGGTGGCGCACGCCTTTAATCCTAGCACTTGGGAGGCAGAGGTAGGGAGGATCACCATGATTTTGAGGCCACCCTGGGACTACATAGTTAATTCCAGGTCAGCCTGGGCCAGAGTGAGACCCTACCTAGAAAAACCAAAACCAAAACAAAACAAACAAGAAAAAAAAAAAAAAAAGAAAAAGAAAAAAGAAAAGAAAGAAAGAAAAAGAAAGAAATGTCTCGTTCATAGAGTGGCCAAGCAGCCTGGCTTGTGCAGGGCCAAGTCAGGTGGGGATCCTGGGACAAGGGACGTGCAGTGCTAGAAGCGAGAGAATCCCTGGCAAAAGAAGCCAGTTGGTAACCCTATCAGCTCACCACAGTCCCCTGGAGAGTCCTCTGGCATGCTTCTCTACTGTTTTATGTTTATTTATTTATTTGAGAGACAGAGAGGAAGAGGCTTATAGAGAGAGATAGAATCGGCGTGCCAGGCCTTGAGCCATTGCAAAGGAACTTCAGATGCATGTGCTACCTTGTGCATCTGGCTTACATGGGTCCTGGGGAATTGAACCTGGGTCCTTTGGCTTCACAGGAAAGCGTCTGAACTGCTAAGCTGTCTCTCCAGCCCCTCTACTGTTTTCATAGCTGAGCTGTAACTGATGACTAACCCACTGATGTGAGCTCTACTCACTCACCCCAGTTCTCTCTGAACCGGCCTGGGCTAGGCCTGTGAGGTTAGTGAATGTTTTTGAATCAATGAGAATATTGAGCATCATTATATCTGATAACCACATTTTCCTTGTAGCTGTAGCTACACATATACAAAGAACAGTTTGAATTCTAGACCACAACAAGGATGTATGATAGCAAAAATCAAGTTCATTTTATTTTTATTTTTCTGCGAATGCCTTTGATCAGAGTGAATAAAGAGAACCTTGAATTAATACCAGGTTTGACAAGAGAAGAATGGAGAACCCCAGAGTTGCTAGAATTTAAAAAAAAAAAAAAAAAAAAAAAAAAAAAAAAAAAAAAAGTTTTACAAGGTCTGTAATCCTAGTACTCAGGGGGCTAAAGCAGAGGATTGCCATGAGTTTGAGGACAGTCTGGCCTTCGTAGTGAGTGCCACACCATCCTGGATTACAAAGTGAGGCCATGAACAAAGTCACCAGAGCCCAGAGGAGTGCCACACAGGTGAGAGGCCCACAGAGGCTGTACCTCATTGCTCTTTTGCCAGCTTCTTCATATGGATGGTGGCTAGCACATAGTAGGTACTAAATGTATATAGTGGAGGAGGCTGGGAAACAGCTTAGTCAGTCAAGTACTTGTTGTGACCCCTGAGGCTGTCCTCTTGCAGCCAGGCATGCCTGCACAAATACATACATATTTTAAAAAGAGAAAAATGGGCTGGGCCTGGTGGTGCACGTCTTTAATCTCAGTATTCCTGAGGTTAAGGAAGGAGGATCGTCATGAGTTCAAGACCAGCCTGGAGCTACAGAGTGAATTCCGGTCAGCCTGGGCTAGAGTGAGATCCTAACTTAAAAGAGAGAGAGGTAGGAGGATTGCTGTGAGTTCGAGGCCTCCCTGAGATGACAGAGTGAATTCCAGGTCAGCCTGGGCTAGAGTGAAACCCTACCTCAAAACAACAACAAAATGTGTGTGACCAGGAGTGGTGGTACCCACTATAATCCCAGTAATCAGAAAGTTGGGGCAGAAACAATCAGAGTTTGAGGCCAGCCTGGGCTTTATAGCAAGATCACAGCTAAAATTTAAGAAAAAACATTGTGAGTCAATAAATTATACATAAACAGTACTATTCATTTCTCTCTCTCTCTCTGCACATCCACTTCAGGGGGAAATGCTGACACAGTATGTGGTCTCCCATGTTTTTCTGTTGTGTCGGATTTTTAAGGCAATGTGTTGCATGAAATAAGTAAGTTCACTGAAATATGGAAATCTTTATAATGATGAAGAAATGTCAGTGAACTAGTTTCTTGAATGGCAGGTTTTTGTTCTTGTTCATCTTCTGGACTTTGTTTCAAGTCTCACTTACACAATATGGTTGCTGTTAAATTTTCTCTCTTCATTTCCAGATCAAATGAGATAATTTTCTATTTTCCCACAACACCATAAAGAACATTTATGGTAAGTTTTTCTTTTTGTTGTTGTTGGGGTTTTTTGTTCATTTGTTTTCAGGTAGAGTCTCACTCTAGCCCAGGCTGACCATGAACTCACAGGGATCCTCCTACCTCTGCCTCCTCAGTGCTAGAATTAAAGGCATAACTGGCTGGTTTTCTGTTTTTAAAGCCGGGTCTCACTCTTGTCTAAACTGACCTGGAACTCATTCTGTATCCTAGGTTGGCATGAACTCACAGTGATCTGCTGTTACAGTTACCTTCTAGTTGCTGACATAAAACACCAGACAAAAAGCACCTGATGGGAGAGAAAGTTTTATTTTGTTTTATTTTATTTTATACTTTTTTGAAACAGGTTCTCATGTAGCTCTGGTTGGGCTTGAACTTGTAACGTAGCTAAAGCTAACACTAAACTCCCAATCCTCCTGTCTCTACTACCCAAGTGCTAGGAGCTGGGATTATAGGCACACACCACCATGCTGGGCTTTATTCTTGCTCATATTGCACTCTTTCCAACTTTTTAAAAAGTTTTTATTTTTATGTATTTATTTGAGAGGGAGAGAGAAAGAGGGAGAGAGGGAGAGAGAAAGACAGAATAATCACATCAGGGCCTCCATCTGCTGCAAATGAACTCCAGATGCATGTACCACCTGTGCATCTGGCTTATGTGGGTCCTGGGGAATCAAACCTGGGTCCTTTGGCTTTGCAGGCAAGTGCCTGAAGTGATAAGTCATCCCTCCAGTCCTCTTTCCAACTTTTTATACTCTGTTGATATATCATGTGCACTAATAATTTTGTACATAAGTGAATTAATTACTAAAACAATGAAGAAATAAATAATACTATTTGAGCTCTGTAAAATATACTGAATTTTAAGAGCAATGGTTTCCTCCCTCCCTCCCTTCTTTCTTACTTCCTTCCTTCTTTCTTTCCTTTCCTCCGATAGAGTCTCAGCATGTCCCAAAAGCTGGCCTCGGGGCTGGTGAGATGGCTCAGAAGTTAAGGCACTTGCCTATGAAGCCTAGGGCCCCAGGTTCAATTCCCCAGTACTCACATAAACTGGATGCACATCTAGAGTTCATTTGCACTGGCCTAAGGCCCTGGCACACCCATTCTCTCTCCCTCTCTCTAAAAAATAAGTAATATATATATATATATATTAAAAGCTAGCCTCAAATTCTCAATCCTCCTGCCTCAGTCTCTGAATGCTGAGACTGGAGATGTGTGCCACCATGCTTAGCTCATGAAGTCTCTTAAAATGTGAGTTTAGGGATTGGAGAGAAGGCTCAGCGGTTAAGGCATGTGCCTGCAATGCCTAAGGACCCAGGTTTGATTTCCCAGAACCCACATAAAGCCAGATGCCCACCCATTCATTTGTTCTCTCTCTCCTTGCAAATAAATAAAATATAGAAATATAAAAAAAGTGAGTTTATTTAAACCTTAATAACTAAGTGTACTCTAGACAAATATATAAGAAACTGAATTGTCTTTCAGTTGAGCTGTCTTTCACCAATAGCTGGATGTTAGGAGACAGGGTAGGAGTAAAATATTTCTGTTTACTCCTTTTCAATTTAAAGCAATGTGAATATTTAAATAAAAACAACTGAGGCATTAACATTGACACTTTTATAACTGATTGGTAGA
Organism: Orientallactaga sibirica; assembly: GCA_036365145.1. Lineage (NCBI taxonomy): Eukaryota > Metazoa > Chordata > Mammalia > Rodentia > Dipodidae > Orientallactaga > Orientallactaga sibirica. The sequence continues at coordinate 2,821,670 of JAEOAD010002712.1, read as the reverse complement.
TTCTTGTATACTCAAATAGTAAGATTCAGAGATGTGGGGAGAAATTTCATAACTACCAATACTATTTTCCTTTCTTCCTTCCCTTCTTTCCTTCCTTCCTTTCCTTCCTTCCTTCCTTCCTTCCTTCCTTCCTTCCTTCCTTCCTTCCTTCCCTTTTTTCTTTCTTTTTATGTTGACATTGAAGTTTTTCTTGGATAACTTGTACTTCCATGATTATTATTGTTGGAGTGATATTTTGAGACAGGGCTACATGCAGCCCAGGCTAGCTAGAACTTGCTCTATAGCCAGAGATGACCCATCACTCTGCCTCTATTACATTGCTGCAGTTACAGACCTGCCTCCTGAGTGTTGGGATTACCAATGTGTTCCACCATGCCTGGGTGATTAGAGAGGAATGTTCCAATATTCCTTTAAAACCATCAAAGGGGCCTACGATTGACTCAGTGATAGAACACTTGCCTCATATGCACTGGGCCCTGGATTTGGTCCTCAGTACTGCAAAACACAACAAGAAGATGTTAAAGGGTCATAATTTTGATGCTATTGCTAATGTTTCATCAATGGTCTTCCCAGAAAACGAAGCAGACTAAATGGATGAAATATTGAGATCGGGGCTGAGGAGATGGCTCAGCAGTTAAAGGCACTTGCTTGCAAAGTCTCTGGCCAGGGTTCAATTCCCAAGTACCTACGTAATGCCATATGCACAAAGTGGTTGATGCATGCATCTGGAGTTCATGGAGTTCACAGGAGGCTCTGGATGCCTCCCCTCACGTAAACAAATGAAAATATTTTTGAAAAAGATTGAGATCAGTTGAGTATACATGGATACTTACATATACTCATGGACTAAGGAAGTCACGTGAGGATAAACAAGGACTTTGCTGTGATGAAGTCATGTCCTGGGAGCTGCTGTTTACCCAGGATCTTTGTGGTGAAGCAGTCAGGATTCTGTGGCATGGAGTCATACCCTCTTCCTGCGTCAGGGACATACATAGGTTGGTACCCACACTGTGGTTTTCTGTCAGGTGGTTTTAGTGTTTTTGTTTGTTTCTTTTTTCTCTCTTCTTTTCTTTTCTTTTCTTTTCTTTTTTTTTTTTTTTTTTTTTTTTTTTTTTTTTTGGTTTTCAAGGTATGGTCTCGCTCTAGCCCAGGCTGACCTGGAATTCACTATGTAGTCTCAAGCTGGCCTTGAAATCATGGCGATCATTCTGCTTCTGGAGTGATGGGATTATAGGTGTGCACTACCACACACAGCAGTGGACATCTTTTAGTGACCAGATTTCTGTCTAGGACCTAGCTACCTCATTTACTCAAGAGGTAGGATGGAAAATAAATGTTTGACAATGGATTGTAGGAATAACAAAACCTTAAGTATAATAATCAGTTCCTCAAATGTTTTTTTTTTTTTTTTTTTAAGTGTCACATTTAGAATCTCTGATGACCCTACAAAGAAGGCTGTTCTTTTTTTTTTTTTTTTTTTTGAGGTAGGTTCTCGCTCTATCCCAGGCTGACCTGGAATTCACTATGTAGTCTCATGGTGGCCTCAAACTCACGGTGATCCTCCTACCTCTGCCTCCCGAGTGCTAGGATTAAAGGCGTGCGCCAACATGCCCAGCTCTTTTTTTTTTAATTGAGTTGAAACTTTGTATGGACACATCAGTGTTGGTACCATTATTCCCCTCCTCCCTGCCCCCACTGCACTGAGGGCCCTCCTTAGTAGGATTGCTGGTATTCATGGTGGAGTTGTGGGTTATGAGTTGTGAGCGCAGGAGTCACTGTGGGAGGTCATTTCTACTTTTATTATTTCATTTTTGATATACAAAATGGATAGGAAGGCTCTGTCAAGGTAAGTGACATGTCAGTATCGTACTCTATAAGTTAGAGGTAGATCTTTTGTTTCTTGTACTATTGTTTTTCCCTCTATAATGTCTTAAACTTGAACTTGGAATGCCATCCCCTTTTTTTCAGGTTTTGACTCACTTTTTCTTTAAAAAGGTGCTCAGACTTCTTCCCTGGGTTGTTTCAGATAACACCCAGATAATTTTGTTGATCTCAAGCCTGTCAGCTTGCTTCTAGTATCTGCTTTCTAACTAGTCTATCAAAAACCTATTTTATAGTATCATCATATTCCAGTACAAATTTGTTTGACTATATTGGTTTGCTCTGCTGCTCCCTCATTTTATATGAACTATCTTTACTATAAATGCTACTACTACTACTAGCTTCTAGATATTTACCATCTTTTTTTCCCTTTGGTTGTGTTGGGCATTGAGCCAAGGCCTTGTGCATATTAGGCAAGTACTCTACTTGTGAACTACACTTTTAGTCCCCATACTATCTTTTATTAAAAATAATATTATTTTTATAATATAGGTTATTAGAGAATTGTGGTTTCAAACTACTGTATGTATAATCATAGTATAGGCAGCTTATTTATCATTACTTTTGGCTTTTGAGGTAGTGTCTTGCTCTAGTATGGACTGACCTGGAATTCACTCTGTAGTCTCAGTGTGGCCTTGAACTCACAGCAATCCTCCTACCTCTGCTGCCCACGTGCTGGGATTAAAGGGCGTGTGCCACGCCTGGCTAAACAGTTTATTAAAAGTACATGTCCAACTGCTTTTCCCATGGGTTCCAATATTGTATATCGCCATGAGGCCCAGGCATTTTATTATTATTTTTTGAGTGTATATGTAGTCTGTGTGTACATGTGTGCACAGATACACATGTGGAGGCCAGAGAAATTATCCAGTATCCTCCTCTATCACTTATCCACAGTTTCCTTGAGAGGGAATCTCTTAATGAACCCCGAGCTGCCACTTCTGGTCCGACTGGCTTACCAGCAAGCCAAAGTGATTCTCTGGTCTCCATTCTCCACAGGCCTGGAGTTGCAGGCGTGTGTGTCTATTCACAGCTGTTTATGTGGGGGCTAGGGATCAATCACGGCAAAACAGGCCTGTATGCTTGTGTGGCATTCTGAGCCATTGAACCATCTCCCCAGCCCTGGGAATCTACATTTTAAACTATCACAGCAGGGGTGATGCATTGGGTTCAATTATGATGCCTGCAGAAGCTGCTGCTGACATGTCAGGCAAAGGTCAGTTTGCTCTATAATGCATATCCATCCTGTAGACATCCACTTCAGCAGAGGTACACGGGTATTAAATGACTAAATTCCTGTTCTCTTGGTGTTTACGACCTTTCAAGAGAGAAGGAGCATGCTGCCACCTCCAACAGTCCTATGAGGGATATGATGATAAATCCAAGAAGAATGAAAAGAAGGAAGCCATCTTTTACCCAATTGTGGTCAGCTTAAAAGGTAGGGGGTTGAGCTGGGGCTTGAAGAAAGATCAGATCTGAACAAGCAGGGAGGAGGGTAGGGGTAAATTTCAAGGTGGTGGGACAGCACAGACTAAGTGTGAAGGAACCACAATCGTTTTAGGGTAATGCTTAACTGAAAAGAAGAAATGTGCCCATCCTGGGACTTACACCTGGACAGACTGGGGAGCCTTGAATTTGGACTATGCTCTGCAGGTACTGGGTAGTTCTTCAATGGTGCAGATCCGTGTTCTCCTCAAAAGCTGGTCTGGCAGTGACCTTGAAACCCCCTCAACTATGTTTGGTGGATGGTTGTGCATATATATATATATATATATATATATATATAGAGAGAGAGAGAGAGAGAGTGTGTGTGTGTTTATATATTTTTTTTTTCTCGAGGTAGGGTCTTGCTGTAGCCCAGGCTGACCTGGAATTCACTCTATAGTCTCAGGATGGTCTTGAACTCATGGCAATCCCCTACCTGTCTCCCAAGTGCTGATATTAAAGGCGTGTGCCACCACTCCCAGTGATTGTACAAATTCTAGGGGAGAACTGGTTTTGACTTTTGTGAGGTAGATTCAACTCCACCCGAAGTTTGAATGGATGAGAGAAAGGTGTTTTAGATGCTGCTGGGACCTGAACCTCCTAGACCCGGTAGACTGCAATTTCCAGAGTAAGAAAATGTCTTGAGTATAGTTCTACAACTCAACTTTGCGCCCAATTCATTCTCTCTCTCCTCTTCCTTCTCTTCTTCAGTGCATCCATCTTCTGTGTATATGACGAATCAGGTCAGTTTGTTTTAAATATATCGCAGGTATTTTCGTTATGTCAAAAGGAAAGGGCCTGGAGCTTGCAGGAGAGGACTGCAGACTTGGGCCCACCGAGCAAAGGGAGACTTACTGTTCACATACCAAGGGGAAAGCACTGCACAAAGATGAACACAAGATGACCCCTCTAGGTCTTTAAATGTTAATTCTGGACGTCATCTCCAAGGACGAGATCCCAACAGGAAATGTAAGACCCCCGTTCCTCAAGCCACTGATCTTAGAATTTGTACTTGTATCGGGATCGTCGAAGGCCTTCAGCTGAAGATGGGGTTGGTGACCATCACCCGACTACTCAGTTGGGAGCGAGAAAAACTTCTTTTCCGAGGGCGTGGACTTGCAGAGCTATTTGAAGTGGAGGCGAGCTTGCCCAAGCCTAGCGCGAGAGCAGCGCTGCGGGAGTTGCGGTCCCGAAACTACCGGGGCTACAAATTTACTCCCGGACTACCAATTATGCGGTTTTAGGGCCAAGGGAGCCTCTAGGGCCCGCCCAGGAACTCAGTGCCTCGCTCCGATTGGACGAGCTGGTGTCTTGCTCCGCCTGTCAATCACGACGCTCCTGTACCCTAGGGGACGCTTGCCCCGCCCCTTTCCATTGACGCAACACCTGGCGTTGTCTCGCCCGCGGTCTTCGGCACCCGCCCGTCGCCGCGTCCAGCCCTCCTTGGCCGTAGGAGAGGAGAGGAGAGGAGAGGGAAGGGAAGGCGCACAGCCTTTTGCTTTGACAACTACCTGGTCTAGTTCTACGCTCTGCTCGCAGGCTGTCACTGCAGCCTGGAGCTGCGCGCGGCCGCGCAGATCGGCCCGCGGTGGAAGGGCATTTCCCTCCCCTCCCCGGAGAGTTCATGCCACACCGCGGTGACGCACGCGGCCCCCTCGCTCACCGTCTTCACTTGCGATTGGCTGGAGCCAGAGTCTATCACGTAGCCACGCCTTCCTCCCCGGCTCCGCCCCACTCCGGACACTTGATAGACGCGCAGGAGGCCACACCTCCTTCCCCCGTCTCAGCCGCTTGGCCCTGCGATTGGCTGAAGGACTGGGCACGCTTTCCCCGCCCCCGGCGCGCTGGGCAGCCTCGAGAGGCTAGCGGGACCCCGCGGAAGTTGTCAGTCAAACTCCTCCCTCCACCTCCCCGCCCCGGCCGCGCGCTCCCGCCCGCCCGCCCGCCCGCTGTCGCCGTCGCGCGCGCACACGCACTCCCGGTCCCCCGGCCTTAGCCAGCAGCTCGTCGAGTTGTAGCGGGCGCGCTCCGTGGGCGGCCGGCGGGTGCGGAGGAGGACGGCACTGGCCCACGGGCGGAGGGTCGGGGGCGGCGGGTCTCCGTCCCCGGGCGCTGACAGTCGTCCCGGCCGGACCCGCGATGGCAGCGTCCCGGGAGGTGACCGCTGAGGTGCAGCCCGGCCGGCCGGCTGGTTCCCGGCTCTGAAGAAGCAAGGGACGGGCGGCGCGCTCCGGCGTGGGCACCCGCGCGCCCCGGCGCGGCCGTCCAAACTTCGGCGTCGCTGCCGCCCTCGGCGCCCGCCCGCCGTCAACAACTCGGGGCCCGCTCCGCCCCCGCCCGCCCTCCGCCAGCCCCGGGGCCCGGCCGCGGCGGGGACCGCGATGCGGCCGTGAGTGAGGCGTTGTCGGGCGGCGTGGCCCCGGGGCTCTGCGCGCCTCTCGCCCGCGTCCTCGCGCCGTCGTCGCCGCCGCCGCCGGGGCCGCGGAGATGTCGTCGTCGTCGTCGTCTCCTCCGGCGCCCGCTGCCGGCGCCGCCATCTCGGCCTCGGAGAAAGTGGACGGCTTCACCCGGAAATCGGTGCGCAAGGCGCAGAGGCAGAAGCGCTCGCAGGGCTCGTCGCAGTTCCGCAGCCAGGGCGGCCAGGCGGAGCTGCTCCCCTTGCCGCAGCTCAAAGGTAACCCGGCGCGCCCCGGCCGCCCACGCGGGTCCCCGCGCACGCTGCTCGGTCCCCTCGCTCCGCGGCTCCGTGCGCCCCGGCTCGCGGGCCCGCGACACCCTGCCCACCTGCGCGCGCGCCTCACCTGGCCGCCGCCGTCGCACGCCGGGCTCCCCGCGCCGCCGCCGGGGCTCTGCGAGCGCCTGCCTCGTCCTCCCCCGCGGGGCCGGGCCTCAGCGCCCCTGTGCCCCCCGAGTCCCCGTGCCCACTGTGCCCCCGTGCCCACTCTTCGCGAGTCTTCGCGCTTGTGCACGGAAGCTCCGCAGCCACCCTCTTTCCCCGCTCCCGTTCCCATCCGTGTCCCCACCCTCGGTGCCCGGGCCGGGATCCCAGCGCTGGCCGGTGAAGTTTGCTGGGCCGGTAGGTGTGCGGTGTCCCCTGTACGGGGTGGCTGCGTTCCGGTGTTCCCCTTTAAAACGCTCGGTTGTCTTTGGAGAGGTAGAGGGGCAGAGATTGCATTTCTTTGCGATGGAACGGGAACTCGGTTCGCAGGGCTTCCCAGGACTTTGCGGGGTTTGTACAGTAATTCAACTTGGTGTCCGTGCCTAATGTCTTGCAGGAGTGGCTCGCTTACTTTCCCCACTAGGGTGAGAGGCTTTGCAGTAAAGTTGTTCGCTTGTTCTTGCCTGTTCTTTGAGAATCATTGGCTTTTAATTTAAGGATTTTAACAACTTTGATTTTCGTGAGATATGTCATGAAAGATGATGATCGTAGACATTTAAGAAATTCTTAGAAAAAAAATTTAAAATTCTTATAACAAAAGAAACCTGATAGAAATCTAGCTAATGTTCTACAAGGCCAGGAAATTAAAGGTTTGTGCTGGAATAGATATGTGTTCAGCAGATTTTTCAATTTATTTGAAAAAGGTCCAGCATCCTCTTCAAGCCGATCTGGTTCTGATTTGTCTTTGGGGCTGTGAAGCCAGCCTTAGTTTGGCTAGAAGTCTAAAGAAAACCCCAGATCAGATCACAGTAGACCTACACCAGCTTTGTAGCCACATTCAGACCCTACGCCACTACCCTGCCTCTTAGGGTACTTATAAATGAAGAATATCCCACAGCTAGAATTAAATTGGCGCATATATTTATGTATGTATGTGTCTATATATTTCTGCTGTTGCATACTACAATTATTACAATTTACATAACAGTCAGTGGTAGACTATAGTGGAAGAGACATTTTAAGGCATGAGTTCTGGAGTGATGTCATAGCTATAAGAAAAGATTACATTACCTATTAGTATGAATATACTCATAGGTTTAAATTTTTACACGTAATTAAAACAACTCTCTTTCATGCTTTGAGTTTTCATTTATCAAGTTATTTTTAGTTTGAAGGCTTGACATTAGCTTTTTTTCTGAGCTATTCCAGTTCCTAATACTGTAATTAATAGCCACCTTTTTAGATAAAATAATTAAATTCATCACACATCGTTAGTCTCAATCAGGAACTGTAGCTTTAATACATTTCATTTTAAAAACTGGCAAAAATGTGACTAAAAATAGGAATCAAATCAGTAACCATCTGATTTAATATGGTATTGGGTTCAATGAGTTGCAGGTGCCATATTTATATTTTTATCTATAGTATTTGGTCACTAGTACACAAACAATTGGAACTTTAGAGTCTAGATATTTACATGACAATATATTCTTTGTAAATTATTCAAGATAAGCTTGTACAGATTTAATGGAGGAAATAGAACCTCACATTATCCACTAATAGGAAAACTGCTTTTACTCTAGGTGTCACAGGGCTGGGGAAGTGATTTTTTGGAGAACTCAGTTGCTTCACTCGCACTTGGGTTGTGGCCTTAATGTGACCGCAGTGCTTTGTGTCTTCTGTTTAGTAGTAGTTTTCATCTGTGGCTTTCACGAGACACGGTGGAAAGCCTTTCAGTGTGTGTATGAAAGAGAAATTCTCTTCCTGCTCTGACTGTGGAGTGATTCATATATTCGTGGCCATCCAATCCAAGATTGTCCAAGTATTTATACCAACCTGATTGCATTACACTGTGTCCACATGGGTCTGAATTGGAAAGGTGCCAGGTAGTTTTTCTGAAAGCATACTGTAAGGATTAGCAAAATAATCCAACTTTGCACTGTAGAAAGTTTATTTTTTAATATTTTATTTATTTATTTTATTTATTTATTTATTTATTTATTTATTTATTTATTTATTTATTTGAGAGAGAGAGAGAATGGGCATGCTGGGGCCTCTAGCCACTGCAAATGAACCCCAGATGCACGTGCCACCTTGTGCATCTGGCTTACATGGGTCCTGGGGAATGAAACCTGTGTTCTTTGGCTTGGCAGGCAAGTGCCTTAACCACTAAGCCATCTCTCCAGCTCGTAAAAAGTTTATTTTTGCAAAAACATTTAGTTAAGTGGGTTACACAATTTGGATGGGGGAAATGTTTGTTTTATTATAGAAAATATTTAATAAACCTGTTAAGTACTTTTAAATAAGAAATTGTTATATAGATCTTGACAATCTGCCTTATATTGTAAAGCTTAAATTTTTTTCAAAACACTATCCCTTGTTATATAAGTTCCTCTGAAAGCTAGACGCTAGAAAATGAAATTGTGAACATTAAGCCGGGCGTGGTGGTGCACGCCTTTAATCCCAGCACTCAGGAGGCAGAGGTAGGAGGATTACTGTGAGTTCGAGGCCACTCTGAGAATACAGAGTGAATTCCAGGTCAGCCTGGGCTAGAGTGAGACCCTATCTCAAAAAAAAAAAAAAAAAAAAAAAAAAAAAAAAAACCCTCCCCAAATTGTGAATATTATATCAATCTTTTTCCTGTATTTGAAATTTGTTAGTGTAGGGCTAAATTATTTTGACTTTAATCTTTTCATCTTGTAACCAACAATTAGAAAAGTTTTTTTGTTGTTTTGTTTTGTTTTGTTTTTGAGGTAGGGTCTTATAGCTCAGCCTGACCTGGAATTCACTAGGTCGTTTCAGGGTGCCCTCGAACTCACAGCGATCCTTCTATCTCTCAAGTGCCACCACGCCAGGCCTAGAAAAGTTTTTTTTTTTTTAAAGATTTATTGTCCTGGAAAGTCAAACCGGGATCCTTTGGCTTTGCAGGCAAACACCTTAACCGCTAAGCCATCTCTCCAGCCCTTGTTCAGCATTTTAAACCTGTTTTGGATTAAATTTCTGGAAGGATTGGCTTGGTAAAATACAGCTATCTTATTTATGTTTATATAACGGCTTAGCATTTTCAAACTATTGTACCTTTTTATTTGTATAAACCAGTATTACTTAGGACAAGTGGAACAGTTCAAAACAGTGTAATCGGATCTCTATTCCTTTTCACATGCACCATGTGATGTTATTGTATGACAGTCCACACACGACTCAGTCTGTTATCACACATGCTGTCTTTCATAGGGTCATCCTAGTAACTTTTTGCAAGACCAGTATTATTCTCACTTCAGTGATAAGAAAGTTGAGGCTTAAACAGATTAGTTTCAGACCTGTGAGTATTTTCTGAATGGTGTCGCATCTGACATTGGGACTCAGGTTAAGTGATTTCAGTATTTTTTCCTGTAAACCTGTTTTACATAAACTTGAAGCAGTATAGTAGAAAAAGCTGGGTCAATGGGGTTAGTGTAGGGTCAAAGGTACCTTTTAAATCTTTCTGAGTCATTGTCTTTATCTGTAAAATGGGAATAATACTTTCTATCTTCCAGGATTGAAGAGATTAAGTGAAATAATTTAAGTGCCTACAAATTGGCAAAGTTTGTTAGTGCCCATTCTCTGTCCTGTTTGAAAATCCAGATTAAGATATTTTAAATGGAGAATTATTAGTAGGATTGCTTAAATACAAACTTTCACAATGTACTTTAAATATGACTACTTCCAATGTTTGTAGATATGATGATTTATGAAAAGTGAAGTAAGGCTGCAGTGTTTTCATCACGAGTGTAGAAATGAACGTAGGATAAACTCAGACTACTTCAAATACTAAAAACCTGTAGTAAGTAGTTACCAAGCCAAGAAGACAACTAGTATAAATGTGTGTATGTGTGTGTGTGTGTATGCATGCATAATTATGTTTCTTGTAGGATATAGCCAGTGAACAGCAAAGAACATAATGAGCCGGGTGTGGTGGCGCACGCCTTTAATCCCAGCACTTGGGAGGCAGAGGTAGGAGGATCGCCAAGAGTTCGAGGCCACCCTGAGACTACATAGTTAATTCCAGGTCAGAGTGAGACCCTACCTCGAAAAACAAAACAAAAAAAAGAACAGAATGAAACTGGTTTGAGCTTGAAGTTTCCTTGAGATGAGATAATGTCCTGAGTACCATTCAGCTTCGGTGGTGTTCATTGGTGGGAAGGGTCCAAGTGCTGAGGCCAGAGCTCTTTGCTTAGTGTCAGGGAAGATGTATCGGCTAGTTTTGTTGAGTATATGGTCTTCTGAGTTAGTTCTTGATCAAGAACCTTGACATCATAGGAAATCTTTACTTTGGGGGGGAACAGGGGAATGTACTACTATTGCTTTACACATTTAGCTTTTAAAAATACTTTATTTATTTGAGAGGGGGGCAAATGAGAGAGAATGGGCACACCAGGGCATCTAGCAGCTGCAAATGAATTCCAGATGCATGTGCCACCCTGTGTATTCAGCTTTATGTGGGTACTGAGGAACTGAACTTGGGTAGCCAGGCTCTGCAGGGAAGTTCCCCAACTGCTGAGCCATCTCTCCAGCCCCACACTTTAGCTTTTAACTTTTATAGTTGTTTACAAATTAACATACTCACTTTTTTTTTTTTTTTTTCCTTTCCAAAGTAGGGTCTCACTCTAGCTCAGGCTGACCTGGAATTCACTATGTAGTCTCAGGGTGGCCTTGAACTCACTGTGATCCTCCTACCTCTGCCTCCCAAGTGCTGGGATTAAAGGCATGCACCACCATGCCCAGCTACCTTTTTAGTAATTGAGATGACACTAAGATTTGAACTTCATCTGAATAAGTTAGATGTTTTTAAAGGAATATAACAATTTAGTCACTTTAAGACTGTTTTAGGACTATTGTCATATAAAGTTTATTTTCTTTTTAAAGAATAGATTTAGCAAAAGCTGCCAAATACAGTGTCTAGTGTTGATTTTCATGGGAATGAAATCTTTTCTATTTAAGTCTAACATCTTGAGAATTCATATTTAGGATTGTATGCAACCTCTCATTTTTGGTCTTCTTAATTTAATTTTGGATAATTTCAGGAACTATGTAACTGAAGCAGGGTGTCAAACCTTTTGGTGTTGCAACATGTGCAGATGTGTTGAGTGACATTCATACTCTGGGAGGCCTGTGCCTGTGGGCTGCAGGTTGGACATGTCTGGAGTCAGGTATCTTGCAAACCAGTGTGACCCTTGGGTAGAGCATATCAGCAGAGTTTCATTGGCTTTTGCTTTCCTGATGCCTCACATCACACCAGGTCAGTGGCTTAACCCCTTTGAACTTCAGCTGAATTGTTCAAAAACATTTTGCTTGGAATGTATTTTCAATGAATTGTTGCCCCTTTTAAATTTCAAAGACATGTTTATCAACAAAATAATACATTTGAGAAATATTAAAATGATAAGCTTTTAAAAAAATTATTTGAGAGCAATAGACAGGCAGAGAGAGAGAGAGAGAGAATGGGCGCACCAGGGCCTCCAGTCACTGCAAATGAACTCCAGATGCTTGCACTACCTTGTGCATCTGGCTTACGTGGGTCCTGGGGAACCGAGCCTCAAACTGGGGTCCTTAGGCTTCACAGGCAAGCGCTTAACCACTAAGCCATCTCTCTAGCCCCTAAAATGATAGGCTTTTGTGCTTCATTTTTTCAGTTTAGCTTTTGCGATTGTGAATAGCTAGAATCAGAGACTAGTGTACTACCATTTTCAAGTATATTCTGTGCTAACCACCAGTATGGTGCATGCTTCTGAAAATCAATACCTGGGCCTTCCTCCCCAGAGAGTCTGCATTCATTGGTAAGGCATCAAGCTCCAGAGTACCCCCATCTGTCATTAACCACTAATTGACGAGACTTTGTCCTTTCCTCTGTGATGCTCATGGCTCATTACCTGGCCCGTTAACGTTCATTCACTTCACCTCCTGGTATTTACACGTTACTCTCTTAACTTTGCTGCCCCCTGTGGCTGATGGCCGGCTTTTCCCAAGGGGAGGGAATTGGTGAAGGTCTGGAGTTTCAGGTATCAGATGAGTCTTTGCCATAGTGAAACACTGCCAGGTGGTTAGTTTTCTTTTCTCTGGGTTTTCAGAACTGAGGTTGAGAAGGCAAGTAACCTTGAGAGCATATGGTAGAAGTTTGTCTAGTTTAATCTCAGCATTCCGGATACCAAGTGACAGCTCCAGCCACTGTGGAATGACTTCTATATGTGTCCACCCATTTCTTAAAGATCAAGACCTACTGTTTCCATGGCATACATTGAAGAAAAGGTATTGAAAAAGTGAATTTTATCGAGCTCAATTGTGTTTTTGTTTATGCATTTATTGATTTCATATTAAGAAATATTTTCAGTCAGGTGTGGTGGTGCACACCTTTAATCCCAGCACTCGGGAGGCAGAGATTATGGGGGATTGCTGTGAGTTTGAGGCCACCCTGAGACTACAGAGTGAATTCCAGGTCAGCCTGAGCTAGAGTGATACCCTACCTCGGAAAAACAAAACAAACAAAAAATATTTTCCGGCTGGGTGTGGTGGCTCATGCCTTTAATCCCAACACTCGGGAGGCAGAGGGAGGATTGCTGAGCATTCAAGGCCACCCTGAAACTGCATAGTTAATTCCAGGTCAGCCTGGGCTAAAGCAAGACCCATACATATACATACATATATACAGACAGACAGACAGACAGACAGATATATATAGATATATTTTCCTTAGCTGGGGAGATGGCTTACTGGTTAAATGTATTTGCTTGCAAAGCCTCTGGTCCAGGTTCCTAAGTACCCATGAAAGACAGTGGCACAAAATGGCACATGCATTTGGAGTTTGTTTGCAGTAACTAGGAACCCTGTGGTATGTATGTGTACCCCACCCCTTGCAAACAATTTTTTGGAGGGTTTTGGAGGTAGGGTCTCACTCTATCCCAGGCTTACCTGGAATTCAATTCTCCAGGACCCACGTAAGCCAGATGCACAAGGGAGTGCATGTATCTGGAGTTCGTTTGCAGTGGCTGGAGGCCCTGGTGCTGCCATTCTCCTTCTCTCCCTCTTTTTCTGCCTCTTTCTCCCTATCAAATAAGTTAAAAATCTATAAGATTATTTTTTAAAAAGGAAGCATTTTCCTTCATTTCTTTCACATTATATCATTTGATTTAATCCTGACCAAGGTTGTTTATGGATGGTAGGCCACGGTGATCCAGAGCCACTTTAATTTGTATCCATAATGGGTCTTTGCCTTTTCTGCTGACCAGTTTGAGTAATGCTTGTGTTTGTTGATTTGTTGTTTTGGGTGAATGTTCAGTTGTATGTACTGATGTTCTTGCTGCAGAATGAGGTAATTTTTGTGTGTGTGAAAGCAGGTGTTCTTATGTTTTTTTAAAAAATATATTTTATTTATTTATTTGAGAGAGAGAGAATGGGAATGCACCAGGGCCTCCAGCCACTGTAAACAAACTCCAGATGCATGCACTCCCTTGTGCATCTGGCTTACATGGGTCCTGGAGAATTGAACTGGGATCCTTTGGCTTGGCAGGCAAACACCTTAACTGCTAAGCCATCTCTTTAGCCCTCTTACCTGTTTGTTTTTTTAACTCATTATAGTACCAAATGTAGTGTTCTACGTATAATAAATGTGGTCATGTCAGCAGAATTGCTGTTTTGATAAAGTGCATGTTGGTATCTTCTGGTCGTTCTCCTTCCTCCCATCAATGATGATTTTTACAGAGATGTTCAGTGCTGCCTACCAAACATTCATTCTATCCTGTTCTATTTGCTGTTTGTTTTAATATATTTATGCCTAAAATGAGTCTGGTTTCTTAGTACTTTAATAATAAATAGTAAGAATAGGTTTCTAACAAAAGGGTTTGTTCTTGTATTTTGTGATAGTGAGTGGAAAGTTATTATATAAGGTTGCATGGATAAACTGAAATAATCAGTATACCTTGCCATCTTTTTTATATTTACTTATTATTTATTTAGTTAGATTTTTTTCAAGGCAGGGTTTCACTGTAGCCCAGGCTGACCTAGAACTCACTCTGTAGTCCCAGGCTGCCCTCAAACTCACAGCAATCCTCCTACCTCTGCCTCCTGAGTGCTGGGATTAAAGGCATGTGCCACCACACCTGGCTTATGTTTATATTATATTTTTTCAACAACATGGTCTCACTATATAGCCCAGGCTAGCCTTCAGCTTATAATCTTCTGGCCTCAGCCTCCCCCGTGTTGGGATGACAGTCCTGTACCACCATGCCCAGCTAGTTTACATTAATTTCTAAATTTGAAGGGTAGTCTTTATTTATGAGGATGTCCTTAAAGGAGATGAAAGGCACATTATTATGTAACAAGGAACCTAATTGCTGAAAGAGTTTGACATAACAGGCTGAGTTTATGCAAAATAGACTACTTGTCTGAGCAGGATAATTGACTAATAAGCAGTTTCTAGACTATTTTTTCGTGTATATCTTTTGAACTTTTCTCTGAAGGAAGTTGTTTATGTGGGCTTTCTGAGTGAGTAATGAAGAATTTTAGAAATCCTATAATTTCCTAAAGAAACCTACTGGGTCTTTTTGTTTGGTTCTTGTTTTTTGGTTTTGCAGTTTGCTGACTATGATGGGTTCACATGACAGAACTGAGAAGCTGTTTCTAACTTGGTACAAACGGCAGGAGCATTCTTGGGAATGCAGTCCTCTTGGAATGGCTGTGCTAGCTGTACCTACTCTAACCTTCCCGTGGCGAATCGACTTGAGCCCTCCAGTGGGATCGGGGGCCTCAGAAGTCATTTCCTCAGCCTCTTTTAGGAATTGGCTTCACTTGGTTCTGAATAAATAGTGTTCTTGTAATGTCTCAGAGAATCGAATCCCTTTAAAATAGGGGGGGAAATGTGGGTTTTAAACAGTATTATAATAAGGATTTAAATGCCCCAAACAGGAATTCTTTTAAAGACTGGACATAGAATTTGCAGTTCATCAATACCAAATACTAACTGTAGATTTAAAAAAATGTATATTTTAGCCTGGCGTGGTGGTGCACGCCTTTAATCCCAGCCCTTGGGAGGCAGAGGTCTGAGGATCACCATGAGTTCAAGGCCACCCTGAGACTACATAGTGAATTTCAGGTCAGCCTGGGCTACAGCAAGACCCTATCTCAAAAAACCAAAGGAGAAAAAAAAGTATATTTTGTCAGTTTAATTAGTTTTGTCTTTGTTTTACACTTACTGGTAAACAGTGGTCTAGATTTATCAGGAGTCAGTGAGCACTTGAAGTCATTGTTAATGTACTTCTACACTGACAAAGCAAAAAGGTGAAAATGCGTGAATTTTTATTAACAAAACTGAGTGAGTTGAAAATAGTCAGACATCTAACGATAAGCATCTGTCGAAGTTCTAAGGAAAACAATGCATAACTAGTTATAGAGATATGTTCAGTAAAATAAATACCTTCACAGTACCATTCTTCTTTTAATGGACCAGAGAAAAAAAGAATTTGTTTGCTATGAAATTAGATAAAAACATTTCAAAATTCTAGTACTAAAATATTTTCTCTTTGATTTCCACAGTGCTAAAAATTTTAGTGAACCATTGTAGAGAATAAAACACTTCTCAGTAAAATGAATAAAACACTAAACACCTTTTATTTTGAAATTTTAAAAATTAGGAGCTTAGTTTGTGGAGAATACAGACTTTAAGTAGGCAGATTCAGTAGTAAGTGTTGTGATGTTAGGAGTGTGTGAGAAATGGGAGGGAAGAGATAGAGGAAAGAACTTCCTGGAGAGAGAGAAGCTGAGACCTAAAAGGCCAGAAGTTGTTAGGCCCACCCAGTGGGTGATGTGTGCAGAACTGTGACTGAGCACAGCATGTCAGGATTGCGGCCATTCGTGTGGCCTTAGTAGAAGGAGACTGGAGCAGTAGTTGGGGTCTAGGTCATCATATTAATTACCTTGCTTCTTACGGGGCAAAATACGAGACAAGAATAAATTTAAGGGAGAGGGAGGGCTTATTTTCGTTTACAGTCCATTGTGGTAGGGAAAGCATGGTGGCAGGAGCTTGGAGCAGAGCTCCTCACACTGTGTCCATAGGGAAGAAGCAGAGAGCAGAGTGCTAGTCTTCAGCCAGCTCCCTCCTATCTATGCAGTCCAGGAGCCTAACCCATGGAATGGGGCCACCCACAGTTAGGGTGAGTCTTCCAGCTGGGCGTGGTGGCACACACCTTTAACCCCAGTACTTGGGAGGCTGAGGTAGGAGGATCGCTGTGAGTTTGAGGCCAGCCTGAGACTACATAGTGAATTCCAGGTCAGCCTCAGCTAGAGTGCAGCCTTACTTTGGAGGGGGGGAGGTGGTCCACATCAATTAATGTAATCAAGATCATCCCTCCCAGGTGATTCGAGGTCCCGTCATTCAGTAATCTAAACCATCACAGTCCAGTCCTGTTTGAGATGCTGCATAGAAGAATGGCTGCTGACGTTACCCTGCATGTATACCTGACTCTCGAGTGAGGTCTCGAGTGGTGGGAGATGGGAACAATGAATTAGGAATACAGACAATGGCTGTCTAGAGTGGAGATTGTCACAGGCTGGGCTTGGTAAGAGGGAAGTGTGTGATGATAAAGTGTGACTTGGGTAACTGTATGATAACAGTTGTCACTGTGGAGGTCAGCTGGCTCCAAACTCAACAATCCTCCTACCTCAGCATGCCAAGTGCTAGAGATCCAGCACACTCGGCTTATAAACTAATGGTTCTGTGGGACACTGAAGTGAAGCTGCACTGTAGGGATTTAGATAGCTTGGGTCTAGCGAGAGGTCTGTGTGGGAGAGTATCTTGGGACTGGTTAGCTCATTGGTGGCATGTGAAGTGATAGAAGTGGAAGCAGTAGATGTCTATAGAATGAGAAGAGGTCAGAGAATACCAACATTTAGATGGTGGGCAGAGTCAGGGCAACAAAGGGGCAAAAGAGTAAGGGTGGAGAGGGTGAGAGTCTTAAGAGCTGGAGGGGCGAAGTAACAGTGAGAAGTAGACAAGCACAGTAAGAACTAACAAGGTTCTATACGTTTGGCAGTCTGCAGGTGCCACTGTTGATTTGTGGGGCATTTTCAGAGGACTGGCAGACTTGAAATGAGACATCTGTAGGGTAAAGAATAAGTGGAATGTCTAGTCAGTAAGTTTGAACTACTCCTCCAGAAGTTCAATAGCTGGTTTTTTTTTTTTTTTTTTTTTTTTTTTTTTTTTTTTTTTGAGGTAGGGTCTCACTGTAGCCCAGGCTGGCTTGGAATTCACTATGTAGACTCAGGTTGGCCACGAACTAACAGCAATCCTCCTGCCTCTGCCTCCTGAGTGTTGGGACTAAAGACGGGCACCACCATGTCTAACAGGTTTATTAAAAATATTTTTATTCATTTATTTGCAAGCAGAGAGACTATGAATGGGTGGGCCAGGGCTTCTAGCCACTGCGAACAAACTTCAGATGCATGTACCACTTTGTGCATCTGGCATTATGTAGGCACTTGGGGACTCAAACCTGGGTCTTTAGGCATTGCAGGCAAGTTCCCTAACCACTTAGCCATCTCTCCAGCCCAAGTTCACCAGATTTATTTTTATTTTTATTTAATTTAAATTTATTATTTTTATTATTTTTTGGTTTTTCCAGGTAGGGTCTCACTTTAGTCCAGGCTGACCTGGAATTCACTATGTAGTCTCAGGCTGACCTTGAACTCAGGGCAGTCCTCCTACCTCTGCCTCCCGAGTGCTGGGATTAAAGGTGTGCGCCACCACGCCTGGCTCAGAGTTTTATTTTGGAAACGTGAAAGAGGATATCCACACACTCACCATGGTACACATGTACTTTTATTCACACACACAAACACATACACGTGACTTTAAAAATTTCAAAGAGGAGCCAGGCGTGGTGGCGCATGCCTTTAATCCCAGCACTTGGGAGGCAGAGGTAGGAGGATTGCCGTGAGTTCGAGGCCACCCTGAGACTACATAGTGAATTCCAGGTCAGCCTGGACCAGAGTGAAACCCTACCTCAAAACAAACAAACAAACAAACAAACAAACAAACAAACAAACAAATTCAAATAGGGCTGGGGAGATGGCTTAGCAGTTAAGATGCTTGCCTGCAAAGTCTAAGGACCCATGATTGATTCCCCAGATCCCATGTAAGCTAGACACACAAGGGGGTGCTGCATCTGGAGTTTGAATGTAGTGGCTGGAGGCCCTGGCATGCTGATATCCCCTCCGCTCATAAAGGTATGTGCCACCACTCCCAGAAAAAAAAATTCACAGAAAGCAGGCATGGTGGCACACACCTTTAATCCCAGCACTGGGGAGGCTGAGGTGGGAAGATTGTTGTTTGAGGACAGCCTGGGGTTACAGAGTGAGTTCCAGATCAGCCTGAGCTACAGTGAGACCCTGCCTCAAAAAAAAAAAAAATCAACAGAGGCCTTAGGATATTTGAATCAAACAATGTCGATTTGGTAATTTCTGTGGCTACTAAAAAAGAATGACATTCATTACTTTACATTCAATGGCCTGCCAAGACTCGGAACTTTTCTTACAAGGGAGATGTGCATAGTTTTGGCTGGCTACTTGCTTTTCTGACTGTAGCAGACAGCTTCAGGTTTGCTGAGATGAACTTCCAGACCAGGCACAGTTATGGAGGAAGGGATATTATTTATTGAAGCTTACAGATCCAGGGGAAGTTCCATAATGGCAGAAGCGACCTGCTCTCCACAGGGCCAAGCAGAGAGAGAAAAGCCAACCAGCCACCACAGCACACAGAGCAAAACTACTGCCAAAAGGTCACACAGCACACTTCAGGAACTCCTGCTAGGCACATCTGCATATCTTTACAATGGAATCTCAAACCTACACCATTAACACCTTAAGACTGGCCCCCAGTGACATTGCCTCTAGCAAGGTGATTGCAGATGCAAATAATAACTAATAAAACACTGAATATATTGGGGGACATATATTCAAACTACCACATTCCACCCCTGGCCCCCAATATATTTAGCTCCTGACTCCCAATAGATTTATAACTATCACACATTGTAAATTGTACTCAGTCCAATTTCAAAGGCACTCACAGTCTTGATCAACTTAAGATAGTGAGTCCTGTAAAATCAAACAAGTTAAATACTTTCAACATGTAAAGGCAGAGAGTAAACATTTTTAACTGTATAAGGAATAGCAAGGAGAAACTAGAACAATGCAAACTCAGCCACCATCAGCAGTCATCAAACTTCTGCAGTTCAAGTTCAATATGACCAGAGACTAACAGTCTCCAGGATTTCCAATTCCGCCCCTCCAGCTGGGCAGAGTCACCAGGGAAAACTTTCATCCCATGCCAACACTGCACTCCATGGTAGCCCTTTTGCACAGTCCTGGTATATCCAAAACATCTTCAGGTCTCCATGCAAACCACGGTCCATCTTCCAAAGGCTCTTCCAGCCTATTCCTGAGGGTCTTCATGCCCTGCCTCATGCCACATCTCAGCAGCAGCTCCTGGAACCGTGTGCAATTCATGACCACTCCATGCATTTTTCATGCTTCCAAAACTAATACCAGGTGTGCAGGACACAGCCATATTCTTAATCCAGGGACAAAATAAACCATAGCCTTGAAAAACAGGTTCCTTCTCCAGTCAGCTCTTTCCAAGAATTTGCATTTTTAACAGTCTTTCCTCAGGCATCCTCTCCATTGTTTTAATGTAAAGTAGTCGTCAGGCCACCTTCCTTCCACCTTCCTTAAGAATGCTAATGTGTTGACAATAGCAGCTAAACCAGTCTCAATGCCTCTACTTTTAACTTGCTTCAGGTTTTCCAACTTAAAATCTTAAAATCTCAGTCCAATATCTTTAGCCAAGCACATCAGTCCATTACAAATTTAACCTTGATCAAACTTTCTGGGCCTGGATAGCAGAACATAGCCATCCCTTATGCCAGTAGCCCAGTTCCAACAAAGTCCTCTGCAGTCTTTCCTTCCCCTTAGAAACCTCATAAGCCAAGCCTCGAAGTTCAGTACTATCTGCACTTAGCATTCTCAAACTCTCATCAGAATAGTCCATAAAACTTGGCTTACCACTCCAGAAGGCATCTTCAGTTGCAAGCACCAAGTCCATGCCCATTCCTCCAAAACAAAAGTTGCAAAAGACGAATATCCACACGGTCAGGTTCATCTCACTCCACACTCCTCGGTACCACTTTACTGTAGCAGACAGCTTCAGGTTCGCTGAGATGAACTTCCAGACCAGGCACAGTTATGGAGGAAGGGATATTATTTATTGAAGCTTACAGATCCAGGGGAAGTTCCATAATGGCAGAAGAAGCGACCTGCTCTCCACAGGGCCAAGC
Organism: Orientallactaga sibirica; assembly: GCA_036365145.1. Classification (NCBI taxonomy): domain Eukaryota; kingdom Metazoa; phylum Chordata; class Mammalia; order Rodentia; family Dipodidae; genus Orientallactaga; species Orientallactaga sibirica. Next base: position 2,801,066 of record JAEOAD010002712.1, on the reverse strand, counting down.
AGAGAGAGAAAAGCCAACCAGCCACCACAGCACACAGAGCAAAACTTCTGCCAAAAGGTCACACAGCACACTTCAGGAACTCCTGCTAGGCACATTTGCATATCTTTACAATGGAATCTCAAACCCACACCATTAACACCTTAAGACTGGCCCCCAGTGACATTGCCTCTAGCAAGGTGATTGCAGATGCAAACTATAACTAGTAAAACACTGAATATATTGGGGGACATATATTCAAACTACCACACTGACCCACTGTCTTTATGAACACCAGCGCACGATATTGACATGAGAACACGAGATGATGAGGTTTATTGGGAGAAGTGCATGGATACATTAGCGTTACCTAGTTCCCACCTTTGTGCCTTTAGAGTATAAGTAAGTGCTTTGAAATTGTATATCTTTATCTTGCTACACAGCTTTTAGAAAATCTGCTGTTTTGCTATTTATGAAATAAAATAATGAAGCAAAAGCTGTTGACTTAAAGAGCACCATTTTTTTTCCTCTTGGTTTTTTGAGGAAGGGTCTTACTCTAGCCCAGCCTGACCTGGAATTCACTGTGCTAGAGTGAGACCCTACCTCAAGAAACCTATATATATATATAATGTTTTTCAAATGGGTGTGGTAGCTCATGCCTTTAATCCCAGCACTCAGGAGGCAGAGGTAGGAGGGTCACTATGAATTCGAGGCCAACCTGAGACTCCATAGTGAATTCCAGGTCAGCCTGAGCTGGAGTGAAACCCTACCTCGGAAAACCAACCCCCCCAAAATAAACCTTTATTTAGAAAAAAAATATTTTTATTTATTTGCAAACACAAACACACACACATACACACACACGAGAGAGAGAGAGAGAGAGAGAGAGAGAGAGAGAGAGAGAGAGAGAGACTCACAAACCAACCAAGAGTGGCACACCAGGGCCTCCTGCTGCTGCAAATAAGCAAACAGTGCGTGCACCACCTTGTGCTTTATGTGTACCAGGTAGTGGAACCTAGGCTGCCAGGCTTTGCAAGCAAGTAACTTTAACTGCTGAGCCATCTCCCCAGCCAGTGCTATCTAAAACCTTTAAAGCAGAGGGTCTTTGTTTTTTAGATTCTTCTGATGTAAAAAATGTACCTCTGATGCTCTTAGTGGTCTGCCATTCAGCACTGTCTCACACCCCTTAAATAGCCTAAAGGTTTTTTTTCACTGTGAACATTTGTTTCATGAACGAGTGCTGAGAATGAGGTGAGGTGTATTGTTAGGCACGAGCACATTATGTCACAGCGAGACTGGTAATTGGAGTCACTGTGATTGTAATTAGAAGCTTGAATGAACTATTACAGATGATTAAGAACTGATTAGAATTCACCTCTCTAGGAACTACTATGTACATTTCAGTCCCTTTCTACATAAATTTTGAAAAAAAATTTACACTCTGGCCTCATTGGCTAAGCACTGTTATTCCTATCAGGTTTTTTTTTTTTTTTCATTTTGAAAAGAGAAAATAAACTGGGACAAGAAAACTGAGATTTGGGCAAATTCATCTATCATTTTACTCATTTTAGTCTCCTTCCGAAGCTTCCAGACAAGATGAAATTAAGACAGTTGCATATCATCTTAAACAGTGTCCAGATAGAGTTGTGCTTTCAGTGAGTGAGCGGCCATGATTTGAATTCACAGTGGAGTTAAAGTAGCAAACACAACAATGAAGTGCTTGGAAGATGTGTGTGTTTCCTGTAGTCACGTGTCCTTCATGGGAAAAAATTGACTTAGGGTCTTGCTCTAGCCCGGGCTGACCTGGAATTCACTCTGTATTCTCAGGGTGTCCTCGAACTCAAGAGGATCCTCCTACCTTTGCCTCCTGAGTGCTGGGATTAAAGGCATGCACCACCACACCTAGCTTCCTTCATGGAAAAAAATTTTTTTTTGGAGGTAGGGTCTCGCTCTAGCCCAGGCTGACCTGGAATTCACTATGTAGTCTCAGGGTGGCCTCAAACTCATGGCAATCCTCCTACCTCTGCCTCCCGAGTGCTGGGATTAAAAGCATGCACCACCACGCCTGGCTCCTTCATGGAAATTTTGATGATTCATATAGGAAAGGTGAAAATAGTCCAGTTCTTCCTTGGCCTCCACATACCAGGAGCTAGTTTTGGCACTTCATTTATTTTGATAATCTGGTATTAATTGGCATCACCTAGATGATCCTGCACATAGAAAACTTTTTTTTTTTTTTTTTAAGTTCTGGGATAGGAATGACTATTTTAGGCTACAGTACTTAATGTGAATCATAAATGAATCTCAGTTTTCATGGTTTTCTGAAATAAACTCAATTAAAGACTGCAGTCAGAAGTGCCTTTGTTTAAACTACTTCGTTTCTTTAATGATGGCTTTATTATTGTTAAAAGAGCTTACTGACTTAAACACTCAGATCACCACAGTTACAAAGGTAGAAAATAAAGCTACCCTCAGGATCAACCCTGCAAATCGCAGAGCATCATCTGTGTCCTGTCAGTGGGACCGTGCAGTGGACTGCATGTTCTATAGCCTATTGTTTTTACTTAATAGAACATTATAGATAACATCATTTTTTCTGAAATAAAAAAGCAAAATCAATTTAGTATTGATTCTGATTAAAATATTTATTTCTGGAAATACTGAACTAAGTCATTTGAAACTTTGGTTCTAAATTCCACATCAAAGGAAGAATTCTTACATTTTTAATTTTTTTTTGTAGATTTTTTTGGTTGCTTTTCTAGGTAGGGTCTTACTCTAGCTCAGGCTGACCTGGAACTCACTCTGTAGTCCCAGGCTGGCCTCAAATTGACTGTGATTCTCCTTCCTCTGCTGCCCAAGTGCTGTGATTAAAGGCCTGTGCCACCACACCTAGCTTTGTAAGTGTTTTATTGAATGAAAAAATATAAATCCTAAGGTACTATTTCTAAGAATATTCAATTTTGGTGTGGTCTCTTGGAAAATCCAGGAAAATCTCAGGAAATATATGCAATATTTTGTGTATAATTCCAGGCTTTTCAGGTTTCCATCCCTAGCTACACACCAGAGCCCATCTGTGACAGTAGAGGGAAGTGGGGTGTCTTTAGAGTGGAGGTCCTTGAGACTTGAATGGCTTGTTAAAGAAGATAGTTTCTCTTTTTCTTTTTATTTTTGGGGTGGTGGGGGTGGCGGTTTCAAGGTAGTGTCTTGCTCTAGCCCAGCTGACCTGGAATTCAGTGTAATCTCAGGGTGGCCTCAAACTCAAGGTAATCTTCCTACCTCTGTTTCTTAAATGTTTCTTAGCTTGCTTATAGCCATTACACTAAACACATCTATAGCTGCTTTACCTTCTGCTCCATCTACAGAGATCTGTGTAGTATTTCTTGTTCCTGAAAAGTCTCAAATGAAAAACAGAAATACTTCTGAAAATGTGTTTTGTTTAAGGAGTAGCAGGTTTTATATTCAAGGGGAATTAAGGAGATGGAACAAGCCTTCCATTTATTCTTTTAGAAGACGGTTTTCAGGGTGTGTTTGCTAACCTCTCCAACCAAGGAATCAGTAGATTGTCCTTACTGCTTTGTCATGAATGGCTTATAAATAAAAAGGATAATATATACTTAGTATTTTTTTGTGTCTTGAGACATTGGAGACTGGGGAGATAGCTCAGCACTTAAAAGCACTTGTTGTAAAACCTACTGACCAGGTTCAATTCCTTAACCACCCATATAAAGGCAAACAGGCATTCACTTGCAGTGGCAAGAGATCCTAGTGTGGTGTACGTGCATACATGCAAATAAATGATTTTTTATTTTTATTAAGTAGAAACTTTGTATGGGCCCATCATATGTTGGTACCATCATTTCCCTCCTTAGGGAGGGGGGAGATTTACACAAAACCAAATCCAAAATAAATTGGTACCATAGAAACCTTCCTCCTGCATAGAGGACTAAAAGACATAACCCATAATAGAAGCATTTTGGGATCATCTGCTAAGAAGGGCCCTAGAGAGGGTGGGATGAAGTCTAACCCTAAAATATTTGGCTCTGCTTACAACTCATAAATGATTTTTAAAAAGAGACACAGGCTTGTCTTATATAACCCAGGCTGGCTTCAAACTTTCAGGCCTTCTACCTCAGCCTCCAAAATGCTGAGACTATAGGCATATGCTACCTTACCCAGTTTACATTTTTTTGAAATAAAAATTGATCAGAGCTGTGGTGGTGCATCCCTTTAATCTCAGCACTTGGGAAGCAGAGGTAGGAGGATCGCTGTGAGTTCAAGACCAGCCTGGTGCTACACAGTAAGTTCCAGGTCAGCCTGGGCTAGAGTGAAACTCTACCTCGAAAAAAAAAAATGACCAGTATGTTTTAACCTGTCTCTAATGCCTATGGATATACTTATATTCAATAGTAATTTATTTATTAAGTCATGGGAGTATTTGTGCTCATGAAAGTTTTAGACAGTATTCGTATTCTGAAGATTTTTTTTTTTTTTTGAGGTAGGGTCTTACTCTCACTCTAGCCCAGGTTGACCTGGAATTCACTATGTAGTCTTTGTCTGGAGTGTGCTGGGATTAAAGGCATATGTCACCACACTCAGCAAGATTTTCTTAAAGCAACATACATTCATTTATTAAAATATTTTCAAACTAGTAATGTGAATTGTTGAAATTTCCTAAAATGTGGTATCTATAATTTTTTCTCACCATTTTCAAATTTTATAAAATGTATCCATAATTTTTCTCTTACCATTTTCAATTTTAATGAAATCGCAGAATCTTAACTAAGTCATAGTCATAATGCTATGAGTCACTTGTTAATAAATATTTCCATTGTTACTTTATAATAGCTTGATCTCTAAAGTTTCAAATAAAAGCTGATTTTAGATTCTTAGTTATTAATGTTCTAGGGGTATTGCCAAAAAAAGCTACATGTCCTATATTCTGTGCCAGTTTCTTAAATTAGAAGCTTGGATTGCATCCTCAGCGTGTCACTGGAATGGTATTGCTGGGTTGCTATGATACGCAGCTTTTTCTGTAATTGGTGGCATGAATCTTATATGAGCTGTTACTTGAGATTTAAATAATATGAGGAGTGGTAGTTGGGAATATTGGTCTATACAGTATTTTATAACTAATGGTGATACCTGCTTTTCCATATATTTGTCATTGAACATACACATTAACAAGTGAGCAGTTTGAAAGAACTTGATGATCCCTAAAAAGTTTTATATCACGTTGACTTTAATGAAGATGATCAGAGGATAAAAGATTCAAATGTCAGTGTTCTTCCACTTGATGTTTGAAGGAGATGAATGTAGAATTTTCTGGTAAGATGCACTTAAGACAATACCAACACTACCCTATTACAGGGTCAAGTTCTAAACCATCCTACTGTACTATCTTTTTTTCAATTTAGTAAACTTCTTCAAAGCAGTCTTGCATAGCTATATCAATACAGCATTGCTGCACCTTCATTTTATGTGCTGGTTTGAGGTTCTGTTTACATGTGTTTACAAAAAGTTCTTAGGAGCATTTTGAGGATTTAAGGAGATAACATTTGAAAATGCTGACAGATAATAAGCTCTCTGTTTTTGCCACTGCAGTGTTTCCAGGAGTGCTTTTTTAGTTGAGAATTTTCATACATGAACCTACTTTAATTTGGTCATAATCCCCTCTCATTTCCTTCTTTTGTTCCCTTCTTCCCATTCCATTGAACCTCCTCCTCTTTCCTACTAGTCCGTCTTACACCTGATATCTCTAGGTCTTCATCATCCATGTCACAATGTTGGTGGACTCAATATTGTGCAGGTTTTATGGCGGTAAGGACAGCTGACAGCTACTATGAAATCCTGTACACATCAGGCACATCATTTTGGAGGATAGTGTCCCAGCATCCTCTTCACCACCCTCTGGCTCTTACAGTCTTCATGCCCCCTCTTCCGCAATGTTCCCCGAGTCTTAGAGGGTGTGGCGAAGATGTCTTATTTAGTGCTGAGCGCTTTGACAAGTTTTGGGTCTGCAAAAAGAAGTGTCTTGGTCAGCGGCAGGAGCAGCATTAATATCCTTTCCACCACCTCCTCCACATTATTCCCTGGGCCCTGGCAGGTGTGATGGAGGTGGCTCATCCAGTGCAGATCACTTCTCAGCACCTTGATGAATCTTGAGTCTCCCCAATAGTCACTGCCATCTGTGAAAAGAAGCTCTGAAGGGAGAATAGCACTAATCTATGGGCATAACCGTAAATATTGAAATTTGATGGGCACAACATGTCCATTCAGCCAAAGAACTATGGTAGCTTCCTCCCTAGGGCCTATAAGCTTCCAAGCCACAGGTTTTTGATTCCCTCTCATAGAGTAGACGTCACATCCAATCAAAGAGCAGTTGGTTACTCCCATAATTGACATGCCATTACTACTGCACCACTGGACACATCTTTGCCTAGCTCCTTACAAAAAGCATTTTTTTCTGAAGGGCAAATTAAGCAAGATTTTATTTTGGGGTAGAAAATAAAGCAGAAAACTCAAGCTGGAAGGGGTTTTAAGCACGTAAATACATTTATAGTGGATGACATTCCTGTAATTTCAGATGGAGGAGCATTATCACAGCCGATCTTCAAACCTTTATCTCCCAGTAAGGTCTTGGTCTGTGGTATGAAAGTAGACCAGGATTGGACTACATTTTAAAAATAGCTTTATTAAGATAAAGTTTGCATAGTATATAGTCCATTCATTTAAATAGTACATTTCAGAGTTTCGCAGATAATATGCCCTGAGTCAATTTTAGAACATTTTCATTATTCAGTCAACTGGGAATATCTTTATTTTCATTTCCGTTTTGCTGTGTGTATGCAGATACAGACCAATGGACAGCATCAGGTAATATATGTTCCTCAAGCAGCACCTACCTTTACTGAGACAGGGTTTCTTCTTGGCCTGAACCTCATCAGTTAGCCTTGACGCTGGTCAGTGATCCCCAAAAGTCTGCCTGTCCTCCTCTTCCTCCTCTTCCTCATGTTTGGAATACAAGTATCCATTCTGGTATACTTTTTAAAAAAATATTTTAAAAATATTTTATTTGACAGGCAGATAGCATGGGCATGCCAGGGTCTCCAGCCACTGTAGATAAACTCCAGGTGCATGTGCCACCTTGTGCATCTGGCTTACATGGGTACTGGGTAATTGAACCTGGGTCCTTAGACTTTGGAGGCAAGCACCTTAACCACTAAGCCATCCCTCCAGCCCTAAAACATTTTTTAAAATTTATTTATAAGGAGAGCAAGAGAGAAAGGACACGCCAGGGCCTCTAGATGCTGCAGATGAACTCTGGATGCATATGCCACTTTGTATATCTGGCTTTATGTGGGTACTGGGGAATCAAGTGCTTTGCAGGCAAGCACCTTAACTGCTGAGCCATCTTTCCAGCCCTGTACTTTAAAAAAAAAAAAAATGTTCTGGGCCTAGAATTAGGTCTGTATGCTTATAAGGCTTTTATCTCATCAGCCCCTTGAGTTCCTTATTTAAAGACAGTTTTGTTTGATGTAGGATTTTAAAAAAAATATTATTTATTTATTTGAGTGAAAGAGAAATGGGCATGTCAAGGCCTCCAGCCACTGCAAACATACTCCAGATGCATGCACCACCTTGTGCATCTGGCTTACATGGGTCCTGGGGAATCTAAACCTGGGTCCTTTGGCTTTGCAGGCAAGGATTTTTGAGAGATTTTTCTTTGAGATTTTGAATGTGATTCTATACTCTGACCTCTGTTTTGTTAAGAGACCAGCAATTACTCTTAATACCTATAAGTCACTTTAAAAATTTAATTTAATTTAAATTTTTATTTATTTGAGAGAGAGAAGCACAGAGAGAATGGGTGTGCCAGTGCCTTCAGCCACTGCACACAGACTCTCCAGATGCATGTACCACCTTGTGCATCTGGCTTACTTGGGTCCTGGGGAACTGAACCAGGGTTCTTTGGCTTTGCAGGGAAGCACTTTAACTGCAAAGCCATCTCTCCAGCCCATATAAAACTGTTTTTATCTTAGCATTTTCATGATTTTCTCCTTGTCTTTGACTTTGATTTTTATTTATTTATTTATTTATTTATTTATTTATTTATTTATTTATTTATTATTTGAGAGATGGGGCAGATAGAACGGGCATGCCAGGGCCTGTAGCCACTGCAAATGAATTCTAGATGCATGTGCCACCTTGAGCATCTGGCTTACATGGGCACTGGGGAATTGAATCTGGTTCCTCAGGCTTCACAAGCAAGCATCTCAACTGCTAAACCATCTCTAGTCTGACTCTGATATTTTGTTTCGAGTCAGGGTGTCAGGGACTCACTCTAGCCCAGGCTGAACAGAAACTCACTAGTCCAGGTTGCCTTCAAACTCACAGCCATCCACCTACCTGTCTCCTGAGTGCTGGGATTAAAGGTAGGAGCCACTACAACCCACCTGGCTTTACTTTTAGCGTGCTTTTATATTTTCTTTCTTTTAAAATTTTTTTTATTATTTAATTTATTTTTTTGGAGAGAGACACAGAGAGGAGACAGAGAGGGAGACAGACAGAGATGGGCACGCCAGCAGTCTCTCAGCTGCTGTGAACGAAATTCAGATGCGTGCGCCCCTTGTGGGCAAGTGCGGCATTGCGCCCTTGCGTCACTTTGCATCTGGCTAAACGTGGGACCTGGAGATTGGAACCGGGTTCTTAGGCTTAGCAGGCAGGTGCCTTAACCTCTAAGCCATCTCTCCAGCCCTATATTTTCTTTTTATGAGAGAATGAATGGGCATGCCAGGTGCTCTAGCCACTGCAGTGAACTCAGACATGTGCACCATCTTGTGTGTATGGGTCACCTTGTGCATCTGGCTTACATGGGTTCTGGGGAGCCAAACCTGGGTCCTTAGGCTTTACAGGCAAATTCCTTAACTGCTAAGTCATCTCTCCAACCCATTTGGGGAGTTTATAGCCGTTATTTCTTCAAGTATTTTTCTGCTCCTTGTGGTACTTCCATTCTGTATGTGTTGGCACATTAAAGGTGACCTACATGTCACAGAAACTGACCGTTTTTCTTTCCATTCTCTAGTTAAATGATCTATTAAAATGTCTGCACATCCCCCCCTTTTATGTAGTTTTTTGAGGTAGGATCTTGCTGTAGCCCAGGCTGACCTAGAATTCACTATGTAGTCTCAGAGTGGCCTTGAACTCACAGCAACCTTCCTATGTCTGCCTCCTGCATGCTGGGATTAAAGTTGTGTGCTGCCAGGGTCTCCAGACCCTGCAAATGAACTCCAGGTGTATGTGCCACTTTGTGCATCTGGCTTTATGTGGGTAACTGGAGAATTGAACTCAGGTCGTTAGGCTTTACAGACAAGTAAGTGGCTTAACTGCTGAGCCATCTCCCCAGCCTCCCTAATTCTTTGTAATGTTATTCTATGCCTCCTGAAAAATTGCTTTAGTGGGTATATTAGATTTTTTTTATAGTTCTCAAGTCTAGAATTTTTACTTGATTATTTTTGTAAATTCTTTCTTTACTGGCATCCTGTATTTGACAGGATATCACCATCATACCTTTCTTCACTTCCTCAATCATGGTTTCCTTTAGTTCTTTGAAAATATTTATAATAGCTATTTGGAAATCATATTCCACGAGTAGTTATCCCTTTTTTCCTCTTCCTAGCCTATGAGCCATACTTCCCTCCTCCGCATGTGTATTGTAAACTGGACATTTTGAATCATATACTGTAGTAACTTTTTTATTAAATATTTTATCATTTATTTGAGAGAGAAAGAGGCAGATAGAGAATGGGCATGCCAGGGCCCCCAACCACTGCATACGAACTCCAGACGCATGTACCACCTTGCGCTTCTGGCTTACATGGGTCCTGGGTAATTGAACTTGGATCCTTAGGCTTTGCAGGCAAGTGCCTTAACCACTAAGCCATCTCTCCAGCCCTGTAACAACTTTTTAAAAAATTTAATTAATTTATTTGAGTAAAAGGGGGGAAGGAGAGAGAGACCGGGGTGGGAAGCAAGCAGATAGAATGGGGTGCCAGGGCCTCCAGCCACTGCAAATGAGTTCCAGACACGTGTGCCACCTTGTGCATCTAGCTTACATAGGTACTGGGGAATCAAACCTGTGTTTTAGGCTTCACAGGCAAGCGCCTTAGCCACTAAGCCATCTCTCCAGCCTGGTGTAACTTTTTTGCTTAGTATCTGGGTGAAGCCCCCCACCCTACCACAACTGTGTTAAGCTTCTGAGAGGCACAGAGTGATGGTGGCTTAGGCAGAGTTCTTTGTCTTTTTCTTACCATATTCCCAGCTGGTAAATTCCACTGTTTTTCAGCTGACTGCTTGGTTGGTTTTAACAATACTTTGGGGCAGGAATTGTTCTATAGACTAATCCAGTTAAATTCAGGCTTTGAAGGAATAGTTCTCATAATCAATATTTGTTAAATTGCTCTGACCCCTGGAAGGCTCCTCCAAGTTATTTCTTGTCACGGATCTCTCCAGAAAACAAGGTGGCCTACAGCTATATCCTCATTGACCCCAGAAATTGTCATTTCCTTTTGCCATTACCTCTGCTTTTTTTTGTATGAGAGAGAGAGATCAAGTGAGAGAGAATGAGCGCACCAGGCCCTCCGGTCATTGTGATCGCGTGCACCACCTTGTGCATCTGGCTTACATGGGATTTTGGTAGTTGAACATGCATCCTTAGGCTTCGCAGGAAGCCTCACCTCTGCTGGTTTTTATTTTATTGACAATTTCTTTAATTGTAGACAATACCCCATGGTACTTCCCTCCCTCCCCCACTTTCCCCTTTGAAACTTAACTCTCCATCATATCCCCTCCCCCTCTCAGTCTCTCTTTTCAGTTTGATGTCATGATCTTTTCCTCCTATTATGATGGTCTTGTGTAGGTAGTGTCAGGCACTGTGAGGTCATGGATATCCAGGCCATTTTGTGTCTGGAGGAGCACGTTGTAAGGAGTCCAGCTCTTCCTTTGGCTCTTATGTTCTTTCCGCCCCCTCTCCCGCAATGGACCCTGAGCCTTGGAAAGTGTATTAAAGATGTTTCAGTGCTGAGCACTCCTCTGTCACTTCTTCTCAGCACCATGGTGCCTTCTGAGTCATCCCAAGGTTGCCACCATCGGAAAAGAGAAGCTTCTCTAACCATAAGTAAGTGTAGCATTAATATATGGATGTGGACATTAAGAGAAGTGCTTACTGGGCAGTTTGGTGAGCATAATATATACATTTAGCATGACACCAGCAGACCCTAGGGCTCATGACTACCCCTGTCATAGGTTTTCAGTATCAGGGATGTATTCTCTCCCATGGAGTGGGCCTCCACTCCAATTAGAGAGTGGTTGGTTTCCTCCATAACAGACATGACACTGTTGCACCTATTGGCTCATTTGGCCTGGCTGGCCAAATTTAAAGCTTGCAGTGTTCACTGTTTGCCGGTTCCTACCGGCAGGTAGGGCTGAAGAAGGAGCCAGTGCGGCCGGCCCCTTTTTTGGGGCTGAGCGGGATGGTGAATGTCGGCGACCCAGAACCCCCTCCTCTAAGACACTGGAGAGAAAAACACACTGGGTCGGGAGTCTTGTCGAAGCAGGAACTCGTTTTATTGTAGTAGGAAGAAGTTTATATAGCTTTGAGAAAGAGGGTGGGTCTCAGGATGGGAAAAAGGTGTAGGGGCCAATAGTATTTCACCACGTCAGCAGTAGCTGGGCGGAGGCAGTTTTGGTTTAGGCCTTGCTGAGTCACTCCTAAGCGGGAGTAATAGGCCAAAGACAGGTCGCCAAACTCTAGTCAGGCTCAGAAAGTTCCGCTAGGCCTCACACCCGGGCCTCTTAGGGCCCAACATCTCCCCCTTTTGTTTTTGTGAGAACGGCAGAAATCATGGCCCCTGTCTTAGGTTGTCCCCCTCTGGGGATCTTACCCGTCACTGGGTACCATGCCTCCAGCCTGTCAAAAATCCACTCCATGACCTGTCTTAGGTTGTCTCAGCCTGTCTGAGATCTTACCCGTCATTGGTTTGATGGAGGGCAGGGGAGGGATGCTTGGAGGATGGCCAGTCAGAGGAAGAGCCCGGCTTCTGAGTTGTGAGCCTGTGGTAATGTATTTTGACCTGATGAAGTTTAATTGCCTCTAGCCGTTGGTGAATGAATTGTGTAATCTTATTAATTACATAGGGCCCGGCAGTGAGGGTAAGAAGAAGGAGAAGGAGGGGTCCGAGGAAAGGGAGAAGGTAGGGTAAGAAGCCATGTAAGCCCGTCCACAGTGGGTTGTCTTGGAAGTCCCGTCTCCTCCTCTCCAAATCTTCCTGGAGCTTTTTGATTTTGTCCTGAACGATTCCCGATCTATTGGCGTAAAAACAGCACTTTTCCTGTAAGACCTGGGGAAGAAACAGAGGCACAGTTCTCAGGGGTGGAACACTCCCTGGAGAGGTGATTGTCATTGTCCCCTTGTTGGGGTAAATATTTCAGGTCTCTTGCTGATACCCAAATGGGTCTTTTTTTCTCTTGAGGGAAGACACATTTAAATCCTCTCCCTGCTGTGAGGAGTGGGTCTGGTCTTCTCCAGACCTCAGTCAATGGGTCCCTCCATTTGACCCAGATGGAGCTGTAAGTAACGGCTGAGGTCCAATGTTTTTGAAAAGGGGACAAGTGTCTATCTTTTTTAGAAAAATTTAAAATATTTAGGGTTAATAATGCCTTTTTTAGTTGGTCGAGTTGGGGTAGGGATTCCCCCTTTTGTTTTTGAAATTCAGACTTGAGAGTTTGATTATAACTTTCCACAGTGGCTTGGCCCCGTGGGTTATACGGGATGCCTGTGGAAAGTGAGATTTTCCAGGTTAGGAGGAAGGGATATTATTTATTGAAGCTTACAGATCCAGGGGAAGTTCCATAATGGCAGAAGAAGTTGGCCTGCCTTCACAGATCCAAGCAAGAGAGCAAAGCCAACCAGGCACACAGCACACAGAGCAAAACTCCAGCCAAAAACTCCAGCACACTTCAGGAACTCCTACTGGGCACACTTTGCATATCTTTACAATGGAATCTTAAACCCACCATTAACACCTTAACACTGGCCCCCAGTGACATTAAGTAGGAAGTGGGCCTATCAAGGGGGTGATAGGGTTGGAGTCCAGTAGTGTCCAAAGCCAAAATGACAGCGAATAGTTTTTTGAATTGTGCTGACCCTTTGACTTGGGCTGCCTGGTGTATGGGGTGGGGTGGGGTATTAGGGCCTGGCTGTTGCCTTCGGCCCTATGTTAACGGGAAGGCAGTGAAGGGTGGGGCAATGGTGTGTGTTAGTGAACTGGCAGCTGCCTGGGTGTGTCCAGGATGGATCAGGTCAAGGTCCTTCCAAGGGTAAAGAGGGGAGGGGTGGTTGTGAGCACGATTGTCACAGGCGGCAGCTACGGGCTGAAAAGGCAGCGGGCCAGTGGCGGTTTGGGTGGCAGCCTTGGGAGGGACGAGATTTTAAGAGCCAGTTTCAGTTTTTTCTTACCACTTTTGTTATGGGCAGAAATGAAGCCATGTTGCAGGAGGAGGGCCTTAAGAGCCTGCAATTGCGGTGTCCTCTGATGGGGAGGGAGGTTGCCCATTACGGCTTGGTGGTGTTTAAGGGTGGGGGGGCTAGGCTGGGACACTCCTGAATCAAGGAGGCTGAGAAAATAATAACCCAGATCAAAAATGATAGCCCAAAGGATAATCCTGCAAACCACAACTCCTAGTGCCGGGACCAGCTGAGACAAACGGATAGAATGTTTAGGACCCACATATTACTCCATGGCCATATGCCCACACAGTGTGCCCACCAGGGACGTATGACCTGTTCAGAAATACAGGCGCCGCAGATGTGGCTTGCCGGCAACCCGAAAGTGAAAGGAAAGAGAAAGGGAACAAAAAGATGTTGCTAAGCAAGCACAGGTTACAGAAGCAAAGGTCAGAATGTTAGATATGAAGACTACCTCATAACTTATGAGGGTACATTCACTCGCAGAACGATTGGCCCGTCAGCGTTCTTCCGTGTTCTTCCGTCCTCACACGGGGCACCAGCCGGCCCCTTTTTGGGGGCTGAGCGGGATGGTGAATGTCGGCGACCCAGAACCCCCTCCTCTAAGACACGGGAGAGAAAAACACACTGGGTTGGGAGTCTTGTCAAAGCAGGAACTCGTTTTATTGTAGTAGGAAGATGTTTATATAGCTTTGAGAAAGAGGGTGGGTCTCAGGATGGGAAAAAGGTGTAGGGGCCAATAGTATTTCACCACATCAGCAGTCCTGGGCGGAGGCAGTTTTGACTTAGGCCTTGCTGAGTCACTCCTAAGCAGGAGTAATAGGCCAAAGACAGGTCGCCAAACTCTAGTCAGGCTCAGAAAGTTCCACTAGGCCTCACACCCGGGCCTCTTTGGGCCCAACAACTGTTGAGTACCTTCACTGGTGTTTTCTCTCTCCCATTGAACTGCATGCAGTGTAGTTTTTTCCTCCCTAGCACTGAAAATTTTCTAGTAACAATCTCTGGCTTCTGAGTGTTCCATTGTCCAGTAAAGTAGGTTTCCATATGTCTTGTTTATATCCTCTTAGATTTTGATTAGCCTTCCCTCCACCATTCCTTTACTCAATCTCTTCCCCTGACCTCACTTTTCACCCCCATCAATCTGTTCTTCTACTTACATATACACAATACCATCTTATTAAGTACCCCCTCCTCACTTTCTATTCCGTTTATATCCCCTTTCTAGCTTACTGGCTTCTGCTACTGAGTTTTATTCCTAATCACATAGAAGTCTAATCATTTGTAGCTAGGATTCACATATGAGAGAGAACATGTGACGTTTGGCTTTCTGGGCCTGGGTTACCTCACTAAGTTATAATCCTTTCCAGATCCATCCATTTTCCAGCAAATCTCATAAATTCATTTTTCTTTATAGCTGAGTAGAACTCTGTTGTGTAAATGTGCCACATCTTCATTATCCACTCATCAGTTGAGGGACATCTAGGCTGGTTCCATTTCCTAGCTATTGTGAATAGAGCGGCAATACACATGGTCAAGCAAGTATCTCTAAGGCAGTGAGACGAGTCTTTAGGATATATGCCTAGGAGTGGTATAGCTGGATCATATGGTAAATCTATTTCTAGATGTCTCAGGAACCTCCACGCTGATTTCCACAATGGTTGAACCAGGTTGCATTCCCACCAACAGTGTAGAATCTTTTTCTGCATCCTTGCCAGCATTTATAGTCATTTGTTTTCATGATGGTAGCTAATCTGATAGGAGTGAGATGGAATCTCAAGGTAATTGTAATCTGCATTTCCCTAATGACTAGGGATGTAGAACATTTTTTAGATGTTTATATGCCATCTGCATTTCTTCTATGAACTCTCTAATTCCATGGCCCATTTTTTAATTGGGTTGTTTAATTTATTTACTTTTTTGAGTTCTTTGTACATCCTAAATATTAACCCTCTGTCAGATGTATAGCTGGCAAAGATTTTCTCCTATTCTGTAGGTTACGTCTTTCCTCTATTCACAGTGTCCTTAGCTGTACAAAAGCTTTGTAATTTCATGAGGTCCCAGCAGTTGATCTGTGGTTTTATTTCCTGAGCGATTAGGGTTATATTCAGAAAGTCTTTGCCAAAACCAATATGTTGATGGGTTTTCCCTACTTTTTCCTCTAGCAGTTTCAGAGTTTCAGGTCTTATATTAAGGTCTTTGATCCATTTGGACTTGATTCTTGTGCATGGGGAGAGATAAGGATCTATTTTCATCCTTGTACAGATGCATATCCAGTTTTTCCCAGCACCATTTGCTGAAGAGGCTGTCTTTTGGCATTTTTGTCAAAGATCAGGTGGCTATAGCTACCCGGACTTAAATATGAGTCCTCTATTCTGTTCCATTGATCTACATGTCTGTTTTGTGCCATTACTATGCTGTTTTTGTTATTATAGCTCTGTAATACAGGTTAAAATCAGGTATGGTGATACCACTAGCCTTATATTTGTTGCTCAAAATTGTTTTAGATATCCGAGGTTTTTGTGAATGGGAGTGACTCTCTGATTTCATCCTCTGTGTGTTTGTTGTTAGCATTTAGGAAGGCTACTTGATTTCTGTGTGTTTATTTTGTATCCTGCCAAATGGCAATAGGTGTTTATCAGCTCTAACAGTCTGCTGGTAGTCTTTAGGGTCCTTTATGTATAGAATCATATCATCTGCAAATAATGATAATTTGATCTCTTCCTTTCCAATTAGTATCCCTTTTATGTGTGTTTCTTGCCTTATTGCTATGGCTAAGACTTCCAGTACTATATTAAACAAAAGTGGGGACAGTGGACACCCTTGTCTTGTGCCTGATTTTAGTGGGAAAGCTTCAAGTCTTTCCTCATTTAGTATTATGCTGGCTGTAGTTTTGTCATAAATAGCCTTTATTATGTTGAGATATGTTCCTTCTATTCCCAGTATCTGTAGGACTTTTATCATGAAGGGATGTTGGATTTCGTCAAATGCTTTTTCTGCATCTAATGAGATGATCATGTGATTTTTGTCCTTCAGTCCATTTATATAATGTATTACATTTATCGATTAGCGTATATTGAACCATCCCTGGATCTCTGGTATAAAGCCTACTTGGTTGGGGTGAATGATCTTTCTAATATATTCTTTGCCAATATTTTGTTGAGAATTTTTGCATCTATGTTCATGAGGGAGATTGGTCTGCAATTTTGCTTTTTTTGTTCTATCTTTGTCTGGTGTTTGGATCAGGGTTCTTTCCAGGTTTTGTCTGTTTGGTGTTCTAAAGGCTTCCTGTATCTGCATTGCATCTTTTTCCCAATTTGGGGAAAGTTTTCTTCTATGATTTTGTTGAAAACACCAACTACGCCTTTGGAGTGAAATTCTTCTTCTACTATCCCTTGATTTCTTATGTTTGATCTTTTCATAGTGTCCCAAATATCTTGAAATTCCCATTCATACCTTCCTATTATTTTGTCTTTCTCTTTGTTGGACTGTATTAGGTCTGCCACCTGGTCCTCTAGTTTAGATATTCTGTTCTCTCCTTCATCCATTCTACTAGAGAGATTTTCTACAGAGTTTTTTATTTCGCTGACTGTGTTCTTTATTGCGTCACTTTGCATCTGGCTAAACATGGGACCTGGAGATTGGAGCCGCTGGAGATTGGAACCAGTGTTCTTAGGGTTAGGAGGCAGGCGCCTTAACCCCTAAGCCATCTCTCCAGCCCTAGTTGGGAGATTTTTATAATTGCTTGGATCTCCATACTTGTTATAGGTCTATTTAAGTGGTTAATCTCATCTTTATTTAATTTAGGTAGATAATATAAATAAAGAAAATCATCCATTTCTTTCAGATTTTCAAACTTAGTGGAGTATATGTTCTTATAGTATGTCCCTATGATTTTTAAAAATTTCTCTGGTATCTGTTGTAATGGTACCTTTTTCATCTCTGATTTTATTAATTTGTGTCTCTTCCCTCTTTCTTTTGGTCAGATTTGCTAAGGGTTTATCAATCTTGTTTATTCTTTCAGAGAACCAACTCTTTGTTTCATTGATTCTTTGGATTGTTTTTTTTTTTTGTTTCTATTTCATTAATTTCTGCCCTGGTCTTTATTATCTCTTCCCGTCTACTGATTTTTGGTTTGCCTTGTTCTTCTTTTTCCAAGGCCTTAAGGTGGAGCATTAAGTTGTTTACCTGTGACCTTTCTAATTTCTTAACATAGGCACTTAAAGCTATAAATTTCTCTCTTAGGACTGCCCTCATTGTGTCCCAAAGGTTTTGGTATGTTGTGTTCTCATTATCATTTGACTCCATGAATTTTTTGATTTCCTTCTTGATTTCTTCATTGACCCATTCATCATATAGTAGTGTATTATTTAGTTTTCATGATTTTGTGTATGCTCTATAGCTTTTCTTGTTATTGATTTGTAGTTTGATCAGATAGGGTTTTATTCTTCTTTTTAAATTTTATTTATTTATTTATTTATTTATTTATTTATTTATTTATTTATTTATTTATGAGAGTGAGAGAGAAAGGCATAGATTGATAGAATGGGCACACCAGGGCCTCCAGCCACTGCACACAAACTCCAGACACATGCGCTACCTTGTGCATCTGGCTTACGTGGATCCTGGGGAATTGAACCAAGGTCCTTTGGCTTTGTAGGCAAACGCCTTACCCACTAAGTCATCTCTCCAGTCCCTTTTTTTTTCTTTCTTTTTTTTCTTTTTTCGAGGTATAGTTTCATTCTAGTCCAACCTGACCTGGAATTCACTATGTAGTCTCAGGGTGGCCTTGAACTCACAGTGATCCTCCTACCTCTGCCTTGCGAGTGCTGGGATTAAAGGTGTGCACCGCCACACCCAGCTCCAATGCTGTTTGAGAGTATACTGAGGTTTGAATTATTTTGTGCTCTTGGAAATGAAGTAAGTTCCTCTGGGAAGGATGAAAAGCAGCTTGGGGGTAAGGGAGTCACTTTTATGCAGTAGCGTGAAGTCTTTTTGGCTTGCTATAAAAGGCCAAGGCTACAGTGATTGAGGCCACCCATAGTAGAGTCTTTGTTCCTGTGTGGCACGAGAAGGAAGCTCTGACTGTGTGACTGCACTGACTTAGAACTGAATCTAATCTACATGTAGCTGTGAGCAGGATAAGAAGTGTTGGTATCCTATCCTCCCTTGAATGAAACTGACAGGAAGCTTGAGGTCAAGGGATGCCTGGGCTCTTTAAATGGAGTTCCTGTGTGGCTAAGGGGAAGGTGCTGACTTGGTTCAATTACCACTATTATTGGATATTCATAAGTTATTTGTTTTTGTGGTGATGGGGATAAAACCCAGGGCCATGTGCATGTTAGACAAGCACTCTTCCACTGAACTGTATGCCCTGAGTTTTCATAGATAGTCCTAGGTATTTCCTCATTTGCTGTTTGCCCTTGGGATTATTTCTGGAAGCTTTAAATAGATGCTTTATTTTTTTAATGTTTCAGATTATTTATTAATTTTTTTTTTTATTTGTGGTTTTTCCGGGTAAGGTTTTGCTCTAGCCCAGGCTGACCTGGAATTCACTATGTAGTCTCAGGCTGGCCTCAAACTCACAGTGATCCTCCTACCTCTGCCTCCCGAGTGCTGGGATTAAAGGCATGTGTCACCACGCCCAGCTATTTTTTCTTTATTTAATTTGGTGGGGGGGCTAGTTTTGAGGTAGGGTTTCACTCTAGCCCAGACAGACCTGGAATTCATTATGTAGACTCAGGCTAGCCTCGAACTCACAGCAGTCTTCCTACCTGTTTCCCAATTGCTGCCACTAAAGGCATGTTCCACCACACCTGGCCCTTTTTTTTAATTAAAAATTATTTATTTATTTAAAGACAGAGTGGGATAATTATTTATTTATTTAAAGACAGAGAGGGATAATGGACTCACCAGGGCCTCCTGCTGCTGAAAATGAGATCCAGATGCATGTGCCACTTTGTGCATCAGCTTTATGTAGGCACTAGGGAATCACACTTGGGCCATCAGGTTTTGTGAACAAGCACCCTTAAACTTAACTTTGGGGTTGGGGTGTAGCTCAGGTGTAGGACATTTGCTTCGCATGCAGAAGGCCCTGGGTTTTATCCCTAGCATTAAAAATTAGGGCTGGGGAGATAGCTCAGTAAAGGTACTTGTTTGCAAAGCCTGTAGGCCTGGGTTTTCCCCCATACCCACATAAAGCCAGATACACAGCATGGTGCATGCGTCTGGACTTGATTTGCAGGGACAGGAGGCCCTGGCACACCCATACTCCTCCCCCTCAAAAAATAATTTCTTTTTAAAAAGAAAAATGAAAAATAAACGTATTTTCACTAGTTTCCCTGGGGAGCAGGTGTGAGGAATTCTTTTTCTTATTTTGTAGATGCTGGTCTCTGACTAGACTATAATTTTAACTTGTTTGTAGTGATAATTAGTATCTTTGTCTAGGATGTCATAGCCTTCAGGTACAAAATCATGCAATTATATAGACATTTATAGCTTATTTTAATTTTTGACAATTTCATACTTGTATATAATATATCTTGATCATATCTACTTCTATTACATTCCCATTCCCACTGAATCTCTTCTTCCCACTTAAAAAAAAAAAAACCTTATTTATTTGAGAGAGAGATAAAGAGGCAAATAGAATGGGTGTGCCAGGGCCTCCATTCATTGCAAACAAAGCCCAGACACTTGTGTCACCTTGTGCATCTGGCTTACATGGGTCCTGGGGGATTGAATCTGAATCATTTGGCTTTATAAGCAAATGCCTTAACTGCTAAGCCATCTCTCTAGCCCATTACTCCTACTTCCTTGACATCTTTTTATTTGATTGTATTTATTTTGTGTGTGTGACCCACTGAGTTTAATTAGGGTTGCTTGCATTAGCATGAGTGGGGGCGGGGTATTTACTGCAGCATAGGCAATGTGCCAGTGGTTATACCATTGAAGAACATTTTTCCAGCCGGGCGTGATGGCGCACGCCTTTAATCCCAACACTTGGAAGGCAGAGGTAGGGGGATTACAGTGAGTTTGAGGCCACCCTGAGACTACATAGTGAATTCCAGGTCAGCCTGAGCTAGAGTGAGACCCTACCTTTGAAAAAACAAAACAACAACAACAACAACAAAAGTCAATTCAAAATGGACCAAAGACCATAACATAGACATAAAACTTGAAACTGCTAGAGGTAAAACACTTCAAGATATAGGCAAGGACTTTATCAAAGGGACTCAAATAGCACAGAAAATTATCTCAAGAATTGATCAAAACAAAACACATATACACACTACAAAAAAGAGCTGGACGGTGGTGCACACCTTTCATCCCAGCATTTGGAAGGCAGAGATAGGAGGATTGCCTTGAGTTATAGGCCACCGTGAGACTACATAAGGAATTCTAGGTCAGCCTGGGCTAGAGCAAGACCCTACCTCGGAAAATAAAAACAAAAAGCAAGACAAAAAAGGAATTGACAAATGCAGTTACATGAAATTTAAAAAAAAAAAAAAAAACTATGTGGGGCTGGAGAGATGGCTGATGGTTCCGCTGTTTAAAGATGCTTGCTTGTGAAACTTGAGAGCCCAGATTCAATTCCCCAGTATCCATGTAAAGCCACATGTCTAAAGTGGCCCTAGTGTCAGATGTTTGTTTGCACCAGCAGGAGGCCCTGGTACATCTATTTGTTCTCTCTTTCTCTCTCATAAATCAATAAATATGTAAAAAGTGTATCTTTTAAAAAAATTTTTTTTTGTATAGCAAAGGAAACAATCATCAGAGTAGAAGCGGTATCCTATAAATAAATGGGGAAATTTTTTAATCTTTGCAATTTTTACATCAGAGGATTAATATCTAGAATATATAAAGAAATACAAAAATTAAACACCAAACCCCAAATCATCCAATCAGTAAATGGATCAATGTACTAGATAGTTGTCAAAAATATGTCAAATGGCCAGTAAATACTTATAAAAGTGTTTAACATCCTCAGTCATCAAGGAAATGCAAATTAAAACTGCTTTGTGAGCTGGGTGTGGTGGCATACACACCTTTAATCCCAGCACTGAGATAGGAGGATTGCTGTGAGTTCAAGGACAGCCTGGACTACAGAGTGAGTTCTAGGTCAGCTTGGGCTAGAGTGAGACCCTATCTCAGAAAAATTAATTAACTAATTAATTAATTTTAAGAAAACTGCTTTGAGATTCCACCTTATCCCAACCAGAATGGCTGTCAACCAAGAAAACAAATGCAGAGGCTCCCTCACACGTTTGGATGGGAATGTAAACTGGTAAGGCTGCTATGGAAATCAACATGGTGACTTCACAAATAACTCAAAGTAGAACGACCGCATGACCCAGCTAGACAACTCTTAGGTGGTGTGGTGGTTTGAAAGTAAAATGCTCCCCATCGACTCATGGAATACTGAATCCGTAGCTGATAGTGCAGTGTGGGAAGGTTGCAGTTGCACCGTCAGAAGGTGGAGCCTTGCTGGGGAAGTGTGTT
Source organism: Orientallactaga sibirica (assembly GCA_036365145.1). Classification (NCBI taxonomy): domain Eukaryota; kingdom Metazoa; phylum Chordata; class Mammalia; order Rodentia; family Dipodidae; genus Orientallactaga; species Orientallactaga sibirica. Next base: position 2,779,069 of record JAEOAD010002712.1, on the reverse strand, counting down.
ACTAGGGGTGAACCTTGAGGTGTTGCAGTCCAGCTGTGCTTGGCGCTGGGCTTGCTGTCTCTCCTTCCACCCTGTTGATGTGATAGTCCTGCTCCTGCCATGCTTTCCCTGCCATGGTAGACTTCCCTTGGAAACTGTAAGCAGAAAAGAAACCCTTTTCTTCCTTAAGCTGCTTTTGTTGAGTATTTGTACTAGTATATTACTAGAAAGTACTGATACAGGCATAAACCTGAAGAACTACGTTAATGTACCACAGAGACAACTTGTTATTATTCATGTTTATTGCTACACTATTTACAATAGGTAGGAAATTGAACTAACATCGTTGTTCCTCAGCCAAAAGAGTGTGAGACATATGCATGTGGAATTTTATTCAGCCATTAAGAAAAATGCAGTCGTGACATTTACAAGAAAATGGGTAGAACTGGATGTCAGGATAAGTGAAATAAGCCAAACTCTGAAAACCATTTTGTCTCATATACAGAACCTAGTTTAAAGTGTATGGTGGTGTGTGTGTTTAGGTTATGACATGAAAAGAGAGGGTAGGAATATGTGTCATAGGATAGCAGGAGGGGGAATATCTGGAGAACCAGTCAGAGGGAAGGCAATAGAGGAGGGAAATAAAGAAAAAAAAAAGACTACCTAACTAGAACAGTGTATACAAACAATAGAAAGTTCTTTTTGTTATAGCTCCCTTCCTGTTAGTACTGTCTCTTTAAATTCCAGCTGCCTCTAGCTTTGATCTCTGTTCAGTTCACTAAGGCTGCTGCTGTGCTTTGAGGCTTCCAGAAAGTACTACCAGATCACTGGTGTGATTGGTTTCCTTCTCTTCAGAAGCACAGTCCTGTATTGCCTGTTTTTTAGCATCTCAAAAGAGTGCTTTGTATGTTTTGTTAGTTTTCAGTAGGTTATGCCAAGGTGCTCATCTGCTACAAGAGTTCTGCCCATACTTTTTGTTATTCTTAGCCATTGGATATATATTTTTTAAGATTTTATTTATTTATTTATTTATTTATTTATTTATTTATTTATTTATTTATTAGAGGAAGAGATAGATAGAGATAGAGAATGGGCATGCCAGGGCCTCTAGCCACTGCAAACAAACTCCAGACACATGTACCACCATGAGCATCTGGCTTACATGGGAACTGGAGAATTGAACCGGGCATGCACCTTAACCACTTAGTCATCTCTCCAGCCTCCAATGGATATATTTTTATGCTTTTTTTTTTTTTGAGGTGGGGTCTCACTCTAGTCCACGCTGACTGGAATTCATTCTGTAGCCTAGGGTAGCCTAGAACTCATGGTGATCCTCCTATCTCTGCTTCCTGAATGCTGGGATTAAAGGCGTGCGCCACCACGCCCGGCTCCGATTTTTTAATATGTATTTGAGAGAGAAAGAGAGAGAATGGGTATGCCAGGGAGGGCCTCCTGCCACTACAAATGAACTTCAGATGCATGGGCCAGTTTGTGCATCTGGCTCTAAATGGGTACTGATGAATTAAATTAGGCCAACAGGCTTTGCAAACAAGTGCCTTTAACCATTGAGTCATCTCTCCAGCCTGCCAATGGATATAAGATGACCAGTGTGCTTAAATAGATCATATTTTTTTTTGTAATTTGTCTCATGACCTTTGTTCTATAGGTTTTATCTTTTTTGAGTGAGAGATAGAAAGAGAGAGAAAGAATATGGACACACCAGGGCCTCCAGCCACTGCAAACTCCAGATGCTTGCACCACCTTGTACATCTGGCTTATGTGGGTCCTGGGGAGGTAAACCTGGGTCCTTTGGCTTTGCAGGCAAGTGCCTTAACCGCTAAACCATCTCTCCAGCCCTTATTTGTCTTTTTCTTAGTGATTTGTATTCATTCTGGATACAAATGCAGGGACCAGTCCAATTGGTCAAGAGCAGCACTCAAAGCAAGAGAGACCTGGTTCAGTCTTGCACTGGAATACATCTTCCCACATTATGAGATCACCACAGGCAGTCTGGCCTTATTGTTGGGGCCTGTGGGAACAGTCTCAATCTTTATCCTCACTAGAAATCCACCAGTGATTTTTTTTCAAACATTCAGTGCTTCCTATCCAGCCCATCACACTTTGGGCAAGTGATAAGGAACTGACAGCCATTCATGCTGGACCACCGTTGGCCATGGAAAGCCAGACGAGTGTCTCAGATTTTGTCTGTAAATGGTCTCTGGTAAATACCGGTGACTACAGTTCCATCTCCATTAATCTTGATGTTTTCTGACCCTGTGCTCCCTTTGTGTCCTGTTGGAACACCATCTTTTCTGAATTCTACAGTGCAGAATTGCCTTAAGGTTTCACCCATCTTAGGCATGACATCTGCAAACAGCTCCATCTTCATGAGGCCAACTTCCTGACTGCCAATGCTGACATCAGAGACCCCAGACCTCTTAATTAGGAAGACCTGAGTCACCTTCCTAAGGTAGGATTCATGAGCTGACATAAAAGAAACAATGTGAAAATTCTTTGGAAGATTTTCCTAAAGATTATAACTTCAAAAAGTTTATACAACTATTATCACTATCAGCTGAGTCTGTAATTTGCTGGGTATAGCCTGAAATTGTAGGTAGTAATAAACCATATAAATGGCATGATGTTTTCTCTCTGTAGGTAGGTACCTGTGATGAAGCGTAATGTATGTATTAGGTATGATGTTTTCTGACGTAACACATTGTTAATAGTGGGAACACATTTTATGTGTTTATCTACTCTCCACAGACTAATACCATCTCTTAAACAAATATTTATCTAATACAATGGCCATAACTTTTGCAGTTTGGGGTGTAACAATAAATTCTCAATTCTGTGAGTAGATTTATACTTATTTTAGAACTTAGAATCTTCTACATTTTATTTTTTTTTTCTTAAGAACTTTCATGTTTTCACTGAAGTGAGCTCTTCATAGATTCTCCTTAGCATGTCTGAACTGTCACCATCACTACCCTTGTGCTGTGGGGCCACTATTAAGTAAAGTCAGTATTGCTTAACACAAGAACTGCAGTTCCTTGACAGTTACCATGGTCGCTGCACTTGGCTAACAGTGATGAGTGGGCAGGAAGCACCTGCAGCATGACCACACTGGACTAACGGGTCACTTGGGATCCAGGAATACAGCATGGGATATCATCACTACTCAGAATGATGCACAGTTTGTTTTATCTTATTGTTATTTAATAGAGGGGGCAGAGAGAGAGAGAGAGAATGGGCGCCTAGGGCTTCCAGTCTCCACAATTTAAAACTTGTGCTCACTTCAGCAGCACATATACTAAAATTGGAACACTACAGAGAAGATTAACATGGTCCCTGCACAAGGATAACACACAAATTCATGAAGCATTCCATATTTAAAAAAAAACTTATTGTTTATTTTTGGAATTTATCATGTACTGTTGTTGGAGCACAGCGCTGGTAGGTACAACTTCAGAACAAGGGGCTGGAGAGATGGCTTAGCGCTTGTCTGTGAAGCCCAAGGACCCTGGTTCAAGGCTCAATTCCCCAGGACCCACGTAAACCAGATGCACAAGGTGGCACATGCATCTGGAGTTCGTTTGTAGTGGCTGGAGGTCTTGGCGTGCCCATTCTCTATCTGCCTCTTTCTCTCTCTGTTGCTCTCAAATAAATAATTTTTTTTTTTTTTTTTTTTTGTTGGTTTTGCAAGGCAGGGTCTCACTCTGGCCCAGGCTGACCTGGAATTAACTATGTAGTCTCAGGGTGGCCTCGAACTTACAGTAATCCTCCTACCTCTGCCTCCCGAGTGCTGGGATTAAAGGCGTGCGCCACCACGCCCGGCCTTCAAATAAATAATTTTTTAAAACCCTTCAGAACACAAAACTAAATATAGATGAGGATTACTGTATACTCAGCTGGAGGGTTTTATTGTTTTCTGTGAATTTTGAGGACTCTAACTCTTGATCTTTCCATGAAGAAGCATTAGGCGTCATATCCGTGGTCTGACAGCTGCCTCTGGAAGGCAAATCGGATCCCAGCAATTGGAAGGTCAGGTTGCAGCTAGAGTAGAAACTTCTTTCTGTCTTCATTCTTTCTATTGCCCCATCATATTCTCAGTTTCTCAAAAAAGACTGGGAGAGTTTCTCAAGTGTTTATGTCATGGAAAATGACGTTTTGAATCCTTATATTTAACCAATAGTGCCTAGTTATAATTTCAGGTTGGATTGGAAACCTAATGGCTTAGTTCTGCTGTCTTTGGCCTGAGTAGTCCTGATAGAAATGGATGGGTTCCACCTCTAGTTCTGTTGTGGGTGGTTCTTATTTTATTAGTAGGAAAGCTTTTACTCTTTTCTCCTTGATGTCTGTGTTTTTAGAGTGATCTGCTAATTATCCCCCTGGATACCGTTGTTGCAGGCTGTCCTTGAAAGTCTGTTGATCTTTTATTTTTCATTAATACATATGAGTGAACGAAAATCATTTTAGGAGTTGGATGGGGCTGACTGTCTGCTTTTGCATAGAGTATTTGGGCATGGGACTACTTAAAAAGAATGTGACTCTTTCTCTGGGGCTGTTAGTTTCCTTAGAGAAGAACCTTCTAATTATTTCTAACAGAGTGGGTGACGGACTACTCTGGACACATGCAGACTTTAGTTCTACTTTGGCTCATGCTGTGGTCCCTTCCTCTACTTTACTAAGTATTTCTAAGTCTTGAACTAATTGAATTCTGTGGGATCCTCTATAATCCTCTTTCTGTGTTTTTTCCATGTGGTTTACCTCTGTCTTGGCTTTTAGTTACTTTGCATTTTCTTTTTTCAAAAAAATACATTTATTTATTTATTTATTTATTTATTTATTTATTTATTTATTTGAGAGAGAAAGGTGGTGAGTAGGGAGGGAATGGGTGTGCCACCGCAAATGAATTCTAGTTGCATGTACCACTTTGTGTACTGACTATGTGGGTACTAGGGAATTGAACCTGGGTCCTTTGACTTTGCTGGCAAGCGCTTTAAATTGCTAAGCCATTTCTCTAATCCTAAACTTTGAATTTTCTAGAAATCTGTTGAAGTCTCTTACTTAAGGACCTGTTCTTTCTATGATGATCAGTATATAAGCATTTTTGCTGCTGTAAATGAATACCAGATGCATGCGCCTTAGCCACCAAGCCATCTCTCCAGCTCCAACAGTATTCTTTTTTAAAAATATTTTTATTTATTTAAGAGAGATGGAGAGAGAGAATATGGATGCACCAGAGCCTTCTGCCATTGAACAAACTCCAGACATGTGATACTGGCTTTATGTAGGTACTAGGGAATTGAACCCAGGCTGTTAGGCTTTGCAAGAAAGTGTCCTTATCAGCTGAGCCATTTCTCCAACCTGAAAAGCAGTTTTCTTAGTTGGAAAGTAGGGATTCAGTGCAGGAGGGCTTTGGGAGGAGGAAAGAGAGTAGAGTAGGAGAGGATTATGATTATGATATATAGTCTGCATTTTTGGAAGTTGTCAATAAAAAGCTTTTAAAAAATACAGCAGTATTCTAACCATTTCTTTTGTTGTTGTTTTTTTTGTTTTGTTTTGTTTTTTTGAGGTAGGGTCTCACTCTAGCCTGGGCTGACTTGGAATTCCTTGTGTAGTCTCAGGGTAGCCTGATTCCTTCTCTGCTTGAAACCATGCAAGGATTTAAAAAAAAAATTACAGTGCTAAATAGTTTTTAATAGAATCAAATTTTAGTTATGATAAAATGAAAAACAGTTAAATGCATCTAAAAAACTCTTCCAAGCCGGGCATGGTGGTGTATGCCTTTAATCCCAGCACTTGGGAGGCAGAGGTAGGAGTTCGAGGCCACCTGAGCCTACAGAGTGAATTCCAGGTTAGCCTGAGCTAGAGTGAGACTCTACCTTGAGAAACAAAACAAAACAAAAATGTTCCAGACAAACTTAAATTATGTATTTTCCAAAAGCAAGATACGTTTGTTTGTTTGTGGGTTTTTTTTTTTTTTTTTTTTTTTTTGAGGTAGTGTCTCACTCTAGTTGAGTGTGGCCTTGAACTTACGGCAGTCCTCCTACCTTGGCCCCTTGAGTGCTGGGATTAAAGGTGAGCACCACCATGCCTGGCTTGTTTTCTTTTTGATCAGTTCCTTGATTGTGCAGCTTCTATTCTACATTTCATAATGTCATGCATAGCTTTCTTATTAGAGATTAGTAATTCTCCAGAAAAGCATGTTTACTAAGTTGCTAACCTTGACAGTATTGAAGAAGTGGATACAACTGATAAATTGTAAGTTGTCAAATTATATTCTTAGGCTGTAGACAATTTTCCATGAGGGTAGCATAAAAAATGAAGACATTTGAAATTGCTAAATGTGGTTCCCTTACAGTAGTAATCTGAATTAGTAAAATTACTCAGGGAGAGTAAAATACATGTACAGGTTTCTGTGTAGCGTGGGGCTTTCTTCATTTAAGTGGCGTGCTCTAGCACGTTCATTTTCTCATGTACAGGTTTCTGTGTAGCGTGGGGCTTTCTCCATTTAAGTGGCGTGCTCTAGCACGTTCATTTTCTCATGTACAGGTTTCTGTGTAGCGTGGTGCTTTCTCCATTTAAGTGGCGTGCTCTAGCACGTTCATTTTCTCATGTACAGGTTTCTGTGTAGCGTGGGGCTTTCTCCATTTAAGTGGCGTGCTCTAGCACTCATGTCATTTCTGTGTAGCGTGGGGCTTTCTCCATTTAAGTGGCGTGCTCTAGTTTCATTTTCTCATGTACAGGTTTCTGTGTAGCGTGGGGCTTTCTCCATTTAAGTGGCGTGCTCTAGCACGTTCATTTTCTCATGTACAGGTTTCTGTGTATTTTTCTCCATTTAAGTGGCAGGCTTTTCATTTTCTCATGTACAGGTTTCTGTGTAGCGTGGGGCTTTCTGCATTTAAGTGGCGTGCTCTAGCACGTTCATTTTCTCATGTACAGGTTTCTGTGTAGCATGGGGCTTTCTTCATTTAAGTGGTGTGCTCTAGCACGTTCATTTTCTCATGTACAGGTTTCTGTGTAGTGTGGGGCTTTCTGCATTTAAGTGGCGTGCTCTAGCACGTTCATTTTCTCATGTACAGGTTTCTGTGTAGCATGGGGCTTTCTTCATTTAAGTGGCATGCTCTAGCACGTTCATTTTCTCATGTACAGGTTTCTGTGTAGTGTGGGGCTTTCTGCATTTAAGTGGCGTGCTCTAGCACGTTCATTTTCTCATTGCTGTGACCCGACAGAAGCAGTTTAAGGTAGTAGAGGTTGACTTTGGTCATCATTTCAGGGAATTGCCGTCCATCGTGGCTGAGAAGGCATGGTGAAGTTTGTGACAGTGGGAGCATGTAGTAGCAGCTGTTTGTTCACATGGAGGCAGGTAGGGAGCAGAGAATGCAGGCAAGAACCGGAATTGTGTATAACCTTCAAAGGTCTGCCCCTCATGACCTGTTTCTGCCAGGTAGGCCCCATGTTCCAAAGGTTCTATATCGTCCATCAACAATGCCACCAGCAGGGGACCTGGTGTTCAAATACATAAGCGTATGGGAGACATTTCTGACTTAAAACATAACAACTGTTGTCTTAAATATGCTTCCCTTATGCAGGCATGGCTCATTTACACATTTTGGAAGAAATCAGTGTCCAGTATGTGTTAGCTTTTCTTATTGGTGTGACAAAAATACAATCAGTTTAAAGGGTTTTGTGTGTGAGTTTAACCCCGTGTTCTTGGGCAGAGCATCACAGTGGTGCGAGTGTGTGGCAGAGGAGCTTCTTCACCTGAAAGACGCTTTTACTTGTAAACCTTTTAAGTAAAATTCTAGGAGATAATAGAGTTAATGTTGCAGGGATAATTCTAGAAGAGGCTATAAGTATATGTATCAGAATGCACATTCTCATCCTCATTAAGAAGGCAAATGAACAGTCAACATCAATTTAGTGAAAATAGGCATGTAAAAGCAATATATGGCATTACTGCAGGACACTGTCAAGAATACCATTGAGGGGGCTGGAGAGATGGCTTAGCAGTTAAGGTGCATACCTGCAAAGCCTAAGGATCCAGATTCAATTCTCCAGGTCCCACGTACGCCATATGCACATGGTGGCATATGCATCTGGAGTTCGTTTGCAGTGGGTAGAGGCCCTGGTGTGCCCATTCACACTCTGTCTATCTCTGTCTCTAATAAATAAGTAAATAAAAATAAATCTTAAAAAAAAAAGAATGTCATCATTGAGTATGACAGACTATACTTACAATAATTCTTATAGTTGGAGGAGCTGAAGAATAAAGTGCCAGCTTAGATATTGCACATATTCTTTTATCTCATTGCTATTTGTGTTTATGAAATATAATCAAGCTTTTGATCTGGTCTATTTCAACACACATATATATATTTAAACATATTAAATACATTTTCTTCTTGTTTTTGCTTCCTTATAAGAAAATTCAATGCTACTGTTTCAGAGAGGTACTGGGAGCTGGGACATGCCAACCTTCTGCATGTCCACAGAGTCATTTCTTGTGATGGAAACCATGATCCCTTCTTTTCCACGTGTATATAAACATATTGCATGTCTTTTTTTCTAATGACAGACATACTTTATATGGATACATCTTGTGTTGGTACTCTTTTCCCTCCTCCTTGCCCCATTATGCTGGGGGACCTCCTCAGTGGGGTTGCTGGTATTCCCCATGTGTCACGAGTTGTGGGAGCAGCAGTCAGCTATTGAGGGGAGGCAATGCCTCAGGGCATGATGTCCTAACTTGTGGCTCTTAAAATTGTGGCTCTTGTCCAAAAATCCCTGTGGCGAGTGAGTTTTAAGCCTACTTGTGCTGAGCTCTTAGGAGCAAAATTCCCAGAGCTGCTCATCAGGATCACCATGGAAGTGAGTTTTCTCCCCACTTCCTCTGTGGTTTCACCTGGGCCTTGACTGAGATCAGTGCTGAGCTCTTAGGAAAACCTTCTGGATCTCTGCTTTAATTCAGCACTCAGGAGGCAGAGTGTTGAGTGTCCTCTGAGATGAACTTTCAGACCAGGCACAGTTATGGAGGAAGGGATATTATTTATTGAAGCTCCTTCCACCCTGGTTCTGCTCATCAGGAACCAGCCACCACAGCACACAGAGCAAAACAAAAAACTGCCCAAAAGGTCACACAGCACATGGAACTCAGCACATTTGCATATCTTTACAATGGAATCTCTCATCTCCCCCAGTGACTTCCTCTGTGGTTTGCAGATGCACCATTGAATATATTGGGGACATATATTCAAACTACCACATTCCGCCCCTGGCCCCAATATGCTCTTGGCCCCAATAGCCTTGACTGAGATTGTACTCAGTCCAATTTCAAAGGTTCTCACAGGACCAACTTTCTCCTGTAAAATCAAACAAGTCTCAACATGCCAGAGTAAACATTTTTAACTGAAAAAAGAAAAACAGATAATCTCCAACTATCATCAGGCGTCATCAAACTTCTGCAGTTCAAGTTCAATATAACCAGGACTGACAGTCTCCAGGTTTTCTTATGCCCCTCCAATCTCAGCACTCAAACCTCTTCAGGTCTCCATGCAAACCACGGCATCTTCCAAAAGGTAGGATGGATTCATGCCGCATCTCAGCAGCAACTCCTGGAACCGTGTGCAATTCATGACCATGAGTTTTCAAGGCCACCAATACCAGGTGTGAGACTATTCTTAATGGGACAAATAAACCACAGCCTTGAAAAGCCCTTCTCCAGTCAGCTCTTTCCAAAGCATTTCTGGGCATCCTCTCCATTGTTTTAATGTAAATCAAGTCGACTCCTTCCATCTTAAAAACAAAGCACTAAACCAGTCTCACACACACAACTCAAAATCAAATTCACAATATCTTCACACACATCAGATTCTTCAATGGAGCTCCAACAAAGTCCTCTGCAGTCTTTCCTTCCCCTTAAAGCTCATAAACCAAGCCTCGAAGTTCAATCCTATCTGCACTTAGCATTCTCAAACTCTCATCAGAATAGGTCTTCAATTGGATAAAAGACATTATTAATTTAGGAGAATTTGGAGGAAGGGATCACAGATGTTCCAGGCCCTCTTTTAGCCCAAAAGGTCACAAAGACTAGTCCTGCTAGCTTTGATATTTTACAATGGAATCAAACCCATCAACCTTTGTCTCCATAGGATTGCAGATGACCATTGGTTCCTACAATTCCAGATATGGGTTCCTTTCCTGGGCTGAGTGGATCTATCTTAAAAAACAAAGCACTAACACACACACAGAAAGCAGTTGGTTGGATCCATCAATTGGATAAGCATTATTAATTTAGGAGAATTCTCAGTGTAGCCCCTTAGACCCTTGACATTTTTGTCTCCACACTGGTTCCCAATTCCAGATATGGGTTCCTTTCCACTGAGTGGATCTCTTAGCCAACCAGAAAGCAGTTGGTTATCCATCAAGGGCGTTTGCTTCTGGGTAGTTTAGACCCCTGCTTTCTCACACTGCACCCCAGAGGGCATCTGGCACCAGAGGGCATCTGGCTTACATGAGTTCTGGGGTGTCAAACCTGGGTCTTTAGGCTTCGCAGGAAAGTGCTTAATCACTAAGGCATCTCTCCAGCCCAAGAAATACTTTAAAAAAAAAGTCTAACATGTTTACTTTGTAAAAATATTTATGGGCACTCCAGGGCTTCTTGCTATTGCAAATGAACTTCAGGTGCATGTGCCATTTGGTGCATCTGGCTTTATGTGGGTCCTGGAGAATTGAACCCGGGTAACCACTGAACAATCTCTCCATCCCCCTGACATATTTATAAACCTACCATATATCATCGTGTCTTCTGTCTTTTGTTTTTTTCAAGGTAGGGTCTCACTCTAGCTCAGGCTGACCTGGAATTCACTGTGTAGTCTCAGGATGGCCTCTAACTCACAGTGATCCTCCTACCTCTGCCTCCCCAGTGCTGGGATTAAAGGCGTGCTCCACCATGCCTGGCTGTGTCTTTTGTCTTGTTAGCTACAGGCCAATAGCCTGTGATCAAAGGAAAACAAAGCCTCTTATTTATAATCCACTGGGAAGGTTAGACCAGGCTGACCTGGAATTCACTATCCAGTCTCAGGCTGGTCTCAAACTCACAGAGATCCTCCTACCTCAGCCTCCTGAGATTAATCCCTCCTGGGATTAAAGGTGTGCATCACCATATCTGGCTTGTTACCAATTTTTACAAGGTTATGATGCACCAATTCACTGTTAATACCACTTTTAGTATCCAACCCCATCACTGTGTTTCCTGTTCTGTTTGTCAGTGGATAATGTGTGTGCATTGCTGGAGATTGAACACAGAGCCTTGTACATGCTAAGCAAGTGAGCTTCATCCCCAGACCAATATGCACAATCTTTATTCTTCAAATTCAGAGAGGTGTTTTTTTTTTCTTTTTCAAGGTAGGGTCTCACTCTAGCTCAGGCTCTCCTGGAATTCACTATGTAGTCCCAGGCTGGCCTTGAATTCATGGCAATCCTCCTACCTCTGCCTCCCGAGTGCTGGGATTAAAGGCATGTGCCTTCATGCCTGGCTGAAATGTCATGGTTTTTTAAGGACCTGAAATCTTTTGGAGGTTGGCAAAAGACCTATCCTCAATATAGATCTAAAGATAATGCATACACTCATGCGTACAACTGAGGGAGTGCTATAGATGTTCAGAGAACATAAGACCATTGTATTGTGATCTTCCCAGGGAACATTAGGCACGTGAGACCTAAATTTATTCTTGGGTGGGTTTTTATTTTTTGTTTGTATGTTTTGAGCCAGGGTCTCATTATAGCCCAGGCTGGCCTCCAACTCACCTACCTCAGCCTCCTGAGTGCTGGGATGCTGGGATTAAAGGTGTGCTCTACCACACCTAGCCCGAGTTTATTCTTTTTATTTTAATCCCACTTCACTGCAAACCAATTTTACTTAAACCAGACTGTCCCACCAAAATATTCTTTTATTCCTTCATGATCTGAATTGTGGTGTATTAAATCAGTAAAATTATGGCATACATTAAAAGCCATAAGACATTTCTGTTTTGGAAGAATATGGAAGTGGCTTTTACATATCAGTTGCTTTTTTAAAGATGAGCTATTAGGTCTGCCCTCTCTCCTGCCTTGTTAATGCCAGCGAAGGTCTTTTTGGTCCAGGCTATTTTAGGGTTCTCTAAACACTCCACCAGAGTAACTTCTCCCCAGGTGACATCTCTGTTCTTGTTGGTGTCTGTGTAAGACAATCCAGTGGCCTGCCCTCTCTTCTGTCTAGATAGACTGTGGAGTTTTGTTCTAGTCTGGTGCTTTCCTCCCTCTTCCCCAGTGTGGCCCTGGGTACACTTCTGAACAGAAACCTTCTTGCCTTTGTCCACATTACCCATTTTTTCTTTGCTCTCTCATCACTTACCTGGCAAACACTACTGATCTCAAGCCCAACATGCATGCTCTCTGTTCATTCTTAACGGGTATATACATTTGGAAAGATAGGGGCAAAATCTAAAATGTTTCACGTAGAGATTTTTTTTGTTGTTGTTCAACTTTGAAAACTTTATTTAAAACCAGGTGTAGTGATTCGTGCCTGTAATACTAACACTTGGGAAACTGAGGCAGGAAGATTGTCAAGTTTGATGGCAGTATAGACTACACAGTGAGCGGGGTCAGCCTGGGCTACAGAGTGAGAACCTGTCTAAAAAGAAAGATCACCGGGTGTGGTGGTGCATGTCTTTAATCCCCGATCTTTGAGTGGTCTTTAGAAAATGGGAAGAAAATTGATTGCATATAGTAGTGGAAGTGGGAGAAATGAGAGAATTGGACTTGAATGTAGAAGGAGATTCATATTTAAGTAGCATGGTATATGAATTCTTTGTGTTCGTTTAACATAGGGGAAAAGCTCAAAAATATTTTAAGACTTTAGGACTGAGTTATTCTGTGGAAGTATTCTGTCTACTCAAATCATCATTAAATGGATTATGTTAATTATAAAGCTGTAATGCAGGGGCTAGGGACATAGTTTGGTGGTAGAGCACTGGTGTAGTATGTATGATGTCCTGGGTTCCACCCCCAGCACCACAAAGAGATTAATTTTTATTAATAGAGGTATAATAAAGATGAGGCTGTATATAAGGACATAGATACTTTTGGAAATGAAGCTAAAAAGTAACTGGGGGGTCTGTGGGGGGGTCTCCTGTCTTTCAAGGGTTCCTAAAATGAATTGTCACGATCTTCTGTGTATTTGTAAGCAGTCTGATAAGCTCAGCAGGATCTAGACGCTTTGAGAGATTCAAGTGTCTTCTAGCTCTTCAGACTAATAGCAGTATTAAGCACATATCTGCTTATTCATTGAAATTAACTTGGTGCCAGTATTAGAAAACATTACCAATTAATTGAAATCCATGTAACCATTTTAACTTTAAGGATAAAACTTATCAGGAAAAAGGAATTAAGAAAAAGGCCATTCAGAATAACTGAGCAGGGGCCAGAGAGATGGTTCAGTGGATAAAGTGCTGGCCACTTCAGGCTGAGTACAAACCATGGCTGGCTTCAGTAATCCCAGTTTGCTGGCAGTGAAATGAAAGGCAGAGGTGAGAATTTCCTGGAAGCTCTCCAGTGAGCACAGCAAAAGAACAGCAGAGTGAGGGCTGGACAGATGGCTTAGTGGTTAAGTCGCTTGCCTGCAAAGCCAAAGGACCCACGTTCAATTCACCAGGACCCACGTAAGCCAGATGCACAAGGTGGTGCATGCGTCTAGAGTTCATTTGCAGTGGCTGGAGGCCCTGGCATGCCCATTCTGTCTCTGTCTCTCTCAAATAAATAAATTAAAATTAATTTTTTTAATTAAAGAAAAGAGAACAGCAGAGTGGGATGCAGAGAACACTGCCTCAGCTGAGGTGGAGCAGTAAAGACAGACTTGAAAGTTGTACTCTGACCTCACACACACTCTGTGCATGCCCACACTCAATGCCTGTGAACACATTTATATGCATACAAATCCACCAGTCAGTCTTTGAAAATACAACTGAGCAGAGAGACAGATTCTGCTTGGAGTGATGGGTGGTCATTGTGGAATAATCAAGGGTAGTAAATATGTTGCTTAGAGGTCAAATTTTGTTCCATTCCTACTACAATATCGTGAAACACAGGTAATGCTTATATGTCATTTGGAATTAAAATAAACTGCAAATTTAACAGTCTTTTAAAAAGAAGACATTAAAATATTCCACCTCAGAGCAGCTCCAAAAGGTGACTAAATCAGAAACTTAATCAAAATAGTAGCCAAAAAAGAAAAAAAGCCAGGGCAGTAGGGCCTTAATGGTAGTGTTAGATGGGTGAATTCATTACTAGGTTGCTTAGAGAACTTGTGTGTATGTGTATGCCAATAGCTTCTACAAATTGATAAATATACAATGCTGGGCATGGTGGTGCACTCCTTTAATCCTAGTACTCGGGAGGTAGGAGGATCATCATGAGTTCAAGGCCACCCTGAGATACAGAGTGAATTCCAGGTCAGCCTGAGCTAGAGTGATACCCTACCTCGTAAAACCAAAAATTAAAATAAAATAAAAATAAGGGTTGAAGGACCCCAGTTTGATTCCCCAGGACCCATGTAAGCCAGATGCACAAGGGGGCACACGCCTCTGGAGTTTGTTTGCAGTGGCTCGAGGCACTGGTGTGCTCATTCTCTATCTGCCTCTTTTTCTCTACCAAGTAAATAAATAAAATATTTTTTTAAATTCTCTTTGAAAAAAAAATAAATATATAAAAGTAACAGGGGCTAGGCGTGGTGGCACACACCTTTAATCCCAACACTCAGGAGGCAGAGGTAGTAGGATCACAGTGAATTTGAGGCCACCCTGAGACTACATAGTGAATACCAGGTCAGCCTGAGCTAACGTGAGACTCTACCTCGAAAAACCAAAAAAAAAAAAAAAAAGCCAGGTATGGTGGTGTACGCCTTTAATCCTAGCACTTGGGAGGCACAGGTAGGAGGATCGCCATGAGTTCAAGGCCACCCTGAGACTACATTGAATTCCAGGTCAGCCTGGGCCAGAGTGAGACCCTACCTTGAAAAACCAAAAAAAAAAAAAAAAAAAGTAACAAGGGTGGCTTGAATCAGATGTCCCCATAAACTCACGTGTTCTGACTGCTTGGTCCCAAGCTGGTGGCAGTTTGGGAGGTGGAGCCTTGCTGGAGGAGCTATGTTCTCGGTGTGGGCTTTGGAGTGTTATAGCCAGCTCTCCCTTGCCAGAGGTCAGCTCACTCTTATTGCTGTTGTCCACCTGCTGTGGCAGAGGTGATGTCCAGAGTCTGCTCATGCCATGCTTTCCCTGCCGTCATGAAGTTTCCCTTTGAGACTATGAGCCAGAATAAACTCTTTTTTTTTTTTTTTTTTTTTTTTTTTGTTTTTCGAGGTAGGGTCTCACTCTGGCCCAGGCTGACCTGGAATTAACTATGCAATCTCAGGGTGGCCTTGAACTCACAGCGATCCTCCTACCTTTGCCTCCCGAGTGCTGGGATTAAAGGCGTGCGCCACCATGCCCGGCTCCCATCAGCTGTTTTTGATTGGGTCTCAGCAATGAGAAGGTAATTCCACCAAGAGCTTTCAAGTTGTTTACTCAGAGTTTGTATGTTTTTCTTGTAGATGCCACTTCCAATGAGCAACAGGAACTGTTCTGCCAGAAGCTGCAGCAGTGTTGTATACTGTTTGATTTCATGGACTCTGTTTCAGACTTGAAGAGCAAAGAAATTAAAAGAGCAACACTGAATGAACTGGTTGAGTATGTTTCAACTAATCGTGGTGTAATTGTTGAATCAGCGTATGCTGATATAGTAAAAATGGTAAGCCTCTAGTCTTGTATTCCTCAGACTTATATACATTCAAAGTAAGATCTGAGATGTATGAATTAGACTGACTTTCAGTAAATAGTCACAAGTTAACATACACAAAAATTTTCTTTAAAATAGTCTGTTTGAAAGATGTGGCTGTTACTTTTAGGAGTTTATGAATGTAATAACCACAGTGGCTAGTGGCTTCCATACGTGGCAGTGCGAATCTTGAACTTAGAAGAAAGATGTAGCCTCCCAAGTACAGATTTATAGGCAATGGAATGAGAATGACTAGCCACTGAGAACTTGTGAAGGCAGACATGATGAGTGAACAAACACATTTTAAGCAGTAAGAGAATCAGGTTTAAAAGAAATCCTAGTTAGAATATTTTAATGTAATACAGTAATTGTAACTCAGGATGTTTAAGAAGCTGAGTAATACATCTTACTGAGCATCTATAATCCAAAATTCTAAAATCTGAAGTGCAAAAAGTGTTGACCACTGACATGACTGTACAAATGGAAATGAATTGAAGCCCAAACAAGTGCACTGAAAATATAGACTCTGCTTCTTAGGCACATAGGAAACAAACGAATTTCATGTTTAGATGCCAAGGATACATACGTACCTATATTAAAAGTTTATGATGTTCACTAGCAGTTCAATTTCATGCTCCATCTGACACCATCATTTTCTTTCTTTTTAAAATTTTTTTATTTTCACATGTGTGTATATGTGTGTGCATGCACACTGGAAATGAACACCAGACAATTTTCCATTCAGCTTACATGGGTGACTTGGGAATTGAACCCAGGTTTACAGGCTTTGCAAGCAAGCACCTTTAACAGCACTGAGCCATTCATAGCCCCTCATTCTCCATCAGTAGATACTGGTTTAGGATTTGTGACCCTTGTGTGTTGTCGCATTCTTATAAAATATATAAAATTCACTGGGAGCAATCACAGTCACTGAGCATGGCATCTAAGTTTATACCACTGCATAGCAGCTCATGGCAAGTGTCACCTGTAGATGCCTTAGTAGATGTTCTAGGGGAACACCAGCATGGTCATAGGAAAGACAAATTGGGCCTTAATATCCTACGTGAGTTTTCTTTCACTGTATTAGAAGAGCTGTCAGAGGGACTAAGGAAATTTGGGTTGTATCATTAGAAACAAAATCTTGAACTTTTTAAAAAATACTGGATATAGAGAAGACATTAATCAGAATGAAATGAGCATCCTGGACTTCCACAGACAGTAAAAAGGGAATAATAGATTAAGAGTATAATGTTAGATATATGTTTTTAAATATTTACTTATTTGCAAGTGGAAAGAGAGACAGAATAGGCATGATAGGTCTCCAGCTGCTACAAATAAACTCCAGATGTATGTGCCACTTTGTGTATCTGGCTTTACATGGGGGGGCAATTGAACCTGGGTCATTAGGCTTTATATACAAGCGCCTTAATGGCCGAGCCATTTCTCAAGCCCGCAAATGTTAAATATTAAGAACTTTTTTTAAAAAAAAGTTTTTTTCTTTTTTGTCAAGGTAGGGTTTCACTCTAGCCCAGGATGACCTGGAATTTACTATGTAGTCTTAGGGTGTCCTCAAACCCACAGTGATTCTCCTGCCTCTGCCTCCCAAGTGCTGGGATTAAAGACGTGCGGTAGCATTCCTGGCTATATTCTTCTTTATTTTTATATTTATTTATTTGTTTTTGCTTTTTCGAGGTAGGGTCTCACTCTAGCTCAGGCTGACCTGGAATTCACTCTGTAGTCTCGGGATGGCGATCCTCCTACCTCTGCCTCCTGGGTGCTGGGATTAAAGGTGTGCACCACCACACCTGGCTTTTACTTTTATTTTTAAAAATATTTTATATACTTATTTATTTATCTGAGTGAGAATATGGGCTGTCAGGGCCTCTTAGCCACCACAAACAAACTGCAGACACACATGCCACCTTGCACATCTGGCTTACTGGGGACTCAAACATGTGTCCTTAGGCTTTGCAGACAAGAGCTAACCAATAAGCCACCTCTCCAGCCCCCCATAATTATATTTTTAAAATATTTTATTTATTTATTTGCAAGCAGAAAGAGAACGGGCATGCCAGGGCCTCTAGCTACTGCACACGAATTCCAGATACATGCACCATTGTGTGCCTCTGGTTTTATATGGGTACTGGGGAATTGAACACAGGTCCTTAGACTTGACAGGCAAGTGCTTTAACTGCTGAGCCATCTCTCCACCCCACCTAGTATATATTCTTGAAACATAAGATGCCTCATTACAGAGCATAAAGTATAGTCTGAATTATTGGAAGCTTCCAGAGCTCCCAACAGTATCAAAACCAGTGTTCCTCTTAGGATACCGCTCTGGGCTTTTCAGTCTTACTGGTATTATCAACAAAAAGTAGCTTGTAGTAATCTGGAGTACTGTAGTTGTTTCCCAGGCATTTCTCCCACAAGATGGTGTTTCTGAAGTTTAATTGCTGAGGTACACAAAGGAAACTTCTAGAGAGTTTTATTTATCTTTGACTTATATATTATGAAACAAAGAGACATTTACATACCTTTAGTCATTAAAAGAATCTTGTTTCTTAATTAATTTATTTTTAATTTCATACGTGTATTGTATTTTGATCATATTCACCCCCCATTACCCTTCTTCTCCCTTCCCACTTCTGCTAAAACCTTTATTCCATGTCCCATTCCTACTTTCATGAGTTATTTTTTGTTTTGTTTGTGACCCCTTGAGTTAAATTAGGAGTTAAATTATTTGTATGAGCATGGGTTATTTACTATTTACTAGAACTTTCCAGTGGCTACATCACTGAAGATCATGACTTTTCTCCTCCAGCAACTGTTAATTACTAACAGCTCCCATGGGAAGAGTGGGATCCCATAAACCCCTCCTTCATCTATGACAAAACACTGACAGGCTTAAACTTGTGGAGGAAGCCACAGCTGCTGTGAGTTTATAAGTATAGTGGCCATGTGTGTCCAGAAGGAAGTATTCCACAGGCACTCCTCCCCATCCTCCAAACCTTACATTTCATACATTGCCTCTCATGATGTTCCCCAAACATGGGAAGGGATGATGTATGTTCCTACTGAGGGCTGAGCACACAGTAGTCACTTACGCGAACACCTTTGCCAGCTGTGCATCTCTGCATTAACTCTGGCCACTGCAAAAAGAAACTTCTGTAATCAGAGCTGAAAACAGCTCTAATGAGTAAAACCTAAGTATTTACAAAACAGTCTGGAGACTTGCCATTAGTATTACAACATTAGTAAGTCCCCCTAGGACCTGTGCCTTTCACAGTCAAGGGCTTTTGCCCAGGTTTATAATATCAGGCATGAATTTGCTCCTGTGGGTCTGAACCTCAAATTCAATCAGAAAGCAGTTGGTTGTCCCCATAACAGTCATGCCACTATTGCACCCCTGGGCACAGCTTGCCAGCAGGTCAGTATTGTAGCACAGCTGGGTAAGTTTGTTGATTAATTTTCTGTCTCAGCAGCCTGTTTCTGGCACTGTTACTGCTAGCCACCAGGGAGGAAGCTTTCAACTTGACTGGTCTGTATTCTGCTAACTGAAGCATATGGCATCTTCAGCAATATTCTTAGTGTTGTGTGTGTGGGGGGGGGTAGGGTTTAACTAGAGTCCAGTCTGACCTAGAATTCACTATGTATTCTCAGGGTGGCCTCAGACTCATAGCGATCCTCCTACCTCTGCCTCCCAAGTGCTGGGATTAAAGGCGTGCACCACCACGCCTGGCTACATTCAGCAATATTCTTATCATCTAATTCTGGTGGGCAGTCAAGTGCAGTGGCTATTGTATTGTTTTGAGGACTGGCCTCAAGGACCTCCCAGACCAACAACTCATAGGAAAGTATCCCACATCCCACCTGTGATGCAGGGATTTTCACTTAATAGCCTTTGGCTTTTGGGAGCATTATTATCCAACCACACAGGATATCTCTATTCAAACTATGTTTAAATTATGTTTTTTAATTAGCTTACAAAAGTGGGTTTCTAATGGCTTTTTTTTCTTCCCTGAGGTAGTATCTCACTCTAGTCCAGGCTGACCTGGAATTCACCATGTAATCTCAGGGTGGCCTCAAACTCATGGCAATCCTCATGGCCTCCCAAGAGCTGGGATTAAAGGTGTGTGCCACCACACCTTGTTCTAATGGCTTTTTCTTTTTTAAAAAATATATTTAATTATTTATTTACTTATTTATGTGAGAGAACAAAAGAGGCAGAGAGCGAGAGAGAGAGAATGGGTGCGCCAGGGCCTCCAGCCACTGCAAACAAACTCCAGATGCATGCGCCCCCTCGTGCATCTGGCTTATGTGGGTCCTGGAGAATCGAACCTGGATCCTTTGGCATTTTCAGACAAATGCCTTAACCACTAAGCCATCTCTCCAGCCCTCCAATGGCTTTTTCATAGTCCTTAGTTTTGGTTAATCCTCTGCCAACCCCCTTTTAGCCCCTATCCCTCTGTCCCCCTCCCTGCTTAAACCTTTCTACCCTTAGTATTTCCCCATTTTTCATACCCCATATGTTAAGCTTTCCCCTTAACTTTACTAGTGAAAGCACTCAAAATAGTTGAGTCAAATTATTCTATAATTTGCTATATATTAATTTTTGAGGGTTCTCAGTCTAGCCCAGACTGACCTGGAACTCACTCTGTAGCCCCAGGCTGGCCTTGAACTCATAGCAGTTCTCCTGCCTCAACCTCCTGAGTGCTGGGATTAAACACATGAAACACCACACCTGACTAATTTGCTATATAGTAATAAATTCTGAGGTTTACTTTCTTAGCTCAAGTTAAAAGGTGTGTATTTCATTGTTTTAAACTGCTGAGTATTTTATTTCTAGATAAAAGTTGAGCCATCTCCCCAACTTTCTTCTTTAACCTGCTTCCGAAGAATTGTTATATACAGGTTATTTTATTGGTATCTGCAGAAATAACTTTTTTTTAAACTGCTGAAAATTCTGAGACTTAGTTCATTTTCTAAATTCTAAGGCCTTCTGCTACTCTTTGTGTTCTGGTTTTACTCCTAAATACTGGCTTTGAATTTCAACTGATCAAGTTCTGGATTGTTTTCTAAATCATAGGATTAGCATAATACTTTGGCAGTTATTTGCCTGTACTAGATGCTACTTTATAAGAATAGTCAGGGCTGGAGAGATGGCTTAGCAGTTAAGGTGTTTGCCTGCAAAGCCAAAGGATCCTGGTTCAGTTCTCCAGGACCCACGTAAGCCAGATGCACAAGGGGGTGCATGCAACTGGAGTTTGTTTGCAGTGACTGGAGTGCCCATTCTCTCTCTCTCTCTCTCTCCCCCTCTCCCTCCCTCCCTCCCTCTTTCTCTCTCTCAAATAAATAAAATATATTAAGAAAAAGAAGAATAGTCAGAAGTTTGTTGTACCAACATACATTGCCTGCCATACCCTCATATCCTCCAAATAGTTCTTATCTCAAATGATCAGTCCTCAATAGCTTAGCCTTAAATGTTTACTAAATGATTTGATCTGACAGTCTTGTTTGTCTTACTTAAAAGAATTGTGAGTTGTAGCCAGGCGTTGTAGCACACACCTTTAATCCCAGCACTCGGGAGGAAGAGGTGGGAGGATTGCCATGAGTTTGAAGGCCACCCTGAGACTACATAGTGAATTCCAGGTCAGTCTGGACTAGAGCAAGACCTTACCTTGAAAAACCATTAAAAAAAAAAAAAAACCACAGTCATGCCTTTGCTGGAGAGAAAAGGAGCCACGATTATTACCTTGGTGCTCATTCAGATGATGCAATGGATGGAATTATCAATACTGCCAACTCACTAGATCTAAGATGGTTCTCAAAATACTTCCTGATTTAAGAGAACTTAATGTTTTTGAAGTGTAAGAGTGTATTGAGATACAGTGAGGACAGTAAATCACTACAAGGTATTATGAGCTATGTGTCGTAGCAGTGAAGACATTTTATCCTGCCATCCTCTCCCTTATGTATAAGAATGCAGATATTTTACCAAACTCTTGTGTTATAGAACTTGATTAAAATACAAAGGAGGATGCTGAGTGATGTGGCACACACCTTTAATTCCAGCACTTGGGAGGCAAGAGATAGGAGTTAAAGGCCACCCTGAGACTACATTGTGAATTCCAGGGTAGCCTGGGCTAGAGCAAGACCCTACCTCGAAAAACCTAAATAAATAAATAAATAGCTGTAGGAAGATAAATCAAGTTAAAATTGCCATTTCCCTGCAAGGCCTCCTCATCTCCTTTTTCATAGATGTAGTCTTGAAGAGGTTTATAGGTTTGAACTAAATTTAAAGCTATAGCTTCATTTTATTCTTTTAAAAGTTATGTTAAACTATTTCATATTTCACTGTTGAGTTCAGCTTGTAATAATTAAGAACATGAATCCAGACTTGTCTTTTCTTTGCAGATCAGTGCTAACATCTTCCGTACTCTTCCTCCAAGTGATAATCCGGATTTTGACCCAGAAGAGGACGAGCCTACACTGAGGCTTCCTGGCCTCACATACAAGTATGCAATATATATTATGTGTTGATGATTGTCACCTGTCAATACAATCAGTATTTTTCTTTTTATGTTGAATAATAATCTATTTTACATATTTGCTATATTTTTTATTCATTTCTGAATTACTTGATTTTTTTAATTGACAACTTCTTTAATTGTAGACAATATCCCATGCTACTTCCCTCCATCCCCCCTACTTTCCCCTTTGAAACTTCACTCTCTATCATATCCCCTCCCCCTCTCAATCAGTCTCTCTTTTATTTTGATGGCATGATCTTTTCCTCCTGTTACGATGGTCTTGTGTAGGTAGTGTCAGACACTGTGAGGTCATGGATATCCAGGCCATTTTGTGTCTGAGGATGAATGACTTGATCTTTAAGT
Organism: Orientallactaga sibirica; assembly: GCA_036365145.1. Lineage (NCBI taxonomy): Eukaryota > Metazoa > Chordata > Mammalia > Rodentia > Dipodidae > Orientallactaga > Orientallactaga sibirica. The sequence goes on along the minus strand of JAEOAD010002712.1, from coordinate 2,756,342 downwards.
AGTTTTCACTTTTGAGCTACAGTGACTAGAGCTATTATTATACACATTCATGTATAAGTTTCATTTGAACATTTATTTTCCATAAATATGTTTGTGTTTTCATGCATTTAAAAGTATTTTCCAATTTTTCATGTTACTTCTCTTTTGAATCATTATTTAAGAATGTTTAATTTTTACTGACTTATGTTTTTTTTCTATTTTTCTTATATTACTGATCCTTAATTTTATTTCACTGTTGGGAGAATATGCTTTGCATGGTTTCAGTTCTTTTCAGTTTGGTGGCCTACTGTGCAGTGTGTTCCTAGGATGTTGCCCGTCTGTTGTTGGGTGGGGTGTTCTGTAGAGTCTGCTAGGACGTCCTGGTTTGCACCATGACTCCAGTCTTCTGTTACCTTGCTGATCTTGTTCATTCTGCTCATGAAAGTGAGGTATTAAAGTCTCCAACTGTTGCTGAGTTACCTGTTTTTTCTGCATTTTGAATCTAAAGTGTGTCTTATAGTGTATTATTGGATCATGTTTTCAAACTGTTTTTACAGTTTCAGCCTTTTGATTTGAATGTTTAATCCTTTTACATTTAATGCAGTTACTGATAAAAGATGCGTTATACCTGCCATTTTGCTATTTGTTTTGTTGCATATTCTTTTTTGGTTTTGTGTTTTGTTTCTTCGAGGTGGGGGTCTCACTCTAGCCTAGGCTGACCTGGAACTCATTCTGTAATCTCAGCCTGGCCTTGAACTAGCATCCTCCTACCACTTCCTACTGAGTGCTGGGATTAAAGGCATACACCACCACATCTGGTTTATATTCCTTTTTTTTTAATTCCTTGACTTGCCCATTACCTCTTTTGGATTAGATAGATATTAGGGGGGTGCATATGTGCATGTGGGTATGGAGGCCAAAGGACAACTTTGGCTGTCATTCCTTAGGCATCATCTACTTTTTAAAAAACCCTTTTTAAAACCTAATTTTTATTTATTTGAGAGGGAGAGAAATAGGCAAGTAGAGAGAGAAAGAGAGAATGAGTGTGCCAGGGCCTCCAGCCACTGCAGATGAACTCCAGATGTTTGTGCCCCTTGTGCATTTGGCTTACATGGGTACTGGAGAGTCGAACCGGGATCCGTTGGCCTTGCAGGCAAACACCTTAACTGCTAAGCCATCTCTCCAGCCCACCGTCTACTTTTTTGAGACGGTCTCTCACTGGCCTAGTACTTGCTTCATCAGGCTAGACTGGTTTCCTATGAACCCAGTGCTGGATTACACATGTGTGCTCCCATACCCCCTTATAATGTGGGAATTAAACACAGGCCTTTATGTTGCTAAGATAAGCACTTTACCAACTGACCTACCTCTCCCCAGCCCTTTCTATATTTTCTAGAGCAAAATTATTTTAATTCCTTTTTATTAATTTTAAAAACAGCATCTGAGCTTGCTGTGTGGCCCAAGCTGTCCTTGAACTTGTGATCTTCCTGCCTCATACTGCTGAGTTCTTGAGTCTTTCTTTCTTTGTGTGTGTGTGTGTGTAGTTTATGTGATGTGTGTGTGTGCACACATGCACATGCCTGGGCACATAATGCAGAAGAGGTTATTGGGGGTCTTCTCTCTTTTTTTGCTTTGGTTTTTCAAGGTAGGGTCTCATTCTGGTCCAGGCTGACCTGGAATTAACTATGTAGTCGCAGGGTGGCCTCAAACTCTCAGTGATCCTCCTACCTCTGCCTCCTAAGTGCTGGGATTAAAGGTGTGTGCCACCACGCCCGGCTTGGTCTTCTCCCTCTTGCACCTTACTGCCTTGTGGCAGGACTTCTCACTGAACCTGTAGCTCAGTTTTCATAGCTAGTTGACTGGAAAGATCTAGCAGTCCTCCTTTCTCTGCCCTGTCAGAAATGGAGTTACAGGTGTGTGCCATAATGCCTGGCTTTTTTCCATAGCTGCAGGTGATCTGAATGTAGGCCTCATGCTTGTGCGGCAAGTACTCACACTCCCGAACCTCACCCCTCATGCTTGTGCGGCAAGTGCTCACACTCCTGAACCTCACATGCTTGTGTGGCAAGTGTTCACACTCCTGAACCTCACATGCTTGTGTGGCAAGTACTCACGCTCCTGAACCTCACATGCTTGTGCGGCAAGTACTCACACTCCTGAACCTCACATGCTTGTGCGGCAAGTACTCACACTCCTGAACCTCACATGCTTGTGTGGCAAGTACTCACACTCCTGAACCTCACATGCTTGTGCGGCAAGCACTCACACTCCTGAACCTCACATGCTTGTGCGGCAAGCACTCACACTCCTGAACCTCACATGCTTGTGCGGCAAGTACTCACACTCCTGAACCTCACATGCTTGTGCGGCAAGTACTCACACTCCTGAACCTCACATGCTTGTGCGGCAAGTACTCACACTCCCGAACCACACATGCTTGTGCGGCAAGTACTCACACTCCTGAACCTCACATGCTTGTGCGGCAAGCACTCACGCTCCTGAACCTCACATGCTTGTGCGGCAAGTACTCACGCTCCTGAACCACACGTGCTTGTGCGGCAAGTACTCACACTCCTGAACCTCACCCCTCATGCTTGTGCGGCAAGCACTCACGCCCAACCACACATGCTTGTGCGGCAAGTACTCACGCTCCTGAACCTCACGTGCTTGTGTGGCAGCAAGTACTCACACTCCTGAACCTCACATGCTTGTGCGGCAAGTACTCACACTCCTGAACCTCACCCCTCATGCTTGTGTGGCAAGTGCTCACACTCCTGAACCTCACATGCTTGTGCGGCAAGTACTCACACTCCTGAACCACACATGCTTGTGCGGCAAGTACTCACACTCCTGAACCTCACCCCTCATGCTTGTGCGGCAAGTACTCACACTCCTGAACCTCACCCCTCATGCTTGTGCGGCAAGTACTCACGCTCCTGAACCACACATGCTTGTGCGGCAAGTACTCACGCTCCTGAACCTCACCCCTCATGCTTGTGCGGCAAGCACTCACGCTCCCGAACCACACATGCTTGTGCGGCAAGTACTCACGCTCCTGAACCTCACATGCTTGTGTGGCAAGTACTCACACTCCCGAACCACACATGCTTGTGCGGCAAGTACTCACACTCCTGAACCTCACATGCTTGTGCGGCAAGTACTCACACTCCTGAACCTCACATGCTTGTGTGGCAAGTACTCACACTCCTGAACCTCACATGCTTGTGCGGCAAGCACTCACACTCCTGAACCTCACATGCTTGTGCGGCAAGCACTCACACTCCTGAACCTCACATGCTTGTGCGGCAAGTACTCACACTCCTGAACCTCACATGCTTGTGCGGCAAGTACTCACACTCCTGAACCTCACATGCTTGTGCGGCAAGTACTCACACTCCCGAACCACACATGCTTGTGCGGCAAGTACTCACACTCCTGAACCTCACATGCTTGTGCGGCAAGCACTCACGCTCCTGAACCTCACATGCTTGTGCGGCAAGTACTCACGCTCCTGAACCACACGTGCTTGTGCGGCAAGTACTCACGCTCCTGAACCTCACCCCTCATGCTTGTGCGGCAAGCACTCACGCTCCCGAACCACACATGCTTGTGCGGCAAGTACTCACGCTCCTGAACCTCACATGCTTGTGTGGCAAGTACTCACACTCCTGAACCTCACATGCTTGTGCGGCAAGTACTCACACTCCTGAACCTCACCCCTCATGCTTGTGTGGCAAGTGCTCACACTCCTGAACCTCACATGCTTGTGCGGCAAGTACTCACGCTCCCGAACCACACATGCTTGTGCGGCAAGTACTCACACTCCTGAACCTCACCCCTCATGCTTGTGCGGCAAGTACTCACACTCCTGAACCTCACCCCTCATGCTTGTGCGGCAAGTACTCACGCTCCTGAACCACACATGCTTGTGCGGCAAGTACTCACGCTCCTGAACCTCACCCCTCATGCTTGTGCGGCAAGTGTTCACGCTCCTGAACCTCACATGCTTGTGCGGCAAGTGTTCACGCTCCTGAACCTCACATGCTTGTGCGGCAAGTACTCACACTCCTGAACCACACATGCTTGTGACTCCTCCTGAACCTCACCCCTCATGCTTGTGCGGCAAGTACTCACACTCCTGAACCTCACATGCTTGTGCGGCAAGTACTCACACTCCTGAACCTCACATGCTTGTGTGGCAAGTGTTCACGCTCCTGAACCTCACCCCTCATGTTTGTGCGGCAAGTACTCACACTCCCGAACCTCACACCTCATGCTTGTGCGGCAAGTACTCACACTCCTGAACCTCACATGCTTGTGCGGCAAGTGTTCACGCTCCTGAACCTCACATGCTTGTGCGGCAAGTACTCACTCCTGAACCATACGCCTCATGCTTGTGCAGCAAGTACTCACACTCCTGAACCTCACCCCTCATGCTTGTGCAGCAAGTACTCACGCTCCTGAACCACACATGCTTGTGCGGCAAGTGTTCACGCTCCTGAACCACACATGCTTGTGCGGCAAGTACTCACACTCCTGAACCTCACCCCTCATGCTTGTGCGGCAAGTGCTCACACTCCTGAACCACACATGCTTGTGCGGCAAGTACTCACACTCCTGAACCACACATGCTTGTGCGGCAAGTACTCACACTCCTGAACCTCACCCCTCATGCTTGTCGCGGCAAGTACTCACACTCCTGAACCACACATGCTTGCAAGTACTCACACTCCTGAACCACACATGCTTGTGCGGCAAGTACTCACACTCCTGAACCTCACATGCTTGTGCGGCAAGTACTCACACTCCTGAACCTCACATGCTGTGCAGCAACTCACACTCCTGAACCACACATGCTTGTGCGGCAAGTACTCACACTCCTGAACCACACATGCTTGTGCGGCAAGTACTCACACTCCTGAACCTCACATGCTTGTGCGGCAAGTGCTCACACTCCTGAACCACACATGCTTGTGCGGCAAGTGCTCACACTCCTGAACCACACATGCTTGTGCGGCAAGTACTCACACTCCTGAACCACACATGCTTGTGCGGCAAGTACTCACACTCCTGAACCTCACCCCTCATGCTTGTGCGGCAAGTACTCACGCTCCTGAACCACACATGCTTGTGCGGCAAGTACTCACACTCCTGAACCACACATGCTTGCAAGTACTCACACTCCCGAACCTCACCCCTCATGCTTGTGCGGCAAGTACTCACACTCCTGAACCTCACCCCTCATGCTTGTGCGGCAAGTACTCACGCTCCTGAACCACACATGCTTGTGCGGCAAGTACTCACGCTCCTGAACCTCACATGCCCCACTCACACTCCTGAACCTCACATGCTTGTGCGGCAAGTACTCACACTCCTGAACCTCACCCCTCATGCTTGTGTGGCAAGTACTCACACTCCCGAACCTCACATGCTTGTGCGGCAAGTACTCACACTCCCGAACCACACATGCTTGTGCGGCAAGTACTCACACTCCCGAACCACACATGCTTGTGCGGCAAGTACTCACACTCCCGAACCTCACATGCTTGTGCGGCAAGTACTCACACTCCCGAACCACACATGCTTGTGCGGCAAGTACTCACTCCTGAACCTCACCCCTCATGCTTGTGTGGCAAGTACTCACACTCCCGAACCACACATGCTTGTGCGGCAAGTACTCACTCCTGAACCTCACCCCTCATGCTTGTGTGGCAACTCACACAACCACACATGCTTGTGCGGCAAGTACTCACACTCCTGAACCTCACATGCTTGTGCGGCAAGTACTCACACTCCTGAACCTCACATGCTTGTGCGGCAAGTACTCACTCCTGAACCTCACACCTCATGCTTGTGCGGCAAGTACTCACACTCCCGAACCACACATGCTTGTGCGGCAAGTACTCACACTCCCGAACCACACATGCTTGTGCGGCAAGTACTCACACTCCCGAACCACACATGCTTGTGCGGCAAGTACTCACACTCCTGAACCACACATGCTTGTGCGGCAAGTACTCACACTCCTGAACCTCACATGCTTGTGCGGCAAGTACTCACACTCCTGAACCTCACATGCTTGTGCGGCAAGTACTCACTCCTGAACCTCACACCTCTCTGCCCCTTTTTTCTATAACTGTGTATTCTGTGTTATTTTGTGGTTGTCCCAGGCATTACAGGTAGCATTTTAAAATATTTATTCATTTGAGAGAGAGAAAGAGAGAGAGAGAAAGGGCATACCAGGGCCTCTAGCCCCTGCAAATGAACTCCAAATATGTGTGCCCCCTTGTGCATCTGGCTTACGTGGGTCCTGTGAACCTGGGTCCTTTGGCTTTGCAGGCCATCACCTTAACTGCTAAGCCATCTCATCAGCCCCAACAGCTAGCATTTTTTTAAAGTAAAGTCTCACTCTAGTCCAGGCTGACCTGAAATTCACCATGTAAGTCCCAGGGTGGCCTCAAATTTACATGGCAATCCTCATGGCCTCCCAAGAGCTGGGATTAAAGGTGTGCCACCACACCTTGTTCTAATGGCTTTTTCTTTTTAAAAATATATTTAATTATTTATTTACTTATTTATGTGAGAGAACAAAAGAGGCAGAGAGCGAGAGAGAGAGAATGGGTGCGCCAGGCCTCCAGCCACTGCAAACAAACTCCAGATGCATGCGCCCTCGTGCATCTGGCTTATGTGGGTCCTGGAGAATCGAACCTGATCCTTTGGCATTTTCAGACAAATGCCTTAACCACTAAGCCATCTCTCCAGCCCTCCAATGGCTTTTTCATAGTCCTTAGTTTTGCTAATCCTCTGCCAACCCCTTTTAGCCCCTATCCTCTGTCCCCTCCCCCTGCTTAAACCTTTCTACCCTTAGTATTTCCCCATTTTTCATACTCCCATATGTTAAGCTTTCCCTTAACTTTACTAGTGAAAGCACTCAAAATAGTTGAGTCAAATTATTCTATAATTTGCTATATATTAATTTTTTGAGGGTTCTCAGTCTAGCCCCAGACTGACCTGAACTCACTCTGTAGCCCCAGGCTGGCCTTGAACTCATAGCAGTTCTCCTGCCTCAACCTCCTGAGTGCTGGGATTAAACACATGAAACACCACACCTGACTAATTTGCTATATAGTAATAAATTCTGAGGTTTACTTTCTTAGCTCAAGTTAAAAGGTGTGTATTTCATTGTTTTAAACTGCTGAGTATTTTATTTCTAGATAAAAGTTGAGCCATCTCCCAACTTTCTTCTTTAACCTGCTTCCAAGAATTGTTATATACAGGTTATTTTATTGGTATCTGCAGAAATAACTTTTTTTAAACTGCTGAAAATTCTGAGACTTAGTTCATTTTCTAAATTCTAAGGCCTTCTGCTACTCTTTTGTGTTCTGGTTTTACTCCTAAATACTGGCTTTGAATTTCAACTGATCAAGTTCTGGATTGTTTTCTAAATCATAGGATTAGCATAATACTTTGGCAGTTATTTGCCTGTACTAGATGCTACTTTATAAGAATAGTCAGGGCTGGAGAGATGGCTTAGCAGTTAAGGTGTTTGCCTGCAAAGCCAAAGGATCCTGGTTCAGTTCTCCAGGACCCACGTAAGCCAGATGCACAAGGGGGTGCATGCAACTGGAGTTTGTTTGCAGTGACTGGAGTGCCCATTCTCTCTCTCTCTCTCTCCCCCTCTCCCTCCTCCCCTCCCTCCTCCTCTTTCTCTCTCTCAAATAAATAAAATATATTAAGAAAAAGAAGAATAGTCAGAAGTTTGTTGTACCAACATACATTGCCTGCCATACCCTCATATCCTCCAAATAGTTCTTATCTCAAATGATCAGTCCTCAATAGCTTAGCCTTAAATGTTTACTAAATGATTTGATCTGACAGTCTTGTTTGTCTTACTTAAAAAAGAATTGTGAGTTGTAGCCAGGCGTTGTAGCACACACCTTTAATCCCAGCACTCGGGAGGAAGAGGTGGGAGGATTGCCATGAGTTTGAAGGCCACCCTGAGACTACATAGTGAATTCCAGGTCAGTCTGGACTAGAGCAAGACCTTACCTTGAAAAACCATTAAAAAAAAAAAAACCCACAGTCATGCCTTTGCTGGAGAGAAAAGGAGCCACGATTATTACCTTGGTGCTCATTCAGATGATGCAATGGATGGAATTATCAATACTGCCAACTCACTAGATCTAAGATGGTTCTCAAAATACTTCCTGATTTAAGAGAACTTAATGTTTTTGAAGTGTAAGAGTGTATTGAGATACAGTGAGGACAGTAAATCACTACAAGGTATTATGAGCTATGTGTCGTAGCAGTGAAGACATTTTATCCTGCCATCCTCTCCCTTATGTATAAGAATGCAGATATTTTACCAAACTCTTGTGTTATAGAACTTGATTAAAATACAAAGGAGGATGCTGAGTGATGTGGCACACACCTTTAATTCCAGCACTTGGGAGGCAAGAGATAGAGTTAAAGGCCACCCTGAGACTACATTGTGAATTCCAGGGTAGCCTGGGCTAGAGCAAGACCCTACCTCGAAAAACCTAAATAAATAAATAAATAGCTGTAGGAAGATAAATCAAGTTAAAATTGCCATTTCCCTGCAAGGCCTCCTCATCTCCTTTTTCATAGATGTAGTCTTGAAGAGGTTTATAGGTTTGAACTAAATTTAAAGCTATAGCTTCATTTTATTCTTTTAAAAGTTATGTTAAACTATTTCATATTTCACTGTTGAGTTCAGCTTGTAATAATTAAGAACATGAATCCAGACTTGTCTTTTCTTTGCAGATCAGTGCTAACATCTTCCGTACTCTTCCTCCAAGTGATAATCCGGATTTTGACCCAGAAGAGGACGAGCCTACACTCGAGGCTTCCTGGCCTCACATACAAGTATGCAATATATTATGTGTTGATGATTGTCACCTGTCAATACAATCAGTATTTTTCTTTTTATGTTGAATAATAATCTATTTTACATATTTGCTATATTTTTTATTCATTTCTGAATTACTTGATTTTTTTAATTGACAACTTCTTTAATTGTAGACAATATCCCATGCTACTTCCCTCCATCCCCCCTACTTTCCCCTTTGAAACTTCACTCTCTATCATATCCCCTCCCCCTCTCAATCAGTCTCTCTTTTATTTTGATGGCATGATCTTTTCCTCCTGTTACGATGGTCTTGTGTAGGTAGTGTCAGACACTGTGAGGTCATGGATATCCAGGCCATTTTGTGTCTGAGGATGAATGACTTGATCTTTAAGTAGTTTTCACTTTTGAGCTACAGTGACTAGAGCTATTATTATACACATTCATGTATAAGTTTCATTTGAACATTTATTTTCCATAAATATGTTTGTGTTTTTCATGCATTTAAAAGTATTTTCCAATTTTTCATGTTACTTCTCTTTGAATCATTATTTAAGAATGTTTAATTTTTACTGACTTATGTTTTTTTCTATTTTTCTTATATTACTGATCCTTAATTTTATTTCACTGTTGGGAGAATATGCTTTGCATGGTTTCAGTTCTTTTCAGTTTGGTGGCCTACTGTGCAGTGTGTTCCTAGGATGTTGCCCGTCTGTTGTTGGGTGGGGTGTTCTGTAGAGTCTGCTAGGACGTCCTGGTTTGCACCATGACTCCAGTCTTCTGTTACCTTGCTGATCTTGTTCATTCTGCTCATGAAAGTGAGGTATTAAAGTCTCCAACTGTTGCTGAGTTACCTGTTTTTCTGCATTTTGAATCTAAAGTGTGTCTTATAGTGTATTATTGGATCATGTTTTCAAACTGTTTTTACAGTTTCAGCCTTTTGATTTGAATGTTTAATCCTTTTTACATTTAATGCAGTTACTGATAAAAGATGCGTTATACCTGCCATTTTGCTATTTGTTTTGTTGCATATTCTTTTTGGTTTTGTGTTTTGTTTCTTCGAGGTGGGGTCTCACTCTAGCCTAGGCTGACCTGGAACTCATTCTGTAATCTCAGCCTGGCCTTGAACTAGCATCCTCCTACCACTTCCTACTGAGTGCTGGGATTAAAGGCATACACCACCACATCTGGTTTATATTCCTTTTTTTTAATTCCTTGACTTGCCCATTACCTCTTTTGGATTAGATAGATATTAGGGGGTGCATATGTGCATGTGGGTATGGAGGCCAAAGGACAACTTTGGCTGTCATTCCTTAGGCATCATCTACTTTTTAAAAACCCTTTTTTAAAACCTAATTTTTATTTATTTGAGAGGGAGAGAAATAGGCAAGTAGAGAGAGAAAGAGAGAATGAGTGTGCCAGGGCCTCCAGCCACTGCAGATGAACTCCAGATGTTTGTGCCCCTTGTGCATTTGGCTTACATGGGTACTGGAGAGTCGAACTGATCCGTTGGCCTTGCAGGCAAACACCTTAACTGCTAAGCCATCTCTCCAGCCCACCGTCTACTTTTTTTGAGACGGTCTCTCACTGGCCTAGTACTTGCTTCATCAGGCTAGACTGGTTTCCTATGAACCCAGTGCTGGATTACACATGTGTGCTCCCATACCCCCTTATAATGTGGGAATTAAACACAGGCCTTTATGTTGCTAAGATAAGCACTTTACCAACTGACCTACCTCTCCCCAGCCCTTTCTATATTTTCTAGAGCAAAATTATTTTAATTCCTTTTATTAATTTTAAAAACAGCATCTGAGCTTGCTGTGTGGCCCAAGCTGTCCTTGAACTTGTGATCTTCCTGCCTCATACTGCTGAGTTCTTGAGTCTTTCTTTCTTTGTGTGTGTGTGTGTGTGTAGTTTATGTGATGTGTGTGTGTGCACACATGCACATGCCTGGGCACATAATGCAGAAGAGGTTATTGGGGGTCTTCTCTCTTTTTTTGCTTTGGTTTTTCAAGGTAGGGTCTCATTCTGGTCCAGGCTGACCTGGAATTAACTATGTAGTCGCAGGGTGGCCTCAAACTCTCAGTGATCCTCCTACCTCTGCCTCCTAAGTGCTGGGATTAAAGGTGTGTGCCACCACGCCCGGCTTGGTCTTCTCCCTCTTGCACCTTACTGCCTTGTGGCAGGACTTCTCACTGAACCTGTAGCTCAGTTTTCATAGCTAGTTGACTGGAAAGATCTAGCAGTCCTCCTTTCTCTGCCCTGTCAGAAATGGAGTTACAGGTGTGTGCCATAATGCCTGGCTTTTTTCCATAGCTGCAGGTGATCTGAATGTAGGCCTCATGCTTGTGCGGCAAGTACTCACACTCCCGAACCTCACCCCTCATGCTTGTGCGGCAAGTGCTCACACTCCTGAACCTCACATGCTTGTGTGGCAAGTGTTCACACTCCTGAACCTCACATGCTTGTGTGGCAAGTACTCACGCTCCTGAACCTCACATGCTTGTGCGGCAGTACTACACTCAACGCATGCTGAACCTCACCCCTCATGCTTGTGCGGCAAGTACTCACTCCTGAACCTCACATGCTTGTGTGGCAAGTACTCACACTCCTGAACCTCACATGCTTGTGTGGCAAGTACTCACACTCCTGAACCTCACCCCTCATGCACAAGGCAAGCACTCACACTCCTGAACCACACATGCTTGTGTGGCAAGTACTCACACTCCTGAACCTCACATGCTTGTGCGGCAAGTACTCACACTCCTGAACCACACATGAACCACACACTCCTGAAACCTCACATGCTTGCGGCAAGTACTCACACTCCTGAACCTCACACCTGCTTGTGCGGCAAGTACTCACGCTCCTGAACCACACGCGTGCTTGTGCGGCAAGTACTCACACTCCTGAACCTCACCCCTCATGCTTGTGCGGCAAGTACTCCTGAACCACACCTGAACCTCACACCCTGAACCTCACCTCGTGCTTGTGTGGCAAGTACTCACACTCCTGAACCTCACATGCTTGAACCTCACGGCATGCTTGTGTACTCACACTCCTGAACCACACATGCTTGTGCGGCAAGTACTCACGCCTCCGAACCACACATGCTTGTGCGGCAAGTACTCACACTCCTGAACCTCACCCCTCTCATGCTACTCACACTCCTGAACTCACACTCATGCTGAACCTCACCCCACATGCTTGTGCGGCAAGTACTCACGCCCCGAACCACCCCTCACTCCTGAACCTCACCCCTCATGCTTGTGCGGCAAGTGTTCACGCTCCTGAACCTCACATGCTTGTGCGGCAAGTACTCACACTCCTGAACCTCACATGCTTGTGCGGCAAGTACTCACACTCCTGAACCTCACATGCTTGTGCGGCAAGTACTCACACTCCTGAACCTCACACCTCATGCTTGTGTGGCAAGTACTCTTGTGTGCTCCTGAACCACACATGCTTGTGCGGCAAGTACTCACACTCCTGAACCCTCACATGCTTGTGCGGCAAGTACTCACACTCCTGAACCTCACCCTTGTGCTCATGCTTGTGCAAGCTCACTCCTGAACCTCACATGCTCACACACTCCTGAACCTCACCCTCATGCTTGTGCGGCAAGTACTCACACTCCTGAACCTCACATGCTTGTGCGGCAAGTGTTCACGCCCCTGAACCTCACATGCTTGTGCGGCAAGTACTCACACTCCTGAACCTCACATGCTTGTGCGGCAAGTACTCACACTCCTGAACCTCACCCCTCATGCTTGTGCGGCAAGTACTCACGCTCCTGAACCACACATGCTTGTGCGGCAAGTAAGTACTCACACTCCTGAACCTCACCCCTCACCCCTCATGCTTGTGTGGCAAGTGCTCACACTCCTGAACCTCACATGCTTGTGCGGCAAGTACTCACGCTCCTGAACCACACATGCTTGTGCGGCAAGTACTCACACTCCTGAACCTCACCCCTCATGCTTGTGTGGCAAGTGCTCACACTCCTGAACCTCACATGCTTGTGCGGCAAGTACTCACGCCTCCTGAACCACACATGCTTGTGCGGCAAGTACTCACACTCCTGAACCTCACCCCCCTCATGCTTGTGCGGCAAGTACTCACACTCCTGAACCTCACCATGCTTGTGCGGCAAGTGTTCACGAACCTCACATGCTTGTGCCTGACACTCCTGAACCTCACATGCTTGTGTGGCAAGTGTTCACGCTCCTGAACCTCACCCCTCATGTTTGTGCGGCAAGTACTCACACTCCTGAACCTCACATGCTTGTGCGGCAAGTGCTCACGCTCCCGAACCTCACATGCTTGTGCGGCAAGTGTTCACGCTCCTGAACCTCACATGCTTGTGCGGCAAGTACTCACACTGAACCAACCTCACATGCTTGTGCAGCAAGTACTCACACTCCTGAACCTCACCCCTCATGCTTGTGCAGCAAGTACTCACGCTCCTGAACCTCACATGCATGCTTGTGCAGCTCCTGACTCACACTGCCTGAACCTCACCCCTGAACCTCACCCTCATGCTTGTGCGGCAAGTACTCACGCTCCTGAACCACACATGCTTGTGCGGCAAGTGTTCACGCTCCTGAACCACACATGCTTGCGTGCGGCAAGTACTCACACTCCTGAACCTCACCCCTCATGCTTGTGCGGCAAGTGCTCACACTCCTGAACCACACATGCTTGTGCGGCAAGTACTCACACTCCTGAACCACACATGCTTGTACTCACACTCCTGAACCTCACATGCTTGTGCACTCCTGTACTCAACTAACCTCACACTCCTGAACCTCACCCTCATGAACCACACATGCTTGTGCGGCAAGTGCTCACACTCCTGAACCACACATGCTTGTGCGGCAAGTACTCACACTCCTGAACCACACATGCTTGTGCGGCAAGTACTCACACTCCTGAACCTCACCCTCATGAACCACACATGCTTGTGCGGCAAGTACTCACACTCCTGAACCACACATGCTTGTGCGGCAAGTACTCACTCCTGAACTCCTGAACCTCACATGCTTGTGTGGCAAGTGCTCACACTCCTGAACCACACATGCTTGTGCGGCAAGCACTCACACTCCTGAACCTCACATGCTTGTGCGGCAAGTACTCACACTCCTGAACCTCACCCCTCATGCTTGTGTGGCAAGTACTCCCTGAACTCCCGAACCTCACATGCTTGTCCTGAACCAAGTACTCACACTCCTGAACCACACATGCTTGTGCGGCAAGTACTCACACTCCTGAACCACACATGCTTGTGCGGCAAGTACTCACTCCTGAACCTCACTCACCCTCACTGCTCACCCTCATGCTTGTGTGGCAAGTACTCCCGAACCTCACATGCTCCTGAACACTCACCCACACATGCTTGTGTGGCAAGTACTCACACTCCCGAACCACACATGCTTGTGCGGCAAAGTACTCCCCGAACCTCACATGCCCTCACACTCCCGAACCACACATGCTTGTGCGGCAAGTACTCACACTCCCTCACCTCACATGCTTGTGTGGCAAGTACTCACACTCCCGAACCACACATGCTTGTGCGGCAAGTACTCACTCCTGAACCTCACCCCTCATGCTTGTGTGGCAAGTACTCACACTCCCGAACCACACATGCTTGTGCGGCAAGTACTCACACTCCTGAACCTCACATGCTTGTGCGGCAAGTACTCACACTCCTGAACCTCACATGCTTGTGCGGCAAGTACTCACTCCTGAACCTCACACCTCATGCTTGTCACTCCCTGAACCACACATGTACTCACACTCCCGAACCACACATGCTTGTGCGGCAAGTACTCACACTCCCGAACCACACATGCTTGTGCGGCAAGTACTCACACTCCTGAACCACACATGCTTGTGCGGCAAGTACTCACACTCCTGAACCTCACATGCTTGTGCAGAGGCAAGTACTCACACTCCTGAACCTCACATGCTTGTGCGGCAAGTACTCACTCCTGAACCTCACACCTCTCTGCCCCTTTTTTCTATAACTGTGTATTCTGTGTTATTTTGTGGTTGTCCCAGGCATTACAGGTAGCATTTTAAAATATTTATTCATTTGAGAGAGAGAAAGAGAGAGAGAGAAAGGGCATACCAGGGCCTCTAGCCCCTGCAAATGAACTCCAAATATGTGTGCCCCCTTGTGCATCTGGCTTACGTGGGTCCTGTGAACCTGGGTCCTTTGGCTTTGCAGGCCATCACCTTAACTGCTAAGCCATCTCATCAGCCCCAACAGCTAGCATTTTTTTAAAGTAAAGTCTCACTCTAGTCCAGGCTGACCTGAAATTCACTCTGTAAGTCCCAGGCTTGCCTTAAATTTACAGTGGTCCTCCTACCTGAGCTTTCTAAGCTGGGATTAAAGGCTTCTACACCCAGCACAATTAGCATTTTTTGTTGTTTTCAAGGTAGGGTCTCACTCTAGCTTAGGCTGAACTGTAACTCATTCTATAGTACACAGCTGGTCTCAAGCTCACAGTGATCCTCCTACCCAGGATCTCCTGAGTGCTTGGATCAAAGGCATGCACCACTACACCTCACTCACAGCATTTTTAAAAAATTTATTTATTATTTTTATTTATTTGAGAGAGAGAGAGAGAGAGAGAATGGGCACACTAGGGCTTCTAGCCACTGCAAACAAACTCCAGTTGCATGTGCCTCCGGCTTATGTGGGTCCTGGGAAATCAAACCTGGGTCCTTAGGCTTTGCAGACAAGTGCCTTAACCACTATGCACACACTAGTGGAGACCACAGGAGAACATCAGGTGTCCATGTTGTACTTACCCGCATGTTTCCTTGAGGAGTCACTCATAGAACTTGAAGCTGCTGTGGGTTTTTTTGTCTTATTTTTTGAGGTAGGGTCTCACTCTAGCCCAGGCCTTGAGTTCACTATATAGTCTCAGGCTGGCTATGAATTCACAGCATGATCCTCCTACTTCTGCCTCCTGAGTGCTGGGATTAAGGGTGTGCATCACCACACCTGGCTGGAGCTTCTGGGTTTTTTAGGCAGACTGTCTGACCAGCGAACCCTAGGGATTCTCTGGACTCTGCTTCTCATAGGACTGGGCCACATCCATTTACTTAGATAGGTGGGAATTGAACTCAGGTAGTCTCAGCCCTTCATGCTTGTATAGCAAGTGCCTCTTATATGCTTAGCCATCTCTCCAGCCCTAAATAACAAGAGTTGTTTGTGTATGGTACAGAATATCAAGTCGAGGGCTTCAAGGCCTCACACTGGTAGACGCTGGGCTTCTGAGGAGCTACACCCCAGCAATAACATGCACCATGCTTCATAGTTACTTAAGCTGTTTCCTTTACACATGCTGCTTTTTCTTCTTATAGATTCAAGGTGCTCTGTCTCCTCAATTGTTGTTGTAGACTGAAGGAATTCCTTCAGTCTTTTTTTTTTCCAGGTAGGGTCTTACTCTAGCCCAGGCTGACCTGGAATTCACTGTGTAGTCTCAGGGTGGCCTCAAACTCACTGGTGATCCTCCTACCTCTGCCTCCCAAGTGCTGGGATTAAAAGCGTGTGCTATCATGCCCAGCCCTTCAGTCTCTCTTGTAGGTCAGGTCTGGTGGTGACAATTCACTGCTGGTTTTTCTGGAAATGTTTTCATTTCCCCTTCATGATTAAAAAGTATTTATTTCCAAGAAAAGAGAGAGAATGAAAATGGAGCACACCAGGGCCTCCAGCTTTTATAAATGAACTTCAAATGCATGAGCCACTTTGTGCATCTGGCTTTATGTGGGTACCGAGGAATCGAACCCAGGTCTTAAGGCTTTGCAAGCAATAACCACTGTGCCATCTCTCCAGCCCTCTCCTTCAGTTTTAAAGAAGAGCTTTGCTAGATGTAGAATTCTTTTTTGGGGGGGTGAGTTTCGAGGTAGGGTCTCACTCTAGTCCAGGCTGACCTAGAATTCACTATGTAGTCTCAAAGTGGCCTCGAACTCATGGTGATGCTCCTACCTCTGCCTCCTGAGTGCTGGGATCAAAGGCTTGAGTCACCAATTCTGGCTAGATGTAGAATTCTTGGTGAGCTGTCTTTATTTTATTTTATTTTATTTTATTTTATTTTATTTTATTTTTTTTTTTACTTTTGGTTTTTCAAGGTGGGATTTCACTCTAGCCCAGGCTGTCCTAGAATTCACTATGTAGTTTCAGGGTGGCCTCGATCTCACAACCATCCTCCTACCTCTGCCTCCAGCGGGTTGGGATTAAAGGCGTGAACCACCATGCCCAGCTGTGAGCAACATATTTATTTGAACACTTTGAAGATATCATTTCATTTGTCCTTCCACGGTCTTCTGGTGATGTGTCATCTATTCATTATATTGAGGGTCTCATAAGATAGGTGATGTCATTTTTCTCTTGCTGTTTTAAAATTTTAACTTTAATTTGAATTTAAGGTGTTTAGTTTTGGGTCTTTTCAGCTTTATTCTACTTGCAGTTTACTGAGTTTTAATTTTGGAGTTAATTATATAGTGCATGTCAATTTTGAATTGCCTGGAGCCATTATTTAAATATTCTTTCAGGACCTTTTTACCTTTTCTGGAATTCAAGTTTATGGTGCTATAACTGACTGCAGTGCAGCCCTAGCAACATTTTTAACTATAGTGTTTTCTTTGCTCCTTTATTCCTTAAGATGCGTTAGATTTGCTATTAGGGGAAAACAGGGCCCTTGTTTCTCACTTTGTGCCTGCTATTGGCTCCTAGCACAAGGATGCTGTAGAAAGTGTCTTCGTCTGTGTCTCCTGCCCAGCAACTCATGTAAAGCCCTTTACTGTCACAGTATTTCACAGCGACTGTATGGGAATTGGGGACTTCTGCCTTCTGTATAGTCTTCTCCATCCCCTCCACAACACCATATTTTTGATAGTTGTGTAAATATGTAACTAATTGTGTACTGTAATTTTATCCCCATCCTTTCTTAGCTCTGTAGGTAACGTGTAATGTTTGCCCTCAGTTCTTGACTGAACTTTCTCATCATTGTTTAATTTGGAGCCTACTCATTAGAAGGAGTCATGAGAACATCAGTTCCTACTGCTTACATGTTTAATGGTAGGATCCTTTAAAGATCAACTTAATGTAAAGTTTGTGGTTCCACTTTTTTCCTTAAGAACCTTTAGTATGTCATTCCATTGTTTCCCGGTTTTAGGGTGATTTCTTTCCCTTCGACTGACCTAGAACTCATAGCAGTCCTCCTGCCTCAGACTCCCAAATGGCAGGAGTATAGGTATAAGCTACCATACCTAGGTTAAGTTCTTATTTTTAAAAATCTCATCATTCTTTAGGGTTGTTTTTATGAAATCTTCTCCTTTCTGTACTGATTGCTTTCTTCCCTTCTAGTCTCAACGTAAGCTGAGAGAATGAGTCGTTTTTGGAGCATCACTGTACTGACAGGCAAGGAGAAGAGAATGAGTCCTAGCTTAGCCAGCCAGGCGTGCTCGCCAAGGTTAGAGCTGCTAGAGGGAAGAGCCTGTCATAAAGGACAGCAAGGTGGAAGCCTTGTGGATGGTACATGCCTGCAGCCTCAGCATTCAGGGGGATTGAGAGTGCAAGGCTAGCCTGTCTTGAGGGGAAAAAGGCATGTATGATTGCACATGCCTGTAATCCCAGAATTTAGGGGACTTGCAGTAAGATGGTAAGGTCAAAGTCAAACTGGGCTACACAGTGACATCCTGTCTCAAAAATAAGATAAAAATCAAATAGAATAATAAATACAAGATATTATGTTTCTAATGATAAATAACAGAATAGTCAGCAAGATATGAGCTACTTTGCACGTAGCCCTTGGAAGAGAAACTGCTTTTCATATCAGGTGCCAGGTGTTACTTAAGAGTACGTATTGGTTTTCACCTTTCAGGTGCTTCCATCTTTAGTGGCCTTTACATTTTGTTTTATCATTAAAGACAAGAGAAAGAAAATGACATTCCAAATAGTATATAGGATACTTTAAGGCAAGAGTCTGCCACATTCTTATTTATTTATTCTGTTTAATCACATTAAGTGTATATGAAATAAAGAATAGTCTAGGATTAATATAAGCTGATAGCTTTAAGACTAGCATATTAGTGCTTACGTAATTAGAAATTGGAAGTGCTAAGTTTTTTGTTATTGTTGTTGTTTGTTTGTTTGTTTGTTTTTCAAGGTGTAGGGTCTTGCTCTATCCCAGGCTGACCTGGGATTCACTCTGTAGTCTCAGGGTAGCCTAAACTCTTGGCAATCTTACCACCTTTGCCTTCCATGTGCTGAGATTAAAGGCGTGCACCAACATGCCCGGCTTTTTGTATGTGCAGGTAGAGGCTCGAGGTTAACATTGGGTGTCATCCTCAATCATTTTCTACCTTGTTTTATTGAGACAGGATCTCTCACTGAACATGAATCCCACTATTCAAGTAAACTACCTAGCCAGCAAGTTCCTAGGACTTTCCTGTCTGCCTCCCCAGCTCTGAAATTACAGGCACCTGCTGTCACGCCCAGTTTTCATGTGGGTCTTGGGGATCCAAACTCAACTCCTTGTGCTTGCATGGTGAGCACTTTACCAACTTCCCTTTTTCCCTAGCCCCCCAAATTATTTTTTAGTAGAACTGAACACAAGTTAATCTGAAATTCTGTGCCTTAGTTGGTATAAAACAAGTGGTACTATATTTAATAATGTGAAGGTTTTAAATGCATGAAATTCTCATTAGCTGGTATTACATTTTTATCACATGAAGTCTGAAAAAGACTCTAGTCTTTGAATTTTTAAAAATAAAGACAGCTTCTCCATTAGGATATTTTTATATGCTCATGGAAATTAACGGTGAAAATTCAGCCTAATAAACAATTCATTTTTCATTTTTCACTGGCTTAATTTGAGGTTTTATTTACATTCCCTTAGGCAGGACTGGAGAGATGGCTTAGCAGTCAAGGCACTTGCCTGAAAAGCCTAAGGACCCAGGCTAGATTCCCCAAGACCCACGTAAGCCAGATGAACAAGGTGGTGCATGCATCTGGAGTTTGTAGTGGCTAGAGGCCTTGGCATGCCCATTCTTTCTATCTATCTCTCTATCTCTTTCTTTCTCTCTCAAATAAATAAAAATAAATAAAAATAAATTCCCTCAGACAAAGTGATTCTTAACATTTTAGGAAGTGGTAAGCTGCTTTCAAAATATGATGGGCATGCCTTTAATCCTAGCACTTGGAGGTAGGTGGATCACTGTAAATTCCAGACCAGCCTGGGACTACAGAGTGAGTTCCAGGACAGCTGGGGCTAGAATGAGACCCTCCCTCAAAAAATGTTTTAAAAATGGGTTCTTATCCAAGATACATTCAGAAACCAGAAGTTTTTATAATCTAAGTTATAAAAATTTGGTACAGTTTTTGGGCTGGAGCGATGCCTTAATGCGGTTAAAAAACTTGCTTGCAAAACCTGATGGCCCCGGTTCAGATCCCTCGAACCCACGTAAAACCAGATGCACAAAATGGCACATGCATGTAGAGTTTGTTTGCAGTGGGAAGAGGCTCTGGTGTGCCCATTCATTCTCTCTCTCTTTCTCTGCTTGAAAATAAATAAAAATTTAAATTTAGTACAGTTTTTAAATTTGGCAATCAAATGTTTTAGGAATATCAGAAACTACTAACAGTAAACCAGTTTGTAGGCTTGTCAGTATGTTGTAGTCACATACTTATGTCAGCATCATGTTTTCATAGTAGAATATACAGCTGCTCTGATAGATGGCATTATAGAGTTATCGCACAAGAAATTAGCTTAATGAAAGTTTTCTCCCTATTATTAGTATGCTTTGAGTCATTTCACCTGGATATTTTTGTTTTGTATAAATGTTTACTTTTTTTTTGGAGAGAGAGACAGAGGGAGAGGGAGACAGAGATGGGCGTGCCAGCAGCCTTTCAGCTGCTGCCAACAAAATCCAGATGCGTGCGCCCCCTTGTGGTCAAGTTCGGCATTGCACCCTTGTGTCACTTAGCATCTAGCTAAACGTGGGACCTGGAGATTGGAACCAGGGTTCTTAGGCTTAGGAGGCAGACGCCTTAACCGCTAACCCATCTCTCCAGCCCAATGTTTATATTTTATATATAGCTTACTACATCCCCAATTCTAGGAACTTGAGAGGGTGAAAATAAACTCAACTTAGCTGTCATTAAGGGAGAAGAATCACAAGTAATCAGAAGAACTTTCTCCCAGACTGTTTCCTTGATCTTTTTGTGAATTTTCAAAAAGTGGTATCTTCAGTTTATCTTTTTACTAAATGTAGTATTACATGTTGATTATTAATGTACAAGAGTTTTTTGTTTGGTTGTTTTTTTTTCAGGGTAGGGTCTGATTCTAGGCCAGGCTGACCTGGAATTCATTATATGTTCTCAGGCAGATCTTGAACTCGCAGCAATCCTCTTACCTCTGCTTCCCAAGGTATGGCATTAAAGGTGTGCGCCAACATGCCTGGCTGTATGATATTTTTAAAAACATATTTTATTTATTTTTATTAGAGAGAGAATGGACATGCCAGGGCCTCTTGCCATTACAAACCAACTCCAGGCTCATGAGACACTTTATGAATCTGGCTTTATGTGGCTACTGAAGAATCGAATTTGGGCCATAAGACATTGCAAGAAAGCATCTTCAACTGCTGAGTCATCTCTTCAGCCCTCTACAATAGTTTTTTGGTCTTTTGGTTTTTTTTTTTTTTGTTGTTGTTGTTGTTGTTGTTGTTGTTGTTTGAGGCAAGCCCAACAGACTGGCCTTTTTTTTTTTTTTTATGTGAGAGGGCAAGAACAAGGGAGAGAGAGAATTGGCAAGCCAGGACCTCCAGCCACTGTAATCAAACTCCAGATGCATACACCACCTTGTGTGTATATATGACGTTGCACACTTGCATCACCTTGTGTCTGGCTTATGTGGGACCTGGAGAGTCAAACATGGGTCCTTAGGCTTTACAGACAAGCACCTTAACCACTAAGCCATCTCTCCAACCCAATAAGCTTTTTTTTTTATTTGAGAGTGACAGAGAAAGAGGCAGGTAGATAGAGAACGGGCGCACCAAGGCCTTCAGCCACTGCAAACAAACTCCAGATGCATGTACCACCTTGTGCATCTGGCTTTATGTGGATCCTGGGGAATCGAGCCTCAAGCTGGGGTCTTTAGGCTTCACAGGCAAGTGCTTCACCACTAAGCCATCTCTCCAGGCCCAGCCCAATAGTTTTAATTTTCTTTTATTTATTTATTTGAGAGAGAGAGAAAGAGGCAGATAGACAATGGGTGCACCAGGGCCTCTACCCACTACAAACAAATTCCAGATGCTTGTGCCACCATGTGTATCTGGCTTATGTGGGTAATGGGGAATCAAGCCTGGGTCCTTAGGCTTCACAGGCAAGCGCCTTAACTGCTAAGCTCATCTCTCTAGCCCAACAGTACTTTTTTAAATGTGTGTACATGCATGTTTGTGTGTACACACGTGTGCATGTCAAGGCTAGAAGACAACCTCTTGTTCCTCAAGAATACCATTCACCTTTTTTGAAAAAAAAAGTTATTATATTTATTGAGGGAAGTACAGAGTCAAGGAAAGGTGCCCTGCCCACATGGCTAAAGATCCCATGTGGAGGGCCTGAGGGAAAAAAAGCATGGAAAGAAAAGAGGAAAGAAAGTTCAAGGAGCTCCTTTGTGGGGAGCTGGAGGGAATAAAGGAGCCCATGTACAGAGTAAGGGCTAGGTTCCCTTCCAGCCGGGCCTGGGCCAAGCCAGCCCAGGCCAACCAGAGGGAAAAACTCACCCACAGCTGGAAATTCCCAAGTGATTGGAGACCATTCACCTTTTCTTAAGACAGGGTCCCTCATTCACCTGGGTTCACTTACTAACCTAAACTAGCTGGCCAGGAAGCTTCATGTATCCACCTGTCTCCATCTCACCAGCAGTGGGTTTGCAGGCACATAACATCATGCCCAGTATTTTTACATTAGTTCTAGGAATGGAACTCGGGTCCTCATGCTTGTGAAACAAGCACTTGATTGAGCTGTCTCCAGCCCTGTACAACAGCTTTCATTGTGTTTTTAAAGTGTTGTTGCTTTCTATTTATTAAGTACCAAGAATACAATTTTTTGTATACCTACTTTTAGATAACTAGGAAAGTACTAGCAGAAATAGAAATACATATTGTGTAATATTTTCATTTTTTTTATTAATCTCTTTAATGAAGCATAATTAAGACAATTGTGTAAAGCCAGGTGCAGGCTCATGTGCCTTCCACGTTACTTGGGAGGTTGAGGTTGAGGTTGTAGGATTGTTTGAGCCATGAAGTTTAAGACCAGAATAGACAATGTAGTAAGATCCCATCTCAAAAAACAAAACTATGTGGTAGAAAATTCTAAAAATGCTTGTATTTTAGGAAATAGGATGATCTTCCCTGTTGTCTCTATAATTATAGATTTAGTCTCACCATATACACTTAAAATTTTTTTTTAATCTATTTGCAAGCAGAGAGAAATAGAAGAGAGACAGATAGAGAATGGGTGTGCCAGGGCCTCTAGCCACTGCAAACGAACTCCAGACACATGTGCCCCTTGTGCTGCTGGCTTATGTGTGTCCTGGGGAATCGAACCTGGGTCCTTTGGCTTCGCAGGCATATGGCTTAACCGCTAAGACCTTTCTCCAGCCCCCTCACTATACACATTTTTATATTAAAATCACTTGGTCAAAATGCAGTATTTTTTTACATGTACTAAGAATCTAAGATGATAAGGGACCAAAGCCTAACTCACTAACATTATTGCATACACTGAAGAGAATATCTTTTATCCTTTTAGAAACTTTTGAATACCCTTATTATTTTGATAATTTTAAATTGTGAGTAGTTATTATTAATGATCTTATCTGTTTTGTAGGTGTGTGTGTGGTTTGAGCTGAGGTCTTGCTTTGTCGTCTGGCTGGTTTTGAGCTTCTGTGTTAATGGTCTTCCTGACTCAGCCTCCCAGCTGGGACTGAATTCTTACGCTACTACCATACAGGGCATCTTTGTAGGTGTGTGGGTAGAAGAGCAGGGAAAGCACACGGACTGACCATATTTAAACCTTCAAGGTTATGCAGAAATTGTCTTGCTTTCTCAAGGATTAAAAAAAAACCCAATCTTTTCAAGAACTGAGATTCTGGGGCTAGGAAGATGGCTCAGCTATGAAAGGCATTTTTTTGAGAGCTGAGATTCTGTTGACAGTGTCCAGGCAGTGTTCTAATTTTAAGTACCTAAAGTACCTCAGGCAGTTTGTGTGCTAATCCTTAGATGGGTTCTTTTTCAGTCAGTTTTTCTAATTCCTTTAGTTTCCTATTAATAGAGGTTAAGAGCTCTGTGGTACCGGTAGATCATTCAAGTTATCGCTCAGTCTTTTCCTCTCTAGGCCAAGCTTTTGCAGCTTCTCTGGCTGTCTGTGTAGTCATCTGTGCTGTTTCTGTTGTGCCTTCCACAGTCCTTCTAGTAGTGAAGACCCGAATGTTAGGATTTCACCTGGACTTCTTAGGAAGGGAGGGAGGCCGGTGAGACTGAGCCACGTAGTAAGAGGGTCTCCATGCCCCTGCTTTTACCTCTCGTTTTCATGCTTTGGAGATGTTGGAAGACTAGCTAGACACAACCCTTGGGAAGTTTGCCCATTCCTGAAGTGTCTGTTCTTCTTTGAAATTGTTTTTAGATTCTTAAAACAGGAGCTGGGGAGATGGCTTAGTGGTTAAGGTGTTTGCCTGTGAAACCTAAGGACCAGGTTCAATTCACTAGTACCCATGTAAAGCCAGATACACAAGGTGGCACATGCATCTGGAGTTTTTTTTGCAGTGGCTGGAGATGGTGCGCCCATTTTCTCTCTCTCTCTCTCTCTCTCTCTTTCTCTCTCTGTCTTTCTCACTCTCAAATAAATAAAATAGATTCTCAAAGCAAATTATTTCTTATAGAACATAGAGAAACTTCACTCTCTACAACTATGACTTTCATTTGATGTGTAAATATTTACTATCTATGCACTGGGGGTAAAGTACTCACCTAAGCAAACCACTTACATCGTAATGGAGAATAACCATATTTTACAGTGTACACCTTTGCAATCACATCCATTCATTCTTTGTCAGTGTAATAAGGACAAGAAAAACAATGCAGGCTAGGGTATAGAGTGACACTAGGGAGAGGTTCAGTTTATAGAAGCCTAATCGTCACTGTGCTGTTCACATAGTCTTCTCCCACTCGACTTGAAATAACTACCCAGCATGCATGAGATACACTTTGTCATTCTTTAGTGCTGCTAAACTGGCTGTGTGACAGTAGTTCTCACCTCATCCTGACTGGTCACTTACATACACTGGGTCAGGCCAAAGATGTAGATGAAAGTTCTATGTAGTTTGTGAGAGCCACAGCTTTCAACTCTTGTATAACGTAGAGCTTGGTTTGATTTTGAGCTTGGTGTTAGGTAATCTCCCACGGGAGACATGGTGTTCCTCTGAAAATGTGCACCTGTGCTCTTTAGTTCTGACGATGAGCTTGAGAGAGCGGGGCTGGGTCTGAGTGCGTGATTCAGTACCAACCCGCACCCTCACCGCCCTGCTCTGGAGACCTGGACTTGCCTGTCTAGAAGAGCCCTCCTCGCTCTTCCTTGCTTGTCCCTGTCACCTCAGATGCAGGGCTCAAGTTGCATGTGGCCTCTTGACTGTTCCTGCTGACTGCCATTTACAGTCATTTGCCCAGCGTCTCCTGCTCTTGTACTGTCTGTTCCACATTTCTGTGTGCACTCATGCATTTTCTCCTGTCTCACCTCCCTGCTTGGTGGATGAGCTTTATGGGCTGCCAGAAAGGATACCTGTTCTCACCATACAGAGCCCACCCAGTACCAGACAGGATACCTGTTCTCACCATACAGAGCCCACCCAGTACCAGACAGGATACCTGTTCTCACCATACAGAGCCCACCCAGTACCAGACAGGATACCTGTTCTCACCATACAGAGCCCACCCAGTACCAGACAGGATACCTGTTCTCACCGTACAGAGCCCACCCAGTACCAGACAGGACACCTGTTCTCACCATACGGAGCCCACCCAGTACCAGACAGGACACCTGTTCTCACCGTACAGAGCCCACCCAGTACCAGACAGGACACCTGTTCTCACCACACAGAGCCCACCCAGTACCAGACAGGACACTGAATAAGTTGTGTGATCAGCAAACACTTGCTGCATAGCAGCTCTTGAGAGCACTCAGCTCAGTTTTGTTATCTTTTTGCTTGTTTATGCTCCACGGCAAAATAGTACATTGTTGCTTAATAAGAAAAATAAGCAGGAATAAAAACTTGATGCCAATTCTTTCTCTTCTTACAGTTTTAATGCACATTAACATTAAAAATGAGGCAATAGTATTATAACTCCCTGTGCCTAGATAGGTAAGGGTGATTTTGTAAAAATGTAATATGGGCTGGTAGAATTGGTACACATCTGGGAGGCTGATGTAGGAGAAACTTGGGTTCAGGCCAGCTTTGACTATATAAGACACTGCATTAAAAAGAAAACAAAGGGCTGGAGAGATGGCTTAGTGGTTAAACGCTTGCCTGTGAAGCCTAAGTACCCTAGTTCGAGGCTCTATTCTCCAGGACCCACGTAAGCCAGATGCACGTGCATCTGGAGTACATTTGCAGTGGCTGGAGGCCCTGGCATGCCCATTCTCTCTCTCTCTCTACCTGCCTATTTCTGGATCTCTCTCTCTCTCAAATAAATAAATAAAAATAAATAAAATATTTTTATAAACACCTACAAAACTGCATTTACTCAGATTCCAAAACTGTTGTTTGCCTTAGAAATGTGTTGTTCTGTGGTCTCAATCTGTGATTGACTTGGGTGGGGTTAGACTATGGATTTGATGAACACTGGCTTTTCTTATTGTTCTTCCCTTCTCTGTTGGCCTCAGCATATGCTTTTTGAATGGCCTTGCACTTTGGGATCTAATCTTTTATTTCCAGTTGCCAAATTGGCATTTTGTTTAATTGTATTTATAAATCAAGATCTGTTTGGGGCTAACTAAGCTCCTGTTTTTTCTAGCTCTTAGGTTATAGTTAAAAAAAAGAAAACTTTAGCTATACTGTCTCCTTGAAAGTGTGATGGTGGTAAATTAAACCAAAGGCCAGTGCGCGCGTCTGCTGTGTTTGCTCTCATGTGGACTTTACTTCCTTGGGCCTGTGCTTACGTGGTTCAGTTTGTTACTTCCCAAATGAGAGTAGGTGCACTAGTTTCAGTTTTAATTTTTCCCCTTTAGTTTTATAGAAAGACTGCCCCCCCATCCCAGGCTGGAGAGATGGCTTAGTGGTTAAGGTGCTTGCCTGCAAAGCCTAAGGACTCATATTTGACTCTTCAGGTCCCATGTAAGCCAGACACACAGTGACACAAGCATGCAATGTCACACATGCACACAAGGGGGCGTACGTGTCTGGAGTTTGATTGCAGTGGCTGAAGGCCCTGGCGTGCCAATTTTCTCTCTCTCGCATTAAAAAAAAAGGCCAGTCTGTTGGGCTTGTCTCAAAAAAAGAAAAAGAAAAAGACTGCCCCTCTTACCTGCAGTTGCTGACCCTGTGTTTAAGGGTCCTGGGAGATGAAATTGAAGTAGGTTGGTTGTTCACTCACAGGCATTGCAATTGCTCTCTTGCCTGCTCAGGTTAGCATCTTTCAAAGAGGAAGGTAAAACAGTAAATATAAGTCTATTGCTTAAGAAACCAAACTATAAACATAGCTGTGCTTTTAGAAACTATAACCGGCTGTGTGTAGTGGTGTATGCCTTTAATCCCAGCACTCAGGAGGCAGTTAGAAGGATCACTGTTAGTTCAAGGCCAGCCTGAGAATATATAGTGAATTCTAGGTCATCCTGGACTACAGTGAGACCTACACTCAAAATAAAAAAAGGGGACAGAAGAGATGGCTTAGCAGTTAAGCCACTTGCCTACAAAGCCTAAGGACTGAAATTTGACTCTCCAGATCCCACATAAGCCAGATGCACAAAGTGACACAAGCCTGCAAGGTCGCACATGCACACAAGATGACATATGCATCTGGCGTTTGATTTTAGTGGCCGGAGGCCCTGGCGCACCAATTATCTCTCTGATAAAAAAAGTAAAAATTAAGCTGGGCATGGTGGTGTACACCTTTAATCTTAGCACTCAGGAAGCAGAGGTAGGAGGATTGCTGTGAGTTCAAGGCCACCCTGAAACTACATAGTAAATTCTAGGTCAGCCTTGGCTAGAATGAGACCCTACCTCAAAAAACCAAAAAAATAAAAATTAAGTTGGGATGGTGGCACACACCCTTAATCCCAGCACTCGGTAAGCAGAGGTAGGAGGATCGCCATGAGTTTGAGGCCACTCTGAGACTACATAGTGAATTCTGGGTCAGCCTGGGCTAGGGCAAGACCCTACCTTAAAAAAACAAAACAAAACAAAAAAACTGTAACTCATTTTTTATGATAAAATCAAAACTCTCCTTATTCAACCAATAAAAGAAGTATGTTTTCATATGAAGTGTAATTTAGAATAGAATTTTATAGGCATCATTTTAGCTTTTATTTGGCTTTTTTCCACAGTTGGTGTATGAATTCTTCTTGAGATTTTTGGAGAGTCCTGATTTCCAGCCTAGCATTGCAAAGCGATACATTGATCAGAAATTTGTACAACAGGTAAGGAACTCTGGTGTCTTAAATTATCTTGTACTCAGCAAGGATTTATTAACCTGTAAGAATCATCTTTCTAAAGTTAAGTGGTTTGACAGCACTGAATATTCTTAAAGAGCCCAGCAGTTATAATAGAAGTAAAGTTGCTTTGAAAAGTTAAAAGCATTTTTGGGAACATAAGCATGGTGGCAATCAAACTGTCTCATCCTGAACGGTCACAGGACTTATTAAAAGCCCAGAAGAGCGGCCATTTTGCAGCAGTGTCTGAGAAAACCTGGTCTGCCCATTCATTCTAAGGGAAAACCCCTCCATTTAAATTTGTAAGTCTTTGAACTTCACATGTATTTGAAATTGTCCTGACTTCTGACAGGGCAGGAAGGTTCAACCATTGTGAAGAGTTTGAGCTTTTAGATGCTTTTCCTGCATCAAGCATCAATTACTTAGGCTGTTCCCTTTCCCCTTACTAACATAGGCACCCCACTCTCACCCTCCTTAAGCCACAGGTAAAATGGGGTCACTAAGGAAAGAAGGAAGTATCATTAAACATTACATATGCAGTGTCTTCTTTCCTTTTGGAATTTACATATACATTGGTTTTTCAATACAGGTATCTTCTCATTCTAGCCCAGCCTGACCTGGAATTCACTATGTAGTCTCAGGGTGGCCTTGAACTCATGGAGATCCTACTACCTCTGCCTCCCAAGTGCTGGGATTAAAGGTGTGCAGCACTATGCCTGGCAAGAATCTACAAATAATTTCTAAGGATTGTGCTCTGTCTCTCTCTCTCTCTCTCTCTCTTTTTTTGTTTGTTTTTTGAGGTAGGGTCTTGCTCTAGCCCAGGCTGACCTGGAATTCACTTGGTAATCTCAGGGCAACCTTGAACTCACGGTGATCTTCCTACCTCTGCCTCCCAAGTGCTGGGATTAAAGGTGCATGCCAGTACACCAGGCTTCATTTTTTTTTTGTTTGTTTGTTTTTTTCAAGGTAGGGTCTCACTCTAGCTCAGGCTGACCTGGAACTCACTATGTAGTCTCAGGGTGGCCTTGAACTCATGGCAATCCTCCTACCTCTGCCTCCCGAGTGCTGGGATTAAAAGGTGTACGCCACCACGCCCTACTCTTTTTATTTTTTTTTCTGGTTTTCGAGGTAAGGTCTCGCTGTAATCCAGGCTGACCTGGAATTCACTATGTAGTCTCAGGGTGGCCTCGAACTCATGGCAATCCTCCTACCTCTGCCTCCCGAGTGCTGGGATTAAAGGCGTGTGCTACCATGCCTGGATTTCATTTCTATTTTTGTCAAAATCTTTTCAACAATTTAGAGGTCTTGTTTTTACAATTTTTGTTTGTTTTCTCAAAGGGGAACCCTTGTACGTTGTGAGAGCCAGTATATTTTTATTTATTTATTTATTTATTTGAAAGAGAGCAAAAAAGAGGCAGCCACCTTTTGTATCTGGCTTTATGTGGGAACTGGGGAATCAAACCTGGGTCCTTTGGCTTTTCAGGCAAGTGCCTTAACCAGTAAGCCATCTCTCTAGCCCCCTCTCCCCCCCTTTTTTTTTGGGCAGGGTTTCGCTCTAGCTCAAACTAACCTGACATAGAATTCACTATGTAGTCTCAAGGTGGCCTTGAACTCAGAGCAATCCTCCTACCTCTTCCTTCTGAGTGCTGGAAGTACAAGTGTGTGCCACCACACCCAGCTTTAAATTTTTTTTTATTTATTGG
Organism: Orientallactaga sibirica; assembly: GCA_036365145.1. Classification (NCBI taxonomy): domain Eukaryota; kingdom Metazoa; phylum Chordata; class Mammalia; order Rodentia; family Dipodidae; genus Orientallactaga; species Orientallactaga sibirica. The sequence goes on along the minus strand of JAEOAD010002712.1, from coordinate 2,726,074 downwards.
AGAGAAACAAAGTGAGTATTGGGCACACTGGGGCCTCTTGCCACTGTAAATGTATTTTGTGCATCTGGCTTTATATAGATACTGGGGAATTGAACCCTGGGCCAGCAGGCTTTGTAAGCAAGTGCCTTTAGCTGATGAGTCGTCTTGCCAGCTCTGGCAGCCTCTGTTGAACCATGTGGAATTGCCTGGCCCTAAACAGAGCTGTGAAGCAGACCTAGATCCAGTTCCATGTTGTTTTTTCAAGGGATTCAATTTTTGTACATTTTCCATTAAATTTTGAGTCATGCACTGAAGTATCTTTTTTTTTTTTTTTAACTTTGAGAGACAGAGAAAGAGAGGGAGAAAGGCAGATAGAATGGCTGCCCCCGGGCCTCCAGCCACTGCAAACAAACTCTAGACACATGCGCCATCTTGTACATCTGTCTTACATGGGTCCTGGGGAATTGAACCTGGGTCCTTTGGCTTTGAAGGCAAGTGCCTTAACTGTTAAGCCATCTCTCCGGCCCCTGAAGTATCTTCTTTCAGGAAGAGAGAAACGATTTATAGGTGGAAGAGATTTATTTTCCTGAACCGTAGACAGCCTTGTTTTGGAGACAGTTGTGTCAGTACAAGGAGACTAGTTGAGGGCCTGCAGTCTTGACGAGTGGAACAGCCTCACGAGATAGGACTATCTAAAGAAATCTATTTCAGAAGATTTTCTTTCCTTGTTTTTTTTTAAAAGCCATTATGAATACATAAGACCTCACTAATGAATTTGATTCTGGGGCCACAATTAAAGTTTTAATGATCTTTGATACCTCCTTCACACCATGATTGTGTGTTCCATGTGATAAAGATTCTACAAACATAAGTTCCACCTATTTAGAGCTTTGCCGTCATTTGTAACTACCTCTGGCTTGTGAAGGTATTCTGACTAATGGCTGTGGGGTACTGATAACAGTCAGCCTAGCCATTCACGTAGCTCTTCATAAACGACAGAAATACAGTACCTGTGTGTTAGCAGTAAGGGGTACGTTTCAATCATGTAAAAACCAGTCCGATTAAATAGAATTATTTGGGTAATTAGAATGGAATGCACCTTGATTCTCTTGTGTGGTCTTGTGGGAGAGTCTAGGGACTCTCACACACTGAACTGTATTCAGATGACAGTAGATGTAAGAAACTTTGCTTTAGCACTCTCAGTCTGAGCTGGAGGTGCTGGGGCTGTCGGACTTTCCTATGGACTTGAGGGGACAAGGAGAAGCCTGGTGTGGGGTCAGCGGCCATTCTACCTTCTGCTTCAGACCCTGGATTCTTGCAGTTTGTGACTGCATTCACAGCCCCTGTAAACTCACTTACAGAAAGTCTCAACTTTGTATTTCAGAGTGACATGGGAGGTGGTAAGATTTCAGACTTAAAGGAATAGGATAAATTTGGTTCAGTTTGGAAAACTGCATCACTTCAGTTTATGTTCAAATCAGAGAATTTTAGAAGAAGGAAATTGAGATTTATTGAGCACTTTTTCTGTGCCAGGCTCTTTTGTGTAAAGAGCTAGCCCATGTCCTGCCCACATAGGCAATGGGTGGCACAGTCTGGTTGGAGCCATGTCACTGACCATGGCAATACCTTCCTGTAGCAGACAGCTTCAGGTTTGCTGAGATGAACTTCCAGACCAGGCACAGTTATGGAGGAAGGGATATTATTTATTGAAGCTCACAGATCCAGGGGAAGTTCCATAATGGCAGGAGAAGTGGCCTGCTCTTCACAGGGCCAAGCAGAGAGAGAAAAACCAACCAGCCACCACAGCACACAGAGAAAAACTACATCCAAAAGGTCACACAGCACACTTCAGGAACTCCTGCTAGGCACATTTGCATATCTTTACAGTGGAATCTCAAACCCACCATTAACACCTTAAGACCAGCCCCCAGTGACATTGCCTCTAGCAAGGTGATTGCAGATGCAAACTATAACTACTAAAACACTGAATATATTGGGGGACATATATTCAAACTGCCACATTCCGCCCCTGGCCCCCAATATATTTAGCTCCTGGCCCCCAATAGATTTATAACTATCACACATTGTAAATTGTACTCAGTCCAATTTCAAAGGTTCTCACAGTCTTGATCAACTTAAGATAGTGAGTCCTGCAAAATCAAACAAGTTAAATACTTTCAACATGTAAAGGCACAGAGTAAACATTTTTAACTGTATAAGGCATAGCAAGGAGAGACTAGAACAATGCAAACTCAACCACCATCAGCCGTCATCAAACTTCTGCAGTTCAAGTTCAATATAACCAGAGACTGACAGTCTCCAGGTTTTCCAATTCCGCCCCTCCAGCTGGGCAGAGTTGCCAGGGAAAACTTCGATCCCAGGCCAACACTGCACTACATGGGAGTCCTTGCATAGTCCTGGTATATCCAAAACATCTTCAGGTCTCCATGCAAACCACGGTCCATCTTCCAAAGGCTCTTGCAGCCTATTCCTGAGGGTCTTCATGCCCTGCCTCATGCCGCATCTCAGCAGCAGCTCCTGAAACCGTGTGCAACTCATGACCATTCCATGCATTTTTCCTGCTTCCAAAATTAATACCAGGTGTGCAGGACACAGCCATATTCTTAATCCAGGGACAAAATAAATCATAGCCTTGAAAAGCACGTTCCTTCTCCAGTCAGCTCTTTCCAAGAATTTGCATTCTTAACAGTCTTTCCTCAGGCATCCTCTCCATTGTTTTAATGTAAATTTGTCAGGCCACCTTCCTTCCACCTTCCTTAAGATTGCTAATGTGTCGACAATAGCAGCTAAACCAGTCTCAATGCCTTTACTTTTAACTTGCTTCAGGTTTTCCAACTTAAAATCTTAAAATCTCAGTCTGATATCTTTAGCCAAGCACATCAGTCCATTACAAATTTAAGTTTGATCAAACACTATGGGCCTGGATAGTGGAATGTAGCCATCCTTTATGCCAGTAGCCCAGTTCCAACAAAGTCCTCTGCAGTCTTTCCTTCCCCTTAGAAAGCTCATAAGCCAAGCCTTGAAGTTCAATACTATCTGCACTTAGCATTCTCAAACTCTCATCAGAATAGTCCATAAAACTTGGCTTACCACTCCAGAAGGCATCTTCAGTTGCAAGCACCAAGTCCATGCCCATTCCTCCAAAACAAAGGTTCCAAAAGACGAATATCCACATGGTCAGGCCTCATCTCACCCCACACTCCTCGGTACCACTTTACTGTAGCAGACAGCTTCAGGTTCGCTGAGATGAACTTCCAGACCAGGCACAGTTATGGAGGAAGGGATATTATTTATTGAAGCTCACAGATCCATGGGAAGTTCCATAATGGCAGGAGAAGCGGCCTGCTCTTCACAGGGCCAAGCAGAGAGAGAAAAACCAACCAGCCACCACAGCACACAGAGCAAAACTACATCCAAAAGGTCACACAGCACACTTCAGGAACTCCTGCTAGGCACATTTGCATATCTTTACAGTGGAATCTCAAACCCACCATTAACACCTTAAGACCGGCCCCCAGTGACATTGCCTCTAGCAAGGTGATTGCAGATGCAAACTATAACTAGTAAAACACTGAATATTTTGGGGGACATATATTCAAACTACCACACTTCCCTTCAAACAAAATGGATTTTTCAGTCTCCAAAATTTACATTAAAAAAAATAATTTCAACCTTTTATTAATGTAGAAACATAAAGTTAGGGGTTATGAATTTCTCTCAAAAGCATTTTATTAGTAACAGCCAGAAAAGGAAACAGGTTTCCCAATTGCAAGTTTTGTGTGCTTCATCATGTGAACATGTGAATATAATATTCCTAAATATATTTGCTTAGATTATATTTGGAAATAACCACTGCCCCTTACAGATAACTTATATTAAATGAAAGCATATATTTCAAGCAAACTCAACATCAGAAAAATGAGTTTGAGTGTAAAAATGAGTATTTTAGTCATTTTAAAATAGAATAATTTGAACTGATTTATTTGGGTATGGTGATAAAGTCTTCTATTCCATAGATGCTCTTTGCTTGAGCCTTGTGCAGGGTTTTAACCTCTGCTAAAAATGAAAGGAGACTATAAGCAGATCACTGGTTCGGGAGGAGGACATGTGAACCTTACTTAGGTATCAACTTGGGTATGAGATTTACATGTAACACTTCCTTGTAGTCAAAGACCGGATGACTTAAGAACATTTTTTTTTTTTTTTTTTTTTTTTTTTTTTTTTGGTTTTAGGGTCTCCCTCTGGCCCAGGCTGACCTGGAATTAACTATGTAGTCTCAGGGTGGCCTCGAACTCACAGCTATCCTCCTACCTCTGCCTCCCGAGTGCTGGGATTAAAGGCGTGCGCCACCACACCCGGCAACTTAAGAACATTTGATGAGGGTTAGAGTTTGCCATCTTTATGTGACCAAAGTTGGCAAAATGAAGGTCATGACAATTCTGGTAAACTATATATATTTACACAGATGCTTTTAAAACTGAGAGCTTAAAACGTTTAATTCTAGCACTCAAAGCTTGATGCAGGAAGAGTGTAAGTTCAAGGCCAGCCTGGGTCACATTTGCCGTTTACCACTGCAAACACACTCCAAATGAATGCACCACCGTGTGTGTCTGACCTACGTGGGCCTGAGCAATCTCTTGGCTTTGCAGGCAAGCACCTTAACCACTAAGCCATCTCTCCAGCCCATAACCAAGATTTTAATTATCAATAAGCATTAAACATTTCTCAAATTTTAATGCTAAAAATTACATTTAAGAAATTGTTTAGGCCAGGCATGGTGGTGCACACCTTTAATCCCAGCACTTGGGAGGCAGAAGTAGGAGGATTGCTGTGAGTTTGAGGCTACCCTAAGACTACATAGTGAATTCCAGGTCAGCCTAGGCCAGAGTGAGACCCTACTCCGAAAAACCAAAATAAATAAATAAATAAAAATTGTTGCCAGGCATGGTGGTGCACACCTTTAATCCCAGCACTTGGGAGGCAAAGGTAGGAGGATCGCCATGAGTTCGAGACCACCATGATAATACAGAGTGAATTCCAGGTCAGCCTGGGTTAGAGTGAGACCCTACCTTGAAAAACCAAAAAAAAAAAAAATTGTTTAGTAACTAGGAGTAAGTAGGACAGAATTTTTAAATTAGTGGTGAAGAAAGAATTCTAGTTTTTGAAGTGTTTATTATTGTCATTTTTAAATGAAATTAGTAAAAAGAAATACTTCATAAGCTTTTCTTTGAGTTTCATTAACTTTACAAGATAAAGTTAACATGATAGAGTATTTAAGAAAATTTCATGGAAATCTTAAAATCAAAATTAGAAAAAGTACAGTTTTAGCTCGATTATTTTTTTAAAGTAATTTGTCAGGTTTTCTTTAAAGCTCCTGGAGCTTTTTGATAGTGAAGATCCCAGAGAGCGCGACTTCCTGAAGACTGTCCTGCATCGGATTTATGGCAAGTTTCTTGGATTAAGGGCGTTCATCAGAAAACAAATAAACAACATTTTTCTCAGGTGAGTTAATCATATATTCAGAGATAGTGCTCTTTTCCCCATATCTTTTCTTGACTTATGTTCCTTTTAGATTAATTTTTAATAAAAATTGAAGTAATAGTACATCAATCCTTTTTTTTTTTTTTTGGGCCTATTTTGTGGATATCACTTGCTTACATCTTAGCATTTTAGTAACTTTTTTTTTGTTGTTTTTCGAGGTAGAGTCTCACTCTAGCCCAGGCTGACCTGGAATTCACTCTGTAGTCTCAGGGTGGCCTCGAACTCACAGCGATCCTCCTACATCTGCCTCCTGAGTGCTAGTTTTAAAGGAGTGCACCACCATGCCCAGTTCATTTTAGTAACTTTTAACATACTTTTCTAACTGTAGTAATGAGGACAACTCTTGATAGTAATGCCAATATTACTCATGTTTAAGATGGACTGAGGAGAATTTATTGAAAAGCTTTTGTTTCTTTGAGCTTTTTTATCTTACCTTTTTAAAATAAATACTAAATTAATGCCTGGTGGAAGTACCTTCTTTTCATATAAAGTAAATCTATTAATATATTAAAATATTTACTTCAAATCAGATTTCACATTGATACCCACATTTCAGGTTTGTAGTCTCAATGAAGATCTGGACAATAAGGCTTGTGTTCCCAGATCATAACAGCCTCTGCCTCCCCCAGTGTAGCAGTTACTTTTTTGTTGCTGGGGCAGAATACCAGACCAAACGCAGCATATGGAATGAAAGGGCTTATTTCAGGTTCAGTCTTGAAGGGATGCTTCACCATGGCATGGCAGAGCAGAGGCTGGGCATCAGCATTTTAGCACAGCAGCTGAGGTAGCAGCAAGTGTAACCAAGCTCTGGCACGGTGGGCTTTGGCTGTAGCTTACAGCCCACCCCAGGCAACTCACCAACTCCAGCAAGGGTCCGCCTCTCAAACTGCCACCAGCTGGGAACTGAGTATGAGGCTTAATCACAAACACGTGAGGCTGTGGGGAACCTTTCACATTCATACCACCACACCCAGAGTGTCTCTCTCCAGTTCACCTGCTTCTGAGTCTACTTCAGCCATGTGTCACCCCTGCCTTGTCCCATGGTCATTTGACTTTGAAAGCCTGCACTTTAAAGGCAGCCTAGTGTTGGAAAGCCACATTGTTTAGAAAAGTTCTATGTAGCTTTCAAAATTCAGTTCTGAAAAATTGAAAACGTCGGTCCTTTTCTCTTGGGTTCAGCTATGAGTAGAGGTTTCCTATATTGAAAAGTATTTCTGTAAGCAAACCCCCTTCAAGTAAAATGATAGTTGTTATCTTCACATATGGTAAGTCTTAGCAAAGGTCTAACAGGAAGTAGATCTTTGTTCAGATTGTTATAATGAAAGCACTGCCTGTGTTAGTAAGACTGCCCTTGGCATGGTTTCTTTACCTTCCTCTTTTCTAGTGTTTGAATGTTTTGACACCTATCTTTATTTTAAATTCAGGTTTATATATGAAACAGAACATTTCAATGGTGTTGCTGAACTCCTTGAAATATTAGGAAGGTAGGTTCTTTTAAGAATTAAGTAACTGACTTAATGTATATTAACTTATACTTAATGTATACTAACATTTTAGCTGGGGCTAAAGAAATTGGCTCCCTATTTTAGAGTTTAATTATAAAGCAATAGAGCAAATACTAGAGGCCCTAGGTTCAATCCCCAGCACCAGAGACAATAAGAAAACAGAGTATAAGACAGTTTCTCAGCTGAATTCCCAAGAACAGGTTTAGGGTCAGTGTGTCAGTGCTGCCATACACGTCGTCCTCCACAAACTTCTTGTCTTGAAGCTGCAGCAATTTGTGTGTCGGATTTTGCCACTGCCACAGGCTCTCGCTGGAAGATGCAACACTCTGTAGTGCATGCTTGATGAAGTAACAAGAAGTCTTACTCAGATGTTGACCATTCCTAATCCAGCTGTCCTCTTTATAAGAATGTTCAGCCTTTCTGTTTTATATAAACTTCCTATTCAGTACATTGAGGTATTAAGAATTTAGAGTCTACTGTTTAGAGAATTGCCTTAATTTCCTTTATTTTTTTTTTTGATGGATAGCATGCTCTCATTTATTCAAAAAGGGAGTGGGTTTATAAACACTTGAGAAAGGTTGAGAAGGCACATACAGACTATAAGATGATTGGATACCTAAGTTTATGGGTTGCTATGTAATTGGTTATTTTTAAAATATTTTTATTTATTTATTTGAGAGAAAGAGGTAGAGAGAGAGAGAGAATGGATGTGTCAGGGCCTCCAGCCACTGCAAATGAACTTGAGATGCATGTACCGCCTTGTGCACCTGGCTTATGTGAGTCCCGGGGAATCAAGCCTGGGTCCTTTGGCTTAGCAGGCATGAGCCTTAACTGCTAAGCCATCCCTACAGCCCTTAATTTCCTTTATTAAATATAAGAGAAACAGCCCATATGCTTCAGAACATACTGCAGTTCTAACAGCATTGTGGCTCTAGGGAAGAACAATAAAAGGCAGCAGAGCCTGAAGTGACACTGGAAGGAAGTAAAACTGTCACATACTGTGGTGTTAGTGGGCAGCTCTCATGTTCTGAGATCATTGAGGGAGCTGAGGAGCAGATTTCAAAGCAGTCTCCCTAGCAGTGTGAAGAGAAGCAGCCATTCTACCTGCACCAAGGCAGACACTGCTCCAGGTGCTCTGGTGTGATGACCTAGAAGCCAAGTAGCAACTACTTAACCCTCCCCTGCCTTTTTCTCCCTCCAGTATTATCAATGGCTTTGCATTGCCCCTGAAAGCAGAACATAAACAGTTTCTAATGAAGGTTCTTATTCCTATGCATACTGCAAAAGGACTGGCTTTGTTTCATGCTCAGGTACGTGTCAGAGAATCTAAAAGTGAGCAAACAGTTCAAAGACAAATACAAAGGCAGAGGACTTGAGAGGATAGATGATAAGATGATCAGCAGTCTGTTTTGTAAATTGCCCAAAGCAATTTTTTTCTTTTTTCTTTTTTCTTTTTTTTCGAGGTAGGGTCTTGCTGTAACACAGGCTGATCTGTAATTCACTATGTAGTGTCATAGTGGCCTTGAACTCTGTGCAATCTTCCTACCTCTGCCTCCCAAGTGCTGGGATTAAAGGCGTGTGCCACCACACACGGCTAATTTTTTAATATCATTTTACAGTATTACGATACTTAGTTATTTTTAATCTTTTTTTTTTTTTTTTTTTTTTTTTTGGAGAGAGAGAGAAAAGGAGAGGAATACAGATAGAGATGGACGCGCCAGCAGCGACTCAGCTGCTGCAAATGAAGTCCAGATGTGTGCGCCCCCTTGTGGTCAAGTGCGGCATTGCGCCCTTGCATCACTTTGCATCTGGCTAAACGTGGGACCTTGAGATTGGAACCAGCGTTCTTAGGCTTAGGAGGCAGGCGCCTTAACCACTAAGCCATCTCTCCAGCCCAATATTTAGTTATTTTTAAAAAGACTAGTATATCCCATCATATGTAAAAGATATTATCAGGTTTACTTACATTCTGGTTCAGGCCCTGACCAAATTAGCTGTGTGATGTTAAAACAATCCCACAAAGCTACAGGTGTAATTTAACTATAGTAGCTTAGAAACTCCTGTAGCCTCGTTACATGTGGATGATGAAAACAGCACAGACCACGTGTGTAGATCATACTGGAGGACTAGCTCTAGACTTACTTCAGTTGACAGTCTTTTGAACTAGAAGTTACTTTCAATATTAAAAGGTTACACCATTCTGAGTAAATTCATTTTTAGAAATGGAAATTAAAAACTAGAGCAAACTTTGTTGACATGATATTTCTGGGGGCTAAACAAAAAATATCCTGCATCCCCAAATGTGACTTCATCAGTAATGTGTAAACTTTCTTGTCTTTTAGCTAGCATACTGCGTTGTACAGTTCCTGGAGAAAGATACAACACTGACGGAGCCGGTAAGTATTTGTGTGTGAACCAGCTCAGCTGCATGGTAGCCTTGCATGTAGCCAGGTGTCAGGCAGTGCCTGCACTTCACCTTCAGTCGGGAGCAGGAAGGAGCAGCTGGTCTGCTTGAGGAACAGGTGGGATGGGAGAATGGTCACAAGTTAGTAGGCATGTCTTGAAGAGCCTGACGACTATTAACAGGTAGGAGCTATGATGTATGTGGTGACAGGATCGAGGAGCACACATAAGTCCTCACGTAATTGCTTCATTTTCATTCTCCTTTTATTATTGAATGAAACATACTATGAATATATGAGATCCAAAACTATTCTCTTTGAGCTTTTACAGAATTTTCTCTCTTAATAATAAACTGCAAAGTAATACTAAAAGCATTTCTTCCCCTTTGGTGATTGAGATCTGTCTAGCATTACAATAAAGGTTATTTATGTTGTGAATCGACATAGCAGTATACTCACTGAACTTGACTGCACATTGATATGTGTTATGATGACGAGGTAGGGTAAAAAACAAATACAGAATCTCTCTGTAACCGTGGCTGACTAGAATGTACTATGTAGCCTAGGCTGGCCTCAAATATGCTGCAGTCTTCCTGCCTTAGCCTCCCAAAAGTTGGGGTTGAAAATAAGTATTATTGTTATTTAAATTTATTTACTTTGGTAAATAAATTTGAGGCTGGCCTCAAATATGCTGCAGTCTTCCTGCCTTAGCCTCCCAAAAGTTGGGGTTGAAAATAAGTATTATTGTTATTTAAATTTATTTACTTTGGTTTTGAGAGGTTGGGGTCTCACTCTAGCCCAGGCTGACCTGGAGTTCACTGTGTAGTCTCAAGATGGCCTTGAACTCATGGCGATCCTCTTACCTCTGCCTCCAGAGTGCTGGGATTAAAGGCATGAGCCACCATGCCTGGCTCAAAAATAAATATTTTAATAGACTGCTTTCTAATATTTTATTTTTACTTATTTTACTAATGAGAGAGAATGAGCACAACAGGGCCTCTAGCCACTGCAAACGAACTTCACTTCTAAGCTTTTTAAATCTACTTAAAGTTATTAAAATAGAAAAAAGTCTGGAAAGTTAAAATTATTATTGTGTATGTTTACTGTTCCCATTTTCACTTGATCTTTTCCCAGACCGGCCACATACAGTAGTGCAATACTGACAGGGCTGGGTAGCAGCAATGATTAGCAGCTCCTGAGTCAGCTGCATGGTCACAGGGTGACGACAGATGCAGCGTGCTATGAGTAAGCTGTGCTTTTCTGTAGGGTAGATGCATTATGTGTATTGTCAGCCTAGACAGGAGTTCAGGAGGTGTAAACCCACTGTAAGTACAGGAACATCTGTACTAAGTGTCTGGAAACACAGCAGTCATAATCAGGCCTGATAGCTGATAGTGAGTCACAAGGCCAGCCCATGCTCAGAGAGAGAGGGTGACACATGTGAGCACAGGAAGCACGTCGGTCAGCCCAGTGGTGTGTGTCCTGTGGAACTGAAACGCTACCTTCATTCTGTATCAAAACCCAAATACAGGAGCTGGGGATATGAGGAAAAGGTACTTTTTGCTAAGCCTACCTACCCAGGTTCAATTGTCAGCATCTGCCTTAAAACCAAAGGCAGACAAAAAAAAGGTGATACAAGCATCTGGCATTTGCAACAAGAGGCACTGGTGTGTGCACCTGCGCAAGCACGCACGCACACACACGTAAATAAAAAATAAAAATACTCTTTTAAGAACTTACAGATAAGCCAGGTGTGGAGGCACACCCTTTAATCCCAGCAGTCAGGAGGCAAAGGTAGGAGATCCAGATGAGTTCCAGGCCCTACCTCAAAACAAGCAAAAAAGAAAAAAAGAAGAAGAAAAAAAGAACCTACACATAGAAGACTATACTTCAATACTATTTGTATTTTCTGTCAGTTTTGGTTATCTTGTTTGAATTGTTGATAGTACAAGTTTTTCCATTAATCCCCCTCCCCTCCAAAAAACCAGTTCTTGGAGGGAGGAGGTTGAGGCAGGGTCTTACTCTAGCTCCAGGCTGATTTGGAATTCACTCTGTAGTCCAAGCTGGTCTTGAATTCATGGCAATCCTACATCAGCTTCCCAGTTACTGAGATACAGGTGTGTACCACTACACCCAACTTAAGACCTATTTCTTGGCTATTATTAACGTTATGAATTTTAGTCACAAAATAATTTAATTGGGCTAGAGGGATGGCTTAGTGATTAAGGCGTTTGCCTACAAAGCCAAAGGACCCTGGTTTGATTCCCCAGGACCCACGTTAGCCAGATGCATAAATGGGTGCACATGTCTGGATTTTGTTTGCAGTGGCTAGAGGCCCTGGCACGCCCATTCTCTCTCTTTCTCCTTTCTCTGTCAAATAAATAAGTAACTATTTTTTAAAAGTAATAATTTAATTGGTATTTGTCTAAAAATGACACCAGAAGTGCAGACTAAACATAGAAGAAACATCTGCATCATAATTTGTTATAAAAAGCATCTTCTTGGGCTGGAGAGATGGCTTAGTGGTTTGACTCCCCAGAACCATATAAGCCAGATGCACAAGGTGGCACATACATTTGGAGTTCATTTGCAGTGGCTAAGGTCCTGGCATGCCAGGCCTCTCTCTTTCAAGAAGAAAAAGAATGTTCTCATTTCATTTGTGATGTGTATGTGTGTGTCCATATGGCACCCCATGCACTCACCTTCAGTGGTCGAGGGGGAATATCAAGTGTCCCCCTTTCATCACTCTTCTGCTCATACTTGAGTGGAGTCTCTTACTGATCACCAAGCTGCCCTAGGGTGGGTTGTTCTGTTGTGAGCCCTAGCAGCTCTTTAGTTTCTGCTCCCTACATGACCGAGGTTACAGACATATGTGGCCATGCCTAGACATTTCTGTTGGTCCTGGGGGTCAAATTCAAGAAGTCTTGGGCCTCCTCAGGCCCCAATGCTTACACAAGAAGTGCTCTTAACTGCTGAGCCATCCTTCTAAGCCCATCTTCTCATATTCATCTGATTTTTACTGATTCTTTGTTTTATAAAATCATTTATTTTTGAGAAAGAGATAGATTGGGTATTCCAGGGCCTCCAGCCACTGCAACTGAACTCCAGATGCCTGTGCCATCTTGTGCATGTGGCTTACATAGGTCCTGGGGAATCAAACCTGGGTCCTTAGGCTTCGCAGGCAAACGCCTTAACCACTAAGCCATCTCAGGCTAAAATCATTTTTATATAATCTTTTATCTGGCTACATACTGAATTTTCCTGCTTCTGTCACTATGGGAAAGTGTACAGCCCTAGACAAATGGGTACAGCGCTTCATTCATCACACACTGTATTTTGCCAAACAGGGTCCACAGCAGTGTCTGTTCCGGTTTTGGGAGTGCTTCATTACTGGAACAGATGTAGAGGCCTAGGATGGGTTTTTCATTAGCTCCTAAGAAATGATCATGTAAAGTGCTTGCTGTTGGTTTGATAAATACATCTAGTAAGGTCAAAAAAAATCTTAAAGATCATATAATTATGTTTTTCCTTTTAACCTATATACTTGAGCCATCCTGGCATTTCTAGAATAAGTTGTATTAGCCATATAATTTTTCTTTCTTTCTTTCTTTTTTTTTGGTTTTTCGAGGTAGGGTCTCACTGTAGCTCAGGCTGACCTGGAATTCACTATGTTGTCTCAGGGTGGCCTCAAACTCATGGCGATCCTCCTACCTCTGCCTCCCAAGTGCTGGGATTAAAGGCATGCGCCACCATGCCCGGCTAGCCATGTAATATTTTTAAGAAGATATTTTATTTACCTATTAGAGGGAGGGAGGGAGGGAGGGAGGAAGGAAGGAACGAAGGAAGGAAGAAGGAAGGAAGGAAGGAAGGAAGGAAGGAAGGAAGGAAGGAAGGAAGGAAGGAAGGAAGGAAGGAAAGGGTGAGAAAGAAAATGGGCATGCCAGGGCATCCAGCCACTGCAAACGAACTCCAGATGCATGTGCCATGTGCATCTGGCTTACGTGGGTCCTGGGAATTGAACCTGGGTCCTTTGGCTTTGCAGTCAAGTGCCTTAACTGCTAAGCCATCTCTCCAGCCCTGCCATGTAATAGTTTTGTATAAATGCTAGATTCAGTTTAGTACTTTTTTTCCAGTTCATGGTCCTTGTATTTTAACTGTATCTTGGCTAGCTCATTTCTGTCAGAGATAAATTGGGAACTCAGGCTTATGTGTGCTTCACAGTAGTTTAGAAAACAGAAGTTAAGGACTGGGGATATAGCTCAGTTGTGTGAGTGCTTGCCGAACATGTATGAAGCCTTGGGTTCAATCCCCAGCATTTGAAAGGTGTAGAGAAGGATCAGAAGTTCAAGGTCATTGTCACCTACAAAGAAAGTTCAAGGCCAACCTGGTCCACATGAGACAAGAAAAATTAAAAGTGCCTGGTGTGGTGGTGCATGCCTTTAATCCCAGCACTCGGGAGGCAGAGGTAGGTGGATCACCGTGAGTTCAAGGCCACCCTGAGACTATCTAGTGATTTCCAGGTCTGCCTGGGCCAGAGTGAGATCCTACCTCGAAAAAAAAAAGAAGAAAAATTAAAAGTGCTTCTCCCTTAAAATAACCTCCTTTACATCATGAAGTTATAAGTTGCTGTATACTTAGCTGATTGCTCACATTGGTCTCCCTGTGTTAGAATTAAGCACCATGAATCAAAGCCTGCATCTTTGTTTTGCCCTCCTATCTACACCAGTCTGTTTGGACTTTGTCATAGGCCCTCAGTGTGTATTTGTTGAATTAACAAAACTAAAGCTGAGCAGAAATCTGGGTATACACTTAGATGTTGAATGTTTTACTTCAAAATAAATAACCACAAGGACTGAAAATATCCTGAGGTGGATAGGGCCCGAGAGAGAATGGGCGTACCAGGCCTCTAGTCACTGCAAACTCCAGACGCATGCACCACTATGCATCTGGTTTACGTGGGTCCTGGGGAATCAACCTTTGGGTCCTTAGGGTTCTCAGGCACCTTAATCACTAAGCCATCTCTTCAGCCCTTCATTCTTTATTATTTTTATTTGCAAGGGAGTGTGTGAGAGCGAGTGAGCGAGCAATGGCCATTGCAAATAAAGGCCTATGTTTATGCCACTTTTTGCATAGGGCTTATGTGGTTGGGAATTGAACCCAGGCTGGCAGACTTTACAAGCAAGTGCTTTTAACTACTGAGCCACCATTCTAGCTTTCTTTTAAAAAATATTTGCAAGAAGCCTGACATCCCAAGTTCAGTTCCCCAGTACCCACATAAAGCCAGATGTACAAACTGGCACATGCATCTCGAGTTCACTTGTAGTAGCAAAAGACCCTGGCATGCCCATTCATTCTCATTCTCTGTCCTTGTAAATAAAAAAATACTTAAAAAAATATTTGCAAGGAAAGGACCTCTTGGCACTGCAAGCAAACTCAAGACCCATGTGCCACATCATACATCTGGCTTTATGAAGGTTCTGGGGAAATGAACTGGAGCCAGCAGGTTTTGCAAGCAAGTGCCTTTAACCACCAAGCCATCTCCCCCTGTTTGATAGGGTCTTGCTATAGCTTAAGGTGGCCTTGTACTTGCAATTCTGCCTCTCAAGTGCCAGGAATAAATGTGCCACCATACCTGGCTGTTTAATTCTCTCAAAACTTTTTTTTTGCAGGTCATCAGAGGACTGCTAAAATTTTGGCCAAAAACATGCAGTCAGAAAGAGGTGGGTTTTAGTCACAAGAGCAGCACATGTAAGTGGAACTTCTAGATCTTGGGGTGTAAACCCCGATGGCTGTCTCGCTGGCTATGGTCCGTGCTTCAGGACGGGAGGTACAGGGAGGCCTGGCCTGTCACCCAGACCTGTCCCCTCTCTTTGTAATTTGCAGATTCATCTCATTCATACGTTTTTTAAATTAGCATCACATAATTTTCCATGTTTTTTTCCGAGGTAGGGTCTCACTTTAGCCCAGGCTGACCTGGAACTCACAACGATCCTCCTACCTCTGGGATTAAAGGCGTGCACCACCATGCCAGCTTCTTTTTCGTTATGGTGTATGCATATGTATGTGCCTTTGCATTGTTCCAAACACTAGCCTTTGGCAGCTTGAGTAGTGAACTGCTCTACCATTCTTGCGCCTGGCCTTGTTCTGAACTGGAGTCTCCCTTAATTATGGGGCTGTGGGACTCCTGTTCTAGGGTTCTGCTCTCCTGTGGAAGTGGAATCTGGAGATTGACAGTCTCAGGCCCTCATGCTTGCTTGCACAGGAAGCACACTTAACCACTGACCCATCTCTCCAACCCATATCATATGTTTCTTAAAATTTCTTTAACCTAGGTGATGTTTTTAGGAGAAATTGAAGAGATCTTAGATGTCATTGAACCAACACAGTTCAAGAAAATTGAAGAGCCGCTTTTCAAGCAGATATCCAGGTGTGTCTCCAGTTCTCATTTCCAGGTATGTTTTCTATGGGCTCTTCTTTTTGCACTATTACTTCTTTTTTCTCTTCAATTTGGACATTTCTGGTTTTCTCTTGTAGGTTGCAGAAAGAGCTTTGTACTTCTGGAATAATGAATATATTCTTAGTTTGATTGAAGAGAATATTGATAAAATTCTGCCAATTATGTTTGCCAGTTTGTACAAAATTTCCAAAGAACACTGGAATCAGTAAGTACTTTTTTTTTTAATGTTAGTTGTGGGTTAAAAGCTTAAAAAAAAAAGGTGACAACGACAGGGTCTTCCCATAGCCCAGACCTTGAACTCCTGCTGTCCTGGTCACCATCCTATGAGTGAGATTACAGGTGTGTGCCACCATGCCCAGCCTTTTTTTTTTTTTTTTTTTTCTTATGTTACTATCTTTAGTCATTTCGGTATTTGATTCCCTAACTCACATGACACCTCTGCAGATTTGGAACCTTCACCAGCAGTTAACACCACAGTTACATATATAATACAGATACACACGCATACATATTATAGTTTACAAAGCTGTATGTTTTTTAGCAAATGGTCTTTTTTACCTTTCTTTTTTGTTTTTGTTTTATTTGCATCGAGGGAAAGAGAATGAATATGAATGTGTGCACCAACACAGATGCATGCAGCACTGGGTGCATCTTGCTTTACATGGGTCCTGGGGAACAAAACCTGGGCTGCCAGGCCTGCAAGCAAGCTCCTTTAACTGCTGACCTCTCTCCAGCCCCATAGAATGTATACATCCTATTCTAAGTTCTTTGGCATTCTTAGCCGGGAACTTGTCTTTCAAGTTAGGATAGTTAGATCTTTTAGTGTTGCCTCCCAGGACTTCAGATGAGAGTAGAAAACAGCATGAAGATGAGCACAGTATTTTCAGCTGGTCTAGGACCACAGCATGATGCAGGGAACCTGACCACCCCTGGCCTGTGTGACTCTGAGTAATTTAGTTTTAAAATTTGTTGTGTCATCTAAAATGTATTACATGGTCAGCTAGCACTGAGCACGCTCTAGAGATGAAAGTATTACTATCTAACCCCAGCCCTACTCGTTTTCCTTTCAGGACCATTGTAGCCCTGGTGTACAATGTGCTTAAAACCCTCATGGAGATGAATGGCAAGCTTTTCGATGACCTCACTAGCTCATACAAAGCTGAAAGACAGAGGTACCTGAGGTTTTGAATTACAAAGTTATCTGACATTTTATCCACTGTGATTCAGTCTAGAAAGGCCCATCTGAGTCTGTTTCCAGGCAATACACCAGGCGTTGTCATTTGGAAACCTCTGGTTACCAAAGCCGTTGCCAAACAAACCTGCCCTGGGGTTTTCATAACACTGCTAAGCAGCAAAACAGTGACATGTATTAGTTAGGGTTGTGACAGAACTTACTTCCCTAAGGGTTAAATTATGATTTTAATGTGGACCAGAAATCCTATTTATCTCTTAGCGTCCATTAGTCTGGTAGCTTCTGCACCATGAAATATAGCTGATGCTGAATTTGAAGTACAACTTATTTTTGAAAACTGCTTGTCCCTATAGGCTTCCCTCTTTGCCAGCCCCTTGTGTAAGAGCTTGGCAGTTCCAGGCTGAGGGTTATGGAAAGTGGTATTCAAAGTCAACATACTTGTGCTTCGGAACAATGCCAGGGAGTGCTGTTCCTTGCATGCTATATTTTAGGAGATAATTGTTGTGGACAAGGAGGAGGCAGGAACTACTCTACCCTCATAAAGATAATAGCCTCCATTTGCTTCTAACATGTAAATTACTCACTCAGTTTAGGAAAAGCTCATCTTTCTTGCATGGAGTAGAGAAAGGAGGTAGTCCACCAATAGCTAGCTCAATACTTAGTGCATTCTTTCAAAAGCAGAGTTCAGGCAGGAATGGAAAGTAGAGCATAATTTGAGCCCCACAAGGACCATATCAAACTTTTATTTGAAAAATGTATATTCCACATTACTAGCTGTATAATTCAGAAAATTCTTTAAAAGGCATACACACACACACACACACACACACACACACACATACATATACATATCTTTAAATTATAGAAATATAAGCCTATTTCTTACATGTCCATAGCCTTTGAGAATAGTTCTGGTCCAAGTTACTTAGAAATGTTTTCCTTAGAATTGAAGATACTGACGTGACATGTAACATTCTTCCACTGAGATATTGCTCATGTGACACGAGCTGGAGCTGGTCAGCTAGAGAGCAGCTGGTAGCGAGAGACCTGGGAGAAGATTGTGGTTCTTAGGCATGGGGAAGGGAAGAAGGGACTTCGCCTCCTGGCCAGAGCCTCAGTCTTTCTGACTGCAAAAACATGAGAAATGAATGGGAAAGTACTTTGCGACGAAGCATGGTTTGGTCCTGTAGGGTAGGGAAGCAAAAGAAATCAAGGTCTTGGGTAATCAGACACCAGCGCTTTTAGAAATAGAAATTTAAGTGTTCTCCAGTAAACTTCCAGAGAGCACCTGTTCTCACTTCTGATTACAATGTTGATTTACCTACAGAGAGAAAAAGAAGGAGTTGGAACGTCAGGAATTATGGAAGAAATTAGAAGAGCTAAAGCTGAAGAAGGCGGCTCTGGACAGACAGAACAATTCTCACAACATGCACACCATCCTCAGCAACACAAAGGCCGAGTGAAGAGCACCCTCTGCTGGACGGGCAGTTGTGGGCACTGTTTTGAAATACATAAAAACTGCAAAGCAAACCTCATCAGTATAAGGCCAGCTTTTCCTGGCAACTGTAAGTGAAGAAGTGCGGACTAAACATGGCGCTGTGCTGTATCATGGCCACAGTGATTTGTAACCTTTGTCTAATCATTGTTCGTTTCACAGAAATGAATTTACACCTACAAATAGGAGTGAGGTGATTATGGGAGAGGTGAGATGATGAACTCTTTTGATTGGGTTGCACATAGATCAGGTAGTCCACTCCACTCCGTACATGTCCCTTTCGTAACATGCTTCTCACATCGCCGCAGACCTTCATTGCATCCCTGGAAAGAACCCTGTCTAAAATCCAATGAAGGGGTGTCCTCTTCCCCAGGAATACAGGGGATCCCTACCTAAGTATGCTCTCATTAGAGATATGATTATTGTCTGAAATTGGAGAAAAATCTTTAAAACACAGAATCTAAAAGCTGGAAAAACCAGACTTCCTCAGACTGTCCCTAAACGCTCCCTTGATCAGCAGCACCAGAGTGCAAGCACAGACTGGTGGCTGCCAAGCTCACCTGCTGCATTCCTCCTCGTCCTCCGTGGCTGGAGGCAGGGCCTTTCCAGTCCTCATGCCTGCCCTCCCCTCCCCACCCTGCCGTGGGCTGCAGGCTCTGAGACCCACGTGTGGTGGTACAGACCACTAGCTGTCACAGCCTGGCTTTATTTAAAGGAAACACAGTAGGCGTCCTCAGTATAGAGTTGTGGAAACGTTGACTACATAGAGGTCTTGTATGTTTTTACCTGGTCAAGTATTTCTCACATCTTTTGTTACCAGAGTACCATTCCAATCTCTTGACTTGCAGTTGTATGGAAAACTTTTATAATGAAAGATCTTCACTGGGGAATGGAGCAGCATTTAATAAAGTCTATGTTTGTATTTTGCCTTATTTCAACTTTGCTTTATTTAGCTCTGAACTTGAGCACTTAGAAACCTACTTTTACACACATAAGCCCATCTGTAAAAAGCTATCACTAATTTAGGATGCAGCCTAGTTAAGAATAGGAAGGCTTGGGACTGGAGAGATGGCTTAATAGTTAAGGCAGTTGCCTTCTAAGCCAAAGGACCCAGGTTCAGTTCCCCAGGACCCACGTAAGCACAAGATGGCACAAGCATCTGGAGTTAATTTGCAGCAGCTGAAGGCCTTGGTGTGCCCATTTCTTATCTGCCTCTATCCCTCAAGTAAAAATAGGGGGCTGGAGAGATGGCTTAGCGGTTAAGGCGTTTGCCTGCAAAGCCAAAGGACCCCAGTTCGATTCTCCAGGACCCATGTAAGCCAGATGCACAAGGGGATGAATTCATCTAGAGTTCGTTTGCAGTGGCTAGATGCCTTGGTGCACCCATTCTCTCTCTCAAATATATTTTAAAAAATAGGAAGGCTGAAGATGGCAACATAGGAACCACACCAAAACAGGGTAGGGGGAAAAAAGCAAAACAAACCCCAGCAAAATACACTCTTCTACTAAAAAGCGAGGTGTATAGTAAACTATCAAGCACAGCAGAGAAGTAGGAGAGACCCAGGGCGTCTGGAGCCCACAGAAGTGGGCAGAAGCAGCTCCACGCCGCGGCAGCCACCAGGCTCCACCTGAACCGGCTGAGCTGCAGGATTTTAAAGCCAGGTGAGGGGATTTTCCACTCACACCGCCTCCTCACAAACTCAAGAAACGTGGAAGGAGGACAGCAGAGACCAACAGAGAGGCTTGTGAGGAAGAGGATTGCGTGGAGGAGCAGACAGACTTCAGCCGCCATTCACAGCCTTCCCCACCCCCACCACCAGCGCAAGCAACAGCAAGCACCAGAGACCTGGGAAAGAGAGCTCACCTACCCAGCATCTGCACGGTGAAAGCAGTGACCCACAGAAGCAGCCGGCCTTCCTGAGCCCACAACACAGCAAAGGACCCACACAGCCGTATAGCATAGCTGTGATCAAACCTGTTCCAAAAGGTAACTTGGTTTACACCAGGTCAGTACCCACCAAATAAGCCCGGTATATAAACCTGACGGATGGTCAGATCTGACATTCCTAAATAAGCTATATTTTGGGCTGCTCATTTGTTGCTTCCTGATTTGTTTCCTCCTCTGTCATTCATTGGGGAAGGGTCTCTCTTGATCACAAGCTGACCTTGGAACCCTCTACAGACCAGAAATCTTAGCCTCCCAGTTGACAGGATTAAGGGATTGGGGTAACACACATCCTTAGGGACTGTGACTTTGTTAGAGGATCTGTTTGTCATAATACCTGCTTTTGCACAAATACTCTGTGCTGTATTTCATTGAATGGGTACATTGTTGAGTTAAATTTTTAGAATTTGACTGTATTCTCTTCCATTCACCCCGCTTGATACTCTCATAGCAGGCAAACCCAACACCTAGGGTCACTTCTGTGATTAGTCTGAGAGCCTTAAGAGCCACACTTAACACCTTAAACTCCTACCCTGAAGATATATAATATCAGATTGATTGATACATCTAATATTACTGCAGATACTTAGAAAACCCAAGCATTAAATTAATCCAAGATGCAAAGATCTCTACAAGAAACACAAAAAATCAAGACAATATAAATCCACCAAAAAGTATTAATACATCAGAAATGACCTTCAGTGAGGCTGACTTAGAGGAAATGCCTGAGAAAGATTTCAAAAGAATGATTATAATTATGTTCAAAGAACTCAAAGAAGTACTGAAAGGGGTTAAAGACCTCAAAGAAGAAATCAAAGGATTCAAAGAACACACAGAAAAACAATATAATGAAATAAGAAGGTCAATATTAGACATAAATACGGAAATAGAAATAATAAAGAAAACCCAGTCAGAAATGCTAGCAATAAAGAACACAGTCAGTGAAATAAAAAAACTCTGTAGAAAATCTCTCTAGTAGAATGGATAAAGGAGAGAACAGAATATCTAAACTAGAAGACCAAGTGGCAGATCTAATACAATCCAACAAAGAGACAAAATAATAGGAAGGTATGAATGGGAATTTCAAGATATTCAGGACACTATGAAAAGATCAAACATAAGAAATCAAGGGATAGTAGAGGGAAGAATTTCACTCCAAAGGCATAGTAGGTGTTTGCAACAAAATCATAGAGGAAAACTTCCCCCAAATTGGGAAAGAGATGCCAATGCAGATACAGGAAGCCTTTAGAACACCAAGCAGACAAAACCTGGAAAGAACCTCTCCTCACCATATTATAATTAAACTATCAAACATACAAACCAAAGAAAATATATTGAAAACAGCTAGAGAGAAAAAGCAAGTGACGACCTACAAAGGCAAGCCCATCAGACTCACAGCAGATTACTCAACACAAACTTTAAAAGCCAGAAGGGCCTGGAGTGATGTATTCCAAGTTCTGAAAGATAAAAACTGTCAACCAAGATTACTTTATCCTGCAAAACTATCCAAATTGATGGAGAAATAAGGACATTCCACAACAAAGACAGGCTAAAGGAATTTGTGGCAACTAAACGAGCTCTACAGAAAATAGTCGCAGGAATCATTCACACTGAAGAGAAAGCAAAGCACACACAACAGGAAATAGGAAAAAATAAACCATACTCAACAGTTAAAACAAGTGAGTAAAGGGAAAACAGGAAGAACTAAATAAGAAGCCGGGCGTGGTGGTGTATGTTTTTAATCCCAGCACTCAGGAGGCAGAGGTAGGAGGATCACCGTGAGTTCAAGGCCACCCTGAGACTACATAGTTAATTCCAGGTCAGCCTGGGCCAGAGTGAGACCCTACCTCGAAAACCAAAAAAAAAAAAAAAAAAAAAATGATGAGAATAAATACATATATTTCAATAATAACTCTTAATATCAATGGCCTCTATGCCCCAATCAAAAGACACAGACTTGCAGACTGGATTAAAAAGCAGGATCCTACCATGTGTTGCCTCCAGGAAACTCATCTCTCAATAAAAAATAGAAACCCTCTTAGGGTGAAAGGTTGGAAAAAGGTATTTCAAGCAAATGGGCCTAGGAAACAAGCAGGGGTTGCTATCCTAATTTCTAACAGGATAGACTTCAAGCCAACATTAGTGAGGAAAGATAAAGAAGGTCACTTCATACTGATCAAAGGAACACTTCAACAGGAGGACATCACAATCCTAAACATATATGCTCCCAACACGGGGGCTCCCAATTTCATCAAACAAACGCTGTTAGAATTAAGGTCAGAGATAACTCCTAACACAATAGTAGTGGGTGACTTCAATACCCCACTTTCATCACTTGACAGGTCTACCCAGCAAAAAATAAACAGAGACATCTGCATTAAATGATATCATGGAACAAATGGACCTAACAGATATATACAGAACATTCCATCCAAATGCTGCAGAATATACATTTTTCTCAGCAGCACATGGGACATTCTCTAAAATAGACCATACACTAGGACACAAATCAAATCTTAACAAATACAAGAAAATTGAAATAATCCCTTGTACGCTATCTGACCACAATGGGATTAAACTGCAAATCAGCAACAAGAAAAACTACAGAGCATACAGAAATTCATGAAGACTAAACAGTACATTATTGAATGATATATGGGTCATTGAAGAAATTAAAAAGGAAATCAAAAAATTCATAGAATCAAATGATGAGAATACAACATACCAAAACCTTTGGGACACAATGAAGGCAGTCCTATGAGGGAAATTTATAGCTCTAAGTGCCTATATTAAGAAATTAGAGAGTTCACAAGTAAACAATTTAATGCTTCACCTTAAGGCCTTGGAAAGAGAAGAACAATGCAAACCAAAAATCAGTAGACGGGAAGAAATAATAAAGGTTAGGGCAGAAATTAACAAAATGGAAACCAACAAAAAAAAATCAAAAAAAAAAAAATCAATGAAATGAAGAGTTGGTTCTTTGAAAGGATAAACAAGATTGATAAACCCTTAGCAAATCTGACCAAAAGAAAGAGGGAAGAGACACAAATTGACAAAATTAGAGATGAAAAAGGCAACATCACAACAGATACCAAAGAAATTCAGAAAATCATACGGACATACTTTAAGAATACATATGCCTCTAAGTTTGAAACCCTGAAAGAAATGGATGATTTCCTTGATTCATATGACCTACCAAATTTAAATCAAGATGAAATAAACCATTTAAATAGACCTATAACAACTACAGAGATCCAAGCAGTTATAAAAAGTCTCCCAACTAAAAAAAGTCCAGGCCCAGATGGATTCACTGCTGAATTTTACCAGACATTCCTGGAAGAACTAACACCAATGCTTCTCAAACTTTTCCATAAAATAGAAAAGGAGAGGACTTCCGGTTAAGATGGCGACATAGGAACCTCGCCAAAAAAGGGTAGGGGATAAAAGCAAAGCAAACCCCAGCAAAATACACTTTTCTACTAAAAAGTGAGGTACATAGTAAACTTTCAAGCCCAGCAGAGAAGCAGGAGAGATCCAGAGCGTCTGGAGCCCACGGAAGCGGGCAGAAGCGGCTCCACAGCCGCCGCTGTGGCCGCGGCGGCGGCGCGGCTGGGCGCCACCTGAGACAGCTGAGCCACACGACTTTTAAAGGCAGGTGAGGAGATTTTTCCACTCACACCACCTCCTCACAATCTCAAGAAACGTGGAAGGAGGTCAGTAGAGACCAACAGAAAGGCTTGTGAGGAAGAGGATCGCGTGGAGGAGCAGACGGACTTCAGCCGCCACTCACAGCCTCCCCTCCCCCACCACGAGTGCAAGCACAGCGAGCAACAGACCTCACCAGCTCACCAGCAGCATCGGGCGCAGTGAAAGCAGAGACCAACAAACGCAGCTGACTTACTGAATCCACAACACAGCAAAGGAACCAAGCAGCCGTGCAGCATAGCTGTGATCAAACCCGTTCCAAAAGGTAACTTGGTTTTCACTAGGTTAGTACCCACCAAATAAGCCTGGTATATAATCCTGATGGATGGTCAGATCTGACATTCCTAAATAAGCTATATTCTAGGCTGCTCATTTGTTGCTTCCTGATTTGTTTCCTCTTCCTCCTCTGTCATTCATTGGGGAAGGGTCTCTCTTGATCACAAGCTGACCTTGGAACTCTCTACAGATCAGAAATCTTAGCCTCCCAGCCGACAGGATTAAGGGTGTGGGCTAACACATATCCTTAGGAACTGTGACTTTGTCATAATACCTGCTATTGCACAAATACTCTGTGCTGTGTTTCATTGAAGGGGTACATTGTTGAGTTAAATTTTTGGATCTTGACTGTATTCTGTTCCATTCACCCCACTTGATAATCTCATAACAGGCAAGGGTCACTTCTGGGAGTACTTTGAGAGCCTTAAGAACCACACTTAACACCTTAAACTCCTGCACTGAAGATATATAATATCAGATTGATTGATACATCTAACATTACTGCAGATATTTAGAAAACCCAAGCATTAAATTAACTCAAGATGCAAAGATCTCTACATTACAATACAAGAAACACAAAACATCCAGACAATATAAATCCACCAAAAAGTATTAATATATCAGAAATGACCTTCAGTGAGGCTGACTTAGAGGACATCCCTGAGAAAGATTTCAAAAGAATGATTATAATTATGTTCAAAGAACTCAAAGAGGAAATGAAAGGGTTCAAAGACCTCAAAGAAGAAATCAAAGGATTCAAAGAACACACAGAAAACCAATTTAATGAAATAAGGAGGTCAATACTAGACATAAATATGGAAATAGAAAGAATAAAGAAAACCCACTCAGAAATGCTAGCAATAAAGAACACAGTCAGTGAAATTAAAACCTCTGTAGAAAATCTCTCTAGTAGAATGGATGAAGGAGAGAACAGAATATCGAATCTAGAAGACCAAGTAGCTGATCTAATACAGTCCAACAGAGAGAAAGACAAAATAATAGGAAGGTATGAATGGGAATTTCAGGATATTCAGGACACTATGAAAAGATCAAACATAAGAATTCAAGGGATAGTAGAAGGAGAAGAATTTCACTCCAAAGGCATAGTTGATGTTTTCAACAAAATCATAGAGGAAAACTTCCCCCAAATTGGGAAAGAGATGCCAATGCAGATACAGGAAGCCTTTAGAACACCTAACAGACAAAACCTGGAAAGAACCTCTCCCCGCCATATTATAATTAAACTACCAAACATACAAACCAAAGAAAATATATTGAAAGCAGCTAGAGAGAAAAAGCAAGTGACCTACAAAGGGAAGCCCATCAGACTCACAGCAGATTACTCAACACAAACTTTAAAGGCCAGAAGGGCCTGGAGTGATGTATTCCAAGTTCTGAAAGATAAAAACTGTCAACCGAGATTACTTTATCCTGCAAAACTATCTATCCAAATAGATGGAGAAATAAGGACATTCCACAACAAAGACAGGCTAAAGGAATTTTTGGCAACTAAACCAGCTCTACAGAAAATACTTGCAGGAATCATTCATGCTGAGGAGAAAGCAAAGCACACACAACAGGAAATAGGAAAAAATAAAACCATACTCAAATAACAGTTAAAACAAGTGAGTAAAGGGAAAACAGGAAAAACTAAAAAATAAGAAGAATGGTGAGAATAAACACATATATGTCAATAATAACTCTTAATATCAATGGTCTCAATGCCCCTATCAAAAGACACAGACTTGCAGACTGGATTAAAAAGCAGGATCCTACCATCTGTTGCCTCCAGGAAACTCATCTCTCAATAAAAAATAGAAACCTTCTTAGGGTGAAAGGTTGGAAAAAGGTATTTCAAGCAAATGGGCCTAGAAAACAAGCAGGGGTTGCTATTTTAATTTCTGACAAGATAGACTTCAATCCAACATTTGTGAGGAAAGATAAAGAAGGTCACTTTATACTGATTAAAGGAACACTCCAACAGGAGGACATTACAATCCTAAACATATATGCCCCTAACATGGGGGCTCCCAATTTCATCAAACAAACACTATTAGAATTAAGGTCAGAGATATCTCCTAACACAATAGTAGTGGGTGACTTCAATACCCCACCCTCATCACTTGACAGGTCTACCCAGCAAAAAATAAACAGAGAGACATCTGCATTAAATGATATCATGGAACAAATGGACCTAACAGATATATACAGAACATTCCATCCAAATGCTGCAGAATATACATTTTTCTCAGCAGCACACGGGACATTTTCTAAAATAGACCATATACTAGGACACAAATCAAATCTTAACAAATACAGGAAAATTGAAATAATCCCTTGTACACTTTCTGACCACAATGGGATTAAACTGCAAATCAGCAACAAGAAAAACTACAGAGCATACAGAAACTCATGGAGACTAAACAGCACTTTATTGAATGATGTATGGGTCATTGAAGAAATTAAAAAGGAAATCAAGAAATTCATAGAATCAAATGATGATGAGAATACAACATACCAAAACCTTTGGGACACAATGAAGGCAGTCCTATGAGGGAAATTTATAGCCCTAAGTGCATATATTAAGAAATTGGAGAGTTCACAACTAAACAATTTAATGCTTCACCTTAAGGCCTTGGAAAAAGAAGAACAAGGCAAACCAAAAATTAGTAGATGGGAAGAAATAATAAAGGTTAGGGCAGAAATTAATGAAATGGAAACCAAATAAACAATCAAAAAGATCAATGAAACAAAGAGTTGGTTCTTTGAAAGGATAAACAAGATTGACAAACCCTTAGCAAAAATGACCAAAAGAAAGAGAGAAGAGACAAAAATTGATAAAATTAGAGATGAAAAAGGCAACATCACAACAGATACCAAAGAAATTCAGAAAATCATACGGACATACTTTAAGAATATATATGCCTCTAAGTTTGAAAACCTGAAAGAAATGGATGAATTCCTTGATTCATATGACCTACCAAAATTAAATCAAGAAGAGATAAACCATTTAAATAGAACTATAACAACCACAGAGATTCAAGCAGTTATAAAAAGTCTCCCAACTAAAAAAAGCCCAGGCCCAGATGGATTCACTGCTGAATTTTACCAGACATTCCTGGAGGATCTAACACCAATGCTTCTCAAACTTTTCCATAAAATAGAAAAGGAAGGAACTCTGCCAAAATCCTTCTATGAAGCCAGCATCACCCTGATACCCAAACCGGACAAAGACAGATCAAAAAAAGAAAATTATAGACCAATCTCCCTCATGAACATGGATGCAAAAATTCTCAACAAAATACTTGCAAACAGAATACAAGAATTTATCAGAAAGATTATTCATCCTGACCAAGTAGGCTTTATCCCAGAGATGCAGGGATGGTTCAACATACGCAAATCCATAAATGTAATACACCATATAAATGGTCTGAAGGACAAAAATCACATGATCATCTCAATAGATGCAGAAAAGGCATTTGACAAAATCCAACACCCCTTCATGGTGAAAGTATTACAGAAACTGGGACTAGAAGGAGCATATCTCAACATAATAAAAGCTATTTATGACAAACCTACAGCCAACATAATACTAAATGGGGAAAAACTTGAAGCTTTTCCTCTAAATTCAGGAACAAGAAAGACAAGGGTGTCCACTCTCCCCACTTCTATTTAATATAGTACTGGAAGTCTTAGCTATAGCAATAAGGCAAGAGACACTCATAAAAGGGATACAAATCGGAAGGGAAGAGGTCAAATTATCATTATTTGCAGACAATATGATTCTATACATAAAAGACCCTAAAGACTCTACCAGCAAACTGTTAGAGCTGATAAACACTTTTAGCAATGTAGCAGGATACAAAATAAACACATAGAAATCAGTAGCTTTTCTATACACTAACAACAAACATGCAGAGGATGAAATCAGGAAATCTCTCCCATTCACAATTGCCTCAAAAAAAAAAAAAAAAATACCTTGGAATAAACTTAACCAAGGAAGTGAAGGATCTCTACAATGAGAACTTTAAAAAACTCGAGCGACAAATTACAGAAGACACAAGGAAATGGAAAGACATCCCATGCTCCTGGATTGGAAGAATCAATATTGTGAAAATGTCAATCTTACCAAAAGCAATCTATACATTTAATGCGATCCCTATTAAAATCCCAATAGCTTTCTTCACGGAAATAGAAAAAACAATCCTAAAATTCATCTGGAAACACAAAAACCTCGAATAGCCAAAACAATTTTGCAAAACAAAAAATCAGGCAGGTGGTATAACCATACCCGATTTTAAGTTATATTACAAAGCCATAGTAACAAAAACAGCATGGTACTGGCACAAGGACAGACAGGTAGATCAATGGAACAGAATAGAAGACCCAAATATTAATCCAAGCAGCTATAGCCACCTGATCTTTGACAAAAATGCCAAAAATATTAATTGGAGAAAAGATAGCCTCTTTAACAAGTGTTGCTGGGAAAACTGGACATCTGTTTGTAAAAGGATAAACATAGATCCTTGTCTCTCTCCATGCACAAGAGTCAAGTCCAAATGGATCAGGGACCTTGATATCAGACCTGAAACTCTGAATCTGCTAGAGGAAAAAGTAGGGGAAACCCTTCAACATATTGGCATAGGTAAGGACTTTCTGAATATAACCCCAATTGCTCAGCGAATAAAATCACTAATCAACCAATGGGACCTTATGAAATTACAAAGCTTTTGTACAGCAAAGGACACTGTAAATAGAGTAAAAAGACAACCTACAGAATGGGAGAAAATCTTTGCCAGCTATACATCTGACAGAGGATTAATATCCAGAATA
The DNA here is from genome assembly GCA_036365145.1 of Orientallactaga sibirica. Lineage (NCBI taxonomy): Eukaryota > Metazoa > Chordata > Mammalia > Rodentia > Dipodidae > Orientallactaga > Orientallactaga sibirica. Next base: position 2,696,723 of record JAEOAD010002712.1, on the reverse strand, counting down.
TACAAAGAACTCAAAAACAGAATAATAAGAATTCAAACAACCCAGTTAAAAAATGGGCTATGGAACTAAATAGAGAATTCACAGAAGATGAAATACAGATGGCATATAAACATCTGAAAAAGTGTTCCACATCCTTAGCCATCAGGGAAATGCAAATTAAAACCACTTTGAGATTCCATTTCACTCCTGTCAGAATGGCTACCATCAAGAAAACAAATGACAATGAGTGTTGGCGTGGATGTGGAAAAAGAGGAACACTTCTACACTGTTGGTGGAATGTAACCTGGTCCAACCATTGTGGAAATCAGTGTGGAGGTTTTTGAGACAGCTAGAAATAGATTTACCATATGATCCAGCTATAGCACTCTAGGCATATATCCAGAAGACTCTTCTCACTTCATTAGAGATACTTGCAAAACCATGTTTATTGCTGCTCTATTCACAATAGCTAGAAAATGGAAGCAGCCTAGATGTCCCACCACAAATGAATGGATAATAAAGATGTGGTACATTTACACAATGGAGTTCTACTCAGCGGTAAAGAAAAATGAAATTATGAAATTTGCAGGGAAATGGATGGATCTGGAAAGGATTATACTAAGTGAGGTAACCCAGGCTCAGAAAGCCAAACGTCACATGTTTTCTCTCATATGTGGATCCTAGCTACAAATAGACAGACTTGTGTGTGAACTGGAACCAAAAATTGGTACCAGAAACCAGTAAGCTGGTAAAAGGCTATAAGGGAGGGAGGAAAGGGAAGGACTGAAGTGTATGGTATTGCACATATGTAAGTGGAAGGACTGATTACAAGGAAGGGAATGGCCTAACCAAGGCCATGGGTAGAGAATGCATAAAAGAAGGGCAGGGGAGGGTCAATCTAATTTCAAAAGATATTGAATAAGACTTATGTAAAACTACTTTTTGAATAATGGTACATCTAGAAGCTGTAGACTGTTACTAGAAAATTTTCAGTACCTGGGATGGGATACCTCCCAGTGAGTTGTTGGCCAAGGAGGTCCCGGTAGCCTCCAAAACATTAAAGGCTTTTTGCCAAAGCCCTTGGTTTCCCCTGAGAAACAGATAGTAAGACCCTATTGCTGAAGACATCTCTTGCCTGAGAGGCAAGGTCACTGAGAAAGCCAGCTGGTGCTGAGCAGAAAACCTTCTCCCTGTAGACCAGCCAACTGAAAGCTGGAAAAAGCTGGAAAAGCTGCACTGCATGCAGAGTATGGGAGACAGAAGTCATCAGCAGTGAAAACAGTGGACGCTGAATATTCAAATTTGGCCAGACAGGCCCAAAGACTGAACGGGTGCAATAGTGGCATGTCTACTTGTGGGGTAACCAACTGCTCTATAATTGGACTGAAGGCCCTCTCTATGGGAGGGAATACATACCTGGTACTGAAAAACCTAAGCAAAGTCTATGGTAGGTAAGGTCATGAGCCTTAGGGGTATAAAGCATACTCTTATCTAAATGCATATACTATTCCCACCAAGCTGCCCGGAAAATACTACACTTAATGCTCATATTCACATATTAATGCTACTCTCACTTCTGGTTAGAGAAGCTTCTCTTTTCAGATGGCGATGATTACTGGGATGATCCAAAAGGCAACATAGTGCTGAGAAGAAGGGATGGAGAAGTGCCCAGCACTGAAACATCTCTGTCACACCCTCCAAGGCTCAGGGATCATTGCAGAAGAAGAGGGGCAGATAGAATGGAAGAGCCCAAGAATGGAAGAGCCAAAGGAAGGGTAATTAAACTCCTTACAATGCAACTGCCCAGACAGAAATTGGCCTTGATATCCATGACCTTGCAGTGCCTAGCAATACCTCCGCAAGACCCTCATAATAGAAGTAAAAGATGATGACATCAAATTAAAAAGAGACTAATGGAAAGAGGGAGGGGATATGATGGAGAGTGGAGTTCTAAAGGGGAAAGGGGGAGGGAGGGAAAACTATGCACCTTTTGTATGTAAGTTTGTTGTCAATAAATATTTAAAAAAAAAGAAAAAAAAACTACCAAAATCCTTCTATGAAGCCAGCACCACCCTGATACCCAAACCGGACAAAGACGGATCAAAAAAAGAAAATTACAGACCAATCTCCCTCATGAACATAGATGCAAAAATTCTCAACAAAATAGTAGCAAACAGAATACAAGAATATATCAGAAAGATTATTCACCCTGACCAAGTAGGCTTTATCCCAGAGATGCAGGAATGGTTCAACATACGCAAATCCTTAAATGTAATACACCATATAAATGAAGGACAAAAATCACATGGTCATCTCAATAGATGTAGAAAAGGTATTTGACAAAATCCAATACCCCTTCATGGTGAAAGTATTACAGAAACTGGGAAAAGCAGGAACATATCTCAACATAATAAAAGCTATTTATGACAAACCTACAGCCAACATAATACTAAATGGGGAAAAACTTGAAGCTTTTCCTCTAAATTCAGGAACAAGAAAGACAAGGGTGTCCACTCTCCCCACTTCTATTTAATATAGTACTGGAAGTCTTAGCTATAGCAATAAGGCAAGAGACACTCATAAAAGGGATACAAATCGGAAGGGAAGAGGTCAAATTATCATTATTTGCAGACAATATGATTCTATACATAAAAGACCCTAAAGACTCTACCAGCAAACTGTTAGAGCTGATAAACACTTTTAGCAATGTAGCAGGATACAAAATAAACACATAGAAATCAGTAGCTTTTCTATACACTAACAACAAACATGCAGAGGATGAAATCAGGAAATCTCTCCCATTCACAATTGCCTCAAAAAAAAAAAAAAACCTTGGAATAAACTTAACCAAGGAAGTGAAGGATCTCTACAATGAGAACTTTAAAAACTCAGCGACAAATTACAGAAGACACAAGGAAATGGAAAGACATCCCATGCTCCTGGATTGGAAGAATCAATATTGTGAAAATGTCAATCTTACCAAAAGCAATCTATACATTTAATGCGATCCCTATTAAAATCCCAATAGCTTTCTTCACGGAAATAGAAAAAACAATCCTAAAATTCATCTGGAAACACAAAAAACCTCGAATAGCCAAAACAATTTTGCAAAACAAAAATCAGGCAGGTGGTATAACCATACCCGATTTTAAGTTATATTACAAAGCCATAGTAACAAAAACAGCATGGTACTGGCACAAGGACAGACAGGTAGATCAATGGAACAGAATAGAAGACCCAAATATTAATCCAAGCAGCTATAGCCACCTGATCTTTGACAAAAATGCCAAAAATATTAATTGGAGAAAAGATAGCCTCTTTAACAAGTGTTGCTGGGAAAATTGGACATCTGTTTGTAAAAGGATAAACATAGATCCTTGTCTCTCTCCATGCACAAGAGTCAAGTCCAAATGGATCAGGGACCTTGATATCAGACCTGAAACTCTGAATCTGCTAGAGGAAAAAGTAGGGGAAACCCTTCAACATATTGGCATAGGTAAGGACTTTCTGAATATAACCCCAATTGCTCAGCGAATAAAATCACTAATCAACCAATGGGACCTTATGAAATTACAAAGCTTTTGTACAGCAAAGGACACTGTAAATAGAGTAAAAAGACAACCTACAGAATGGGAGAAAATCTTTGCCAGCTATACATCTGACAGAGGATTAATATCCAGAATATACAAAGAACTCAAAAAACAGAATAATAAGAATTCAAACAACCCAGTTAAAAAATGGGCTATGGAACTAAATAGAGAATTCACAGAAGATGAAATACAGATGGCATATAAACATCTGAAAAAGTGTTCCACATCCTTAGCCATCAGGGAAATGCAAATTAAAACCACTTTGAGATTCCATTTCACTCCTGTCAGAATGGCTACCATCAAGAAAACAAATGACAATGAGTGTTGGCGTGGATGTGGAAAAAGAGGAACACTTCTACACTGTTGGTGGGAATGTAACCTGGTCCAACCATTGTGGAAATCAGTGTGGAGGTTTTTGAGACAGCTAGAAATAGATTTACCATATGATCCAGCTATAGCACTCCTAGGCATATATCCAGAAGACTCTTCTCACTTCATTAGAGATACTTGCAAAACCATGTTTATTGCTGCTCTATTCACAATAGCTAGGAAATGGAAGCAGCCTAGATGTCCCACCACAAATGAATGGATAATAAAGATGTGGTACATTTACACAATGGAGTTCTACTCAGCGGTAAAGAAAAAATGAAATTATGAAATTTGCAGGGAAATGGATGGATCTGGAAAGGATTATACTAAGTGAGGTAACCCAGGCTCAGAAAGCCAAACGTCACATGTTTTCTCTCATATGTGGATCCTAGCTACAAATAGACAGACTTGTGTGTGAACTGGAACCAAAAATTGGTACCAGAAACCAGTAAGCTGGTAAAAGGCTATAAGGGACGGAGGAAAGGGAAGGACTGAAGTGTATGGTATTGCACATATGTAAGTGGAAGGACTGATTACAAGGAGGGGAATGGCCTAACCAAGGCCATGGGTAGAGAATGCATAAAAGAAGGGCAGGGGGAGGGTCAATCTAATTTCAAAAGATAGTGAATAAGACTTATGTAAAACTACTTTTTTGAATAATGGTACATCTAGAAGCTGTAGACTGTTACTAGAAAATTTTCAGTACCTGGGATGGGATACCTCCCAGTGAGTTGTTGGCCAAGGAGGTCCCGGTAGCCTCCAAAACATTAAAGGCTTTTTGCCAAAGCCCTTGGTTTCCCCTGAGAAACAGATAGTAAGACCCTATTGCTGAAGACATCTCTTGCCTGAGAGGCAAGGTCACTGAGAAAGCCAGCTGGTGCTGAGCAGAAAACCTTCTCCCTGTAGACCAGCCAACTGAAAGCTGGAAAAAGCTGCACTGCATGCAGAGTATGGGAGACAGAAGTCATCAGCAGTGAAAACAGTGGACGCTGAATATTCAAATTTGGCCAGACAGGCCCAAAGACTGAACGGGTGCAATAGTGGCATGTCTACTTGTGGGGTAACCAACTGCTCTATAATTGGACTGAAGGCCCTCTCTATGGGAGGGAATACATACCTGGTACTGAAAAACCTAAGCAAAGTCTATGGTAGGTAAGGTCATGAGCCTTAGGGGTATAAAGCATACTCTTATCTAAATGCATATACTATTCCCACCAAGCTGCCCGGAAAATACTACACTTAATGCTCATATTCACATATTAATGCTACTCTCACTTCTGGTTAGAGAAGCTTCTCTTTTCAGATGGCGATGATTACTGGGATGATCCAAAAGGCAACATAGTGCTGAGAAGAAGGGATGGAGAAGTGCCCAGCACTGAAACATCTCTGTCACACCCTCCAAGGCTCAGGGATCATTGCAGAAGAGGGGGCGGATAGAATGGAAGAGCCAAAGGAAGGGTACGACTCCTTACAATGCAACTGCCCAGACAGAAATTGGCCTTGATATCCATGACCTTGCAGTGCCTAGCAATACCTCCGCAAGACCCTCATAATAGAAGTAAAAGATGATGACATCAAATTAAAAAAGAGACTAATGGAGAGAGGGAGGGGATATGATGGAGAGTGGAGTTCTAAAGGGGAAAGGGGGGAGGGGAGGGAAAACTATGCACCTTTTGTATGTAAGTTTGTTGTCAATAAATATTTAAAAAAAAAAAAAAAAGAAAAGGAATTCTACCAAAATCCTTCTATGAAGCCAGCACCACCCTGATACCCAAACCGGACAAAGACGGATCAAAAAAAGAAAATTACAGACCAATCTCCCTCATGAACATAGATGCAAAAATTCTCAACAAAATAGTAGCAAACAGAATACAAGAATATATCAGAAAGATTATTCACCCCAACCAAGTAGGCTTTATCCCAGAGATGCAGGAATGGTTCAACATACGCAAATCCTTAAATGTAATACACCATATAAATGAAGGACAAAAATCACATGGTCATCTCAATAGATGTAGAAAAGGTATTTGACAAAATCCAATACCCCTTCATGGTGAAAGTATTACAGAAACTGGGAAAAGCAGGAACATATCTCAACATAATAAAAGCTATTTATGACAAACCTACAGCCAACATAATACTAAATGGGGAAAAACTTGAAGCTTTTCCTCTAAATTCAGGAACAAGAAAGACAAGGGTGTCCACTCTCCCCACTTCTATTTAATATAGTACTGGAAGTCTTAGCTATAGCAATAAGGCAAGAGACACTCATAAAAGGGATACAAATCGGAAGGGAAGAGGTCAAATTATCATTATTTGCAGACAATATGATTCTATACATAAAAGACCCTAAAGACTCTACCAGCAAACTGTTAGAGCTGATAAACACTTTTAGCAATGTAGCAGGATACAAAATAAACACATAGAAATCAGTAGCTTTTCTATACACTAACAACAAACATGCAGAGGATGAAATCAGGAAATCTCTCCCATTCACAATTGCCTCAAAAAAAAAAAAAAAATACCTTGGAATAAACTTAACCAAGGAAGTGAAGGACCTCTACAATGAGAACTTTATACCTGGTACTGAAAAACCTAAGTAAAAGTCTATGGCAGGAGAGGTCATGAGCCTTAGGGGTATAAAGCCTGCTCTTGTCTGACTAAATGTATATATTATTCCCACCAAGCTGCCCTAAAAATACTACACTTCATGTTCATATTCACATATTAACGGTACTCTCACTTCTGGTTAGAGAAGCTTCTCTTTTCAGATGGCGATGACCACTGGGATGATCCAAAAGGCAACATAGTGCTGAGAAGAAGGGATGGAGGAGTGCCCAGCACTGAAACATCTCTGTCACACCCTCCAAGGCTCAGGGCTCATTGCGGAAGAGGGGCGGATAGAATGGAAGAGCCAAAGGAAGGGTAGGACTCCTTACAATGCAACTGCCCAGACAGAAATTGGCCTCGATATCCATGACCTTGCAGTGCCTAGCAATACCTTCGCAAGACCCTCATAATAGAAGTAAAAGATAATGACATCAAATTAAAAGAGAGACTAATGGAGAGAGGGAGGGGATATGATGGAGATTGGAGTTCTAAAGGGGAATGGGGGGAGGGGAGGGAAATATCATGCACTTTTTGTATGTAAGTATAGAAGTTGTCAATAAAAAATAATAATTAAAAAATTAAAAAAAAACACAAATATAGGCTGTGGACCATGGATTAGTGTTTTGGAGATTTATCAAAGTAAGACTGTTTTCATAAAATTCATAAAAGTCTTCATAAAATTCCAAGCTAACCTACAATAACTTATCTTCCTTTCTGTTCAGAGGCAGATGTAATCAAACAAGAGCTAGGATGATCAAGCCATAATTAATAAGAGCCCCACAGGGCTTCCCCGTCATGGCCATGCAACTTCCCGCTGGGGTTGGCAGTTAAAAGAGTGAGACTAGAGCTGGAGAGACTGCTCAGCGGTTAAGGCACTTGCCAGCCAAGCCAATTCCCCAGCCAGTACCCACATAAAGCCAGAGCATAAGGTGGCTTGGTATGCCTGTTCTCTATCAGCCTCTTTCTCTCAATTTTTTTTTTTAAAGGGCAAATCTACGGAACACACACTTTGCAGAAAGTGGAGCTCAGGGTTTGTTTGCTTTCTCTGGATAGGAAAGATGCTCACTTCTTAATTATCTTCTTAGTCTCACAAAGTTTTTCTTTTAATTGTATTTATTTATGAAGAAGAGAGAGAAAGAGAGGCAGATAGAGAATGAGCAAACCAGGGCCTTTAGCCACTGCAAACAAACTCCAGACAGGAGCACCATGCTGTGCCTCTGGTCTTACACACACACTGGGGAGTCACATTTGGGCCTGCAGGTGTTACAAGTAAGCACCTTCAATTGCAAACTTTAACAATCTCTATTTTCCACAATGTAGAAAAATAAAGTTTTAGTGTGTACACTGAAGCAGTTAGATACTTAATTATTAAGGCTTTTATTATAGAATATTATGGCATTTGGTGCTAAGGATCAAACCCAGGACCCCACACATACTAAACACACACTCTACCTAGAGATAGATTCTTGCAGAAACCTCACACACTTGTCAACACATGTCAGTCTTTATACTTGGCTTTGCAATTTGCCCTATAAGATTTTATAGAGACCTAGGCTCAATATGAATTCTTGTGTTTTTGTGAAACAGAAAGGTAGCAGGAATATTTCTTTTAAATGAGAGAGAGAATGAATGGGTGCACTAGGGCCTCCAGCCACTGCAAACAAATTCCAGATGCATGCACCCCCTTGTGCATCTGGCTTATACGGGTACTGGGGAATTGAACCTGGATCCTTGGGCTATGCAGGCAAGTACCTGAACCGCTAAGCCATCTCTCCAGTCCAGTAATAGTTCTTTATACAAGTTTACTTTTTTTTTAATGGGTGGCCAGCAAGCCTCAAAGATCCATGTATTTCTACCTCCCCAGTGCTGGGATTACAGGTATGCATCACCATGCCTGGCTTTTCTTTTTTTTGTTGTTTTTTTTCAAGATAGGGTCTCTCTCTAGCGCAGGCTGACCTGGAATTCACTCTGTATTCTCAGGGTGGCCTCGAACTCATGGCAATCCTCCTACCTCTGCCTCCCAAGTGCTGGGATTAAAGGCGTGCACTACCATGCCCAGCTCTGGCTTTTCTTTTCTTTTTTTTTTTTATATTTTATTATTTATTTATTTATTTGAGAGAGAGAGATACAGAAATAGGCAGGTAGAGAGAGAGAGAGAATGGGTGCACCAGGGCCTCCAAGCACTGCAAACGAACTCCAGATGCATGCACCCCCTTGTGCATCTGGCTTACGTGGGTCCTGGAGAATCGAGCCTCGAACCAGGGTCCTTAGGCTTCAGAGGCAAGCGTTTAACCACTATGGCTTTTCTTTTTTAACATGGGTTCGGGGGCTGGAACTCAGGTCCTCATGCTTCCAAGGCAAACACTTCACCAACTGAGCTATTTCCCCAGCCCCCAAGTTTACTTTGAATCAACCAAAAACAGTTTCTTGCTTCTAAGGAGATAAAACTGCCCTCCTTCTACCTGTGAGTCATTCTCTGCATTCTCTCCAGCCAGATGTGAATTCAGGCAATGCTACTGTGTCCTTTCTAGGTGCACAGGCAGGTCAATGATGTCAAATCCTGAAAACAATTTTCATAATACAGATGCTTGTTTTGAATGTGCTTATTGCTGCCAGAGGCTAGACGGGCAGTCCCAATGTCACAGCAGATGCCCTTTCTCAGGTAAGTGTCTTTGCAGGACCCACCGAAGTACTAATCAGCTTGTTTTAGTGTAACAAGTCCCTCTTCCTGGCCACCTGCCGTCAGTCAGCATGCACAGCTTACCTTCCCTGAAAGCAGTGATGACACAGCAGGGGTCAGAGCTGCTCATGTCCCCGGTCTAGACACAGCACCTCTGCTTTGGGCATTCACAGCACGAGAGTATTGGTGCCTGTTGGTTTAGCAGATATGCATACTGGCACACTCACTCCTTTTGTAATAACTCAACTTTATTGACCTGTTAATGAAATCAAAATACACTAAGTGCACGCCTACTGTGTACATCTGTGCTAGACATAAGTGCTAACTGCTGAACTCACATATTCTAGCTAGAAAAGAAAGTGGCTGGTTAATCCATCAGCAACTTAATCACTAATTTCTAGTAACCTTTAAAGTCTCAGTTAACAAATGACAGAGCTTGTCAGGGCCTGGACAGCACTAATAGATGGTGTCGAAGTAATGAGAGTTTTACCTCCGCTTGTGCAGTGCAGATTCCAAAGCATGACCTATACCCCTCCATAGGATTAGGATTTCTGGTAAAAGAAAGCCACCCAGCTGTTCACTTTACAAAGGAAAAGCTAGAGCACGCCTTTAATCCCAGCACTTGTGAAGCAGAGGTAGGAGGATCACCATGAGTTCAAGGCCACCCTGAGACTCCATAGTGAATTCCAGGTCAGCCTGGGCTAGAGTGAGACCCTACCTCAAAAAATAAAAAATAAAAAAAGGAAAAGCTGAAGTTTAGTAGAGTGGAAAGTTGGGTGTTGTAGCACACGCCTTTAATGCCAGCACTCAGGAGGCAGAGGTAGGAGGATCACAGTGACTTCAAAGGCAGCCTGAGATTACAGTGAGTTCCAGGTCAGCTTGGGCTAGGAGACCCTACCTCAAAAAACAAAAAACAGCGGATGTGGTGGTACACGCCTTTAATGCCAGCACTCAGGAGGCAGAGGTAGGAGGAGTGCCATAAACTCGAGGCCAGCCTGGAATACGTAGTGAATTCCAGGTCAGCCTGGGCTAGGGTGAGACCCTACCTCAAAAAACAAACAAGAGCCAGGCGTGGTGGCGCACACCTTTAATCCCAGCACTCGGGAGGCAGAGGTAGGAGGATCGCCAAGAGTTCGAGGCCACCCTGAGACTACATAGTTAATTCCAGGTCAGCCTGGACCAGAGTGAGACCCTACCTCGAAAAACCAAAAAAAAAAAAAAAACCATAGGGGAGCCTTAGGTAACCTGCTGGAGCTTATCTCCAGAAAGGCGCCTCCCACAAACCCTTTTCCCAAGTCATTGGACAGCTGTAAAATGTTTGTTAATAATTTAAATACTTAAATAACTTCCAGGTTATCCATCGAATGTTTCCTGTTAAGCGTGGAACAGCATCTTTCTGGGCCGGGTTAGACAGTCCGGTTTGACCGGCTGTTCTCCCTGCGAGGTTCCTTTCTTCAAGTGAGTACAGGATTGCTGGTGGCTCAGTTTGTGGACAGGGAAGTGAGCGGGCCCTCATCCATGCCGCAGTTCTAGGTAGCACAGTGCTTCAGCTTATATAGTCTGTTGCCTGGCCTCTTCTCTTAAGGAACCGCTTCCTAATTTTGATCATCCACTTCACACTCAGTTTGGCAAACTCTGCTGCTTTAAATAATGCCAGGAAGGCTCCACAGAGAAGAGCAATGGTGTTCCAAGGATTGGCTGTGATTATCTATGAAAACAGAAACAAGCATGAGGTTACTGTGCACCCATCTTGATTCTTAAGCCATAGAGTATCAGAACCTAACACTCCTTCAGACTTGCATGTCCACAGCTAGTCCAAGAAGGAGTCCTGGTGCCTCCTACACAATAAACTGGCCAAAAGGAAACAGTCTCTGCCCAGAGAAGAGCTTTACCTGTGTGACCCAATGATAAGTGATGGGGAAATTTCCTTAAAACTATGCCCATCCACAAGAAGGCTATAGTTCTTTAGTTTCTTTTTTGTTTATTGGCATTTTTCAGTGCTATGGACTAAATGAACCCAGGGCCTTGCACTTAGTTGGCAAGCACTCTACCAGTGAATTAAATCCCAACCCTGGTACCTTACTTTCTAACAGTGACGCCTGCATTCATCACACAGATGCTACTGTTGCCAGGCCTCTGCTCCTCGTTTCCATACTTCACATCTTTCAAACTCTCAGTGCCTTCTCCGTCCACAAAAGCTGAAACCCGCTGATTTCAGCCAACTATCCCATGACAGGTATTCCCCATCTGGCATTGGAACTTAAAGCAGTAGATAACTGTTCACTAAATCCTGGCTCACTCGCATTACTGAGGATGGGGGACTCAGGGCCTTGGGCATGCCAAGCAAGCACTGTTCCACTGAGCCCCTCCAAGCTCCCTCACTAAGGCAGAGGTCTTCCACTGCATTCTAAATCCCCAAGCATGGCAAAACAAAACAACTGTAAGCCCAGTTTTAGCAAAGTGGCCAACCACTTCCACCCAGGACTGCAATGAAGCATGCTCCACGGGAGGAGCTCTAGGTGCCTCAGCACTAGCTTCTAACAACAAGCGGTGGCTGAAATCAGAGCATACACTGTACGCAGCCAGTATCCCTCCGCCACACTGTTTTACACATGGCCCTGCTGATCACAGTGGGGGTGATAGTAGCACAAAACCTTCTCAGAACCTTGAACCTGGGATCTGAGGCTGTGGACATGTGTGAACTTTGAAAAATTTTCCCTAAAGCCAAGATCATCTCAGGACATTGTGTGACAATGAGTGTGTCTCATGAGATCAGAAACTGGTGGACAGTGTGCCAATAGTGTGCTTTGGGAAAGATACCCAATGATTTCGTCCCCAAGACTGTCTGAGACTGGCACTAACTGAGGACTTAGTGTCTGCTCTGACTTATCTCAAGAACTTACTCTCCAGTGAACCACTAAGAATGACTTCTAGTAATAACTACATGGTAACTGAATGCTTTCTACTTCATTGAGTCAGTATTACTATTAACTAGCTACTCTGCTGAGCATTCGCTATACCAGATGGATGGTGCACAAAATGACAATGGTCCCCTTCAAAGACTAACAGTTGGGGATGGAGAGATGGCTCAGCAGTTAAGGTGCTTGCCTGCAAAGCCTAACAACTTGAGTTCAATTCCCCAGGCCCACATAAAGCCAGATGCACAAGGTGGCACGAGTCTGGAGGAACACATGTCTGGAGTCCATTTGCAGGGGCTGGAGGCCCTGGCGCCCCCATATTTTCTCTCTCTCTCTCTCTCTCTCTTCTGCTGTATGTGATGGTGCACACCTTTAATTCCAGCAGTCAGGAGGCAGAGGTAAAATGATCACTGTGAGTTTGAGGCCAGCCTGAGACTAGTGAATAGTGACCTCCAGGTCAGCCTGGGCTAGAGCAAGACCCTACCTCAAAAAAGGGGGAGGGGCCTGGAGAGATGGCTTAGCGGTTAAGTGCTTGTCTATGAAGCCTAAGGATCCCAGTTTGAGCTCAATTCTCCAGGTCCCACATAAGCCAGATGCACAAAGTGGCGCATGCATCTGGAGCTTGTTTGCAATGTGCGCCCATTCTCTCTGCTTCTTTCTCTGTCTGTTGCTCTCAAATAAATAAATTAAAAAAAACAAAACAACAAAAATAAATTTGAAAAGGGGGACCTGAGGAGATGGCTTAGCAGTTAAGCACTTGCCCCGGTTCGAGGCTTGATTCTCCATTACCCATGTAAGCCAGATGCACAAGGTGGTGCATGTATCTGGAGTTTGCAGTGGCTGGAGGCCCTGGTGCACCCATTCTCTCTCTCTCTCTCTCTCTCTCTCTCTCTGTTGCTCCCATTCTCTCTCTCCCGCCCTCTCTCTCTCTCTCTCTGTTGCTCCTAAATAAATAATGAATAAATAAATAATTTTTTAAAGGGGCTGGAGGGATGCCTTAGGAGTTAAGGTGCTAGTATGGAAAGCTAAAGGACCCAGGTTCGATTCCCCAGGACCCATGTAAGCCAGATGCCCAAGGTGGCACATACTTCTAGAGTTCATTTGCAGCAGCTGAAGGCCATGGCATGCCCATTCGCTCACTTTCTCTCTCTCAAATATAAATAAATTATAAAATATTTTTTTAAAAACTTGGGAGGTGGACAGATGGCTCAGTGGCTAAGGTGCTTGCCTGCAATACCTAATAACCTGAATTCAATTCCCCAATAACCACATAAAGCCAAGCATACAAAAGGGGCACATTCATCAGTAATTCATTTGCAGTGGCTACAGGCCCTGGTGTGCCCATTCTATCTCTGTGTATATCTCTCTGCTTTAAATAAATTAAATAATAGTTTTTAAAAAACTGTAACAGTCTGGTAATGATGACAATATGAACTCCACACACGTCACACAGCAGTGATGACGTCTCAACCGTGAATCACGGTGTTAACTCCACACACGTCACACAGCAGTGATGACGTCTCAACCGTGAATCATGGTGTCAATTGCACACGCGTCACACAGCACTGATGACGTCACGACCATGAATCACGGTGTCAACTCCACATGAGTCACACAGCACTGATGACGTCTTGACCATGAATCACGGTGTCAACTCCACACACGTCACACAGCAGTGATGACGCCTCAACGAATCACGAATCACGGTGTCACCTCAAGGTGTTAACACCACACACGCCACACAGCAGTGATGATGTCCACAGCACTGATGACGCGTGAATCACGGTGTCACACGCCAGCAGTGATGACGTCTCGACCATGAATCACGGTGTCAACTCCACACGCGTCACACAGCACTGATGACGTCACGACCGTGAATCACGGTGTCACCTCCACACGCGTCACACAGCACTGATGACGTCACGACCGTGAATCACGGTGTCAACTCCACACGCGTCACACAGCACTGATGACGTCACGACCGTGAATCACGGTGTCAATCACACGCGTCACACAGCACTGATGACGCCGACCATGAATCACGTGAATCACGGTGTCAACTCCACATGCATCACACAGCACTGATGACGTCACGCCCGTGAATCACAGTGTCAACTCCACACGCGTCACACAGCACTGATGACGTCTCGACCGTGAATCACGGTGTTAACTCCACACACGTCACACAGCAGTGATGACGTCTCAACCGTGAATCACGGTGTCAACTCCACACACACACTGATGACGCCACACAATCACACTGATGACGCCACGGTGTTAACTCCACACACGCCGCAGTGAATCACAGTGTCAACTCCACACAAGTCACACAGCACTGATGATGTCACGACCATGAATTACAAGCTGTTTGTGCTGAGACACACACAAGTACAGCTCGGCAGCCGTAGTCAAAATGATTCACCGTCTGCTGTGACAGGACTTACATCCTGGACTTTCTGGATGAAGGGATCTTTCCACTCGAAGACCACAAAGAACAACTGAGCACTTCTCTCGGCAGCTGGCCTCTGGTCAATGTAGTTAACCACGCTGGTCTAGATGTGGAAGAGAGAAAGTGTTACCAACTCTGGGTCCTGAGAAACAAGTGCAGGGATGGGATCTTAAATCTTGACACTATCTTTTCAAGAGAACAAGAGAAAAAGCAAATATATATATATATATATTAATTAGACCCTTTAACTGGTACAAGAGCCAAGGCTTTACCATGGCTTCTGTTGCGTGTATGCGTGCGTGTGTTGCATTATTCAACAAGGAAAATTTGGATCCTACAAAAGCAAATGTTAAACCTTTCATGTACTTTAGGGACCTAAAAAGTCTTTCATAAAAGCCTCCAATTTGGTGTTTTTGTTCTTTATATAAACAAGAGTATCACGACTGGCCAAAACATTAGAAGCCTGCCATCAGCCTTACAGGAATGACCATGAATGAGCTAAGTACATGTGACCATACAGATACAGCTCAGACGCATAATGAGAAGCACGGGAAAGCAAGTACATCTGTATGTGGTCCCTGATGCAGAGACGACATAAAACAGCGGAAACTCTGGGATGAGGGTCGTGTTTGTGAATGCCTCGGGGTAACTGGAAGTTCTCTTTGTTCTAATTTGTTCTGGTTGACTGCTATATAAATGTTCACTTTAGAATATTTTAGCTGTACAACTATGTTTTATATTTTTTTCTGTTATATATTCTACCAAAATAATTCCTTCTTTTAAAAAAGCTGATGATTGCCGAGCATAGTGGCACATGCCTTTTAACCCCAGCACTTGGGAGGCAGAGGCAGGAGGATCACCGTTGAGTTCAAGGCCACCCTGAGACTGCATAGTAAATTCCAGGTCTGAGCTAGAGTGATACTCTATCTCAGAAAACCCAAAAAAAAACTAATGATTGCAAGGTGTGGTGGCTCATGCCTTTAATCTCAGCACACAGGAGGGAGGTCGAGGGAGAAGATCACTGTGAGTTCAAGGTCAGCCTGAGAGTACCGAGTGAGTTTCAGATCAGCCTGGGCTAGAACAAGAGCCTACCTTGGGAACAACAAAAACAAAAAAGCTATTGTCCAATCCAAAGCCCCGCAAGACAAGGCAGAGGCGGGGAGTAAGAGCCAAGTTAGCCTGGCTACATAGACTGTGCTCCAGATGTGCCAACAAATAAGTGAGTATTAAGTAATCAAGTCTAAAGGTTTCTAAATTCACATTTATATATAAACATGTTTGATTCTCAGCGATCTCAAGAAGTTCAACTCCCAAAGATAAGGAGAACAGAAGTTCAGGGCTTCTGTTGCTTGGGAAGACAGGATCTGTGATGCATATGTTTTGGATTGCCACTCAACCATATCAGACACAATTCAAAGCAAGGAAAGTCCCAAATTTCCAAATAGTTGGCCTTAAAAACAATATTCCAACTTTCAAGGGTATGGGAACAAAGTATAGTGCCCAGCTCCACATAACTGGACAGCCCTGTACGTTCTTACTGGGCATGTATGGCAAGACCAGTTGATAAGGACATTGGAGGGCACATAAGCCACAGAGTCAGCTTGGCCACCTGTAAACCAAACAGGATAAAGTGCCTGCCTCACTTCAGCATTCAGTGAGGTGAGGTGAGGCGAGGATCGATCATTATCGTTGACATTCCAAGTCTCGTTCAGAACTCATGACCCAAAAGACTTCCCGTCGAGACAACAGCATGAAAACTTGTCACATTCTCTGGGGCTTTCACCCTTTCAGATCACAGGTGGAGCAGCCTCAGAGCCTCTGTAGGGCCAGATAAGGATGTGGAGTTCCTGAAGTACAGTGAACACTGAAAATGCAGGCAGCTGTTTTACAAATAGGAACATTTTAAGGTCCTATTGGGGGGTTATCTCCTAAGACAGTAAAAACACCTGCAGTCCTATTGGGGGGTTGTCTCCTAAGACAGTAAAAATGCTTGCCCCTAGAAGCCAGGGCTCCGCGTGCAGAGTGGACACAGCAGCCACACTTTGACAAAGCTGCAGAGGTGGGAGGTGGGAAGAGGCATGAGCAATGCCCTCAGAGAAAGCATGCCAGATCTCTTCTATCCACACTGCCATGCCTCAGCCCTCCCCAGCAAGAGACCCCCACCATCTCCTGGCTCGAGGAAGGGGCCTGATAGCTAACTGAAACTAAGGCCAAGAGTGCTGACACGCAACGTTAATCCCAGCACTTGGGGCAGAGGTAAGATAATCACTGTGAGTTCGAGGCCACCCTGAGACTCTATAGTAAATTCCAGGTTAGTCTGGGCTAGGCTGAAATCCTATCTCAAAAAAAAAAAAAAAAAAATTGAAACTAAACCAGGTATAGTGGCACATGCCTTTAATCCCAGCACTTGGGAGGCAGAGGTAAGAGGTTAAGATTATTTGGCAGGAGCCACCACATCTGGCCCAACAACAAAAAAAAAAACATGTAGAAAAACATGTTATTTGGATTAGATCCAAGTAAACTCAGAAAGCAAGGTCATAACACACATGAAGGCAGCCATCGTTATGTCTGGTCTCCCCTCCTTGCTGCCATCTGCAAAGTGGAGCAAATTCTCTCACACCCACCTTCTATTACGTGAGGACTGGCCAGCAAGTGTGCACTGCATCCAGAGGGTTTTAGAGAAGCCCTAGTGTGGCACATGAAGCACTCACAAAGGCCCTGCTTCATCCTGAAGGTACCCTCAGTCCTAAGTCTGCTCACAAGGCCCTTCCCCTCAGAGCTTCCCTCAGTCCTAAGACCCCCACTCACAAGGCCCTTCCCCTCAGAGCTTCCCTCAGCCCTAAGACCCCCCCACTCACAAGGCCCTTCCCCTCAGAGCTTCCCTCAGTCCTAAGACCCCCCACTCACAAGGCCCTTCCCCTCAGAGCTTCCCTCAGTCCTAAGACCCCCCACTCACAAGGCCCTTCTCCTCAGAGCTTCCCTCAGCCCTAAGACCCCCCACTCACAAGGCCCTTCTCCTCAGAGCTTCCCTCAGCCCACACTGAAGCGAACAAAGTCACCAGCTGTGTCAAAGGCCCCCATAGCTGCCCACCTCTTGCCGGAACTCTACTGATTCCTGTCCATCCTCCTCCTTAGTCTTCACCAGTGACATCTTGACCCAGGTGCGGAAGCCCCCTGAGAACTTCCAGCTGGAGTAGGCACTCTCACAGGTCTGCATGAAGGATGCTCTGTCTGGGCTTGGAGAACAGAGAAGAAAGGTCCTGGTTAATCTAGGCCTGACACCCAGAAACAAAACTCCACCCGCCTCAGTTTGGTTTCTAACGCTGTCCACTCCCTGCTTCCTCTCACACTGGCTACTGCAGGGCTCATTGTCACTGAACAACGAAAGCAAGGCCATCCTTGCCACCACATCATTTGGTTTCAAAACAGAAGGGAAGTTGTCAGTAGAGGCATGACCCTAGTAGTCCCCATGGGAGCATTCCTCCTCTCTTCCACACAATCCATCCTGTGCTTTCAGATCCTCAGTGAACTTAAGCTTGGCTTGAGTAGAGGCCTCCCAGATCCCTCTGAAAGGGCCAGAGATGAGAAGAGCATTCTGTGGGATGCGCTCAGCAAGAAGGCTGCCCACCACCAGCATGGTGCAGGGACAGTGGAATCAAAGCACAAGTGGTCAAGCGCAGAGCTGCACATGCCTGTAATTTAAGCACTTGGGAGACTGAGGCAGGAAGATCACGAGTTGCCAGACAGACGTGGTTGCATAACCTACATGCACTGTCAATATAACCGAGCCAACAACACAGGCTGAGAAGCAACACCCAGGGAGCGAGCCCAGGGGAGAAAGCCTCTAGACAGCCTTTGGCAGCAAGGCCAACAGTCCAGATGTGAGCAGGGAAGGCGCTGACTTGAAGATGCTAACTGCAGCATAGGCTCAGTGCTTCTGGGTCCAAAGGTGAGAGCACAGGTAGTGTGGGACAGGTGACAGCTCGCTTCCTGTTCAGTTGGGGAGCCACTTGCCTATTTCTTGGAAATGAAGCTGTAACCCCCCCACCCCAGCTCAGCAGGAATCAGCAGGAACACAGAAAATGTTCCTGCTTTAACAAGCACCACCACAGCACGTCCCCAAAGCAGTGTTTGATGCTGACAAGACCTTTGTGTCTGTCCTACAAGCCAACCTCACGTCTAAAACACGGAAACACACAAAGCCCTCTCTCAGGGCAAGACAGGGTTCCAGGGGTTAGAGCCAGGGATCTGCAGTCAAGGGGAGCATGGGCTACATGGAGGGCAGCTCCCCTGATCTTCAGCAGCCCAGGCCAACGGAGCAACCCTCCACGCCACCAGGCTTGCAACTGTGCTCAGTTTTAATGGGCAGCCAGAGAGTGACCATCTCTAACACTGTCCCCCAGCATGGATATGTGTAAGGCTGCAGGACCGGCCACTATGTGCTCCGGAGGGCCACCTTTGCAGGAACTCCTGGAAAGAGGAGAAGAGGAGGTAGTCGATGGCACTGAAGTCCTCACTGCTCTGATTCAGGCGGAACTGCAGGAAGACCAGCTCCCGTTTCTTCACTTCCTGGGGCCCCTGGACAATCAGGGCAGACTTCTGTAGCGAGACAAAAGCCAGAGTCTCAGGCATGGAAAGCTGTGTGGTCCCTCGACCCGCATGCTGGACACACACACACTTCAGGCACAGCACTGACCAGGGACTTCCAGTGACTGCTGACCTTCCTGCCCAGGAACACAGAAAAACCTGAGGACTTCTTGGCACAGCACAGAGAGCCAGCCAAGTGTGACACACCCCCTGTCACCTTTTCTCACTGGCAGACCAGCTACAGAAGCTCACCTGGCTGTTGCGTTTCTTTTAACTTTGTTCCTAATGTCATCTAGTATGTGGAAGCTTTGACATGGTGAATGCTATCGGTCACTCTTTTCCTTTACTGCTTCTGGATTTGCTTGCTAAGGTTAGCCAACATTACTGCAACAATCCCCAGTAGTCCTTGTCAATCTTCTCACATATAGATTGAGAGTGTCTGCCTTTAAGTTTAAAATTTTATTTATTTATTTGTTCATTTATTTGAGAGAAAGGGAGAGGAAGAGGCAGAGAGAAAGAGAGAATGGGTGTGCCAGAGCCTCCAGCCACTGCAAACAAACTCCAGATGCATGCACCCCCTTGTGCATCTGGCTTATGTGGATCCCAGGGAATTGAACTGGGGTCCTTAGGCTTCGTAGGCAAATGCTTTAACTGCTAGGCCATTTCCCCAGCCCTACCTTTAAGTTTTTTTTTTTTTTTTTTTTTTTTTTTTTGCAAGGTAGGGTCTCACTCTGGTCCAGGCTGACCTGGAATTAACTATGTAGTCTCAGGGTGGCCTTGAACTCTCCGCGATCCTCCTACCTCTGCCTCCCGAGTGTTGGGATTAAAGGCGTGCGCCACCACGCCCGGCCCTGCCTTTAAGTTTTATACATGTATACTGGATAATAAATGCAGACTTTTAAACCCCTCCCACCTTACTGCATACCACCACATGTAATGCTGTCTCTGGATCTGCCATAGACACACAGTTTTGTAAGGTGACTTGTCTGGGCAGGACCCTCCATGCCACTCCTCCCATATCTTGGTTTCTCTTGTACGTATTCTCTTTTAAATATACTTTAAAACCAACCTGGTCTATTTCATTAAGCATCCATTAGGATGTTTAAACTATGGCAAAACTGATGGATTAATCTGAGAATTTAAAAAAATGTATAGAGTCTCACACTGTAGCCTAGCCTGTCCCAGACCTGTGTAGCCCAGGCTGGCCTTGAATTCAATGATCCTTCCACCTCAGCTTCCTGCATGCTGGGATTACATGAGTGAGTCACCATGTCCAGCTTTGAGAAAGATTATCTTTATAAATGTTCTATAGCTCTGGAAATTGTGAGTATAGTGTCAAGTCCAAAGCTTTACACATGTACAATCTATTAATGTGCTACTCAATCCTTACCAATACTATTTCTTAGGGATGTTAAAGTCACACCTTAAGGTGGCTACTTCTACCAGGTTTTGCTAAAATCCAAAAATTACATCTGCCTGATACTGAAGGGTGTGAGCCGGCCCACCTCAAGGACAGGACTAGCGCTGGACCTCTTAGCATTCGCCAGCCAGGCCTCCTTGGGCCCCACCCCAGGCTCCATCGTGACTACACTAACCTCGCCACTCCAGCTCTGGTAATGCTTGAGTCTTCCCAAGACATTCTTTGTTTAGCTATTTATGTTCAACCTTTCATGGCCTCTTCCTTTAAACATATGGCAGAAAGGCTGACTGTCCTGTCTCCAGTACTGAGTGAGAGAACTACTTTCCTGACCTGAGACCTCACCAGCTGCCTTGCTGAGGCTCATGTGTGGTCTGGTGACAAAGCTCCTGGAAGGTGTGGGAAAGGGCCTCAAGAGGTTCCACCACACCCTTCTCGCCTGCCCGGGGTGGACGTGTGCTCGTAAGCACATGTGGACCAGGACAACAGCCAAGGGACCACATGGGACAAGACAGAGGCCATCGCTGGGCAGTCACTGGGGAGGCAGCACACACTGTGCAGCCCGCCTGCCAGCAAGGTGACTCCCCAAAAGACGCATCTCCTCTCCACAGGCTACTGAGCTTGGGAGTGAGTTTTCACACAGGAGCTTAGCCTGCGTTCTGACAGGCACGCTGTCAGCTCAAGGAACTGATGTGAGCTTCACGACTGGGTGGTGGGAAAACCAGGCGATCAACCAGGGAAAGAGGAGGCTGTTCACAGGACAGGCATGGCTATGCCCCAGAAGAGGGAGCAGAAGTAGTTTCTAGACTCTGGCGCCTGCTGGCTAGCTAGCCTGGCTCAGTGAGCTCTGGGATCAGTAAGAGACCCTGCCTCAAAACAAGGTGGAGAGCAAAAAGAAGACACTAGGCGTCAGCCTCTGGCCTCTAAACACACACACACACATACACACACACACACACACACACACAAATGCTGGCCTCTAAACAAATACATACACATGTGCAATTCTGGCCTCTAAACATACACACACACATACACACAATTCTGGCCTCTAAACGTAGCACACACATACACACAGGCACATGCAATTCTGGCCTCTATATGTACATGCACACACATGCACGCGTGCGCTCTCTCTCCCACACACACAGGCACAGTTATATTTATCTGGCCAGGGAGATGGCTCAGTGATCAAGTATCTACAGCACAAGCATGAGGTTTGGGATTCAGATCCTGGCACCACATCAATGCCGGGCAGGCGTGGCAGCCCTCTCGTAGTCCCAGTGCTCCTAGCATGTGCTGCCTAGCTAGATGAGCGGAACTAGTAAATATGTTCAACTGAAAAACCCTGTCTCAGAAAGCAGTGGAAAAGGGGTGCCGAAAGAAGGCAATGGTGATTGAGATCAAAGTATATGATATAGGGCTGAGGAGATATAGCTCAGTAGTTAAAGGCGCTTGTTTGCAAACCTTGTTTGGTCCACGTTGATTTCCCAGGACCCATGTAAAGCCAGATACACATATATGTCTGGAGTTTGTTTGCAGCAGCAGGAAGTCCTAATGCACCTAAACTCATTCATTCATTCTCATTCTCTCTTTTAAATAATTTAATTAATACTAAACATATATATATATATATGATACATTTATAAAAATTGTCAATAAACTGGGTGTGGTGGTACACGCCTTTAATCCCAGCACTCGGGAGGCAGAGGTAGGAGGATCACTGTGAGTTCAAGGCCACCCTGAGACTACATAGTGACTTCCAGGTCAGCCCTAACTAGAGTGAAAAACCTCGAAAAACCAATAATAATAATAATAATAATAATAATAATAATGATTGTCAATAGAATAAATAAATAAGTAATGTAGAGAGCAATCAAGGCAGACATCAGTGCCAATTTCTGGCCTCTACACATAAACACTGCACATAAGTGCCCACACACTGAATATGCATACATACACACATGCACATAACAAATAAGAATTATGTATTTGTGTGTATGTGTGTGTGTGTGTATTCCCACGTCTCAGGAATGGACACCTTCAGTGTACCCCAATGATGACATCAAGCAGGGGACCCAACTGACTCAGTGGCCCATCCCACCATCAGCCTTGTCATCTTCCTCTCCCCTGTCAGCAAGCCCCAAGGGCCACTTGGCGAAGGAAGAAGGCCTCATTGCTCTCCCTGGACAGAGGAGCCAGTCACAGCTGCTCATCTGCCAAGGACCAATGTGGACAACCCCATGAAAGATGAAGGCCGAGGCCCTCGGGGTATGGAGACAGTACAGTGCATGGCCCACACAGCTCAGGGGGATGGCATTACCATGGTGTGATTGGAGAAAGGATGCGTATAGTTGACCCTCTTGGTGGTGCAGTCCACATCTCCAGGCTGGCCAGGGTTGGTCAGCGGTGGAATGACCTCATAGTAGTGCTTACAGCTGAGCAGCTGGGCCTGACCTGGGTACAGGGCAATACCTGGGACACAGAGAGGGGCAAATGTCAAAAGTCATCACAGTCCCCAACCACACCCTGGAATCACCTCATACCTACTGATCATCTGTTCCAGGCTCCCTTGGTGACTGCCAAGAAGGGAGGAGAAATGGGTGAGGAAGGGGAAAGACCACTGCTCTCCGTGGAGGACATGTCTCCCCAGGCCCCCTCCTCTGGCCTGGAAAGCTGACTCGGGTCATGGCGGCACCACTGTTCCCCTCCCTTACCATCTCCTCCCAAGAACTCAGTGGTGCTGCCTGGGCCTGGAAACCCAGCCAGTACTGTGGGGCTCTCGGCGGTGAGGTTCCGCTCATTTTGTCTTTCATGTGCGCTATGCTGGAAGCTCCTAGTGTGTGGAGTACATCCCAAGAGTCCTACACCAGACCCAGGGCCCTAATGACCACAGCCTGCCCATCCCAAGGGCAGAAACGGAGAGTAGCAGGCAGTATGAGTGGCAGAGCTCAGAAGGATCACGAGATACTGCACAAAAAAGCCCCAGAGAGAAAAAAAAAGTCAAATACTGGGGACAGGAACTGACCAGCATGCTTTACTGTGCCCAGACAGTGGGACCCCAGTTCTGTCCTGTGAGCAGGCTGTCCTGAGTGTCACACACCAGGTGAACAGAGCCTGAGCCCACAGAACACACGCCGTCTAGGGTGCCAGCCCCACAGGTCCGAGCGGACATACTGTCACCTTCTTACCAGAGCTCAGACACCTCAACACGTTAGGAAAGGCACACCGCACAGTCTGGAGCCCATGGAGCAGGGTCCCCGGCTCCTCTAAATAGCTGTGCCCCTGCCTGCCCTCCCCACCCTGCAGCCTACCCTGCTCTCACCAACCTTGTTCCTGGCCTCTGGCTCCAGCTAGGCTGCTCTCCTCTCTGGGAAGAGCCCCGGCCTCCCACACTCCCCTGGGCACCTGGCCCCGCCCATCTCCTCCCACAGTCTGCTGCAGGATCTCCGGTGGATGCCAACGCCCAGCTGTGACTCCTGCTGCAGTGCCTAGCACCCTGCTGTAAATCGAATGGCAGCTGAGGGAGGCTGCCCAGTGACCGCCTCACCTGGGGCATCATAGCGATACACCTCCTTGTAGGACACGGACATGACAGGGTGCTTGAGCTTCTCCCGGAAGTCGGTGATGGTCTGGTAGACCAGGAAGACGGCCACGGCCATGAGCAGCAGGTAGATGGCGAGCAGCAGGACCGAGGCGACGTTCTTGAGGCAGGCCTTGCTGAAGCGGATGGCGCGGGAGGCAGACTCGCCGGCTACACCTGGCAATCACAGAACCGCAGACAGTGACCTTGCCTGCCTCGCAGAGGACAGGGGCCATTCACACACCCGCTAACAAAGGGCCCCTGGACTCGCTCTCACACACCTCCCCTCCAGGCTGAGGCCCCCAGACAACGGGTACTGGGAGCTTACTTTCTCCAGGGACAGCCTGTCACAATCCAGGTGAGCCACTCCCTCCTCTCCCTTCCCCAGCCCCACAGCTCTCCTTAAACAACGTTCCCTTCTTGCAAGCCTGGAGCTGCTCACACTGCCATTCCTAGGCCTGGTCCAACTCATCCTCAGGTTTCATTTAGAAAGGCATTTTCCCAAGGAGGCTTCCTGACTGCTAACTTAACTGGGGAACCTCTTCCTCCACACTGCTGGATACTTTGAATGTGTCCTATTTCTTCCCACAACATCCCTCCTTCCCTCCCTTTCTCCCTCCCCAGTGTGGCATGAACTTATCCCAGGAAGTAATTCTCCTGATTTTCCTGGTCAAACTCCTCCAGCTCCACCCAGCCTCCAGGCCCTCTGGGCTCAGACTTCCTCTGTCCCTATGGCTGGCCTCCACGAACCTCGTCCACTCCTTCACTGCCCTGCCTTTGGCCAACCCCATCCAGACATGCACCTCCCAACAGCAGATGTGACACCAACAGGTAAACACCTCCTCCTCAGGCTCCTGCAAACTCTCAAGCATACAGTAAACTCTCAATCCAGAAATGTCAGCCTGGCCTCCCACCCCACGGAGGTGCTGGGGCTGCCTTCTCCCTCTCCTACAGAGCAGCTTTTGTCAGCCCGTCTGCTCTGGTACACGTTTCCCCTCACCTGAAACCAGACACAGTGGTCATTCTTTTAAAAAATATATATTTATTTTATTTGAGAGAGAGAAAGAGGCAGAGAGAGAGAGAGAATGGGTACACCAGGACCTTCAGCCACTGTAAACGAACTCTAGACGCATGCACCACCTTGTGCATCTGGCTTACATGGGTCCTGGGGAGTCAAACCTGGATTCCTTGGCTTCACATGCAAATGCCTTAACCGCTAAGCCATCTCTCCATCCCTCTTTCTTTTTTTTTTTTAGTATTAATTTTAATGTATTTATTTGGGGGAGAGAGACAGAGAGAATGGGCAACCACCAGGGCCTCCAGTCATTGCAAACAAACTCCAGACACATGTGCCACCTTATGCATCTGGCCTACGTGGGTCCTGGGGAATCGAACCTGGGTCCTTTAGCTTTGCAGGTAAGTGTCTTAACCACTAAGCCATCCTTCCAGCCCTTCTTTCTTTTTTATTTTTTTCCTTCCTTCCTTCCTTTTTTTTTTTTTTTGTTTGTTTGTTTTGGTTTTGGTTTTTCGAGGTAGGGTCTCACTCTAATCCAGACTGACCTGGAATTCACTATGTACTCTCAGGGTGACCTCAAACTCATGGTGATCCTCCTACCTCTGCCTCCCGAGTGCTGGGATTAAAGGCATGCCATCACGCCCAGCTCCTCCTTAATTTCTTTTTTTTTAATTATTTTTATTTATTTATTTATTAGAGACAGAGAGAGGGAGAGAGAAAGAGTGAGAATGGGCACGCCAGGGACTCTAGCCACTGCAAACGAATTCCAGATGCATGTGCCACCATGTGCATCTGGCTTAATGTGGGACCTGGAGAATCGAACTGTGGTCCTTAGGCTTCACAGGCATGTGCCTTAACCACTAAGCCATCTCTCCAACCCCTTCTTTCTTTTTTAAGGCTGAGTCTCACTCACTCCAGCTCAGGCTGACCTAGTACTCAAGGTATCCATCCACCTCAGCCTCTCAATGCTGGGATTATAGGCACACAAATACTATGTGACAGTATGGGGAGCCAGAGGATAAAGTCATGTATCATGACTCAGGAATATTACCTTCTTGTTAGTTGAGACAGGGCCTCTCACTGGCCAAGAGCTCATCAGTGAGGCTAGACTGGCTGACCAGAAGCCCCGGGAGCCTCCTGTCTCTGCCTCCCTCTGCACTAGGATCACAAGCATGCACCACCAAGCCTAGCAATTTGACACACTTGTGAGGTAAGCACTTTACTGATGGAGCATCTCCCCAGTCCAGAGTTATTTTTTTTTAAATATGAAATTGAGAAAACTTTAGCCAGGCATGGAGGTGCACACCTTTAATCCCAGCACTCAGGAGGCAGAGGTAGGAGGATCGCCGTGAGTTCTAGGCCACCCTGAGACTACAGAGTGAATTCCAGGTCAGCCTGGGCTAAAGTGAGACCCTACCTCAAAAAACAAAACAAAACAAAAAAATTGAGAAACCCTTTGCTAGAGAGAAAAAAGCCAAATAAATCAGAGTTGAGGGCTGGAGAGGCGGCTTAGCAGTTAAGGCACTTGCCTGCAAAACCAAAGGACTCAGGTTCAATTCCCCAGGACTTAAGTAAGCCAGATGTACAAGGTGGTGCATGCATCTGGAGTTCATTTGCAGTGGCTGGAGACCCTGGTGTGCCCATTCTCTCTCTCAAATAAATAAATAAATCAGAGTTTAAAAAGGAAACAGTCTAAGTGACACCCCAGAAATACAAAAGACTGGTTTTAGTTTTTATTTACTTGTCACGGAGCAGGTGAGCCACAACATGTGAGGAGGTGAGACGGCACGGAGGTGTCTGTGCCCCACCTTCTTCTGAGACGGGCTCTTGCCACAGCAAGGAACTGGCATGCAAGAGAGGAATGTCAGACTAGTTAGCTCTGAAGCACCAGATTCTTCTGGCTCTGCCTCCTGTGGTCATCACAGACGCATGTGCTTTGCAAGGGTGCTGAGGAACTGAACCTGAACTGAACTGATCTCCCCAGGCCAGTTCAAAAGATTAGAGAACTGGACTTATGGTCAACACTCCATCATGGACGACAGGGAATATGAGGCCTCACCCATCCCCAAGGAGCTACTGGCAGTTTGGGGAGTAGTATTTGGTATTTTCTTCAGTGGAGCAGCCACTGGTAGGTTGTATGTGCATCTGGTAAATAATTCCCCACCCATGCTCACACAGGTGACCCTGATTAAAATCAGTGGGTGACACTCACGAGAGAAAAAAAGATGACAAGGTGGAAAAGAGATTAGAGGAAGAAGGGGTTCAGAGGGAGGAGAGCACAGAGGGAAGACAAGAGAAGGTAACAGGAAGGAGTGATTATCAAAATACACAGGGCTGGAGAGACAGCCCAGAGGTTAAAGCACTTGCTTGCAAAGCCTGATGGCCTAGGTTTGATTCCCCAGTATCCACATAAAGCCAGATGCACAAAGTGGCCCATGTGCCCAGAGTTCATTTGCAGTGGCTGGAGATCATGGCATGCCCATTCTTTCTCTCTCTGCCTCTTTCTGTTTCTCTCTCACAACTAAATAAATGAAATTTAAAATGCATTATAAAAAACTTCAGGGCTAGAGAGATGGCTTAGCAGTTAAGGTGCTTGCCTACAAAGCCAAAGGACCCTGGTTCGATTTCCCAGGACCCACATAGGCCAGATGCACAGGGTATGCATGCGTCAGGAGTTTTCAGCGGCTGGAGGATCTGGAGCACCCATTCTCTCTCCCTCTCTATCTGCCTCTTTCTCTCTCTCTCTCTCTCTCTCTCAAATAAATAAATAAAAATTAAATATTTTTAAAAATGCATTATATACATGTATAAAAATTTCCAATAAAAAAGAAGGAAGGAAGGAAGGGAGGGAGGGAGGAAGGAAGGGGCCTGGTGGCACAGGCCTGTAATTTCAGCTACTCAGGAGACTGAGGCAAGAGAATTACAAGTTCAAGGCCTGCCTAGACTACAGCGTGAGCTCAAGGCCAACCTGGCAACTAACTGAAATTATTTCCAAATGAAAAGAAGCTGAGTGTGGTGGCGCACGCCTTCAATCCCAGCACTCAGGAGGCAGAGGTAGGAGGATCCCTGTGAGTTCAAGGCAACCCTGAGACTACATAGTGAATTCCTCCAGGTCAGCCTGAGCTAGAGTGAGACCCTACCTCCAAAAACCAAAAGAAAAGAAAAGAAGAGGGCTGGGAATGCAGCTCTGTAGTAGAGTGTTAGCCTAGCTTGTGTAAGGCCCTGAGTTAAAGGAAAAAAAAATTCACTCAAGATGATCATGGAGCAACCATATGCCCATAACCTAGAGATAGACAGTTTCCTGACCAAATCTCAAGGAAACAGAAATCCCAACCATATCAATAATGTGTAACAAGAATGAATCAGTAGTAAAAAGTCTCCCATCAGAGAAAAGCCTAGAAGCTGACAGTTGCACAGCTGAATTCTGCCAACACTTAAAGAACTATTCCTAAAAAGTGGAAGAATTCCCTCAAACCCATTCTACAATGCCAGCATCACTCTGACACCAAGATCAGACAGATGTGAAACATGGTGGCACACATCTGCACTCCCAACACTTGGGAGGCTGAGGCAGCCGGATCTCAAGTTCAACCCCAGCCCGGGCTACATGAGCTTCTCTCAAAAAAAGAAGAAAAAGAATTACCATATCATCTAGCAATAGCAGCAATGTGCGTTCATCCAAAGAAAATAAACTCAGTATGTCAAAGCCATGTCACGCCCACAGTTACTGTGGCACTATTCACAACAGCCAAGGATCTGGAATCCACTTCAAGACCAACAACAGATAGACGGATTCAGAAAGTGTGACAGAAAGACAGACAGGTAGATGAAAAATATACAATATAATTCAATCATCTGTGACAATGTGGATGGACCTGGAAGCATTGTGTTGGGAGAAGTCGGTACAGAAAGACAAACGCGTTCTGACTCACAGGGCCTCTAGCAGCAGTCACCTCACCCAAGTGCAAAGAACAGCGCTGAGAAGGAACGGGCAGCGGAGCCTGGGGAGAGACTGGTCAGCGGCCCACAGGTGAACATAACAGGAATACGTGCTGGTGTTTACCACACAGCAGGCAGACTGCACGTTAACATGTATGTCCCAAAACAGCCAGGAGAGATTTTTGGTCTTGCCACAAAGAAATGATAAATCTATGCTAATTACCATGATTTATTCATCACACAATGTATACGTGTACTGAAGTATAACACTGAACCCCATAAATGTGGACAACTCGTGTACGTCGTGTAAAAGTAGTCAGCTGGTCTCACAAGAGGAGTCTGGGGTCAGAGCATGTTTCAGCCATGTGACTGTCCAGGCTTTCCTTAGCCCGGGCCCTCAGCTATGAAATGAGGGCACCACCTGTTGTGGTTTGAATGAAAAATGTCCCCTCCTCACCACAGCTTCATATCAGGTCCCCAGATGGTGCTACAGTTTGACGTTGTGAAATTTTCAAGAGGTGGAGCCTTGCTGGAGGAAGGGGTTCAGTGGGGGTAGGCAGGCTTTAAGGTTTTATAACCTGACCCCACGTTCTGTTCACCCTCTGCTTCATGACTATGGATGCAATGTAACCAGCCAGCCTCCCATTCTTTTCCTGCCAGAATGGATTGTAACCTTAAACTTTTCCTTTCTTAAGCTGCTTCTCGTCAGGTATATGGTCACAGCAAGAGAAAAGTTAACTAACAAGCCACCTCAGTCTGTGTGAGGAGCAGACACAGCCATGGGTCCGTCAGCCCAGTATGGCAGAAGCATGTGAGCATCACACCATGTCGTGTCCCATTCCTCTCCCCAACAAACACAGGAATCAAAAGGACTAGCACTCCACCTCCCCGGTACACTCAAGAAGCTGGAGTCCAGCCAGAGCTCCAACCACTCACTCAACAAAGCTTTCCTGACTAGCCAGGGTGAAGGTGGTGAACACCCCAGACATGTCCATCGTTGTGGGGCTTCACTGTTGAAGAGACGTCAGTCAGGGAGACAAACAGCAATAGCACAAGGGAGATGGGTGCCAAGCACAGACAGTGTTGGAGCATGGAAAGTGATCCTGCCAGCATGTCAAAGAGGACTTGGGAAATGTGACCGAACCACCAGACATTACTCAGTGAAGAAGAAAAAAGCATCCAGGCTGGGGCATAAGAAAAAGCAGGCCTAGGGTGGGAAGGAATGCAGAGCCGTCACCTAGGCACCTGCATATGGGAAGTGTGAGGTAACCACTGGGCTACAGATGTAGACGTGACAGGTCTGAGCGGAAACTGAGACAACGGACCACAACAGAGGAGATAAGGGGCCCTACAACCAAAGCAGAACACCCAACAGCTGCAGGGGCACCACACAGTCTGGAAGGAGTGGCTTGAGAAGTGATACACCACGGAAGTGAGGAGTAGAGTGTGCCCTCGAGGAGGCAGTCACCCGTGTGAGATGGAACTGCAAGGGAGTGGCGGGGTGAGGGCCTGCTCACCCAGCTGGGCAGCAGTACTGGTGACGGGTCCTGTTGAGAGATGGGCCTTTGACATCTTCTCCCAGAGGGTCTTGGGAATGATCAGGGTTAGACTCAGCAGCCAGCACTTTCTCAGCGAAGAAGGAATGAAAGAACCCATTCACCATTTGGCCTGAAGAGCTGGTGCAGACTCAACTATCAACACAAAGAGACCCCACACTAGATATATCCTCCAGCCAGAGGCTGGTTAAATACGCATAGCGTGAGAACGGGGCGGAACCTGAGATCTGACACCAGGGTGCTGGGGGAGCACTTTCACTCTCACGGCTGGCAAGATGCCTGGTCTGGGGCCACCAGCTATAGCAACACACAGCTAATTTCCAACACCTTGAACCCACTTACCTGGTAAGACACCTGGACTCTGAATTTGTCTAACAGTCCCCTTGTCCTGCTTGTCCGACTGTTCGGAGTTCTCAACGACCTGGTCCAACTCCTCACTCAGCTAAAGGGAAAAGCAAAGTGGATGAGCAGGTCAGCTGTGTCAGCTTTGTGTTTTCAGGCTCAAATAAGAAAGCAGAAGCTGCCATTCACATAACTGCTGTGCACACGCACACACCACATGACAAGAGTCTGTTAGTCTATTTTCTGCAGATCAAGACTACAGAGGCCAGAAAGCTGAAGGAACTTCCTGTCTATTGGTTTCCATGAACAGCCCTGACACAGCACCACAAGCTATGTGGCTTAAGCAGACAGTCTTTTCTCACAGTCCTGGAGGCTAGAAATCTGAAATGTAGGAGTCAGCAGAGTCAGCGCCTTCTGAGAGCTGAGAACTCTGCTCCACGGGCTCCCCTAGCTTCTGGTGATGGCCAGCGTCTGAGCGTTCCTGCTTTGTGGCTGCATGGCTTCCATCCTCAGCCTTCCTTCTCAAGGCATTCTTACAGTTGTCCTCCCACAGACATGTGCTTTAAGGATGCCTATCGTTGCTGGACACTCGACACAGTATGACCTCATCTTAGCTTCAAACCCCTGAAATGACCCGATTTCCAAACAAGGTCACAGCCGGTGGTATTAGAGGTTAGACCATTTTTGGGAAACACAAACCAGCCTACAACCTTTCCACAGCCGCAGGGCCAGTAAAAGACAGAAGTAGAAACCACAGCTTTGGTCTCCTCTCAAAGCCTACGCCTAACCACTTTCAAAAAGGAAAAGCAAAGGTGGCTGGCAGGCTGCTGAGAGAAAAAAAGGGAATGACAAAGTCGGTGTAGGGATCTCAGGGATACTGACTGGAGTCGATGTAGGGATCTCGGGGACACTGACTGGAGTAGGTGTTGGGATCTCAGGGACACTGACTGGAGTAGGTGTAGGGATCTCGGGGACACTGACTGAAGTCGTTGCAGGGATCTCGGGGACACTGACTGGAGTAGGTGCAGGGATCTCGGGGACACTGACTGGAGTCGTTGCAGGGATCTCGGGGACACTGACTGGAGTCGTTGCAGGGATCTCGGGGACACTGACTGGAGTCGTTGCAGGGATCTCGGGGACACTGACTGGAGTAGGTGTAGGGATCTCGGGGACACTGACTGGAGTCGGTGCAGGGATCTCGGGGACACTGACTGGAGTAGGTGTAGGGATCTCGGGGACACTGACTGGAGTCGTTGCATGGATCTCGGGGACACTGACTGAAGTTGTTGCAGGGATCTCGGGGACACTGACTGAAGTCGTTGCAGGGATCTCAGGGACACTGACTGGAGTCATTTCAGGGATCTCGGGGACACTGACTGAAGTCGTTGCAGGGATCTCGGGGACACTGACTGGAGTCATTTCAGGGATCTCGGGGACACTGACTGGAGTCAGGGATCTGCAGGGATCTCGGGACACACTGAAGTCATTGCAGGGATCTCAGGGACCCTGACTGGAGTCGGGACACTGACTGGAGGGATCTCGGGGACAATGACTGGAGTCGTTGCAGGGATCTCGGGGACACTGACTGGAGTCGTTGCAGGGATCTCGGGGACAATGACTGAAGTCGTTGCAGGGGGATCTCGGGGACACTGACTGGAGTCATTGCAGGGATCTCGGGGACACTGACTGGAGTCGGGATCTGGGACAGGGATCTCGGGATCGACACTGAGTAGAAGGATCTCGGGACACTGACTGTCATTGCAGGGATCTCAGGGACCCACTGACTGGAGTCGGTGACTGGAGGGATCTCGGGGACAATGACTGGAGTCGTTGCAGGGATCTCGGGGACACTGACTGGAGTGGAGGTGTCTCGGGAGGGATCTCGGGGACACTGACTGGAGTCGGGATGCAGGGATCTCGGGGACACTGACTGGAGTTGGTGTAGGGATCTCGGGGACACTGACTGGAGTTGGTGCAGGGATCTCGGGGACACTGACTGGAGTCGTTGCATGGATCTCGGGGACACTGACTGAAGTTGTTGCAGGGATCTCGGGACACTGACTGAAGTCTCGGGACACTGACTGAGTAGGTGCAGGGATCTCGGGGACACTGACTGGAGTCATTTCAGGGATCTCGGGGACACTGACTGAAGTCGTTGCAGGGATCTCGGGGACACTGACTGGAGTCATTTCAGGGATCTCGGGGACAATGACTGAAGTCGTTGCAGGGATCTCGGGGACACTAACTGGAGTCATTGCAGGGATCTCGGGGACACTGACTGGAGTCGTTGCAGGGATCTCGGCGACACTGAAGTCATTGCAGGGATCTCAGGGACCCTGACTGGAGTCGGTGTAGGGATCTCGGGGACAATGACTGGAGTCGTTGCAGGGATCTCAGGAACATTGGCCACAAATGGCAGAAGAAGGTGGGAAGGGTAGTCCAGGTGGCAGGTGCTAATAAGCAATCTGATACCAAACAACCTCAATCTCACTCCATCTTTGCTCTCATCTGACCTGTTAGATGGGAGGAGGAGGGAGAAGAACAGACAGAATATGATGGCAGTCAAGTCTCCACAGCATCAGAAGCGAGCAGGTGAGCAGTGTAGAGGAGCTATCCTTGAATGGAAGGGGGGAACAGTCTAGGTTGCCCAGTCTTGTGGGTTATCAATTAAGGTTTTAGGGTACTCTAAAAATAAGCCTCCAGGAAACGTGAGTTAAGAAGACAGCTCTTGTAACTTTTTCCATCTACCTGTCCCTTAGGTGAGTTTAAAGCCCTCCAAGCACAAAAGGAAAAGACAAGAGGGAGAGTGTGGGGAAGCAGGAGAAGGCATTTGGGATTCAGGTCATTTGGGAGAAAACACATGAGGAGTCCCTGAGGTCTCGCTGGCCAATGGCAGCGAAGGACAGTAGTCCTGGAAAGACTCAAAACTCTCAGATCCAAGCTTTGCCCTGGTTCACCCAGACCCAGCAGCCATAGCAGAGCCCACCTTCCCCTGCCCCTGGCCAAATTCTCAGTGCGCCCCATCCCCCAATGCCAAAATCTTCCCTCAGTCTCTTAAGACACCTAACTCAGAGCCAGGTCCACTCTCACAATGAGCCAGGCAAGGAGGACAGAGGCCAATCACCCAGCAGGCTTCTTGGGACTTCAGAGCAGGCCTAGGAAGAAAGCAAGTAGGGAGGGGGAGGGGGTAGAGGGGGAGGGGGTAGAGGGGAGGGGAGCCCTTTACCATGGCACACATTCACTGAGCACCTGACTGGGGACCTGTGGCCTTGCCCAGCAAGCAGGATCCGGCCTGCAGTTCAATGAATATCTTATGAACCCTGCTATGTGAGGAGATACTGCGGGCTCTGCACGGCTGACTGTGCTCCGGAGCTCCCCAGAAGCAGGAGTTGCCCCATTCCTTTATTCACTGCGGGGTCACCAGCTCTGCACCTTCTATACACACCAACTCACCTTTGGAGGGTGAGTTCCCAGTGTGGCCAGAGCCTGGGTGGGCGAGACGCCCACGGGCATTGGGAGGCAAGCTGTTAGGCTGCATATGGCAGTGGAAACTTTCCCGAGAAGTGTGGACTGTTGTGGCAGGCAAGGACAATAGCATCGAGTCCAGGAAAAGGCAAGAATATGCGGTCAGGGCAGGGCCTCGAAGCAAATCTGGACAATGTGAGACTGAAGGAAGGGACGGCAACATGGCATAGGCTCTCCCGTGGTTGAACAGACCAGGGGTCACAAACTAGCAGAGGAAGTCCCCTGGCCATAGAGGAAGGGGACCGGTGAGGAAGAAGAGCAGAGAGGATAGGGGAGGGGGCACCGTCTCTAAAGGGGGAAGAGAAATGAAGGCAAGGCTGGAGGCTCAGCCTGCAGGGGAGGAGGGGGCGCAGGACAAACGGAGACAAAGAACTGGAACGGGACCCTTACAAGTCGGGGGAGGAGGTGAGACAGGACGACCATGGGCAAGCACTCAGCAGGGCCAGGTGGCGTCCACGTTCACCGGCGCGGGCCGGCTCGCGGCTCCATCCTCCGCCGGCCGCCTCGGGAGGAGGCCGAGCACCCGCCCCGCGCCCGCGCCCCGGCACCCCGCTCTCGCTGGCGGGGGGCTCGGCTGCGACCCCTCCTCCGTACCTCCTGGTAGGACGTGGAGCGGTCCTGCCGGATCATGGCACTGGCCCGAGCCGAGGCGCGCGGGGGACCACTCCGCCGGGGCGCGCGTCCGCCAGAGCGCCCTGTTTGCCGCTCCTTGAAGCCGGCCCCGTGCCCAGCAGCGTCCCGGAGACCAGGGGTGGTGGTGCTCTGCGCACGCGCGGCTTCTGCCGCCGCCGAAGGGCACGCTGGGAAATGTAGTTCTGAGCGCGGCGGCGCCCCTGGTCCTCCAGGATGCAGAAGCCTTCCTAGGGCGCTAGCCTGGCTAAACCTCCCTGCCTGAGACCCATGTGCCCCTTAGTCTCTCATTTCCTCTGTTTTTTTTTTGGGGGGGGGGACGGAGGAACTGGACACAAAGTGGAAGGAGGGGACCAGGTCAGCTGAGTAGGAGAATCTAATCTGTAATTGCAAGAGGAAGCTTGTTCATGTAGTCTATAACCATAATAAACGTCTAAAGAGCATGTTTAGGTCACAAAGCGCTTTCATGCCCTTGATCCTGCAAGGAATCCTGCAAGAGAACATTTTCCCCTATTTTACTGATTAGGAAACTGAAATACTGTAACCATCCTGGCAGAAAAAAAAAAAGATATTGTAAGGAGACACTTGTGACCTTTCCTTGGGCTATCAGACTATTGAAACAACCCCAAGGAATTGCTATTTCTCCCAGAAACCTCCTGCTGGGAAAAGACAAGGTTTAAACTTGGTTCCGCCTAGAAAGGAAACTTACTTCTCAGAAAGAGACAACTGACAGCTTGTCAGGCCACCTTGCAGGAGAGAGGAACTGATACAATGATGATGGACTGGACACTTGTTGATGGACAATGCTTAGCTATGCATACCTTTGGATCTCTACTTCAACCTACACCTCAGGCAGGAAGCCTCCTCATGGTGGGGCATGCCTTTAATACCAGCACTTGGGAAGCAGAGGCAGGAGGATCACCTTGAGTTGGAGGCCACGCTAAGACTATGTAATGAATTCCAGGTTCAGGCTGGACTAGAGCGAGACCTCACATTGAAAAACAAAACAAAACAAGGTTTCACACGCCCTTAATCCCAGCACTCTGGAGGCTGAGCTTGGAGGATCACTGCAAGTTCAAAGCCAGCCTGAGACTAATTCCAGGTCAGCCTAAGCTAGAGAAAGACCCTACCTCAGAAAAAAATTTAAAGAGCTGAGAGATGGCTTAACAGTTAAGGTGTTTGCCTGAAAAGCCAAAGGACCCACGTAAGCTAGATGTACAAGGTGGCACTTGCATGTGGAGTTCCTTTGCAGTGGCTGGAGGCCCTGGCGTGCCCATTCTCTCCCTCCCTCTCCCCCCCCCCTTTCTCTCTCCCAAATAAATAGATAAAAGTTTTTTAAAAAGAAAAAAATTTTAAAAGCCCCAAAGATAGACTTCTGTGGAGGGTCATCAGATCCCTTTTCCTAATGTGGCCACATTTAACACTTTTTCTACTTTCTTTTCTTTAAAATTTATTTGCACATGTAAACAAATGTCAAAGGTGCTTGCACCACTTATTTTGTATCCAGCTTATGTGGGTGGCTTGGAAATTGAACCCTGGCTGACAGGCTTTGCTAGCAAGTGCCTTTAACCAGTAAGCCATCTTCCCAGATGCCTATTTTCTTTTTTTTTTTTTTAACTTTTTATGACAGCTTCCATAATTATAGAAAATAAACCATAATAATTCCCTCCTATTGCTTTCTTTTTAATTGGCTTATTGTAGCAGTTATCTTCTTGTTGCTGGGACAAGACACTTGACCAGAAGCAGCTTACAGGAGGAAAGGGTTTATTTCAGGCTGACCGTTTCCAGGGGAAGCTTCATCATTGTAGAGGAAGCTGGCTCACTTCATCATGCTGATAGGAGGCAGAAATTGGCTTGGCAGTCATGTTAACAGAACTCCCAAGTGAATGATTTGTTATGTTTTCCTTGACTGAAAGCAGGAAATGCCATTAAGCCTACAGTGAAACTCTGGATTTTTTTTTTCCTTTATCTCTTCTCTGGAAAGTTACACCCTCTAGTAAAGATTTCTGTATTAAGTTTGCACCCTTCCTAGAGGACAGAAACCCTGATTGCTCCATTTTACAGAGACCTAGAAACCTGATCTTCCTCACATAGCTACTCCCCATTAAAAAAACAAACCACCCTAAGTCTCAGTGGGGGCTTCTGAAGCCCCCTCTTTCCTCCCTGGACTGGCCTTAAGCTCCTCGTCTCGTCTCCCTCCCTCCTAAAACTCTAAACTGTAATAAAATCTCTCTGAACCTTGTCCTCTGCTATGTGGATCTCATTCTTTGAATTTACAAGACAAAGGATCCCCAAATTATTAGTGCATTGGCATACAAGGACCCCCAACATTTCTGTATCAGTACATCCTCAACAGAGAGAGCAGGCCGCAAGTGCAAGCTGACTCCGAACACACAGTGGGGCTGGACTCATCGAAACAAGGACCGTTCCCCAGAAATACACCTCCTCGAACAAGCTCCACCTCTCAAATGTTCCACCAGCTGGGGACTAAGTACAAAGCGTAATCAGAAATACCTGCGGCTATGAAGACATTTACATTCAAACCACATTTATCTAGGCTGGGTGGTTAGGCCTGGTTTGTTTGGGCTCCCAAGACACAGACTCTGACCCTATCTCTGGTACCAGTACCTTGTATCAAAAAAGGATAGAAGCCGGGTGTGGTGGTACATGCCTTTAATCCCACTACTTGGGTGCTAGAGGTAGGAGGACAGGAGGTCAGCTTGGGTTAGAGTGAGACTCTACCTCAAAAAACAAACAAACAAACAAACAAACAAAAGATATGAGAGCAGTGATTAAGGGATTATTTCATCCAGGAATGGACTAATTTATTTTTTTTTTATTTGCGAGGAGAGGGAGAGAATGAGAATATGGATGAGATAGAGGAAATTGGCACACACTATAAACAAACTCAGATGTATGCTATATTTTGTGCATCTGGCTTTATGTGGGTACTGGGAAATTGAACTCAGGCTGTCAGGCTTTACTAGCAAGTGCCTGTGATTTGATTCATGTGTCCCCCATAAACTTAGGTGTTCTGAATGCTAGGTTCCCAACTGATGAAGATTTGGGAATTGGTGCCTCCTGGAGGCAGTGTATTGTTGGGGGCGGGCTTATGGGTGTTATAGCTATGTACGCTTGCCAGTGTTTGGCACACTCTCCTGTTCCTGTTGTCCACCTGATATTGGCCAGGGGGTGATGTCCACCCTCTGCTCATGGCATTGTTTTCCCCTGCCATCATGGAGCTTCCCCCTCGAGACTGTAAGCCAAAATAAACCTCTTTTTCCCACAAGATGGTCTTGGTTGGGTGATTTCTACCAGCAATGTGAACCTGACTGCAATAATTCCTTTACCCACTGAGCCATCTCCCTAGCCCCATACTACTTTTTCTTTTTCTTTCTTTTAATTATTTATTTATTTATTTATTTATTTATTTATTTATTTATTTATTTTGAGACAGAGTGTCATTCTGCAGCCCAATCCTATCTAAAACTATGAGAATGGTTTCAAATACAAGACAATCTGCCTGCCTCCACCTCATCTCATGACAGGTGCACATCACCAGCCTGGTTTTCAGCCATTCTTTTCTTCCTGAGGCATACACTTGGGAGTTGAAACCTAAGTTCTTTTCCTGGCTCTGCCTCCCTCACAGGTCCAGCAATACTCTGAGCCCTCCTTTGCTGCCAGTGTGTACAATGGCCAAACCTGTCATTTCACAAGGGCCTGCGAGAGGCAAAGGGATCGTGCAGCAAACACCCGAAGGCCTGTTCAACCACTGCGGAAGACTTATGCCCTAAATGCAGCCGAGAACTGGGCCTTTGTCCTGGAGCAGGGTGGACCTGAGAACCACGTCTCCCCTTTCCCTGCCTGAAGAGCTTCTCTGGGTGGCAGCTTAAGGCTGCTTAGCAGTGAAGACATGGAGGCTGCGGAATATGCCTTGGTGAATGCTGCTCTGTGTCCCTAGCAGCTGCAGCTCGGCACCTCCTCCACTCAGGCCACTTTGCCCCTTCCGTCCTGGGTGGTTAGCACTGTAGCTCTGACCACAGCAGAGCACCCAAGCCTCTGTGTTCGCAGTAGGAGGCCGTTGTCACCTAGCCAGACTGTTTCCAATCAGCTGGCTGAGATCCCTTCATTCTGCCAGGATATAAACTGAGGAAAGGCAAGGAGCTCTTCAGGTGTTGGTCTGTCACAGTTTTGTATCCCTGTGCATTTGACAACAGCTAGTGGGACAAGGCAGGAGCAAGTGCCCCACCACCACCACGGAGTTACAGCTCTCAACCAAGAGTGGCTAATGGAATGTGTCACCTAATCATAGTATTTTAGAGTTGAAAAGAATAAAATGAGGCTGGGACTGTAACTTGGTTGATAGAGCACCTGCCTAGCATACACAAGGTCTTAGGTTCGATCCCCAGAGCTGCATAAACTGAGTGTGGTTACACATGCCTGGAACCGCACCATCTGGGAGCTGGAGGCAGGAGGATAAGGAATTCAAAGCCATCCTTGACTACATAGAAAATTTGAGGCCAGCCTGTGCTACACGAGACTCTGTCTCAAAAACAGCCCCTAATCCAAAGGTTCTTATTAGTCTGGCTCCGGTCAGGTGAAACAGGGCACTAGACTCAAACATTAACCCCCACCTCCCCTCCCAGTGGCAGGTTGATGGCTTCCTGTGATTGCTCTCATCTGTGTTGCCTCAGGGTTGCTGTCTCAGCCTCTTCTGTCAACTGTGTAACCAACTACCTGCATCATGACCATTTTGCCTTCTTCAGAATCGTACTTACTATTAGAACTATTATAGAAATAAACACTGGTGAAGAGCAACAGAGGACTGGGG
Source organism: Orientallactaga sibirica (assembly GCA_036365145.1). Classification (NCBI taxonomy): domain Eukaryota; kingdom Metazoa; phylum Chordata; class Mammalia; order Rodentia; family Dipodidae; genus Orientallactaga; species Orientallactaga sibirica. The sequence goes on along the minus strand of JAEOAD010002712.1, from coordinate 2,656,703 downwards.
TGATGGCTCGGTGGGTAAAGTACTTACCATATAAGTGTAAGAACCTGAGTTCAGGTCCTCAGGACCCGTGTAAAGCTGGATGCAGTGGGAAGTGTGTGTAATCCCAGCTCTCCTATGGTGAGCTGTCATGTCCCTGCTTTAATGGAGAGCATGCCTGCTTCAGCTCATTTCCAGCACAAAGCTGGAGTTACATGGTTAATATTTTAACTTACTCTGTTCACTCAGACTAAGTCTTTTAAAAACAAACCTTGAGGGCTGGGGAGATGGTTCAGCGGTTAAAGGTACTTGCTTGTAAAGCCTACTGGCCGGGGCTTTAATCCCCAGCCCTGCCATCCCTGTCCCTTTGACCTGCGTTATTTTCTCCCTTGTATCCATCCCATCTAGTACACAACTTACACACCTTTTCTTCATGGTGTGTGTATATGTGGTGTGTGTGTATTATTGCAGGCACATGTGTGTGTAGGGTGGGGGTGAGTGTGTGTGGAGGCCAGAGGTCAAAGTTAGTTGTTTATCACTATCTCCACCATTCTTTCTTTCTTTCTTTCTTTCTTTCTTTTTCTTTTCTTTTCTTTTCTTTTCTTTTCTTTTCTTTTCTTTTCTTTTCTTTTCTTTTCTCAAGTTAGGGTTCACTCTAGCCCCCTCTGACCTGGAATTCACTATGTAGTTTCAGAGTGGCCTTGAACTCATTGCAATCCTCCTACCTCTGATGTCATCACTTTTTCCTCCTGTTGTGTGGGTCTTGTGAAGGTCGTACCAGGTACTATGAGGTCATGGATATCCAGGCCATTTTGTATCTGGAAGATTGTGTTGTAAGGAGTCCTACCCTTCCTTTGGCTCTTACATTCTTTCCACCACCTCTTCTGCAATGGATCCTGAGCTTTGGAAGGTGTGATAGAGATGTTTCCATGCTGAGCACTCTACTCTGACTTCTCAGCCATCTGAAAAGAGAAGCTTCTCTAACCGAAACTGCAAGTAGCCTTAATATATGGGTATGAACATTAAGAGAAGTGCTTACTGGGCAGTTTGGTGGGCATAATGTATGCATTTAGCCAGACAACAGTAGGCGTTACTCCCCTAGGGCTCATGACGTCCCCCTTTTTTTTTTTTTTTTTAGGTAAGGTCTCACTGGCTCAGGCTGACCTGGAATTCACTATGTAGTCTCAGGGTGGCCTCGAACTCTCGGCGATCCTCCTATCTCTGCCTCCCAAGTTCTGGGACTAAAGGCATGCGCCACCACACCCGGCTTGACGTCCCCTTTTGACTAGGTTTTCAGTGCCAGGCATGTTTTCCCTCCGCCGAGCCAGCCTCCAGTCCAAGTAGAGAGCAGTTGGTTTCCCCATAACAGACATGCCACTGTTGTACCCATTAGGTCATTTGGCCTGGCTGGCCAAACTTAAGGCTTGCAATGTCCACTGCTGTTTACTACAAGTAATGACTTCTCTCTCCCATAGGGCTGTGCATGCAGTGCAACTTTTTCCAACTTTCTGTCTGCTGGTCCACATGGAGGTGGTTTTCAGCTCAGCCCCAGCTTGATTTCTCAGTGACCTTGCAGCCCAAGCAAGCACGTGGAGTCTTCAGCAATAGGGTCTTGCCTTCCATTTGGCTCCTGGTTTTCCACCTTTTTCTTTATGCCAGGATCTCTCATAGAGCCCGAAGCTCACCTATTGACTAGACTAGGAGCCTCAGGATTCTTCTGTCTCCGCGTCCCCAGCGCTGGGATTATAGGCACGCCCCCAGGCCCAGCATTTACACAGCTGCTGTGGATCCGAACTCAGGTCTTCATGGTTGAGGGGCAAGCTCTTTACCGGTGGAGCCATCTCCCCGGCGCCACACTTCGCTCCAGGCTGTGTCTCAGCGATGTGGGTCCCCAACACTTGCCAGGAGCTCCAAGGGGCACGTGACGAGGTCCAGGCATGGGGAGCGGGGTGGGAGGGGAAGCCGGGGAGGGCCCCAACCTAGCGCCCCGCCCCGCCGGCCGTGTCCGGGGCTCTCCATGGCGCCCGGGTGGCGGCTGCGGTCGCTCGCGGCGCTCGCGCCGGTCCTGGTCCTGGCGCTGGCCAGGGGGCCGCCCGCTGCCGGAGCCGGAGCCGGAGCACGAGCCGAGCGGGCCGCCCCGGTGCGGCTCTTCACCGAGGAGGAGCTGGCGCGCTACGCCGGCGAGGAGGTAGGCCGGGGAGAGGAGGCCCGAGCTCCGACGCAGGCCTGCAGCTCGGGCGGGCCGGGGCGGGCCTGGGGATCTTCCGGGCTTTTCCTGTCCCGGAGACCAGGCCGACCTCTCGGATACCCGCTTTAGTGGCCCGGACCTCGGCGATGAGCGCAGAGGGGGAAAGGGGAAGTTAGGGATGGTGGGGGACTTAGGGATGGGGGACAGCCCCTTCCCAGTGGCACAGCCACACTGCGCTGGACCCCCAGAATCCACAAGCACCCATCTCTCCATCCCGTGGGGGAGCATAGGGATGGGGGAGTTTAGGGATGGGGAGAGCTTAGAGGTGGGGGGACAGCCTTCTTCCCAGTGGCACAGCCACACTGCGCTGGACCCCCAGGATCCACAAGCACCCATCTCTCCATCCCGTGGGGGCGCTTAGGGATGGGGGGACAGCCTCCTTCCCAGTGGCACAGCCACACTGCGCTGGACCCCCAGGATCCACAAGCACCCATCTCTCCATCCCGTGGGGGAGCATAGGGATGGGGGAGTTTAGGGATGGGGAGAGCTTAGAGGTGGGGGGACAGCCTTCTTCCCAGTGGCACAGCCACACTGCGCTGGACCCCCAGGATCCACAAGCACCCATCTCTCCATCCCGTGGGGGAGCATAGGGATGGGGGAGTTTAGGGATGGGGAGAGCTTAGGGGTGGGGGGACAGCCTCCTTCCCAGTGGCACAGCCACACTGCGCTGGACCCCCAGGATCCACAAGGGATCTCTCCATCCGTGGGGGGAGCATAGGGATGGGGAGTTTAGGGATGGGGAGAGCTTAGAGGTGGGGGGACAGCCTCCTTCCCAGTGGCACAGCCACACTGCGCTGGACCCCCAGGATCCACAAGCACCTATCTCTCCATCCCGTGGGGACGCTTAGGGATGGGGGAGTTTAGGGATGGGGGAGTTTAGGGATGGGGGAGTTTAGGGATGGGGGAGTTTAGGGATGGGGGAGTTTAGGGATGGGAGGTTAGGGATGGGGGAGGTTAGGAATGGGGAGTTTAGGGATGGAGGGACAGCCTCCTTCCCAACGCCCACGGCCACACCGCGCTGGACCCCCAGGATCCACAAGCATCCATCTCTCCATCCCGTGGGGGCCGGGCCGTGGCTGCTGACTTAGATGGGAGGGTAGGGGTCACTTTAGGACTGTGGCTGAGCAGAACCGATCCCCTGCCTTTACAGATGAGGAAACTGAGGCATGCTGCTCTTTTAGTGTGGGGCTAAACTCTGGGCTTCCCAGCACCTTATTAATAATCCTGTTGCCGGGGAGGGCTGCTTCAGAAACCAGGTCCTTAGAAGGGCAGCTTGTGAACAGGTCGGTTAGACCCGTGGGTCCATGAGGACGCAGAAGGGAGACTGACAGGGGAGTGGCGAGATGTTAAGGGGAATCTTTGGGCCAACAGTGTTGAGTCACCATGTGTGCATTGTGAGGGTTAAGGTCGCCAGCCTGCTCTCTCTCTCTTTTTAATATATTTTATTTATTTATTTGAGAGAGAGAAAGAGAGAGAATGGGCACACCAGGGCCTCCAGCCACTGCAAACAAACTCCAGATGTATGTGCCCCCTTGTGCATCTAGATTACATAGGTTCTGGAGAATTGAACCGGGATCTTTTGGCTTTGCAGGCAACCGCCTTAACTGCTAAGCCATCTCTCCAGCCTTTTTTTTTTCGAGGCAGGGTTTCACTCTAGATGACCTGGAATTCACTATGTAGTCTCAGTCTGGCCTTGAACTCACAGTGATCCTCCTACCTCTGCCTCCCAAGTGCTGGGATTGAAGGCGTGCACCTCCACGCCCGGCTTTTTTTTTTTTTTTTAAGCCTGCTCTCTTGTAAGTGTGGCCATAGCTATCTAGTGTCTGGGTTTCACGTGTTCCTGCCCTTCCCTGACCGCTGAGTGTTGCAACAAACACAGCTCACAGCATTATCAGTCAGGGACTTTCTTCCCTGGACACTCTGGGTGGTGTATATGGAACAATACAAGGGAGAGCCCCTGGGGGCCTGGAGAGATGGCTTAGCGGATAAGGGCTTGCCTCTGAAGCATAAGGACCCCAGTTCGAGGCTCGATTCCCCAGGACCCACGTAAGCCAGGTGCACAAGGTGGTGCATGGATCTGGAGTTCATTTGCAGTGGCTGGAGGCCCTGGCGCACCCATTCTCTCTCTCTCTCTCTCTCTCTCCCTCTCTCTCTCTCTCTCTCTCTCTCTGCCTCTTTGTCTAAGGCACCACAAGGGAGAACCTGCCTAGCCCACAGTCAAAATCTCCGGTTTCTGCCCAGCGCATGTTACGTTTTCTGAAAGGGGAAAGACTGTGCTCAGAGGAAGGAGAGCTGTGAGCACAACCATATGCCAAGTTCTTTGCATTCTTCCCCGTGCAGGGGGTTTTGGGGGTCCCCAGCAAAACCCACGGGAGGGCAGAGCAGCAGAGCCAGGGACTGCAGGATGAGGCCTGAGAAAACCCAGCTGTTTAGTATTCATCTTCTAGATTGAAAATGGGCTTTGGAAAGAGTCGTTTGGAGGTGGGGGAAGGGGAGCCCTGAGGATGTCTGTAGGCCTAGGAAGGAGCAGTGTGTGGTGCTGAGGTGTGTGGAGATGGTTCTGGCCTCTACCTGCTTCTGGGGAAATTATTAATAGCGACCCATTCACCCTCCAAAGTCAGGGTTGTATAATGCCTTCTGTGGTTACCATAAAGCTTTATACCTTTGATTGGTACCCCGACTCTATCTTGTGCTGTGTGATGTGAGCCAAATTGTTAAGCCTTTCAGTCTTTATTATTTCCAACTGTAAGATGTTGTATCAGTCAGGGGTCTACAGGAGGTGGTGGTAGGGAGAGAGAGAGATTGCATGGTCTATAGTGGAGGCTGGCCATGCACGTTGGAAATCTGTAGAGCACCCTGTGTCAGGGAAAAGGCTGGAACCTTCCATCAGGTACAGTTTCTTCCTTGGGGACCTCAAGGCCTTCAAATGGATTGGGGCTGGTCAGGGCATTATATCTATGATAACCTCCTTTATGCAGAGTTACCTGATTTTAGATGTTAACCATCTACAAAATACTTTCCTGGCCCTGTGTAGCTGAGTGATGGCTAATGGGACCGAGTAAAACTTGCCATCCTATGGTTACAAGAGTCCCTCCTCTCCACAGGCTTTTTGTGAAGAGACTGTCACACTCAGGGTGCTTAGCGTAGTGCCCCTTACCCAGAGTGAGCTGCCGTTGTCTTTATTAGCATATATGGAAACTAAGCGAGGTCCTGAAGGAAAAAACCAATTCAGACCCACACTTGTGTCAGCCAGGTGTGGTGGTGCACACCTTGAATCCCAGGAGTCAGAAGGCTGAGGTTCGAGGCCAGCCTGCACCTACAGAGTGAGTTCCAGGTCGGCGTGGGCTACAGTGAGACCCTGTCTCAAAAAGGTCCAAAGAGGGCTGGAGAGATGGCTTAGTGGTTAAGGCACCTGCCTCCTAAGCCTAGGAAGGCTGGTTCCAATCTCCAGCGGTTCCAATCTCCAGGTCCCACGTTTAGCTAGATGCAGTGACACAAGGGCGCAATGCCGCACTTGACCACAAGGGGGCACATGCATCTGGATTTCGTTTGCAGCAGCTGAGAGGCTGCTAGTGCTCCCATCTCTGTCTTCCTCTCCCTCTCTCTCTCTCTCTCTCTCCAAAAAAAAAAAAAAAAAGAAGAAGGGCTGGAGAAATGGCTTAGCGGTTAAGGCACTTGCCTACAAAGCCAAAAGGACCTCAGTTCAATTCTCTAGGACCAGGGGGCACATGCATCTGGAGTTCGTTTGCAGTGGCTGTAAGCTCTGGCGTGCCCATTCTCTCTCTCTGCCTCTTTCCCTCTCTTAAATAAATAAAAATTAAAAATAAAATAAAAAAAAAAGTCGGATGTGGTGATGCACACCTTTAATCCCAGCACTCAGGAGTCAGAGGTAGGAGGATTGCCATGAGTTCAAGGCTACCTTGAAACTACATAGTGAATTACAGGTCAGCCTGGGCAAAGGACCCTTCCAGTTTTTTTTTAATGCTTATTTGTATGTGTACACATGTATGTGTATTCATTTGCACACACTAGTGTCTCTTACCACTGCAAACAAATGCATGCTTTATGTGGATGGCTGAAGAATTGAACCCAAGCCAGCAGGCTTTATAAACAAGCACCTTTAAATGCTGAGCCATCTTGCACACCTTCAGGATATAATTTAATGGAGGTAAATGTTTTACTTGGGCAGCATCCGAGTGTGCCAGTGATAAGGTGCATATTTCCATATCTTCTCCTGGGTTTATATGATTCTTTGCACATGGAAAAGAAATAGGAAAGAAAAAGCAACAGAATGGAAAATTCGACAAAATACCACAGTTAAGTTATAGCTTTAATATACACATTTGTGCATTTTGTTTTGAGACAGTGTTTTGTTGTATAGCCCAAGCTGGCCTAGAACTTGTGGCAATCCATTTTCCTCAGCCTCCTGCATACTATAATATATTTGTATTTTAGTTTATGAGAGAGAGAAGAATGAAAGGAAGGAAGGGCACATTGGTGTCTCTCATCAAGCAAATTCCAGACACACTTGCACTTTGTACATCTGCCTTTACAGGGGAACTGGAGAATTGAACCCAGACCAGCATGCTTTGCAAGCAAGTTTCTGTAACTGCTGAGCAATCTCTCCAGTATTTGGCTTTACATGGGTACTGGGAATCAAACCTAAGCTGTCAGGCTTTTTAAAATATCTTTTTTTAAATTTATTTTATTTATTTTTATTTTATTAGCAAGGGAGGAAGAGAGAATGGGCACACCACAGCCTCTAGCTAATGCAAACGAACTCCAGATGCATGTGCCACCATGTGCATTTGGCTTCATGGGATCTGGAGAATCAAACCTGGGTCCTTAGGCTTCACAGGCAAGTGCCTTAACTGCTAAGCCATTTCTCCAGCCCCTGTCAAGCTTTTTAAACAACCACCTTTAACTGGCCCCTGTTTTTTTTGTTTGTTTGTTTGTTTGTTTGTTCTTCCTTTATTTTATTTGAGAGAGAGAGAGAAAGAGGCAGGAAGAGAGAATGGGGTGCACTAGGGCCTTCAGCCACTATAAATGAACTCCATACGCATGTGCCACCTTGTGCATCTGGCTTACGTGGGTCTTAGGGAAGTGAACCTGGGTTCTTTGGCATCTTAACTGCTAAGCCATCTCGCCAGCCCATGTTGTTTGTTTTTTGAGACAGTCTCAGGTAGGGTAGGCTGGCCTCAAACTTACTGTATACCCGAGGCTCCTGATATATATGTATGTATGTATGTATGTATGTATGTATGTATGTATGTATGTGTGTGTGTGTGTGTGTGTGTGTGTGTGTGTGTATATATATATATATATATTCTCATTCTAGCCCAGACTGACCTGGAATGCACTATGTAGTCTCAGGGTGGCTTCAAACTCATGGTGATCCTCCTACCTCTGCCTTCTGAGTGCTGGGATTAAAAGCGTGTGCCACTACACCTGGTTCTTATTGTTTTTAAAAGAAGGGATGCTGGGCTGGAGGGATGGCTTAGCGGTTAAGGCATTTGCCTGCAAAGCCAAAGGATCCAGGTTCAATTCCCCAGGACTCACATTAGCCAGATGCACAAGGGGGTGCATGCATCTGGAGTTCATTTGCAGTGGCTGGAGGTGCTGGCATACCCATTCTCTCTTCTTCTCTCTCTTCCCCTCTCTCTCTCTCTTTGTCAAATAAATAAAAATAAACATTTTTTTAAAAAAAAAAAGGGATGCCTCCCACTTGCTAGGACACTTTATGACTTTTCTGAGGTTTTGTGAGTGGCTATGACATTGCCCAGGTTAGTAGCAAGGACCAGGCTTGGGACTGCCCAGCATTCTACTAAGGAACCTTTCTAAGGTGGGTGCTTAGTGCTCGCTTCTCACGGTTCCTCCTGCTTTCCAGGAGGAGCAGCCCATCTACCTGGCAGTGAAGGGAGTGGTGTTTGATGTCACTTCCGGGAAGGGTAAGTGGCGTGGCCTTTGGATCTTTATTTCTGGGGAGCTCTTAGCCAGAGCTCTTAGAGGCATGAAGCAAGGGAGAGAATGTTAGCCCTTTTCTTTCCATCTTATGACCAGGTGGAGGTAAGCCTTGCTGCTGTTTTACGTCAATGGATTTTTTTTTTTCCTATTAATGCTATGCTCCTACTTGAAAGCCAGTAGAATCCAATTCCAACTCCATGACTTATTGAGTTGAACTCTGGAGAATAGCGTCATTTCTTAGCAAAGAGCTGCTGTCCTAACTTTACAGAACATTTTACTACCTTTAACCATTTAACCAGTTGTAACTACAATGCTATCATGGAGTTGGGCTTTATGGCTCATCTTTAGTTTGATTCTAAATACTGCAGAGTAGAAATAGATTTAGCTTCCACCAATATTTAAGACCAGATCTTTCCCCTTTGTATTTGATTTTTGTTTTGTTTTGTTTTGTTTTTGAGGTAGGGTTTTGCTCTAGCCCAGGCTGACCTGGAATTCACAATGTAGTCTCAGGGTGGCCCCAAACTCACAGCCATCCTCCTATCTCTGCCTCCTGAATGCTGGGATTAAAGGTGTGCGCCACCGCACCTGACTGAATTTGTTTTGGTTTCATTTCTTTGCACTAGAGACTGAAGCCAGACCTGTGCCCATGCTAGGCAAGTACTCTACCACTGAGTTGTATCCTCTGCCCTTTTGTATTTTTTGAGACAGGGTCTCACTCAGTTGCCTAGGCTGGCCTTGAACTCACTCTATAGCCCAGGCTGGCCTTGAACTTGCAATTCTTCTGCCTCAGCCTCCAAAGTAGCTGGGATGGTATATCTGTGTCACTAGACCCAGCTTGCATTTTGAATTTTGAAGGGTATTTAAATTTATATATATATATATATATATATGGCAAGCAGAGAGATATAGAGAGAAGAGAGACAGACAGAGAGAATGGGCACGCCAGGGCCCCCAGCTACTGCAAATGAACTCCATGCCATTTTATGCATCTGGCTTTTTGTGGGTACTGGGGAATTAAACCCAGGTTGTTGGGCTTTGCAGGCTAGTGCCTGAACCACTAAGCCATCTCTCCACCTCTGAAGGGTCTTTTCATTCTGTATTTTCTAGAAACCTTCATTCAGGACACGAGTGTAACTCATTCCACGTTCTGTCGTAGAAGAACCCAGCCTAACGGCCAGTGGCTGGGTGTGGAACACTAGGTGTTACATCATCCTTACTGTACTCATCCTCAGAGCTGGACCCTTTCTGAGGACTGGGGGCCTGGGCACCCCAGTGCAGGCTCTGCTGCTCTGCATGCACACCCTCACTCTCACCCCCCCCCACCACAGAGTTTTATGGACGCGGTGCCCCGTACAATGCCTTGACTGGGAAGGACTCCACCCGAGGGGTTGCCAAGATGTCCCTGGATCCTGCAGACCTCACCCATGACACTGTGAGTTGGATAATGAGTAGGTGTTAAGATGCCCTGCCCCCAGCTATGGCTTGAGTTTTGTTTTACTTATTATAAAGTAATATAAAGCCGGGTGTGGTGGCGCACGCCTTTAATCCCAGCCCTTGGGAGACAGAGGTAGGAGGATCGCCAAGTTCTAGGCCATCCTGAGAGTACAAAGTGAATTTCAAGTCAGTCTGAGCTAGAGTGAGACTCTACCTCGAAAAACAAAAACAAACAAAAAAAGTAATATAATATAATTATTTATTTGTTGTGGTACTGAGATTTGAGCAGTGTGCTGTGTCCCCAGCTCACGAAGCTGCTGCTTTGTGTATGTGTGTGTGGTACGCACATGTGTGTGTTTGTCCGCTTGCATGTTCCTATGTGTGTGCAGGGGCCAGAGGTCAGTGTCGGGGGGGGGCTCTTCCTCAGCCGCTGTACCCCCTAGTCTGACACAGCGAGGATTTCTCACTGAGCCTGCACGAGCTCACTGATTTGGCGAGATTCCTTGTCCTCTCCCTCCCGTTGCTGGGGTTTCTGCGTACACCATCACACCTGGCATGTTTACGTGCACGTGAGGGATCCCCAGAGCACTTTACCCACCCACTGATCTGTCTCCCCAGCCCCCACAGAGCTTAGTTAGCCTGTGTGCCCTCCAGTCCACTTGGTAGTGTGGCCAACCAACCATTTTCTTGAGATGGACTATCTTTCCATCAAGTAGAGTCCAGTTCAAACTCCGTGAACTCGTCATCCTCCTCAGGGTTCTTCTCTGACTGGCCTCAGCTTGCCTTGGCAGCCTGATCCCCCTCTCATTCCCTTTCATGTTCATCTCTGAGACCCACACCCCAGGCCGCCCTTGGTAGTTTTGTAACTTAGTGGAGTAGTGGACAACGTGGGGAAGAGCAAGGTCTTCTCTGGTCCCCCACAGTAGCCTGGCATTCACCTAAACTGTGCTCAACATCAAATCCATCTTGTTAAGTGAGATGTCAAACTCCTAAGCCACAGGAAAGAAAAATTAAGTGGAAGTATGTCAGTCAGCTTTTTGTTACTATAGTAAAATACCTGACGTAATTAACTTATGGGGAAAGGCCGGCCTATTCTGAAGGTTTTAGATGGTGATCGGCTGACCCCATGGCTCTGGGCTCCTGGCGAGGCAGCATGTCATGACTTTGACAGAGCAAACCACTTTCCTCATGGCTGGGAGGCACACCCACAGTGAGGTCAGGACTGCCCACTAGAGCTCAGCTCACCTCCCAGTCATTCCACCCTGGAGACCAGGCCTTTAACCTAGGCATTCTAGATCTACCTTACAGTGAAAATGTACATAATGGAACTTGGTTGGTGAAGATGGTTTCCTCTTGCATTTGGGGTGTGGGGTGGGTAAGGCAGGGATGGAGAGAGGCCAGTGCCAAACAGCATTCACTCATCCGAATCCTCCTTTCTTGGCCTTTCTCCCCAAGACGGGTCTCACGGCCAAGGAGCTGGAGGCCCTGGACGACGTCTTCACCAGGGTGTACAAAGCCAAATACCCCATCGTTGGCTACACGGCCCGGAGGGCCCTCAACAAGGACAGCAGCCCCAACCTGGACTTCAAGCCTGAGGACCAGCCCCACTTTAACATGAAGGACGAGTTCTGATGTGCTACACGCAGGCTTTTGGGTGGTGAGGCAGAGGACAGGGGCTAACTGTCCCGAGGAACAGGCTGTAGGAGCCACCAAGACCCCTGGCTCTGAAGAAGGGCGATGTTTAAGCTGCAACAGTGATGCCTTTATCGCTGTGGGTCACGTGCTCTGTTTGCAGTCACAGCAGCTGGTGGTAAACGTGGTGTTAACAGAGCCACCTGGGCAGTGGGGTTACGGGGTCTTCATTTTGTACTATGACCATGTTGGTTTTATAAGAACAGAAATAAACTTCTTTAACTACTGTGCCTTCTCTGCAGCCCAGAAATAAGCTTACTGTCATCAAACAATTCCTTCACCTATCTACCGCCTCAGAGCCTCACCAGACCACTTGTAGGTAGGCAATCCTTCTACCTTGTCTCTCTAGTGCTGGGATTAAAGGTGTGCACCACCACACCTAGTTTTTTTAAATTAATTAATTAATTAATTTATTATTTATGAGGCAGGGTCTTGATCTAGCCCAGGCTGACCTGGAGTTCACTATGTAGTCTCAGGCTGGCCTCGAACTCACTGTGATTCTCCTACCTTAAGTGTTGTAATTAAAGGCATGCACCACCATGCCTGGCTTCTGACATTTTTTTTAATTGGGTGCTGGGGGTCCAAATTTATGGTAAGCATGCTGGCATGGCAAGCGCTTTCCAACTGAGCCATCTCCCCTGCACCCCAAAAGAGAATGTTTACATTAAGCAGAAGAATCTCCAAAATGCTGACTCCTGGGCCCCTCCCCAGGGCTTAAGCTTCAGCAGTCCTACAGCACGGCCTAGGAACTACTTTGTTAATAAAGTGCCCAACAACTGTGACACAAATGGGCCCCGAGGCATTTGGGGAGTGGCACCTCAGGGAGACCCATCTCTGATCCTTTCTGAGGACCCATTTGACATTTCACTTGGTGGCACATTCCAGGACTGGGGAGTCTTACCAGCAAACCCTTAAGTCCTTTGCCAAAAGTTAGGGAGTTGATGCCCACTAGGCCTGAAACTTACCAGAAAGGACTCTGGCCTGCAGTTCCAGAATTGTTTATGCCACTAAACTGGTACGTTTGAGGACCTTTTGCACACACAGATGACCTGTGAGTGACCACCAGTGGCGTGTGTGGTGGTTTCAATGTAAAATGTCCCCATAGCCTCAGGTGTGTTTGACTATTTAATCCCCAACTGGTAGTGTGTGGTGGTTTGAAGGTAAGCGTCCTCCACAGCTTCTTGGTTTGAATACTTAATCCCCAGTTGGTAGAACTGTTTGGGAAGGTTGTGGAGCCTTTGGGAGGTCGGGCCTTGCTCGAAGGGGTGTGTCATCGGGGCAGGCCCTGCCGTGTTATAGCCTGGCTCTGCTTACCTCGCTCTGGTTACTTGCTACCTGCTCATGTGAAGGTGTGGTGCTTGGCTGTCTGCTCCTGCTGTGTTTTCCCGCCTCCTGCTGTGAGGAACCATTCCCTCAGAAGGGCAGGCCAGAAGTTAACCCTTTTTTTCCATGAGCCACTTCTGGTCAGGTGTTTTGTCTTGGCAATGAAGCAGTAAGTGCTACAGCGTGCAATGCCCTTGAAAACACCCAATTAATGACTTGTTGACTTGGGTGTCCGTGACTTCCCGTGTTATTTTGAAATAGAAGGGAACTAAACGTGTCACTCCTTAGACCCTGAGCTCCTCAGAATGGGGAGGTCTCCAAATGGGGTGGGGGCAGGGGTCCGGGGGAGGAGTGTTTGCCAGCAAGGATGCAGCCATGTTTCTCTGCCTTCTCTCCCGCCTGCTCCGCATAAGGCCAAGTTTCCCTCCCCACTCTATTCCTGCCTGTGCTCCTCAAATGCTATATCAGAGGCTCTCTCCAAGTTCCACTATGTCTCTCACTTCAAGATTCCGAGCTGTAGCCGGGCGTGGTGGCGTACACCTTTAATCCCAGCACTCGGGAGGCAGAGGTAGGAGGATCGCCGTGAGTTCAAGGCCACCCTGAGAATATAGAATGGACTCCAGGTCAGCCTGGGCTACAGTGAGACCCTACCTCAAAAAAAAAAAAAAAAAGATTCCGAGCTGAGAGCTGGGTGTGGTGGCACACTCCTTTCATCCCAGCACTCCGGAGGCAGATGTAGGAGGATCGCCGTGAGTTCGAGGCCACCCTGAGAGTACAGAGTGAATTCCAGGTCAGCCTGGGCTAGAGTGAAACCCTACCCTGAAAAACAAAACAAACAAACAAAAAAACAACAGCAAAAGATTCCGAGCTGAATTTTGCCAGGAACATGTGTACAAAAATTTAGTTCGTCTCTCCAGGTTCCAGGAAGAGCAGATGAAACCTGGGAGAGGAACAAAGGTGGCCCAGGAGTCTGCTCCACCCACACAGATCCTGGAGGCCCCAAGCCTACCTGTAACCTGCTCTTCCCACATGTGCCCGTAATGGTCACCTCCTCCCTTCAAAGCTCAGAGAAGGCTCACCTCAGCCTGGACACCTTCCTCACCTCTGGCATTCCGAAAGCCTGAGGTACCCAACAGAAGGGCCCTGATGGCACCTTCACTGAAAGTGACCAAACCTTCCGGGTGGTCTGGGACTTGCATTGTGTTAGTAGTGGAAATCCCGCTGGACAACCCCGAGGGCTGAACTGTCCCAAGCCGAATACAGGCCTCCTGCAGCTGAGGGCTGCAGGCATAGCGTTCCTTCCCTGGGAGGAAGAAGGAAGGGAGAGCTGCGATTATTTACCCAGAAGAGAAGGCTGAAGGGATGACAACAGGAGAATGGAGGGGGTTCTCTCTACCAGTCCCCACCCAAGTTCAACTTCAGTGTCTATCTGGGATACTTGATCTACAGTTGGTGACACTTCTGAAGTTATTCCCCAGATGTAAGCTCCTCTTTCCTGCTCAACTACATTCTCAGGACCTCCGAGGGAAACATGTTCTCTGTACCCCTGAGTGCCAGTCTGTCCCCTTCCTGTGTATCTGGGGAAGCACAGAGCTCACCCCTGACAGATGAATGGAGCCAGCCAGACAGGGAAGAAGAGGAGACAGGACCTGCAGAAGGAGCCCTGGAGAGTCAGGAAGGAGCCAGTCATTTCTGAATGTCCCAGCCGGGGGTCAGAGGAGTTGACAGGCTGTAGAAGAGCGAGTAGAGCGGAAACCCAGGTCCCTGGGGTGAGGGTCATGCAGCCCATCACCTGGCCGAGGGCCCCGTTCTCTCCTGGGCTTAAGACTTCCAGACTCAAGCCTCCCACCTCCTTCAGGCTCTCATTTCAGGGGTTTCCTTGCCACCTCAGCTGCTTCCAGGAAGAAAGGAAAGGTCTAGAGCCAGGCGTGGTGGTGCACGCCTTTAGTCCCAGCACTATGAGGCAAAGTAGGAGGATTGCTGTGAGTTCAAGACCAGCCTGAGACTACATAGTGAGTTCCAGGTCAGCCTGAGCTAGAGTGAGACCCTTCCTTGTACAACCAAAAAAGAAAAAAATGGAGGGGGGGAGGGAGGGGGAGGAAGGAAGGAAGGAAGGAAGGAAGGAAGGAAGGAAGGAAGGAAGGAAGGAAGGGTCTGAATAAAACCAGGCCACCTTCTAGGCTGGTGTCCCACAAAGGTTTTTACTGCCCTGTCATCAGAAAGCCCAGCCTACTGGACACCCTCAGCTTGCTGACAGGTGTCTGCAATGGACCAAAGCTGGAACTCCACACACAGAGCCCCGTCTCATCAGACAATGGGTGTCCTGGCTCCAGGCTGAGCGACCAGTGACCTTGCAGTGCCCAGGGCATGCAGCACCTTCTCTAATGGATAATTCTCAGAGCACCCCAAGGCCTTAATCTCACAGGCCTGGAATCATAGAGCATTGCTGTAGCGGTGAGGACAGACTGCCCCAAGCTCATGGAGGCTTGCCCTGCAATCTCTGTCCAGGACATCGAATGTCATCTTGGCCTGAAGGGACGTTTGACACCATGTTGTGTGGGTCATCAGTTTACTTGTTTCACAGCCCGATGGCCCAGTTCACATGTGTCCCTTGGTGCCTGACTCAGCTCACCTCCCTGGGCTCCTCAGCCATGGGGCATTTGCAAACTGACAGGTGCGAGGAGTTAGCATTCCTGGGGGGAAGCCTCAGCCACTGGGTCTCTGGAAAGACAAATCCTCTCTCCATCTGAGGCTCACCTGCAGGGTTTCTCAGAGAGGCTCAGCACCCCTTGGAGCTGGGTTCATCAGCTTGCTGTCCTTGTGACCAACACCCAAGGTAACTAACTCAGAGGGGTGAAAGACTTATTTTGGCTGTTTCAGAGGCTTCAGTCCAGAGGTGGCTGTCTCTCTTGCCTACGGTGAGGCAGGATGTCATGGCAGAGTGTGGAGCACAGCCACTCATCTTATGGTAGCTTGGGAGATAACAGAGTGTGGGGGGGGGGACTAAGGTCTCGGTATCCCCTTCAAAGACATGCCCCCAGCAACCCAGCTTTCTTCTGCTAGGCTCCATTTCTTGAAGGTCCCACCGCCTCCTCGTAGCGGATAGGCCAGCAAGCAAGCCTCGGGGGGAACAACGCTGATTCTAGCCTCAACTGCTCCTTCGTGGGTTGAGCCTCCTTGGTTTCATTCCTCCCCAGCTCTCTGCCTGGTCCTCTGGATCACTGCCCAACTACCATGCTTGTGTGCAAGTCCCTTTGCTGTCCTGTGCTAGGGGAGAACTCAGGCTGATAGGCAAGGTTCCTTCCCAAGTTACCAACACAATTCTGTTCTGCCAACTCAGGCTGACTACAAGCATCTTAACTTTCCAGTTCACAAAATTCTAATTCCGGTTACTGTACTTAGGTAACCAGTTGCCCCCAAACTCAGTGCTGTGAATTAACTATTGAGTGTACTCAGAGACTTCATGTGCTGCAGTAACAGAGGGTGCAGTAGGGAGATTGCATGTGCTTCAGTAACAGAGGGTGCAGTAGGGAGACTGCATGTGCTGCAGTAACAGGGTGCCGTGGGGAGAATGCATGTGCTGCAGTAACAGAGTGCAGTAGGGAGAATGCATGTGCTGCAGTAACAGAGTGCAGTAGGGAGAATGCATGTGCTGCAGTAACAGAGTGCAGTAGGGAGAATGCATGTGCTGCAGTAACAGAGTGCAGTAGGGAGAATGCATGTGCTGCAGTAACAGGGTGCTGTGGCGAGGCTGCATGTGCTGCAGTAACAGGGTGCAGTAGGGAGACTGCATGTGCTGCAGTAACAGGGTGCTGTGGGGAGAATGCATGTGCTGCAGTAACAGGGTGCTGTGGGGAGAATGCATGTGCTGCAGTAACAGGGTGCTGTGGGGAGAATGCATGTGCTGCAGTAACAGGGTGCTGTGGGGAGACTGCATGTGCTGCAGTAACAGGGTGCTGTGGGGAGAATGCATGTGCTGCAGTAACAGGGTGCTGTGGGGAGAATGCATGTGCTGCAGTAACAGGGTGCTGTGGGGAGAATGCATGTGCTGCAGTAACAGGGTGCTGTGGGGAGGCTGCATGTGCTGCAGTAACAGGGTGCTGTGGGGAGAATGCATGTGCTGCAGTAACAGGGTGCTGTGGGGAGAATGCATGTGCTGCAGTAACAGGGTGCTGTGGGGAGGCTGCATGTGCTGCAGTAACAGGGTGCTGTGGGGAGGCTGCATGTGCTGCAGTAACAGGGTGCTGTGGGGAGGCTGCATGTGCTGCAGTAACAGGGTGCTGTGGGGAGAATGCATGTGCTGCAGTAACAGGGTGCTGTGGGGAGAATGCATGTGCTGCAGTAACAGGGTGCTGTGGGGAGGCTGCATGTGCTGCAGTAACAGGGTGCTGTGGGGAGAATGCATGTGCTGCAGTAACAGGGTGCTGTGGGGAGAATGCATGTGCTGCAGTAACAGGGTGCTGTGGGGAGGCTGCATGTGCTGCAGTAACAGGGTGCTGTGGGGAGGCTGCATGTGCTGCAGTAACAGGGTGCTGTGGGGAGGCTGCATGTGCTGCAGTAACAGGGTGCAGTAGGGAGACTGCATGTGCTGCAGTAACAGGGTGCTGTGGGGAGAATGCATGTGCTGCAGTAACAGGGTGCAGTGTGGACTGTGTGTCTGTTCCTGATGACTGGTGGCCTCAGCATCCGTCAGGAAGTCAGTTCCTAGGTGACTTCTCATAGCCTGACGTCTGTGCTCCCCTGCTTTCACCATCCATCCTCTAAAGACAGGCAACCAGTGTCACTTGTACTCACCATGGAAACCACAGAGATCCGCCAGGGTCAAGGTGCATGGGGTGGGTCGTTGGGGAAGATCCAGTTCTCCGCTGTCCTCTCCCACACTGCCTCCCTCAGCTCTCCCTAGAGAGAAGTACCTTGTCTTCTTGGAATTGGCAGTGTTGGGCACATGGTGTGCATGCTTTAGTCATGCATGGCCTTGTGTGTGGAGAGTCGGGTTTCAGAGCCATAGTGACCTGTGTTTGAATCCTGCTTTCACCACTGTGACCCTGGAGAAACTACTTAGCTTCCTGGAGCTTCAGTTTCCTAACATTTGAAATGAGAGCAAAACACCATCTCCCAAGGCTGATCTCAGGACTTAGATGCAGACAGGTGTGTAATGTGTCCCTCCGGCTCCTGACTCCTGTGGCTACATTTTCTTTTTTTGTTTTTGTTTTTTTGTTTTGTTTTGTTTTGTTTTGTGAGGTAGGGTCTCACTCTGGTCCAGGCTGACCTGGAATTCACTATGTAGTCTCAGGGTGGCCTCGAACTCTCAGCGATCCTCCTCCCTCTGCCTCCCGAGTGCTGGGATTAAAGGCGTGCGCCACCACGCCCGGCTACATTTTCTTTTTTTAAAAAAATATTTTATTTATTTATTTGAGAAAAAGAGTCAGGGAAAGAGAAGGAGAGAGGGAGAGAGAGAAAGGAAGTGCCAGGGCCTCTAGCCACTGCAAACAAACTCGAGATGCATGTGCTACCTTGTGCATCTGGCTTACATGGGAACTGGGGAATCAAACCTGGGTCCTTAGGCTTCATAGGCAAGCACCTTAACTACCAAGCCATCTCTCCAGCCCATCGGCTACATTTTCCCCCTTCCCTTCTCCCACTTTATTCCCTGATGCATTCCACCCCCACCTCCTTAGTCGGTGGGCGCCTTGAGGCTCCCAGAAGGTTTATGGCCACTGGCAGGCCTAGGCATTTGGGTGCATGCCCAGCATTGGGGTAACAGGCTACTGTTACAGGACACCCCACCAGCCTGGGCCTGAATCTGATCTGGCGCTCCCAGTACAGGTCTCTCTCCTGTAGCTCCAGGCTTCCCAGATGCCGTGTGGAGCCTCCAGAGCCCCAGAGGTACTAAAGGTAGTGCGGAAATCTGTCCTCCAGAGCGTGGCCTGGTTATACTTTTGTTGCATGGAGCCAAAGCACAGCTGTGCAACTGTCCCCATATGGGGCGCCGTCGTACCCTGACAACCTCCAATGAGCTGGCTGTTCTTGGCTTGGCTCCCCATATCACCCAGGATTGGGCACCCAGTCCTGAAGTGCTATACTTGGTCTGTTCCTCCCCTGCTGGGCACCTTGGCCTGATGACCTGCTTTTGCAAGAGCTGAGGCTGGAAATCCATGTTCAGAAAATCCATGAGGGGGTGCTAGATCCCTGCCAGGGTGACCGAAGCTCTCCGGCCCAGAGTCCCTTGCTTTGAATGCTGTTCTCCTGACACACACTGCCTACAAAATCCTATCCTGGCATAGATACCACTTCATCAAGGAAGCTTCTCAGATGCCCTCCCTGCCAAGATGGGCACATAGTACCCAGCATGCCCCGGGGTGGCATGGATCCTGCCGACTGTGGTTGTAACTTTTCTTTGCCCTGTTTGCCACCTTTGTACCACCATGAATGGAAGGGAAATGTACATGTGATGATGCGTGAATGGGAGTGGACAGGTGCTCTCTCACCCTGGACACACCCCCTTCCCCACTGCCCTCTCCCACCCCCTGTTCAGGGCTGTGTCTGAATGCCAAACCTGCCACTCACCTGCCAAGTTCTCCTCTCTGGCAGAGCCTGCTTGGGCATCACCTCCTGGACCAACCTTGCCAGAGTGTTTCCACAGCTCATTATCTGAAGCTTGGATGGAAATAGCAGCGGTTCCCTCGGCAACCACCACAGCAAACGGTAACCAGCCTGGGCGATCTACTTGGAAAACAAACACCGACCTCAGTGGTCACTACCCATCTCGGCTGCTCAGGATGCAATCTGAGCCTTGCGGCTCCCAGGAGACTACCTGCTCTGGAGCCCAGAGGGAAAATGGATGGAAGGAATGGCCCTGGCTGTCCACACCATCCATCTGTTAGTTCCAGGATTGCCACTTCCCTGTAGGTTACCAAGGGTCTCTTCTAGCTGTCCCACTGTCCAGAGCCTTATCTGAGTGGTCAGAAGGACGTTAGCAGCCACCAGCAGGGATCCAGTGTCAGGTGTGCCTGGAGCACTCTTTATGCCTGGCCCGTCCAAATCCCCTGATACTTTGGGTCTCTACTCAGGTCTTCAGCTCCATGGTTCTGGGCCCTGACTGCCCTCCAGTGGGACACGTGGCCTGGTTTGTGCCTTGCTCTTGGGTAGTTCCCACTAGTTGAGGTGCTAGGAGCTGGGGAGTGGAAGTGGGTGAGGTGGCTGATGAGCTGCAGAAGGTGCTGGAGAGCAAGGCTGCATAGTGAAGCCGATTTGGGGCAGGAAGCTGGGTTCTAGTACCAGGAAATCAGCAGCTGAGACCCATCGGGTTTGGAGGCAGAAGCTGCAGTGTGACCCCAAGGTAGCCAGAAGCAGGAGCCAGTGGCCGTTGGAAGGGTCAGTTGTGATTGGCACTGGCTTGGTCAAGAGAGGAGGCCCTTTTCCTACTCGTGGACAAGACTGGCCCTCCAGACGGAGCATGGAGCAGGCTGCATGCTTTATCTCTGGTCACCTCTCACCTACTGCTCTCTGAACCTACTTCCGGCTCCGCCTCTGGTCTGAGTCTGGTGCTTTGTCAGTGGTGGCTACCATGGAGACTTGCTGTCCTGTGTGGCACTGGCTATGTGCTGGCTCTTAGGCTTTGCTACGTTGTGCATGAAGGCCCAATTTTCTGGGGGAGCCGCTCCTGGGCCTATGGGGTCCAGGATAAAGACTCTACACCGTGGGCAGAGAAGGAATCTTGAGATCCTTTTTTTTCTTTTTGGTGTGTGTGCATAGTGTGTGTGTGTGTGTAGTGTATACAGATGTGTGTGCAGATGCACTGAATCCCATGCACAGGCTTGCAGAGGCCAGGGGACACTCTTGCATTTTGTTTCGTTGAGAGGAAATCTCACCGAATCTGTAGCTGCTGTTTTTGGGTCAGACTGGCTGAGCAGAGAGCCTCAGCGGTTCTCTAGACTCAGCTCCCCACAGGACGAGGGAGGCTTGGTTACAGGAGTAGAGTGCTATACCCAGTTTATTTATTTATTTATTTATTTATTTATTTTTATTTATTTTTTTTGGTTTTTCGAGGTAGGGTCTCACTCTGGCTCAGGCTGACCTGGAATTCACTATGTAGTCTCAGGGTGGCCTCGAACTCTCAGTGATCCTCCTACCTCTGCCTCCCAAGTGCTGGGATTAAAGGCGTGCACCACAGATTGTACCCAGCTTTTTACATGGGTGCTGGGGAAGCAACCCTCCCCCCCCTTCTCGGGGACGCATGCTTGCTGTTACTGGCTGAGCCATCTCCCCAGTGATCCTCTGCTTTAAAACCATAACTTATTTACAACTAATTTTACATATCTCTCCGTCCAGCACCCAGATGCAAACTTCGTGTCTGGACAGCCAGCTCGCATGAAGCTCAGAATGTCCCGGATCCATCCCTGCCCTAAAGGATCGCCATGAAAGAGAGTGGTAGGTCAAGTTCCTAGCCCGGGAGCTGGTGGTCTGTGGGTCCTAGGCTGCGGGGAGCGGGGTGCACTGCGGGGAGCTGGGCGGGAGGGAGTGGATGAAGGATGCTGGGTGTCCCACATGCGCGGGGCGGCGCACCCGACTGACCCACCGACCGACCGACCGTCCAGCAGCTGTCGCGTCAGTCAGACCCCGAGGATTAAGTGCCTCCCGGGAACGTCTATTTTTGGTACCCAGGATTCACAAAATGAAATGCGCCCTGGAGCGGGCGCCGCCTGGGCGCATGCGCAGTGATGCGCAGGCCTGGAGCCCTGCATGCCGGGCCAGGTCAGCCGCTAAGGCGGTGACATAAGGACTCGGTAATAGCTCCGCTGACTCAGGAGTCACTCGGGATCAGGCTCGGCGCCGAACGGTACGCACGTGGTTAACGTCCATTCTCACAACCCTATAAGGCTGGAAGCTCTAGTTCATCGGGAAGAAGTCCAGGCACGGAGAGGGTGCCTTTCCCAAGATTGCTCGCTGTGTGGCAGAGTTGGGACTTGAACTCATGTTTCTGGGAATTCTCTATTCTATCCTGAGCACTAAAAATCAAAAACTGGGGCTGGAGAAATGGCTCCGAGGTAAAGTGGGCTTCCTGTGTGCAAGACTGAGAACCTGGGGTGCCCAGAGTTCAAATAAACAGCTGGCTGTGACCTTGTGCGCCTGTCACCCTAGGGAAAGGGAGCAGAGACCCCGAGAATAATCAGAGTTGGGCAAGCTGCTCCCGAGTCAATAATGAGACTCTGGCTCCAAACAAAGGCTGGCCAGAAGAGTGATGGAGCAGCACACTAGTTGTTCAACTGCAGGCATTACCACGCACCACATGTTACATGTGCACTTGCACGCACACACGCGCACACACACAGGCACACAAGCAAAACATAAAACATTAAAAAGAAAAAGGAAGCTGGGCGTGGTGGTGCGCGCCTTTAATCCCAGCACTCGGGAGGCAGAAGTAGGAGGATCACCATGAGTTCAAGGCCACCCTGAGACTACATAGTGAGTTTCAGGTCAGCTGACTACCTATCAGAAAAGGTTACATTGCCCTAATCAGTACCATGAGCAGCATGTCTCAGTGGCCCTAGAGAGAAGACCTAGAGCTTCCTTGAGCATGCAGCCTTCCATTGTACAAACCTCCTTATAATACCCACAGTCCTTAGAGGAGAGGAGGAGCCACACTCATATTCCAAGGACTGTAACCCTGGTGACCTTGAGTCTCCAACACAATGTTCATGGGAAGTGGAGAAGGCAGTGCCCAGGGGTAGCTCAGTGCTCACAGGAGCCATGTGAACAGGCTTGGGAAGTGGGACCCTGGTGTCCCGGTGCTGCTGTGGCCAGACTCAGGACCCAAGTTCCATTGTTCCACATGCAGCAAGCACAGACTGCAGTCAGCCCCAGATCCCCAGAACCCCAGGTCAGATCCACTCTCTAGCCCAAGACCCCCAGGATCTCAGGTCAGATCCACCTCCAGACCAAGACTCCCAGAACCTCAGGCAAGGGGTTCAGTTTACTCCCTTGTATAAATGGAAGTGCCAACTGGGCCGCCCTTCCTCTGGTGGGCTTTGAGTACACCTAGTGCTGTGGGCACACAGGTACTAGTGTAGCTTTGGTTACTGTCCACGTTCTAGTGCTCTGGTAGCCTGGTGTGTGTGTGTGTGTGTGTGTGTGTGTGTGTGTGTGTGTGTGTGTGCGCGTGCTTGTGCACACGCTCACATGCATGAATATGGAGGTCAAAAGACCATTTTAGGTCTTTGTTTTTTATTGACAACTTATTTAATTGTAGACAATATCCCATGGTACTTCCCTCCCTCCCCCCACTTTCCCCTTTGAAACTCCACTCTCCATCATATCCCCTCCCCCTCTCAATCAGTCTCTCTTTTCAGTTTGATGTCATGATCTTTTCCTCTTATTATGATGGTCTTATGTAGGTAGTGTCAGGCACTGTGAGGTCATGGATATCCAGGCCAATTTGTGTCTGGAGGAGCACATTGTAAGGAGTCCTACTCTTCCTTTGGCTCTTACATTCTTTCCAACCCCTCTTCCACAATGGACCCTGAGCCTTGGAAGGTGTGTTAGAGATATTTCAGTGCTGAGCACTCCTCTGTCACTTCTTCTCAGCACCATGGTGCCTTCTGAATCATCCCAAGGTTGCCACCGTCTGAAAAGAGAAGCTTCTCTAACCAAAAGTGAGAGTAGCATTAATATATGGGTGTGGACATTAAAAGAAGTGCTTACTGGGCAGTTTGGTGAGCATAGTATATACATTTAGTCAGATACCAGCATATGTTACATCCCTAAGGCTCATGACTACCTGTTGTAGGTTTTTAGTATCAGGGATGTATTCCCTCCCACGGAGCAGAGCTCCAGTCCAATTAGAGACTGGTTGGTTTCCCCCATAACAGACATGCCACTATTGCACCCGTTGGCTCATTTGGCCTGGCTGGCCAAATTTAAAGCTTGCAGTGTTCACTGTTGAGTACCTTCACTGGTGTTTTCTCTCTCCCATTGACCTGCATGCAGTGTAGCTTTTTCCAGCTTTCTGTCAGCTGGTCCATATGGAGGAGGCTTTCAGCTCAGCTCCAGCAGGATTTCTCAGTGACCTTGACAAGTATGTGGAGTCTTCAGCAATAGGGTCTTTCCATCTATTCCTGGTGGGAAACCAAGGGCCTCGGCAATGGTCTATAATGTTTTAGGGGTATCTGTGACCTCCCTAGTCAACAACTTACTGGAAGGCATCCCATCCCTGGCACTGAAAATTTTCTAGTAACAATATATTGCCTCTGAGTGTTCCATTGTCCAGAAAAGTAGGTTTCCATATGACTTATTTATATCCTCTTAGATTTTGATTCATCCTCCCTCCACCTTTCCTTTACTCAATCTCTTCCCCTGGCCTCACTTAGGCCTTTTCATCCCCATTAATCTGTTCTTCTACTTACATTTACACAATACCATCATATTAAGTCCCCCTCCCTCCCTTTCTATGCCCTTTATATCACCTTTCTAGCTTACTGGCTGCTGCTACTGAGTTTTATTCCTGCTCACATAGAAGTCCAATCATTTGTATCTAGGATCCACATATGAGAGAGAACATGTGATGTTTGGCTTTCTGGGCTTGGGTTACCTCACTAAGTATAATCCTTTCCAGATCCATCCATTTTACAGAAAATTTCATAATTTCATTTTTCTTTACTGCTGAGCAGAACTCCATTGTATAAGTGTGCCACATCTTCATTATCTATTCATCAGTTGAGGGACATCTAGGCTGGTTCCATTTCCTAGCTATCGTGAATAGAGTGGCAATAAACATGGTCAAGCAAGTATCTCTAAGGCAGTGAGACGAGTCCTTAGGATATATGCCTAGGAGTGGTATAGCTGGGTCATATGGTAGATCTATATTTAGCTGTCTCAGGAACCTCCACACTGATTTCCACAACGGCTGGACCAGATTGCATGCCCACCAACAGTGTAGAAGGGTTCCTCTTTTTCCACATTCTCGCCAGCATTTATGGTCATTTGTTTTCATGATGGTAGCCAATCTGACAGGAGTGAGATGGAATCTCAACATAGTTTTAATCTGCATTTCCCTGATGACTAGGAATATAGAACATTTTTTAGATGTTTATATGCCATCTGTATTTCTTCTTCTGAGAACTCTCTATTTAGTTCCATAGCCCTTTTTTAAATTGGGTTGTTTGATTTCTTATTATTTAATTTTTTGAGTTCTTTGTATATTTTGGAATATTAATCATCTGTCAAATGTATAACTGGCAAAGATTTTCTCCTATTCTGTAGGTTGCCTCTTTGCTCTATTCACAGTGTCCTTTGCTGTACTAAAGCTTTGTAATTTCATGTGGTCCCAGCGGTTGATCTGTGGCTTTATTTACTGAGCGATTGGGGTTATATTCAAAAAGTCTTTGCCAAGACCAATATGTTGAAGGGCTTCCTTACTTTTTCCTCTAGCAGTTTCAGAGTTTCAGGTTTGATATTAAGGTCTTTGATCCATTTGGACTTAATTCTTTTGCATGGAGAAAGATAAGGATTTATTTTCATCCTGCTACAGATACATAACCAGTTTTTCCAGCACCATTTGATGAAGAGGCCATCTCTTCTCCAATGAGTATTTTTAGCATTTTTATTGAAGAGCAGGTGACTATAGCTACCCGGACTTACATCAGGGTCCTCTATTCTGTTCCACTGATCTACATGTCTGTTTTTGTGCCAGGTCCATGCTGTTTTTGTTACTATGGCTCTGTAATATAGGTTAAAATCAGGTATGGTGATACCACCTGTAGTAGTTTGAATATATGGCCCCCAACATATTCAGTGTTTTATTATTTATAGTTAGCACCTGCAGCCACCTTGCTAGAGGCAATGTCATTGGGTGGATCTTAAGGTGTGATGGTGGGTTTGAGATTCCATTGTAAAGATATGCAAAGTGTGCTGTGCTGTGTGGCTGGTGGTTTTTCTCTCTCTTGCCTGGTCCTGTGAGAGCAGGCCACTTCTCCTGCCATTATGGAACTTCCCCTGGATCTGTAAGCTTCAATAAATAATATCCCTTCCTCCATAACTGTGCCTGGTCTGGAAGTTCATCTCAGCGAACCTGAAGCTGTCTGCTACACCACCAGACTTATTTTTGTTACTCAAAATTGTTTTAGATATTTGAGGTTTTTGTGTTTCCAAATGAATTTTTGATTTTTTTTTTTATATCCGTGAAGAATGCCATTGGAATTTTGATGGGGATTGCATTAAATGTGTAGATTGCTTTTGGTAAGATTGATATTTTCACAATATTGATTCTTCCAATTCAAGAACAAGGATGTCTTTCCATTTCCCAGTGTCTTCTGCAATTTCTTGCTTGAGTGTTTTAAAGTTTTCATTGTAGAGATCCTTCACTTCCTTGGTTAGGTTTATCCCAATGTACTTTTTAAAATTTTCTGATGCAATTGTGAATGGGAGTGATTCTCTGATTTCATCCTCTGTGTGTTTGTTGTTAGCATATAGGAAGACTACTGATTTCTGTGTGTTTATTTTGTATCCTGCTACATGGCTATAGATGTTTATCAGCTCTAACAGTCTGCTGGTAGAGTCTTTAGGGTCCTTTATGTATAGAATCATATCATCTGCAAATAATGATAATTTGATTTCTTCCTTTCCAATTTGTATCCCTTTTATGTGTGTCTCTTGCCTTATTGCTATGGCTAAGACTTCCAGTACTATATTAAATAAAAGTGGGGACAGTGAACACCCTTGTCTTGTTCCTGATTTTAGTGGAAAGCTTCACTGTGGGTTTGTCATAAATATCGTTTATTATTTTGAGATATGTTCCTTTGATTCCCAGTGTCTGTAGGACTTTTATCATGAAGAGATGTTGGATTTTGTCAAATGCTTTTTCTGCATCTAATGAGATGATCATGTGATTTTCTTTTTCTTTTTCTTTTTTTTTTTTTTTTGGTTTTCTGAGGTAGGGTCTCACTCTAGCTCACGCTGACCTGGAATTCACTATATAGTCTCAGGGTGGCCTCAAACTCATGGTGCTCCTCCTATCTCTGCCTCCCGAGTGCTGGGATTAAAGTGTGCACTGCCATGCCTGGCTCAATCATGTGATTTTTGTCCTTCAGTCCATTTATACAATGTATTATATTTATTGATTTGCATATGTTGAACCATCCCTGTATCTCTGGGATAAAGCCTGCTTGGTCAGGGTGAATGATCTTTCTGATATATTCTTGTATTCTGTTTGCCAATATTTGCAATATTTTGAGAATTTTTGCATCTATGTTCATGAGGGAAATTGGTCTGTAATTTTCTCTTTTTTGTTCTATCTTTGTCTGGTTTTGGTATCAGGGTGATGCTGGCTTCATAAAAGGAGTTTGGTAGGATTCCTTCCTCTTCTACTTTATGGAAAAGTTTAAGAAGCATTGGTTCTTCCATAAAGGTCTGGTAAAATTCAGCAGTGAATCCATCTGGGCCTGGACTTTTTTATAACTGCTTGGATCTCCATACTTGTTATAGGTCTAAGTGGTTAGTCTCATCTGCATTTAATTTAGGTAGGTCGTATAAAACAAGAAAATCGTCCATTTCTTTCAGATTTTCAAACTTAGTGGAGTATATGTTCTTATAGTATGTCCCTATGATTTTTAAATTTTTTCTGGTATCTGTTGTGATGGTGCATTTTTCATCTCTAATTTTATTAATTTGTGTCTCTTCTGTCTTTCTTTTGGTCAGATTTGCTAAGGGTTTATCAATCTTGTTTATCCTTTTAAAGAACCAACTCTTTGTTTCATTGATTCTTTGGATTTTTTTTTTGTTTTTATTTCATTAATTTCTACCCTAATCTTTATTATTTCTTCCCATCTACTGATTTTCCGTTTGCCTTCTTCTTTTTTTCCCAAGGCCTTAAGGTGAAGCATTAAGTTGTTTATTTGCGACCTTTCTAATTTCCTAATATATGCACTTAGAGCTATAAATTTCCCTCTCAGGACTGCCTTCATTGTGTCCCAAAGGTTTTGGTATGTTGTGTTCTCATTATCATTTGACTCTATTAATTTTTTGATTTCCTTCTTTTTTATTTTTATTTTTATATATATATATATTATTTATTTGAGAGAAAGAGGCAGAGAGAGAGAGAGAGAGAGAGAGGAAGAGAATGGGCACATCAGGGCCTCCAGCCACTGCAAACGAACTCCATATGCATGCACCCCCTTGTGCATCTGGGTCCTGGAGAATCGAACCAGGATCTTTTGGCTTTGCAGGCAAATGCCTTAACCACTAAGAAATCCCTTCAGCCCTTGATTTCCTTCTTGATTTCTTTACTGACCCATTCATCATTTAGTAGTGTATTGTTTAGTTTCCATGATTTTGTGTATGCTCTATAGCTTTTCTTGCTATTGATTTGTAGTTTGATCCCATTGTGATCAGATAGAGTGTAAGAAATTATTTCAATTTTCCTATATTTGTTAAGATTTGCTTTGTCTCCTAATATACGGTCTATTTTAGAGAATGTTCCATGTGCTGCTGAAAAGAATGTGTATTCTTCAGCATTTGGATGAAATGTCCTGTATATATCTGTTAGGTCCGTCTGTTCTGTGACCTCATTTAATCCAGATGCATCTCTGTTTATCTTTTGCCAGGATGACCTGTCAATTGGTGAGAGCGGGGTGTTGAAGTCACCCACTACAAGTGTGTGGTGTTATCTGTGACCTTAGTTCTGATAGTTTTTTTTGATGAAATTTGGAGCCCCTGTGTTGGGTGCATATATGTTTAGGATTGTAATGTCCTCCTGTTGGAGTGTTCCTTTAATCAATATAAAGTGACCTTCCTTATCTTTCCTAACTAATGTTGGTCTGAAGTCTACCCCGTCAGATATTAGGATAGTGGTCCCTGCTTTTTTTCTAGGCCCATTTGCTTGAAACACCATTTTCCAACCTTTCACCCTAAGATAGTGTCCATCCTTTATAGAAAGGTGAGTTTCTTGGAGGCAACAAATTGAAGGATCCTGCTTTTTAACCCAGTCTGCAAACCTGTGTCTTTTGGTTGGGGCATTGAGGCCATTGATATTAAGAGTTATTATTGAAAGGTGTGTATTTATTTTTGCCATTTTTCTTGTTTTGTAGTTCTTCTGGTTTTACCTTTGCTCTCTTGTATTAACTAGTATTGGAGTATGGTTTGTTTTTTCCAGGTTCCTTATATGTGTGCTTTTCTTTCTCTTCAGCATGGAGGATCCTTTCAAGTATTTTCTGTAGAGCTGGTTTTGTCTTCAAATATTCCTTTAGCCTGCTTTTGTTGTGGAATGTCCTTATTTCTCCATCTATTTGAATGGATAGCTTTGCAGGATAAAGTAACCTTGGTTGACAGATGTTAATTTTCAGAACTAGGAATACATCACTCCAAGCCCTTCTGGCTTTTAAACTTTGTGTTGAATAATCTATGATCCTGATGGGCTTGTCTTTGTAAGTGACTTGATTTTTCTCTCTAGCTGCTTTCAAAATATTTTCTTTGATTTGTATGTTTGGTAGTTTAATTATAATATGGTGAGGAGAGTTTCTTTCCAGGTTTTGTCTGTTTGGTGTTCTAAAGGCTTCCTGTATCTGCACTGGCATCTCTTTCCCAATTTGGGGAAGTTTTCATCTATGATTTTGTTGAAAATGCCTACTACGTCTTTGGAGTGAAATTTTTCTCCTTCTACTGTACCCTGAATTCTTATGTTTGATCTTTTCATAGTGTCCCAAATATCTTGTAATTCCCATTCATACCTTCCTATTAGTTTGTCTTTCTCTTTGTTGGACTGTATTAGATCTGCCACCTGGTCTTCTAGTTTAGATATTGTATTCTCTCTTTCATCCATTCT
Organism: Orientallactaga sibirica; assembly: GCA_036365145.1. Taxonomy (NCBI): domain Eukaryota; kingdom Metazoa; phylum Chordata; class Mammalia; order Rodentia; family Dipodidae; genus Orientallactaga; species Orientallactaga sibirica. The sequence goes on along the minus strand of JAEOAD010002712.1, from coordinate 2,627,253 downwards.
ACTGGAGAGATTTTCTACAGAGTTTTTTATTTCACTGGCTAAGCCATTTCTCCAGCCCAATATTGAAATTTTAATGTTTGTTTCCTGTCCTCCCTTCCTCTGCCCTAACCCAAGGTGGGGGTGTGGTCCAGGCTTCCTCCACAGAGAACAGAGCCATCAAGGCTGCCTCACTCAAGACAGTCAGCTGAGCAGGAGGCCCAGAAAAGACAGTCTTCTGCACCTAAGAAGCTCATTGGCCGTGGCTGGAAAATGTGCTCTAAGAGATGGAAAATAAGCAGGTGGTGGATAAGGAGCTGGGCATGGCACTTAAGGTGGTCTGCCAAGGAATGCAGAAGAGATCCTCAGAGACCTGGGCAGTTCCTTCCTAGATGTCCCTCTGCCTGCCCCACCCCAGGTCCTCACCAGTCCCCCCCCCATCCCTCCAGAGGGTCTATCACCAACACCAAAACCAAAACCCAGAGTTTGGACATCAGTGGGACCCAGGCCATAGCTTTCACAGGCATCTCAGAAACGCCCCATGCTATGAGCTCACAGAAAAGAGGAACTCAAGCTACAAGTATACCGAGGACAGGAAGGCACCCTCCCTCCTGTCAGCTGTCAGCTGTTGGAGAAGGATGCCAAGGAAGTACCCTATCAGCCTTCTGCCTGCGGGTGTGTCTGTGCCATTCCATGTTATGCTCCCCAGCTCTGACTCCAAGCACGTACAATCACGGATTAGATGCACATGGGCTCCAACAACTGAGGTAGCCCTTGGCACGGGGCAACCCCAAGCCAGTTTTCTAAATGTAGAATGTGTTGTGTGCTTTTATACTCTTGTGTTTGTCTTCCTAGATGAGCTAGGTTCTGGAGTGAGCTGAAAGCCGCCATCAGGTCTGGGAGAGTGTTTGCTTTGGGGGGCTGGAAGCTCTGGGGGAAGCCTGCATAGGGGCTGAGCAGCACTAAGAGATCTTAAGGGCAGAAGGCCACGTGGCCCATGTCTTTGTCCCAGACAGAAGTCTTTCCCTGTGGGTTAAGAAGGACCTATATGGGAAGCAGCTAAGCTAACCACTACACCACCAATGCCTTGAACAAGGACCTGTCTGAAGGAGACTCAGTTGGTAGTGCTGGACCAGCGAGCACAAAGCCTTGGGTTTTATCTCTAGTACTGCAGACATTGAATTGGGTGGTGTACACCTGTCATCCGCACATTCCAGAGATGAAGGCAGGAGGATCAGAAGTTCAGGGTCATCCTCAGCTACATATCCAGGGCTATGGATATGTAGAAAAATAATCTACTTGAAGCTAATATGAGCCAGATCCATGACCTCATGGAAGGTCTTTGGGTCACTTCCTGTGCCCCTCAGCCCCTGGCCTGGCTGACGTCTCCTACAGTTCCTCAGTCTGTGTGAGCGCCCTAGCACAGCTCAGCACATGCTGGATGCTGGGAAGCAACCAGGAGGCGCTGCTCGTGAGTCGGGTTCTGTTGTGGTCACCTCTTCGTTGCTGTCACAAAGCATCTGACTGAGGACAAGTTACTTTATACCTCTGGACAGAATTTTCTCATCTGCAAAATGGGTTCACTGACATTCCCCCGGGGCTGCCGGGAGGATGAAGTGAGGCAGCACTGTGCTTGTCCCAGGTGCTCAGCCTTGGTAAGGACTGTGTGAGTGCCGTAGGTATTAGATTCCTTCTGAGGTGGTGAGCTTGTGGGATGCGGCATGGCAAGTCTGAGTAGGGGAACTAGACCACAGTCAGCCCACCTCTTCCCTAAGTACTCCCAACCTAGATCTTCTATCTCCAGTTGCCGTCTGCAACCTCCTTGGTCACCTGCCTGTCCCTTGCAGCAGGGTGGGTGGTTCTCCTGGGAGGGCCTGAATCTGTCCTCTGACTGAGAAGCCCCATAAAGTCGCTTGAAAAACCAAGCACTGGGCTGTCCTACTCCACAGGCGCATGCACAGGCCAGGCAGCTCGGATGAATCACCTACCAACTGTGTGGTCACCCGGTCTGGCAACAGAGGCCCTGTGTGATGTTGTGTGTAGTTTCTTTCCATTCCATGAGTCAGAAAACACCATCACCGGCCATGTGATTCCCCACTCTTCTGCCAAGATCTGAGTGCACAGGATTTCTGGAAAACCCTTGAAGGATGGGGAGGGCAGCTGCTATTGCCAGAAAGGGGACTGAGTCAAGAGAGCTCAACAGTTGAGCTTATGAAATTAACATCAAGCAAAGGGGGCTGTGGTCCCTTGAGAGCAAAGATCTGCATGTACAAGAGCAGTAGTGCTGGGTGAATGGGTGCTAACCCAGGCTCCAGGCAGTGGGATTGCTGCCCACCCAACCCAGAAAAGTCATGTTATCATTTTGTCTGATTACAAATACAGAACTCTTTATACAAAAATTCTGATCAGGGGTGGAGAGATGGCTCAGCCATTAAGGTGCTTACCTGCAAGGCCTAAGGTTTGATTCCCCAGGAGCCACATAAAACCAGATGCACAAGGTGGAGCATGCCTCTGGCATTCGTTTGCAGTGGCTGGAGGCCCCAGCATGCCCATTCTCTATTTCTCTCTCCCTCTTTCTCTCTCTCATAAATAAAATAAAATAACATGCCAGGTGTGGTGGTGCACACCTTTAATCCCAGCATTTGGGAGGCTGAGGTAGGAGGATTGTCATGAGTTTGAGGCCACCCTGAGACTACAGAGTGAATTCCAGATCAGCCTGTACTAGATTGAGACACTACCTTGAAAAACCAAAAAATAAAAATAAAAAAATACCCTGAGACTACATAGTGAATTCCAGGTCAGCTTGGGCTAGGGCGACATTCCACTTTGAAAAATAAATAAATAAAATAAATTAATAAAAAGCCGGGCATGGTGGCGCACGCCTTTAATCCCAGCACTCGGGAGGCAGAGGTAGGAGGATCGCCATGAGTTCAAGGCCACCCTGAGACTACATAGTGAATTCCAGGTCAGCCTGGGCCAGAGTGAGACCCTACCTCGAAAAACAAACAAACAAAAAAAATAAATAAATAAAGTAACATAAAAATTCTGATCAATACAGAAAACCCTGTGAAGAAAGGATGGAGCTCCTGGTTGTCATCTCCAGGTTCTCTTACTCTTTTTTTTTCTTTTGGACTTTAAAAAATATATTTTTAAAATTTTAATTTATTTATTTGAGAGAGTGAGAGAGAAAAAGGCAGAGATAGAGAGAGAATGGGTGCCCCAGGGCCACAAGCCATTGCAAACAAACTCCAGATGCGTGCGTTCCCTTGTGCATCTGGCTTACGTGGGTCCTGGGGAACCTAACCAAGGTCCTTTGGCTTTGCACGCAAATGCCTTAACCGTTAAGCCATCCATCCAGCACTTCTTTTGGGCTTTTTGAGACAAGGTCATACTACTGTTTCTAACTAACCATGTAGTCCAATCTGGCCTCAAATTCATGATTCTCCTGCCTCCGCCTCCCGAGGGCCTATGTAACCACAGCTAGCTTTCCAGACACTGCGTTAATCCACTGAGACCTTTCCTTACGTCTCCAGGGTGGCATTTGCCAGGCTGCTCCTACCAGGGCCTGAGACACTGAGACTCTAGGCCCATGGGGAGGTAGGTCATCCCTGGGCTACAGACCGGGAAGTTCTCTTCCATAGTTATGTGAGCAAAGCAGGTGGCAAAGTTGTTGGTAGGTACTATGAAACCAAAGGGGGAGCGGGAATTTTCCATATGGAGCTTATTTTGATAAGTGGCCATACTCTTCTGGACCCTAGGCAGGAAATATATTCTGTATTGCAAACAAGAATATATAGTCCGGGTGTGGTGGTGCATGCCTTTAATCCCAGCACTCGGGAGGCAGAGGTAGGAGGATCACTGAGAGTTCAAGGCCACCCTGAGACTCCATAGTGCATTCCAGGTCAGCCTGGACTAGAGTGAGACCCTACCTCGAAAAACAAACAAACAAACAAACAAACAAAAAGAATATATGAATATACACAGACAAGAGCAGAAAATTCCAGAAATATTCCTGAAACAAATCTTAACCTCACTACATGAAATTCACCTAAATTTTTAATTTCAATTTAATTCAGATAATGTGGTTGAGATAATTTAAACACACAAACCTCATGCCGGTTCAACTGACCTTACTGACTGTGGTGGTTTGATTCAGGTGTCCCCCATAAACTTCAAGTGTTCTGAATGCTAGGTTCCCAGCTGATGGCAACTTGACACCTCCTGGAGGCAGAGTATTGTTGGGGCGGGCTTAGCCAGCTGCCAGTGTTTGGCAAACCTTATGTTGACCAGAGAGTGATGTCACCCTCTGCTCAAACATGGAGCTTCAAGCTGCTCTTCAATTTCTGCCAGCAATGCGAACCTGACTGCAACACTGACAGAATGAAGAATGGACTGGAGAGTCATCTGCGGTGATTCTCCCTTAGGAATAAAGTTTCCCTGGTCAGAAGCCGGGCGTGGTGGCACACGCCTTTAATCCCAGCACTTGGCAGAGGTAGGAGGATCACTGTGAGTTCAAGGCCACCCTGAGACTACATAGTGAATTCCAGGTCAGCCTGGGCTAGAGTGAGACCCTACCTCAAAAAACCAAAACAACAACAGAAAAAAGTTTCCCTGGTCAGAACGTGTATCTTTCAGGGACCAAGGACACATGGTGACAAATGCTGGGCCTCTGAGCAGAAAAGGAAAGTTCTGGGGGAGGGGGAGGAAGCCAGAGGCGAATTTCTTCAGGGTTATTAATTAGCTTAGATTCATTTGCAATAAATGACCTGCAAGGACCAGAAAACAGCTAAATGCAGGCAGTGAGCAGAGCAAAAGTACAAACTCTCTCCAAGATGGTTTTGGGCACCGCAGACCAGCACAGGCAGGCGGGTAAGCAAAGGGTTAGGATAACAGTCAGCCTGCCTTGGGTGGAATCTACTTTTCTTTTCTGCTTTTTGTTTGCTTACTTGCTTTTCTGAGGTATGGTCTCCCTCTAGCCCAGGCTGATCTGGAATGCACTTTTAAAAAAATACTTCTTTATTTTAATTAATTAATTTTTGTTTTGTGGGTTTTTTTTTTTTTTTTTTTTTTTTTTTTTTTTTTGAGGTAGGGTCTCACTCTAGCTCAGGCTGACCTGGAATTCACTATGTCATCTCAAGGTGGCCTCAAACTCACAGCGATCCTCCTACCTCTGCTTCCTGAGTGATGGGATTAAAGGCATGCACCACCACACCTGGCCTATTTATTTTATTTTGAGAGACAGAGAGAGAGAGAGGAGAGAACAGGTGTGCCAAGGGCCACTGCAAATAAACTCTAGATGCATGTGTCACCCTGTGCATCTGGCTTACATGGGTTCTGGGGACTTGAACTTGGGTCCTTTGGCTATGCTGACAAGCGCCTTAACTGCTAAACCATCTCTCAAGCCCCTGGAATGCACTTTTCTATGCCTCTGTTTCTTCATCTGTAAAGTGGGACATAACAGTATTTATTTCCTTTTCTTTCTTTTGGTTTTTCGAGGTAAGGTCTCACTCTAGCCCAGGCTGACCTGGAATTCACTTGGTAGTCTCAGGGTGGCCTTGAACTCACTGTGATCCTCCTACCTCTGCCTCCAGAGTGCTGGGATTAAAGGCATGTGCCACCATGACCAGCTTAACAGAATTTAGTTCTGAGGGTCACTACCTAATCAATTGGTCAGTTGCTGATGCTCCACAAGGTGGCTGTTCACACAAAACGTTCATATGGCTGCTGACACAGCTGTTCACACAGCTGTTCACACAGCTGCTCACACAAACTGGCTGCTCACAAGGCTGTTCATATGCCTGTTCCAGCCGTGGCTGGTGGTGGTCAATGTTAGGCCTGGAGCAGCTCCTAGCAAGCAGTTGTGTTGATCTCAAGTGATGTGGTCCAGTATCGAGGTGATAGTTAACCACTGTCAACTTGATGGGACTTAGAATCACCCATAAGTGGCTTGGAAGATGGCTCAGTGGTTATAGGTGCCTGCTTGCAAAGCCTGCCAGCCTGGCTTCAACTCCCCAGCCACCCACATAAAGCCAGATGGGCATTTGTTTGCAGCAGTAAGCCATACACACATGCAGGCCAGTAGATAAATAAAATGTTTTAAACTGAATCACATAAGAGACCTGGTTCTGGGCATGCCTGTGGGGGGAGTTTCCAGAGAGGATTAGCTGAGGGAAGACTTCCCTTCGCGGGCAGCACCATCCTATGAGCTGGTTTCTGCAGAGAGTGAAAAGGGGAAATGGAAAAACAGGCGGCTGAGAATTTATCTCTGTGCTCCTGACTGTGGTGCCTCATGCCCCTCCCACCATGACGGACTGTATGCCCTCAAACTGCGAGCCAAAAGAATGCCTTCCTCCTTTATGTTGCCTCTGTCAGGAACTGGATGACAACAGTGAGGAAAGGAAACAGGTGTGGTGAGGGTCGCCACCCCAGAGCTGCTTCATGGCAACAACAACCTCTGAACCACAGACAGTGAAGCTGGATCCAAAACACTCCCTCCAGAAGTCAGAGTCAAAGGGGATCCAGCCTGAGCCATGCTCAGTGAGTCTGCAGACCTGGCATTACCTATGTTGCATTTCCAAGGCACAAGCTTTCTGGGCCATCCTCACAGGGCCATTGCATCTCTGCTGCCCCAGGTCCTGCAGGTGCCCAGGGTGACAGCACTGTAGTTGGGTCAGTGGACAGCAAAGGTGGTCTGATGGTCAGTTCTCAGCCCACAGTGTGCATCCAGGCCTCTTACATGATTGCTGCAAAGCCCAGGGTGACAGACCACACCCAGGCTGCTGGCGTGCTCTCCCAATGACTGTCACCATTTGAGGTCCACAGTTTCCTCCCTGCTGTGCACAGGGGCATCAAGGGACCTGGGCACAGCCTGTGGCTCCAGGGCCCACACTGGGCCTGAATAAAAGAAAGGTGAAAAGGAGAGAGTGGGTGCAGTCCACTTCCTCCCCACTGTCGCCGCTCCGGCTCTGGCCTGTGCTGGTCAATGCTTTGCCTGCCCCAGCTCCACCTGCCAGGCCTCCCCCTGGTACAGACCCACCATGCCCTGTGTGGGTGCTGTACTCTCCCGCTGTGCACATCCCTGTGCCCTCTCCCCCCAGGCACTGACTGTTCAGAGGAGCTGCTAAGGAGTTGAGGCTATTCCTGGTATGACCACTAGAGGACAGTAGAGTGCTGAGATGGGTGTGAATCATGCGGCTCCCTGCAGGGATGGTACAAGGCACTCCTGGAAGGTTGCACAGCCCCCTGCACCTCCCTTTCACTACTTTATGCACAGAGCTGGCTCAACTATCTTCCTTAACTATTATTTTAATCTCCTTTTCTTTTCTTTTCTTTTTTTTTGAGGGGGGGGTTCGAGGTAGGGTTTCACTGTAGCCCAGGCTAACCTGGAATTCACTATGTAGTCTCAGGGTGGCCTCCAACTTGTGGCGATCCTCCTACCTCAGCCTCCCGAGTGCTGTGAGTTTGACGCCAGCCTGGAAGTACAGAGTGAGTTCCAGGTCAGCCTGGGGTGGAATGAGACCCTACCTCAAAAATCAAGCAAAACAAAAATTACTGGGGCTGGAGAGATGGTTTAGCGATTAAGATACTTGCCAGCAAAGCCAAAGGACCCAAGTTCAATTCCCCAGTACCCACATAAAACTGGATATACAGGGTGGCACATGCATCTGGAGTTCATTTGTAGTGGCCAGAGGCTCCTGGAACACCCATTCTCTCTGTCTCTCTCAAATAAATAAATAAAATATTTTTTAAAGAATCAATTCCAAATGGATCAAAAATCTTAATATCAAACTTGAAACTGCTAGAGGAAAAAGTAGGGGAAACATTTCAACATTGGCATAGACAGCAACTTTCTGAACATAACCCTAATTGCTCAGAAATATAATCAACCACTGGGATCTTATGAAATTACAAAGCTTTTGTACAGCAAAGGACACTGTGAATATAGCAAAGAGACAACCTACAGAATGGGAGAAAATCTTTGCAAGCTAAACATCTGACAGAGGATTCATATCCAGGATATGATAAGAACTCAAGAAACTAAATAATAAGAAATCAAACAACCAAGCCAGGCGTGGTGGCGCATGCCTTTAATCCCAGCACTTGGGAGCAGAGGGAGGTGGATCGCCATGAGACTACATATTGAATTCCAGGTCAGCCTGGACTAGAGAAAGATCCTACCTCAAAAAATTAAAAAAAAAACAAACAAGCAAGCAAGCAAACAACCCATTTAAAAATGGGATATGGGGCTGGAGAGATGGCTTAGCAGTTAAGGCGCCTGCCTCCTAAGCCTAAGAACGCTAGTTCCAATCTCCAGGTCCCATGTTTAGCCAGATGCAAAGTGATGCAAGGGCGCCATGCCGCACTTGACCACAAAGGGGTGCACGCATCTGGATTTCATTCACAGCATCTGAGAGACTGCTGGCGTGCCCACCTCTATCTGTTTTCCTCTCCCTCTCTCTCTCTATCTCTCTCTGTGTCTCTCACCAAAAAAAGGGGGGACATGGAACCAAAATGGGAATTCTCAAAAGAAGAAATATAGATGGGATCTAAATATCTTTAAAAATGTTCTACATCCTTAGCCATCAGGGAAATTCAAATGAAAACTATTTTGAGATTTCATCACACTCATGTCAGAATGGCTATCATCAAGAAAACAAATGACAATAAGTGCTGGCGAGGATGTGGAAAAAAAGGAACACTTCTACACTGTTGGTGGGAATGTAAACTGGTCCAGCCATTGTGGAAATCAGTGTGGAAATCTGAGACAGCTAAGAATAGATTCACCATATGACCAGCTATACCACTCCTAGAAATATATCCTAAGAACTCTTCTCACTACCTTATAGATACTTGCTCATCCATGTTTATTGGCACTGTATTCACAATTGCTAGGAAATGGAACCAGCCTAGATGTCCCTCAACTGATGAATGGATAATGAAGATGTGGTACACTTATACAATGGAGTTCTATTTAGGGGTAAAGAAAAATTAAATTATGAAATTTTCAAGGAAATGGATGGATTTGGAAAAGATTATACTTAGTGAGGGAACCCAGGCCCAGAAAGCAAAATGCTGCATGTTCTCTCTCATATGTGGTTCCTAGCTACAAATATTTAGACTTGTATGTGAGTTAGAGTAAAAATTGTTAGCAGAATCCAGTAAGCTAGGAAGGGGTTATAAGGGAGTGAGGAGAAGGGAGGACTTAAGGAGAGATTTAGATAGATAGATAGATAGATAGATAGATAGATAGATAGATAGACAGATAGATAGATGGAGATAGAGATATAAAACTGGGGGTGCAATGGCCTATATAAGGTTAGGGAAAGGGATTGAGTAAAGGAGTAATGGGAGGAGGGTTAATCAAAATTTAAGATGTTATGAATAAGTCATATAGAAACCTATTTTTCTGGGTAATGGCACATCCAGAAGCCATAGATGGTTACTAGAAAATTCAGTGCCAGGGATGGGATACCTTCCAGTGAGTTGTTGGCCAGGGAAGTCACTGATGCCCCCAAAATATTACAGGCCATTGCCAAGGCTCTTTGTTTCCCACTAGAAATAGATTGTAAGACTCTATTGCTGAAGACTCCACATCTTGGGCTGCAAGGTCACTGAGAAATCAAGCTGGAGCTGAGCTGAAAATTTCCTTGCTGTGGACCAATTGATAGAAAGCTGGAAAATGGGAGAGAGATGTCATCACCAGTGGTAAACAGCAGTGGACACTGCAAGCCTTAAGTTTGGCCAGCAGTGAGCCAATGGGTGCAATAGTGGCATGTCTGTTATAGGGGAAACCAGCTGCTCTCTAATTGGACCAGAGGCCCACTCCACAGGAGGAAATACATGCCTCATACCAAAAACCTAATCAAAAGCTTATGGTGAGCTGGGTGTGGTGGCACATGCCTTTAATCCCAGCACTTGGGTGGCAGAAGTAGGAGGATCACTGAGTTCAAGACTACTCTGAGACTAACAGAGTGAATTCCAGGTCAGCCTGGGCTAGAATGAGACCCTACCTTGAACCCCCCCCCCAAAAAAATGGCTTATGGTGGAGGAGGTCATGAGCCCTAGGGGAGTAACAGCTGCTGGTGTCTGGGTAAATACATGTATTATACTCACCAAACTGCCGTGTAAGCACTTTTCTGAACATTATTGATATTACCCATATATTAATGGTACTTTCACTTTTGGTTAGAGAAGCTTCTCTTTTCAGATGGTGGTGACCTTGGGATGACTCAGAAGGCACCATGGTGCTGAGAAGTGACAGAGGAGTGCTCAGCACTGAAACATCTCTATCACACCCTCCAAGGCTCAGGGTCCATTGCGGAAGAGGTGGTGGAAAGAATGTAAGAGCCAAAGGAAAGGTAGGACTGTTTACAACGTGCTCCTCCAGACACAAAATGGCCTGGATATCCATGACCTTGCAGTGCCTGGACCAGGAGCAAAAAAAAAAAAAAAAAAAAAGTGGACTGGAGAGATGGCACAAGCCAGGAACACTGGTTCCAAAGTGGTTCCAAAAAAAAAAAAAAAAAAAACCACACATCTGGTTTTGGAAAAGATGATGATATCAAAATAAAAGAGACTGATGGAGAGGCTTGGGAGGGGATATGATGGAGGTGGATTTGTAAAGGAGAAAGTGGGGGACGGGAGGGAATGACCATGGTTTATTATCTATAATTATGGAAGCTGTCAATGAAAAAAATGTTAAAAACAAACGGACAAAAAACGAGCTTATCAGGCAGGGTAAAAATAATTTTAAATCGTATCTTATTTATCTATTCCTTATTTTCTTGTGTATCTTTATGTATGCAAATATAGTATATACACATACATGCATGAACATGCAAGCACACATTTGCATGTACTTATGGTTATGGTCAGAGCATAAATACAAACTGGAATTTTCTGGGAGGTCTACTTTGAAGCCATCAAGTTTTTTCCAAGTTTTCATTCTGGCTGTTCAAATATCACTGAGAAGAAATGTCATAGCCCCCATATTCTGCTACTCTTTGAGACCGGAACACTGGCCAGTCCCCCAGCCTGGCGCTCCAGCCCCGTGTCTCTGGAAGCGCCTGCCCCAGGTGCTCTCCTGTCTTGTCATGCAGGTTCCACTACACAGCTGCTCAAACACCCCTCCACCAGAGCCTGTCCTCCAGCACTCCTCGCTGGCTTCCAGCCCTGTCCTGGGGTCCAGCCCCTCTCTGTGACATGGCTTCTGTTACCCTCTAGAGACAAGCTTCCTGATGTAACAGTTTCTCACAAACATGTTGATTTACAACAACAGAATTTATTCTGAAACCCAGGAGCTACAGGGTCCACCAATCCCTGCCAAAGCTCTAGGGGTGCATGCAGCTTCTGGTACCTGGTGCATTCCTGCATGTGGTTGGCCACTCCAGTTCCTACCTGTTTTTGTTTATTTATTTATTTTGATTTTTCGAGGTAGGGTCTCACTCTAGCCCAGGCTGACCTGGAATTCACTCTGTAGTCTCAGGCTGGCCTTGAACTGAAGGTGATCCTCCTACCTCTTCCTTCTGAGTGCTGGGATTGAAGGTGTGCACCACCACGCCCGGCTCCTACTTGTTTTCATATGGCCTTATGTGTGCCTGTTAAATCTTCCCTTTCATATCTGGGGGTGCTAAGGAGTCCCACGTGAAGCCAGGCCCTCTCATTTGCCAAGCAAGTGCTCTGTCTCTCAGCTAAATCTCCACCCCTCTGCTCCATGCATCATAGGGTTCATCATCCAGGCTAATTTCCCACTACAGGCTTCTTCTTTTTTCTTCTTCTTCTTCTTTTTGGTTTTTCAAGGTAGGGTTTCACTCTAGTCCAGGCTGATCTGGAATTCACCACGTAGTCTCAGGATGGCCTCAAACTCACAAACTCCTCCAACCTCTGCCTCCTGAAATGCTGGGATTAAAGGCGTGCACACCACGCCCAGCTAGGCTTCTTAACTTAATTACATGTACAAAGATCTTCCTTTTCCCCCAGGTGATGTAATGTTCACAGAGTCCAGGAACATGTGCATATCTTCCTGGAGGACACTGTGCAGCCCACGACAGCCTCTGACATTATGACATTGTGTTCAGAGCTGGCCTTCAGGATCCATGTGGAAGAAAGCAGGGCTTCCAGAATCCAGCGGGTCAAACACATCACAGTGTGAGAAAAGAATTGAGAAACTAAGTTCGGCCCCTGGCAATTCAGGGGCAGGAGATCCTGGCATGGGCTGGATATCAGTCAGGATCACAGGCCAACACCTCAGCTGCCTGACATACCACAAGTATGCTCACCTTAGATGGTCCATCCAGGACCAAGGTGAGTGTCCATCTGCTAGACAGCTGCTGGCCGCTGACCAAGGGAAAGGACTGTGGTCAGTCATAACCTGGTGACACACATCACTTCTGCTCTCATTTCTTTTTATTTTAAAAATATTTTTAGGGCTGGAGAGATGGCTTAGCGGTTAAGGCGCCTGCCTGCTAAGCCTAAGAACGCTGGTTCTAATCTCCAGCGGTTCCAATCTCCAGGTCCCACGTTTAGCCAGATGCAAAGTGACGCAAGGGTGCAATGCCGCACTTGCCCACAAGGGGGTGCACACATCTGGATTTCGTTCACAGCAGCTGAGAGACTGCTGGCCCATCTCTATCTGTCTCCCTCTCCCTCTCTCTCTGTCTGTCTCTCTCTCTGTGTCTCTCTCCAAAAATAAATAAAAAATAATTTAAAAATTTATTATTTATTTGAGAGAGACACACAGAGACTGAGCATGGGTGTGTCAGGGCTTCCTGCCACTGCAAACTCCAGATTCATGTACCACTTTGTGCATCTAGATTTATGTGGGTATTGGGGAATCGAACCCTGGTTGTTAGGCTTTGCAGGCAATCACCTTGATGGCTGAGCCATCTCTCCAGCCCTATTTTGGAATTTAGATGAGATTTTCTCTGCCAAAAGAATTCAAGTTTAGAAAAGCACAGCTCATTCTTTTTTCTCCTCACATTGAAAAATCTAGCTTTTTAATTATTTTTTTCCAAGGTAGAGTCTCTCACTATCCCAGGCTGACCTGGAATTCACCATGGAGTCTCAGAGTGGCCTCGAATGAAAAACCTAGCTTTAATAAACGTTTAATTAAGCCAGGTATAGTGGTGCACGCCTTTAATCCCAGCATTTGGAAGGCAGAGGTAGGAGGATGGCCGTGAGTTCAAGGCCACTCTGAGACTACATAATGAGTTCCAGGTCAGCCTGGGCTAGAGTGAGACCCTACCTTGAAAAACAAACCAAAAAAACTTTAATCAAATCTTACTCTTGTACCTGCTTTGCAGAGCCCCTGTGGTGGTCCAGGCACTGTCACAGACAGTGCAGATGAATTGAGGGGGCCTTTTGCTCTCCAGGGATCTCCCTCAACTTACACAGGGACATGTGGTCACTAGAGATGACATGTGGTAGGAGGGATCTTGGCAGAACAGTGAGAAGGGTCACCAGTGAGTGTCCCTCACCAGAACTGACAATGACTGCTTTGACCAGATTATTGTCATGCACAGCTACAGGACATGGTATTGCTCCTGAGAATAAGCTAGAGCTCATGGGGACAAGACTAGAGCTCGTGGGGACAAGACTAGAGATCACGGGGACAAGCTTAGAGATCACGGGGACAAGACTAGAGCTCACGGGGACAAGACTAGAGCTCACGGGGACAAGACTAGAGCTCACGGGGACAAGACTAGAGCTCGTGGGGACAAGACTAGAGCTGGTGGGGCCATGGCTTGAGCTCGTGGGCTTTCTTTCCTTTCCGTGTGGTTGAGTAATGTAAGGAGAACAGCAGCTTTCCGCCAGGCTGAAGGCTGACTTGAAGACGTGGGTGGCCATTTCCTGGCGGCGTGCTCAGGATGCTATGGAGGATCCAGGCCTGGTTTCCAGTTGAGGAGAGACCGAGGTCCACGAGCTACCTTCAACCAGCTGCTCCGGGCTCCTTCCGAGTCCTGACCAGGGGCAGGAGAGACAGGAGCACGGCAGAGAGAAGTCAGAAGAGTCTGAAGGAGGAGGAAGTTCAAAGGGCAAAATGCTCTCCACCTTAGTAACTCCCAGGTAAACAGTAGCCCAAGTCCAGGACAGTGACCCGGGAGGAGCCGGGGTCAGGGGACAGAGCTGCGTTCTGTTGCCCGAGGAGGCAGCCAGGTGAAAAGGAGATGTCTGTTTCCACACACTGGTTATGGGCCCCACCCTCCCTTTGTAATCATCAGAGATTAGTCCTTCCTTTCCAGAAGAGTCTTCTCTTAGGAGAACTGCGCCTGGTACTCTGGGAGCGCTTGGGCTTTCCACGGTCCCCGTGGATGAATCACGTGGCGAGGGCTGTGGGTCTAAGGTTCTCTAACCAAGCGCACGGTGGGACTCAATGGCCACGTCAGGAAGTTTCCAGCATGTGACAAGACTGATAGGCTCGGCAATGTGTGGGTCATGGGCACGGGGTTGGAGAGTCTCATGGGAGTTCAAAACACCAGCCCAGAGGCAGGGGATTTGTGGGCCTGCCACAAGCAGCAGAAAACAAGGACGTGGTGGTTTTCTCCCACTCCTCCCGGGAGCCCAAAATAGAACTCTGCCCTTTGTCCTTGAGCCCGGCGACTGCATGTGGGTGTCGGTGACCACAGGCCTCTTTGTTCCTTTCTCCCACACAGTGCCCTCCTTCCCCATGCCCATGACCCACAACCAATCCCCACAGACTCTGTGTGTGCTGAGGGTGACTGTTGGCCCTGGCAGAGGAGCCCGGGGCGTGCCCTCTATGAGACACTCGAAGCCTTGCTCAGCACTGCTGACTCCCGCCTGGGGCATCACGATGTCAGACGCAGGCCTCGGAGGTTTCCAAGTGTCTGAACCCGAGGTTTTCAGTGGGGGCCCCGTGCCTCTTGCCTGGCATCCAGAGCACAGGTTGGGATGGGTGCTGTCTCCTCCAGCCCGGGCTGAGCTATGGGCAATCTGGCAGAATTTGGAAGGGAGAAGAGGAGGGAAGATACGTTCCCCCTTGGGGTTACCCATGGCTGGCTGGACTCCTGAGTCCCCTCAGCTGACCGTCACAGCTCTCCATGCCACTCTGTCTCTAGATTCTAGAACTGCTCCCCATCTCCAAGCCTCAGGGTGATAATTCAGCCCCCCCCTCCCCGTCCCTCACAATTACTCTACAACCCACCACGTCTGTGTAACAGTCCTACTAGATGTTCTGTTGGGATGTACGCTGTCTTTGCCAGGACCCCTGACTCATTTGCATCCATGTAACATGCATACGTATGCAAACATACAACATACACACAAGCCCACACATGTATCTCCACCCGACCTCACTGCAAGGCCCTCTCACATCCACTCCGCCCATCTAGAGGCTTAAGGATACTCACCCCACACACCAACCCGTTTCGTGAGCCACTGTTGGGTCCTGGTCCACAGTGAGCAAGGCACTGTCACACACTTGGCTGGCTAGAGCGGAGAACAGAAAATGGCCCGGGTCCCCTGGATGACTCTCCCTCAAAGATATATAATGTGGCTTTTCCTGGGGAAGCCCGGACTCCCCTAAGGAGGTCCCAAAAGGGCGAGGTCCTTTCTGTGGTCATTCCAACCCCCAATGTTGGTTAGAAACCTCTGAGCTGCCTTACTACAACCCAAGCGTAAATGCCAGAGAGGGGGCTTAGGCACTCAGAGCCAGCACGCACTAGCAGAGAGGGCTGTGTTCACCCATCAGAACCTTCTAGAAAGCAGGGCCCGCACCGTCCTAGAACTAGCATTGGCAGAGCTGGGAGCTAACTGCTGATGGGCAGGCTGGTCCTGGCACCTCTCCAGGGCAAACTGCCTCATTGCTTCCACTTGTCCCCCACACTCGCCAGCCCGTCAAATCTCTTGTTCTGTTCCCTCCTGTGGCTGAGCAACTGAGCCTCATAGTTCAAACTCTCATAGTGGGCGGCTGCATGTGTTAATGGTCTTTGCAGTGGCGCCCTTGGGAGGGAATGATAATTAAATGGGGTTCTGAGGGTCAGAACCCCAGGAAGGCCTAATTAGGGGTCTTATGAGCAGAGGAACTGAGATGGAGTAGTGTGCTTGTCTGGCTCACTATGCGGGGGGCCTCCACCATGTGGTGATGCCGTAAGAGGGCCCTCCCTCCCTGGCTGTCCAGCAGATGCTGCCTCATGCCTTCAGACTCCAACCTCTACAGCCAAAAAGGAAACTTTTATATTTACAACATAGCCCTGCGACTGCCTGTAGGTAAGTAGCCCAAGTGCTTGTGGAGGAGCAAGAACTTTCTACATCACCTTCTAGGTGGTCCAGTGGTGTGTGCTTTGAGTGTGCACACTTGGACACATGCCACGAACGTCTGTTGTTTTGTAGTGTCAGATGTTCAGCACTTTGTTGGCATTGTCTCTTACACCTTATAAGAATGGCTCTCGCCGGGCGTGGTGGCGCACGCCTTTAATCCCAGCACTCGGGAGGCAGAGGTAGGAGGATCGCTGTGAGTTCGAGGCCACCCTGAGACTACATAGTTAATTCCAGGTCAGCCTGGACCAGAGTGAGACCCTACCTTGCAAAACCAAAAAAAAAAAAAAAAATGGTTCTCGTTCTTTCCACTCCTTGTCTGAACAGTGGGAGCCTCTTAGTTCAAGTGTGTGATGGTGGCTATGCTGCTGTGGTTAAAGTGTGACCCCCAAAGGTTCATGTGTTAGAAACTTGGGCTGGAGAGATGGCTTAGTGGTTAAGCCGTTTGCCAGCAAAGCCAAAGGACCTAGGCTTGCTCCCCCAGTACCCATGTGTTAGAAACTTACTCCCCAAATCCATGTGTTAGTAGCATTTGGAGGTGGCTGCTCCACTGGATGAAGAGCTGGCGACATCTCCCTTCCATTGAGGCTTACAGAGGGCAAGGGGCATGGCCAAGGTCAGCACAGGGGAGTGATGGGTGGCCCAGAAACCATCTGTGAAGATGTGTGTGTTCTGCAAGGACACTCTGTGCCTGCCCATCAGCCCTGACCCCCGGAAGCAGAATGGACCCTCCTCAGTCACTTCCTCACCCTGCTTTCACCCACCTTGCCCACCTGCTTTCCACGGCCACCCTGGACATGTGCTGGCTGATGATGTGGACAGAGGACCGGCCTCATTCTCAAGAAGGGAGGCCACGGGGCAGTGACTCCGTGGACTCACCAGACCATAACAGGGTGACTCAGCTGCCCACTGACAGATGGACGTCCGTCCTGAAACCGGGCCCTTCCCTTTTCTTCCAAGAACAATAACAAACCTGCTCTGTGTTCCCATTGCCATAGGAACTAGACAACACTCGATAAGGTGGAGCTCGTGGACAGGTGGGCACGAGCAGTCTGGATCATAATAACTCTTTCCCGCTCCTCACCCAGAATTCCCGGCATCTCACCTATTCGGAGCAGGCTAGGTAAACAGCTGGGGGTGGGGCGGGGGTCATGCTGCCATGGGAACTGACCAAACTGGGAAGTCTGAGGCAGTTTCAAGTCTGCCCCTGGGATCTAGCTCAAATCACCCCAGAAAGGAATGGGGTTTCTTACAAGCAACAGGCTCTTGAGAACCCCGTGTGGAAGACCCTGAGGAAGCTGTGGTGTCCTGTCCTGGACGTCATGAAAATAACAAGGGGGGGGGCAGGGCTGCCCCTTCCTGCTGATCCACTGGGAACAGGACACTCATGCAAAGTCCACTTGGTTCCTGGCCTCCCCACTGAGCAGAAACCAGGAAAGTGATCAGGGATGAAGCCAGTGTGTGGGCTCTGCGGGGGCAGGGGGAGGTCAGGGCTTTGTAGAGTAAATCAGAGCTCTGCATGCCCCAGCCAGTCCAAAGTGTGGCACCACGCTCACACGTGGGGTCACAGAGTGACACGTGGGGTCACAGAGTGACAGCTGGGGCCAGGGGCTGGATCTGGGTCTTCTACAGGTGGAGCTGCCCTGCCCTTCTTCCTTTCCCAAGCTGGTTTGTGTGTTTTGTTGTTGTGTTTGTTTTGAGATAGTTCTCAAGTAGCTCAGGCTGGCCTTGAACTCACTATGTAGTTAAGCCTGGACTTGAACTCTTGATTCTCCTGCCTCCACTTTCCAGGTACTGGGTTACAGGTTTGGGCCACCATGCCTGGCTAGCTTGATGTGTTTTGATCCTAGAGTCCCTTTGCTTTCATTCTCCATGCACACTGGAAACTCTGGGCCAGGTCTTGACTCAGAGCATCTTTTCTTGTAATTATTAACTGACAATAATTATATATATTTATGGGTACACAGTGGTATCTTAACACATGATATATTATGATATGACCCACAGCAGTGGGACATCAAGCCCCCACCCTTTCCTAATTAAACTGGTGCACAACCAAATGACCCCTCCCCCTTACCAAATGTCTTCTCTTCCCTAAAATGCCAGCATTGTTCCAGATTTATTTATTTATTCATCTATTTAGGTCTGAAGAGATGGCTCAGCAGTTAAGGCATTTGCCTGCAAAGCCAAAGGACCCAGGTTTGATTCTGCCGGAGCCATGTAAGCCAGATGAACAAGGTGGCACATGTGTCTGGAGAATCTTTGAAGCAGCTGGAGGCCCTGGTATGCCTGTTCTCATTCTCTTTCTCTTTGCCTATTTCTCTCTCTCAAATAAATAAATAAATGTTTGTTTGTTTGTTTGTTTGTTTATTTATTTATGACAGAGTCTCATATATCCCAGTGTGGCCTCATACTTGCTATGTAGTTGAGATGATCTTCAATTTATTTTTTAGAATATTTTATTGAGTTATTTGATGAGAGAGAGAGAGAATATGAATAGTCATGCCAGGGCCTGTAGCCACTGTAAATGAACTCCAGATGCATGCGCCACTTTGACCATCTGGCTTTACACGGGGACTGGGGAATCAAACCCGAATCCTTAGGCTTTGCAGGCAAGTGCCTTAACCACAGAGCCATTTCTCTTCAGCCCTGATCTTGAATTTCTGATCCTCCTGCTTCTACTTCCCAAGTGCTGGGATTACAGATGTGCACCACCATGTCCGGTTTCTGAGGTGCTGTGGATCAAACCTAGGCTTTGTGCCTGCCAGACAAGCACTCTGCCAAATGAGGCCCGTCCTCAGCACCTATTATTCCAGGTTTGTAGCCATCCCCTAGGTCCAGTCTATTGCCAATGTCTGAGGAACCTCACGTGACAATTTACACGGGGTCTTCTCTTTCCTTGCCCACGACCACCATCCTGGCCCTCACGCAGTGACCACCGTAGCCACTCTTAGAGACCCTCTCAACTCCACGCATGCTTGTCCCCAAGTGCTGAACCCGGAGACGTCACTATGCTCCTTCCCGAATCCTCCACGCCCCACCCACACAGAGACCTAAGAATGTCTCCCCTAAGGGTTTGTCCTTCCCTGTCACTGCCCAGGGGCTGTGACAACTAGGTAACAACTCCTCACTGGTCCCTCTCCTGGCTCTGTCTCCTGCCAGCCTCCTCCATGTCTGAATTCGCTTTCTGTGCATGATGTGGAAGTGCACCCCGCAACCCCAGCACAATGGGGGGGCTGAGGCAGGAGGAGATGCATCCTGGGACCCCGTCTCCCACCACGTAAGCCCTGCCCCCTGTAAGAAAAATGTAGAATTCACTTCCTAACATACAGCTCTGATCTCCGTGTGCTAGAAACCCAGACTCCTGCCGCAGAGCCATTTGCAGAGGCCTTGCAGGGGGAGACCCCTAGGCCTGTGTCCCCGCTCCCCCTCTGCCCCGCTCTCTCCTCTCCCTTCTCCTCCATATGCACCATGGCTGTCTTGTAGCTGCTCTCTGGCCCGGCCCTGGCCTGCAGTGGCACAGCCCCTTCCTCATGCAAACTGCCTGAATCTCTAGGAGACTCCCAGTCTTCCCAAAGCTCCATCCTATCCCATAGGTCCCAGGAGGCGGAGTACTTCCCTGTGTTCCACAGGACTCCTGTTCTCCACGGTGCAGGCTTCCAGCTTCCCCTCCCCACTGGTCTGGTGCTGCCTGCTCCTTTCTTGCCTGTGCCCTGACGTCTAGCTCCCAGGCCTGCTCTGCAAGAGCTGTGTGAATCCTGGGCCCTCCCTCCAGGCCCTTCTCAGCTCAGCCTGCCAGGTCCTTCTCACACTCCAGAACCTCCCAGCTTTTCACCCTGTGCCCTTCACAATGATTTCTTGGCCTTTCTTGGGGCAGAAGGCAAACTGAATCCTCCCAGTGGGCTGTGGACTGTACTCACACTGCTGTGGCCAGCTTCTTCTCCTGATACAGCTGGCCATCCGTCTGTGCTGTCTATAGACGCTTCCTTGTCCTCAGAGGACCAAGCTCCTCCATCTCCCTCTACAGCCTTGGAGAACCAGAACCATGTTCCGTGAACATAGCTACATACCTACACAGTCCCTGACCACTCCCACCACCCCCAACACCTGTAGAGCCCCTGACCCCGCCCATCACCCCAACACCTAATCCTAACCCTCCCACTACCCCAACACCTACACAGGCCCTGCTTCCCCTTCTCCCTGATCCCAGTCCTCCTACCCTTCAAGGGAGGCTCTGGCCCTTTCTCCATGAACTCTGCGATGCAGAGCCGTCTCCCCAAGCCACAGCGCACTGTGTCACAATCAGTCATCATTTAATATTTAGTGGTTCTGCGCACTTATCTTTAAAATTTTATTTATTTATTTATTTATTTGAGAGAGTGAGAGAGGGAAAGAGGTAGACACAGAGAGAGAGAGAGAGAGAGAGAGAGAGAGATTGAGAATGGGCACGCCAGGGCCTCCAGGCACTCACTGCAAATGAACTCTAGATGCATGCGCCACCTTTTGCATCTGGCTTATGTGGGTCCTGGGGAATTGAACTGAGGTCCTTTGGCTTTGCAGGCAAGCGCCTTAACCACTAAGCCATCCCTCCAGCCCTGCACGCTTATTTTTCAACACTCAAGCCTTTTCTTTTCCCACCTACGTTATACGCATCCTAGCAGTGGGTTAGATCTAAGCCCATGAGCTATAGCAATGATGTCATAGCTGCATGTCGCCGGAACCCATGCCCAGGGCAGGAGGGCACTCTCCTCATAGCTGGCTTTGGAAAAGGGCTCCTATGCACTGTTTGGGCCAGGGGACCTCCTGAAAGATTATACTTTATTGTTTTTTTTGTTTTTTTTCTGAGGTAGGGTCTCACTCGAGCTCAGGCTGACCTGGAATTCACTATGTAGTCTCAGGGTGCCTTGAACTCACAGCCATCCTCCTACCTGTACCTCCTGAGTGCTGGAATTAAAGGCATGTGCCACTGTACCTATTTTCTGTTTGTTTTTTTGTATTTATTTATTTATTTATTTATTTATTTATTTATTTATTTATTTATGAGAGAGAAAGAGGCGGGGGGGGGGCAGAGAATGTGCATGCCAGGACCTCCAGCTGCTGCAAATGAACTCCAGACACATGTGCCACCTTGTGCATCTGGCTTATGTGGGTACTGGGGAATTGAATCTGGGTTCCCTGGCTTCTGGGGCAAGCGCCTTAACCACTAAGCAATCTCTCCAGCCTTGCTTTTGTCTGTTAAGGTGTGGGTGATGGATCCCAGGACCTTATATATGCTAGACCAACACTCTCCCTCTGAGCCCCTCAGAGGATTTTCTTTTCTAGTTTTTTTTTTTTTGTTGTTTTTTTGATTTCTTGAGGTAGGGTTTCACTCTTGTACAGGCTGACCTGGAATTCACTACGTAGTCTCAGGGTGGCCTCGAACTCTCAGTGATCCTCCTACCTCTGCCTCCCGAGTGCTGGGATGAAAGGCGTGTGCCACCACGCCCAGCATCCCTCAGAGGATTTTATTGGAGAGAGTCAGACCTAAAGGACATTCCTTCACATCAGGCTCCTGTGTCATCATGTGGTCAACCCATAGACAAGTTCCATGAGCAGTGGGGTCTGGTCCCTCCCAGGGACCATCACAGTGTGAGCACAGTGTTAGAAAAGGGTTCAGGGGCTGGAAGATGGCTCAGCTGTTAAAGGAGCTTGTTTGCAAAACCTGATGGGGTTTGAATCCCCAGTACTCAATAAAACCAGATGTTCAAAGTGACACGTGTGTCTGGAGTTTGTTTGCAGTGGCAAGAGGACCTGCTGCACCCATTCGTTTTCTCTCTCTCTCTCTTTGCTCTCTGATTCTCTTTCTTTCTCCCTCTCTTGCCCTGTGTGTGTGTGTGTGTGTGTGTGTGTGTGTGTGTGTGTGTGTAAAATGAATAAATAACTAAAAAGGAAAGGGCTTTCTTGGGTCCTGCTCAGTGCCTGGGAGTCTCGCCTCCTCCTACCCCTTTGGGCCCTGCACTTTTATCCCTTCTTATAGCTCCACTACCTCCTTCCTACAACCGCACCATTCCTCCCCGCTCCATCTACCCCTCCACCAAAGCTCCTGGCTGCTACCCAGGGCAAGCTGACCAGAAACCTATGCCTGCCCCGCCTTCTCCCCTTGCTCTCTCTGGAAAACTAGACTTCCCACAGGTTACCGGATAATGGCCTCTGGAACTGGAGCGTGGCGGGTTCTCCCAGAGCCATCCTCTTCAGCCCCCAATTTATATGACCGTCCCTCCAGTGCTTATAATGCTGGTTTGGGCGACACAAAAGGGGACAGCACTCAGGGAACTTGTGATGCAGTTAAGGAAGCAGACACATCCTCGGGCCATTACAAAGTGACATACTTTGTCCAGGACACACCAAAGGGTATCCCTGGGAAAGCCACATCCAAGGGGAGGCCTGAAGAACCATCAGTAGTTGCAAAAGGCTCCGTTCAGAAAAGGCTGTTCCATGTCGAGAGAAGCCAGAGAGAGCAAAGGGTCCTGGGGACTGTCACAGGCCAGTACAGCTGAGAGCCCAGTGTGGGTCAGAGGAGAGAGGAGGTAGGGGAAGGACCAGGGGAACTCGGGCACTCTTTCATGCCCATATTCATGCACTGCTGCCCACCAGCAGAGCAGTTGCTGACGCTTATGAAACAGGTATGGAGAGCTAGTGCTGGAAGCAGTCATTTCTATTCATGTGATGGTAAAATTCAGAAGAAAGAGGCTTGGTGCCTGCTCAAGTTCACATTCAATGAGTAAACCAAAGAAGAGAACTCCAGCGCCCTGCCCAAGGCCCACAGCAAGCAGGGTCGACCTGGCACTGGAACCCACTCCTCCCCTGGCCAGTGCTCAGGGACGGGGAGGGGGCCCGGAACCGGGTGGGGGAGGAGAGCAGGTAGACAAGTCGGACTTCCTGGCTCACAACTAACACAAGCTTGATTTGATTGAGGCCGGAGGGGACGTTGCGTGAGAGGACACAGTCTCAGGGCACAGCCTGACCCATAGGCAAGCTCTCCTCAGGACACTTCTCTTAGCCCCTCTGCCCTCTTCTGCCCACTGTCCCATCCCTTCCAGTGCATCCCTTCTTTAGGCTCTGGCTGCTGACACATCCTGCTTCTCCATAGACTGTGAGCTGGTGAGTCACAGGTTGCCTCTGGATAGCAGGTGTAAGCTCCAGAACTCTGAGAGTCCCAGAGGATCTGAGGCAGGCCACCAAGGTCAGAGAGGTCACATGTACCAACCCGGGGGTGGAGCTCCCAAATGAGGACTGTTTGAGATGAGACCTGCACGGCCTGGTCTCCCCCACCCGAGCTTACAGTTATAAGGAACCGTCTCATGTTGTAGGAGAAAGCAGAGATTTCTGTACTCTAAAGAGTGACAATAGCTAATATTTCTGGGCACTCCCTCCACACTGGGCACTTTGTTAAGTCATTTCTGGACGCTCACTCTATACTGGGGATTTGCTAAATGACTCACATAGTTTTTCATGTAACTCTTGTGGTCTGGGAGGTAGATACAGTTGTCTCCAAATGACAGATAAAGTATTACTGGAGAACACACACAGCAGTTTATCTGGGCTCAGGAGGAGTCACGGATCGGGCAGCACGCAGAACCTGGAGAGCTCCAGAGAGCCCCCGCCCCCACAGCTGGACCGGAAGCAGAGGAGCTATAAATCTGGGGTGGTGCACGCTGTAACCCCAGCACTTGAGAGGTGGAGGGAGAACACTCAGAAGTTCAAGGTCATCCTCAGCTACATAGTGAGTTTGAGGCCAGCTTAGGCTACATGAGATACTGTCTCAAAACAAAACAAAAATAACAACAAAAAGAATTTCCTTAACTGGCTGTAGACAAGCAATAGCTTATTGAGAATCTATTAAAGGTCTATTAAAGTCTATTAAAGATTTTGGTGCTTTCTGGTTTTGAACATCTGGTTTGATTTTATTGCTTGTGTTGAGCTCATCTTGATGGCTTCCAGATTTAAATAAATAAATAAAATCAACAAATGGGGGCACAGGAATTCTGTTTGATTTTTTTTCTATCCATTTCCTGAGGTGCAGCACCGATCTTAGAACGCACAGAAAGGTAGAGAGCCCTCGTGCCTTGCGGCAGGCTGGTAAATGTTGAACAATTGGCTCTGGGGTGGAGAAAGCCCACGTCTGCAGCCTTTGACAATTCCTGGGATGCTGAGTGGTCCCATCATGGTCCCCTAAAACTACCAACCCCCAGGAGCCAATGCAAGGCTGTTTCAGCACACATCGCCTCCCATCCCTTTTGGGTAAGTCAAAGCAGTTGTGTAGAGGCTGTTTGATGAGACCAGTGGTGCTCAGAGGGGCTCCCCTGAGCCATCCTTGCAGCATCACCAGAGAACTCGCCAGACTTCTGATGTCTCTGACCCCACCACTAACCTCCTGCATGGCAAGCCCTCGGGTGCAGTTGCAAGGGTGGGGTGGGGGGTTAGCAATCTGATCTTCAAGAGTGCACACAGAGGTGAGGACCCTTCAGCACCAGTGGAGAAATGGGCCCAGCTGGAGGATGGGTTTCCCATCCCTCCTCAGATGGGCAAACTGAAGCCTCAAAGGTGCGGAGGCCGTGCCAGGACATGGGCGCGAAACAAGTTAAGCAGCCAGTTCAGGGGACCCAGGAGTCACTGTGCCAGCCCTCCTCAGGTCTGTGAAATAAATGAGTCACCCATAGGCCCAATACAAGCATGGGGGACTTAGGCTCCCACTCCAGGCAAATGGGTGGAAGTGGGGAAGAGTGGTCCAGGGTGCTGGTTGCTGATCCCACAAAAGAAGAAACAAGGAAGGTTCACTCAAAGGTATAAGACCCCTCAAGACCCAGCCCTAAGAAGATCAGAACCGGAACATGATCCAACTGAGATGCAACAAGGGCCACAAACCATCCACCCCTCTGCCACAGGGTCTCAGCCGGGGAGAGCTGAGGGGCGCCCAGTCACGTCCTGACCAGCTTCAGGAGGATGTGTTTGCTGTGTTGACAACCTTTTCAGACCCCAACCCAGCCTCCCTGTAAACCAAAGACAAACAAATCAGAGCAGGCTGGAGGAATGATGTGACTTCCGGGTGGGCCCTGGGAGGCCCTGAAACACCTGGGCAATCTGCAAGGCAGCATGATGTCACCCAGAGAAATGCTTGCTCACTGAAAGGCGATCACATGACCTGGCCTGAGTGCCCTGGTCACATGAGGGGAGGGCTTCTCCACTGAGCTGGGTTCCTGCCAGAGAGCCAAAACACAAACAGAAACTGTTGCGTCATGATGAAATCCACGGCTCATGTGACGGGACCGTTTCCTTCCTCAAAGTTTTAGTTGCAGAACAAAGACTCAGCATTACTGCACAGGACCAAGCGCCCGCTGGGAGGTAGGCCCGTGGTTTCTTTGGCTGGAATCACTAGCAGCTGGGATATTCGACAAGCTGTTCAAAATCTGTGAGCCTTGGTCTGCACATGTATAAAATGAGGGCTGATCTCCATCACACAGGTCATTGTGAAAATGGAATAACAGTTACAAAACACATGGCAGGATGCCCTGCACATTGTAATAGTCTCTTTAATTCCTTTTGAGCCGAGATGGGCTAAAAATAGATGAATTATTTGTCTGGTCTCAACCTCAAAGAAGGTTAGAAACTATAAGGTGAAAACTCTAGAAGGAAGGATGGCAAGGCACAGCTGATGGTGAGGGAATCTGTAGGAAACAATCCATGGCAGAATGGTGGTCTCATGTACCCACTCCTCCCAAGCCCCCCCACCCCACTGGACAGCAGAACAGATGAAGCCTGTGAACAGGTACGTGCATCTGTGTGGGAAGCCAGACATGAACACGGTACATCCAGGGGGCCAGGCATGTAGCTCAGTTGGTAGTGTGCTTACCTAGCATGCACAAGGTTCTGGGTTCAATGCCCCACACTGCATTAAACCAGGCATGGTAGTACATGCCTCTAATCCCAGCACTTGGGAGGTGTAGGCAGGAGGATCAAGGTCATCCTTGACTACAAGTTGAGTTTAAGGCCAGCTGGGGCTACATGAGACCCTAAAATTTTTTCACTCTAAATCTTTAACATGTTGTGTGTGTGTGTGTGTGTGTGTGTGTATGACAGGCTTTGTAAGCAAGTGTCTTTTACTACTGAGCCATCTTTCCAACCAGCCCTTAACGTGGTTTGAAAATAAGTGCTTAGGGCTGGAGTGATTGCTCGGTGGTTAAGGCATTTGTCTGCAAAGCCTAAAGACCCAGGTTCAACTCCCCAGTACTCACATAAAGTTAGACGCACAAAGTGATGCATGCATGTAGAGTTCGTTTGCAGTGGCAGGAGGCTCTGATGCACCCATTCTCCCTCACTCCACCTTCTCTCTCGAACACAATAACTCTCCAGCTTGCTGTCCATCTTCATAAACCAGTTTATTTCCCTATTCCAGATAGATCCCATTATACACAAGAAAACAACGACAACAGCCATGCTAGCGAAATTAGTGGGGTTTTGTTGGCTGGTTGGTGGTTTCTGTTTGGTTTCATTTTGAGACAAGATCTTGCTATATGTCCAAGACTGGCCTTAAACTTGTGTGTAGCTCAGATTGGTCTTGAACTCACAGCAATCCTCCTGCTTCAGCCTCCAGAGTGCTGGGATCACAGGCTTGCAGCAGCATCATCAACCAGTAAGGTCTTATACTAAGGCCCAGTATCTCTTTGGACACTACCTTGCAAGGTAGGATTATCTATCCTGGTTCTACGACGCAGAAGAGAAGTCAAAGGGGTCCAGTTCCTTGCCTCAGGTCACCGTCCAGGAGTGTCCAACCCTTTGACATTTCCACCTGATGTTGTCATGTACAAGGTTCTCACTGGAGAACCATACAATCACGTTACACACACAGAAAAAACCCTCACGTTTTAAGTCAGTTCTCTTCTGTGCTGGGCAGCATAGCTACTCTTTGTCCCTCTTTGTGCAGTCCCAGGTTCTGTCCAGAGGGGGTGCTGGAACGCAACTGCAGCTCCTGCCCCCATGTCTCTGACACACCTGTGACCTGGGAGGGTGGGGACACGTGTTTCTTTCCCACTGCTGGGACAGGTGGTCACACAACTAACCCGCTGAACAGGGATGTGCTCCCAGGCAGAGGACACCCCGAACTCTGCTGCTAGCCCCACCCTGGGCAGGTATGTTCCTAGAACCCAGACCAGTGCTTGGGAGCCTGTTTCCACCCACCAGACAGCCTGGATCACTGGCTGCTGCAGGGGGCCTATTCCCTGCCTGGTCCTCTCATGCTGCACCTTGCCCTGCCTCTGGGGTCCCCAGCCAAAGGCTCTCATCCCTCCTTGGTTTTACACTTGCATTTAAAAATTATTTATTTATTTATTTATTTATTTATTTATTTATTTATTTATTTATTGTGGGGGAGAGAGAGAATGAGCATGCCAACGCCTCCTGCCGCTGCAAATGAACTTCAGATGCATGCACCACTTTGTGCATCCAGCTTTACATGGGGACTAGGGACTCGAACCCAGGCCATCAGTCTTTGCAAGCAAGTGCCTTCAACCACTGCGCCATCTCTCCAGTCCATCCACTTGATTTTTGACTTAAGGTATAAAATAGATTAAATCCTTTTTAGAATGGACCCATGAGTCGTAAACAGAGATGTCCGTGTATGAATTCCCGTGGTGTATGAATTCAGGGTGGTGTTCTGGGAAGAGAAGAGCTTCCTCACTCTGACCTTTCCACTCTGCACTGGCACAGGTCAGCTGGGGAGGGAAGCTGACACGGAGAGAGACGCCCAGCAGACTTCAGAGCTGGACTTTAGACGGCTGTTTACTAGCTGTGTGATTCCCAGTCACTGCAGGACTGTGGGTTTCATTTTCCTTATCTCTAAAAGGGAAACTGGACTCGTTCCCTGCGTGTGAATTAGCGGGGGCCTCCCCTCCCCCACTGATGGCGCTCCATGAGGGGTTTGGCCTGTGGCCCGTTCTCAGAGCTCCTGCTGAGGCTCACCCACTCCCAAGGGCTTCCTTCCCTCTCCCAGCTGTGGCAGAGTCAGCTAACTACCCATCCCATTTTAATTAAGTAAAAGAGTCCCAGTGTTTCTTTCTTTCTTTTTTTTTTTTTGGTTTTTCGAGGTAGGGTCTCACTCTGGCCCAGGCTGACCTGGAATTCACTATGTAGTCTCAGGGTGGCCTTGAACTCACAGCGATCCTCCTACCTCTGCCTCCCGAGTGCTGGGATTAAAGGGGTGCACCACCACGCCCGGCCCAGTGTTTCTTTAGGGAGCAATCTAGACTCCCTTGCAGATAAGGTGTTCTTGGGTCACAGGTATGGCCACTGCAAATGGAAATTGCTAGAAGGGCTTCTGAGGAAGCTTGTTAGATGAGCTGACTTAACTGACAAGTATCCTTTGGCCCTGGTCTTCTTCCCCCTTGTCTTGTCTGGAGTGAGAATGTTCTGTCTGGAGTCACAGTGGCTATGTCATGACAGACGGCAGCCTTGAAGATGGAAGTCATGTGACATCCTGAGCACGGTAGAGCACAAAGGTAGGTGAGGCTGAGAGATGGAAGACATGGTTGGTGGGGGGGGGTCACATACAGGGCTGGTCCTGCCGACAGCAGAATTTATGGGACGTGAGAAATGAAGAAACTAGTTATTGAGTGCTGTGGTTTGGACAAGCATCCACTAAGGCGCATTTGCTCTCCAACATGGCAGAAGTTGTGGAATCTTTCCGAGATGAGGCCCAGAGAGAGGTCTTCAAGTCACTGGAGGTATGGAGGGCATATTTCCCATTCCAGTGAAGTGGTGTTCCATCTGCTCCCCAACTTGATGTACTCTCTTGTCATGGCCCCAAAGCAGGAGGGTCAACTGTGGACTGAAGCCTCTAAAATTGTAACAAGAAAATCAGGTAAACTGGGTGTGGTGGTGCATGCCTTTAATCCCAGCACTCGGGAGGCAAAGGTAGGAGGATTGCTGTGAGTTCGAGGCCACCCTGAGACTACACAGTGAGTTCTAGGTCAGTCTTGGCTGGAGTGAGACCCTACCTTGAAAAAAGAAAAAAGAAAGAAAGGAAGGAAGGAAGGAAGGAAGGAAGGAAGAAAGAAAGAAAGAAAGAAAGAAAGAAAGGAGAAAGAAAGAAAATCAGGTAGGTTGAGCTATGACAGCACAAAAGCAATCACAATAGATTATAGCAGGGCTGAAGTCAGAAGTAGTGGATCCACTGATGGTGTGAATGCAGTCAGCCTGTCTGCAGGTTCTCCCTACTGCAGGTCAAAACCACGCCTCAAATTGTGTGTGTCCTGAACATGTGTTTTTTCTTGTCATATCCCCTGACAATGCGTTAAACAGCTATCTGCATAGCCTCGTCATTGTTTCAGGTGTTGTAAGTGACCTGGAGGTGATTCAAAGTGTATAAAAGGACATGTGTCGGGACACTCGCCCTTTTACACAAGGGACTTCTAGTGTCCAAGGAATCTGATATTCACAGGCTCCTGGAACCACCCTCTGTCCCCTATGGTTTCCAAGGGATAACTCTATTTGAATGAATGAATGAATGAATGAATGAATGAATGTGAATGAATGTAAAGGGAAGGATCCTCCTTACCATTGAAATTGTCATTTAGCAATCCTTACAAAGGCTGGTGGGAACAGAAAACCAGCAGTAGGCAAACCATCAAGATTGCTGTAAGCAAGACCATCAATGGAAACAAACACTTGTGGGTAGACATGTGAGAAGCAGGATGTTTGCATAAGGTCAGAAGGTCTCCCCACAAAGTGCTCCATAACAGCAGAGGGGGAAACAGTGGAGAGACTTGGCAGACAGCATGGCCGCCGGGTGACCAGAGTTAACATAAGGAAATCATTCCTGCATATTGACCTCGCGGACCGCCTGCTGTCCCATAAACCGGGGTGTTCCAGTCACAAGCAAACGTTAGCTGAAGCCAGACGGAAAGATCTGGTACACACTAGCTACCCAGTACTTGTCAGAGGATGAGGGTCCCGGACTAGAAGAGGGGACACACGGCCACGGAGTGCTCTTGGAAGGTGCGTGGGCTCCTGGGCCAGAGAAGGACACACGTGGGGGGTGGGAGGGGTCTGAATAAGGTTGGCAATTAATGTAAATTTCCTGGCATATCAATATCAACTGTTCTTATAAATTAGTAAAATGATAATATTTTGGAAAAAAGACAATGAAAAATTCTGGGGGCAGGGGTTGGAGAGATGGCTTAGCAGTTAAGGAGCTTGCCTGCAAAGCCTAAGGACACAGGTTTGATTCTCCAGGACCCACACAAGCCAGAGGCACAAGGTGGTACATGCATCTGGAGTTCATATGCAGTGACTAGAAGCCTTGGGGTGCCCATTCTCTCTATCTGCCTCTTTCTCTCTCTAATAAATAAATAAAATATATTTTTAAATTTTTACTTATTTTTTGGTTGTTTTTTTTTTGTTTTTGTTTTTGTTTTGTTTCGTTTTCAAGGTAGTGTTTCGCCATAACCCAGGCTGACCTGGAATTCACACTGTAGTCTCACGGTGACATTGAACTCATGGTGATCTGCCTCTGGAGTGCTGAGATTAAAGGTGTGTGCTACCACACCTGGCTTGAAATAAAATATTTTTTTAAAATATGGGAATTGGACTGGAGAAATGGCTTAGTGGTTAAGACATTTGCCTGTGAAGCCAAAGGACCCAGGTTCGATTCCCCAGGACCCATGTAAACCAGCTGCACAAGGGGTGCGTGCATCTAGAGTTCAATTGTAGTGGCTAGAGGCCCTGGTGTGCCCATTCTTTCTCTGTCTCTCTTCTATTTCTCTCTTTCTGCTAGCAAATAAATAAAAATTTAAAAAAATATTGCCGGGTATGGTGGCACACACCTTTAAAAAAAATCTGGGAATTGGGCTGGAGAGATGGCTTAGCAGTTAAGGTGTTTGCCTGCAAAGCCAAAGGACCTTGGTTCAATTCTCTAGGACCCACATAAACCAGATGCACAAGGTGGCACATGCATCTGGAGATCATTTGCAGTGGCAGGAGGCCCTGGTGTGCCCATTCTCTCTCTCTCTCTCTCTGCCTCATTCTCTCTCTCAAATAAATAAATAAAAATTTAAAAATCTGGGAATTGTTTGTAGCATTTTTGCAATGTTTGTATAAGTCTAAGATCATTTCAAAAACAAAACCAAAACCTTTCTCTCCTCTTTGTCCACCTTCTCTGATCATTTCTGTAGCCGTGCACCCAGCCATGTCACCACTGCACTGGGGCCATCTGCTGACTCACTCAGGGTCTGAATTCTAGGACTGGGATCTGTCTCCCTAATGTCTTTGTCATTCTCATACATCTGTCTGGATGGAAGCTGGAACTGTCTCTTCCTCATCCCATCTGTAGCTTCATGCTGTCACTGCAACAAGAGTCTCCATTTACCAAAATCCCAGGAGCCACCATCAGCACCTTCCCTCTTTCTCATCACGTGACAGGTCCGTGAGCTAGCCTTTGGGGTTTTCCTTCATCTATTTTCTGTTACTGTAAGAGAACACTTGGGACTAGAAAGGATGCAAATCTATCAAGGTGAGCTGGGACTATAGGAGCACATGGCATAATTAATGTCTTATCAGGAAAACCAGGCCCAAGGACTTAGTGGACATGCCAGCCTGAGGAATGGGTGGGCTCCCTCACGCAGACCCCGTATGGAAGTGGACAGCTAACGTTGCGATGGCGATGGCCCCACCAACCTGTCATCTGTCCACCTGGTGTGTGCATCAAGGAACCCCGTGGCTGTTCCCAGGGAAGTCAGCTCAGCTCCGACCCTGCTGTTGACGCTGCCCTACTCAACTGCCATCGACTCATCGGCCCGCTCACCCTTCTGGCCCTGCCGTCCACCCATCCGTCTGCTTGTCTGGGTCTGGTCCTGCCCTTCACCTCGCCGGGTTCCTGCAGCTTAGCTCCGACCCTGTAGCCTGCCCCTCAGCTTCTCAGGAAATTCTATCTTATCAGAACAGCATTTCTATCAGATTCTCAGCTGGCACCAGGCCTCTTTGAAACGCTGCCTTTTTAACCCTTTGTAGTCACACTGTAACCTACATATATGAATATGGAGATATTTACTGCATGGTGTGTGGTGTGAGAGTTAACATTAGTAATTAAGACTGGAATAAATGAACCTGTGTTTGCTGTCAAGGAAAGCCAGAGTATCCGGGGAATCTAGGCCATCAAAGTCATCGTACACTGTGAATTTATTGTTATTCAATAGTTCTGACTTTGTGGAGAGACACAAGAGTTTTCATCTGTTTCCAACATAGCGTACTCATCACATCTCCCTCCCACCACCTTTGTTTTTGAGGCAGGGTCTCATGTAGTATAGGCTGGTCTTGAACTTACTCTGTAACTGAGGTTGTCCCTGAACTCCTGATTCGCCTGCATCTACCTCCTGAGTGTTAGGATTGCAGGCATGTGCCACCGCACCCTGCTAAATATCCCCTTTGTAAAAATAGCAGTCCTATGAGATTGCAGCCCACCCCAATGACTTCATTCAATTAATTACCCCATGGGAAAGCCCTATTCTACATAACATCATGTTCTGAGGTCCTAAGGGTTAGGTGCTTCAACATGCAAAGTTTAAGAGAATACCATTCAACCCAAAACTGCTCTATTCTCTGTCTTATTTTACTTAGAGCCTTTATGACCACCTGAAACGACCTCATTTATGTGCCAGTGCTCATTCAACTAAAACACAAGCTGCACAGGACACAGTTTTCCACAGCCTCCATTCTGGTCCCAGTGCTATGCCAAGGGGGCACAAGCATGGGTCAGGACATGTTCCTCAGGTTGCCCCAGTGAGAAGAACAAGACCTGCCCTCCTTCACTTCCCACAGTGACCAGTGAGATTGCCCACACTCACTTCTTGCTCAGGTCCAGCCTTTGATGCACTCGTGACTGTCAACCCCATGAGGCAGATGTTTGGGACACGTGTAATGGATGCATGGTGTTACAGTTACGTTCGCATTGCTGGCAGAAATCACCCAACCAAGAGCAGCTTGTGGGAAAAAAAGGATTTATTTTGGCTTACAGACTGGAGGGGGAAGCTCCATGATGTCAGGGGAAAACGATGGAATGAGCAGAAGTTGGACATCACCTCCTGGCCAACGTCAGATGGACAACAGGAACAAGAGAGTGTGCCAAACACTGGCAAAGGGAAACTGGCTATAATATGCATAAGCCCGCCTCCAACACTGCCTCCAGAAGGCGTTAATTCCCAAATCTCCATCAGCTAGGGAGACTAGCATTCAGAACATCTAAGTTTATGGGGGACCTGAATCAAACCACCACATACCACCCCTGGCCACCATAAACTGATAACCATACATGATATAAAATACAATGCATCCATCCAACTTTAAAAATCCCCATAGTTTTTATCAATCCTAATGATGTTCAATCGTCCCCATAATCCAAGGTCTTTTAACTGAGCCATAATACCAAAAATAACCTAAAAAAAACACATAATGGCACAGAATAAATAATCACACTGCAAAAGATGGCATTGGGCAGAGCAAAAAAAATTCAACCAATACAAGATTTAAACAGGGCAAACAAACTCTGTACTTCCAAGTCCAACAACTCTAGTGAGTGACAAGTCTCCAAGTCCAATAATTCTAACCAGCAACAAGTCTCTGGAATTCCAATTCTGCCCCTCCAGCTAGGCTGCTTATTATCCTGGAAAACTTCATCCAGGGCCAGCAGCTTTCCTTAGCAGCCATCTCATGGTCCTGGCATCTCCACCGGGTCTCCACTGCAACTAATGGTTCATCCTCATGGCTCCATCGGTCTCCATGCAGACATCCAGCAAACCTGCTTCACACTGGTCGTGACCATTTCCAAAACACAAGACCATGTTGCAAAGTCAATGACCCTCTCTTTCCTGCATTTCTTATACTCCACGATACCAGGTAGGGTGCCAATTTGTTAACCCAGGGGGGAGTAAAGCAGACTTTGAAGAACAGGACACTCCTTGAGCATTCAGACCCCTTCAAAAGAGTCTACAGTCTTCCTGTTGCCCCAATGCAGGGCCACTGGTCCATTCTCAAAGTTTGTAATCTCTCATATAATTATAGATAAAAGGGTAGAAGTTTCAGCCTAAAGATTTCCTTTCTTGCCATATCCCTCAGCTCACACCAGTTCATTTCTATGCACTGCACAAGTTCTCAGGACACAGGCATAATAGCAAGCCTCTCACACAAACTGCTTCTAGCCCAGTCCAGGCAAAGCTCCTTTTCTCCCTCATAAGCCAAACCTCACAGTCCATAGTTCTTACCACATTCAGGTCTTTCAACTCTGACCTGAACAGTCCATCAAGCTATACTTACAGCACTGCAAGGTGTCTCTTAGGCCAAAGTTCCAAATTCATCCATGTTCCTCTTGAAAATCAGCTCCAAAAGGCCAAAGCCACACAGTCAGGTGTCCAGAAAGTAACACCACTCCTCAGTACCAGTATTACTGTTGCAGTCAGGTTCCCATTGCTGGCAGAAATCACCCGACCAAGAGCAGCTTGTGGGGGGAAAGGTTTATTTTGGCTTACAGGCTCAAGGGGACACTCCATGATGGCAGGGGAAAACGATGGCATGAGCAGAGGTTGGACATAACCTCCTGGCCAACATTAGGCGGACAACAGGAAGAGAGTGTGCCAAACACTGGCAAGGGAAAGCTGGCTATAACACCCATAAGCCCGCCCCCAACAATACACTGCCTCCTGGAGGCGTTAATTCCCAAATCTCCATCAGCTGGGAACCTAGCATTCAGAACACCTGAGTTTATGGGGGACACCTGATTCAAACCACCACACATGGACACCATGTCTTTGAACCTGGCTCAGCTCCCTGCCTGACAGTCAAGTGCAGCCTGGCCTGATGGAGAGAGCGAGGGCTGTGAAGTCGACTGCTTATGTCTGCCACTCACGTGGTGAGGTTTGGGCATGCTACATGTGCATTCTTTTTTTATGCAGGTGTGTGAATAGCATGTGTGGTTTGGTGTGTGTATGAGGTGTATGCACGTATGTGTACAGATGTGTGTGCCCTATGTGCATGTGGCCAGAGCAGAACTTCAGATACCTTCCTCCACACTCATCCACATGCTTCCTTGAGGCAGTCTCTCTTTTTAAAAAATATTTATGTATTTATTTACTTATTTATTTATTTATTTATTTTTGAGAGAGAGAGAGAGAGAGAGAATGGACACACCAGGGTCTCCAGATACTGCAAATAAACTATAGACACACAAGCCACCTTTTGCATCTGGCTTGCCTGGGTCCTTAGGCTTCTCAGGCAAATGCTTTAACCACTAAATCATCTCTCCAGCTCCCCCTTTAAAATAGAGACAGTTTCTTAAGTAAACATGGAGCTTCCATTTTCAGATAGACTGGCTGACCAGTGAGCCCAGGGAGTCTCCAGTCTCCAGTTCCCACAGGACTGGAGTTACAGGCATGCTCAGCCATGTTTATATGGTGCTGGGGAATCAAACTCAGGGCAAATCAAATGAGGCCTCTAAGCCTTCATGCTTGTCCACCCTTTGCTGTAGTTCCTCCGAACCTAAACCAGGGATGATAATAGCAGTATGTCCATAGTAGAGATGTGTGGAAAGAGATCACTCGTGAAGACTGTGTCTGCTCAGCTAGAAGCACTTCACACTCACCATGCCTCACTGGCCAGCCTGATCTAAGGCCAAGAAAAGAGCCAAACGAACTGGAGCTCAGAGAGGCTTGTGAGGCCTCAGCTCCACTTCAAAGTCCCCCTCTGCCTCTGAAAGAACCATCCTGTCTTGGGGACACTTTAACCTTAGGAGCTCAGGCTGAGGACCTGCCTTACAGTATCACTGATTGAGACAAAGGAAAAGGAGGCCTAACATTCTAGATGCTTCTGAGCTCCTGATATAAGATGTGTCCCTTACTATGACTCTGCAGGGCAGTTTCCTTGGAATCTGCTGCTTTGACCCAAAACGTATGTTGCAACAAGCTCACACAGGCACCCCAGAGATGCTGACACCCACTCACTCCACTAACTTCCTGATTTAATACCATGTATAGACACATCCCTCTGTGGACATATGCACTTAAAAGCCACTGAGGCTAAAAATATCCCCTCCTCACACCTCATTTCTCTGTTTTCTGTAGGTTCCCTTTTCTAAATTTATAGCTCACAGACTTGAAGTTCTGTCTGGATGCAGTGACTTCTGACAGTGGGCAGCAGGGACCACAGGGCAGGCTCCGTCTGGGACACTGGGAGGCTGAATCCCAGCCCCAGCTCTACCTTCACTGTACCAGGATGCTTTGGGATGTCCTCACCCCCACACCACTGGGCCTCCTTCTCACTCAAGAGAAGCAGCAGCTGATGGTTCAAGGTGTACCCCTGAACCTGATGGTCAAAGTGTATCTGTGAACCCGATGATGAAGGTGTATTCCTGAACCTGCTGGTCAAGGTGCACCCCTGAACCTGATGGTCAAAGTGTATCTGTGAACCTGATGGTGAAGGTGTACCCCTGAACCTGATGGATGATGATGAAGGTGTATTCCTGAACCTGCTGGTCACCCCTGAACCTGATGGTCAAAGTGTATCTGTGAACCTGCTGGTCAAGGTGCACCCCTGAACCTGATGGTCAAAGTGTATCTGTGAACCTGATGATGAAGGTGTATTCCTGAACCTGCTGGTCAAGGTGTACCCCTGAACCTGATGGTCAAAGTATATCTGTGAACCTGCTGGTCAAGGTGTACCCCTGAACCTGATGGTCAAAGTATATCTGTGAACCTGCTGGTCAAGGTGCACCCCTGAACCTGATGGTCAAAGTGTATCTGTGAACCTGATGATGAAGGTGTATTCCTGAACCTGCTGGTCAAGGTGTACCCCTGAACCTGATGGTCAAAGTGTATCTGTGAATCTGATGATGAAGGTGTATTCCTGAACCTGATGGTCTAGTATGTTCTCACTCAGCTCTGCAACAGCATCCAGTTTGATGGGTGATGAGTGTGCTCTCCTCCTGGGGAGTGAGCTGTTCCTGCCTGTTCTTTCCTTCGCTTAGAGAGTAGTCATGGAGCCTTCTGGGTGTCAGATAGATAAACCAATCTCTGCTCTGGGGAGATGGGAGATGGCTCAGTGGGTAAAGTGCTTGCCATGCAAACATGGGGCCCTGAGTTCAGCTCCATCCACACATCCATGTAAAATGCTGGATAGGGTTGGCCACCTATAATCCCAATGCTTGGGAGGCAGAGACAGGGGGATCCTCAGGGCTCATGGCTAGCTTGTCCAGCTGAAGCAGACCACTGAGCTCTGGGTTCAGTGAGCGAGCCTGTCTTAGATAAGATGCAAAGCAATAGAGGAAGATCCCTGTGTCAGCCTCAGGCCTCTTACATTCATGTGCACCCACACACTTATGATCATTGCTGTATCAGTTATCTTCTTCCTCTACTTCTTCTTCTTCCTTTTTTTGTGGTTTTTTCAAGGTAGGGTCTCACTCAGCCCAGGCTGACCTGGAATCCACTATGTAGTCTTGGCTTCAGTTATCTTTCTTGTTGCTGGGACAAAAATACCAGATAAAAATCAGTTTAAGGGCCAGGCATGGTGGAACACACCTTTAGTCCCAGTACCCAAGAGGCAGAGGTAGGAGGATCGCTGTGAGTTTGAGGCCAGCCTGAGACTTCAAGGTCAGCCTGGGCTAGAGCAAGACCGTACCTCAAAAAACCAAAAAAATGGCTGGAGAGATGGCTTAGTGGTTAAACACTTGCCTGTGAAGCCTAAGGACCCCAGTTCGAGGCTTGATTCCCCAGGACCCACGTAAGCCAGATGCACAAAGTGGCTAGAGGTCCTGGTGCACCCATTCTCTATCTATCATCTATCTATCTATCTATCTATCT
Organism: Orientallactaga sibirica; assembly: GCA_036365145.1. Taxonomy (NCBI): domain Eukaryota; kingdom Metazoa; phylum Chordata; class Mammalia; order Rodentia; family Dipodidae; genus Orientallactaga; species Orientallactaga sibirica. The sequence continues at coordinate 2,589,136 of JAEOAD010002712.1, read as the reverse complement.
ATCTATCTATCTATCTATCATCTATCTATCTATCTATCTATCTATCTATCTATCTATCTATCTCTTTCTCTCTCTCTCTGTTGCTCTCAAATAAATAAATAAATAAATAAACAAAAAGTTAAAAACAAAACCAAAGTCATTTTAAGGAAGGAAGTGTTTTTTTTCAGCTTTCAGTTCAAGGTTACAGTCCATGTTGGTGGGAAGGCATGGTGGCAGGAACTCAAGGCAGCTGGTCACATCCAGCCCACGGTGAGGAAGCAGAGTGATGACCACTGCGGCTCAGCCAGCACTCTCCTTTGACAGAGCAGGACCCTGCTCTTAGTGAGGTAGATCTTCCCACCTCAAGAGCATCCCTCACAGGGGATTCTAGGTCTGGTCAAGGTGACAGTGTAAACCATCACAAACATGTGTGCACAAATACACATGTGTGGTAGTTTGCATGTGAAGTGTCCCCCATAGCCACCTGTTGTGGTGTTTAAGACCCTCAGGGCAATTTGGGAGGTGGAGCCTTGCTGGAGGAGGTGGGGCACTTGGGGTGGGCCTTGGGGTGCTACTGCCCAAGCTCCCTTGCCAGAATAAGCTCACTCTTGCAGCTACCTCCCAGCTGCTGTGGCAAGATATGAGGCCCAGCCTCTGCTCTGCCATATGCCATGTCATGAAGAAACTGCCCCTGGAGACTCTCAGCCAAAATAAACCTTTCCTTTCTATCAGCTGCTTGTAGTCGGGTGTTTGGTCCCAACAAGGAAAGAGTAACTACTACACCATGCCAGACAAACAAACAAACAAAAAAAAACCCTCTGTTTGTATTCTTTTTATTTATTTATTTGAGACCGAGAGAGGGAAAGAGAGAGAGAGGGAGAGTGAGAATGGGCACGCCAGGGCTTCCAGCCACTGCAAACGGACTCCAGACACATGCACCCCCTTGTGCATCTGGCTTACATGGGACCTGGAGAATTGAACCTGGGTCCTTAGGCTTTGCCGGCATGTGCCTTAACTGCTAAGGCATCTCTCCAGATCCCTCTGTTTATATTCTTTTTTTTTGTGTTTTTTTTTTTTTTTTTTTTTTTTTGGTTTTTCGAGGTAGGGTCTCACTCTGGTCCAGGCTGACCTGGAATTCACTATGTAGTTTCAGGGTGGCCTCAAACTCCAGGTGATCCTCCTACCTCTGCCTCCCAAGTGCTGGGATTAAAGGCGTGCGCCACCACGCCCGGCTTTTGTTTTTTGTTTTTTGAGGTAGGGTTTCACTCTGACCTGGAATTTACTGTGTAGTCTCAGGGTGGCCTCGAACTCACTGTGAGCCTCCTACCTCTGCCTCCCGAGTGCTGGGATTAAAGGTGTGCACCACCATGCCCAGCCCCTCTGTTTATATTCTTATCAGCAGAAGCAATAAAGTATAGAGTATGCTGGATTGGGATTAAGTGTTATGGAAAATAACAAAGTAAAAAGAGGAGCTGGCCGGGAATGGTGGTGCATGCCTTTAATCCCAGCACTCAGGAGGCAGAGGTTGGAGGATTGCGGAGAGTTCTAGGCCACCCTGAGACTACATAGTGAGTTCCAGGTCAGCCTGGGCTAGAGTGAGACCCTACTTTGAAAGAAAAAAAATGATGCTAAAGAGTTACAGTAGAACTCACTGGAGAGTCATGAGTCATGGGGTGAGGCTGTGCCCTGCAGATACCTAGGGGAAGCATGTGTGCCAAGAAGAGAGGAGGCCACTGTGCCAGCCTTGAGGTAGAAGCACACCTGACATCCTTAAAACCATTGCATCTGGAACGGAGTGAATCGAGACAGTGCTAGGAGCAATGCAGGCTGCTGCAGTGAGAAAGCTGCTTGCTGTGGATGGGATGGGAGCTGAAGACAGACTTCAGCTGACTCCCAACTTTCCAGAGTGGCCTGGGTGCTGAATTAGTTCCTCAGCCTCGGCATACGAGGGAGAAAGCTGGGAGGCGTAATAAGGACACCATCACAAAGCAGGTAGAGTCTGGTGCTGGCTCACAGCAGGGTGGCAAGAAGCACAAATGTTCAGAATCCATGTGTAGGTTCAAGACTTTGGGGATGGTTTGAATGCTGCCACAAGGGACAGAGCCAATTGTGACTGCACGGTTGGGATCTGGGCTGCAGCTGCACACTACAGAGCCAGCAGCAAGGTTCCTGTAGAAGCACGAAGCCCAGGCCTGGTGTGGGGGTGGGCGGGCCTAGGCACAGAACCAAGGCTCGTTCTGAGAGTGGACCAGTAGGCTGCCCTCCTGCTGTGGGCATGCCCCAGGGCTCTGGGCTCTCTCCAGGCCAACTTGGCCCTGGTTCTCCATCTAGAGAAAGAGTGAGATGCTGCAGGGTCCTCTCCCACTCTGATATGCTCTGAAGCTTCTTGTTCTTTTCATGGGCTCGGGATTCAACCCAGGGCCTTAGGCATGCTAGGCAAGCCAGCACTCTACCAGCCAAGCTGCATCTCTTACCCGTAAAGTGTCCTGTCCAAATTCTAGTGAAAAATTAAAAAATTAAAAAAAAAAAAACAGGGGGGAGGATAGGGAGAGGCTAAGGATGGTACCAACATGTGCTGTTTTATGCACTGAGTATGTACATACTAATAATAATTTTAAAAAAAAGGGAAGAAAAGAAAAACCCTGTCTTAGTTCTTCTCCAGGGTATCAAGGACCCAGGCTCCTTGGGCTGCCCTCTGGGGTGATGGCATCCTGCACTGGAGCTGCTGATGACAATAGGAGGCACAGGGAATGGCGACGCTGCCAACTTGGCCTCAGGAGGACTCCACAGGCCCCACGGGGAAGGGAGGAGAGGGCCAGAGCCTCAGCACACCGGGACTGCAGGCAGGAGCGAGGTTTCCCCTGGGGTGAGGAGAAGCTCCGGTGTCTGCGGTGACAGAAGCCAGCAGGAAACGATGTGAAAGGGAAGAACGAGGTCTCTGATGTATCTGCCCCCCCCCCCGGACACTTCTCCCTTACACACTCCAGATAACCTCCAAACTGGGGATTCCCCAGTATCAGAACTGGCTCAGCATCAGGCCCTGGATTCCAGGCCTCAGCGGGAAGGGGCTTGGTGCTGCCAGGTCCGGCTCTACTGCACAGCACAATGACTATGCTAGGTGCTTATCAACACTGTTTTCTTTTACCATCGGGCAAAGGGAGGCCAGGAGACGAAGTTACTTATCCAGAATCACTGAAAAAGCCGAGGTTTCTGCCCAAGCGTCCTGACTCTGCAGCCTTCATCCCCCTGCCACGGCACTTCCTTAGATAGCTCTCCACTTGACAGCCGGGGAAACTGAGGCCCAGAGAGGAGAAATGCCTCACGACAGAGGCTCTGAAGACCTTCCATGGGCTGCTCGCCACATGTGTAATAAGTATGTTCTTCAGTTATGCCCCACAGGCATGACTCCGTGGTAGACAGTTCTCTTCAAAGGGTGGGCTGTGTGTGGCTCTGCTCCCGGGGACCCTGACTGTGAGCTAGGATAGACTGGGTCCTGAGGCTGGGAACTGGTCTGGGGAGGAATAAACCCGCAGGAATCTGCCCTCAAGCCACATACCGACCCCCTGTCCTGAGCCACGTGGTAGCATCCATCCCGGGCTCCTTCCCGACCCCCTGTCCTGAGCCACGTGGTAGCATCCATCCCGGGCTCCTTCCCCCCAGCACCCAGGCTGTTAGTTAGTTTGGTTCACAGCACAGCGGTGTTGCCAAGTGAGAATTTCAAGAATTCAGAAAGGGGTGAGGTTACGCAGGAGAAAGTTTGTATCCTGCAATGCTTTGAAACAGGGAGCGAGATGGTCATGAAAACAGTGGAAGTGACATTTAGGAAGAGGAAGCAGCTTGCACAAGGGCTGGAGATGACATTCTAAGAGCGAGGAAGCTGAAGGTCATGTGCATGTGCGGGGACAGCAAGTCATTCTTTCTGGCTGGGCCCAGAAAGGGCAAAAGTAGACACAGAATTTAGAAGCAGATTGTGGAACACGTGCATTGCTGGAATAAACCACAGTTCTGAGGACGTCCCTCAATGGGGGACACTCTACGGTGCTTTGCAGGGTGCAAAGGACATCTTACCATGATTCTCATCATGGGTCCTCAGGATTATCTTCTCATCCTCATTTTATGGGTGGGGAAACAGAGGGGAAGTCACTTGCTGTAATCCACAGGGCTAATCACAAGTAGCAGGACTGGGACTTGAGCTGAAGTGTGGGAGGAAGGTGGATTAGAACTGGGAGAATTGAGACAATAGCATTTTGTTGTTTTTTTAAATTATTATTTTATTTATTTTTGGAGAGAGACAGACAGAGAGAGAGAGAGAGAGAGAGAGAGGGAGACAGATAGAGATGGGCACACCAGCAGTCTCTCAGCTGCTGTGAACGAAATCCAGATGCGCGCACCCCCTTGTGGTCAAGTGCGGCATTGCACCCTTGCGTCACTTTGCATCTGGCTAAACGTGGGACCTGGAGATTGGAACCAGGTTCTTAGGCTTAGCAGGCAGGCGCCTTAACTGCTAAGCTATCTCTCCAGCCCTGTTGTTGTTGTTGTTTTGAGATGGGGTCTCTCTCTAGCCCAGGCTGACCTAGAATTCACTGTGTATTCTCAGGCTGGCCTGGAACTCATGGCGATCCTCCTACCTTTGCCTCCTGAGTGCTGGGATTAAAGGCATGTGCCACCATGCCTGGCTCAGAGAATTGAGTCAATGGAAGCAGGGCACACTGAGGAGATGAAAGCTGAAAGGGAAAATTAAAAGCATACTTGGGCTGGAGAGATGGCTTAGTGGTTAAGGCGCTTGCCTGCAAAGCCAAAGGACCCAGGTTGGATTCCCTAGGACCCACATAAACCAGATGCACAAGGTGGTGCATATGTTTGGAGTTCGTTTACAGTGGCTGGATGTCCTGGAGCATCCATTCTTTCTCTCTCCCTCTCTATATCTCTCAAAATAAAAAAATATTTTTAAAAGCATACTCTGGTTTCATATTATTATTTTGAAACAGGGTCTCAAGTAATCCAGGCTCTGAGTTTTATTATTCTGCCTTCCTTCCCATCCACTGCCCACAATGTCTCTGAAGTCTAAGAATTCTGGCTTTCAGACATGAATCTTGCAGGCTTAAGGTCATTTTTTCCTTTTTAGGGCCCTAGAAACATGTTTATTATCTTACCCACTCCTTTTTTGGGATTCTGTACCTTTTTAAGATAAAATTTTTATATGTTTATTTGCAAGCAAAGAGAGATCGAGAGAAGAGACAGACAGACAAAATGGGCACACCAGGGGCTCCAGCCACTGAAAATGAACTCCAGACGCATGCACCACCATGTGCACCTGCTGTTCGCTGGTCCTGGGTTACTGAACCTGGGTCGTTAGGTTTTGCAGGCAGGTGCTTTAACCACTGGGCAATCCATCCAGCCTATACACCTTTTTATTGTTGCTATTATTAGTTTTTATTGTTGCTATTGTTAACCAAAACTAGACCCTTGTGTAAAACTGGAAACACACAGAAAAGCAAGATGAAATTAGGATAGGTTTACACCCCAGCATCCCAACAACCACGCCTAATACGTTAGTCTGTCCCTCTCCAGGCCTTTCCTCCATTTGCTGAAATAACTGTACACATGCGTTTAAGTCAGGAGCTCAATGTCAACCCAGGCCCTTCGCATAGGCCGGCTGGATGGGGTGTAATGCCACAGTGGGTGGCTCTGAGCCCAGGACCCTGTCAGGTTGGGGCAGGACCTTTGTGCCTGACTTCAGCATGCTTCTTAACCCCCAGCTGGCCCCAGAGTGTCTTTTGCCCAACTCTGCACGCAATGTCCATGTTGGGGCCACTCCTGGTCCCTCCCATGGAGGCAGCTGGCTGTGTGGGGTCATTGTGGCAGAAGAAAAATCTACAGGCATGTTCTTGGGAATGAATTAGGCCTTTATGTGAAAAGCCACTGGGCCACACCCAGCTTCTGGTAAACCACTTTGAAAGCAGGCTATGACATCACTAATAACCAAGGCATTAAATGATGGGTTGGAGTCTACAGAACCCCGCAGCTTGACGACAGCCAGGGAGCTGTTAGCCAGGCCTCCTCTTGCTGCCTGCCCGTCTCTGAAGACAAGGCCTGGAACTCACTGTGTACTTCAGGCTTGCCTTCCCACCACAGCCTTCCAAATGTTGCAATTAAAGGAATGAGGCACCATGCCTGCTGCCCACCCCCCACCAGGCTGTCTTAATTCCTTCCAAACCTAGGATAGTAGAGTATGTTTTGACTCTTGAACAAATTAAAAATCTTTTATTGGGTGGGAGAGATGGCTTAGCAGTAAAGGCGCTTGCCTGCAGAGCCAAAGGCCCTGGTGTGCCCATTCTCTGCCTCTCTCTATCTCCCTCTTTCTCTCTCTCTCAAATAAAAAGTAAAATATTTTTAATAATTTATTTATTTATTTTTAATTAAAAAAATTTTTGGTTTTTGAGGTAGGGTCTCACTCTGGCCCAGGCTGAACTGGAATTCACTCTGTAGTTTCAGAATGGCCTTGAACTCACAGCAATCCTCCTACCTCTGCCTCCCAAGTGCTGGGATTAAAGGCTTGTGCCATCATGCCCAGCTGTTTATTATGTTGATGTATGTATGTGTGTATATGTGTATGCATGCTCGTGTGTTGGGGTGCATGTGTGTGGGTGTGCACATGTGTGTGGAGAACAGAGGACAACTTTGGGTGTTGTTCCTCATCAACACCACCCACCTCATTTTGGGACAGGGTCTCTCATTGGCTGGAGCTCACCAAATAGGCAAGAGTGGCTGGCCAATGAGCTGCCTGTCTCTGCCTGTTTGGTGCTGGATTCGGGCGTGTGCCACCACGCCCAGCTTTTGCATAATTCCGGCCCTTGAGCTCAGGTTCTCATGCAAGGTCAAACTTATTTTCAAAAATCTTAAAAATCATAATGCCAGAGCTGGGGAGATAGATCAGAGGTGAGAATGCTTGCTGTCCACGAAAGACCTGAGCTCCATGCCCAGCACCTGGGTGAAAAGCAGGGCATGGCCGTGCAGGCCTGTAACCCCAGCACTGAGGGAGGCAGAGACAGAAGAATCACCAGTTTAACTGAAAAATGGGCGGAACCAGTTCTGCAGAGACTGTTTTGGAGAAATAAGTTAGGAGAGTAACAGAGGAGAAAACCCATGGAGTGCACACATCTGCATTCACAGGTGCATGGGCCACAGTGACACACATACAGACATACTATACATTCTACACACACCTACCAAAATATCATGATGTCTAAACTACATAGAGTACATAGTCTCGGCCAGCCCCTATTCAGAAATTGTATTTAATCTTCACTTGGGCAGGGCTGATAAAATGGTTGCTCAGCAAGTCCGTTGGAGCTCTGGGCCCTGCTGTCACTTTCTCCCATTCCTGCTCCTGGGAAAGATCCTTCCCAGCTCAGTGGAGCGAGGGCTCACCACCAAACAGCCTTCCAGCCGTCTGGTCACACGGCTATGATATGTAGTAGGCTGCCAGGTACCTTGTTAAACATGAAGGATGACCAAGTGTCTGAAATGAAAAAGAGAGGTCAAAATACACAGAGGAGGGGTTTGGGAAGATGGCTCCAAAGTGAAAACAGCTTGCTTACAAAGCCTGCCAGCCACATCAGGAGCAGGGCAAGCAGGCAGGGAGCTAGAAATGGCTGCTTTACTCCAAGGCAGAAAGAATAGGGCTATGGGCTGCTGGGGTTTGACATGTCTTTTAGCCCTATTTTCCCCTTTCTTTCTTCTGGTTCTGGGCTTGTGCTCTGTTACTGAAAAAGCAGCTCAGAGTATTGACGCCCAGCTTCCTCTTAGATTTTGATTAGCCCTCCCTCCACCTTTCCTTTACTCAATCTCTTTTAGTTTTAACTTAATCTCTCAGTTCCCAAACTCCTGCCTCACTGTCACCTTATGTTGTGACTAATGTCCTGGAGGCTAGAGAGACTTTGGTTAAACTGTTCACCTGTCCCATGGAAAAAGGGGGAGGAGGTAGCCTCCTGTTCCTTAGCCCTTTCTGTGGGACCTGGCACCTTTAAGCTGCAAATCCTTGCCTTTTCTGTGGTCCTCCTTGTCACTTCTTGTCATTCTCTCCTGTAGGCAGTGGCTTGTGACTCCTGCAGCTCTACTCAGCAACTGCTCTCCCACCCACTCGCGGAAACCCTTGGAGTCTTTCTTCCCCGGTGTTTCATTTTACTATCTCCATCTTTTAGTAAGAAAAGCATTTTGCCTTGCTGGCTTCATAATTTCTTTGTTAGTGGTAAAGTGGGATTTGGAGAGCTGTATCAGCCATCCACTGTTGCATAATAAATTTAACTTGGGGCGTAAAATAGTAATTTCTTATTTCTCATGATTCTGTGGGCTGCCTGGCGGCTCCTCTGCTGGTCTCACCCACACAGCTGGGCTAGGCTGGGAATACAGGTTGGCCTGGGTCGCATCTGGTGCCCATGGCTGGCTGTTGGCTGGGACATCTCAGTTGTCATTGCCCCTCATCTTCCAATCACCTCGACTCGCCTGTGGAAGGTGTCCTCTTGGGGCAATGTGATGAAAGTTAAAAGCAACATCAATTCTACCAAATTCTGCTGCTCAGATCCAAAAACTGTCTTGGGAGGCAAGGCAAGGCAGAGCCCATGAGGGTATGCATGCAGGGTGGGCATCGTTGCAGCTCTCCTTACATGAGTTCTAAGATGAATTATGGAAGAGCAACAGAGCGTGGCTAGCTGGAGTCTACCCATGCTCTTTGCCTCACCCTAATGATTAGGGTCTGCATCCTGGAAATTAGTCTTTTTAGAATTTTGCTAACCAAATTCCTGGGTAGCTGGAGGTATAGAGAATACAACTCCGTTAGGGAGGGAAGTAGAGCCCGCGGATTCTCATTACAGGGTTTAGGTCAAATCCTGATTCCATTGTGCATTAGCCCTACTCTATGGGATAAGTCTTTCTGAGGCTCAATTTTCTTATCTATAACATGTGGGTTTCTGTACAAAAAAGGAATTAGCATATGTAATCCTCACACTTAACGCAATGTCTGGGAAATGATCAACACATACTAGTGCCATTGGATGTTTGGTTTTTTTTTTTTTTTACAAATATCACACCTTTAGTAATTTAAGGACGGGTGATAATGTTTGAGAAAGTGTGCAGACAATGCCCAGCGGATTGCCATACAGATCTGATGAATTAAATGGGTAAAGCAGTCAGAGAGCACCTGGCACCTTCCATACAGTCAGCCTGTGTTCTGTGTGCACACCCGAGCACGTCACAGCACCACGTGTGAGTGAGGCTTGGGCTGGGCCACTGCGATGCACCCGTAATGCTGGGTCCAGGCCTGAGGGTGCTGGCTTCCCACAGGGGAGTCCACGCAGCCTGGGAACATTCGCGGTGCTTCTCTGCTGGCCTCTCACTGGGTGTGGTGCCACCTCACATACACCCATCTCTATAGCTCAGGTGCTAAGCCTGGGGCCCTGGGTCACCCTAAGGAGCTGCCACATTCCATATTATATGGAATACAATGGAGTGTGTGATGTTTTCTAATTCACAGCTTTCCTCAGATTTTTAGGGAGATCACTAGCTCCCAAACTACCAGGTAATTGTTACAGATCTCCAGGCCTCCCACCCTACCGCTGCTCGTGGTGGTTGAGAAGTGAACTTAGGTTATGATTGAAGCAGAAGCCAGCAGGACTCAGCTGCTCCGTGGCTTGCTTCGCACCAGGCTGGCTGTGAGCTGTGATCCCGCTGCAGTGAGCTGGTTTTCGCCTGGTCTGGCCTGTGAGCATTTGAACTATCTGTCAGGCCATCTGCATGTCCTGAGCCCTCGGTGTAAACTCCATCCTCACCTCCGGGGCTATGTACACTGAAGACATTTCTCACACTGCCCCAGGTCGCATGGGGATGGGTCAGGCCTGTCTGACGAGTTCAGCTGGCCACATTTATGACCAAAAAAGTCCATTTTTAAGGCCACAGCTTTTCTCATGAAAATGGTGTTGTCTAATGTTTAGAAGAATAATTTTAGTAAAACTGCAGAATTGGGGCTAACCCTTTCTGTCTGAAATTCAATTCCTGATCTTCTTGGGGAAGAAGGTTCACCTGAACTGTCAAATACTTGTTGGCTGACCTGACCTGGGGAGGGAGGGTTAATCTACAGTACAGTTGTGGCCTGGTTCAAGCATTCTCAACTCCGCTGTGCTCACTGTGACACTCCAGCAAATGCTTTCTCCCTTGCTGGAGACAGCTTCCCTTCACCCCTCACCCTCACCCATCCCCGTCTCTGGTCAGCACTGACCTGTCCCGGTGGAGAGTGGGGGAGGTGGCCAGACTAGGGGCAGCTGGGGGCCAGGGTTCCCCCTTAGCCTGTCTCTGCAAAGGGGTTATTCGGTGGCTCACTCTGAACGAGGAGGCATCATAAAGTTCCTCCTACTGGCACCTTTGTCATGCCAGCCATTGGGCTCCGTGGCAGGGGAGACTCCTGCCGTGCACTGTAAGAGTGGTGAGGACCACCACCTCACTGACTACTCAGGGTCCCTCACAGATGAGGGTGTGAGTCACAGGAGGTCATAGGACGAGGATTGCCACCCCACCTCAGCCCCCACAGGCAGTCCTGAAGAATGGGAGCCAGGCTCTGTCATCTCCAGGTTCTCCTTCCTATCTGGGAGGGGAGGTGCTCGTGATTCAGGAGGCCCATGGTTTTGCGCACAGCCAGGACACAGCAAGCACCGGGAGTGCAGCTGCTGCCATTCCCCACTCCTATCAGTGCCACGGGCCTCCCTTTGGTTTTCTGACCACATGCCCTTGGCTCCTGTGTCCTCTCTTGGGACAGTCTACCCTGCTGTTGTTTCTAGAGAGAAAGGTGGACGCCCTGGTTGTATCGAGCCAGGTCTTGTTGTCCCAGCTGACAGGGGTACAAGGTGAAACTGGGCAAGTGTGGGTGGCTTCCCCAAGGCCTGCACTACAGTGGTGACACTGCCTGGCTGGGAGCTTAGCTCAGAGTCTGAATTGTTCTCTAACCCAACAGCTCTGAGCAAGCTCATGGTCAGAGACAAGCTGCCTCCAGAGGTGATTTGGGTGTGGCCACCACATTCTATCCCAGCCCTAGACTCTGGACAGTTGCGTGCAGATGTGCATGAGAAGGCCAAAGGGCTTCCTTCAGAGGACACAGGCCGAGCTCCAGGCCTCCTGTGTGCAAACCTCTACATTAACCTTCCCCCATCCCGCTCGTGTGCTCTCCCTCAGCTCAAGGGCTCTGCCCCACTCTGCCAAGACACCCTCAGCCAGAACAGTGCCCATCCTCCAAGGACATCCGACTGATGAATGACGGAGAAACAGCCACTCCAGCAGACGAATGTGCTTGAGCTGTGGAAGAAGGAGGGGACTGCGCTCCCACCCAGGCAGCTTCCTGGTGGAGAAATGAGGTGGGCTGCGGGTGGCTGGTGAGAAGGAACGCTGGCACAGGTCGGATCAGTGTAGGGCCACCGTCAACCAGAGAGGTCAACAAAATGTCCTGGGTGCCACTGGGCAGTCCAAGGCAGCTGGGACATCCTGGGCTGGTGTTATACCAGGTCATCACCTCTAGAGGGCGCCAGTCCCAGTGCTGCCTCCTTTGTCGTCACTGATGAGGGAGGAGCCATCGTCAGCAAGATTCAGGTGTTTGTGATTAAGCCTCATGCTCAGTCCCCAGCTGGTGGAGCCTCGCTGGAGGAGGGGTGTCACTGGGGGCGGGCCTTGAGGTTTCTCAGTCCAGCCCACTGAGTGGTCATAGCTAGCTCACTTTTTAAATTTTATTTATTACAGACAGAGAGAGGGAATGAGAAATAGAAAGGACGATTGAGAATGGGCATGCTAGGGTTTCCAGCCACTGCAAACGAACTCCAGATGCATGCACCACCATGTGCATCTGGAGAATCGAACTGGGGTCCTTAGGCTTCACAGGCAAGTGCCTTAACTGCTAAGCTATCTCTCCAGCCCCCGCTAGCTCACTTTTTTGACCACCTCCTTGTTGCTGATATGATGAGATGTTCTGTCCAGTCCTCTGCTTTACCAAACTTTTCCCTACCAGGAAGAAATGCCCCTAGAAAATGTAAGCTGAGGGCTGGGAGATACCTCAGTGGTCAAAGGCCTGAAGCACCCTGTAAAGCCAGCAGCACAATATGGCACACACAACTGGAGCTCATTTGCAGAAGAGACCCTGGCATACCCATACTGTCTTTTTTTTTTTTTTTTTTTTTTTTTTTTTTTCGAGGTAGGGTCTCACTGTGGTCCAGGCTGACCTAGAATTAACTATGTAGTCTCAGGGTGGCCTCGAACTCTCAGCGATCCTCCTACCTCTGCCTCCCGAGTGCTGTGATTAAAGGCGTGCGCCACCACACCCGGCCCCATACTGTCTTTGTCTCTCTCAAATAAATGAATAAAAATATTTTAATTTTAAAAAGTAAGCATTTTGAAATGAATCCTTTTCTTCCATAAACTGCTTTTGGTCAGGTCTTTTCTCCCAGCAACAAGAAGGTTACTGCAACATGAGGTCTGGTTGGAATGATCGCTCCCTTCATCCTCACAGTGTTTTCCTTCCAATGAGCACAGGGACGTGCTCTATCTATGGGCTGTCTTCTCACAGCTTGGTCTTCTGTAAACCGGAGGTGCCGTCTCCCTCACAGACTGCTGTGGATGACAGACCTAGAGACTGCAGAGGCCCTGCAAGCTCCTTCTGCCCACCAGGCCCATCACACCTGAAGGTGCCAACTCTGCCACAGTGCCACAAACCTCAGATGTTCCTCAGTGGTGTGGCTACAAGTGCCACTTCTCCCTAGGTCCCAAATTGCCACCAGCTGGAGACTTAGCATTCAGAAAACATAAGTTGATGGGGGATACTCGAATCAAACCACCACAGGGTCAAAGAAAATCTTCTCCAAGGACCCCAGTGTAGGCCCAGCCAGCTCCTCTCCTGTTCTGGTTGCTGGTTGGTCTTCCCACTGGACTGGAATGGCTGGTTTCACATAGCCAGTGTTTAAGGGAAAGGAAAAGACTCTGGAGAGAGAACATTCTGGAAGGGTCAGTGGAGAGGATTGTGTGTGGTGGAATCTGGCTCATTGGAACCGTCCTGCCATCAGGGTTCAGGAGTGATTCTAGGGGGTCTTTCCATCCTCGAAGCTCATACCAGCTATGCCTGGGGTGTGTGTGTTGCAGTCAGGTTGGCATTGCTGGCAGAAAACACCCGACCAAGAGCAGCTTGTGGGAAAAAAGGTTTATTTTTGGCTTATAGACTTGAGGGGAAGCTCCGTGGTGGCAGGGGAAAACAATGGCATGAGCAGAAAGTGGACATCACCCCCTGGCCAACATCAGGTGGACAACAGGAACAGGAGAGTGTGCCAAACACTGACAAGAGGAAGCTGGTTATAATACCCATAAGCCCGCCCCCAACAATACACCACCTCCAGGAGGCTTTAATTCCCAAGTTGCCATCAGCTGGGGACCTAGCATTCAGAGCACATAAGTTTATGGGGGACACCTGAATCATACACCACAGTGTGGGAATCATGCCTGGCCCTGAGGAGCCAGAGACCTACTGCTGGGCACTGGGAGGGCGCTGGGAGGCATCTGCTAGGGCCAAGCTCTTCTCTGAGCTCTCACCATCTCAAGCTATTGTGTGCTATTTATATTTATTTATTTATGAGAGAGACAGAGAGTGAATGGCATGTACCAGGGCCTCTTGCCTCTTCAAACAAACTCAAGACACATGCACCGTTGGACATCTGGCTTTATGTGGGTACTGGGGAATTGAACCTGGGCCAGAAGGCTTTGCAAGCAAGTGCCTTTAACATAGTCTGTGTTCAGTTAAAACTGAATCCCAGAGTGCCCAGAGCTTGTCACAGGCTCACAACTGTCCTGCCTCCTCTGTACCAGCAGGACTAGGCAAGACTCTGTCCTCAGATGATGGCATTCAGCTCACTATTCACGGTGATCATTTGAAATTGCTTTAGGGGGAGACCTGTAGGAACTTCGCCCTGACACCTGATCTTCCCTGAAAATTCTAGGATAATGGAGGGAGCTGAGGCAGGGTTAAGCACAAGGCCAAGCAATCTGGCAGCCAAATGAAATTGTAGCCACTTGACAGCACACTGGCATGGCAGAGGGCTCGCTGCCTCCGGGAACTGTTGCCCAGTGTTGTGACACACGGGTCTAATCACAGATGAGTGCAGCATGGAGCAAAGGGGCCCTCACAGCTGGCTTCTGTCACTGCCTGCTTGCCTGAGGAAACCCATTTATCACAGCCCAGAGCCAGCAGGACATGATTGCACGCAGGAGGTGAGGACCAAGGGGGATGGGGAGGAAGAACCTACAGATGCCCTCAGAAACATGCAAGAAAATAACCATTTGTAGGCTGGAGTTCAAATCCCTGTACCCATGTAAAGCCAGATGTACAAAGTGGTGTATCTGGAGTTCGTGTGCAGTGGCAAGAGGCCTTGGTACACCCATTCTCATTCTCTCTCTCCTTGCAAGTGAATAAAAAAAGAAAAAAAAAGAATTCCAAAATTTACAAAAGAAAGAAAGAAAGAAAGAAAGAAAGAAAGAAAGAAAGAAAGAAAAAGAAAGAAGAACCATTTGTGGCTAGAAGCAGGCATCCAGGCTGAGTCAAAATTACTGAACAATTCTGTGTTAATGGGTGGGCCTATTTACTCTCAAGGCAGAAAGAAGCCAGTGGAGGCTCATGTCAGACTTGGGTTCATGGTTTAGACTGGGGTAGAGAAAGATGATTAGACACCTAGGGACGATTCTCAGGTGATATCCAAATGGGGCCTTCCAGGCTGCAGGAGCCAAAGCCTCACACTGTGCCTCTGAGCTGTGAAACAGCAGGAAGTTGTCTATAAAAAGCTGGTGTGTTAGCCGGGCATGGTGGCACACGCCTTTAATCCCAGCACTTGGGAGGCAGAGGTAGGAGGATTGCCGTGAGTTTGAGGCCACCCTGAGACTACATAATGAATTCCAGGTCAGCCTGGACTAGAGCAAGACCCTACCTCGAAAAACCAAAAAAAAAGAAAGCTGGTGTTGGGGGGGGGGCAGGCTGGAGAGATGGCTCAGCAGTTAAGGTGCTTTCCTGTGAAGCCTAAGGACCCAGGTTTGATTGCCCAATACCCACATAAGCCAGATGCACATGGTGGTACACGTGTTTGGAGTTTGTTTGCAATGGCTATAGGCCCTGGTGCACCCATTTTTCTCTCTCTCAAATAAATAAATAAAATATTTTTAAAAAGCTGGTGGGGCTGAAGGGACTTAGAGGTCTCAGAATCCCACTTAAGACCCTTTCATGGACAACTCTATAAATGTATAGTCATGGCCGGGCATGGTGGCGCACACCCTTAATCCCAGCACTGGAGAGGCAGAGGTAGGAGGATCACTGTGAGTTCAAGGCCAGCCTGAGACTACATAGTGATTCCAGGTCAGCTTGTGCTACAGTGAGACCCTACCTCAACAAAGAAGGAGGAGGAGGAAGAGGAGAAGAAGAAATAGTATAGTCATCTCTCTTTTTTAAATTTTTTAACATATTTATTTTTTTAATTTTATTTATTTAAAGATTTTATTTATTTTTATTTATTTATTAGAGAAAGAGAGAGAGGGAGAGTGAGAATGGGCACGCCAGGGCCTCCAGCCACTGCAAGCGAACTCCAGGTGCATGCTCCCCCTTGTGCATCTGGCTTATATGGGACCTGGGAAATGGAGAATCAAACCGGGATTGTTAGGTTTTGCAGGCAAACGCCTTAACCGCTAAGCCATCTCTCCAGCCCTATTGTCATCTCTTAATCATACAGTATTCTTCTATCCATTGCCCAGAAGCTCAGAGAGGTTCTACATCTCCCAAATTCACACACACAGCCATTTTGCATCAGCGGTCGGCAGCGAGCCCAGGCCTCTGTCTGCAGGTATTGCCACACAGCTCTGCTCTCGGCATGGCCAGCTTTCTCTTCTCTTTTAGAGTCAGCTTTGGGGTCCGCTTCTGTTGCCTGTGTTGTTCGATCACCTTCCTGACAAATCCAAACACAGCTCTCTTTCTGAAGAGGGCAGGCTGGAATGCAGAATTCTCTCTGGGCAGAGCTAATGTTCCGAGCCTGGGCAACTGCTGGTGCTATTTCCTGGGGTGGCAGGCAGGGCAGGGCACCTTGCCTAGCTAGTCTCTCCCACACCTGTCCTGGGGCTCTGCTGTCCCAAGTAAGTCAACATAACCATGTGAACACGACACCGGAGAAGGTGATTCTGGTAGCTCTCCCAGATACTCAGTGATGGGTACTCCAAGTCCTTAAGAAATCTAGTTCAAAATCCTTGGGGGTGAAAAGGCCTAAGTGAGGTCAGGGGAAAAGATTGATTAAAGAAACGGTGGAGGGAGGGCTAATCAAAATCTAAGAGGATATGAAAAAGTCATATGGAAACCTACTTTTCTGGACAATGGAACAGTCAGAAGCTATAGATTGTTATTAGAAAATTTTCAGTGCTAGGGATGGGATATCTTCCAGTGAGTTATTGGCCAGGGAGGTCACAGATACCCCTAAAACATTATAGGCTATTGCTGAAGCCCTTGGTTTCCCACCAGGAATAGATGGAAAGACCCTATTGCTGAAGATTCCACATACTTGGGCAGCAAGATCACTGAGAAATCCTGCTGGAGCTAAGCTGAAAGCCTCCTCCATGTGGACCAGTTGACAGAAAGCTGGAAAAAACTATGCTGCATGCAGTTCAATGGCAGAGAAAGAAAACACCAGTGAAGGTACTCAACAGTGAGCACTGCAAGCTTTAAATTTGGCCAGCCAGGCCAAATGAGCCAACGGGTGCAATAGTGGCATGTCTGTTATGGGGGAAACCAACTGCTCTCTAATTGGATTAAAATCCTGTGGACTTTGAAGGCTGGGAATGAGGCAGGAAAGGTAACTTTAGTCTTAATAAAGATTAAAATACTCTGATTTTTGTATGGCCTCTCACATATTACCAATCAACTTCATATCCATTACCACATTTAATCCTTTTGATAGGCTCATGAGCTATTATTATCTGCCCCCCCCCTTTTTCCGAGACAGGGTCTCATGCATCTCAGGCTGGCCTCAAACTCTCCATGAAGTCAAGATGACACTGAACTTCTGACTTTCCTGCCTCTGCCTCCAGAATGCTGGGATTGGAGGCATGCCCCACCATGCCCAGTTTATGGGGCATACGGGATGGACCCCAGAGCTTGATGCATTCCACTAGACAAGCATTCTACTGACTGAGCTGCACGCAGCCCAGAGCCGGGGGGAGGGGACTGGTCCTCAAGTGCATGAGTTGTCCAAGGTCACGAGCTGATACTGTAGAGCAGAGTGCACTGTTGTACAGTCCGGGCCTTCACAGACGGGAGCTATCCATGTGAGAAGTTCCCAGTAAATTCAGAGCTTGATTAGAGCTAGGGGATCCTCCTAAAGTCCTATATAACATTATTACTCGTCTCTTCTCCAAGAATCAAAAACTTGCTAACAAGGCTGGAGAGATGGCTTAGCAGTTAAGGCACTTGCCTGCGAAGCCTAAGAACACAGGTTCAATTCCCCAGTACCCATGTAAGCCAGATGCACATAATGGCTCATGCATCTGGAGTTTGTTTGCAGTGGCTAGAGGCACTGGTGCACCCATTTTCTCTCTCTCTCTCTCAATCTCTATCAGCCTCTTTCTCTCTCAAATAAATAAAAATTCAAAGTAACTTAAAAAGTCAGCTAACAGCATGGAAGTGACGCCACAACCCTGTAAGGACCACGGTCAGTGCTCACTTTAGCCCATGGTGGCCTGGATGCTCAGAGGAACTTAAGAATAACTTAAGAATGGAATCGAACAGCCATCAGTTTGGTCTGAGGAGGAAGCTTCGTGAAAGAACTAGACCTGGCAGGACTTGAAGGTGGAGGAAGGAGAAAGGTTTCCAGTCTGGTGGGGGGATAAAGTATTGAGCCACCAGCAGAGTGCTGGGATGCCTGGCTCCCAGTACCACCCTACCCACACTCCCCACATGAGGCCATTCTGCATATCATCACCTGGGCCCCTGTATAACTTCAGACCTGCCATTTCCTCTTTGGGAAAGTCACCCCCTAGTTTCCTTATCTTTCCTTATCTCTAGTGCCCCATGTGCATGCTAAACACTGCCAGCTTTTGTTCTACCTCATTCCTACTGTGACCATCTCCTGTCCCCCACGGTCTTTCTCTTCACGGTACTTAGCAAGTGGCATGGTGACATAGAAGCCTGCCTCCTCCATGGGACCATGGCCTTTGCCAATGAAAATCCTCTGTTAATTTTCATATGGCCATTTGTTGAATAAACATAAGTGAAGAATGAAAACATTGAATAAGAAATGAATCTGCAGAAAGATGATCTTCTGTAGGTTTACCTAGACCCGGTCATCCTGGAATACAAGCTGCATCATGCCCAGTGACTCCGAGCACATGGTGACTCTTTGAGGAGTGCTTGCCAGCCTGGCTGTGTTCTATACATGCTATAGTGAAGGTGCAGTGTCACTAGTCAGCAAGCTTTTGTGGGATGTCTGTGTGTACGTGTGTGTGTGCATGTGGGTGTACATGTGTGTGAGTACGTGTGTGTGTGCGCGTGTGCGCGTGTGTGTATGTGTGTGTGCGCACACACACGTGCGTGTAGGTGCAATATGAAGGCCAGAGGCAACCTCAGATGTTGTCCCCAAGAATGCCATCCACCTTTTAAAAAGATTTATTTGTTTATTTGTTTATTTATTTATTTGAGAGCAACAGAGAGAGAAAGAGGCAGATAGATAGAGAATGGGTACACCAGGGCCTCCAGCCACAGCAAACGAACTCCAGATGCATGCGTCCCTTTGTGCATCTGGCTTACGTGGGTCCTGGGGAACTGAGTCTTGAACCGGGGTCCTTAGGCTTCACAGGCAAGTGCTTAACTGCTAAGCTATGTCTCCAGCCCGCCATCCACCTTTTTTGAGGCATGGTTTCACGCTGAACCTGGAGCTCACCAATTAGGTTAGACTGGATGGTCAGTGAGCCTGAGGCATCCGTCTGTCTCCACTTTTCCAGCACCGGGATTATAAGCACCATAAGTCATGTCCGGCTTTTTTTTTGGGGGATGGGGGTGGGGGGTGAGGGGACTCTACAGATCAAACTCAAGTCCTCCTGCGTGCCAGGCAAGCACTTTACCCACTGAGCCATCTCTCCAGCCCTTTGTTGACATTTCTGTCTTAGCTTTATTTCCCTTGAGAATCAGTAGGAGTTACTCCAGGGCGGGCTGAAAACACGCAGGCCTGGCAGTGAGAGCGAACATCAACTTGGGAGGGTCTGGAAAGGAGACAGGAGAATGGAGAGGAGGGCAGGAGCCAGACCTCAACGGGAAGGAACTTTCCTGAGGACGGGGAAACACAAGGGAACCTTTCTTGAAGTGTTGCAAGATCTTCGTTTTGTTTTGTTTTGTTTTGTTTCTGAAAGAAAGAGGCCCCAGGCAAAACCTGGGTGCATGGAGAACGGAAATAGGCTAGAGCCAGGAGACTGAACTGCAGGGCTTGCAGAAACTTGGGGGTCTGAGCTGAGGGGGGCTGACTGTGGGGGCTGGTATGTGGCTGTGGAAAAGCAGAGCCACCAGAGAGATGTTAAGATCAGACAGGCAGCAGGGCATGGTGACTCAGGCCTGGAATCCCAGCATCCGGAGGCTGAGGGAGAAGGGTTATGAGTTCCAGGCCAGCAGGTCTACCTTAAAATAAGACAAAATCCCACAAACAGAAGCATCGGACAGCATCAGTGGCCAGTGAAGAGCCTGGAAGATGCAGCAGAGCTAAAGCTGCTGGTGTGGGAAGCTAGATGGATGTCAACTAAGATGGGCAGGTTGGGGAAAGACAGACATGGGACAGAGAGGGAAGAAGAAACGACATGACATTTTTAGGAAATGTGTGAGACAAGGCTTTGTTCTCAGAGTCTTAATTATATGCTATGCAAATACAGGTGCGGATGGAGATATGCGTGGACCTAGGGGCTCTTTCCCTGTGTTGTTATACACTCAGGAGGTTGAGGCAGGAGGACTGCTATGAGTTCAATGCCGACCTGGACTATGTAGTGAGTTGCAGGCCAGCTTGGCCTACAGAATTATAAGACCCTGTCTCAAAAATACTTTTTTGGGGCTGGAGAGATGGCTTAGTGGTTAAGGCATTTGCCTGTGAAGGCTTAGGACCCTGGTTCGATTCTCCAGGTCCCACGTAAGCCAGATGCACATGGTGGCACACGCATCTGGATTTCGTTTGCAGTGGCTAGAGGCCCTGGCGTGCCCATTCTCTCTCTCTCTCTCTTTCTCCCCCGCCCCCGTCTCTAATAAATAAATAAATAAAAATAAAAATCTTTAAAAAATACTTTTTTTCAAATGTTCTACTTGGTTACTTGGAATCTTTGGTTCAGAAATCTGAAAGCAGTTCAAGCACGCAACCAGTAATTAGTGTCTCTCCGTGGCTCCTCTGCTTTTGGTTTTAGACCTGATAGTGTGCCAGAATCCCCCACAGGGCTGGGTGCCACACCAGCATCTTGTCCAACCCCAGAGCTTCTGGCTGGAAGGTGGGAAGCTTTGAGAACTGCAACAGACACCTCCTAAATTGCTTCCACATCCCTGTTTCTGAGAGAGAGCTCTTGCTCTGAGCCTGCCCCGTGCACTAAAGCCAGGACATCAGCACCTTCCCATCAGAAAGAGACCTCGGCTCCTCACATTCCCACACAAGATCTGGCTGATAAGACCATTCCTCGAGTGTCCTCCCTCAGGGCCACCTCTGAGCTGAGCCAGTGGTTAGGCAGTTACAGCAGGTCAGGGGTCTGGATGAAAAGCTACAGTTAAGGAAGGGTTCCTCCTCTTCTGGCTCAGAAGAGCTCTTCCATCCCAGGGGATTACATGGAAGTTAGGGTGACCAGGTGTGACAGCAGTGAAGAAGGGCCTAGCCTAGACATTGGGTTGCTCCAGACCTCACCAAACACCAAGAGGCAGTGGACAGCAGGGAATGAATTGGGCACTGTAGCACCGTGGAGGAGTTCACACAACACGCGCCTGTGCAGACTCCCAAGCATGTAGGAGGGAAGAGCCCACTTGCGCTGTGCTCCTACTTGAGCCAGGCACCAAGGCCTCACATTCTCTTCTGGCTTAATCCTTTCTCAAAGCCTACCAACGCGGGGCTGCTACTACTGCTTCATGATGCCAGATGAAGAAATGGAGGCCCAGAGAGATGAAGCTATTTGCTTAAGTTCACAAAGCTCTTAGCCGCACTGTGTTCTGCAGAGAACACAGAAAATGAGAAAGGATGGGGGGAGAAAATTCAAAGACACATGACTTTGTGTTAGCATGCCAGGGAAGGAGTATTGTCGCACTCCATAGGTGGCCATAGATGACCGCTTAGGAAGCTTGCTGGGCTCACGTAACTGGGGGCATGCTGTTCCAGGCATGGGGCTCAGGCTTCTGTGCATCAGGCCCCAACTTCCCTGAAGGCCACCCTACTTCCCTTTCATCCTACGATCGATCTTACAAGCTTTTTAAAAACAGAAGCTATATAATGATAAAATCGACTATATAACAACTTTTAATGACTTTATCATCATACATAGCTGTTTGTATCTGGAGGGATGATGCACATGCTAAAATGTTATTTTTAAAAATTCTGCAGCCAAGTGAAAAGAATCAGACACACACATACAAAATGACTGCCAAATATTGAAACAAAAAAGTTCTGATATAAAACCTAATACTTAGCTGGGTGTGGTGGCACACATCTTTAATCCCAGCACTTGGGAGGCAGAGGTAAGAGAATTGCTATGAGTTTGAGGTCAGCCTGAGACTAGTGAATTCCAGGTCAGCCTGGACTAGAGTGAGACCCTACCCTAATAAACAAACTAACAACAATAACAAAAAGTAATACTTGGGTTGACATTTTAAAAATTTCTCCTCTAGACTTCAGAAGTTCCTCTTCTCTTCCTCACCCCCACCATAATTTGTTTTTAAAGACGTTGGGTTCCACTTTCAAAATAAGTCCTATACTTTCAAAGGTGACACATACCGAGTAACCAGAAGCTGGCCTTGGCTTGGAAAACCACCCAGTTCTCATAAATACACAGTCCCTAGTCCCTCTCAAGGTGATGAATCCTATTGATTGACTCGGACCAGCTTGTGACCCAGCAGTGGCATTAGACATTGGCTATAAAACATCTCCTCATGAATTTTTCATTGGCTTGAGTGGAGAGCTGGGCAGCAGCCTCCCCACGTGCTCACTGCCCCTCCTTTTGTGTCTGGGGGCTGATGACGCCACCCTGCAGGGCCACATTATTGGGTCAGAGCGATTACAGCCCGATGTTCTGAGCAGGATCCAATTTCATTTTCACGTGGGCAATGGGCTTACGAGTAGTCATGTGCTTTTTGTTTTGGGATGGCGTCACAGGGTTACTAGAAGATACAGTAAGCTGAAGTCATTTCCCATTAAGTGCACGCTCCATGAGACTAAGGCCGTGTGTCACTCTGCACTAACTGGTCCTGAGCCTTTTCCAGGAGAGAGCACTTCCAAGCTCACGTTAGAGCTGCAAAGATGCAGACTTGAGAAACATGGTGCCAGGCATGTTCAAACCCTGGCTCACATCAACCCTGAGAGAAGGGGCATTCCTCCCACCTTCCTATTGTTAGAAACTGAGTATGAATAATACTTAGAAATACCCAAGTATCTCACAAACATTTATACTGTACACTCATCAAGCTCATGTTAAAGTTCGTGGCAAGATGAACCCACAGGACTCTGAGAAGCTTTGAAGAGTAAAATTTTTCATGTGTATATGTGCTCACGAGTACTGAATTTTGTGTGCTTGTGGATGTGTGTGAGAACATGTGTGGAGCCAGAGGACAACCTCAACCCTCAGGAATGACACCCACCTCCTTTGCAGCAGGGTCTCTCATTGGCTTGGAGCTCACCAATTAGCCTGGACTGTCAGGCAAGCAGACCCTGGGGATCCTCCTGTCGTCACCTTCCCAGAGCTGGGGTTACAGATGTGCACCGCCATGCCCAGCTTTACCTGGGGATTGAACTCAGGTCTGTGCTTGCAAGACAAGTCACTTTCTTTTTTTAATTTAATTTATTTATCTGAGGAGGGCCAGATATATAGAGAGAAATGGCACACCAGGACTGCAAATGAACTCCAGACGCATGCAGCACCTTGTTATCTGGCTTTACGTGGGTACTGGGGAATTGAACCTTGGTCCTTTGATTTTGCTGGTAAGTGCCTTAACTGCTAAGCCATTTCCTCAGTGCAAAAGTCACTTTCTTTAAGTCAACAGGGGAAACTTCAGAGCAAACTTGTCCTCTGGTGAATTTCCATTTGTTCTTAAATTCCAGATTTGGGCAACATGAAACATTTCAAATTATCCTGTGTAGAAACAGTGCTTTCTTTCAAGTCAGTGAACTTGGGTTAATATAAAATTCAAGCATCAATTTTCTTCTTTTATTTGGAGGGGGGAAAGGGAGGGTAATAGGAGGGAATTGTGATCATGGTATATTGTTTGTGTTTGTTGTCAGTAAAAAGTTTAAAAAAATTAGGCATTTGCTGGCTGTGGTGGCACTTGCCTTTAATCCCAGTAGAGATAATAGGATCGCTGTGAATTTGAGGCCAGCCTAAGACTACATAGCAAATTCCAGGTAAGCCTGGGCTAGAGTGAGGCCCTACCTTCAAAACACACACACAAAAAATTAGGCATTTATATAATTTCCAAGTCGTAGCTGTAAAATACAATATATTCACTAAAGTTTCATCAAGCACCGAGTTTTAGGGAGAAAATCAATGTGGTCCACAGGTGGTCCTTGGAATGGGCAGGAGTACAGCCAGTGGTGGCAGGGGAGGGGAGGGTGGAGCACTGAGAGGCTGTGTATGCACCTGACCCTCTCTCTCGTGTTGGCTTTCTTCCTTTGCATAACATGGAGAAGCACGTGAGAACCCATCCACGCACAGTGAGTGAGACTTCTGAGTCTCTAGGCTTCGGTTCACTACCGCCCTGTACCAGAAAGGGCCGTGTTGGAAGTCAAAGCATTCTTCCTGGCTTCAGTCCCTGCTGAAGGACTCTGGGCTCTGTGAGCAGCGCATCGTTCGTTCGTCTCATTCACGACAACCTGCGCCACAGGTAGAAGCCACCGAACATCGATGGCAGATGCCATCGATCGTGTCGTCCTCTCCAGAGTGCTCAGCACGCCTTGACATAAATTGCTTGGCGCTGAAACACATGCCTGACTAGTCCCTTGCCCTAAGGCCGGTTGAAATGCCTTTGCTGACTTGCTTAAGTACGGTATTGTTTCTGCTTCTGGATAGGGGGTTTATTGAGCATGGCTAGAACTTCTGAATGGACCCAGAGAACTTCCAACTGTGAGTTACGGAGCCAGAGTGAGTTGGAAAGTGGAGACTCGCAAACTCTTTGACTTGCTCCTTCCTGAAATGTCCATGGTTTTCCAGAGAGCTGCTGCCACCCACCCTTGCATGGATGTCACAGACTCCTTGGATGACACTCTTTGGTGAGCATCATACCATTGCCACTGCTTTCAAACCCTCAGGACTTTCCAGAAAATCTTTATTATTTCAAACCTTAAAATATTTATTTACTTATTTGCAAGCAGAGAGAGATAGAGAGAAAGAGAGAATGGACATGCCAGGGCCTCTAACCTCTGCAAACAAACTCCAGATACATGTGTCATTTTGTGCATCTGGCTTTATGTGGATACTGGGGAATAGAACCTGGGTCATTAGGCTTTGCAGGCAAGCACCTTAACCACTGGACCAGCTCTCCAGCCCAATTACAAACATTTTTTTCTTTTCTTTTTTCAAGGTATGGGCTCACTTTAGCCCAAAACTGATCTGGGGGACCTTGAGAGATGGCTTAGCTGTTAAGCGCTCGCCTGTGAAGCCTAAGGATCCCAGTTCGAGGCTCAATTCCCCAGGATCCACGTAAGCCAGATGCACAAGGTAGTGCATGCATCTAGAGTTCCTTTGCAGTGGCTGGAGGCCCTGGCGCACCCATTCTCTATCTATCTACCTCTTTCTCTTTGTGTCTGTCGCTCTTAAATAAATAAATAAACAAGGGAAAAAACTGATCTGGAATTCATTATGTATTCTCAGGCTGGCCTTGAACTCATGGCAATCCTCCTACCTCTGCCTCCCAAGTGCCTGGCCAATTACAAACTTTTCCTAAAAATCTTTTTATTTATTTATTTAAGACAGAGAGGGTGAGAGAGAAGGAGGGAGAGTGGGAGGGGGAGAGAGAGAGAGAGAGAGAATGGGCACGCCAGGGCCTCTAGTCACTGCAAACTAACTCCAGACACATGTGCCACCATGTATATTGGCTTACATGAGACCTGGAGAATCAAACCTGGGTCCTTAGGCTTCACATACAAGTGCTACCACTAAGCCATCTCTCCAGCCCAATTATAAACTTCTGATCACAAACTACATACAAAATATTGTCTTAAGCTGGAGGACAGTCTTTCTGAAGCATCGTAGGTGACGGGAACTCCTCGCAGTCTTCTGCTGCTGACACCTGTGATCTTCACACATGGTAGACATCTCTCTGCTTCCTGTTGTTTATCATGAAGAAATAACAGCCCATTGAATAATATTGTACAGTCAGAACCATCCTCTCCTTAAACTGAAGTCCCATTTCCCCCACCTTTAGACTCTGCAGTAAAATAAACTAAGAATGTTCCTCATCCCTCCAAAACGTGTTCTAGTCAAGCCACAGCCTCAGAAGGGGTTTAGACCTTAACGAATAAACTTGAAGGGGATCTTAAAGATCACCTAATCTAGGCACGATATTAAATGTGAAGTGAGCCGGGTGTAGTGGCACACACCTTTAATCCCACCACTTGGGAGGCAGAGGTAGGAGGATGGCCAAGAGTTTGAGGCCACCCTGAGACTACACAGTGAATTCCAGGTCAGCCTGGACTAGAGTGAGACCCTACCTCAAAAAGACAACAACAACAACAAAAGTGCAGTGGCTCATAGAAAAGGGGTTAAGAAAGACAAGTTCGCCAGCTTCTTTAAACTGTAACTGGAATAGCTCTTGAGCAACATGTATCCTTCGTGGGGATTTACCCGTCTCATGACCATGACAACCCAGGATGACAAGGCATCTGAGAAGCTGTCTGCATCCTCCGCGTAGTCCGTGGGCTGACTCTGATGGCCACGGTGAGCTCTCCCTTCATTCACATTGTCACTCCAAAAGCCTGGCCTTAAAAGATCCCAGATTGTGGGCCGGGTGTGGTGGTGCACCCCTTTAATCCCAAGCACTCAGGAGGCAGAAGTAGGAAGATCACTTTGAGTTTAAAACCACCCTGAGACGACACAAGGAGACCTTACCTCGAAAAACCACCAACAACAAAAGATCCTAGATTGTGAAATTTTCTCATTTTGTTGGAAACGGTTTTCCTAAACACTGGTATGATGCTGACATCACAGTGTATTTCCACTTGGAGATCACGGGAGAAGTGTCAGAGAGACATACAAGTCCAAGGGGTTTCCTCGGGCTTTAAAGAAGCCCAGGGGTCCATGAACAGCTTTCAGGATCACGTCTGTAAACTCATTCTCTCTTGTTTGGTTTTTCGAGGTAGGGTCTCACTCTAGCTCAGGCTGACCTGGAATTCACTATGTAGTCTCAGGGTGGCCTTGAACTCACAGCAATCCTCCTACCTCTGCCTCCTGAGTGCTGGGATTAAAGGCGTGCGCCACCACGGCCAGCTTTTTTTTTTTTTTTAAATCTGAGTTAGGGTCTCACTCTAGCCCAGGCTGACATGGACCTCTGTAATCCCAGGCTGGACTCAAGATCACCCCTGGACTGTGGAGTGACGAGAACAGTCTGTCTCCAACACTAGCGTACTTCATTCTGCTTTCTTGGGCTGTCTTGTGTGTTGCTTAAATACAGGTATGTTCCAAATTTGCCCTCCATCCAGTTCCTTTTCATTTTCTGGGCCTCCTTTCTGGTTACCTCCAATATTCCTACTATTTCAACTAACACCTCTAACAGATATCTTCCAGGTTTTTTTTTTTTTAAATTTGTTTTTTTGTTTTATTTTATTTTATCATTTATTTATTTATTTGAGAGAGAGAGAGATACAGAAATAGGCAGGTAGAGAGAGAGAAAGAGAGAGAGAGAGAGAGAATATGGGTGCCGCAGGGCCTCCAGCCACTGCAAACGAACTCCAGATGCATGCACCCCCTTGTGCATCTGGCTCACGTGGGTCCTGGAGAATCAAGCCTTGAACCAGGGTCCTTAGGCTTCATAGGCAAGCGTTTAACCGCTAAGCCATCTCTCCTGCCCATCTTCCAGGTTTTTATCCCTTGTTCAACTTATCTGCAGAGTTCTAGTTTGATATTTCCTGTTTTCCTGGACAATCCACTTAAGCTTTCAAATATAGCAATTTAGTTATTTATTTTTATTTGAGGGAAAGAGAGAGAGAGGAAGAGGCAGATAAACAGAGAGAAAGAATGGGCATGACAGGGCTTTCAGCCGCTGCAATCGAACTCCAGATGCATGTGCCAGCATGTGCATCTGGTTTATGTGGGTCCTGGGGAACTGAACCTGGGTCCTTTGGCTTTGCAGGCAAGCACCTTAACCGCTAAGCCATCTCTCCAGCCCAATATAGCAATTTAAAAGTGCACATAAGGTCTGGTAAGGTGGCTTAGCAGTTAAAGTACAGGTCATATGCAGGTAACCAGTTCCTGTGAGTTCATGGGTGGAACACTCCTCCCCAAACTCTGGCTTTTACTTTCTTTCCACTGACTCCTCCATCATGTTCTCTGAGCCTTGCAGGGAGTGATATAGATGTCCCATTAAGGGCTGAGCACCCAATAGTCACTTTTTCTCAACACTTTGACTAGCTATGACTCTGTAGTGACTGCTTCAAACTAAAAAAAAAAAAAAAAAAAAAGAGGCTTTGGGCTGGGTATGGTGGCACACGCCTTTAATCACAGCATTGGGAGGCAGAGGTAGGAGGATTGCCATAAGTTCCAGGCCACCCTGAGACTACATAGTAAATTCCAGATCAGCCTGGACTAGAGCAAGACCCTACCTCAAAAAGGGGGGGGCAGGGCTGGAGAGATGGCTTAGTGGTTAAGGTGCCCACCTGCCAAGCCTAAAAAACGCTGGTTAGATTCTCCAGGTCCCACATTTAAGCCAGACACAAAAAGTGACACAAGGATGCACGCATCTGGAGTTCATTCACAGGGGCTGAGAGGCCACTGGCATGCCCCTTCTCTCCCCCTCTCTCTTTCTCTCTCTCTCTGTCTGTCTCAAAATTTAAAAAGGGGGGGGCTAGAGTGATGGCTTAGTGGTTAAGATGGGACGACTAAGGACCCAGGTTCAATTCCCCAGGACCCACGTAAACCAGCTGCACAAGGTGGCACATGTGTCTGGAGTTCATTTGTAAAGGCTGGAGGCCCTGGCATGCCCATTCTCTCTACCTGCTTCTTTCTCTCTCAAATAAATAAATGAATATAATTTTTTTTTTTTTAAAAAAGAGGCTTCTCTCACCAAGGCTGACTGCATCATTAATCTATGGGCATAAACAGCATAAACATAAATCAGAAGAAAGCAGTTTGATTAACACAACATGCTCATTTATCAAAACAACAGTAGTAGCTCCCCCTGAGGGCCCAGCACTTTCTCAGCCATACGCTTTTGAACAGGTTACAGTAAGAGGCATGAATTCCTTCTTGTGGAGTAAGGCCTCAAATCCAATCAGAGAGTAGGTGGTTACCCTCATAACAAGCCACACCACTACTGCACCAGGGGACGTATCTTGCCTGACAGTTTGGTTGTGTAGCACACAGAATCCACAGCTGGATAAGACTGGTGGTGCCTTTTCTCCCCCTTCTGGCACTGTGAAACAAGCCTACAGGGAGAAGCTTCCAACTCAGTTGCAGGTCAATTTCTCTGTTCTGCTATCAAGGTGTGAGATGTCTTTAGCAATAGCGAAAGTCAAAGAGCAATGGCTCAAAGAGCAATGGCTATAGCCTGTATGTGGGGAGGGGGCTCAGGACCCCCCTGACCAACAACTCCTAGGGAGGTTTCTGTGTAAATCATTGTGTAAATCATTGCTTGACCAGAAGCAATTTAAGGAAGGAGCTATTTTGGTTAACAGTTTCCAGGGGAAATTTCATGGTGCTAAAGCCATGGTGCCAGAAGCATGAACTACTTGGTAATACTGCAGCAGTCAGGAAGCAGAAGATGAACAGGAAGTGGGGGCATGGGCTATAACCTCAACACCCACCCCAATGACCCTCCTCCTCCAGAACCTTTCCAAACAGCACCAGCCGCTGGGGATCAAGTGTTAAAACACATGAACTTTTTATATTCAAATCACAACAGTAGGACTGGAGAGATGGCTTAGCAATTAAGGCACTTGCCTGCAAAGCCAAAGGACCCAGGTTCAATTCCCCAGGACCCACGTAAGCCAGATGCACAAGGTAGTGCATGCATCTGGAGTTCGTTTGCAGTGGCTGGAGGCCCTGATGTGCCCATTCTCTCTCGCTCCCTCTTTCTCTCTCTCTCTCCCTCTTTCTGCCTCTCTCTTTCTCAAATAAATAAAAATAAAATATTTTTAAAAATCACAATAGTAGCTGGGCATGGTGGCTCACGCCTTTAATCCCAACACTCGGGAGGCAGAGGTAGGAGGATCGCTGTGAGTTCGAGGCCACCCTGAGACTACATAGTGAATTCCAGGTCAGCTTGAGCTAGAGTGAAACCCTACCTTGGAAAACCAAAAAAAAAAAAAAAAAAAAAAAAAAATCACAACAGTATACCATCTCTGGCATTGTGCCTTTCATTTAAAACTATTTTATTTGTGAGGAGGGAGGGAGGGAGAGAATGACTGAGAGTGCCAGGTCCTCTTGCCACTACAAATGAACTCCAGATACATGCACCACTTTCTGGCTTTAAGTGGATACTGGGGAACTGACCCTGGGCTAGTAGGCTTTGCAAGCAAGCACCTTTAACTAATGAGCAATCTTCCCAGGCCGGGATTATCACTGAAAAACTTATGGTTTTCTGGGAGCAACATTATTCACCTCACGCAGGGGTATGTCTGTTCAAACTTTTTTGTAAAAAAAAAAAAAAATATATATATATGTGATTTTTCAAGGTAGGGTCTCACTCTAGTCCCAGCAGACCTGAAACTCACTCTATAGTCCCAAGCTGGCTTTAATTTACAGTGCCTACTTCTGCTTCCCAAGTTCTGTAATTAAAGGTGAGTGCCACCATGTCTGGACACACACACACACACACACACCCACATATATATATATATATTCTTTTTTGTATATTCTTTTTTTTTTTTTGGGAGGGTCTGAGGTAGGGTCTCACTCAAGCCCAGGCTGACCTGGAATTCACTAGGTAGTCTCAGAGTGGCCTCAAACTTACAGCGATGCTTCTACCTCTGCCTCCTGCATGCTAGGATTAAAGGCGTGTGCCACCACACCTGGCTTGATATATATATAATTTTACTTATTAGAGAAAGAGGCAGATAGAGAATGGGCACACCAGAACCCCCTAGCCACTGAAACAAACTGTGCCACATGTGCCACCTTGTGCATTTGGCTTTTACGTGGGTACTGAGAAGTCGAACCTGGGTCCTTAGGGCTTCGAGGCAAGCTCAAAGTACAGGTCATATGCAGGTAACCAGTTCCTGTGAGTTCATGGGTGGAACACTCCTCCCCAAACTCTGGCTTTTACTTTCTTCATGAAACTCCTCCATCATGTTCTCTGAGCCTTGCAGGGTGATATAGATGTCCATTAAGGGCTGAGCACCCAATAGTCACTTTTTCTCAACCCTTTGGCCTAGCTATGACTCTGTAGTGACTGCTTCAGAGCTAAAAAAAAAATAAAAAATAAAAAAGGCTGGGCTGGTATGGTGGCTGCGTGCTTTAATCACAGCATTGGGAGGCAGGAGAGTAGGAGGATTACCATAAGTTCCAGGCCACCTGAGACTACATGTAGAATTCCAGATCAACCTGGACTAGAGCAGACCCTACCTCCAAAGGGGGCAGGGCTGGAGGAGAGATGAAAGCTAGTGGTTAAGGTGCCACCTGCCAAGCCTAAAAGCGCCGGTTAGATTCTCCAGGTCCCACATTTAAGCCAGACACAAAAAGTGACACAGGATACGCATCTGGAGTTCATTCACAGGAGCTGAGGCACTGGCATGCCCCTTCTCTCCCCCTCTCTCTTTCTCTCTCTCTGTCTGTCTCAAAATTTAAAAAGGGGCTAGAGTGATGGCTTAGTGGTTAGATGGGACGACTAAGGACCCAGGTTCAATTCCCCAGGACCCACGTAAACCAGCTGCACAGGTGCTTTATGTGTCTGGAGTTCATTTGTAAAGGCTGGAGGCCCTGGCATGCCCATTCTCTCTACCTGCTTCTTTCTCTCTCAAATAAATAAATAGATATAATTTTTTTTTTTAAAAAAGAGGCTTCTCTCACAAGGCTGACTCATCATTAATCTATATAGGCATAAACAGCATAAACATAAATCAGAAAGCAGTTTGATTAACATGCACTGCCATTTTATCAAAACAACAGTAGTAGCTCCCCTAAAGGATTGCACTTTCTCAATATCACAGCTTTGAACAGGTTACAGTAGAGCGCAGATTCCTTCACTTCTCTACCTGCTTCTTTCTCTCTCAAATAAATAAATAAATATAATTTTTTTTTTAAAAAAAAGAGGCTTCTCTCACCAAGGCTGACTGCATCATTAATCTATGGGCATAAACAGCATAAACATAAATCAGAAGAAAGCAGTTTGATTAACACAACATGCTCATTTATCAAGACAACAGTAGTAGCTCCCCCTGAGGGCCCAGCACTTTCTCAGCCATACGCTTTTGAACAGGTTACAGTAAGAGGCATGAATTCCTTCTTGTGGAGTAAGGCCTCAAATCCAATCAGAGAGTAGGTGGTTACCCTCATAACAAGCCACACCACTACTGCACCAGAGGACATATCTTGCCTGACAGTTTGGTTGTGTAGCACACAGAATCCACAGCTGGATAAGACTGGTGGTGCCTTTTCTCCCCCTTCTGGCACTGTGAAACAAGCCTACAGGGAGAAGCTTCCAACTCAGTTGCAGGTCAATTTCTCTGTTCTGCTATCAAGGTGTGAGATGTCTTTAGCAATAGCGAAAGTCAAAGAGCAATGGCTCAAAGAGCAATGTATGCCTGGGGGGAGGGGGCAGGACCCCTGACCAACAACTCCTAGGGAGGTTTCTGTGTAAATCATTGTGTAAATCATTGCTTGACCAGAAGCAATTTAAGGAAGGAGCTATTTTGGTTAACAGTTTCAGGGGAAATTTCATGGTGCTAAAGCCATGGTGCCAGAAGCATGAACTACTTGGTAATACTGCAGCAGTCAGGAAGCAGAAGATGAACAGGAAGTGGGGGCATGGGCTATAACCTCAACACCCACCCCAGTGACCCTCCTCCTCCAGAACCTTTCCAAACAGCACCAGCCGCTGGGGATCAAGTGTTAAAACACATGAACTTTTTATATTCAAATCACAACAGTAGGACTGGAGAGATGGCTTAGCAATTAAGGCACTTGCCTGCAAAGCCAAAGGACCCAGGTTCAATTCCCCAGGACCCACGTAAGCCAGATGCACAAGGTAGTGCATGCATCTGGAGTTCGTTTGCAGTGGCTGGAGGCCCTGATGTGCCCATTCTCTCTCGCTCCTCCCTCTTTCTCTCTCTCTCTCCCTCTTTCTGCCTCTCTCTTTCTCAAATAAATAAAAATAAAATATTTTTAAAAATCACAATAGTAGCTGGGCATGGTGGCTCACGCCTTTTAATCCCAACACTCGGGAGGCAGAGGTAGGAGGATCGCTGTGAGTTCGAGGCCACCCTGAGACTACATAGTGAATTCCAGGTCAGCTTGAGCTAGAGTGAAACCCTACCTTGGAAAACCAAAAAAAAAAAAAAAAAAAAAAATCACAACAGTATACCATCTCTGGCATTGTGCCTTTCATTTAAAACTATTTTATTTGTGAGGAGGGAGGGAGGGAGAGAATGACTGAGAGTGTCAGGTCCTCTTGCCACTACAAATGAACTCCAGATACATGCACCACTTTCTGGCTTTAAGTGGATACTGGGGAACTGACCCTGGGCTAGTAGGCTTTGCAAGCAAGCACCTTTAACTAATGAGCAATCTTCCCAGGCCGGGATTATCACTGAAAAACTTATGGTTTTCTGGGAGCAACATTATTCACCTACGCAGGGTATGTCTGTTCAAACTTTTTTTGTAAAAAAAAAAAAAAAATATATATATGTGATTTTTCAAGGTAGGGTCTCACTCTAGTCCCAGCAGACCTGAAACTCACTCTATAGTCCCAAGCTGGCCTTAATTTACAGTGCCTACTTCTGCTTCCCAAGTTCTGTAATTAAAGGTGAGTGCCACCATGTCTGGACACACACACACACACACACACACACACATATATATATATATATATATTTTGTTTATTCTTTTTTTGGGGGGGAGGGTCTGAGGTAGGGTCTCACTCAAGCCCAGGCTGACCTGGAATTCACTAGGTAGTCTCAGAGTGGCCTCAAACTTACAGCGATCCTTCTACCTCTGCCTCCTGCATGCTAGGATTAAAGGCGTGTGCCACCACACCTGGCTTGATATATATATAATTTTACTTATTAGAGAAAGAGGCAGATAGAGAATGGGCACACCAGAACCCCTAGCCACTGAAACAAACTGTGCCACATGTGCCACCTTGTGCATTTGGCTTTTACGTGGGTACTGAGAAGTCGAACCTGGGTCCTTAGGCTTCGCAGGCAAGCTCCTTTAACTGCCAAGCCATCCCTCCAGCCCTTGAATAGTTACATATATTTTATTTTATTTTTATTTTTTGTTTTTCGAGGTAGGGTTTCACT
This sequence comes from Orientallactaga sibirica, assembly GCA_036365145.1. Lineage (NCBI taxonomy): Eukaryota > Metazoa > Chordata > Mammalia > Rodentia > Dipodidae > Orientallactaga > Orientallactaga sibirica. Next base: position 2,555,240 of record JAEOAD010002712.1, on the reverse strand, counting down.
CTAGCTCAGGCTGACCTGGAATTCACTCTGTAGTCTCAGGGTGGCCTCGAACTCACAGCAATCCCCCTACCTCTGCCTCCTGAGTGCTGGGATTAAAGGCGTGAGCCACCATGCCCGGCTTTGACTAGTTATATCTTTAATTAGCTTACTAAGTAGTAAGCTCCATGTGGCTTGTTCATACATACTTAGTTTTGGTTAATGTTTACCCCCACTGCTGCCCCCCTGCCCCCATCCTCATTTAACCTTTCCATAGAGGATGGAACACATGTGAAATAAACATAGGCAAGGGTACACGAGGCACCTTTCTAGTGTCGCAGTACAGAGAGCTCTTTAGTGGGGCCAATCCACAAACAACTATGGTTACTTTCTGCGTCTGCCTTGTCTGAAGCTTAAAGATACATTTTGTGCCAGACTGAACTCTCTCCTTCCTTTCTCTCTCTTTTTCACTGTGGACCAGTGAGTGAGCTATAATCCTAACAAGCTAGATGTTATCCTGTCTTGAAATTTCTTCTACCAAACAAATTAGTCCATTATTTTAAAATTCAGCTTCACCCAAGTTCACAATTCACAGGCAGAATGAAGCTAAATTCTTTGCCAGAATATCACCCAAATGATCTCTAACTCAATTACCAGCAGAATTCTTATTCCTCTCTGAAACCTCAATAGCTGGACCTTCACTAACCACATATCTCTCAGCATTCTGGAATTTCCAAACTCCCACCATCATGGCCCGTTAATCTCTGCTTGAGGTTTCCCTACCCAGCACATCTAAACTTTTCCATAGTCCTCCTGTAAATCAGTCCTAAAGGCCCAAGAACCATATAGTTTTATAACAACAGCCTCACTTTTTAAAAATTATTTTATTTACTTGAGAAAGAGAGAATGGGCATGTCAGGGCCTCTAGCCACTGCAAATGAACTCCAGATGTATATGCCACCTTGTGCATCTGGTATTATGGGGGTACAAGGGAATCAAACTCAGGTCCTTAGGCTTTGCCAGAAATCACCTTAACCACTGAGCAATCTCTCCAGCCATTAGCCTCATTTTTTGGTACCAATTTTCCCTATTAGTTACTTTTCTCATTGTGTGAAAAATACTTGAGCGAAGCAACTTAAGGAGGCCAGGATTTATTTTGATTCAAAGTTTGAGGGGTATAGTCCATCATAGTGGGGAAGTCTTGGTGGCAGACATGCACATCCTCTGGTCACAACATATGCCCAGTCAAGAAGCAGAGGAAGGTGAACGCTGGTGCTCAGTTCACTGTCTCCTTTTCATCTATTCTGGGAACCCAGCCTGGGGATCGCCATGGGTTCAAGGCCACCTTGAGATTGCATGATGAGTTCCAGGTCAGCCTGGAACCCCCCCCCCCAATATATATATGCTAAGATTGAATATATTTAGAAGTGTTGGAAAAATCTCAACATCGTAAACAAACATGAAGTCTAAACAAGGCAGGTATGTATAATGGAGGTTTGAATCCAAAGGCTCTGAGAACACACTTTTTGTTTTGTTTTTGTTTTTTCAAGGTAGGGTCCCACTCTAGCCCAAGGCGACCTGGAACTCACTCTGTAGTCCCAGGCTGACCTGGAAATCACAGAGATCCTCCTACCTTTGCTTCCCAGATGCTGGGATCAAAGGAGTGCACCACCATGCCTGGCTAAAGTCAGGTGCAGGGGCTGGAGCCAGAGTCAGGCTGCTTAGGCTTAGGAGGGGATGGGGAGAGGCAAGGCAGGAAAAGACCAGAGAGGAGAGCTGTTGGCGGCTTGTGGCCAAGGAAAGGAGAGCGGCAGAGAAAACCCATGGCTGCCTGTGCACACTGACTGCCAGCCCTGGCGTGCTTTGTGCCTGGAGAGCCAGCAGCTCAGGAGGGGGAAGGCAAGGAACCTGGAGGGTTGTGCTCACAGCAACGCTGAGGCTGGGAACTGGCACTCTGGAGGCCAGGGGAAGAGAGGGAGGAAAGGAAGAAGAGAAGAATAGAGAGAGGTGCATATATGAACGGAAGAGGAGGTTGAGGTGGGAACACAGTGAGGGTAACAAGAGAGTGAAAGAATGGCACCAGGACCTTGAAGTCCATGCCCTTGGGGCTTAGTGGACTGGCCAGTGAGAGGGGGGCTTGTGAGGGTGTGAGCCAGTTCTCAGGGAATGCGACAGGTTGGCAAGATCCCGTTGAGCAAGCAAAGCCAAGCCCTTGGAAGAACTGAATTTGGCCAGATGGGAGTGGGACGGGGTCTGGGATAGCAGAATGCTCCCTCCTTCATTCTCACATCCTCAGTTACTAAAAGATGCTGGAATCATAATGTGCTTTCCTGGGAGCAAATCTTTCTTATGCAACAGATTGCAAGCCGAGGTCCTTTTGAGTTTAGTTGGTTCACAGAGATGTTCTCATGGCAGCCATGAGCTTTCCACAGCTAAGGAACACAGCCTTGGCACTGGCTACAGCAAAAGCTGTGACTCTGCTCTTTTCTCTGTCCTCTCATGGGGACAAGACAATGGAACACTGAGTAACCCAAAAATATGCTGGCTGGTGTGGGTGAGTCAGGACGGGCACTGTGTGTCTACATTGAGGCCGTGGTCTGTTTTCGGTTTCTTCTCAATTGGTGGTTGGGGCTTCAGGCCAGGACCAGCAAGCTGGTGCTTCGTCACATCACAGAAGCTTGTGATACAAATCCCTGAAATGTTTCTCTGTGAAAAAAGAACTTTGACCTCCAATGTGGTTAGACCCTGCTACCAAGGGCTGGCAACTGCAGTGCTTTTATTTTTGTTTGGTTTTTTGAGGTAGGGTCTCGCTGTAGCCCAGGCTGACCTGGAATTCACTATGTAGTCTCAGGGTGGCCTCAAAGGCAATCCTCCTACCTCTGCCTCCCAAATTCTGGGATTAAAGGTGTGTGCTACCACACCGGGTTTTATATATATATATATGGTATGTATGTATGTATTCATTTATTTATAAGCAGAGAGAGAAAAGACAGGTGGTCACACCAGGGCCACCAGCCACTGCAAATGAACTCCAAATGCATGCACCACTTTGGGTATCTGGCTTTACGTGGGTAATGGGGAATCGAACCTGGGTCACTAGGCTTTAAAGGCAAGCACCTTAACCGTTGAGCCATCTCTCCAGCCCAGGATCATGTTGTTGAGAAGATCAAGTCACTATAAAGTGTTTGGAGCTGAGGTGACTTTCATGGTGACTAATGCAGAAAAAGCTGGTGCATGTCCTCCCCAGAAAGGTCGTCAGGAGCTCATCCCTCCTTAGGTAAGCAAAGCACTTAGCTCAGGTGGGTGCTGGGGCTGGAATCATTGCAATAAAAGTCCCAATACTCCAAATAAAAGTCACCTGCCTTCAAAAGAATTATTTAGAAAATCCGGGCGTGGTGGCACACACCTTTAATCCCAGTACTGAGGAGGCAGAGGTAAGAGGATCACTGTGAGTTCCAGGCCACCCTGAGACTACATAGTGAATTCCAGTCAGCCTGGGCTAGAGTGAGACCCTACCTCAAAAAACCAAACCAAACCAAACAAAACAAAACAAAAAAAGAATTATTTAGGAGACTAGGGAAGTCCCCAAGAGACAGTCCATAGAATTAAGCTAATCCATTTTCACTGTCTAGCAATATGGAAAAAAAAATTGCAGGCATGGTGGTGCATGCCTTTAATCCCAGCACTTGGGAGGATCACTGTGAGTTCAAGTCCACCCTGAGACTACATAGTGAATTCCAAGTCAGCCTGGGCTAGAGTGAGATCTTACTTCAAGAAACCAAAATAAATAAATAAATGAGTAACATGCAAACATGTACATGTGGGACAGTCTAAAGGTATCATTTGTCACTTTTTTTTTTTAAGTCATCAGTGGTGAAAGCAGTGGACACTGGAAGCCTCAAGTTTGGCCAGACAGACCAAATGACCGAACAGGTGCAATAGTGGCATGTCTGCTCTGGGGGAAACCAACTGCTCTCTAATTGGATTAGAGGCCTGCTCTAAGGGAGGGAATACATGCCTGGTACTGAAAACCCAATCAAAAGACTATAGCAGGGGAGGTCATGAGCTTTAGAGGTATAAAGCCTACTCCTGTCTGGCTAAATGCATATATTATTCTCACCAAACTGCCCTGGAAGCACTACACTTAATGTTCACATTCATATATTAATGCTACTCTCACTTTTGGTTAGAGAAGCTCCTGTTTTCAGGTGGTGATGACCACTGGGATGACCCAAAAGGCAACAAGGTGCTGAAAAGAAGTGACAGAGGAGTGTCTAGCACTGAAACATTTCTATCACACCCTCCAAGGCTCAGAGTCCACTGAGGAATAGGTGGCAGAAAGAATGTAAGAGTCAAAGGAAGGGTACGACTCCTTTCAATGCAACTGTCCAGACAGAAATTGGCCTCAATATCCATGACCTTGCAGTGCCTAGCAATACATTCACAAGACCCTCATAATAGGAGAAAAAAGACGATTATATCAAAATAATGGGGTAATGGAGAAAGGGAGGAGATATGATGGAGAGCAGAGTTGTGAAGGGGAAAATGGGGGGAGGGAAATATCATGGTTTATTGTCTGTAAGTATAGAAGTTGTCAATAAAAAAAACTTTTTAAAAGATTCAGATAAAAAATAATAAAATTTAAAAAATCATGGAAGAAAAAACTTTACCTTGAGAGAGAGAGAGGGAGGGAAGAAGGCAGAAAATGGGTACACTAGGGTCTCTGACCATGGCAAATGAACTCCAGATGCATGCGCCACGTGCACCTGGCCTATGTGGGTACTGGGGAACTGAACCTGGGCTGACAGGCTCTGCAATCAAGCTTCTTAACTGCCGATCCACCCCCCAGTCCCTCATGTGTCGCTCCTTATGGATTGCCTTTACTCTGATATTTTTGTGCTTCCCACCAGGTTTTTGATATTGACGTGTTCTTTCTTTTGGTAAAGAATTCCTTACATGGTGTGGTAGTTTGAATAGATGTCCCCCAATATATTCAGTGTTTGATTAGTTTGATGTCTGCATCTACATCCACCTGGCTGGAGGCAGTGTCACTGAGCGCATCTTAAGGTGGGCTTGGGATTTCAATCTAAAGATATGCAAAGTGTATCTAGCTGGAGTTCCTGAGGTGTGTTGTGCTGTGTGGCTTTTGGCTTGTGGCCTTGCTCTCTGTTTGGTCCTGTGAAGGCAGGCCATCTTCTTCTGGGTGGAACTTCCCCTGGATTTGTAAGCTTCAATAAATAAATCTCTTCCTCCATAACTGTGCCTGGTCTGGTTATTCATCTCAGCGAACCTGAAGCTGCCTGCTACACATGGTAACAGTTGTTTTAAATGTCCTTATTTGGAACCAATCCCTATAATGTCTTGACATTGTACTGAACTCTGAATTCTAAATCTCTGTCTCTGTCTCTCTCTCTGCCCTGATGTTCATAGCCTATACTGGCCTTTCTGGTCCCTACCTACTATAGCACGTGTTGGGTAAATGTTTGCTTTGTAACTTCTACAGCTGCATTTTTCTTCCATGTGAAAACTGGAGACCTGAAAGAATGGGAAAGGTCAATCAAGAGAGCAAGAATGAACACTAGTGACCAATATCGTGTCACTAGCAGAGAATGAGGTCGCACAAAGCACAGCCAGCTGTGGTGCTCCATAGGAGAAGAGGAATGGAGAGTCTCTAAAACAAGGAACATTCCAACAAAAAGTACAGATTTCAGTGTGATGAATATTGGTTTTTCTAATACCAACTTGTGAATTACTTTATTTTATAATATGAACATATTTTAAATATTAAATGCCTCATAAATATAAATATTTTAGATGTTTAAGAAATATTGGGGGCTGGAAAGATTGCCCAGTGGTTAAGGCACTTGCCTGTAAAGCCTACAACCCAGGTTTGATTCCCCAGCACCCACATAAAGCCAGATGCACAAAGTGGTGTATGTGGCTGGAGTTCATTTGCAGGCCCTCCTGTGCCCATGCTCACTTTGTCTCTCTTTCTCTCTCTCTCTGCTTGCAAATAAAATATATATAAATCTGGGTGTGGTGGCGCATACCTTTAATGTCAGTACTGGGGAGGCAGAGGTAGGAAGATCGCCATGAGTTCAAGGCCACCCTGAGACTACAGAGTGAATTCCAGGTCAGCCTGGGCTAGAACAAGACCCTACCTCGAAAAACCAAAAATATATATATAGATAGATGATAGATAGATAGATAGATAGATAGATAGATAGATAGATACTGTAAGGGTTAATAAGTCTGGGAGCGTAGCAAGCATTAACTAAGTCATGGAAGTTATTGGGACATGCTGGCCCTAGAACAGGCTTTAACATAGAGGAAATTCTTTTGGATTATAAATAACTTTCCAAACCACAGCCTGATGAGGTCACCACAGGAATCATTGTCCCAAACCATGCAAATAGACTTATCATAAAGAACTAATCGAGGGCTGGAGAGATGGCTCAGCGGTTAAGGCGTTTGCCTGTGAAGCCTAATAACCTCAGTTCGATTCCCCAGGACCCACGTAAGCCAGCTGCACAGGGGGCACATGTGTCTGGAGTTCATTTGCAGTGGCTGTAGGCCCTGGCATGCCCATTCTCTCTTTCTCTCTATCTACCTCTTTCTCTCTCAAATAAAGAAATAAAATATTAAAAAAAAAAAAACTAGTTGAGCCAGACTCAAGAGTCATATCTGGGAAAACCAGTCAACAAAGGAAATGGCCCTGTTACATTCTTTTCCCTCTCCCTTCCTCCATTCTCTGGCCGTCCTTCTCTGTGCACATGCATGTTCTCCAATAAAGACCAGCCTGTGGTTGAGGTCGTACATTCTCTCTCTTTATTTCTAAGTCACCCTAGTTGGTCTTAGCTCTGACTCTGGTCCAACAGATACCACAGGACAAATGCAGAATTTCTGTAATATACTTAAACTTTTTAAAAAATTTTTTATTTATTTGAGAGAGAGAGAGAGAGGAAGAGGAAGATAGAAAGAAAAAGAGAATGGGCATGTCAGGGCCTCTAGCCACTGCAAATGAACTCCAGATGCATGTGCCCACTTGTGCATCTGGCTTACATGGGTCCTGGGAAATCGAACCAGGGTCCTTGGGCTTCACAGGCAAATGCCTTAACTGCTAAGCCATTTCTTCAGCCCTATAACCCTATAATATACTTTTTTGACACAGGGTCTCATGTATCCCAGACTGGCCTCAAACTTAGGTAGTTGATGATCTTGAATTTTTTTTTGACTTTTTTTTTTTTTTTTTGTTTTTTCAAGGTAGACCTGGAACTCTCTATGTAGTCTCAGGGTGGCTTCAAACTCCCGGCAATCCTCCTACCTCTGCCTCCCGACTGCTGGGATCAAAAACGTGCACCACCCCACTGTGCTAGTGTGACTTTGAAGTTTTGATCCTCCTGTTTCCATCACCCAAGTCCTGGAATTACAGAATGGCTGCTTTATGCACTGTTGGGGATTAAACCCAAGGCTTCATGCATGCTAGGTAAGCACGCTGCCAATTTCCATCTCCATTCTAAATTTCTATGTGAAAGGCTGTGATTAGATTATATGTCATGGTATAGACCATAAATAATGTGAAATGACTCAGTGGCTATAACATCCTGACTAGAGTATAGGATTCTGAGAAGCAAGAGTTTGTTTTCAGCCAGATGAGCTACTGGTTTGTTGTGAAACTGCTTAAGCTGCCCATGTTCTTGGTTTATACATTAAGAAGAAAATATTCCATCATTAAGGGATGGATAAAATAAAATGAGAGAGGCAGGAGTAGTGGCATTCAACTTTAATGCCAGCACTGAGGAAACTGAGGCAGGACTGCAGTGAGTTCAAGGCCAGTCTGGGACTACAGAATGAGTTCCACTTTACCTTGGAAAAAACAAACAAACAAAAATTTAATGGCATTATATGTAGGAAAGATGTTTTGGAGGGTTGTATACTATCATACTATCTTTTTGGTGGGGCAGGGTGGGGTGGAAGAGAAAGACAGGCTCTCAAGGGCGACCTTGAACTTCTGATCCTTCTGCCTCTACCTTCCAGGTGCTGGGATTACTGACATGTGCTACCATGTCCAGTTTTCTTTTCTCTCTCTCTCTTTTTTATTGTTGTTGTTGTTTTAGATAGGATCTCGCTCTAGCCCAGACTGACCTGGAATTCAGTATGTAGTCTCAGGCTGGCCTTGAACTCACAACAATCTTCCCACCTCTGCCTCCCAAACGCTGGCATTAAAGGTGTGCACCACCATGCCAGGTCCATGCCCAGTTTTCATATAGTCTGAATTAGGGTTCTCTAGAGGAATAGAACTGACAAAATGAATTATATTAAAAAGGGAATTGGGGCTGGAGAAATGGCTTAGCGGTTAAGGCATTTGCCTGTGAAGCCAAAGGACCCAGGTTCGATTCTCCAGGACCCACATAAGCCAAATACACAAGTGGCACACGCATCTGGAGTTCGTCTGCAGTGGTTAGAGGCCCTGGCATGCCCATTCTGTCTCTCTCTCTCTCTCTGCTTGTAAATAAATAAATAAATAAATAAATAAATAAATAAATAATTTTTTAAAGGGAATTTATTGGATTCGTTTACAGCAGCACAACAATAGCAGCAGTCTGCAGGCTTGAAAGTCAGGGAACCTGGCAGCTGCTCAGTCCATGAGGCTGGACGCTTCAGCAGTCCCAACCCAATGCTGAAGGCCTGGAGACTTCCTGGAGAGCCTCGGGTCTTCAGTCCACAGCTGGGAGACTTGGTTCCGATGCCCATGAAGCACAGAAGCACATGCAAATCAAGGCACTCGCCTGAAAGCAGCACAGGCAGGCAGGATGAAGAGGGGCTCTTTTCTCTTCCATGAAGCCACCACCAGGAGGGCTGCCCACTCTGGGGAAGGACTTCCTCCTTTCAGTCAATCTGAGTCCACCTCAGAGGAATGCCTGTGGAGTCCTAATCAGATCAAGTTGACAACAAAACTTAACCCTTCCAGCAGGGATCTGCCTGCGAGGGGCTAGAGATGCAAGCTCAACTTCAATAAAACACCCTAGTCTATAGGGCTGTACATTCAAACTATCGCATTCAAAATTCTACAGCCCATAATCCCGACATTCTGGAGACTGATGCAAGACGATCACCACGTAGAAGCCAGTCCGAGGTACTTACTAACAAGATCCTGTGTCAAAATTTTTTTTCTCACTGGGTGTGGTAGTGCACACCTTTAATCCCAGCACTTGGGAGGCAGAGGTAGGATCACTGTGAGTTCAAGGCCACCCTGAGACTACATAGTGAATTCCAGGTCAGCCTGAGCTAGAGTGAGACCCTATCTCTAAATACATACATACACACACACACACACACACACACACACACACATATCTCACTGAGTATAGTGGCACTTGCCTTTAATCCTGGTACTGGAGAGGCAGAGGTAGGTAGAAGGATTGTTGTGAGTTCAAGGCCAGCCTGAGACTACATACTGAATTCCAGGTCAGCCTGGGTTAGATAGAGACCATACCTTGTAAAACAAACACAAAAAAGGAAAAGGAAAAGAAAGGATAGTGACAAAGAGGAATGAAGTATTTTAATGTTATCTTGCTGAAACACTGGTATTCTCCACCAATAGCCTTTTGCTTAGAGACACTTGTTATGGATATGATTTGAGAACATAGAATAAAATTACTATTTTTTTTTTTTTGAGGTGGCTGATCTGGAATTGACTCTATAGTCGTAAGCTGGCATCAACTCACAGCGACCCTCCTACCTCTGCCTCCCTAGTGCTGGGATTAAAGGTGTGCAGCACCCTTAGGAGAATAAAATAGAAGTGATCAACACATGAAGACCCTGCCTGCTACATAACCAGCCTGCCAGGCAAGGTGTGACCCATGATGCAACAGCAGCATGACTAGTCGGGTAGTAACCACGCACTCTGGACTTGAGGCCTGCTCCGTGAGAGGAATTTACGCCCAGTAGGTCACAGGCCCTAGGTAAGAGGCCACTGCTGTTGTTTGGCTAAATAGGTACATGGTGCTCCTCAAACTGCCCTCGAAGTATTTGTGCTCGTAAGTTAAGTTAGTGCTGCTCTCACCTCTGGTCAGAGAAGCTTCATTTTACAGGCAGCAGTGACTACTGGAGAATCAAACTTTGTCAAAGCACGGAGAATAAGTGACTGCTGAGTGCTCAGCAAAAATGAGACACGTGTATCACTTCCTCCAGGGCTCAGGTAAGTGTGAAAGAGGAAGCAGGAAGAAACGGAAGCGTCAGAGGATGGGGAGGAGTGCTGTGTAATGCTGTCTGCCACACAGGACTCGGCCGCTGCACCCGAGAGCTCCTGACACTCGTGACCTGCACAGTACTGAGCCCGTCAGCATTCCATCATGGACGCTGAGGAGCACGAGGCCCCCATCCTTGAGGAGTCACTGCAGTCAATGGGTGCTGCAGGAACAGGAGACATTTTGGGTATATAGCCACTGGTAAATGGCACAAAATTTGTAAATTCTCCTCTCCCCAAGCCTAAGAGGGACCAGGTAGGAGAAGGAGTTCATTCAATGGAGGTGAGATGGGGAGGGAGGACACAAGAAAGTAATGTCAGGGAATCATAAAAATATATTATATACATATATAAAAATATCAGTGAAGCTGGACATGGCGGTGCATGCCTTTAATCCCAGCACTTGGGAGGCAGAGGTAGGAGGATTGCTGTGAGTTCAAGGCCAGCCTGAGATTACCTAGTGAATTCCAGGTCAGCCTGGACTAGAGTGAGACCCTACCTTGAAAAACCAAAAAAAAGAGGCTTAGAGAGATGGCTTGGCGGTTAAGGCACTAGCCTGCAAAGCCTAAGGACCCAGGTTTGATTCCCCAGTACCCACATAAGCCAGATATACAAGGTGGTGCATGTGTCTGGAGTTTGTTTGCAGTGGCTAGAAGCCCTAGTGCATTCATTTTCTCTATCTGCCTTTCTCTCTCTCAAATAAATAAAATATTTCTTAGAAAATTTAAGGGCAGGCTGGAGAGATGGCTTAGCAGTTAAGACACACGCCTGCGCACAAAGCTAGAGACCCTGGCACACCCATTCTCACTCTCTCTCTTTCCCTCTCCCTATCTCTAATAAGTAAATAAATAAAAATAAAATCTAAAAAATAATAAAAGTTAAGGGCTGCTGGGCATGGTGGTGCATGCCTTTAATCCCAGCATTTGGGAGGCAGAGGTAGGAGGATCACCATGAGTTCAAGGTCACCCTGAGACTACATAGTGAGTTTCAGGTCAGCCTGGATTAGAGGGAGACCCTACCTTGAAAAACCGGGGAAAAAAAAAAGATAGAAAAAAAAAAAACCCATAAGGGCTGAGGAAATGGCTCCGTGGAGAAAGCATTTGCTTGCCATGCAAGCATGAGTACCAGAGCTCAGAGCTCATCCAAAACCCCAGACTCCAGCCATTCCTGCAGGCAAGCTCGGGAGTAGAAAGGGCACATGAGGCTCTGACTTGATCTGAGCTGGGGAGCTGGCTCAGTGGATAACATGCTTGCTGGGTTACTCTAAGAACCCGAGTTCAGATTCCCAGACCACACAAAAGCTGAAAGCTGTGACAGGCTTCTGTAATCCCTGTATGCCTACAAATGGGAGGTGGAGATAGAATTTCCCAGAAGCTCCCAAATGGAGCACTGAACAATGAGAGGTCCTGCCTCAAGGAGGAAGGCGAGGACCAACCTGAATGCTGTCCTCCGACATCCACACATGTGCACACCCAAACAACATGCACATGCACACACCAAATAAAATTTCAAAACAACATTATCTCTTCTCCCTACTAATTGTATGAAATTATATAGTATGGAGAAAAGTGTTTACCAGATAGCCAAACTTATCAAGACATTTTAAAAACTATTTGCACTCTTTCTCTCTCTCAAATAAATAAAATAAAAAATATTTTTAAAAATAATTATTTTAGCACTGGGCATGGTGGCACATGCCTTTAATCCCAGTACTTGGGAGGCAGAGGTAGGAGGATCACTGTGAGTTTGAGGCCACCCTGAGAACCAGTCTGAGCTAGAGTGAGACCCCACTGCGAAAAAACAACAACAAAAAAATTAAAGAGAGGAGCTAGAGAGATGGCTTAGCCTGCAAACCCTAAGGACCCAGGTTCGACTCCCTAGTCCCCACATAAGCCAAATACAAGGTGGCACATACATCTGGAGTTCATTTATAGTGGCTGGAGGCCCAGGCATGCCCATTCCTCTCTCTCAAATAAATAAAATAAAATAAATATTTTTGAAATTTTTATAAAAACTATTTACAGATGTGTCTGTGTGCAGGCCAGGGAGTCTTAGCTCCAAACAAATGCCTGACCAGCTTTTTTTTTTTTTTTTTTTTTTTTTTTTTTTTTTACCGGGCACTGGGAAAGCAGCCCAAGATTTTTGTTTGTTTGTTTTGTTTTTGTTTTTCAAGGTAGGGCTTCACTCTAGCCCAGGCTGACCTGGAATTCACTATGTAGTCTCAAGTTGGCCTTGAACTCACAGCAGTCCTCCTACCTTTGCCTCCCATGTGCTGGGATTAAAGGCGTGTGCCACCATGCCCTGCCCGGAGATATTTTCTTGATAGAGCTGGCAAGATGGATCACTGGGCAGTATTCACTGTGAGCCTGAGTACTTGAGTTCAGATCCCTAGAACAAGTCAAAGGCCAAGCAAGGCCACACATGCCTGTAATCCCAGCACTGGGGAGGTGGAGACAGGAGGGTCCTTGGCATAAGCGGGACAGCTTGTCTAGCCAAGACGTGAGTTCTGAGTTCAGTGAGAGATGTGTCTTGAAGAGTAAGGTGGAGCCAGGTGTGGTGGCACACGCCTTTAATCCCAGCAGTTGGGAAGTAGGAGGATCTCCTTGAGTTCGAGGCCACCCTGAGACTACATAGTGAATTCCAGGCCATCCTTGGCTAGAGCAAGACCCTACCTCAAAAAAAAAAAAAAAAAAAAAAAAAGAGCAAGGTGGAAACAAGCAGAACACTCAACAACTGCTGGCCTCCACACACATGCATACCCAAAGAGGTTCTTTTCTTAATTAAAAGGAATAAAATTAAGTTATAACTGTCCTTCAAAATTCAATTGTTCTAAGACTGCTGGGGTGGAGAAGTGTAGACAGGCAGAAATGCATTGAAAGAGAGAATTAGTGAGTGAGCCCAGGGGAGGGAGGCCAAGGTCATGAAACGGGATGGATAGGAGGAAAAGATGACTTCGTTTCAAATTACTGGTCATCTCTGGGAGTGGTACCATAAGCTTGCAATATCAGCAGCTAGAGACACAGGCTATGTTCTGAGCCAGCACGGACTGCGCAGGGTACGGTTAATGGGACATTTATCTTTAGAACCGGGCTTGAAAAGTATGTTCTTGGGCTGGAGAGAAGGCACCAAGATTAAAGGCACTACCTTGCAGAGTCTGGTGACATGGCTTTGACTCCCCAGTACTCACATAAAGCCAGACGCACTAAGTGGTGCATGTATCTGAAGTTCGTTTGCAGTGGCTAGAGCTCCTGGTGTGCCCATTCTCTCTCTGCCTCTTTCTCTCACTGTCTTTCGCAAATAAATAAGCAAAATATTTTTTAAAAATAGCCTTTCAGCTAGTTTTTGAGTATTGATGGGATAGAAAGCAAAAAGTCTCTAGCTATCCAGTTCCAATAGCAATAGATTTATGCATTCAAGTGAGCTTTATAGCATCTTGTATTTTTCTTTGTTTAAAAAAATTATAGCTGGGCATGGTGGTACACGCCTTTAATCCCAGCACTTGGGAGACAGAAGTAGGAGGATCACCATGAGTTCAAGGCCACCCTGAGACTACATAGTGAATTCCAGGTCAGCCTGGACTAGAGTGAGACTCTACCTTTAAAAACCAAAATAAATAAAAATAAATAAATAAATAAATAAATAAATAAAATGTACATATAGGGATAGGGTTAGAAAATATATATAGGATTAGGGCTACAGGGCAGCTCTCTGATTCTGTTATTTTAAAACTCCCCTGCCTATGATCTTAATTATTTTCATTGTTCCTTCTGGGGAGCATTCAACATTAAAAGCTGGCCATGCAGTCTAGGACAGTGGGCTTGGTGGAGGACTTACTCCACAATGAATTTTCCAGTGTTGGTGCTGCAGAACAAACACAAAGACATGCAGACAAAGCCTTCCTGAGCATGCACTGCCCAAGACAGAAATCACTCTGCAGCCTTAGGGCTGTGAGCCATATGCATACTCATACACACATTCACTCATTTCAAGTGCACTTTTCATACCGACTCTAGGCAACATTTTTCCTTCATATATTCATTCATTTATTCATTTATTTAGAAGTTATGCATTTCTATTCTAGATTTTTATTTTATTTACAACTCCGGAGATAAAATCAAACCTGTTATCAGGCAGGGAGTCAGGAGAGGCTGAGGGAGCTGGCAGAGTGCTGTCTTCTAGGAGACCCTGGCTACAGGAACCTGGTGGGAAGAGCAGGTACAGCAGAAGGAAGGACATGTGTGCAGAGTGAAAATTAGCATTATTTTGGACTGTTTACCTGTACATTGGCAGGTTTTTAAAATCTATCATCTTGTCTGTCGTGCCAGGTGGGTGCAGCTGGATGGTGTCCTTTATGAGCCCCATTGGCCAGCCACGCCTGAGCCAATGTTGTTGCCATGGCCCCTGGGGCCAGGTCTCAAACCCTGTGGCAAGCAGGGAGAGGAGCAGTGCATGGGGAGGGGCCTTTCTCCCTGCAGCAGCTGCTGCTGTCACCTCCATGGCCAGTGGCTTTGGGAAGATCTGGAGACTTTTTTCCAGAATGAATTGGCCTCTTTCTGAGAGTTGTATGCCCCTGACTTTGAGAAGTGTTCTCAGCCCCCTGCTTTGGGATTCCTTTTGATGGGATGTAGCATTTCCCATGACAGAGAAGGAACAGAAATGCCAAGACCAGAGGGCAATGTTCCCAGGGCGCTGCAGCACCAGGGGGGATTCCCCAAAGGTCCAGACACAAGCCTGTCCGCAAGTGTAAGAGACTGCTAACCGCCCTAGAGGGCCAGGTACATAAGCCCAATATGCTTGTTGAGCCTGTGCTTTTTTTTTTTTTTTTTTTTTTGGAGACAGAGAGAATGGGTGTGCTAGCAGCCTCTCAGCTGCTATGAATGAAGTCCAGACGCATGTGCCCCCTTGTGGGCAAGTGTGGCATTGTGCCCTTGCATCACTTTGCATCTGGCTAAATGTGGGACCTGGAGAATCAAACAGGCGTTCTTTGGCTGAGCTGGCAGGCGCCTTAACCACTAAGCCATCTCTCCAGCCCATAGCCTGTGCTACTTTTAAGGTCAGGATAGCAAGTAAGGATATAAACAGAGTCTGTGTTGATTAGGCTGTTGTGCATTTCGTATCAGGTGACTCCTCATTAGCACAGGGCCTAAATTTTGCCCCAGCATGGCATGTTTTTCTCCTGGAGGACCTTCGTTTTCTGTTTCCCACAATGAGGGGGATGCTTCAGTTTCAGTTTCAGATGAGCCATCTTCTTGGTCGGTGGGGTTGCATTGGACATTTCTAGCCAGTATCCAAATAGGTTTGGGTGGTCCTGTGGGGACACAAGCAAATCCTCTGTTGATTGTGAGGAGGGAGGTCTGGCCCTCTCCAGTTTCAATCTAGGGGGTCTCGCCATCATACAAGGAAGGGGGGTGATTTTTGGTGTATTTCAGTGAAGGGCAATGGGGGGATGTTGGGAACTTTTGTATATGTTGAAAGTATTTAAAGTGGCCAGTGCCATGGCCAGTTGGAGGTTTGGTTGATAATTATTGGCCTGTTGCTTTTTAAGCTGGTTTTTAAGTGTCTGATGTGTTCTTTCTATAATGCCTTGGCCCTGAGGTTTGTGTGGAATTCCTGTAGGATGTGTGATCCTCCATTGTACACAGAATGTTCTGAATTGAGGAGCTGATAAAAGCCAGGCCATTATCAGTTTTTATTTGGTGAGGGATGCTCATCAAGGATAAGGTGAATAGCATATCAATTATCAGTCTTTTTGTATTTTCTCCTGTCTGTGCTGTGGCCCACATGAAGTGGGAGTATATGTCCACTGTTACAAATACATATTTTCATCGACCAAACTGGGGGTCATGGTTGACATCAATCTGCCAAAGGGCATTAGCTTTGAGGTTTCTGAGGTTGAAGCCCATCATCTGGAGAGCTGGTGTGGTGAGTAATGAGGCGCAGGACTGCCAGGTTCTTAAGATACGTTGGAGCTGACTTTTAGGGATTTGGGGAAAGTCCTTTAAGGTTTACATGGGTATTATCATGGAATTTTTTAGCTTCATGAGTGGTCAAGGTGTCTGCTGGGCTTACATATGAAGCCAGCTGATCTGCTAGTGCCCTGATGGAGAAAGAGAAACCTTCCTCTCTCTGATGGAGAGGAGCCTGCCTTCCTCTGGAGGAGGGAGAAACTGAAAGCTGCCAGCTCTCAACGGGGAGGCGACCACAGGGGGCCGTTAACCCCAAGGGGAGGATGTCCCTCAAGGGGGCACTCATTTATTAGCCACGCATACAGATAGCCCCACCTTGGGCACCAGCTGAGGGTCCTTGCTGCTCCCGGGGGTCGCTGGATGACGTCCCCGGTACAGAAGGAGCTGAGGAGAGTCTTCTATCTCAATGCATTCTCCCTCTATATTACTGGCAATCACTACAGCAGGTTAGTTGTTACATCAACCACTAGGGGTCTAATAAGGCCTGTAGTTCTATCTGGTCCTTCCATTTAAAGGCCTCCTTGGTAACATATGCCTGCGAGGCGCCTCCGGTCCCCATTAATTGGGGCC
Organism: Orientallactaga sibirica; assembly: GCA_036365145.1. Taxonomy (NCBI): domain Eukaryota; kingdom Metazoa; phylum Chordata; class Mammalia; order Rodentia; family Dipodidae; genus Orientallactaga; species Orientallactaga sibirica. Next base: position 2,538,479 of record JAEOAD010002712.1, on the reverse strand, counting down.
CGGGAATTAGTTCCCAGTGTTGGGGATTTTCAGAATGCTTTAGGATAATCTTATATGCCCCAGTATCAATTAGACATTTGAAAATTTTTCCTCCGACCTCTAAAGCTGGCCTTGCGTGGGCCCCCGTGGGTCTTTACCTTTACCATTTCCTGGGGTCGCTGGCCACCGACGCCCTGGGCAAGGGAGCGAGGAGTTGGGGGGGGGAGCAGGGTCCATCCTGGAGCAGTGGGTGTGATGATGACAGGCAATGAATCTGGGAGACTGATGGACAGCAATCATTTATTCAAAAGGGGAGTGGGTTTATAAACACTTGGGGAAGGTTGAGATGGCACATACAGACTATATGGCGATCAGATGCATAGTTTATGGGCTGTTATCTAGGTGGTGAAGAACTAGTAAATTCAAAGCTGTGGGGGGAGGAGTTGCAAGACAAGATAAGGGGAAGAAGAGAGAAGATAAAGGGAATGTCGAGAGAGAAGATATAAGGGGAATGGTGGAAGGCTGTGAATTCAAAGGCTGTGAGGGATGAGAAGATGGTGGAAAGACTACCTGGCTTCAGCCACATAAGGGTCTCTTGAGCAGCTAGCCACAAGGTCAGGAACTGTGGGGGGCAAAGTCTGACTTATGGAATGGTCAGAGCCTTTTGGGTCCAGGGGGAGGGCCTTGCCAGTTTTGCCCACTCTGGGCGATGACAGGGCACACTGCAACCTACCATGTAGGGAAGGCCAGTCACCGTCGCCAGACACTTCCTGACAATAGGGCCAGCTGCAATCCCATAGCCCAGGGTCCCCGGCCATGTCCAACAGTTCAGTCCAGCCTCCTCACAGTCCCAGCCTGTTTTCAGCAATGACCAAAAACTCCCCCTTTGTTTTTTTAAAATGGGGAAGTGTCATCTTGGGTTAGTTTTTTGTGGCTTAATGTGGTCCCAGTTAGAGCCAGATGGTGTATGAGGACCCGTCCGGTCAAGATTTGTCTATATTGTTTGAGCCCTAATTTACATATAAAGGGGATTATGCATAAGAGTAGTAGCAGGGTGTCTGACACCAATAGTAGCCAAATGAAAATCTGAGAAAGAAACTGGAAGATAATTTCCTTAGCAGGATCACCAAAAGACAAGTGACTATGTGAAATAACAGATATTTCCTTTTGTAAATCTATGCCGAGATTATTATGATTCCAAATACCCCGAATATGATTTTCAACTTTCCACCATTCAGTAGCAGTCCCATTGTAGGGTAGAGGAGTAACACATATGAACTGATAATTAGCATGACAGACCAACTGCATTTGAGCTGCCAGATTGGCAACCAGTCTTCCTAGATACATAACAGCATCCTCTAGAGCATCTAACTGGACTAACACCTTGTTATCAATATCTATCTGTGACAAAAGGGCTTGAGATACATTTTTAGTCAGTCCATTAACATGATCGGCTGTCTTTATTGATTGTGCCAGGGATACTGCTGCTGTGGTGGAAGAGGGGATGATGGTGATCGTAGCAATGATCCCCACAATTAGCCATTCTATGAATCTTCTTTTTCGTGTCATCAGTCTGTTGAGCTGCTGGAACCCTTGCGCTCTGAAGCTGGAATACCAGGGCTCAGTCATTTTGACTGGTGTAATTAAGTAAGGAGGCTGCATGACAATAAAGACTACATTGGAGGAGTAGTCTGCAGCTGTGCCTCCCTTAGAATTGATACAGTTGGTGATAATACACCAGGTACAACTAACATAGTAAGTCCCATTTTGGTGACTGACCCGCCCCCGGGACCAACTACGAAAAGTTAAGGGAGGGGCAGACACGTCTGAAACTTAAAATGATTCTCTTTTAGGGTAACTACTACTTTCCATAATTCTGGTTGAGGCCACCTTTGGGGACTCAAGATGGGTGGTACCTCTGATTGTTTACTTTCCCGGGGACCCAATTGTAACCAAAAGTTATTTTGGTATTCGCCATCCCTAATTAATGGGTGGTTTGTATACATTAAATAACATCCCTCATGATATCTATCACTTGAAAAGCACATAGGCGGCTCTGCTGTGAGAGAAGTCGTTAATTGGTTTAGTGCTTCTTGCAGGAATTCTAGGTCATAATTGGCAGTGGTAAGGGAAGCATAGGAAAATATCTTAGGTAGGCGTTCTTTCCAAAGAGCAGCCCTAGCTAGAGGGGGGTCAGGTACATAAGCCCAATATGCTTGTTGAGCCTGTGCTACTGTTAAGGTCAGGATAGCGAGTAAGGATATAAACAGAGTCTCTGGTGATAGAAGCTGTTGTGAATCTTGTACCAGTGTGACTCTTTGCTGGTACAGGGCCTCAATTTGGCCCCAGGTTGGCACATTTTCCTCCTGGGGAGGCCTGGGACGCTTCTGTTTCAGTGTCAGACGAGCCATCTCCTTGGTTGGTGGAATTTATCAAATATTTTGAGCTGGTACCCAGATAGGTCTGGGCTGGTTCTGTGAAAATAGAAGCAAATCTTCCCCCCCTTGTGAGGAGGGGGTTAGGTTCCTACCATATTTCATCTAAAGGATTTCGCCATTGCACCAGAATACAGAGGGCAGCTACTGGTGTGTGCCAGTGGAGGGAGGTAGGGGATGTTGGGAATTTTTGTACATTTGATATGTTAACCATATGAGAGAATTAAATACTAATGAGCCAGTTTTAACCTTAAGATATAGTTAAAACGTTGACAAATAGAGGAATTTAATTAACTTGGTTGGATACTCTAAATTTAGTCTTTCATAATCATTATCATGACTGGATTAACATTAATGAGTTAAAGTGTTTTTTCCCCCCCTGAGGTAAGGTCTCACTGTAGCTCAGGCTGACCTGAGCTATTCACTATGTAGTCTCAGTGTGGCCTCAAACTCTCAGTGATCCTCCTACCTCTGCTTCCCAAGCGCTGGGATTAAAGGCATGTGCCACCACGCCTGGCATGAGTTAAAGTTTTAAGTTTACAAACTGAATACCATAGTAACCTGCTACCAGCTAGGGCCATGCTTTGTTAGTCTGGTGTAAGCCCTAGGTTAATAATCATTTTATTGTATCTCAAGATCTGATCAAGTGGTTTGTCTTTAACCTTCTGTTTACATTTATTCATACCTTCATCTACATATTTTATTCATACCTTCATTTACATACTTTTACCTTACAATCTATGTAACCATTCTGTAACAACCTTTTTCATTAGTTACCAACATTTAAAGTTTTCTCTCCAGTTTATCTTTCTTAGTCAGTTTATCTCATTACTACCGCAAAAATTTTATTGTCTTTACCATAAGACTTTTAATAAAAGGCCTTTTGAAATAACTTTTTTATAAGAGTAGACCAGACTTGACTTCTGAAACACATTTTTTAAATATGAAAGTAGATTTGAACATTATAGAACTTTTATAACAAATTTGTATTGAGCACATTTAAGTTTAAATATAAATCTTGAGACTGTTTTTTGGTAGTAGTCCCAGAGAAGCCTAGAGAGGCAAAGTGAACTTAAAACAGTTGTAAATACTTATAAGAAGTCCACATCTATTCACAGCAATTTGGCATTTACCCAGATTCTGAAATTTTATGTGTTTGCAAGCTCTGCAAGACAGAAACAGCCTCTTTTTTTTTTTTTTTTTTTAAATTCCAGGGAGGGTTTTGAATTTCCCTCAGGCTATAAAGCAGCTTTCTGATCTTGCCATTTTATAACTTAAAAAAAAAAATCTATTATCTCCTTGTCTACCTTGCTGGGCGGGTATGGCTGGAAGGCATCAGGCTGCCACGCCTGAGCCCACGTGGTCAGCCAGGCTCCCAGAGCCTGGGTCCAGAATCCAGTGGTGAGCAGGGAGAGAAGCAGGGCATGGGGGGAAGGGCCTTTCTCCCAGCAGCCCCTGCTGTTGTCAGCTCTGCTGCCTGCAGTGGTTGCAGAGCTGAGCAGCCATGGCTCCTGGGTAGAGCGCAGTCCAGAGGCCGTTGCCCCTGTCCACCTGTGGCAGCTTTGGGGCATGGGCCAGTGGCCATGGTGACTGAGATCTGGAGGACTTTTTCCCAGAAGAAATTGGCCTCTTTCTGAGAGAGTTTTATGCCCCTAACTTTAAGAAATGTCCTTAATCTGCTGATTTGGGATTCCTTTTGACGGGAGCTAGTGTTTCCTATGATAAAGAAAGAGCAGAAACGCCAAGACCAGAGGGCAACGTTGCCAGGCTACAACAGCATGGGGGATTTCCCACAGACCTTGACGCTAGCCTGACCCCAACTTTAAGAGTCAGGCAACCACCCTAGAGGCTTTTACTGGTCAATGCGTTATCGGTTTTTCAATCGTGAAGAGAAATAGAAGGTTGTCAGGATTTGAACACTGAGCTAGGGGCCTTCAGTCAAAACCAGAGTGTAGCCCCAGCCAAATAACCTCAATTGCCCTGTCACTTTGTTTCAAATCCACATGATGGCATAAACCGAAAGTAAAGGAAAAAGAGGAGAGCTTCTGAAAGAGAGATCTGCCTTTCTCTGATGGAAAAAGGGGAAACTTGCCTTCCTTCGTCAAGGAAGGTAGAACCAAACCAAACCTTGCCAGTCCTCAATGGGGAGGCGGCCACTGGGGGCTGTTAGCTCCAGTGGGAGGATGTCCCCAAGGGGTCACTCACCTATTAATCACGCATCCAGAAAGTCCCTATTCAGGCACCAGCTGTGGTGAGCCTGTACCGTTTCCTGGGGTTGTTGACCACCAATGTCCCGGGCGAGGGACGGAGGAGTTGGGGGGGAAGCTGGGTCCATCCTGGAGCAGCGGGTGAGTGTGACGACATGACAGGCAATGAACACCCGGGAGACCGTCTGATGGACAGCATTCGTTTATTCAAAAGGGGAGTGGGTTTATAAACACTTGGGAAAGGTTGAGATGGCACGTACAGACTATAAGGTGATCAGATGTATAGGTTTTGGGTTGCTATCTAAGTGGCAGAAGAACTAGTAACTTCAAAGCTGTGAGGGGAGGAGTTGCAAGAGAAGATAAGGGGAAGATCGAAAGGCTGTGACTTCAAAAGCTGTGGGGGATGAGAGACACGGTGGAAAGGCCACGTGACTTCAGCCATGGGCTCCCTCTGGAATGCTCATTTCCCATTGTACATTATGGGTTTTCCCTCTTATTGGCGGGGCTGAGGAGTGCCCCTTTTGAAGCTTAAAGGCTCTAAGGGTTTGCCATCTTTGTCGTAAGTGGAACGGCAGTTCTTTTTCCAGTGAAACCCCTTGCAGCATCTAAGGCAAACTGTTTTTGGACGAGGGGTAGATGTGTTTGAGCCGTTAGTGGTCTGGTGTTGAGGACATTCCCCTTTCCAATGTCCTTCCTCCCCGCAATTGAAGCAGTTTCCTTTAGTCCTCAAGGCTGCTGCAAAGGCCTGTGCTAAAGAGGCAGCTTTATGTGAGGCAGTCCCAATATCCTGGGCAGCGACTATCCATCTATCATAATGTTCATCCTTGAGGCCTTGGCAAGCTAGCCTACATTCTGAAGTCATGCCTTCCCAAATGATATATTTGAGGAGGAGGTCCCTGGATGTTGGGTCGGAAAATTTTCTCTCTAGGTTGGTTTTTGTCCTAAATATAAAGTCACAGAGGGTTTCCTCTGGCTTTTGAGGAAGGAACAGTGAGGAAGAGGTATCATTCTGGGGATTAGAGGGGGGGTTATTCTGTCCCATGCCTGGAGGGTGCAGAGGCAGACTTGGTCATAGTACCCTATGGGCTGCTGGGCTTGTTGAACGTCTGTGGAGAATTTGCCCTGTCCGAACAGCTCATCGAGCCTCAGGGAACATTCTGTTGGTTTTGGTTTCTCCTTGTCTGTTGGAGGCATTCATCTCTGTAGAGGATTTCCCATTGGCGGCATGGGGGGGTAGGCAGTGAAGACCTGCAGATATCACGCCAGTCCTGGGGGATGTTAGGGGAGCCCCGTAGGTTCTGGAGGAGGAACTTAGCCCATGGCGCATGGATCCCATCCTCTATAACTGCCTGTCTGAGTTCTTTTAGGTCACTGGCCTGATATGAATACCGCTGTAAGGGCCGGGCTAGAGTTGGTTGGACAGGAAAAGGCGTGAGCCCCTGATCATATGTATTTGTGTTCTCTCGGAGCTCACAGAGTTGTTCTGTGATTGTCAGCGAGGGGGCGGATGCAGAAGGGTCCTGGCCAGGGGAATGTATCATGTTGGGATTTTTTCTGCCTGTGTAACATGAGTCCAGAGGCGGGCAACCTGGATTGGGAGGCAGGTATGGTGAAGGTGGGAAAAGGGGAGTGGGTGTAGGGGAGTCTGGGGTCACTTTTTTTCTAATTTCCTCTATTGCTTTTTCAAGGGAACTGAGGCCTGCCACTGGCTGGTCCTTGGGACGATCCTCCTCAGAGTCACTGTCTAATTTTGGCATGGAGGAAGTCTTAGGGGGGCTAATGCATTGCTTAACCACTGCTATGATTGGGAGAAAAGAAAGAGAGGGGGGGTTTCCTTCTTGAATCTCCCGTCTCCTGGCCAAATAAGCTATGCAGGTCCATATATCCGGGTCGTACAGATCCCCAGAAATCATCCAGGGGGCTATCTGGAGGACTTCCTCCCAAAAGGAGACGGCTTTCTTCTGAGAAAGTTCAATGCCTCTAGCCTTGAGAAGTGCCCGTAATCCCTGAACTTGTGACTCATTCTGGTGGGAGGTGACATTACCCATGATAGAAAAAGAGTGGAAATGCCAAGACCAGAGGGCAATGGTCCCAAGGGCTTAATAGCACAAGGGAGTATTCCCTAAAGGTCCTGACGCAAGCCCGTCCACAAGTTTAAGAGACCAGTGACCCGCCTGGCAGGCTTTTAAGGGGTCGATGCATTACCAGATTTTTAATATTGAAGAGAGATAGGGGGCTGTTGCCAACGCCCGTATGGGCTGTCAAGGTCCGCACAGAGGGCTAGGGGTCTTCAGTCAATGCCGAGGAGTGGCCTTGGCCAAAAGACATCAGTTGCCTGTTTGCTGTATATGGTCCCTTGTGATGGCGCAAACCGAAAATAAAGGAGGAAAAGGAAAGGTCCTACCAGCCCTCAAACTTGGAGGCAAGGTCACAGGGGGCTGATGTCCCCCTAGAGGATGATGTCCCTCTGGGGGAGCACTCACCTACCCCAGTGCATCTCAGAGTGTCCCTGTTAAGGCGCAACCTGTGGTACCTGGGGTCGCCGGGGCCACGGTTCCTCAGAGACATCCAGGCAGCTGTGGAGCAGGGTGTTCGATGGCTGTGAGTACAACAGGAGGAAACACCCGGAAGGCAGCGTTAGAGGGCAGCTCGTTTATTCACCAGAGGAATGGGTTTATAAGCGTTGTGAAAGAGCAGGAAGTGGTATGGGTAGGTACAGGTCATAAGGGGATTGGTTGGTACAAAGGTCCGGCTGCTGCCTAATTAGCAGGTAGGAACTTTCTGGGTGAGCGGGAAGGTGTCACATGGTCTAAGTAGTGGCAGGAAAAAGATACAGGGTACAGGTCTTAGGGGAGTTGGCTGTGCAAAGGCTGCTGCCTGACACCTCATTAACATACAGGGACATCTGGGGCAAGTGGCAAAAGGTCCCAAGGCTCTGGGGAAAGCGAAACCTAAGTCTTATCAGGATGTCCAGGCGCCCCGGGCTGCAGGAGGGAGCAGCCTCACTGCTGCCTGTTTCAAGACAAGATTGTTGGGGTCTAGGCTTGCTACAACCTTGGGGGGGATGGAGTGGCCTCACTGCTGCCCGTCTCAAGAGAAGACTGTCGGGGACTAGGCTTGCTGTAACCTCCGGGGGAGGGGGGAGTGGCCTCACTCCTGCCGGTCTGGAGAAGAGATTATTGGGGTCTAGGCCTGCTGCAACCTGGGGTCTGGGTCCCTTAGCCATGCCTGACAGCTCAGGTCTGCTTAAACCTCCAGTGGCCTGGAGACTTCAACCATGCCTGACAAGACCCTACCTTGAAAAAAAACAAAATAAATAATTAAAACTGGAGGGGGGGATGCAATATGGGCTAGTGAGATGGCTCAGCAATGAAAGGTGCAAAGCTTACTGTTCCAACTTTAATGCCCAGTACCTATGCAAAGCCAGATACACAAACTGGTGCATATATCTTGTGGTCATCTGCAACAGCAAAAGGCCCTGGCACAACTTTATTCTCTCAAATAATACAAGTATTTTTTTAAAATATCCAAAATAAGGGCTGGAGAGATGGCTTAGCGGTTAAGGCGCCTGCCTGCTAAGCCTAAGAACGCGGTTCCAATCTCCAGGTCCCACGTTTAGCCAGATGCAAAGTGATGCAAGGGCACAATGCTGCACTTGACCACAAGGGGTGCACACATCTGGATTTCATTCACAGCAGCTGAGAGACTGCTGACGCACCCATCTGTTTCCCTCTCCCTCTCTGTCTCTCCCTGTGTCTCTCTCCAAAAATAAATAAAATAATAATAAAAAATTAAATATATATATATATCCAAAATAAGCCAGGTGTGGTGGCACATACCCTTAATCCCAACACTTGGGAGACAAACGTAGGCTATAGCCATGAGTTCAAGGCCACCGTGACACTAATCCCAGGTCAGCCTACCTTGAAAAACCAATAAATAAATAATAAACAAGGGCTGGAGAGATGGCTTAGTGGCTAAGGCACTTGCCTGTGAGGCCTAAGGACCCAGGTTGAATTCCCAGTACCCACATAAGCCAGATGCACAAGGTGACACATGTGTCTAGAGATCATTTGCAGAGACTGGAGGCCCTGGAGTGCCCATTCTCTCTGTCTCTTCCTCTCGCTCTCCCCCCTCAAGTAAATAAATAAACATTTTTTTTTTAAATAAGAAAAATATCCAAAATAGGGCTGAAGAGATGACTTAGCAGTTAAGGTGCTTGTCTGCAAAGCCTAAGGACCTGGGTTCAGGTTTGATTCCCCAGGACCCACGTTAGCCAGATGCACAAGGGGGCGCACGCATCTGGAGTTCGTTTGCAGTGGCTGGAGGCCCTGGCATGCCCATTCTCTCCCCCCCCCCTTTCTCTGTCAAATAAATAAATAAATAAAATATTTTTTAAAAACTGGTATAATTTTTAAAAAAACAAAAAACAAAGTGGCTCATGCATCTGAAATTTGTTTGCAATGGCTGGAGTCCCTGGCACACCCATTCTGTCTGCCTGTCTCTCTTCTATCTCTCTGTGCTTGCAAATTAAGAGAAATATTAAAAAAAAAAACTAGAAAAAAATTGCAAGCTTCAGGGTTGGGGAAATGGCTCAGTAATTAAAGGTGAGGTGGTTGCCTGCAAAATCTGCTAGCCTGGGTTCAATTCCTCAGCCACCCACATAATTCCTGACCCAAAATTGGCACAAGCATCTAGCATCCCATTTGCAGTGGCAAGAAGACACATAATAGCTCTTATTTAATGTGTATGTGTGGCATTAATAAAACGGTCCTCCAAAGTGTTATGTGTGTATGGCAACTTTTGTGTGTTTTACGACAGTATCTCACTCAAGTCAGGCTGGCCTCTCATTCACAGCCATCTTTTCATGTCAGTTCCTCACGTGTTGGGATTACAAGGTTGAGCTACAATACTCAACTAAATTTTAAATAATTTTTGTAGTACTAGGGTTTGAAGCCAGGGTTTCATATAAGTCACACAAGCACTTGCCACTAGCTATACCCTTAAACTTTTAAGAGGATAGATAGTATTTTATATGCTATATTGACATGGCACAACCAATAAGAATTGTCCCGTCCCAATGAAATCCATTTTCCAAAGCCAATTTTAAAGTAAAACCAGGACTGGAGAAATGGCTTAGCAGTTAAGGCACTTGCCTGCAAAGCCTAAGGACCCAGTTTCGATTTCCAGTAACTACGTAAGCCAAATGTACAAGGTAGCACATGTACTGGAGTTCGTTTGCAGTGGCTGGAGACCCTGGCGCCCACTGTCTCTCTCCCTGTCTTCATCTCTGTGTTTGCATATGAATATTTTAAGATAAACTAAAATCAAAGCATGATCACTCCTGCAATCCCAGCACTGAGTTCCATGTTGGCCTAGGCTAAAGGCTTTGCCTCAAAAAACAAAAAACAACAACAAAAAAAAAACACTCTGAGACTATATAGTGATAGTGAATTACAGGTCACCCTGAGCTAGAGTGAGAGCCTTCCTTAAAAACCAAAAAGCAAGGCATGATGGCACACACCTTCAATCCCAGCACTCGGGAAGAAGAGGTAGGAGGGTAACCATGAGTTTGAGGCCACCCTGAGAGTACATAGTGAATTCCAGGTCAGCCTGGGCCAGAGTGAGATCCTACCTTTAAAAAAAAAAAAAAAAAAAAAGGAAAGAAAAAAAAAAAGAAAGAGTATGAATAAAGCCAGGCCACCTTCTAGGCTGGTGTTCCCAAAGGTTTTTACTGCCCTGTCATCAGAAAGCCCAGCCTACTGGACACCCTCAGCTTGCTGACGTGTGTCTGCAATGGACCAAAGTGGAACTGCACACAAAGCCCCGTCTCCATCAGACAATGGGTGTCCTGGCTCCAGGATGGGTGACCAGTGATCCTACCTTGAAAAACCACACAAACGCACACACAGGGCTAAACTGGTTAACCATCATGGTTAATTTCAGTTGTCAACTCACAGGAATTTAGAACTAAGAACTCATCTCCGGAAAGTCCAGGAGAAATTTTCTTTTCCTGTTCTTCAAAGTCTGCCTTATTTCCCCCTGGATTAACAAATTAGAACCCTACCTGGTATTATGGAGTATAAGAAATGCAGGAAAGAGAAGGTCACTGAATTTGCAACACAGTCTTGTTTTGGAAACAGCCATGGGCAGTGTGAAGCAAGTTTGCTTGGATGCCTGCATGGAGACCTGATGGAGCTATGATGATAAACCATGGGTTGCAGTGGAGACCCAGTGGAGGTGCCTGGACCACAAGATATCTGCTAAGTCAAGCTGCCTGACCCAGATGGAAGTTTTGCAGGACTGCGAGTAGCCTAGCTGGAAGGGCAGAACTGGAACTCCAGAGACTTGTTGCTGGGTAGAATTTTCAGTCTTGGAGATTTGTCATGACTAGAGTTGTTGGACTTGGAACTACAGCTTGATGTTTGCCCTGTTTAAGTCTTACATTGATTAAATATTTCTTTGCTATGCCCAATGCCATCTTTTGCAGTATGATTGTTTATTCTGTGCCATATATATTTTTTTGATGTTATTTTTGGTATTATGGCTCAGTTAAAAGACCTGGGATTACGGGGATGTTTGAACATCACTAGGATTGATAAAAACAAGGGGACTTTTAAGTTGGACTGAATGCATTGCATTTCACATCATGTATGGTTATCAGTTTATGGGGACCAGCAGTGCAATGTGTGGTTTGATTCAGGTGTCCCCCACAAACTTAGGTGTTCTAAATGGTAGGTTCCCAGCCGATGGAGATTTGGGAATTAATGCCTCCTGGAGGCAGTGTATGGTTGGGGGCTGGCTTATTTCCCCTTGTCAGTGTTTGGCACACTCTCCTGTTGCTATTGTCCACATTATATTGGCAAGGGGGTGATGTCCACCCTCTGCTCATGCCATTGTTTTCTCTTGCTATCATGGAGCTTCCCCTCAAGCCTGTAGGCCAAAATAAACCCTTTTTTCCTATAAGCTGCTCTTGGTCAAGTGTTTTCTGGAAGTAATGCAAACCTGACTGCAACAGTATAGCTGTCTCAGGATGGCCTCCAACTCATGGTGATCCTCCTACCTCTGCCTCCCAAGTGCTGGGACTAAAGGCGTGGACCATCACTTCTAGCCCAGGAAGATTTTCTATAGATTAGGTTAGGGTACTTTTAGGCTGGGCTTCTGGGCTGCACAAAATCAAGAAAGCCAGCTGGGCTCCAGAATTCACCTCTTTCCCGACTGTGGACTGAATGTCACCACTGGTTCATGCTCTGTCTCCAGGCCTCTCTGACCCCTGGGACTGTAAACTGAAATAAACTTCCTCCTTAAGATTCTTTAATGGCTATTTTGTTAGCCAATGAGAAACATAACCACACAAAGGGACAGTTAAGTAGTTCAAAAAGCTTGCAGGCTCCACGTTCCCCAAAATTTCCCCACTACAAAAAGGCTGTGGTTGTTTTTGGAAAAGAAATGAGCGCACTTACAGATTTAACACACTCAGGTCGGTCTCCAAGGCCGCACTTCCAGCCGGTTTTATTTATTTATTTATTTATTTATTTATTTATTTATTTATTTATTTCCCTTAAAAACAAACAGGAACAGAAAAGCTGAACTCAGGCACTGGAAACGTGCGACCTCCCACTGACCACTCCCGTGTTATCAAGCGCACGTTCCAACCGTAGGAGCCCAGGAATGGAGCAGGGCTGAGGACGCACCCCAACCGCGGAATGCACCTCGAATCCATCCGGCGGGAGAGGAGGAGCCCTCCCCCAGCCCCACCGAGCCGCACGACCCCCGAGGCCTCGGGACCCCCCTTCCCCTTCCCGTCCCTCCCCAGCCCCTTGCCCCGTCCCTGGACCCGGTCCCCTCCCCAGCCCCGTCCCCGGTCCCCTCCCCAGCCCCGTCCCCGCAGAGGACCGTGCCCCACGCGGCCCTCGTCCCTGTCCCTCGTTCACCGTCCCCATCCCCTGTCCCCCGCACCTCACCTCCCGCGACCCCGCGGTCGCCCGGGCGCTAAACTTAGAAGCCGGCCGGCGTGGTGCGCGCTCACGTGCGTGAGTCACCGGCCCCGCCTCCCGCGCGCCGCGAACGCGCTGACGTCAGGCGTCTTCCCCGAAGGGTGACGTCAGCTCGCCGCCCATAGAAAGTTCGCGTTGGGAAGCCTGATGGGGGCGGGGCGGGGTGCGGTGCAGACGCGTCCTCCGGGAAGCCCTCCGTGCTTACCCGGGACGCGCAACCCGAGAAGTGAGCGCGGTCCTCCCGGTCTGCGCGTGCAGCATCTCGGGATGAGCCGTGTTTACCTGTAGTCCGTTAATCTGTCAGCAGTGAGCGCATTAAATTCATGAACTGGCCCCCTAGCTTTACTGCGATGCAGAGATTGCCTGTGGAAGCTTCCAGAAGGCAAGGGCCTTGGGTAGACATGCTAGTTTAGCACTGTCCTGGCTCGCGAGGACCTATATTTTGCTAGTTTACTGTGTACGGAGTATTTTCCTTAGTTAATCCTGTACCTCCCCTGTGATAATGGAGCTGTTGTCTCCGTCCTGCTAAGGAGGACGAATCTCTGATAGAAGATGAAATGTGTCCTCCAGATCACTCAATAAAAGGCCTCCTATAGGGGCTGGAGAAATGGCTTAGCGGTTAAGGCGTTTGCCTGCGAAGCCAAAAGATCCCGGTTCGATTCTCCAGGACCCACGTAAGCCAGCTGCACAAGGAGCACATGCATCTGGAGTTCGTCTGCAGTGGCTGAAGGCCCTGGTGTGCCCATTCGCTCTCTGTCTGCCTCTCTTCTATCTCTTTCTCTCCCTCTGCTTACAAATTAAAAAAAAAAAAAAAAAAAAAGTATGGACACACTTCTAAAACATGACAGGAAACAACAGCTTCTCCAGTTTCTGAGCAAAAGAACAACTGTGTACTGGAAACGGAGCCAGATACACGAGTGGCTGTCAGTTGTCACATTCATTACTGATCTTTGATTGAATATCACAGCCCTAAACTGGACAAGCTGAGGCACACCTGCAAGCCCAGCACTGAGGACATGGAGGCAGGAGGATCAGAAGTCAACATAAGACCTTGTCTCAAAAATCAATCCATTAGGTGCCGGCGTGGTGGCGCACGCCTTTAATCCCAGCACTCGGGAGGCAGAGGTAGGAGGATTGCCGTGAGGGCCACCCTGAGACTACATAGTGAATTCCAGGTCAGCCTGAGCTAAAGTGAGACCCTACCTCGAAACCCCCCCCCCAAAAAAAATCAATCCATTAGTCGTTTAGTCCCAGCTCTCAGGAGGCAGGGGTAGGAGGATCACTGTGAGTGAGTGAGTTCCAGGTCAGCCTGGACTAGAGTGAGACTCTATCTCAAAAAAAAAAAAAAAAAAAAAAAAAAAGTGGCATATATAATTAATTTTGTTCAGCTGTAGAGAGTTAAATTATGCTGGGCATAGTGGCACACATCTTTAATCCTAGCACTCAAGAGACTGAGGTGAGGAGAATTACCATGAGTTTGAGGCCAGTCTGGGGTTACTGAGTGAGTTTCAGGTCAGCCTGAGCTAGAGTAAGAACCTACCTTGAAAACAGAGAGTGACATGATTACATTTTCAGGGAGATGGAGACCACTATGTTAAATGAAATAAACCAGACTCAGAAAGACAAATATGGCAGGTTTTCTTTCATCTGTAGACTCTATAAGAGTGTGTCTGTGTGACACGAAATTAGAAAAGAGGCTTATGAGAGGGGAGAAAAGGGAGTAAAGGAAGGGGGTGAGAGAACAAGAGAGGTCAAGGGAATATATGTGTCATGAAAACAGAAAAGGGAACTATTTAGGGGAGGAAGATCAGCAGGAAGGGAAGGAGTAGGAGAATGCATGGGGAGGAGTAAGTATAGCCGTGTGTGTGTGTGTGTGTGTGTGTGTGTGTGTGTGTACAATGAAACTCTTGATTTCTGTGCTAGCCAAAAAAAAAAGAAAATGAAGAGAAGTCTAAAAACAAGAGGAGTCAGGCTGGCCACCCTGCACGCTGTAGGAAGTCAGGTGTTTGAGAGAGGAGGCAGTGGCATGAAATAAGCTTAGGCTTGAGGTCTGGGAAGAATGGAGACTGGTTTCCGAGGACTGCTGGCTCTCCCCTCTTTCCTTTTCTTCCTCTCTTCTATCAGTTTCCAGATGGGCTAGGACTCCTCCTTAACCCAGGGTATCATTTCCCCCATGGAGTGACACTATGACAGCCACTGCCATTTTTAAATCTTCAGTAACAAAGATAAAGATCATGTCATTACAGGGTTTGATTTTTTTAATCTCCCAGACTTCACTCCCATCCCCGAAGCCCCACTAAATGTCATTAAGAGCCATAAATGCAACTGGCCACTAATGCGGAAGGATTGTGATCTACAGCAAGAAAAGAGCAGGAATGCTGGATTGGTTCCCAACCGTGCCTGTGACTCACCGTGAGACACAACGCAAAGCACCAGGAGGGACCCAGAGCAGGGCAGTGGGACACTGCCTGTCGGAGGTGGACTGTGGGGCAGGAGCCTGGCGCCCTGCACGGTGGAGTTCCAAGATGCCCTGATTCTGTGCTAACTAACTCCTCAGCCAGGAGCCCAGTCTCCACCTCTGGGGAGAGCCACTTGGATTATGGGCCAGTTGGATTATGACCCTTGTCCTTCAAGACATCATTCTCAAAGGTTAGGAATGCACTGCTTGTGTTCCTAACTCCACTTTAATAACCTGTTATAGATCTTTCTTTCAGGAATTCATGTGAAATTTTCTTTATATGTCAGCCTGTGATAAGTAGCTTTAACATTTATGTAAAAGCTTAGGTCCTAAAACACAGATTAAGAGCTTATTATAATATAATAATAGTAATTTGATTACAAATAACACAATACAATAATAATTGGAATTGGGTGATAATTATTCACTCAGATGGCCTGTCTTCAGTTATGATCTTTATTCTCTAAACAACACCCTTCCCAACAAAAAGTATTTATTTATTTATTTATTTATTTATTTATTTATTTATTATTTAATTAATTAATTTATTTTTTTGAGGTAGGGTCTCGCTGTAGCCCAGGCAGGCCTGGAATTCACTATGGAATCTCAGGCTGGCCTTGAACTCACAACAGTCCTCCTAGCTCAGCCTCCTAAGTGCTGGGATTAAAGGTGTGCGCCACCTCGCCTGGCTAAAAAGTACTTAGTAATGGAGGAAGGTGCCATTGGGGGTGGAACTCTGCATAGAATCGTGTAGACACATTCTTGCGCCCCGTGGCTTCCCATCCAAGATCAGACCGGTATGCGCTTGTCGCAGCTGAGCTGCCATTGCAAATTAACATAGACTGAATGACATAGACAGCATAGGTTTAGCTCACAGTTCCAGAGTCTGAGAAGTCCACCATCAAGGTACTGGCAGGTCCAGTATCTGAGGTGAGCTGGCTTCCTGGGTGGCATTTAGCTGCCTTCACACTGCCTCCTCACATGGCCTTCTTCAGTGTATGCCATGGAGAGAACAAGCTCTTCTGTCTTTTCCTCTTTATTGTTTGTTTGTTTGTTTGTTTTGTTGTTTTTTTAAGTAGGGTCTCCCTGTAGCCCAGGCTGACCTGGGACTCACTCCATAGTTCTAGGCTGGCCATGAACTCACAATGATTCTCCTATCTCTGCCTCCCGAGTGCTGGAATTGAAGGTGTCCATCACTGTGCCCAGCCTTAAAATTTTTATTTATTTATTTGTGTGTGTGTATGAGAGGGAGAGAGAGAGAGAGAGAAAGAGAGGGAGAGAGAGAGAGGTAGAACATGGGCACACCAGGGCCTTGTTACTGCTGCAAATGAACTTCAGATGAATGAGCCATTTTGTGTAACAGGTTTTATGTAGGTACTAGGGAATTGAACCCCAAGTCATCAGGCTTTGTAAGTATGTGCCTTTAACCACTGACCCATCTCCCCAGCCCTCTTCCTCTTTTTATAAGGGGACTAACTCCATCATGAGTGCCTCACCCTCATGACATAGCCTAAGCATAATTTCCCAAAGACCTACCTTCAGATGTTGCATGCCTTTAATCCCAGCACTCACTGGAGAAGTGAGGCAGGAGGATTGTGGGACACAGGAGAAAGACACCATGTCCAAAAAAAAAAAAGAAAAGAAAAGAAAGAAAAAAGAAAAAGAAAGCAGGGCGTGGTGGTGCACACCTTTAATCCCAGCACTTGGGAGGCTGAGGTGGGAGGTCACTGTGAGTTTGAGGGTACCCTGAGATTACATAGTGAATTCCAGGTCAGCCTGGGCTAGAGTGAGACCTTACCTTCAAAACAAAACAAAAAGCAGCTAGCTTGGTGTAATCCCAGTACTCAGGAGGCAGAGGTAGAAGAATCATCACAAGTTCGAGGCCAGCCTGAGACTTCATAGTGAATTCCAGATCAGCCTGGGCTAGAGTGAGACCCTACCTTGAACCCTGCCCCCCCCCACAAAAAAAAAGCAGCTGGGCAAGCATGGTGGTGCAGGCCCTTAATCCCAACACTCAAGAGGCTGAGGTAGTAGGATCACCATGAGTTCAAGGCTAGCCTGGTATTATAGAGTGAGTTCCAGGTCAGCCAGGACTACAGTGAGACCCTACCTCACGGATAAAAAAAAAAAAAAAAAAAAAAAAAAAAACAGGGCTGGAGAGATGGCTTAGTGCTTAAAGCACTTGCCTGCAAAGCCAAAGAACCCAGGTTTAATTTACCAGGACCCACATAGGCCAGATGCACAAAGTGGCACATGCATCTGGAGTTCCTTTGCAGCAGCTGGAGGCCCTGGCACATACATCCTCTCTCTCTATCTACTTCTACCTCTTTCTTTCTTTCTTTCCTTCTTTCTTTCTTTCTCTCTCTCTCTCTCTCTCTCTCTCTCTCAAATAAATAAATAATTTTTAAAATAAAAAAATGTAAAAAAGCAAACAAAAATCCAAGCAGACAAAAAAAAAAAAAAAAAAAAAAACCAAAAAACCAACCACTAATTCCATCACATGGAAAAAGAGGCCAGGGCTTCAACACACAATTTTCTCTGGGGGATGTGGGGACAGACTCTCACTATATAGCTCAGGCTGTGTGTGTGTGCGTGTGTGTGTGTGTGTGTGTGTGTGTGTGTGTGTGTGTGAAGGCCATATGTAGGCTATATGTAGCCCAGATTAGCCTCAAACTTGCAATAATCCTCCTGCCTCAGGCTACCTTGTGGCTGCGGGACCAATAGGAACCTGTCCACCTGGATGCTACATCTCTACAGCAGGTGTGCGGGAGCCAGCCTCATATCAGTCTGGGACTCCTTCCTGGTGGTCTGGCTGTTTCCCAAGCTGCTGAAATGAGGCAGAGGAGGGGTACTGAAAAGGACACCCCTCCAAGTGCTGTGGGGCTGGCAGGAGTGAGGAGGCAGGCCTGAGGTCCAGAGGAGGAAAGGGAGCTGTGTGGTCATTTCTAGGTTCAGTAATAACCATGCTGGAATGAAGGCTTTTTTAAGGTCACTTCTCAGGGACTGCCATCATAATGAAGGCTTTTTATTTTGGGGGGTTTTGCTATTCAGTTAGTCAGTTAGAGCAGGTCTCACTCTAGCTCGGGCTGACCTGGAACTCACTAGCCCAGCCTGGCCTTCAACTGATGTCTATTCTCTTATTTCAGCCTCCAGAGCGCTAGGATTACATACATGAGTCACCACACGCAGCTATTTTGTTTTTTTTGGTCTGGTTGTTTTCGAGATGGAATCTCACTCTATAGCCAAGGCTACCCTGAACTCACTGTATAGACCATGCTGGCCTTGAACTCATGGCAATCCACCTGCCTCAGTCCCCCAAGTGCTGGGATTACAGGCATATACCATGTAACCCAGCTCAAGATGAAGTTATTTTTAAAGTTAGTTAATTAATTAATTAATTAATTTGAGAGAGAGAAAGAGGCAGAGAAGCTGGGTGGCACACACCTTTTATTCCAACACTCACCATGAGTTCGAGGCCTCGTGTCGTGTTTGTGTGTGTGTGTGTGTGTGTGTGTTTTTCAAGATAAGGTCTCGCTCTAGCATAGGCTGACCTGGAATTCACTATGTAGTCTCAGGGTGGCATCGAACTCCTCTCTATCTCAGCCTCGTGTCATGTTTGAACTCCTCTCTATCTCAGCCTCGTGTCGTGTTTGTGTGTGTGTTTTCAAGATAAGGGCTCGCTCTAGCATAGGCTGAGAGGAGAATGGGCATGCCAGGATCTCCAGCCACTGCAAATGATCTCCAGATATATTGGCCATCTTGTGCATCTGGCTTATACGGGTACTGGGGAATCGAACTTGGGTCCTTTGATTTTGCAGGCAAATGCTTTAACATCTAAAGCATCTCTCCAGCCCTGTTTTATTTTATTTTATTTTATTTTATTTTATTTTATTTTATTTTATTTTATTTTATTTTATTTTATTTTATTTATATCATTTCATTTCGTGGTAGGGTCTCACTCTAGCCCAGGCTGACCTGGAATTCACCATGCTGGCCTAGAACTCACAGTGTTCCTCCTACCTTTGCCTCCCAATCAAGATGAAGGCTTTTTAAAATATTTTTAAATTTATTTTTATTTATTTATTTGAGAGCAACAGACACAGAGAGAAAGGCAGAAAGAGAGATAGAGAAAGAGAATGCGCATACCAGGGCCTCCAGCAAATGAACTCCAGATGCATGTGCCTCCTGTGCATCTGGCTTACGTGGATCCTGGGGAATTGAGCCTTGAACCCGGGGTCCTTAGGCTTCATAGACAAGCGCTTAACTGCTAAGCCATCTCTTCAGCCCCCAAGATGAAGATTTTAGAGCTGGTATGGTGATGCACACCTTTAATCCCAGCACTCGGGAGGCAGAGGTAGGAGGATCACATGAGTTCAAGGCCACCCTGAGACTACAGAGTGAATTCCAGGTCAGCCTGGGCTAGAGTGAGACCCTACCTTGAAAAAAAAAAGATGAAGGTTTTAAAAAATATTTATTCATTATTTAAGAGAGAAAGAGAGAATATGAATGTATGAGTCAGGCCCTCTTGCCACTGTAAATGAACTACAGATATAAGTGCCACCTTGTGCATCTGGCTTTATATGGGTACTGGGAAATCGATCCCAGGTCGTCAGACTTTGTGAGCAAGTGCCTTTAACCACTGAGCCATTTCTCCAGCCCAGGATGAAGTTTTAAAAGCCCCATGGTCCAGCAGGTAAATGGATAACCAATGGTACATACAGAAAAAGGAATGAGCTCTCCTCCTTGGAAAAACATGGAGAAAACTCAGTGTACACTACTGTGAAGGAAGGCAAGCTTCAAAGGGTGCTTACTATATAATTCCAACTGTGATGTTCTGGGGAAAGGCAAAACAACATGTGAACAGAGTAAAAACATCAAGTGAATAGCAGAGCACAGAGAATTGTGCAGACGGCGAAACCATGATACTGTCATGGGGAATACATGGCATTAAAATTTATCTAAACTAGACATGGTGGCACATGCTTGTAATCCCAGCACTTGGGAGGCTGAGGCAGGAGGAAGTCTGCTTTGAGATTCAGACCAGCCTCAGCTACAGAGTGAGTTCAAGTCCAGCTTGGGCTACAATAGCAAAACTGCCTCAAAAAAGCAAACAAGGCTGGAGAAATGGCTTAGTGGTTAAGGCGCTTGCCTGTGAAGCCTAAGGACCCAGATTTGATTCCCCGCTACTCACATAAGCCAGATGCACAAGGTGGTGCATGCATCTGGAGTTCATTTGCAGTGGCTGGAAGCCCCGGCACATCCATTCTCTCTCTATCTGCCCCCTTCTCTCTCTCCCTCTCTCAAATAAATAAAATAATTTTTTAAAAAGTAAACATTCACTTAACCCAGGCTGGAGAGATGGCTTAGCAGTTAAGGCGTTTGCCTGCAAAGCCAAAGGACCCAGGTTCAATTCCCCAGGGCCCACATAAGCCAGATGCACAGGATGATGCATGCATCTGGAGTTTGTTTGTAATGCCTGGAGGCCCTGGCGTGCCTATTCTCTGTCTGTCTCTCTCTCTTTCTCTCAAATAAGTAAATAAAAAAAATTTAAACAGGGCTGGAGAGATGGCTTAGCTGTTAAGGCACTTGCCTGCAAAGCCAAACGACCCAGGTTTGACTCCCCAGGACCCACATAAGCCAGCTGCACAAGTGGGCGCACGCATCTAGAGTTCGTTTGCAGTGGCTGGAGCCCCTGGCATGCCCATTCTCTCTCTCTCTCTCTCTCTCTCTCTCTCTCTCTCTCTACCTGCCTAGTTCTGTCTCTCTCAAATAAATAAATAAAATAAAATATTAAAAAATATTTAAACATTCACCTAACCCTATGGAATATATAACACAAAGAGCAGGTCCCAATGTAGATAAGGACTTTGGGTGATAATGAGGATTCCAGGTGGTTTGTCAGCTGTGAAAAGGGGACCGATCTGGAGGGGACACTGATAACAGGGGAAGCTGTGCAATGTGGAGAAGGAAGCTATTTGGGAAGTTTCTATGCCCTCTGCTTTATTTTGCTGTGAATCTAAAACTTCCCTACAAACTAAAATCTATTAAAAGTTGAGTGGGTGGTGACAGCTTTCTGTACTCGAATTTATTGCACAGTTGAGTCTGGAAGATCTGTGCAGGAAGCTGAGCCCCCCAGCAGTCAGTCCTGCAACTCTGCGGAAGTTACTTAACCTCTCTGATCTCACTTTCTCTGACTTCACTGGGATTGTAAGGCTTCCGCGGGGAGTTTACTGTTTGTCAAGAGTCTCTCATAGCATCTGGGACAGATACACAAGCCCCTCTAATGGCTGGGGCTATCCTGTGCTCTGTTCTCATAATTTCAAACTCAGCCCAAGGGAGAAAGGCTATCTCAGTGAGAGCACCCTCCTCCTGGGAAGGGAACCACACGTGGAGCTGGATGTGTGTCCCCAGGGGCAGAGGCCAGACAGGCACTGAGCCCTGGAGTCAGCGTCAAGCCCCTCACTCAGTCTCCTCCCTTGGAAAGGTCAGGATGACAGAAGACCATCACATTTAGATGATGGCTCGCAAGAAAGCCTGGTGAGTTAGTCACCACTGGTATGACGTCATATTGCCACTCACTAGAGTTGGTTGCTTTGAAGGGCAGGGGTGGGGTCAGCTCCAGGTGACCAATCATCCTTCAGGATAAATTGAGTGCACCGGGCCCAGAAGACATGACCAGAGGAGAGATTGTCCTCTAAGTAGGGTGTCCCACAGCTTCCTAAGGATCCTCAATACTTCACGCCAAATCGTGAGTCTAGACTTTTCTTTGCTTGCGGGGGCAGGAGGGGGGCAATGATGGAAAACGCCATGGGGAAAAAAGTGTGTGGTCAGGAAGCCTCCTGCAAGGGGAGTACCCCCATGGCCAGGCTGGTGGGCAGCACCCTGAAGTTGCACGGTTTGGTGGAGTGCCAGTGTGGCACTCTCATGATACCCACAGTGGTGGTCTGCAGGCAGAGACTGCACGGCCTGAGATCCGGTCCTGCAGGCTCTCCAGGCTGGATTAGGTCCTCTTCCTGCCCCACACAGGCTCCAAGGAGGCTGGTGCCAACTCAGCTCCTCACCCTGCCATGTTGTCCAGCCTGGTGCTGATGAAGCTGGGTTTGAGGCTGCCCTGGTCAGGGCTGTAGTCTACCCAGGGGTTGGTTACTTATCTGATCCTGGGCAGCCACTAGGTTCAATTAACCCTTTCCTTCCAGTGTGTTCTTAACATTCCTCCTGCTTCTGAGAACCTGGCTTTGGAATGGAGTGCTTCTTGGTGGTCCTGCAGTGGTCAGCTTAAGGGATGTGAGCTGGATGTGGAGCCAGCCACTCGTGCAGTGCCTCAGCTGGACCAAGTCCAGAGTGACCAGTAGGAGGTTTTAGTGCTGGAGGACTGGCATGGGGTCAGAGGACCTTGTCCGGAAGGCGGCGTGGCTGCAGACTGGTGTGTGACCTTTGGGACGTCACTGCCGTTCTCTCCCTGTAGATTTCGGTTATTCATTTCATCTTTGAAAGTATGTGCTCGTGGCATCCATCCAACTCCACCTGGTCCTTTCTGAGTAAATCCAACAGTCTGTCCTTGCCAGAGTAGAAAGGGCATGGGGCTATGAGGGGTCCGGCTACATACTGTGCAGCGTTAGTCAAGGACATGCCTTCTCTGAATCTCCCCCCTTTTAAAAATATATTTTTTAATTTTTAAAATATATTTTGAGACAGAACAAGAGAAGAGGCAGATAGAAAGAATGGGCATGCCAGGGCCTCTAGCTCCTGCAAACTCCAGACACATACACCACCTTGTGCATCTGGTTTATGTGGGTACTGGGGAATTGAACCTGGGTCCTTAGGTTTCACAGGCAAGTGTCTTAACCACTAAGCCATCTTTCCAGCCCGAATCTCCCTTTTTATAAAATATTTTTTATGAAGCTGAGCATGATGGCACATGTCTTTAATCCCAGGATTTGGGAGGCAGAGGTAGGAGGATTGCCGTGAATTTGAGGCTACCCTGAGACTACATAGTGAGTATATACACACATATACACACATATATGAATTGCAGAGGAGATAATGTATTTGAGAATCTTTTTTGAGGCAATGTGGAGGTATTTAAGTGACACCCTGGGTCTGACAAGAATGCTGGGGAAAGCTGGCTGAGGGAGGACAGAAGTTACTGGCAGACTGAACTCTGAGCGGGGTGGAAGACAACCTGCTCTTGGTCCTGACTTTCCTGGTTCCTTCCGTAGCAGCTGAGGAGGGAATGGGACAGGTCCTGTCTGATGCTCAAACCAGCCCCAGACCGTGGTTGCAAGTCCCAGTGGTGCTGGTGGGCACAGGGCCAAAGCAAAGAAAGCTGGGGAGGAACCTGGCCAGGCCAAGATTTCCCCACTAATGAGGGGTCTTCGGGTTCCAAGGACACCTTAGGATAACCGTTCTGGGCCACGCACTTCCGGAGATGCTCTGGTAGCTGTGGAAATAACTGGTCAGGAAGGGTGGCAGGTCTCCACTCACCCCAGCACACAGATTCAGTACAAAGTCCCAGGACTCCTGTGTTCCCTTCTTGTACACAGATTAACCGAGGGATTAGAGACTTCTCGGCCACCATCTTTCAAGTGGCCACCCCGGTGAAACTGACCACTGCTTTGAAGCCCTGCCTGGGGCGATAAACTCGGTTGGCTTCCGTCCCATACAGGGGGCTTCTTTCTCTTTCTCTGTTTTGGAGCCCCAGGCTCCGAGCTCTGCGCTCCAGACGAGAGGAGGTGGCCCGGGGCAGAGCGGGGCTGACTCATCTGACATTAACATAATTGCAGTGTTTTGCAAACGGTGAGTAATGCAGAGCCCCGAGCACCAGCCCCAGTCCCAGTCCGGCTGCTGCGCACGCTACAGCGGCCAAGGCAGGAGCGCTGGGGAGTGGGGCGCCCCAGGCACACCCCGAGCCTGGCGAAAGGCCTTTACAGTCTTTAATTTACCCAACTCCAGGAATAGGAGGAGTTAAAGTCTGAAATGAGCTGGGTGTAGTGGCTCGCGACTGTTATCCTAGAACTCGAGACTGGGGCAGGAGAATTGTAGCGAATTTGAGGCCAGCTTGGCTTACATAGTGAATTCTATATAGAGATACCCTGTCTGAAAAAATAACATGAAGAAGAAAAAGAAACCAAAATGATAAAGACCTTCCTTCCTCCCTCCCTCCCCTTCCTCTTTTCTTTTCTTTTCTTTTCCTTTCTTTTCTTTTTTCTTTTCTTTTCTTTCTTTTCCCTCCCTCCCTCCTTCCTTCCTTCCTTCCTTCCTTCCTTCCTTCCTTCCTTCCTTCCTTCCTTTTCTTTCTTTTTCTTTCTTTCTTCTTTCTTTTTTTCCAAGATAGACACTTGTTCAGCCTGAAATGGAATTCACTATGTAGTCTCAGGGTGGCCTCGAACTCACAGCAATCCTGCTACCTCGGCCTCCCAAGTGCTGAGATTAAAGGAATGCACCACTACACCTGGCAAATATTTTTAAATTTATTTATTTGCAAGCAGAGAGACAGATAGACATTACTCACATACATTACAT
This sequence comes from Orientallactaga sibirica, assembly GCA_036365145.1. Classification (NCBI taxonomy): domain Eukaryota; kingdom Metazoa; phylum Chordata; class Mammalia; order Rodentia; family Dipodidae; genus Orientallactaga; species Orientallactaga sibirica. Next base: position 2,513,881 of record JAEOAD010002712.1, on the reverse strand, counting down.
ACATACATATACATACATAACATACATACATGATGAATGCACCAGAGCCTCCAGCCTGCAAATGAACTCCAGATGCATGCACCACCCTGTGCATCTGGCTTTACGCGGGTACTGGGGAGTTAAGGGTCATTTGCCTTTGGAGGCAAGTGACTTAACCACTGAACTATCTCTCCAGCTCAAGAGAATTCTTGCTTTTTGTCATACAAGGTACTGAACCCAGCACCCTGCAGATGCTGATGAATGAGTGCCCTACGCTGAGCTACACCTTCCAGCCTTCTTTGAGATCTTACTTGGATCTTACCCAAGACGACCTTGAAGTCACTTTGTAGCCCAGAACCAGGCTTACCTTGAATTTGCCATCCTCCTGCCTAAACCTCCTGAGTTCTGGGATTGGGGTGGGAGCCACCACATCCATCCAATTCCTTTTAAAAAATATTTTATTCATTTATTTATTTGAGAGAGAGAGAGAGAGAAAGAGAGACAGACAGACATAGAGATTGGGCACACCAGAGCCTCCAGCCACTGCAAACGAATTCCAGATGCATGTGCCACCTTGTGCATCTGGCTTATGTGGGTCCTGGGGAATTGAACCTGGATCCTTAAGCTTCACAGGCAAGTGACTTAACTGCTAAGTCATCTCTCCAGCCCCATATTTCTTAAATATAAATCAGAGTGTATAACTCAGAGAGCTTTTCATGTGTGTTGCTCTTAATATAATTTTAATTTTAAAAAAATATTTTATTTTTGTTTATTTACTTGAGATAGAGAGATACAGAAAGAGGCAGAGAGAGAGAGAGAGGGTGTGCCAGGGCCTCCAGCCACTGCAAACGAACTCCAGATGTGTGCGCCCCCTTGTGCATCTGGTTTATGTGGGTCCTGGAGAACGGAACCTCGAACTGGAGTCCTTAGGCTTTACAGGCATGCTTTTAACAACTAAGACATCTCTCCAGCCCATAATTTTCATTTTAATTTTAATTTTGGTAAACATGAAGAAATTTCCAACAGGGACTAGGTGGCAAGAGGAATGGATTCAGTGGAGGGGGAACAAAAGAAGGTGATGGGAGGGGATTATGGTCATGGCACATTGTGTATGTATATGAAGGTTATGAATAAAAAATTTTTAAAATAAGGGCTGGAGAAATGGCTTAGTGGTTAAGGCAAGCGCCTGCGAAGTCTAAGAACTCATGTTCAAATCTCCAGGTTCCATGTAAGCCAGACACAGTGATGCACACGTGCAATGCTGCACATGCACACAAGGGGACACACACATCTGGAGTTTGTTTGCAGCAGCTGAAGGCCTTGGTGCACCCATTCTCTCTCTCTTGCTTGCCTCTTTCTCTCTCAAATTAAAAAAAGTTTAAAAAAATAAAAAATAAATAAAAACACGAATTCCTCCATTTGTCAAAAAGTTTCATTTTCTGTTTATATATTTTCTGTTTAGTCTCTGTCTATATGTTGCTAGCTATTGCAATAATTCAGAATGTCTTACATAGGTATGGTATATGTAGACAGACTTTTTTTTGTTTTTGTTTTTTTGAGGTAGGGTCTCACTGTAGTCCAGGCTGGCTGACCTGGAATTTACTAGGTAGTCTCAAATATGTAGTGATCAAATATGTGTACTACTATGCCCAGTTATTTTTCTTTTTTATATTTGGTATTTTTACATTTTTAAATATTTTTATATTAGCAGTTTTCTTGAACTCTCACACCAATTCTAATAATTTTTAGTTGAATTGTTCTTTTGAGCTTCCAAGAATATAATTGTATCATCTGTTTTATAAGTGCACTATTTCATTGGTCAAGAATTGCAGATCAAAATTAGCAAAAAATGATGGTAAGCTACTGCACAAGCTACTTATGGCTTTAATGGCACGGCCCTCGGGCTTCCTGTTGGTGTGTAGTTCTGGATCTTCCAAGTAAACACTTCTGTTGAAAAGTCTTTAACTTATAATCATTGTAAAATGAAGATAGCACTTGAATATTATTTCCTGCATCGGTTGAGAATTTCCCTGGGATTTGTGTGAGATGCTGAGCAGCAAGCCAGGATCTGGGCATCTGGGCACCTACCACCGGGCTCTCTTTCCTGCCCAGAATTTGTTTGAAAATCCCTATGCTTGTAACACAGCAATGAACATTTCAGATATTAAAACAAAATGTAAAGGCTGGGGAGATGACTCAGCGGTTAAAAGTGCTTGCTTACAAATCCTCTCTCCCTCTCTCTCTGCTTTCAAACAAACAAACACACACACAATAATAAAAATATAATAATGATAAATAATAATAAAAAAATGTAAACCAGGTAGGAGGATCACCATGAGTTTGAGGCCAGCTTGGGGCTGCAGAGTGAGTTGCAGGTCAGCCTGGGCTAGAGTGAGAACCTGCCTTGAAAAAAAAAGTTCTTATTTTAGGCTAATCCTATTTAAGCAACTTGTGATATGCTACAATCTGTGTTTGGATTTTTCCCTTTATATTTATACAATAACTAGCTTGTCACTTTATTGTACTTTTGACTTCCTTTTGGGGGGATGGGTATCAGGATCACTGTGAAAATTAGATAAGCTTTCTGTACTTTTCAATGTTTTGAATTAATTATTGAAACATAATTACCTACTCCTTAAAAGTTGAAAGTTTCCCCTGTGATGTTTTCTATGCTCCATACTCCCTGAGGAAAACCTTTTCCTCTTTTCTTAATTTCTCCACTGTGATCGGTTTGTTTAGGTTTGTATTTCTAATCTGACAAGCTACATCCTTCTGGAAGACTGACCATTTGCTCTAGGTTTTCAGATCGACAACTTTATGACTTTACAAAGTACTGTCATATATTTTAAATGCCTCCTTTTCTGATGCTGAATTAGTTCCTCTTTGTACTATTAATTTTATTATCTACAGCAGTTTTTTTTATTTAGTTTTTTAAGGTCTTTGTTCATTGTCTATTGCTTTTTAAAATTAATTCTATACATTGTTCTATATTCTTAAACTTTAATTTTTGCATTGTTTAATGTTATTCTTTTCTAATACCTCATTTTTGTTTTAACTCCTAGGATCTATTGAATAACCTTGGAATCAAAGAATTAAGTTTATGTAATTTCTACTTGTTAAGGAAACATCCTCCTTTCATTTTTATTTTTTGGCTATATGCTTTGCAAATTCCTCTTCTTGCTCCATCATTTGTTCCCACTTTGTTTAGTGTTCATTCTGCATGTGTTTTTCATCTTAATGCAGCCAAATGAATCCACTTACTTTATTGTTTGTGTATGTGCAATTCATATAAGAAATCTTTCCCTACTTGGCAATGGTAATGTATTTTCTTCTAAAAGCTGTAAAGTTTTGCTTTTTACATTTTCATCCTTAAGGCTGACTTTAGTGGCACTCTAATTCTACTTTTCTCCCACACAGAAACCCAGCAGTCCTTACTCACCAGGTCCTCCACTTCTTCCCTCTCAGTTCTGTATGGTTTCTTTGTGTGTATGGAATATTCCTGGGCATTTGTTCTGTTTCATTCCTCTATGTCTATATTTCCTATGCCAACACCCCCAAGTCCTTTTTTTTTGGTTTGTTTTTGTTTTTGTTTTTGGAGGTAGGGTCTCACTCTGGCTCAGGCTGACCTGGAATTCACTATGTAGTCTCAGGCTACCCTCAAACTCATGGCAATCCTTCTACCTCTGCCTCCTGAGTGCTGGGATTAAAGGCATGTACCACCATGCCCGGGCTCAGTCCGTTTTTTTTTTTTTTTAATAAGTCTAAATATCTAATGAGACAAATCCTGACATCTCTTCTTTTCTACAAACTACTCTTGTCTTTTCTTGATCCTTTCATGTGAATTTAAAAAAATCACTTGTTAAGAATCACACACACATTTGAGGACATTCAAAACTAAGAATGAAGAAAGAAAGAAAGAAAGAAAGAAAGAAAGAAAGAAAGAAAGAAAGAAAGAAAGAGAGAGAGAGAAAAAAAGCCGGGTGTGGTGTCACATGCCTTTAATCCCAGCACTCGGGAGGCAGAGGTAGGAGGATTGCCATGAGTTCGAGGCCACCCTGAGACTACAGAGTGGGTTCCAGGTCAGCCTGGGCTAGAGCGAGACCCTACCTTGAAAAAAAAAAAGAAACTAACTAAGAATGCATAAAGTCTACAGATCCATATAGAGATGAGTGACAGGTGACAGTTTTATGTGATTGTTCTAATTTATGGGCATGATTTTCCTCTCCATTTATTTAATTTTCTTTTATGTTGTTCAGCAGTTTTCTTCAGAGGCCTTGCCTATTTTTTAATAAATTTATTTCCAAGAAGCATGTAATTACATAAAATAAGTAGCTTTTTTTGTTTGTTTGGTTTTTCGAGGTAAGGTCTCACTGTAGCTCAGGCTGACCTGGAATTCACTCTGTAGTCTCACGGTGGCCTCGAACTCATGACATTCCTCCTACCTCTGCCTCCCAAGTGCTGGGATTAAAGGCGTGCGTCACCATGCCTGGCTGTATATAGCTTTTTAAAGATCACTTGTGACTATAAACCGCATGCTGTTTTTCTCTTATGTGCTTAGTTATGAATGTTGCTGGCTTTTGGGTGCTTTTACAGCTTCATTAAACACTTTCTAGCTTATTGCTAGTTTTCTCGAGTCCATGATGTAGAAAGTCACATTTCTGTAAACAGGAATAGTTTCTAATTGCCGTCTGTTATTTTTAGTGCATCACTTAAGCTTAATCAGTTAAGAGCAGATTCTTTTTTAAAAAAATTTTTATTAACTTGAGAGAGAGAGAAATCGGCAGGGAGAGAGACACAGAGAGAGAGAGAGAATGGGTATGCCAGGAACTTTGGCTGTTGCAAATGAACTCCAGCTATGTGCACCCCCTTGTGCAGCTGGCTTACATGAGTGCTGGAGAATCGAACCTGAGTTCTTTGGTTTTGCAGGCAAGTGCCTTAACCACTAAACCATCTCTCCAGCCCTGTGAACAGATTCTTATTCTTAGGTTATTCCTGATCCTAATGGAAATGTGTGTAAAATATCACCAGTTCATATATTTGCTTGGCATTTTTCATGTGACCTTTGTAAAGACAGTTGCTTTGTAGACCTATTTGATTAATTTTTAAAAAATATTTTATATCTATTTATTGATTAGAGAAAGAGAGAACGGGCGCTCTAAGGCCTCAAGCCACTGCAAACAAACTCCATAGGCATGCACCACCATGTGCATGTGGCTTTACATGGGTACCAGGGAATCAAACCTGAGTCCTTAGGCTTTGCAAGGCCAGTGCCTTAACTACTAAGCCATCTCTCCAACCCAGTTTTTTTTTTTTTTAATTAAAAATGAATGATGCGTGCCGGGCGTGGTGGCGCACGCCTTTAATCCCAGCACTCGGGAGGCAGAGGTAGGAGGATCGCCATGAGTTCGAGGCCACCCTGAGAATACAGAGTGAATTCCAGGTCAGCCTGGCTAGAGTGAGACCCTACCTTGAAAAACCAAAAAAAAAAAAAAAAAAAAAATGATGCATTCTGTCAATCTGTTAATTGCAATAGATTTTTAATATTTGAATTATACTTTCATTCTTGAGGTTAAATCTTTAGTCATGATGTTAACTTCCAGATATTGTATCTACTTGAAAACTGAGATGAAGTTATAATTTTCTTTACTAGTACTGCCCTGGACTGGGTTTAATGTCTCAAAAGTTGGGAATCCTTTTCCTTTTACCATTCTTTGAAACAGCTTTTATTTTAGAGCAGGCTTGATATTTGGAAGATCTGGTGAAACCATTTGTTTTTTTTTTTTTTTTTTTTTTTTTTTTTGCAAGTGGGAGAATATATGACTAATTTATTCAGTGTTAAAACCTTTCATTTCATTTCATGTAAATACATAGCCAATTTTTAAATCTTTTTCTTTTTCTTTTCTTTCTTCTTCTTCTTTTTTTTGTTTGTTTTTTGAGGTAGGGTCTCACTCTGGCTCAAGTGACCTAGAATTCACTCTGTAGTCTCAGGGTGGCCTTGAATTCACAGCGATTCTCCTACCTCTGCCTCCTGAGTGCTGGGATTAAAGGCGTGAACCACCACGCCCAGCTTTAAAATCTTTTTCTTGAAAATTATCTATCCACATCTTCTAAGTTTCTATATTTTTATTAGGATAAAGTTGACTTCATTTCTGTATTTTAAAGTCTCCACTCTTTTTCTATTCCTTTTCAGTGCTTAAAAATTTTTTTTTCCCAAGGTAGGGTTTTGCTCTAGCCCAGGCTGAGCTGGAATTCACTGTGGTCTGAGGCTGGCCTGGAACTCACAGCCATCCTCTCCCTCAGCTGGGACTCACGGCCTATGCCACCACACCCTGCTTAGTGCTATTCTTGTGGGTGTGTTTTTCTTCTTTTTCTGGTCAGTCACGCTTAGAGTTTGTTTTCTGTAAAAAGGAGTTTTTGAAAGATCAGTTTCTTTTTCTTCAGGGAAGTTCTTTCTTCACTTTTCTCTGTGTTCAGTCTTCTCCCACTCCTTGTTTAGATTTTCTACTGTCTGGCCACATATCTTCAGTTGAACACTTGTGTCATGTTCGCTTCGTTTCTCCATGCTGAAGCTTGTTCTTTGTTTTATTTCTGTTACTGAGTTGTAGTTTTACCCTGAGTATTAAAAATTTTTTTTTTCAAAAATCATCATAAAGCCATGTGTGGTGGCACACACCTTTAATCCCAGCACTCAGGAGGCAGAGATAGGAGGATCACTATGAGTTTGAGGCCAGTGTGGGACTAAGGAGTGAGTTCTAGGTCAGCCTGGGCTAGAGTGAGACCTTACCTCAAAAAAAAAAAAAAAAAAAAAAAAGAAAAAAAGAAAAAAAAAAAAAAAAGAAAAGAAAAGAAAGAGAAAGAGAAAAGAAAAACAGTCAATAGTAAATAATGCTTAGCAAAATCTAATACCCTTCAATAGCCCTGGGCATGGCAGTCTGTGGTTGGCAAGCTCTCCTGACGTTTGGGTGTCTGAAGCATCTTTAGGAGGGTTTAAACTCTACATTTTCAATCCCCTTCCCTCTGCTCTTTGAACATATTACCCCGATCAGCTTCTGCAATCTACTGCTGGTTAAGGGAAGGCTGCCATCAGGTTAATTTTTACTCCTGAGTAGGAAATCCTTCTTTTAAAAAATATTTATTTATTTATTTATTTATTTATTTATTTATTTATTTATTTATTTAGAGAGAATGGGCACACCAGGGCCTCCAGCCACTGCAAACGAACTCCAGATGCATGCGCCACCTTGTGCATCTGGCTTAGTTGGGTCCTGAAGAGTCCAACTGGGATCCTTTGGCTTTGCAAGCAAACACCTTAACCGCTAAGCCATCCCTCCATCCCCAGATCCTTCTTTTATCTGCTGTCGTTTATCCTTAGCATTCTGCAGTCTTGCTACAATATATCTAGGTATGAATTTATTCCTACTTCTTGGCACTCAAATATAGATTTGATTTGAAATCTTCATTCCAGAAAATTCTTTCTCTGCTGCAGATTGAATTAACCCCATCTCTTTAAATATTGTTTCTCTGCCATTCCATCTTGTCTCTTCCCTCAGGATTCCGAGAGGGTGATTGGCACCCATGCACCCATATTCTGACCTTTTAACACTTTCTCTTCTTGGCCTGCATTCCAGATGTGTCCCTCACTATTCTTTCCCACTTCACGAACACCCTCTTCAACTTTACCCAGGCCAGGAATTTTCTTATCTAATATGCTTTTCCTCCTCGTCCTCTTCCTCTTTGATGCCAGAATGGAAGCCAGGGTTTCGTGCATGCTAAGCATATGCTCTGTCACAGAGCTACGTTGCCATGTGTTTTTGTTTGTTTGTTTGTTTTGTTTTTAACATTTCAAGGTAGGGTCTCACTGTAGCCCAGACTGACCTGGAACTCACTCTGTAGCTCCAGGCTGGCCTCTAACTCAGGATGATCCTCTTGCCTCAGCATCTGGAGTGCTGGGATTAAAGGTGTGTGCACCATGCTCGGTCAGTGGATGTAATTTATTTCAGTTTCATGTTATTCATTTCAACCTCTTTAGTCGACTCTTTTCCCCACTACCTGGTATTATAAGTACTTACTTTGTTTTATAATTTCTTATCTTTTATCCAGCTCTTGATATTTCAAATATTATTTTAAATTCTTTTTTAAGGGTTAGGGAGATGGCTTAGTGGTTAAGACACTTGCCTGCAAAGCCAAAGGACCCAGGTTTGATTCCCCAGGGTCCATGTAAGCCAGATGGACAAGGTGGTACATATATCTGGAGTTTATTTGCAGCAGCTGAAGGCCCTGGTGCACCCATTCTCTCTCAAAAAATAAATAAATAAAAATAAACTTAAAATATTTTTAAAAATTCTAAATTATTTTATTTATTTATTTGAGAGAGAGAGATAAACAGATAAAGAGAGAATGGGTGTGCCAGGGCCTCTAACCACTGTACACGAACTCCAGAAGCATGCACCTCCTTGTGCATCTGGCTTACGTGGGTACTGGGGAATTGAACCTTGGTCCTTGGGTTTTGCAGGCAAGATCCTTAACTGCAAGATCTGTCTCTTTCTTTCTTTTTTTTTTTCTTTTGCTTTTTCGAGGTAGGGTCTTGTTTTAGCCCAGGCTGACCTGGAATTCACTCGGTAGTCTCAGGGTGGCCTCAAACTCACTGCAGTCCTCCTACCTCTGCCTCCCAATTGCTGGGATGTGCCACCACAACTGGCAAGATCTGCCATTTTTTTAAAAAAATTTATTTTATTCTATTTATTTGAAGGAAAGAGAAAGAGGCAGAGAGAGAGAGAGATAGAATGGGCCACGTCAGGGCTTTCAGATGCTATAAATGAACTCCAGATGCATGTGCCACCTTGTGCATCTGACTTACATGGGTCCTGAGGAATCAAATCTGGGTCCTTTGGCTTCACAGGCAAACAACTTAACCACTAAGTCATCTCTCCAACCCACAATCTTTTTTTTTTAATTGACAACGTCCATAATTATAGACAATACACCATGATAATTCCTTCTCCCCCAACTTTCCCCTTTGCAACTCCATATCCCCTCCATCGGCCTCTCTTTTATTTTGATGTTATTGTCTTTTCCTCCTGTTATGAGAGTCTTGTGTAGGTAGTGCCAGGCACTGTGAGGTCATGGATATCCAAGCCATTTTGTTTTTGGAAGAGTGCATTGTAAGGAGTGGTACCCTTCCTTTGGCTCTTACATTCTTTCCTCCACCTCTTCCACAATGGACCCTGCGCCTTGGAGGGTATGATAGAGACGTTTTGGTGCTGAGCACTCCTCCATCCCTTCTTCTCAGCACTATGGTGCCTTTTGAGTTATCCCAGAGGTCACCGCCATCTGAATATTTAAAATTCTTTGTAAGGCTAGTCTATAAAGTTAGCTTAAATCTGGAGTAAAACCCAACAGTCAACTTTGTTAACTGCTTTGTTTTCTTGTGTGTGTGTGTGTGTGTGTGTGTGTGTGTGTACACAGATGTGTGTGCCACCTCACAGGAGTGTGGCGATCAGAGGAAGACGTTGAGGGTCTGCCTCTGTCACTCTTTTGCCTTAATTCCTTGGGATACAGTCTCTCATTGAACCTGGAGCTTTTAGTTAGATTGGCTGAGCAGGAGGCCCAGCAATCAATCCTTGTGTGGCCTCGAACTCACAGTGATCCTCCTACCTGTGCCTCCCAAGTGCTGGGATTAAAGGCATGCACCACCACACCCAGCCTCTACAACCATTTTATTTATTTATTTATTTATTTATTTATTTATTTATTTATTTATTTATTTAGTTTCTCGAGGTAGGGTCTCACTCTAGTCCAGGCTGACCTGGAATTCACTCTGTAGTCTCAGGGTGGCCTCCAACTCTCCGTGATCCTCCTACCTCTGCCTCCCGAGTGCTCGGATTAAAGGCGTGCGCCACCATGCCCAGCTTATTTATTTATTTGAGGGAGAGAGAGAGAGAATGGGCATACCAGGGCATGCAGCCATTGTGCCACCTTAATGCATCTGGCTTATATGGGTCCTGGGGAATTGAACCTGGGTTCTTTGGCTTTGCAGGCAAGTGCCTTAACCACTAAGTCATCTCTCCAGCCCTACAACCATTTTGTTAAAAAAAATTTTTTTCCCTTCACAACTCTATGCTCCATCATATCCCCTCCCTCTCTCCATTAGTCTCTCTTTTATTTTGATGTCATCATCTTTTTCTCCCATTATAAGGGTCTTATGAAGGTATTGCTAGGCACTGCAAGGTCGTGGATATTGAGGCCAGTTTCTGTCCGGACAGTTGCATTGTAAGGAGTGGTCCCTTCCTTTGGCTCTTACATTCTTTCCGCCACTTCTTCTGCAATGGACTCTGAGCCTTGGAGGGTGTGATAGAGATGTTTCAGTGCTGGACACTCCTCTGTCACTTCTTCTCAGGACTATGCTGCCTTTTGGGTCATCCCAGTGGTCACCACCATCTGAAAAGAGAAGCTTCTCTAACCAAAAGTGAGAGTAGCATTAATATATGAATATGAACATTAAGTGTAGTGCTTTCAGGGCAGTTTGGTGAGAATGATATATGCATTTAGCCAGACAAGAGCATGCTTTATACCCCTAAGGCTCATGACTTCCCCTGCCATAGGCTTTTGATTAGGTTTTTCAGCACCAGGATATATTACCTCCCATAGAGCAGGCCTATCCAATTAGAGAGCAGTTGGTTTCCCCCAGAGCAGACATGCCACTATTGCACCCGTTCAGTCATTGGGCCTGTATGGTCAAACTTGAGGCTTCCAGTGTCCACTGATTTCACCGCTGATGACTTCTGTCTCCCATACGGCTTCTTGCAGTGCAGCTTTTTCCAGCTTTCAGTTGGCTGGTCTATAGGGAAAAGGTTTTCTGCTCAGCCCTAGCTTGCTTTCTCAGTGACCTTGCCACTCAGGCAAGTGAAGTCTTCAGCAATAGGTTCTTACTATCTGTTTCTCAAGGGAAACCAAGGGCTTTGGCAATAGCCTGTAATGTTTTGGAGGCAACAGGGACCTCCCTGGCCAACAACTCACTGGAAGGTATCCCATCCCTGGTACTGAAAATTTTCTAGTATTAATCTATGGCTTCTGGATGTACCATTTTCCAAAAAAAGCAGACTTTCATATGTCTTATTCAGAATCTCTTGAATTTTGATTGACCCTCCCCCACCCTTCTCTCTGCAACCATTTTTTTTTTGTTGTTTTGCTTTGTTTTGGTTTTGGAGGTAGGGTCTTGCTCTAGCTCAGGCTGACCTGGAGTTCACTATGTAGTCTCAGGGTGGCCTCAAACTCCTACCTTTGCCTCCCAAGTGCTGGGATTAAAGGCATGCACCACCACGTCTGGCTCTGCAACCATTTTTTAATGAGTAATTGTCCCACATTTGTAGTATTCCACTTTTATGCAAATTGTGGCATTATCTACAAACGTCAGGACTATAATAAATAATACATTTTAAAGTGCTAAAGTCGGGCTAGAGAGATGACTCGGTGCTTGCTTGCAATGCCTGATGGTCCAGGGTTTGATTGCCCAGTACTCGTGTAAAGCCAGATGCACAGAGTGGCCCATGTGTCTAGAGTTTGTTTGCAATGGCAAGAGGCCCTGGAACACCCATACTCACTCTCTATGTCTGTCCCTTTCTCTCTCAAATAAATAAATAAATTAATTAAAAATAACTAACCGTCAGGCTGGAGAGATGGCTTAGTGGTTAAGGTGCTTGCCTGAGAATCCTAAGCACCCATGTTTGACTCTCTCCATCCCTAAAACTTAAGCCAGGTGCACAAAGGTGAGGCAAGCGCAAGGTCACACATGCCCACTAGGTGGCACAAGTGTCTGGAATTTGATTTCAGTGCCTGAGGCCCTGGCGCACCACTTCTCTCTCTCTCTGTCTCTCCCTTTCTCTAAAATAAAAAATAACTAAACATGCCAAAATGTTCATTCTAGGGAGGGGTGGGAAAACAGAGCCTTTGATTTAAACGTAATTTCAGCATTCTATGGGGACATGAAACACTGTTAGACACTTTGCTAGCACAGCACTGTCAACAGGGGGGAGGACCCCCAGGGTGGGGTCTGCTGGTCCCAGGGGAAGTGTCCCTGACCGAGCTGCTCTGGTGAACTCTGGGTTCCTGTCTGGGTGGGGCTTCCTTCTGCCTTTAAGTGGACACCCCAGCCACCTTTCTAGTTTACTCCCCACTGTTCCCTTGAGATAGAAAACACCAAGAACAAGAACTCAGATCAACAGACAGAACTGAGCTCTGAGTAGATGTCTAAGAAAAGTTTGGCAGTGTCCTGAGTGATTTGCCTGAGCTCAGTGCTGTTTGTTTTGTTGTTTTATTTTGTTTTGTTTTGAGACAAGGTCTTGCTTTACAGCCTTGGCTGGCCTGGAACTCACTATATAGCTCAGGCTGGCCTTGAGTTTGTAGCAATCCTGCTTCAGCTTCCCAAGTGCATGTGACACCTTGCTGGCTCAAAGCCATACTTAGATTATACATATGATTGAGCTGGGCCTGGTGGTGCACACCTTTAATCCCAGCAATCTGGGGAGCAGAGGTTGGAGGATCACCATGAGTTAGAGGCCACCCTGAGACTACAGAGTGAGTTCCAAGTCAGCCTGGGCTAGAATGAGACCCTACCTTGAAAAAAACCTTTTAAAAAGATTATTCATATGAAATATCATTTTGGTGGTGGTGTTGATTTTTTGTTTTTTTGAGGTGGGGGTCTCATTTTGCCCAGGCTGACCTGGAATGTCCTCTGTAGCTCCAGCCTTGTTTGAATTCACAGGGATTCTCCTATCTCTGCCTCTGGAGTACTGGGATTAAAGCATGCTCTACCATGCCCGGCTGGATCTAAGTTTTCACTCACATGAATAGTTAAAAACAAGCTTCCATGCCAGTGTGATAGGGAGGAAGGCAGAGCAGCGCAGGGAATGAATTTTGCTCTGTTGGTTATAGAGCTCTGGCTTCATCCTCTCATGGCCTTCAGAGTTTCCAAGTGATACGTGGTCTTTAAGAAAATCACGCACCACTTCTCAAGAACAATCTGGTACCAATGGGTGCCAGTTTGGGTAGCAGTCAGTTTTTTAAGGTCCCTGATGTTGTCATCGTGTTTCGCTCCCTGAGGACTTCCCAGTCAGTCATTGCAAACAACCTCCATGGTTTTGGCTGGAGCTCTAATTGTCTCAAAACTGCCAATGCTTAGCTGGGCGTGGTGGCGCACGCCTTTAATCCCAGCACTTGGGAGGCAGAGGTAGGAGGATCACCGTGAGTTCGAGGCCACCCTGAGACGACATAGTGAATTTCAGGTCAGCCTGAGCTGGAGTGAGACCCTACCTCGAAAACCAAACCAAACCAAAACAACAACAAGAACAAAAAAACTGCCCATGACACAAAGTCGTTGATCATCTTATGATCGCAGTGTAATGTTCAAATCCCACGTAGCTGGTGTTCCGTGAATGTTCAGATATGAACACAAATGAATACGTAAGTACGGTTTGCGCCATGAGCTTTATCTGAGTTAAGCAGACTCTGGAAGGTGGCCTGTGACCTAAAGTATTCGGTGGTTGTCATGTTTCTATGGGAAAGTATGTTTTGTACCCCAAACAACTAACATGCAAGTGTGCTTTTGCAGAAGTTGAGGTTGCTTCCGTGGAGGGAAATTGCATGAGGCAAACCACCATCTCTGGCATGGGCCTCTTGTGATCAACCCACGTGTTCAGGAGCCCATAGACAAAGCTCAGGGATCTAGCCCTGCCCGAGGGACTAAGTATTATGATGGGAAATGATAAAGAAAACCAGGCTTTCTATACCAGGTAATAGTAACCGGCAACTTCAGCTACAGTGAAGCATTAGGCTGGGCTTGGAGGCACACACTCGTAACCCAGCATCCAGGCAGCTCAGGCAGGGGATTGTTTCATGTTCAAGGCCATCCTGGCTACACAGTGAATTCCAGGTCAGCTGGGGCTAGAGAGAGAGGAGAGAAATCAGTCATTCATCCATAGATACAAACATGTTTTTCTCTTCAAGTTCCTCAAAAATAACACTGAACAGATTTTTAAAATTATTAACTTATAATGACAGAGCTGGGGCGTGGTGACCCATACCTGAAATCCCAGTACTCAGGAGACTGAAGTAGAAGGATGGCTTTGAGTTTGAGGCTGTCCTTGGCTACACACTGTGTTTGAAGCCAGCCTTGCCTATAGAAGAAGACTGTCTCAAAAACAAAACAAGGGCTGGAGAGATGGCTTAGCAGTTAAGGTGCTTGCCTGCGAAGCCTAAGGACCCAGATTCAATTCTCCAGGACTCATGTAAGCCAGATGCACAAGGTAGTGCATGCGTCTGAGTTCATTTGCAATGGCTGGAGGCCCTTGCGTGTCTGTTCTCTCTCTCTCTATCTGCCCCTCTCTCTATCACTCTCAAATAAGTAAATAAATATTATTAAAATATTTGAAAAAAATTGAAACAAAACAAAACAAAAAACAGAAAATGTCTCATAAAAACAGAAAGGGTGGAGGGTAGATAACAAGACATGCCAATGAACGTTGGAAAGTGCTTTAGAAACCATATTATTATTAATTTTGGCAAAGCAGCAGCGGCCCACACAAGGTACCTCTGTGGACCCTGTGAGGCTCAGCAGATTGGGCACCATTTATTTCAGGAGGAGAGTGAGGAGACTCAAGCCAGGGAGCCTACTGAGAAGTCTAAATCAAACCTTAGTACTTCCTCTCCCCATTGTAGCCAGGTGGCTGCCCCTCGCCTACAGAAGCTTGACTCTTTCTCTCTCTCTCACTCCAGAGTGTGTTGCTGGGTGTGGTGGGACATGCCTTTAATCCTAGCACTTGGGAGGCAGAGGTAGGATGATTACCCAGAGTTCGAGGCCACCCTAAGACTACATAATGAATTCCAGGTCAGCCTGAGCTAGAGTGAGACCCCACCTCAAAAAACCAAAAAAAAAAAAAAAGCCGGGCGTGGTGGCGCACGCCTTTAATCCCAGCACTCGGGAGGCAGAGGTAGGAGGATCGCCGACAGTTTGAGGCCACCCTGAGACTACATAGTGAATTCCAGGTCAGCCTGGACTAGAGTGAAACCCTACCTCGAAAAACCAAAAAAAAAAAAAAAAAAAAAAATCATTTATTTATTTATTTGAGGGGAAAAGAGGCAGATATAGAGAATGGACATACCAGGGCCTTTAGCCACTGCAAATGAACTCCAGATGCAATCCACCACCTTGTGAATCTGGCTTACATGGGTCCTGGGGAATTGAACCTGGGTCCTTTGGTTTGTAGGCAAACACCTTAACTGATAAGCCATCTCTCCAGCTCCCACCCCCCTTTTTGAGTGATGGTTTCAATGTAGCCTACTGGAGCCTAGGCTGGCCTCAAAATCAGGCAATCCTCCTACTTCAGCCTCCTGAGTGCTGAAATCATGGGGTTAACCACCATACCTGCTTTTGTTTGTTTATTTTTTGTTTTTATTTTATTTTTTTTATTTTATTTTTTTTATTTTGTGTGGGGGGTAGCTATGTGTGTAGGCATGCCAGAGACACTTAAGCATTGCAGATGTAATGGAATGCTAGATGCTTACACGACTTTTTTTAAATCCCGAGAAAGGGTCTCACTCTATCTGAGGCTGACCTGGCACTTACCCTGTAGTCCCAGGCTGGCCTTGAACTAACTCACAGTGATCCTCCTACCTCTGCCTGCCAAGTGCTGGGATTAAAGGCGGGAACCACCTTGCCTAGCTTTGCACCACTTTTTATTTTATACTTTATTTGGATGACTAGGGAATTGACCTGGATAAGCAGGCTTTGCAAGCAAGCACCTTCAATTGCTGAGCCATCTTTCTAGCCTACGTTTTTATTTCTGAGAAGGGTCTCACTTTGTCCCAGAATATCCTTGAACTCCTGACCCTCCTGTCTCCATCTCCCAAGTGCTGGGATTACAAGTGTATGCCACCGGGCTTGGAATTTGATTTAAAAAAATTTTTTTTAAAATTTATTTATCTATTTATTTGATACAGAGGGAGAGAGAGTAAGAACGGGCACACCAGGGCCTCTAGCCACTGCAAACGAACTCCAGATGCATGTGCCACAGTTTGCACCTGGCTAACTTGGGACCTGGAAAATTGAACTTGGGTCCTTAGGGCTTGGCAGGCAAGCGCCTTAACTACTAAGCCATCTCTCCAGCCCAGAACTTGAATTTTGAATGATAAAATAACAGTAGCAGTCTTCCCTGTGAAGTTTGGGTGGTGGGGAGGGAGGAGGAGGAAACCCAGGTGGAATGGGAAGTACAGGTGACAATGCAGAGCTGGTACCTCCAGTGGTTGGCACTTAAAGTGCTGGCAGGGTGTGGTCCCACCAGGCAGAAAGGACAGGATGTAGTTCATAAATACTTCTCCCTAAAATATCTTTAGGTGCTGGGGAGATGGCTTAGTAGTTAAAGGCGCTTGCTTGCAAAGCCTACCAGTCCAAGTTCAACTCCCCACCCACCCCATGTAAATCAGGATACAAAAAGTTGCACAAGGATCGGGGCGTGGTGGCACATTCCTTTAATCCCCGCACTCAGGAGGCAGAGATTGGAGAATCGCTGTGAGTTCGAGGCCACCCTGAGACTACATAGTGAATTCCAGGTCAGTCTGGGCTAGAGTGAGACCCTACCTCAAAGAACAAAAACAAACAAACAAACAAACAAAAAAGTAGCACAAGTATCCGATATACATTTGTAGCAGCAAGAGACCCCATGTGCCCATGCATGCACCTGTGTGCACATGTGCACAGCACACACACACACGTGCAAATAAATTAAATATTTTAATTATGTATTACTTATACATAATGGGTTTCATTATGACATTATCATACATGTATCTAGATCATATTCTTTTTTTCTACTCTGAGGAGCTTTCTTTGTTTTCACATTCTTTTTTTTTTTGACAATTTCTATACTTACATACAAAAAATGCATGATATTTCCCTCCCCTCCCCCCATTCCCCTTTAGAACTCCAATCTCCATCATATCCCCTCCCTCTCTCCATTAGTCTCTCTTTTAATTTGATGTCATCACCTTTTTCTTCTATTATGAGGGTCTTGCGAAGGTATTGCTAGGCACTGCAAGGTCATGGATATCAAGGCCAATTTCTGTCTGGACAGTTGCATTGTAAGGAGTCGTACCCTTCCTTTGGCTCTTCCATTCTATCCGCCCCCTCTTCCGCAATGGTCCCTGAGCTTTGAAGGGTGTGACAGAGGTGTTTCAGTGCTGGGTACTCCTCTGTCCCTTCTTCTCAGCACTATGTTGCCTTTTGGGTCATCCCAGTGTCATCACCATCTGAAAAGAGAAGCTTCTCTAACCAGAAGTGAGAGTAGCATTATCATACATGTATCTAGATTGTATTCAATCCCACATTACCCTTTCTTGCCCTCTTTTCTCCCATTTGTTCTCTTCCCCCTCCTTTCCTTCCCTCCTTCCTTCCTCTTGTTATAACATAATGAGCTTCATTAGGGTTGCGAATCGGAACATGGGGGGTTATTTACTGGAGCTTGGGTGCCTCACCAGTGACTACACCACTGGAGAAAATCTCTCTCCCACCCCTAGCTACAGTGGATCCTCAGGAAGGGGTAGGGAACAAATGTGTCTGGAAAGCATGAAATTTTTAAAATACATTTTATTTATTTGAGAGAGAGAACACTGCAAATAAACTCCAGATGCACGTGCCTCCTTGTGCATCAGGCTTACGTGGATCCTGGGGAATTGAACTAGAGTCCTTTGGCTTTGCAGGCAAATGCCTTAACTGCTAAGCCATTTTCCCCAGCCCGCAAAGGGCATATTTTTAACCTAGATTATTTCAGACACCATTATAAGGTGACTGTTCCACGCCCCTCCCTTTTCCACTGCCCACTTTCCCTGTGTAATTAGTCCACTGATCCTAATCGCCAGTGTGTTAGCAAAGTTAGCTCTTCCACCTCCGTGATTTCACCACCCAAATATTTGTGAATCAGAGTGATGTTTCTAAGAACATGTTTTTCTGATTGTTTACTTTACAACAATAATAGCAGGCTTTAATTGTAAAGATGACGTTTGAAAACCTAAATAGCGCAGGCCTCAATTGTGTGGGAGTCATTGCTTTGGTGATCCAGAAGAAACAGACCGTGACTCAGGTGGAATGCTCGTTTTTCATTTTCAGTTCCAGTTTCCTTTGGCTCGACATGCCAGGGCATGTAAGGAGCCAGTGCACAAGTATGCTCTAGGTAATGTGAAAGTTAGCGAAGCTTTCTAAGGTCAGGAAGAAAGTGCAGCGTCCTCTCTCACACACCTCTGCCTTCCAGGGTCATCATGGAAGCAGGAGGAGGGTGGTGGCCTCCCTCCAACACAAGCACCAGGAGCTCATAACACTGCCTGTTTTGTCCCCAAAGCCCTGTAAGGTGTGCTGATGAGATAACACTGGCTCTTCTAAATCCAGACTGTCTTTGAATTTCCATCAAAACTAATGGAGGGCTCTGTGCTGAGTGTCAGGTGCGGGCTGGTCTGCTTGTTCGTTCTCACCTGTAGTGCCAGGACCCCCGCCACACCTGGCTTGTTGCAGGCTTGTCACAGGCACTAATAAACACGGGAGGAGTTAGATAGTGGATGAGTTCATCGCTGGGCTAAAGGAGGGAGGGCCATCTTTCCCCAGCCCACACTTCTGCACACCATCTCCCAAGACCCCTCCCTCACAGGCCGCTTCTCTCCTCTCCCCATAAAACACACTCCTTGGTCCTCCCTATCTTCTCGGAGTCTCCTGTCTTACTAGTTGTGAATGTGTGCTGGGATTACAGGCATGAGCCACTAGTCTTGGTTTGTACCTTGTTTTCCTTTTTTTTTTTGAGAGAGACACAGAGAGAGACAGAGACAGAGAGAGAGAGAGAGGGAGAGGGAGACAGAGAATGGGTGCGCCAGCAGTCTCTCAGCTGCTGTGAACGAAATCCAGATGCAAACGCCCCGTGTGGGCAAGTGTGGCATTGCACCCTTGTGTCACTTTGCATCTGGCTAAACGTGGGACCTAGAGATTGGAACCGGGTTCTTAGGCTTAGCAGGCAGGCACCTTAACTGCTAAGCTATCTCTCCAGCCCCTTGTTTTCCATTTTTAACTTTTATTTAGTTTAGTTAGTTTGGGTTTTTAAGGAGGGTCTTACTCTGGCCCAGGCTGACCTGGAATTCACTCTGTAGTCTCAGGGTGGCCTCACACTCATGGTAATCCCCTACCTCTGCCTCCTGAATGCTAGGATGAAAGACTTGTGCCACCACAACCAGCTTATTTTTATTTTTTAAAATATATTTTGTTTAGTTATTTATTTGAGAGAGAGAGAGAAGGGCACTCCAGGGCCTCCAACCACTGAATGGGCACTCTTGGGCCTCCTGGGAGAAGCTCCAAATGGCTTTGCAGGCAAATGCCTTAACCACTAAACCATCTTCTCAGCCCTTCATTTATTTTTATTTTATTTTATATTTTTTTTTTTTTTTGGTTTTGGGGTAACTCTGGCCCAGGCTGACCTGGGTCCTTTGTAGTCTCAGGGTGGCCTCGCTCAGGCAAATCCTCCTAACCACTAAGCCATCTTCTCCAGCCCTTTATTTATTTTTATTTGTTGAGGCATCCCGCGTTTCATAAGAATCTGCCTCAAGATAGCGCAATCTCATGATGGGAGATGGAGGCAGGAGAATTGGCTATCTTGCTTTTTAAACTCATGTTATCTTTGCAGCAGTATTCTCATATGTATCGATATATATAGTGCTCTCTCTACATACGTATCAACATCACACACATGTCCTGTACCAATCCTGAAAACATAGGTCTTACCAGCTCCATTTTCACTGCCCCAGGCCAACAAGTGGCAGAACTGGGACTCCTGTGTCCCTTTAGTGCAGGCTCCTTGGTCAGCACAGGAAGAATCTGACTCCAAGAGGGGACCCAAGAGTGCTCCATGGGTGCAGAAGCAGGGCTTAGGCCTCCGACATCTGGGGGGGTTAG
Organism: Orientallactaga sibirica; assembly: GCA_036365145.1. Classification (NCBI taxonomy): domain Eukaryota; kingdom Metazoa; phylum Chordata; class Mammalia; order Rodentia; family Dipodidae; genus Orientallactaga; species Orientallactaga sibirica. Next base: position 2,493,927 of record JAEOAD010002712.1, on the reverse strand, counting down.
GACACTTAGAACTTCCTTTTGGCTGTCAATGTCAATGTCAGTCATTGCTGAGGATTACTCACTGCCCTTCCCACCTCACCTTTCCCGTCTTCCATCCCAGTGCTTGTGTGTTTCATTAAGGCGAGATTCCATTTGGATGGGATCTCAATCCTTTCATAGCCACACTGGAAGAAAGAGTGCAAATTATACCCTTAAAGGCATGGGTTATATCTGCTCTTACTTTCGCTATAAAATGAAGTTACATTTTCATCTTTTAAGAGCTAACATGTCCCTCTGGGCATGGTCGTGCACGCCTTTAATCCAAGCACCTGGGAGGCAGAGGTAGGAGGATCGCCTTGAGTTTGAGACCACCCTGAGACTACATAGTGAATTTCAGGTCAGCCTGAGCTAGAGTGAGACTTTACCTCAAAAAAACAAAAAAAGAAAAAAAAAAAATTAACATGTCCCTGCTGTAAACAATTAGAAATTTCAGAAATGTAATTATAGAGAAGAAAAATAAACCATCCATCCATATTTCCACAAACCAGAATTAGACACATAATATTTATGACAATTTTTTCTCTATTTTATTGTATATCATTTTATTTAGTTTTAATTGTTCCCTCTACAAATAGATATGTTTTGTACAAAACATATTTTATATTATTTATATGTTATATATTTTACATTATATATAATATTTTATTTTATATTTTGATTTTTTTTTGAGGTAGGGTCTGGCTCTAGCCCAGGCTGACCTGGAATTCACTATGTAGTCTCAGGGTGGCCTCAAACTCACAGCAATCCTCCTACATCTGCTTCCCAAGTGCTGGGATTAAAGGTGTGCACTACTATGCCTGGCTTATATTTTCATTTTTAAAACTCACAGTAGCCGGGCTATTCTTTTTAAAAAAAAAATATTGTAGGGCTGGAGGGATGGCTTAGTGATTAAGGTGCTCACCTGTGAATCTTAAGGACTCAGGTTCAATTCCCCAGTACCCATGTAAGTCAGATGTACAAGGTGGCGCATGTGTCTGGAGTTTGTTTGTAGTAGCTAGAGGCCCTGGCACACCCTTTATATATTTTATTTATTTATTTGTGTGTGTGTGTGTGTGTGTGTGTGAGAGAGAGAGAGAGAGAGAGGATGGATGGATGTGCCAGGACCTCTAGCCACTGCAAATGATGTGCCCATCTTATGCATCTGGCTTTTCAGGCAAGTGCCTTAACCACTGAGCCATCTCTTCCCCCTGTAAGTCAGATGTAAAACTGATGTGTCTGCAGTTATTTTCATTTTAAAACTCACAGTAGCCCCAATATTCTTTTTAAAAAAATATTGTAGGGCTGGAGGGATGGCTTAGTGATTAAGGTGCTCACCTGTGAATCTTAAGGACTCAGGTTCAATTCCCCAGTACCCATGTAAGTCAGATGTACAAGGTGGCGCATGTGTCTGGAGTTTGTTTGTAGTAGCTAGAGGCCCTGGCACACCCTTTATATATTTTATTTATTTATTTGTGTGTGTGTGTGTGTGTGTGTGTGTGTGTGAGAGAGAGAGAGAGAGAGAGAGAGAAAAGGATGGATGGATGTGCCAGGACCTCTAGCCACTGCAAATGATGTGCCCATCTTATGCATCTGGCTTTTCAGGCAAGTGCCTTAACCACTGAGCCATCTCTTCAGCACCCTTCGCACACCCCCACCCCTGCCATTAGTATTCTTTAAGTTAAATATTCTTTGCAAACTTTTTTTTTTTTTTTTTTTGGTGTTTTGAGTCAAGATCTTGCTCTAGCCCAGGCTGACCTGGAGGGTCTTAACCACTAAGCCATCTCTCCAGACTCCATTTTATTTACTATTTGGTTTTTTTTTTTTTTTTTTTGGAGAGAAACAGAGAGAGAGGGAGAGGAAGACAGATAGAGATGGGCACGCCAGCAGCCTCTCAGCTGCTGTGAAAGAAATCCAGATGTGTGCGCCCCCTTGTGGTCATGTGCGGCATTGCGCCCTTGCGTCACTTTGCTTCTGTCTAAACGTGGGACCTGGAGATTGGAACTGCTGGAGATTGGAACCAGCGTTCTTAGGCTTAGGAGGCAGGTGCCTTAACTGCTAAGCCATCTCTCCAGCCCTATTTACTATTTGTTTTAAAAAATCTTATTTATTAATTTGAGAGAGAGACAGAGATACACAGAGAGAGAGAGAGAAAGAGTATGGGCACACCAGGGTCTCTTGCAAATGCAAATGAACTCCAGATACATGCCACTTTGTGCATGTGGCTTTATGTGTGTACTGTGGAATTGAACCTGGGCCATCAGGCTTTGCAAGCAAGTGCTTTTAACAGCTGAGCCATCTCTCCAGCCCCATTATAATTATTATTATGTCTTTTTTTTTTTTTTTTTTTAGTTTTTCAAGGTAGGGTCTCCCTCTGCAACTCTCTATATAGTCTAGGCTAGCCTCGATCTCACAGTGATCCTTATATCTTTGCCTCCCAAATTCTGGGATTAACAGTGTGCACCACCACATCTGGCTATTTTGTTGTTGTTGTTGTTTGTTTGTTTTTCGAGGTAGAGTCTCATTTTAGCCCAGGCTGACCTGGAATTCACTCTGTAGTGTCAGGATGGCCTCAAACTCATGGTGATCCTCCTACCTCTGCCTCCCGAGTGCTGGGATTAAAGGTGTGAGCCACCCTGTCCTGCTAAGCACCTTTGTAAAATGTTTTATTTTTAATATTTTATTTATTTATTTATTTATTTGAGAGAGAGAATGGGTGGGCCAGGGCCTCTAGCTCCTGCAAAGGAACTCCAAATGCATGAACCACCTTGCGCATCTGGCTTTCGTGGGTGCTGGGGGATCAAACCTGAGTCCTTTGGCTTTGCCAGCAAGTACCTTAAGTGCTAAGCCATCTCTCCATCCCTAAACACCTTTTTAAATAGTGGCATAGCATTGGAAGAATGACTCTTATTTAACTATCTATTTTGTCATTTTGTGGTTAGGCTGGGCTGAGAACCATTGGCTTCGCCTGGTCTCTTTGTGGCCTCTTATGGCTCCTTTGCTGTTATTAAATAGCTACATGGGATCAATGTTGTTGCCAAACCCTCCGGGAAACAGAGATTCCAGTTGTGAACTGGTGGAGCAGATTGATGGTAATTGACAGTATGTTTCCAATACTCCCAGCCTGGTCATCCTTGCTTCTCTCTCCTTTCCTTCCCGACTTTCTTTTACTTTATTTGTTACAACATGCTGGTGCCCAGAGCTCATTCCCTTCCATGACAGCTCACTGTCAAGCCTTTCGTTTGTCTGCAAATGAATCCATTGATCTCTTCTTATCCTGGCCCTTCATCTCCAATCCGCTCTCTACCTAGTCTGTGTAACTTGAGGTGGGGTGTCTGATCTAACCCCGAACTGGGTCCTAAACGCAAAGGAAGTTTTGTTTTGTTGTCGTTGCTGTTTTGTTTTTGTTTTTACAAGAGGGGGTCTCACTCTAGCTCAGGCTGTCCTGGAATTCACTATGTAGTCTCAGGGTGGCTTCGAACTCACAGTGATCCTCCTGCATCTGCCTCCCGAGTGCTGGGATTAAAGGCGCGTGCTTCCAACCTGGCTTTAAAAGAAGTTTTTTGAATCATCCCTACTTGTTCACCTCACTAGGCACAGGTAAAGTGGGGACCCCTCCTCCAATAATTTTTACTTCAAATGAATGAGTGAGACCACCTCCACCTTGTCAGTTCACCTGGCCTCTGATCACCTCACCTGCCCACTGTACAGAAACCAGCCATTCCACCTCCACCCTAAGTAGCAGTCTTCTTGCTTGTGTGCATCTGCCACTCAAAGGCCCTGTGATACACACACACACACACACACACACACACACACACACATTTTGTCTCTGGAGATACAGTTCAAACTGATTTTTTGGTCAGGCATGGTGTCAGATGCCTTTAATCCTAGTACTCGGGAGATAGAGGTAGGAGGATCACCATGAGTGTGAGGTCACCCTGACACTATATAGTGAGTTCCAGGTCAGCCTGGGCTAGAGCAAGACCCTACCTCAAAAAACCAAAAAAGGGCTGGAGAGAGGGCTTAGTGGTGGAGGCGTTTGCCTGCAAAGCCAAAGGACCCAAGTTCGATTTCTGGGGGACCATGTGGGCCAGATGCACAAGAGGGCGCACGCATCTGGAGTTCGTTTACAGTGGCTGGAGGCCCTTGCACACCCATTCTCTCTCTCTCTTTCTGCCTGCCTATTTCTGTATCTCTCTCTCTCAAATAAGTAAATAAAAATAAAATATTTTTTAAAAAACAAAAAAAATTAAAAACAACAACCTTGCAAGCCTTTCACAATCTATTCTGGAATCAAGAATCCCCAATTCTCTCTCCCTTCAGACACACTCCTACCTAGCAGCTGACTCACCGTTCACACTTGCTCCAGTTTTCACATCCTTATACTTGCATTCGCTGTGTGTTACTGGAACTGGACAAGGAGCTGAGACTAAGTGCAGAAGCACTGAGACAAGCCAGGTCCACAGTCTTCCTGGCAGACGTGGCCTCTGCCTGTCTCTCTGTCTGGAATGCCTTCTCTCTGCTACCTACAAAATGCTCAGTAGGACATGTGACTCAAAAGTCACTTGTCCATCGGCCTCACTGGCTCTGCTGAGCACAGCCTTCTTGTCCACTTTAGTCCATATCACATGGGGCTGTCTGTCTGTCTGTCTGTTGTCAAGCCTGTCTCCCCATGAGCTGTGAGTACCCAGAGCTGGGACACATCCCCATGCAACTGTGGCTCCAGACACATATGCTGGACGCTGCTCCATACGTGTTAATTTGTCATGTAAAGGTTTTAAATTCCTCAAGGTCAAGAAGTGTTCCTTTCTTGACCTTGTAAACCGCGAGGTGTCTAAACACACTGCTGACAGCAATGTCTGACAATAGGACACGATTTGATGAATTCACTGATAGGTATAGACTCACTGGAGTGACTCACTCAGACACTCCAGTTTCAAGTACAAGTTCATCATCCGATGATTTCAGTTTGTCACATTTTGGGAAACAGAATAAAAGTCTAAAAAGCCCTACTCAGTTTACTCAGTCAATACCCTGGCTTGTGCTTGTGGTCAAAACAAATTAAGGAATAATGGCAAACTTGGCAGAGAGGACTATATCACAGAAGGCAGGGGAAACTGGCATTTGTCAAGTATGAGTTCTGGACCTTTAGGAAGAAGAATTTTCTGGTCAGATCTAGAAGAATCCATGAACCAAGCAAGACATAGGTAAGGCAGAGCTGTCCATTTCTAACAAAGGCATCAAGCTAAGAAAAGTAAACACAGGTCAACTCTTCTAAGACCTGAAGGACAATGGCGCTTAGTCAAGTGTGAAACCAAGTCAGAGCTGTGCTGAAATCCTCTGCCAGTGGACAATTTTCTTAACCTTTCTGAGCTTTGCTTTCCTCGTCTATAGAACTGAGAAAATAGTATTTCCCCCAAAGGTTACTTAGAGATGAAATAAGATGCTGGTTATTTTATTTTATTTGTTTTTCTTTTGTTTTTTCAAGGTAGGGTCTCACTCTAGCCCAGGCTGACCTGGAATTCACTATGTAGTCTCAGGGTGGCCTCGAACTTGGCAATCCTCCTACCTCTGCCTCCCGAGTGCTGGGATTAAAGGCCTGTGCCGCCACTCCCGGAGATGCTGGTATTTTAAAAAGTGCTTACCACTGTGCCTGGCATGTAGCATGTTCTCAGCAAACAGTAATTACTAAATAGGACCTGGCTGATATTGATTTTTCTTCAAATCAGCAAGTCATTCTGAGATGGAACTTTCCACTGGGGTCTATCTAAGCCATTTCTGACACCTCAGTAATCTGTGACGAAGGCATGAAGAGGGGATTTCTAGAGAATGTTTTTTTTTGTTTGTTTGTTTGAGGTAGGGTCCAGGCTGACCTGGAATTCACTGTGTAGTCTCATGGTGGCCTCAAACTCATGGCAATCCTCCTATCTCTGCCTCCTAAGTGCTGGGACTAAAGGTGTGTGCCCCCACACCCGGCAAATGCATTGTTTTGTCTGTTCTTAAGACAGGGTTTCCCTATATAGCCTGGCCTAAACTTGAAGCCATCCTCCTGTCTCAGCCTTCCAAGTGTGGGATCATAGGCCTGTGCCGCTAAGCCCAGCAGCGTTGTGCCTTAGTTCTTAGAGTCATCTCATGAGATGGATATTATTATCCTCACTTCATACACTGAGGATTAAGAATTCACTCAAAGACAAACAAGTCCTGGCCAGATTTGAGCTGTTCTGTCTGTACCTTCTGCCATCCCTGGCACCTGCCCCTCTGCCAGCCCATGATATGCATGGCCAGCCAGACTGGGAATGTTGTAGAGTCACCCTTTGTTTTGGTTTGTTTTTGAGGTAGGGTCTCACTCTGTAGGCTAGGCTGGCTTAGAACTTGCTATATAGTCCAGGCTGATCTCACACTAAAAGCAATCCTCCTGCCTCATCCCCCTGAGTGCTGCCATGACCAGTGAGGTCCCTCTCCTTACAATCAGCTTTTCTTCGCCTGGCTGCAGTCTTGGCAAGTTGAGCATCTCCCCGAACAGAGGGCAAAAAGAGGCTCACTAGTCCGTATGGCTGCGTAGAGTCTTTGGGGTGAGAACTACCATGGAGAGTAGATTACGGAGAGCAGCCGTCTCTCCCTGAACTCAGTTTCCTCATGCCTCAAAGTACGGCACTGAGCCTGCCGGTGTAAGACTTCCAGCTCTGCTGTCGCTGTGTGGTTTTGGCAAGTTATTCACTCTCTCCGTGCCTCTGGTTTCCCATCTCTACAATGGCTATGCTTGCTGTGCCAACCTTCAGGGCCGTTGGGAGGTTAAAGGCACTGAGCATAGGTAAATAGCTTAGCACACAGCCTGGAACATATGGGCACTAGATAACACCATTTGCTGGTTTTGTTTTTGTTTTTGTTTTTTTGGAGATATGTTTACACTGTAGCCCAGGCAGGCCTGGAACCTACTATGTACTCTAGTACGGCCTCAAACTTTTAGTAATCCTCCTGCCCCAGCCTCCCAATGGCTAGGATTACAGGCATGAGCCACCCCACCAGGCTTGCAGAAAAAAGAATAATACTAGCACTTGACAGGCTGATGTAGGAGGACAGCCATGAGTTCAAGGCCAGCCTGGGCTACAGAGGATATTCCAGGTCATCATGGGCTAGAGTCAGATCCCGCCTCAAAAAGGAGGGTGGGAAGAGGACTATCCTTCAGGGTCCTAGAGAAGAACTTTCACTGTCCATCTCAAGCCCAAAATATATTTGACATATCTCTTTTTCTGTCCTTGAAAATTCTTGTATGAGGAGCTAGGGAGATGGCTCAGTCAGTAAAATGCTTGTTGTGCAAACATGAGGGCCTGAGTTTAAATTCTCAGCACTCACATAAAAGCCAGGTGTAAAGCCCGGCGTGGTGGCGCACGCCTTTAATCCCAGCACTCGGGAGGCAGAGGTAGGAGGATCGCTGAGAGTTCGAGGCCACTCTGAGACTATATAGTTAATTCCAGGTCAGCCTGGACCAGAGTGAGACCCTACCTTGCAAAAAAAAAAAAAAAAAAAAAAAAAAAAAAAAGCCAGGTGTAGAGGCTTTTATACGCCTGATATCCCCAGGGCTGGGGCGTCAGAGGATCCCTAGGGCTCGCTGGCTAGCTGGTCTACTTCCAGGTTCAGTGAGACTCGGTCTCAAAAAGTAAGATGGGGAAGCTGGACGTGGTGGTGCACGCCTTTAATCCCAGCACTTGGGAGGCAGAGGCAGGAGGATTGCCATGAATTCCAGGCCATCCTGAAACTACACGGTGAGTTCCAGGTCAGCCTGGGCTACAGTGAAACCCTACCTCAAAAAAATAAATTTTAAAAAAAGATGGGGGGGAGGGGCTGAAGAAATGGCTTAGTGATTAAGGCACTTGCCTGCCAAATCTAAGGACCCAGGTTTGATTCCCCAGTATCGACGTAAGCCAGATGCACAAAGTGACACATGTATCTGGAGTTAGTTTGCAGTGGCTGGAGGCCCTCACGTGTCCATTCTCTCTCTCTCTCTGCCTTTCTCTCTCTCCCTTTCTCTCAAAATAAATAAATAAAGTCTGAAAAAAAATAAGATGGAGAAAAGACCCTAATCTGGCTCTCTGGGGGGGTGGCTTCTCAATGCCCCCCCATGCCTCCCTGGGTAAGAGCTCTGCATTTCTCCTTTCTTAAATTCTGAGTTTCCCCATTTCTAGGAATTTCATTCATGCCCTCTCTTAGGCATGAACTCTGCCTTCCTTCCTTCTTTTAAGTTCTATCTATAATGTCATAAAACTTGTAAACATAAAAATAAAATAAGATCCTTCCCAAGAATGAGATCTGAGACCGGGTGTGGTGGCACATGCTTTTAATCCCAGCACTCTGGAGGCAGAAGTAGGAGGATTGCTATAAGTTCGAAGCCACCCTGAGACTACATGGTTACATAGTGAATTCCAAGTCAGCCTAGGGAAACCCTACCTTGAAAAACAAAACAATGGGCTGGAGAGATGGGTTAGTGGTTAAGGAGCTTGCCAATGAAGCCTAAAGACTCAGGTTTGATTCCCCAAGACCCATGTAAGCCAGATGGTGGTGCATGCATCTAGAGTTTGTTTGCAGCAGCTGGAGGCCCTGGCATGCCCATTCTTTCTCTTTCTCTCTCTTTCTCTTTCTGTCTCTTTCTCTCAAATAAATAAATAAAAATAAATAAAAACAATAAAATATTTTCTTAAAAAGAATTCTATTTAAAAAAGATGGAGGTGGGCTGGAGAGATGGCTTAGCGGTTAAGGCGCCTGCCTCCTAAGCCTAAGAACCCAGTTCCAATCTCCAGGTCCCACGTTTAGCCAGATGCAGTGATGCAAGGGTGCAATGCCGCACTTGCCCACAAGGGGGCGCACATATCTGGATTTCGTTCATAGCAGCTGAGATACTGCTGGCATGCCCATTCTCTATCTGTCTCCCTCTCCCTCTCTCTCTGTCTGTCTCTTTCTGTGTCTCTCTCTTAAAAATAAAAAAATTTAAAAAAAAATTTTTAAATAACTTAAAAAAAGATGGAGGGCTAGAGAGATGGCTTAGTGGTTAAAGTACTTGCCTGTGAAGCCTAAGAACCCAGGTTTGACTCTCCAGGTCTCTCATAAGCCAGATGCACAAGGTGACACAAGTGTACAAGGTTGCACATGTGCACAAGATGGCATACACGTCTAGAGTTCAATATCAGTGGCTGGAGGCCCTGGTGCTGGCATGCCAATTCTCTATCTCTCTGATGAAAAAACCAAAACATAAAAATAAAAAATAAAAATAAATAAAGATGGAGGCTAGGCGTGGTGGCTCATGCCTTTAATCCCAGCACTTGGGAGATAGAGGTAGGAGGATTGCCTGAGACTACAGAATGAATTCCAGGTCAACCTGAGCTACAGCAAGACCCTTGCTCAAAAAATCAAGATAAATAAATAAATAAATAAATAAATGAAAAGATTAAACTGGGCATGGTGGCGCTCACCTTTAATCCCAGCACTCGGGAGGCAGAGGTAGGAGGATGGCCGTGAGTTCGAAGCTACCTTGAGACTACATAGTAAGTTCCAGAGCAAGAGAGCAAGACCCTACCTTGAAAAACCAAAAAAAAAAAAGTAAGATGGAATGTGATTGACAAATCTGACATCCACACTTCTGGCCTCCACACACGTGCATGTACATTAGTGTACTGACACACATACAAACTTGCATACACACCACATTACATTATACACAAGCAAAATATCAATTTTATATGACTTCTATTCAGATTCAACATATTCACAGTTATGTAAGGTAAAACAATATTGTGCAGGTCCAACAGGAAGTCCTCTGTTTCCCTTGTGGCCCTGGGGCACAGCCATGTGCCCACGTTGGTGCTGATGCTAGGTTTGGGAGTGAAAACAGATGGCTTCTAGGGTCCTTCTGGCTCTAGTGTCTTAAAGTTCTGAAAATCAGCACCAACTAATCACTGTACCTGCTCAAGGGTACTGACACAGACGGGGGAGGGGTAGCTATATTGGTACCCACCCATGTCACCAAGCTGACATAAAGGTGCTGGAGCCGCAGTGAGCATTTTGCTGAGAGGCACAGGCAGAAGCACTTCCAGGCTGTTGTTCCTGGTGCCACTCTCTCACGCTGCACCCTGGATCTCCCTTTCTAAGCGGGACACAGATGCCAAGGGGGCTGGGAAAGCACACACGTTCCACGATTTGGTAGGATTTTGTGTGTGTGTGGTAACAACATGGAAACCCACAGGGAGTCATTTCCATCTTCCACTATTTCCTTGCAGCACCTGAAGATAGATGCCCAAGACCCCTTTTCTAACTCCATTTAAGAAAGCTGAGTGATGCTGGGTGTGGTGGCGCACGCCTTTAATCCCAGCACTCAGGAGGCAGAGGTAGGAGGATCACTGTGAGTTCAAGGCCACCCTGAGACTACATAGTGAATTCCAGGTCAGCCTGAGCTAGACTGAGACCCTTCCTTGGGGGGGGGGGGGAAGAAAGAAAAGGAAAGAAAAGAAAAAAGAAAACTGAGCGATACTGGCACCTGATGTCTTTCTCCCATCAAAAAGATTTGTTACAGCTGGGTGCGGTGGCACACGCCTTTAATCACAGCACTAGGGAGGCCAGGTAGGAAGGATCTTCATGAGTTCAAGGCTATCTGGAGACTACACAGTGAATTCCGGGTCAGCCTGGCCTAGAATGAGACCCTACCACAAAGAATCAAAAAAAAAAAAATGTTTGCCCAGTGTGCTAACAAAATATTAGTAACATGCTAAATACTAAAAGTTAGTGCAGGGCGTGGTGGCGCATGCCTTGAATCCCAACACTCGGGAGGCAGAGGTAGGAGGATTGCCATTAGTTCAAGGCCACCCTGAGACTACATCGTGAATTCCAGGTCAGCCTGGACCAGAGTGAAACCCTACCTTGAAAAAACAAACAAATAAAAAAAAGTAAAAAAATGATCAAGTAAATTCTACAACACCCCTAGGTCTGTCCCTGTGCCATTCAGCCCCTTCCTTCTGAATCAGCCTCTCTTCCCATCTCTCAGAAGCTGTGAGGGGCTCTTGAGTGGCTTTGGTCGAAGTCTCCTATCCTCATCAGAAAGGTGGGAGCCTACTGAAAACTATGCTAATGAGTCAGAGGCAGATGACTTCAGAATGGCATATAGGGGCTTTGAGCCTAGGGTGGTGTGGTCTCAGTATGTGTTTTATTATTAAAGTGAATAAATATTGGTTTTATATAATCATTGGTGTGCACATTACGTCTTAAAAAAATAAAAATAAACATGTTTTCAAGAAGAAAAGAGATTATAGTAGTAAATACCATATTTATTGTTATCCCCTATTATTCAGAATAATAAACAAAATAATAAGCAAAAGATAAAATTTTAAGATTGTATGCAATCTAAACTTGTACCTACATTTCTTAGTAATAAGTATAAGAAAAATGACTGGGGAAAAGTCAAAATGCTATTAGTGTTTGGATTATGGGCAATTATTTTTGCCCATTTCCCTAATTTTCACAGTGGCAAAACATTATTGTAAGACAAGTTTTCCCAAAGGAATATACATATTTATATACGACATATATATTAATTATTTTCCTTATGTGTGTGTCTGGGCATGTCAGGGTCTCTTATCACTGCAAAACAAATGCCAAATGCATGGACCACTTTTTTTTGCCTCTGGGTGCCTGGGGAATTGAACCCAAGCAGGCAGGTTTGTAAACCAGTACCTTTAGCTGCTGAGCAATCTCCCTAGCCACATCATATATAAAATTTGGGGGAAGTTTCAAGGTGGGGTCTCGCTCTAGTCCAGGCTGACCTGGAATTCATTATGTAGTCTCAGAATGGCTTCAAATCACAGTGATCCTCCTACCTTTGCCTCCTGAGTGCTGGGATTAAAGGCACGCGCCACCTTGCCCAGCATCACTCAGCTTTCTTAAATGGAGTTAGAAAAGGGGTCTTGGGCATCTATCTTCAGGTACTGCAAGGAAATAGTGGAAGATGGAAATGACTCCCTGTGGGTTTCCATGTTTGCTCCACCCACACACACAATCCTACCAAATCGTGGAACATGTGTGCTTTCCCAGCCCCCTTGGCATCTGTGTCCCGCTTAGAAAGGGAGATCCAGGGTGCAGCGTGAAAGTGTTGCACCAGGAACAACAGCCTGGAAGTGCTTCTGCCTGTGCCTCTCAGCAAAATGCTCACTGCGGCTCCAGCACCTTTATGTCAGCTTGGTGCTAGGACTAAAGATGTGCACCACCACGCCAGGCTAAAATCTGAGACACAGCCTCAGGCTGGCTTGGAAGTTAGAAGTTGTGATATGTCACTGAGTGGTCTTGAACTCTCCATCCTCCTGCTTTAGCCTCCCATGTGCTGGGATTACAGGCATGTGCTATCATGCCTGGATAGAAATCTTTAAAAGTGAGATCCTTTAAATTATTTTCAAATTACTTTCACATCCATTACCTCATCAGATTCTTATAACAACCCCTTAGGGGAATTAATATTAAGTAATTCCACTTGGTAGACCCATTCAGTATGTTATGACTTACAGTAAGTCATTCTGTCACTGGAGGTTAACCTGTGGGTGGGTCTCACATCTCCCAGTCCTACCAGCACCTTGGCTTCCTCTCAGATTCCCAGGGCTCCAGAATCTGCTCTCATTAGCAGAATAGCTGCTTCCTCGATTTGGCCCTGTGGTCCAAGGTGAATGCTTATGGCTTGTGATGGTAGGCTACATACACGATGTCTCCAAAGATGCAGTCCCACCTTGGATGCTCTGCCGTGCTCCTCTCTGGCAAGGAACCAGGTCCATGTGGATAAAAATTCTTCGAAGTGTTGAAGGGAAAGGGGGTGGGGCAGGCTGAATCTCAGAATCAAGTCTAAGTTGTTCGCTTTTTTGGTTTATTTATTTATTTATTTATTTATTTATTTATTTAGGTAGGGTCTCACTCTAGCCCAGACTGATCTGGTATTCACTATGTAGTCTCAGGGTGGCCTCAAACTCATGGCAATCCTCCTACCTCTGCCTCCAAGTGCTGGGATTAAAAGCGTGCACCAGCACACCTGGCTTTTTTTTTAATTTTTTTTTTTTTATTATTTTTTTATTTCTTGAGGTAGGGTTTTACTCTAGCCCAGGCTGACCTGGAATTCCCTATATAGTCTCAGGTTGGCTTAGAACTCTCAGTGGTCTTCCACCTCTGCCTCCTGAGGGCTGGGATTAAAGTCGTGCGCCACCACGCCTGGCCTCAGATCTCATTCTTGAGAGGGCTGACTGAAGAAATAAGCTTGTCCATGTTCCGTTCAACGCGTTCCCTCTGAAGCCCTCTCTCTCCCCAGCTCCAAGAAGTCACCAGGGGCTGTGGGGTGCTTTGGCGAGGAGTCTCTATTGACAGTCCTCCAGGGACCTTCCCATCAGAAAGGAAGCCTTAGAAGCAGGGAATATAGCTCTGTGGTAGAGCATTTGATTGCCCTAGAAAGAAGGCATGCCTTGTTCAAACATACCAAAGGCAGACCTAGACCAGGGTGCTTTGCGACTGTCCATCCAGCACTGGGGAGAGCCCCCTATGGGTGGGTGGTTACAGTGAGGGGAAAACAAGGCCCATTCTTGTTGCTTTTTGTCAGGGGTCTCATCCCAGTCTTCTCATGACTGTCATTCCCGGTTGTGGCTTGCCACTGATAAAGGGGATAGAATAAGTTCTGATTCTCCAGTACCCCCAGGAAGACTCCCTGATTCACTATTGAAGGCCAACTGTGTGCTCCGTCTTCAAGGGGTCTTTAAAAAAATTTATATGAACTTCAGTGCATGAACAAACTGCTTGCTGGTACTCTTCAATGGATCCGGTGCACTGCGGGCTACCGTGAGTGTCATTTTCAGTGGAGAACTCCGACTTACCCAAAGGGACACAAATGCTCAGGGCTGCATCCAGAATCCAGGTGCCTTTCATATTTCAGAGCCCACTGTGTGGCTGCCTGCTTATGCCCATTTTGGACTCTTGTTCTTTTGAGGTAGGTTAGACTCGAACTCACTGTGATCCTCCTACTTCTGCCTCCCAAATGTAAGATTAAAGGTATGTGCCACCGTGCCCAGCTTTGAAAACACACACTTTCTTAAATGGAGTTAGAAAAGGGGTCTTGGGCATCTATCTTCAGGTACTGCAAGGAAATAGTGGAAGATGGAAATGACTCCCTGTGGGTTTCCATGTTTGCTCCACCCACACACAAAATCCTACCAAATCGTGGAACATGTGTGCTTTCCCAGCCCCCTTGGCATCTGTGTCCCGCTTAGAAAGGGAGATCCAGGGTGCAGCGTGAAAGTGTTGCACCAGGAACAACAGCCTGGACGTGCTTCTGCCTGTGCCTCTCAGCAAAATGCTCACTGCGGCTCCAGCACCTTTATGTCAGCTTGGTGCTAGGACTAAAGATGTGCACCACCACGCCAGGCTAAAATCTGAGACACAGCCTCAGGCTGGCTTGGAAGTTAGAAGTTGTGATATGTCACTGAGTGGTCTTGAACTCTCCATCCTCCTGCTTTAGCCTCCCATGTGCTGGGATTACAGGCATGTGCTATCATGCCTGGATAGAAATCTTTAAAAGTGAGATCCTTTAAATTATTTTCAAATTACTTTCACATCCATTACCTCATCAGATTCTTATAACAACCCTTTAGGGGAATTAATATTAAGTAATTCCATTTGGTAGACCCATTCAGTATGTTATGACTTACAGTAAGTCATTCTGTCACTGGAGGTTAACCTGTGGGTGGGTCTCACATCTCCCAGTCCTACCAGCACCTTGGCTTCCTCTCAGATTCCCAGGGCTCCAGAATCTGCTCTCATTAGCAGAATAGCTGCTTCCTCGATTTGGCCCTGTGGTCCAAGGTGAATGCCTATGGCTTGTGATGGTAGGCTACATACACGATGTCTCCAAAGATGCAGTCCCACCTTGGATGCTCTGCCGTGCTCCTCTCTGGCAAGGAACCAGGTCCATGTGGATAAAAATTCTTGGAAGTGTTGAAGGGAAAGGGGGTGGGGCAGGCTGAATCTCAGAATCAAGTCTGAGTTGTTCGCTTTTTTGGTTTATTTATTTATTTATTTATTTATTTATTTATTTATTTTGAGGTAGGGTCTCACTCTAGCCCAGACTGATCTGGTATTCACTATGTAGTCTCAGGGTGGCCTCAAACTCATGGCAAATCCTCCTACCTCTGCCTCCCAAGTGCTGGGATTAAAAGCGTGCACCAGCACACCTGGCTTTTTTTTAAATTTTTTTATTATTATTATTTTTTTATTTCTTGAGGTAGGGTTTTACTCTAGCCCAGGCTGACCTGGAATTCCCTATATAGTCTCAGGTTGGCTTAGAACTCTCAGTGGTCCTCCACCTCTGCCTCCTGAGGGCTGGGATTAAAGTCGTGCGCCACCACGCCTGGCCTCAGATCTCATTCTTGAGAGGGCTGACTGAAGAAATAAGCTTGTCCATGTTCCGTTCAACGCGTTCCCTCTGAAGCCCTCTCTCCCCCCAGCTCCAAGAAGTCACCAGGGGGCTGTGGGGTGCTTTAGCGAGGAGTCTCTATTGACAGTCCTCCAGGGACCTTCCCATCAGAAAGGAAGCCTTAGAAGCAGGGAATATAGCTCTGTGGTAGAGCATTTGATTGCCCTAGAAAGAAGGCATGCCTTGTTCAAACATACCAAAGGCAGACCTAGACCAGGGTGCTTTGCGACTGTCCATCCAGCACTGGGGAGAGCCCCCTATGGGTGGGTGGTTACAGTGAGGGGAAAACAAGGCCCATTCTTGTTGCTTTTTGTCAGGGGTCTCATCCCAGTCTTCTCATGACTGTCATTCCCGGTTGTGGCTTGCCACTGATAAAGGGGATAGAATAAGTTCTGATTCAACAGTACCCCCAGGAAGACTCCCTGATTCACTATTGAAGGCCAACTGTGTGCTCCGTCTTCAAGGGGTCTTTTAAAAAAATTTATATGAACTTCAGTGCATGAACAAACTGCTTGCTGGTCCCACCCACTCTTCAATGGATCCGGTGCACTGCGGGCTACCGTGAGTGTCATTTTCAGTGGAGAACTCCGACTTACCCAAAGGGACACAAATGCTCAGGGCTGCATCCAGAATCCAGGTGCCTTTCATATTTCAGAGCCCACTGTGTGGCTGCCTGCTTATGCCCATTTTGGACTCTTGTTCTTTTGAGGTAGGTTACACTTGAACTCACTGTGATCCTCCTACTTCTGCCTTCCAAATGTAAGATTAAAGGTATGTGCCACCATGCCCAGCTTTGAAAACACACACACACACACACACACACACACACACACACTCTCTCTCTCTCTCTCTCTTTTTAATATTTTATTTTTATTTATTTGACAGAGAAAGAGGGAGAGAGAGAGAATGGGCACACCAGGTCCTCCAGCCACTGCAAAAGAACTCCAGATGCATGCGCCCCTTGTGCATCTGGCTAACGTGGGTCCAGGGGAATCAAACCTGGGTCATTTGGCTTTGCAAGAAAACGCCTTAACTGCTAAGCCATCCCTCCAGCCCCCTCCCCTTTGAGGTAGGGTCTCACACTAACTCAGGCTGTCCTGGAATTCACTATGTAGTCTTAGACTGGCCTCGAACTCATAGGGATCCTTCTACCTCTGCCTCCCTAGTGCTGGGATTAAAGGCATGCGCCACCCTGCCTGGCGGGAGACTCTTTTTTTTTTTTTTTTTAACTGGGGACTCGAACCCAGATGGTCAGGATTTGCAAGTGACTGCCTTAACCACTGAGCATTCTCCCCAGCCCCCAGGTTAGAGACTTAAATTAGTAATCCTGGAATTCAGACTGGCGTGGTGGAGAGTGTGCGCATGGGAAGGAGGAAAGCTGAAAGAGCGGCGCACTCCCGGCCCGGGGTGAAGAAGTGAGAAAGGCAGGCCTGCCACGTCCTTGGCGCGTCCCTGGTTGACTGTAACTTGTGTTTCTTAGACCTCTGTGAGCAAATACAATCGAGGAGTCTGGAGAGCAGAGGAAGGAGGGACAGGAATGTGGGAAGGGACTGTGCACTCAACTGCAAAAATCTTTAAATATCTCTTGAACTTTCCTTTTTTTTTTTCTTTTGGCTCCCTGCAATGTTTTTGTGTTTAGATTTGGTTGCCACGAGTGGACTGTTTTTAGCTGCCTAGTTCCTTCCCCTCTCCTTTTAATCTCCCCCTTTCCTTTTGTACGTGCCTCAGCATGAAGTCTGCAATTCTTATCTCACTCAGCAGAACAGACCCAGGCTGGTGTGCATGTGGGTTCCCTGGCGTAAAACCTCAGCAACATTCAAGTCTCTGCTTAACTCTTTCTTTGAGGATTAACCCCTGAAGTCACCCTAGCTAGGGCTTCCTCCTAAGGCCTGGGAGGCATTCTCCGCCTTTGTGTAGGGAAGCGGCTTTTTGGCGTTGGCAACTTTTTCCTGCCTCTTTGCCCCGCGCTGCCTGTGCGCGTGTGCGCGCTGATGGCAAGAAGTAGACAGGGTAAAAATGAGGACGCGGGGGACTCTGATATAGACCCCTTCCTTTGGCTCAGACCTTGTGGGGTGTGTATGTGTGTGAGTTGGGGCGTCTTTCCTTCATTATGCTCTTTTGTAGGCATTTTGCAATTCTCCTGGGGACCGGGAGGGGGGAGGGAGACAGGCCGGCAGGAAGCGGCTTTTGTTTGCTTTGGATAAAAGTTTCATTCAGTTGGGGGGCGGACTGACTTCGCCCTGGAGATTCTTATCGCTTTTAGGGTTTCAGCCAGAGAGGGAGGTACGAACCAGGCTCCAAGTTCTGAAAAAGGCCGAGAGCATTTCCATGCAGGTGCGATTTAGAGATCCAAAACTCAGGATTAAAGTGGGAGATTATCAAGGACCATAGGCACCACGGTAGCCACAACGCGGGGTGCACTCGGCCCACGTCACCGTTCCTTTGCTTTGGGCACTCCATGCCCTCTTTCAAAGGTAGATCTCCCCTTGAGGCCAGGACCAACCTCCACAGGTCTGGCTTGGGTGTATTAATGGAATCGTAATGTAACTCTTAAAGCATAACTCGTAACTCGGTATGAGATTCACAGCGGGGCTGGGGATGCTGGGGGGTGGGCAGCGGTTCAAGGGTTCTCCCCCTCCTGGCTTCACTTCATGAAGGTGCATTCCTGTGTAAACGCTGCAGGTCCTAGGAGATCCCAAGTGGCTTTCATTCAAATGCACATTCTTAGGGGCTGTGCCGACACGCCCCGGGCTTACCTGCCCGCCCGTGGGCTGGAGAGGAGCGGGCGTGGAGGTGTGGCTCTGGGTGAGGCGCTTGGGCGTGGGCACGGAGGGTGGGGCTCCGGGAGCCGTTACCAGGGCGAACAGCAAAGCAAAACACCCGCCCCACGCCGCCGAAATCTCGTCAGATCCCGGCAGGATCTCCGGGGATCCCTGGAGTGGAACCACCCGAGGGTTCCCCTGCCGGTCGGGGCGGGGAAGACTTCGGAGACCGCCCCGCGCTTCGTCCCCGCCCGACGCCGGAGGGAACCGGGCTGTGCCGCGAGAGGCGCCGGCTTGGGCGAGAACAACCCGGGTGCAGAGAACCGGATTCGGTCCGCGGTTCTGAGCATGGGTGTCTGCCCCGGGGCGCGGATTCCTCTGGGTGTCGTGCCGTGTGTGTCCCCTCCGTCACTACCTAGCAGTCCTAGTTGTAGGTGCTGTGTGGGCTGACGGCTCCGAGGCGCTTGATTCTCACCCCAAATTGCCAAACCGTGACCTGCAGATCGCTTTGCTGTGTACGAGGCACGCGGGCGCAGGTGCCTCTACCCTTGCACGCCCGCGCCCCACGCCAGGCGAGCCTCGCAGGCAGGGACTCAAGTCCCGGGCAACATCTAATGGTCCAGGATCGGTTGAAAAGGACTCTGGATGTGCGGCTTGGCCACCACGGTCAGACCTGGGAACTTGGTTTAAGATTCAAATGAAAGTTCTGATGAGGCCTCGGCTCGAAACTCGGGCCCTAGGGCCAGCCTTCCCGCCACCCGGACTTGAGGGCAGAGGGTAGGGCAGTGAGTGATTGTCCAGGTCACCCAGTCCCATCACAGCCCGTTCTGGGTGCGGACAAATACTTGACACCTATAATAGGTTTTCCCTAAACATTGTGTACCCCCAAACCTACCTCCCGTGCAGCCTGGAGGGTGGAATCCAGAGCTTTCTTTCTCCTGCGCACCGCACCCCCCCCCCCCGGCTTCAACCCGGCTCTAAATCATGCCTCGGGTGACCACTAGGATCTGTTTTCACCGACAATGTCCCTGTCCATCCCAAGTACTTTGTGATTGTTATTAAAAAAAAAAAAAAACCGAATCCATACCGCCGTAGCCCCTCGGGTTCCCAGCGGCCCAGAAGGCCCGTTGGTTTGCGCCCAGGACGGTGCGGGTTAGCGGGCCGGGACGCGGCCCTACGCCTCTGCGTTCACCCGCTAGCGGCTTGCGGCCGAGGTCATATCGGTGGGTAACGGTGGTGGATTCTCCTTATGGTGACTTTGGGCACCTCTTCCACACGGGAGACTACCGCCTCGCCCCCCACCCCGCCCCATCCTTGAGAAAGAGGAGGCTGGCCAGAGAAAGCGCATTTTCCTGAAGTTTCAGAAAATGACCACGCATTTTAGAGAAAGGTCGTGCCCGCTTTCCAGCCTCACCTAGTCTGGGCCGCGGCCAGGATCCACCTCCCCACCATCCTTCCCCCCACCCCAACCTAGCGGAGGGAGAGATGCCAGGGCGGTGGAGTCATGCCGCTGGCTTGGGCACCATTGGCTCATGCCTGGAACACGCCGCGGCGAGTACGCACATCTGGCTGCGCGCCCGGGCGGCTCCCGGCCTGATATGGAGAGGGCGGGCGTGTGTCCCCGGCGTGCGAGGCGCGCAGGACGCGCGGGGGACCGCCCCTCCTAGCGCTTGCATCACCAGTCCCCGGTCTCCACCCTCCCTTCGCCCCGCCCTAGTCCCACCTCCACCCCTCCTCTGGCCGGTTCTCCCGGGAAGCTATTAATAGCATTACGTCAGCCCGGGACTGGTAACCCGGAGTTAAGCGAGTGCTTAGCCAGCCGAGAGCTATAAAAGGGGTGATGCAACGCGCTCCGACACACAGCCGCTCTCGGCGAGGCGCGCGCTCTCCGGAGCTGTCCCCTCGGAGCGGAGCGGCTCGGCCAGCCTGCGCTGAATCCTCGCTGCTCGCCGGCCCCTGCCCGCGCTCAGGACCCTGGCCGCCCCGAGCGGACTCTGGAGGTGAGCGCTGGAGCCGCGCGGAGGGTGGTTATCTTTTCTTTCGTCCGCGCCCCTCTCCTAGCCTGTCCCGGGACCCCCAGGCCACCTCCCGACCCACGCCCCCGGGCTCCCGCGGCGCAGCCCCTAGCCGGAGCTCCCCCACCACCACCCACAGCTGGCCCTGCGCTCGAGAAAGTTTCCCTGAAAGTGAAAGAACCAACTTTCTCTTTTGACTAGGGGCGCTGAAGATGCCGGGGAACGGCGGAGACGGCGCGCCCGCTCGGTGGCCGACCTCGGAGCTCCTCCGGGCCGGCGGCGGGGAGAGGCCCTCGGGTGGGTGGTGGTGCGCGGGGGTGACCGCATTCCGGCTCGCCGTCCCGCTCCG
Organism: Orientallactaga sibirica; assembly: GCA_036365145.1. Lineage (NCBI taxonomy): Eukaryota > Metazoa > Chordata > Mammalia > Rodentia > Dipodidae > Orientallactaga > Orientallactaga sibirica. Next base: position 2,473,308 of record JAEOAD010002712.1, on the reverse strand, counting down.
TCCTTCACTTCGTGCTGGAGTCCTCTGCTCTCTCTTCCGAGCCGGTCCCTCCCCAGAGGCGCGGTGGCCGAGCGGAATGAATGGAGACGGGGAAGGGAGGTCCGGGGTCCCGGGCGCAGCCGCCGGAGGTCGCCTCGCGCAGCCCGGAGCGGACGGAGCACGGTGCTAGTTCGGGAGTTCGGAGGTGGCGGGCGCCGGTGTCGCGCTGTCCCGGGGCGGAAGGCGGAGAGAGCCCCCAGCTCTGGCCGAAGCGGCGCTCCTGGGCTTGGGGCTCCCTGTGCCAGGCACACAAGTTTCTCTTTCCTACCTGCGACTGTCTGGCTATTCCTTTGACGGGACTTTGGATTTCTCTGCCTGGCGCGCGTGGAGAGCCACCGCGGAGACGGGAGGACGAGGGTGTGGAGCCAGCTGTAGAGCGACATCTATGAGAGTAGTGTTATGAGTCTGGAGCTTAAACTGCACCTGGTCGCCATGCCTCGTTGGGAAATAAGGGCACGTAGATACTACGATCCTTTTTGTGTGCGTGCGCGTGTGTCTCCCTGGCCGCGGGCGCGTGGGTTGTTTTGTTGGTGGTAGGAGTTTGTTGCTGTTTTGGTTTTTTTTTTGAGACAGGCTTTCACCCTGTAGTCCAGGCTGGCCTTGAACTCGTGGTGATGCTTCTGCCTCAGCGTCCAAAGGGCCGAGATGACAGGTGTGAGCAAACCCACATGTGTTTGAGAGCGCCCTGTGGTGGGTAGACCCTATTACCACCGAGGTCCTTTCTGCCTGAAGGAAGGGACTTAACAGGAGCTGTACTCCATCTGATGTCATTGACTAGTCTCTGAGAGGGGGGAGGGACGTCTCTGCCCCCACCCCAGTTTATTTTCCCATTTGATTTCTTCTCCCCACTAACATTTTCATCGTTTCCCATCTATCCCCCTCCTCCTCGCCATTTATGTCCCTTCGTTCCATGATGTAGCTCACACGTGCTTTCTTACAACTAAAGGAGTTGCCAAGTCCTTGATGGAGTTGGACAAAAATCGGGGACCAGAAAATCTGGGTGTTGTCCCAATGTGTCTATTTTGGTGTGGGTGACAGCCACATCTTTAGTCTCCCGTCTACTCAACTTAAAGTGAAAGAGAAGTTGGTATTGCCATACACACCCCGTTTGGCATTTATACTATTGTGGTTTTTTTTAATGATTTATTCATTTATTTATGAGAGAGAGAGAGAGAGAGAGCAAAGCGAAGAGAAGCATGGGCACACCCAGGCCTTCAGCCACTGCAAACAAACTCCTGGTGCATGGGCCACTTTGTACATCTGGCTTTAAGTGGGTACTGGGGAGTTGAACCTGGGCTATCAGGCTTTACAAACAAGTACTTTAAACTACGGAGCCATTACTATTATTATTTAACCCTTATCATAATCATTATTATTATTTTTAAGACAGAGTGCTTGCTGTGTAGCCCAGGCTGGTCTCGAACTCGCAGCAATCCTGTCTCCTCAATCTCCTGAGTGATACAATTACAGGGTGCGCCACCATGGGGTGCGGAGACTTGATCTGCATTTAGCATTTGTTTTGGGGTACTGCTGCCACATGCAGGCTCTTGCTTTGAGGATGTCCTGCGTGGCATGGGGTTGCAGAGTTTGCTGTCTGTAGGCTTCAGAGACTGCCAGGGCAGGTGCCCAGATGCACTGAGAAGGCACAGTGCCCAGCACTCATGGCAGGTGTGTCCTTAGCTTTTATCTGTTTCTTTTCTCTTCAGCCTTTCTCTTCTGTGACCCTGTCCCTGTCCATCTCCGTGTTGTCAGACCTCTGGTGGGCATGGGGTATCAGATACCTGTCTCGGGTTGCTTTTTTGGTTGATTTCTTGAGGTGATGGAGCAAAGTGAGCTGTGGTTTGGGTGGGTGTCAGCGGCTTGGCATGGACTGCCACCCGCCACCACCACTATGACCTTGGGCAAACATCTCTCTTCCTGGACCTCAATTTACTAAATTTCAAAATGAGGATCGGAGCCAAATGGTTCTAATATTGGATGTTCTGTGATTCCGACTAGCCAGTGTCTGTGACTGCTTCTGTTTTAAAACTAGCTGGCCATGGAGCAGGGCCAGTGGCTGCACAGGTTGCCCAGCCTGGAAAAGAGAAAGGACTTAGCCAGGACACCACAGAAATTTTTAAAGGGAGAAATGGTTTCCTGTGAGAAAATGCATAGTCTCCTAAGAACTTAACACCAATGGAAAAGTGTTATTGTCAGCAAGCAGCAGATGGAATTCACCTCGTGTCACAGGAACCCAGGGATCAATCACAGTACATGAGCCTGTGACCTTGAAGTTCTCGAGGATTCCAGTTAATTCCTAATAGAGCTTAACTGAATTGAAAATGGCGGTGAGTTCCTCTGAAGTCAGGAAGGTGGAGTCAGTGTCAGATGTATGTCAGCCTCATGTTTGTTCCCTGTTTATGTGAGTGTGGGGTGTGTGTCTCATATGTTCTTACAGCTGTGGGAGTGAATTGGCAGCTTTTTGTCTTCAAGGTTTAGAGAGAGTTTGTTCCATTGGAGGTAGAACTTCAAGCGCTTAAGAGAAGGAATGAGGAGAGAGTGGAGGGAGTTCCTGCCTCAACGGTGAGAAGGCAGGAGCCGGTTCAAGCCCCTGAATTGGCAGTCTTGATCCCATCTGCAGACAGGAGACTGAAGGTTAATGGGTGGGTGCTCAGCTTGTGAGTGGTGGAGACAGGTGTGGAGACAGCGACTCTGACCCTGACGTCCAGCCTTGCTTCAAATAGGCTGGGAGAGAGACCAAGATGTGGAATTAGTGAAAGCTCAGTCTTGACTTCCTAGAGCCTCAAGTTGGTTAGTGAGCAGCGCTTAGTGGATGGAGGTGAAAATTCAAGCCCATTGTAAATGCTTGGAAATAAAAAAACGGGAGCTGAATTTCCAGTTTAAGGAAATACATGAGTGAAGTTTCACTTTCTTGAAACTGATGAAATTATCATGGTTTCTGATTGGAAGGAAGGAGGCAGAAGCAAAATGCAAGTTCTTTTGAATCATGTCAGAACAGTTTTATGATCAGTATAGAAAGTTAACTCAGCTCGCCTAAAACCCTTACCCAAAACAGTGTTTTCTTTTCAATGAAGGGAATATTAGAGGGTCTTAACTTTCTTTAAATAATAAAAAAAAAGAAGTCTGAAGTTTTAATTTCATTTTCTTCTGAGGACACAGCCCGTCTCGCTGACTCATAGTCCCCCAGAGGCTCAGCTCTTGCCTAGTGCAGAGGAAGTCCAAATCTTTGCAGATATAACAGTTTTATTATCAGAAGGCTCCTTTGACAGCGCATTTCTGTCCTGGGTTTTCTTTATCCACATTCCTTGTCCCTTACATCCCTCTCATGCCGTTCTCATCCCTCAGCTTCTTTCATCAGGACTGCAATACTGAAAAGGAGGAAAACATCAGCAAAGTGCAGACCTCAAGCCCTGAGGGAGAAATTAACAAACTTAAGTGGGTGTTTGGCTAGTTTGAATTCCACCGTAGTTGAAAAAAGGGATGCATTCAACTACGGTGGAATTCAAACTAGCCAAGCAGAAAGGCGCAGTCCTGTGCATGAAGGCCAGGCAGTGGTAGCTCTGATTGCATCCACATGGGTACATGGGGGGGGGGATCTTGAGCCCCTGGTTTCAGAAGCCTAGAGCTTATCACCTGGCAGAGAGAAGCATCCTTCTAGCCTCTAAGATTATAGGATTCGGCTGAGGAAAGCACTTCAGTTCTAATCCCAGATGCTTTGGTGAGAACTACATACAGTTCCTGGGTTTCTTTGGCTAGTGGAAGGCAGCATTTACCGACCTGGAATTCTTGCCTCTACCTCAGAACTCCAGCGGGAATCAGTAGTTGGGGTGTCCCCATCTCTTAAGATTAAAGAGACCTTAAGGGCTGGAGAGATGGCTTAGCGGTTAAGGCACTTGCCTGCAAAGCCTAAGGACTCATGTTCTATTCTCCAGGTCCATGTAAGCCAGACACACAGTGACGCAAGGTTGCACATGCACACAAGGGGGGGGCACATGCATCTGGAGTTCAATAGCAGTGGCTGAAGGCCCCGGAGTGCCAGTTCTCAATCTCTCTCTTACTGTCTCACATTAAAAAAAAAAAGGCCAGTCTGTCGGGCTTGTCCCCCCAAAGAGAGAGAGAGAGAGACCTTAAGAGACCAGACACCCTTCCACATGGACCCCACTGAGCCCTGCTGGAGTGATTCCAGGAGGCAGGTGCAATTCTACTTCTAGGATGTTTTCCAGGGCGTCTCCCTCAGCATCTTACTCAGCTCACTGGGGTGTCAAGGTAGGGCACTTGCCATCAGAAGGAAAAAGAAGGAAAAGAAGCCATGGGAGGGGGCGAGTGCCGTAATGACATGACTAAGTGATCTTCAAATCTTGAATTTTGGGTCTCTCTCTGGGAATCTTGTGGATTGAAAGAGCCATTTAAACATTCCCTGATGTAGGCAGTTGCTGATATACACCCTGATATATGCCCCCCAGCCTTCAGTGAACAGCGTCTTTGCTGTCTCCTCTCCATTGTTTGAGTTCCAGGCCTTCTACCTGCCTTTATTATTTTTTTTTTAAATTTTTTTTTGGAGAGAGACAGAGAGAGAAAAAGAGAGAGAGAGAGGGAGGGAGAGAAAGAAAGAAAGAAAGAAAGAAAGAAAGAAAGAAAGAAAGAAAGAAAGAAAGACAAAGAAAGAAAAAGAAAGAAAGAGAGGAAGACAGAGATAGGCACGCCAGCAGTGTCTCAGCTGCTGAGAACGAAATCCAGATGTGTGCACCCCCTTGTGGTCAAGTGCGGCATTGCACCCTTGCGTCACTTTGCATCTGGCTAAACGTGGGACCTGGAGATTGGAACCAGCGTTCTTAGGCTTAGGAGGCAGGCGCCTTAACCCCTAAGCCATCTCTCCAGCCCCTACCTGCCTTTATGCCCCATCCCATTTTTTAAAAAAAAATATTATTTATTTGTGAAAGAGAGAGAGAGAAAGAGATAGAGAATGGGCACACCAGGGCCTTTAGCCACTGCCAATGAACTCCAGGCGCATGCACCACCTTGTGCTTCTGGATTTATGTGAATACAGGGGAATTGAACCTGGGGCCTTAGGCTTTGCAGGCAAGTTCCTTAACCACTAAGCCATCTCTCCAGTCCCCACTCTGTTTTTATAATGTAAATAATACATGAGTTTGCATTGTAAAAACTAAGGTCATGAGTTCTAGATCCAAGCAAACTTAATCTAATTCGTTTATCTAATCCCCAATTAACTCATCTATAAAATAGGCCTTACTTCACTGGGCTCTCAGGATGCTTTTTGTTTGTTTGTTTCAAGGTAGGGTTTTGCTCTAGCCTAGGCTGACCTGGAATTTACTGTGTAGTCTCCGGCTGGCCTTGAACTCATGGTGATCCTCCTACCTTTGCCTTCCCAGTGCTGGGACTAAAGGCGTGTACCACCACGCCTGGCTTAGGATGCTTTTTAAGAGTTAGAGATTTGCCAGAGGGCTTCCTGTCCAGCTGGTTTTGCTGATGACCACAGGTGATGACCACATTGAACTACCTGGCCAGAGTCCTTATACACATTGCTCCAGAGACCCAACTTCAGAGAAAAGGTGGGGGGAAGGGTCATGTCAGTGGAGGGTCCACAACAGGAAGAGGCTTGGGGGGAAGTCACATATTGGTCACTGTGTCTGCCCTTTGCCATCCCTTTGGGATGATGGAGGTGGACAGGACCTCGGAGACCATTTGGTTTTGGCCACTCCATCCTCACTAATTTTACTTTGTTCAGCCAGTCAGCAGGCACTGAGTCAGTTCTGGGCTCAGCTTTGGGACAAAGCCATGGCAGAAGCTGCTCCTTGTGCTGGAGGACTTCTCAGCCATTTGCCAAATGAAGACAGTCCCAGGGAGTGAAAAAGTGACTGGCACAAGTCACCTGCCCTTCATGCCCAAGCTAGTCCTAGCTCCCCTTTGGCCTGGATTCCAAGCCTCTCTCTGTACCTCGGGGCTAGCCCCACCCCCTACACACACACAAATGTCCAAACCTTAGCTCCTCAGGCCTTTTACTTTGCCAACCTTCACAGTAAAAGGGGGCTACATGTTCCCCCCATGACCTGCGTCCCCACCGACACCATCTCTTGCCAAGGACTGGGGTGAAGAAACACACCCAGCTGCTGTTCCCTTCCTCATTCTCACTGCTTGGACCCAACTTCCTGGAGGAGCTTCAGCCACCCAGTTGCAAAATTCAGGGGTCCCCACTTCTTGTTTTACTTCTACTCACTGGTAGATTCAACCTGACTTCAAGTACCTTCCAAGTTTCTTTTTGAAAAATAGACTGAAAATGCAATTATAGAATGTGTGATTTAAAAAAAAAAAAAGTTCTTCCTCTTTAGGAACTGAGGTTACATTTGCATATGTGCACAGCAGCCAACACTAACAGGTCTTCCCTCAGAGCCCGAAACAGCCCTCAAACTTCAATTAGACATTTGTTTTTTAAAGTTGATTTACTTGAGAGAGAGGGAAGGAGGAAGAGAATTGGCATGCCAGGGCCTCTAGCCACTGCAAATGAACTCCAGACATATGTCTCACCTTGTGCATCTGGCTTTGTGGGTTCTGGGGAATTGAACCTGGGTCTCTCGTCTTCACAGGCAAGTGCTTTAACCACTAAACCATCTCTCCAGCCACAATTAGACATGTTAGCCATGTTATTGTGCTCTGTGTGTGTGTTTTAATATTTTATTTATTTATTTATTTGAGAGAGAGGGAGCCAGACAGAGAATGGGCGCGCCAGGGCCTCCAGCCACTGCAAACGAACTCCAGACATATGCGCCCCCTTGTGCATCTGGCTTACGTGGGTCCTGGGGAATCAAACCTGGGTCCTTAGGCTTTGCAGGCAAACGCCTTAACCGTTAAGCCACCTCTCCAGCCCTGTGCTGTGTGTTTTAAGAATGTGCTTTAGTCAAGATGAAGACTGCATGAGATGAAGCCCAAAGGCTGATGAGATTCTCCTGTGGGGTGGGCAAGACTCTGACGCTAGGGAGGGGTCACTGGTGGAGAGGATGAAGCTCATGTCCCAAAACCCCTGAAGCAATCTGGGTTTCAATGTGTCTTTCAGCAAAATGATGCTTCAGCACCCAGGCCAGGTGTCTGCCTCGGAAGTCAGTGCCTCCGCCATCGTCCCCTGCCTGTCCCCTCCTGGTTCACTGGTGTTTGAGGATTTTGCTAACCTGACACCCTTTGTCAAGGAGGAGCTGAGGTTTGCCATCCAGAACAAGCACCTCTGCCACCGGATGTCCTCCGTGCTCGAGTCAGTCACCGTCAACAACAGGCCCCTGGAGATGTCAGTCACAAAGGCCGAGGTGGGTTTTCCCAGATGTACGAGTTTGTGCTCTCAGCACACCCAGAGCACTGTCCACAGGGGTGGGGAGCATGTCCTGGGCAGGGGCTAGAGCTGGGCATGAAGCAACAGCACTGTCTTCTGGGAGCTTCCCTCGTACTGAGAGAGTACACCTCCCGTTGTTGCCATTCAGCACGTGAGATAATGAGATGAGCAGGTACAGTGTGTGCCTCCCAGCCCTCAGGAGGCAGAGGCAGCAGTTGTTCAAGGGCAGCCTAGGCTACATAGCACTGAGAGTTTTGAGGGTAGCCTGGGCTATGTGAGACTCTGTCTCAAAAAGCAGAAAAACAATGAAAAGAATCAATAAATAAATAAACATTGTGAGAGACAGGTGCAGAGAGAAAAGAAGGTGGAGGAGGGGAGCAGGGAGAGTAGATAGAAGTGGAGATTGCTAGTATTTTAAATTTTATTTATTTATTTATTTATTTATTTATTTATTTATTTATTTATTTATTTATGGGAGAGAGAGAATGGGCACACCAGGGCCCCTAGCCACTGCAAACAAACTCCAGATGCATACACCACCACATGCATCTCGCTGATGTGGGTACTGGGGAATCGAACCCGGGTCCTTAGGCTTTGCAGGCAAGTGCCTTAACCTCTAAGCCATCTCTCCAGCCCTGAGATTGCTGTTTTGAATGATGAGGTGGGGAAGCTTCACTGGTCATTTGTAAAAGGTCTAACAGAGAACCTGACTGATGGCATCCAGCGAATGGTAACTGGAGTGTTTATGAAGCTGTTGCCATGGGTGTCATTAGGGGCATTAGCTGCGCTCCCAGCTAACCTCAGAGGAGGTTACAGAGGGCACCACAAAATGGTCATTGGAGTCCCAGTCAGCTCCTGCACAATGTAGGATAGAGCTGGGCTTCTCTAGGAGATTTCTCTCCCTAATAGTTGGATATAGCAGGATGCAATGGAAGCACTAGGAGAAAAGAAGGAGAGGGAGGGAAGATGATGGTTGGAGGGTTTTCTGTCGGAAGAACAGGAGAGGATGGTCAGGTGATGACCTAAGGTCACGCCTGTCTCTAGAGGAAAGGAAACACGAAGTTGTCTTTTCTGTGCCCTGAATGATTGATTATAGCTGATGTGACCAGTTACCAATTTAACTTTTTGTTAAAGGCAAACCCAACAGACTGCCTTTTTTAAAAAATGTGAGACAGAGAGACAAAAAGAGAGAATTGGCACACCAGGGCTTCCAGCTAATTCAGTTGAACTCCAGACACGTGCATCCCCTTGTGTGCATGTGTGATCTTGCGTGCTTGCATCATTTTGTGTGTCTGGCTTATGTGGGACCTGGAGAGTCAAACATGAGTCCTTAGGCTTTGCAGGCAAGCACCTTAACTGCTAAGCCATCTCTCCAGCCCCCAGTTTTCAATTTAAATATCAATTTCTTATTTTAAAATCCAAATGCATTTTTAAAAAAATATTTATTTGATAGAGGGAGGGAAAGAGAGTATGGGCTAGCTAGGGCTTCTTGCCACTACAAATTAACTTCAGATATATGTGCCACTTTGTGCATCTGGCTTTACATGGGTACTGAGAAATCAAATTTAGACTGGCAGGCTTTGTAATCAAGCATCTTTTTTTTTTAATTTTTATTTTTATTTTGGAGGTAGGGTCTCGCTCTAGCCCAGGCTGACCTGGAATTCACTGTGTAGTCTCAGGGCGGCCTTGAATTCACCGTGATCCTCCTACTCTGCACAACCATGCCCAACGCAAGCAAGCATCTTTAACCACTAAGCCATCTCTCCAGTCCCCAAATGCATTTTTTAAATTTTTTATTTTTTTGGAGAGAGACAGAGAGAGAGGAAGAGGAGGATAGATAGAGATGGGCGCACCAACAGCCTCTCAGCTGCTGTGAACGAAATCCAGATGTGTGCGCCCCCTTGTGGTCAAGTGTGGCATTGCACCCTTGTGTCACTTTGCATCTGGCTAAACATGGGACCTGGAGATTGGAACCGGTGTTCTTAGGCTTAGGAGGCAGGCGCCTTAACCACTAAGCCATCTCTCCAGCCCCCCAAATGCATTTTTAAAGTAGGCTAGATTTTGATTTACTAATATTGCCCCTGAATTCCAACAATTCTTTGATTTTCACTATTAAGTACACACACGAGTATGTGTAAAGAATTTTATTTTATTTTTTTATTGAGGTAGAGTCTCACTCTAGCCCAGGCGGACCTGGAATTCACTATGTAGTCACAGGGTGGCCTTGAACTCACGGCAATCTTCCTACCTCTGCCTCCCGAGTGCTGGGATTAAAGGTGTGCACCACCACGCCCAGCTATAAAGAATTTTTATATTTTGTGGGTCTGTGGGTAGTTGTGACTGTAAGATTGCTGTCTTCAAATGCTGCTGATAGGAGCAAACCCAGATCTCCTCCACCTAGCCAAAATATTTACCAGGTTGCAGAGGCAGCATCTATAGGATCTATAGGAATGTGAGGAACATATTCACGATGAGGATAATGGTAACTAAAGCTTACGTCACACTTCCTGTGCAAAGCATGTTACCTCTTTCTCTTTCTTTTTTCTTTTTCTTTCTTTTTTTTTTTTTGAGGTACGGTCTCACCGTATAGCTCAGGCTGACCTGGAATTCACTATGTACTCTCAGGGTGGCCTCGAACTCTTGGCGATCCTCCTACATCTGCTTCCCGAGTGCTCAGGTTAAAGGCGTGCGCCACCACGCCTGGCATACCTATTTCACTTACTTAATGCACAGAATGCTCATAGTAGGTACTTGTAGATCAGTGATAGAAGGCTTACCTAGGTGGGTGATGTCACTGACTCCATTTTACAGGTGAGGAAACTGAGGCTCAGAAGATTATGTTGTCCATGGTCTCACAGCTAATAGGCGGTGACACTGAGGTTCAAAACTAGTTTAGCTAAAGGCCTAAATGTATACCTTATATGGTCTGGACTCTGAGATGTGAGAGGCAAGAATTCCTTTATTTCTCCCTTGCACTTTGCGTCTCTAGTTTGCACAGCGGCCTTTCACTTCTGCGCAAGCAAGGTCAATGTCATCTAATTCCAGAGACTTGAGAAAAGGTCAGATGTGATAATGGGGTCCTGGAGCTGTTGGGTGTGTGGCCCCGTACATAATAAGTCCATCGTGTGACAGGGTCTTTCACCTGCCAGCCCGAGTGGTCACCTGCTCACCTCACTCTGGGAGCTTCATCCTAGCTGGACTTTGGTCTCTCCGCCATGTCCAGTGACTGGATGCTGCTGGTTCCCACTCAGTCTTAGGCGTAGTCAGGGATCGAGTGGATTTTCATGGAGGACCACATCCCAAGGCAGGGCAGGGGGTGCTCTCTGAGGAGCTCCGAGGCTGGCTCAGGAGGAGGCATGGGAGGCCAGTATTGATCTGTTATCTGACTCAACAGACGGCTCAGTTCTGTACCCACTGAGGGCATCCAGCCATGGGCTTTTTATATACTATTTTATATTATGAAGTTTATATTATATATACATTTTTATATAGAAATATAATGGTCTCAGGTCCCTCTTCTGCAGCAGCAGCTCCCGGGCTTCTCCCAAGTTCAGGAAGGAGATGCCGTGATGCTTCAGGTGGAAACAGATACATCAGTTACCTTTGCTCATTGCTGTGCCCAGACACCCACCAGGAGCACCTTAAGGGAGGGGAGGTTTGTACAGTCCACCATGGCAGCTAGGGGAGCGCTGTCCTCAGTGGTGGCAGCTTGCCACATGGCCCATTCACATCTTTGCGGATTGGGAAACCAAAACCCCAGATAAGAGTGAGGCAGGGTTATAACCATCTCTGTCTCCAGCAGTCCTGCCTCCCACTCTAAATGTTCCACTGAAACCGAAGAAATGAATGAAGTTGTTCTTGAGTCTTGAATTCTGCTTGCAAATAAATAAATTTAAAAAGCACAGCAAAAGACAGTGCCCAGGTGATGACCCAGGTCACCCTTGGCTCTAGGGGAAAAGACAAACTGTGAAGCTGAATCTTCTTCCTCTTTTGATCACCGTTGGTACAAACAGTTATCTACGTGCACATAAAACGTTACTTCAGAATTCAATTGCACTCTTAAAGTAGGTTAGATTGTAATTTACTAATACTGCTAATATAAGCCAGGCTTAGTGGCACACACCTTTAATCCCAGCACTCTGGAGACAGAGGTAGGAGGATTGCCATGAGTTCAAGGCCACCCTGAGCCTACACAGTGAATTCCAGGTCAGCCTGGGCTAGAGCGAGACACTATCACAAAAAAAAAAAAAAAAAAACCCAAAGTAAAGAAATATATATAGTTAGGGTTAACAGCTGTCTTAATAGCTCTCTGATTTTGTTTTCTCAAGCATATGTGTGTGAGCACGTGTGTATGCATGTGCATGTGTGCTCATGAATACACGAGTGAAGGGTTACACACAAAAATCTAGGCCTTGATATTTTCTGGACCACTTAGCATCACGGCTGCTCTGGCCTTCCAGTGTTTGCTGGCAGTAAAAGGCAGTGGCATTTGAGGTGGATGGCATTTAGTGGTGGCATTAAGCATGTGCCTTTTTAATTTTGTAGGTAGCTCCAGAAGAAGATGAGAGGAAAAAAAGGCGAAGGGAAAGAAATAAGATTGCAGCTGCCAAGTGCCGAAACAAGAAAAAGGAGAAGACAGAGTGTCTGCAGAAAGTGAGTGTCTTCCCCAGCCTCTGGCTCGTTCCTGTCCCCACCAGGCTAGTGTCATGAGCAGATGGCGAGTTAAAAAGGCCCTGCCTGCCCTCCCCTCTTTCCCAAGAAGGTTTTAAGGGTCTCCTGGATGAAAGTAGAAATGTTAGTGCAGAATGTGTATAGAAAAACAGAGGTGTGTTTTAAAAATGCAGGATCATCTGATGCCTGGATCCCTAGCAGCTGGTCTGTACACACCCAGGAGTTTCTGGGCTGCAGGAAATACCTACTTGTTTTCCTAAAAAGGAAACTGCCAGCTGTCATTAGCTTGCTAAGAAAATCTTTTAATTAATCTCTTCAAGTTATTTCATTAACCTGGAAGCAGTATTTACACTTTCTTTGAGTTCTTCCCTGGACTTGAACTTTGTCTCCCTTCTCCCAGCTCATCTAGCAGTCTGGCCCACTAGCCGCATCAGGCCAGTACCCCTCAAGAAACTGAGGGGAATGGGGTGCATGGGCAGGCTTCAGTGCCTGGCCATCTTTCCAGGAGCTGTGTCTGCTCTCCCAGTGTGTGAGCAGCCACTGCAGAGGCTTAAGCCGGTTCTCCCAGCCCCCAGGGACAGTTGATTTCTTTGGGGATTGGGGATCCGTGGAAAGTAGGAGATTTTCCAAGTACATTTTTGTTTTCCTGAGGAGATGAGCTTCTCAAAGAGAAAACTACACAAGTCTGGGTTTATTCTCTGTTCCCACGGCCCTGTGAGGTCCAGACTCCCCGCACACAGAGATCTCCTAGCTAATGACACTATATGTCATTTTCAGCCAATAGTATTAGAGCCAGGTGGCATCTCTGACATGCCCTCCAACTTCAAAGGCCTTTCCAGGGTCTGCATCTCCCCCTGCCAGTGCTATGCTCCCATCTTGATGGAGGCTTCTCCCCGCTGGCTGAGCTCCCAGATGCCCGTCCCCTCCTCGTCCTTCCTAGCCCCAGGCTCCCTTCCTCATGCCTCTGTCCCTTGCCCTGCAGGAGTCAGAGAAGCTGGAGAGTGTGAATGCCGAGCTCAAGGCCCAGATTGAGGAGCTGAAGAACGAGAAGCAGCACTTGATATACATGCTCAACCTGCACCGGCCCACGTGCATCGTCCGGGCTCAGCACGGGAGGACTCCAGAAGATGAAAGAAACCTCTTCATCCAACAGATCAAGGAAGGAACACTGCAGAGCTAAGCAGCGTGGAGGCGGGCAAGTTGGGAGTCCTCACTGACCGTCCCTTTCCATCCAGAACTCTGAAGCCATTGGAAAGCTGACTTCCTGTGCACGTCTAGAATCCCAGCAGCTGAGAGCCATCGAGGCAGGAGGCCCATGGTGACTGCGCTGGGCCACCCCACTCTGCCCCAGGGTGAACCGTGGACCAGGGCAAGAGCCTCCTTTTCCTCATTCAACTCCAGGACTTAGGCTTCACACTGGCCATCCGTAGGTGTTCCAGATGGCCTCGGGCTGGGATCGTGTCCGTGTTCATCTGGGTTCCATGCAAGTCACGAAGCCCACCACTGGCACTCATGCACAAGTGAACCTCGGTGGGTGGGGTGGGACCATCTCCTCCACTGTGGCCATCACTGTCGCTCCCAGGGGACACGGAGGAAGAATGTCATTGTCTAAGTTGTGTAGTGGCCAGGGGTGTGCTTTCTAGCAAGCATGGTCTTATGACCTGGAGTGACTGTGCCCAAGGCATCCATTTCAAAACCAGGCTCTGTGCTCTGTAAATGTGGCTTTCACAACACTGCTGTGGCTTCTCTAGGATTTCCCTGCCACCGGGTTACTGAGAGCCTGGGGGGTCTGTCTCCGTGGGCATTGTCCCACAGAGACGTTCAGGTGGCCAGACGAGCTTGCCAGTCCTGGGAGAGAAGAATCGGCCTGCTGGCCAACTGGCCACTTTGTGCCGGGGTTCCCAGCATTAAGGAAGAGTCCGTGGGCATGGCAACAGGTCCTCAGTTGCAAACTCAGTTACAGAGTCACAGGAAGAAAGCAGAGCAAGTCTAACTTCCAAAGGGTTAGGGCTCTCGACTCAGTGACAGGGCAGGAGTTATTTCTAGGCCAGAAGATCCAAAAACAAATCTTCCATTTCCCTTTCCCTGTGGTCAGAAACCACAGATGGAGATGTGTTTGAAGCTGGCTGGTGTCCTGGCTTTAGCATTACTGGGTGTTGATGGTGTTGATTTAGTTGCGTAGTGGTTCTGGCCCAGAGCATTTGTGGCTGGGAGATAACTCCCACTGGCCACCAGGACTTTGGCTACTGTTAAAATTCTGATGTTTCTGTGAAATCCTCAGAGTGTTTGATTCTACTCAGTAGTATTGTTACAATTTTCTGTAAGAGGAAATATTACTTATTTATCCTGGCAGTCTAATAAATATCAGAACCTAGACATGGTAAATGCGTTGTTCTGGTCTTGTAAGTCTACTGGCTGTGATATCTAGGGATTCTTGCCTCCTCTGTCCATTGTGGAGGGCTGGGGGGGGGGGTAGCATTGAATATACCTTTGTAGGTCCTATTCTTCCCTTCAACTTCTCATTATCACAAACCCTGAAGTACAGCAGCATGTACATCCCTCAGAAAAAAAAATGTTTGCTGTGGAGAGAATTTTGATATAAAATCCACATTGCACATTGCTTTCTCCGAATGTACAATTGCCTGTGCTCAGCACGAGCCTCTGACACATCGCCTTTTGCCACACTCTCCTGGCAGACAACTATGCACTTGGATTACACCTGTTGTAACATCCAAGTGTGTGGCTCATTGTTGCAAAACAAAAATGCATCTCAAATATCAGAAAAGAATGCAAAGTGGGGGGCGGGGAGAAGTATTCTGGATGAGAGGGTTGGAACAGTTCTAAGAAAGGTATTCTCCTACTTTTTTGGATTTTCTTCCTTCTTTCCTTCCTCTCTTTTTTTCTTTCCCTTTTTCCTCCCCTTCCTCCCTCTCTCTCATCCTGTTGCAATACCGGGAATTTCAACTCAGGGTTCTGCATATGCTACACAAGCCACACAGCCCCCCCCCCCCAGGAGTAGTCAGGCATCAACATCGCTGCTTCGGTTACATATTGGTCTGTTTTCTAATCTGTAAAGAGCCATTTGGTGCCAGCACATTTACCACCTCGTCCATTAACTAATCTAGACTCTGTATGTTAGTGGAGGGGAATCCCCTGCTCTTATTCTCTGGTTGTGGATAGAGGCATCACCAGAAGCCCACATGCAGGTTCATATATGTATGTGGGCACAGGTGTGAACAGGTGCACATGTGGATGGAGGCCAGAAGTCAACATGGGGTGTCTTCCTAAGTTGCTCTCCAAACTTTCTTTCCCCTCTCTTTCTTTCTTTCTTTCTTTCTTTCTTTCTTTCTTCTTCTTTCTTTTTCTTTTTTTTATCATTTATTTAAGAGAGAGAGAGAGGGGAGAGTGAGTATGGGTGCTCCAGGGCCTTTTACTTCTACAGACAAACTCCAGGGACACGTGCCACTTTGTGCATCTGGCTTTACATGTGTCCTGGGGTATTGAACCTGGGCTAGCAGGCTTTCAATCAAGTGCCTGTAACTGCTGAGCCATCTCCAGAGCCTCCTGTAATTTTATTTGTTTGTTTTTTAAGGCAGGTCTTACTTTAGCCCAGGCTGGCTCATTCCATACCTAGCTTGAACTCATGGTGATCCTCCAACATAGCACCCCGAGCACTGGGATTATAGGCATGAGCCACCATGCTGGGAAATTTATTTTTTTGTAACTTTTTATGAGAGTGCACATGAGAGAGTACCCACTTTCTGCATTAGTCAGCTTCTCGTTGCAGAGACACAATACCTGACAAATCAGTTTAAGGAAGGAAGGGTTGGTTTCAATCCAGCACGCAGGGAAGGCGTGTGACAGGACCTGCTCACATGCAGTCCACCTTGGGGAGGCAGGGAATGCTGACCCTCAGCTGACTCCCTCCTCTACACACTAGAGGACCCCCGCCATGCAATGGTGCCCCCTACAGAGAAGGTGGGTCTTCCTACCTCAATATAATCAACATAATTCCTCACAGGCATGCCCTGAAGCTAACCTAATTTACATAATCTCAGTCCTATCAGTGTGACAATCAATATAAGCCACCACTCTTGGCCACTACTAATCGGCTTTGTCTCTGTGGACTTGCCATCCTCTGGCCTTTGCATCTGGTTTTTTTAAAAATACTCTTTTATTTCTATTTATTTAATTGAGAGAAAGAGAATGAGTGCACCAAGACTTCCAGCTGCTGCAAACAAACTCCAGATGTATGTGCCACCTTGTACATCTGGCTTATGTGGGTCCTGGGGAATCAAACCTGGGTCCTTTGGCTTTGCAGGCAAGTGACTTAACCACTAAGCCCTCTCTCCAGCACAGTCCCTGATTTGAAGTAGAGTCTCGCTGTAGCCCAGGCTGATCTAGAATTTACTATGTAATCTCAGGCTGGCCTAGAACTCACAAAGATCCTCCTACTTCAGCTTCCTGAGTGATGCCCAGCAGAGAGAGACAGAAAGAGAGAGAAAATGAGAATGGATGCACCAAGGCCTCTAGCCACTGCAAATGAACTCCAGATGAATGCACCACCTCGTACATCTGGCTTTACATGGGTACTGGGGAACTAACTGAACTCAGATCGTTAGGCTTTGTACTCAAATACCTTAACGGCAGAACCATCTTCCCAGCCCCCACTTTTTTTTTTTTTAAAGAAGCCAGCTTTTATTATTTTATTTATTTTTGGAGAGAGACACAGAGAGAGACAGACAGAGAGGGAGCGGGAAACAGAGATGGGCATGCCAGCAGTTTCTCAGCTGCTGTGAATGAAATCCAGATGTGTGCGCCCCCTTGTGGGCAAGTGCAGCATTGAGCCCTTGCATCGCTTTGCATCTGGCTAAACGTGGGACCTGGAGATTGGAACCGCTGGAGATTGGAACCAGCGTTCTTGGGCTTAGGAGGCAGGTGCCTTAACCGCTAAGCCATCTCTCCAGCCCCCCAATTTCTTTTTTAATAATGGGTTTCTTTCATGTCCTTTAAAAATTTTTTACAAATATTTATTTATTTATTTGAGAGAAAAAGAGGTAGATAGAGAGATTGGGTGTACCAGGACCTTCAGCTACTACAAATGAATTCCAGAAGCATGCACCACCTTGTGCATCTGGTTTACATGGTTCCTAGGGAATTGAACCTGGGTCTTTTGGCTTTGCAGGCAAGTGCTTTAACCACTAAGCCATCTCTCCAACCCCTTTTTCTTTCTTTCTTTGTCGTTTTGGTTTTTTGAGGTAGGGTCTCCTCTAGGCCAGGCTGACCTGGAATTCACTATGTAGTTCTCAGGGTGGCCTCAAACTCACAGCAATCCACCTACCTCTACCTCCCAAGGACTGGGATTAAAGGCGTGTGCCACCACGCCTGGCTAAAAATATATCATTTAAAAAAGAAAAGGGCCCAGGCATGGTGGCGCACGCCTTTAATCCCAGTCCTTGGGAGGTAGAGGTAGGTGGATTGCTGTGAGTTTGAGGCCACCCTGAGAACTACATAGTGAATTCCAGGTCAGCCTGGCCTAGAGGAGACCCTACCTCAAAAAATATTATTTTATTTATTTGAGATAGAGAGAAAGAGGCAAACAGAGGGAGTGAGTATGGTTCACCAGGGCTTCTTGCCACTGCAAAAAATTGCGGATGCGTGTGCCACCTTATTTATCTGGCTTCATGTAGCAACTGGGAGATTAAACTCAGGCTAACAAATGCCTTTAACCCCTGAGCCATGGCTTCTTTCACTGAGCACAATGTTCAGCTTCATCCACCTGGAAGTGCGTCTGCACTCTATTCCTGCTATGGCCAGGTCCTGGCATTGTATGAGCACTCTACATTTTGATCGTATATCCACCAGGTGGGTGTACTTTGACAGATAGCTCTTTTCTTTAAGTAATGAATGTCTAGGGTGGGATTTCAGGCATCACATCAAGCTGTGAGAAGAGTGGGGAGACTAGGAGTCTTCAGAGCCTTCGGGTACCAGCTCAGAGATCCCAAGTATGGCTAGCTATGTGGGTGTGGCAACAAGGCAGAGAGGCCAATGCTTTCCAAAGCACACCCCTGTGGTAGGGAAGTTAGCACAAGAGGGCATTTGATAGGCTCCTGGAATTAAGGTCCTCCATTCTTTTTTTATTTTTATTTTTTTGATTTTTTGAGGTAGAGTTTCACTTTAGCCCAGGCTGACCTGGAGTTCATTATGTATTCTCAGGATGGCCTTGAACTCATGGCAATCCTCCTACCTCTGCCTCCCTAGTGCTGGGATTAAAGGTGTGTGCCACCACGCTCTGCTAGGACCTCCATTTTTGACTCTTCCCATACCTGGCATTTCACTGAGAAGAGGGGCTTAATAAACACATTAATAAATTAATACCTGCATTCCAATACACATGGTAGCTGTATAAGCAGAACAGACAGGAGCCAAGACTACTCACTGGGTAATTTTTAAAAAGGTTTTTGTTAATTTTTATTTATTTATTTGCAAGCAGAGAGAGATAGAAGAGAGGCGGACACAGAGAGCATTGGCGTGCCAGGGCCTCTAGTCACTGCAGACGAACTCCAGATGCATGTGCCCCTCATGCATCTGGCTTATGTGGGTCCTGGAGAATCGAACCAGGATCCTTTGGCTTTGCAGGCAAATGCCTTAATCGCTAAGCCATTTCTCCAGCCCTCCCCCCACTGGGTAATTTTACACCCACCTCAGCCCACCAACACACACACACACACACACACTCACTCAAGGTTATGGAACTTCCTATAATGCACCAAATTAGCCTGGTTTGAAAACATTTGACTGGTCCAAGTTTCCCTCATGATGCAAAGTACTGTAGAGGCTTAAAACAAAAGTTTAAGATCAGGAAGGCCTGGATTCAAATATTATTCGTTCCTGGAAATAGCTAAGTGATAGCACCTTCAGTGTTTATTTTTTGTTTTTTTTTTTTTAACCAGTAAAATGGTAGCAAAGTCAAGGTTTTTACAGTGATATGTGAAGTACATAGTAAGGTGCTCAATTAGTAAAGGCCAGTTATTATGAAAGATCAACAACAGGGCTGAGAGTGGTGGCACACACCTTTAATCCCAACCCTCAAGAGACAGAGTTAGGAGGATCGCTATGAGTTTGAGGCCACCTCGGAGCTATAGAATGAGTTCCAGATTAGCCTGGGCTAAAAGTGAGACCCTACCTTGAAAAAAAGACAGTCACGGGCTGGAGAGATGGCTTAGTGGTTAAGGCGCCTACCTGCTAAGCCTAAGAAGGCTGGTCCCACGTTTAGCCAGATGCAAAAGTGGCACAAGGGCATAATTGCCGCACTTGCCCACAAGGGGGCGCATGCATCTGGAGTTCGTTCACAGCGGCTGAGAGGCTGCTGGGCGCCCATTCTCTGTCTGTCTTCCTCTCCCTCTCTCTGTCCCTCTCTGTGTCTCTCTCCAAAAATAAAATAAAATAAAATAAAATAAAATAAAATAAAATAAAATAAAATAAAATAAAATAAAATAAAATAAAATAAAATAAAAAAATAAAATATAAAATAAAAATAAAATAACAGCCAACATTTACTGAGATTTTCTTGGAAGGACCAAGTTCACCAATCCAGTTACTCAATAAAATGAAGCCATGAACTCTGATGGGTCTCACCCATCTTCTTGAATCCCACAGACTCTGTCTAATTGTTAGAGCTTTTCAATTTGGGGTGAAGAGAAAGATACCCACATCTAATGTTTCCATTTGAGACATTTTTCATTTTGTTACCCACCTGAGGTCCTGTTCTGGTGGGGGCAGCTGGAGCAATGAGCACATAGGGACGCATGGCAGTGACAGGTCACAAAGGACAGCAGAGGATAAGTATGGCTGTGCAGGGGCATGGGCCCAAGAGGGTGGTCGCTTCTCCCGCTAGGGTTACAGTTTGTAGACTCTTAGGGAGATTTTAAAAATCACAGGTGGAGGTGAGGGGATTAGACCAACAACACCTCCTTGGAGACCACCCGCATCTCTGCATCATTGGAGAGATTCGGTTTGGGGTCCAGGCACCTGACAGGACCCCTGTGTCAAACACCTGTGATTCCACCTCCAGCCTGGCCTCTGTGGGGGCTCTGAGGCAAACTGGAGGCCTGTGGGGTGGAGTTGAAAGATCTGCTATAGTGCCACCTCTGTGACCCAGGAGCGCCACTTGTTCCTTCATCTGCCAAGACCTCGAAAGACGCTGGGGACCTATCTTGCCAGAATATCTGTCCGAATACAAGATGACCATGAAAAGTGAGTTTCTGTTACCGTATTACACAGCCAAGACCGGGTCTGGAGTGGGGATGTTCAACACGACCATGGGCAAGTTACAGCGGCAGCTGTACAAGGGGGAATATGACATCTTCAAGTACGCACCCATCTTCGAGAGTGACTTCATACAGATCACCAAAAGGGGAGAAGTGATCGACGTGCACAACCGCGTCCGAATGGTCACCGTGGGCATCGCGAGCACCAGCCCCAGCCTCCCACTCCCTGACGTCATGCTGCTGGCCCGCCCTGCCCCAGGCTATGAAGAGCTCGCTAGACATGGCCAGGTCACCAAGGGCAAAAGCAGTAAGGCTGCCAAGACGTTGGAGCTGACCAGGCTTCTACCCTTGAAGTTCGTAAGAATCTCTATCCACAATCATGGGCAACAGCAGCTGCGTCTGAAGTTTGCCACGGGCCGCTCTTGCTACCTGCAGCTGTGTCCCCCTGTGGACGCCCGGGAAGATCTTTTTGCCTATTGGGAAAAACTGATCTACCTCCTGAGACCACCAGTGGAGAGTAATAGCAGTACCTATGGCATCCCAGCGGAGGACACCATGTGCATTCCCTCGCTGGATGAGGAGGACGGGATAAGCCTGGCAGTGACAGGTCCCCAAGGAAAAGAGGATTTGGACCAGGTCAGTGTCAGGAGCTTCCACCCGGGCTCTAACATGGACAGGATCATCTCTGGTGCTTTCATTGGGGGGAGGAATTCCCCACGACACCCATAAATGTGCTAGCATGCCCGGTGTCTCCACGCCCAAAACAAAATCTGCACAGCTTACCAAAGACTTGGCAACAGGGACAACAGCAGAGGCAAGTGGTAGCATTGCAGGCGCTTTAAGTGTGACCATCACCAAGTCTGCCAACTGTGAACAGGTAAGCGCAGCCATAGCGGGAGCGGCTGCCGCTGAGGCTGAAGGAAGCAGGGTCCATGTGGCTGTCGCAGGCACTGGCAAGATGTCCCCGAAGAGCACGAAGTTCACCTTGGCAGGTGCCACAAGCAAGTCCAACGAGTATGTTTCTCACGCAGCCACCAGCGTGTCCTCAGAAGACAGCACAAAGGCAGCCATGGCAAGAGTGGGATCTCTCAGCAAGTCTGCTGGAGAGACTGCCCCCTTTGCAATACCCCTCATGTCAACCTTGCCGAGTGGAAGCTTCTTAGGTGGGGAGGCTGAAGAGCCGAGAGTCTCTCAGACCAGTATCAGAACCCATAAGGAAACGAGGGAGAGAAAGGAGCGGAGAGAAAAGGACAAAGCTGCTGGCAGGAGTTCCCGCCACCACAGGGCAGGGGAAGGGCACCGTAAGAGAGGAAGGGAAAAGATGGGCAGGAAGTCACCAAGCCACAGAGACGCTCAAGATGATAAGGGCAAAGACAGCCCCCAGCTCAGCAGGCACAGCAGTGCCCACAAGAGTGCTGATCACATCCCCATTGCCAAGGAGCCACGGAGTGCTCACAAGTGGGGCAGGAATTTTTCCAATGCCACCTCAAGTTCTACCAGCAAGAGACTCAGCAGGATCAGCTCATTCCTGAGGAACATCAGAGTTCACATTGTTGCGAAGGGCCTGGCCTCTCAGCGCGTCCGGGACGTGGACGTCATGGCCAAGACAATGGAGAGGACCAACATGGAGGCCATCATGGAGACAGCAGAGAGTGGCCAGGACCTGCAGGTAGTTGGTTCCGTGACATCCGAGGTCATGGAAACTATGACCATTGATGCTCTTTCAAATCAAATCTAGAGCCAGAAACTGCAGAGGGTTCCGGGGCTTAGGGAACCTGTTCCAGCTTTCTTCCCGCAGTTTAAATAAAGAACCATTCTACCTGAGAAGGGCTTTCTGAATTTCCATAGTCACGGCTCACGAGAGACCTCACAGTGGGTTCTGTGATGTCAGCTTGCTATACTCAGAGACTCTGGATGTAGCTGCATGAGGACTCCCTCTCCCTCTCCCTGCCTTTGGGGCCCTGTGGCTATGGGTCAGTCTGCCTCTTCCCGTCCGTGGGATAAGGTTTTGGAACTCTGCAGGGATGGAAGTGAGAGCAGCACTATTGACAAGGTATAGAACAGGAAGGGCCGGGCGTGGTGGCACATGCCTTTAATCCCAGCACTCGGGAGGCAGAGGTAGGAGGATCGCCACAAGTTCAAGGCCACCCTGAGACTACATAGTGAATTCCAGGTCAGCCTGAGCTAGAGTGAGACCCTACCTTGAAAAACCAAAATAGATAGATAGATAGATAGATAGATAGATAAATAAATAAATAAATAAAACAGGAAGGACCGTTGTCCAGACTCCACAGTTCTGCACTCAGCTCTCTACGTCCTAGGAGACAGCTATGAGAATATTTAGAACACAATGATTTAATAGCAGAACTCTTGAGGGGCTGGGGAGGTGGCTCAGTGGTTAAAAGCACTTGATGCACAAGCCTGACCGTCAGAGTTCAGATCCCAGAACTCACACAAATGGGACACAAGCAGCACACATTTGTCATCCCAATATACCTATAGCAATGAGAGGCAGAGACAGGAAAATCCCAAAACTAGCTAGTCTGACATCTTCAGTCACAAAATAGAAGAGAGAGAGAGACACCCTGTCTCAAACAGTACAGACACCCCAAGGTTGTCCTCTTATCTCCACATGCATGTGCATGCACACACACACGCATGCACGCACGCACACGACCCCACTGGAAATAGACCTAATATCCAGAATACCAAAAGATAAAAAAAGAATGCCAAAAGATACGTTGACATTTCTGTGGGTAGGAAAGTCCAGTGATGGGTGGACGGCAGCGGGGGCTTAAGTAAGTAAACTCGTCGGCTTTGCTCATAGTGTAAAAGAAGCATGTGCATGGTTGTCAGCGCCTGGCCTTGTCGGTCGCATTTTAGTATCTGTTGCAGTGGCAGTTTAAATGACGTTGCCCGAACATCTCTCAATCATCTCCTCTCCCCCTCCCCCATTTTTTTTTTTCGAGGCAGGGTCTCACTCTAGCTCAGGTTGACCTGGAACTCACTCTGTAGTCCCACTCTGTCCTCGAACTCACGGTGATTCTGCTACTGCTGCCTCCAGAGTGCTGGGATTAAAGGTGTGCACCATTGTACCTGGCTTTCTTTCCCCTTATATATGACTCTCTTATTAAGATTTAAAAAACAACGGTTAGTTTTTAGGAAGAAAGCTGAGGTCCCAGTCACCCCAGACCATTTTTGCATACAGACACTGCTGTAGTCAGGTTCACATGACTGACAGAAATCACCCAAGTGCAGCTTGTGGGGGAAATAAAAAGGTTTATTTTGGCTTAAAGACTCGAGGGGACGCTCCATGCATGGAAAATGATGGCATGAGCAGAGGGTGGACATCACCTCCTGGCCAATAACAGATGGACCATACCAACAGGAGACTGTGCCAAACACTGGCATGGGAACACTGGCTATAATGCCCATAAGCCCTCTTGCAACAGTACACTGCCTCCAGGAAGCGATAATTCCCAAATCCCCATCAGCTGCGAACCTAGCATTCAGAACACCTAAGTTTACGGGGGACACCTGAATCAATCAAACCTACACACACACACACGCACACACACACACACACACACACACACACACACATAGACATATGCAGAGTCTTATCTGAGGCATGTGGAGAAGACAAAACAAGTTGACAGAGCCTGGCGAGTACCAGAGCCTAACAGAGACACACAGGTCAACATTAAGCCCCAGGGGAGGGGAAGGTGGGCTGCAGGGCTCCTGGCTGTGAAGCACCATGTCGACTTGGAACTTCAGTTAGCCCCCAGCCTTTAGCTGTCCTTATCTACAGAGGGTCCAAACCATCCTTTCAGCTGAGCCTGGCCTCTGAACTTCTGTTCCCCAGTCCCCACCTGCACTGTGGCTGTAACATCCCACTTGGAATTCCAGGCACCTCCCCGCCTCCTCAGCCACTAACCGAAGTACTGAAAGGCAAAACCAGCATTTCGTCTCCATACCCAATTTTCAGGAACTTTCTTTGACTCCAGAAACAAGTCCTCAAAGCTCACTGGGGAGGTGTGGGTTAGGTCACAGCACCCTTGTTTGGACATCCATATGGCTTTTTAAAATTATTTTTTATTTATGAGAGAAAGTGGCAGACAGAGAGAGAGAGAGAGGGAGAGAGAGTGAGCAAGAGAATGGGCACTCCAGGGCCTCTAGCCACTGCAAACAAACTCCAGACATATGCAACACTTTGTGCACCTGGCTTTATGTGGGTACTGGGGAATCAAACCTTGGTCTTTGGGCTTTGCAGGCAAGTGCCTTAACTGCTGAGTCATCTCTTCAGCCACAGGCTTTAGCTTGTAGACGTAAGAGAATGGTGGGCATGGTGTGTGTGTGCGTGTGTGCGTGTGTGCGTGTGTGCGTGTGTGCGTGCATGCATGCGTTCTGTTGAGAAAACACATCAATTCAAGACCTTGCCCACACCCATCATTTCCTGCAACCAGTCCAGGCTCCTGACCAGCGGGAGGAATTACTGAGTTACTGGAGTGAGTCAAGTTATTCTTAAAGGAGGGAACATGCCAAAGATTAGATAGGAACAGACCCTGTGAGGAAAACAACCTTGGAATCATTAACCCAGCGCTCCAGAGAAGACTCGGGGCCCCAGGGAGCTGAATTAATGGTTTACTCCAGGCCAGTTTTCCCTTTGGCTAGAAAGGTGGGGCAGTTACAGAAAGATCACATTCCTCTAATGTGCACAGGTAAGTATAGGTAAACACATGTATGGAACATTTGCATAGCATTTATTTACAAGAAGAGAGAGAGAGAGTCTGGGCATACCAGGGTCTATTGCCAACTGTAAATAAATGCCAGATACATGCGCCATCTTTGTGCATCTGGCTTTTATGCGGCTACTGGGGAATTGAACCCAGGCCGTCAGGTTTTGTAAGCAAGCGCTTTACCAGCTGAGCCATCTCTCCAGCCCCATGCTTGCTATGGATTGGGTCGTCTTACATACAGTGCTCTCCTGATTCCCACGTCCTCCGCCTGCTAGATCAGCACACGGGGTTTCGGAGGGCGTAGAGGACTTGCTCTAGGTGCCTAGAGGGACATTGTGGCACAGTATCTTTCACACAGAACCTGCTGTGGGTCCTGAACATCCAACTTTACCAACAAGGAAACCTGATAGGTGCAGCCCAGAGGGACAGATGCGGTGAGAGATGCACTTGGGATTCTAGGGCACAGAAGGGAATTGGGAGTTGGGAACTGGCAGTCTTGGCAGTGTCAAGGTGAGCATGGATGGAGAAGGTGCCAGGAAGGGGTGGGGGCAGGAATGCCTCTGAAGTACAAAGGCGTGGAACCCCACCATAGGCTGGAACAATCACAGGTACAGCTGGTTGGTGAGTAAGAGGAGGAGGGGCAAGAGGCTAGAGAAGCAGGTAGACGGATGTTGGGGGCCTGGGGAGCCATGCGAACATCCAGACCTTCAGGAGCCACTGACGGCCATGCCTGATGGAGTTTGATCTCTGTGGTCAAGGGTGGGGAGTTGATGGACAGGGGGCTGTCTGGTTCCTGGCCAGAAACGGGGAGCCCAGGACAGCTGTGGGGAGACAAGAGAGGCAGAAGAGACAAAACAGGACACTTGTCCTTCCCATGTCTCAGAAGCCAGGGAGATGGTGATTGGAGCTGCAGTCCTAGGAGAAGGCAACAGGGACAAAGCGACTGTTGGTCAGTGATGGGAACCACAAGGAAAGCGCGCTGGAAGGGAAGGAGAAAGGAGAAATGCTTTAAGAGTAAAGAGCCCAGAGTGGGCGTGGTGGTGCACGCCTTTAATCCCAGCACTCAGGAGGCAGAGGTAGGAGGATTGCTATGAGTTCGAGGCCACCCTGAGACTACATAGTTCATTCCAGGTCAGCCTGAGCTAGAGTGAGACCCTACCTCGAAAAACCAAAAAAAAAAAATAAAGAGCCCAGACGTAGACACAAGGATAAGGCAGCCAAAGGAGGCTGGGAGCTTCCTCTGCCATCCAGCACCTCCCCACCTCCAGAGAGACCTGGTCGCCTCCACTCTGGCTGGTGTCAGGAGAGGAGGGAAGCTCCTGGGCCTCCCAGCTGCTCCCTGAAGCCCCTTGTGGCCACATGTTGTTACTGCAGGTTGGTGTAAGACTGGTGCGTGAAGCCAAGATTGCCTGAGTCCAGTTACCTTTTACTTTGTCACGCCACTATTGGCCTACTGCTGATTCACTGGCAATCAGGTAGTGACAGAGTTAAGAGCTGGGGAGAAGATGTGTCTCCTCCAGGCACTGTAGGACCCCAGCCCCTAGGATAGTTGGGAGCTAAGTGTGGAATAGCTGTAAGACTGTTCCCCTGAAAAATCAGGGAATCCTTAATGCTACTCTCACTTTGGCTTAGAGAAGCTTCTCTTTTCAGACAGTGGCAACCTTGGATGACTCAGAAGGCACGATGGTGCTGAGAAGAAGTGACAGAGGAGTGCTCAACACTGAAACATCTCAACCACACCTTCCAAGGTTCAGGGTCCACTGCGGAAGAGGGGTTAGAAAGAATGTAAGAGCCAAAGGAAGAGTAGGACTCCAGACACAAATTGGCCTGGATATCCGTGACCTCACAGTGCCTGACACTACCTACACAAGACCATCATAATAGAAGGAAAAGATGATGACATCAAAATAAAAGAGACTGATTGAGAGGGGGAGGGGCTATGATGGAGAGCAGAGTTTCAAAGGGGAAAGTGGGGGGAGGAAGGAAAGTACCATGGGATATTTGTCCACAATTATGGAAGTTGTCAATAAAAAAATAAAAATTTAAAACTCAGCCGGGCGTGGTGGCACACGCCTTTAATCCCAGCACTCGGGAGGCAAAGGTAGGAGGATCAGCCTGGACCAGAGTGATACCCTACCTCGCAAAACCAAAAAAAAAAAAAAAAAAAAAAAAAAAAAAAAAAAAAAACTCTTCCCCCCCAAAAAAAAACAACCTGGGAATCCAACTCAAGAGGACAACAACAGGCCATGAAGAACACATCGTGGGGGTGCTGGAGAAGTGGCTCAGTGGTTAGAAGCGCTTGCTTGTAAAGTCTCGTGGCCTGGGTTCAATCTTCCAGAACCCATGTAATGCGTCTAGAGCTCTTTTGCAATGCAATGGCAGTAGGGTTTGCAGAGGCAAGAGGCCCTGACATACCCATACTCATTCTCTCCCTGTCAGTCTCCCCCTGTCTATTTTTTTTTTTTAAATTTGCTCAGGGAATAAAACCACTAATCAACCACTGGGACCTCATGTGGTGGCGCACGCCTTTAATCCCAGCACTCGGGAGGCAGAGGTAGGAGGATCACCAAGAGTTCAAGGCCACCCTGAGACTTCATAGTTAATTCCAGGTCAGCCTGGACCAGAGTGAGACCCTACCTTGCAAAACCAAAAAAAATAAGATAAGGTTGGTGTCAGATTCACTCTACAGCCTGGAAGTTATTTGAGAAACAATGACTTAGCATCTATTCCAGATGGAAAGTCAGGGACCATGAAGATGGTTTCACATGTGCACACACGCATGTGCACATTCACACACACACACACACACAGTATTAAGCAAGGGGGATTATGGAGGAGCTCAGTGGGAGAGCGCTTGCCCAGCATGTTCAAGGCCTTAGGTTCCATTCCCAGCAGCACAGCAAGGTATGTCAGCGGCTCCTAGGGCCGTGTGTAGGAGGAGGCCTGAGCACCTGAACACTGCCCCAGAGGCAGGGGCACCACTGAGACATGGGATATGAGCATGCTCACAGAAGACAGCCAGTGTGCACAGATGGCAGCCAGGGGCAGCATGCCTGGGGCATAATGTGTAACATGCTCAGGGCCTGAGCAGGGTGAGGAGATGTGGTTTGATGGAAAATGAGAGAGGGCATGACCTAGAGGAGAGGCCACACAGCTCCCGAGACCTCCCGATCTTCATGCCACAACTGGACCTAAATAAGGGCGAAGGGTGTGCCCCTCAGGCATGCTGGGGTGTTGATGGCAGATGGAGGACAAGGCCAGTATGCCATGCCAATGTTGTCATGCTCCTCATGTGCCAGGGTCTGCATAGCCGCCTATCTATACATGCACACACACAGGCATGTGCGATGCTGACTGGGCCACCCATCTTCTTTTCCCATTGCCATTGTCACAGGCTCCCAACCCTGCAGGTAAAGCTGGTTCATGAAGAAGTGAGCAGCCGGGGTGATGGCTCAGTGGGTCGAGTGCTTCAGTACAACCACAAGCATCTGAGTTCAGGTCCAAGACTTGCAAAAAAGCTGAGCATGGGCTGCAGAGATGGCTTAGCCATTAAGGCGCCTGCCTCCTAAGCCTAAGAACTCCGGTTCCAATCTCCAGGTCCCACATTTAGCCAGATGCAATGATGCAAGGGCGCAATGCCACACTTGACCACAAGGGAGCGCACGCATCTGGATTTCGTTTGCAGCAGCTGAGAGGCTGCTGGCGTGCCCATTTCTATCTGTCTTCCTCTCCCTCCCTCCCTCTCTGTCTCTCTCCAAAAATAAATTTAAAAAAGTAAAGGAAGGAAATTATCATGTGAGGAGGATCTTGCCTTTTAAAAAAAAAAAGCTGAGCATGGCAGCACACACCCACAATGCCAGCTCTGGGGACGTGAAGACAGGAGGATTCCTGGGGTTTTGCTGGCTAGCTAGTCTAAGTGCACTGGTGTGTTCCAGGTTCAGTGAGAGACCATGGACTCATCTGGAAAGACAAGATGCAGAGCAACTGAGGAAGACGCCTGCCATCAGCCTCTAGCCTGACATGCGCACACACACACACACACACACACACACACACACACACACACACACATGCATGAGCACATGCACACACGTGTACCCAAACACGCATGCACACCACACACACATACATGCCAAAAAGGAAAAATAAAGGCAAATACAGTAAGTCTTTCATAATTAAAAAAAATTTTTTATTTTATTTTTTTGGTTTTTTGAGATAGGGTCTCACTCTGGTCCAGGCTGACCTGGAATTAACTATGTAGTCTCAGGGTGGCCTCGAACTCTCAGCGATCTTCCTACCTCTGCCTCCTGAGTGCTGGGATTAAAGGCGTGCGCCACCATGCCCGGCTTTTAAAAAAATATATTTTAGGGCTGGAGAGATGGCTTAGTGGTTAAGGGGCTTGCCTGCGAAGTCTAAGAATGCATGTTCACATCTCCAGGTCCCATAGCCAGATGCAGTGACACAAGTGTGCAATGTTGCACATGCACACAAGGGGATGCACACATCTGGAGTTTCTTCACAGTGGCTGAGAGGCCCTGGAGTGCCCATTCTTTGTGTGTGTGTCTGTGTCTGTCTCTGACTCTTTCTTTCTCTCTCTCTCTCTCTGCCTCAAAGAAATAAAAAATATTTTTTATTATTTATTTTTGAGAGAGAGATGGAGAGAGAGAGAGAGGAGAGAGAGAGATTGAGAGAATGGACATACCAGGGCCTCTAGCCACTGCAAATGAACTCAGATGTCTGTGCAACCTTGTACAACCGGCTTGCATGAATACTGGGGAATTGAACCTGGGTCCTTAGGCTTCACAGGCAATCGCCTTAACTGCTAAGCTGTCTCTCCAGCCTGGCTTTTATATTCTTTCTGCCACCTCTTCGGCAATAGACCTTGAGCCTTAGAGGGTGTGATAGAGATGTGTCAGTGCTGAGCACTCCTCACTTCTCAGCACTATGTTGCCTTTTGGGTCATCCCAGTGGCCATCGCCATCTGAAAAGAGAAGCTTCTCTAACCAAAAGTGAGAGTAGCGTTAATACGTGAATATGAACATTAAGTGTAGTGCTTTCAGGGCAGTTTGATGAGTATAATATGTGCATTTAGCCAGACACCAGCAGGTGTTACATCCCTACAGCTCATACCTGCCCCGTTAGAGGTTTTCAGTACCAGGCATGTGTTCCTTCCCATGGAACAGGTCTCCAGTCCAATTAGTGAGTGGTTGGTTTCCCCTATAACAGACTTACCACTATTGTGCCTGTTGTCCTATTTGGCCTGGCTGGTTTATCTCCACTGGTGATTTCTCTTTCTCCCACGGAGCTGCATGCAGCCTAGCTTTTTCCAGCTTTCTGTAAGCTGGTCTACAGGGAGGAGATTTTCAGCTCAGCTTCAGCAAGATTTCTCAGTGACCTTGCAGCCCAAGTATGTAGAGTTTTTAGCAATAGGATCTTACTATCTATTCCTGGTGAGAAACCAAGAGCCTTGGCAATGACCTGTAATGTTTTGGGGCATCAGAGACCTCCCTGGCCAATAACTCATTGGAGGGTATGCTGTCCCTGGCACTGAAAATTTTCTGTGGCTTCTGGTTGTACCATTGAAGGTTTCCACATGTCTTATTAAATTTTGATTAATCCTCTTCCCTCCCTTGCTTTACTCAATCTCTTTCCCTGACCTCACTTAGGCTATTCTACCCCCAATAATCTGTTCATCTATTTACATATATATAATACCATCCCCTCAAGTCCTCCCCTCTCCTCCCTCCCTTATAGCCTCTTTCTAGCTTACTGGACTCTGCTACTGATTTTTACCCCAACTCACAGAAGTAGTTGTGGTAGTTTGAATATATGTCCCCCAATATATTCAAAGTTTTATTAGTTATAGTTTGCATCTGCAATCACCTTGCTAGAGGCAAGGTCACTGGGGGTCCGGTCTTAAGGTGTGGTGTTGGTTTGAGATTCCATTGTGAAGATATGCAAATGTGCCTAGCAGGAGTTCCTGAAGTGTGCTGTGTGATCTTTTGGCTGTAGTTTTGCTCTGTGTGCTGTGGTGGCTGGTTGGCTTTTGCTCTCTCTGCTTGGCCCTGTGGAGAGCAGTCCGCTTCTTCTGCCATTATGGAACTTCCCCTGGATCTGTAAGCTTCAATAAATAATATCCCTTCTTCCATAACTGTGCCTGGTCTGGAAGTTCATCTCAGCGAACCTGAAGCTGTCTGCTACAGTAGTCTAATCAAATTTCATAATTTTCTTTTTATTCTTTTCTTTCTTTCTTTCTTTCTTTCTCTTTCTCTCTTTCTCTCTTTCTCCCTCCCTCCCTCTCTCTCTCCCTTTTCTTTCTTTCTTTCTTTCTTTCTTTCTTTCTTTTTCTTTCTTTCTTTCTCTCTCTTTCTCTCTCTTTCTCTCTCTCTCTCTTTCTTTCTCTCCCTTTCTTTCTTTCTTTCTTTCTTTCTTTCTTTCTTTCTTTCTTTCTTTCTTTCTTTCTTTCTTTCTTTCTTTCTGGTTTTCTGAGGTAGGGCCTCACTCTAGCTCAGGCTGACCTGAAATTCACTATGTAGTCTTGAACTCTTGGCGAGCCTCCTACCCTCTGCCTCCTGAGTGCTTGGATTAAAGATGTGCATCACCATGCCCAGTTTGTTCATAATTTCATTGTCTTTACCACCGAATAGAACTCCATTGTATAAATATACCACATCTTCATCATTCATTCATCAGCTTAGGGCCATCTAGGCTGGTTCCCTTTCTTAGCTATTGTGTATAAAGTGGCAATAAACATGGTCGAGCAAGTATCTTTAAGGTAATCAGATGAGTCCTTAGGATATATGCCTAGGAGGGGTACAGCTGGTTGTATGGTAAATCTATTTTTAGCTGTCTCAGGAACCTCCACACTGATTTCACAATGGCTAAACCAGACTACATTCCCACCAACAGTGTAGAAGGGTTTCTCTTTTTCCACATCCTTGCCAACACTTATTGTCATTTTCTTTCTTTCTTTTTCCTTCCTTCCTTCCTTCCTTCCTTCCTTCCTTCCTTCCTTCCTCTTTCTTTCTTTCTTTCTTTCTTTCTTTCTTTCTTCTTTCTTTCTTTCTTTCTTCTTTCTTCTGATTTTTCAAGTTAAAGTCTCACTTTAGCTCAGGCTGACCTGGAATTCACTATGTAGTTTCATGATGGCCGTGAACTTATGGCGATCCTCCTACCTCTGCCTCCCAAGTGCTGGGATTAAAGGCGTGCGCCACCATGCCCAGCATCATTTGTTTTCTTGATGTTAGCCATTCTGACAGGAGTGAGAGGGAATCTCAAGGAAGTTTTAATTTGCATTTCCCTGAAGTCCAGTCCTCTTAAAAATATTTTTATTCACTTATTTGTGAGCAGAGAGCTAATACAGAGAGACAGACAGAGAGAATGAATGCACCAGCACCTCCAGCCATTGCACACCACCTCCAGATTCATGGGCCAGTTGGTGCATCTAGCCTTATGTGGGTACTGGGGAATCCAGCCCAGGTCGTTGGGCAGGTCAATGCCGTAACTGCTGA
Organism: Orientallactaga sibirica; assembly: GCA_036365145.1. Taxonomy (NCBI): domain Eukaryota; kingdom Metazoa; phylum Chordata; class Mammalia; order Rodentia; family Dipodidae; genus Orientallactaga; species Orientallactaga sibirica. Next base: position 2,440,742 of record JAEOAD010002712.1, on the reverse strand, counting down.
GCCATCTCTCCAGCCCTCCAGTCCTCTTCAATAAAGCTTAATCTGTTGTTTTATGTTGCTGCACAACACACACACACACACACATGAGACAGAGAGAGAAGTGCACAATTCTCGAGTGTATCACTAGATTACTTCTCATAAAATGAGCAGTCTCACATAACCAAGGCAAAAAATTAGTGTCAACAGGTGTGGTGGCGCACGCCTTTAATCCCAGCACTCAGGAGGCTGAGGGAGGAGGAACACTGTGAGTTCAAGTCCAGCCTGTGACTACATAGGGAGTTCCAGGTTTGCCTGGGTAGAGCAAGACCTTTACTAAAAACAAACAAAAGAATCCCAGTGCCAACACATGGCTTAAGACCACCCAGGAGCCCTCTTTCGGTCGCTCCCTCCAAGAGGAACCACTGTTTTCATTTGAAACCATGGGTTAAGCTTGCTTCCTGCCCAACTTCATATAAACAGAATTGCAAAGTAAGTCCTCTGTTCACTCTGGGCTCTTTCCTTTAACATCCTGTTTCTGCTGTCAGCCAAGGATTCTCCTGGCCGTTCATTCATTCTCATGGCCTCACAGCTGTCCATTGGGTGAGCGCACAGTTCATTCATTCTACTGTTAAGGTACATTTGGGTTGTTCCAGTTTAAGGTTATTCAGAAGAAGAGCATAGTATGTGCCCACTGGTGAGTGGTTGGTCAGTGGTCAGCAGTCAAACTCCATGTGGGGAGGGTCCAAGACAGCCAGTTCCTTGAGAACATTGGCTAGAAGGGAGACTGCACTGGGACGCTCAACAGGAAGCCCTACACGTGGCGGCTCCAGCAGCATGGAGCTCACGGTCTTCTGGCTTCTTTGAGGACACGCATCCCGAGAGGAAGACATTTCTGTTCAAGCTTCGCGGTCATTCAGAATGACCCCACCACATTTTGCTGGTTGGGCAAGTTGCAAGGCCACCTCAAACTTAGAGAGGGGCTGGGCTGACCGCACCCCTATTGTAGGGACATGGGAAGATTGATGGCAAGAGAGAGCGATGGGATGGCAATGATTGCGACTCTGAACAACATCACGTGTCCTGTCCCTAAGTAGGTGAACCTGGCCAGCGTGTGCCTGAAGAACTGTGAGGTAACTGTGATGCCACCTCTATCTTTTATAGTACTCCCCCTGTCCTTTGCCTTCTTTTTTATACTCCCCACAGTTTTCCTTCATTTTTTTTTCCTTTGGTTTTTCAAGGTAGGGTCTCACTCTACCTTAGGCTGGCCTGGAATTCACTATGGAGTCTTAGGCTGGCCTCGAACTCACAGTGATCCTCCTACCTCTGCCTCCCCAGTGCTGGCATTTAAGGGCATTTAAAGCATGCATCACCACGCCTGATTCCTTCAGTTTTTTATTATCTCACCTTCCATGTAACCACACTCACAAGGTCCCCACTACACATCTTTTAATCCCTTTTCATCTTCCACCACGTATCTTCCAACTCCTTGATCTCCGTGAGAGAGATTATTAGGACATCAAGTCAGGAAGGGTCTTGACTCAGCGCTGATGAGCTGTCCCTATGAGGAAGTCGAGACCCAGAGCAGGGACTTTCCCAACATCCCACTTCAAGTAAGCGGCAGAGCTGTGGCTGGCACAGCGCGAAACAGCGATGGTGAGTCTGAAAGGAATCCCAGAGCTTCCTCTCCACTCACTGCCTGGAAACTGAGGCCACTTGTTTCTGTTTCCTGTTCACTCACCACTGCAGTGCCCTGAGCCCATTGGTCAAGGAGTGAATACCTTCCAGGGGGATTAAGGGAGGAGATGTTCTGGATGGAGCAAGCGGGGAACCATGCAACCAGTTCCTCCAGTGAGCCCGCTGACCCCAGTGAAGCTACTTTCTATTAATCCTGAAATCCAAGGACTGCTTGAACTCCAACATCACCTTGCAGCGGCCTGCAGACCAGTTCTGAAATTGTCGATGCATTCAGGGATGGTGAAGTGGGCTGGTCATGAGTGGTCAAGTGTTGGGCATTGCTAAACACGGGCTGGGACTGTGAGGAAGCTGGCCTGGGCTGTTGGACATGGCCAGGGACCTTGGGCTGTGGGGGCTGCAGCTGACCTTATCGTCGGGAACCCACTCTGGTGATGGAGCTGGCCCTCCCTGGCCTCGGGCAAGGTTGTAGTGTGCCCTATCTTTGCCCAGAGTGGGCAGAACTGGCAGACCGTCCCCCCTTATCCCAAAAGCACCTGACAATTCCATAGTCAGGCTTTGCCCCGCCCCACAGTTCCTGACCTTGTGGCTAGCTGCCCAAGAGACCCTTATAAACAGTCTCCTGGCAGCTGAAGCATCCAAAATGTGGCTGAAGACACGTAGCTTTTCCCACCACTTCCGTTATCTCCTTTGCAGCTTCTCCCTCGCTTCTTCTGCCTTCCAATCAATTAGATAGCCACCCAAAAACCTATGTGCCCAATCACCTTATAGTCTGTATGTGCCTTCTCAACCTTTCTTAAGTGCTTATAAACCCACTCCCCTTTTGAATAAACGAGCATGTGCTGTCCATCACACGGCCTCCCGTGGGTCATTACCCGTCACACTGAACCGCTCCAGGACCCTGCTTCCCCCCAACTCCTCCTGCACCCAGGACATCGGTGGCCAATGACCCCCAAGAACGGCGAGGATCCACAGTCAAGTTGAGGGTGATTACAGGATGATAGTCAAGAGGTCCCAAGTCTGCAGCCGAGCCCAAGAGATGGCAGCTGTTATGCTAAAGTCTGTGATGATGTTTCCAAACAAGAAGGAATTTAGGACCCAGAGTGGGAATACCAGGCTGGGCCACCACATAGCCCATGACATCAACCACTGGGTCTTGAGGGAAAGAGCAAGGGGAGGCAGGAGTTGGAATGGTGCTCTGGGGTCTGAGTAGTGACCATGGGGTGAATTCACTGATACAAAGCCTCTCAGAACTTTCCAGAACTAACCAGCCACAGGACAGTAGCTGTGTAGCTCAGCAACAAACAGGGGCAGACATGACACGGAAGACTCTGGAAAAGGCAGGCAGCGTGGTTTTAATGGGTGCAGCCGGTAACCTCCTTCAAGGGAGTGACCATATCTTATTGTTTCTGGGTTTCTAAATCTCACACAAAGCTTGAGGCATGTTAGGAACTCCACAATGTTTTGCTACAAAAACTTACATGTGCCAATGGGCACTGCTGTGGGCAACCCTTCCATACATCCTCCAGTGGCCCCCCCAGCAGCCCTCCACAATGGGGAGGCTCAGAAAGTGGAGGGGTGCCACTGATAACTTTCACTTCCCCCAGCCACCGGGCAGATTCAAGATCAACAGACCCTCTCCAGGGACCCTCTCGGAATGCCGGAAGTGAGTCATGGAGGGTCCCGGGCCTTTCTTCCTTGCTCTCTTCTCTTGGGTGGGGGGTTGAGGAAGAAAGGAAAAAATTGAAAAGGAAGACAAATTGTTAAACTATACAAAACATCATTAGCTCCCCGCTGCTATTTCCCAATCTGTGGCTGGCCAGAGCCCGTGCCTGGCCCTCATCCACACAGCCTGCCGCTGTGGACGCAACACGTGTTGAAATTGAAACAGCAGCTGCCACACCGGGCGCAGAGCCACGAAGCTGGGAGGCCGTTTGTGTTTCTCTTCAAGCTCTGTGAGGTTTTCATCATCGTTTCTGGAGCTGCAGTGTGTAATAATAGTGGCATCAAGCAAGTGCTTCCTCTCTACCAGACACTGCTCACGAACTCCACATAGAACACTGAGTTTACTTCTTGCTCCACAACCCTGGGAAGTAGGTGTTATGATTTCCATTTCGCAGATGAGGAAACCAAGGACTGAAGAGTTAGAAGAACCAGCCAGGATGAAATGCTAAGGGGCTGACCGTGGAGCCCATATTCTTGACCCCACCATGGGCTGACCACATGGCCTCAGGAGGCAGCTGGCCTCCACCACCTACAGTCAGCAGTCTGTAAGCTTCACTGGGAGGTGTCTGGGTACCACCCTCTTCCCTGGCTGCTGGGCCTACTGTGTTTCAGCCGTAGGCTCAGGGACTTGATCACTAGGTAAGTTAACAGCGCCTGTAGGTGGAGTGACTCTTCCCTCTTCTGGGAAAACAGTCCAGAGTCTGGTCTGGCTGTCATCTGTCCCCCAGGAATCACTTTAAAGTTTGTGACCTGCACTTTCAGCCTCAGATGGCTTCAGGACAGATCTAAAGCTTAGCAAGAGACTCCAGTCTAACACCTGCCTGCTGGGAGAGGATAGGAATGGCCCTTGGGAGACGGTTGAGCACACCCCCTCTAACTTTGAACCTGAACTTCCCTTCAAGGTTTGCCCAGCTTTCCTTGCTTGCCCCGCCCTGCTCCCTCTTAGTTCTCTGGTGCTTCTCTTCTTCCTTCTCCAGGGCTCCCCTCCTGTCAGACACTCTACTCCTCTGCGTCCACAACTATCTGGGTCCCCGTCCCCATCTCTCTCCCTTTCTTTCATCTTTCCTTGCTCCCTCTTCTCAGGTCTGAGGATCCATATTCACGCCACACCCATCCCACCAAACACGCTTCCATGCCCATCGCGTGGCTCAAATCCCTCTCCCAGGCTCAGCATCCTAAGATGGAAGTGTCAGCGTCCAGAGAACAGGGGACACTGCTGTGGCTGGCCTCTCGGTGGGCCCAGGAGAGGATCAACAGCCCCAGAGGATGACAAAACTTCTTGCCTTGAGTCAGAGCCATGGCAGTCTCCAGGCAAGTTAACTTTCCTGTCACTCCTCAGAGGGACAAACGCTTGAGTCTATTTGCATTCATCCCTGGCTTGCTTTGACTAAGAGGCCAGGACTTGGTGGCATGCTAATTCATGCAAACTGGATGCAAATGAATAGAGAAAACTATGTGACCCTGGATTTGCTGGAAATCAGAGGCTCCCTTGCCAGGAAGACTTAGGGAAATTTTGGAATCTGCTTCCCAAGAGAAATGTAAAAATAGAGTGGCTTTCAGCTGGAGGTGAGGGGTGTGGCTGGAAGTCACTGGAGGAAGGTGCGTGGCCTGGGTCCCATGTCCATGTCATCTCTAAGCCACCCCACAGGAAGCAGAGGAAGAAGAGCCTTACCTCCTCCTCTCTGAGCTCTGGATTCTGGATCAGGTCCAAGTCCTGTCAGAACCATGGACCAGCACACCCTGGAGAGACGAGGGCCCTGCAACACCACCTCTGTGGGGAACTGGAGCTTTTCATTCGCGTGCCATTCTCGTGGCCACACTCATCTGTTCCTCTCCCCGCTCGCATCTCCTACAACAGGCCCTTCTGTGCTCCATTCGCATTGGGTGTGTCCGTCAAATGAACAGAATGTTCTGGAACCAGGCCAGGGAGGCCAGGTGGTCTGTATGTTCCTATTAGGAAGACCTTACAGAACAGTTCTTGGGTGGATCAAGTCAGGCACAAAGGGAGGGTCAAGCACCCCATGGCCGGGAGCATGGAGAAGAAGCCATCCTCTCTGATGGATGGGGAGGGTAAGGTGACTCCAGAAGCCACGACAAAACTCTGCTGAATAACCCGAGGTCACGCCTTGGATGTGAAATGTCCTCGTGGGCTCATGTGTGTGGACACTTGGTCCCCGACAGTGGCACTGTTTGGGCAGGTTGTGGAGGTGGGTCACCGAGGGTGGGGGTTTGAAGATTAAAGCCTGGCTGTGCCTCAGTTCTGTTCTCTTATTTTAACTTATAATCAACAACCTTCACACATATGGATAATGTACCATGATCCTAATCCACTCTCACCACCCTCACTTTTCTCCCTCCTGAATGCCCGCTGCTTTCCAACTCATCTCTTATTTTGATGTTATTTCCCCCCTCCTCTTATGCAGATTTTAAAAACTTTTTAAATTGACAACCTCCACAGTTATAGACAATAAGCCAGATAATTCCCTTCTCTCCCCCTCTTTCCCCTTCACAAGCCACTGTCCATCATATGCCCTCTCCATCTCCATTAATCTCTCTTTTATTTTGATGTCACCAGGTTTTCCTCATATTATGATGGTCTCATGTAGGCAGTGCCAGGCACTGCAAGGTCATGGATATCCAGGCCATTTTGTGTGTGGAAGATTGCGGTGTAAGGAGTCCTCCCCTTCCTTTGGCTCTTACATTCTTTCCACCACCTCTTCCGCAATGGACCCTGAGCCTTGGATGGTGTAATAGAGATGTTTCAGTGCTGAGCACTCCTCTGTCACTTTTCTCAGCACTATAGTGCCTTTTGAGTCATCCCAGATGTCACCGTCATCTGAAAAAGAGAAGCTTCTCTAAATAAAATTGAGAGTAGCATTAATATATGGGTGTAGATGTTAAGAAAAGTGCTTACCGGACAGTTTGGTGAGCATAATATATACATTTAGCCAGATGCCAGCAGATGTTACACCCCTAGGGCTCATGACCTCCCCTGTCATAGGCTTCTGACTGGGTTTTCAGTAACAGGCATGTATTCCCTCCTGTGGTACAGGCCTCCAGTCCAATTAGTGAGAGGTTTTTCTCCAACAGACATGCCACTATCACACCCGTTGGCTCATTTGGACTGGCTGGCCAAACTTCAGGATCTTTTATGCAGGTTTTGTGCAGGCAGCATTAGTCACTGTGAGGTCATGACATGTGTGCCACAGTCGCTTTGTGTCTGGATAACAGTATTGCAAAGCACTCTTCCCTTCCTTTGGCTCTTACGTTCTTCCCACCACCTCTTCCATAATGCTCTCTGAGCCTTGGAGGATGTGATAGAGATATCTCAGTGCTAAACACTCCTCTGTCACCTCTTCTCAGCACTTTGGTGAGTTCTGAGTCTCCCCAGTGGGTCACCACCATCTGAGAAGAGAAGCTTCTCTAACCAACAGTGAGAGTGACATTAATATGTGGGCATAAATATAAGTATTTTGAGTGTAGTTTGGTGGGCATAATATAATCATTTAAGTAGACAATGGGAGCAGTTCCCTCTAGGTCTTATGACACTCTAGTTATAGGCTTTTGATTAAGTTTTCAGAACCAGACAGACATTCCATCCCGTGAAGCAGTCTCAAATCCAATCAAAGAGCAGTTGGTTTCCCCCATATCAGACATCCACTATTGCACCAGTTGGTACATTTGGCCTGGCTGGACTGCTGTAGAACTTTCAGGGCCCACTGCTGGTTAAGACCATTGATGACTTTTCTCCCACAACAGGCTGCATAGATCTTTCTAGTATCCTGACAGTTAGCCAACAGGGAGGGAGCTTCCAGCTCAGCTCCAGTTTGGTTTCTCAGTGACCTGCAGCCCAGCAATGGGGTCTGGGGGCATCTGGTTGCTCTGACCAACAACTCACTGGAAGGTATCCAACCCCTGGCACTGAAACTTTCTTGTAACCACCTATGGCTTCTGGGCACAACACTATCCATCTCCACAGGGTACTTCTTCCCACACTGCCTTTAAAAAAAAAGCATATATATTATTTAGCTAGTGATGAAGTAGGTGTTCCATATGGCTTATTCATAACATCTTTAGTTTTGATTAACCCTCCTCCCACCCCTATTTTTCTCCACCCCCTTCCCTGATCCCCTACTCTCTGATCTGTCTGGATATGAACAAGCCACACTACCCTTGTAACCACCATGCATTCCTTCCCTTGATGGACTGGACCCTCTGAACTGTGAGCCAAAACCAAACAATGCTTCCACGATCTTTTCCAGCCGTCTGCCATCTCCATCACAATGTCTTCACACATTAACCCCAAGGCTAGGTGCTATGACAGAAGTCATTTTCCTAGTTCTCTTCTCCAGGGAACCAGGGAACAGCTGTTCCTGGCATTGAGGTGACACTCCACAAAACCCTTACCACACAGTGTGAAAAGACCTTAAGATCACTTCCCCTGTGATTCAGGGATCGCCTCATGGCTTCTCTGAGAGACGACCTGCATCAAACCCTCCTCTTCCAGGTGACCTGTGTGCCCAGCTGTGTTTCCTCATAGAGAGAAAGGCTGCCGAGGGCTAATTGTCAATGAGTCAATACTTAAGGTTTTCTTTATAGATGACACTAATTCTGGCTGAACTTTTACCATGTCCATAATGGAGGCCAGCATGAGGACCTGACTTAGATCCCCGGCACCTATGTCAAAAGCTGAGCTTGGCCACACGTGATTGTAATCTTAGGGTTCTGGGGGGGTGGTGGTGGAAGCTGGAGAATCACTGGGGCTCACTGGTCAGCCAGGCTGACCCAAAATAACGGCTTAGGGTTGAGAAAGAGAGAGAGAGAGAAAGAGAGAGAGAGAGAGAGAGGGAGACTAACTCCATTTCAAGGACACAACGTTGGAGAGCAGTCGAGGAGGACACCTGATATTCTCCTGGGGCACCCACATGCAGGTGCTTGGGGTGCATACGTCCACACACACTATACCTACACACCACACATACTACACACCTGTGCAAAAACAGTACCAAGATAAATTGAGAAGTGGAGTGCGTGTTGATGATATCACCTGCTGGTATGGTTAGAGATGCTCTCTAAAAGCATGTGTGAGAAACTCCATCCTGATGCACCCTGGCGATGGTGAGCACACTGGGGCTCTGCCGTTGTGAGTGGACTAACGCAGCCAGCGCAGGAGTGGCTTGTTATCTCAAGAGCTGAAGGAGCCTCACGTGAACATAGCATGGGCCACGTCTTCCCCTCCCCCTGCCATGTGCCACACACGCAGGCGTGTCTATAGTCCATGATCATGTCAGCAAACACCAGGTGACCTTTGGGCTAGAAAAAAGAAATCCCCTGGGGAAGGAGCATGGTGTTTGACTGGAAGGGGTGTATAGGATGCTGGGGACAGAGTGATTTGGGGGGTTCAGGTTGAGTGGGGCAGGTGGCCTTCTAGCAGCCAGTGGGTAGGCTGGGTTTGGTGGGGAGATAGACACTGAACTGTTACACATCTGTGACTCTGCCTGGGGCCCTCTGGGAAGGAGGAAAGAGGACATGAGTTCAGTCAGGCATGTGACAAAGAGGACTCAGCTCAGAGACCCAGATGGCAGAAGCAGGTGCCTCTCCTTCCCCTGCAGGTCCTGGCACGAGACTTTGCTGCCCCCGTGGGCTGGCTTCAGGGTTGATCAGTGAAAGAAATTGTGCTTTCTGTAAAGATGAATAAAGTTGCACAGGGTTGGAATATGAATATTTCAGATTATGTCTCATTGATAAGAGAAGACTTCTACTCTGGACTGATGATTGATGGACTGATTTTAAAAATACTTATGAGAAGCCGGGTGCGGTGGTGCATGCCTTTAATCCCAGCACTTGGGAGGCAGAGGTAGGAGGATTGCCATGAGTTTGAGGCCACCCTGAGACTACATAGTTAATTCCAGGTCAGCCTGGACCAGAGTGAAACCCTACCTCAAAAAACCAATAAAAAAAATATCTTATGAGAGAGAGAGAGAGAAGAACACATAGGTTTGCTAGCACTTCCTGCTGCTATAAACGAACTCCAGATGCATGTGTCACTTTGTGCATCTGGCTTTATGTGGGTACTGGGGCCAACAGACTTTACAAATATTTTAAACCACTTAGCCATCTCCCCAGCCTGACTGACTAGTTTTTAAAAATTTATTTACTTATTATATGCAAGCAGAAACAAGGAGGAGGAGGAGGAGAGAGAAAGAGAATGAGAATGGGCACACCAGGGCCTTGAGTCACTGCAAACGAACTCCAGATGCATGTGCCACTTTGTGCATCTGGCTTTACGTGGGTACTGGGGAAGTGAACCCAGGTCATTAGGTTTTCCAGGCAAGAACCTTAACTGCTGAGCCATCTCTCCAGCCCTTGACTGATTTTTTTAAATTTATCATTACCGATTTGTGTGTGTGTGGAAATTCAGGCTCGTGTGTGCCATGATATCTGAGTGGAGGTCAAAGGACAGCTTTCGGATCGGTCCTCCTCACTTGATATCTTTGTCAGAGGGACTGTGTGCCAAAGAGAGGTGGTAAATATTTGAAAGGATCTGGGGGCTGGAAGGATGGCTTAGTGGTTAAGGTACTTGCCTGTAATGCCTAAGGACCTAGGTTTGATTCTCCAGTACCCATGCAAGCCAGATGTACAAGGTGGCATATGTATCTGAAGTTTGTTTGCAGTGGCTAGAGACCCTGGAGCACCCGTTCTCTCTCTCTCATAAACAAACAAACAAATCAATCAATATCTTTAAAAAGGTCTGGGTATTGAGGGTTGGAGGGGAGGATGTGGTGTGTCCTGATGGGACCAGTCCTTCCAGGTTGTGGTATGAACCTTGCTTGTCCTTAACTAAGGTTTGGAGTGCACCCTGCAGCCTCTAGCAAAGACAGACAGCATCTGTTAAAAGTCCAGGTAGTCAGGCTGGAGAGATGGCTTAGCAGTTAAGGCATTTGCCTGCAAAGCTAAAGGACCCAGGTTCAATTCTCCAGGACCCACGTAAGTCAGATGCACAAGGAGCCACATGCATCTGGAGTTCGTGTGCAGTGGCTGGAGGCCCTGGTGTGCCCATTTGCATGTGCTCTCTCTCTCTCTCTTCACTTCTTTCTCTCAAATGAATAAATAAATAAAAAATATATATATATTTAAAATCCAGGTAGCCATCTCATCGAGCCTGTGGCTTGGCTTCTCTTGAAACAGGAGCAGCTCAGTAAACCAGGCCTGGTCTCCCCTCATCCACATCACAGGGCCATGCCCGGGAAGGTGGCATCATGCCCAGGGGTGGGCTGTACAGGTTCATGAGGGTGTGCACGTGCACGCGTGGGCGGTACAGGTCCGTGAGGGTGTGCACGTGCACGCGTGGGCGGTACAGGTCCGTGAGGGTGTGCACGTGCACGTGTGGGTGGTACAGGTCCGTGAGGGTGTGCGCATGGGCGGGTTTGTGAGGTGTGCGTGCGTGCACCAGGTCCGTGAGGGTGTGCGTGCGGCGTGCAGGTTTGGGAGGTACAGGTCCGTGAGGGTGTGAGGGTGTGTGTGCGTGTACGCGGCGTGGGTGGTACAGGTCCGTGAGGGTGTGCACGTGCGCGGTATGGGGAGGGTGTGTGCAGGTTGGTACAGGTGGGTGGTGGATGAGGGTGTGCGTGCGCGCGCGTGGGAGGTGGTACAGGTTCGTGAGGGTGGGCGCACGCTGGGTGTACAGTCCGTACAAGTTCGTGAGGGTGTGCACGTGCACGCGTGGGAGGTACAGGTCCGTGAGGGTGCAGGTTCGTGGGTGGTGTCGGACATGCACGTGCGGCGTGGGCGGTACAGGTCAGGGTGTGCGTGCGTGTGGGTGGTACAGGTCCGTGAGGGTGTGCGTGCGTGCACGCAGGTTTGTGGTGTGGTGCAGGTCCGTACAGGTCCGTGAGGGTGTGCACGTGCACGCATGGGGAGGTACAGGTCCGTGAGGGTGTGGTGTGTACATGTGTGACGGTGTGCATGGGGAGGGTGGTACAGGTCCGTGAGGATGTGCATGTGCACGCATGGGGAGGTACAGGTTCGTGAGGGTGTGCACATGCACGCGTGGGCGGTGCAGGTTCGTGAGGGTGTGGACATGCACGTGTGGGCGGTGCAGGTCCGTGAGGGTGTGCACGTGCACACGTGGGTGGTACAGGTTCGTGAGGGTGTGCACGTGCACACGCACCAATAGTTGCAAGCTGGATTTTCTTATCTTGATGGTTTCCACTCTTGCCCTGCCCCACCCCTGACCCCCAGGTTCCGAGAAAGGGGAAGTGATGTGTGAGCGAGTATCAGCTCATCTTCATCTGCTGTGGTGTGATGCGGCAGTGTTGCCTCAGAATAACAGCATTTAGAACATTCAAGACGTCCTGCTGCGCTCTGCCGAACCCCTGGCGCAGTGTGGTCAACCCCGACGCCTCTGCTTCACTCTCTTCCCTGCAGATCTCAGGGAGAAGAGACCAAGGCTCCACTCCTCGGCCAGTCCAGCTTCCTCTCAGACCATCTTTCCCTGAGATGGCTTAAAAGTTCTTTAGTTATTTGCAAGCAGAACAAGAAAGAAGAAAGAAGAGACGGTGTAGCCACAATAGGGCCTCTTGCTCCTGCAAACACCTCCAGATGCACGTGCCGCTTTGTGCATCTGGCTTTACATGGGCACTGGGGAACTCAGCCCTGACTGGCAGGATTTGCACGCAAGTGCTTTTAGCAACTGAGCCATCGTCCCAGCCCTCAGATGTCTTTTTATGTTGCTCTTTCTTTTTTTTTCAAACTACTCAGAATTTGTTGAAGTTGTAAACAGCTAATCCTGTTGCTGTGAATCTGGCTGACAAAAGCCGTGTCATGTTGTTATCAGATTAAGGTTACTCAGTGGTTCCGTGGTTGGTAAGACTTGGGAAATGACTGGGGCACGTAGTCATCACCTTTTGCCTTTGCTTTCTGGTGCTTAATCATGGTGCACTCAGATAAACCTCACCGCTGCCTTCCCAAGTCAGACACTTTCCCCCCCAGGACTAGGGATTGAATCTAAAGCTTTGCGCAGGCTAGGCAAACCTCAACCACTGAGCCTCCTTCCTGGCCCTTTTGTCATTTGCATTTTGAGACAGGGTTTCACTGAGTTGTCCAGGCCTTTAACTTTCTCTCTTACCAAGGCAGCTCCTGCCTTGGCCTCCTGAGTAGATGGGATGTCAGGCTTGTGCCGTCAGACGTAGCCACAATTTGGGACCTTCAAAGGCCTGGAAGTGAGCTGAGCCACCTGGTACTATCTACATGGCGTCTGACTCCTTCCTGTCGAGGGACTGTCTAGTTATTTAAGGTCTCTGTGGCCACTTTGGAGACCACAAAGGCTAAGTTCTCCTTCTGTCTGACCCAGGTTGTCCAGGCCCACAGGTATGAAGTCCAGCTGAGCCAGGACCGTGTTTATGCCAAGACTTCAATCTTGAGGGAGCTGCGCAAGGCCCAGAGAGAGGCACAAGAATTCGGGGTGTTGGGGAATCTAAACCAAGCCTCTCTGGCTAAATAGTAGTTGTTGTACTTCTTGCTTCTTTCCTGTCATTTCCTCCACTCTCACCTTATTCCTCCCTTTCAATAAATTCTTTTTCTTTTCTTTTCTTTTTTTCTCTCTTCTTTCTTTCTTTCTTTCGTTCGTTCGTTCGGTTTGGTTTGGTTTGGTTTGGTTTTTCAAGGTAGGGTCTCGCTCTGGTCCAGGCTGTCCTGGAATTCACTATGTAATCTCAGACTGGACTTAAACTCACGGCAATCCTCCTATCTCTGCTTCCCAAGGGCTAGGATTAAAGGTGTGCGCCACCACGCCCAGAGAGTCTTGGTTTTTGCTCCTGAAAACATTCTCCCTTACTTGGGCGTGGTGGCGCACACCTTTAATCCCAACACTTGGGAGGCAAAGGTAGGAGGCTCGCCATGAGTTCGAGGCCACCCTGAGACTACACAGTGAATTCCAGGTCAGCCTGGGCCAGAGTAAGACCCTACCTCGAAACCCCCTCCCCAAACAAAACAAAACAAAACAAAACAAAACAAAACAAAACCATTCTCCCTGGTTGAGTCAGGACTGTCGGTAAGTCACTCAACAGTAGCTCCCCTTTTCTTTCTTGCCAACAGAACCCCAGAACCCCAGTTTTTCATTGTTCACAAATACACCTGGCGGTTTGGGGCTGGTTCCAATCCTTTGTCTCATAATTGGCCCAATGTTAGGGTTGGGAAACAGGTGTAGCCAAAGAGGTCTGAGGGGAAGCTTTTGGTAAGGTTTTCTTTACAGACTGTGTCCTGCCCTCCAAATCCTCCCCCTCCTTCTCCTTCTTCTTTTTTTGTTTGTTTTTTGGTTTTTCAAGGTAGAGTCTCACTCTAGCTCAGGCTGACCTGGAGTTCACTCTGTAGTCTCAGGGTGGCCTTGAACTCACAGTGATCCTTCTACCTCTGCCTCCAGAGTGCTGGGATTAAAGGTGTGCACCACCACGCCCCGCTATGTGCCCTGTCCTTTATTCCTGCTTGAGAAACTGACATGAGAAGGAGAGCTTGGAGCACGGCAGCCATATTGTTACCCAAAGGGAGGACAGTGGAAGTTCTGAAGAAGGCCTAGAGAAACAGTGGAGGCCTGGGGGTGGCATGGGGAAGTGGGACCAGTCCTCAGAGCCACCATATCTGCCTGGATCACTTCTTATGGCATGCAGGTTTTCTTTTTCTTTTTGGCTTTTCTGAGGCAGGGCCTCCCTCTAGCTCAAGGTGACCTGGAATTCACTATGTAATATCAGGGTGGCCTTGAACTCACAGCGATCCTCCTACCTCTGCCTCCCCAAGTGCTGGAATTAAAGGCATGCGCCACCATGTCCTGAGACTTGAAGGTTTTCTGTGCCAAATGTTTTAATAATTTAGTTCTCTTACAGTAAGTATTTTGACATTTGCAGCTGAAACTCGTTCCCCAGTGCACCTGTGTGTGCACCTGTTGTACACATGAGCATGCACACAGAGTGTACATGCGTGTGCTTCAGCTGGGCTCCATTCCCAGCCTCCCCAGTTCTCTGGAATCTCCTCGGTCCCCATTGACCCAAAGCCAGCTCTTCTCCCTCCCATGGATTGGTCATTCATGTGGCTTCTGGTTGGTTTCAAGCTCTTTACTTTTTCATACACATTTTCTTTCTTTCAAGGTCTTTTCTTTGTTTTGTTTTCTGTTGTTTTGTTTCTTCTTTCAGTCTTTCTTTCTTTCTTTCCTTTCTTTTTTTTTTTTTTTTTTTTTTTTGAGGTAGTGTCTCACTCTAGACCAGGCTGACCTGGAATTCACTCTGTAGTCTCAGGCTGGCCTTGAACTCATGGTGGAGGCCTCCCAAGTGCAGGAACTAAAGGCTTTTGTTTTGTTTTGTTTTGTTTTTGATACAGGGTTTTCACATATTCCAGGCTGGCCTTGAACTTGCTATGTAGCTGAGGATGACCTTGAATTTTAATCCTTGTAGGGATTACATGCTTGTGCCACTATGCCCAGGTTATGTGGCACTGGGGATCAAACCCAGGGCTTCATGCACACTAGGCACATACTCTACCAAACTGAGCTACATCCTCAGCTTAAAAAAAAATATTTATTTGAGGGCTGGAGAGATAGCTTAGTGGTTAAGGCTCCTGCCTCCTAAGCCTAAGAACGCTGGTTCCAATCTCCAGGTCTCACGTTTAGCCAGGTGCAGTGACGCAAGGGCGCAATGCTGCACTTGACCACAAGGGGGTAAACGAATCTGGATTTCATTCACAGTAGCTGAGAGGCTGCTGGCGCGCCCATCTCTATCTGTCTTACTCTCTCTCTCTCTCTCTCTCTCTCTCAAAAAAATATATATTTATTTGAGCCAGGCATGGTGGCACACACCTTTAATCCCAGTACTCGGGAGGCAGAGGTAAGAGGATCGCCAAGAGTTCGAGGCCATCCTGAGAATAATAGTGAATTCCAGGTCAGCCTGAGCTAGAGTGAGACCCTACCTTGAAAAACCAAAAAAAAAAAAAAAATTATTTGTACATGATGTGTGTGTGCACACATTCGTGCACATGCATGTGCACATACCAGGGTCTCTTGCTGGTGCATGTGAACACCAGATACCTGAGCTACTTTTTACATCTGGCTTACGTGGGTGCCTTTGGAACTGAACCCAAGCCAGTGGGCTTTGTAGGTAAGTGCCTTTAATTGCTGAGCCATCTTCCCAGCCTCTTCTTGTACTGTGTAAAGTGTGTTTTCAAGAGGGCTAACATGGGAATCCAAGAGAAAGGACCAGGGGAGACCAGGGTGACTTCTTGTCTGCTTTTCTGCGTTCTCTGCTTCCTCCCCGCCTCTCTTCCCAGAGTAGGCATTAAGTCTGTCTGCTGAGTAAGCATGCACTGATGGCAACAGGGCTCTGAGGACAGTTAAATCCCTTCCAGGAAGAGAAGC
Organism: Orientallactaga sibirica; assembly: GCA_036365145.1. Classification (NCBI taxonomy): domain Eukaryota; kingdom Metazoa; phylum Chordata; class Mammalia; order Rodentia; family Dipodidae; genus Orientallactaga; species Orientallactaga sibirica. The sequence continues at coordinate 2,424,949 of JAEOAD010002712.1, read as the reverse complement.
TGGGTGGGGAAAGGGCAGGGAAAGGGCAGCCAGGTGTGACCTGCCATGCTGTGGAGGAGTGGAAGGGGCCACTGGGAGCCCCTGGAGGCTGCTGCGAAGGAGGGTCACGTGATCAAAAAGCCAAATCTAGTGGAGACACTGGAGGGGTGAGAACGGACAGCAGGGAGCGTAGGGGCAATATAATAAAGGGGTGAACGCTAGAATGGGGGTAGCAAAAGGTCACCAGAGAGGAACAAAGTAGAATCCAGGAAGTCTAGGTGCCCAAACACCAGAAAAGGCACCAGAACGCGCAACCATCGAGGGGATTTTAGGAATAATGCTGGGCCTGAGATTCCCACAGGTCATTGTGGTGGTCTGATTCAGGGTGTCCCCCATAAATTTAGGCATTCCGAATGCTAGGTTCCCAGCTGATGGCAATATGGGAATTAAAGCTTCCTGGAGCCAGTGTATTGTTTGGGCTGGGCTTATGGGTATTATAGCCAGTTTCCCCATTGTCAGTGTTTGGCACACATTCCTGTTCCCATTGTCCATCTGATGTTGGCCAGGAGGTGATGTCCACCCTCTGCTCATGCCATTGATTTCCTCTGCCATCATGGAGTTTGCAAGTCTCAGGGTGTCTGCCATCGTGCCCAGTGTGTTTCCGCAGCATGCAGTCCCTCTGTACTTACTGCAACGAGGCCAGGGCGTGGATCGTTCTAGACCGGGATCCAGAACAGTCCGCAAAGGACCACACTGCCCAGGGGCACGCGGAGGGCGCGGGCGCTGCCCAGCGTGGTCCTGCGGTGGCCGCGAGGTGGCGCTGCGGCGCCGGCCACCAAGTCGATCTGCGGACGCCGCTCGGAGCCTCGGCCGGGACCGGGAGACGCCCGGGTGGCCCGCAAAGGACCGGCCCGGAGGCTCCACGAGCGGCTGGAGGCCGCCGCCAGCTCCCCGTGGAGCCACCTCCGGGCTCCGGAGCGCCGGAACCCCGCGGCCTTCGATACCCGGAGACTGGCAGATCCCCGGGCGGGCGGGCGGGCGGCGTCCCAGCGCATCCTCCCTCCCTCCTTCCCGCCGCTCCGCCCAGCCCGGGCCTCGAGGGATGCAGCTCACCGTCTGCGGGCTTTAAGCATCGCACAAGTCTGCCGCAGAAACGAACTCTTGACTCTGAGACATTGTCCTGATGGAAAATCGACCGTCCAAGTTCCTTGCTTACATCAACAGTCAATTACAAACCAGGCGTGGTGGCACAGACCCGTCATCCCTGCACTCAGGAAGATGAGGCAGGGGGATCGGTTTGAGTTCGAGGCCAGTCAGGCTCAGAACGGCCGCAGCTAAAGTGAGACCCTGACGCAAAACAGACTGAAAATCCGTTACAAAGAGGAGCCACAACGCTGGGGGTGTAGCTTAGTGGTCAGACACTTGCTGCGAGGCCCAGGGTTGAATCCCCACTATCCTGCTAATAAGCAGAGAGGATGCAGAGCTGAGGCAGGACAGAAAGACAGGAGACATTATGGGACTTGCAAAGAAAAAAAAAAAAAAGTTCCTGGCTCCGGGTCTGTGTTTCGCCAATTGAAAATCAAGAATTCTTGTACAATTAGCCTTTGCTGTAAAGTTTACTAACATAGAAATATTTTCAAATAAGAATACTAAAATAGGGCTGGAGAGATGGCTTAGTGGGTAAGGCACATGCCTGTGAAGCCTAAGGACGCCAGTTGGATTCTCTAGGACCCACCTTAGCCAGATGCACAAGGGGGTGCATGCATCTGGAGTTCGTTTGCAGTGGCTGGAGGCCTGGGCATGCCCATTCTCACTCTCCCTCTCTCTTTCCCTCTCGCTGTCTCAAATAAATAAATAAATAAATAAATAAATATAAAATCTAAAAAAAAAAAAAAAAACGAAAGAATGCTAAAATAGCAATGGGCCAGGCACCTTCCCTGGATGTTCATAACCCTGGGTAGGACTTCTCTCCTCCGGGTGTTTTCTGGAACCTCACCGACAAGGCTGTTAACTTTGTTTACTCTGGAGATACCCACCTTCCTGCATCCTTGAGATCTAGTGTCACCTTATCAGTTGTGATCCTATCAGGTGCTCCTCAGGAACCACCCCAAGGCCTCAGTTAGGTCTCATTTGGGAACCCTTGGAAGATAATAGCTCCCCAACCCACGGAAATCCTCTATAATCGGGCTTTAGTAAGGACAGTGATGTGCCCCCACCCTCTTTAAGAAGCCCATAGCCGTGGGCTCAGGAGTGTCCTGTCCTCCTTAGAACCTCCCTTTCCATTAACCCCTCTTGAAATCTATTTGGATTTTAATAAATTCCAGCCATGCTTCATACTGGCTTGTCCTGAAATTCTTTTCCCCAGCATGGCCAAAGATCTGGTTTTCCCTAAGTGGAGTTTCCTAAAAGATGAAGGGAATTCTTCAGACTTCCAGTGACAGTGGGGGTGACCCTGTCAATGCTGATAGAGCCTTGTCCCTGCTGCCTTCTCTCTTGAAGTCCTTTCCCATTGTTGTGACTTGGTGGACGTTGGGCTTAGAGGTCACTGAAGGATGGACCCTACCTCCTGTTTCCCTGATAACATTGGGAAAACATCTCATAGGAAAGAGCCACTTCCTCCTGATCAGAGGAACAAAGTCCTCTGGTCCTGGGTGGAGCCTGTCAATCACTCACGTGGTCAACAGACCACCCCTCACCTACAGACATGCCAAAGAGGTGGCCCCTTAATGAGATAATGTACCCTACCCCCAGAAATAATGCACCACACTCCCTCAGTGCAGTCACTCCCAGACCCTCACTGTGGAGCCTGCCTGTTTTTCTGAGTTCTCACTCAAAAACTCTATTTCAGGCTGGAGAGATGGCTTAGCAGTTAAGGCACCTGCCTGCTAAGCCTAAGTACCCAGGTTAGATTCTTCAGGTCTCACCTTTAGCCAAATGTAAAAGTGACTCAAGGGTGTAATGCCACACTTGCCCACAAAGGGGCGCATGCGTCTGGAGTTCGTTCACAGTAGCTGAGAGGCCCCTGGTGCCATTCTCTCTCTCTCTCCAAAAAAAAAAAAAAAAAAGCATACCCCCCCCCCACTTCTTTCTCCTGTCTGGATGGATTGGCTGAAACCCTTAATGGGCTGTGCTCTGACACCTTGGGCTTTCCCGCCTTTTTATTGCCAGTTCCGAGCACGACCTAGCAGCCCCCCCCTTTCTGAGAACCCTCCCACTCTCTTGGGAGTCTTTTTCTATATTTTCCTTAATAAAATCTACTTTCACCCTCTTCACCTTTGTCTGCATTCCTTCATTTCTCTTTGGTGTGTGGAGTGACTTGTGAGCCACCTACTCAAAGCGGTACTAGTGACTCTTGAGTTGTTTGGCATCTTAGCCATTAAATCAAGCTCCCCAGGGTGGAGAGATGCCCTCTTGCCCACACAGTCTGCAGCACCACCATTGAAGATAACCGCACCTAGTGTGTGAGTGCTGTGCATGTGTGTGTCCTTTGGAAAGGTGGACTTTCAAGTTCAACTTCAGGATTACCATTTACAATGTGGGACATGGGCTAGAGAGATGGCTTAGCAGTTAAGGTGTTTGCCTGCAAAACCAAAGGATCCTGGTTCGATTCCCCAGGACCCATGTAAGCCAGATGCACAAGGGGGCACATGCATCTGGAGTTCGTTTGCAGTGGCTGGAGGCCCTGGCACACCCATTGTCTCTCTCTCTCTCTCTCTCTCTCTTTCTCTTTCTCAAATAAATAAATAAATAAATAAATAAATAAATAAATAAATAAATAAATAAATAAATAAAAGATTTGAAAAAAATGTGGGACACCAAATGAGTGCTTTAGCTTCCTTGAGTCTCAACTTTTATTATCCACAAAACAGAAATCACTAACACTTTGTGGGGTGAGAAAATTAAGTAGTTATACACTATTTAGGATGGTCTATGGTAAGTGGTCGGTAAATGTTACCACTAATCGTTTCCCATCCCTGACACCATGCATGAGTCACCTGGCATTCATACAGGCAGCCTTGTGTTGGTGATTGCGTTCTTGTCTGGAGACCCCACCACAGAGGGCCTTTCTGAGCTCAGAAGCACCCACGTACACCTGGTGCATGGTCCAGAGTGGGTCGTAGTGGCTCCCATAAAACTCCGGCTGCAATGCTGCCTTCTTCTTGCATGGAGCTGTGAGTGCAGTGGCTGAGGTGGGAAGACAGACCCTTTCTGCTTCTCTGCTACTGGCATGTGCAGCCAGTTTGGAGTGGTGAAAGCTGTAGCACTTTGTTCTCCTCTGCCAGGGAGTCCCTGGTGCAGGGGTAGGAAGGCTCTGGCAGAGGGAGGAGGTATTAAAACAGCGTGATCTGTGTCCACTCCGCACGGGCAAGACTGCTCCAGCACAGGCCGCTTGGGCAGAGTGGAGCCCAGCATGTCACAACTTGGAAGTCATGTTCCCACTGCACAGGCCCCTCAGTATGTAGATGTTTGCATCTGAAAGTATATGGAGATATTTATGTATTTATTTATTTATTTATTTATTTATTTATTTATCTATTTATTTATTTATTTACAAGGAGAGAGAGAGAGAGAGAGAGAGAGGCAGAGAGAGAATGGGCATGCAAGGGCCTCTAGCCACTGCAAACAAACTCCAGACACATGTGCCTCTTGTGCATCTGGCTTATGTGGGTCCTGGGGAATTGAACCTGGGTCCTTTGGCTTCATAGGCAAATGCCTTAACCGCTAAGCCATCTCTCTAGCCCATATATGGAGATTTTCTTCTGGTCCCCCTGCCTTTTCCATCTTGAAGATCAAGACTTTGCTCAACATTTCTGCCTTATACTGTTCGTGGCTTGCAGTGTGTAGTCATGCTGGGCAGAAACGGCTTGACACACTGGCTCTGGGGACTTTGTCAAGTCGAACCTCAATCGTATCTTTAAGGAAGCTGCCACTCAACCTGTTCTGTAGGAGGGCCACTGCAGAAGGTGCTCACAGATCACTGGACTATCATCAGAAAGCTAACCACATATGCAAATGAGAGTACTGGAGGTGTGAGGGCAACCTCAGGGTAGAAGTGCCAGTCTGGCTCATCTGGGAAGGCTTCCTGGTGGTGGTGGGAGGGGCTGAACTCTCCCTGAAGCGTGGCCTCCCGACAGTGGGAGGACGGTGTGGTTTCAGGCCATCACTCACGCTGTCCTGGTTCAGGTCCTCACTTGAGTCATCCCAGAGTTCCCCTGCCAGCTGCTGGGAACGTTCCAATGCGTGACATCTCTCAAGAAACAAACCGAGTTCCTGGAAAACATCCTCCCCAGGGAACAGGGCCACCCCCAGGGCTTTCTTAGAAATCCTGTAGCGGGAGGGAGCAGAGAAGCCATATTGCGTAGGGACTGGGGAAGCCCGTTTGTACTATCTTTCACTCAGGTCCCGGCGGGGGGGGGGGGGGGCATCTGCTTCCAAAGGGGTTACAGCCAAAGAAGAGATGGAAGCTGGGCCCAGGGAAGGGTGGAGTGGCTATAGGCCTCCTGACCTCTTGCTGTCTGGCAGAGTGGGGTTGACCCAGTCAAGTGCTCTCCCAAGTCCCCAGCCTTCCAGCTTCCCTCTAGGGACATAGAGAGGGGCAGCTAAGCCTGTGCTTCTGACTCATCACAGTGACGTTTGGCAAGAGTCCCCGGATATCTTGGAAGAACCCTTGGTTTGCTTTTGTTTGTCTTGTAGCATTCAAGTCTTGTTGAAAACCCAGTGTGATGCTGGCTCAGGGCATAAGAAGAAATTAAGATTTTGTCCTTTGTGTTTTCCAATTAAAAAAACTTTTTTAGAGAGAGCAAGACAGAGAGAGAGAATATGAGAATGGGTGTACCAGGGCCTCTAGCCATTGCAAATGAACTCCAGACACATGTACCACTTTGTGCATCTGGCTTTTATGTGAGTACTGGGGAACTGAACCTGGGTCCTTAGGCTTTGTAAGCAAATGTCTTAACCACTGAGCCATCTCTCCAGCCCGTTTTTTTCCCCCAATTTTTAGCTTCACAGTAAGAACAAGTAATAGCTGGCATTGATTCCTATGAAGTAGGCCATTTTATTAGCCCTGTTTTACAAATTAGAAAGCTAAACCCAAGCATATTAAATGAGTTGCCCAGATCCACATGGGTAGGAGAGTGGTCATCTGATTCATATCACTAAGGCCCACATGTTTTTAGGAGTTTGTGAAGATACTTTATTTTTTTTTCCTTTTTTGAGAGTTTGTGACAGCTTCAAGATGAACTTTATTTTTTTGAAGCTTACAGATCCAGGGAAGTTCCATTGGCAGAAGAAGCGGCCTGCTCTCACAAGGCCAGGCAGAGAGAGCAAAAGCAACCAGACGAGACACAGAGCAAAACTACAGCCAAAAGATCAAAGACTGAACTCCATATCTTTAAATGGAATCTCAAACCCACACCTTTTTTTTTTTTTTTAATTAATAAAACATTGTATTTTACATTCAAACTACCACACGGTGTCAAAGACTGATCCCAAACTTTTTTTTTTTTTTTTTTTTTTTTTTTCAGCTCAGGCTGACCTGACCTGGAATTAACTATGTAGTCTCAGGGTGGCCTTGAATTCATGGCGATCCTCCTACCTCTGCCTCCTGAGTGCTGGGATTAAAAGCATGTGCCACCACCCCCGGCTCTGACCCCAAACTCTTGATTCTCCTTCTTGTCCCCCCTACTCAAATGCTAGGATTACAGGCATATGCCATTAAGCCCAGTTGATTTCAATTTCTATTTTAATTTCTTTTAAAGTCAGAAATAAAAATGGGGGTTGGGTAGATTGCTTAGTGTTTAAAGGCACTGGGCTTGCAAAACCTGCCAGCTTGGGATCAATTCCCCAGCACCCACATACAGCTAGGCATACAAAGTGGCACATGCATCTGGAGTTAGTTTGCAGTGGCTGGAGGCTCTGTTGCACCCATTCTCTCTCTTGCTATCTGCCTCTCTCTCAAATAAATGAATAAAAACTTTTTTTAAAAAAGGAGGTGGGGAAGGGACAGGGAAATGGAAGGGAAAGGGAAGGAGACAAAGAAGAAAAGGAAGAGGAATATGAGGAGGAGGGGGGAGGAAGGAGGCACTGTGTTAGGTACCAGGAAAAGTTAAAAAAAGAATAGCAAAAGCCAGGTATGATGGTTTATGCTTAGAATCCCAGCACTTGGAAAGCTGAGGTAGGAGGATCACTATGAGCTCAAGGTCCTCCTGGAATGCAAAATGATATACAGATCAGCCTGGGCTAGGGAGACCGTGCTTCAGAAACCAAACAAAAACAGAGAGAGAGAGGAAGGAGGAGAAGGAGGAGGAGAGAGAAGGAGAGAATGTGAATGGCAACACAGGTCTTAGGTGCCCATCACCCTAGTGGATGGAGGCTGAGGACCTTGTGCAAAGCTGCTCAGACCCTATGCCAACCTTTGACCGAGGAGCCAGGCATACGGCCTGTGTTTAATTCAGTCTTCAGGGTTTGAACTAGGTGGGTCATGTAAAGCTTTGGGAAGAAGCTGGGGTTTGAAGAGAGAGGGTTAAACATGACCAAGACGAGAAAGGAAAGATAATGTGAGGAATGGGAAATTCGCTCTACGGAGGTAGGTCACATTCTTTTCTGTCTCACATCAAAGTTCAAGGCTCTCCTTTAACTATAGCTTGTGTTGTCATTCCATCGAAGTAGTAAAGACCCAGTGATTACAGAAATCCTCACATGATTAGGTTCTACGACAGGGTAAAAGGACTTTGTTTTTGTTCACTGTTCTTTCCTGTTGGTGATTAACTAGTATTCCCTCGCTAGCAGTTAATATCTGCCAACATCAAGCAAATTCTACAAAAGTCCATAAGAAACCATCTCACTTCCTCATTTTCGCATCATAACAATAGACCAAGCAGTGCAGTGTAGTTTCCATGGAGCCGACTGACCGTTCACAAACAGCTCCTCAGACTACGACTTGATAAAGATGTGGCCAGAGACAAGTGGGATTCTCTGAGAAACAAGCATGTTTGTAGCTTTGGCCATGAATCCGGAAAAGTAAATACAAACTCAAATAACTCAGGCTGGGGAGATGGCTCAGTGGTTAAAGGTGCTTGCTGGCAAAGCCTGATGGCCTGGGTTCGATTTCCCAGTACCCACATAGAGCCAGATTCACAAAGTGGCCCATGCATCTGGAGTTGGTTTGCAGTGGCAAGAGACCCTAGTGTGTTCACATATTCTCTATCTCTCAAATAAATTAAAAACAAAGAACTCCAAAGACCAAAACTTCATTTATTCTCTGTGTATTCCCAGAAAGATCTCAGGTGGCTTGCAAAACGTCAAGTGCATGTGAGCACATCAAGAAAAGAAAGCAGTTAGGATGGCCGCCCATCTCTGTCACCCCAGCACTTGGAAGGCTATGCCAGAGGATCCAGCCTAGGCTACCTAATGAGTTTCAGGTCAGCTTGACGTACATCAATGAAACCCTGTCTCAAAAATCAGAGAGAGGGCCCGGCGTGGTGCCACATGCCTCTTTAATCCCAGCACTCAGGAGGCAGAGGTAGGAGAACTGCCATGAGTTTGAGGCCACCCTGAGCCTACATAGTGAATTCCAGGTCAGCCTGGGCTAGAGTGAGACCCTACCTCAGAAAACCAAAAAGAAAAAAAATCAGAGAGAGGGACAGAGGAGCGAGAGAGACAGAAAGAATGTGTGATGGTCACCTTTGCTATAAACTTGACTGAAGTTGGAATCACCGAGGAGACATCCTTCTGGCCATGTCTGTGAGGGCCTTCCCAGAAACCTGAGCAGAAATGACCCACTAAATGCGGACAGCACTGTTCTATGGAGTGGGGACTTCTAGAGTAAATGAAAGTGAGAAAGTCAGCGCGCTCCAGCGTTCACCTCTCTGTGCTGGTTTGCTCTCTGTTTCACAGTCCCCACTGCCATGCCCTTCAATCCATGACGGGCTGTAGCCACTGAAAAACATGAGCCGGAAATATACCATTTCTTCCTGCAGTTGCCTTTGTCAAGATTTTGTCACGCACAACAATGTCACAACAAACAACCCACACAGAATGGAAAGTAGTGGCAGAGACAGTCCAACGTTCCCTGGGTGAGATTCGTGTATCAAAGCCACAAGGAGCAGGCTGGGAGTAGAAGCCGCAGCTGGCAGGCAAAGTTCACAGGAGACACACTGGGACACATTCTTCCACTAGCGAAGAATGAGATGACATCCTGGGCAGGGCCCTGAGCTACTATGGATGCTTCTAGAAGTTCCGTGCAAGTCTTTTGAACAAGATGTTGGACAAGCATGTCCTCCATCCTGCCACCGTTATTGTCCTTGACTTCACTAAAGACTCAGACTGTGGCATGTTGGGTTTCTGTTCTGCCTGGCCATCCTTTGCCCTCTGACCACACAGTCCTGTCACAGTACCCTGCACACTGTACACTCTGACAGTTTGATCTTGTCAACTTGACTAGCTGGAGAGTCACTGAGTCAGGTGACTGGTGGAGTGCTCTCAGGAGGTTAGTGAGTGAAGTGCTTTCGGCTATGTCTAATGAGTTTTCAGACAGACCTTGAAGACCCTGACCCAGTGAATATTCAACGGTTAATTCCTTGATGTGTTCATAATATGACGGCATCACTGGAGTGTGGAGTAGGATGTGGGACCTGTTGGAACGAGAAGGTCGCTGGGGGGTTGGATAGATGGCTTAGTGGTTAAGGCGTTTGCCTGTGAAGCCCAAGGATCCTGGTTTGATTCTCCAGGTCCCATGTAAGCCAGATGCACAAGGGGGCGCACTCATCTGGAGTTCCTTTGCAGTGGCTGGAGGCCCTGGTGCTCCCATTCTCTCTTTCTCTCCCTCTGTCTCTATCAAACAAACAAACAAACAAACAAATAAAGGCTGGAGAAATGGCTTAGTGGTTAAGGCACATGCCTGCGAAGCCAAAGGACCCCGGTTTGATTTTTCCAGGTCCCACGTAAGCCAGATGCACAAGGGGCGCACACATCTGGAGTTCATTTGCAGTGGCTAAAGGCCCTGGTGTGCCCATTTTCCCTCTCCCTCTCTCTGTCTCTAATAATAATAAAAAAAAGTCACTGTGGTCATGTCCTGGCATGGGAATTGGACTGACCACCTCAGCCCCCCCACAGTAAAGTCCCATAAAAGACCCCAACCAGAGACACCAGGTGGCAGGCTTCTGCATCTCTAGGGACCCCTCTTACCTTACAGCAGGTACCTTACAGCTCCTTCTCTCGAGCTCTATAATAACATCTTTCTCAGTGTTACCCTCTATGGTCTATGGATTTCATTCATTGACTTCATGATGCAAGAACCCAGAGGCAGTGGGGACTCTCTCTGGCCCAGGCTGACCTGGAATTCATGATAGAGTCTCAGGGTGGCCTCGAACTCACAGCGATCCTCCTGCCTCTGTCTCCCGAGTGCTGGGATGAAAGGCATGCACCACCACACCTGGCTGCAACCCCCATCCCAGATTCTCGTATCAGTAGTGATGTTTGCTAAGTACACAAATTGTCACATGATGCTTGGCACCGAAAGCTGAGGGTCCCAGAAGCCACACCTGTATTAAAACTTCAACAACGAACTCCAGTGGTTGTGGAGAATTAAAATGTTACAGGCCCAGAGCCAAAAGGATCCACCTTATTATCTTCCTCATTGTATGACTTGACGTCTATGGCGAGCTGAGACACACTTTATTCTGGGTCATAGCTCTTCTAGACACATTCCCCTTGAAGCTAGACTAAGCCTAAGACATTGCTTATTCCTCTGAGGTAAAATCAATCTTCTGTATGTCAGGGCTTACATTCACTGAAAATTTTCTGCCTTCTAATCTCCTAAGTATGGACACTTCTGTAAGGACGCTGGCTTAGTCTTTAATTTGCTTATTTTACCTATATAATTCATTTCAGCAGATCCAATTCCAAATGTTTTCAAAATCACCCGTTGTTACCCTCTCCATAACCGTTCTAATATCTGTAGGTCCTTCGCGAATTGGCCTGCTGACTCGATTGCTCCAGACCCCACCCCAGCAGGCCACATGGACTTCCTAACGCTGCTGATGCAAGAGTCCAGATACTGGCCTCTGACTCAGACTCCCTGAAATGGGGAAGCTTCTTGACCCCACAGTGCCCCAAGCCAGCACACAGTTAGACATATGATCATGTCCATTGTCCCAACACCCCACGAAGCTTCCCCCTCCCTAGCTCCTTTCCTGTAAAGTTGTCTTAAACAAAAAGGCGGGGATGTATAAGCCCCAGAGCTCTCTCCTTCTCTCTCTCCCTCCTCCCACCTGGCCTGGTCATGCTCAGAACAGGTCTGGGATTCTGGAACCATTTCCTATTCTAACTGAGTACCCCCTACGAGCCCCTACCTCAGCATATCTCCCAAGGCCCCTCCCTCTCTCTAACTCCCTCTCTCTCTCCTTTCCCCGCTCTCTCTCACGCTTACCCACTTTCTCTCCTCTAACTTTCTCTCTCTCTCTCTCTCTCTCTCTACTCTGTGGTCTGATGCCCCCCTCTCTCCCTATAACTTTAGCTCCCACCAGCCGCTGCTAATGTTGGTAATAAAGTCTTGAGCTCAAGGAAGAGTGTGTCTCAGTGCCCCATCTCACACCCAGAATCTGACACTTTTTAAAAACTTAGCCTATAAGCTATATTTAAATTCCCCGAGTATTATATCATGTAAAATGATGATTATGGAGATTAATGACACAATAATTATGATGAGAAGCACAAAAGAAGCACAGAGGCCAGGAATGGTGACACATACTGGTAACCTTGGCACTTAGAAGATGGAGGAACACAAGTTCTAGGCCAGCCTAGACTACACGGACCTTACAACAACAACAGCGGGGCGTGGTGGCACACACCTTTAATCACACCATTTTTAGAAGGATTGAGTGAGTTCAAGGCCACCCTGAGACTACGTAGTGAATTCCAGGTCAGCCTGAGCTACAGTGAGACCCTAATCTCGAAAAACCAAAACCAACCAACCAACCAACCGAACAACAGATGATCTGGATCCGTTTTGATGAGCTACACTTTCAGCACACCACGTTGAACTTTGAAACCTCTGTATCCCGTCTAATTATACCATAGCCAAGACAGACACCAAACTTCATTGTCCCAGCCCTGTACTGCCAGCGGGGTGTTTTCTGTCTTGAACTGGGTTTGGCTCTCAGAGATCCCTGGACACAGAATCATGCCGTGTGCATTCGTGCTCTGGTGACCTGGTTTCCTTCTTTCTCTCCCTCTCTCCCTTTCTTTCTTTCTTTCTTCCTTCCTTCCTTCTTTCTTTCTTTCTTTCTTTCTTTCTTTCTTTCTTTCTTTCTTTCTTTCTTTCTGAGACAAGCCCAATAGATTGCCTTTTTTTTAAATTCTAGAAAGAGAGAGAGAGAGAAGAAAAGAGAACTGTCATGCTGCACGCAAGAGGACAGAGGTAGATAAAGCTAGCCTTCTCTCCAGCCCTCCTGGTTTCTTTTGCTCAACATAATGTTTATATCCACCCTCTTCTTCTTCAGTAATGGAATCCTGGGCCATATTACATTAATTTTTATTTATTTATTTGAGAGAGGGAGAGAGAGAGAGAGGAGAGGGAGAAAATGGGCATGCCAGGGCTTCTAGCTGCTGCAAGCAAACTCTTTGTGCATCTGGTGTACACGAGTCCTGGAGAATCAAACCTGGGTCTTTTAGCTTTGCAGACAAGTGCTTTAACCACTAAGCCACCTCTCCAATATTATCTCTCAATATAATGTTATGATAAAAAGCAAACTAAGGGCTGGAGAGATGGCTTAGCGGTTAAGGTGCTTGCCTGCGAAACCTAAGAACCAAATCTCTAGGTCCCATGTAAGCCAGACACACAGTGTTGAAAGCACACAATGTCGCACAAGGGGACACAAGTGCTGGAGTTCATTTACAGCAGCTAAAGGCCTTGGTGCACCCATTTTCTTCCTTCCTTCCTCCCTCCCTCCCTCCTTCCTCCCCTCCCCTCTCTCTCTCTCTCTCTCTCTCTCTCTCTCTCTGCTTCTTTCTTTCTCTCTCAAATAAAAAAAATTTAAAAACAGCAAACTAAGATGTCTTCAATGGATATGATAAGGGTGATTTTGAAAAAACTTGTCACTGAAGCATCTTTCAGAGTGAGAGAATGAGCACTTTTCCCTTAATTAGAGTCAGTGAAACAATAACTGATTTTTTTGTTTGTTTTTTGTTTTTTGAGGTAGGGTCTCATTCTAGCCCAGGCTGACTTGGAATTCACTATGTAGTCTCAGGCTGGCCTTGAACTCACAGCTATCCTCCTACTTCTTTCTCCCGAGTGCTGGGATTAAAGGCATGCGCCACCACACCTGGCTGTTAACTGATCTTAACACACCAACTAAATGCTATACCGCAGCCCCAGAAGTCATAAGGCAAGAAAAATAATGAAAAGGTATAAGGTTGGAAAGGAAAACTTTCTCTAACATGATTAACTACATAGAAAATTTCCCAGCATTTTTCTTTTCTGGCGTTTCAAGGTAGAGTCTCTCTCTAGCTCAGGCTGACCTAGAACTCACTATGTAGTCTCAGGGTGGCCTTGAACTCATGGTGATCCTCCTACCTCTGCCTCTCGAGTGCTGGGAGAATCTCATTTTGAACTTTTTATTGACAACTTCCGTAAATCCAGATAATAAACCATGATCATGTCCCCAGTGCTGTCCCCATGAAGGATGCACAGGACTTCTGTACTCAATATTATTACATTACTGGGACACAGAATATTTACATGATGGATATGTCACATTCATGGATCAGAACACTCAGTAATATCCACATGTCATTTCTTGGGCGGGGAGATGGCTCAGTGGGTAAAGCACCTGCCACATAACTCTGAGAACCTACATATCCAGACCCCACACAAAAGCCAGAATATGGAGACACACATGCACTAAATTAAAAAGTGGGGCTGAGGAGATGGTTCAGTGGTTAAGGCACTTGCCTGCAAAACCTAAGGACCCCAGTTCAATTTCTCAGGACCCATATAAACCAGATGCACAAGGTGGCACATGCATCTGGAGTTCATTTGCAGTGGCTGGAGGCCCTGGTGCACCCATTCTCTCTATCTGCCTCTTGCTGTCTCTCCAATAAATAAATAAAATATTTTTAAAAACCTCAAAAAACTAAAAGGATGTTATTTATCAACAAATTGATCTGTGGATTATATGCAATTCTGTTTAAGAAAAGCTAGGGGTATTAGACATAAGCAAACTGATGCCCCGTTTTACAGAGAATAAAATAAAATACATATGGCACTGAGGAAGAAAGAGCAGCTTTGTGTGAGAGACTCAGTGGAGTCTCAAAGGTGAAGGTGTTTGAAATGGGAGTTGAAAGCTGACTAAGGCTTGTCAGATGGAGAAGTGGAGAAAAATTGGCTTACATAGGTCTTTTTTTAATTTAAAAATATTTTAAATTTATTTATTTATGAGAGGTAGAGGCAGAGATAGAGAAAGAGAGAGAGAGAGAGAATGAATGGACATGCCAGGGCCTCTGGCCACTGCAAACGAACTTCAGATACATGCGCCACCATGTGCATCCAGCTTACATGGGTTCTGGGGAATCGAACCTGGGCCCTTAGGCCTTGCAGGCAAGCGCCTTGATGGCTAAGGCATCTCTCCAGTCTCTTACATAAGTCTTGATGAATTTAAGGAAGTAGATTCTTCGGGAAGCAGATAGGAACTACCACAAGGGGACAAAAGGTAAGTCAGCTCTAAGCTCTAACTCTTTCACCCAATGAACGCAGTTCACATGTTTCCTCTGCTCCCATCTTCACCCTTGTGCTTTTGTAGCAACTTTGTCACAAGACAACCAATTAGACAACAAGGTCAGAGTGTTTGCAGACTGGTAGCCCCTTATGACTGCAGCAAGCAGAACCAGTAGGGTCCCAGATCACTCTACAAATGGCAAACCAACCTGAGAGGAGACTTTACCCACAACTGTCCTCGGGAAGTCCCTGGAATCAGCTCAGATGTCAGTCTGGCAGAACGGGACCTAGGCTACTTTACAGAAACCTGATGGTCACTTTTGCTAAAAAACAAACAAACAAACAAACAAACAAACACCTTGACTCCTCGCTGGAGCCTGCAGACACCTGATGGACCACTGAAATGGGGCAGAAGGCTGAGCAGTCACCACCTTCGTCATGTTGTTGGTCCCCATGACACCTCCACCTTTGACCAGTTCTGCATGTGTACACACTGATCGTGTGAGAAAGGTTTTGTCCAAGTCTGTCACTCAGGCTTAACTTCCCTGCAGCTCACTGGAGCGGACAGCGACTCTTCCCCAGCCCTGTGCTCTGGCGGCAGCTCCGAAAGCCCGGGCAGTCCTCTCAGAGGGCATGGAGTCCGTGGTCACATCAGCTGCCAGTCAGCAAGCAGGTCAGGAGACATTCGCTGTCCACTAGCCAGCCAAGAAGGGACGCTTTACAAACCCTGCCTGTGAGCAACAAGCAGTTACCAAACTTCAAACCACACCTTAAAAGCCAGCAAAAGCCTGGCACTGCCCTTGTTCAAGCGAGCAGCCTGGTCATGCCAGATCAGGGCTAACTCCCTCCAGCCGGCTCAAGGGAAGACCCCAAGAGGAAGCCTTGCCCGTCTTATTCATGTGGGCCAGCTGTCTCATTTCTGCTGTCTCCCTGCCTGTGGACAGTTCTCAATACTGTTAGGTCAAATAAGAAGTATTTGGGAGATAGATCTCCCAGAGATTCTCTTTTCATTTATTTATTTGAGAAAGAGGAAAAAAGAGAGAGAGAGAAAAATGGGTGTGCCAGGACCTCCAGCCACTGCAAACAAACTCCAGATGATACATGCACTACCTTGTGCATCTGGCTTATGTGGGTCCTGGGGAATCGAACCTGGGTCCCTTGGCTTTGCAGGCAAGCCCCTTAACCACTAAGCCATCTCTCCAGCCTCTGAGACTTTTTTTTAAAAAAATATGTTTTTATTTATTTACAGAGAGGGAGATAGAGAGAAGGGGCACTCCAGGGCCTCCAGCCACTTAGTGCATGTGCCACTTAGTGCATCTGGCTTTACATGGGGGCTGAGGAATTGAACTTAGGTTCTACAGGCAAGTCCCTTAACCACTGAGCATCTCTAACTCTCCCAGAGACTCTTGATGGATTCTGACCGGCAGGCTCCTCTCCTGGCCTCAGCATCGAGAGCCCTCCTCTTCTGCCTGTGGCCCCTCGTGTCTCCTCCTCCCATCTACTTTATTCTCTCCACACTTCCAGGCAGGTAGCTGGAAGCAGAGGTTGGAGTAAAATCATATTGGGGGCTGGAGAGATGGCTTAGCAGTTAAGGCGTTTGCCTGCAAAGCCAAAGGATCCCGGTTCGATTCTCCAGGACCCACGTAAGCCAGATGCTCAAGGGGGTGCATACATCTGGAGTTCGTCTACAGTGGCTGGAGGCCCTGATGTGCCCATTCTTTCTCTCTCTCTCTCTTTTCTCTCTCTGCCTCTTTCTCTCAAATAAATAAATAAAAGTTATTAAAATCATATTGGGAAATGCCTGGTTTGTCCAGGCAGTTTGGCCTTTGTTACCATAATCGGTGAAGATTTTTACTATATATTTATTTGTGCGTGTGTGTGTGTGCATGCATGCACACATAGGCATGTCACAGTGCATATGTGGGGTAAGAGGACAACTTTCTAGTCCATTGTCTCGACTCCACCTCATATGAAGCAGGCTTTCTCTCAGTCTCTCTCTCTCTCGTTCTCTCTCTCTCATTCTCTCTCTCATTCTCTCTCTCTCTGCTGTTCTTTGTGCTGCATCCACCCAGTGCTTCTGAGGAATCCTCCTCTCTGCCACCCATCCCAGTGTCAGAGTGCTGCTTTTACAGAAGCCTGCCTGCCATAGCTTCCAGGAGTGTGTGTGAGTGTGTGTGTGTGTGTGTGTGTGTGTGTGTGTGTGTGTGTGTGTGTAGTATGTGTGTGGTGTGTGATGTATGCATGTGTGTGTGCAGATGCTCACATCCCATGCACATCAATGCAGAGGCCAGAGGACATCAGGACTCCTTTTATCACTCAGCCACACAATTCTTTGCTTGAGGTGGACGCCTCTCCCTCAGCCCAGAGCTGCTGCCAGTCAGTAAGCCCCACTGATCGTCCAGTCTCCCCGTCTTGTGGACTGAGGGTACAGATGCGCTTGTCATGCCCATGCCCAGCTTTTTACATGGGTTCTGGAGAACCTGAGGGGCTCTCATGCTTAAGTGGCAAGTGCTCTGAACTACGGAGCCACCATCCTAGCCCTTCAAAACATGACTTAAAACGTGTGTGTGTGTGTGTGTGTGTGTGTGTGTGTGTGTGTGAGATGCATACTACAGTGCACATGTGGAGGTCAGAGGACAGCCTCCAGGGGTCTGTGCCCCACCTTCTTTGAGACAAGGTCACTTGCTACTGTAAATGAATGTCAGACCAGCTGCCTCAGGTTCTTCTGGCTGGGCCTCCCACTTGTCGTAGGTCCACTGGGACCAGAGATCTTACCTTACATGGGTGCTAGGGAATTGAACTCAGGTCAGAAGGCTTGCAAACAAATACCTTTAACCGCTGAGCCATATCTCCCCAGCCTGGCCCAACTTCTGACTTTTGTTTTTGTTTGTTTTTGGTTTTTGTTTTTTTGGGGTATGGTCTTGCTCTAGCCTAGGCAGACCTGGAACTTACTATAGTCTCAGGGTGATCTTGAACTCATGACAATCCTCCTTCCTCTGACTCCTGAGCGCTGGGATTAAAGGCATGTTCCACACCCATCCTAACTTTTTTTTTTTTAGAGAGAGCAAGAGTGAAAGAGACAGAGAGAGAGAGAGAGAGACAGAGAGAATTTGCGTGCCAGGGCCTCAGCCACTGCTATCAAACTCCAGATGCTTGCATCACCTAGTGGGCATGCATGACCTTGTGTGTCTGGCTTACATGGGATCTGGAGAGAGATCGAGCATGGGTCCTTGGGCTTCTCAGGGCAAGAGCCTTAATCATTAAACCATCTCTCCAGTCCCAGCCTGACTTTTTATATGAGAGCTGAGGATGGAATTCAAGCTTGGGCAGCAAGCTCTTTATCCATTGAACTATCTCCCCACCCCCTAGTGAAGATTTTTAATCTGGGGAAAGAAATGATCAAATTTAGCTTCCGTGCAGATAATTCTGGAAGGGTACGGTGGGACCAGAGAGTAACAGATCAGAGAAGATGTTCTGACTAAAATGTGCTAAAGGTGAAACTCAGTGGTACTCAGTGAACAGTCACAGTAGAGACGTGTCAATAAGGGATCAGCAAGGAGTGCTGAGGACACTGGAGCCAGCCACAACGCGGGGCTTACAGGAGCGGAGGGAGAGGAGTGGTGTGATGATAGAAACAGGCTGGGAGGAGGAGCTGTGCTTCTGGAAGAACTCAGCCGCTGCCATACAGGGCTCCCAGGAACTCCTTCCTCCCACCTTCCAGATTCCTACAGGGGCCTCCCACAATGCCAGCTGGGAGCCAGCCACCAGGGGAGCATGGGCAGAGACGCTTGGAGAATGGATCCGTGTGGACCTACTGCAAGTAACCCAGCCCAGTCCAGCCAGATCAACTCGTGTGCAGCAGTGGCGTGGCTAACGTGGGCTGACGGAAACCCCAGTCAAGGAACCTGGGTCCCAACCCTGCTGCACACACGCTGCATCCTGAGGAAGCTGCACCAGATCTAAGAAGCCTTCCCACAGACTCTGCTTCCCGGACGATGCTAAATGGGAACTCGCACTGGACTCTATCCCATGTAGACAGTGTGCGAGCCAGACAAGGCCAGTGTTGGGCTCCTGAGACGGGCAGGGGTGTGGGCCAGGTAAGGCCAGTACTGGGCTCCAAGACGGCCAGGCATCTCGGAGCTAGCCCCGTGCTCCCCTCTTCCAGTGAACCCATGGGACGCACAGAGTCAACCAGGGACTTCTTAAACGTACTTTTCATTGCTGTCAGGTAGGTACATTCAAAAAGAAAGAGGAGTGTATTCATCTCCAGAGAGCAGCTTCACAGCCCTGCATAGCTGTGAAGAGTGCAGAGTCCTGGCACCTTCCCATCACCCTCCCCACTGTGCAGTTCCTGATAACTGAAGATGAAACTTGAACAGCAAAAAGGAAGTCTCCTGTCTCCTACAGGGTATCAAATCCTGTTTCTAGAAGGTTTCAGTTCTTAAAGACACAGGATTCCTTATTTTCTCACTCAGTAAGCTGGAGCAGCCCTCACTGAACACAACCACATCTGCTCAGCCCAGGGTGAGATGAAGGCTCATGGCAGCACCTTTGTGAAAGCCAAGCTAGAAAGGGGTTCTGAAGTTGTAATGTGTTTCGTCTTTCCTCTAAGCAGTGTAAAGAGCTGGTCAGGGCAAGGGCACAGATTTGCCCAGTCTGCTGGGGGCTCCCTAAGCCTCTCCTACTTTTACTTTCCTAGTTTTCTGGAGGGTTCAGATGACTCACTGTTGTCACTGGCAGCAGGAAGGTCCCTGCACACCACTCTCAGGGTCATTGGCAAGGTGGCTTCAGGATGATGCCTGCCTCCTTGTCAGTCCCACAACCCCTCTGTGAGTCCTGGAAGAACTGTCAGAAGTGGGGTCTTTCTGCTTTCAAAGCATTTGTTCATAAATACATATTCTGTTATGGGCCCTGTGGTTGGGATGGAATGGAGGAGGGAAACCAGAAAGATGAAGAGAAAAATGAGAAAGAAAAGTTGGAACAGGGGAACAGAGACCAGTAAAGGTTTCCAAACATGTGAAAACACATCATAAAGAAAAAGAAGAGTCGGTGTGGTGGCGCACGCCTTTAATCCCAGCCCTCGGGAGGCAGAGGTAGGAGGATTGTCATGAATTCAAGGCCACTCTGAGGCTCCATAGTGAATTCCAGGTCAGCCTGAGCTAGACCGAGACCCTATCTCTGAAAATAAAAAATAAAAAAAAAATTTTTTTAAAAGAGAGAAAGGCTGGGAAGGTGGTTCGGTGGACAAAGCACTTTCCTGCAAGAGTGACAACCTGAGTATAATTCCCAACATTCACACGAAGCAGAAGCTATGGAGGGCTTCTGCGGTCCCAGCACACCCAAGCCAGGTGAGAAGTGGAGAACCTCCTGGAAGGTCCTGAATGAAGCAGCAAGCGGCATCTAGAGGAGGTGGAAGGCGAGGACTGACCAGAAAGCTGTCCTCTGACCTCCATGTGCATGCCATAGCACACATGCCTCTGCACTCACTTACACACACATTAAAAAATAATAAAGGGGCTGCAAAGATAGCTTAGTGGTTAAGATGCTTGCCTGTGAAGCCTAAGGATCTAGGTTCATTTCCGCAAGACCCACATAAGCCACATGCACAAGGTGGCGCCTGTGTCTGGAGTTTATTTGCAGTGGATGGAGTTTATTTGCAGTTCTCTCTATATGCTTCTCTTACCCATAAATAAACAAACAAAATATTTCTTAAAATGAAAAAGTAAGGGAGGAAGAAAAGAAAATATTCCCATGAGGATTTCTTTAAGCCCAAGGAGTTTTCTCACTGCAGCAGATGCACTGAAGACACCATGGACTCTTACTCACTGGGGTCTGGGTGTTTGTGCACTCACTTAGTGAGTGAGCAGTGACAACGGGAGGGATGTATGTTATGCACAGTCAGGAGACAGAAGGCTTCTGGAGAAAGCTACAGTTTAGTGTGACCTAGAGGAGCCCAGAGGATGGAGAGATGAGGAGGGATGGCACAGATGATGGTCTGACTGAGGTAGCATGGCCCACCACCTCAGAACAGGTGAGATGACTCCAGACACCCAGCTCCTCAGAAATGCCACTCAGGGTCAAAACACTGCCTGGCTTCCTGGGTGTTTCTGCGCATGTGCAGGTAAAGTATTATCTTTTAGCAACACTGAGATCACTTGATGTCTAAATAAATCTTAGAGGCTGAGTAGCTCAGCTGGTAGAGTACTTGCCTGGCATGCATAAGGTCCAGAGTTTGATCCTCAGAACCACATTAAAACTGGGCATGGTAGCCGGGCGTGGTGGCGCACACCTTTAATCCCAGCACTCGGGAGGCAGAGGTAGGAGGATGGCTGAGAGTTCGAGGCCACCGTGAGACTACATAGTTAATTCCAGGTCAGCCTGGACCAGAGTGAAACCCTACCTCGAAAAACCAAAAAAAAAAAAAAAAAAAAAAAAAAAACTGGGCATGGTGGCACACACTTGTCAACCCAGTGCTCAAAAGTTCACGATCACTTCAGTTATATGGTAACTTCAAGGGCCAGCCTGGGCTACGTGAGACCCTGCCTCTAAATACATACATATATACATGCACTCATACATACATACATACATACATACACTCATACATACATACATACATACATACACTACATACATACATACATACATACATACATACATATACATACATAAATTGTATCAGTTACCTTCTTGTTTCTGGGACAAACACTCAGTCAAAAAAAGCTTTAGGAAGGAGAGGATTTATTTTTGGCTTATGGTTTTGAGAGGAAGTCCAGCATGTCAGGAGCAGAAGCTGGCTCACATTTTCACACCAGCAGGGAGGAAGTCAAGAAAGATGGATGCTGATATTCAGCTAGCTCTCATCTCTTTGTATAGTCCAGGACCTCCAGCCCATGGAATGGCACCACCCACAGTTAATCTACTATAATTACTACAATTAATCTAATATAGAAACTCCCTACAGACATGCAAGACATTTGTTTTCATGATGTTTCTAAATCTTGTCAAGTTAACAACAAGAGATTAACCATCAATTAAATAAGTAAGTAAAAAGATAAATCTAAGGCTAGAGAGATGGCTTAGAAGTTAAGGCTCTTGCCTGCGAAGCCTAAGGACCCATGTTGGACTCTCCAGATCCTGCATAAGCCAGGTGCACAAAGGTGAGGCAAGCGCAAGGTCACACATGCCCACTAAGTGGCGCAAGCACCTGGAGTTCGACTGCAGTGACTGAGGCCCTGACGTACTCTCTCTCTCTCTCTCTCTCTCTCTCTCTCTCTCTCTCTGTCTGTCTGAAATAAAATAAAAAATAAAAAAGATAAATCTAGGCCAGGAATGGTGGTGCACGCCTTTAACCCCAGCACTTGGGAGGCAGAGGTAGGAGGATCGCCATGAGTTCAAAGTCACCCTGAGACTACATAGTAAATTCCAGGTCAGCTTGGACTAGAGTGAAACCCTACCTAGAAAAAAAAAAATGAAACAGAGCCGGGTGTGGTGGCGCACGCCTTTAATCCCAGCACTCGGGAGGCAGAGGTAGGAGGATCGCAGAGAGTTTGAGGCCACCCTGAGACTACATAGTTAATTCCAGGTCAGCCTGGACCAGAGTGAGACCCTACCTTGCAAAACCCCCCCCAAAAAAAAATGAAACAAACAAAAAGAGATAAACCTAAGAAAGGAAAGACCATGGCACTTAGACATGAGCAGGTGTAAAATTCATATTTATTAGAGACCCTTAATCAGTAGAACCCATAGACATTGAGGGAGTCAAGCGATTGTAATCAGTTCAAAAGAATTTGCAGAGAGTAGCATATGTACAGATCTGGAATATCGAAATGAATATTCAAATAGGGACAAACTGGTGTGCAGTGAGGAGAGAGGAAAGTAAACTGACCCATCCACAGGCAGGACATAATTTGCATGCTTGTAGATTGGCATTATTTTTCATTGTTATCCATGTGCTACAATTGACAGACTTCTCATAGCACTCAAGGATACTGAGGGTTTTTTTTTCCCCCTGCTCAGACCAGGACCACAGGTGGCATAACTACTCAACCCTCCTGTGTCATGATCAGTTCTGTCCCAAGCACATGCTAAGGACTTAATAACAATCATTGTAGAACTACTAAAACTGTGACACTATATTCATGCCACTTACATGGAATGGAAGATAACGCCCAAAGAGATTTATGTCCTGAGTGTATTTCTGGCCCACCTTCATTATTATCTGCCTATTGTCGCTTTCATTATCATTAGTACATGGTCTGCCTTCTTTTTGTTTTCATCCATCGTCACATTAAAAAATTTTTAGTACATAGTTTTTGTTAAAGCAGCTTTCTTGCTGATTTATGAGAATTCCTGATTCACATCAGGCACATCGACCCTGATGAAGGAAGGGCTGTAGGAACAAACGATGAGACAAGGCATAGGTAGGAGAGTGTTCAAGCCGGGTGTGGTGGCGCACACCTTTAATCCCAGCACTCGGAAGGCAGAGGTAGGAGGATCACCATGAGTTCGAGGCCACCCTGAGACTACATAGTGAATTCCAGGTCAGCCTGGGCCAGAGTGAAACCCTACCTCTAAAAAGAAAAGAAAAGAAAAAAAAAGAAAGGAAAAAGAGAAAAGAGGGCTGGAGAGATGGCTTCGTGGTTAAGGCGCCTGCCTGCCAAGTCTAAGAACTCTGGCTCCAATCTCCAGGTCCCATGTTTAGCCAGATGCAAAGTGACGCAAGGGCGCAATGCCGCACTTGACCACAAGGGGGCGCACGCATCTGGATTTCGTTCACAGCAGCTGAGAGACTACTGGCACGTCCATTCTCCCTCTCCCTCTCTCTCTGTCCCTCTCCAAAAAAAAAAAAAAAAAAAGAAAAGAAAAGAAAAAAGAAAAGAGAAAAGAAAGTGTTCAATTGCTCCTGCCCAGACTAAGAAAGTTTTATGATAAAGGGAACCCCTTAAATTGCATGGGGCTAGTCCTGCTTCTCCCAGAGCTATTTATTCGCTAACTATAACTTTATTTTTATGAATATAATTTTAGTGAAAATATTTTTATTTATTTGAGAGAAAGAGAGAGAGAGAAAATAAGTGTGCCACGGCCTTGTGCTGCTGCAAACCAATTCCAGTTATATGGGCCACATTGTGTATCTGGTAAAGCCAGAATTGAACCTGGGCCATCAGGCTTTGCAAGCAAGTGCCTTTTACTGCTGAGTCTAATTTTAGTTTTAAATATTAGTTTATTTTGAGAAATTGATTACTAGAATAAACAATTCATTTTTAATATTTTAAAAATTATTTATTTATTTATTTGCAAGCAGAAGGAGATAGAGAGACATACAGAGAGAATGGGTGCTCCAGGGCCTCCAGCTGCCACAAACGAGTTCTAGATGCATGTGCCACTTTGTGCATTTGACTTTACATGGATACTGGGGAATTGAACCTGCATTAGGCTTTGTAGGCAAGTGCCTTAACCACTGAGCAACTCTCTAGCCCAACTTTTTTTTGTTTTTGAAGGTAGAGTCATGCTGTAGCCCAGAAATTCACTATGTAGTCTCAGGCTGGCCTCAAACTCACCTCTGCCTCCTAAGTGCTGGCATTAAAGACATGCGCCACCACGCCCGCTGCAACAACTCTGAACAAAGATCAACGAGAGTTGATAGTTCATGAATTCACAGAAGCCATTGAAAAGCTGCTCTCAGGCCCACTCGTTTACTTTTCCCATTCTTGTTGAGACAAGGTCTAACTCTGTGGCCCAGACTGGCCTCAAACTTGCAGTGATTCTTCTGTCTCAGCCATCAAGCCTGGCTCTTCTCCCATTCTTTTTTATTTATTTATTTATTTATTTATTTATTTATTTATTTAGTTTTTCGAGGTAGGGTCTCACTGGCTCAGGCTGACCTGGAATTCACTATGTAGTCTCAGGGTGGCCTCGAACTCTTGACAATCCTCCTACCTCTGCCTCCCGAGTGCTGGGATTAAAGGCATGCGCCACCACGCCGGCTTCCCATTCTTTTAAAAAAATTATTTAGGGTGGGTGTGGTGGCACACGCCTTTAATCCCAGTACTCAGGAGGCAGAGGTAGTAGGATCACCGTGAGTTTGAGGCCACCCTGAGACTACATAGTGAATTCCAGGTCAGCCTGAGCCAGTGAGACCCTACCTTGAAAAAGCAATAAATAAA
Organism: Orientallactaga sibirica; assembly: GCA_036365145.1. Lineage (NCBI taxonomy): Eukaryota > Metazoa > Chordata > Mammalia > Rodentia > Dipodidae > Orientallactaga > Orientallactaga sibirica. The sequence continues at coordinate 2,400,091 of JAEOAD010002712.1, read as the reverse complement.
TAAATAAAATTATTTATTTGCAGGCTGGAGAAGATGGCTTAGTGGTTAAGGTGTTTGCCTGCAAAGCCAAAGGACCCCGGTTCAATTCCCCAGGACCTACGCAAGCCAGATACACAAGGAGGCACATGCATCTGGAGTTTGTTTGCAGTGGCTGGAGGCCCATTCTCTCTCACTCTCTCTCTACCTATTTCTCTCTCAAATAAATAAACAAAACATTTAAAAAATTATTTATTTACAATCAGAGAATGAGAGAAAGAGAGGGGAGAGAGAGAAAGAAAGAGAATGGGCATGCTAGGGCTTCTTGCTACCAAGAACAAACTTCAAATGCATGTAACACTTTGTGCTTCTGGCTTTATGTGGGCACTGGGAATTTGAACCTCTGCTGTCAGGCTTTGTAGGCAAGCACTTTAGTGACTGAATCGTCGCATCTCTCCAGTCCCTCTTCTTTCATTCTTTACCGTCAGTACAGCAGCCAACGTCGGTGCTTCTCCAACTTACTTGCTTTCTCAATTTCAAAAAGTACCACCTGGCAAATCGAATCTTCGGGAGGGAGGGCGGCGTTGTGATATTCTGGTACTTTACAGCCTGGCCTCTGCTCTAGAAGACGTTGAGGAAGCTCCGTGAAGGCGAGGGATGCTCAAAATATGGTCCTGCTTTCCAGGTTTCCAGGCAATAGCAGCTGCACCATTCAAAAACCCATCACCCTTGAAGAGAGGTGGCAGGGGAGCTCAGAGGACAGAAGGACGAAAGACTGCACAGAGCAGCTGAAAACTTAGACTTGCTTCAGAGGAGCCTCAATTTCTAGTGGCAGGTTGTTAAGGGAAACCAGGGAAGTTCCAAGACAGCTTTGGCATTTCAGGGTACAAACACTGGATTCTCCCTCACATTTTCCCTTGTATGGTTAGAAGTCTGGACTGGTAGCCTTTGTTCTGATCTGTGAGGACATTTCTGGTCTTCTTAAGAATATAGTACCTGGGCTGGAGGGATGGCTTAGCGGTTAAGGCATTTGCCTGCAAAGCCAAAGGACCCAGGTTCAATTCCCCAGAACCCACATTAGCCAGATGCACAAGGGGGCACACACATCTGGAGTGTGTTTGCAGTGGCTGGAGGCCCTGGCACGCCCATTCTCTCTCTCTCTTTCCCTCTTTCTCTGTCGAATAAATAAATAAAACAAAATAAATAAGTGGTGGTACACACATTGAATCCCAGCACTTGAGATTTGAATCCCAGCACTTGAGAAGCAGAGGTAGGAGGATCACTGTGAGTTTGAGGCCACCCTGAGACTACATAGTGAATTCCAGGTCAGCCTAGACTAGAGTGAGACCCTGCCTTGAAAAACCAAAATAAATAAACAAATAAATAAATAAATAATTTAAAAAATAAGTTAACAAAAAAGAATCCAGTACCTGAACAGTTCATGCAAGAACACCCAAAAATGCAGGTAAGCTGTCTCCGGGGGCAGTCTGCCCTGATTATAGCCAGGAACCCATCAAGCGTGTCCCACTAGGACTCTGCCTCCTCTGCAGGTAGACTTTCGGTAAGGGCCCCAAGTGTCAGTGATGACCATGGTGATTGTTCTTGTCCCTGGAGGCTGAGTGGGACAATTTCATCAAGGGAGTTGGTTGGCTGATGGGCAATCCGGAAAATCCCCACTGCTCCAGCTCCTGAGCACTAGAAAATCCCGAGTCCCCACTCCTCCAAGCCCCTGAGCACTACAGATGCCGAGTCCCCATTCCTCCAAGCCCCTGAGCACTAGAGATGCCGAGTCCCCACTCCTCCAAGCCCCTGAGCAGTAGAAAATCCCGAGTCCCCACTCCTCCAAGCCCCTGAGCACTAGAGATGATGAGTCCTGGTTCCTCCAAGCCCCTGAGCACTAGAGATGCCGAGTCCTGGTTCCTCCAAGCCCCTGAGTACTAGAGATGATGAGTCCCTGTTCCTCCAAGCCCCTGAGTACTAGAGATGATGAGTCCCTGTTCCTCCAAGCCCCTGAACACTAGAGATGATGAGTCCCCGTTCCTCCAAGCCCCTGAGCACTAGAGATGATGAGTCCTGGTTCCTCCAAGCCCCTGAGCACTAGAGATGATGAGTCCTGGTTCCTCCAAGCCCCTGAACACTAGAGATGATGAGTCCCCGTTCCTCCAAGCCCCTGAACACTAGAGATGATGAGTCCCTGTTCCTCCAAGCCCCTGAACACTAGAGATGATGAGTCCCTGTTCCTCCAAGCCCCTGAACACTAGAGATGATGAGTCCCTGTTCCTCCAAGCCCCTGAACACTAGAGATGATGAGTCCCTGTTCCTCCAAGCCCCTGAACACTAGAGATGATGAGTCCCTGTTCCTCCAAGCCCCTGAACACTAGAGATGATGAGTCCCTGTTCCTCCAAGCCCCTGAACACTAGAGATGATGAGTCCCCGTTACTCCAAGCCCCTGAACACTAGAGATGATGAGTCCCCGTTCCTCCAAGCCCCTGAGCACTACAGATGCTGAGTCCCCGTTCCTCCAAGCCCCTGAGCACTACAGATGCTGAGTCCCCGTTCCTCCAAGCCCCTGAGCACTACAGATGCTGAGTCCCCGTTCCTCCAAGCCCCTGAGCACTAGAGATGCCGAGTCCCCACTCCTCCAAGCCCCTGAGCACTAGAGATGCCGAGTCCCTGTTCCTCCAAGCCCCTGAACACTACAGATGCTGAGTCCCCGTTCCTCCAAGCCCCTGAACACTAGAGATGATGAGTCCCCGTTCCTCCAAGCCCCTGAGCACTACAGATGCTGAGTCCCCATTCCTCCAAGCCCCTGAGCACTACAGATGCCGAGTCCCCATTCCTCCAAGCCCCTGAGCACTAGAGATGATGAGTCCTGGTTCCTCCAAGCCCCTGAGCACTACAGATGCTGAGTCCCCATTCCTCCAAGCCCCTGAGCACTAGAGATGATGAGTCCTGGTTCCTCCAAGCCCCTGAGCACTAGAGATGATGAGTCCCTGTTCCTCCAAGCCCCTGAGCACTAGAGATGATGAGTCCTGGTTCCTCCAAGCCCCTGAGCACTAGAGATGCCGAGTCCCCGTTCCTCCAAGCCCCTGAGCACTAGAGATGATGAGTCCCTGTTCCTCCAAGCCCCTGAGCACTACAGATGCAAGCCCCTGAGCACTAGAGATGATGAGTCCTGGTTCCTCAAGCCCCTGAGCACTAGAGATGATGAGTCCTGGTTCCTCCAAGCCCCTGAGCACTAGAGATGATGAGTCCTGGTTCCTCCAAGCCCCTGAGCACTAGAGATGATGAGTCCTGGTTCCTCCAAGCCCCTGAGCACTGGAGATGCTGAGTCCCCGTTCCTCCAAGCCCCTGAGCACTGGAGATGATGAGTCCCCGTTCCTCCAAGCCCCTGAGCACTAGAGATGATGAGTCCTGGTTCCTCCAAGCCCCTGAGCACTAGAGATGCCGAGTCCCCGTTCCTCCAAGCCCCTGAGCACTAGAGATGATGAGTCCTGGTTCCTCCAAGCCCCTGAGCACTAGAGATGATGAGTCCTGGTTCCTCCAAGCCCCTGAGCACTAGAGATGATGAGTCCTGGTTCCTCCAAGCCCCTGAGCACTAGAGATGCCGAGTCCCCGTTCCTCCAAGCCCCTGAGCACTAGAGATGATGAGTCCTGGTTCCTCCAAGCCCCTGAGCACTACAGATGCCGAGTCCCCGTTCCTCCAAGCCCCTGAGCACTAGAGATGATGAGTCCTGGTTCCTCCAAGCCCCTGAGCACTAGAGATGATGAGTCCTGGTTCCTCCAAGCCCCTGAGCACTAGAGATGATGAGTCCTGGTTCCTCCAAGCCCCTGAGCACTAGAGATGATGAGTCCTGGTTCCTCCAAGCCCCTGAGCACTAGAGATGATGAGTCCTGGTTCCTCCAAGCCCCTGAGCACTAGAGATGATGAGTCCCCGTTCCTCCAAGCCCCTGAGCACTAGAGATGATGAGTCCTGGTTCCTCCAAGCCCCTGAGCACTAGAGATGATGAGTCCCCGTTCCTCCAAGCCCCTGAGCACTAGAGATGATGAGTCCTGGCTCCTCCAAGCCCCTGAACACTAGAGTTGCCGAATCCTGGTTCCTCCAAGCCCCAGCACTAGAGATGATGAGTCCCCGTTCCTCCAAGCCCCTGAGCACTAGAGATGCCGAGTCCCCGTTCCTCCAAGCCCCTGAGCACTAGAGATGCCGAGTCCCCGTTCCTCCAAGCCCCAGCACTAGTGAGATTCTGACCTCGGCCAGCACCTCTCACCTCTCAAGTTTTAGGCCATTCCTGGGTTTCCCAACAGCAAGCACCTCCCCGGAGAAGGAAGAGGTTAAGTTCAGTGCCCATGCATCCCCACATCTTCCCCTCTCTCTTTTCTCTTTCCTCTCTTCCCTCCTCTCCACGCTTGCTTCTTTCTCTCTGCTCTCTCTGCCTCATGTCCTGGATATGAAGGGAGGGTTGGGCCACCCCTTTTCTTTTAGTTGTCCTCCTCCCCACAAGGGGGCAAAGCCCACAGCCTTCTGTCAGTAAATCCACCCCAGGCTGCAGAGACCCTAGCATTGATGGGAAAGAAGAGGGGGACTTTTGAGTTTCTCTCTTTTCTGTCCATTCGAGTCACTGTTTTTACACAAGGTTTGAGGCCAAAATTGGGGCCTGATTCAGTCATGGAAATCCCAGGCTTCAAGGCTAGGTTGGTGCAATTCAGGGCGGGATTGCGGACAGGAAGTTGAGCGGTTGTGTGGGTGTGAGGGACGGGCTTCCTCCCTCTGACACTTTCTATGCAGTGGGGACCTTGTTCAGCAGCCTCCCCTCCCCCAGTCTACTGATAGATAATGCTTGAGATCCAGCCCCTGGACAGGCATGACCAGTTGGGCCTTCAGCCACTTGTCCACTCTCTCCTGTAAACACATCGCTCCTCGGGCTTGGAGTAGAGGTGGGTTAGTAAACATTTGGTTTTCACCCATCTTCAGTTATCTGTGAGAAGATTTGATCCCCAACGCCTTGGGCTATCCGTGTTTGCCTTCCTTGCCTCCCAAACTACTGCTTTTTGGGTAGAAGGCAGAGGCAGACTGCTTCCCCAAATTCAAGTTCAACATCAGCAAATATACAGCACTCAGAAGTCCCAAGAGCTCAGCCACTAATTTGAATAAAGTTCTTGGTAGCAGATAAAGTACTTTGCATATTGGAGCCAAGTGGATCTGGGGATATTTAGGAAACAATTGACAGGACTCCTAGATTCGCTCAGGGCCATGAGGAAAAAATAGATTTCTGAGCAGCTGCGTAATGGAGCTCTTTGTTAAAACAGGTAGTGACAGCCGGGAGATGTGAGAATGCCGGGAGGGAAGACGATGGGGTCAGAGCTTAGAACACAAGCACGTGGAGTGGAACCCCAGGGGCTGGGGGTGTATGGTCTGTCCTCAGTGAGAGAGGTGGGCTCGGAATCGGGGTGGGATTAGTCAGCATAGGGAGATACTGAAGAAGAGCTCTTTATTCTGAGGAGCAGCAAGGAGGGAGGGAGGGAAGAAGGGAAGGAAGAAGCGAGGGAGAGAGAGGTCTACAGAAGTCAAGGGAGATGAAGTCTGAGATGTTGTTGTTAGATTTCACATCCAGAGCTTCCTGTCCCTCCATATGGGCAGGCCCTGGGAGGTGTGGAGAGTGAAGGCCAGCTCTTATGTCAGACATGGATGGCACCGAACCCAGTTCCTCAGCCAGCAAGCCATGTGTCTGAAATTTTGGTCAAAGGACTGTGGGGAGGGGTGGTGTGAAAGCTCCAGGACACAGCTTCCCACCTCATGCTCCAAACATCCTCTTTTCCCCTAGCCTGCCAAGCATGAGAGAGAAGCTGGCGGGGGGCAGGGGGGAGACTCCAAAGGTTTGGGGCACAGTGGAAAGAAGTTACTGGACTGTTAGGAGTCAGGGGATTCTATGGGGCCAAGACGACTCAGTTTAGGGAAAATCAGGCCCATGGGGCCTACAAGCATGCACACGGGGTTAGCTGTGGGGGAGGAGGTGAGCAGAAGAGCAGTGATAGTAGGGGACAGAATGGGTCAGCAGATAAGACAGCTGGATGGCAGAAGTCAGGACAGCTGGACTAAGGTTCATGAACCGCAGACGCGTAGTTCTGCAGGATCAGGTGGAAGTGCAGCAGCCTCCAGTGCTGGAGCTGACAGTGTCAAGCCAGTATGCACAAGGCCTCCGTGTGGTCACACCCAGAGCCCTGCTGGCTCCTGGAAACTGACCTGATTCCACCTTCACAGACGGACTCCTGCTCACCAGGACTGCCAGCAGGAGGACAGATAACATTGAGGCACCGTCTGAGGAGGAGCCTAGCCTGACTCAGCCATGGCTTTGGCTCCCTGGATTCCACGGGAACAGCCTCGAGCAGGCCCCTCCCCTTGCTGTGTGTGAGCCCCTCATAGGCAATGGGATGATCCGAATGGTACTTAACCGCACCATTCATGTAAACAGCGGCAAGCTTCAGCTGGTTCACAGCATGGCCCTGCCCTCTAACGCCAGCCTTTAGCTCCTGCGAGTTAGAGGAAGGGGGAGCCCCCCAGGAAAGGGGGTCTTGTGGGAAGTAGTCAGCACTTGACCACCTGCATGGAGGTCCCATGCCCAGAAGGGGCTGCAGTCTTTCCTCTTTCTTTCCTATCCCTTTCTTCCTCTCTTCTTTCTTTCATTTTAATCATTTACACTTACAATGAAGCCAGTTCCTTTCTGTCCCTGGTTCTTGTTCTCTTTATGATATGTGGCTCCCTTGCCACAGCCCATTGAGGTCCCAAGGGAAAGAGAACCGGGCGATGGGACAGCTTTCTCCCTACGGCTCACCGCCTACAGCGGCAGACACATGCCTGGGTCCAGCGTACACGGCACCTTCTTTGAGATGGACAGCATGCAGAGCCTGGGGTGAGGCTCACACATCACACACTCAAGAATTGAAACTATAGTGACTGTTCTTTTCTGTGAGAATAATGTTGGGCGGCTCTCAGGAAAGGAATCACCTTCATCCATCTACCAAGTATCTGATAGCCTAAGTAAGGGGCAGAATTCTCTCTTTCTAGTGACTCTCACTAATTATAAGATAGATAGCCCTTGGATCCCATCGATTTCTAGAATGGGAGCCGTGGAAAGCACAGAGCAGTTGGGAAGACTGACCTGGGATAGAAAAGCTTTCACGTCAGGGCTTGGGAGTGTGAGCCAGTGACAGAGCGCCTCCCTTGTATGTTCAAAGACCACGGTTCCACTCCAGCGCCACCGGGTGGGAGCAGGCTGGGGAGAGGGCTCCGTGGAAAAGGTACTTGTGAGCTCCTGAGTTCAGACCTCCAGAACCCAAACCCCTGAGGCTTGAGGGCCAGCTAGCCTGGCGAATGCAACTGGGAATGAAAGACCCTGCCTCAGATAATGTGGAAGGTGATGATCAACGCCCAGAGTTGTCCTTTGAGTGCCACATGCTCACTGTGACATATGTGGGTCTGAACACCAGCTTGAGCTATATAGTGGTACAGACCAGCCTCAGCTACGGAATGAGACCCTGACTCACAAAACTAAAATCAAAACAACACAAATGCCATGCCAGCACATGCCAGCATGGAGTGACCCTGTGAGATGGCCAAGATGGAGGCTATGTAAAACCAAAGACAGCGTGAGTCACTTCCATCCCTCCTGTGTGCCCAAGCTGGGTCACAGACTTCTGAAAACCTCACGTTGGCAGGGGAAGTCCCACGGCCTTATGCTCTCCAGAGCCCCCAAGAGTACCTCCCCCATCTGCCACAGAGGTGACGATGGGGAGATGAACAGGACAGGAAAGCAAGATGCAGGAGATCCAGGAGATCCAGGAGTTCAAGGCCAGCCTCGACTACATAGCAAGTTCAAGGTCAGCCTGGAATACATCCCAGAAGCAACCAGAGGAGACAGGATGGCCTCTCCCAGAAGAAATGTGCTGTGTGCCTATATTCCAAGAACTCAGAGAAAGGAGAGACAGTAGCCATCTTTATTATCCAAATTCTAGAGTACAGGATCCTGCAAAGGGGCAGGACCTACTAGCTGCCAAAGTGGATGAGAAGTGACTCCTGAGGGTGGCCTTCCCGCTGGACCTGCTGTGCCAGGGCTCCAAGTCAGCCCCCCGGAGCACCTTGCTGAGCCAGGCTTCAGCGACCACAGCTGGCCCCAGAGCTTCCAGGAAGGGGCACCGGTACACATGCCTTGTACACAAGTGTACATGCCTTCCAGGCATGAAAGTGACCAAGGCTCTGAGCTGGGCATCAGAGAGTATGCTAGGGTGTCATCGTGGCAGACAGCTGGCCACAGGATCTGGCCGCACCTGCACAAAGTTCACAGGGCAGAGCAGCAGTGGGCACATCTTCTCGTGCTCCTTCAGTGCCTCACTCAGGTGCTGCAGCTCCTCCGTCAGCTTGGCGATCTCCCGCCGCAGCATGGTGTTCTCCTGCTCCAGACACTCGTACTCCTGTTCAAGAAAAACAATAGCCGATGGGCTGGAGGGATGGCTTAGTGGTTAAGATGCTTGCCTGTAAAGCCAAAAGACCCAGCTTTGATTTCCTAGTACCCACGTAAAGCCAGATACACAAGGTGGTGCATGCATTTGGAGTTTGTTTGCAGTGGCTAGAGGCCCTGGTGCACCCATTATCATTATCTGCCTCTTTCTCTCAAATAAATACTTAAAAAAACAACAACAACAGCAGCAGAGAAGCACACCTGGGGTCTCAGGTCCCAGGAGGTGGTGGCAGGAAGATCAGGACTTTAAGGCCAGCCTGGGCTCCATGGGCGCACATTCCTTTTTGAGCCTTCCTCAGTCCTCCAGGTCACCTCCTGAGCTTGGAGCTTTCCCATGACGGAAGCCTCACTCCACCACTCACACCTGGTTTTATTTTTGACCTTACTTTGAGACATGGTTTCGCTATGTACCCCAGGCTAGCCTGGAGCTAGCTGTTACCTCAGGCTAGCATCAAGTGTGCCATCCTCCTGCCTTGGTCCCTGAGTACCAGGGTTACAGGTGTGCCCATCCTACTGGGTCACGCTGGTGTTGACTGACCTCTGGCCTCTCTCTTCCCAAGAGAATGAAAAAATCATGACAGCGGATCTGTGTGTTTCAATCAACACTGGGACATGTAATTTACATGAAACAAAATGCATCTGTACTGTGTAATCCAAGGAGCGCTGACAACGTTCGTTTCTAGAACATGTCCATCACCCCAGGAAGTTCCCCTGCACCCCTTTCTCCTCAGCACTGCCCCCTCCCCACCTGCTGATCTGCATTCACAAGGACCCTGGTGGGTCCACCTGGGACAGCACCTGCACCGCAGCACACTTTCTGACCACACAAATGGACACATGAAAATACGCCTCACCTTCCAGCGTTCTGAAGTGTCCACCCAGCAGGGTTTGAAGACGTTTAGCACTGCAGGGGATCTAAGCGCAGCCTCGCACAACCCGCAGTGTAGAAACCTTCCACATGCAACACTAGCTCAGCTTTGCGTCCTGAGCTGGGCCATGTAATGGAGCCACACAGACAGAATTCAATTTATCTCCACCTCCTGGCTCTTGAGATATTGCTCCCCCATACGTGTCTCTGAGCCCAGCTATCTCAGGTCCTCTGGGCTCCTTGTGCCGGGACCACCAGCCCCTCTGTTGTCTCGTTCGCCATCCCTGGCACATATTCCAAGCTGCCAGACTCTCTGAGATGTTGCTCCCACAATGCAGGGCTTGAGAGTGGGGAGAGTGCAGGAGCTAAGCCGCTGAGCCTCTCCTGAGCTTGCAGGGGTGCAAGTTCTCTGTCTCCTCTCAGGGGACTGCTTTAGTGTAAGCATGGGGCTCCCACCGTCTCCAAGGAAACCCACCTCTGTCTGTTATTTGAGTCTCAAGTGTCACAGCTCATGTGCCTGTGATGCCACACAGCTTTATGCCATCTGGTAACTCGGTGAGCGGTCCCGCCTCTCCCTAACCGAGTCTCTAAGAAGGTCCGCAATCCACAGCCCACTGCCGCTCCCAGCAGTGCCCCTCCAGGCTGACCACCACAGTCAGCTCTTACTGTGGTGTCATCCCCATGGGTTGCTGGCTTGAGCCGACGCCAGACTCTGTGGCTCATACCGACACACCAGGCATTTCCTGAGCTGAGGACCACCTGGTTACCTGCCCCCCATGCCTTGCTCATCAGCAGCTTTTAAGAAACATCACCATGGAAGTCTGACCTTCTCACAGTCCTTAAAACACATGCAGACTCTCAACTTGGCTCACACAGTTCTGCTCAGCAGGCCTGCCTGTCTCCATTCCTGTGTGAGCCTAGCAAAAGCCCACCACATCCAGGAAGGCTTCCCTGATTGGAGCACCTATAGGTCTCACGTCTTTAATTATGAGTTCCAGTCAGTCTTGTACCCTATTCAATATCACATTAATTAACATCTCTCTCCAAAGATCAGCAAGGCGGGGCACCTGGGGGCTTCTGCTGCCTCTTCAGAACCCTCACCTTCCACCTGAGATCAACAATAGATCTGAATGGCTTTGGCAAGCTAATATTTTGACTAGATTCCAAAGACTAGACTACTCTCCTCTCTTTCTTTAGTGAAAGACTCCAAACTGCCTATCTATGTTTACTGCACCCACAGCAAGACACCGAACTTCAAGCTTTGTCTCTGGAAGCCAGAGGAACCCTGTGGCCTAACTCCTGCCCGAGGCACCACGGCTTCGCTAGGTCAGCACTCCAAAAGTCTTCAGAGCTGCCCAGGCACTCACACAGACCTGGAAATCTGACATGAAAGAGAGAGGAAGTTCAGGTGGGCCCCTTGAGCCCAGGCTCAACAAGGCTCTCTGGGCCAAAGGAAAAAGGACCATCCTGGACCCTATCCACAGACGTCTGTCCAGAAGGCCCAGTGAGGTGGAGCAGTGTAATGGTTAATTCTGGCAACTTGCATGAATGTAGGATCCTCCAGGAAGGAAGCCCCTGGGCATGTCTGTGAGGGGTTTCTAGATTAGGCTAACTGATTCCCTAGCTGTGGGCATCACCGTGTCATGGCTGGGGTCCCACATTGAATAAAAAGGAGAAAATGGGCTGAGTGCAAGCCTTCATCACTCTGCTTCCTGACTATGGACTCATGGGCACCTCCTGCTCCTGCCACCGCGCCCTCCCCTGCCAGGATGGACTGCATCCCCTGGAACTGCAAACCAAATTAGGTCCTCCCTCCCTGAGCTGCTTCTTGTTATGTACTTGGTCACAGTACTGAGAAAAGTCACCTGCACAGGGGCCTTTATTGACCTGATGAAATATGAGAGAAAAATAAAAAGAGAGGTAGTAAATATTTTGATAAAACGGATCCTATGAACAAGAGGTACCGGGAGGGAGGAGGAAGCCAGAGAATGCCAAAGGCAAAGAATGACACCATTTCCCACTGAGAATCAATGGCTGACTGAACCTACACTAAACATAATCAGAGAACAATTCTGCCCAGGGAGCTGGGACTCCTTGGCTGAGGGGAGGTGGCTGTGCTGCCTCTCAGGGAGCAATCCAGGCCATACTCTCAAGGGTGTCAAGATCAGAGGTGGTCCACCTCCAAAATTAAGCCACCTAAGGCAGTGGTCCTCAGTCAGGACAATGTGGGCAACCCCCAGCTGAGGATATGTGGCGGTAGTGTTTGGAAACAGTTCTGCGTGTCACTAACGGGGGTGTGATATTGAAATCAGTGGGCAGGGGCTGGAGACACTGCTCATCTCCCACAATGCACAGCAACACCCCCTCCCTGCAACAAGGAGTTGCCCTCAATGTCACCAGAGCTGGGGTCAAGAAGCCATGTTCCAGGGCTGGAGAGATGGCTTAGCAGTTAAACGCTTGCCTATGAAGCCTAAGGACCCCAGTTCGAGGCTTGATTCTCCAGGACCCACATAAGCCAGATGCACAAGGGGGCGCATGTATCTGGAGTTCGTTTGCAGTGGCTGGAGGCCCTGGTGTGCCCATTCTCTCTCTCTCTTTCTACCTGCCTATTTCTATCTCTCTCTCAGAAAGAAAGAAAGAAAGAAAGAAAGAAAGAAAGAAAGAAAGAAAGAAAGAAAGAAAGAAGGAAAATAGTATAATTTAAAAAATGGGGGCCCAAGAGATGGCTTAGTGGTTAAGCACTTGCCTATGAAGCCTAAGAACTCCAGTTCAAGGTTCGATCCCCCAGTACCCATGTAAGCCAGATGCACATGGTGGCACATGCTTCTGGAGTCTGTTTGCAGTGGCTAAAGTCTCTGGCGTTCCCATTCTCTGTCTCTCCCTCTCTCTCCATTTCTCTGTCTGTAATAAGTAAATAAATAAATACAAATAAAAAAAAAAGAAGAAGAAGCCATGTTCCAGCCATCTTAGGTTGTCTGGGGAAATAAAGGGCTAAGGGGTGGCGTTCCAGGGCCCAGGATGCTCTGGGGCAGAAAACAGGAGTGAGGACTGAGACAGAAGCTGATGTGGGTACCAGGGAGCAGAGGTGATGACTTGGGTGTGAAGAAAGAAGGGTAGGGAAGGCCACTGGCAGGGTCCAGACACATAGACCCTGGGGTACAAAGTAGGCAGCGAAAGCTCTGAGAGGCAGAGATCTGTTCAAAGTCACAGCGATTGGATCCCCAGCAGCAAGGTCAACTGTAACTGCCAGGCACCGTCACCAATTTTGCTTTGGTTGGCAATGCTGGGGCCCAGGCTTCCTCACGGTGGTTGCCAGAAGTGAGCAAGATCTCGGGACTGAACTATATGTCTACACAAGCCTCAGACAGACACACTTCCCAGGAGAAAACCAGTGTCACAGCGAGGGCTGTACAAATTAGTGTCTTAATCAGCTTCTAAACCACGTACTCTCTTAAGACATGAATTATCTGAAAAAAAAAACAAAAACGTGGCAACACTTACCACAACCATATTGCCCAAGTACGTTGTCAGTTTGTGACATTTAGGACTCTTCAAGGTGGCATTGCTCCCTTTCTCATCTGACTCAGTCTTTCTCAGTCTGACATCTTTGGACGCCTGGTCCAACCAGTCTGACCCACTTCTAAACCACCTTTTAGCCTGGCACAGGGACTGAGCTTCGCTTTGGTTCCCAGATGTGAACTCAGCCTGCAAGATGCTCAAAACCCCACGAGAAGTGTGAAAACTGTGGACACCGAGGGTCATGGGCACTTCTCCTCACACCGAGGGACATTCTAAGGAGGACCTAGTTCTGCTCTCCTCTGCCTGGCCGTTCCCGCTTCGATGGACGACCCTCCAGCTTTGGTGATGGAGGCCTGGGCGGGGAGTAGCTAAGACTCTCATACGAGTGGGAGCTACAGGGGTTTCTCAGGGCGCTAGGGGTGACTCTGGAATGCGTGAGGTGAGAAGAGAGAAGTGGGCATTTTAAACGAGTCTTGCTTCAAATATTCCCTTCTGTGGTAGTCAAAGGAGGTAAACAGGGAGCCTGAGCCACAGTGCTGCTTAGGACTGAGCCCGGCACATGGTGTGGGAGCGAGGAAGGGAGAAGGAACAACCTTTGCATGAGCCATGAGTGCGGCAGTTGGAACGTATGACCCCATAGACTCGGGTATTTTATTAAAACTTGTAACTCAGCTGGGCGTGGTGGCGCACGCCTTTAATCCCAGCACTCGGGAGGCAGAGGTAGGAGGATTGCCGTGAGTTCGAGGCTACCCTGAGACTACATAGCTAATTCCAGGTCAGCCTGGACCAGAGTGAGACCCTACCTCAAAAAACCAAAAAAAAAAAAAAAACTTGTAACTCAGATTTCCAGCAGCCTGGCTGGAAGAGGTGTCACTGTGAGTGGACCCCCTGAAAATGTCCCCACCCTAATCGTGGAACCTGTGAATATGAACCTTACATAGCAAAAGAGACTTTGCAGATGAGATTAACAGCCTGAAGGTGTGCGAAGCAGTCAGAGGTTTGCCTGGGTCTCTGCGTTTTGCTGACCGATTGGGCTCGCTTTAGCTGCTGGCTGTTTGGCAGTGTCTCTCCCTGCTTGGATTTATGAATGGGAGCCAGTTCCTTCCACCACTGGTGGAACTTCCCCTTGGATCTGTAAGGTGGAATAAACCCTTCCTTCTATAAACGGTGTCTGTTTGGAAGTTCATCCCAGCAACGTGGAGCTGACTGCAACACATGGCTATCAGGTAGCCAGGGGTTCTCCAGCCCCGTGGTGCCTCCCAGGAAGCTGGTTTCCATGCATGGGGCCCTTTCTCTAAGCTACATGTGGTCTGGAAGCCCTGCAGGTCCTGGGGGCAGTAGTCTTTCCCCAAGTTTAACCTCCCAGATGTACCACGAGACTGCTGGCCACACGGACAGAAATTCCCCACAATCATTACGTCCCCCTGGAAGGAGCTTGGACGGGTGTCTTTTATCTCATTTTATCTCAGAGATTACATTTCTTGTTTTACAGAAAGCTGGGGGTGTTTCTATTTTCCTCAGCCAGCTGTTCACCTCCTCACACCCTGCGACCACTGATACTTGGGTATAACTCAGCGTAAGGAGAGGACTATGTCCAGACAGAGCAACTGTCCTGGCTTCCTTGACAGTTTCTAAACAAAAGCTGGCCTTGCTGAGGGGACCTGCCAGCGGTACATCCTGACCTGTGCCTCTCACCCCGCACAGGAAGAGAATGAAGTGGGCTTCAAATTAGTCTACCCTGTTCTGAAAGGACAGCAGACACAGTGTCAGACCAGATAGCCCATGGGAAGAGTAGGCCAGGGACCCTATGGAAAGGTTCTAGAAATGACCAGGCAGAAGCAAATAGAGAGCCACTCCCAAGTTCCCAGGCATCTAGTTCACTTGATTATCAAGTCCAACAATGACTGATACTGACAGAGAATCGACGCTGCCCCTAATGTCTCCTAAATTACCTTCTGTGGTGGGCAGAACAGCCCCTCAAAATGTCCCCACCCTGATCTCGGAACCTGTGACTACGAACCTTACATAGTAAAGAGACTCTGCTGATGAGATGAACAAGCACAAAAGGGGAGACTGTCCAGCAAGTCATGGAATCATGAGGTTCCTTATAAATAAGAAGTGAGGAGGAGATGTGACAGTGGTACTGGTGTCAGAGTCACACAGCATGAGGAAGACGTGACAGGCTATTGCTGGCTTTGGAAGAGGACCACAAGCCAAGGAACCAGGAAGGCTTCAGAAGCTGGGCAAAGCAAGGAAATGGCTCTTCCAAGAGGAATGCAGCCCTGCCAACACTCTGATTCTGTCCGGTGAGCTGCGGTTCAGGTGTCTCAGACACTGCAGGGTGCATTGGCCGGAATTTGTTACAGCAGCAGTCAGAAACTAATACACTTTCCTCAGGAAAATTTTACAGGGAAATCCTGTTTCCCAGGACACATAGGAAGTGTTCCTCTTCTCTCTGTGACCCAACAGCAATGCCTTGCCCACAAGTGTGCTTAATAAGTACTTTTGGAGTGGATCTACCAGACCTTGGCCCATGAAAGAAATTGTTCAAGACATTTACGTCTCTCTGTACAAATAGTTACTTGGGATTTACAAGTGACAATGCACCTGGCTTCTTTCATCCTCCCCTCCCCTTCCTCTTCCCCTTCCTCCCTTCTTCCTTCCTCCTTCCCTCCTCCCTCCCTCCCTCCCTCCCTCCCTCCCTCCCTTCCTTCCTTCCTTTCTTCCTTCCATGTGTGTGCACAAGTGTCAGAGCTTGCACGGAAGGCAGAGAACAACTTCAAGGTGTTTGTGCTCCACCTTCTTTGAGACTGGATTCCAATGTCAGCTGGAGTCACAGATGCACGTGCCACTTTGTATCTGGCTTTACGTGTTTGCTGGGTAAATGAACTCGGACCCACAGGCCTAGCAAGCAAATATCTTTAACCTCTGAACCCCTTGGACTAGAGGCTTTTTGAGGAGTGAGGTGCTGGCTGCCCAGCAAGCAGAAATCGTCTGAATACAGGGCTGTGCACTAAACAGGTACTAAGTCCCCTCTGCAGACTACTTGGTAGCATGAAACTAGAACCTCAGTGGCTTTAGAAGGAAGGAAGAAGGCAAAGTGATTCTTCTTGGAAATTTACAGAGCTCACAGACTGGGAAGGCCTTTCCTGACACAAGTCTCTCCCTCTGCGCTTCAGCCCTACTTCCAGGAGAGAATCCGACCTGCACAGTGTATGACACGCTCTAGATTCCGACCAGTGGGTCACATGTCCATGGAGTATGCGCATTGTACACATGTTCTGATCATTGTTTGAAAGTTTTCCGACCTGCCTTTTCTCTCTCCACATAAGTGAGTCTCTGTGCTGTCAAACTCCTGACTGGCCTTGCGGAGACAATTGTGACAAGGAAGGAGGGCATCGCATGGCAGGACAGAGCTAAACTAAAATCTTTAACTATGCACGCCAACCTGGGCAAAGTCAAGGACCTAGAAGTGCTCCCAACTCCTCGCCAGCTCCCAAGGAGAAGCAGCTCCTACATCCTGGCCGAGGGGTTGTGTGGGCTTACACAGAAAGGTCAAGGAAAAAGGAGGAGAGCTATGATCCTAGAGCTATGATTTGAAGGTGTGTCCCTCCCCCACCCAGTAGTTGATGTCTTGGAAAGTGGGTCTCCAACGTGGCACTATCAGGAGGCCTTTAGGTCAGAGGGATTCGGCCTCATGAATAGATTAATCCCTCCATGAGCAATTGGGCTATGACGGAAGTGGCTGTTTATAAAATCAAACTCTGTGTGAGGACATGGCTAGGGGATAAAACACTGGCCACACAAGTGTCAGGACAGGAGATCGACTCCTAGCACCTACATAAATATCAAGTGGGCACAGTGGGCACTTGTGGCCCCAGCACTTAGGAAGCAGAGGATGCCTGGGGCAAGCTGGCCAGCTACATTAGCTGCCTCGGTGAGCTCTAGGCTCGCATGAGAGACCCAGAAGGTCTCTCAGTAAAATAAAGAGAAGAGCAAGCAAGGAAGATAGCGGACAGCAATGTCTGGCCTCCACTTTTGTGTGTGCGCACAAACGCATGCACGCACGCGCACACACACACACACACACACACACACACGTATTCGCACCCCTACACATAAGACACACATACCATGCACACAAACACATGCAAAAAAAAGGAAAAACAAGCTCTCTGGTTCTTTTACAATGCCCTCTGCCATGTGACCCTGCAGCTTGAGGCAGAGCAGACACTGAGCAGAGATACAGGCACCATGTTCTTGGACTTCAGACTCTAGACCAGAGCCAAATCAAGTCCTATCAATCACCCAGTATAGAGACAAAAACCAGACTCAGATACCAATTGCTCCTGATCTGAGTGATAAGAGAGGTTGTCAGGGCCAATACCATGGAAAGAGCGAGAAGAGAAAGTTTCAGGGTGAGCAGAGCATTCTGTTAAGAATGTGGTTTGTCAGCCGGGCATGGTGGCGCACGCCTTTAATCCCAGCACTCGGGAGGCAGAGGTAGGAGGATCACCATGAGTGCGAGGCCAGCCTGAGACTACATAGTGAATTCCGGGTCAGCCTGCGCTAGAGTGAGACCCTACCTCGAAAAACAAAACAAAACAACAACAACAAAAGAATGTGATTTATCGAGGAGCCTGCAGTGGAGCTCCCGGGAAACACCGCAGCAGACAGCAGAGTCATGGTGCCTAGGACACAGTGCTGGAGCAATCAGCTGTCATACTGATGTTGGGACAACAGGTTAGCAGATGGGCCTTTCAGGGTAAGATGAAACAAGCAAAGTGTGAAACCCTGGTCAGCACCAACATTTAGGAAAACACATGAAGAAGGAGGAAGAGGAAGAAGAGGAGGAAAAGGAGAGAGGAGGAGGAAAGGAGAATAAAAATGAGAGGAGGAGGCTGCCAGAGCAGCCTACATCTGTAATCTCAGCAGGCTGAGGCAGGAGGATTAAGAATGGAGGCTAGACTGTCTCAAATACAAAACAAACTGAACAACAAGATAAAAGAGCTAGAAAAGTTAAAACAGAACCAAAAAATGACAAGAAAGGTGAGGTCTTCTAGAAACTAGAAAGAGGGGGCTGGGGAGATTGCTCAGTGGTTAAAGGTGCCTTGCTTGCAAAGCATGCTGGTCCAGATTCAATTTCCCAGTACCCACGTAAAGCCAGATGCAAAAGGTGGCAAATATGGGTGCATGCCCACACACAGACACGAAACAAATAAAAAAATATTTTTTAAAAAAGAAAAAGAAACAAGAGAGAAAGAGGCTTCAAAAGAATGGGTTAGTCAGGTGTGGCACACACCTTTAATCCCAGCACTCAGGAAGCAGAGGAAGGGGGATCGCTGTGAGTTTGAGGCCACCATAAGATTACATAGTGATTTCCAGCTAGCCTGGGGTAGAGAGAAATCCTACCTTGAAAACAACCAAAAACAAAACAAAACAAAAAAGACGGGTCAAGGGTGCCAAATGTTCCAGTGAGGTCAAGGATGGTGAAAGCAGATAGATCAGAACAGCAGGGTCAGAGCCCGAGGTGCACAGGCAGGGCTTCTGTAGAGGTGAATGCACACACGTGCGCTGTGCAGTATGAGTGTGTGTGTGGGGGGGGACGGGTGTCCGGTCCAGTTAAGGGGAGCAGGAATGAAAACACAGAAGAGGAATAATCAGGAACCAAGGGTAGAGATAGCAAGTGTAAGCCACCTCTTTTCATTTGCAGTGCTGGGAATCAAATCCAGGGCCTTGCACATGCTAGGCAAGGACTCTAGCTCAGAGTGGCACCCCAGCTGCAAGGTGTTCTCTTTCAATTTTTATTTATTTATGATAGAGAGAGAAAGAAAAAGAGAGAAAGAGATGAGAGTGGTTATGAGCACAGCAGGACCACCTACCTACCACTGCAGACGAATACACATCCAGACACATACGCCATTCTGTGCATCTGGTGCTCCGTGGGTACTGGGGAACTGAACCCAGGCCACCAGGCCTGGAAAATAAGCACTTTAACCACTGAGCAATCTCCCCAGAGCACCCCACAAGGTGTTCTTTTCCAGAAGCATAAAATAGGGCAAGAATGTGAAAGAGAATCAGAATTATCAAGAAGCCTAGGTTGACCTCAAACTCACTACATAGCCAAGGATGGCCTTGAACTCCTTGGTTCTATGAAGTCTGTCTCACAAGGGCTAGGATTCCAGGCATGCACAACCACACCTGGTTTTTGCATTGCTGGGGACTGAACCAGGTCTTTGTGCATGCTAGGCAAGCATTCTGCCAACTAAGCTACATCCCTAGCTCTTTAATGTAATTTTATTATAATTAGCATAAGATGGCCTTCAACTGGAGATCCTCCTGCCTCCGCTAGGATTAAAGGCCATACCACCATAACCAGCTTTTATCCCACTTTATAATGAGAGGAAATTGAGCCCGGGAAGCACCCAGTAGGTGGGGCTGGAAAGACCCAGCTGAGTGGTGCATACAGAATAGGTGCCGATGAGAACGAATGGTGACGTCACTCCCGCCCTCTCCCACCCACATAGAAGGTGGCTCTTCCCCACAGTCTCACCTCATGCAGCTTGTCAGCCTTCTGGGTCTGCTTCTTCCGACTTCTCTGAGCAGCAACTCGGTTTTTTTCTCTCCTTCGAACCTTCCTGTCATCATCCTCAGGGCTCTGGGGTGGGGGGGGGACACAAGCAGTGAAGTGTGATGTTCAGGCCCCACGCCTTCCCCAGTCTGCCCACCCTCTTCCCCCAGCCTTGCATGTCCGCTCCACTATCTCATCTGCAGCCGCACCAGTGCTGTGACACCAGTGGGTCCCTACCAGGTGCTGGGGCTGTGCTCAGTTATAACCCCCCACCCAACCTGAGAAATGTGTATGAAAAATGAGGAATAAGAACACTTGTTTAGGATATGTGAGGCCCTGGGTTGGATACCCAGCACCACAAAGAATAAAAATAATAAGAGATGAGGAATAAGAAACTCAGATAGGTTAGGGAACTTGCTCCAGGTATCACAGCCAGTGTGGGGGTGAGTGGGAAGTGGAACTCAGGTCTGCTGGTCTCTAAACCAACGTTCACAGCCTCTACCCGCAGGGCGGGTGCCTGGAAGAGCTGCAGTGAGCTCATTTCTCATCTGAGACTGGGAAAGTCGGGGACATCGACTACCTGGAACGTGCTGTGTGCCGGCCCTTGCAGGCACACTGGCAAGTACCTTTGAAACTGTGTGAAAAATCATGATTATGCCTTCATAACTGATTGCAACCACATAACTGTACCAATACACAGAATGATCTAGAACACCACCGGCTGTGTGCTCATCTTAACCATGATTGACTGTTTCAGAGGTCAGGGCGATTCCAAATGCAAATCTGTGGTATGTCTTGAAAGTTTTTAACAGTACATAAGATTTAACCAAATAGCATCAAATTCTGTAAGAGAAAGCATCAAACAGGCAAGCCGAAAAATATGCCTAGCACAGTGAAACCAGTTTATTCGCTGTAGAAATCATTGGAAAGAACAGCAGTATTTGCTTCCCAGAACTCTGTAAGAAGCTATCATGGAGGGGAAAACACCTTTAAGAACTTTATAAACCAAGAGGTTGCTAGACTAGGATGTCGCTCATTGATGGGAGCACTTACCAAGCCTGCATAAGGTCCTGGGTACAATTCCCAGAACCATTAAAAAAAAAAAAATCCAGAGAATGATGTAGCACACAAGACAACTAAACAATTACTAACATTAACAAGAAACAATTATTGATAACACAAAAATGATTTCCAGTTATAATTTTACTTGGTCATATATTCCAAATAAAAAGAATAAACACCATTGCCTCAAGTTACTGCCAGTAAGAATTTCCAGCATATATAAGAACAAAAGGGTAAAAATAGAGAATAAACAGCACGCATAACAAGTGGGAGTGGTGTGGAGATAAACCATTTAGGAGAACACAGCTGTAAAAATACATCTTCTAGAAGCAAAGAGATGTGTTTGTGACAGGGTTCGGAGCACAGGCTGTCCTGGCACTCGCTATGTAGCCCAGGTTGACCTGACACCCTTCATCCTGTACCTCCAGAGCGCTGGAATTCCAGGGCTGTGCCACCATACCCCTGGAGGGCCTCAGAAGCCAAGAAGCCTCCATTAACATAATCAGAACATCAAAAGAGGGACATGTGGACAAGGACAGACCTTTAGAATCTCACAGATACTAGATGTGCCTCCTGTTATTGATGCGGTCTTGGTAGGTGGCTTAAAGCTTCTGAAACGCCAGTTTCCCCACGTACTGGAAATGGTTCACTCATTCTTTCAAGTTTGTATTAACTAGACATCTCCCAAGCACGACTGTCACCAAGCTGGTCACTCCTGCTGCCGTCTGGCTAACAGCTCAACCCCTAAGGCTTAGCGCTGATCTCAGGTGCACAGAGTTTGGCCTCAAGGCCAAGTATGCAGTGCACCTTCCTGCAGTTACCTACCTTTGAAGATGATACTACTGTTTTGTTTTGTTTTGTTTTGTTTTTCGAGGTAGGGTCTCACTCTGGCCCAGGCTGACCTGGAATTCTCAGGGTGGCCTTGAACTCACGGCGATCCTACCTCTGCCTCCCAAATCCTGGGATTAAAGGCGTGTGCCACCACGCCCGGCTCTACTACTGTTTTTTATTGGCGCCCCCCTTCACTCCACACTGCTTTAAATAATGCCTCTTTATTCTCCAAAACCCAAAAGTTCCAGGGCACCGGGCAGCGTGTCTCCTACCCACAGGGAGCTGTCATTGTAAACTGGACTTACCAGCTGCCACCTATGGTCACACTTGGCAACCCAGGACAAACTTTTAATGGAGACACAAAGAGGGGAGCCAAGTCTTGGGACGTTCATATCTCACATAGCCCGTTGATGTGATGTTCATTTTGCAGATGGGGAAACTGAAGCTCAGGGCGGTCAAGCAAACCAGCTAAGATTACTCAACCCTCCAGGGTCAGCGTGTGACCCTCTGAGCTACACACAGAGCTGGGAGTGGAGGAGCAAAAGAACGAGGAGACTTTTTGGACCTAAAGCGGCTGGGCGAGAAGTTTCTGGGCTCCGCTCAAACACCCTGGCCTCATTTTCCTGTGGTGCAGTTTAGAAGTTGCTGGGGACAGCGCGGGGGGGGGGGGGCTGGGTGGGGCAGAGGAGTTCCCATGCGCGCCGGGGGTGGAGTCTGCCCCCTGCAGTGCCCTAAACGACCGTCCAGGGCTCCCCATTCCCCATCCCGCCAGCGGGTTGGATGCAGGGATGAGCCGCCCCTCGGGCTGAATGCCCGTCCGGCCTCGTCGCAGACCCGCAGGGCGGTGGGGTAGGGATGCTGCGTCCCGGGACCACCGAGTGCCCACGCGCGGGCCCCGAACCCGCGGGGACGCACGACGGGGCCTGGGTCGCCTCTTCCTCCTCCCTTCCCCTCCTCCCTCGTCCCCGTCCTCCCTCCCCCAGTCCTCCCTCCTCTCCGTCCTCCCTCCCCCGGTCCTCCCTCCTCCCCTGTCTTCCCTCCTCCCATGTCCTCCCTCCTCCCATGTCCTCCCTCCTCCCATGTCCTCCCTCCTGATCCTCCCGGTCCCCCTCCCTCGCCCTCCCTCCCCCTCTCACTCCTCCGCCGTCCTCCCGGTCCCCCTCCCCATCCCCCGTGCCCACTACCTGCGGCCGCGCCTGGCTCCCCGGCTGGACGCCGCTGGCCGCGGGCCCCTGCGACATGCCGGGCGCTGCTCGGCGCCGCACCCCGGCCCGGGCGCCCTGCACGCGGGCTCCGCTCCCGCCCCGGCCCCGCACCCGGCCCGGCCCGCCCCCAGGCCCGCCCCGCCCCGCCCCGCCCTCCGCACCTCGGGGTCCCCATCCCACCTTCCGCCCCGGCGTGGGAGTCACGTGGTGGCCCCGAAACCCAGGCGGGCGGGCGGGGACCTCGGGGTCCTTGGGCCGCTTCCCCGGAGCCGCGGCGGGACGCGCGGTGGGCGGCTGGGGCCGCTGGTGTCCCCGTCCGGGCACGTCGTCCGAGCACACCCGGGGCCCCTCTCGCTCCTCCCGCGGCCTGAAGGCGCAGCTCGGGGCGGGGACAGCGGTGGCTCCAGCTGGCGGGTGACCCAGGGCTATTCTCTAGGCCCTGCTGAGCTAGGAGGGAGCACCCCCAGAGCAGCGTCCCCTGGCCTGGCGGAGGTGTTCTGAACAGCAAAGGCGACTGGGTTCCCGAGAGCCAGTCAGGCACCCTGGACCTCCCCTGTAACAGATGCATGGATGCTAAGGTCCACCCGACCAGGAGAGACGGCTTAGCGGTTAAGGCATTTGCCTGCAAAGGCAAAGGACCCAGGTTCGATTCCCCAGGACCCACGTAAGCTAGATGCACAGGTAGCACATGCGTCTGGAGTTCGTTTGGCGGCCCTGGCATGCCCATCCATTCTCTCTCCCTCCCTCTCAAATAAAACATTAAAAAAAAATTAAATGGCCCCTTCCCTCAGGGTTGTGTGTGGGTGTCACAGTCATGTCACACTGGGTAGAGGTAGTGTCCCCCTCAGGGGACTGCAGGTTAGAAAAGATAAGTCAAGATGATTGTGTCCAGCAAAGGGAAAAGTGTTTCAGGTTTATGGTCTGCAGGCTGCGAGCACCTGGGAAGAAAGATGACTGTGAGAAGCAGATAGACAAGACCTTCATGGTGCAGTCTCTGTGGCCACCAGGCTTCTGGGCAGGAGGGGAGCCTTTCTTGAGGCCTTGCCTGTACAGGTCTCTCGGCCAATAATTAAAAGCCAGTGGCCACAGCAAGCTGTGAGGAGCTGGTGGGAACTCGGGGACCAGCTGCAGGCACGAAAGTGACTGAGATGTCATCTGCATGGACAGGCGGACAGAGGGTGGCCACAGCCCTCGGGGGTCACGGTGTCACACACCACACCTGCTCAGCAAAGCCCAGCCCAGCCATGCTGAGTGTACTGCCTAGATTTCACTTCTCACCGTCCTTTCTCTGTGTCATAGCATAACTGCCCGGTGTCCTTGAGAATGGAACCGTGAACACCCCGTGTCACAGCATGGTGCCTTACATTGACAGTGTGGGTGGGCTGTGGACCTGTGTTCTTGAAAAATTGGAAAAACTATTAATCGACCTGATGGCTCATGCCTGTAATCCCAGCCCTCAGGAGACTGAGGCAGGTGGATTGTCATGAGCTGAAGGGCAGCCATGACTACATAGTAAATTCCAAGTTAGTCTGAATGATGTAGCAAGACCCTGTCTTAAAAAACAAACATAAAGGACTCTAACAAAGTAAGAAAACTGGGCTGGAGAGATGGCTTAGAGGTTAAGGCGAATGCCTGCAAGTTCTAAGGACTGCAGTTCAATTCCCCACGTTAGGCAGATACACAAGGGGGCGCACATGTCTGGAGTTCAATTGCAGTGGCTGGAGACCCTGGCATGCCCATTTTCACTCTCCCTCTCTCTCTCTTTCCCTCTGGGGAAATGGTCATAAGTTTTAGAAGCTTCATTCTCCAGTATTTATGAATGGAAAAGACAAGACAAAAAGTTACTGGAACAGGGTGTGGGGGCACACATCTTTAATCCCAGCACTCAGGAGGTAGAGGTAGGAGGATCACCGTGAGTTCAAGGCCACCCTGAGACTAGTGCCAGGTCAGCCTGGCCTAGAGCGAGACCTTACCTCAAAAAAAAGGATGGGAGGAGGACTGAAGAGATGGCTCAGCAGTTAAGGTACTTGACAGTGAAGCCTATGGACCCAGGTTTGACTTCCCAGAACCTACATAAGCCAGATGCAAACATGATACTTGCACACAGATGACATGTGGTTCATGCATCTGGAGTACATTTGCAGTGGCTAAGGCCCTGGTGTACCAGTTATCTCTCTCCTCCTCTCTTTCACTTGCTCTCTTTCATAAAAAAGTTACTGGAAGCCGGGTGTGGTGGTGCACGTCTTTAATCCCAGCACTCAAGAGGCAGAGGTAGGAGGGTCACCATTGAGTTCAAAGCCACCCTGAGACTACATAGTGAATTCCAGGTCAGCCTGGGCTACGGTGAGTTACAGAAATAAAAATCAGGGACATAGAGTAGAATTAAATCCTTATTAAAGCCCCAGAGGTAAGACAAGGTGAAGATTTTCTAAGAGTATGCATGAGAAGAGAACTGGCATTGGTGAGATCTAAAAGTGCAAAATTTACTAGTTTAACTAGAAGTTTAAACAGACTGGAAAAATACAAGCCATTGAGAAAGGATTGAAATCTCTGTTTTATAGCCTAAAATAATAAGAAAATTCCCCAAAGGAAAATTGCATAAGGGACAATGGACTGACATCTCTCAAGAGAGGAACGAAGAAAAACAGAAACATAAATATTAAAGTATAAATCACTTTAAATATTAAATTTGCAATATATATTGGAAACCAGTAGCTATTCACTGGCATTATTGAAAATTAGCGCAAACCTATTGGAAAACAATTTTATTGAAACTTTCAAGAGCCATAGAGTCATTACTTTTCACTCAATTTTCCTACCTCTAGGTTCCAGAAAGATCATTGAATATATTAAGGAGAAAAAGACTGTGTTCACTAGAAATTCATAACACACTAGAAGTGAAAAATTCTAAGCAATACAAGTGTGCAATTATAGTTGAATGGATTAACAAAATATCTTACTGCCACAGCATGGACTATTACACATACTTAGGGTTCCAAGCAAGCGGACCAAACTGTTCCCACAGAAGATTTATTTGTTACAAGACAAAGAGGAAACAAGGAACCACAGGAATGTGTATTATAACATGTGTGTGAAGTGCCAAGGTGGCAGCTTTGCTTGTGGAATTATAATTTCTTTTACCTGTCTTTAAATTTGTGGAAAAATTTTATGCTAACATCTTTATTTTTTATTTTGAAAAAATATTTATTTATTTATGTTATTTGAGAGAGAGAGAAAAAGAGGCAGAGAGAGAGAGAGATACAGAGGGAGAGAGTGGGCACACCAGGGCCTCCAGCCACTACAAACAAACTCCAGTTGCATGCACCCCCTGGTGCATCTGGCTTACGTGGGTCCTGGAGAATCGAACCAGGATCCTTTGGCTTTGCAGGCAAACACCTTAACTGCTAAGCCATATCTTCAGCCCATTTAAAAAAATTTTTTAACAGATTGTATGCGTTTATTCCTTCTCCCCTGTTCCCGTTTCCCTGGGGCCATGGGATTTACTGTGGGTCATGGAGGCCATGTTTTAAGGTATTTCCCCAACTCTGTGGCTCTTACGGTCTTTCTGCCCCCACTAGCATCTTTAACCATGTCATATTTGGAATATACACATACGAGTCCTTTCCTCAGTGCCATGCTCATTCCAGAATGCTAACCCTTCTCTGGCTCTCCTAACAGCCTTTTTCTTGCTCTCCTGTAACAGTTCTTGATTGATTTTTGTCTTCCTTAAGTCAAAAGGAGAAAAACAAGAAAAAATATCAACAAAAATAAACATTTCAAATGGATCCTCCTCTGCCTCTTTCAATGTGTTTTTCCCCCTTGAACTGGGAAGAGAAATAATATGACTTGGCAAGTTCCTATTAATACCACAATGACCCTGGATTGCTTCTCTGGGGACGGGGTGGGGGGGGGTGAAGAGGTTCATACTCAGTGATCTGGTCCTGTGGTGATTCACTTCAGCAGAGAGTTCTTCATAAACACACGCCACTCAGATGCTAGAAAGTCCTGTCACCAGCTCACTTTTGCTGTTCTTGTTTAGTGAAATTGTCTTTCTGGTAAATGTCCTGTAACTGTTTCTTCTCAGAAAGGTAGTCCTGAGGGCTCTGGTGGGGCTGAGAAAGAAAATGCTGACCCCAGAGACCACTGTGTTCACCGGAAGGTGCTCACTGTGACAGTCACTGTTGTAGGCCCTGGGGTGTAATGATGGCCGGGAGAGGCATGCCTCAGGGGGCTGGCCGGTTACAGGAGGGCAATGGACACCACGCAAGACGCGTCTGGTAGTGTGGTGTGCCTGATGGAGAGGTACGGAGCCGGGGTGGAAAATGGCGGTGAAGATGCGCTTCAAACAGAGGGCAACAAGGCTGCTCTGCAGGAAGTGAAGGAAGGGGACCAGCAGACACCAGACTGCACCTGCACCCATGCAAAATCCTGTGGAATTGGGCCTGACCGCCTCAGACACTGGATGCTCCTGAATCTGGAGTGGACAGGGAGAGGGTGGACACCTAGATAGGAGGTCGGAAAGGCAGTAAGACTGGGTCTTCAGGGACGCGTGGCTTTTATTCAGAGGGAGATAGGAAAATGCAGGAGGCTTCTGAGTAGAGCCGTGATATGATGTGAGCACAGCCGTGTGTGGCATGATGGCATGACGTGAGCACAGCCGTGTGTGGCATGATGTGAGCACAGCCGTGTGTGGCATGACATGAGCCGAGCCGTGTGTGACACGACGTGAGCAGGGCCGTGTGTGGCACGGCGTGAGCAGGGCCATGACATGATGTGAACAGAGCCGTGTGTGGCACAGCGTGAGCAGGGCCGTGTGTGGCACGGCGTGAGAGGGCCATGACATGATGTGAGCAGAGCCGTGTGTGGCACGGCGTGAGCAGAGCCGTGTGTGGCACGGCGTGAGCAGAGCCGTGTGTGGCACGGCGTGAGCAGAGCCGTGTGTGGCACGGCGTGAGCAGAGCCGTGTGTGGCACGGCGTGAGCAGAGCCGCACGTGTGAGCAGAGCCGGCGTGAGCAGAGCCGTGTGTGGCACGGCGTGAGCAGAGCCGTGTGTGGCACGGCGTGAGCAGAGCCGTGTGTGGCATGACTTACTTCCAGAGTTACTTTGGTGACTACATAAGAACAGGTTTAAAGGGTGCAGGAAGACCTGGAGGTGGGGCCATTTATCCACAAGAGCTGGAACAGGGTTGAGAAGATGGCAGAGGCTGGGGCCAATCTTCCAGGAAGTTCTTGAGCTTCAAGGGGCCTCACTAGTTCAGGCCCTGGTCACAGCTCAGAAAGGACCCTAGCAATGTACTCACTTGGTGACATGTGTTATAATGATATCTTAGTGAACGTGTTAGTTACTACTGCCTCACTGTGACCAAAATACCACCAGAAATGACGTCAGGGGGCTGGAGAGTTGGCTTAGCAGTTAAGGCACTTGCTTGCAAAGCCAAAGGCTCCAGGTTCAGTTCCCCAGAACCCACAAAAGCCGGATGCACAAGGTAGCACGTGCTTCTGGAGTTCGTTTACAGTGGCCGAAGGCCCTGGTGTGCCCAGTCTGTCTCTCTTTTAATTGGCCTCTTTTCCTCTCTCTCTCTGAAAAAAAAAAAAAAAAAAACAGGAGCCCATGGAGATCATTTCCATTTAAACCACCACAATAAAATTTAAAAGGGGGGTGGTGGTGGCTGGAGAGATGGCTTAGCGGTTAAGGCGCATGCCTGCAAAGACTAAGGACCCTGATTCAATTCTCCAGGTCCCACATTAGCCAGATGCACATAGTGGTGCATGCATCTGGAGTTCATTTGCAGTGGGTAGAGACCCTGGTGCACCCATTCTCACTTTCTCTCTTTTCTGTCTCTAATAAGTAAATAAATAATTTTTAAAAGACATTTAAACCCCAAATGGTTAAGATGTCATTAATGGTTAAATGTCTTTTAAATCTATCATTCCTCAGTCCCCACATGTCTGGTGGTGTTAAGTTGGCTGCAGGAGTCTGAGAGACCCCACAAAGGAAGGATTAAATGCAGAGATTCACACATTTGAATGTATGTAAATGATTTGCATAGAAAGGTATGGAGACATATTTTTGCCAGTTGTATGATCTGCAAGTGTATTCCCACTGTCCTCTGTGCTAACCCACCCAGCACCAAACACTGCCCACAAAACCCAGCACCAGAAACATGTGGGTGGTAGAGGAGAAGCAAGATTTGAGCTGTATCGCCCCAGTGGCTGCCTCGAAATTCTCCACACGGTCACATCTAGTGTCACATCTTGTTTACATCTAGTCAGAACAGAACCCACTCCTGCCAGGAATGAAACAAACAATGCGGCTTACACAGTTATAAATGTACCTCAGACATTTCTCCTTGTTGACGGGAGTGGTAGATTTCATCAACCTTGAATATGACATTTTAACTGCTGTTTGCAAATAGGCTGTGGAGCATTCAGTAAACAAGTTAGAAGTGGCAGGTTCCCAATTTGTCCATAAGTGAAGGACACCATCTTTTGTCACCTCTAAATTATGTATTAAAGAATACATTTTTAAAATGTATGAAACTGGGCTGAAGAGATGGCTTAGCGGTTAAGGTGTTTACCTGCAAAGCCAAGGATCCCGGTTTGATTCTCCAGGACCCACTTAAGCCAGATGTACAAGGGGGCGCATGCAGTGGCTGGAGGCCCTGGCACACCATTCTCTCCCTCTCTCTCTCTCTCTCTCTCTCTTTTTTTCTCTCCCTCTCTCTCAAATAAATAAATAAATAAATTTTATATTTGGAGACATTTTTTAGCTGGGCAGGTGCCTGCCTCCTAAGCCCAAGAATAGGAGGCTGGTTCCAGGATCACCAGCGGTTCCAAGGCCACCAGGTCCCATATTTTCCAGCCAGATGCAAAGTGTGAGACCCTACCTGCAAAACCGAAAAATGAAAACAAGGGGGACAACAAATCTGAATAATTTTTTTAAATGTATGAAACTGCTGGCTGTTTTCTCATCTTTGTTCCTAAAGGACTGGGAAAATGGCTCAGCAGGTAAGATCTCTCCAAATATGATATAAATTTTTTTATTTTATTTTTTAGCATCTGTTGACTGGGCATCTTACATACCTGTAACCCCAGTCCTGATATTTCCTCAAAACCACAGAATCACCTTTAGAACTCAGCCAGTCTGACTGAAAATCCCAGCTCCAGGTTCACTGAGGAAATAAGCAGATGTGTTTGAAAGACCCTATCTTTCTCTCATTTTGACTGTCTTGCAAACTATTGCTAGGCACTGCAAGATCATGGATGTACCACCAATTTCTGTCTGGGCAGCTGCATTGTAAATAATTATAATAATTTTTTTGGCTTTGTTGATTCTATCCACCCCTCTTCCCAGGATGGTCCTGGAGCCACTGGAGGATGTCTCAGAGGTGTTTGAACTGCTAGTAACTCCTCCATCCTCTGCCTCCCAGCACTGGGTTAAAGCCATTTGTCACCCAGTGGTCATCAAAAAATATAAAAGAGGGGCTGGAGAGATGGCTTAGAAGTTAGGTGCCTGTCTCCTAAGAACATGAACATTTAGTTCCAATCCCCAGGGTTCAATCTTGGTCCCAATTTATAGATGCATTTAGTCAGACATGATGCAGGCTTATACCACAAGGCTCATCTGACCTTACCTACCAGCTGACTTTTGCTTAGGTTTTCTCAGTGTCTCCCTTTCTCTCTCCAAATACATATAAATTTTTAAGAGATAATAGCAAGCTATTAGAATCAGGAGGAAATTTTCTGACCTCCATAGGTAAATTATAACAAGTTTCGGATTATACTGGAGGCCATAGTCACTCAGAAGAAAATACCAATGCTAACTGAGTGATAAAGAGAGTCTTGGTCAGCTGATGGTCCCGGAAACACAGAGAGACAAGCAGGGCGTCTTGCTGCTCTACCAAAATGCTAACAGCAGGGAGGGTAATACCACACTCAGATGCCACTATCCAGGGGACATCAGGGACTAGCTACCTAGCAAGTTGCATCAGCATATTTAAGCATATTTAAGATGAATCACTGGAGAGGTAATCAGAAATGTCCCCAGAATTATAGCTCATATAGTTTTTTTAATTTGTTTTTTTATTGACAACTTCTATACTTACATACAAAAAAGCCATGATATTTCCCTCCCCGCCCCCATTCCCCTTCAAAACTCCATTCTCCTTCATATCCCCTCCCTCTCTCCATTAGTTTCTCTTTTAATTTGATGTCATCATCTTTTTCTTCTATTATGAGGGTCTTGTGAAGGTATTGCTAGGCACTTCAAGGTCATGGATATTGAGGCCAATTTCTGTCTGGGCAGTTGCATTGTAAGGAGTGGTACCCTTCCTTTGGCTCTTCCATTCTTTCCACCCCCTCTTCCGCAATGGACCCTGAGCCTTGGAGGGTGTGACAGAGACATTTCAGTGCTGGACACTCCTCCATCCCTTCTCCTCAGCACTGTGTTGCCTTTTGGGTCCTCCCAGTGGTCATCACCATCTGAAAAGAGAAAGCTCATATATTTTTGAAAATTAATAGGGACTTTTACAAATCTGAAAACTTTAAAAAATTATCTGGCATCACCAATATATAATGTGTTATGAGGTCAAAAAACTATCTGAATATTTCTTAAAAATAAAATTAAAAAAATTATTTATTAAAGAGAGAAGAGAGAGAGTGAGAGAGGGAAAGGGAGAGAATGGGCACACCAGGGCCTCTAACCACTGCAAACAAACTCCAGACACATGTGCCACCATGTGCATCTGGCTTACCTGGGTCCTAGGTAGTTAAGCTTGGGTCCTTAGTCTTCGCATATAAGCACCTTAACCACTAAGCCATCTCTCCAGCCCTTAAAAATAAATTTTGATCCATTACTAGGAAAGACTTGAATTACCTGTTTCCATATATATCTGTATATATTAAAAGCCAGGAGTGGTGGCGCACACTAGGGAAGCAGAGGTAGAAGGATCACCATGAGTTAGAGGGCAGCCTGAGACTTTATAGTAAATTTCAGGTCAGCTCAAGTGAGACCCTACCTCAAAAAAACAAAAACAACAACAAAAAAAGAAAGAAAGAAAGAAAGAAGGAAAGAAAGAAAGAAAGAAAGAAAGAAAGAAAGAAAGAAAGAAAGAAAAAAGAGAAAAGAAAATGCTAAGAACCATTGTCTGGGCTGGAGATATGGCTTAGCAGTTAAGGCACTTGCCTGGGAAGCCTATGGACTCAGGTTTGGTTCCCCAGAACCCACATAAGCCAGATGCATAGGGCGGCATATGCATCTGGAGTTCATTTGCAGTGGCTAGAAGCCCTGGCATGCCTATTCTCTCTCTCTCTCTCTTTCTGCCTTTCTCTTTCTCTCTGTCTCAAATAAATAAATAAAATACATTATTTTTTTTTCTCTCTGACTTAAATAAATTTTTTGTTTTATAAAATACAGGGTTTTTTAAAAAAAATAGAATCATTGTCTTAGAAAGAAGAGAACAGAGAGCAAATGACTAAAATGTGTAAGGAAAAATTACTTTTAAAGTGTGAGAAAGATATGAAAATACAGCATTTAAAAAATATTTTTAGGCCTGGAGAGATGGCTTAGTGGTTAAGCGCTTGCCTGTCAAGCCTAAGGACCTCGGATTGAGGCTCGATTCCCCAGGACCCACATAAGCCAGATGCATAAGATGGCACATGCCTCTGGAGTTCATTTGCAGTGGTTGGAGGCCCTGGCACACCCATTCTCTATCTATCTCTCTTTCAAATAAAAAAATAATAATTATCTGGGTAAGACTTTTAAAAATAATAAAAATTATTTTTATTTATTTATTTGAGACAGAGAGAAAGAGGGAGAGGAAGAGAATGGGCGTGCCAGCTCCATCTGCTGCAAATGAACTCCAGATACATGTGCCACCTTGTACATCTGGCTTATGTGAGCCCTAGGGAATTGAACTTGGGTCCTTTGGCTTTGCAGGCAAGCCCCTTAAACACTAAGCCATCTCTCCAGCCCAAAATATAGTATTTTTCTGATTTTTAGATAATTTAGAGATTTGTCAGCTCTTTCCATCTCTGCTTTCAACAGCCAGTGACATTCTGGGCAACAGTCAGCACCTAAGAGCTAACTTTATTACCTTTAGTATATTTGATATTTGGTCATATCTGGCAATATAATCTGGAATTCATTAAAAAGCATAGAAAATAAAAAGATTCCTAAATCCACACAAAGGTAATAGTAATATTTTGGCATTTATTGTTTTCCCACATTGTTCTATGCAAGTGTGCATGAATATATACATACACATAAATGTATGTGTATAGATATTGTTAGGTATAAAAGCTTACCTAACTTGATTTTTTACTTATAAACATCATAAATATCTTTCCATAAAACCGAGTATATGTGTAAATCATTTTTAAAATTTTTATTTATTTATTATTTGGGGTGTGTGTGTATATTGATGCATGTGCACATGTGTGCAGGAGCCAGAGGAAGCCGGGCGTGGTGGCACACACCTTTAATCCCAGCACTTGGGAGGCAGAGGAAGCCGGGCAAGGCGTCACACACCTTTAATCCCAGCACTCAGGAGGCAGAGGTAGGAGGATCACCATGAGTTCGAGGCCGCCCTGAGACTACATAGTGAATTACAGGTCAGCCTGGGCTAGAGTGAGACCCTACCTTGAAAAAAATAAAATAAAATAAAAATAAAGCCAGAGAAAGACCTTGGTTCCTCCTCTATCACTCTGCACTTGATTTCCCTGAGACAGAGTCTCTCACTTAACCTACAGCTCCCTGGTTTTTGGATAGACAGGCTGACGGGAGCGCCCTAGACATTCTCCTGTCCCTGCCCTCCTCAGCAGAGCGTTCCAGGCGCACACACCACACCTGATGTTTTACATGAATGCTGACGATTGATCTCGGGTCTTCATAGAGCAAATGCTCTTATCTGCTGAGCCATCTCCCAGTCCTAAATCATTCCTTAATTGTTTGTATTATTTTTGCAGTGCTGGGAATTGAACCTAGGGCCTCACACATGCTACACAAGCGCACTACCACTGAGCTGCAGTACCAGGCCTAAATCTTTATTTTAAATATGCATGATTCCATTGTGGAGATATTTCATAGCAGATGTAAGTAAGTCCCTATTACCCTGTTTTCAATGTTTCCATGTCATTATTATAAATATCCTTATAGGGCTGGAGAGATGGCTTAGCGGTTAAACGCTTGCCTGTGAAGCCTAAGGACCCCGGTTCGAGGCTCGATTCTCCAGGACCCACATAAGCCAGATGCACTAGGGGCACACACATCTGGAGTTCATTTCCAGTGGCTGGAGGCCATGGCGTGCCCATTCTCTCTCTCTCTCTCTGTACTTGCCTATCTCTCTCTCTCTCAAATAAATAAATAATTTGGAAAAAATAATCCTTGTACCTACATTATCTCTGCACTTATCCGATTACTAGTTATGTTTGGCTTCTAGGAATAAAATTGCTGACGTGGAGGAACATATATTCCAAGGTATTGGAAACATTGCCAAATGATCTTGAAATTAATAACCCTGAGTTCAGCAGGAGTGCAAGGGGGATAAGAAACAGTGATGTGGTGCTATAATCAAAATGAAATAAATGTATGTATGAAACTGTCAGAGAATACTTTTTTAAATTTTTTTATTATTTTATTTATTTTTTTTGGAGAGAGACACAGAGAGAGATAGACAGAGAGGGAGAGGAAGACAGAGATGGGCACACCAGCAGCCTCTCAGCTGCTGTGAACGAAATCCAGATGCGTGCGTCCCCTTGTGGTCAAGTGCGGCATTGCGCCCTTGTGTCACTGCATCTGGCTAAACGTGGGACCTGGAGATTCGAACCGCTGGAGATTGGAACCAGCGTTCTAGGCTTAGCAGGCAGGTGCCTTAACCGCTAAGCCATCTCTCCAGCCCAAATAATACTTTTTTAAAAAAAGAATCCAGGGCTAGAAAGATGGCTCAACTGTTAAGGCGCTTGCCTTCAGAGCCTAAGGACCAGAGTTTGATTCACCCAGCACCCACATAAAACCAGATTCACAAAGTGGAACATGAATCTGGAGTCTCTTGACAGTGGCTGGAGGCCTTAGCACATCCATTATCTCTGCCTCTGTCTTCTATTTCTGTCTGCTTTAAAATGAATAAATTAAAAAAGTAATAATAAATAATAAAAAAATTAAATGAATAGATAAAAATATTTTTAAAAAAGAATCCAAAAGTGAAAAAAGAAGAAATAAATTAATAGTCCTGCCAATTATGTATGTAAATTCTACTAGCTCATTTAGGTAATGTTTGTGGGTAGGTGGGTTACATTTCGGAGTCACAAGAACTGACCTTGTTCATCAGGTCACTCGGTGAACATCTGATGAAGGCAAGAAAACAGGAAAAGATAAAGATCAGATGAGCACCTGCTGAAAAGAAAATTGTTAAAGTTGTTTTCATTTTTTATTTCTTTGGTGTGTGTGCGTGTGCGTGTGCATGTGGGATGTGTGCAGCTGTGCAAGGGCAGAGGAGAACATCGGGCATCTTCTCCATCACGGTTCCACCTTATTGCC
Source organism: Orientallactaga sibirica (assembly GCA_036365145.1). NCBI lineage: Eukaryota > Metazoa > Chordata > Mammalia > Rodentia > Dipodidae > Orientallactaga > Orientallactaga sibirica. The sequence goes on along the minus strand of JAEOAD010002712.1, from coordinate 2,365,009 downwards.
CTCAGATCATGTCTCGCTGAACCTGGAGCTCACCACCGTTCAGTCAGATTGGCTGACCCAGCCCCATCGACTCTCTTGTCTCTGCTCCCCTCAGTACTGGGGTTCCAGTCCCCCGGCTCTTCATCAAGACTCAAAAGACATCACCCCTCTCCCTCCCAAAGACTTTCCTCTGCCCAGCGTTCAGCAAGCACTAGGAAGCAAGCGGGACCTGGGTCACCTGTACCAGACCCTCTTGCATTGTAAAGTACAGAGCATGCATTTACTAAAAGGATAAAAACCCACGGAGGGAGGTCAGGCTCTGTGGCTGCAAGAACTGGGGAGTGATTTGGGAGGAACACCTGGCTACACTGAGTTAGGGGCTGTCCCCTTGCTTTATGCATTAAACTGGCCCGGAGAAAGGAGAGAGAGAGTTGAAAACAGAAAGGCTAAAAAAGGAAGGTCTGGCAGAGGAGGAGACAGGCTCCAGCAACGGGCTCTTTGGGGGCCACAGAAAGTTCTAATAGAATGAGAAGTTCTCTACTTTCATTTTTCTCTGTATCTCCTCTTCATCTCTCCCTCTCTCTTTCTCTTTGCCTCTTTCTCTCCCCTGCCTTTCCACCCTAAGTGCTCTGAACTCCATTTTCCGAGCCTTTCCACCTAGTCCTCCCCCTGGGCCTTTTCTGGGATGTCCTGCTGGCACCTCAGACAGCCTGAGCAATGCGGTCACTGACTCAAATGTTGCTTCACAGGAACCCCTGCCCACAGCCCCAGACACCAGCAGAGGTACCCACGTAAAGCTGATGGAAAGTGGCTCATGTGTCTGTAATTCCAGCATGCAGGCAACTGGAAGGCAGAGACAGGAGGATCCTGAGCTCACTGGGTAGCTAGTCAGGCCTTGCCCTTCATTGGTCTGGAGCTAGCCAAGTTGGTGAGACTGGGCAGTCTAGCAAGCCCAGGGATCCTGTCTCTGCACCCTCAGCACAAGGATTTCAGGGGCATACCAGCTTTATTTATCTATTCATAAATTATTATTACTATCATCTTGGTATTTTTTAAGGTTTAGAGTGACATTATTAGGTTAAGAGAAGGAAAGAAAAGGAAGTGCAGAAACATCCTGCCATATGGAAGGAGAGAGTGGGTAGAAAGCCCATGTGGGAGTAGGGGTCCCTCCCCATGCCCGCATCTCAGTCCAGCCAGGCTGGGATGGGGGAAGGTCTGCCAGAGCAGGGACCTGAGGTTCAGGTGTTAGGAGAGATGAACAGCCAAGAAGAGCGTTTTTTTAAGGTTGTTTTTAATAAATATTTTATTTATTTATGAGAGAAAGAGGCAGACAGAGAATGGATGAACTCCAGATGCATGCGCCACTTTGTGCATCTGGCCTACGTGGATCCTGGGGAATTACACCTGAGTCCTTAGGCTTCGCAGGCAAGTGTCTTGTAAGCCATCTCTCCAACTCTGTTTTTTGAGGCAAGGTCCCACTGTAATCCAGCCTGAACTGAAACTCGCTCTGTGATCCATGCTGGCCTCAAATTCATGTCAATCCTCCTACCTCAGCCTCCCAAGTGCTGGGACTGAAGCTGTGCATCCCCACACCTCATGAGTTTCGTCTATTTTCTTTTGATCCTTTCAAAGTATTGTCTGTTTTGGTCAGTTTCTCTGTTGTTTTTCTGCTTTCAATTTCATTGCTTTCTGTGCTTTATTTCCTTTTTTTTTTTTTTTTTTTTTTTTTTTTTTTTTTTTTTTTGGGGCTTATTTTACTTTTTCTAGGTTCTTGAGGTAAACATTTTGAGACATTCTAGTACTGTAAGTTTTTTTGGCTGAGTCACAAGTTTCTATATGTTATGGTTTCTGATTTGTTTTTTGTTTTTTTTTCAAGGTAAGGTCTCACTCTAGCTCAGGCTAACCTAGAATTCACTATGTCTCAGGGTGGTCTTGAACTCATGGTGCTCCTCCTACCTCTGCTCCCCAAGTGCTGGGATTGAAGGCATGCTCCATCATGCCCAGCTATTTTATTTATTTTAATTGAGGGAGAGAAAGAAAGAGGCAGCTAGAGAGAATGGCCACTCCAGGGCCTCCAGCCATTGCAAACAAAATCCAGGCACATGCATCTGGCTTATGTGGTACTGGAGAATTGAACCTGGGTCCTTAGGCTTCACGGGCAAGCGCCTTAACTGCTAAGCTGTCTCTCCAGCCCTATGTTATGGTTTCGTTTCCATTTAATTCCAGTTTTCGTCACTGTTGCTTTGAATTTCCTTTGAAATTTCCTACTTGATTTGTGGATTACTTAGAAGAGTACTTAGTCCTAATGCTTGGTTTTCTTTTTCTCATTGATGGTTCTTGATTTCCAGTTTGATTGTGATCAGAGTACATCCACTGTGATTCTCTGTCCTCCTGTCTCTCTCTCTCTCTCTTTTTTGTTGTTGTTGTTTTTCGAGGTAGGGTCTCACTCTAGCACAGGCTGACCTAGAATTCACTCTGTATTCTCAGGGTGGCCTCAAACTCATGGTGATCCTCCTACCTCTGCTTCTGAGTGCTGGGATTAAAGGCATGTGCCACCATGCCTGGCTCCTTTTTTAAAAAATATTTTATTTATTTATTTATTTGAGAGAGATACAGAAATAGGCAGGTAGAGAGAGAGAATGGGTGCGCCAGAGCTATAACCAAAACAGCATACCAGAAGAATGAATTATTCAAAAACTGATAAACTCGTGTTATGAAGTGATTTTCATATATAAGTTTGCAGGAAGTGGGAGATAAACTCTCCTATCAATAGAAAACCAACTGAATAAATGCATTTTTAAACTAGTATTTATTTATTTATTTGAGAGAGAGAAAGAGGCAGAGAGAGAGAATGTGCACACGCATGCATGCGTGAAAGAGACTGGGCATACCAGGCCAAACACCAGAAGCATGTGCCATCTTGTGCATCTGTCTTATGTGGGTACTGGGGACCTGAACCTGGGTCCTTAGGCTTTGCAGGCAAATGCCTTAACCGCTGAGCCATCTCTCCATCCCTAAATGTATTTTATTTTATTTATTTTATTTTTTGGTTTTTTTGAGGTAGGGTCTCACTCTAGCCCAGGCTGACCTGGAATTCACTCTGTAGTCTCAGGGTGGTCTTGAACTCATGGCAATCCTCCCACTTCTGCCTCCTGAGTGCTGGGATTAAAGGCGTGCGCCACCACGCCCGGCCCTAAATGTATTTTAAAAATCTATAAGTTAGCTGGGCATGGTGGTGCATGCCTTTTTTTTTTTTTTTTTTTTTTTTTTTTTTTCGAGGTAGGGTCTCACTCTGGCCCAGGCTGACCTGGAATTAACTATGTAGTCTCAGGGTGGCCTCGAACTCATGGCGATCCTCCTACCTCTGCACCCCGAGTGCTGGGATTAAAGGTGTGTGCCACCACGCCCGGCGGTGCATGCCTTTAATCCCAGCACTTGCGAGGCAGAAGTAGGAGGATCTCTGTGAGTTCAAGGCCACTCTGAGACTACATAGTGAATTCCAGGTCAGCCTGAGCTAGCGTGAGTCCCTACCTCAGAAAACCAAAATAATAATAATAAATCTACAGGTTGTGGGGCTGGAGAGATGGCTCAGCAGTTAAGGCACTTGCCTGCAATGTCTAACCACCCAGGATGATTCCCTAGCACCCCTGTAAAGTCAGATGCGCTAAGTGGTACATGCATCTGGAGTTTGTTTGCAGCAGCTGGAGGCTCTGGCATGGCCATTTTCTCTTTTCTCTCTCTCTCTGCTTACAAATGAATAAAAATATTTTTTTATTATTTTTTTTGGAGAGAGACAGAGAGACACAGAGAGAGAGAGAGAGAGAGAGAGAGAGAGAGATGGGCGTGCCAGCAGTGTCTCAGCTGCTATGAACGAAATCCAGATGTGTGCGCCCCCTTGTGGTCAAGTGTGGCATTGCGCCCTTGTGGTCAAGTGCGGCATTACGCCCTTGCGTCACTGCATCTGGCTAAATGTGGGACCTGGAGATTGGAACCGCTGGAGATTGGAACCAGTGTTCTTAGGCTTAGGAGGCAGGCGCCTTAACCCCTAAGCCATCACTCCAGCCCAAATAAAAATATTTTTAAAATCTACAGACTGGAGTCTAGCTCAGTGATAGAGAATTTGTCTAGCAGGTGTGTGGTCCTGGATTCAATCCATCATACAGTCAAAAAGAAAAAGAAACAAGAATAAAAGTAAAAAATGGGAACTGTTTTATTGTGACTAGAAGAGGGGTATAAGGGCAAGAGAGATGGCTCAATGGTTAAAGGCACTTACATGTAAAGCCTAATGACCTGGTTTCGACTCCCCAGTACCCAGATGCACAAAGAGGTGTATGCATTTGGAGTTCATTGGGAGTGGCAGGAGGTCCTGGGGCACCCATCCTCACTCTCTCTCCCTCTCTCTCTCTCTCTCTCTCTCTGCCTTTTTCTCCCCTCCCTCTCTCTCAAGTAAATAAATAATAATAGTTTTAAAAAGAAGTAGGATATACTTTACAGAGCTTTGTACCATCGAGTTCACTGAGCTGACCAGAGATTCGCAAGTCACTGTCAGATGTGAGTTTCAGTGGGGTGCAGTACAAAGGGAAGAACAAGATTAAATAAGTGTAGATACACATGAGTATCAGTTCTAAAGAAAGAGATTCCAGGCAAATTTCATACAGTATGTTTCCATAAACACCCCTGAACTTTTAGATCTCACATGAGTGCCAGGCAACTCCAAACTTCACTATAAACAACTATAGGGGCTAGAGAGATAGCTCAGTGGTTAAAGGTGCTTGCTTGCACAGCCTGATGGCCTGCATTTGATTCCCCAGTACTCACATAAAGCCACATGCACAAAGTGGCACATGTGTTTGGAGTCTGTAGTGACAGGAGGTTTTGGTGCACCCATTATCTCTCACTGCTTGCAAATCAATAAATGAAAATATTAAAAAGAACAACTATAAACTTCTAAGTCAGAGAAGACTACAAGAAGACTTTAAAAAAATATTGTTATGACCAAATGGAATACCTTTATTATAGGATATTAGAAGCTGCAGAAGATAGCCTTAATAATTCTTGATATATTAATAACAGATTATTGGAGAATTCAATTATATATAAGCCTTATATAGTGGCACATGCTTGTAATTTTAGTACTTGGAAGGCTGAGGTAGAAGGACGGAATATTCCAGGCCAGCCTGGGCTATGTAGCAAGACCCTGTTGTCAGAAAAAAGCCAGCAAAATTAATTAACTAAAGCACACTGTTATCACCCACAATCCTTTCATAAACAGACAACCGCTAGTATCAGGGTCTTGGCAAGACTTCTAAATCTCTGGGGTTGTGTTTAGGCAAGACTGTACCTGATGGTAAAAGCTGAACTTCCTTAATAAAAATAATGCTGGTGCTCAGCAGTTCTCCATGTTTATTTTTGTCCCACCCATGGTTCTTCAAACCTATTTCCTCTGGTCCCTCCACAGAGGCGGAGCAGCACCTCAAGTCAGCCTGAGACCCTTCCACCAAGAGCACCCTTCTTGGGACATATCAACGAAGGTTTATCCTTGGAGTGTGAACCCATTTTCTGGTTGTTTTTATCACTTCAAGGCACTCTTTGAGGCCTTTAAAAATTATTTATCTATTTATTTATAAGAGAGAGAGAGAATGGGAGGATGGGTGTGCCAGGGCCTGTTGCCACTGCAAATTAACTCCAAATGAATGCGTCCCTTTGTGCATCTGGCTTTACGTGGGTACTGAGAACTGAACCTCAGCTAGCAGACTTTGCAAGTAAGCGCCTTTAACCACTGGGCCACCTTCCCAGCCCCTCTCTTAGGCTTTTAGGTGGCTGAGAGCTGGGACTACTTTTTCTTTTTCTTTTTCTTTTTTTTGTTTTAGGCAAGCCCAACAGACTGGATTTTTTTTTATGTGAGAGAGTAAGAGAAAGACTGAGAGAGAGAGGGAGGGAGAGAGAGAGAGAATTGGCATGCCAGGGCCTTCAGCCTCTGCAATCAAACTCCAGATGCGTGCACCAACTTGTGCTCATTTGCGATCTTGTGCATGCATCACCTTGTGCATCCGGCTTACGTGGGATCTGAAGAGTTAAACATAAGTCCTTAGGCTTCACAGGCAAGTGCCTTAACCACCAAGCCATCTCACAGCCCCCTTTTTTTCTTTTTGACACTTTCATATGTGGATATAATATATTCTTATCTTATCTACCCCTTATTACCCTTTCCTATCCCTCTCCCCCTCCCACTAAAACCCTTCTTCCCAATTAATTGTCATTCTACTTTAAGACCTGGGTTGAGTTTTTAATTTTATTTCATTTTTTTATTTTCGAGGTAAGGTCCCACTCTAGTCCAGGCTGACCTGGAACTCACTTTGCAGTCCCAGGTTGGCCTTGAATTCACAATGATCCTCCTACCCGTGCCTCCTGAGAGCTGGGACTAAGGGTGTGCACCACCACGCCTGCCTTGGGATTTTATTTTTTGACCATTAAGTTAAGTTCAGGTTGCTTGCATGAGTATTGGTGGGAAGTAATTTACTGGACTTTGGAGAAATTACCAGTGCTATACCAATGTAAACATGGTCCCTCCTCCCCAGCAACTATTAGTCACCATTACATCATCAGCTACTCTGGGTGTACAGAGCCTACAAACCCTTCCCTGCCCACAAGGAGATATTGACAGGCCCAATCTTTTTTTGTTTTTGTTTTTGTTTTTTTGTTTTTTTGAGGTAGGGTCTCACTCTAGACCAGGCTGACCTAGAATTCACTATGTAGTCTCAGGGTGGCCTCGACCTCATGGCGATCCTCCTACCTCTGCCTCCGAAGTAGGCCCAATCTTGTTTTCACACACGTACATAGTGCATTCTGGTCATAAGCACTTCCTGTTAACTTCAGGCAGGCTCAGTCTTGCACAGAAAACCATGGCTGCTATGAACTCATGTGACATGTGTGACGGCCACATTGCATCCAGAAGACAGTGTTCCATGGCCCTCCTCCCTGGTACATTCTCATTCACCTCTGTCTACTGCAGAAAGAAACTTGGGTGATGGAAGCTGAGAGTAACATGAGTCTATGGGAACAGGGCTGGAGAGACAGCTTAGCGGTTAAGGCACTTGCCTACAAAGCTAAAGGACCCAGGTTCGATTCCCCGGGACCCAGGTAAGCCAGATGCACATGATAGCACATGCAACTGGAGTTCATTTGCAGTGGCTAGAGGCCCTGCACACCCATTCTCTCTCCCCTCTCTCTCTAAAATAAATAAATAAAATGAAAATGAAAAAAAGACTCTATGGGAACAAATATAAATATTTAGACAGCAACTGCTGAATCCTGTCCCTTGATCATGGCTACAGCAGCAGGTTTCCCTCTAGGGCCTTTGTCCCTGCCTACAGGCTTGTGACCAGGTTTACAAAACCAGACATGAATGAATTCCCTCCTGTGGAGAAATTCTCCAATAAAATCAGAAAGTGGTTGGTTGTACCCACAGCAGTAATGTCACTATTGCATCAGTGGACACATCTTGACTGGCAGGTCAATGGTAGATTACACAGAACCCACACCTGCGTAGGACGTTGATGATGTTTCTCCCCCAGCATCTTGCCTAGCACCTTCCAGCACAAAGCAAAGTACTCGTTCAGTTCCGGTTTGATTTCTGTGTGCCCTATTCAACCAGAGAGTGTGGTATCTGCAGCTTTGGTGGGCAACCAAGAGCAATGATGTGACGACGGTTAAGTTCTGTGTCAGCTTGATTAGATTAGGGTTCACGTGAGAGATTGGGTGAGTCTGTGAGGGCGTTTCCAGGAAGGACCAACTGAGCAAGAAAGTCCTGGACAGCTGAGGTGGGAGATGTATAGAAACAAGCTCGGAGAGAACCCGGCACCTTTTATCCACCTGTCGGTGCTGCTTTCTGGTGTGCACTTATTTTGGATATGTTGTTGTTGTTTGAGGTAGGGTCTTGCTCTAGTCCAGGCTGACCTGGAATTCACTATGCAGTCTCAGGGTGGCCTTAAACTCATAGTGATCCTCCTACCACTGCCCCCACCCCCAGTGCTGGGATTAAAGGTGTGCGCCACCACGCCAGGCTTTTTTAATTTTTATTTTTTTAAACTTTATTTATTTGCAAGCAGAGAGAAAGAGAAAGAGAAGAGAGACAGACAGAGAGAATGGGCATGCCAGGACCTCTAGCCACTGCAAACAAACTCCAGACACATGTGCCCCTTGTGAATCTGGCTTACATGGGTCCTGGGGAATCGAACCTTTGGCTTTGCAGGCACCCGCCGTAACCTTTAAGCCATCTCTGCAGCCCACCACCATGCCCGGCTCTGATGTGTCCTTTTTGGTTGGCTCTCCTTGCTACCCACTCATGCATGTGTCCACCATTTAGCTAGCCCCTGAAAATGTGGGAACCCAGTCTGCACCCAGCCTCGTGGCCTGAGCAGCTCCTGGGTTCTCTGGCTGTCCAGCCTGTAGACAGCTATTGCTGGATAGCCCAGCCGGTATCTTGTAAACAGACTCCAGGAGATGCCTGTGCCGCTTTGGGCCTCTAGCTTTCCATGGTACTGGCGAACCAAACTTTGGTCATTGGGTTCTGCAGGCAAGTGCTTTACATGCTGAGCCATCTCTCCAGCTCCCAGCTTGTATCTTGTAAGCTAATCCAAATAAATCCTCCCTTCAAAACATATTTTATTTATTTACTTGATGGGAGGTACATATAGAGATAATGGGTGCACCAGGGCCTCTAAGCCATTGCAAATGAACTCCAGATGTATGTGCCACCCTGCGCATCTGGCTTTATGTGGGCACTGCGGTATTGAACCTGGGTCTTTTGGCTTTGCTTGCAAGTGCCTTAACTGCTAAGCCATCTCTCCAGCCCAACCCCCCCCACCTTTTTTTTGGGGGGGGTTCTTCGAGGTAGGGTCTCACTCTAGTCTAGACTGACCTGGAATGGAATTCACGATATAGTCTCAGGGTGGCCTCAAACTCACAGCGATCCTCCTACCTCTGCCTCCCGAGTGCTGGGATTAAAGGCGTGCGCCACCACGCCTGACCCAATCCCTCTTTTAATACACATTCATTCTACCAGTTCTGTTCCCCTCGAGAACCCTGACTGACACAAATAGCAACAGCCTATATTCCTTTAGGGGCTGTGACCAACAAGTCATTGGGAGGGATCTCATCCCCGGCACTGGAAGTTTTGATGAATAACCTTTGACTTCTGAAAGCAGCTTTATCTACCTATGCTGAGCACTTTTGTTCAAATACTTTTTAAAAATTTAGATTTTAGGGCTGGAGAGATGGCTTAGCAGTTAAGGCCCTTGCCTGAAAAGCCAAGGGACCCAGGTTCAATACCCCAGGACCCACATAAAGCCAGATGCACAAGGTGGTACATGTATCTGGAGTTTGTTTGCAGCTATTAGAGGCCTTGGTATGCCCATCTCTCCCTATCTGCCTCTCTCTCTCTCTCTCTCAAATAAATAAAAAATAAAATATTTTTAAAAATTTTAGATTTTATATTGGCTTGTCAAGTAACAGGTTCCATGCAGCTTACTCATACAGCCTTAGTTTTGGTTCATCCTCCCCCCATCCCTTTTGCCTCCATCCCCTCACTCCTATCCCTGCTTAAACTTTTCCCTCCCACTATTACCACCTCTGCTTTCCTATCAACTGGGTTCTGCTATCCCCTCACAAAGCCTCTTCCCTCTTCCTTTAGGGCCCCTTTCTAGCTCCCTGGCCTCTACAGACACTCACTCTGACTTAGATGCACAAATCTAGAACTCCAAAGCTAGAATCCTCACATGAGTGAGAACATGCAGTGTTACTGAGCCTGGGTCATTCCCTCAGAATAATCATTTCCAGTTTCATCTGTTTTCCTAATTCTATTTTTCTTTACGGTGGAATTAAACTCCGTTGTGTATATGTACCACGTCTTCATAATTTATTCTTTGGTTCATGGACAGCTTGGCTGATTCTTCTAGCTATTGTGACTAGAGCGGCAATAAACATGGCTGAGCAAGTATCTATACAGTAATGACTACAGTCCTTTAGGTATATGCCCAGGAGTGGTATCGCTGGATCATAAGGTACTTCTATTTTAGCTTTTGGAGAGACCTCCACCCTGAGTTCCATAATGGCTCCACCAGTTGGCACTTCCACCAATAGTGACTATAAAAAGTTCCCTTTTTCCCACAACCTCACCAAATGATGTCATTTGTCATTCCGACTAGAGTGAAAGTGAATCTCATAGTTTTAATTTGCATTTCCCTGATGGCTAAAGATGTTGAGGCCTTTTAAAAATATTTATGGGCATTTTGTATTTCTTCTTCTGGGAACTCTATTCAGTTCCATGGTCCGTTTTTTGATTGGTTGTGTTTTGTTGATGTTTAATTTTTGAGTCCTTTGCATTTTCTAGATATTAGCCCTCTTTCAGATATATATCCGTGGGCAGATTTTTAATAACTAGTTTACTCAGCTATTTGACATTCACCTTCTGGGAAGTCGGGAGCTGGCGCCCATATCTTGGGGTGACCTAGCTGTGTTGGCTTCTTATGGGCTTCTCTGACCTTGCTCAGGGTCCTCACATGGCCATTTCTCTTCTTCCTCTCCCTCCCTTCCTTTCTTTGTTCTTCCTTCTTTCCCTTCCTCTCTCCCTCCCTTCCTTCCTCTCTTCTTTCCTTTCTCCTTTTTTTTTAATTTGAGAGAGAGAGAGAAAGAGAGAGAGAGGCAGTGAGAAACAGACAGAGAGGAAGAGGCAGAGAGGGAATGGGCGTGCCAGGGCCTTTCAGCCACTGTGAACAAACTCCAGATGTGTGCGCCCCCTTGTGTGCATGTGCGATATTGCGCCCTTGAGTCACTTTTGCATCTGGCTAAACATGGGACCTGGAGATTCAAACAGGCATTCTTAGGCTTTGCAAGCAGGTACCTTAATCACTAAGCCATCTCTCCAGCCCCCTTTCTCCTTTTCATTGTTCCCTATAGCCCAGGCTGGACTTGAACTCACTATGTAGCAGTGGATGACTTTGAACTTCTGATCTTCCTGCCTTCTCCTCCTGGGTGCTGGGATTACACCTCATTTACACTGTGCTGGGGAATCAAACCCGGGGTTCATGCACAATAGGCAAGCGTTTTACCGACTAAGCTGTCTCTAGACCATTTCCTCATTTCCCCCCTCCCCAGGCAATTTTTACACGTGGGGGCACTGAGATGGTGCTTCGGCTACTTGGGAACCTGAGGGATGAAGCCGTGTTTATGCTTCGAACTCAACCCTACTAGAGGTACTTGGAAAACCAAGGCTAAGAGGTGTGGTTAGCAGTGGAGGGACAGTGCCAACAGAATCCCCTTCTGAGGCCAGGCGTGGTGGTGCATGCCTTTAATCCCAGAATTTGGGAGGCAGAGGTAGGAGGATTGCTGTGAATTCAAGGCCACCTGAGACTACATAGTGAATTCCAGGTCAGCCTGGGCTAGAGTGAGACCTTACACTGAAAAACCAAAAAAAAAAAAAAAAAGAAAAGAAAAAAGAATCCCCTTCTGAGATCCAGGAGAGGCTCAGCCTTCCAGAAGCATCTGAAGTCTCAGCAAACATTTGCAGGAAGTGTCCAGACTGTTCTTTCAGTTCTAATTCTTTGTGGAAAGAGAGGTTATTTACGACCTCCTGTTATTCTAGCTCTTGGACCTCTGAATTATTTATTTACTTACTTTCAGCTCACACTCTTGCCAGAACACCCCCAGAGAAACTTTGTGGTTTCTCATCATTCAAGGGGACCCTGAAACCACCTCTTCCAGGAAGTCCTCCACTCACTAACCTACAGGAAACCTCGAGGCCTCTCTCTACACCAACCATCCCTGTCAGAGGACTTCCCCTCGCACTCACAGAATGTAAACTCTGCAAGTTGCTTATTAGCTCATTGTGTGTTTTCAATGGACTCTAAAAAGGCAACACGTATAGGCGGTGCCCTCAGAGAAGTGGGACAGCTCTCGTGGAAGTGGAATGGCTCCAGCTTGCTGGCACACAGGATGCAGCAGTGAGGGTGACTTTGTCCTCCACACCTGAACTTGCGTGTTTCCAAAAGAACTGCTGCTTCAACATGCAACACCACTCATGTGTGCTACTTGTGTTCATTCAAAAACATCTCCACAGAGCGCTGGGCCAAGTGCTGGGGATGTAGTTCCAGTGAAAGTTTTTGGTTTTTTATTTGTTTTGTTATTTTGAGATAGGGTCTTACTATAGGGCCTAGATTAGTCCTAGACTCCCTATGTAGCCCAGGCTAGTCTCAAACTCCCCTAGTAGAGGTATTAAAGCCATGTAGCACCACACCAATTTTTGTTGTTGTTGTTGCTGTTTGAGGTAGAGTCTCGCTCTAACCCAGACTGACCTGGAATTTACTATGGAGTCTCAGGGTGGCCTTGAACTCACAGCAATCCTCCTACCTCTGCCTCCTGAATGCTGGGATTAAAGGAGTGTGCTACCACACCCAGCAACACTAATTTTTTTGCCATGCTTTTTAAAAATAAATTTAGTTATTTTTATTGACAACTTCGTTAATTGTAGACAATATCCCATGGTACTTCCCTCCCTTTCCCCACTTTCCCCTTTGAAACTTCACTCTCCATCATATCCCCTCCCCCTCTCAATCAGTCTCTCTTTTCAGTTTGATGTCATCATCTTTTCCTCCTATTATGATGGTCTTGTGTAGGTAGTGTCAGGCACTGTGAGGTCATGGATATCCAGGCCATTTTGTGTCTGGAGGAGCACGTTGTAAGGAGTCCTACTCTTCCTTTGGCTCTTACATTCTTTCTGCCCCCTCTTCCGCAATGGACCCTGAACCTTGGAAGGTGTGTTTGAGATGTTTCAGTGCTTAGCACTCCTCTATCCCTTCTTCTCAGCACCATGGTGCCTCTGAGTCATCCCAAGGTCACCACCATCTGAAAAGAGAAGCTTCTCTAAACATAAGTGAGAGAAGCATTAATATATGGGTGTGGACATTAAGAGAAGTGCTTACTGGGCAGGTTGGTGAACATAGTATATACATTTAGCCAGACACCAGCAGACGTTACACCCCTAGGGCTCATGACTTCCCCTTTCATAGGTTTTCAGTATCAGGGATGTATTTCCTCCCATAGAGTGGGCCTCCAGTCTAATTAGAGAGCAGTTGGTTTCCCCCATAACAGAAATGCCACTATAGCACCCATTGGCTCATTTGGCCTGGCTGGACAAATTTAAAGCTTGCAGTGTTCACTGTTGAGTACCTTCACTGGTGTTTTCTGTCTCCCATGGAACTGCATGCAGCATAGCTTTTTCCAACTTTCTGTCAGCTGGTTCACCTGGAGGAGGCTTTCAGCTCAGCTCCAGCAGGATTTCTCAGTGACCTTGCCACCCAAGTATGTGGAGTCTTCAGCAATAGGGTCTTACCATCTATTCCTGGTGGGAAACCAAGGGCCTCGGCAATGGACTATAATGTTTTGGGGGTATCTGTGACCTCTCTGGCCAACAACTCACTGGAAGGTATCCCATCCCTGGCACTGAAAATTTTCTAGTAACAATCTATGGCTTCTGAGTGTTCCATTGTCCAGAGAAGTAGGTTTCCATATGACTTATTTATATCCTCTTAGATTTTGATTAGCCCTCCCTCCACCTCAATCTCTTCCCCTGACCTCACTTAGGCCTTTTCACCCCCATCAATCTGTTCTTCTACTTACATATATACAATACCATCCTATTAAGTCCCCCCTTCCTCCTTTTCTATTCCTTTTATATGAGTTTTATTTTTACTCACATAGAAGTCCAGTCATTTGTAGTTAGGATCCACATATGAGAGAGAACATGTGACGTTTGGCTTTCTGGGCCTGGGTTACCTCATTAAGTATAATCCTTTCCAGATCCATCCATTTTCTAGCAAATTTCATAACTTCATTTTTCTTTACTGCTGAGTAGAACTCCATTGTGTAAATGTGCCACATCTTCATTATCCACTCATCAGTTGAGGGACATCAAGGCTGGTTCCATTTCCTAACTATTGTGAATAGAGCGGCAATACACATGATCGAGCAAGTATCTCTAAGGCAGTGAGACGAGTCCTTAGGATATATGCCTAGGAGTGGTGTAGCTGGATCATATGGTAAATCTATTTCTAGATGTCTCAGGAACCTCCACACTGATTTCCACAATGGCTGGACCAGATTGCATTCCCACCAACAGTGTAGAAGGGCTCCTCTTTTTCTGCATTTCGCCAGCATTTATAGTCATTTGTTTTCATGATGGTAGCTAATCTGACAGGAGTGAGATGGAATCTCAAGGTAGTTTTAATCTGCATTTCCCTGATGACTAGGGATGTAGAACATTTTTTAGATGTTTATATGCCATCTGTATTTCTTCTTCTGAGAACTCTCTATTTAGTTCCATAGCCCATTTTTTAATTGGGTTGTTTGATTTCTTATTTAAATTTTTGAGTTCTTTGTATATCCTAGATATTAACCCTCTGTCAGATGTATAGCTGGCAAAGATTTTCTCCCATTCTGTAGGATGTCTCTTTCCTCTATTCACAGTGTTCTTAGCTGTACAAAAGCTTTGTAATTTCATGAGGTCCCAGTGGTTAATCTGTGGTTTTATTTCCTGAGCGATTGGGGTTATATTCAAAAAGTCTTTGCCAAGACCAATATGTTGGAGGGTTTTCCCTACTTTTTCCTCTAACAGTTTCAGAGTTTCAGGTCTGATATTAAGGTCTTTGATCCATTTGGACTTGATTCTTGTGCATGGAGAGGGATAAGGATCTATTTTCATCCTCAGCAACAGTAATTTTTAAGGGTAGTGGTGGAACATGTATTTGGTGACCACTATGAACCATCCTTCTAAGTTCATGTCCTTCTGTAGATCCCTCCCCAATCTAGGCAGGTCTGTGATCTGCTTTAGTTAATATAATACAGGAGGAATGTGCAATTCCAGGCTTTATATGGGAGGGCCTGGCAGTTTCTGCCACTTGGAAGGGGAGAGGCCTCAGGCTATGGATGTGCTGGTTCATTCTGTCACGTTGACTGCATTTGGAATCACCTCTGCCTGTGTCTCTCAGGGTGCTTCCAGAGAGGTTCGCCTGAGGGGAAGAACTACCCCAAATGCTGGCTGGGTGCCTGGAGTGGGCAGAAGGGGGAAAAGCACAGGAAAGCCTGTGGAGCATCTGCATTCATTATCTCTACCTCCTGACTGCAGACGCCCCGTGACCAGCCATCTCACATTCCTGCCGCCATGCCTTCCTTGTCACCAATGGCTGTATCTCCTCAAGCTGTGAACCAAAATAAACCCACCCTTCCTTCCCTCCTTCCTTTCCTCCTTCCTTCCCTCCTTCCTTCCTTCCTTCCTTCCTTCCTTCCTTCCTTCCTCCCTTCCTTCCTTCCTTCCTTCCTTCCTTCCTTCCTTCCTTCTTCCTTCCTTCCTTCCTCCTTCCTTCCTTCCTTCCTCCTTCCTTCCTCCTTCCTTCCTTCCTTCCCTTCCTTCCTCCCCTCCTCCCTCCCTCCCTCCCTCCCCCTCCCTTCCTTCTCCTTCCTTCCTTCCTTCCTTCCTTCCTTCCTTCCTTCCTTCCTTCCTTCCTTCCTTCCTTCCTAAGTTACTTCTCAAGTCCTTTGACACTTAATAAGAAAAGTAACTAATACAGCAGGGAACAGGAGAGAAACATTCCACCCAAGGGTGCCCAGAGTCCAGCCTGCAGCACCCAATGAGGGCAGCCATGTGAGTGACCACCAGCAACCTGAGCAGACCAAGAAACTGTGCATCAGTCCCAGCTGAGCACTGCAGACTGCAGGATGCTGAGCAGATCCCAAAAATTACCAATAGATTGTTTTTTTCATATCAAGGAAGCCAATGTTGATGTTCTTGGAGAAAATAAATAAGTAAAAGTGATCAAAACTTCATGGAAAAATAATAGCAACAAGTAGAGAAAGGTGGTCTTACTAGAAAATAAACATATCCTGGTGCTATAAAATTTTAAGCAGTATAGGATGAGCATATGAACAGATCAGAATAGGAACAGACCCCGTTGGACCATGGATTTTATCAGGTAAAAATGTAGCTTCTCACAGGGTAGGGTACTACTACAACTGGGAGGTACTACTCAAAGGTGGCAGGTGGTTAGCCATCTGGGAGAAATGGTGCCCCTACCCCCGTCAAAAATGATTCCTCCAGGGCTGGAGAGATGGCTTGTCAGTTAAGGCACCTGCCTGCCAAGCCTAAGAACCCCCGTTCCAATCTCCAGGTCCCACCTTTAGCCAGACACAAAAAGTGATGCAAGGGCGCAATGCTGCACTTGCCCACAAGGGGACGCATGCATCTGGAGTTCGTTCACAGTGGCTGAGAGGCTGCAGTCGTGCCCATTCTCTCCCTTTCTCTCTCTCTGCCTCTTCCTTGCTCTCTCTTTCTCTCTAGCTCTCTCAAATAAAATTTTAAAAAATGATTCCTCTGGCCAGGTGTGGTGGCACACACCTTTAATCCCAGCCCTTGGGAGGCAGTAGTAGGAGGATCACTGTGAGTTCAAGGCCACCCTGAGACTGCATAGTGAATTCCAGGTCAGCATGGACTAGAGTGAGACCCTACCTTAAAAAACAAACAAACAAACAAACAAACAAACAAACAAACAAACAAACAAAAAATGATTCCTCTGGTGGGTAGTAGGAAACCATTGTTTGTCAGCTCTCTGGCTCCTCACCAAAATGGCATGTTGGGGGAGGGGCAGGAGCGCTGGAGACACGTGTGCAGGTCCCTGTGCTCTTCATGGTGACGTCCCCATCCACCTCCTCTCTGACCACAGAGCCTGTGGCTGGTCTGCTGGGTTTGGTCCAGGCTCATGGCCTTCGCCAAGCACTTGGCCTCGGTGGCACTGCCCACCTCCAAGGATGCCTGCAACATCCCTTTAGTGTCCAGACTGGCACATACAGGGAAGTACTGTCTCTCTCTTTTGGGTCCTCGAAAAAACTGTCGGTCACATCACTTGGCTCCTCCTGCAATCCTGCAGGTGTCTATGAAGATTCCCCAAATGCCTCTGTGACACATCAGAGCAAGGCAGGTCCCAAGGGCCAGAGGGCACCCTTCCCCTGACCAGCTCACACACCACACCAGCTCAGCATGGGCTTCACCATTCAGGGACAGGCCTAGCATGCGTTTTTGGGGGCTGTGTCCTCCCAGAGCCTCTCTGGTCCATTCACCACTGCCCAGAGAGGAGTGGTCAGCCTCTGGGTCCACCACCTCCACTCACCCTTGTCATCATCCCTTGACTCAGCAGAAGCAGAGGGGACAAAGATTCCACACTCCCCTTCTTTCTGACACTGTGCTAAGACAGTCACTCAGGCCTGAGTAATGAATGAGGCTAGAGGAACTTGGAAAAGCCCTTTTCTAGAAACACAGTATGGCTCTCAAGATGCGCCCGAGACTCCTCCCCTTCCAACCCTTTGCCATAGGCAAGGCCCGGACTGTCTCAGCAAGCGCAGGATCAGGAGGGAGCAGGTTTAACTAGGGAACTATAAAAAAGTCAGTTTAAGGTTTTCAAAATATTATCGCATAAGGGAAATGATGCAGATTTGGAAACATGATATAATTTATATGGAAAGGTGACTAGGATGATTTTTAAAATTTAGGTTAGGGCTGGAGTGATTGTTCAGTGGCTAAAGGTGCTTACTTATTTGTCAGCGTAGGTTCAATTCCCCAGGATTTACTGAAAGTCAGGTGCACAAAGTGGTGCATGTGTCTGAAATTTATTTGCAGTGGTAAGAGGCCCTGATGTGCCCATTCTCTCTCTATATATATCTGTCTCTCTTTCTCTCTCTCAAAATAAATAAATAAATATTAAAAAAGAAAAAGGCACCATTACTACGCATACCAAAGAAATCCAGAAAATCACAAGGACATACTTCAAGAACATATATAGAAATGGATGATTTCTTTGATTTATATGACCTACCAAAATTAACAAGTACAGAGACCCAAGCAGACATAAAAAACCTCCCAACTAAAATGAATTCACTGGTGAATTTTACCAGACCTTCATGGAGGAACTAACACCAATGTTTCTCAAACTATTCTGTAAAATAGAAAAGCAAGGAATTCTACCAAACTCTTTCAATGAAGCCAGCATCACTCCGACACCAAAGTTAGACAAAAACAGAACAAAAAAGAAAGTTACAGACCAATCTCCCTCATGAACATAGACAAAAATTCTCAACAAAATATTGGCAAACAGAATACAAGAATATATCAAAAAGACCATTCAACCTGAACAAGTAGGCTTTATCCCAGAGATGCAGGGATGGTTCCACACTCACTAATTGATAAATGTAATGCACTATATAAATGGACTGAAGGACAAAAAAAATCACATGATCATCTCAATAGATGTAGAAAAGGCATTTGACAAATTCTAACATCCCTTTATGGTAAAAAGTACTACAGAAACTGGCAATATGGCTGGAGAGATGGCTTAGTAATTAAGGCACTAGCCTGTGAAGCCTAAGGTTCAATTCCCCAGAACCCACTTGAGCCAGACGTACATGGTGATGCATACATCTTGAAGTCGTCTGGAATTCCCTGGCATGCTCATTCTCTCTCTCTCTCTCTCTCTCTCTCTCTCTCTCTGACTCTATCTCTGTTAAATAAATAAAATTATTTTAATAAAAGAAACTGGGAATATAAGGAACATACCTAAACATAATAAAGGCTATTTATGACAAACTTACAGCCAACATAATATTAAATGGGGAAAAACTTGAAGGTTTTCCACTAAAATCAGTAACAAGACAAGGGTGCTTACTGTCCCCACTTTTATTTAATATAGTACTGGAAGTCTTAGCTATAGAAATAAGGCAAAAGACACACATAAAGTGTATACAAATTGGAAAGGAATTATTTGCAGAAGATATGGGATTCTGGGCTGGAGAGATGGCTTAGGGGTTAAGGCGCCTGCCTCCTAAGCCTAAGAAAGCTTGTTGCAATCTCCAATGGTTCCAATCTCCAGGTCCCACGTTTAGCCAGATGCAAAGTGACGCAAGGGCGCAATGCCGCACTTGACCACAAGGGGGCGCACACATCTGGATTTCATTCTCAGCAGCTGAGACACTGCTGGCGCGCCCATCTCTGTTTTCTCTCTCTCTCTCTCTCTCCCTCTCTCCTCCTCTCTCTCTCTCTCTCTGTGTGTGTCCCTTTCCAAAAAAAATTTAAAAAAAGAAGATATGGGATTCTATACATAAAGGACCCTAAAGACCTTATCAACAAATTGTTGGAGCTGATAAACACTTTTGCAACATAGCAGGATACAAAATAAACACACAGAAATCAGCACACTCTCCTGTTGCTATTGTCTACCTTATGTTGGCCAGGGGGTGTTGTCCACCCTCTGCTCATGCCATAGTTTTCCCTGCCACCATGGAGCGTCCTCTCAAGTCTGTAAGCTAAAATAAACCTTTTGTTCCCAAAAGCTGCTCTTGGTTGGGTGATTTCTACCAGCAATGCGAACCTGACTGCAACAGTAAAGTGGTATTGAGGAGTGGTGTCATTTGCTGCTGGACACCTGACTGTGTGGCTTTTGCCCTTTGGAGCTGATTTTCAAAAGGAATGTGGAAAGATTTGAAACCTTGGCTTAAGAGACACTTTACAGTGCTGTAAGTACAGCTTGATGGACTATTCTGGTCAAACTCAGACCTGAATGCAATAAGAACTATGGACTGTGATGTTTGGCTTGTGACGGTGAGAAAGAGCTTTGCCTGGACTGGGCTAGAGGCAGTTTGTGTGAGAGGCTTGCTGTTATGCTCATGTCCTGAGAATTTGTACAGGGCTACATTGCATAGAAATGGACTGGTGTGAGCAGAGGGATATGGCACACACACAAAAAATCTTTGGGCCAAAACTATTGCCTGTTCAGCTGCAATTGTATGAGAGATTAAAACCATTGACATTGGACCAGCTCAGCTGCATTGGGACAACAGAAAGAATGCAGTATTTTGAAGGGGTCTGAATGCTGAAGGAGTGTCCTAAAGTCTGCTTTGCCGGGTGAGGTGGCGCACGTCTTTAATCCCAGCACTCGGGAGGCAGAGGTAGGAGGATTGCTGTGAGTTCGAGGCCATCCTGACACTACATAGTTAATTCCAGGTCAGCCTGGGCCAGAATGAGACCTTACCTTAAAAAAAAAAAAAAAAAAAAAAAAGTCTGCTTTATTCCCCTCTGGATTAACAAATTGGCACCCCACCTGGTATTATGGAGTATAAGAAATGCAAGAAAGAGAGGGTCATTGAATTTGCAACATGGTATTGTGTTTTGGAAATAGCCATGGGCAGTGTGAAGCAGGTTTGCTGGATGCCTGCATGGAGATGCGATGGAGCCGTGAGGATGAATCATGGATTGCAGTGGAGATCCAGTGGAGATGCCGGGCCCACAAGACAACTGCAATTGAGAGCTGCCGGCCCCAGGATGAAGTTTTCCAGGACTGTGAGTAGCCTAGCTGGAGGGGTGGAATTGGAACTCCAGAGACTTGTCACTGGTTAGGATTATCAGACTTGGAGACTTGTCACTGACTAGAGTTGTTGGACTTGGAATTACAGAGTTTGATGTTTGCCCTGGTTGTTTTAAATCTTGTATTGGTTGAATATTTCTTTGCTATGTCCCAATACCATCTTTTTGCAGTGTGAATGTTTTATTCTGTGTCATTATGGGTTTTGGAGGGATCTTTTGGCTCAGTTAAAAGGCTTTGGATTACAGGGATGTTTGAACATCATTAGGATTGATAAAAACTATGGGGCCTTTTAAAGATGGATTGAATGCATTGCATTTTACATCATGGAAGGTTATCAGTTTATGGGGGCCAGGAGCAAAATGTGGTGGTTTGATTCAGATGTCCTCCATAAACATAGGTGTTCTGAATGCTAGTCTCCTCAGCTGATGGCAACTGGAAATTAAAGCCTCCTGGAGGTGGTGTATTGTTAGGGATGGGCTTATAGGTGTTATAGCCAGTGTCCCCTTGCCAGTATTTGACACACTCTCCTGTTGTTATTGTCCACCTTATGTTGGCCAGGGTGTGATGTCCACCCTCTGCTCATGCCATCATTTTCCCTGCCATTGTGGAGCATCCCCTCAAGTCTATAAGCCAAAATAAACCCCCTTTTTCCCAAAAGCTGCTCTTGGTTGGGTGATTTCTGCCAGCAATGTGAACCTGACTGCAACAATATCTGGATATAATAAAGGCTATTTATGACAAACCTACAGGCAACATGATATTAAATGGGGAAAAACTTGAAGCTTTTCCACTAAAATCAGTAACAAGACAAGGGTGCCCACTGTCCCCACTTTTATTTAATGTAGTACTGAAGTCTTAGCTATAGCAATAAGGCAAGAGACACACATAAAAGGAATACAAATTGGAAAAGAAGAGATCAAATTATCATTATTTGCAGAAGATATGAGATTCTATACATAAAGGACCCTAAAGACTCTACCAGCAAATTGTTGGAGCTGATAGACACTTTTAGTAATGTAGCAGGATATGAAATAAACACACAGAAATCAGTAGCCTTCCTATATACTAACAACAAACATGCTGAGGATGAAATCAGGGAATCACTACCATTCATAATTGCCTCGAAAAAATAAAATACCTGGAATAAGTCTAACCAAGGAAGTGAAGGATCTCTACATTGAAAACTTTAAACACTCAAGACAGAAATTGTAGAAGACACAAGGAAATGGAAAGACATCCCATCTTCTTGGATTAGAAGAATCAATACTGTGAAAATGTCAAACTTACCAAAAGGAATCAACATATTTAATGCGATCTCATCAAAATTCCAATGGCATTCTTCATGGAAATAGAAAAAAAACAATCCTAATATTTATTTGGAAGCCCCATAACCTCAAATAGCCAAAACAATTTGAGCCACAAAAGTAAGGCTGGTGGTATCACCATACCTGATTTTAACCTGTATTACAGAGCCATAGCAACAAAAACAGCATGGTACTAACACAAATCAGACATGCAGATCAATGGAACAGGACAGAGGACCCAGATATAAGTTCAGGCAGCTACAGCCACCTGATCTTAGACAAAAATGCCAAAAATACTCATTGGACAAAAGAAAGCCTCTTCAACAAATGGTGCTGGAAAAACTGAACATCTATATGTAGAAGGAAATTAAAAATTCATAGAATCAAATGATAATGAGAACATAACATACCAAAACCTTTGGGACACAATGAAGTCCTAAGAGAGAACTTTATAGCTCTAAGTGCCTATGTTAAGAAATTAGAAAGGTCACAAGTAAACAACTTAATGCTTCACCCTAAGGCCTTGGAAAAAGAAGAACAAGGCAAACCAAAAATCAGT
This sequence comes from Orientallactaga sibirica, assembly GCA_036365145.1. NCBI lineage: Eukaryota > Metazoa > Chordata > Mammalia > Rodentia > Dipodidae > Orientallactaga > Orientallactaga sibirica. The sequence goes on along the minus strand of JAEOAD010002712.1, from coordinate 2,342,711 downwards.
AGACGGGAAGAGATAATAAAGATCAGGGCAGAAATTAATGAAATAGAAACCAAAAAAAAAAAAAAAATCCAAAGAATCAATGAAACAAAGAGTTGGTTCTTTGAAAGGGTAAGCAAGATTGATAAACCCTTAGCAAATCTGACCAAAAGAAAGAGAAAAGAGACACAAATAAATAAAATTGGGAATGAAAAGGCACCATCACAACAGATACCAGAGAAATTCAAAAAAAATCATAGGGACACACTATAAGAACATATAGTCCACTATGTTTGAAAATCTGAAAGAAATGGAAGATTTTTTTGATTTATATGACCTACCAAAATTAAATCAAAATGAGATAAACCATTTAAATGGACCTATAACAAGTGTGGGGATCCAAGCAGTTATATAAAAAAAAAAAACTCCCAACTAAAAAAAGTCCAGGCCTAGATGGATTCACTAGTGAATTTTATCAGACCTTCACAGAAGAACTAACATCAATGCTTCTCAAACTTTTCCAGGGCTGGAGAGATGGCTTAGCAGTTAAGACTCATGCCTGTGAAGCCTAAGGACCCCGGTTTGATTCTCCAGGTCCCACATAAACCAGATGCGCATGGTGGTACATGCACCTGGAGTTCGTATGCAGTGGCTAGAGGCCCTGGTGTGCCCATTCTCACTCTCTCTCTCTCACTTTCTCTGTATCTAATATATAAATAAATAAATAATTTTTAAAATGCTTTTAAACAATTTTTTAAAAAAATTTTCCATAAAATATAAAAGGAAGGAATTCTACCAAACTCCTTCTACAAAGCCAGCACCACCCTGATACCCAAACCAGACAAATACAGAACAAAAAAAGAAAATTACAGACCAATCTCCCTCATGAACATAGATGCAAAAGTTTTCAACAAAATATTGGCAAACAGAATACAAGAATATATCAGAAAGATCAATCACCTCGACCAAGTAGGCTTTATCCCAGAGATGCAGGGATGGTTCAGCATATACAAATCGATAAATGTAATACATCATATAAATGGACTGAAGAACAAAAATCACATGATCATCTCATGAGATGCAGAAAAAGCATTTGACAAAATCCAACATTCTTTAATGATAAAAGTCCTACAGACACTGGGAATAAAAGGGACATATCTCAACATAATAAAGGCTATTTATGACAAACCTATAGCCAAAATAATACTAAATGGAGAAAAACTTGAAGCTTTTCCACTAAATTCAGGAACAAGACAAGGGTGTTCACTGTCCCCACTTTTATTTAATATAGTACTGGAAGTCTTAGCCATAGCAATAAGGCAAGAGACACACATAAAAAGGATACAAATTGGAAATGAAGAGATGAAATTATCATTATTTGCAGATGAAATGATTCTATAAAGGACCCTAAAGACTACCAGCAGACTGTTAGAGCTGATAAACACATAAAGCCATGTAGCAGATACAAAATAAACACACAGAAATCAGTAGCCTTTCTATATGCTAACAACAAACATGCAGAGGATGAAATCAGAGAATCACCACCATTCACAACTGCATCAAGAAAATAAAAAATAATTAAAAATAAATAAATAAAGTACCTTGGAATAAACTTAACCAAGGAAGTGAAGGATCTCTACAATGAAATCTTTAAAACACTCAGGTGAGAAATTGCAGAAGACACTGGAAAATGGAAAGACATCCCTGTTCTTGGATTGGAAGAATCAATATTGTGAAAATGGCAATCCTACCAAAAGCAATCTACACATTTAATGTAATTCCCATCAAAATTCCAATGACATTCTTCATGGAAATAGAAAAAACAATCCAAAAATTCATTTGGAAGCACAAAAGACCTCAAATATCTAGAACAATTTTGAGCAACAAAAATAAGACTGGTGGTGTCACTGTACCTGGTTTTAACCTATATTACAGAGCCATAGTGACAAAAACAGCATGGTACTGGCACAAAAGCAGACATGTAGATCAATGGGACAGAATAGAGGACCCAGATGTAAGTCTGAGTAGTACAGCCACTTGATCTTCAACAAAAAAAAAATGGCAAAAATAGTCATTGGAGAAATGATAGCCTCTTCAACAAACAGTGCTGGGAAAACTGGATCTGTGTCTGTAGAAGGATGAAAATAGATCCTTATCTCTCTCAATGCACAAGAATCAAGTCAATAGAACCAAAGACCTTAATATCAGACCTGAAACTCTGAAACTGCTAGAGGAAAAAGTGGGGGAAACCCTTCAACATATTGGCATAGGCAAGGACTTTCTGAATATAATCCCAATTGCTCAGGAAATAAAACCACTAATCAACCACTGGGATCTTATGAAATTACAAAGCTTTTGTACAGCAAAGGACACTGTGAATAGAGCAAAGAGACAACCTACAGAATTGGAGAAAAATTCTTGCCAGCTATACATCTGACAGAGGGTTAATATCCAGGATAGAACTCAAAAAACTAAATAATAAGAAATCAAACAACCCAATTAAAAATGGGCTATGGAAATAAGTAGAGAGTTCTCAAAAGAAGAAATACAGATGGCCTATAAACATCTAAAAAATATTCTATATCCTTAACCATCAGGGAAATGCAAATTAAAACTACTTTGAGATTCTATCTCACTCCTGTCAGAATGGCTATCATCAAGAAAACAAATGACAATTGCTGGTGAGGATGCAGAAAAAGAGGAACCCTTCTACACTATTGGTGGGAATGTGATCTGGTCCAGCCATTGTGAAAATCACTGTGGAGATTCCTGAGACAGATAAAAATAGATTTACCATATGATCCAGTTACACCACTCCTAGGCATATATCCTAAGGACTCGTCTCACTACCTTAGAGATACTTGCACATCCATGTTTACTGGCACTCTATTCACAATAGCTAGGAAATGGAACCAGCCTAGATGTCTCTCAACTGATGAGTGGATAATGAAGATGTGGTACATTTACACAATGGAGTTCTACTCAGCGGTAAAGACTAATGAAATTATGAAATTTGCAGGGAAATGGATGGGCCTGGAAAGGATTATACTTAGTGACGTAACCCAGGCCCAGAAAGCCAAGTGTCAATTGTCCTCACTCATAAGTGGATCCTAGCTGCAAATGTTTGGACTTGTATGTGAGTTGGAATAAAACTCGGTAGCAGAGGCCAGTAAGCTAGAAAGGGGCTATAAGGGAGGGAGGAGAAGGGAGGGCTTAAGGGGATGGCATTGTGTATATGTAAGTAGAAAAACAGATTACTGGGGGTGGAAAGGCCTAAGTGAGGTCAGGGGAAGAGATTGAGTAAAGGAAGGGTGGAGGGAGGGTTAATCAAAATCTAAGAGGGTACGAATAAGCCATATGGAAACCTACTGTTTTGGACAATGGTGTACCCAGAAGCTATAGATTGTTAATGGAAAAATTTCAGTGCCAGGGATGGGATACCTTCCAGTGAGTTGTTGGCCAGGGAGGTCCCTGACACCCCCCAAACATTATGGTCCATTGCCAAGGCTCTTGGTTTCCCACCAGGAATAGAAGGTAAGACCCTATTGCTGAAGGGTCCACATGTTTGAGCTGCAAAGTCATTGAGAAATCAAGCTGGGGCTGAGCTGAAAACCTCCTTACTGTAGACTAGCTGAGTGAAAGCTGGAAAAAGCTATACTGTATGCAGCTCCATGGAAGAGATAGAAATCATCTGTGAAGATACTCAACAGTGGACACTGTAAGCCTTAAATTTGGCCAGCCAGGCCAAATGAGCCAACAGGTGCAATAGTGGCATGTCTGTTATGGGGGAAACCAACTGCTCTCTAATTGGACTGGAGGCCCGCTCCATGGGAGGGAATACATCCCTGATACTGAAAACATACGACAGGGGTAGTCATGAGCCCTAAGGGTGTAATGTCTGCTGGTGTCTCACTAAATGTATATATACTATGCTCACCAAACTGCCTGGTAAGCACTTCTCTTAATGTTCATACCCATATATTATTGGTACTCTCACTTTTGGTTAGAGAAGCTTCTCTTTTCAGATGGTGGCAACCTTGGAATGCTTCAAAAGGCACCATAGTGCTAAGAAGAAGTGATAGAGGAGTGCTCAGCACTGAAATATCTCTAACACACCTTCCAAGGCTCAGGGTCCATTGTGGAAGAGGTGGTGGGAAGAAGGTAAGAGCCAAAGGAAGGCTAGGACTCCTTACAATGCAACTGTCCAGACACAAAACGGCCTGGATATCCATGGCCTTGCAGTGCCTGGCACTACCACAAGACTCTCATAATAGGAGAAAAAGATGATGTCATCAAAATAAAAAGAGAGACTAACTGAGAGGTGGAAGGGATATGATGGAGCGTGGAGTTGCAAAGGGAAAAGTGAGGGTGGGGAGGAAATTATCATGGTTTATTGTCTATAATTATAGAAGCTCTCAATAAAAAAGTACTTTTACCTGGGTGTGTTGGTGAATTTTTTTTTTCTTTTTCTTTTTTTTTTTTTTTTGGGTAGGGTCTCACTCTAGACCTGGAATTCACTATGTAGTCTCAGGGTGGCCTTGAACTCATGGATCACTCTGCCTCCCTAGTGCTGGGATTAAAGGCGTGAGACCACTCTGAGATATCTTTAATCCCAGAACTGGGAGTGAATCACTTCAATTCGAGACCACTCTGAGACTACATAGTGAATTTCAGCGAGACCCTACCTTGAAAAACCAAAAAACAACAACAAAGTACTTTTACACTCTTCTGGGGACATAAAGGATCCTGTAATGTGCTATTTGTAAAATATGCTGCTTAGGGACTGGAGAGATGGCTCAGCAGTTATAGGCACTTGTTTGCAAAGCCTGGCAGCTTGGGTTCAATTCCCCAATACCCACGCAAATCTAGATGCTCAAAGTAGTGCATACTTCTGGAGTTCATCGGCAGCAGCAGGAGGCCATGGTGCACCCATACTATCTCTCTCTTAAATAAATAAATATTAAAATAAAATAATGCTGCTCTAGCTGGGCATAGTGGCACATGTTTGTGGTCCCATCTGCTTGGGAGGCTAAGGCTGGAGGATCACTTGAGGCCGTGAGTTTAGACTACCCTGAGTCAGGAGTGGTGGTGTATGCCACTACTCCCAGCACTTACGATGCGGAGGCAGGAAGCTGACAAGTTCCAGGCCAGCCTGGGTTACATAGATACTGTCTACCAGTAAAAGAAAAGAAAAAGGAAGGAAGGAAGGAAAAGAAAGAGAGAGAAAGAGAGAAACCAGACTGGACCACATAGTGAAATCTCATCTAATAGTAAATCTTTGTGATATATATTATATATATGCCATTTTAAATAATCCTGTTATTCACACACTTGTTTTCTTTCTCTCGGGGCTGGAGACAGAGCCAGGGTCCTGCATGGTCCAGTGATCCTCACCTCTGCCTCCCTGCCCGGCCCAGTTCACACAGCATATTGCTGACTTCTCACCTCATTGTGCTCCAGCTGCACACTCATGTCTCTCAGTAATCTTCTATCTGGAACTGAGGTAGTTTAGGGGGAACAGGGCTCCCCAAAGTAAATTAAACATGGGTAAAAATGAGAGGTGCCCCTGAGCCTGTAAGGGTTCTTTTTTTTATTTCTTTCTCCTTAAAGGAATCCTTGCAGCCTCCACTTTGCTAGAGGCCGGAAGGGTCTGATCTTTCCTTATCTCTTCTACAGGAGTGAGTCCCCCTTTCCTAGAAGAGAACAGTCACTCCCTCCAACAAAGATTATTTCCCGCTGGGCATGGGGGTGCACGCCTTGAATCCTAGCATTTGGGAGGTAGAGGTAAGAGGATTGCCATGAGGCCACCCTGAGACTACATAGTGAATTCCAGGTCATCCTGAGCTAGAGTGAGACCCTACCTCAAAAGAAAAGAAAAGAAAAGAAAAGAAAAGAAAAGAAAAGAAAAGAAAAGAAAAGAAAAGAAAAGAAAAGAAAAGAAAAGAAAAGAAAAGAAAAGAAAAGAAAAGAAAAGAAAAGAAAAGAGAAAAGAGAAAAAAGAAAAGAAAAGAAAAGAAAAGAAAAGAAAAGAAAAGAAAAGAAAAGAAAAGAAAAGAGAAAGATTATTTCCTAGGAATGTAAATGGGTTTATTCCCTTTCTGGAAACAAGGAGGCACTTGGACTCCTGAGGTGGGGCTGGACTAACCTACCCAGCCCCCATCCAGCAACTCCCATAAAAGACCCCAATCAGGGTCTCCAGGTGGGCTATCCCATTTTCTGGGAACCCTCTCCTGCCGTTTACAGCTCTGCCTTCTTTCCTTTTCTTAAGTTCTGTAAACTCTGTAATCAAATCTTCCTAAGCTTCACCCTCTATGGTCTGTGAATGCCATGTGTTGAATTCATAGGACAAGAACCTGGAGGCCACTGGCTCAGAGGATGAGTTGTGTGACTGTAAGTGTCAGAGCCCTAACTCCTGAGTTACTCATCCAAAGCAGAGTAAAGCTCTGTCACTCTCAAAGGTGTTCTAATTCCCATGTCAGAAGTACTGGGAGAAGTCTGAACTATGAGGCGGTGTAGGTAAGAGCAAACCCGGTATCATAGGTTTTTCTTTTAAAAATATTATTTATTTGAGCTCATGTTTTTAATCCCAGCACGCGGGAGGCAGAGGTAAGAGGATCGTCATGAGTTCAAGGTCACCCTGAGACTACATAGTTAATTCCAGGTCAGCCTGGACCAGAGTGAGACCCTACCTCGAAAAACCAAAAAAAAAAAAAATATATATATATATATAATTTATTTGAGAGAGAGAGTAGGCAACCTGCAAATGAACTCCAGATGCATGCCCCACTTGGTGCGTCTGGCTTTAGGTGGGTTCTGGGGCATTGAGCCCAGGCAGACAGGCTCCGCAGACTAGTGTGATTAGCTGCTGAGCCATCTTCCCAGGCCCTCATAGGTTTCTTTAAACATTTTTTTTTTCCAAATTAAATGTATAGGGAAATATAACAGAAAAAGGGAATCTCATTTTCAAAAATATTTTCTGAGAATTCAAAGGCTCTGGTCTGCTGTATTAGGCAGTGAAGGGAGCCCCAAGACGGAAGCTCCCATCCTGGGCACTGTCCCTGAGACCCAGGCCCAGCTTTCCCAGCTGACACCGGGGTGAACCCAGGTACACAGCCCGTTCCCTGTTGCCACATCTCAGCGTGTCCCTCCTGCGTCAGTGTGACTGGGCCACAGCTCTGGGCCCAAGCACAGAGCTGCCAGCAAGTTGGGCAGCAGGAGGGCCAGGCTGGCTCCGGGGTGGGGGGGAGGGCAGGCCGGGGGTCACAGGGTCCATCAGCCACCAGGGAGCTCCGTGTGTTTATGAATTCAGACTTTAGTTCACCGCATGTGGAAGAGATGAGGCGTCTTTATTTGTCAAATCTCAAAGAGAGAGAGGGAGAGGGAAAATACCTGCTGGGTTGGGAATATAAAAGACACTGTAGCAAATACTGGAACTTGCCAGCAAATTACAGGAACTTCTTGGTGCTCCATCACGGTTTCCTAAACCAGACAAAACCTTTTTTCTTCTTCTTCTTTTTTTGCAAGCAGTTAATTCCAAAGAACTGGCTAAAGCCTGAGTTTCAGGCTCATGTTCCCTCTGGGAGCGGAAGTGCAGGGTTGGACCTGCCCTCCAGCCTGCCTGAGCTCCTGCTTCATTCTGAGGCTCCCTTGTTTCAGGAATGTTGGGCTGGGCCTTGGTCACACTTGCAGATACCTCCATGCACACCTGATAGTACACCAGTGAGTCATTCGATGGGTATTTGTGGCCTAAAAGAAGGCACGATTGTGAAAAATGACTTTCCTTTTTCTTTTCTTTTTTTTTTTTTTTTTTAAAGCAGGGGACATCTTTTATTTTATTTATTTATTTGAGAGAGAGAAAGGCAGAGAGAGAGAATGGGCACATCAGGGCCTCCACTGCAAACAAACTCCAGATGCATGCGCGCCCTTGTGCATCTGGTTTACGTGGGTCCTGGGGGATTGAACCTAGGTTCTTTGGCTTTGCAGGCAAGCGCCTTAACTGCTAAGCTATCCCTCCAGCCCTCTGGCAATTCTTTTAAAATATCTAATCTTGGGCTGGAGGGATGGCTTAGTGGTTAAACACTTGCCTGTGAAGCCTAAGGACCCTGGTTCAAGGCTTGATTCTCCAGGACCCACATAAACCAGATGCACAAGGGGGTGCACGCATCTAGAGTTCGTTTGCAGTGGCTGGAGGCCCTGACGTGCCCATTCTCTCTCTCTCTACCTGCCTATTTCTGTATCTTTCTCTCTCAAATAAATAAATACAAAATAAAATATTTAAAATATCTAATCTCCTGTCCTTATAGAAAACTGACTTGTGAACATTGTCTGGGATGTGGCTGGGAAGACCACGAGGCACTGACCACAGGAGTCCCACAATTTTACTACTCTGCTCGGCTTCTCCCCTCCATCTTGCACCCTTGAGGGATCAGATGGCAGACAAGGTGTAATCCTGTAGAATTCACCCTGACACTAACTCCCCACCAGCTTTTGTTAGCGAGAAAAGCAAAGAGGATACAAGGTCAAAGTCTTCCCTCTTCTCCTTTTTTTTTTTTTTTTTTTTGGTTTTTCGAGGTAGGGTCTCACTCTGGCCCAGGCTGACCTGGAATTAACTATGTAGTCTCAGGGTGGCCTTGAACTCACGGCAATCCTCCTACCTCTGCCTCCCAAGTGCTGGGATTAAAGGCGTGCGCCACCACGCCCGGCACCTCTTCTCCTTTGTCTTACCCACTGTCCTGGTAGAGCGAGGGGGAAGGCAGCCACAGGTTCCTTACAGAGGAACCAAACCCCAGAAGAACTGTGAGGGGACGATGGGAATGAGCGGGACACCCACGGAGGGTGTGATGAAGAGGTGTTTGCAGGATATCCCATTGACATGCATCAGCATGGCAGAGGAGGTCGGGTGGGGGTCACAGGAGGGGACAGCAGGAATGGGCTTCAAAGCTGCTACTTGGGCCCGGGGAGATAGTTCAGTCAGTAAAGTGCTTGCAAGCCTGAGTTTGATGCCCAGAACCCACATGCCAATGCCAAGCGTGGTACGTGCTTGTGATGCTCGCACTGGGCCTCCATGGACAGCTGATCTAGCCTACGTGACAAGCAAGAGACCCTGTCTCAAGAAAAGATGGGTGGTGGTGCTGGGGAGATGGCTCAGTGGTTACAAGCACTTGCTTGCAAAGCCTGCCAGTCTGGGTTCAATTCCCCAGAACCCATGTAAAACTAGATGCAGAGTGGCACATGTCTGGTGTTTGTTTACAGTGGCAAAAGACCCTGGCACAGACATACACTTGTGTGCACATACACATTAAGTAATTACATATGATAAACAAACAAAATCCTAGAATCTGATTTTTTTAAAGGTGGGGCTGGAGAGATGGCTCAGGGGTTAAAGGCACTTGCTTGCAAAGCCTTATGGCTCAGATTTGATTCCCTAGCACCCACGTAAAGCCAGAAGCACAAAGTGGCACAGGCGTCTGCAGTTTGTTTGCAGTGGCGGCAGGCCCTGGTGTGTCCATTCTCTCTCAAATAATTTTTTGAAAAAATGGTGGATAGTAGCTGGGTGTGGTAGTGCACACCTTAATCCCGGCACTTGGGAGGCAGAGGTGGAGGATTGCCTTGAGTTTGAGGCCACCCTGAGACTACATTGTGAATTCCAGGTCAGCCTGAGCTAGAGTGAGACCCTGCCTTGAAAAACCAATAAATAAATAAATAAATAAATAAATAAATAAATAAATAAATGTGGCTCGTGTTCGTGAGGATGTCCTCTGGCCTCGCTCATAACTGAGCACATGTGTGCACACATCCTGCCTGTATCCAAAGCCCTGGAGCTGTCCTCTGAGAAGGCCATGCAGGTGACTGGTGAGCCAGGACCCAGAAGCCACTGGGGCAGAATTCCAAGAGGGGTTGGGGTTTCTTCTCTGGCTCCCCAAGACCACTCAGAAGTCAAGGGAGTGTGCCAAAAGAAAAGGAGCAGAGACAAGTTCACCTGCGTGTGCCATGGCTGACCAGAGGGGAGTGAGCGCCACCTGGGCTCTGCTGTGCGGCGGGAACGTGGGGCTAGACTGGCTCTAGGAGCCAAGGGCGTCCTAACAGAGGAGCTTGCCTGTGACTTGCCCTGGGTCCTTTAACGCCGTCTCACCGTTCCTTGCAGGACTGAGACCCTCTCTTAAGCTCAATTCATGAATATGCATGCCGGACTCATGAATGCCCAAGACTATGATGTGGGGGACTTAGAGCTTAGAAACCAGCCAGGTGAAATCATTCATTCATTCAGGACTCAGGTTATTCATTTAGCTAGTACTTGGCTCATTCATTCATCCAGAGAGTACTCAGGAGGTTCCGTGAGATCCCAGCAACAGAGACCAGGCAGTGGCCTGCAGAACTCCTTAGTCCTGAAGCTGAAAAATGAGGATGTTAGCCGGGCGTGGTGGCGCATGCCTTTAATCCCAGCACTCAGGAGGCAGAGGTAGGAGGATCACCATGAGTTCAAGGCCACCCTGAGAATACAGAGTGAATTCCAGGTCAGCCTGGGCTAGAGTGAGACCCTACCTTGAAGGAAAAAAAAAATGAGGCTGTTACATCTCCAAACTGTTGAATATGCAATCCCAAGAACACTGTGGTTCTCAGAAAAACAAGTTTTCCCCCTTATTTTTTTTTTTTTTGAGGAAAGCCCAACAGACTGCACCCTGCTTTTTAAATGAGAATTAGAAGAAAAAGAGGGAGGGAGAGAGAAATGGCACCCCAGGGCCTCCAGCCACTGCAATCGAATTCCAGACACATGCGCCCCCTTGTGGGCATGTGGAGAGCAAGGGGTCTATGCAGAGCTGCCCAGGTGGAGAGGAAGTAAAAGTGAGCAGAAAGTCACACTGTCCACTGTCACAAGACGTCCACCCCTGCCTGAGGGTGGACCCCATGAGCTAAATGTCCCCAAAAGCTCCCATCTCTACACTGAGACTCTGAGGACCAGGCCGCAACATGAGTTTTGGTGGGACGACACCATGATCAAAGCACAAACTTGTGTCATTCTATTTCTTTTTAATTAAAATCATTATACTACTATAAATTTTAACCCATACAAATTTTCATGAATTATAGTAATTAAAAAATGCTTGAATTTATTTGTGGGGGGAGATAATTAAAGACTATGAATGCATGCCAGGGCCTCCTGCCACTGCAAATGACCTCCAGATGCATGCACCACTTTGTGCATCTGGTTTTATGCAGGCACTGGGGAATCGGCCCATGGTTGGCACGGTTGGCAAGCAAGTTCCTTTTTTATTTATTTATTTATTTATTTATTTATTTATTTATTTATTTATTTATTTTCCTATTTCTTTACCTTCTTGAGATAGCCTTCACCCACTGCCCCATTCACCTTTTGTAAAGTGCCCAGCTCCATAGCTTCCATGTAGGCATGAAACAGCCAATGTGACTGTTGATTTTAATGTCACCATTCATTTTTTTTAATTTTTATTTGAAAAAGAGAGAGAGAGAGATTGAGAGAAAGAGACTAATATAGAGAGAAGAGGCACACTAGGGCCTCCAGCCACTACAAACTCCAGATGCATGCACCACCTTCTGCATCTGATTACATGGGCCCTGGGGAATAGAACCTCTGTCCTCTGGCTTTGCAGGCAAATGCCTTAACAAATAAGCCACCTCTCCAGCCCATGACTGTTGATTTTAGGTATTTCTGTTGCCTCCCATGAGTGTTCCCTCCTCCCTGGGAGTAGATGTGACTGTGCATTCTTGCTAAAAGAGAACTTTTAAAATCCTACTTAGGAGCAGAGAGATGGCTTAGCAGTTAAGGCACTTGCCTGAGAAGCCTAAGGACCCAGGTTCAATTCCTCAGAACCCATGTAAGGCAGATGCACGTGGTGACATTATGTGTTTGGAGTTGGTTTGCAGTGGCTAGAGGCCCTGGCACATCCATTCTCTTTCTGATAAATAAATAAATAAATAAAAATCAAATATTAAATAAAAAAGACCTTATCTAGTCTTTTCCAAAAGAGATCAAAATTTTATTTTCACTTTTCTCTTTCATCTTCAATATTCCTTAAAGCTATTTTATGGGAGGGGAAGAATTGGGTGCCAGGGCCTCCAGCCCCTACAGTCGAACTCCAGATGTGTGTGCCATCCTGTGCGCATGCCCAACCATGTGTATGCATCACCTTGTGCATCTGGCTTACATGGGATCTGGAGAGTTGAATATGGGTCTTTAGGCTTCACAGGCAAGTGCCTTAACTGCTAAGCCATCTCTCCAGCCCTATTTTTTGTTTTAATCTTTGTTTTTTATTTGTTTGGCTTTTCAAGATAGGGTTTCACTCTGGCCCAGGCTGACCTGGAATTCACTCTGTAGTCTTGGGGTGGCCTCAGACTCACAGCAATCCTCTTACCTCTGCCTCCTGAGTGCTGAGATTAAAGGCATGCGCCACCATGCCCAACAAATCTTTGTATCTTGTTAATTCCTGTCCTATGAAGAAATGCCATTTCTCCCGTTACAGTGCATACTTAGTCCCTGTGATCAAACTGATGTAGTTGTGGGGTGAAAGTCTGAGTCCTCAAGATTTCAGTTGTCTGGAAGTTTTATAACAAGACAAACTTCTAAAACTTTCTAGCCAGGTTTGGTGGTGCATACCTTTAATCCCAGCACTTGGGAAGCAGAGGTAGAAGGATCACTGTGAATTCAAGGCCACCCTGAAACTACATAGGGAATTCCAAGTCAGCCTGAGCCTGAGTGAGACCCTACCTTGAAAACCAAAAGAAATCTTTCTAAGCAGGTCTTGGGAGATGGCTCAGTAGATAAGGCACGTGTGCAAGCATAACTGAGTCTGGATCTCCAAAACCCATGTAAGGCCAGATGCTGCAGTAACGCAGCTGTTATCCCAGTGCTCCTTGGGTAAGAAGGGAGGCACAGGAGAATGGCCTGGAAGGAGCAAAAGAGAAACCTTGCCTTCAACAAGGTGGAAGGCAAGAACCAACACCTGAAGTATTCATATATCACCATACTCATATTCTTTTAATTTCCAAGCAGAATGAATGGATGTCAGAGAGTCAATGTTGCCAAGATGTCTGTCACATTTGCTTAGCCCATTCCTTTGCTTAAAAATATGTAAGCAGGGCTGGAGAGATGGCTTAGCAGTTAAGGCACTTGCCTGCAAAGCCTGAGGACCCATGTTCCACTCTCCAAGTCCCACATAAGCCAGCTGCACAAGGTGACGTAAGTGCACAAGGTCGAACATGTGCACAAAGTGGTGCACAAGTCTGGAGTTCAATTGTAGTGGCTGAGGCCCCGGCACACCAATTCTCTCTCTTTCCTCTCTCTCTTGTTCTCTCTCATAAAGGTGTGTGCCACCATGCTCAGCCAAGAAGAAAAAAATCTAAGTAAATCCAAGACACCATATTATATAACTCTAGTGTAACATTGGTGGGGCTGCATTTTCTTAGGTAATAAAATAAAAATGGAATCATCTTTTATAATCTAACAGCACTAACACATTGGGGACTTTTGCAGTGGGCACTGACACTATGAATAAGTACAGCAAGGACAGCTCCATGCTGCAGTCTCAGACACAGAAGGAGTCAGGAGGCTGAGATGACCAAGTAACTAGCATTAAGACTATCTAGACAGGGCTGGAGAGATGGCTTAGCGGTTAAAGCGCCTGCCTGTGAAGCCTAAGAACACATGTTTAAATCTCCAGGTCCCACATTTAGCCAGATGCAAAAGTGACGCAAACGTGCAATGTCACACATGCGCACAAGGGGACACAAGCATCTGGAGTTTGTTCACAGTGGCTGAGAGGCTGCTGGCGTGCCCATTCTCTGTCTCTCTCAAATTAAATAAAAAAGAATGTCTAGACAACTATTAAAAATGAGCAGTGGGATCTGGGCATGGTGGCGCACACCTTTAATCCCAGCACTTGGGAAGCAGAGGTAGGAGGATCGCCATGAGTTCAATGCCACCCTGAGACTACATAGTGAATTCCAGGACAGCCTGGGATAGAGTGAGACCCTACCTCAAAAAACCAAAAATAAAAAAAAAATAAAAAATAACAGTAGGGGTTGGAGAGATGGCTTAGCAGTTAAGGCATTTGACTGCAAAGCCAAAGGACCCAGGTTCAATTCCCCAGGACCCACATAAGCCAGATGCACAAGGTGGCACATGTATCTGGAGTTTTTTGTAGTGTCTAGAGGCCCTGGTGCACCCATTCTCTCTCTCAAATAAACAAATAAAAATAAAAACTGAACAGTATCAAGATTTTGGCTTTATACATTATTTTAATTAAAAGCACTATTCTGTACAAATATAGAGCTCTTAACCTATAACATTAAAACAATATCCATGAATGCAATAAAGTGGCCTCATGATAGCACTCTCTAGACTGAGACAGAGCTGACAGATCTAGGTTAGGGTCATTAGGACCTCCGGAACAGAGACTGTCCAAGTCATGATCAGTAATTCCTCTGAAAGTGGATGAAGTACAGAGTCACCAAAAAGGGAAACAGTAAAAGGCACAGCACAAGCCATCTGATAGTGAAAAATGTCAGAAGTACAACAGAACTTTCTGGAACTCTACTGATTTTATATCTGATATATATACATCCTTAAACTGAATTAGTCCAGTACGCTTGCATTTGTTGTAAAATGACAATCTATCAATGCATAATCTTACTATATATACTTTGAACTAAAAGGATCAATTAAATATAGAAATAAATGAGGAATCTAAAATAAACTACCTGTTCCAAGTCAAATTATGCTACAAGGTTCATGGAAACAAGAGTGGGCAAGAAACACCGGTGCAGGCCAGCCTGTACTTTGAAGGGAAACTCTTGCATGAATCGAGCTTCTCTCTTGTCTTAAAGACCCTGCAGACCTTACAGACCCACACATCTACAGAGCCAGGCCTACAGCTCACGCTGTCTGAGCACCTGCTGCTGTGCAGACCCACTTCAGGTCTCCTGCAGAACCACGTATGTGGCACAGCCTGCTCCTTCCAGGAAGCCCATGTAGTGCTCCCCCTGAACCTCCACAGGAGCTCAAGGCAGCCAGGACCTGACAGGAGACGCCCACACTGCTACCAGCTGATAGGCTCTGTGTGTGGATGGTGGGACGTTGCTGCAGATCCAAAATAACCAGCAACAGTGGCTGCACTTGTATATTTGTTGCTTTAAATGAAGTCCCTCCAGGCATCCGGCTGGAATCTCCATGTTGACAGCATCTATTTTCAACACCTACAGTAAACAAAAAGAGCTTATGTGTTGAGATTAATCCTCTTTGGTCGCAGCGGATAGCACCTTCTCTGGGCACAGTCCGGAGCTTGCTTTCTTTTCAGAACCACGTTGGAGCTTTTCCTGGAAGCAGTCTCTGTTGGTGGCGTGGTTTCTACTGTGGTCACAAAGCTCTCAGGCTTGAGATCAGGTTTTCCACTGCAACCAGAAAAGACTTCTTGGTGGATCCTCTGGAGTTGGATGATGGGCTGCATCTTTAAGACCTGGGAAAATCCATCTCCCTGTTCAATTAATACAGGCAAAGCCTGGAAAACAAAATACGACTTGATGTTTACTGTCCAGTGGACACGAGATCACAGATGGGACATACACGATGGTTCTTGCTGACACCTAGCTTCCTGGGGTCATGGATTTTTAACTTAACCTTTCAAATACCAGTTTAAACTGAAGAATGTTAACTAAAAGCTAAGACTAAAAAGATACATTCCATTTATACAATGGTAATTACATTGAGAACAGGAGTAGAATTTTACAGCTATAGATTTCATGTCTGAATTCCATATTTTAGGATAGGGAGTATATCAGAAACCAGTCTTCAAGAGCAAGGATCAGCATGCTCTCACTGCAAAGGACTAGACAGGAAAGTTTAACTGCAAGGGTCCTGCACCTCTGTAAGAACTCAACTGCAGCCATGCACAGTGGCACATGTCTGTAAGTCCAAGAGGCCAAGGCAGGAGAAGGCCATGTCTGAGGCCAGCCTGGGCAACACAGTGAGACTCTCCCCTCTAAACAACAGCAACAAAACAAAGACAAAAGGACTCACCTCCATTGTTGTAACGTGAAGGAAATGACTGGATGACTGGATGTAACTAGATTTCAAGAAAGCTTTATGTACAAACATAGGAAGTGCACAACCCATGGGAAATACCAGCAACCCCACTGAGGTGGGCCCTCAGCAGATTGGGGGCAGAAGGAAGGAAATGGTGATTGCAACACATGATATGCCCATACAAAGAGAGAGTGTGTGTGTGTGTGTGTGTGTGTGTGTACTTTGTTTTTGTTTTTTTGAGGTAGGGTCTTGCTGTAGCCCAGGCTAACCTGGAATTCACTATTTAGTCTCAGGGTGACCTTGAACTCACAGTGACCCTCCTACCTCTGCCTCATGCATGCTGGGATTAAAGGTGTGCGCCACCACACCTGACTCAAAGTGTGTGTGTGTGTGTGTATGTGTGTGTGTGTATGTATTTTTTTTTTTTTTTTTTTTTTTTTTTTTTTTTGAAGTAGGGTCTCGCTCTAGCCCATGCTAACCTGGAATTCACTCAGGGTGGCCTCGAACTCACAGCAATCCTCCTACCCTGTCTCCCGAGTGCTGGGATTAAAGGTGTGTGCTACCATGCCCAGCTCAAAGTATATTCTTAATTTAAAAAAGGGGCCTGGAGAGATGGTTTGGCAGTTAAGGCACTTGCCTGCAAAGGTTTGATTCCCTAGTACCCATGTAAGCCACATGCCCAAGGTAGCACAAACATCTGGAGTTCCTTTGCAGTGGCTGAAGGCCCTGGCACACCCACTCTCTTTCTCTATCTCCACTTTTCCTCTAATAAATAAATAAAAACAACTTTAAAATTTTTAAAAAGGAGGTGGGTTGGGTGTTTCCTAGCCCACCCCACTCTGGATCAAGTACACGGTAAGAGGAGTAAGAGGGTCACCAGCACAGTACAGTCAATAACCACAGAAGACCATCACAGAAATTAAAATCAGAGCAGGGAGATTATGAAAGGGTTTAAAAATAATTTCCATATCCAAGAGTCTGTTTTCTTCAGTTTAATAAAAAGAAAGTGCACAACATAAATAAGTGAATTATCGTGACTTTGGACTTCCAGGTGGTTGTATAATGTGGTGACTAAGAGTCATTCTAGGGATGGAGTGTAGCTCAGGGCTACAGTATGTGCTTAGCACATGTGAGGCCTTGAGTTCAATCCCAGGCACAAAAACAAAAAACAAACAAGGAGCAAGTTCAGCCACGGTACACGCCTTTAATCCCAGCAAAAGGCCAAGGTAGGAGGATCAAAGAGAGTTTGAGGCCAGCCTGAGACTACGTAGTAAATTCCAGATCAGCCTGGGCTAAAGTGAGACCCTACCTCAAAAAAGAAGAAGAAGAAGAAGAAGAAAGCAGGTTCTAAAGCCATACGTCCAGGATTTAAATCCTGGTTTAGTTATTAAGCCTCTTAGCGCCTCCGTTTCTTTATGTATAAAATGTGAAGTTAACTATGTCTCCCTCACAGGATGAGGATGAGGATTAAATGAGGCAATAAACATAAAATAGTCAGATGATGAGTGTGTGACTCCTACCACATGCTCAGTAAATGTTAGCTATGGTATTATCCAAAACTGTCTGTTGGAACTCAAACATATCCAACCTTTACAGCTAGGTATAATAACTGCACCTAGTCAATGCCAGGTGAATGATATCTAAATGTCATTGTTGCTTAACAAAGTCACTAATGAACTATTTAAAAGACTCCTAAAAATCCCTACTTCAGTAAGAATACCACAACATACGGTTCTTGACACCAAGTACCGAGCCCACACTTTTCATGATATATAAAAATATTTTTAAGCTGTAGCTGTTACCTTCATGGCGTCACTGATTTTCTTAGCTATGGCTTCTCCTTGGCATTTCAAGCTTTCCACACGAGAAGCTGCAAAGAAGCCATGAAACAGTATTTTAGGTGTCTTTTTCTAAGCCTAAGCCACTATGAAAGGCATTCGTTCAGACCCTAACCCTCCCCTTCACTTGATCCTTCTTAGAGTGCTCTGTATTCACCTACATCAGTGAGGGGACGAGAGCACAACCAAGTTGCAGCATCAGCTAAGAGGCACGAGTCCGAGCCGAGTCCAGGACTGTGACTCCCTGGAAGAGCAGCACCTCACGTCCGTTCTCGGGGAGGAGCCAATGGCTCAGCCAGGAAGAGCACTTGCCATGCTAGCACAAGGCTGAAAAGACCTGAGGTGGCCTGAATTGAATCTCCAGCACTCATGTAAAACTGGGTGTGGCGACAGCCCGGCAGGAGCTAAGACAGGAGAATTGCTGGGGCTCACTGGTGAGCCAGTCTCCAAACATGGGTCCCCTGTGTTCGGTGAGACTCCATGTCAAGGAAACACGTAGAAGAGCAATAGAGGACACCCAACATCCTCCTCTGATCTCCACCTACGCACACGGAGTGTGTGCAACTGCACACACACACCACACATGACAAAAATAAAAAGTAAAAACAGGAATTCTCACCAGAGCTTTCTTAAAGCTGAAACAAGTAAGTAATTACAGTGGGAATACCACAGCTCTCTCACTTTGAAGAGTTTGGCAAATATGCCAGGTAAAGAATTTCATGGGAAGCCGGGTGTGGTGGCACACACCTTTAATCCCAGCACTCGGGAGGAAGAGGTAGGAGAATCACCACGAGTTCAAGGCCACCCTGAGACTACATAGTGAATTCCAGGTCAGCCTGGACTACAGTGAAACCCTACCTCGAAAAAAAAAAAAAAGAATTTCATGGGCTGGAGAGATGACTTAGTGGTTAAGACGCTTGCTTATGAAGCCAAAGGATCCAGGTTCGGCTCTCCAGAACTCGCATAAGCCAAAGGCACAAGGTGATGCATGAGCACAAGGTCACACATGCACACAAGGTGGTGCATGCGTCTGGAGTTCAATTGTAGTGACTAGAGGCCCTGACACACTAAATCTGTCTTCTCATAAATAAAAAAAGAATTTCATAGCCATTTTTCCTTTCTTAAATTCACTTTTAAAAAGTGAGAACAGGCCAAGCGTGGTGGCACACACCTTTAATCCCAGCACTCAGGAAGCAGAGGTAGGAGGATTGCCATGAGCTCAAGGCCACCCTGAGACTACATAGTGAATTCCAGATCAGTTTGGGCTAAAGCAAGATCCAAGATAAAAAGGCTAGAGAATGGCTTAGCAGTTAAGGAGCTTGCCTGCAAAGCCTAATGACCCAGGTTCGACTCCCCAGAACCCACATAAGCCAGATGCACAAGGTCACACATGCGCACAAAGTCTGGACTTTAATTGCAGTGACTAGAGGTCCTGGCAAGCCAATTCTCTCCCTCTCTGGCTCAGTGGTTAAGGCATGCCTTCACGACCTACTGACCCAGTTTCAGTTTCCCAGTACCCACATAAAATTTGGAGGCACAAGGTGGCTAGGGGACTTGGTGTGCCCATTCGTCTCTCTCTCTCTCTGCAAATTAATAATTTAAAATATTTTTAAAAGGAGAGAACATATTTTTTAAAAAGGAAATAGCAAAAGCAATAGATACTAGTTTTCAAAGGAGAAACGCAACAGCAAATTAGCGAATGGTCTCAGAAAAAGGGCTCTCAGGCTGGAGAGATGGCTTAGCAGTAAAGGCATTTGCCTGCAAAGCCAAAGGATCCTGGTTCAATTCTCCAGGACCCATGTAAGCCAGATGCACTAGGGGGCACATGCATCTGGAGTTCAATTGCAGTGGCTGGAGGCTCTGATGCACCCATTCTCTCTCTCTTTCTCTTTCTCAAATAAATGAACAAATAAATAAAATATATTTTTAAAAGGGGGGAACTCTCAACCTTGGGGTATTATGAGACTTTTAAAGCAAGCAGTGACACCTATGAACCCTTCTCAGAATATTCTTAATGTGTTTGCACTTTTTTGTTATTTGTTTTTTGGTTTTTCAAGGTTGGGTCTTGCTCGAGCCCAGGCTGACCTGGAATTCACTATGTAGTCTCAGGCTGGCCTCAAACTCACTGTGATTCCCATACCTCTGCCTCTCGAGTGCTGGGATTAAAGGTATGTGCCACTACACCTGGCAATGTGTTTACTTTTTAATTGATGCAAAAAGCTTTGAACAGTGAAATACAGAGGTCTTAAGTTGAACCACCTTTGACAAATGCAAACCGAGACACAGGCCATCAGTAACACCTGAGAGCGTTCTCTCATCTTACTTTCCTAGTCAATACGCTCTGTAAGAAGCAACTGCTCATCTGATTTCTATCACTACACACTACTCTTTATTTTTATTTACTTACTTGAGAGAATGAGAGAATGAGCCACTATGTGCATCTGGCTTATGCAGGTACTGGAGAATCAAACCTTCAAAGGCAAGCGTTTTAACCTCTAAAGCCATTTCTCCAGCCCTATACATTTTTTGTTAGTTCTGTTTATTCTAGAATTTAATTTAAGAATGTTTTTAGCTAGGTATGGTAGTGCACGACTCTAATCCCAGCACTTGGGAGGCTGAGGTAGGAAGATCACTGTGAATTCAAGGCCAGTCTGAGACTGCATAGTCAACTGCAGGTCAGCCTGGACTATAGCAAGACGCTACTTTTAAAAATCAAAAGGAAACAAAAAGAATGTTTTAAATGTAAATTTTAATTACAATTATTTGAAAATTAAATAGGTTACATATTTTCTAATTATCACATTTTAATTAAAAATAGAATTTTCTATTCTTTGAGATGTGGCTCAGTGGTAGAAAGCATGCTTGGCAGATATGAGGCCCAGCATTTAATCCCCAGTATTGGAAAAAAATACATAAAGGGGGAGTTAGGGGCTAGAGCTGCAGATCATTGTGATCACATGTATGATTTCTCTTTGACCTCTGAGTCCTTCACTATTTCTTAATTCTCTCTGCTCTTTTACTTGACCATGTGTGGGTGTGTGCCTCTGTGATGGGCATTCTGTCTCTCCTCTCCTCTCCTCTCCTCTCCTCTCCTCTCCTCTCCTCTCCCCCCTCACAGCCCCCTCCCTCCCCTCCCCCTCCCCTCGCCGCAGCCTTCTTAGTGGTCAGCGAGGAGACAGACCTTATCTCAAACAAGGTGGAAGGATAGGACCAACTCCTCAGGCTGTCCTCTGACTTTGACATGAATGCCACACACATACACACATAATCATTTGAAACACTAAATTGGTTTTAAACTACTGTTATAAATTTAAGATATTTAATTGTAATCTCCAGAAAAACTACTAACTAAAACTTATTCAGAAAACAAAAGAAGTGGTACAATACAAAAGACTGA
Organism: Orientallactaga sibirica; assembly: GCA_036365145.1. Taxonomy (NCBI): domain Eukaryota; kingdom Metazoa; phylum Chordata; class Mammalia; order Rodentia; family Dipodidae; genus Orientallactaga; species Orientallactaga sibirica. The sequence continues at coordinate 2,321,446 of JAEOAD010002712.1, read as the reverse complement.
TTAAACAAACAACAACAACAACAAAAAAAAGCAGAAATGAAGGGAATGAGGAACAAAAAGGGATCACACAAGCAGATTCTACAAGGATAGAAAGTCCTTCCTCATCAGCTTAAACTTTGCCTGTCAAGGTTGAGACCCTGGATTTGAACCCTATGGTCTAAAAAAATGTTACAATATATTAAAAGGGCCAACCCACCCAGAAGATCCAACGATTATAAACATTTATACCAAACCAAAACACACCATATAAAGTTGACAAAACTAGTGTCTCAGTAACAGTCGAAGATTTTGTCATACAGAACAGATCAACCAGATGGCACATCAGGAAGGAAATGGAGGACTTGATAACCTCACAGCACAGCTATGCCTCATGCACACAGATCACCCCGCTGCCTGCAACACAGCTCAGCTCAGCTCAGCACATGTGAACCCTCAGCCCTTACCATGTGCCTGAAGCTTGCCCACATTATGCTGCGCGAAGGAAGCCAGACACAAAGGGTACACTCCAGAATCTCACGCACATTAGAAAGCAGACAGACGGTGGTTGCCAGGGCCTGGAGCTTCCTTTCTGGATGACAACCCTGTCCTGGCACTAGCTGGGCAGCGAACTGTATCAGTGGATTGTTCTTTATCTTGGGCAACGTGACAAGTGTGATGTGTGCTTTCCCAGCACACACATCAGATCCACATGTGCACCAGGCAGCCTCCTGCTGCACACACCCTGTTGCAGCCCTCTCCCATGCTGCATCGGGATGCTCTTCATGACTAGCAATTCAGTCCAGTAGCAGCTGCCATTTGCAGGATTCGGTTAGTGAAAAGACCACCACTTCTGTCTTGGGGGTTCTCACTCCCCTCACAGGCTCTGGGAGAAGTAAGCTGGCAGGCAACAAGAAGCTTACAGGCACATGGTGAGGGACTATAACTCTGATACCTGGTTAGTGACCTCAGAAGTCACAAGAAATAACAAATACTTATTGTTTTCAGCTGCTAAATGTGTGACTTTGGGGTCTTGCTCTAGCCCAGGTTGACCTGAATTCACTAGGTAGTCTGGGCTGGCTTTGAACTCACAGCAATCCTCCTACCTCTGCTGGGATTAAAGGTGTACACCACCATGCCTGGCTCTAAGATGCTAAATTTGGAGATAATTTGTTATGTAGCAATAGGGTATCAACAAGAGAACAATGTTTTCAAGTTAACATATTTAAACCTATCCTAGGTGGCAAGGGTCTTGCTCGAGCCCAGGCTGACCTGGAATTCACTATGTAGTCTCAGGCTGGCCTCAAACTCACTGTGATTCCCATACCTCTGCCTCTCGAGTGCTGGGATTAAAGGTATGTGCCACTACACCTGGCAATGTGTTTACTTTTTAATTGATGCAAAAGCTTTGAACAGTGAAATACAGAGGTCTTAAGTTGAACCACCTTTGACAAATGCAAACCAAGACACAGGCCATCAGTAACACCTGAGAGCGTTCTCTCATCTTACTTTCCTAGTCAATACGCTCTGTAAGAAGCAACTGCTCATCTGATTTCTATCACTACACACTACTCTTTATTTTTATTTACTTACTTGAGAGAATGAGAGAATGAGCCACTATGTGCATCTGGCTTATGCAGGTACTGGAGAATCAAACCTTCAAAGGCAAGCGTTTTAACCTCTAAAGCCATTTCTCCAGCCCTACACATTTTTTGTTAGTTCTGTTTATTCTAGAATTTAATTTAAGAATGTTTTTAGCTAGGTATGGTAGTGCACGACTCTAATCCCAGCACTTGGGAGGCTGAGGTAGGAAGATCACTGTGAATTCAAGGCCAGTCTGAGACTGCATAGTCAACTGCAGGTCAGCCTGGACTACAGTAAGACGCTACTTTTAAAAATCAAAAGGAAAAAAAAAAGAATGTTTTAAATGTAAATTTTAATTACAATTATTTGAAAATTAAATAGGTTACATATTTTCTAATTATCACATTTTAATTAAAAATAGAATTTTCTATTCTTTGAGATGTGGCTCAGTGGTAGAAAGCATGCTTGGCAGATATGAGGCCCAGCATTTAATCCCCAGTATTGGAAAAAAATACATAAAGGGGGAGTTAGGGGCTAGAGCTGCAGATCATTGTGATCACATGTATGATTTCTCTTTGACCTCTGAGTCCTTCACTATTTCTTAATTCTCTCTGCTCTTTTACTTGACCATGTGTGGGTGTGTGCCTCTGTGATGGGCATTCTGTCTCTCCCTCCCTCTCTCCTCTCCTCCTCCTCTCCTCTCTCTCCTCTCCCTCTCCTCTCCTCTCCCCTCCCCTCCCCTCCCCTCCCCTCCCCTCGCAGCCTTCCTTCTTAGTGGTCAGCGAGGAGACAGACCTTATCTCAAACAAGGTGGAAGGATAGGACCAATTCCTCAGGCTGTCCTCTGACTTTGACATGAATGCCACACACATACACACATAATCATTTGAAACACTAAATTGGTTTTAAACTACTGTTATAAATTTAAGATATTTAATTGTAATCTCCAGAAAAACTACTAACTAAAACTTATTCAGAAAACAAAAGAAGTGGTACAATACAAAAAGACTGATTAAACAAACAACAACAACAACAAAAAAGCAGAAATGAAGGGAATGAGGAACAAAAAAGGGATCACACAAGCAGATTCTACAAGGATAGAAAGTCCTTCCTCATCAGCTTAAACTTTGCCTGTCAAGGTTGAGACCCTGGATTTGAACCCTATGGTCTAAAAAAATGTTACAATATATTAAAAGGGCCAACCCACCCAGAAGATCCAACGATTATAAACATTTATACCAAACCAAAACACACCATATAAAGTTGACAAAACTAGTGTTTCAGTAACAGTCGAAGATTTTGTCATACAGAACAGATCAACTAGATGGCACATCAGGAAGGAAATGGAGGACTTGATAACCTCACAGCACAGCTATGCCTCATGCACACAGATCACCCCGCTGCCTGCAACACAGCTCAGCTCAGCTCAGCACATGTGAACCCTCAGCCCTTACCATGTGCCTGAAGCTTGCCCACATTATGCTGCGTGAAGGAGGCCAGACACAAAGGGTACACTCCAGAATCTCACGCACATTAGAAAGCAGACAGACGGTGGTTGCCAGGGCCTGGAGCTTCCTTTCTGGATGACAACCCTGTCCTGGCACTAGCTGGGCAGCGAACTGTATCAGTGGATTGTTCTTTATCTTGGGCAACGTGACAAGTGTGATGTGTGCTTTCCCAGCACACACATCAGATCCACATGTGCACCAGGCAGCCTCCTGCTGCACACACCCTGTTGCAGCCCTCTCCCATGCTGCATCGGGATGCTCTTCATGACTAGCAATTCAGTCCAGTAGCAGCTGCCATTTGCAGGATTCAGTTAGTGAAAAGACCACCACTTCTGTCTTGGGGGTTCTCACTCCCCCTCACAGGCTCTGGGAGAAGTAAGCTGGCAGGCAACAAGAAGCTTACAGGCACATGGTGAGGGACTATAACTCTGATACCTGGTTAGTGACCTCAGAAGTCACAAGAAATAACAAATACTTATTGTTTTCAGCTGCTAAATGTGTGACTTTGGGGGTCTTGCTCTAGCCCAGGTTGACCTGGAATTCAGTAGGTAGTCTTGGGCTGGCTTTGAACTCACAGCAATCCTCCTACCTCTGCTGGGATTAAAGGTGTACACCACCATGCCTGGCTCTAAGATGCTAAATTTGGAGATAATTTGTTATGTAGCAATAGGGTATCAACAAGAGAACAATGTTTTCAAGTTAACATATTTAAACCTATCCTAGGTGGCAATTAAAAATCTTAGCAAGGGACTGGAGAGATGGCTTAGTGGTTAAGGTACTTGCCCCAGAAGTAGCCTAAGGACCCAGGTACAACTCTCCAGGTCCCATGTAAGCCAGATGCACATGGGAACACATGTGTCTAGAGTTCGTTTGCAGTGGCTAAAGGCCCTGGAGAACCCATTCTCATTCACTCACTCTGTCTCTAATAAAAAAAACTTAAAAAAAAAATCTAAGCCAGGCACAGTAGCACACACCTTTAATCCCAGTATTGCAAGGCAGAGGTAGGAGGATCACCATGAGTTCGAAGCCACCCTGAGACTATGTAGTGAATTCTAGGTCAGCCTGGGCTAGAGTGAGACCCTACCTCAAAAAAAAAAAAAAAAAAAAAAAAAAAAAACTTAGCAAGGGGACTGGAGAGATGGCTTAGCAGTTAAAATGTGTTTGCCTGCAAAGCCAAAGGATATCAGTTCAATTCTCCAGGACCCATGTAAGCCAGGATGCACAAGGGGGCGCATGCATATGGAGTTTGTTTACAGTGGCTGGAGGCCCTGGCACAGCCATTCTCTCTCTTTCTTTCTCTCTCTCAAATAAATAAATAAAAAAATATGTTTTATTTATTTAAAATATATTTTTACAAAAATGTTAGTGAGTGTCTATGGTTAAGATCTAGAATGTTCTCCAAAGACTAATGTGTTAAATGCTTGGCCACCAGGGAGAGAATAGAGCCTTTAAAAAGAGGAGCCTACTGGTGGGTCCTCAGACCTCTGGGGCTTTGCCCTTAGACAGTGGTGGCCCTCACTCCTTCCTTCTTCTTGAAAGTCATGGTTGAGCTCTTTTCCATCTGCTGCACATACGTGTGAGCTGTAGTTAGGTTCTAGGCTTCATCATCACAGACAGACTTCCATACAGGAATGTGTGATCTGATGTTCAAAGTTGGGATGGATATCCAACATGCTCAGCATGCCTGGCTGACTATGAAATGCCTGCCACAGCTTTCCTTCCTTGCAGACAGAAGGGCTGTAGAGGGCAGTAGGGAGTCGAGTGAGAAGCAGGGCAGTGGCATGTTTCTTTCACAACTTCCCTGGGAACCAGAACTCATTTCTTTTCTTGGGATCTCTAGCGCTGCACTGTATTCACAGCTGAGACTCAGCAAGGCTATGGTAGCTGGTGCCTCTTTCACAAGGAAGGGTAAAGTGGATCCACAACAGAAGTTGCTTCCTTAAGGAGGATTTGGTGCCAGACAGATGGGGGAGTGTAGGTAGGAGGTGGGTGGCAGAGGATATGCTACAACAAAAAGGGGATAAATCGAAACAGGAGAAAACTGGAAGCAGGAGATGTGACCCACACCAGGGGAGATAAAGGAAATCTCCAGGATACAGACGAAAGGCACGGACAGGAAGAAAGCAGCCCAGAGGCCATGCCAGTCCAGATCTGGATAGGAAGGCAGAAGCTCCCAGAAAGGAGTTGAAAACGCATTGACAGCATTTTTGAGGAAGTTCATAGATCTGGGAAAGAACCAGTGACAGCCACAACAGAATACAAATAGAAAAATAAAGCAATTATCATTCCTGAAGGAGCAGAGAGCTGTCCAGAAAGGACTTGGTTCACGGTAATGAGTACCTGACTGAGACTGAAGCACACACAGTCACAACACGCTAAGTCCCGAATACTACAGAGGTTTCTGTAAGAGTGACAGAGATGAAAAGGGAAGCGGGCGAGTACAGTGAGTCTTTGGGAGTGAGAGGAGGGGAGAGTACATGATGCTTTTCTACGTAATGTTTCCATATTACATTCATGCCCAACCAATCTTATGCACCCTTAGTAACTCTAAGCACGCAGCTTTCATTGGCCTCCTTTATAGATAGCCGGAGAAAGGAACTCGCCACTCAACTTTCAGAACTTACATCGACCGTCTAGAATCCAAAGTGTGAGCTATGCTAAAATTATATGTAGCTTTCTAAAATATCACTGTGCCAGGAATTATACGACCCTCCTAAGTATGTACAGTAACAAATGGCCAAAAATTAGCTCCAACATAATAAGTCTCTAGAAATAAAAATTATATCTGATAAAGAACTAAAAATAGAACATTTCTAGAGTTGTATTTTAACAATCTACAATCCCCCCTTCTCATTTAAAATTGAGTCCTCTGCATTGAAATAATTTCAGAAATATAACCAAAGAAGTACTATTTAAAAATGGGAAAAACACATAATAAAAATGATCACTAAAAGCTAGGCAAGGTGACATGTCTGTACACTCAGCACTCAGGTGGCAGAATCAAGCTCCAGGCCAGCCTGGGCTGCACAGCAAGACCCTGTCTCAAAAACTAAAGCACAAACAGCACTCACTAAATCACCCCTCCCAGGCCATTGCAGAAGAGGTGGTGGAAAGAATGTAAGTAAAGGAGGGGAGGAATACTCTGCAATCCTGTCTTCCAGACACAAAGTGACCATGGCATTCATGACCTCACTGTGGCTGATACCACCTACACAAAACCTGCACGATAAGAGGGCAAAAAAGAATGAAGGTAAATAAATGAGAGTTTGAGGCCAGCCTGGGACTACAACAGAGTAAGTTCTAAGTCAGACTGGGTTGGAGTGAGACTCTACCTGGGGGGAAAAACAACAATAGAAGAGGAACTGGTTGGAAAGAAATGTTCAGTGGAGGGCAGCGGAGTGAGGACAGAGGAGGATGGGGGAAGGAGATTATGACCAGGGTACAATGTGTATGTGTATAAAGGCTGTCAATAAAAAGTTAATGGGTGTTGGAGAGATGGCTCGGTGGTTAAAGGTACTTGCTTGCAAAGCTGGATGGCCTGGGTTCAATTCCCCAGATACAAAGTGGCGCATGTGTCTGGAGTTTGTTTGCACTGGTAGGAGGCCCTGGTGCGCCCATATTCCCATTCTCTGTCTACTTCTTTCTCTCTCTCAAAATAAATAAAGTTAATGGAAGACACCTGAAGTTGAAAATGTAAAGAATATGGGCTGAAGAGATGGCTTGGCGGTTAAAGCATTTGCCTGCGAAGCCAAAGGACCCAAGTTGATTCCCCAGGACCCACGTAAGACAGATGCAGAAGGGCACATGCATCTGGAGTTCGTTTGCAGTGGCTACAGGCCCTGGTGTGCCCATTCTCTCTCTGTCTCTCTTCTCTCTCTCTCTCTGCTTGCAAATAAATAAATTAAATATTAAAAAAGAATATGCAAACAAAAAACCCACTGAATGTTTTATGCTGTTTATTAATACATCAAAATCATTTTCCAACATTAAAACCTTCTATCTAGGGCTGGAAGGATGACTTGGTGGTTAGGCATCTGCCTACTAAGCTAAGAGCACCCAGGTGATTCTCTGGGTCCAGGCTCCACGTTTAGCCAGACGCAGGTGACATAAGCAAGCAGTGCCGTGCTTGCCCACAAGGGGGCGCACGTGTCTGGAGTTCACTCACAGTGGCTGAGAGGCTGCTGGCACACCTATTCTCTCTCTCTGCCTCTTCCTCTCTCTCTGTTTTTCTGTCTCTCTCTCAAAAAAAATCACCTTCTATCATCTATCTGTCTATCTGTCTTATCTATCAACTTTTCACTGCCTCACTGGACATTCTTCAGTCTGCCATGTTTCCTGACTGGAAGTGTATGTACATACTCCTGATACTTGAGCATCTCACTAAGGAATGTCTAATGGCTGGTCCAGGCCTTGTGGAGATGGGACAGGCTCCCTACAGAGCAGCCTGGACAGCAGTGTCTTCATGACACCACTACTGACCCTTGTCTCCATAACAACAGTCCTTAAGGACACAGGCTATTTCCATAAAGTCCTACTCCAACATCATACAAAACTAATGTGCATCTGATATGGCTTTTTTCCAAATTTTTGTCATTGTATTTATTATCTCAGTTATATTTCAAGCTAAAACGGGTGTTACAGACTTGCCTAGAAACCTGCCACTTGTAACACCATTTACATTTTCTTTTTTAAAATATATTTTATTTTGTTTATTTATTTATTTGAGAGAGAGCGAGATACAGAAATAGGCAGGTAGAGAGAGAGAGAGAGAATGGGTGTGCCAGGGCCTCCAGCCACTGCAAATGAACTCCAGATGCGTGCATCCCCTTGTGCATCTGGCTGACGTGGGTCCTGGAGAATCGAGCCTCGAACCGGGGTCCTTAGGCTCCATGGGCAAGCGTTTAACCGCTAAGCCATCTCTCCAGCCCCATTTACATTTTCTTAAGAAGAAACTTATTCCAAATTTCAAAGCTCAAACTTACACATGAACCTTGAAACATAATTATCTGTAAGTGGGTAGCTACCTGGTCACATTGCAGCTTCAACAAGACAGTGTTATTAGAAAAGAGGAAATGCCTGTAAGCCCTCTTTTGTGGGGTCAGCATAGAACTCACAGTATGATTTAAATCTTCTGCAGAAAACTCAAAATAGCAGAATATCATCAATTACTCCAGGTGCTTTTAAAAAAGAAGATAATATGAAAGTAATTACTCAGCACAATAAAAGGTTGTTATTGACAAGTGAAAACCACATCTTAATTGGTAGAAAGCTAAACAGTAGAAAGTTACAAAGAAAATAAGAAAAAAGTTTGCTCTTAAAAATGTGGAAGTTAGGTACTGCTGAGCATACAGTCTTCCCGCGTCACTTGCTCTCTAAAACACAGGGAAATGAAAAAGTGGAAATGAGAGGTTGAGTAATCAGCCTAGTTTGCTTTCAGGTCACTGCAGCGACTAAACCAGGAAGCACCAACTTTCACAGCCTGCACAGACTCAGAAGAGATTCAGTACAAGGCATCAGCGAGGGCTTCCTTTCTGCCTCCCCGCATTCACTGCATGAGCATGAACAAGGAAGCTCACACAGCTCTGATGTCTGGCTGGCACTGGTTTTTGAAGCGGTAACTAAGGCCATGAATTAGAGCCACAAAGGGAAAACAGTCCTGGTGAAGAAGAAAACAAATAGTTGGCAGTGCCTTTTTCTTTTCTGCCCAGCTCCACCTACCTGCCACCCCCCGCCCCCACCCCAACCCCTGTTCTAGCTCTGTCTTCTGTTCCTTGAGTACTCATCCTGACTTAGGACTTTGTCAGCTAAGTTCCTTCCTATCATTATCAGAGAAAAGGTGCTTCTATCACCCAACAGTGTCATATCCCTCATGGTACGCGGTTGTTCTGTTATGTTTCTTCTCCCACTAAAATGCAAACTCCACAGAGCAACAATTTCATGCTGTACCATTACATCCTCCACTCTGAGACAGTTCTGGCAGCCAGCAGACATTCGGTGCATCTACCCGTGAGCTGGACACGCAGCTCAGAAGCACAGCCCCTGCTTAGCATGCATGAGGCCTTGGGTTCAATCCCCTGAACTGGAGGAGTGGGTGTCTTAAGAGCAGCAGAGGTAAGCTCCAGGCCAATTAGAGGCTCTGCCTCAAAAAACCTGTGGATAGCATTCCTAAGGAACACCCTGGCCTCCACACACTTGTCCACATGTACTTGCTCCTCTGCCACACACACAAAAACAGAAACAGAGACTGGGGAGATGGCTCAGTGGGTAAAGAACTTTCTCCATAAGCCTGATGACCCAAGTTCAGATCCCCAGGAGCTAGGTAAAGCCAGATGCATAGTGTGAGTGTCTGTAATCACACAGCTTACCTATGGGGAGAAGGGAGGTAGACAGGAGAACCCCCGTGACATCTGAGAGCTAGCTAGCCTGGCAGATACAGCTGTGAGCAAGAGACCCTGCTTCAAAACAAAGTGCACGGTAAGGACTAACCGTTGAGGTTGTCCTCTGATCTCCACAAGGTGCTGTGACATGTGCACCCTTATTTACAAACGCACACACACAATATTAAAATAAACCAAAAGACAAGCTGAAACTAAAATTTATAAGAAAAGTTAAGAAACCTATTAGATCTAAAACAACCCTGAAATAGAAGGCCAGCAATGGAAGACTTACACAAAACTTACCAGTGTTATATGATAGCCTGTTTCTGGCCTATGTTGTATAATAGCCTGCCACTGGCCTTTTATGTGACAGCATGCCACTGATCTATGTTATACAACAGTCTGCCATTGGCCTAAACATGTGTGGATCAGTGAACTAGAAATAAACCTTCATGTGACAGTTAATTCATCTTTTGGTTTTGTCTCCCTCCTCTCCTCCTTCCTTGCCCCCCTCCTCCTCCAAATGATTTTTGTTGTTGTTGTTTTTTGTTTTTAGAAGTAGGGTCTCACTCTAGTCCAGGCTGACCCAGAATTCACTCTTTATTCTCAGGGTGGCCTTTAATTCATGGTGATCCTCCTACCTCTGCCTCCCAAGTGCTGAGATTAAAGGCATGCGCCACCACGCCTGGCTCCAAGTATTTTTTAACAAAGGTTCCAACATCATTCCATATTCAATCAGAAAGGAAAAGTCTTTTCAACAAATGGTGCTAAAATAACTAGATACACACATACAGAAGAATAAAAGTGAACTCTCATTTCCTACCATATACAAAAAACTAACACCAGATGGATCAACGACCTAAAGCTTTAAACTTTTAAGAGAAAATTTCTAAGCCACAACACAAAAATCAAAGAGGAAAATATATTAACTGGACTTTGTCAAAATGTTATACTTTGTGCTTCAAAGAATATCAAGAAAGTTAGGATGGGACAAAGTCATCCCCCTGAGAAGGGACCCGTTTCCAGACTATATAATGAACCATTACAATTCCATAGCAAAGAGACAAACAAAGCCAGGCATGGTGGAATATGCCTTTAATCCCAGCAGAGGACTGCTGTGCATTAGGGGGATTGCTATGAGTTCGAGCCCAGCCTGGGACTACAGAGTTGAGTTTCAGGTCAGCTTGGGCTAGAGTTGAGACCCTGCCTCAGAAAAAAACAAAATAAATAAAATAAGAAAAAGACAAAAAAAAATTTCAAGAACTGAAATAAATATATGTCTGGAGAAGGTACACAAATGGCAACCAGCAGAGCTAGGGTGTAGCTCAGGGGGGAGAGAGCTTGTCTATCATATACAGGTTCTGGGCTGATGGGTTCCCAGCAAAACATGCACACACACCAAAAACCAATAAGCACATGAAAGGATGCTCAACACCATTAGTTATCAGAGAAACACAACTTAAAATCACTGCAAGACCATGTTATACCTACTAGGATTCCTGTAGTCAAAAAGACAGACACCAACAGGAGGTGATGAAACCCTTACACACAGCTGGTGAGAATGTAAAGTGATGTCGCCTCTTTGGAAAAGTCTGGCACTTCCTCAAGAAGCTAAATATAGAGTTAATAGAGTTACCATATGACCTAGCAATACCATTTGTAGACAGTCAGCCAGACATACATACAAACATAATCTATTTTCAAAAGAATTGAGCCGGGCGTGGTGGCACACGCCTTTAATCCCAGCACTCAGGAGGCAGAGGTAGGAGGATCGCCATGAGTTCAAGGCCACCCTGAGACTACATAGTTAATTCCAGGTCAGCATGGGCCAGAGAGTGAGACCCTACCTCAAAAAACAACAACAAAAAAAAAAGAATTGAAAACATGTTCACATGATAACTTATACCTGGATGTTCCATAACAGCTTCATTCATAACAGAAATATATAAACTACAAAAAGTCCATATGCTGATGAATGAAAAACAATGGCATACTCAGCAGTGGGAAGAAATGAAAGGCTCGCACAGGCTACAACATCAACTAGAAACACATTAACTAAAAGAAGCCCGCCATGAAGGGTCACATATTGCATGAAATGCCTGGAAACAGTTAACTTTATAGAGGCAGACAGAAAGTGGGTTAATGAGGCAAGAAGAGATGAGGTTAGATACTATGCAGAATATGAAGGCTTTTTGGAAAGGTGATGAAAATGTTTTAAAATTGATTCTGGTGAAGGCTGCATAATTGTGAATAAAATAAAAGCTAAAGAATTGTACACTTTTTGTTTTTAGTGTTTTGGAAACAGGGTCTCACTATGTAGTTCAGACTGGCCTGAAATTGTATGTGTAGCCCCGGCAGAATGGTACGACTAAGTGGGTGAGCTGTATGGCATCATTTATTTTTAGAAAGAACAAAGATAATGGACATAATATATTCAATATGATAACAATAAAATTTAAAAGCAAAGATGAAATGGGTTGAAACAGTTGTGAGCTTACTTCTCACAACTTAAAATATCCAAGGAAATCCTTGAGCAAGAAGAGAAGTAAAGCTCCCGCTGGCCCGCCCATGCCTTGCTCCCCGCTGTCAGAGAGCCAGTGTGTGCTTAGGGGCTGCTGCGGGTCCTGGGCCCGAGCTTCTCGGGTACCCTCATGAAGCCTCTGAGGCTCATATTCATCCTCGCAGTCCAGGCTCAGGCAAAGGGTCCCAGTGCATATGCATGGTGGAGAAATATGGCTACACACACCTCTGCAGGAGAGCTTCTTTGTGATGAGGGGGAGAACCCAGATTCACAGTATGGTGAGCTTATTGAGAAGTTTATTAAAGAGGGAAGGATCAGGCTAGAGAGATGGCTTAGTGGTTAAGGCGCCTGACTGCTAAACCTAAGAACACCCATTTGATTCTCCAGGTCCCACATTTAGACAAATGCAAGGACGCAATGCCGCACTTGCCCACAAGGGGGCGCACGTGTCTGGAGTTCATTCACAGCAGCTGAGAGGCTGCTGGAGCACCCATTCTCTATCTGTTTCTCTCTCTCTCTGACTCCAAAAAAAAAAAGTAAGGATTGTGCCAGTTGAGATAATATCAGCTTATTAAAGAGGGAAATGGCTAGGTGTGGTGGCGCATGCCTTTAATCCCAGCACTTGGGAGGCAGAGATAGGAGGATCGCCGTGAGTTCGAGGCCATCCTGAGACTACATAGCGACATAGCGAATTCCAGGTCAGCCTGAGCGAGAGTAAGACCCTACCTCGAAAAAAAAAAAAAAAAAAAAAAGAGGAAATGGATCAATCAATGGCCACCAATGCTCAGAAAAATAAATTCTTGACTAACAACTTTCCAAGAAATCAAGACAATCTTCAAGGTTAGAACAAGACTATGGATGGGAAGGCAAATGTATCTTTCATTTTTTCTTTTTTGACTGTAATGAGATCTGTATTGAATGATGTCTTGAGAAGGGAAAGAGTAGTGGGAAGAGCGATGACAAGAGAGAGAGCTTGGAAAAAAGAATTCAGACTTATCTTCAATCAACAAAACTGTTATTGATTTATATGAAGAAATGGGGAAAGTCAAGAAAATAGATGCTTCTAAGTCTACTGATGAAGTTGTGAAGATTTCTGACAAAGAAGGCTAACTCTGAATGCACCTTGAAATCACACGTGAATATTGATTTGGTAGCTGCTATCACAACCCCCCTTTTTTTGGTTTTTCAAGGTAGGGTCTCACTCTAGCTCAGGCTGACCTGGAATTCACTATCTAGTTTCAGGGTGGCCTCAAATTCACAGCGATCCTCCTACCTCTGCCTCCCGAGTGCTGGGATTAAAGGTATGTGCCACCACGCCCAGCATAACCCCCTTTTAAGGCAGTTTTAATCTTTCAAAATTAAATCTCAATTAATGACTAGAAAATACACAGTAAGACAAGTTAGTTTTTTTAAATTTTTGGCCATGAGAGTAGACAGTTCAGGTTTAACTTCATTTGGTCATGGTGCTCACAAGACTAAGAAGGGTATCAGCTAGTTCTTCATTTTTATTAAAAAGACCGTCCCTTTTATAGTTTGTGCCTTCTGCAAGTGAAATTTTTTAGAATACACGTATATTCTTTTTAGTTATTATAACATGTTAGGATTAAAGATTTCCACTTTTTCTTTTTGCTACAGATTTTAAATTTCCGACCTATTGAGTGAATTTGTGGGCCAAATTTAAAAGAGCTTTTTATGTAATCAGTTCCTACACAAGGTGTTTAGTAAACACACTCATAAAGTGGATTCCTAGCAATGTTTTAGCATTTATCAAATAACTGACCATTTACTGTAGGAAGAGGAAACCACAGGTTTTGATATATTACAGTTTGTGCAGTTATCTGAAAGTTGTATGAAGTCTCCTCCAAGGTTTGGGCTGGAGCTAGAGGCGCTCAGAACCTGGCAGAATTGTCTGAGTTCTTCTGACAGAATCTGGGGCCAGGATCACATTTACATTCTGTCCTCATACTCCGTACACACTGCTATTCGTTGTTAACTGACGTTAACAAAATTCTTAGCAAGAAACCTTGATATGCGTATGCTAGATTTATGCTAATGTGGCTCAGTTCTCATTTTAATCATACTTAAAGGGTTTTTTGTTTTGTTTTCTAGACTAAGTATAGAGTTAGAATAAATTAGAAAAAGCAATCTAATGGCTAATTTTCCCATTTGTATTTTATTTTCTGAAATACTTTTTTCATAGCTATTTAATGAAAAAGATTTTTAAATCATTGCACTTTGGTCAGAAAAAAATAATAAATATATCTTATAAATGTCTAATTCCCTTCCTGGCTACTTTGTTCAACAAAATCTAAATGTTCAAACAAAAAAAAAGAGAGAGAAATAAACCCTGAAGACAGGCATGGAGTTGAAAATTAGTCATTTCAGGGCTGGAGAGGCGGCATAGCGGTTAAGGCATATGCTTGTGAACCCTAAGGGCCCCGGTTCGATTCTCCCAGGTTCCACATGAGCCACATGAAAAAGGGGGCACACACGTCTGGAGTTCATTTGCAGTGGCTAGAGGTCCTGGCACGCCCATTCTCACTCTCTCTCTTTCCCTCTCTCTAATAAATAAATAAAAATAAAATATTTTTTAAAAAAAGAAAATTAGTCATTTCAGAATTTAGAAAATTTGAATTATAAATTCAGTTAATCACTGAATGCAAAAGATGTAGCAACAGAGGAATGGGGAAATGAGCAGGAGGGCTGCTTTCTTGGTGAACCTGATATCAGCACAAGGGTGAAGGAGACAGACACTGAGGACACTCAGCACCTACCAACCAGAGATCCAGAGACTCCTAAGAGTCCCTCACTGAAGGAGACTTAAAATGCTCCCAGCATGACTCAGGGAATTTTGTGGAAGAGATGACGGAAAGATTGTTAGAGCCACAAGTTGGGACATTATGCACAGAGCCCCATAACTGATTGCTGCCCCCACAAAGCAGGACCCACAATCCCCATGGGGATAATCTGTGTCCCCCAACAAGGAGGGCCCCTTTGAAAAAGGAGCAGGGATGAGGGAAAGGATGGTATCAACATGTGTTATTTATATACTGAGTATTTCCATAACTAATAAAAATAAAATTTTTAAAAAGACTTAAAAAAAAGCCGGGCGTGGAGGTGCACGCCTTTAATCCCAGCACTCGGGAGGCAGAGGTAGGAGGATCGCCAAGAGTTCGAGGCCACCCTGAGACTACATAGTGAATTCCAGGTCAGCCTGAGCCAGAGTGAGACCCTACCTCGAAAAACCAAAAAAAAAAAAAAAAAAAAAGACTTCGCAATTGAGCCCAGCTCAGTGGCTTACACCCTTCACCCTGGTACTTGGGAGGTGAAGGTGGGAGGAACAGGAGTTCAATGATAGCCTTGCACAGGCAAGACTGTATTTTCTTTTTTTGTCTTCTTTTTGGTTTTTGAGAGGGTCTTGATCTAGCCCAGGCTGACTTGGGCTTTACTATGTAGTCTCAGGCTAGCCTCCAACTCACAGTAATCCTTTGTCTCCCAAATTCTGAGGGTCTCACTCTAGCCCAGGCTGATCTGGAAATCACTATGTAGTCTCAGGCTGCCCTCAAACTCACAGCAGTCCACCTACCTCTGTTTCCCAAGTGCTGGGATTAAAGGCGTGTGCCACCATGCTGGCTGTTTGCTTGCTTGCTTCCTCCCTCCCTCCCTCCCTCCCTCTTTCTTTTTCTTTCCCCTTCCTTCCTTCCTTCCTTCCTTCCTTCCTTCCTTCCTTCCTTCTTTTTTGAGGCAAGGTTTTCTATAGTCCAGGTTGACCTCAAACTCAGTATGTGGATGCTAGCCTACAATTCATGGTGATCCTCCTACCTCAGCTTCCAAAGTGCTAGGATTATAGGCATGAGCCACCACACCTGGCTCAAGGGCACGGTTTTTATTCTCAGCACTGCAAGGAATAAAGAAAGTAGTACCTAATTAATTGTATCTTTTATTAAATAAAAATAAACTTCTAGATAAAAGGGAAGATTGGGGGAAGGACATGTTTACTCAGTGGGTAAAGTGTACAGAGGTCCACTTCTTGTTCAGGAGGATCTGAAAAATACTGGTAACTCTAGACTTAGGTAATTTTAGTAGAGCAGTAAAATTTTATAGAAAACACTGAAGGAGCAGAATCACAGCATAAAGCTTCCAAACAGAAACAGAGAAATAGGAGAATAAAGAAAGTTCTGTCAATACAATGGAAAACAGTAAGAGATAAAAACTGATAAGAGAAAACTGTATTTAGAAACTAAAAATTACAGACGAGTTTAACCTTGAAAGCTCCGCATGACCAGACTTCTGGTATGTGCCTGATACAGACCTCATGGATAAGC
Source organism: Orientallactaga sibirica (assembly GCA_036365145.1). Classification (NCBI taxonomy): domain Eukaryota; kingdom Metazoa; phylum Chordata; class Mammalia; order Rodentia; family Dipodidae; genus Orientallactaga; species Orientallactaga sibirica. The sequence goes on along the minus strand of JAEOAD010002712.1, from coordinate 2,305,155 downwards.
TTGTGGCCTTGAATGCATTTATTAAAGCTATGACTAAAATAAACAAAGTGTTCAACTCAAGAAACTAAAAATAACAGAAAACGCACAAAATAGGAGGACCACATTAAAGATTCAACCAGAAATCATGAAACCAAAAAGCAGAGACAGAGAATGAGAAACCTACAGCAAGGAAGAAGAAATCTGGGCTGGAGAGATGGCTTAGCGGTTAAGGCACTTGCCTGTGAAGCCTAAGGACTCAGGTTCCAATCCCCAGGACCCACACAGGCCAGATACACAAGGTGGCACATGCATCTAGAGTTCAAAACCTGGTGCACCCATTCTCTCTATATATCTGCCTCTCTCTTTCCAATAAATAAATAACATTTTTAAAAATCAGAAGAAATCTTGAGTGCCACTCAGTAGAAGCAGAGACAGACTGACATTCATACACTGGAACACTTCAACACCTGAACAGGACACAATATCAGGGAGAGAAAAGGTTGCAAAATGATATGACCAAGTATAAAATTCTAAAAATAAATGCCATGCATTGTTTGGGGATACATGTCTATAAAGAAAAGCATAACCAGACAGACAGAAAAGGTTCACACAGCGTAAGGATCATGATGCTTCCAAGGCAAAGGATGGGATGGGATGGGATGGGAGGTGATGGTGGAAGGAAGGCACAGGGAACGCGTCAACTGCATTTCCACATTTTAGTTCCTAAGGTCTGCAGCAAATGTGACAAAAACGCAAACAGCCCCTAACTACGGGCAGTAGATACACAGACATTCATTATGCCCATGCTTTCTAAATGTTGCCACTATCTCCAAGGCTATCTCCAATGTGGGCGAAGCAAATGGAAGGGAGTGAGTCAAAACAGGAAGGCGTTCTGGACGGCGTCTGTAGTAATGCTGGTTAGCAGGGTGGTAACCTCACACGAACCCAAGTGGATGAGTGTGACATCATATTTCAGGACGTGTGATGGACTGGATCTGCTCAGGGGGGCACAGGAAAGAAACAAAGTTACCTGGCTAGAGCACCATGTACATGACGGTGCCACTTACTCACATGGAGAAAACCAGGAGCAGCAGCAGCTGGGGAGGGAAGAATCACGCTGAATGTCCACCTCCTAGTCCCTCTCTCGACTCAGACCCAGGTTTTCTTTTTCTTGATTTTCGAGGTAGGGTCTCACTCTGGCCCAGGCTGACCTGGAATCACTATGTAGTCTCAGGCTGGCCTTGAACTCACAGTAATCCTCCTACTCTGCCTCCTGAGTGCTGGGATTAAAAGCGTGCGCCACACCCAGCCCAGTTTCTTTATTGGGAGAATCTTTCTGCTTTCTATCTCTTCAAAGTACCTAGGACAACCAATTTGAATTAATGTACAATTGCCAAAATAGTCAACCCTCTTTCAAGGTTAGCTCTCCAGCAACTGCTTGCAGATCCTCACTGCTAAGCCCACTCTTCTGAGTTCTAACTCAGAAAAGTGTAACTTTCCCTTTTCTCCCTTTTTCTTTGGATCCTGGACAAAATCCTGAGCATGCTTGCAGACATTCTGAGATTTCTCAGTGTTTTTCAAAAGACCACTCTTTCCTTGTGGCTGCTTGCTGACCTCCACTGCTGAACCTACTTGCTCTCTTGATCCTAACTCATAAGGCGCGACCCTCTCCCTTCCTGTTATCCATATCCCTCCTCCCATTTTTTTAGAATGGGTGCACTAGAGCCTGTAGGAGCCACCTCATACATCTGGCTTACATGGGTACTGGGGAACCAAACCTGGGTTCCTAGGCTTTGCAGGCAAGCACCTTGAACCACTAATAAAATATTTTTTTAAAACGGTTAGCTTTCGCTGGGCGTGGTGGCTCACGCCTTTAATCCCAGCACTCGGGAGGCAGAGGTAGGAGGATTGCCATGAGTTCGAGGCCACCCTGAGACTACATAGTGAATTCCAGGTCAGCCCGAACTAGAGTGAGACCCTACCTCGAAAAACCAAAAAAAAAGGCTAGCTTTCCAAGAAAGCTGGTATCAATATGCCAATAAGAAAAAGTGAAAATGTTAAGGTCCCACAAACGTTTTCTCATGTAACTTACTCAGATTTTCAGGTCCTATAGAAATTTTTTGCTTTCCACTTTCTTCCTAAGCTATTTTAATTAGTTTCATCTGATATTACCAATTAGGCATAATACAAAGTATAATGTTGCAAATGGAATGAGTACTTTTGGTGTGTGTAGACATGTGTACGCACACGTGGGGGTCAGAGGAGGATGATGAGTACCCCCTCTTTACTTCCCTGAGACACAGTCTCTCACTGAACCTGGAACTCTCCTTAATTTGTTTAGACTGGCTGACCAGCGAGCTCCGGCAATACTCCTTACTCCACCTCCCTCAGCACTGGGGTTACAGGTATGTGTGGCCATACCTGGTTTTTATATGGGTGCTGGGGACCAAACTCAGGCCCCTGTGCTTATATACCAAGTGCTTTTACCCACTGAGCCATTTATCTACCCAGCCCAAAATACAACTTGTAATAGAGTTACTATATAAGAAACAGCTCCACTACCTTATAAGCATGCATGGGAAGATGCCCCGGGTGCTCCCTTCTTGAGGACATTCAGAACATAAAGCCTCTCAAGCTGGTGCTTCCTTTTTAACATAGATGAACACTGACTCACCTGGATCAGGGTCAGATTTCAGGTCCAATGGATATACAACAGGGTGATACTGCTTCTAAACATAATATTAAAGTAAAACAGATTTAACTACTTAATTCTTTCACCTAGTGTAAGCAAATACATTATATAGTCAGAGTGCTATTTTGGGGGGAGGATTTTTTTAATCCTGAAATCTGTACGTAAGCAACCAAGTTCAGTTAAGTCTGAGTTATACCTTTTGTAGCACTGCCACCTACTGCATACAGTAAGAAACAGCACCACAAAAATTATAATCAGAGGACATGGCTCAAATGGGAAATCCCAAGCACATACACAAAAGCCAGGCACAGGGGCATCTGCTTATAATCCCAGTGCTGGGGAGGGAAACAGGAGTATGCCTAGGGCTTAGACCAATGAGGTCTTGGTTCATCAAGAGACCCTGGCATAAAACAAAGAAAGAAAAAAAGGTGGACTGTGACAAAGGAAGACATCCAACATTGGCCTCTAGCCTCCACACACACATGCACTCACACCTACACACATGTGTACCTGCATATGAACATGCATACACACTACATACACACACATGCAAAAATAAATAAATAAAAGTTTGGCTTCACTGAGATGAGTTCCATGTTATGACCCAGATTTTTTTAAAAATGTATTTATCATTATTTGCAAGCAGGAAAAAAGAGAGAGAGAATGGGTGCTCTACTGCAAACAAACTCCAGATGCATGTGCCACTTTATGCATCTGGCTTCACAGTGCTGGGGATTCAAACTTAGGCTGTCAGACTTGCTAGCAAGTGCCTTAACCACTAAGCCATCTCTCCAACCCATAACCCATATTTTTAAAAAATATTTTTATTATATTTATTTGTGAGAGAGAGAAAAACTCCAGATGCATGTACCACTTTGTGCATCTGGCTTTTCATAGGTACTAGGGAATTTAAACCAGGCCAGCAGGCTGTGCAAGCAGAACCATCTCTCCAGGCCCTGCAACCCATATTTTAAAGTAATAAAAAGTATAAACAGGGATGGAGGAATGGCTTAGCAGTTAAGGCGTTTGCCTGCAAAGCCAAAGAACCCAGATTCTATTCCCCAGGACCCACATCAGCCAGATGCACAAGGGGGTGCACACGTCTGGAGCTCGTGTGCAGTGGCTGGAGGCCCTGGTGTGCCCATTCTCCCTTTTTCCCTGTCAAATAAATAAAAATAAATTAAAATTTTTTTAAAGTATAAACAATTCATAATGTAAAGTTCAATGTTATGAACAGTTACTCAAATCAGTTTCTGTATCAATTTAATCTGTGTGACAAAATAAACATATACAAATAATGTGCCAAACACAAATGAGAAAAGAAAGAAAAGGGTTAAAAAATTAGCTGCCATCCCCTCCTGGTCTTGGAGTCATAATGTCATTGTCAAGTTATTCATCTTGAATTCAATTTTCATGTGGCTGTTTTCCACACTGAGTAGTGATGTGCAACGAACTGAGAGGAAAGTCAGAGACAAGATGCCATCTACCTCTATTTACTTTCTTACACTTTAACTTTTTATTGTGGTAAAACTTTATAAAAGTTAAGGGCTAGGGAGATGGCTCAATGGGTAAAAGTGCTTGTTGTTAAAGCCTGCGGCCTGGGTTTGGGTCCCCAGAACCCACGTAAAGCCAGACACAGCAGTGTGGGTGAGCACCTGTACAGAAGCTCACTGGCCAGCCAGACTGGCAAACAACGCAGCAGACAGGAGACCCTGCCTCAAACAAGGTGGAAGGAGAGGACCAACACCTGAGATGCCCTCTGACTTTCCTTCACACACACGCCATGACATGTGTGCACCTATCCTCGCACACCACACACACGTGCAAAATTTCCAAGTAACTCATCTTACCAGAGTTTCATGCTGTGCCTTGAGGGTTCTGATGACGCATTCAAGGATCTTTCGGGGATACTGCTTACGCTTGGTCGCTATATCTACTATGATCTCATCAAATTCATCTTCAAGCACTTTGATGTCAGAATCTATTTCAGAAAAAATTTCATTCCTTATATCAACATGAAATGAGCATTGTTTATGTTAGCATGAAAATCATATGCACAAACTAAACTGAGAAAACATGGAATATGAAAGCTAATACAGCAAGCTACAGATACCCTACTTGGCGGCTCACTCATCCCTCACTGAACAACCAATTACTGAGCCCCTGCACTGAAGTCAGGCTAAGCAGAGAAACTCAGAGGTGAATGCAGCATGTTCCCGAGAAACAGGCCACTGCCGCCTGACAACCGCAGGACACAGCACAAAGGGTAGGGAGCTTAATTAAAGACATTAGAAAGATGCGACACTGAGATTCACATGTAAGTGTAAATGCACTTGATAAAAAGGGGCAGGGAATAATAAGGAAAAGCATCTCTGACACAGGAAACAGGACTTATAAGACCAGAGTCCTTTGGGAAAACAAAAGAAAGCTCTAAATGGTTTCAGGCTAAATGACAGGAAATAAAGGTGAAACAGTACGAGAACTAGATGTACTCAGGGTTAGCTCATGTGCGTAGAATTGGTGGGATTCTGCGTTCAGTTCTTCGCATCTCCTCCCCATGAGGAGAATAAACTGTAAAAGCATTTAATATGATGGATGCTCACAAGTTCCCACTTCATTCTGTGCAAGCCAAGGCTGTGACAGTAGCAGGGAGTATAAGGTCTAGATCCAAGATGACTCAACTGGATAGGTGGTAGGAAAGAACCAAAGACATGGTGACTCCAGTATTTTTCACTTAGCTACAACGATTTTATCAGATGCTTTCTTAATGCTCTTGAGCTGTGCTTCTCAAAGTTCAGCAGAAGGAATAATGACTGAGGGAGCATGTGAGGAGTATGCACATTCTGACTTCGTAGGTCTAAGAGAAGGCGCAGAAATGAAGCACTCTGAATAAAGGCAGATGGTCTACACAATATTATTCTGAAAATCATTTGAAGCCAAGTGTAGTGGCACATGCCTAAAATCTCTGCACATGGTGGGCTGACAGAAAAGGATCACCATGAGTTCAAGGCCAGCCTGGGCTACAGAGTGAGTTTCATGCCAGCCTAGACTGAAGTAAGACCCTGCCTCAAAAAGCAAAACAAACAAACAAAAGCAAATGAAAATTATTCAGGTAAAAACAGACCACCACCTTAAGTCCTTAGCTGGTTCACATCCTGTGAGTTCTGCTGTGTCAGAGCCAAGGCTAGAAATGGGTCTTTTTGTTTCACAGAACAGAAGCACTATGAGGAAGAAACATTTTGAAAAACTACTCATATGGGCTGGAGAGATGGCTTAGCTTTTAAGGCGCCTGCCTGCTAAGCCTAAGAACGATGGTTCCAATCTCCAGCGGTTCCAATCTCCAGGTCCCACATTTAGCCAGATGCAAAGTGACACAAGGGCGCAATGCCACACTTGACCACAAGGGGGCGCATGCATCTGGATTTCATTCACAGCAGCTAAAAGACTGCTGGCGCACCCATTCTCTATCTATCTCCCTCTCCCTCTCCCTGTCTGTCTCTCTCTGTGTCTCTCCAAAAATAAAAAAAATTAAAAAGCCAAAAAAAATTTATTAAAAACTACTCATATAAGTGAGCACATACATATACATCAACCAGGTCTGGTCTCCTTTGTCTAACAGCCACTGAATCTAACTCAATTACTTCCTGGAGGGTATTATGAGGGAGACAGACAATTTTTTACTTGGAATACTCATTTAAGTAAGCAGTTCTAAATTTTAACATGTTTATTTAAAAAGTGAAATTACTGGCATGAAAAGAATATACCATTTCACAATCAGTTTAAAAAAAAAAAAGTTGGGGCTAAAGTGATGGCTTGGTGGTTGAGGTGCTTAAAAGTGAAGCCTAAGGACCCAGGTTCAATTTCCCAGTTTCCACATAAGCCAGATGCACAGGTGATGCATGTATTTGGAATTCATTTGCAATGGCTATAGGCCCTGGTGCACCCATTTTGTCTCTCTATATTTACCCCCTTAAATAAATAAATAAATAAATAAATAAAATTTTTTTAAAGTTGGGCCGAAGAGATGGCTCAATAGTTAAAGGTGCTTGCTTGCAAAGCCTTCTGAAGGCCTGGGTTCAATTTCCCAGTACCCACATAAAGCCAAAGTGGCACATGCCCACTGAGCTGTGTTTTTCCATCTTAAATTTGCATGATCAAACTTCCTGTAATCAAGACTGTTCAGGGGAGGTACTGGGGAAGGAAAGAAAAGTTGTTTCAGGGCCAGGCGTGGTGGCTCACACCTTTAATCCCAGCACTCAGGAGGCAGAGGTAGGAGGATCACTGTGAGTTCAAGGCCACCCTGAGACTACATAGTAAATTCCAGGTCAGCCTGGGCTAGAGTGAGACTCTACCTTGAAAGCCCCACCCTGCCAAAAGAAAAAAGAAAAAAGAAGGTTGTTTCATTTGTATTTCCCATTTATTCTCCCTTCCATTCTTTTTTTTTCTTCACCAGTTAACACAATGATGTGTTGCAAATCTCATATTAAAAACTCTGCCTTTCATAGCGCTGAAAAGTGATATCTATGCAGTCTACTAGGCAAGAAAATTAATCAGCAGGCTTACCCAGCAGTGAACCTACAGTTCAAGCTACACAACTGGTCAGCCAGACAAGATGGCACCACTGGTGCAACAGTGGTGTGTCTGTTGGGGAGGGGGAAGGGGAGGACTAACTACTCTCTGATTGGATTTGAGGACCAAAACCACAGGAGGAAATCCATGCCTGGTCCTGAAGACCTAGTCAAAAGCGCATGGCTGGGAAGGCCATGGGCCCAGGGGAGAAGCTAGAAGTTACCCCTGTTGTTCTGCCCATCAGATTGCCCTCGACATTTCTGTTTAGGCCCATGGATTGGCACTGCTCTTACTTCTGATCAGAGAAGCTCTTTTCTGCAGATGTCCATGACTCCTGGGGAAATTCAAACTCTTCAAAGTGCTAAGAAGTAAAAGTTGAGTGCTCAACACGGAGACATCTCTGTCACATCCTCCAAGGCTCAGGGAACATTTTGGAAGAGATGACAGAGAATGTAAGGGCTAAAGGATGGGAGGAATACTCTGGAACATTGTCTTCCCAACACTAAGTGCATCCATCACCTCACTGTGGCAGTTGTTACCTGCACAGGACCTGCAAAAAACTGGGCCCCTCAACATGTTGTCATGGGTGATGAAGGAGGGAAAATAAATGCTATCAGTGTAGAAGAGGGACAAGTTGGAAAGAAGGGGTTCAGTGGAAAGGAGGTAGGGGAAGGAGGACTAACCAAGGTAAATAGGAGAGTTTTATGATCAAAATAGATGAAGTGTATGCATGGAAATTGTCAATACAAGTTTTTTAAAATAATAAAAAAGAAACCTCTGCTCCTGTGAAGCTCAGTTACTGTGTCTGTGTATTTGACTAGAAACAAACACTACTAAAGCACCCCTCACATGGCCCACTTAACATAACTTTCTAAGGCACAAAGCTACTACTCACATAATTCTACTTAAAACTCTCACCGTAGCTCAAAGGCAGTGTTTGCCTGGCATGTGAATCTCTGGGTTAATGGATAACAACAAAATGAAAGTGACAGCCCCAGAGGGCTGGCTAGCGTGCATGGGATCAGCTCATGGGATCGTGCCATAAACCAGTGACATCAGCTGTGCTGGTCAGTCCTAAGTAATATCACCAGGTGGACAATGAACCACTCAGGACCTTCTCTGAACACTGCTTCAAGGCACAGGGAACTCTGCCTCTCTTCTCAAACTGATCATTCTTTTCAGATTTTCCCCCCTTCCTATACTGACCTTTTTCTTTCTATTAAAACTTTGATTTCTTTAGGTATGCCAACACCATTAGTTAGGGTAAAATCAAGTCTGCTTTAGACCAAGAAAATCATCTTTTAAAGGAAACTTCCCTAAATTCATGACTTCATTCCTTGCACTCATATGGTTTCATTTTACACTTCTAAGAATCCTACACTATCCACTCTAAGCAGTACTTGCAAAAATATAACTTCCTTTGTAAGGAAGTATAGGAATTTTCTGAGCCTGTTTCTTCATCTGGGATAATTCTGCAGTAACTTCCAATACACCGTTGACAAAGTTATCACCAAGTGACTGTGAGGATGAGTCAGATGAAAGCCCTGCTCAGCCCACTAAGAGTAAACATGGGTCAAGGTGCTGACTGCAGTTCTTTCAGGTTATGACTTCAGTAATCTATATTAGTTTCTTTTTACTCCCTAATATTCTTTGTAAAGCAAGTAACACTGAAAACAGCTACTAAAAAATAGCATTCAAAATTAAATTAGCTGCAACAACTAAATGACAGAAGGAGAAAGTGAAGTCACATACCCATGAAACAATTATCTGAGGCTTCCGGCCAGGCTTGCCCATTAATGCTGACATTCTCCTGCACGGCTGATTCAAAAGTCTGCAATAAATTTAATTAGCCAAGTCACTAAGAACAACTTTTAATATAGAATTCAAACATTTTAGCCAAGTAATAATGTGTTATCAGACTCTTATCACTGTGACAAAGGACTTCAGCAAACAAGGGAGTGAGGGTTCATTTTAGTCAAATAATAATGTGTTATCAAACTCTTATCACTGTGACAAAGGACTTCAGCAAACAAGGGAGTGAGGGTTCATTTTAGCTCCCAGGTAGAGGTTCCAGTCTACATCCAGCTGCTTCCATTGCTTTTGGCTGTGACAAGGCAGAAACAGCATGAAGTGCATGGCAGATGAAAGCTGTTTACCTCACAGCAGCCAGGAAGCAAACAGGAGTTACATGAAGGGGGTCAGGACCAAGAGATACCCTTCAGGGTGGAGAGCTGGCTTAGTGGTTAAGGAGCTTGCGTGCAAAGCCAAAGGACCCAGGTTCAATTCTCCAGGACCCACATGGGCCAGATCCACAAGGTGGCGCATGTGTCTGGGGTTTGTTTGCAGTGGCTGAAAGCCCTGGCATGCCCATTCTCTATCTGCCTCTCTCTCTCAAATAAAATAAATAAATAATTTTAAAAGAGAGATGCCCTTCAAAGTCACACCTCCGATGACCCACTTCATCCAATTAGGCCCCACCATCCACAAGTTGACCACCTCCCAAATTTTCAATCCATTAATTAGGTGAGAGGCATTGTGATCTGTCTCTGGAAACAGCCTAACCCCAGAAACACCCAACGTGGGCACTACTAATCTCTGAGTCATCTCTCAGTCCAATCAAGTAGACAGTCAAAATTACCTGTCCAAGGGGCTGGAGAGATGGCTTAGCAGTTAAGGTGTTTGCCTGCAAAGCCAAAGGATCCCAGTTCGATTCTCCAGGACCCACATAAGCCAGATGCACGAGAGGGCACATGCGTCTGGAGTTTGCTTGCAGTGGCCAGAGGCCGTGGCATGCCCACTCTTTCTCTTTTCTATCTCTCTGCTTGCAAATAAATGAATAAATAAAAAAATTTTTTTAAATTACCTGTCCAAATAATTGCAGATTTGGGACAGATAAAAACAGCACTGTATGTTTCCTCTCATTTCCAGATCCTAAATTTTGCCTAAATACATAAAATCTTCTGTATATATAAGACATGAAAGTAGAAGTGAGGCTTGGGGAATGAATGGAAATAATTGGAGAGGGAAATAATTGGAAAGGGCAAGGTAATTGAACATGGTGAAAGTACGCGATATACTTGTAGGAAACCCATCATTATGTACAATGAATACATACACCAATTAAAAAAAACGAAGGGGCTGGAGAGATGGCTTAGAGTTAAGGCACTTGCCTGTGAAGCCTAAGGACCCAGGTCCCACATAAGCCAGATACACAAGGTAGCAAAGGTGTCTGGAGTTTGTTTGCATTGGCTACAGGCACTAATGTGCCCATTTTCTCTCTTTTCCTTTCTCTGTCTCAAAAAAAAAAAAAAAAAACTAGCCAGGTGTGGTGGCACACACCTTTAATCCCAGCACTTGAGAGGCTGAGGTAAGTGGCTTGTTGTGGGCTTGTGGTCAGCCTGGAACTACATAGTGAATTCCAGGTACACCAGGGGTAGAGAGAAAAAGAAACGAAATGAATAGAATTGCAAATGTAAAGCCAGGCATGGTGACTCATGCCTATTATCCCAGCATAGCATTGTAAGGCAGAAGCAGGAGGGTCTCTGCAAGTTCAAGGGCAACCTGACTGATGTAGTAAGTTTCGGGTCAGCCCAGGCTACAGAGCAAGACTCAAAAAAAAAAAAAAGGGTGCGGTGGAGAGCTAGGGAGATGGCTCAATGGTTACAGGTGTTTGCCTGCAAAGTCTGCTGAGGTTCAATTCCCCAGCCTCCCACATAAAGCTGGACAAGCATTCCTTTGCAGTGGCAAGAAATCCTGGTGTGTATGCATGCAGGCACGTGTACACACACAGAGAGACCCACATGTGTAAATAAAAAAATTGGTAAATTTAAAAAAATGACAAGTATAATAAATTTTGATTGTACTTGGTAATAAAAATATGGCTATCCATTGTACTAATCTACATTTTGTAAAGTTGAACATGTTCACAACACATTTAAAAATAAGGAATTAAAGAAATTTAACAGTATCATTAAATTTTTTTAAGTACATTGCCTATTAATGGCCTCAAATTTTCACTGCGCTCCATCCCCAGACTTCATTATGTAGGCCAGGCTTGCCCAGAACTGCAGTCCTCCTGCCCCTACTTCCCAAGTCTATGACTACAGACAAGCGCCATTACACCTTAGAATAGACCCTTTAAGGAACAGAATGTTCATTTCTGCAATATCTGAAACAATGAAAAACTGAAGAAAAAATAAATCCAAGATCACAATTAGGAGAATGGCTAAATATTCAAAGCACACAGTACTTACAAGAATGTGTTAGAACTCCCCAAAAGATGCAAATAAGCAATGGTTTAATAGCACAATACTGTACACAGAGAGAGAAAGAGAGCCACAAAAAAGGTGTGGAAGGCTTGCTCCTCTCACACACTTTCCAAAGCTTATAAGAGGGACAGGGAAGGGAAATTCATAGAAGTCTTTTGTTAGAATTATTTTAATGGGCTTGTATTGTGTGCCATTTGCATATTCAAAAATTAGCATAAATCAAATGGCTGGTGAGTTTCAGTACATTTCCTACGCTGAGAGTCATGGAAAGGGCTGGCGTGTAGCTTGGTGTATGATACCTTTCTAGCATGAGTAGGGCCTTGCATTCTATCCTCGGCCATCAACAAAAAAAGATTTTACAAAGGTACTTTATGTATGTACTTCCCAGGACTGCTTGAGAACACAAAGTGTCGTAGAAATATTCATTGTACAATCCTACCAATACCACTTTTTATTTTTATTATATTTTTTAGTTTTTTCCGAGGTAGGGTCTCACTCTAGCCCAGGCTGACCTGGAATTCTCTATGTAGTCTCAGGCTGGCCTCGAACTCACAGCAATCCTCCTACCTCTGCCTCCCAAGTGCTGGGATTAAAGGCGTGCGCTACCACACCCAGCCTGATACCACTTTTTAGAACGCATGCTATATTGTGTAGTTTTCTCTTTTTTATTGGTGTGTCTGCACGTGTGTGCACCCTGCGAGCGTACATGCAGAGGTCAGGAGGATGTTGGTGTCTCCTCTATAACTGTTCCACCTCATTTTCTGGTTACAGAATCTCCTGCTGATCCTGGAGCTCTCCAAGAGCCCCAGTGAACCTTAGTACTCCACCCACCTTAGTACTAGTTATAGGTATATGCAGCTATGCTCAGCTTTTAAAACACAGATGTGAGGGATCAAACTCAGATCCTCAGCAAACACTCTAACACTGAGCTATCTCCCAGCTCCTATATTACGCAGTTTTTTTTCCTGTGAACCATATTCTCTTTTAAATAGTCACTTTCCTCTGACCCCCCCCCATATAATGATTTCTGTTTACATCATATTGACCAGGCCAGTAGCTGAAAGGGAGGCTAGGACATGTAGATTTTATTTTAAATATTTTTATTTTTTTGCATGAAAGGGGAGGGAGAGAGAGCTAAAGTATAGGCATGCCAGGGCCGCCTGCCTCTGCAAAGTCCAGATACATGGCCACTTAGTGCATTTGGCTTTACATAGGTACTGGGAATTCAAACCTTTTGTAAGCAAGTGCCTTTAACCACTGGACCATCTCTCCAGCCATTTTATTTTATTGTTTAAAATATTTTTATTTATTTGCAAGCAGACAGTGTATGGGCATACCAGGGCCTGTTGCTGCTACAAATGAATTCCAGGTGCATGCGCCACTTCATGCAATGGGCTTTACACGGGTAGTGGGAAATTGAACCCAGGTCAGCAGACTTTGCAAGCAAGCACCTTTAAGCACTGAGCCATCATCCCAGCCCATATTATGCAGTTTTAACTAGAAGTACAACATAATTAATGCTTCTTTTCAAAGACAAACTGTCTTTAGTCTGCTCTCTTTTCCTCTCAACAAAATTACTAAAAATATCCTGAGGTATATCTATATTATTGCCTTGCTTGCAAGGAGAGAATAGCGTAAGAGCCAGTGCATACAAAATTGGAATAGAGAATTACAATGCAAGGAGAGTTTCACGATTCTCCACTTATCTCTTCATTCAATCACAAGTAAGTTGCATTACAGTTTCCTCACAGCAGGCACTACTCCCTCAATTTCTTGTGTCTTTTCCCACAGACCAACATCTTCAGGTGTCAGAGAAAGAGGAAGTGTGTTAAAAAAGGCCAATGTGTGATCTTGGTGCTTTCTAACCAAGATGTCTTCTTTATCTGTTTTAGATTTATAAGGAAAATGTATTCGCTCTATTTACAAGATATTTTTTAAAGAGGCAAAAGAACAAAAACCTGGCGAGATGACTGACTCCCACGATGGCCAATCCCTGAAGAATTCTTACAGAGTTTATGTATAAACTCGCCCTGTCCAGCAGGGGAGCCACTTTGCAGTTATTTTACAGTTACGCCCGTAGTTAGGATGTTTTGTCAACACAAGGCGTCGGGTTTGAACGTTTGGTGTAAAAAAGCAAAATGTGCAAACCTGACAGATAGATAGATAGATAGATAGATAGATAGACAGACAGACAGACAGACAGATAGATGATGGATGGATAGATAGATGATGGATAGATGATGATGATAGGCAGATAACGATGATAGATAGATGATGATAGATAGATAGATAATGGATGGATAGATAGATGATGATAGATAATGATGATAGATGATGATAGATAGATGATGATAGATAATGATGATAGATAGATGATGATAGATGGGTGGGTGGGTGGGTGGGTGGGTAGATAGATAGATAGATAGATAGATAGATAGATAGATAGATAGATGGATTGATGGATGATGGATAGATACACACACGATTCCTGTGCACCTTACAGTACGTCTGCATCTACTGGGCTAAAGGAACCATTTCCATGCACTCCCGTGTCTTCGGGAAGACTATGTCCGCGGCCAGCCCTGGCTTCCCCCCGTCCGCCCGGGTGTCAGCAACGACGCCGTGGCGACCCCAGCGTCCACTCCCCGCGCCCCTCGCGGTCCCCAGGCTGTGCCGGGCGGGGCGGGGCGTGGGCGACCCGCGGCCCCGTCGTACCCACTGCACGTCGCGCAGCGCGGGCTCGCGGACGTCGGGCGGCAGCGCGTCGCCGAGCTCGCGCACCAGGCGGCCGCACAGCGCCAGCACTTCCGTCACGGCCTTCTTGGAGCTGCAGCGCACTCGGAAGTCCTCCGCCGGGCTGTCTGCTCCATCCCGCTGGCCGTCGTCTACTCCGGCCACCGACTCCGGGGCCTGTGGAGCGGCGATAACCAGCGGCTCGGCTGGCCCCGCCATGGTTCCCAGTTTGAACTGTGGGCGGGGCCTCAGGGCGGAAGGAAGATTCTCACTGGCGGACCAGGCGAGCGCGCTTCCGGCCGGAAACCGCAGGGCGGCCGCCGCAGCGTTCCGGGCTCCCTTCGGGCTCCAGCTCCCACGGCGCGCGCGCAGACGGCCGCAGGCAGGCAGGCGGGGTCTGCCGTGAGGACCATGGGCTTGGGGTTCGTGGACTGCCACTGCCATCTCTCGGACCCGGACTTCGACAGCGTACGGGAGGGCGACACGGGGCTTGCGGGGATGGGCGGCGTCCCCGTCTCTTTCTCTCCTCGGTTAGAACGAAGCCCCGAGTCCTTAATCAGGTGGCCCTGGGTGACCTCCTCCATTTCCTATTTGACTGAGATCCCGTTGGTTTTCCTTTGTGATCGCGGGAAAGCCCCGCACTTCTGGTGGAGGAGAGAGAGTGAGGACAAGAACAGGCCGGCCCGGGCGGGGGGAGGCGGGCGTCTGCGCGCTCCGGGAGCTCGAGGCTGCAGGTGCAGAGCGGGAGCCGGGGCGGGCGCGCGTCTGGGAAGGCGAGGAGCCAGACGAGCAAGGAGCGAGGCTATGGTGGGAGGAAAGCGAAAACCTATGGCCCATTCTGGTTACCAAGTGGCTGGAGGCGCCTGGTGAGCTAGAAAAGAGAACGAAACAAGACTGGAGAGTTTGTCAGGGCATGGGTAAGGTCAGTGTGGCATTTAGATTGCATTAGAAGCACAATTTTAATCCCTTAAAGTTTGTGTGTGTGTGCCTTTAACCTCTGAGCCCTCAGCCCCCAAGATGCTTTTTAAACATTATTTATTTATTTATTTATTTATTTATTTATTTATTTATTTATTTATTTATTTATTTATTTATTTATTTGACACAGAGAGAAATGGGTGTGCCAGGGCCTCCAGCCACTGCAAACAAACTCCAAATGCATGCGCCCCCTTGTGCATCTGGATCACATGGGTCCTGGGGAATCAAACCTGGGTCCTTTGGCTTTGCAGGCAAGCGCCTTAACTGCTAAGCCATCCCTCCAGCCCACTTTTTAAATATGTAGACAAGAAGTGAGGATTTAGGAATCTGTGAGGACTAGATGAATTCCGCATTTAATGTAAGAAATAAAACTAATAATGCATGCTAGCATCAGATATGGAGAGCAAAGAGAGGAATCGAGCATGACTTAGCTATTTATTTGGCTGTGTAGAGAAGATAGTAGTGCCCTTTGCTTAAATAAGCAAAGACCAAGGTCTGAGGGTGGAGTGGGGAGATGGGAAGAAGGAATCTTGTTGGGAGAAAAATATTTTTATGTTGGGACATGTTGCAGTGTTGGTCCCCTCCAATTGCAGATGGTACAATCAATCTAAAATGTGAATCATGGCTTCAAGACAGTTACATGCTGAGGTAAAAGTTGGGGGTTTAACATAAAGCCATAAGGATCTGGGGTATAGCTCACTGTTCGAGATCTTACTTTTCATGGGTAAGGCTGCTAAGTTAGTAATAAATAAAACCATGAGAACAGATGAAATCCTGTAAGGCAAATGCAGAGAGAACAGCAGAGAATCTTGAAATCAGAAAAAGAAGAGCAAGCCAATCGAGGGGACCAACAGGTGGCCAACAGTGTGACAGTGGTGTTGTAGAAGCCAAGGGCAGAAATATTTCAAGGGGGAAAAAGAGTCCAGTGAAGAGTCCAGAGCTGCAGAGGGACTATGAGAGGCCCACAGACAGATGTCTTTTCTATTTGGAAGTAGAGGGTTCTGTCCTAGTGCAGTGGGAACTGAAGCCAGATTTCTTGAGAGTGAACTGGGGTGCAGGCACTTCACTTTCTGTCACGCTGTTCCTAGCTAACATTGCCACTCTGTGTGGTGCTTCAACTGCATTGACACTCACAGCCAAAGAACAGTCAGGTATTCATCTAAAGTAATTGTGATTACTTACATTTATTTTTATTTTAGGATCTGGAGGATGTGTTGGAGAAAGCCAAGAAAGTAAGTCAGTGTCCACAATTCCCTTCTCTCTTGTTTTTCCCTGCAAATTTCAAGCTGTTTTAGCTTGACATACTGCTTTGAGGATCTGTTTGGATCCACTGTGATGTTGTTTCAGAATTAATAAGTAGCATTTATTAGTGTTTACTATGTGCCAGACAGAGAGCTAAGCCTTTTGTGAACTTTTGTCTTATTAAAAGTTAACATTTGGCTTTGTGAGAAGAAATTACCAAATTTTGGAGGGATTTATAAAATTAATTACTTGCAGCTTGCATTTTTTTAGCCTTCCCAGTGAACAACAGAACCATGAATATTTGTCAGAACATGTTTACAGAGAGCCAACTATCATTGTGGCAACTTACCTGGACGCATGGGCTTTGGAGTCACACAGGCCTAATGACCTTGACTCCATCCATAACTGTTGCTGTGCAGTGAGTTTTACAAGTGTCTGTTGTTGATCTCTATGCATGGAATATAGGATCCAAAATATACCAAGTACTTATTGGCAGCCATTTTGGTTATATTACTGGAACCTGGCTAAACAAGAATGATAAAATGCCCAGAAAACTATAAAATTTCACGTAGTTTGTGTTAACTGTGTATATGGTTTGGTGCTCTGTTGTGTTTTCTTTCTTTTCTTCTTCTTCTTTTTTAGGCTAACATCATGGCCCTTGTGGCAGTTGCTGAGCATTCCGGAGAATTTGAAAAGATTATGCAACTTTCAGAAAGGTGCTGCTTGTAAATAAGATGTTTGTTTTATGTTGCTGAGACTAGTCTTGAACTCATGGACTTCATCTCTTTGTTTTGGGCTTTTTGTTTGTTTGTTTTTTAAAGACAGGGTCTTGCTGTGTTCCCCAGGCTGTCCTGAACTTAACTGTGTAGACCAGTCTGGCCTTGAACTTGTGCCAATTTGCCTACCCCAGGCTCCCTGTAAGCCACTGACAAGCTGTAGCCAAGCTTTAAAGCCTGGACTGGAAAGATGGCTCAGTGGTTTGGAGCTACTCCTATGCAAGCATGAGGGCCCGAGGAGGCCTGAGAGACACTTGAGTTGCATCTCCAGGAGCCAAATAAATAGCTGGGTGTGTCTGCACGCACCTGTAACACCAGGGCTCATGAAAAAATGGCACTGTCCAGAATCAGTGAGAGAGTCTGGCTCAACTAAGAAGGAGTGGAAGAGTGATGGAGGAGGGACCTAATGATCTGTTCTGGCCACTGCAGGCAAGCACGTGGGATGCCACATGGTCACCTTCCTTTGCATACACCACACATGCCACTACGTTACAAAATTATAACTGTTTTGTGCATATATGTGTATGTGTTGTACATTTGCGTCTGTGTATTTGTGTATAGGTATGTGTGTGTATAGGTATGCATAAATATGGATGCCAGATTTTGATGTTGGGTGTCTGCCAAAATTGCTTTCATCTTATTTTTTGGAGACACGGTCTCCTGCTGAACCTGACTCTCACTGATTAGCTTAGTCAAACCCAGGAATCCTCCTGTCTCTCCTCCCCCACTCTGGGATTACAAGTGTTGCACCATGCCCAACTTTGACATGGATGCTGGGCATCTAACTTAGGTCCTCATGCTTGCCAGGCAAGCACTTTCCCAACGCAGCCATCCCCCCAGCTCCTCTAATTAAGACTTTTAAGAGTTACTGATAAAGACACAATTAATATGTCAGATTTATAATATTAAAGAACCAATTTTAAAGAGAATGAGGAAGAAAAGCATATTAACACAGCCCTAAAAGACTCTTTTCTGCTTGTTCTTGAGGGTGATGTTGCAGTCTTCTACTCTGCTATTCCTGCTTCCTTAGTTTGTTTACATTTTTAGGTATTCTGGCTTTATCCTGCCATGTTTGGGTGTTCACCCAGTTCAAGGACTTTCACCAGAAGCCCAAAGAAGTGTGACATTAAAGGTAACCGTCCTATAAAATAAGGACCATAAAAATTATAATAACTTTTGACCCAGTAATCCAGGGTCTCATTGAGTTGCCCAAACTGGCTTTGAACTCACTCCATAGCCCAGGCAGGCCTTGGACTCATGATCCTCCTGCCTCAGGCACTTAAGTAGCCCACCGCTCAGGGAGTACTGCCCTGTATGGTGGGGAAGGCATGGCGAGGCAGCTTGTGGCACAGCTTGTTCTCATCTGGGCAGATTAGGAAGCAAAGAGCAAAAAGCAAAGGAAGTAGGAAGCCCCAGAAATAGGGCTAGGCTATAACCCTCAAAGCCTGCCCCCCAGTAACCTACTTCCACCAGCCATCCATTCCAGCCCAAAGGTTCTACAACCGCCCAAAACAGTGCCACTGCCTGGGGACCAGGTGTTCAAGCACACACACCTGTGGTGAACTTCTCCCTTTCTAGCATAACAAGGTCCACAGGTCCTGAAGTGGGAACCTGTTTGGTGTGATCGAGACATAGAAGATTGATGTGGGAAAGAGATCATGAAAGGGGAGAACCTGGACAGCACTTCATTTGGGGCTTTGTCAGATTTTAGTTATGTGCAGTGGAGGAGTTAAAATGAAGACTGACAAGATGTGTTTTATGCTCTTTTTAAAATTTTTTGTTTGTTTTGTTTTGTTTTTCAAAGTAGGGTCTCACTCTGGCTCAGGCTGACCTGGAATCCTGGAATTCACTATGTAGTCTCAGGGTGGCCTCGAACTCTCAGTAATCCTCCTACCTCTGCCTCCTAAGTGCTGGGATTAAAGGCGTGCACCACCACACCTGGCTAAAATTTTTATTTATTTATTTGAGAAAGAGAGAGAGAGAAGGAAAGAGAATAGGTGCAACCAGGGCCTCTAGCCACTGCAAAGGAACTCCAGACACATGTGCCACCTTGTGCATCTGGGTTATGTGGGTCTTGGAGAATTGAACCTGGGTCCTTTGACTTTTCAGGCAAACACCTTAGCCTTTAGGCCATCTCTCCAGCCCCTTTATGCTCTTAAAAGAGTCCCTTGGTTATAGTAGAATGAATTTAAGAGGGCAGAGAGGGAAGAAGGAAGAACAGTCAGGAGGCTATCGTGACAGTCCACATAAGAAACTGATGGGCTGGATCCAAGTCCCCGTGAAGAGAAGTGGACAGATTGGGTGTATGTTTGTCCCAAATGCATAGCTGTAGGGCTGTCTGGTGACAGTAATTAATGTAATGTCACAGTGACGTGAGTAATTCTTGGTTCTCAAGCAGATATGAACTCATCCAGTTTCAGGAGAGCAGAGATGAAGAGCTAGTTCCGCTTTATTCACTTGGCACTTGTAGTCCAAACCACAGTTTAGTTCTAAATTTTATCATTTGTTTGTAAGCAAAGAGAGAAGGAGAGGGAGAATGGGTGAACCAAGGCCTCTATCCACTGCGTACAAACTCCAGATTCATGTACCACTTTGTGCATCTGGCTTTACGTGGGTACTGGGGAATTGAACCCAGGTTGTTAGGCTTTGCAGCCTTAACTGCTGAGCCATCTCTCCAGCACTGCAGCTTGGTTGTTTTTTTTTTAAACATTCATTGAAAAAAAAAAAAAAAAGCAGGGCTGGAGGGATTGCTTAGTAGTTAAGGTGCTTGCCTGCAAAGCCATAGGACCCAGGTTCCATTCCCCAAGACTTACATAAACCAGATGCACAAGGTGGCACATGTCTGGAGTTCATTTGCAGTGACTGTAGGCCCATTCTCTCTCTGTCTGTCTCTCTCTCTCTCTCATAAACAAATAAATAATAAAATATTCTTTAGGGGCTGGAGAGATGGCTTAGCAGTTAAGGCGTTTGCCTGAAAAGCCAAAGGATCTCAGTTTTGATTCTCCAGAACCCATGTAAGCCAGATGCACAAGGGGGCACACACATCTGGAGTTCATCTGCAATAGCTGGAGGCCCTGTAGTGCCCATTCTCTCTTTCTGCTTCTTTCTCTCTCTCTCAAATAAATAAATAAATAAAATATAGTTAAAATATTTTTTTTAATGTATGTGAAGGACCAGCATAGCCAAGGGCCTGGCATATAATGGATGCTCATGAAATGTCATGCCCTACTTTCTCTAGTAACAGATTTTTTTTTCCTTCTAGGATTTGGATGTAGCCTTGCCTATTATCGAGAAATATAAGGATCAGTTGTTGGCAATTGGAGAGGTAAATATCCATTAGCTCATCAAACAACATCTAATGTAGACCTCAAGATGAAATAGGAAATTCCCTTGAATTTGGTATTAGTGACTGCAGCTGACTAAGACAGTTATGTTCCTGCTGTTCAGCCTACTACTAATGTGTGACACGTCAACGCTGGGGGATAAAGCAGTAGAACCTTAGCATAGTCCTGTCTTAGCAGGGAAAACTGCAGTGGTAGCATCTCTCAGCAGTTCATTTCTCTTTATTTAAATGTGGGTTGTTGCTCTGGTGAGTTCAAATGGTCTATATTAACCTTTCTCAAGTAATTATGAAGCATGCTTTAGATAGACTGAAGTTAATAATTAAAGCACGTGTTATTTAAATTATTTATAATGGTAAAAAAATGCTACTTTCTGCTGGGTGTGGTGGCGCACGCCTTTAACCCCAGCACTCGGGAAGCAGAGGTAGGAGGATCACTGAGTTCGAGGCCACCCTGAGACTACATAGTGAATTCCAGGTCAGCCTGAGCAAGACTGAGACCCGACCTTGAAAAACCAAAAAGACAAAAAAAAACAAAAAAGCTACTTTCTGTTAAAGACAAAAGACAGGAAAACAAATTAAGCCCAGGATACAGAGTATACATACTCAAGTAGTATCAAAGGAAGCAGCTGGGCTGGAGAAGATGGCTCAGTGGCTAAAGGCACTTGCTTGCAAAGCCTGCCAGTCAGGGTTCAATTCCCCAGCAAGCATGTAAAGCCAGATATAAAATGGCACATGCATCTGGAGTTCATTTGCAGTGGCAAAAAAACCTGGTGTACTTAAACACACACACACAAGCATGCCCACCAATAATTTTTCAATTTTATTTGTATATATTTATGAGAGAGAATGGGAATGCAAGGGCCTCTAGCTGACTGTAAATGAACTCCAGATGCATGTGCCACCATGTACATCTGGCTTACATTGGTTTGGGCAATCGAAACTGGGTCCTTAGGCTTCAGAGGCAAGCGCCTTAAGTGCTAAGCTATCTCTCCAGCCTCCAAATAATTTTTTTAAAGAAAGCAGTTGTCTTTAAGATGTGCCATCCACTGCAGTGAACATTGGAAATGTGCCTGCGCCAGACTTAATGTTTTATAATATTACATGTTAAAATCATATTTTGGAGGGCTGGAGAGATGACTTAGCAGATAAGGCTCTTGCCTGTGAAACCTGAGAACCCAGGTTCGATTCTCCAGGACCCTCATAAGCCAGATGCACAAGGTGGTGCATGCGTCTGCAGTTCACTTGCAGTGGCTGGAGGCCCTCGTGTGCCCATTCTCTCTTTCTTCTCTCTCTCTGCTTGCAAATAAATAATATTTTTTAAAAATAATATTTTGGAAATTGAACCATATAAAATACATTATTAAAATTAATGTTCCCTATTTTGAAACTTTTACTGTGGCTGCTATGAAATTTGAAGTGATGTGATGTGGCTCACATTGTTATAAACATGTAATCTTTTATTTACCTGTTACAGGTGGGACTGGATTTCTCCCCCAGATTTGCGGGGACTGAAGTACAGAAGGAAGAGCAAAGACAAGTCCTGATCAGACAGATCCAGTTAGCCAAAAGACTCAATTTGCCTTTGTAGGTGAATTATCTTTCTGTGTTAAGAACTGCGTGAATTAAGCACGGGTCAGAATCCTCTTAAAATGCAGCACTACAGATCTCATCTCTGGTTTATTTTACTAGAACAAAGGTAATACGTTGGTATTTAAGTCTTAAAAAGAATTTTGTCATTAAACAGAAATGTCCATTCACGCTCGGCTGGAAGACCTACCATCAGCCTCTTACGTGAACAAGGTACTTACAACCCCGCTCAGGCTGTCATGGAGCAAGCCACATGTCATTTGACTTGTTTAGGAGAAGGGGATGGGGTGGGAGCAGAGGTGGAACTCAGTGGAGATGATCTCCAAGTCAGGCTGTCGTTTAGGAGGGGTTTTGTGCAACTATGCATTCATCAGGCTCACAAGTGAAAACTTGAAACTCCAATCCCAAAATCCCGACTGATGAGAGAGAAAGGAAAGCAAAGAAGGGTAGTCACGCTGGTCACTCTGCTGTTTGTGCCACGTGCCTGTTGCTTCAGGAAATGGGTCCTGTGGTTATCATACGTAAAACAACTGTCACTTTACTGGTTTTTCCTAAAGTTAACATGTCACTTATAACCTTCTTTTTCACACTTGTAAAAATGCCATCCACAATAATATGCCTTAAGACTCATATATATATATATATATATATATATATATATATATATATATATATATATATGTGAAAACTGACAGAAACTTAGCAAGCAATACATGAATGTACATGTGTAAGTCTGTGGCTATGTAGACACAAAAGCGCACAGTAGTTGATTGTGAGCTACTCTAGTTGATTTTATAATTCACACCATTTGTCAAATGATGGCATAACCTTAAGTAACTGCAATAGAAAAGCATTGCACTTGTCAGTGATGGATGCTGAACATTCTGGAGTCATGAGGCAAGTTAACACCTGTCTTTTAAGAAGTGGAGCTGAGGACTGGGGAGATAGCTCAGCAGTTAAGGATGTTTGTTGGCAAAGCCTGCCAACCCAGGTACAATTCCCCAGCCACCCACATAAAGATGGATAGGCATTTGTTTGCAGTGCCAGGAGACCTTGACACATCCATACACACACACAAATGGGCAAATAATTTTTTTTAAGAACTAGAGTTAGTAAGACTGGGGTTATAGTTCAGTGGTAGAGAACAGTATGGGCCCTGGGTTCAGTCCTCAGAACCCCACATGCATGCATGTGCACGTATACACAGAAATGGAGTTTGTGAACCTGACTCTGTTTAAAGCAATTTGTGAGTCAATTCATTCTTTTTTTTCTTCCACTAGCATTCCTATTAGGAAAATAGTTTTGCCTAAAACCCTCCTGTTAGGAATAGTAACAACTTATAGAAAAGGCCTGATGGTGCAGAAATTTTAAGTAATTGTTTTAAAAATTACATTTTAGTGTTACTTAATAATTTTATCCTGAAGATTAAGAATTTACTTTTATTCTTGTCTTTGAACACTATGAATTCACATCCTTTAGAAGTCATAGAATCTCATGTTTATATCACAGTGACAGGCATTTACTTAAAGTTGAAGGCCTCTGGTGTTGGGTTTGGTGGATGGGGAATCCCTTGTTGAGGAATGAGATGGACTTCTGGTTTCTCTTTAACTTGGGAGGTGCTGATAAAGTCCTGCTGCATGCATTTGATGGCCGACCGTCCGTGGCCATGGAGGGAGTAAACGCTGGCTACTTCTTCTCAATCCCACCTTCCATCATAAGAAGTGGGCAGGTAAAGTCTTTCTTTGCAACTTATGAAGCACTTTGTAAAATGCAGTGTAGAACACGAGCTCTGGCAGCACACCTGGAATCCTGCTCCAGCTGCATCACAGATATAGAAATATAGAAATTAACTCCAAAATGGATCAGAGTCCTAAATATAAGTTCAAAAATTTTGAATTCTCAGAAAAAGAAAAACACACCAGGCAGGGTGGCACATGCCTTTAATCCCAGCAGAGGGAGGCAGAGGATCGCTGTGAATTCAAAGCCAGCCTGAGACTATATAGTGAATCCCAGGTCAGCCTGGGCTAAAGCAAGACCCTGCCTCAAAAAAACAAAAGAGGGGCTGGAGAAATGGCTTAGTGGTTAAGGCGTTTGCCTGCAAAGCCAAAGGATCCCAGTTCGATTCTCCGGGACCCATGTAAGCCAGATGCACAAGGGGCACATGCATCTGGAGTTCGTTTGCAGTGGCTAAAGGCCCTGGCATGCCCATTCTCTCTCTCTCTCTCTCTCTCTCTCTCTCTCTCTCTCTCTGCCTCTCTTCTATCTCTCTGTCTGCTTGCAAATAAAAAAATAAAAGTAAAGAAGAGCAGAAAAAAAAAAAGAGGCTGGAGAAATGGCTTAGTGGTTAAGGCGTTTGCCTTCGAAGTCAAAGGATCCTGGTTCGATTCTCCAGGACCCACGTAAGCTAGATGCACAAGGGGCACATGCATCTGGAGTTCGTTTGCAGTGGCTAGAGGCCCTGGTGTGCCCATTCTCTCTGTCTGCTGCTCTTCTCTCTCTGCTTGCAAATAAATAAATAATTAATTAAATTTTTTAAAAAAAGGAAAAAAGAAAGAAAAACACATGTACATTTTCTGACCTTAGGTTCAATAATGGTTTTCTAGCTATGACACCAAAAGCACAGGCCTTCAAAGAAAAACTGGATAAGTTGGTCAGCAACAAAATTTAAAACTTCCACAATGAAAGAAAATCAGGTAAAGCAAAATATTATTTAAATTCTTTGTCTACTTCAAATCCAAGGCTTATTTCTACCACTAAAATACAACTTCAGCCCAGATTGTATATTTCTATTTAATTTCATGTATTCAGAGAACATGTATCACATAATTTTAACTCTTAAATTAGTTAAGGTTTGTTTTATGGCCTAGAATGTGGTGTGGTGGATGGTGAATGAAAGTACACACATATGAACCAGGTGTGGTGGAGCACACCTTTAGTCCCAGCACTCTGGAGGCAAAGGTAGGAGGATCACCATGAGTTCACGACCAACCAGGGAGTACAGAGTGAGTTCTAGGTCAGCCTGGGCTAGAGTGAGACCCTACCTCAAAAGAAAGGAAGAGAAGAGAAAAGACACACATGTGGATAGATGCATGTGATACTGGTCCTGATGCAGTATTCTGTGAATGAGAACTGACAGTCCAGAGTCTAGTCCAAGCTCTACTACTTTGATCATTTTGGAGAAATCTCATATTAAGTAGTAATCTTAAGCTGTGGTATTGTTTTTCTAAAACTTACTTTTTTTCTAACTTTAAAGATAACATCATTTTGTTGTTTGCTTTTGCTTTTTTTTTTTTTTTTTTTTTTTTTTTTTTTTTTTTTTTCAAGGTAGGATCTCACTCTGGCTCAGGCTGACCTGGAATTAACTATGTAGTCTCAGGATGGCCTCGAACTCTCAATGATCCTCCTACCTCTGCCTCCCGAGTGCTGGGATTAAAGGCATGCGCCACCACGCCCGGTTTTGCTTTTGCTTTTTTGAGGCAGGGTCTCACTCAAGCTTAGACTAACTTGGAACTCACTTTTTTTTTTTTTTAAGGTAGGGTCTCAGTCTAGCTCAGGCTGACCTTGAATTCACTATGTAATCTCAGGGTGACCTCAAACTCACAGCGATCCTCCTACCTCAGCCTCCCAGGGTTGGGAGGATTAAAGGTATGTACCACCACACCCAGCTCCTGTACATTTTAAATCTTAATCTTATATATTGTATTTTTTATTTTTTTTATTTGAGAGAGAGAGAGAATTGGCATGCCAGGGCCTCAGCCACTGCAATTGAACTCCAGATGCTTGCGCCACCTAGTGCACATGTATGATCTTGCACTTGCCTCACCTTTGTGTGTCTGGCTTATGTTAAAAAAGTTATTTATTGGGCTGGAGAGATGGCATAGCAGTTAAGGCACCTGCCTGCTAAGCTTAAGAACGCCAGGTCCGATCTCCAGCTCCCACGTTTAGCCAGATGCAGTGACGCAAGGGTGCAATGCCGCAATGCTACACTTGACCACAAGGGAGCGCATGCATCGAGTTCATTCGCAGTGGCTGAGAGGCTGCTGGAGTGCCCATTCTCTATCTGTCTCCCTCTCCCTCTCTCTCTGTGTCTCTTTCAAAAAAAATTGGGTGTGGTAACGCATGCCTTTAATCCCAGCACTCAGGAGGCAGAGGTAGGAGGATCGTCATGAGTTCGAGACCACCCTGAGAATACAGAGTGAATTCCATGTCAGCCTGGACTAGAGTGAGACCCTACCTCAAAAACCAAAAAAAAAAAAAAAGTTACTTATTTATTTATCTATTTATTTTTGGTTTTTCGAGGTTGGGTCTCTCTAGCCCAGGCTGACCTGGAACTCACCATGTACTCTCAGGGTGGCCTTGAACTCATGGCGATCCTCCTACCTCTGCCTCCCGAGTGCTGGGATTAAAGGTGTGTGCCTGGCTTTTATTTATTTATTTATTTGAGAGAGATAGAAAGAAGCAAATAGAGAGGGAGAATGGGCACACCAGGGCCTCTAAACACTGCAAATGAACTCCAGATTCATGTGCCTCCTAGAGCATCTGGTTTACGTGGGTCCTGGGGAATTGAACCTGGGTCTTTTGGCTTTGTAGGAAAGTGCCTTAATAGCTAAGCCATCTCTCCAGCCCATATATTGTATTTTAATAATGCTCCATTTCACATTATCTTTCCCTTTCCTACTTTTAATTATTTTTAGAATATTTGAGAGAAAGAGAATGACCGCACCATGGCCTCTTGCTACGCAGATGAACTCCAGTTGCACATACCACTTTGTGCACCTGGCTTTATGTGGGTACTGGGGAGTCAAACCCAGTCGAGCAGGCTTTGCAAGCAAGCAAGCACTTTAATCACTAAGTCATCTCTCCAACTTGCACTTTAAAATTTTAAGTGCAGTATCAGCAGAAGTGTGTTCTTGGCTTAAAACTTAGTTCATTTCAGTCCTACATCTTGTGCAGAAAATCATAAATAGAAATAAAAGAGCCTGTCACTCAACCTAAAATTTAGATATGTACAAGAATATTAGCTTTGCAGATAAAAAGCCTTGCGGCTGGCTGAAAGAATGTCAGAAGGAGCCCTCAGAGAGGTGGTGGTGTTGCTACACGAACTCACTTTCTGGATGTGCCGGTGGGCATGGGATGGCAGAAGTGTGGATTTCTTGCTGGTATATCTTTTCTAAATATTTATTTGCAAGCAGAGAGATATGGAGAGAGAGAAAGAGAGATTATGGATGTGCCAGGGCCTCTAGCCAGTGTAAACGAACTCTAGATGCATTAGCCACTTTGTGCTTGTGGCTTACATGGGTACTGGGGAACTGAACTTAGGTCACCAGGCTTTGCAGGCAAGTGCCTTAACCTCTGAGCCATCTCTCCAGCCCTTGCTGGTATATCTTATTTTTGCTAGGTTGCCACTATTGCGTTTCCTGAAAGCTTTGAGTAATTTGGGGCAGTTGGTTTTAATGTAAACTAGTGACAGCATACCGTGCCATCCAGGAAGCACTTGAACTAGTGACAGCATACCTTGCCATCCAGGAAGCACTTGTGTTTGAAACTAATGCCTGGCTTTAGATTCTTGCTGCGTGAGATGCATTAGTATGGGGAGGGGTAATGCTCCTTACCATGTCCTTCCTTGTCATGTATTAAACTTACACACTTTCTCTTTTCTGTAAGAAGCAGAAACTTGTGAAGCAACTGCCTTTAACTTCTATCTGCTTAGAAACAGATTCACCAGCACTAGGACCAGAAAAGCAGGTAAATTATTTCCACATTATTAGATATACCTTTTGTTTGAGCCATTTTCAGTTTAGCCGTTTCTCAGTCTAGTGCACATCAGTGGAATCCCCGTGCTAAGTTGAAGGCTCATGTTAACTTAGGGTTTTCTAAACATCGCTGTTGTCGTGCACGGAAGGTTACCTGACAGGGAGCACGTCCTCACTTGTGCAGTGAGTGTGGCACGAAGCAGTGTCTGAGATCAGAATGTCTCAGATTCTCATACGATTTGAAGAGTCAAGACTTAAATCAGCTGACTGTGGGCAAGCTGCTTAAGTTCTCTGAAACAGTTTGTCTGTTTAGTGTTTGAGATAGGACCTCATGTAACCTGGAATGGCCTCTAACTCACTGTGAAGCTGAGCCTGGCCTTAAACTCATAATCCTGCTTCTAGATCCCCAGTGCTGGGACTACAGGCATGCACCACCTATAGAGTATGGTTAAAACGATGGCCTTTAAAGGTGCTGTAAAGGTTACATGAGTGAGACATGTATAGATGCCTAGCAGCGGCTGGCACATAGTACATGAGCAGTGTGCTTAACCACTGGGCCATCTCCTGCCCAGGAGTAGATGTTGAATGCTGTTATTACTTGGTCTCGTATTTGTATTTAGTTGATTTGACAAAAACTAAGTTTGTGACATAGTGCCTTGTGCAATGTAGGTATTCAACAACCTTTATTTAATCAATGATTTATTTAGCCCAATAAGTTTGTTCTAGAAAATTATAAAACACAGAAAATCATACTCAAAAAAGTGAAGCAGTCTGCCACTCAACGGTTACCATTACAGTGCTATAACCATTAACATCGATTCTGAAGCCCGGTTGCCTGGGTTTAACCTTAGCCGGCTGCTTACTGCTTACTGGCTGCTTAGGATCCCGTCTTCCCCCTCGAACGGGTTCCACTCCTACTAGTGCCCGTCTCCTGGAGTCCTTCTGAGTTAAAAATGAGATGTGCCATGGAGAGAACGAAGCCTATTTGCAGAAGCCCTGAGCATACATTCTCATGTCCCTCCAGACTCCCTACGTCCATAGGGAGCACACACGGACGTTTCCTTAGAATAGAGGCTGTGGGCTGGCTCGGAGTGAGAGAACTTCCCGTGTGTAAAAGGGCCTGAGACCATCCAAGCTCAGTTCCCAGCACCTAGTAAACAGCTGCATATGGCCATGCACATCTGTAACCACAGCCCCACGGGGAGCCGATAGCAGAGAATTGCTGGGGCTTATAAAAACAGCAAGCTCTAGAATCAGTGAGAGACACTTTCTAAAGGACATACACGGAGATAAGCAATGGAGGGGACACCAAAGTTCTCTGGCTGCCACACATGCACACTGGACACACACACACATCAGCACACACACCAAGCATACGACACACATAAAAGAAACAGCCTGAGCACATTTCTCTTTGGTTTTTCGAGGTAGGGTCACACTCTAGTCGGGGCTGACTTGGAATTCACTATGTAGTCTCAGGATGGCCTCGAACTCACAGTGATCCTCCTACCTCTGCCTTCCAAGTGCTGGGATTAAAGGCGTGCACCGCCGTGCCCGACCTTCTGTGTAACCCAGGCTAGCCTCAAACTCCTGATCCTTCTGCCTCTGCCTCTTCAGCAATTTCCTAATGGCGTGCACCACCACAACTGGCCACATTTCTTACCTTGCTTTTTATATGGTGGACCTCTATATAAATATACTTTTCCTCACATTATTTTATAATTACTGTAATAGTCCCATGTTAAAACTTGATATTACTCACTTATACTGTTTTATTTTTGCTTTTGGGCTTTTCTGAGAGAGGATCTCATGTAGCCCAGGCTGGCCTCAAACTCACTGTGTAGCTGATGGTGCCCTTGAGCTCCTGCCTCCCCTCCCGAGCATTGGGATTACAGGTGTGCCCTTCTCTGCTCAGTGAGACTGTATTGCAGACAGAACAGTGAGCATCCCTGAACGTAGCTGTCCACTGCACATTCCATTGCTTTGTTGGCCACAATCCCAAGGGTTTGTTCAGCCTTAGTAATGTTACTCCTCCAAGTATCATCCTGAGAGGCCATTGAATAGTAGTAACAGTACTGACTTATCTTGTTGAATCTAAATGCTTTTAACTGCAGCAGGCACACCATTCATTTGTGATCATTAAGAGAAAAACAAAGCTGGGCATGGTGGCACATGCCTTTAATCCTAGCACTCAAGATGCAGAGGTAGGATCGCTGTGAGTTTTGAGTTTGAGACTACATAGTGAACTCCAAGTCAGCCTGGGCTAGAGCAAGTCCCTACCTCAAAAAAACAAAGCAAAACTATATATATATGAAAGAGAGAGAAACACAGCCAGGCATGGTGGTACACTCCTTTAATCCCAGGCCTCAGGAGGCAGAGGTAGGAGGATCACTGTGAGTTCAAGGCCAGCCTGGAACTACAGAGTGAGTTCCAGGTCAGCCTGGGCTAGAGTAAGACTCTACTTTGGAAAAAATTTTTAAAAGTGGGAAACATTACTTACACTACCATTGTAAGGTATGCCACTGAGTATAAATAACATCTATATACAGTTTAAAAAAAAAAAAGCTTCCATAGAGGGTTCTCATACAGTAAAATATATATGTGTGTGTGTGTGTGTGTGTGTGTGTGTGTGTATATATGTATATATATATATAATCTAGTTCAGAGAGGTTAAGATACAGGGGAAATGGACCTTAAAGTCAGTGAGATACCAGCCCCTAATCTAGCGAGTCTTTCTGATACCTTATTGCATTTGCTTAACCAAACTGGTCATAGAGCCTTCGACACAAGGGGCCAAGCAGTGCAGCAACTTGCCAAGAACTCACTTAGGCAACAAACTGAAGGACGGTTAATCCATCAGGCAGGCTGCTCTCCCTGTGCCAGCTGCACGCAGAGCTGAGCATGCTGAGAAGGCAGGGCTTCCGCTGTGAATACCCCAGTTCTTTCAGGAGCAGTATAGAATCAACATTGCAGCCTTAGTTCCACCACGCAGACTCAGCCCCTCCCCCTGTCATGTAAAATAGTGCTAGTTTAAAAAGTAAATTCATTTAAAAGTAAGCAAGGATGCCAATCACTTGTTTTTGCCAGCTCATTTTCGTTGATTTAGCTACACAACCTGCGTCGGTCGAGTGTCATGTTGGAATCAAGGTCTGCTCTGTTGTGTTGCAGGCACGGAACGAGCCTTGCAACCTTTGCATCTGCGCAGAGTATGTTGCCCAGGTGAAAGGGATCCCGGTGGCCGAGGTTATGGACGTGACCACGCAGAATGCCCTGAAACTGTTTCCCAGGCTGCAGGCCCTGCTGCACAAGTAGCTTCAGGCACCTGCAAGGGGAAGCATTTGGGAAAACAAATTTTTGGATCTGAACCTAAAACTCCTTTTTATAGGGTTAGTGATTATAGTTTGAGTCCTGAAGCCCTAGGCTCTGATTCTAACCTTGAACTGCTTTCCGGTAACTGGCGGAAAAGTACCACTTGCTACTTTCAGCCCTGGTGAACCAATGCACCTGCCTTCAGGCAGGAGTCCCCAGAGGTGACACACACACCCCTGGTCCCCAGTACAACACGTGTGTGGTGATGAGGAGGGAGCAGGCCAGAGTCCCACCCTTCACCACTGTTTGACCTTATAGGACTTAACAGTGAAGGAGGGTGTCGTTTCTCATACTATTAGGACATTCTGTTGTAAGCTTGAACTTAAGTAGTTTGGATTAGTTTTCTTTAAAAGTATATAAGGCTTTCACATTAATCTCAGATTTTGACATATCACACCTGTCTTATGACTGTACTTTTATACAATAGCTATTCAATACCAAGCCTAAATTTTAGTTAACTGATTTTAAGTTCCAGTCTGAGTTTTGTCACATTTAAAATGTACCTGGCTGTATCAAAACTGAATCTGGGGGAATGTGTGAATGGCACAACTATTAAAAGTGCTTGTTTGCAAAGTCTGCTGGCCTAGGTTCAATTCCCTAGTGCCCTTGTAAGCTAGACGGGCATTTGCTTGCACTGGAAAGACATCCTGGCACACACACATGTACAAATAAAAATAATGCTTTAAATGTATTTGACTCTTTTGTATATAGTCACACTCTGTTAAACATTTAAAAATCTCAGGTGTGGGGCTGGAAAGATGGCTTAAAGGTTAAGACTGTTCTGCTGGGCCCAGGTTGGAAATGTGGTGAATTACTTATAATGGGGCCTTTGACACTTGGATCCAAACTGTAGCAAAGAGGCATTTAATTCCTCGTGAGCATCATTGCAGATGAAATCTCCTCCATATAATGGAGAAAGAAGTATATTTAAACAAGATGTCAGCACTCTCTTCCAGCTCTGGATTTCTTTTCCACATTTCCCATGCTCTCCTTACCCATGGTCCTTTCATTAATCCCTTACCTTTGGATCCTTTAAGGTCTAACTTCAGTTATTTCAGCTTGCCTGATCACCCCAGCCAGACATGATCCCTGCCTTCTAAATTGTTTTGCTATTTTCCTTATTTATTTACCCATTTGTTTCATTTATTCCATAAACAGGTTTTGTTTCATTCATGTGTCTTAGAAAGAGGGTCTTGGGCTGGAGAGATGTCTTGGTGGTTATGGTGCTTGCCTGTGAAGCCTGAGAACTCATGTTCAAATCTCCAGGTCCCACGTAAGCCAGACACAGTGATACAAGTGTGCAGTGTCACACAGGCACACAAGGGGCACATGCATCTGGAATTTGCAGCGGCTGAAGGCCCTGGCTCACCCATTTTCTCTCTCTCTCTCTCTTTGTCTCTGCCTCTTTCTCTCTGAAAGAAAGATGAGGGAGGGAGGGAGGGGGGAAGAGAAGGAAGGAAGGAAGGAAGGAAGGAAGGAAGGAAGGAAGGAAGGAAGGAAGGGGAAGGAAGTAAGTAAGTCTTGGGCTGGAGATAAGGCTTAGCGGTAATGGCATTTGCCTGCAGAGCCAAAGGGTGCAGGTTTGGTTCCTGAGGACCCACTGTAAAGCCAGATGCACAAGGTGGCGCATGTGTGTGGAGTTTGTTTGCAGTGGCTAGAGGTCCTGGTGTATCCATTCTCTCTCTCTCTCTCTAATTCTCAAGTAAATATTTTACAAAGAACAAAACAATGGATGCACTAAATGTGTGTTGGTTGGTGGCTCCTATAATTTTGACATAGCCCTCTGGCAGTCTGCACTATCTGATAACCACAGCCCTCTTTGGGGTTGGCACCCTTAACTGCTCCTGTCTCACCTAACCTTGCTTAGCTAGCTTTACTACTGGCCACTCAGGTGGAACCCCAACAGCAGTGTGCGAGATGAGTGTTAGGAGTACATCACCCCCCACTCCCCCAGGGGTATTGTCCAGCAGTAGAGAGACGCAGCCACATTCCATCCTGTTCCCAGCCCATGGTCACTTACATTTGGCTCCAGAATAAACTATCGCTCATCCTCTTTGAAATAAGAGCTGTGTGTTTTGTGTTGACAAACTCAAATTGCATTTGTCTGGGTGCCTCTATCCCAACCAAAATCTAACACTACTTACAACACTTGGCTTTCTGTTAATTTTTCCCCGGGGAACTCCACCTTGACACAAATCTTTCCACATGTGTCTCTGAGACCTCCTTTGTTGATTCTGTCCCTCTCTCATCACCTCTTGGTGACGACAAACCTGATTTACATGGTGGTTTCAATCATCTCAATCAACCAGAGCCTCTGCGACCTTGTAAAGACCCCTCCTGGCTGCCATGATCTGACATGATGCCTGCTGTCTGTTCTTGCCATGATTTTCCCACCATGATGAAACCATAAGCCAAAATAAACCCTTTTCCCCTGTAAGCTGCATCTGGTCAGCATAAAGAGGGTAAATACAACAACATCCCTCCACAGGGCTCAGGAAAGATGACTCAGCAGTTAAAGGCACTTGCAAAGGCCAAGAGGTGACACATCTGGGGTTCATTTGCAGAGCAATTTCTGATCATCACAGTTTCTTGTACTGGCCATTATTAAGGCCCCCATCTGCATGCTGAATCCTAGCTTTCCCCTTCCTTTGTATTAAAAGTCAGACCTGGAGCCGGGCGTGGTGGCGCACGCCTTTAATCCCAGCACTCGGGAGGCAGAGGTAGGAGGATCGCCGTGAGTTCAAGGCCACCCTGAGACTACATAGGTAATTCCAGGTCAGCCTGGGCCAGAGTGAGACCCTACCTCGAAAAAACCAAAAAAATAAAAACTAAAAAATAAAAGTCAGACCTGGGCTGGAGGGATGGCTTAGCGGTTAAGGCATTTGCCAGCAATGCCAAAGGATCCAGGTTTGATTCCCCAGGACCCACATTAGCCAAATGCATAAGGGGGCGTACGTGTCTGGAGTTCATTTGCAGTGAGTAGAGGCCCTGGTGCATCCATTCATTCTCATTCTCTCTCTCTCTCTCTCTCTCTCTCTCTCTCTCTCTCTCTCTCTCTCTCTGTCTAATAAAATAAGTCAGACCTGCTGGGCATGGTGGTACACATCTTTAATTCTAGCACTAGGGAGACAGAGGTAGGAGGACTGCCGTGAGATCGAGGCCAGCCTAGGACTAAAGAGTGAGTTCCAGGTCAACCTGGGCTAGGAGAGACTACCTCAAAAAATAAAAATTCCAGTCAGATCTGAGGGGTGTCTTCTACTCTTCCTCCTCACTGTCTGATTCTCCGCACAGGTTCCAAGCTTTTGCATCTCAGGAAGGGCTCTTATCACAAAACTAACTCGAGTTCTCTTTCACTTGCATCCTGCCAGCCATAAGGAAGGGCAAGCCAGCCTCTCCATCTCATCTTCTTTCTCCTTTTCAGTTTCCTTGCCCAATCAGAGACTAGCTAATTCCTTCTTCATGTGGGCAATGAAGGAGTTAGCAAGGTCAACAAATCTCTTTATTGAGGTTTCAGGAATTCAGACCCAGGAGTCTGGCTGGAGATCATAAACTGCCCCTCCCCTGCTATCTGGAAAGAAGGCAGCCTGGTGACTTATGATCCCCGGGGAGCTGGACACCTGGCTGGCTATCTCAGAAAAAAAGAAGTTTGCATCCACCATTCCCTCATCCCCCTGCCGCCCCTTTCTGCTAGTACAGCCCTACTACTCTGTAAAAGAAAGCGCGGCACTTCACATCTCCAGTCCCCTCTTAGACCTTGGAAGAAAACTCTGCTTCCTACTGGAGACACCTACCTGCTTCTTCCTTTCAGACCCAACTCTAAACTTTCTCCTGGAGGGCAAGGTCTTTCTGGACGATAGCTCCGTCTCAGGTGCATGACTTATAGTCACAGGGAGGGCCATACAGCAGCTGCCACAGCCTGATTATGATCTGATCCCATATGTGTTACCTCAAGGAATTGTCCTCTCCCTCCCTCCAGCATCCCAAAGCTCCTTGTCCTCTCTCCAGGGTCCCTATGTACCCCTTTCCCTCC
Organism: Orientallactaga sibirica; assembly: GCA_036365145.1. Classification (NCBI taxonomy): domain Eukaryota; kingdom Metazoa; phylum Chordata; class Mammalia; order Rodentia; family Dipodidae; genus Orientallactaga; species Orientallactaga sibirica. The sequence continues at coordinate 2,269,836 of JAEOAD010002712.1, read as the reverse complement.
CTCTGGCTTTGGATCCCAGCAGTCTCTCCTGGTGTCACAATAGCTGGGGCTTAAGAAATGGTTTAAATTCCCCCCCCCCAAAAAAATGAGTGCTGTTCCCATGGTGCATAAACTACAACTCCATAGGGAATACCTGCAACCCCACTGAGGAACGTCCCCAATGGAATGGGGGCAGGGACGAGGGAAAAGAGGGTACAAAACATGTTGTTAATAAACATAAAAAAAGAAATGGTTTAAGTTGGTTTCTCTATCTCAAACTCATAACATGACACTAAGCAATCCTGGTCAAAGGTGTGGTCCTGCCCATCATTATCTAGGCCTCTGCGGGACATTCCAGAACCAAACTATGGTTCACGGTTAGTGTTGCAGAGACTGACAAAACCAAACTATGTAAATGTTTATCACAAGTGTCAGCAACACTTAGGGTCTGCTAACACCAGAGACTATTCATTAACACAATGACTTTTCATTAGTGAAATGAATGAGACAAATTTATATTAAAAAAAATAATACATGAGCTGGATGTGGTTGCACACACTTTTAATGCCAGCACTTGGGACGCAGAGGTAGGAGGATCACCATGAGTTCGAGGCCACCCTGAGACTACATAGTGAATTCCAGGTCAGCCTGAACTAAAGTGAAACCCTACCTAGAAAAACAAAAAAAAATAAAAATAAAAATAAATACATGAGCCAGACGTGGTAGTGCACGCCTTTAATCCCAGCACTCGGGAGGCAGAAGTAGGAGGATTGCCATGAGTTTGAGGCCACATAGTGAATTCTAGATCAGCCTGGGCTAGAGTGAGACCCTACCTCAAAAACAAACAAAAACAAAACATAAAATTCAGATTTCAGTATCCATAAAGGTTTATCGTTCCACAGTCATGCTCATTCAGTCACAGTGATGTGCACCTGCTTTTAAGTATACAAAATTCAGTAATTGACAGGACCACACAGAGGTAAAGACGAAAACACTTTCTTTGGTTTTGCTGCCTGTTATAGTCAGTGTCATGTTTCTGGGATAAACATCCAAATCAGGCACAGTTTAGGGGAGGAAGGGATGTATTTCAAGCTTATAGATCCAGGGGGAAGTTCCAGTAGTGGCAGAAGTGTATCTGTAGTGTATCTGTAGAAATCAGATCCACCCCCAGTTACTAGACTGGATCCCAGGATCCACCACCCAGTGACACCTCCTGCAGCCAGGCAGCCAGAGTTCCAAGTTTCAAGTTTTAATAAAACACCTGAGTCTATGGGGGTCATACATTCAAACAACCGCATCGCCCCGGGTCTAAGCTTTTGCTTTTCAGAAAGGTGCTGAGGCCGTAAGAGGGAGGATCTGCTGTCTGATTTTGATTGGAGGGCTCAGTCCTGGCTAGAACAGGGGTTCATATCCTTGGTTATAAACTAGAATCTCCAGAGGCTAAGGCTGACCTGGAATTCACTTGGTAGTCTCAGGGTGGCCTTGAACTCACGGCACTCCTCCTACCTCTGCTTCACGAGTCCTGGGATTAAAGGCATCGCCACCACACCTGGCTGAATCTGGGCATTTCTAAGAGGCAGCAAGAGTTGGAAATCATGTGCTAGAAAATGGAGCAGTCCGTCAGGCATGGCGCACACACCAGTAATCCCAGCACTTGAGGGTTTGGAGCAAGAAGACGAGAAGCCCACAAGTTCTTAGTCATTTTTGTCTGCACAGTGTTTCAGGCCAGCCTGGTCCACATAAGACCTTGTCTCAAAAACAAAATTTAGGGCTGGAGAGATGACTTAGCAGTTATTTGCCTGCGAAGCCAAAGGACCCAGGTTCTATTCCCCAGGACCCACGTAAGCCAGATGCACAAGGGACACATGTGTCTGGAATTCGTTTGCAGTGGCCAGAGGCCCTGGCTCACCCATTCTCTCTCTGTCTCTCTTCTCTCTCTATCTCTCTCTCTCTCTTTGTGCTTACAAATAAATAAATAGAATTTAAAAAAAAAACAACAAAATTTAAAACAAAAAAATGGGGAGTAGCTCATCCAAGGAAGGTGTCTCTGGGTGTGCCCTAAGTGGTAGTCCTTCTTAACCCTTAATGTGCCCTGAGTCAGCTAAGGATCTCCTTAAAGACAGATGCCGGTGGTGTGGGTCTGGGGCAAAGAACTAGGACTGCGTTTCCAGAGGCTCGCAGACACTGTGGATGCTTCTGGTCCATGGACCACAGGCAAAAGCCAGGACTTCACTGAGCTATGGAAGATACTCTATGACTTTCAGTTTGCACAGCTACTAATAAGTGAGTACATGGCAGGCTCCAGTAGACCTTAGATCTGGTGATCGGCGCAGCCTCTGTGGACATGACATCCTGTCTGAGACCTGCAGAATGGGAAGGTGCCAGATCTGAGATTGATATAGAAGAGGAGCAGGGTAGCCATTTTCTAGGCGGTCAGCCGGGGACAGAGGCTCAGGAAGAACAGGAATGCCCCCTTGCCTGCACAGGCAGGTCTAGAGTCCGTGTCTTACTCCGTCTTGTCCAAGACAGATGTGGGGAAGAGCTCCTCAGTAGTTCACTCTTCTTCTTCAAGGTCTCCCTGCTCAGCACAGCTCTGGCTGTGCTCTGACGTAGCCTCCTGAACCCACCAGCCAGTCGGGTCCCTCCCTTACACACCTGAGTCGGATGATGAGGCTCCTTCTCACTGGATGTTTGACTCACACACGAGCTTAGACATGCATGTAAATCTCTCTCTTGGGCCCTCGCCCCCTTGCATGTCATTGGCTCCCGGCCCTGTTCATGAGCTCTTGGCTGTTTCTCTCTGTGAGAGGGTACTCCCAGCCTCCCCTCACCCTTCCCAGCCTGGCTTTCTTCTCGTCCTCGTGTTGTCCTGCCTTTTTTTTTTTTTTTTCCCGAGGTAGGGTCTCACTCTAGCTCAGGCTGACCTGGAATTCACTATGTATCTCAGGCCTTGAACTCAAGGCAATCCTCCTACCTCTGCCTCCCAAGTGCTAGGATTAAAGGCGTGCACCACCACGCCCAGCTTGTCCTGCCTTGTTTTGTGTTGGGTACTTTCCTGCTGTGCTGCACATGTGATCTCTCTTTCAGCTCAGAGCCCCTTACTCTCTTTCAGTCTTCTCTGATCCCTATGCAAGGGGGTCTTTCGGCCGGGGCTCTCCTGCTTTTCAAGTGTGTGAGCCCCTTATCCGGAAGCTTCTTCTCCAGGGATCACTCTCTGTGAGGGAGACTTTTCTCTGTCGCCCCTCCTCCTTCTGAGCCAGGCTGAGAAGGGGAAGAACTTCTCTTGGCTGCAGCCTTCCTGCTTGTCTTCCCTCTGGGCCCTAAACTCTCCCTAAAATACATCTCATGATTCTTTCAAGTCTTCTGTAACTTGGACAAGGAGCCAAAGTTGGTGTCCACGGGTTTGGGATTTCCTGCATCTTCAGGGAATCAAATCCCTCCCTGGACTTCAGAAATCCTGCATCAAGATGAGAGAAAGAGTCTTCTGGGCAGAAGGAATAGCAAGTATGGCGGCATTGAGACTGGAACAATTCACCGTTTTTCTTTTTAAGACTGGCCCCAAATTTGTGGGTCAAAAAATCCTCCTACCTTAATCTATAGCCTCATACCACAGGACCTGGCATTAACACAAAGACACAGCTCTCGCCTCAAAGCAGATAAGAGACAGTTTGTTCTAGAGCCAAATGTGAGTGGCCATGGCCTGGGAACACAGATTTAGGGTTACTCCAATTCCATGTTCCAACGTGTTAACAATTTCATGAAGGTTTTATAGTTACAGAACCAAAGGAAATCTTAAATCAAGGCAAGTTTCAAATTCATTGGCTGACCATCAGGTAGGCGGGTTACAGCAAAGCGGGAAATCTCCACCATGGGCCTCAGATGCTATCTGATGACACTCTTAGCCCTTGGGTTGGTGGAAGCTGGGGTCTGTTTGTACATTCCAAATAGTCACACCTGATCAATTGATAGACACATAAGATATTAGATCAGACACAGAGGTGGGCAATAAATGGCTACTAAGGGGCTAAAGGGAGCCCAAGGTAATTTGGCTCCGACTTGCAATGTTCTGTCTCTCTGTGATCACAGGAGCTTTGTCAGTCCATTCAGCAAACAATTTAGCTTGTTTGCTTGCTTTTCCAGGAACTTGAGTTCACACAGGTTAGAAAAGACTTTTGAGGAAGTGAGCAGGGTTCTGTGACTACGGAGTGGGAGAAGGGGCTGTGTGGCTGGCTTTGTTGTTGGGGAAGATACCAGGAGAAAAGCTGTCCTTGCTAGGCCCTCCGCTTGCTAGTAGGAAGCTTGTCACCTTGTGTGGAGGCAGAAGAGGGCAGGGAACAGCATTTTGGTCCAGGAGAATGGGAACAGGGTGACCCTAACCACAATGAGTCTGTGACCATCCTGGCGGGAAGAAGCTATTCTGGAGCCAGGCACCCTTCAACATGCCATCAGCATATTGGAACACTAGGGCCCAAGGGAGTGGAATTTCCCCAGGTATCTCATGCTGAGTGGAGGGAAAGGAAGCCTGGAGGCAGCCGAAGAGTCTCCCAGGAAGAGGTTACACACAGTTCAGGCAGCTTATCCGACCCACTTTGCAGGACAGAGGAGCCCAGACCACAGAGGTCACTGATGGCTGGAACCCCACGGTGACCAAGCTGCTTCGTTTTGTATGTCTGCCCTCCTAAAGCTCATGTTAGTGCCCTGAGAATGGACTCGGGAGCCTGGACCTCTGTTCATTGCTCTTCCCGAAGTGGCCTCAATCTGCATTTCACTCTGCCTTGTCTCTTTAATTCGTATATTTGGAGAAATGGCCCAACCTAGCTTGTAAGGCCTGTCAGAGCCCAGGCTCTAGCTTAAAACTTGGGTAACAATTTTTTTTTCTGGTTTTTTTTTTTTTTTTTGAGGTAGAGTCTCATTCTAGTCCAGGTTGACCTGGAACTCACTCGGTAGTCTCAGGGTGCTTCCCGAGTGCTGGGGTTAAAGGCGTGCACCGCCATGCCTGGCGCTTGGGTGACAATTTGTGAAGTCCTGACTATTCTTTAAAACAGCCTCAGTCTCATGGAGGAGGAGCATCATGCAAAGAGCCCTGGCAGCAAACCTCCCGGGAACGTGCTGATGCGCTGACCTCCTCTTCTCACACCTGTAAGGAGCGTGGAGGAGCAAAGCAAAAGAAAACATGGGACTTGATCTCTACAGACAGACTTTATTGAAAACAGCGGGGACCTCAGCTGAGGATGAGGGCTGAGGCATCGGGTCCGGCTGGGGTTCAAACTTATAAGGAGGATCCTAAGGCAAACCGACTGAATTAGCTGCAGGTCCAAGGGAAGCAGCTAAGGCATCAAAGGTATTTGCTGGGAATGGGCTCTTTAGCAGAATTGTTTATGGCTTTCTAGTCTTAGGATTAGTTATTAACTCTTTGGTTCCCTCTAGTTTTCAAGGAAGGCTATTAACCCTTCAACACCCATCACCCTGCACAGAGGATGGCAAAGCACAGACCCGGGTAAGGGCTTTACACCTGTGTGTGTGTCCTAACCCTGCCCGCCACAGCCCTTGTGTTAGGTTAGGTTAGGTTAGGTTACCTCACTCAGGCTCTTCTTACGGTGAGGCCTGTTTGGATGGTGGTTGCCTGTTGGTGCTGCCTGGCTTCTGGCCGTGCAGCCCATCTCTTTGGACACACTGCAGTGTCAGGAAAGGGCAAAGGGGTCTGCAGAGCCTCTTGGGGAAGAAGCACGCTGGGCCCGTGGCCACAGCAACACCAACCACACACTGAAGGTTTCTGGGAGTGCCAGAGAGGCTGCAGGAGGCCTGTGTGTGGATTTGTGGGTTTGGCTGGGGCTCTTGCCTGCATATGGCACTGTAGGAAGCCAGAGCAGAAGAGGCAAGTCTGTCCCCGAGTGTTGAGAGAGGGACTATGGATGAAACAGGACTTCTTGTCATTTCAAATAAGGTCAGAGTGCAAAATACATACTGATATATACTACCACGTGACTTCTGAGTTTCTGGTGTTAGCTTGAGGCTGCTGTAGGTGTACAAAGTGGGACAAGGTATTTTCTTATGTCTTATTTATTTGTTTGACAGAGAAAGAGAGAGAGAGAGAATGAGAGAATGGATGCATCAGGGCCTCCAGCCACTGCAAACAAACTCCAGACGCGTGCGTCCCCTTGTGCATCTAGCTAAAGTGGGACCTGGGGAATCGAACTTTGGTCCTTTGGCTTTGCAGGCAAATGCCTTAAAGACTAAGCCATCTCCTCCAGCCCAAGGTAGAAATCTTTAATGGGAGCCAGGTGTGGTAGCACACACCTTTAATCCCAGCACTTGGGAGGCAGAGGTAGGAGGATCACTGTGAGTTCGAGGCCAGCCTGATACTACATAGTGAATTTCAGTTCAGCTTGGCTAAAGGGAGACCCTACCTCAAAAAGCCAAGAAAAAAAAAAAAAGTTTAATGGGGAGGAGGTGCTATCTGAATCGCACAAAGACAGAGATGCTTGTGTGTGTGTGTATGGGGGGGGTTGATTGGGTAAGATTATAGATAAAGGAAGTCAGAGGTTGTAGTTGTATTATGTATAACCTGGTATTCATTTGTTTGATACTTATCTCCTATGTTTCATCTGAGATCAAGCCCCTTTCCCTCCTTAAATAATACTGTATTTTAACCATCTTTAATTGGGCTGCTTAGCTGTTAGATGTCTCTGAGGAGCAGAAGACTGAGTCTTGACTCCAGAATGTCCTCTGAACACAGAGATAAGGTCTTGCTTTGGAGCGTAGCCTGAGGCAGTGGGCCACAGGAGTCAGCTGGAGCCTCCTCCGTTCTTTGGCCCTGAGTCTCATCTCTTCTATCTGTGCCTATGAAACAGGGAGGCCAGCCCATCAATGTTTTTTAAATGAGCTATTTGCTGTGTGGGAAGTGAAAACTTAGCTCTCGCCCTGGCGACTTTATTACATACCTCCCACCCTTTTTTGAGAGAGGGTCTTGCCATGTTGCCCAGGCAGGCCTGGAACTCTGGATCCTCCTGCCTCAACTTGCCGAGTGCTGGGATTATAGGCATGGGCCACCACACCAGCTAGCTTCTTTGCTAATTTGAAATAATTCACAGACATTGAAGAGGGATCACAGAGAATGTATTTGTGTCTCTGAAGACAAACTTTATCCAAAGATGGCATTATCTGAAAAATAAAAAGAATAAAAAAAATTATGTGACATATTTAATCGTTTTCAAAATAAGGATGAATACTGTTTTTTTTTTTTCTTGTTTGATTTTCTTTCTTTCTTTCTTTTTTGAAAAGCACTTGCTAGCATTTAATGAATCTCCTTGGCTGGCTTCAAGCCACCCAAACTTTAACTTCTCAGCTCCTCTGCTGAAAAGTTTGGTCTTCATGGTGACAGGTTGCCTCGGGAGCTTTCCTCCGCCCAGAACTTTGCAGTCGCCCGATTGCACAACATCCATGATGGGGGCCACTCCCGTCTTGTTTTTGGCAGCATTCACCCATGGCTGTTCACTGACCAATGTCCACAATTTGTCAAAGTTGACAGGAAGCTCTGGTTCCTCTTTAAGTGGTAATGCCTCATCATACCAACTTTCCCAAAGCCACCTGGATGACTGGGAAGAGCAGGCAAGCACCTTTCACAACCTCGCTCTAATTAAGCAGCTTATCATTTTTTGCAGTGATTTCCCCCACTGCAATGTAAAATTATCGCCGCTGTAAAACAGTGGCCAACACACAGCAGGAATCAGATTTAAATCTCAAGGTCATAATAGGTAGCTATTGGCAAATCCCCCCTGTATCAGTTAATGTGAAGCATGTCACTAACCTGGTGACTGTGCCATGAGGCCCACTGCCAGTGAATAAGGTTAGCAGTCATTCTTCGAGGACTCTAGCACACTAAGGCAATCACCAGTACCTAGCCTCAACTTGTTTGATTTTTTTTTGGCGGGGGGGAGTTTCAAGGTAGGGTCTCACTCTAGCCCAGACTGACCTGGAATTCACTATGCAGTCTCAGGGTGGCCTCAAACTCATGGTGATCCTCCTACCTCTGCCTCCCGAGTGCTGGGATTAAATGTGTGCCCCACCTCACCTGGCTGACTTGTTTGATTTTTGAGACAGTCTCATGTGTCCCATATTGGCCTTGGACTCACTACATAGAGGATGGCATTGAACTTCTCATCTCCCTGTGTACTAACACACATGATTTTTCTTATTTTTTTCTAATATTTTTATTTATTTGTAAGGAAACAGAGAGAAAAAAAGAGAAAGCTAGAATGAGAGTGGGCATGTCAGGGCCTAGTGCCACAGCAAATGAACTTCAGACACATGTGCATCTGGCTTTAAAGTGGGTACTGGGGACTCAAACCCAGGCTTTGCAAGCCTTTAACTGCTGAGCTGTCTCCCCAGCCCCTCTTGTGGGTTTGTGTGTGTGTGTGCGCACACGTGCGCATGCTGGGAATAAGGATTAAACCTGGAACCTTGCATGCTGGGAATAAGGATTAAACCTGGAACCTTGCATGCTGGGAATAAGGATTAAAGCTGGAACCTTGCATATCCCAGGCAAGTGCTCTAACCATCCACAGTCCTTGGCTACATTGTGAAGAAACTAAGGCTTAGAAACACCAAATAACTACAAGCATGAGATTAGTTAGTAACAGAAACAGAACTTGAACCTAAGTCTTCTGGGTTTGAGTGTGTCTCTCTGTGTGTGTCTTTTTTGATTTTTCGAGGTAGGGTTTTGCTCTAGTCCAGGCTGACCTCGAATTCACTGTGTAGTCTCAGGGTGGCCTTGAACTCACGGTGATCCTTCTTCCTCTGCCTCCCGAGTGTTGGGATTAAAGATGTGCGCCACCATGCCTGGCTTTAAGTCTTCTGTTTTTAAGGCTTGATATTTAAGTAACCCCACCCTCCACCCCCACTTGGCCTCCATCTCTCCAAGTGAAAGGCTGAAGAGAGAGCTTGAGGAGTCTCTGACCGAGAGAAAACTCTTCCCTTGGTCCTCACATCAGTATTGACAGGAACAAGGAGTCCCTACAATCGAGTGTTCTTAGCAAAATCCTACCATATCTCCCATCGCTCATGGCCTCCTGCTCTAGTTTGGATCTGGAATGTTCTCAAAGGCCCCAGGTTACAGGTTTGATCCCCAGAGTGGTGCTATTGGAGGTGGTGGAACCTGTAAGAGGGTGGGCCTAGAGAAAAGTATTTAGGTCAGAAGGGACACGCTTGTGGACAGGACTGTGGGACCTCAGTCCCCGCATCTCTTTCTAGCTATCAGGTGAGCTAATTAGTTCTGCCATGCACTCTCCTCTGTTGCCATCTGGCATCCTCACCAGCAGTCTAGAAGCAGCAGACCTGCCAGATCATGGATGGTGAGCCAAAATAAGCCTTTTCTCCCTTGACTTGAGTCTCTCAAGTATTTATTTTAGCAATAGACAGCTGGCTAACATCTCCCCACAAGGTTAGACCACAGCGCTGGGCGGCTTCATCCTGTGCTTCCCCAAGTCCTCATCTCACGTGATTCTTTCTGCAGCAGAGTGTTTCCCACCAGCTCCCCCAGGTCCATGACTTTGTTTTTCTGGCATGGAACCATCCATGGCTATCTGACAGATGTCTCTGGGTTTTTTTTTTTTTTTTTTTTTTTTTTTTTTTGGTTTTTTCGGGGTAGGGGACCTGGAATTAACTATGTAGTCTCAGGGTGGCCTCGAACTCTCGGCGATTCTCCTACCTCTGCCTCCCGAGTGCTGGGATTAAAGGCGTGCGCCACCACGCCCCGCTATGTCCCTGTTTTTTAAACTTGTTATCTGCCTCTACCTAATAAAGTATAAACCTTCAAAAGAGTCTTATTGGCATATTTTTCACTTATTCACGTTGGGTATCATTATGACATTGTCACACATGCCCTTTCTTGTCCCTCTTCTGCCACCACTGATCCTATGGCATTGAACTTCTCATCTCCCTGTGTACTAACATACATGATTTTTCTTATTTTTTTCTAATATTTTTATTTATTTGTAAGGAAACAGAGAGAAAAAAAGAGAAAGCTAGAATGAGAGTGGGCATGTCAGGGCCTAGTGCCACAGCAAATGAACTTCAGACACATGTGCATCTGGCTTTAAAGTGGGTACTGGGGACTCAAACCCAGGCTTTGCAAGCCTTTAACTGATGAGCTGTCTCCCCAGCCCCTCTTGTGGGTTTGTGTGTGTGTGTGTGCGCACACGTGCGCATGCTGGGAATAAGGATTAAACCTGGAACCTTGCATGCTGGGAATAAGGATTAAAGCTGGAACCTTGCATGCTGGGAATAAGGATTAAAGCTGGAACCTTGCATATCCCAGGCAAGTGCTCTAACCATCCACAGTCCTTGGCTACATTGTGAAGAAACTAAGGCTTAGAAACACCAAATAACTACAAGCATGAGATTAGTTAGTAACAGAAACAGAACTTGAACCTAAGTCTTCTGGGTTTGAGTGTGTCTCTCTGTGTGTGTCTTTTTGATTTTTCGAGGTAGGGTTTTGCTCTAGTCCAGGCTGACCTCGAATTCACTGTGTAGTCTCAGGGTGGCCTTGAACTCACAGTGATCCTTCTTCCTCTGCCTCCCGAGTGTTGGGATTAAAGATGTGCGCCACCATGCCTGGCTTTAAGTCTTCTGTTTTTAAGGCTTGATATTTAAGTAACCCCACCCTCCACCCCCACTTGGCCTCCATCTCTCCAAGTGAAAGGCTGAAGAGAGAGCTTGAGGAGTCTCTGACCGAGAGAAAACTCTTCCCTTGGTCCTCACATCAGTATTGACAGGAACAAGGAGTCCCTACAATCGAGTGTTCTTAGCAAAATCCTACCATATCTCCCATCGCTCATGGCCTCCTGCTCTAGTTTGGATCTGGAATGTTCTCAAAGGCCCCAGGTTACAGGTTTGATCCCCAGAGTGGTGCTATTGGAGGTGGTGGAACCTGTAAGAGGGTGGGCCTAGAGAGAAGTATTTAGGTCAGAAGGGACACGCTTGTGGACAGGACTGTGGGACCTCAGTCCCCACATCTCTTTCTAGCTATCAGGTGAGCTAATTAGTTCTGCCATGCACTCTCCTCTGTTGCCATCTGGCATCCTCACCAGCAGTCTAGAAGCAGCAGACCTGCCAGATCATGGATGGTGAGCCAAAATAAGCCTTTTCTCCCAATACGTTGAGTCTCTCAAGTATTTATTTTAGCAATAGACAGCTGGCTAACATCTCCCCACAAGGTTAGACCACAGCGCTGGGCGGCTTCATCCTGTGCTTCCCCAAGTCCTCATCTCACGTGATTCTGTCTGCAGCAGAGTGTTTCCCACCAGCTCCCCCAGGTCCATGACTTTGTTTTTCTGGCATGGAACCATCCATGGCTATCTGACAGATGTCTCTGGGTTTTTTTTGTTTTTTTTTTTTTTTTTTTTTTTTTTTTTTTTTTTCGGGGTAGGGGACCTGGAATTAACTATGTAGTCTCAGGGTGGCCTCGAACTCTCGGCGATTCTCCTACCTCTGCCTCCCGAGTGCTGGGATTAAAGGCGTGCGCCACCACGCCCGCTATGTCCCTGTTTTTTAAACTTGTTATCTGCCTCTACCTAATAAAGTATAAACCTTCAAAAGAGTCTTATTGGCATATTTTTCACTTATTCACGTTGGGTATCATTATGACATTGTCACACATGCCCTTTCTTGTCCCTCTTCTGCCACCACTGATCCTCTTTTTTTGAAAAAAATTAAAAAAAAATTAAGGTAGGCTCTTGCTCTAGGCGAGGCTGACCTGAAACTCACTCTGTAGTCTCAGGCCAGCCTCAAACTCACAATGATCCTCCTACCTCTGCCTCCCAAGTGCTGGGATTAAAGGCGTGTGCCACCACACCACACCAGACTAATTGATCCTCTTCCCTCCCTCCCTCTTCTCCTCCCTTTCTTCCTTCTTTCTTTCCTTTCTTTCTGCCTTTCTTTCTCTCTCCTTCTTTCCTTTTGGTGAACCAATGAGTCTATAAAATCTAAACATTTTAGTTATTTATTTGAGAAAGGGAGAAAGAAAAAGAGAGTGAGTATGGATGCACCCAGGCCTCCTGCCGCTGCAAATGAACTGTACAACTTTGTGCATCTTGCTTTACATGGGTACTGGCAAATTGAACCTAGGCAGACAGGCTCTGCAAACTAGTGCCTCTAACCACTTAGCAATCTCTCTAGTCCAATCTAAACTTTTTGAGGCTGGAGTTTCATTTATATTGCACTGATGACAAGCAGGGAGAACAATGCCTGACACACAGTGGGCACTCATAACTTATGTTGAATGACTGAATAAAGAATAAGTGTTTTGTCACAGATCAACTGTTGGGACCTCATGAAATTACAAAGCTTTTGTACAGCAAAGGACACTGTGAATAAAGCAAAGATGCAACCTACAGAATGGGAGAAAATCTTTGTCAGGTATACATCTGACAGAGGATTAATATCTAGGATATATAAAGAACTCAAAAAATTAAATAAGAAATCAAACAACCCAATTAAAAAATGGGTCATGAGAGCCAGGCATGGTGGCACACGCCTTTAATCCCAGCACTTGGGAGGCAGAGGTAGGAGGATCACTGTGACTTCGAGGCCACCCTGAGAATACAGAGTGAATTCCAGGTCAGCCTGGGCTAGAGTGAGACCCTACCTCAAAAAAAGGGGGAGGGGCTATGGAGCTAAATAGAGAGTTCTCAAAAGAAAAAATACAGATGGCATATAAACATCTAAAAAATGTTCTACATCCCTAATATCAGGGAAATGCAAATTAAAAATACATTGGGATTCCATCTAACTCCTGTCAGATTGACTACCATCTGAAAACAAATGACCACAAATGCTGGCGAGGATGCAGAAAAAGAGGAACACCATTGGTGGGAATGCAATCTGGTCTAGCACTGTGGACATCAGTGTGGAGGTTCCTGAGACAGCTAAAAACAGATTTACCATATGACCCAGCTATAGCACTTCTAGGCATATATCCTAAGGACTCGTCTCATTACCTTAGAGATACTTGCTCGACCATGTTTGTTGCCTCTCTATTCACTATAGCTAGGAAATGGAACCATGATACTGAAAACCTACAACAGGGTTAGTCATGAGCCCTAGGGGTGTAATGTCTGCTGGTGTCCGGCTAAATATATATACTATGCTCACCAAACTGCCCGGTAAGCACTTCTCTTAATGCCCATACCCATATATTAATGCTACTCTCACTTTTGGTTAGAGAAGCTTCTCTTTTCAGATAGCAGTGACCTTGGGATGACTCACACGGCACCTTGGTGCTGAGAAGTGACAGAGGAGTGCTCAGCACTGAAACATCTCTAACACACCTTCCAAGGCTCAGGGTCCATTGTGGAAGAGGTGGCGGAAAGAATGTAAGAGCCAAAGGAAAGGAAGGACTCCTTACAACGTGCTCCTCCAAACACAAAATGGCCTGTGTCTGACACTACCTATACAAGACCATCATAATAGAAGGAAAAGATGATGACAGCAAAATAAAAGAGAGGGCTGGAGAGATGGCTTAGTGGTTAAGGCACATGCCTGCAAAGCCTAAGGACCCCAGTTTGATTCTCCAGTCCCCACGTAAGCCAGATGCACATGGTGGCGCATGCGTCAGAGTTCGTTTGCAGTGTGGCTAGTGGCCCTGGTGCGCCCATTCTCACTCACTCTCTCTCTCTCCCTCTCTCTGTCTCAAATAAATAAAATTAAAAATATAAAAAGAAGCCAGGCGTGGTGGCGCACGCCTTTAATCCCAGCACTCAGGAGGCAGAGGTAAGAGGATCACCGTGAGTTAGAGGCCACCCTGAGACTACATAGTTAATTCCAGGTCAGCCTGGACCAGAGTGAGACCCTACCTCGAAAAACAAAAAAAACAAACAAACAAACAAACAAACAAAAAAAATATATATATATATATAAAAGAAAATATATATAAAGAGACTGATTGAGAGTGGGAGGGGATATGGAGAATGGAGTTTCAAAGGGGAAAGTGGGGGGAAGGAGGGAATTACCATGGGATATTGTCTACAATTATGGAAGTTGTCAATAAAAAAATAAAAATTTTAAAATAGGTAAGTGTTTTGGGGCTGGGGATGTAGATCAGTTGGCAGAGTGCTTAACTCACATGCACAAGGCCCTGGGTTCAATCCCCAACACTGTATAAACCAGGTGGCACATGCCTGTAATCCCAGTGCTTGGGAGGCAGCTACATAATGAGCTCAAAGCCAGCCTAAGAATACATGAGAACCTGTCTCAAAAAAAAAAAAAAAAAAAAAAAAAAAAAAATGTTTGCCAGGTGTGGTGGCGCACATCTTTAATCCCAGCACTTGGGAGGCAGAGGTAGGTGGATCACTGTGAGTTCAAGGCCACCTGAGACAACAGTGAATTCCTGGGCTAGAGTGAGACCCTAACTTGAAAAATCAAAAAAAAAAAAAAAAAAAAAAGAAGAAGAAGAAGAAAAGAAAAGAAAGAAGAAGAAAGAAAGAAAGGAAGAGGAGAGCAAGAGGAGAAGGAAGGAGAAGTATGCCTCACCCAAACACAGTTATCCAATTGAAAAGAAAGAAGAGTGTCTCTCGTTCTTAGTGCACATGGTCAGAAAACATAGCTCGTTATATTCTTATTCCACCTGCAAGGTTATTCCACAACAGCCAACTAAGATCACCCCCGGGGATGGCTATTGGTCTCAAAAGACGTGAGGTAAGATGTACCACTACTCCTGAAAAAAACATACATGAGCCAGTATTTGTTCAGTCAGGCTACAGGAGTGCCCATTTGTGCCAGACAGAGTTCTAGGGTCTGAGGATTAAGCAGTGACAAGACGAATATTACCCTTGCTGTCAGGAAACTTAGCATTCAATATAGGGTGGTGAAGGAAGCTAGGTGAAGTGCTATTTAGACAGGATGGTTTCTAATGAATTAACCTTATAAATTTTAAATAATTTTTTAGTATTTTATTTTGATTTAAGAACAAGAGAGAGAGGCAGACAGAGAGAGACAGGGAGAGAGAGAATGGGTATGTCAGGGCCTCCAGCCATTGCAAACGAACTCCAGATGCATGTGCCACCTTGTGCATCTGGCTTACATGGGTCCTGGGGAATCGAACGTGAGTCCTTTGGTTTTGCAGGCAAGTGCTTTAACCACTAAGCCATCTCTCCAGCCCTGATGAATTGACTTTGATCAAAGTTTGAGAAGGGAGGAGAGAGAAGAGAAGAAGAGGGGAAGGGAAGAAGGAGAGGTAAGGGAAGGGAAAGGGGAAGGAAAGATCTAGGCAGAGGGAAGAGTATGTGTCAAGCTCCTGAGGTAGAAAGGAGCTTGGTATGTCCCAGAATAGTAGAAAAGAAAAAGCAAGTGGTTGCATGAAAGGAGGCCAGGGTGAGCAGAGGAGATATGATAGAAAAGGCAAGCGGGTGCTCTCAGAAGCCACTGATTACTAATCAAAAAGCCCAGTGATAGTGTTGGTCAGGCCCCTAAAATAATACAGGCAATTGACACAGCAATGTGTTGCCCACCAAAACTAGGTGGTAAGGCCCTAATGCTGAAGGTGCCACGTGCCCTGGTCATAGCACATACAGAAATCAAGGCTGGATAGCACTCACAGGGAAGATGCTATGCAGGATCCTGGGGCAATTCAACATCAAGGGTCAATATTTTTTGTTAGTTGTTCTAATATGGTACCCAGGTCCACATCACAGTGACTAATAACCGAGTGTCTCAAAAAAAAAAACAGGTAATGAGAAAAAAATAGCATCAACAGTCTTATTCAGCTGGGGATCCTTATTATAATACTGACTGTCCACTACTGCAAGATGTGCACTAGTGTCAAATGTGTTACGGGGGTAGCCACCAACTTTCTTCTAATTTTTTATTTTTGGAGAGAGACAGAGAGAGAAAGACAGACAGAGAGCGAGAGGGAGACAGATAGAGATGGGTGCGCCAGCAGTCTCTCAGCTGAGGCTCACACTTCTGGTAACCCAGCAGACATGGTGGAGTGTCCTAAGTCCTCAAAGGAAAAAAATAGGGGCATCTTAAACCCATATGCATCTACAGAAAATCCTTTTTTTAAAACTTTTTATTTTATATTATTTTTTTTTGGAGAGAGACACAGAGAGAAACAGAGAGAGAGAGAGGAAGACAGAGATGGGTGCACCAGCAGTCTCTCAGCTGCTGCGAATGAAATCCAGATGTGTGCACCCTTGTGGGCAAGTGCAGCATTGCGCCCTTGCGTCACTGTATCTGGCTAAACGTGGGACCTGGAGATTGGAACCTGGTTCTTAGGCTTAGCAGGCAGGCGCCTTAACTGCTAAGCCATCCTCCAGCCCGCCACCAACTTTCTAACCAGACTTGATGCCTGCTCCACGGGAGAAAATTCATAATGGTACTACAAACCTTGTCATAAGTCCCGTGGCCGGGGAGGCCATAGGCCTTACTAGGGAAGCTGCTACTATTGTTTTACTAAATGGACATGATGAGCTTGACAACCTGCCTTCTAAAAACTATGTTTATGCTCATAGATTAGTTCTGCTCTTAGATTTGTGCCATGGCCAATAGAGACTGCAGAGACTCCTAACTGGTCAAAATGCTGAGAAAAAGTGACTGTTGAATTCTCAGCTCTAAATGGAACATCTAGATGACCTCATCCAAGCCTCAAGGACATTGTGGAATGAAGGGCAAAATAAACTAAAGGCCAGAGAAGTCAGGAGGGTGGGGGTTGGGTGGGACACTGTGTGCTGAGCATTATGCTACTGCACTCTTGAACTCTCAGCAGCTGTGGGCATCTGCACAAGATGTGCACATCTGTCAGTAACCTGTCACGGAGCCCCACTCACTCCTGAGGCTTTATGTGCAATTAATGACTGATGGGGAAGGACAGACACTTTACAGTCTTCATCAGTGTAGCCACTCACCCATGGAAACAACCTAATGAACCTCGTTGGGTCTCACACACATATGTACATAAATCAATAAATATGCAAGGGAAGAGGAAGGGATAAGTGGGTGTGGGAGGGGAGCAAGAGAAGGTAACGGGGGTGACCATGATCAAAATACACTATGTACATGAACAAAACATCATAGTGGAAACCCATTATTACGTTTTTAAAAATATTTTATTTATTTGCAAGAAAGAGGATGGATGTGCATGTCAGTGCCTCCTGCTGCTGCAAACTAACTCCAGACACATGCACCATGCACCACTTTGTGCATCTGGCTTTACGCGGGTATTGGTTAATCAAACCCAGGCCATCAGGCTGTGCAAGCAAGTGCCTTTAACCACTGAGCAATCACTTCAGCCCCAAACCAATTATTATGTATACTCAGTATATGCTCAGCCGTTAGTAGAACTTTCTCAAAAAGCTAAAAATAAATCCACCATAGGACCCAGCTATTCTTCTCTTGGGGGTATCCCCTAAAGACCACATTCTTCAGAGATGCTTGCTCAGCCGTGTTTATTGCATTGCATGTATATGCATTGTATTTATAATACCTAGAACATGAAACCAGCCTAGATGTCTATCAACTGATGAGCAGATTATGAAAATGTGGCTACAGAGATCCACAGATGACAAAGTCACTAAGAAAAAGGGACTTGTTTGCACGTAGCCTTAAACATGACATCTGAGCCACACCCTCCAGGGCCAGGGAAACTCATAGACGAGAGGTCAGATAGAATGTAAGGCAGGGGTGACAAGTGAGGCTGTCTTTTGTGTAAGACAAGTCTGGACTCTTAGCAGATGGGTTTTCCTCTGGGGACTGAGCTTGTCAATGTCACATCAGAGATGAGACCCCGCCCCTTCCACAGTCAGTAGTGGAACCTGATGATTGATGGGAGAAGGGAAGTCGTGCACTTTGGTGGGATAGTCTCTGGTGCACACCCATTCTCCAGTAAACAATCTCCCACCCATGATTATGCAAACAATCCTAATTTAAATCGGTGGATCAAAATAAAATAAAATAACATGGCATTGAAAAAGGGTGAGGATCTAATGTGAAGAAGGGTTTTAGTGGGAGAGGAAAGGGAAAGAGTTAAGTGGGAAGAACCAAATGCATTGTGTACATGTGTGAAATTGTAAAAAAAAAAAAAAAAAAAAAAAAGCCCAGGACTGTAGGTCAGAGTGGACTTTACCCTGTGTGGTGAGAAGCCACAGGTAAGCCTTGAGTGAGTGGCATAATGTCTATTTTTTTTTCTAGGTAGGGTCTCATTGTAGCCTAGGCTGACCTGGAACTCACTCTGTCTGTAGTCCCAGACAGAGCCTTGAACTCACGGTGATCCTCCTACCTCTGCCCCCGAGTGCTGGGATTCAAAGTATGTGCCATCAGACCTGGCCATAATGTATATAGTTAGGAGGTCACTCAGGCTGTTGTGTGAAGTTAACGGAGGGCAGCAAGAGTGGCAGCTGGGTAGTCAGGCGGCCCCTGCTATATTTCCAGAGACGCTCGCATTAGGTCAGGGAGGTAGCAGGGTTCAGATTCAGGACAGCTTTGATAGGAGGAGTTGGACGGCTTTGCTAACACATCAGATGTGGGACGTGAGGTCAAGAGATCCGTCAGAGGTCCTGCCAGGTCTTTGGCCTTTGCTGATATGAGGAAGAAAGGGCTGGGCGGTGTGCAGGAATTCTGTTTTAGCAAGAGTAAACTGCAGACAGCTCAAGTGGAAGTGTGGTGTAAAATATGCAATCTGATATGCATGGCTGGAGGTCAGGAGGGAGGTGAGGAGCAGAAATAGACATGTGGGCGTCATCAGAAGAGAGGTGAAATTTAAGTCCTCTGGCAGGTTAAGTCCACATGCGGTCTGTAATGCCTGGGACAATAAGGGACAGTGTTGCACTTCCACATTCTTCAACATTCAGCAAACAGACCGGGGCTGTCTTCTAGAGAGAAGGGGTTACTCTGGAGTAAATGATGCCTCTCGTTCGATTTGATCTGTGTTGAAGTATACCAAACTAGCAAGTTTATCAAATCTTAGTGGTAACGTCCCAGATCCTTTTACAATGGGAATTTTCTAGAGCAAGCCTGAAGTTCTGGTTTCTGATGGTAAATTTTTTTAAAAAATTTAAATTTTAGGGGCTGGAGAGGGAGTGGTTAAACACTTTCAGCCTGGGACCCCGGTTTCTCTCCAGGACCCACGTAAGCCAGATGCACAAGGGGTGCATGCATCTGAAGTTCTGGTTTCTGATTTCTGGTAAATAAATAAATAAATTAAAATATTTAAAAAAATTTGAATTTTTTTCTTTTTCCCAGCACCTGGGAGGCAGAGGTAGGGTCTCACTCATAGCCCAGGCTGACCTGGAATTCAAACTCTGTATCCTTTTTCAGGGTGGCCTCACTCTCAGGCTGACCTGGAATCCTCATGCCCTCAGGGTGCCTCCTGCCTCTGTGCTGGGATTAAAGGTGTGCACCAATATGCCCAGCAAATTAAAAAATTTTTAAATTTGTTTATTTTATTTTCCCCCTCCTATTATGATGTTCTTGTGTAGGTACTGTCAAGCACTGCAAGATCACGGATATCCAGACCATTTTGTGTCTGGAGGAGTGCTTTGTAAGGAGTCCTACCCTTCCTTTGGCTCTTACATTCTTTCCATCACCTCTTCCACAATGGACCCTGAACCTGGAAGGTGTGTTAGAGATATTTCAGTGCTGAGCACTCCTCTGTCACTTCTTCTCAGCACCATGGTGCCTTCTGAGTCATCCCAAGGTCACCGCCATCTGGAAAGAGAAGCTTCTCTAGCCGTGTGACCAGATGGCTAGAAGGCTGTTTGGTGGTGAATCCTCAAGTGAGCTGTGAAGGTTCTTTTCTCAGAGCAGGAATGGGAGAAAGCAGCTCAGTGTATTGAGAGTGGGGTGTTGAAGTCGCCACTACAATTGTGTTTTGTGTTATCCGTGACCTTAGTTCTAATAGCATTTGATAAAATTGGGAGCCCCATGTTAGGAACATATATGTTTAGGATTGTAATGTCCTCTTGTTGGAGTGTTTCTTGGCCCAGGCTTATTATAAAGTGACCATTTCTCCTATCTTTCCTAATTAATGTTGGTCTGAAGTCTACCCTTTAATTATTATAAAGTGACCTTCCTTATCAGATAATTAATGTTGGTGATCCTGTCAGATATTAGGATAGTGATCCCTGCTTGTTTTCTAGGCCCATTTGCTTAAAACACCATTTTCCAACCTTTTACCCTAAGATAGTGTCCATTCTTTGTAGAAAGGTGAGTTTCTTGGAGGCAACCGATTGAAGGACCCTGCTTTTTAACCCAGTCTGCAAACCTGTGTCTTTTGGTTGGGGCATTGAGGCCATTGATATTAAGAGTTATTATTAGCCAGGTGTGGTGGTGCACGCCTTTAATCCCAGCACTCAGGAGGCAAAGGTAGGAGGATTGCCGTGAGTTTGAGGACAGCATGAGAATACAGAATGAATTCCAGGTCAGCCTGGGCCAGAGTGAGATCCTACCTCAAAAAAAAGAAAGAAAGAAAGAAAGAAAGAAAGAAAGAAAGAAAGAAAGAAAGAAAGTTATTATTTTTGCCATTTTTCTTGTTTTGTAGTTCTTCCAGTTGTATTAACTAGTATTGGAGTATGGTTTCTTTTTTCCAGGTTCCTTATATGTGTGCTTTTTTTCTCTTTAGCATGAAGAATCCTTTCAAGTATTTTATGTAGAGCTGTGTTGGGGTCCCTCCTAGGGCCAGCCCAGGAGGGAACCTCAGGGTCTCCGCTGAGTAGGGGGTGAGAGGCATGGACTTACGACACAGACTCTGGGAGTTGGGTGGAAGCAGGCAGAGGGCAAGCTGCTGCAAACTTGTATATTCAAGGAAGTGTAGGGGGTTTTAAGGGTTTGGCTGGCCAAATCGTTGTATGGGGTAGTTCTCTTCTTGTGACCAATGACAGCCTGTCTCCAGGCAGATCATCTCGCAGCAGGTTGCTCATGAGCATGGGACTGTAGCTGTTGTCACGGCAGGCCTGTACAGGATGCCATGTTCACAGAAGCCACTTCCTGGTTTCTTCTAGCAGGCAGCCTGGCTAGAACCCAACCTGTATTGTGTCATACAGAGCTGGTTTTGTCTTCAAATATTCCTTTAGTCTGCTTTTGTTGTGGAATGCCCTTATTTCTCCATCTATTTGAATGGATAGCATTGCAGGATAAAGTAACCTTGGTTGACAGTTGTTATCTTTCAGAACTTGGAATACATCACTCCAAGCCCTTCTGTCATTTAAAGTTTGTGTTGAGAAATCTGTTATTATCCTGATGGGCTTGCCTTTGTATGTGACTTGATTTTTCTCTCTGTTTTCAATATATTTAATTCTTTGGTTTGTGTGTTTGGTAGTTTAGTTATAATATGGTGAGGAGAGGTTCTTTCCAGGTTTTGTCTGTTTGGTGTTCTAAAGGCTTCCTGTATCTGCCTTGGCATCTCTTTCCCATTTTGGGGGAAGTTTTCTTCTATGATTTTGTTGAAAATGCCTATGCCTTTGGAGTGAAATTCTTCTCTTTCTACTGTACCCTGAATTCTTATGTTTGACCTTTCATACTGTCCCAAATATGTTGAAATTCCCATTCATACCTTCCTATTAGTTTGTCTTTCTTTTTGTTGGACTGTATTAGATCGAGTTTAGATATTCTTTTCTCTCCTTCATCCATTCTACTGATGGGACTTCCCACAGAGTTTTTTTTGTTTGTTTATTTTTTTTTATTTATTTCATTTATTAGAGACAGAGAGAGAGAAAGAAGAGGAAGAGTGAGAATGGGTGTGCCAGGGCCTCTAGCCAATGCAAATGAACTCCAGACACATGTACCACCATGTGCATCTGGCTTATGTGGGACCTGGAGAATTGAACCGGAGTCTTTAGGCTTTGCAGGCATATGCCTTAACCACTAAGTCATCTCTCCAACCCCTCCACAGAGTTTTTTATTTGACTTACTGTGTTTTTCTTTTTAAAAATTTTTAAAAGATTTTATTTATTTTTTATTTATTTGAGACAGAGAGAGGGAAAGAGAGAGAGGGAGAACGAGAATGGGTGCACCAGGGCCTCCAGCCACTGCAAACAAACTCCAGACATGTGCGCCCCCTTGTGCATCTGGCTTACGTGGGACCTGGAGAATTGAACTGGGGTCCTTAGGCTTTGCAGGCATGTGCCTTAACCTCTAAGCCATCTCTCCAGACCAACTTACTATGTTTTTCATTGCTAGTATTTCTGACTGTTTTTTCTTTATTATTTCTATTTCCTTATTCATGTCTTGTATTGACCTCCTTATTTTATTAAATTGGTTTCCGGTGTCTTCTTTGATTCCTTTGATTTCCCCTTTGATTTCTTTGAGCATATTTACAATCATTCTTTTGATATATTTCTTAGGCATTTCCTCTAAATCAGTCTCAGTGGAGGTCATTTCTAATGGATTTATTCTTTTTGGTGGATTTATATTGTCTTGATTTTTTGTGTCTTGTATTATAATGTAGAGATTTTTGCATCTTGGATTAATTTAATGCTTGGATTTTCTAATTATTAGCAGTATTATTATATGCATCAATCAATCTGATGTTATATATCTTCAGGGTAGGAGCTTAAGATGCTAGGTGTGGCTCTTAAAACTCTCAGAGTACCACTAAAGTGACCCTGGTGTAGGGTTTGCCTGCTGTGAGAATATTATACTAGGCTGGGTGGAACAAAATACAGGCAAATTCTAAAATTTAACTGAAACATATACACATTTAATGAAAACCAGCAGAGTATGCAAGAGTAGGTATTACGACAAACTGATCCTCTAACAAAGTCAAAGTCCCTAAGGATGTATTAGTCTCTGAGTTGTGCAAAAACATGAGTGCTCCTATAAAGTTGAACCCTGTGCTTATTCTAGGCAGCAGATTTTTCCCTCCACCATCAAAGTTGTGAAACCTAACATATTAGCTATAACTTAATTTTTTGAGTTTCAAATAATTCAATGAGAAAAAAGATTATACTTTCTTTTAGAATTAAGAATGCTAAGACATTCATCATTATAAAGGTGTTAATTTTTGAGGAAAAGAACCCCATGATTTACTTTATAGATTGACTTTAAAACACAGTCCTGGGACTGGAGACATGAGATGACTTAGCAGTTAAGGCGCTTGCCTGCAAAGCCAAAAGACCCAGGTTTGATTCCCCAGGACCCACATAAGCCAGATGCACAAGGTGGTGCATGAATCTGGAGTTTGTTTGCAGGGCTAGAAGCCCTGCCATTCCCATTCTCTCTCTCTCTCTCTCTCTCCCTTTCCCGCTCTCTCTCTCTCTCTCAAATAAATAAGGAAAATATTTTTAAAAAAACAGGGCTAGAGAGATGGCTTAGTGGTTAAGTGCTTGCCTGTTGAAGCCTAAGGACCCCAGTTCAAGGCTTGACTCCCCAGTCCCCACGTAAGCCAGATGCATATGGTGGAACATGCATCTGGAGTTCGTTTGCAGTGGCTAGAGGCCCTAGCATGCCCATTCTCTCCCTCTCTTTCTCTCTTTCTCTGTCTCAAATAAATAAATAAATACAAAAAAACCTTGGTTTTTCCATGGCACACTGCATCATCTCCCTACACTGCTTGCTGGGAGCATTGGCCAAATGCAAAGTCAGCCAATCCATGGCCAATATTCCATTCTTTTGTTTGTCAACTAAATTAATGTGTTAAGGCAGTTTAGGGGTAACATAGTCCCCTAAAGTAAATGTGAGGAATGTCCTTGGGCCTCTTTAGGGGGGATCTGTTTTCTTCCTTATCTCTGTTCTCCTAAAACCTGACCAGAAGATGAGAATAAGATTACTAGATGCCTGAACATATGACATGAGATCTGTTTTTTCCTTATCTCTTTCCTGGAAAGTTCCTCCCTTGAAGAATTATTCCCTTCCCTACGAAAGGAAATGTGATTACCCCCTTTCCTAGATACCTTATGTGGGAGCTGAACTGACCAGCTCAGCCCTGTCCAGGACATTCCCAGAAAAGACCCCAATCAGAGACACTAGGTGGGTTTTTCCATTTCCAGAGAAGCCCTCCTGCCTTACAGCAGGAGCTCTGCCTTCTTTCCTTCTCTAGAGCTCTATAATAAAATCTTCCTCACCTCTATCCTCTATGGTCTGTGGATTTCATTCATCAAATTCATAAGACAAGAACGTGAATGTCACTGACTCTGGAAGTTTTGTGTGACCATGAATGTCCAACATCCTAACCCCTGAGGTACTGCCCAACCAAGAGCCAAGAAAGGCTCTCAAAGACACCCCAATTCCTGTATCATATAAGCTATAACAAATAGATTACACACACATGCTTTTTTTCATACTGACAGCTGCCTGATTTGACTCATGTATTCACAATCAATGTTTTTTCATAGACTAAATTTTAATGAATAATTTAAAATATGTTTAATTCATTTTTATTTTTTAAATTTTATTTTTTTAAGCAGAGAGAGAGCGAGAGAGAGAAGAGAGAGAAGAGAGATGCAGAGAGAGAATGGACACACCAGGGCCTCTAGCCACTGCAAACAAACTCCAGATGCATTTGCCCCTTGTGCATCTGGCTTACGTGGGTCCTGGGGAATTGAACCTTGTATGGCACAATGCAGGTTGGGCCCTAGCCAGGCTGCCTGCTAGGAGGAACCAGGAAGTAGCTTCTGTGGACGTGGCATTCTGCACAGGCCTGGCCTGAGAACAGCTACAGCCCCATGCCGGGAAGCAACTTGATCTGCCCAGAGCCAGGCTGTCATTGGTCACAAGAAGGGAACCACCCCATATAACGATTGGCTGGCAAACCCTTAAAACCCTTGTACTTCCCCGAATAAAGGAGTTTGCAGCAGCTAGCCCTCTGCCTGCTTCCACCCAGCTCCCGGTATCTGTGTCGTGACTCCCCTACCTGGTGGAGACCCTGCATCCCCTCCTGGGCTGGCCCTAGGAGGGACTCCAACAGAACCTGGGTCCTTTGGCTTCACAGGCAAATGCCTTAACTACTAAGCCATTTCTCCAGCCCTAAAAACATTTTATTTGTGGGTTTACGTGTGAAAGAGAGAGAGGAGAGAGAGAATGGGCACCCTAGGGCCTCTTGCTGCAGTAAACTCACATACACGCACCACTTTGTACATCTGGCTTTACATGGGTCCTGAGGAATATTACCCATAATGGCAGACTTTGCAAGCAAGCACCTTTAACCACTAAGCAATCTGCCCAGCCCCCACAACGAATGTTTGTAAAAACACTAAAGCAACTGGTGCTTTCCCAGCTCCTCTCCCTACAGAGGTAGAAATAATTCTGCCATTGCCACATGCCACCCCCCCCCCCTTGACCTAGCTTCCCACCACCTTCTTAGTACTTCCTTTCAGGGCAATGTGACATTTGTCATCCAATTCCTGTCTGTTTCACTTCAGTTTTGTACATGAAATGCTTGCCAAGAAAGCAGAAATTGGTGAGACAGGAGGTCTCTAAAGTTTTATGTAGAATAACTTTTCTCAAAACATGGGTCTCAGGTCCAGCGTCAGAATCACCTTAGTCTACTGAGAACGCAGATCACAGGACCCAGAGGCCAGCACACTGGATGACCCGCTGCGGATGGCCTGGGATCCGGACACACATAGAAAATAAGTGCGGTTTATAGCAGGTCTAACACCAAACAGCCTATTGCCGGGACCTTTCCCTCAGACACATTGTCTTCCAAGCATCCAGGCAACACCCAGGAGCCTGTCAATCCTAGAAATTCTGCCTGGGTTTTCCTATGATCCATACCTCCTATGACCTGGGTGAGCATCCTGCTATAAACCCCTTACTTTTTGGTGGAAAGTGCCTTTTCTCCTTGTGAGTAAGGAGATTCGGTTTGGCCCAGGAGCTCCTGCTGCTTTCGGGATCCTGTTCGTTGATCTGGGGGCCCGCTAAGGACTGACAGGCAAGCCGGAAGTGCCTCTTTTGGACCCTCAGGAGGCTGACTTGATTGCTTCTTTCCACTAGGCAGTTGGATTCGCGCCACTCATTCAATTCCTGCAGGAGCTGCTTCCTGCTGGCCCCGTGCTTTTTAAGGATCTCACTGCTCTTGTCCACAGATGCCATTATGCCAACAACCCAATGTCCTGCAAACTAAGGGAAAATAGGGTTAGTTGCCTGCCCAACTTAGAAGCCAGGATTCTCCACCATATTGACATTTACACGCATCAGGTATTCACACCTCACCTCAATTTTGTGGCGAGGGTAAGGGTGGGGGTGGCGGAGGTTCAAGGCAGGGTCTCACTCTAGCCCAGACTAAGCTATAACTCACTCTGTAGTCCCAGGTTGGCCTTGAACTCATGGCAACCCCACCTCCCAGTGCTGGTACTACTGACACCATGCTGTTTCCAATTTTATTGTCTTGGAGATGCAAACCACACCGTTCTCATCTCCCAGGGGATAAAAGGTCGTGTATTCTGGAGCCATATGTGAGTGACCAAAGCCCAGGAACAAAGATTCAGTATTATAAATTACCTTTAACAAATAGCAACCCGATACTCCCGACACTTAAAATCCACAATGTGGATCAGACAACCTGCTAGGATGTTACCCTGGAGATGGAATGTTCTGATCTGTGCCATTCTACTCGTAGAACCCTGGTTAAGAGAAGTTTCAGAGTCAGAGACCATTTGTTATCAGCCCTATGTCCCTGGATAAATAATTTGACATCTGTAAGATGTTAAAGCAACTATAAAATGGGAATAAATATTCCCATTTCATTAAGCTGTGTGTATTGTATTTATGGCAAATGATGAGGAAAGAGCTAGGATTAAACACAGCATTTTGCCATCCTCCAATTTACTGTATATATTCACATTTATTTTTATTGTACTTTAAAAAATATTTTTATTTATTTATTTGAGAGAGAGAAAGAGGGAAAGAGAGGGAGAGAGAGAGAGAGATTGAATGGGCACACCAGGGCCTCTAGCCACTGTAAACAAACTCCAGATGCATGTACCCCCTTGTGCATCTGGCTTACATGGGTCCTGGAGAGTCGAACCAGGATCCTTTGGCTTTGCAGGCAAATGCCTTAACTGCTAAGCTATCTCTCCAGCTCAGAAGTGTTTTCTTCAATATATATATATCCACGGGCCACACCCAGCTTCTTCCCCCAGCTGACCAAAGGGATGGTGTATTAGCAATCCCACAGTCCCAGGCCTGGACATCAGGAATTCATTCTGCTATCTATTATACTAATGATATCGATTCACTCACTGAATAACCACTGAGCATTCTTTTCCATATAAGAGGCTAGGGGAAGGAGATAGAAAAATGACTTCAGAGCTGCACTGTGGAGGATCGCCGAGAGTTCAAGGCCACCCTGAGACTAGGTCAGCCTGGACCAGAGTGAGACCCTACCCTAAACCCTGTGTGTGGTAGAGCACTCCTGTAAACCCGGCACTCAGGAGGCTGAGGCAGGAGGCACAAGTTTGAGGAAGCTTGTGCAAGACCCTGCCTCAAAAAAATATTGGAAAAAAAAAACTATTTTAAACAAACTTAAAAAACAAATGACCAATTGCTAGGGGGACACCAATGAATATTATTAATGCTAAAAACAGTATTGTAAAGCCGGGCGTGGTGGCACACGCCTTTAATCCCAGCACTCGGGAGGCAGAGGTAGGAGGATTGCCATGAGTTCAAGGCCACCCTGAGAATACAGAGTGAATTCCAGGTCAGCCTGGGCTAGAGCGAGACCTACCTCGAAAAAAAAAAAAAAAAAAAAAAAAAAAAAAACAGTATTGTACAGACACAATTTGGGTGTTTCCTCATGAGCTGCCTCAAGTTATTTTGGATACAATGGAGAGTTTATAAATATTACTGCTCTCTTCTAATTGTTTTATCAGTAATTTCCCCCAAGTTCTTTTTTTATATATTTTTAAATTTTTATTTATTTGCAAGCAGAGAGAGAGAGAGAGAGAGAGAGGCAGACAGAGAGAAAATGGGCATGCCAGGACCTCTAGCCACTGCAAATGAACTCCAGATGCATGTGCCCCTCAGGCATCGGTCTTACGTGGGTCCTGGAGAATTGAACCGGGATCCTTTGGCTTTGCAGGCAAACACCTTAACTGCTAAGCCATTTCTCCAGCCCAGACCTCCCCCAAGTTCTTATGGAAATAATATGAGACTTTCAATAAGCTAAGTGAAAATTTATGTCATTTTTGGTACGTGTGTAACGTGTGTGCATGTTCATTGTTTATTTTATTTTTAATTACTGGTTTTTCAAGGTAGGGTTTCACTCTAGCTCAGCCTGACCTGGAATTCACTATGTAGTCTCAGGGTGGCTTTGAGCCACAGCAAATGGACTCCAGATACATGCACCACTTTGTGCATCTGGCTTTACATGGGTACTGGGGAATTGAACCTAGGTCATTAGGTTTTGCAGGTGCTTGCCTTAACTGCTAAGCCATCTCTCCAGACCTAGATTCTTTTTTTCTTTAAGTTATTTATTTACAAGGGGAGAGAAAGAGAGAGAATGGGCACACCAGGGTCTCTAGGCACTGCAAACAAACTCCAGATGCACATGCCACTTTGTGTGTCTGGCCTTGTGTGGGTACTGGGGAAATGAATCTGGGTTGCCTACATTGTTAGCCTTTGCAGGCAAGCACCTTACCTGCTAAGCTATTTCTCCAGCCCACCTATTTAGATTTTTAATAGTGTCAAACAGTTAAATATAGCATTTTCCAGTTTCCATTTATAAATATTCCCATGATGGAAACTTAATCTCCAATGGTGATGTCACTAAAGCTGAAGCTGTGGCCAGAGCTCCCCATCAGCTCTCTAAGCTTATTCAAGCTGGCTCTAGAATACCACTATATTATAAACTGGACATTATATTTCATTATAAAATGGACATTATATTTCAGAAACTCTAGGGGAAATATAAATCATATGCTTAACCTTAAATGGCATTAAAATGTCTAAAGGAATTTGAAATCACTGCAGACTACAGAAGTGGAACAATTCTTATCAACTTCATAAGCAGGTTAAACAAGTATGGAATGACTCGTCCTAGATCTGGTGGGCAACTAAACAAATAATGTACTGTCAACCATCAGCTTGGTTTCATTCTGCTGAAAACCTCAACTGGGATGGTGGACCAAGGAGGAAAAAACCCAAAAACACACATGAGGAAGAATCCTGGGACTTCTAGGAACGCAATAAAAGAATACAAGTATCATGTCTCGGTTCTCAGTGAGGGTGGGGCGTACATATGAAAGGATTTTGAGTTCTTGGCTTTTCCTCCATCCTTCCATTCCCATCTTGGTTTTTCCAAGGAGTAGAATGGCAGAGCCACTGCTATTCAGGCAGGCAGAGCACAGTGACCGCAGTACAAAGTAAAGGCAGACTATCTACCCACTTCCCCTTGAAGTACAATAGGTTTTATATCTGTTAGCACTGTGCTGAGGTTTAGAGTATAGGAAACCTTTGCTCAGGCCCAGCCACGTCACTCCTGATCTCATCCTGGACTTTGACTCCCGGCAGGTGGTCAGATTTCCTATCACTCTCTGCCTGTCATTATTCAAATCTCTCCAACTTGGCAGTCCACACTCATGATGCAGTTCAATCTCATCCTGTCTCCTAGCCAAGTGGTTTCCCAGTAGTATACTGTGCAACAGAGATTAAGGCTACTGTTATGTTACATATGATATAAGGTATGATGTATGCTAGAATGGTTAGCATGTATCTGAAAAGAAAATCTGAAGTAAGGAATTAGGATGAAACCACAAAGGGATACTGCTGAGTTTTCTCCTTTTCCTGTACTCAATTCATTATGGAGCTTTGTAAAAATAGGCATATGAATTTTACCTAATTCTTCCAGTACAAACTTCTTACTCTACTTTTCATACATCATAGTAAGAATTTCTGAAAAAAAAATCTTATATGGATCAATTTTCCATGGAAATTAGGAATAGTATCCACAGCATACCTGTTCTGAAAGTGAGCTAATGTTTGAGAGGGGGCGGGAATGCCATCGTAATCGTCTTGGCTACAGCACCATGGTGGTCCGTTCATTTCTTGATCACCTGTGATAAGTACCTCTTGTTAGGCCAAAGGTCATTATGATAAAGTATCACCACTGTGTAAGGAGTCCCCTGAAAGCCATCCAGGGATGGAGCCAACAATCATAAATCCAGGAGGAAAGAGCTTGGAGTAAGCAACTGCAAGACCATCAAAGAGGTCAAACCTGAGTTAGCACAAGAATAAGATATGACTATGAGAAACGCAGGTATCAGTTGATAATAATGGTGATGAGTAACGTGTCTGCGTATTCATGTAGATAAGAGTCAGGCCTTGTTTCTTTAAGTGCTTCATATTTCTTAACTATTGATTTCTCACAACATACTCATCGAGTACATTGCCTTCATTTTATAGTTGCACACATATGTACATACACATATATACACAAAGGGAAACTGGCCCAAGGTCATATGGCTAAAAAGTGAACAAGGTAGGATTTGAACCCTGGTCATTTGGCTTTTGAACATATATATATATATATATAGAGAGAGAGAGAGAGAGAGAAATATTTTTTTTTTTTTGATTTTTCAAAATAAGGTCTCACTGTAGCCCAAGCTGACCTGGAACACACTCTGTAGTCCCAGGCTAGCCTTCAACTCACGGTGAGCCTCCTACCTCTGCCTCCTGAGTCCTGGGATTAAGACATGTATCACCATGCCCAGCTTTAAAAAAATATTTATTTATTTATTTATTTATTTACTTGAGAAGGGGAAAGAGAAGGGGCACATTAGGGCCTCTTGTCACTACAAATGACCTCCAGATGCATGTGCCACTTTGTGCATCTGGCTTTATATCTGAGTACTGAGGAATTGAACCTGGACTGGCAGGCTTTGCAAGGAAGCATCTTTAGTCACCGAGCCATCTCTTCAGTCTCTAGAACCTGGATATTTAACTACAACACCAGATTGCATTACTAACTGTAACAGAAGATGGCTGCCATGCACCCTGTTTTGTTCAATTTTTTCATCTTTATAACAATCCTGTAAAGCAGTATTCCGTCATTCTATTACAAAATAGCTACATAACTTACCCAAGTTCATACAGCTAGTGAGCACAATTAGAATTCAGACCAAGGTAGCCCACTCCTAGAGCTGGTGCCCTCCCCCACCACAATGCAACCCCGTGGGGGGAGGCTCCTCATGATGGTGACAGTGTGAGATACAGAATTTTGTCACATGCAAAGAAGGCACATGATCAGGTGCAGGTAAAAAAGTGGTGGGAGATTAGGAGCCGACTGGCTGTGTGGAAAGTTGTGGAATTACCAATCCGATCCTTTTTTGTTTTTTTGTTTTTTTTTTGGTTTTTCGAGGTAGGGTCTCACTCTAGCTCAGGCTGACCAGGAATTAACTATGTAGTCTCAGGGTGGCCTTGAACTCTCAGCGATCCTCCTACCTCTGCCTCCCGAGTACTGGGATTAAAGGCGTGCGCCACCACGCCCGGCTCCCGATCCTTTTTTATAAGGACACGGACACGACAAATATCTCTAAACACAAGGAACCTAAGCAGATGGGAAGAGTGGCCTCTTCTGGGGCACCTTCAGGAAGCTTCCCATGCAGAGAGAGAAGTTATCAATCAGATATTACATCTAATATCATTTGCCAGTTTTGAGCTTCACAAAGAGGGTAAGAAATTTGCAAAATAGTGCTGGGCAACTAAAGAGAAGTCCCTTAAAATTCCATCTGCTGCCTGGCTGGGGAAACACCTGCAATCCCAGCACTTGGGAGGTAGAGGCAGGAGGATTAGGAATTCAGGAAGAGCCTCCGTTCCATAGCACTTGAGACCAGGTGGGCTACATGAGACCCTGTCTCAAAAAACGGTGGCCTATCACCTTGTACTTCTGATGCTCTTGCCTCTCCTCTGTTCTGAGATTACAGGCATGTGCTGTCCTCACTCCTGGCTTATACGGTGCTGGGTGACTGAGCCTAAGGCTTCATGTATGCTAGTCAAACACTCTACCAACAGCCTCCCAACAGGAAATTTATATGTTACCCAAGCTGGCTTTGAAGACCTCGGCTTAAGTGATCTTTCTGCTCCAGCTTCCAAGAAACTGGGAGTATAGGCAGGTGTCACTGCACTCAGCCTGAAGGGTTTTTTTTTTTGTTTTGTTTTTTGTTTTTGAGGTAGGGTTTCACACTAGCCCAGGCTGACCTGGAACTCACTATGTAGTCTCAGGGTGGCCTCAAACTCACGGTGATCCTCCTGCCTCTGCCTCCCAAGTGCTGGGATTAAAGGCATGTGCCACCACTCTTGGCTTTTTTTTTTTTTTTTTTCAGCAACATGGTACTTAAAAGTATTAATGTCGGGGAACCAGGGATGGTGGCGCATGCCTTTAATCCCAGCACTTGGGAGGCAGAGGTAGGAGGATCGCCGTGAGTTCGAGGCCACCCTGAGACTACACAGTGAATTCCAGGTCAGCCTGAACTAGAGCGAGACCTTACCTCGAAAAACAAACAACAACAAATGTCTAAGAAGATTAAATACAATTTTTTTCTCCAAGTCAATTCTTAAAAATTATATTTGGGGAATCTACAAGATGAGAGCTGCAACAAGGAGGAAGCTATCTTCATATCTCAGTGCAGGTGGGCCAGAAACTCACTGCAAAAGACCAGTGCTGTTCTCAGCTTTGGCTGGGGAGTGCTGGGGAGACTCAAAACTCATTAAAGTGATTAGATTTGTACTTTTGATCCTCTTGCCTCGACCTCTGTGCAGGGATTACAGGCATGCGCTGCCCTCACTTCTAGTTTATATGGTGATTAGGCCATGGTGGCTCACAACTTTAATCCCAGCACTCAGGAGGCTGATGTACCAGGATTGTTGTGAATTTGAAGTCAGTCAGAACTATAGAGTGAGTCCCAGGTCAGCATAGGCTAATGTGAGGACCTGTCTCAGAAAAACACAACACAATATATATATTTTTTTAAAAAGCTCATGTTTATGGTGGCTGGAGAGATGGCACTGTAGTTAAAGATGCTTGCTTGCCAATCCAGATTCACCCATTTAAAAGCCAGATGCAAAAGGCGGCACATGCATCTGGTGTTCATTTGAAGTGGCAAGAGACCCTGACATGCTCAATGACATACACACATTACAAATAAATGTATAAAATTATACACACACACACACACATAGATATATATACATTTTTTTTTTTTTT
Organism: Orientallactaga sibirica; assembly: GCA_036365145.1. Taxonomy (NCBI): domain Eukaryota; kingdom Metazoa; phylum Chordata; class Mammalia; order Rodentia; family Dipodidae; genus Orientallactaga; species Orientallactaga sibirica. The sequence goes on along the minus strand of JAEOAD010002712.1, from coordinate 2,236,733 downwards.
TAAGGAAAGAGAGTGAGCTAATGGGTGCACCAGGGCCTGTAGCCACTGCAAATGAACTCCAGATGTATGCACCACTCTGTGTATCTGGCTTTACGTAGGTACTGGGGAATTGAACCCAGGTAGTAAGGCTTTGCAGCCAAGTGCCTTAAGAGTCATCTCCCCAGCTCCCAATATTTTTTAAAAAAATAATAAAAATCATCAAAGAGCTGAGAATAAGTAACTGTGGAGTGCTCTGTGCTAAGTGAGGTATCTACGTCATGCCCTCCAAAGTTCAGGGAACACTGTGGACGAGAGGCAGGATGTGGAGGAGGGCTGTGGAATGCTGTCTTTTGGACAGGACATGACCATGACAATCATGAGCTAAGTGGCTGTGGTTACTTGCACAAAACTTAACCCACTATGGGGCCAATCAACATTACATCATGGATGGTGGAGGAGGGTATGAGGCCTCCATCCCTCTCTGAGGAGTTATTGGCACTTGAGAGTTGCTGGGGAAGTAGGGAGACATTTTCTTCAGTGGCACAGCACTGGTAGTTGCATGTGTTCATGCAAGCACCCTAATTAAACTTGTGCACACACACAAAACAACAAAGTAGAAGAGGGACTAGCTGGGAAGAAGGATTCAGTGGCAGGAGAGGGAGAAAAGAGAAGGTAAAAGTGTTGATTATGATCAAAATACATTATATACATATATAAAAATTGTCAATACAAATAAAATAAAATTTAAAAGGAATAAGGAAATAGGTTTGTTTACAGAGTATTTAAAGTATTCAATAATAATCCAGTGCTCATTAACTTCATAAATTCAGTATCTGAACATTTATGTGGGAGGTTTTGTCAAAGGTTTTCTAAAAATAGTAGCAGCAAAAAGCAACAAAACTTTCAACCCTGACCTTATGAAGTCTTCATTCTAGAGAAAGGGGAGAAATTAATGGGGTGGGAAGGGGAGGTGGAGGAGACAAAATTTAGGACATCATATTTTATTTTTATTTATTTTTATATTTTTAAGGTAGGGTCTCACTCTAGCCCAGGCTAACCTGGAATTCACTCTGCAGTCCCAGGCTGCCTTCGAAATCACAGTGATTGTCTTATTTCTGCCTCCAAGTGCTGGGATGAAAGGCGTGGGCCTAGAGGTAACATTTTCATGCATGATCAAAATAATATTGTAGGGCTGGGGAGATGGCTCAGCAGCTAAATGTGATTGCTTGCAAAGCCCGCCAGCCCAGGGTCCAGTCCCCAGCACACACATAAGGCTGGACACAAAGTAGCGCACGCATCTGGAATTCATTTGCAGCTGCCTGAGACTCACTCCCATACAAACTGTTGCAGTTACCTTCCCGATGTTGAAACAACGCACCGGACCAAAAGCAGCTTATGAGTTGTGGTTATGAGTTATGGGTTTATTTTGGTTCATAGACTCCAGGGGAAACTACATGATGGCAGGGGAAACCGTGGCTTGAGCAGAGACTGGCCATCACCTGCTGGCCAACATCAGTTGTAGAGTGCACCGAACACTGGCAAGGGGAAGCTCACTTAAACACCCATAAGCCCGCTCCCAACAGCATACCTTCTTTGAACACTCACAATTCCCAAAACTGCCATCGACTGGGGACCTAGCATTCTGAGCCCATGAGTTTATGGGAGACCCCTGAACCAAACCACCACAAATACATACCCATGCAAAGAAATGCATTAAAATAATAATAATAATAATAACATTGTAAGATGCAACAAAAAGGTATTCAGGTTTTAGGTTCCAGGGGTCAGCAGTAAGAATCCTATGTACAGAACCAGGCTCCATATTCACTTTCATGAATACCTGGGACCTATTTCCTCAAAAATAACTTCCCACGAAGTAGCAGACTGACTTTTTCTCAGGCTTCGGGGTCTCTCTCCCACCCCTGGCTGCAGATGTGCGAGCCCACTGACTGTGAACTACAGATGTCGGTGGACGGGAGGGAAGGAGTGATCGGGCTGGCGCCGGCCGGTCCGCGGGGAGGGTGGGGGCAGGGCCGGCGTCTGGCGAAATCTCTCTCGCTGGCTGGACTTTCTGGAGACTTTCTGCAGCCGGGACAGCACGAAGCGCCCCGGGGACGCTCGGAACAGGACGAGCGCCCGCTCGCGTCTTCCTCTTAGGCCAGCTCACCCACGTCCTCCCGCCCCCTTCCCGGCCGCTCCCTGATTGGCCGCCGCCCGGCGAAGGCGCCCGCTGATTGGCCGGCGTGCCCTCGGCACAGACGCGGCGCGGCGCGCTGGGGGCGGGCTCAGGCCGGGGCGCCGGCGGCCTGGCTGGGCGCGCTGAGCGCCGAGCACCGCTTCCCGTGCGCTCCCGGGGCGGAGGGCTGGCGGGGCCGGGAGCGTGGCGACGGGGAGCCGGGGCACATGGCGCGGCCGGACGCTGAGGACGCTGGGGAGCGGCGGGAGGTGGCCGAGCACCCGCTGGCGAAGGGCTATCTTCCGGTGCCCAGGGGCGCCCCCGCCGGGGACGGGGATGGGGACGGACCCAAGGCGGGCGGCGTGTCCCTGAACGGGGTCGTGGCGGACCTCCCCGGCGGGCCGCGGACGCTGCTGGCCCCGGACGAGGAGACCCAGGCCCGGCTGCTGCCCGCGGGCGCGGGGCGGGACGCGGGCGAGGACGGCCCGGGGCCCGGGGGCGCGCGGCGGCCGCGCACGGCGCTGTCGGCGCGGCGCTTCGTGGTGCTGCTCATCTTCAGCCTGTACTCGCTGGTGAACGCCTTCCAGTGGATCCAGTACAGCATCATCAGCAACGTGTTCGAGGACTTCTACGGCGTGTCCCTGCTGCACATCGACTGGCTGTCCATGGTGTACATGCTGGCCTACGTGCCCCTCATCTTCCCGGCCACCTGGCTGCTGGACACCCGAGGCCTGCGGCTCACTGCCCTGCTGGGCTCGGGCCTCAACTGCCTGGGCGCCTGGGTCAAGTGCGGCAGTGTGCAGCGGCATCTTTTCTGGGTCACCATGTTGGGCCAGAGCCTGTGCTCCGTGGCCCAGGTATTCATCCTGGGCTTGCCTTCCCGCATCGCCTCGGTGTGGTTTGGACCCAAGGAGGTGTCCACGGCTTGTGCTACTGCAGTGCTGGGCAATCAGGTAAGGGATGGAGCGATGTGGGGTCCTTGAAAGGACCGGGGTGGGTGCTGGCGGTGTAGCTCAGTTGGTACAGTGCTTGCCTAAGCTAACGTGCACGAAGCCCAGGGTTCCATGCCCAGCATTGCAGAAAACAGCAGTGATGGGAAATGCCTGTAATCCTAGCCCTTGGGAGGTGGAGGCTGGAGACAGGATCGGTAGGGGGTCATTTATCTGCACATGAAGAGGAGAGAGTAATTTTGGGGAACAGTCTTAAAGAGGGTCTTTAATTTCTTTGTAAGAACAGAACTTCCAAACTCAGTTTAAAGGGACAATGTTTGTCATCTTGCTTTGAAAATACTTACATGCTAACGAACTGTATGGGCCTGTATATGCTTAGCACAGAAAGCTTGTCAGGCCAGCAATGAACTAGACTTGCATAGGTGTTACCACTGGGTTCCTTGCAAAAGGGAAGGAGTTGTTGGGTTCTGGGTGGGAAGTTTTTTTTTTTTTTTTTTTGGAAGTTTTTTCATACTGTTCATTGTGTGAACAAACCATGTTGTACTTGTTAGTCTGTTCAGAGCAGGCACATATACATGAGCACACATAAATGCATGCTAAAGAAATGTTCTGGTAAGGACTTCGCAGTATTACTAATCCAATTCTTTAAAAAATATTCTTTTAATATTTTATTTTTATTTATTTATTTGAGACAGAGAGAGAATGGGCAAGCCAGCTCCAGCCCAAAAATATATAGATTTATTATTTATTTATTTATTTATTTGAAATAGAATGAATGAGAATCAGCTCGCCAGGGCCTCTTGCCTCTGCAAATAAATTCCATACGCATATGCCACTTTGTGCATCTGGCTTTACATGGGTACTGGGTATCAAATTAGGGCCCTCTGGCTTTGCAAGCAAGTGCCTTTATTACTGAGCCATCTCTCCTGTCCCGTTATTCACTCTTAACAGTAAAATAGTGCAGGGCAACTCACAAATCATGACATGGTCAAGTAGTTTAATTTGCCAAGTCTTCTTTAAGAAATGACTTTTTTTCTCCCCCTGCCATCGTAAATTCAGATGTCATTGGTACTTCAAAAACGTTATCAGGAGGGCCAGGCATGGTGGCACACACCTTCAATCCCAGCACTCGGGAGGCAGAGGTAGGAGGATTGCCGTGAGTTCGAGGCCACCCTGAGACAACATAGTGAATTCCAGGTCATGTCAGGTCAGCCTGGACTAGAGTGAGACCCTACCTTGAAAAAAAAAAAAAAAAAAAAAAAAAAAACTAGGCAAACGTTTGTGTCTGTGTAAATGTGCACTATTTATTTTTATTTTTGAAAAAATATTTATTTTGCTTGGAGAAATGGCATAGTGCTTAAGGTGCTTGCCTGCAAAGCCTAAGGACTCATGTTTGACTCTCCAAATCCCACATAAGCCAGATAGACCAGATGATGCAAGTGCACAAGATCACACATGCGCACAAGATGGTACTTGCTGGAGTGATGGCTTAGCAGTTAAGACACTTGCCTGTGAAGCCTAAGGACCCAGATTTAATTCCCCAGATCCCACGTTAGCCTGATGCACAAAATGGCACATGAATCTGGAGTTTGTTTGCAGTGGCTAGAGGCCCTGGCCCGCCTACTCTCTTTCTCTGTCTGTCTGTCTCTCTCTCTAACAAATAATTTTTTAAAAAGGTGGCACATGCATCTAGAGTTCAATTGCATTTGCTGGAGGCGCTGAGTCACCAGTTCTCTCTTGCTTGCTCGCTCTCTTATAAAAAAATAAAAATAACTATTTGAGAGTATGAATGTGCACCATGGCCTATTGTGGCTGCAAACAAACTCCAGATCAAGTGCCACTTTGTGTATCTGACTTCACCTGGGTACTGGTGAATTGAGCCCTGGGCCCTTAGACTTTGCAAGCAAGTGCCTTTAACTGTTGAGCAACCTCCCCAGCCCCATTTTTTTTTTTTTTTTTGGGGGGGGACAGAATCTCACTGTAGCTCAGGCTGTCCTAGAGCTCACTATGTAGTCTAGGCTAGCCTCAAACTCAGGGCAATCTTTCTGCCTCACTCTCCCATGTGTACTGGGATTTCAGGCATGACCACCATGTCCTGCTATTGTTTGTGCTTTTTAAAACAAATTTTTATTTATTTATTTTTTTTGGGGGGGTGTGCCTCCTGTCACTGCAAACGAGCTCCAGTTGCATGTGCCACTCTGTGCATCTGGCTTTAGGTGGGTACTGGGGAGTTGAACGCAGGCCTTCAGGTCTTACAAGCAAGAGCCTTTAACTACTGAGCCATTTCTCCAGCCCTGTTTGTGCTTTTTAAACTTTGCACACTAATTCTTTTATTGCAATTTAAATTCCCCATACAGGACCCTCTGACACTTATGTAAATGATACTGGGTATTCATTCATTTTGAAGAGAAAAGTCACCTCTCCTTACACGATATTGCTGCATGTCGCCATGTAACAAAATTATGTTGCCTTCTTATTATTTTCTTACTTGTGTCTAAGTCACATTTTAATTTAAAATACCCAACAAGACTGTGTGCTTATTTCTTTAGATTTATTTCCTTTTTCTCAAAGTATAGAAGGGCAGCTTGAACCAGTTGCTGTGTATCTAAAATAATTTATGTGGATACTTTAACTGGTTGTTTTTCCAAGTTTGGGTAGAAGCTGTTGTCTTAAGATATTTTATATTTGCAAACGTATATTCAAGATTAATAGTTAATAAGCAAGATAAAAATACTATCAAACCTGTGGATTTTCAGTTTTATGGATACTAAGTGGAAGCATGTGCTTATACATGACTTCCCTCCTGCGGCACATTTCTGGGTCCTAAGTGTTTTCATCCTTTCCTGGACGCCCCCAACTGTGCAGTCACCTGTACACCTGTGTAGGCATTCTCAGCCTCATTTACGGAGTGGCCATTCATCATAATATTCAGCATCATTGAGCACTTACATGCTAAGAACTCACATGCATTGTGTCATTTACTACTAGAAGGTGGGAACTACTAGTTTCTCCATTTGGTAGATAGGGAAATTGAGGAATGAAATAATATTCCCATGGTTCAGCTTGTTTGCATTCAAGTCTATCTGGTTCCTGAATGGCAGCTAACTTTGCATCTACACTGCAGCTCTCTAGCCAGCAAGAACCTTTGAAAATATGGATCAGAACATGTCATTCCATGTTTTTAATTTACCAGTGATTTCCCATAACACTTAAAATATAAGCTGTTTACTCTGAATTCCAATTCCTCCCCCCCCCCCTCCCTCCCTCCCTTCCTCCCTCCCCCTCCCTTTCTCTCTTTCTCTCTGTCTCTCTGTCTCTGTCTCTGTCTCTCTCCTCTCTCTCTCTCTCTCTCTCTTTCTTTCTTTCTTTCTTTCTTTCTTTCTTTCTTTCTTTCTTTCTTTTTCCTTTTGGTTTTTCCAGTAGAGTTTCACTCTAGTCCAGGCTGACCTGGAATTCACATGTAGTCTCAGGGTGACCTCAGACTCATGGTGATCCTCCTACCTCTGCCTCCCAAGTGCTGGGATTAAAGGCATGTGCCACCACGCCTGGCCAATACTTTCATAATACATCTTCTTTGATTTCATAAACTGCACCAAGCTCGCACATGTGCAAAGACCTTTGAAGAAACATTCCCTGGACCTAGAATATTCTTCCTTTTGAGATCATATGATTGCATTCTTGATGTCGCTCAGCTCTCTTTAAATTCATTTTAAATAGCCCGTGGCATTTCTTGGTCCCATTTAGTTACTAAGTCACTCCCTCATTACATTATTCAGTTTTAATTGTCGTATAGCATTCATCATTGTCATGTGTTTATTATCTACAGATTTACATATATACACGTTCACTGTTCATTTCCCTTCCCCACTGTTTGTAGTTTTGATAATAGTCACATGATCTGGATATACACAGCTGTGTTACCAGCATTTATTAGAGTGCCTGGCACATTGTAAGGCTGTCCACAAAAATATAATGAATTAACAAATAAGTTTTAGACTCATCTCTGTACTGGCCAGATGGATATTTGCACTTCAGAATGTCAGAGAAATGCATCTCAAAGTCAGCCTGCTCTCCTAGCGTACTTCTCTCCACCTCTGCTGCTGCTATCTTAGCTTGACAACCACCAGCTCACCCGAGGCATGCTGGCTGGTCTCTCCATCTGTACTTCTTGCTCTTTCCTGAATTTTCCAGTCTTTTCTATCGTACAGATCTGCCTAGACCATTCCCTTGCTGCCTTGCCACTTGCCTTGTCCTTAGGTTAAAGTTCAAACTCTGTGACATGTGAGACCCCAGATCTGCCTCTGGCTAGCTCTCTGCTCTGAGCCAGATTGCATGGGGATGGTTTCTCACAAGGTCATGTTTTCCACTTTGTGTGTACACTGTGTCCTTGTAGCTTAGAACACTTCTCCTTCCCTCTGCCAACTCCAGTTTCTTTTTTAGATCCTTGCACCTCCAGAAACTTTTCTTGAACCTCACACTTAGGCAAGGTGCTAGTACAAAGTGCTCTCCTACCTAGGGTGAGAATATGCCCCAGTGGATCTGTTGTTTAGCATAAGTCCCCTGGAGTCCTTTTCTTTCCAAATAGTTCTGGTTTAGGTAATAATACTTTGCATGATCTTTTCAGGCAAGCACCTTAATCACTGAGCCATCTCTCCAGGCCATCCATAATCCTTTCAATCTCAGCACAGCACTGTTTCCACATTCTTTTGTTTGTTTGTTTGTTTGTTTGTTGTTTGTTTGTTTGTTTTTTCAAGGTAGGGTCTCACTCTAGTCCTGGCTATTTGTATATCTTCTTTGGAGAAATATCTGTTCAAGCCAGGTATGGTGGCGCACGCCTATAATCCCAGCACTCAGGAGGCAGAGGTAGGTGGATCACTGTGAGTTTGAGGCCACCCTGAGACTACATAGTGAATTCCAGGTTAGCCTGGGCCTTCCTTCCTTCCTTCCTTTCCTTCCTTCCTTCCTTCCTTCCTTCCTTCCTTCCTTCCTTCCTTCCTTCCTTCCTTCCTTCCTTCCTTCCTTCCTTCCTTTCCTTCCTTCCTTCCTTTCTTTCCTTCCTTCCTGAGACCCTATCTTGAAACTCCCCCCCCCAAAAAAAAATACATACATATTTGTCTGGTCCACTTTTTTTTTTTTTTTTTTTTGGTTTTTGGAGGTAGGGTCTCACTCTAGACCAGGCTGATCTGGAACCCATTATGTAGTCTCAGGGTGGCCTCGAACTCACAGCGATCCGCCTACCTCTGCCTCCTGAGTGCTGGGATTAAAGGTATGCACCACCACGCCTGGCTCTTGGTCCACTTTTAAATTGGGATGCGTGTCTTTTTAATGTCAAATTGTAATGAATATTAGTCTCTTATCAGATACATGATTTAGAAGTATTTTCTCTATGTTTTAACAGTTTTTTTTGTTTCTTTATCAGATGTAGGAGAAAGGTTTGTCAGCAAATTTCCTTTAATAATACAAAAGTAGAAAAGAAAAAATATTTAGGCTTTATAGTAAACCTTTATGTTCTAACCAGTACTGCCATTTCCTCTGTTTCCCAGTACTGCCTGTTAACAGGAGCATTTATTTTACAGCTTGGAGCTGCAGTTGGCTTCTTGTTACCACCTGTTTTAGTGCCCAACACAAAGAATACAACAGAACTGGCTAATAATATCAGCATCATGTTTTACGGCACGTCATGTACCTCCACACTTTTATTTATTTTAACAGCAATTGGTAAGTGCATTGTTTTCCCTAAAGTTTAGATAAACGCATGACAAACGTACAGGAATAACTAACCTTGGAAAGCTGTGTCGACGCCACCTAAAATGCCATTTGCTTGTTTCATTCTTGTCATGCCCTGTGCTGCGCGGTTGCTGGTGGTTCAGCTCTGGGGGATATGTCATGGGCCATTACAACCGTTTTCATTTTCTAAAGGATTTGAAGACTAATCATCTCATTTACCTCCTTACTAACGATTTCTTCCTGATAAGCATTGGTTTCAAACCTGACCTGCCTCCTCTTCCTGTGTCATCTGTGTGTCTGCATCTTCCCCTGACCCAGCCAGGAGCAAGTTACTGTCATGCTTTGAAGCGATACGCATAGGCTACCGCCTGCCTCTTACGAATGCATCTCCCCTGAGAGCCCCATTCAAAAGTAACTGGATCTGAAAATGCTGACCAGAGAGTAATCCTGGCTAGCAGCAGAATCTCAAACTGTGGCAACTGTCTGCTTGCTAGGCTACTTCCGCAAAGCCCGACTGCCACCATTCGTCCCTGAGTCCTCTCGGCGGGGCCTGTCTCTTGAAGCAGTCAGTCAGAGTCAGCTGCAAGCAGCCAGCACCAGCTTGGAAGAAGCTTTGGGAAGGTCTGCTTTATTTTAAGTTTATTTTCAAGGGGAAGCAGTTTTGATTTCAGGGGAAAGGATAGGTAAAGCGTAGTCCTGATGTAATGTCGCCGCTCACATTGCTGTGACAGTGCCCTTCAGGCACTCAGTCGATCTGAAGTGTGTTTTGCTGGGAAAGGCACTATGAAGTTGAAAAGCCATCTTTTAATCATTAACATTTATAATTAAACTATTATAGTTGAAGGGTTTAGATTTATATATTAACTTTTACTGCGACTATATTAGTAATGAAAATTCATATTTTATGCTCTTCAATTGTGGAATCCTCAGCTTTCTGAGAAATATCTGGTGAAAGCTCTAGAGTGTTTCAGTAGACTAGGTAGATGAACTGCAGGATCCAGGTATAGGAAACTCAGCCCACATCTACAGTGTCCCTTAGACAAAGAACAGAGTGTTCCCTCAGTAGTGTATGAAGTATTTTGGCATGCCCAGTCTGCTCCTTGGTTTGTATGTTTTAGTCAGTCAGGGAGTGGCATAATTGTGGTGTGATGACGACTGAAAAAGTACAATTTTTCTTATATTATTTAATAGTATAACAAAGTATTAAAGCAAATCTAAGCCAGACATGGTGGCTCATGCCTGTAATCCCAGCCTTCCAGAGGCCTAGGTAGGAGTCAGGGAGAGCCTGTACTACAGAGTGACTCCAGGTCAGCCTGGGCTAGAGTGTGACCCTGCCTCAAAAAAAAAAACAAAAAACTACATTGCTAAGGGAACCTCTTACATCTGCGTTTCTGGTAGCTATATTTGATTTGTTTGGTAAAATAGAAAATATTATATATACTTTGCATAAGTGGGCCTTCCATTTACAGTAGGTGTTCTTAAATGTAAAATTGTCTTTTTAAATTGGTTATGTGCTAATTGGATAAATTCCAGTTTTCCATTTTATTTCATCTTCAGTTGTCTGTTTGCAAGAGGTAAATGAAAGTCATATATGTGACATCTATATTTTGAAGTTATTTACACAGTATGGATGTGTGTTTATTTATACTGCTACAAGTAGATTTTTTCTTTTCAAGGGAAAGGCACATAGAACAGTGCCTTATTAACCTGTGCTGCTTGAAACATTAGAAGAGTGAACTGTATGTACCTGGTGGTTTATGTTTGTGTCACTTGTTATTAGAGTAGAACTAGAACCCAGGAAAATGTGCAAACAAGGGATAACAAAGGGCTTACTTGCAAGTTTGTCACAGTGGCATACAGTTTTAATCTTATGACAGATACCAGGCAGAGTGTCCTAGCCAGGTAAGAACCAGCCGTGGGGTGCATGGCATGTCCCAGCACTTGGCAGGTAGAAGCAGGAGGATTAGGAATTTAAGATCATCCTTGGCTACACAGCATGTTTGAGGCCAGCCTGGGCTACATGAAACTTTGTCTCAATTAAAAATCAAAACAGGGGAGCTGGAAAGATGGCTTAGTAGTTAAGGTATTTGCCTGCAAAGCCAAAGGACCCAGGTTCAATTCCCCAGGACCCACGTAAGCCAGATGCACAAAGTGGCACATGTGTCTGGAGTTCATTTGCAGTGGCTAGAAGCCCTGGCGCACCCATTCTCTCTCTCTCTCTCTCTCTGTCTTAAATAAATAAATAAATAAAAACATTAAAAAAAAGCAGGGGCTGGAGAGATGGCTTAGCGGTTAAAACGCTTGCCTGTGAAGCTAAAGGACCCAGGTTTGATTCTCCAGGTCCCACATAAGCCAGATACACATGGTGGCACATGGGTCTGGAGTACATCTGGCTAACATGGGTCCTGGGGAATCGAACCTGGGTCCTTTGGCTTTGCAGGCAAATACCTTAACCACTAAGCCATCCCTCCAGCCCAGAAAGTTGTGAAATTTAAGTGGAAAGACTGCTTGGTTTTTACTATGGAATAAAACTAAAAATCCTTGCTTCAAGTTCCTTACTTACTAAGAAGTCCAACCTAATGAAGTCCAGATATATGCACCACTTTGTGTATCTGGCTTTACATGGGTACTGGGGAATTGAACGTGGGCCATCAGGCTTTGCAAGCAAGTGCCTTTAACTGCTGAACCATCTCTCCAGCTCCCAAATTCTTATAAAATAATTTAGTATGGTAAAGTTTTTTTTTTTTTTGGTTTTTGTTTTTTAGTTTATCTGTGTCCCAATATGACTGCTTGAAGGCTCATGTTGTATAACCCTGTTCCTTTCCCTCATGGAGTTTGTATTAGTCAGGGTTCTCTAGAGGAACAGAATGGATAGAATGAATTGTATTAAAAGGGAATTTATTGGATTAGCTTACACAGTCCAGCAATAGCAGGTTGCAGGTCCAAGAGTCAATGAACCCGGTAGCTGCTCAGTCCACGAGGCTGGAGGCCTCAGCAGTCCCAATCCGGCACTGAAGGCCTGGAGGCTTCCTGGAGAGACGCTGCTCTTCAGTCCACCCTGGTCTTCAGTCCACACTGGAGAGCAACACCAAGCAGCAAGTACCAAGCGGAAAACACCAAGCAGCAAGTACCCAGTGGCAAGCAGCTAGCAGCACCAGCAGCCAGGTGGGAGAGAGAAAGAACCTTTCTTCCCAGAGCTTCTTTTTATCAACCAGCCCCCTCCTCCAAGAGGGGCCGCCCACTCTGGGCCGCCCACTCTGGGGGAAGGGTTTACCCCTGGGGGAAGGATTCTTCCTTTAATTAATTCTTCCTAGAGGCAGCCTCAGAAACACACTTATGAGGAATGTCTGTGGATTCCTAAACAAATCAAGTTGACACAAACTTAACCATCACAAGTCCACCCCTTGTCAACTTGACACCAAACCATATATCCTTACGTTCTACTTAATTTCCAAATGAAGACAGTAAAAAGGTCATAATTCCGCCTAACATGATATAACTATCCCTCATACAACCGGAAATGCACAATCATTCCCCCCCCACACACACAAAGCAAGTTCCTTGAGGAAGGTTTAGTCTCATATAAGTCAAATATAAATTCAACAGTGGTTAACTAACAATATGATCTTAATCAGTATTAATTACCTAATAGAGAAACAGAGGGAGAATGAAAGCATCTTAATATTGGTGTACATATGTACAAACACTCTTAACAAGGTAAGACAGGAACACTCATGGCAATTACAGTCCATGTTTTTGTAACTGGTCCCGTGGCCTTAGCTGGTATTTGTTACTGCCTTCTTCTACTACCTATTCAGTATTTCCTCCACCTTCAGCAAGCACCTCAGCAGGTCTTGGTTCTTTACCTGGAGGGGTGACCCATACCTTCATTCCTGATGGATCTGGGCCATTTATCACATTGCCTTGATTGGGCTATTGCAGTTGTCCATTGACTTTGATAACAGGGCATGGTAACACCAAGAGACGCCCTAGAGAATCTCCAGCACTCCAGACATACTCTTCCTGACCTCCACTGTGGAGGAGCAGTCCAATTTCCCCCTGGTAGTCTGGATCAATCACCCCTGCTAACACTGTAACTCCTTTCTCAGCCTGTGCACTCAAGGGCACCAGGAGCCCAAAGTGGCCAGGGGGAAATCTTAGCTTCCAGTTCAATGGAATGTTCTTTGTGCCTCCTGGCGAAAGCACTCCCCCCTCTGGAACCAAGACCTCTAGGCCAGCAGAGCATAAGGTTGTGGGTACAGGAAGCAAAAATTTGGCTAATGGGTCACTTGGGGTGATGGTAAGTGGTACCATTCCCATTTCCACCCCTTGATTCCTGGACCCGTGAATCCGGGCTATAGGAGAAACAGCACCCTATATAGGACGCTGATTCAGAGCATATACAGCCTGCTGGAGGACATGCCCCCAGCCCTTCAAGCTATTGCCACCTAGTTGGCACTGCAGCTGTTTCTTTAAAAGGCCATTCCACCTCTCTATCAAGCCAGCTGCTTCAGGGTGGTGAGGCACATGGTAAGACCAGTGAATTCCATGATCATGAGCCCACTGCTGTACTTCTTTGGCTGTGAAGTGAGTTCCTTGGTTAGAAGCAATGCTGTGTGGAATTCCATGACAGTGGATAAGGCATTCTGTAAGGCCACGGATAGTAGTTTTGGCAGAAGCATTATGTGCAGGAAAAGCAAATGCATACCCAGAATAAGTGTCTATTCCAGTAAGGACAAAACGCTGCCCTTTCCATGCTGGAAGAGGTCCAATATAGTCAACTTGCCACCAAGTTGCTGGCTGGTCACCCCATGGAATACTACCATATCGGGGGCTCAGAGTTGGTCTCTGCTGCTGGCAGATTTGGCACTCAGCAGCAGCCGTAGCCAGGTCAGCCTTAGTTAGTGGAAGTCCATGTTGTTGGGCCCATGCATAACCTGCATCCCTGCCACCATGGCCACTTTGTTCATGGGCCCATTGGGCAATGACAGGGGTAGCTGAGGAAAGAGGTTGACCACTGTCCACAGAACGGGTCAGCTTATCTACTTGATTATTAAAGTCCTCCTCTAATGAGGTCACCTTCTGATGAGCATTAACATGGGACACAAGTATCTTTATATCCTTTGCCCATTCAGAGAGCTCTATCCACATACATCTTCCCCAAATGTCCTTTTCACCAATTTTCCAATCATGCTCCTTCCAAGTCCCGGACCATCCTGCCAGCCATTGGCCACAGCCCACGAATCAGTGTATAACCGTACATCTGGCCATTTTTCCTTCCAAGCAAAGTGCACAACCATGTGTACTGCCTGTAGTTCTGCCCATTGCGAAGACTTCCCTTCACCACAGTCCTTCAGAGTTGTCCCAGAAAGGGGCTGTAATGCTGCAGCTGTCCACTTCTGGGACGTGCCCACATAGCGTGCTGAACCATCTGTAAACCATGCCCTGGCCTTCTCCTCTTCAGTCAACTGATCATAGGGCACACCCCATGATGCCATAGGTGCATGCTTGGGGACAGAAGGCATTGAAACAGGAGTAGCAACCATAGGCATTTGGGCAACCTCCTCATGTAACTTACTCGTGCCTTCAGGGCCTGCTCGAGCCCGATCACGGATATACCACTTCCACTTGATGATGGACTGCTACTGTGCACGTCCAACTTTATGGCCTGGTGGGTCAGATAACACCCAGCTCATAATGGGCAGCTCAGGTCGCATAATAACTTGATGGCCCATTGTCAAGTGTTCAGTTTCTATTAAGGCCCAATAGCAAGCCAAGAGCTGTCTTTCAAAGGGAGAATAATTGTCTGCAGATGATGGAAGGGCTTTGCTCCAGAATCCCAAGGGCCTCCGGTGTGATTCACCTATGGAGGCCTGCCAAAGGCTCCAGACAGCATCCCTATCTGCCACTGACACCTCAAGTATCATTGGATCTGCTGGATCATATGGCCCAAGTGGCAGAGCCGCCTGCACAGCAGCTTGGACCTGTTGGAAGAGCCTTCTCTTGTTCTGGGCCCCACTGAAAACTAGTAGCTTTCCGAGTCACTTGGTATATGGGACGGAGTAACACACCCAAGTGAGGAATGTGCTGTCTCCAAAATCCAAATAGGCCCACTAGACGTTGTGCTTCCTTCTTAGTGGTAGGATGGGCCAGGTGCAACAACTTATCCTTCACCTTAGAAGGAATATCCCTGCATGCCCCACACCACTGAACTCCTAGAAATTTCATGGAAGTGAAAGGTCTTTGAATTTTGGATGGATTTATTTCCCATCCCCTGATGCGCAGAGTGGCTGCCACCTCCTGCTCATTCAATCCAATCAGCATAATGTGTCATCGATATAATGGACCAATGTGACACCTTGTGGAAGGCACAGGCGATCAAGATCCCTGCGAACTAAGCTATGACACAGGGCTGGAGAGTTAATATAACCTTGAGGTAACACAGTAAATGTGTACTGCTGACCTTGCCAGCTGAAGGCAAATTGCTTCTGGTGGTCCTTATGGACAGGTATGGAGAAGAAGGCATTCGCAAGATCAATAGCTGCATACCAGGTACCAGGAGATGTGTTAATCTGCTCAAGTAAAGAAACCACGTCTGGTACAGCAGCTGCAATTGGAGTCACCACCTGATTAAGTTTCCGATAATCCACTGTCATTCTCCAGGATCCGTCTGTCTTCTGAACAGGCCAAATAGGGGAGTTAAAGGGAGATGTGGTGGGAACCACCACCCCTGCATCCTTCAAGTCCTTTATAGTGGCATTGATCTCTGCAATTCCTCCAGGGATGCGATACTGTTTCTGGTTCACTATTTTCCTTGGGAGAGGGAGCTCCAATGGCTTCCATTTGGCCTTTCCAACCATAATGGCCCTCACCCCACAAGTCAAAGAACCAATGTGGGGGTTTTGCCAACTCCTAAGTATATCTATCCCAATTATACATTCTGGGACTGGGGAAATAACCACAGGATGAGTTTGGGGACCCACTGGACCTACTGTCAGTCTAACATTTGCCAAAACTCCATTGATTACCTGACCTCCATAAGCACCTACTTTAACTGGAGGGCCACGATGCCAGTGGGGGTCTCCTGGAATCAATGTCAATTCAGAGCCAGTATCCAGTAAGCCCCGAAAAGTCTGATTATTTCCTTTTCCCCAGTGTACAGTTACCCTAGCAAAAGGCCGTAGGTCCCTCTGAGGAAGGATAGGACCAAGCTTAATATTGAAACTTTTGGGGATTATGGGAGGGTCCTTCCTCAAAGGGACCCGGCCACCCTTTCAATCAAGGGGCTCAGGATCTGGAAACTGGCTCAAGTCTGGAAACTGGTTAAGAGGCCTTGATTCTCTGTTGCTATAATTCAAAGTGGCCTTTGGGTTCTTTGCTCTGGAACTTTTCTGCTTATACAGATCAAGCAGGAACTTAGTAGGCTTTTTATCTGTTTCACTTCTGGGAACACCATGATTAAGCAGCCAGTACCAAAGGTCTACACGAGTCATACTGTTATGAGCATTGTTTTGCCTGCGCTGTCCATTAAGGTAAACATGCTCATCTTGCCTTTGGCGATTCAGTGCTGATACTTGGCCCTTGTTACCCTGAAAGCCAGTTAGACCCATTGCATCTAAGTCACCTAATGCAGCAACTGCGGCTCCCACTGTGATGTCTTCTTTACATAAAAGACCAATGATTGGGGACTTTAAGTGTGCTGGTGCTCCCCTCACAAATCTGTTTCTTATAGTCTTAGTGAAGGGCACATCTTCTGCACGCTCCCATTGCGGGCTTAAAGATGAGTTTACATGGTAAATCCACTCCAGCATTACAAGTTCTCTGAGCCTTTTAATCCCTTCATCAACATTAAGCCAAGGGATATCAGGTAGCTCAAGCTCATTCATAGTAGGCCATCTTTGGATCCATACTTCAGCCAACCAGTCAAATAAACTCTTGGCACCTCTTCCAACTGCATGAGCTGCAGTGTTAAATCTAAAATCTCTGGTCAGTGGGCCCATTTCAATAAATTCGGCTTGATCTAATCTTATATTACTTCCTCCATCATCCCACACTCTTAAAATCCATTCCCACATATATTCCCCATGCTTCTGCCTGTACAAGTTAGAAAGCTCCTGAAGTTCTTTAGGGGTGTATCTCACTTCTTCTTGAGTCCCGCTTTCTAACTCCCCTTTAGGGGCATGCCTAGCCTTACGCCTTGTTATAAGGCCTCGAGACAAAGATGGGTGGGCTCTGAGAAGCATCAGCACATCCTGCAGGGAGGGTCATTACTGCTTCCTCAGACAAAGTAGTGATTCCCTCAGGCAAGTGTGAAGAGGGCAATACTTCAGCGGGTGGGGGTGGGGATGCAACTGCAGCTAAAGGAGGGGAAGCCACATTCTCATGCAAAACAACTTCTTCAGAATCTGAGAGTTCAATGTCCCCAGATTCTTCAGGATCTTCCCATACATCCCCATCCCAAGTCATGGGATCCCACTCTTTTCCAACCAATGCTCTCACTTTAACTTCTGATAGCTTGTGAAGCTGGGAATTGAGCTTACGCTGCAAGTTAGCTAATCTTATAATGAGAGCTTGAGTATGGTGTTCTGCAATTCGAGCCCTGTTCTGCCTAGACAGGAGATTTTCCTCCAGGGCACCCATAGAAACCTTCAGATCATGTACGTGGGTCTTAAGCTTGGAATTTTCCTTTTGGAGCTTCTGCTTTTCTCCCAACAGATTATCTAGAGATGCCAGAAAAAACCATCCAGCATCATCATTTGTCTTACTTTTCCACAAATATTCAAAAGTTCTAGATACAGAGTCACTAAATTCCTTGCTCCTCGCAAGATATGACTCAGAATCACTAAATACATCTATCTCATGGAGTTCTTTAAATAGTGCACACCATGGATTATTAGTGCCCTCCTTGTTACCAGTTAAAGTGCCCTCCTTATTACCAGCAGAGCCTTTAGTGGCACTGAAGTTGGAGAACCAACTCCACAGAGCACCAAGCCTACTAGGGAAATCCATCCTTACAATTCTGTTCCTCTAGAACCACTCCTAGTATCACAATCTGTATTAGTCAGGGTTCTCTAGAGGAACAGAATGGCTAGAATGAATTGTATTAAAAGGGAATTTATTGGATTAGCTTACACAGTCCAGCAATAGCAGGTTGCAGGTCCGAGAGTCAAGAAACCTGGTAGCTGCTCAGTCCACGAGGCTGGAGGCCTCAGCAGTCCCAATCCGGCACTGAAGGCCTGGAGGCTTCCTGGAGAGACGCTGCTCTTCAGTCCACCCTGGTCTTCAGTCCACACTGGAGAGCAGCAACACCAAGCAGCAAGCAGCAAGCGGAAAACACCAAGCAGCAAGGACCCAGTGGCAAGCAGCTAGCAGCACCAGCAGCCAGGTGGGAGAGAGAAAGAGCCTTTCTTCCCAGAGCTTCTTTTTATCAACCAGCCCCCTCCTCCAACGAGGGGCCGCCCACTCTGGGGGAAGGGCTTACCCCTGGGGGAAGGATTCTTCCTTTAAATAATTCTTCCTAGAGGCAGCCTCAGAAACACACTTATGAGGAATGTCTGTGGATTCCTAAACAAATCAAGTTGACACAAACTTAACCATCACAGAGTTCTATGTGAATGTAACCCATCTAGCCTTCCACTGATTTGCATACTACTACCTCATCTTAGTGCACAGACTGTAACCTCACATTTGGGTGGTTGATGTGTGCCAGGTGTAGTCAAAGGCACACTGCACACTAGATCTCACTTCATCTTCAGCACTCTTGAGGAGGGATTATAATCGTTTTTATCTCCTGAAGTTCACAGTCCATAAAGCAAACTTAATTTGTCAAAATCACTGTTAGTAAACAAAGTCAGACTTAAGCCTCAGCAATGTAATGACATTTATGGAATGTTACATATACAATAAGTTAGTTTATTTTTTACTTGCCTTTAGTTTTTAATTCAGTTTAACTCCCTTATAAGTGATAATGCTATTGTATTTAAAATCTTTTCTCCTGCAGCTCAGCACTAAACTGTGATTTAACTCAAGTGTATTAATTAAAATACTCAATTACCAGGGCTGGGGGCTAGCTCATAGGGTAAAAGTACTTGCCTCGCGAGCATGAAAATCTGTTTGAACCCTTAGCTGGGCGAGGCAGAGCATACCTGTGACCCTAGCTCCGGAGAGGCAGAAACGGGAGGATCCCCAGGGCTGGCAGCCCGCTTGTCTAGTAGAGTGGGTGAGCTTCTGGTTCAGGGAGAGAATGTGTGCTAAGGTGGCAAACAGTAGAGAAAGACACCTGACATTGACACCTGACACATGTCTGCACAACTACACACATACATGTGCTTACACACATGGCCAAGCATACATTCATACACACTACACATGCAAAAATAAATAAGAATTTAAAATCCACAATCAGTAAGTGAATGGATGACAGAAACCACTGTGGGTTTTTGTTTGTTTGTATTTTGGGTTTTTTTTTATTTTTTTTTTTTTTTTTTTTTTGGAGATAGGGTCTCACTCTAGCCCAGGCTGACCTGGAATTCACTATGTAGGCTCAGGGTGGCCTTGAGTACTTGCCTCCCAAGTGCTGGGATGAAAGGTGTGTGCCACCACACCTAGCAAGATATCTATATGTGGGATGCACTCTTCTTTTTTCCCTCCCTCCTTCCTTCCCCTTCCTTCCTTCCTTCTTCTTTCTTTCTTTCTTTCTTTCTTGTTTTTTTTCCAAGGTAAGGTCTCACTCTAGCCCAGGTCTCACTCTGTAGTCCCAGGCTGGCCTTGAACTTACAACAATCCTACCTCTGCCTCCTGAGTGCTGGGATTAAAAGTGTGTGCCATCATGCTTGGCTGCACTCTTTCAATAGAAATATATTTTACTTAGTCTAAGAATTTCAAGCTCCTGAGGCAAAGCCACTGATTTTTAAAAAGTGAATATTCCTCAAAAATGACAAATTTTGTGTAGTACTTGATGATTACAAAGTTATTTTACAATATTTTGTGCAATTTTTTTTTTTCCGAGGTAGGGTCTCACTCTGGCCCAGGCTGACCTGGAATTAACTATGTAGTCTCAGGGTGGCCTTGAACTCACAGCGATCCTCCTACCTCTGCCTCCCAAGTGCTGGGATTAAAGGCGTGTGCCACCACGCCCGGCTTGTGCAATTTTTTTGTTTGTTTTTGAAGGTAGGGTCTTGCTCTAGCCCAGGCTGACCTGGAATTCACTATGCAGTCTCTGGGTGGCCTCGAACTCATGGCAATCCTCCCTAGTGCTGGGATTAGAGGCATGCACCACCACACCTGGCTTGTGTAATATTATTAACAACTTGTTACTGCAGAGAAGCCAAAGCTGAGACATAGGAATTGACTTCCTCAGTCATACGGTAAGATGGAGTGGAGGCAGAAGTTTTTGACAGAGAGAGAGAGAGCTCTTGTGAATATAGCCATGCCAGGGCCTCCAGCCACTGCAAATGAACTCCAGATGCATGTTCCACCTTGTGTATCTGGCTTACATGGGTCCTGGAGAATCGAACTTTGGTCCTTTGGCTTTGCACACAGTGCCTTACCCACTAAGCCATCTCTCCAGCCCCAGAGGCAGAAGTTACATGAGTATTTGTCTTTTTAATAGACAATGTGTGTAGTATCTCTTGGATTCGTGTGTGCACAGATAATGAAATAGAAAGAGAATGTTATATTCTGATTTCCAAAAGGACAGGGGGCTCTGAACAGCAGTTTCAGTACTTGGTTCTTGGGTTGGCATACATTTTTGGTGGAGAGAAGAGGAGAATCCATTTTTCAGTTTCAGAGGAAAGGAGTAAAGCCATTTTTGCCTTTGCAGTAGCTTTCCAAGATGAGTGCGGTCATCACCAGTGGCTCTTGTTCCTCTTGCAGAGTTCAGTCTGACTTTCCTACATCATAGAGCTACCAACATTAGCTTCATTTTACCAGCAGATAGTCTTAACTGCCTGTACCTAAAAGACAATACCTGTATTCAGAATAAATCTAAATGGGATTAAAGGCTGATAAGAACTGTTTTCATTTTTTTTATTATTGACAACTTCCATAATTATAGACAATAGACCATAATAATTCCCTCCCCCCTCACTTTCCCCTTCACAACTCCACTCTCTATCATATCTCCTCACCCTCTCAATTTATTTATCTATTATTTATTTATTTATTTATCTCTTTTTTATTTTGATGTCATCATCTTTTCCTCCTATTACACTGGTCTTGTATAGGCAGTGCCAGGCACTGTGAGGTCATGGATATTCAGGCCATTTTGTGTCTGGAAGAGTCCTACCCTTCCTTTAGCTCTTACATTCTTTCTTTCACAATGGACCCTGAGCCTTGGAAGGTGTGATAGAGATGTTTCAGTGCTGAGCACTCCTCTCTCACTTCTCAGCACTACAGTGAATTTTGAGTCATTCCAGAAGTCACAGCCATCTGAAAAGAGAAGCTTCTCTAACAAAAAGTGAGAGTAGCATTAACATACGGGTGTGAACATTAAGAGAAGTGCTTATCGGGCAGTTTGGTGAGCATCATGTATGCATGTAGCCAGACACAAGCAGGTGTTACACCCTTAGGGCTCATGACTTCCCCTGTCCTAGGTTTTTCAGTACCAGGCATGTGTTCCCTCCCATGGAGCAGGCCTCCAGTCCAATTAGAGAGCAGTTGGTTTCCCCTGTAACAGACATGCCACTGCTGTACCCATTGGCTCATTTGGCCTGGCTTGGGCCATCTTAAGGCTTGCAGTGTCCACTGTTTATTTCCACTGGTGACTTCTCTGTCTCCCATGGAGCTGCATGCAGTGTCATTTTGTTTTTTATTCCAGCTTTCTGTCAACTGGTCTGTAGGGAGGAGGTTTTCAGCTCAACTCTAACAAGATTTTTCAGTGACCTTCAGCAGTAGGATCTTACCATCTATTCCTGGTGGAAAACCAAGAGCCCTGACAATGGCCTGTAATGCTTTGGGGGGGCATCAAGGACCTCCCTAGCCAACAACTCACTGGAAGGTATCCCCTCCCTAGCACTGAAAATTTTCTAGTAACAATCTATGGCTTCTGGATGTGCCATTGTCCAAAAAAGTAGGTTTACATATGACTTATTCATACCCACTTAAATTTTAATTAACCTTCTCCCCACCTTTCCTTTACTAAGTCTCTTCCCCTGACCTCAGTTAGGCCTTTTCACACCCAGTAATCTGTTCTTCTACTTACATATATATATATATATATACAATACCATCCCTTTGAGTCCTCCTCTTCTCCTCCCTCCGTTATAGCTCCTTTCTAGCTTACTGGCCTCTGCTACCAAGTTTTATTCCAACTCAGGTACAAGTGCAAACATTTGTAGCTAGCATCCATATATGAGAGAGAACATGCAGCACTTGGTTTACATTTTTGTGTGAAATTTTGAATTTATATTTGGTTTATTTAGACATGTTTTACCATAGTAAATAAAAACCTAAGTTAGAGATTTAAAACTCACTAGATACCCATGACTACGTTGTAACCATAGTTTTTGTTTTTTATAGCCTGAAACTTTGTTTTACAACTGTAAGAGTTTTTTTGTTAATTTTTTAAAATTTATTTTATTTTTGGAGAGAGACACAGAGAGAGACAGACAGAGAGGGAGAGGGAGACAGATAGAGATGGGTGCGCCAGCAATCTCTCAGCTGCTGTGAACGACATCCAGATGTGTGCGCCCCCTTGTGTTCAAGTGCAGCATTGCGCCCTTGCGTCACTGCATCTGGCTAAACGTGGGACCTGGAGATTGGAACAGGGTTCTTAGGCTTAGCAGGCAGGCGCCTTAACCGCTAAGCCATCTCTCCAGCCCTAACTGTAAGAGTTTTATATTACCAATGCTAATAAAAAGAAATATCTCCTATCTAACTAGGATGCAAAGAGGCTTTCAGGAACAAACACCAGACAGCCTAATGAACAAGGATCAGATAGGGAGAAAGGAGGAGGAAGAAGTGCAGCATTTAAATGGTTTTCTGTCTACCAGTCCTCCAGTGTAAGGATCACAAGTGCATATCTGTGCGTTCTAGCTCCTCTTGAGTTAGTTTTGAGCTCTGCAAAAAATGGAAGTATATGTTAGTGTATTAGTTTCTATTATAACATATATTACTTTGATTAAGTGTTGGTTTTACCATAATTAATGTTTGATCAACAAAAAACTTTTAATGTTTTAATTTTAAGCAACAGATTAGAAAATTAGAGAACCATCATCTTCCTCCCCAGTTCTGAAACCTCTGTGGTTATATTGACAATTTTTGGGATTTTTGTATTTAGTATTGATGTTCAGCTTCTATCCCAGAGATCCTGTTTATTAAACTTTGTGTAGACTCCATCTGTATTGAGTAGAAATTTCCAAATGATGATGCTTGACAAGGAAAGGCATCGATCTACCCACTTTTCAACTGCAGCTAGGGTTCTTCCAACAAGGAAAAGTGAAATTGTCCTGAAAGGGAAAAAGAGAAAGGAAAGCAGACATTAGAAAGTGCCATGAGGCAGAGGAGAAAGAAAAGAGTAAAAATTCGAATTTTCCAGAAAATGTTCCCTTTTTTCTGAATCTATTTACTTCCTTTTTCCTTTTTTAATTTACCCTATTTTGCTAACTATAAGGCACACATTTTTCATGACATCTAAAATCTATGGTAAATTGAAGCACGATATGTAGAAACCTTGTGATACTCAGAAGGTCACCAAGTACACAGTGAATCCAATTTAGAAATGGGATCCTTGAGGTAGCAGACATTGATCCTGATTAACAGTGGAGTGATCAGCGGCAAGGTGGTGCTCCATTGCCAGTGGTTTTACAGCTCAGATGAACAGCAAATCTTTGGGCTTTATTCAGTTTCAGCTGACTGAGAGGATAATGCCAAATTAGTCTTCGCTTAGAAATCAGTGAAATGGCCGGGCGTGATGGTGCACACCTTTAATCCCAGCACTCAGGAGGCAGAGGTAGGAGGATTGCCATGAGTTTGAGGCCACCCTGAGACTACGTAGTGAATTCCAGGTCAGCCTGGGCTAGAGCAAGACCCTACCTTGAAAAACCAAAACAAAAACACCATGAAAGACCTGTATTACCTTTTAAACTTCAGCTAAATTCCAACTGCTCACTGAGAAAGATACATATACAGACACTCATATATATTTATTTATTTACGTGTTGTATGTGACGGCATATTACTTTCACTCATAATCCTTTTCTCACGTTTCCAGCATTCAAAGAAAAGCCTCCCTTCCCACCAAGTCAGGCTCAAGCAGCTCTTCAGGACAATCCTCCGGAAGAGTACTCCTACCAGAAATCCATCAGAAACCTGTTCAGAAACATCCCTTTTATCCTCCTGTTGGTCACATATGGTAAGTGATTTTCTTGCATTTTTGCCGTTTGAGCACTGTGGATTCTTTTAGACTAATAGTTTAAACATTAAAGAGATTGGTGGATTCCATAATGTAATCAACCTAAATGTTGAACTAACAGCAAAAAGACCTGAACAGATCTTTTCACATCTCTTTAAAATGAAAGAAAAGTATAGATCTCAGGTAGACAGTGCTGTGCTCTTTCATGAGTTCCCATGTAGTGTTTTTAGGCCGTTTATGAATGAAGTTGCATCTGGGACGTGCTGTCAGTTCCTCCCTCATCCTGTGCAAGCCAGCATCAAGAGCAGACATAGTTCTGTAGTGGCTTAAATGTGGATTGAATCTTGAGTCTTGAGGGTGGGGCTTTAGTGGGGAAGAGGTATGTCACTTGTTGGCAGACCTTAAGTCCAGCCCTAAGGTATAATAAGAGCAATTGGAGGGCTGGTTGTTTGATGGTGTTTCTGTGTTTGGATACATAGAAGTGAACCAGCTATTGATGGTGTTCCCCCAGAAGTTTCCTCTCATAGGCAGTTTCTGGTTGGATGTTTGTCCGGCAACATGAAGCTGACTGCAACAAGTTCTAACTGTTTAAAAAAATTATTTTGAGAGAGAGGAAGAGACAGAGAGAGAGAGAGAGAGAATGGGCGCACCAGGGCCATCAGCCAACTGCGAATGAACTCCAGACGCATGCACCTCCTTGTGTGTATGTGCCACCACACCTTCCTCAATTCTTGCCCTTCTAAACTAGGCCTAAACTAAGTTTTCTGCAACTTCATGTATATAGGTATACACCTGGGCATGAGGCAGGAGCTGAGTTCTAGGCCAGCCTGGGCTATAGTGTGAGACTGTGCCTCAGAAAAAAATAAGAAAATTAAATTGATGAGCAAATCTCTTACTGGTATCAAATTGTAAAGAAATTGACTTTAAGACAAATCTTTGGTACACATCAAATTTTGCCCCTTATTAAGACAAGCAGATTTTGTAATGAGATAGACATGGTTGTTTGTCTAACTGCCAGACATGACTCTTTGACTCAACTCATTTGAAAATGGCAATGCCATGTTGCAATGTCAACAGCTTGTACACTTCTGGAACACAATAAATCCAAACCCATCCCAATTTGATACTTACAGACTGAGAAGTGAGTGTAGGAAATAATTAGAAGTCAGTGTTTTCCGTTCTTTTTCTGTTACAGCCGAAAACTGCTTTTGTGCAATGAAAACACTAGAGTCTGTCTGAGCAGAGATGTGTCTGGCAGCATTCATGGATGTTGCATGGTGTGGCGGCTTGTGCAGTGCAAAGTGCATGTTATGTGTAGAACAAAGGCTAAAGCTGCAGTGACATTGTGTGAAGCTACGTGCATGAGCACTGCCAGAAATACCATGGATTTGTTTACGTGTTTGATTTTGAATTATTGGTTGTTGTGTTTAGAAACCTTCTACTGTCGTCAAACTTCTCACAACTCCCACATTTAGTTATGTTACTCCATATAAGGTTTTGACCCACAATTTAAGAAGCTTTGACCTAGGCTATGAGAAAATGTCTATGATGTACACAAGGACGGGTTAGTGTCCATGGTATAAAAATAACTTCTACAAGCCAGTAGACAAAAAAGAAAAATCCTTCCAAGAAATCCAGAAGGCATTTATGTGTATTTTTTTCATATTTGCTGCTCAACATAGCAGTAACAAAGGAACTACAAACCAAAGCCAAGGTAAAATACACGATCATACATTTAAATTGGCAAGCAGGAAAACTCAGCTGGTAGTGTAAGTGGATGCACCCATAGAGTGATGTTGTTACAGTCAAGATGTGAAAGCTCCACTCCTAGATGTATCCTTGAAGAAACCTGTGTGTCAGAATAAAGCTTACAATAGTCACTGCAGTTCAGTTTCAAATAGTGAAATCCTGGAGGAAATTTTAAATGTCTGTTAAAGGACTATAGATAAATAAATTGAAATACATTCATACTGTGGAATATTATATAGTAGGTAAACCCAAAGTAGAATGAAGATTTATCACCAAAGATAAAGCTGAAGACCAATCAAGAAGAGGACAGAATTTCTGAGCTTAAAGATAAGGTAAAAGAGGGTTGGGGAGATGGCTTAGCAGTTAAGGCACATGCCTGCAAAGCCAAAGGACTAAGGTTCAATTCCCCAGAACCCATGTAAGCCAAATGCACAAGGTGGCACATGCATCTGGAGTTAGTTTGCAGTGGCTGGAGGCCCTGGCGTGCCCATTCTCTCTCTCTCTCTTATTCTCGCTCTGCTTCTTTCTATCTCAAATAAATAAGTGCACATCCTATTTTTATAAAAAAAGATAATGTGGAAGAGCTACAACATTCTAACAAAGAGAAAGACAAAGAAATAAGAAGGTATAAGTGGGAATTTCAAGCCACTTGGGACACACTGTGAAGAAATCAAACTTAGAAATCTAGGGTGCAGAAGAATCTCAGTGTAAAGGTATAGTATTTTCAATAAAATCATAGAAGAAAATTTCCCAAAACTAGCAAAAGAGATGCCAGTACAGATACAGGAGGCATTTAAAACACCAAATACACAGACCTTTCCTCCCCATATTATAATTAAACTACTAAACACACAAACCAAAGAAAGTATATTGAAAGCAGTAAGAGAGAAGCACCTAGTCACCTAGAAAGGCAAGCCCATTGGGATAACAGATCAATCAACACAAATTTTAAAAGCCAGAAGAGCTTGGAATGATGTAAGTCTAAGTTCTGAAAAACAATAGCTGCCAACCCAGACTACTATATCCAGCTAAGTTGTCCATCAAAACTGAACGGCTTTCCATGACCAAAACAGGCTAGAGGAGTACATGGTCACTAAGCCAGCTCTATAGAAATACCTGAAGGGATCCTTTAGACTAAGTAAAGGAAAAACATGTGAGATCACAGGAAAAATGAACCATGTTCAAATAATAGCTAATGTAAGAGAGTAACAGAAAATCAGTGAGCACTACAAAATCAAGAAGAATGATGGGAATTAATACACACTTTGCAATAATAACTTAATGCCAGTGGTTTTAATACTCCAACCAAAAGACAGAGATTTGCAACTAGATCCCTCTGTTTATTGCCTATGAGAAACTCACCTCTCCATAAAAGACAGACACTACCTTAGAGTGAAAGAAAGGAAAATATTTTAAGGTGTTGCTGTTCTAATATCTGACAGAGTAGACTTCAAACCAACATTAGTAGAAGAGATAAAGAAGGTCACTTTATACTGATTAAGGAAACCATTGTACAAGAGAACATGGCAGTTCTAAACATATATGCAGTGAACATGAGTGTACACAATTCTATTAAACAAACACTACTAGATAGAAAGCCATGGATAACCCCGAGCACCATAGGAGTGAGCAACCTCAAAACCCCACTCACCAATTGACAAGCAAAGAATAAACAGAGAAGCATTTGGATTAAATGACATCATAGAACAGTTGAACCGAACACACTTCTATAGCATTCTATCCATAATCTATAGAATGCACAGTCTTTTCAGCAGCACATGAAACATTCTCTAAATTAGACTATATATTAGGACACAAAGTAGGTCTTAGCATATGTACAAAAATTGAAATAATCCTTTCATACTTTATCTGATCACAGTAGGGTAAAATTATAAATCAATAGCAAGAAAGACTAAAACATGCATAAATTCACGGAAATTAAACCATACTCTGCTGGATTATAAATGAGTCATTGAAGAATCTAAGAAGGAAATAAAATTCCTAGAATTTGGACCTGAGGAGTTGGCTCAGCAGTTAAAGACAATTGCCAACAACGTCTGCTGGCCTGGGTTCAATTCCTCAGCCACCCACATAAAGCCAGACATTCAATTGCAGCGGCAAGATACCCTGACACCCCAAATACATATATACATATACAAATAATATTTTAAAACTAAAAACCATAATATTGAATGATAAGAGCAAGTTACAGATGGGTATGAATAAATACACTGCTTCATAAAGTTTACATACAGAATAGTTCTAATTGTTTCTAAGTACACATACATTGTAATATATAAAATTCTAAACACCAAGATCAAGATAAGGGTTACCATACTCAGAAGATAACTCAGCCAGTGAGGTGCTTGTGATGCAAGCATGAGGACCTTCATTTGATACCCAGAATCCATGTTTAAAAAAACAAAATCAGCCTAGCATGGTGGTGCACGCCTTTAATCCCAGCACTTGGGAGGCAGAGGTAGGAGGATCACTGTGAGTTCCAAGCCACCTTGAGACTACATAGTGAATTCCAAGTCAGCTTAGCTAGAGTGAGACCCTAACTAGAAAAATCCAGGCATGATGGCATGTGCGTGTAACCTCCGTGGTGGCGAGGTGGAAACAGGAGGATCCCTGGGACACACCAGCCAGCCAGTCTAATCTGCTTCACAATGAGAGATCCTGTCTCAAAAAAGCTGCATGGGCCTGAGGAACTGCACCCAAGGATGTCCTCTCACCTCTACATGCACATGCATGAACATAGGCACATACATGCACACACTCATTTAACTCGTTTGGAGGCTGAACAACCAAGATCAGATAGATAGGTCCATTTGTTCAGTCTGTGGTCAGGGACCTCTGGCTGCGTCACGACAGGGATGGGAGATGGCTGTGTGTAGAGGGACCAGCATGTTGGGCGGCCTTGCTTTATAATGGCCGCCTCTTGTGAGAACTGCCTCCAGAGACTGTTGTCAACCCTGTCTGGGAGTGGTGCCCCCGTGGCCCTGTTACCTTGCTCTAGGCCCCACCTCTTAAAGGTCCTGCTACTTCAGGTTCCACCCATACTGAGGCCCAAGATTCCAGCCCATTAGTCCTTGAGGGGCACACTTAAATCAGGTCTAACTCATAGCACACATCTTTAGTAATTTTTAAAAATATTTTATGTATTAGGAACTTGACTGTATGGACAAATTATGTGTTGGTTCCATTCCCCTTGTGTTATCCTCTTAGGTCCCTTTTTTCCTCTGCCCCCATTCCACTGAGGGCCCTCCTCAGTGGCATTATTGGTCTTCACTATGGGGTTGTAAATGCAACAGTTTGTATATGGGCGGGGCCATGCCTTAGGACACTCTTTACCACCTGTGGCTCTTACTGTCTTTCTGCCCCTTCTCTGCGATGTTCCCTGAGCCTTGGAAGGTTTGTTACCAGCCTACTTCAGTGTTGAGCTCTTGGCAGCTTCTGGATTTCTGCTTTGATGAGTGTTGAGTGTCCTCGGTGTCTGTTGCCTTCTCCCTGGTGCAGGTTGTCAGGTCAGCAATAAATCTAGTGAATTTAAGTGTTAAAGATTAGTCCACATTCTGAAAGAGAATGGCAGTTTATTACTTTTTGTTTTTAACTTTTATTGATAATTTTCATATGTGCATAGAATGTATTTTGATCATAATCCTTTCCCATTATCTTCTTTTGACTCTCTTTTCCCTTCCACTAAATCCCTTTTTCTTTCTAGCTAAGCTAGTCCCTCTTCTATTCTGATGTCTTTCTGTCTGTTTGTTTTTGTCCTCCTCCATCATTCATGACTAAATGCTGGGGGGCACAGTTTTATTCAGGTCTTGTGTACAATGACACTGTGAGGTCACAAATGCAGTGGCCACTTTGTCTGGAAGACAGCAGTTCACAGAACTCCTCGCCATCCTCTGGCTCTTACATTCTTTCCACCCTCTGTAATCTGCGAGTTACACAACAAACCAGCCAGGCAAGACGTGCCCACTGGTGCAATAGTGGCATGACTGTTACGGGGGTAATAACTGCTCTGTGATTGGGTTTGAGGCCCGCTCCACAGGAGGAAAGTCCTGTCTGGTACTGAAAACCTAGTCAAAAGCTGTAGCTGGGGAGGTCATAGGCCCGAGCAGGGAAGCTGCTAATGTGATTTGGCTAAATGGGTACGTTGTGATCATTGAAGTTGCCCTCTAAATATTTATGTTCATGCTCACAGATTAGTGTCGCTCTCACGTGTGGTCAGAGAAGCTTATTTTTGCAAATGGTGGTGACTTCTGAGGAGACTCATCCAAGTGCTGAAAATAAGTGACTGTTGCTGGCGCAGCACTAAACACGATCACTATCATGCCCTCCGTCTCTCCCTGCTGGTCAGCTGTCATAGTACTGGAAAGTGCTATGCAGGCTGCTGGGGGACAAAAGTAGTCAATAGTTTTAATCAGCAGTGTATCCTGCATTCGTTTTTAATTTGTCATTTGTCACATAGTAAATGATACATTTTTCCTTTATTATTACAGGTATCATGACTGGAGCATTTTACTCAGTTTCAACATTGTTAAATCAAATGATACTGACATATTATGAGGTAAGGTTTGGGGGGTTTTGTTTTGGTTTGGTGATTTGAAGCAGTCTCACTCTACCCCAGGCCTCAAACTCATGGCAGTCTTCCTGCTTCAGCCTCCCGAGTATGTTGTTGTTTTGAGACAAGTTTTCACTATGAGCTCTGGCTAGCTTGGAATTTGCTGTGTAAACCAGACTGGCCTCACACTTGCAAAGAGCAGTGGGCCTCCTGCTTGTTTTCCTGGAGCTGGGATTCCTGTGTGTACTTCATGCCCAGCCAGCCTCAACTTTTATGTTGCATGCTTGGCCAGGTTTTCCTTTAGCGATATAATTCCTGTTAACTCGATCACAATATTAGGCTTAAGACCTTGATGCTATAAAAAATTCATATTTATATTAATTAATAATATATTTGTTTAAATTTTTCTGTAAAGTTAAAGATTTAATTGAACCAGGCAACAATGCTATCTAAGTTTAGCAAAGTACCCTGAGGAGCCAAGCAGAGGAGGTGTGAGCTGTTACAAGACAAGGCTGAAGCAAACAGAAACCACGGGCAACAAGCAGATTGTCCTCGTATGGTGTGGTGGTTTGAAGGGCCCCATGAACTCAGGTGTTTTTTATTAAGAATTGAACTTGTAGGGGCTGGAGAGATGGCTTAGCAATTAAGGTGCTTGCCTACAAAGCCTAAGAACTCATGTTTGACTCTCCAGGTCCCACATAGCCAGATGCACAGTGATACAAGCGTGCAATGTTGCACATGCACACAAGGGCTCGCACACATTTGGGGTTCGTTCACAGCGGCTGAAGGCTCTGGCACGCCCTTTCTCTCTCTCTCTCTCTCTCAAAATAAATTTTTTAAAAAAGAATTTTATTTCTTCCATTACTGAATTTTTTTCTGTTTTTACACCTTTCACACCAACTGTAATCTATGTACTGCATCTTCCTGTCATTGCGCTTAATTTTATCTGATTATTCTCATTGACCATGTGAAGGCATAAAAAGATGAGTGGTCAATTTGAATTAGAAATATTTGATTAACTCCTACAAATTGTTTTAGGGAGAAGAAGTGAATGCTGGAAGGATTGGGCTCACACTGGTAGTGGCTGGAATGGTGGGCTCTATTCTCTGTGGCTTGTGGCTGGATTATACCAAAACATACAAGTAAGTATGCAGTGTAGCTAAAGGGATTTGGATTTTAAAGGATTGGATTATTTTCTTCCTTCCTGTCTCTTGTTCTTTTTTTTTTTTTTTTTTTTTTGAGACAGGGTCTTCTTAGGTAATCCAGGCTGGGATTACAACATGCATCACCATGCCTGACCTGACCAATACTTGGAGCAAATTTTTCACTAATCTACATTTTAAAATTTATTTATTTATTTATTTATTTATTTATTTATTTATTTATTTGACAGAGAGTGTGTGTGTGTGTGTGTGTGTGCCACTACAAATGAACTCCAGAAACACGCACCCCCTTGTGCATCAGGCTAACTTGGGTCCTTTGGCTTTGCAGGCATACACCTTAACTGCTAAGCCATCCCTCCAGCCCTTTTTTTTAGTTTTTAAAGTAGGGTCTCACTCTAGCCCAGGCTGACCTGGAACCCACTCTGTAACCTAGGTTGTCCTTGGACTCACAGCAATCCTCCTGCCTCAGCTACCTGAGCACTGGAATTAGCACTTGAATTTTGACAGATTTTATCCTGTCATTTGTTTGTGTGTTTATTTATTTATTTATTTATTTATTTATTTATTCATTCATTCATTCATTTATTTATTTATGAATGAGTTGGAGAGAATGGGTGTGCCAGGACCTCCAGCCACTGCAAATGAACTCCAGATGCATGTGCCACCTTGCACATCTGGCTTATGTTGGTTCTGGGGAATCAAACCTGGATCCTTAGGCTTCACAGGCAAGCACCTTAACTGCTAAGCCATCTCCCTGGCCCCTCTTGTTCTCTTTATGTTGTGAACTTAAAAAGAAAAAGTCGTTTTGTTGGGTTTTTTTTCCTAAAAAAAAAAAAAAACTTATTGTTGAGCATAAGGCTCTTTTTGTTGTTGTTAAAAAAAAAAAAAAAAAAGCCTAAAATGTCCCAAGTCATAGTACCACTTGACTATCTATAATACATAATCTGAAATGCCATGTTAATTGTCTATTTGGAACTAGTAAACATAGGGCCAGAGATGTGGCTCAGTTGGTGGAGTGTTTGCCTAAGGTGTAGTACTGCGTAATCCTGCTGTGGAGGTGTCCGTCCACAACCCCAGCACTCAAGAGTTGGAGGCAGGGGGAGCAGAAGTATAAGGCTATCCTTGGCTACATAGAGAGTTGCAGTCCAGCCTGGGCTACATGAGTATAAACTGTGTGAGCTAGGCATTTACCCATAAATGAAGAAGAGAGTATTTTATGGTATAAGTCTCAAGTAACAACAACAACAAAAAATGATAACATAAAAGAGTGAATGAGGCACCAGAGAGATGGCTCAGTAGTTCAAAGCACTTGCCTGCAAAGCCTGAGTTCCATTGTCCAGTACTCACGTAAAGCCAGACGCACAAAGTGGTGCATGTGCCTGGAGTATGCAGCGGCAGAAGGCCCTGGTGCTAACATACTTACTCTCTCTGACTTCCTTTCTCTCTCTGTCAAATAAATAATAAATATGACAAAAAAAATTTTTTTAAAAAGAGTGAAAGATAGAATTGAGAGACCAAGGGCTGGACAGATGACTCAGTGGTTAAGGCATTTGCCTGAAAAGCCAAAGGATCCTGGTTCAATTCTCCAGGACCCACGTAAGCCAGATGCACAAGGGGGTGCATGCGTCTGGAGTTCATTTGCAGTGACTAGAGTCCCTGGCATGCTCATTCTCTCTCTTTCTCTCTCTCTCCCTCTTTCTGTCCCTCAAATAAATAAATAAAATATAAAGGGAAAAAAAAGAATTGGGAGGCCAAGAAAGAGCTTCAGAAGAAGCAGCTTTTGCCAGTGGGCTTAAAGGAACAGATACCTTTCTTAATAGATTAAACTTCCCTATCTACTTTGGAAAATGAATGAATAGAAGGGACTGTGAGTGAATAGGTAAATGGAATGAAATTAAAATGAAATGAAATTGTGTCATAATATACCTTTCAAGGTCCACAGTTAATTTCTACTGTTACTCTAAACCCTTTTAAAAGTATCTGTGCTCTTGAAATTCTCCCATGATGTAGACAACACTTCCTGTGGACTCCTCAGAGAGGGAAGCCCATTCCTGCCTTCAGATTATGGTGAGTCAGGGTCTCACTATGTAGGCTTGGTTGGCCAGGAATTCACCACATAAACCAGGCTGGCTTCAAAGTTGTAGCAATCCTCTTGCCTTTATCTCCCAAGAGGCAGGATTACAGGTGTGTGCCACCATACCCAGTTTCTTAGTAGTTTTTGGTCCATCATATTTAGGAAACTTATAGGCGTAGACTTGTGTGTTTTATCCCTGTAGCTTTCTTCTTAGGGTAATTGCCATTCATTTGCCAAGCTTCTGTTGTGTGTGCTCCCTCTTGGCCAGCAGTGTGTCTTTCCTCTCCTTCAGACCACATGGCCCATTCTCAGGTGAAAAGTTGCAGACTAAACTTGATATGCCAGTTATGTAGGCATAGATGATCAGGGAGAGAATTAGTGAGCTATAGAGGAAGCATTTCAAAGAGAGAAAATATAATCTGTATCTCGGAGCAGGACTAGTGACCTCTCCCTTTTTAACAGCATAGACATGACTTGATGCAGACGTGTCCTCCTGTCTGAGCATTGAAGGGGATGTGTTGGTTGCCTGCTGCTATGAACCATTCATGTCATCTTTAAAGCCCGTGTTTCCCCACAGATCAGAAGAGAATAAGTTTGGAAAAATCAAGATTTATTACTGCATTAATCGAGACGCTAGCTACATTATCTTTGTGAGTCTTAGGACAATCAGAAAAATAAAAGCTAACACTTGATTTTGTTTTAGACAGACGACTTTGATAGTTTACACTTTGTCCTTCATTGGGATGGTGATATTTACTTTCACGCTGGACCGTGGATACATTATCGTGGTGTTTGTTACTGGAGGCATTCTCGGGTAGGTATCAGGTGCTTTCAAGCAGTGACACTGTGCTGCTGCTACAATGTTCAAGTCTTGTTTTTAAGTTTCGTATGTCCACCCAAAGGTTCTTTCATTTTAGAGCTAAAAGTTAGGTCCTGTGCACACAAATATGTAAATTCTTCAGAACTACAGCAATTAAAATTTAAAACGCGCTTATGGTATACTGTTGGTGAAAAGTGGCTATGCCTTATTATTCCAAATAAATGATCTGATTATAAAGACATTGGCTTAGGGCTGCAGTGCAGAGGTTGAGTGCTTTCCAACCATGGGTAAGGCCCTGGGTTGCATCGCCAGCACTGCTATAAACAAACAAAGTCAATTTACAAAAACTAGAAGTACCTTTTTCTCCAAAACATAGAAATTGTTTTTCTTTGCGGTTCTTGTAAACTTGGGCAGATTGGTCATTCTTCACGTAGCAACCTCAGAATATTAACTGACTGACGTATTCCATCATTAGAACAGGCCTCTGAGGTCAGAGTGAGGGGACATCGCCCTCTAGTAATCGGCCATACAGGATTTGCTTTCCTGTCTGTCTATTTGTTTGTTTTGCTTTCTAGTTTCTTCATGACTGGTTATCTACCTTTGGGCTTTGAATTTGCTGTTGAGATCACTTACCCTGAATCGGAAGGCACGTCATCTGGTCTTCTTAATGCTTCTGCACAGGTAAACGTTAGCCCTCTCTTAGATGATTGGCCAGGCATGGTGATACACACCTATAATCGCAGCACAACAGAATCAGGAGTTCAAGGCCAGCCTCAGCTACATAGATGATCTTTGAGGCTAACCTGGGCTGCATGAGATCCTGTCTGAAAAAACAAACCTGAGCTAAATTATGGCTGATCACTTAAAAGCACTTCCTGTGTAAGGATGAGGGCTGAGGACCCTGTACGGCCTGGTCCAGCTCAGCCCCCCCAGGACCCACATAAACAGCTGGGTGTGGCCACATACATCTGTAACCCGAATTCTGTGAAGTGCAGAGAGGAGAGGATCACAGGGCTCCCAGATAAACAGTGAGCTCTGGAATCAGTAGGAGACTCTGCTTACGTAAGAATGGACAGAAGAGCCATGGGAGGGGACACCTGGAGTTTGCCTGCAGCCACAGCAAGCAAGTGTACCCACCACAGGCAAGTGCACAGGAGGCGCCCCTCACATGATCACATGTGTGTACATGCACCACACACGCAAACAACAACAGCATAAGAAACTGAGTTGATTATTTTACCACGTAGTTCAGTGAATAATGAGTTTGATCTGACTTTATGGTTTAACAATTCTTCTTTTAAAATTGTTATTTATTTATTCATTTATCGGGGGGTGTGCACCAAAGTCTGTTGCTACTGCAAATGAATACCAAATGCATGTGCTACTTTCTGCATCTGGCTTTATGTGGGTGCCTGGGCCAACATGCTTTGTAAGCAAATGCTTTTAACAGCTAAGCCATCTCCCCAAGCCCCAATCCCACTTTTTAGTGGTTGGTTTTAGAAGCCAAATCATAAGAAGAAAATTGTTGTTTTTTAAAAATATTTTATTCATTTATTTATCTATTATTGGAGAGAGAGAGAGAGAGAGAGGCAGATAGAGAATGGGCATGCCAGGGCCTCTAGCCACTGTAAATGAACTCCAGATGCATGTGCCACCTTGAGCATCTGGTTTTATGTGGGTACTGGGGAATCAAAACTGGGTCCTTTGGCCTTGCAGGCAAGTGCCTTAACTGCTGAGCCATCTCTCCAGCCCCGAAAATTGCTGATTTTATTTATTTGCATGTATGTGTGTGTGCATACACATGTACATATAGACATGCTAGGGCTTCTTGCTACTACAGATGAACACCAGATGTGTCTGGTTTACATGGGTGACTTGAGAATTGAACCTAGATCAACAGGCTTTGTAAGCAAGTGACCCCAACCACTGAGTTAAGTTCCCAGCCTCCAGTCCCACTTCTCAGTGGTTGTGTGGAGGCCAAATCATAAGAAGAAAATTGTTGTGAAAGTTAAGGGGAGAATGTGTACTTGTGTTAAAGAAGTAATCCTAATAAAAATAATTCCTTTTGTTTTAGGTATTTGGAATTTTGTTCACATTGGCTCAAGGAAAGCTCACATCAGACTATGACCCTAAGGCAGGGAACATTTTCCTCTGTGTTTGGATGCTTTTGGGCATCATTTTAACAGGTAAATGGCACTTTTCTGTCAAAACTGTGTGCACTGTATACTTGGTGTTCACGTGTATAACTTCTTGGTTTGGTTAAAAGTGAGGTAAAAATCAGGACGTGGTTTTCTTCTAAGGATACAGATCTGCCAATTCATTTTGGTGCTTTCAAATTCTATCCAGTTACTCTGCATAGAGCACAGAACCATCCTAACAAGAGAGGTCTGCACTTGACCTCAGGTTCTGATTCTGCTGTTTACCAGCTGTGGGACTAGACCAGTTTCTTAGCTTCTCTCACAATGGACAGTGAAAAGCCAGCTCAAGCTCAGTGACGCAGCACTGCTGTGGCCTCGAAGGGTACAGGGGATTCTTTCCACCAGCATGGAAGCATTCTGTAGTGACACTAGCTGGGTGTCCTGTAGTTCTGTCCAGTTCTCACACTGCTCACCAGAGGCAGCTCCATCTTTCTGAGATTGCATTGCTCCTCTTCAGACCTAGCTGCCAGCCCAAGCCTTTGGAGCGCCTTCAATTTGCTAGAGTGGCTGACAGAACCCAGAGAAACCCTGGGCTTACATTTGCTAGTTTACCACAAAGGCCCCAAGTAGCCATCGTGATGCAGAGACACAGTTAGTCTGGAAAGTGCTGTGTTGCTGGAGGGTGCACGGGAGTTCTGTCCCCGTGTTGCTGGAGTGTGCACGGGAGTTCTGTCCCCGTGTTGCTGGAGTGTGCACGGGAGTTCTGTCCCCGTGTTGCTGGAGTGTGCACGGGAGTTCTGTCCCCGTGTTGCTGGAGTGTGCACGGGAGTTCTGTCCCGTGTTGCTGGAGTGTGCACGGGAGTTCTGTCCCCTGTTGCTGGAGTGTGCATGTCCCCGTGTTGCTGGAGTGTGCACGGGAGTTCTGTCCCGTGTTGCTGGAGTGTGCAAAGGAGTTCTGTCCCAAGTTGCTGGAGCCATTCTGTCCCTGTGTTGCTGGAGTGTGCAAGGGAGTTCTGTCCCCGTGTTGCTGGAGTGTGCACTGTCCCTGTGTTGCTGGAGTGTGCACGGGAGTTCTGTCCCCGTGTTGCTGGAGTGTGCAAGTTCTGTCCCCGTGTTGCTGGAGTGTGCACGGGAGTTCTGTCCCCGTGTTGCTGGAGTGTTGCTGGAGTGTGCACGGGAGTTCTGTCCCTGTGTTGCTGGAGTGTGCACGGGAGTTCTGTCCCTGTGTTGCTGGAGTGCACGGGAGTTCTGTCCCTGTGTTGCTGGAGTGTGCACGGGAGTTCTGTCCCCGTGTTGCTGGAGTGTGCACGGGAGTTCTGTCCCCGTGTTGCTGGAGTGTGCACGGGAGTTCTGTCCCCATGGGAGTTGTCCCCGTGTTGCTGGAGTGTGCACGGGAGTTCTGTCCCCGTGTTGCTGGAGTGTGCACGGGAGTTCTGTCCCTGTGTTGCTGGAGTGTGCACGGGAGTTCTGTCCCTGTGTTGCTGGAGTGTGCACGGGAGTTCTGTCCCCGTGTTGCTGGAGTGTGCACGGGAGTTCTGTCCCCGTGTTGCTGGAGTGTGCACGGGAGTTCTGTCCCCGTGTTGCTGGAGTGTGCACGGGAGTTCTGTCCCCGTGTTGCTGGAGTGTGCTGGGAGTTCTGTCCCCGTGTTGCACGGGAGTTCTGTCCCGTGTTGCTGGAGTGTGCTGGAGTTCTGTCCCGTGTTGCTGGAGTGCACGGGAGTTCTGTCCCCGTGTTGCTGGAGTGTGCACGGGAGTTCTGTCCCGTGTTGCTGGAGTGTGCACGGGAGTTCTGTCCCCGTGTTGCTGGAGTGTGCACGGGAGTTCTGTCCCCGCTGGAGTTGCTGGGGGAGTTCTGTCCCGTGTTGTCCTGGAGTGTGCACGGGAGTTCTGTCCCCGCCTGGAGTGTGCAGTTCTGTCCCCGCTTGCTGGAAGTGCTCCTGTCCCCGTGTTGCTGGAGTGTGCACGGGAGTTCTGTCCCTGTTGTTGGAGTGTGCACGGGAGTTCTGTCCCCGTGTTGCTGGAGTGGCTGTCCCTGTGTTGCTGGAGTGTGCACGGGAGTTCTGTCCCCGATGTCTGTCCCCGTGTTGCTGGAGTGTGCACGAGTTCTGCCCCGTGTTGCTGGAGTGTGCTTCTGTCCCCGTGTTGCTGGTGGAATGTCCCCGTGTTGCTGGAGTGTACCAGTTCTGTCCCTGTGTTGCTGGAGTGTGCACGGGAGTTCTGTCCCGTGTTGCTGGGTGTGCACGGGAGTTCTGTCCCCGTGTTGCTGGAGTGTGCACGGGAGTTCTGTCCCCGTGTTGCTGGAGTGTACACGGGAGTACTGTCCCTGTGTTGCTGGAGTGTACACGGGAGTATGTTCTCATTTGTCCACTGTGGCCTCCATGTGTCCAGATGCCAAAGCTCCAAACCCTGTGTTTTGGGCTTTGAAGGTGTTGTCCTCAATGAGGCCTGTTGCTGGTGGGTGGAATGTGGATACCAGCATGGTCTGAGCGTTCCCGAGTCTGGGAAAGGAGACCTCTGGAGTGAGCAGAGGTCATAGGTGACCTGTGACAATCAAGGGGAGGTTAGAGAATGTTTACCACCAGCTTCAAGCAAGACAAGGTAGGAAGCAGGGGAAAAAAGAAAGGTAGGAAAGAGAGCCAGGCATGGTGGTGCACCCCTTTAATCCCAGCACTTGGGAGGCAGAGGAAGGAGGATTGCAGTGAGTTTGAGGCCACCCCGAGACTACATGATAAATTCCAGGTCAGCCTGGACCAGAGTGAGACCCTACCTCGAAAAACCAAAAAAAAAAAAAAAAAAAAGAAGAAGAAGAAGAAGAAAGGTAGGAAAAAGTTTGTCTGATTCACCTCAGGAAGAGAAATTCTAATTTCTGGGTCCTGCCTTGGGGAGAGAATTAAGAGCTAGGGACTTTGGTCAGAAAAGCAAAATAAGTAGAACACAGTGGTATGCCATGTAACCCTAGCAATTTGGAGGCTGAGGTAGAAGGATTATGAATACAAGACCAACTTGGGCTACGTAGTGAGACCATGTCTCCCCCCCTCAAAAAAAAAATAGGAGCAGTTTTTACCTTATTTTCATATTATTTTATGAGATTCATGAATATTAATTCACATCAAGCTCCAAGTTAATTTAAGAAATGAAAGTCAAGTTAATTAAGAAATTAAAAAAGAACTTTTTAAAAAAATGTTATTTATTTATTTATTTGAGAGAGAGAAGGAGGGAGAGAGAGAGAGAATGGGTGCGCCAGGGCCTCCAGCCACTGCAAACAAACTCCAGACGCATGCACCCCCTTGTGCATCTGGCTTACATGGGTCCTGGAGAATCGAACCAGGATCCTTTGACTTTGCAGGCAAAGACCTTAACCATCAAGCCATCTCTCCAGCCCTAAAAAAGATCTTTAATCTATTTTATTGATGTCTTTGTCATCTGAAATGCTAATTATTGACTCCCATATGTTGAGTATTCTGCTGGCAAGCTCTTAATGGTTTTCCCAAATTACTAACACTACTACGAAATGGAATAGAAATGTAAAGAGTGGTGTTGATTTCATAGGAAGCCCCAGGACTTCCAGGTTCTAGTCTGTCATGCAAGACTTGAAAGTTGCCACTCTACAGCAAACAACAGATTAATAGCTAAACAACTGGCATGAAATTACATCTAAATGGATCTGCTCATGAATATGAGGTAAAGGAAGCCCCATTGTGACCACAGAGAAGCTGTTTAATCAGTGTCTAGCTGCTGGGATGTATCAGAGCCTAACTGATGTCAGGAAAGCCCCTCCCACTTTAGACTTCCATATGGGAGGAGGGCAGTACACAACTCCAGGCCTGCTGCTATCCTGTCCCAACTAAGGTGGAGGTGGTGGGGGCAGAGGCATGCATGTGAGGCACAAGCCCAATTAGAGGACTAGGGAATGCTTCACCCCCCCCCCCATGCCTGACTACCATATTACTAACGCCCCCCCTCTTTTACATGTTTGTAACCTAGTATATTATATCTGGCAATGAAGTAAAAACTGGGAGGGGGGTAGGGACCACTATAAGGCAAGAAATGTAATTTGAAGAAAGCAAGCAATCTTACCTAATCTTGAGAAGCGTGGACCTCCATATCAACAAAACTCAAAGAACCCTAGAGTTAATTCAAAGAGTTCTCTTATAAGGTACATGCTAATTAAGCTGACCAAAACCAAAGAGAAGGACAGTTTTTGAGGTAGCAAGAGAAGGATGTCAAGTCACATCTAAGGGAATCTCTACTAACCTACTAACAGATTTCTCTGCAGGAGACCTGCAGGGCAGGACAGAAGAAGATGATACAA
This sequence comes from Orientallactaga sibirica, assembly GCA_036365145.1. NCBI lineage: Eukaryota > Metazoa > Chordata > Mammalia > Rodentia > Dipodidae > Orientallactaga > Orientallactaga sibirica. The sequence goes on along the minus strand of JAEOAD010002712.1, from coordinate 2,195,723 downwards.
TCAGAGTATAAGAGCTTAGCCAAGAATACAGTGCCCAGGAATGCTGTCCTTCAGCAGTAAAGAAGGGCTTGGCCTGACTTACAAGAGATGCTCCTTTGGCTGGGGTTGTAGTCCAGTGCTAGAGGGATTGCCAAGAATGCACAAAGCCTCTGGCTTCAATCTCAAGACAAGGAGAGCAAGGAAGGGAAGAAGCAAAGAAGGAAAGAAAAATGCTTCTTTTTTTTTGGTTTTTTGAGGTAGGGTCTCACTCTAGTTCAGGCTGACCTGGAATTCACTCTGTAGTCTCAGGGTGGCCTCGAACTCACGGCAATCCTCCTACCTCTGCCTCCCGAGTGCCAGGATTAAAAGCATGTGCCACACCTGACTTATAACTAGAAGCAAAAGGACAATAATGCCCATCCTGAAAACAAGCATGTAAAGCTCACTGGACAGTAGGTAGACAAATGAGAGAGAGCAAGAGAGAGAGCGAGAGCAGTTAGGCATTATAGACTGTCCGCTACTCACTGGGGCAGTAGGTAGACAAGTGAGAGAGAAGGAGAGAGAGAGAGAGAGAGCAGTTAGCCATTATAGACTGTCCGCTACTCACTGGGGCAGTAGGTAGACAAATGAGAGAGAGAGAGAGCGAGAGCAGTTAGCCATTATAGACTGTCCGCTACTCACTGGGGCAGTATGTAGACAAATGAGAGAGAGAGAGAGCGAGAGCAGTTAGCCATTATAGACTGTCCGCTACTCACTGGGCAGTAGGTAGACAAATGAGAGAGAGGGAGAACGCTCAGTTAGGCATTCTAGACCATCTGCTAGCAGTACAGCTTCTGCTGAACTTCCTGCCTCTCGTCTTGCTGGTTGTCATCCTCGTGTCACCTTGTGTCAGGTTGCACTCCCTCATAGACTTGACAGTGTCACTCTCCTCCTTGGATACCATATGAGGGCCTCCCCTGATGAACATGGCACCATCCTGTCCTGCCACCCCTCCCTGTGTTTATTCTCAAGTGACCCCAGACTGCCTCTGGAGTTGAGAAAGGCTGTGCTCTTCCTGCATGGATGCCTTCCTCATTCCTGTCTGCCTGACAAGTTCCAACTCACTTTTCAAGTATTTTTACTTATTTATTTGAGAGAGAGAGAGAATGAATGAATGAATGAATGAATATGGCTGTGCTAGGGCCTCCTGCCACTGCAGATGAACTCCAGATGCATGCAGGTCGTCAAACTTCAGTTCAAGTTTGTGTCTGACAAGCCTCCCCTGGTTTCCTTTGGTTGACATAAGCAGTTTTTCCTCCCATAATCCCATTATTCATGTACAATTCTATGTCACCATTATCATAAAATGTGGTAGTTGTTTACATGTTATTTTCTTAAAGTGAAGGATCTCTTAGGAAAAAGAATGTGGTTTTTATCTTCATAACTGGCTCCTTTCCTCCCAGATTTGGTCACTGATGAATGACTTGCTAGTTAACTTAGAGGCTTAGAAGATTTTTCAGGCTGTAGTGGCAGTGTTGAATATGATGGTGTTAGGCTGGAGTGATGGCTCAGTGATCGAGGCGTTTCCTTGAATATGATGATGTTATAGTATGTTACATTTGATAATGCAAAGAAAGACTGGAGAACAATTAACTCTGCTGTGCTTCTGTTTCAGCACTGATCAAGTCTGATCTGAGAAGACACAACATAAATATAGGGCTGACAAATGGTGACATTAAAGCGGTAAGTAATTTCTCTGTGTGTGAGTACATGTGTTTGGGCATGTGTGAGCATGTGTGTGGAGGCAAGAGGTCAACATCAGGTTTCTTCCTCAGTCACTGTCCACCTCATTGATTCAGCTCACCTAGCCAGCCAGCCAGCTTGCCCCAGGATCGGCCTGTCCCCTCCTCCTGAGAGCTGGGATGGTGGCCATGCGCCACCTTGCCTGATGTTTGCATGCCGGGCATCGGAACTCAGGTCCTCATGCTTGTGCAGCAAACACCTTGTGGACGGATTCATCTGCCCAGCCCAGTAATGGGTGCTTTTGTGATTATACTGCAGAAAAAGTGCACATCGCGTATAAACTCATTCTTATTTAGTCAGCATTTGTTCTGAGCCTGCCGTTGATCTGTTAAATAGCATCTTACATTCTGGTATTTTACAGGTGCTAGTTGATAGTCCTGTGGATCAAAATCCAAAACCCATCACATTATCTAAGCCGTCAGAATCATCAATTTGAAGAGGAAAGGAGTCCTGGCCCCTCAGCCGTTGGGGTGCTGCGTGGAGATTTTAGAGAGCTGTATCAACAGTAAGGGTGGCGATGGACGCTTACTTGCCTGGGCATTATTGGATGAACACTACATGAAATTGTTATTTTGTTTAATTATTAATTTAAGCAATATTTTGCTTAAAAAACTTTTGCTGGACTGGGAGATGGCTCGGTGAGTAAGAATGCATGCCACTCAAGCATGAGGGCCTGCGTCCGATCCTCAGCACCCATGTTCAAAGCTGGTGTGGGACACACCTGCAACCCCAGTCCAACCCCCGGCACCCATGTACAAAGCTGGGTGTTGGACATACCTGCAACCCCAGTCCGACCCCTGGCACCCATGCTCAAAGGTGGTGTGGGGCACACACCTGCAGCTGCAGTCCCGAGCGGGGCTGAGACAGAATCCCTGGGGCTCGCAGGTCAGGTCTGACTGAAGATGGCAGCTCTGTGCTCAGAGGCTCAACTGTCTCAAGGAAAAACTCACCAAGGCGGACTCGGGTGAGGATAGAGAAGAGCGCCAAAGAATGCCAAAGGGTTCTCTGGTCTCTGCTGCATGCGCATGGGGCATGCACATCTGCACATGCACCAAAACCAGGAAACACATGCTTCTGCTTCCATCACGTCCCCACTAGTTGGTGGCCTGTTCCCAGCTGGTGCTGTGTCTGAACATAAGCTTCTTGACACATAGGAAACACTTTACTAAAAATCTTTCCAAAATGATAATATGGGGGTCTGTCTGTGCCGTTGTGCTGACCACCCATCAGTGTCAGCATAGTTGACCAGCACAATGCCCCTGACCCATCAGAGGACAGTGCTGTGGACAGGCTTCCAGATGAGCTGTCGGACTTTTCCTGTTTCTTACACTCTGGTTACAGTGTGTACTGACAGGCACTGTGCACAGGCTGTCCCCGTGACTCTGGCTTTAGATGACACTGAACTTAAGCTGAGGAGCTGAGACACAGGCACATCGTCTTGTTCCCTTCTGTGCCCCCCCCCATCATTAATAAATGCTAACACTGTTGTTTCTGCTGTCCAACTTGAAGAGCTTTCTACCCTTAGCCCATATTTACTCCTAAGTGTTACTGGCTATTTCATGGTTTGTTTTTAATCACATCCTGTATTTTGCCTTGAAGATTCATGAGCTAAGGAAATGTGTACTAGCACCGCATAACGCAGGTGTCACCATTGAGTGGAGACCCCTTGAAATGCTGGCTGTCCAGCGCAGCAGGGTCGCTTTTCTGACCGTTCTCCTTTGAGGAGCGCACACGCCCGTCAGTGCCGGGGAAGGGTTCTGCTCTGGTCCATGCTCAGGGGAAGGAGAATGGGACCAAATACATTTTCACAGTGCCTACTGCTGTGTTTTGTTTACAGTGAGACTTTCAATGTTGATGTCCTGATCTAGACTTCCTGCTATGACATTTGATCACCCACAATACTCATACAATGTTCATTTACACAGAAAAGCCAATCAGGTAATGAAGGCTTGATGCAAATAGCAACTTTAATTTAGTTAAACAGAGTGATATGCCTTGATTTATCTTGATTTTTTACATATTCTCCTTCAGTAAATGGTTATAAATTATGTAGAATCTGACACTGGAAAATGTTACTAAAAGCGCATGCATAGCTAAGGATCAGGAAGTTGGCTTCCTTGTCCTAGGCACGTTTCTGTCACAGTAACTGTGGAGAAGTCACCGAATCACTCAGGCAGCCTTTTCCCAATCCATGAAATAAATGCATTCACTTTGACCTCAAAGATCTTTTTTAAATATTAAATGTTATTCATCATGGAGTAGAACAAATCATTGTACCTTCATCTGAATCCAGCCAGATAACTTGAGCTGGAGAAAATCCTCTGTACAAGCGGATAAACGACTGTGACTGTTCCTGTGTGAAAACAGGGGCCTTAGAAATCTCTATGTAGTGTTTTTAGTCTGTCTGTAGTAGCTCAGGCAGAATTTGTGCAATCAGTACCTTCTTTTGATATTTATATTATAGGATAAAATGACCAAAATTTATCAGTGTGTCTCCTGGTACATAATTGTTTCTATTTTTAAATTGTCAGTGTTGTTTAAAATAGCTGTATATTGTTGAGTTCCAAAGCTTTGAACAAATTGCAGTTAAAAGTTGAAATACTTATATCTGAAAAGCATATCCTTATGTACTTTATTTTTTCTTTTTTATAAAGGGAATGAAATACCATGTAATAATAACAAAATGAATTGTGATTTTTCTGTATTTTGAGTGAATTGTGTATAATACATCAAACAAGGATATCATATAATTCTGTCAGGACCTTTTTAAGAGGAATAGAAATGATCACCTGTGTAAAGCTTAAATGCTTTAGGAAAGATAGAGTGTTTTTATCCTTTGAGAATGTGGGAGAAATGCCTACAAATGTGCTGTGTGTAGGAACGTTTGTATGGGCGTCGGCTGGCTGGTTTCTGCGTCTTATGTCAGCGTCTATGTTCTATGTACTGTTTTGACAGTTTAGCTCAGTGTTTATTACTCTTTATTATTTCAAACCTGAAATAAATTTATTTTTAATGCTAATTTTCTATGTGTTTTAAAATTATTTATTTATTTATTTATTTATTTGCACACAGGTTGGAAGAGAAAAAGGAGAATAGGTGTGTCTGGGCGTCTTAAAAGGAACTCCAAACATATGCACCCCTTTGTGCAGTTGTCTTTATTCTGTGTGTCTGGCTGTATGTGGGTACTGGGGAATCGAACCTAAGCTGGTGGGGCTTTACAGCAAGTGCCTTTAGCTGCTGAGCATCTCCCCAGCCCTCGTATGCCTTTCTAAAAACAAGTCTTGGAATTAGTTACACTTGGACAGTTGAAAGAGATTCTAAGATTTTTAGAATGGACCAAGGAAGGAACAAGTAGTTTATGGATCTCAAGGAGACAAAGTCCACACAGAAACAAAAATCGTATATTTATTTTTAAATGGCTGAAGGTAGGGCTGGAGAGTTGGCTTAGCAATTAAGGCACTTGCCTGCAAAGCCAAAGGACCCTGGTTTGATTCCTCAGGACCCACGTAAGCCAGATGCACAAGTTGGCACATGCATCTGGAGTTTGTCTGCAGTGGCTGAAGTCCCTAGTACATGTGCTTTCTCAGACTGTCAAGTAAATAAATAAATATATATATTTAAAAAACGGCTGAAAGGGGTCTGTTGTTTATATATTGGGCTTCCTAAAGGGGGAGAGGCTGGAGAGACAGCTTACCCTGTGAAGCTTAAGGACCCAGGTTTGATTCCCAGTACTCATGTAAGCTGCATGCACATGGTGTGCTTCTGGAGTTCGTTTGCAGTGGCTAGAGACCCTGCACCCATTCTTTCTTTCTCTCTCTCCTCTTTCTATCTGCCTCGTTCTCAAATAAATAAACAAACAAACATGGCTGAAGGAAGTGATGTCAACAAAGTGGAAGAATATCATTTTCCTGTAGAAGTGTTTCTGGAAACTGCCCATGTTTGTTATTGGGGTCCAGAAGTCCAATATAGAGGTGTCAGCGCACAGCTCAAACAGAAAAATCTGAGAACACTTGCGCTGAGGAAGGAAGACGCCTTCCTTCAACCACGTCACTCCTGTCCCAACGTGACATAACTCAGTGCCAAGAGACACTCCATCAGTGCATGTTTTCCCCAAGAGGGGAGTGTGAGAGTAGTGTGAACTCTCCCCCCAGCTGTACAGGATGCTTCTCAACTGGCCCACATGTTAGCCCAACCTTAATACTGAGCTGATGGGCCTGGCGGAATGTTGGGGAAGGCCAGGCACTCACAAGTCACGTGGGATGCCTTGCCTATGGAGCATGGGACACCTCCCCTGGCAGACTCCTCACCCCTGTGACACCCCTCCTCTGACAGACTCCTCACCCCTCACCCACCCCTCCCCTGAGAGACCCCTGATGCCTCCGACACACCTCACCTGGGAGACTCCTCACCCCTCACCCACCCCTCCCCTGAGAAACCCTTTATCCCTTAGAGAACCCTCCACCAAGAGACTCCTCACCCACCCCTCCCCTGGGAGACTCCTCACCCATCAAACACCCCCTTGCCTGAGAGACCCCTAATCCCTCAGACACCCCTCCCATGGGAGACTCCTCCCCCCTCAGACAATCCTCCCCGGGGTGATTCCTCACCCCTGAGACACCTTCCCTGGGAGAATGCTCACCCTTCACCTACCCCTCCTTTGAGAGACTCCATCCCCCTCAGACACTCCTCCCCTCAGATTCCTCATCCCTCAGGTACCCCTCGTCTGACATACTTCTCACTGCAGATACTCCTCCCCGGAGAGACTTCTAACCCTTAGACACTCCTCCCCTGAGAGACTCCGCACCCTTGAGACTCCTCTCCCCTGGGAGACTCCTCACACCTCACCCACCCCTCTTCTGAGAGACTGATCACCCCTCAGACACTCCTCCCCTGAGAGAGTCCTTATTCCTGAGACTCCTCCCCCTGGGAAACTCCTCCTCCCCCACCCCTCTCCTGGGAGACTCCTCACCACTCAGACACTCCTCCCCTGAGAGACTCCTCACTGCTCATACACCCCTCCCCTGAGAGACTCTGCACCCTTGAGACTCCTCTCCCCTGGGAGACTCCTCACACCTCATCCACCCCTCTTCTGAGAGACTGATCACCCCTCAGACACTCCTCCCCTGAGAGAGTCCTTATTCCTGAGACTCCTCTCCCCTAGGAGACTCCTCCTCCCCCACCCCTCCCCTGAGAGACTCCTCACCCCTCAAGCACCCCTCCCCTGAGAGAGTGCTTGTTCCTCAAATACCCCTCCCTTAGGAGACTCCCACCACAGAGGCTCCCTGGCCTCTGCAGGTCTATATGACTTGCTATACTTTGTCCTTCTCCAGATGCATGGCTTTGTATTTACTCTATGGTGGGGGAACATATGAAGATTTGGCTTCACAGCTCCTTCCCCTAGTCCCAAGCTGTAACAGAGCCTCTGACTGAGGGAGTGTGGAGGGAAGGTCCCCAGATGGCCGCATGAGCTGTCTCCAGACAGCCAGCTACAAGCCACAGGGCAGAAAGGAATTCAGGCTGGACCACAAAGCACAGGCTAACCCCGCATGTGTACAACCTGACACTTCGTGCGTCTATGTGCACCTGCACCCTTCCCCTGTGACCCCTTGGGAGACAAAAGGCTGGACTTGAGAGGACAGCAGAATGGGCGGGGGAGATGGCCTCATCCCTAGAGGGCAGAGGGAAATCTCCCGCTCAGGACCAGATGGGCAATTGCAGAGGCCCCACCCTTCTGAGCAGGGCACATTCCAGAGGGGGTAAAAGGGAGAGGCTTTGGTTCTGGTGACCCCCTGATCTGGGCCACTCACACAAGACATTCTTCCCTGATCCATTCACTTCCAGGACTGTGAAGGGTCCCCCAGCCCTTCAGGTACCTGCTTATATTCTCTCTGCAATATCAAGAAGCAGAACGGCTATGTGACTGAAGGAGAAATAGAAGAGAGCTAGCTTCTTTTAGGAAGTTTCAGTTAGAAATTGAGGCCCAGAAAGAAGCAGAAGATGTCACCCCACATGCCGCCTCTCCGTGGCATGAATGAACCTCCTGGCAGAAATGGAGCTGTGTCTGATCAAGACTCATCTGCAAGACTCACCTCCAACCGGCTGCAGCGCCCCCTGCTGTCCACAGTCTAGCACACTAACTAGGTGGTCTGGCTCTGGGGTCTCCCCTCCAAATCTACAGACCAATCCGGTCTTCCGCTTAAATACCTGAATCTGATGAAGGAATATATTTTCTATACTATAAAGGCTGCGGCCGTCGTTCTGTCTCCCTCTCTGCCTCTCCTTGCTCTGGCCACAGGGATACACTGAGTCTGGCCTCTGCTCAGCCCAGCCAGAGTGGATGAGAACATAACACTGTTTTTTGGTCTGGGGGAACTTTTCTGCTAGTCTATGCTTTATAGTTTGGGGTAACTTCTCACTTTAATTACATGTGTGATTTTCCTCTGGTCTCTAAATCTACCACTTGTGCATTTCCCTTCCCCTCCAGATCTTCCACGTGGACGCTTTCTCTGATTCTAGGCCTATGGCCTGAGGGACTTCTCTAAACTTGGCATAGCCATGGATACAACTCTCTCTACTGCTCATTTCTCTCTGAATTTCGTAGTCTCTGCTTTCATATTTTCCCTCTGCTATTTTTCCTTAAGCTCCCACTGCTTGCCCTCTTATCTTCCATGTGCTTGTGGCTCTCCTTCAGTCTTTTCTTAAAAACCTCAATTTCTCTTAAATGAACCTTATGACCTATGCACTGATTTCCATCTGAGTGTGTGTTTCCACTCCCCTATTCTTATACTTCTGCTCTAGCCTTCCTCCTATATCCCAATTTCCCTTGAATAAACCCCACAATTTGAAATTTCTCCCTAAATAAACTTAATAATTCATATTTATCCTTTCTTGAATTCATTTTAATCAATTCTTTGTTAAAATAGAAAACAGGAGGGCTGGAGAGATGGCTTAGTGGGTAAAGCGTATGCTTGTGAATCCTGAGGACCCTGGTTTGATTCTCCAGGTCCCACGTAAGCTAGAAGCATGCATGTGGAGTCCGTTTGCAGTGGCTAGAGGCCCTGGTGTGCCCATTTTTTTCTCTCTCTCTAATAAATAAATGAATAAAATAAAATATTTTTAAAAATAGGAGAGGCTGGAGAGATGGCTTAGTGTAAGGCACTTGCCTGCAAAGCCTAAAAATGCGTGTTCAAATCTCCAGGTCCTAGGTTGCCAGGCACAAAGTGATGCAAGCATGCAATGTTGCACATACACACAAGGGGGCGCACACATCGAGTTCGTTCACAGCAGCTGAAAGGTCCTGGTGTGCCCATTCTCTCTCTCTCTCTCTCTCTCTCTCTCTCTCTCTCTCTCTCTACCCCTTGATCTCTGTCTCTCTCTCAAAAAATAAAATAAAATAATAATAGAACAAGAGGACTGGAGAGAAGGCTTAGCAGTTAAGGTGCTTGCCTGTGAAGCCTAGGGACCATGTTCGACTCCCCAGATCCCATGTAAGCCAGACATACAAGGTGACAAATGCATAAGGTCATGCATGCACACAAGGTGGCATACATGAACAAGGTGATGCACGTGTCTGGAGTTTTATTGCAGTGGCTGGAGGACCTGGCTGCCAATTCTCTCACAGTGCTGGAGAGATGGCTGACTGGTTAAGGTGCTTGCCTGCAAAGCCAAAGGACCCAGGTTTGATTCCCCAAAACCCACATAGGCCCAATGCAAAAGGTGGCACATACGTCTGAAGTTTTGTTTGCAGTGGCTGAAGACCCTGGCATGCTCAGTATCTATCTATCTATCTATCTATCTATCTATCTATCTATCTATCTATCTATCTATCTATCTATCTATCCATCTATCAATCCATCTATCTATCCATCTATCTGCCTCTTTCACTCTCTCAAATGACTAAATAAATACAGTTAAAAAATACAACAGGACCAATAATTGTGTTACATAAACTTGGGAGACCCTTCTGAACCCCCAAATCCTGTATCATCATGATTTCTTTTTTTATTCTTTTAAAATTATTTCTTAAACTTCAAAATCTTGGGACTGCGGCGATAGCTTGGCCTTACTTGGCTCACAGTCCTCAGGGTAAGTTGTCTAACTAGACCGACCTGGATTCAGGAGACCCTGTCACATTAAATAGAAGGAAGCAGTAGAGGGGGACACACCAGAGAACTTCTCTGACCTCCACACACATGGACTCACACACATAGATCTGCCTACACATATGAGCACACATGCACACACAGAGAATAAAAATAAAATTTCAAAATCTCTTCTTGGTCCCACAGTTTCATTGAGCGATTTTAAAATTTATCCAGCAAGCATTTGTTAAGCTCAAAGAACCAAGGAAGGCTTGATGCGAGCTAGCTTTTACAGTCCAAGGACACAGATGAAAGGGAAGGGGTCAGCCCAGCACTCTAAGAGGCAGGGAGAATTCTCCTGATGAGGTTGTGTAGAGAGCAAGACAATGGGGTGGAGCCTGGCAGGGTTGGTGATGGAGCCTACTTTGAAGGTAAAGCAATACAGGCTCTGGGAAGAATTCCTCCAGGTTTCTGCCTTTTACTCACAGATGAAGTGTCTGTTCTCTGCTCACTCTCCTCCGCTGCTGTCAGTGGTCCTCCCCTCCCTCCTCGGCTCACTCTCCTCCGCTGCATTCAGTGGTCCTCCCCTCCCTCCTCTGCTCACTCTCCTCCTCTGTTGTCAGTGGTCCTCCCCTCCCTCCTCTGCTCACTCTCCTCCTCTGTTGTCAGTGGTCCTCCCCTCCCTCCTCTGCTCACTCTCCTCCTCTGTTGTCAGTGGTCCTCCCCTCCCTCCTCTGCTCACTCTCCTCCTCTGTTGTCAGTGGTCCTCCCCTCCCTCCTCTGCTCACTCTCCTCCTCTGTTGTCAGTGGTCCTCCCCTCCCTCCTCTGTTCACCCTCTTCCACTGTGATCAGTGGTCCTCCCGTCCCTTCTCTGGTCACTCTCCTCCTCTGTTGTCAGTGGTCCTCCCCTCCCTCCTCTGGTCACGCTCCTCCTCTGTTGTCAGTGATCCTCCCCTCCCTCCTCTGTTCACCCTCCTCCACTGTGATTAGTGGTCCTCCCGTCCCTTCTCTGGTCACTCTCCTCCTCTGTTGTCAGTGGTCCTCCCCTCCCTCCTCTGCTCACTCTCCTCCTCTGTTGTCAGTGGTCCTCCCCTCCCTCCTCTGGTCACGCTCCTCCTCTGTTGTCAGTGGTCCTCCCCTCCCTCCTCTGCTCACTCTCCTCCGCTGCTGTTAGTGGTCCTCCCCTCCCTCCTCTGCTCACTCTCCTCCTCTGTTGTCAGTGGTCCTCCCCTCCCTCCTCTGCTCACTCTCCTCCGCTGCTGTTAGTGGTCCTCCCCTCCCTCCTCTGCTCACTCTCCTCCACTGTTGTCAGTGGTCCTCCCCTCCCTCCTCTGCTCACTCTCCTCCGCTGCTGTTAGTGGTCCTCCCCTCCCTCCTCTGCTCACTCTCCTCCTCTGTTGTCAGTGATCCTCCCCTCCCTCCTCTGCTCACTCTCCTCCTCTGTTGTCAGTGGTCCTCCCCTCCCTCCTCTGTTCACCCTCCTCCACTGCTGTTAGTGGTCCTCCCTCCCTCCCTGCTCCTCTCCTCCTCTGTTGTCAGTGGTCCTCCCCTCCCTCCTCTGCTCACTCTCCTCCACTGTTGTCAGTGGTCCTCCCCTCCCTCCTCTGCTCACTCTCCTCCGCTGCTGTTAGTGGTCCTCCCCTCCCTCCTCTGCTCAGTCTCCTCCGCTGCTGTTAGTGGTCCTCCCCTCCCTCCTCTGCTCACTCTCCTCCTCTGTTGTCAGTGGTCCTCCCCTCCCTCCTCTGCTCACTCTCCTCCTCTGTTGTCAGTGGTCCTCCCCTCCCTCCTCTGTTCACCCTCCTCCACTGTGATCAGTGATCCTCCCCTCCCTCCTCTGCTCACTCTCCTCCTCTGTTGTCAGTGGTCCTCCCCTCCCTCCTCTGTTCACCCTCCTCCACTGTGATCAGTGGTCCTCCCGTCCCTTCTCTGGTCACCCTCCTCCTCTGTTGTCAGTGGTCCTCCCCTCCCTCCTCTGTTCACCCTCCTCCTCTGTTGTCAGTGGTCCTCCCCTCCCTCCTCTGCTCAGTCTCCTCCTCTGTTGTCAGTGATCCTCCCCTCCCTCCTCTGCTCAGTCTCCTCCTCTGTTGTCAGTGGTCCTCCCCTCCCTCCTCTGCTCAGTCTCCTCCTCTGTTGTCAGTGGTCCTCCCCTCCCTCCTCTGCTCACTCTCTTCCTCTGTTGTCAGTGGTCCTCCCCTCCCTCCTCTGGTCACTCTCCTCCACTGTTGTCAATGATCCTCCCCTCCCTCCTCTGCTCACTCTCCTCCGCTGCATTCAGAGGTCCTCCCGTCCCTCCTCTGCTCACTCTCCTCCTCTGTTGTCAGTGGTCCTCCCCTCCCTCCTCTGCTCAGTCTCCTCCACTGTTGTCAGTTGTCCTCCCGTCCCTTCTCTGGTCACTCTCCTCCACTGTTGTCAGTGGTCCTCCCGTCCCTCCTCTGCTCACTCTCCTCCTCTCTTGTCAGTGGTCCTCCCCTCCCTCCTCTGCTCACTCTCCTCCTCTGTTGTCAGTGGTCCTCCCCTCCCTCCTCTGGTCATTCTCCTCCACTGTTGTCAGTGGTCCTCCCCTCCCTCCTCTGGTCACTCTCGTCCTCTGTTGTCAGTGGTCCTCCCCTCCCTCCTCTGCTCACTCTCCTCCTCTGTTGTCAGTGGTCCTCCCCTCCCTCCTCTGCTCACTCTCCTCCTCTGTTGTGGCTGGTTTTTGGGTTTTTTAATGTGTTCTGATTCCTTCCTGTCCTTCAGGGACAGCTGTGCTGTAGGAAATGGGAAAGATTCATCAAAATAAAAATAGTTAGCAAGGTATCTACTCTGGGCAGAAAACCAGGCCGCTATAAGTCCTTTCCATACTCGAGTTCACTGTGTAAAATGGTTATCAGAAACACACACACACACACACACACACACACACTGGAGACCACATCCACGCCTTCACCCACTGTAGGCGCGTAGTCTCCTTTGAACTACACTTAGCCCCCCGTGTTGTGAAACCGAGCCTGGCTGTTTAGCTCACGATGCCCTTGAACTCACTATGTAGCCTATCCTTCTTCTCTTGGATTCCTGAGTGCTGGTACTACAGGTGTGTGCCACCATGCCTAGCTTATATTTTGTTTTTTTAAGACACATATTGCTGAATTTACGTGCAGAATTGACTCCTTGGACCAGGATGTGACTTTGGAGTTTCCATTTAATCCCAGTTTGTTCTAACACTTGGGCCACAGTGAGGACCAGATATGCACCAGAATGAACCCCTGGAACCTTGGAGGCTCATGTCACCTTTTGAGGACTACCTGGGGAGCAGAGAGAGAAGACAGTGCTTGGGGACACGTTCGACCAAATCTCTGGCTGGTGTGGAAATGGTCCCCAGCCAGCCAGCTGGAGTCTTGTCCGGGGCTGGGGACCATGTTCACCAGTGGCTCTTCTGCAGAAGGGGTCACAGGAGTCAGCAGTGACTCTTTGGTAAGGAGTTCTGGGCAGGCTCTTGACTACCAGCCTGGGGTCCCACAGTGGAGACATGATAAGGTGCTGGAATGCCCAGAGCAGAACGGTTACGAAGGGCTTCCTGTGATCTCACTTGACTATCACAGCTCCCACGAGGGATGCAACTTCACTGCAGCTCACCATGTGATTGGTGACAGCCCAGATAATGGTGTGAGAGGCCTCAGTATCCTTTGGCACCCAGTTCCCAAAGCCTAGCTTCTAGAACATTTCCCAGCACCTTGCTTCTCCTCCTTAGTGTACATGTGGTCCCTAAATGCCTTTTATAAAGAAAGAAAACTTCAGAGACTAGAGACGTAGCTCACTGGGTAGGGTGCTTGCTTATCATGTACAAAGCCTTGGGTTCCGTCCCCAGCACCACATAGATTGGGTGTGGCAGTACATGCCTGGAATCCCGGAACTCTGGAGCTGGAGGCAGGAGGATCCGAACTTCAAGGAGAAGGTCCTTCTCAACTGCATGCTTAGATCAAGGACAGCTTGGGGGTCCCTAAGACTTTGCCTCAAAAGAAAAACAACAGCTTTGGAGTCTCACTGATCACAGCCATTGCAGAAGAGTAAATGTGGGCTCAGCCCAGCCATGAGCTGTCCAACAAAACAGAATGGAGTCGGGAGTGGATGATGTCTTCAGTCCTGAGAGTCCCTGCGAGAGGGAAGGTCAGAACAAGCTCAGACAGCAGGCAGGCTGGAGCGTATCAGGTACTAGTCCACCCATGTGACCCAGAGGGACAGCTCCAAAGAGCCCCCCGGGGGTCAGGAGTGGCTCTCTTCAACTGGCACGGATCTGGTGCTGGCTCTCCTGCCTCCTGGGACCCAAGAGATGCCTGTCCAGATTGAGCATGGCACTGGGGCCTGTGCAGACCCTCAAAATAGGTGTTCTTGCAGGGCGTGGTGGCGCATTAATCTTCAACCTTTAATGTCAGCACTCAGGAGACTGAGGTAGAAGGATCACCTTGAGTTTGAGGCCAGCCTGTGATATAGAGTAAGTTCCAAGTCGCCATGGGTGAGAGAGAGGCCCTGCCTCAAAAACTAACTAAATAAATAAATGAGAGAGGGAAGAGAGAAGAGAAGAAAGAAAAGAAGAAAGAGACAAGAAAGAGAGAAGAAGGAAAGAAAAAAAGAAAGAGAAAAGAAAGAGAAAAGAGGGGAAGAAAGTGCCCCATGCCACACCCACTTTGTTTGGACAGCTGCCCAACTTGCCCTTAAGACTGTTCTCTTTTCTCTGTGCCCACACCATCCGTGGGATTCGGGTCAGTGAGGGGCCGGGGAAGATGTGCCAGGCAGATAGAGGTGGACTCCGTCTTCCTTCCAGTTCCCCTCATGATGACAGTAACTCACACCAGTGAGTCCAAAATTGAGCCCTTGGGCTCTTTCAAGGAAGCAAAAGGCCCAGTGAACCAAGTCCACCTACTTCTGGGTCAGAGTCCCAGAAAGAGCACATGTGTTACGCACCAACAATAACCATGTGTTAAAACTTTTGTGTTTCTGCAATTGACACATGTCTTTAGTTTGTGTGTGTATATGTGTATCCACATGTCTGTGTGTACGCATGTATGTGCATGTGCATGTACATATGTGTGTGTGTGCCTGTGGAGGCCAGAGACTGATAGAGTGTCCCACTCAGTCACTCTCCACATTAGTCTTTGAGACAGAGTTTCTCCCTGCTAGAAGTGAAGATGTCCAAAGACAGCCAACTGTGTCCCTCCCTTCAGCGACCAGACTATTAAAACAATGAACCCCAAAGAATCAAAATTCTCACAGCAAAGCCTGAGGAGATGGCTCAGAGGATAACGCTCTTGCTTACAAAGCTGCCAGCTCAGGTTCAATTCCCCAGCCACCCACATAAATCTGGACAGGCATTGCTGCGACAAGAGACCTTGGCGTGAGTACACACACACACATGCATGCACGCACGCACGCACACACTTAAAAGTTATTTCCAGCCAGGCGTGGTGGCGCACGCCTTTAATCCCAGCACTCTGGAGGCAGAGGTAGGAGGATTACCATGAGTTCAAGGCCACCCTGAGACTACATAGTAATTCCAGGTCACCCTGGACTAGAGTGAAACTCTATCTCAAAATAAATAAATATTTTCCCCCAACAACTCCATACTGGAGGATGGGAAAGGCTGAAGTCCTGTTGCCAGCCAGTGGAGGGACTTTCCTCCCAGGAAGAAATTTCACACAGTTCTGACAATTTATTGGACCACTTTGCAGGGCAGATTAGAGAAAAAAAAAATGATGAAAGCCAGGAGTAGTGGTGCATGTCTTTAATCCCAGCACTTGGGAGGCAAAGGTAGGAGGATCTCCATGGGTTTGAGGCCACCCTGAAAATACAGAGTGAATTCCAGGTCAGCCTGGGCTAAAGTGAAGACCCTACCTTAAAAAAAAAAAAATGAACAGTAGGGGTTGGAGAGATGGCTTAGCAGTTAAGGCGCTTGCCTGCAAAGCCAAAGGACCCAGGTTCAATTCCCCAGGACCCAGGGTTAGCCAGATGCACACGAGGGCACATGCGTCTGGAGTTCTCCTGCAGTGGCTAGAGGCCCTGGCGTGCCCATTCTCTCTCTCTCAAATAAATAAAATAAAATAATTTTTAAAAAATTTAAAAAAAGAATTGCTGCTCCCTACCAAGAGGTCTGGGAGCAAAAGGCTGTGGCTGGCTGGTGGGGGCCAGGGTGGTTTGGGTGTGAGACTGCCTGTGTGATCAGCAGCCCAAAGGGGCTATGCAGCAGGGAAGTGGGCAGGAGGGAGTGGCAGAAGGACAGAGCATAGACTCGGACCGTAGAATTTTGGAGGAACATTTATCCTTACTAGTAAAAGGTTAACCTCTGAGCTGAGTGTCACCATGTGCATGCTGGCAGTCAGGTGTGAGTACCTTAAATGAGAAAAAAATTGTGAGTTCTCCCACAGGGCAGATGCCCTATAGATACTGTTCCACAGCGCTCCTCCTCCGACGATGCACCATGAGGACAGATGTCCAAGGTGGGCACTTGCCTGGGAATCCCACGCCTGCCTGCCAGATCTTTCAGTAAAAATGGAGCCGGAGCTAGTCCATGGGCATGCCGCCTCCTGCCCCACCTGAAAGCAGAGGGTGGATGGGGCGGGGGGCTCCTTTGTGTCTGGATGGCCTCCAAACCTCCGCCTGAGTTCAGGTGTCCCAGCCCCAGATTCGTGCTACCTGACTGGGAGGAGGAGAGCTGTGCTCCGAGGAATGATCTGTTTCCTTATCCCTTCACCACTTCCCTGCCCTAGGGTCCCAGGCATCTGGCGTCTGTCCTCGTGCCACTGAGAATGGAGGCAGCATTTTGTTTGGATCCTGACCCCACCATAATTCTTTTGTATTTATTATTATTATTTTTATTGACAACTTCTATATTTACATACAAAAAACACATATTTCCCTCCTCTCCCCCCATTCCATTTTAGAACTCCAATCTCCATCATATCCCCTCCCTCTCTCCATTAGTCTCTCTTTTAATTTGATGTCATCATCTTTTTCTTCTACTTTGAGGGTCGTGCAAAGGTATTGCTAGGTACTGCAAGGTCATGGATATCGAGGCCAATTTCTGTCTGGGCAGTTGCATTATAAGAAGTCATACCCTTCCTTTGGCTCTTCCATTCTATCCGCCCCCTCTTCCGCAATGGTCCCTGAGCCTTGGAGGGTGTGACAGAGGTGTTTCAGTGCTGGGCACTTCTCCATCCTTTCTTCTCAGCACTATGTTGCCTTTTGGGTCATCCCAGTGGTCATCGCCATCTGAAAAGAGAAGCTTCTCTAAACAGAAGTGAGATTAGCGTTAATATGTGAATATGAACATTAAGTGTAGTACCTTCAGGGCAGCTTGGTGGGAATAATATATAATTTAGTCAGACAAGAGCAGGCTTTATACCCCTAAGGCTCATGACCTCCTCTGCCATAGACTTTTGCTTAGGTTTTTCAGTACCAGGCATGTATTCCCTGCCGTTGAGAGGGCCTTCAGTCCAATTATGGAGCAGTTGGTTACCACAAGAGTAGACATGCCACTATTGCACCTGTTCAGTCATTGGGCCTGTATGGCCAAACTTGAATATTCAGTGTCCACTGTTTTCCCCACCATAATTCTTATAAAACAGAAGCATAGGCGCTCTTGCCCTTTTGGAAGCAGACTTTGGGTTTGGCTGGACTACAACTTAAACCTTCAAAATTGTGCTTTAGGCAGAGCCGGTGAGTCCCTGGCGGAGAATGTAAAATGTTGCCTCATGCTGGGCGTGATGGCGCACACCTTTAACCCCAGCACTCACTCGGGAGGCAGAGGTAGGAAGATCGCTGTGAGTTCAAGGTCACCTGAGACTACAGAGTGAATTCCAGGTCAGTCTGGGCTAGAGCGAGTCCTAGTTCGAAACTCAAAATAAATAAATATTAAAAGTTGCCCTATAAATCCAAGTTGCTCACCAAAGCAGGCTAGGCTGCTGTTCTGACTGCGGCCACTGGGCGACAGCAGTGAGAAGCACATTGCTGTCGGAGCCCTGTGAGGCTGCAAGTCCAAGGCAGGCGCTCACAAGTGCACGAAACCCTTTTGCCTTGCTTCTTGCTAGCTCTGTGACTTTGGCAAGTTACTAGCTTTTCTGTGATCTGAACGGGATTTTAATTTTTATTATTTATTTATTTTTAATTTATTATTTATTTATTTACTTTGGGGGTGGGGGGAGAGAGAGAGAGAGAGAGAGAGAGAGAGAGAGAGAAGCCAGGGTCTCCAGCCACTGCAAACCAACTCCAGGTGCGTGCACCCCTTATACATCTGGCTTACGTGGGTCCTGAGGAATTAAACCAGGGTCCTTTGGCTTTGCAGGCAAACGCCTTAACCGCTAAGTCATCTCTCCAGCCCTATTTATTTTTGCATGTGAGTGGCATATACATGTGTGCATGGGTGCACATGTGCCATGGCACACAGCATGTAGTTCAAGTGCTCTTTCTGAGACAAGGTCTCTAACCACTAAAATCAGGAGCTTCTGATTGCTTCCAGCTTTAAGTGGCTGGTGAGGCTTTGCAAGCAAACACCTTTAACCGCAGAGCCACCTCTGCAGCCCCAGGAGGCAGAGTCAGGGGCTCCAAAGCCCCTTCAGGCTCTGGAAGGCCCAGCAGCCTCTACGGCACCGGGAGAGCTCCCCTTCTGGAAGGCAGCCCCTTCCCCTCCCCCACTCTGCCCCCAGCATCCCTCATCACTGAGTCCAAAGAGCCTTGAAGGCCAAACAATCAACCTTTCTCTACACAGGAGCTCAGGGGTGGGCAGGCAGGCGCCATGGAGAAGAACAGTGAGACAAGTAACTGGAGAAGGTCCAGAGAGGAAGGGACAGGAGGAGCGCAGCCTGCCTGTTCCAGAAAGGATGGACAGGTAGCTGCCTCCAAGGGCTGAGCGCCTGAAATAAGGAGATGGCAGCCTGGCGGCTGAGAGGCCTGGAGGCCCGGGGTAGAGGCCCCTATACTCCTGGGCACCCTCCCTAGCAGCCTGCAATGCAAATTGGCCACCTGAGCCCCTACAGACTCAGCAGGCATGCCTTGGGAGCCAACCTCGAAGATGATGGTGCCTGGACACCCTGAAGAGCGGCAGGAAGCAGAGTTCCTCCTGCCCATATTCACAAGAGAAGAGTGGTGTCGTGCTGCGCAAGGCCGCTCAGATACAGGCCTACCTGTTACAGCATCTGCCACTGCCTTCCTCACCGTGTAGACAACTCCTCTGATGGGACCTGGGAAAGAGCAGGGCACCGGCTGTGACTTGATGCCATCTCTGTGGGCCTCCTCAGAACAGGCACGTTTCCCCTCTGCGCAGACATCACTCCCGCCAGGGTTTCGCATAGGCCTGCCTTGCTTTAACTAGCTTACTGCTGGAGGGAGCATCTGACTGGAAGCCCATTACAGGTTCCATCCAACCTCAGACAGCCAAGGAGAGCTGTGAATGAGAGCCAAAACAAAACTGAAAGCTTACTTAAAACATTCTGTGAATATTTATGTGTGACATACATACATTTATTTATTTATTTATTTATTTATTTATTTATTTATTTATTTATTTTGGTTTTTCGAGGTAGGATCTAGCTCTAGCCCAGGCTGACCTGGCATTCACAATGTAGTCTCAGGGTGGCCTCAAACTCATGGCCATCCTCCTACCTCTGCACTGTGAGAGCTGGTATTAAAGGCATGCGCCACCAAGCCCAGCTTGCGTGATTTTTTTTTTTTTTTTGTAACTCCATTGCACGGTTTTCTAGTGTGACCTTTGTTGATGACAACATAGAGTCACAATGTCAAAAAGTTTGGGCAGCGGGCTGGAGAGATGGCTTAACAGTTAAGGTGCCTGCCTGCCAAGCCTAAGAACCTGGATTCTCCAGGTCCCACTTTTAGCAGGTGGCAAAAGTGACACAAGGGCGCGATGCCACACTTGCCCACAAGGGGGAGAATGCATCTGGAGTTCATTCACAGTGGCTGAAATGGCCCTGGCGCGCCCATTCTCCCTCCTCTCTCTCTCTCTCTCTCTCTCTCTCTCTCTCTCTCTCTGCCTGTTCCTCTCTCTCTCTCTATGTCTCTCTGTCTCTCTTTCTGTCAAGAAAAAAAAAAGGTTGGGGGCTGGAGGATGGCTTAGAAGTTAAGGCGCCTGCCTCCTAAGCCTAAGAACTCTGGTTCCAATCTCCAGCAGTTCCAATCTCCAGGTCCCACATTTAGCCAGATGCAAAAGGGTGCAATGCCGCACTTGACCACAGGGGGCACACACATCTGGATTTCGTTCACAGCAGCTGAGAGGCTGCTGGCACGCCCATCTCTGTCTGTCTTCCTCTCCCTCTTTCTCTGTCTCTCTCTGTGTGTCTCTCCCCCCCAAAAAAAAAAAAAAAGTTTGGGCAGTAAAAGAGAAACTATTCTGACCATGACCACCACCCCACACTGGGCAGATGCTGAGCTAAGGAGGGTGGACAGGTGCTGTGGGCAAGGTCAAGTCCTAACAGTCTCTAGTCAGTGGTTTGACCTTTAGCTATGCCACCTGCTCCCCAGGCCAGTTGTCAGCTGTGACAGCTGGCACTTGAGTTTGGGAAGACATTCTTGGGAGCCAGGAACGTAGGAGAATACAAGGACAGATCTCCAACAACCTTAGGGGGGTGATGACAAGTGTATAAGTCTGGGGAACTCTGCGTACATGAAAAATCCCATCACCCCTTCACTCTGCACATCTTCCTCCCCTTTAGCCTCCTGGTTTCAGATCTGTCCCAAGAGTCATGATGGAGGGTGACTGGCCATGTTCAGTGAGACCCTCAGCACCTAGAAAGTACCGTGGATGCTCAGGGAACATCTCTGGAATGAATTAAGCCAGAGAAACTTCTGGAACTGGCAGCAAGCACCTGACCACTGAGGGATCGCAGATCATCAGATGCTATGAACCCTAGAGAGGCTGTCTGGCCCCTGCCTCACTTCTGCTGAGAACTGCCTGGTTGTTTTTCTCTTTACTTTTCTTTTGTTTTTGTTTTTTGAGGTAGGGTTTCACTCTAGCCCAGACTGACCTGGAATTCACTACGTAGTCTCAGGGTGTCCTTGAACGTACAGTGATCCTCCTACCTCTGCCTCCAGAGTGCTGGGATTAAAGGCGTACCATGCCCGATCCTTTTTGTTATCGTTGTCTTTTGTTTTTCTGCCTTAATATTTTATTATTTATTTATTTATTTGAGAGAGAGAGAGAGATACAGAAATAGGCAGGAGAGAGAGATTAAAGCCACGGCGCCACTGCAAACGAACTCCAGATGCATGCACCCCCTTTGCATCTGGCTTACGTGGGTCCTGGAGAATCGAGCCTCGAACCGGGGTCCTTAGGCTTCATAGGCAAGCGTTTAACCGCTAAGCCATCTCTCCAGCCCATTGTTTTTCTCTTTTCTTAAGACTTCCTGAACAGCAAGCCTGGGTGAGTGCAGCCCCACGAGCCTCAAGCTCAACTGTGAGTGGTCCTGCAGCATGTGGACCCCACTCGGGACAGTTCTGATTCTACAGATGTGGGCTGCAGCCTGGCTACCAGGACTTTTCTGGCTCCACAGAGAGTTTTGAGGTGCAGGTGTTTAGACCTGGAGACCTGACCCACCCCCACGTCTCAATGTGAAAACCTCAGGGAGTGGACAGGACATGTGGGATGGTGCAGAGCCCTGGTGGCACGGCTGAGCCCCCAGTCCAGGGAGTGCAGTGTCCACAAAGGGCAGTGGCGGGGTGCCTGGCTTTGGGGACAGAAAGTTCTGTCTCTGGCCTCAGCCCTTCCAGGGCTCCTTTATGTTCCTAGGTGGATTCAGTTCTAAGGCAGCCTCCCTGGCCAGGTCCTCTGACGGCTCCGCTCCGGGGGCCCCCCCCTCTGACAGCACAGCTCCTGGTTGGTTCAGTCTCTTGGGGACACTCCAGCACACCTGCCTTGACGCCGTCCTCTCTAGCCCTCCCTGGGCTGCTTCTTGGCCTTCCTTCCTCCACCCCAGCAGGCCCCCACCTGGTCATTCTTACCTCTCCATATCATCCCTACCCCACTCCCCGAGTCGCCCTGCAAAATGCAGACATCTGGGAACATCGCCCACCTTTTTCCTCTTAGATGGTGATTCCCTCCAGCTCTGCCAAGGGGCAGCTGGCCCCAGAGGATCCTGCATTGTCTTCCTCACAGCTGGCAAGCAGTGAACTTGAGTCATGGCTTTGGAACACAAATGATCTGCCCTCATTTATTAAAAAAAAAAAAAAAAAAAAAAAAAAAAAAAAAAAAAAACAGCAGCAGCCAGCAACCCACACTGATAAAGGCTTAAGAGAAGGTTGAGATCTAATAGGCGGGAGCTGCCCCCATCAGCTGGGCAGGAAACCACCCCCATAGGGAGCGGTCCTGTGCATGTTGGGACAGCTGGGACAGTTTTAACCCTCATGAGTCCTAGCTAAAGATGGACCATGGGAGATTCAGGGTGCTGTGGCGATCTGAGTGGAATTGCAAGGCTTCAGTACTGATCACCTCCCAACCCCTTGTGAGCAGGGAGCTGTTCTCTTTCTGTCTTCTAGGGTGAGGTCACTCTTGTCCTACGTTCCTCACCCTGTCTCCACCCTCCAGCGGTGTCCCTGGGCTCTACACAGCACCCACTGATGCCTTTTAGAATTTGCCCATCCTATGCCCAAAGGACGTTAAGTCACCACAACACTGAGAAAGTTGCATGTCTGTGTTTACTGCAATGCCATTCACAGTAGCTGGGAAATGGAACCAGCCTAGGTGTCTGCCAGCGCAAGAACAGTAAAGAAAGTGTGGCTTATATGCACAAAGGAGTGTGTGGCATATATGTACAATGGAGGGTTTTTTTTTTTCAGCTGTACAGAAGAATGAAGTTGTCATTAGCAGAAAAGTGGTTGCAACTGGAGTTCATCATATTAAACAAAATACTCAGACTCAGAAAGACAAATGCCACATGTTTTTTTCTCATTTGTAGATCCTAAGTTTTACATAGAAACATAAAATCCTTTTGACATATGATATGAAAATAGAAGTGAACTGTCTGGGAGAAGGAAGGGAACTCGTAGGAAGAATAATGAGGAGTAAGGGGAGGGTACAGGGGGTATATGGTCAAAGTACATAATAACCTTAAATGAAAATGTCTTGGGCTGGAGGGATGGCTTAGCAGTTAAGGCATTTGTCTGCAAAGCTGAAGGACCCAGGTTCAATTCCCCAGGACCCACGTTAGCCAGATGCATAAGGGGGTGCACGTGTCTGGAGTTCATTTGCAGTGCCTGGAGACCCTCATGCCTGTTCTCTCTCCCTCTCTCTCCTGCTTTCTCTCTGTCAAATAAATAAATAAAAATTAAAAAATTTTTAAAAAAGAAAACAAAATGTCTTAATGAAACCCATCACTGAATATATACTGATAACATTCATAAATGCATTTCCCAGTCCCTTTTCTTTGCAGCATTTGGCAGCCAGTGGGACCATCAATTAAACATACATATGGAGTGCAAACACTTATCCATAAGACACCTAATGATGGGTAGCCATCACTACTGTGTGTCTCCGATGCTGTTGGGGTGTGATGTGTTTGAACTCTTGCTCCCCAGCTTGTGGTGTTATTTGGGAAGGCTGTGGAATCTTTAGGCAGTAGAGGCTCATTAGAGGAAGTAGGTCCTTGGGGGTGGAACTCGAGGCTGTACAGTCCAACTTCACTTCCTGTTCACTCTCTCTGCTTCCTGACTGGGGATGCAATGTGACCGGCAGCCTCCTGTTCCTGCTGCTGGGCCTTCCCAGCCATGAAAATGGACAGTATCCCCTCAAACTGTAAGCCCAAATAAACCCTCCCTCCCTCCCTTAAATTGCTTTGGTCACAGCAACAAGAAAAGCAACTAAGACCAAAGCACAGCGTGAACTATCTGCAAAGCAAATTCAGTGCGTACCAGTAGCTTCCTGGCACGTTATCTGTTTAATTATTTCAGCCCTCGGTGAGGTGTTATTAAACCAGGTTTTATTTATTTATTTATTTATTTATTTATTTATTTGAGAGCAACAGAGAGAAAGGGAAAGAAGCAGAAAGAGACAGAGAGAGAGAGAATGGGCACCCCAGAGCCTCCAGCCACTGCAAACGAACTCCAGATGCATGTGCCCCCTTGTGCATCTGGCTTACATGGGTACTGGGAAATTGAGCCTCGAACCGGGTCCTTAAACTTCACAGACAAGCACTTAACCTCTAAGCCATCTCTCCAGTCCCATTAAACCAGTTTTCAAAGGAGGAAATGGACTCAGTTACCTGGCTTGGCGGCCATGAGCTGAGGGATGATGGCCTGGGGAGCCATGAGCTGAGGGATGATGGCCTGGGGAGCTGATGCTATAGCAGAGGAGCCGGACACGATACCAAACATGGCCATAGATAGGTCTTAATTGGTCTGCGTGTTGTTTCATGATGGAATTTGTTGCCATGACTGGAAAAATAAGAACATGTGTCCAAAAGATCTAGTATTTCAAGTTTGTCTTGAGATACCAAAGAAGTGAGAATTGTAGCAACCTGGCCAGCCATTGGTGGAAGGATACAGCAGCTGCCCTCCCTGAGAGACGAGCCCCTCTGCTTGCCTTGGTCCAGCAAGCTTCACTGATACTGCTGTCTACCCCGACTGACACTTGCGCTTAGGACACCTGACCTATTTCTACTTACCCCCTTACTCTAAGAAAAGGTGATGAGACCAAAGACAGAGGTGAACAAATGACATTGAGAAGCCATTCAGCTTCTCTGAGTGGCTGTTTCCTCACATCTAAGCTGAGCACGTGGAATGTCACTGTGTTCACTGGCTGGGCCACCACCATACCATCCATGGGCAGGTGGCTCACACCACAGACTTTCCGGGCTCACTGTTCTGCAAGCCAGAAGCTTGCCATCAAAGGGCGGGCACTCAGCTTCTGCTGAGGGCTCCGCCTGGCTCATAGGAAGAGCCACCTCTTTGCCATGTCCTCACGTGGACATTGCACGTGTGAACACATGAGTGTAGAGACAGAAAGAGAGAAGCAAACACAAGAGAATGCTTGCTGGTGTCTCCTCTTGTAAGAACACAAATCCCACCAGGCAGGCCAGGACCCACCCTATGACTTCACTTCATTTTTATGTGTTTGTGCTTTGGATTTTTTTTCAAAGACAGGATCTAGCTCAAGCTGGCCTGGAACTTGTTATGTAGCCCAGTTGGTCTTAAGCTCATGACCCTCCTGCCTTTGCCTCCCTAGTTCTGGGTTCACAGGTGTGCACCACCATGTCTGGCTTTCATTTAACTTTAATTATTTCCTTCGAGACCACATCTCCAAACCCAGCCATACTGGAAGTTAGGACTTTGGTATATCAGTTTTCTGGGATCATGACTCATCAGTCCATAGCAGTACCCGGTTCCTAGAGTTGCTGTGTGAGGGTGGGATGAGAAATTGCATGGGGTGCTCACAAAGCATCAGCCACTTCCCACAAGCTTAGCAAACGTCACAACAGCACATGATAATGGTGTTGAGGCTGTAGGCTTCTTCTTTAATGGTGTGTACTACTCTTTCTACCCTTTCTTTTTCTTTTTCTTTCTTTCTTTCTTTCTTTCTTTCTTTCTTTTTTTTTTTCTTTGTTTTATTTTTCAAGGCAGGGTCTCGATCTAGCCCAGGCTGACCTTGAATTGGTCTCAGGCTTGCCTTGAACTCACAACAATCCTCCTATCTCTGCCTCCTGAGTGCTAGAGTTAAAGGTGTGTGCCACCATGCCTAGCTCTTTTTTTAAATTATTTATTTGAGAGGCAGACAAAAAGAAAGAAAGTGACTGTGCATCTGGCTTTATATGGCTTATATGGGAATTGAATCCAGGCCATTGGGCTCCATCATACGTTGTAAACAAGTGCCTTTTAACTGATGAGCCATCACTACAGCCCCAGAAAGCGCATTTCCAATGCCAGCTTTTCCTCAGATTGGATGCTCGGGAGCATCAGAAGTATAGTGAGCATCCTTCTGGTGCAGGGGTGGTTCATCCTCTCCGTGCATCTGGAAGAGAGGGGTGGGTTATCACCAGCAAAGTGCACTCATATTGATGGTCTGCATGTATCAGGTCTTGTCTGATATATGTGTCATGTCCTTCTGCTTCCCCTGGCATCTCACATGTGAAATTCTCCCAAAGCAGGGATGTCCTACAGGCTGAGGGGGTCCTTGGAAGTCCGCATTCGCCAGACATGCAGCTCTGCTTTGCTCTGGATCTAGAAGGAGTCCATCCGGGATGGACTCCTGGGGCTCCAACCTTTGCTGGGCACTGTCAGGCCAGAAGTGACATCAGCTCTGGATAGTGGTAGTTCTGGCTTTACTGTCCCTGACTGTAGTAGTCAGCTTCAGGTAGCTGGAATGAACCTCCAAGCCAGGCACAGTTGTGGGAGAAAGGAAATATATTGGAAGCTTACAGACCCAGGGGAAATTCCACAGTGGCAGAAGAAGCTGGCTCCCTTTTATAGGACCAGAGAGAGAAAGAGAGAAAGCCAAAAGCCTTCACTAGCATCACAAGCAAACACACTTCAGGGACTCCAGGCAAAGCTCAAGCACTTTGCAAATCTTTAGACTGGAATTCCAAATCCCCCCCACACCTTAGGGCTGGACCATAGGGTTCATCCACAGTGACACTTCCTCCAGCCATGTGGCTAGAGACCTAAATTATAAGCTTTCATAAAATCCTGAATATATTGGAGGACATCCATTCAAACTATCACATTCCACCCCTGTGCCCAAATAGATTCATAACCATCTACATTGTAAATTGTGTTCTGTCCAAATTCAAAGGTCCCTGGAAAATGGAATGTAAAGGAATGCAACAGACCTAGTTAAACATCCTTCTGGGCAGCTCTTGCTTTTAGGCACACATAATGGAGGCCACCACCCAAGTTGATCTTC
Organism: Orientallactaga sibirica; assembly: GCA_036365145.1. Lineage (NCBI taxonomy): Eukaryota > Metazoa > Chordata > Mammalia > Rodentia > Dipodidae > Orientallactaga > Orientallactaga sibirica. Next base: position 2,169,013 of record JAEOAD010002712.1, on the reverse strand, counting down.
CTGACAGATAAAGGAGAAGTCCCAGAAATCGTTACCACAGGCCTCATTGCAAAATGCAGGTTTTTTTTCTGTTATCTAAGGAATGGGATGATCCCTCTGTGCAATGAACCATGACCTCCCTGTATCTCTTTGTTTCTAAATATCTTTGTGATTACATAGCATAGAATGTTTCCTGCCTCATTTCGGCCTATGTATCCTATGTAATGAATACCTTGTTACTTCTTGTAAGAAAAGCTGGCCCTCTCAACAGTTCAGAGCTGCATCCTGAGAGCCCGGCCTCTGGGGGGCAGAGCTGGTGCACCAGCCTTTCTTGTTTTTCTTACATTTTGCCCAATAAAACTTTGCCTCACATTCCATGAGTCAATGGTCTTACTTGAACGACACCAGAACCCATAACAGTCCCCATAGTCTTTACCAACTTAAAATCGTTCAAATGTCCCAAGTGTCATCTGAGATTTAAAATAGTCTCTTAGCCGGGTGTGGTGGCACACGCCTTTAATCCCAGCACTCGGGAGGCAGAGGTAGGAGGATCACTGTGAGTTCAAGGCCACCCTGAGAATATATAGTGAATTCCAGGTCAGCCTGGGCTAGAGTGAGACCCTACCTCAAAAAAAAAAAAAAAAAAAAAAAAAAAAAAGTCTCTTAGCTGTGAGTCCTGTAAAATCAAAACAAGTTATATACTTTCAACATATAGGCACAGAGTAAATATTTCCAACTGTTATTATAAGGCATAGCAATGCAAACTCAATAAACATCAGACAAACATCAAACATCTGCAGTTCAACTCTGATATAACCAGTGACTGGTAGTCTCCGGATTTTCCAATTCCACCCCTCCAGCTGAGCTGAACAGCCAGGAAAAACTTCCATCCCAGGCCAACAGCCTCCATGGTAGCCCTTGCACAGTCCTGGTATATCCAAAACATCTTTGGGTCTCCATGAAAACCACACTCCATCTTCCAAAGGCTGTCCCATGATTATTCATAACACAGCCCTGCAGGAAGTCCACATGTGCAGAGGGACACTGCCTGCCTCACCCAGGAATGTCCAGGCAGCACAGAAATGAGCAGGTATCCTTTCTTTCACCACAGATTGGTTTCTAGACTTTCAGAAACTCCCCCCACAGCTTCCCTTCCATGCCCTCAGTGACAACCACTGCAGGTCAGCGAGTTCTCAGTTTCTTCTGGACCTAGATGCCAACTTGCTAAACTTCATTTTTGTCTTCCTAAAAGGGAGCTTGCTCACACAACCCTGGCTGTCCCAAGACATTTGGAAAACTTTTCTGAGGGGACAGGTTCAGAAAAGCCCTGCAGAGGCCCAATTCTAATTCAGACAGTTCACAACTCAGAGGGCTCAACTCACCATTTGTTTTTAATTTTTATTTTTATTGACATCTTCTTTAATTGTAGACAATATCCCATGTTATTCCCTCCCCCCACTTTCCCCTTTGAAACTTCACTCTCCATCATATCCCATTCCCCTCTCAATCAGTCTCTCTTTTCAGTTTGATGTCATCATCTTTTCCTCCTATTATGATGGTCTTATGTAGGTAGTATCAGGCACTGTGAGGTCATGGATATCCAGGCCATTTTGTGTCTGGAGGAGCACGTTGTAAGGAGTCCTACTCTTCCTTTGGCTCTTACATTCTTTCCTCCCCCTCTTCCGCAATGGACCCTGAGCCTGGGAAGGTAGGTTTGTCAACTCACCATTTTTCAGGTTTAAACAGATGCAAAGTGGAAACCAAACCAAAATATGCATTTTGATCTTTGCCCAGGCTGGTGGTGCAAGACTGGGCAGTGGGAGTGCACCACAGCACTCAGGCAGGCAACCCCAAGGGAAGGTAAGTAGCACTCTAAAGCATAGTGCAGTCGTCCTTAAGTTACAGGAGCTTTTCAAGGCTTCATTAGAAACAGGCTTTGTGTGAAAGAGTTTTTGCCCAGCTGTGGGCTGTGAGTGTTCTGAGATGGGCTGGATAAGCTGTGGTGTTTGGTGGGTTCGACATGTTCAATGTATTGTGGTTTTCTTTTTGTGAGATGGGGTCTTGGCCTCCGTCCATCTCTGTAACCTGCTCCCACCTCCAGTGCTAGGATTACAGGTGTATTCCGCCACAGCCAGCTCAATGAACTTAGGATGGACTTGCAGGGATGTAACCCCATTGTAAGCAGAGCTGCGTCTGTGATTGCAAGATGGCTGTTTTCCAAGGAAGAGGAGAGCGCAGAGCCTGCAAGGCCAAGGTCAGGAAGGGGGCGGCAGGCTTCTCACCGTGGCTATTGTAAGGGAAGGCCATCACCTTACAGCCAGTGATCCTCTTCTTCCTGAGCCAATGGGAGCTGTCATCCAAGAAAGACTTAAATTTCTGCTCTCTCTAGCCAGTTGTCCTCAAGGCACCTTCCAACTCTGAGCCTTCAGGAAGGATCGTTGTTAGGGCTCTAGTATCTGCCTGCAGATATTTTAGGTCCTCGTAGCTTCTCATTGTCCTCCATGTTCCCCAACACCAACATCTCCTCCACAAGGGTTAAGACAGAGAAATAAATGCTGGGGTTTGGGGGACTTGTTTTGCATGTGTGTGTGTTTGTATGTGCAGGTGTGCATGCATGTATACGCACACGTGTGTGGATGCCAGAGGGTGACGACAGATGTCTTCCTCAATCCACCTTATTTTTTTAAGTTTTTATTTATTTTTTATTTATTTGCTTATTAGAGACAGAGAAAGGGAGAGAGAGAGAGAGAGAGAATGGGCGCGCTAGGACCTCCAGCCACTGCAAGTGAACTCCAGGCCCAGACAGTGTAATCAAGGCTAAATTTGTAATGGAATAATGTTCTTGGCTAAAGATATGAGACTAAAGATTTAAGATTTTAAGTTGGAAAAACTCAAACAAGTTTAAAATTTACTGGCACAAAGAAACTAGTGTTAGGTTACTGACGCTGCGATTGTCAAACACATTAGCAATCTTAAATAAGATGACCCAACTGCTTTACATTAAAACAATGGAAAGAATACCCGAGGGAAAACTATGACATAAATGCAAATTCTTTTTATTAAAAATTTTTATTTAGCCGGGCGTGGTGGCGCACGCCTTTAATCCCAGCACTCGGGAGGCAGAGGTAGGAGGATTGCCGAGAGTTCGAGGCCACCCTGAGACTACATAGTTAATTCCAGGTTAGCCCAGGCTAGAGTGAGACCCTACCTCAAAACCTCCCCAAAATTTTATTCATCTATTTATTATTTATCTGAGAGAGATAAATGGGCAGGGAGAGAGAGAATAGGCACACCAGGCCCTCCAGCCACCGCACACAAACTCCAGATGTGTTCGCCCCCTTGTGCATCTGGCTAATGTGGGTCCTGGAGAATCGAATAGGGGTCCTTTGTCTTTGCAGACAAGCGTCTGAACCTCTAAGCCATCCCTCCAGCCCAGAAATACAAATTCTTTTGGAAAGAACTGCCTGGAAAAGGAACCTTCTGTTCTAGGTCATGATTTATTTCATCCCTGAATTAAGAATATGGCTGTGTCCTGCACACCAGGTAATTTCAATAGGAGGAAAAATGCATGGAGTGATCATAAAGTGCACATGGTCCCAGGAGCTGCTGCAGAGATGCGGCATATAGGCAGGGCATGATGACCCTCATTAAGAGGCTGACAAAGCCATTGAAGATGGACTGTGGTTTACATGGAGACCCAAAGATGTTTTAAATATACCAACACTATGCAAGGGCTACCATGGAGGCTGTTGGCTTGGCATGAAAGATTTCCCTGGCTATTCAGCCCAGCTGCAGAGACAGAATTGGAAAATCTGGAGACTATCATTGTCAGTCACTGCTTATGATATTGAACCGCAGATGTTTGATGTTTGCTTGATGGTTGTTGAGTTTGCATTGCTCCAGTCTCTCCTTGCTATGCCTTGTAACAGTTGGAAAAGCTTACTCTCTGAGTCTTATATGTTGAAAGTATATAACTTGCTTTGATTTTACAGGACTCACAGCTAAGAGATCATCTTAAGGGCTGGAGAGATGGCTTAGCGGTTAAGGCACCTGCCTATATAAGAACACTTTCCAATCTCCAGCCAGCGGTGATTTTAGCCAGATGCACTGACACAGGGTGCAATGCTTGACCACAAGGGGGCGCAGATTTCGTCTTAAATCTGAGAGGTGAGACTTAGAATTTTAAAAAAAAAAAAAAAAAAGAGAGAGAGAGAGATCATCTTAAATCTCAGATGAGACTTGGGATTTTAGAAGTATCTTAAGTTCATAAAGGCCGTGGCGACCATTGCATTTACAATATACAATGTAAGATGGTTATAAATCTATTGGGGGTCAAGGGTGAATGTGGTCATTTGAGTGGATGGCCCCAATATATTTACGATTTTAGTAAAGTTTGCAATTTAGATCTGCAGCCACCTGGCTGGAAGAGATGTCACTGGCAGATCCTAGCGTCCAGCCCTAAGATGTGGTGGTGGATTTGGAATTCCAGTCTAAAGATATGCAACTTACTTGAGCTTAGCCTGGTGTTCCAAAGAGTGTGCCTGTGTGCACTGGTGTCAGTGGCCTGGGGCTTTTTTTCTCTCTGCTTGCACCTGTGACAATGGGCCAGCTTCTTCTGCTATATGGAACATCCCCTGGATCTGTAAGCTTCAAATAAATATCCCTTCCTTCATAACTGTACCTGATTTGGAAGTTCATCCCAGTGACCTGAGGCTGTCTACTATAGGAGGTGAGAGACCTAGCTGGAAGAAGTGAGTTGCTAGAGGCAAGCCTTGAGCCCAACCCCACTCCCTCTGCTTTCTATTCTGTGGAAATAATAGGTGAGGAGTCCTGGCTGCACTCTCCTGCCACCTTCCTCCCATGATGGACTGTATCCACGCAAACCATGGGCCCGAATGAATCTTTCCTCCTTTGAAAAGTTTGGTCAGATATTCTGTCACAGCAACAAGAAGGGTCACTAACACATGGACTTTGTAGCTAGATGATCCATCCAAACCACGAGAATCAAGAGGAAGTTAAACATAAGCCGAGTCAGGGCGCTGGTCTTGGCCACATGGCTATCACAGGACTTCTCACAGCCTGCTTGTTCTGCTGCTCGTTGCCTGGACACTCACAGTAGACACAGGTGCTGTTACTTTTGCTTTCTTCGTGGCACATGTAGTGGTCATGTCAACATGGACCATGTCATACTGGCCAAGCTTATTTTTCCTGCAGGGCTCTTATGGACAAGGCACTCTTCCATTAGAGGAAGCGGAATGCACAGATCTGATTGGCCTTGGAGCAAGCTGTTGGTCCAGGAGAAAGGCAAGTTCTAGGGAATAGGAGTAGACTCACGTGATGTGTCTATGCATCTATTCATAGACTGTTAATTCAGTGCAGGTCTTTGTTTTGTATGGGAAATTTCCAATATGAATAAAAGTTGAGAATGTTAATGAGCCCCTGTACCCATATTTCAGCTCAACATTTTAAAATATCTTGCCGACTTTTCTTACCTCAGTATTACAAATCATGTTCTAAATATTGTATCATTTTATTTATAAATACTTTATGCTGCATCTCTGATAAGATTTGTATATAACCATTGCTATTATAAAACATAACAAAGCCAGATGAGTTGGTGCATGCCTTTAATCCCAGCACTTGGGAGGCAGAGGTAGGAAGATCGTTATGAGTTCGAGGTCAGCCTGAGGCTACATAGTAAGTTCCATGCCAGCTTGGACTAGAGTGAGACCCTTCCTCTAAAAACAAAAAATAAAATAAAATAAAAACGAACAAGATTCTTGAATTCTTGAATATTAAATAATTTTCTGTTCCAATTCAAATTGCCCTTGTGATATCACACGTTTTGTTTTTCCTTTGTTTTCCTTTGTTTTAAATGGAGTCACAGAAAGATCCATAAATTTCCTTTTTTAATATTTTATTTTTATTTACTTATTAGAGAGAGAGAGAGAGAGAGAAATAGGCACCAGGTCCTCCAACCACTGCAAATGAACTCCAGATGCGTGTGCCACCGTGTGCATCTGGCTTACGTGAGTACTAGGGAATCAAACCTGGGTCCTTAGTTTTGACAGGCAAGCACCTTAACTAACCACTAAGCCATCTCTGCAGCCTGTTCTTTTATATTTTTAACATTTTTATTTACTAGAGAGAGATTTTTCTTGTTTCCTTTGTCTGCTAAATTGTTATTTCTTATTAATTCTTTTAGGTTATTTCTCCCATCCTCTTGCCATAGCTGTTGGTCTTCCCTGGGTTGTTAGAGGAAGCGTGTCATTTGTTCTACACTCTGGATTCCTTGTTGTGTTATTTGACTTTTTCTTCTACCCCTTGGGTTCACACACTTCACCATTCAGGTTCAGTTTCCAGTGCAAGCATACTTCATGAGTGCTACTCAACACTCTGGGACTACAGCCATGGTACTAGGGCTGATAAACTCATGAGGAATTCTTTTTTTTTTTTTTTTTTTTTTTTTTTTTTTTTTTTTGGTTTTTCAAGGTAGGGTCTCACTCCAGCTCAGGCTGCAGGCTGACCTGGAATTCACTATGTAGTCGCAGGCTGGCCTCAAACTCACAGCAATCCTCCTACCTCTGCCTTCCAAGTGCTGGGATTAAAGGCGTGCGCCACCACGTCCGGCTAGGAATTCACTTTTCTATATGGTGTGAGGCAGGAGTGTTGTTTAGACCGGTCTAGTAGGTTGCAGTACACATAAACTTTTAAACATTACTGGATTCAATTTGTAAACATTTCTTTTAGGATATTTTATGTTCAAAAGGGAGAGTGCCAGTAATTTCCCTATCTAAACATAAACTTTTAAATATTACTGGATTCAAGTTGTAAACATTTCTTTTAGGATATTTTATGTTCAAAAGGGAGAGTGCCAGTAATTTCCCTATCTAAGCCTCTCCTTGTCTTATTTTGGACACCAAGATTTTACTAGGTTCATACAATTAATAAGGTAGTGGCTTTTATTTCTTTCTTTTCCTTTCCTTTCTTTCTCTCTCTCTCTCTCTTTTTTTATTAATTTTTTGAGGTAAGGTCTCTCTCTAGTCCAGGCTGACCTGGAGTTCACTATGTCACATCAGGGTGGCCTCAAACTCACTGTGATCCTCCTACTGCTGCCTCCCAAGTGCTGGGATTAAAGGTGAACATCTGAAAGATTTTGTATAAAATTTGCTCCTTTAGTACTTTGACTTAATGCATGAAGAACTTTCCAGGTAATGTAATTTCCTGGAGGGTAAGTTTTAACAGTTACAGGGCTATTTTGATTATACATTTCTCAAGAAAAGGTAAATCTTGTTTGCGTTCAAATTCCTTGGGTAAGGGGCTCATGGCATTGCTTCATCGTCCAAACCAGTTCTATGGACAGTCCTTCCCAGCTCTGCCTCTCCCACATTGCTTGTCATCCCTCTTTTCATTTGCTAGTCTTGTCAGAGATTTCTTAAGCTCGTGTGTGTGTGTGTGTGTGTGTGTGTGTGTGTGTGTTTTAAGACAGGGGTAATCATAGGAAGGAATTAATTAATATGCAATACATAGAAAAGAATGTATTGTGACCCAGACCTAGAAAGTCAAATGCTAACCAGCCGTGGTAGCACACACCTTTAATTCCAGCACTCAGGAGGCAGAGGTAGGAGGATCGCCATGAGTTCAAGGCCACCCTGAGAATACAGAGTGAATTCCAGGTCAGCCTGAGCTGAGCTAGAATGAACCCCTACTACAAAAAAAGAAAGAAAGAAGGAAATTAAGAAAGAAAGGCCAAATGCTGCATGTCCTCTCTCATATGTAGACCCTAGCTACAAATGTCTAGATTTGTATGCAATTAGAGTAAAGTTAGTTGTAGAGGTCAGGAAGCTAGAAAGGAGCTATAAGGAGGAGAGGGAAGGGCTCAAGGGGAGGTATTGTTGATATGTAAGTAGAGGGGCAGATTATGGGAGTGGAATGGCCTAAGTGGGATCAGGGGAAAGGATAGCATAAAAGAAGGGTGGGGGGAGAATTAATCCAAATTAAAGATGTTATGAATAAGCCATGTGGAAACCTACTTCTTTTAAAATATTTTATTTTTATTTATTTGAGAGAGAGATACAGAAATAGGCAGGGTGAGAGAGAGAGAGAGAGAGAGAGAAAGAGAGAGGGAGAGAATGGGCACACCAGGGCTTCCAGCCATTGCAAACGAACTCCAGATGCGTGCGCCCCCTTGTGCATCTGGCTTATGTGGGTCCTGGGGAATCGAACCTGGGTCCTTTGGCTCTGCAGGCAAGCACCTTAACTGCTAAGCCATTTCTCCAGCCCGAAACCTACTTCTTTGCTAGCCAATAATATATATGTTTTAAAAAAGAGAGTATGGGCAGAAGTAGCTAGGATATGGATAATGGTACACACAGAAACCACTGTTATTAGAAAAAAAATGTCAGTGCCAGGGGTGGGATACCTTCCAGTGAGTTGTTGGCCAGGGGCATCCCTGATGCCTCCAAAACATTCCAGGCCATTGCCAAGGCTCTTAGTTGCCCACCAGAACCAGATGGTAAGACCTGTTGCTGAAGACTCCACATGCTTGAGCTGTAGGAAACTGAGAAATCAAGCTGGAGCTGACCTGCAAGCCTTCTTCCTGACCAGCTGTCAGAAAGTTGGAAAGATCTATGCTACAAGCAGCCTTTTGAGAAACAGAAGTCATCAACAGTGTTAAGCAACAGTGGACCCTGCAAGCCTTAAGATTGGCCAGCCAGGCCAAATGTGCTCACTGGTGCCATAGTGGCATGTCTGTTATGGTATAAACCAAGCGCTCTCTAATTGGACTGGAGGCCCGCTCCACAGATAGGAATACATGCCTGGTACTGAGAGCCTAGTCCAAAGCCTATGGCTGAGTAGGTCATGAGCCCTAGGGGAGTAATGCCTGCTGTTGCCTGGTTAAATGCAAATATTATGCCCACCAAACTGCCCTCTAAGCCCCTTTTTATATTTATTTATACCTATATATTAATGCTACTCTCACTTTTGGTTAGAGAAGCTTCTCTTTTCAGACGATGGCAACCTTGGGATGACTCAGAAGGCACCATGGTGCTGAGAAGAAGTGACAGAGGAGTGCTCAGCACTGAAACATCTCTAACACACCTTCCAAGACTCAGGGTCCATTGCGGGAGAGGGGGCGGAAAGAATGTAAGAGTCAAAGGAAGAATTGGACTCCTTACAACGTGCTCCTCCAGACACAAAATGGCCTGGATATCCATGACCTCACAGTGCCTGACACTACCTACACAAGACCATCATAATAGGAGGAAAAGATGATGATATCTAAATAGAAGTGTGACTAACTGGAAAGAAGAAGAGATTCAATTTGGGAGGGGATATAATGGGGTTGGGGTGGGAGTTACCATGGTTTACTGTCTATACTTATGGAAGCTGTCAATAAAAAGTTTTAAAAGAAGAATGTATTGAACTTATATGTTTGGGGCTTACTGCATCAGTAAAGATTACTTTTCCAGCCCCAAGTTTCACATTACTATGGCCATTGACACCGCTTAAGAAAAGCAAAGTGTGGGCTGGGGAGGTTGCCCAGTGGTTAGAGTCGCTTGCTTGCAAAGCCTGATAGTTGGGTTCAATTCTCCCAGTACCCATGTAAAGCATGTATGAAGTGGCACAGTCTGGAGTTCATTCGCAGCGGCAGGAGGCCCTGGTGTGCCCATACTCACTCTGTCTGTGTCTCTCAAATAAATAAAAATATTAAAAAAGGAAACCAGGGCTGGAGAGATTGTTTAGTGGTTAAGGCGCTTGACTGCAAAGTCTAAGGACCTATGTTCGACTCTCCAGATCCCATGTAAGCCAGACGCACAAAGGTGAGGCAAGTGCAAGGTCGCAAGTGCCCACTAGGTGATGCAAGCAGTGGCTGAGTCCCTTGCACACCAATTCTCTCTCTGCCTGTCTCTCTCTAAAATAAAAAAAAAAAAATTAAAAAGGAAACCAATGAATTTTGAAAGCTTTCTTCATGATGTGTTTGTTGGCTTTGGGGACTACCTAGGAAGGTTTTTCCTGAGCTCTTCAGGGTTCCTGTGGGCCGGGTGAGGACTGTTTCTCCAGAGAGGACATACATGTGCTGCTTCTTGGCCCTCAAGATGTTATTGCCAGCACCACTGAAGCTTAGGTCTTCCAGAACTTTCTGAGTAGAAGTTTAATGAGAGAACAGGTAGGTAGTTACCATTTCTTGACTGTCAGAAAGTTGGAAAGATCTATGCTACAAGCAGCCTTTTGAGAAACAGAAGTCATCAACAGTGTTAAGCAACAGTGGACCCTGCAAGCCTTAAGATTGGCCAGCCAGGCCAAATGTGCTCACTGGTGCCATAGTGGCATGTCTGTTATGGTATAAACCAAGCGCTCTCTAATTGAACTGGAGGCCCGCTCCACAGAAGGGCATACATGCCTGGTACTGAGAGCCTAGTCCAAAGCCTATGGCTGGGTAGGTCATGAGCCCTAGGGGAGTAATGCCTGCTGTTGCCTGGTTAAATGCAAATATTATGCCCACCAAACTGCCCTCTAAGCCCCTTTTTATATTTATTTATACCTATATATTAATGCTACTCTCACTTTTGGTTAGAGAAGCTTCTCTTTTCAGACGATGGCAACCTTGGGATGACTCAGAAGGCACCATGGTGCTGAGAAGAAGTGACAGAGGAGTGCTCAGCACTGAAACATCTCTAACACACCTTCCAAGACTCAGGGTCCATTGCGGGAGAGGGGGCGGAAAGAATGTAAGAGTCAAAGGAAGAATTGGACTCCTTACAACGTGCTCCTCCAGACACAAAATGGCCTGGATATCCATGACCTCACAGTGCCTGACACTACCTACACAAGACCATCATAATAGGAGGAAAAGATGATGATATCTAAATAGAAGTGTGACTAACTGGAAAGAAGAAGATTCAATTTGGGAGGATATAATGGGGTTGGGGTGGGAGTTACCATGGTTTACTGTCTATACTTATGGAAGCTGTCAATAAAAAGTTTTAAAAGAAGAATGTATTGAACTTATATGTTTGGGGCTTACTGCATCAGTAAAGATTACTTTTCCAGCCCCAAGTTTCACATTACTATGGCCATTGACACCGCTTAAGAAAAGCAAAGTGTGGGCTGGGGAGGTTGCCCAGTGGTTAGAGTCGCTTGCTTGCAAAGCCTGATAGTTGGGTTCAATTCTCCCAGTACCCATGTAAAGCATGTATGAAGTGGCACAGTCTGGAGTTCATTCGCAGCGGCAGGAGGCCCTGGTGTGCCCATACTCACTCTGTCTGTGTCTCTCAAATAAATAAAAATATTAAAAAAGGAAACCAGGGCTGGAGAGATTGTTTAGTGGTTAAGGCGCTTGACTGCAAAGTCTAAGGACCTATGTTCGACTCTCCAGATCCCATGTAAGCCAGACGCACAAAGGTGAGGCAAGTGCAAGGTCGCAAGTGCCCACTAGGTGATGCAAGCAGTGGCTGAGTCCCTTGCACACCAATTCTCTCTCTGCCTGTCTCTCTCTAAAATAAAAAAAAAAAAATTAAAAAGGAAACCAATGAATTTTGAAAGCTTTCTTCATGATGTGTTTGTTGGCTTTGGGGACTACCTAGGAAGGTTTTTCCTGAGCTCTTCAGGGTTCCTGTGGGCCGGGTGAGGACTGTTTCTCCAGAGAGGACATACATGTGCTGCTTCTTGGCCCTCAAGATGTTATTGCCAGCACCACTGAAGCTTAGGTCTTCCAGAACTTTCTGAGTAGAAGTTTAATGAGAGAACAGGTAGGTAGTTACCATTTCTTGAAGAAACCTTTTAAAAAATTATTCTTTTAAAAAAAATATTTTATCATTTATTTATTTGAGAGAGAGATAGAGGCAGATAGAGAGAGAAAGAATGAGAGAAAGTGCACGCCAGAGCCTCCAGCCACTGCAAATGAACTCCAGATTCATGGACCACTGTGTGCATCTGGCTTACATGGGTCCTGGGGAAGCGAACCAAAGACCTGTGACTTTGTAGGCAAGCACCTTAACTGCTACGCCATTTCTCCAGCCCTTAAAAAATTATTCTTTTTCCATCCAGAATTCAGACTCAAATGGACCAATAATTCTTTTTTTTTTTTTTAAGGTAAGGTTTCACTCTAATCCAGGCTGACCTGGAATTCACTATGTGGTCTCAGGGTGGCCTTGAACTCACAGTAATTCTTCTACCTTTGCCTCCGGAGTGCTGGGATTAAAGGCGTGAGCCACCACACCTGGCGGGCCAATACTTCTTAGGACTTACTGTATTAGTCAGCTCTCCATAGCCGTAACAGACACGTGAGGTAATCAGCTCATAATGGCAGATCTGGCGGCGCCAGTCCCAATTGGACAGACATACTGCTTTTAGGCCTCGGGGGAGCACATCATGACAGGAGTGTGCAGAAGAACAAACTGTCTACCTCCTGGCTAAGGGCAAAAAGGAGAGAAAGATGAAGGAGACCAGGATCCCAAAGGCCCCTTCACTAGGAACTTTAAGGCTTAGGCCTCCTGTGATCTTAAACCTCCCACTAGGCCCCGCTTCAAAGTTTTACCATCTCCCCATAGTGCCAAGCTGGAAGCTTTGGGGACACTCAAGTCAAATCACAGCACTTCCTTTTGCTCTCTGGGCCTTGGGCAAATCACAACCTTTCCTAGTCTCAGTTTAAAGCTCATGGGTTTCTTGTGAGCATTAAATAATCCAATGTAAGTGACGTACTTACACTGTGCTTGGCATAAATTAAACTCCCAAAGCATATCACTTTTTGTTTTGTTAAACATATAACAAGGCCTACACTCAACGAGATTAGGGGGTGATACAAAACAGTATTTATGTACTTCAGAGATTATTAGTCAGATTTTAAAATATATTTTTATTATTTATTTATTTGAGAGAAAGAGGCAGAGACAGAGAGAGAGAGAGAGAATGGGCACACCAGGGCCTCTAGCCACTGCAAACAAACTCCAGATGCATGCACCCCCTTGTGCATCTGGCTTACATGGGTCCTGGAGAATTGAACTGGGATCCTTTGGCTTTGCAGGCAAACACCTTATCCACTAAGCCATCTCTCCAGCCCCTATGAGTCAGATTGTTCATTGTTGTCACGAGCACCTGACAGACAGTTCAAAGGAGGAAAGATGTGTTTTGGCTCCTGGTCTCATCATTGGCCTTACTGTCTCTGGGTTCTGGGGAGGCAATGCACCGTTGCAGCAGGGCTCAGTGGAGGCAATGCACCGTTGCAGCAGGGCTCAGTGGAGCAGAGCTACTCAATTCATGGCAGCCAGGAAGCAGAAAAAGAGGGACAGGAAGGGGCCAGGGCAAGATACAACCACAGGGGACACACTCTTCAGTCTCTAGCACTTCCCGAAACAGTACCCTCCACCTGGGGACCAAGCCTGGGGGACATTTAATAATCAAAAAAGAGAAAATCACAAAACATATGGAAAATGTCCTCTAGGGAGGTGAGAGCTGAAGAGGGAACTGAGCTTTACTTAAGTACTCCTTCCCACCGCCTCTTATTTGATGTTTTCTTTTTAAAGTTTTTATTATTTATTTATTTATTTATTTGAGAGAGAGAGAGAAAGAGAGAGGCAGGAAGATAGAGAGAATGAGCACTCCAGGGCCTCTAGCCACTGCAAATAAACTCCAGATGCATGCCCCTCCTTGTGTATCTGGCTTACATGGGTATTGAGGAATTAAAACTGAGTCCCTAGGCGTCACAGGCAAGTGTCTTAACCACTAAGCAATCTCTCCAGCTTTTAAATAGGCTTTTAAAATTTACCTGGGTGTCCCTCCAAGGCTCAGGGTCCATTATGGAAAAAGTGGCAGAAACAATGTAAGAGCAAAGGAAAGGTACAACCCCTTACAATGCAACTGTCCAGACAGAAATTGGCCTCGATATCCATGACCTCACAATGCCTAGCAATACCTTCACAAGACCCTCATCATAGGAGGAAAAGGTGATGACATCAAATTAAAAGAGAGATTAATGGAGAGAGGGAGGGGATATGATGGAGAGTGGAGTTGTGAAGGGGAAAATAGAGGAGGGGGGGGAAATATCATAGTTTATTGTCTGTAAGCCAGATGTACAAAGTAGTGCAAGCAACTCGAGTTTGTTTGCAGCAGCTAGAGGCGCTGGCATGCCCCCCCCCGTTTCTTTCTCTCTCTCCCCCTCCTTGCAGAGGTAGGAGGATCCCCGTAAGTTTGAGGCCACCCTGAAACTACATTGTGAATTCCAGGTCAGCCTGGACTAGAGTGAGACCCTACCTTGAAAAACCAAGACAAAAACAAACAAAAAAAAGTGCTACAAACCATGGTATTCACAGATCCCCCCCACCCTGCTGGAGGCTGGGCTCCCCTGGAAGGCAGCTGGGAGATGTGCTCCAGCTTTCTCTGGCTCTGAGAGCTCCTTGGCTGGGGTTGTGACGCTCCAATCTCCACCTCACACTCTTCTCATGCACACGTGTGTCTCCTTGTCCAGATTTTCCCCTTTCATGCGCACATCAGTCCTACTGAATAAGGAAGCCAACCTCTCTGGTCTGAGCTCATTGTAAGGAACTGCATCTACAGGAGTGATATTTCCAAATAAGGTCATGTTCTGAGCTCCTGGGGTTCCGTCTGTGGAGTGTAGATTCAGGGCAGGGGGCTCCCACAAGGCCACCCATACTGGTGGGCTTTCCTCCATGGCACAGTGGAAAGATGCCATCACTTCTCCTTGGGCCCCAGCTGCCTCCTGCTCCCCAATGCCTCTCCCCATACCCCCGTGGCTGGTTTGGCCCTTTTGTTGGGTAATAGCAGTCGTTTCTCTATCTTGACTCAGGGACAGTGAGACCCACTAGAACAGATGTCTCCAAGCCTGTTTGTGTAAGGTTTCGGATTCACAGCAAGGCCCTACTCACATGTGCTCACATTTAACATGTGTCTTCACTTACCTTAAATTTTGGTTTGTGTCTGAAATATCCCCCCAAAGGCCATGTTAAAGTCATGGCTGCTGAGCAGTGGCTCCATTGGGGGGTAAAGAAACCTTTAGGCCATGAGGCCTTATGTTGGTTTCTGTCCTTTCTTTCTTTCTTCCTTCCTTCCTTCCTTCCTTCCTTCCTTCCTTCCTTCCTTCCTTCCTTCCTTTTTTGAGAGACAGAGAGAAAGAGAGACAGAGAGAGGAAGAGGCAGAGAATGGGAGCGTCAGGGCCTCTCAGCCGCTGTGAATGAACTCCGGCATCATGCGTCCCCTTGTGTGCACACGTGTAGCATTGCGCCTTGCATCACTTGGTGCCTGGCTAAACATGGGACCTGGAGATTCGAACAGGCATTCTTAGGCTTTTCTGGCAGATGCCTTAACGGCTAAGCCATCTCTCCAGCCCTGACTTCTGATCTTCCTGCTTCTACCTCCTGAGTTCTAGAATTATGGGCATGTGCCACCATGCCTGGTTTATGCAGCGCTAGGGATGGAACCCAGGATGTGCAAGCATTCTACCCATTGAGACACATTCCCAGCCTTTGTCTTACTTTTTCTTTGGGGGGGAGGGGTATGGTCTTACTCTAGCTCAGGCTGACCTGGAATTCACTGTGTAGTCTCAGGGTGGCCTTGAACTCATGGCAATCCTCCTACCTCTGCCTCCCAAGTGCTGGGATTAAAAGTATACACCACCATGCCCAGCCCTGTCTCACCTTTTTTTTTTTTTTCGAGGTAGGGTCTCGCTCTAGCTCAGGCTGACCTGGAATTCACTATGTAGTCTCAGGGTGGCCTCAAACTCAGGGCTGACCCACCTACCTCTGCCTCCCATGTGCTGGGATTAAAGGCATGCGCCACCACATCTGGCTTTGTCTTACCTTGTAAAAAAAAGGTTTTTCCCCCCTTATTTGCAAGGAGGGGGGACAGAGAGAGAGAGAGAGAGAGAGAGAGAGAGAGAGAATGGGCACACCAGGGCCTCTAGCTGCTGCAAACAAACTCCAGTTGCATGCATTACTTTGTACATCTGGCTTTACATGGGGAACTGAACCCAGGTTGTTAGGTTTTGCAGGCAAGTACCTTAACTGCTGAACCATCTCTCCAGTCCTGTCTTATCTTTTTGATTCCAACACTGGACAAAAAATGAGAAACTATTTGAACCAGTTTCTCTCAGTCCAAATCCTTCCACAACACACCTCTGTTACACCAGTTATAGCACCAAGTGGAGCCGCTCTCAGTCACATGACCTTGTTCCACAAATAGGCCTTGTCTCACTGTGTGTATAGATGGCCCTGTCACTCTACTTGAACTTTCAAAATCCCTCATCTATATGTCCTGAGTTCACTTGAAGGTCATATAATGCAAACTACAAAAGGAAATGAAGGTCAAATGGTCCATGCAACCCTACACAGCTCTCAAGTACACAGGAATTCTGCAGGAGAGTTCTGTGCTTTGCAGAACCTTCCCTGGGATCCACACAATTCACTCAAGAGCCTGCATACCATCTTGACAGAAAAGTCACCAAAGCTCACATCTGTCATCACATGTCGTGTCCTTTGCCACTCCATCCATTTACCCCTGGGAAAAAGAAAAAGAGCAATCAGAATGCTGGGGCTTATTTCTCCTCAACTGTCCCAGGGTGCTTCAATGTGAGAAGATGAGGTGACTCCTCTGGTACCCAAGAGCGTGACTTAGGTAACAAAGGGTTCTGGTTCTGGTGGAATAAGGTGGTCAGTGCTATGTAGGCTTGACCTGCATGGGGATGCAGGAAATGCCTCTGAGAACTGAGCATGGTGACCCCAATCCTCCATGATCATCCAACACTGTTTTTCCCCTGAGGGCTTGTCAGGCCCAATTCTCTGCACACAGTATCTCATCTCTTCTGGACTGGAAACTCCAGGGAAGTTGGTGAGAAGGATGAATTTAAAGGATTGGAAGGGTGTTTGAAATGAGAAAATAGATCACTCTCTCAGGCCCGCTTCTTTTTAATTAGGAATGAAAGTCCCAAGTCACTCAGATAGCAAGGGGAAAATTTCCCTTCAGTTTCCGATTCTTTCCAGGTGTGTCTGCTGCATCTGAACTGCTGGGATGGTCCTGGGATGTGGTCAGGGCTCTGTCCCAGGAACCTTCATCACTGCTCTCAGCAAAGACCTACGTCCAGGTGAGCAGCGCAGGCCCAGGACTCCCGGGGACTCCTGGGGCCTCTGCTGAACCTGGCCCCTTAACTTCCTCCTTGGAGAAGTCCCTGCTCCCTCTCGGGCGGTTTGTTGGTGACCAGCTGGAAGCATACCTTCTCTGTGTGCTCTTTCTCGTCCACATTCATTCTTGGAGGTTTGCTTTGCTTCCCCTGCTCAGAGCTGCCTGGAGCTCGGAGCAAGGATGTGACTTTGCCCAGGACCCAAACAGTCCACAAGAGAGCAGGCGGGGCAAGCACACGACCTGGAGGACACTGGAGGGGGGGCGGCTTCTCCTCTCTCCAGAAAGAGACCCTGAGGCCCAGAGCAAGCAAGTTGTGTAGCCAAGGTCACACAGCTCAGTTGCAGGTCAGACAGACACCTGTGGCTTTCCCCACCTCACCTTGCTCTGCCTCCCCCTCCTCTTCCTCCTGTTACTGTCGCATGTGCAGTGTGGTGTGTGTATGTGTATGTGTAGTGTATGTGTAGTGTGGTATGTGTTGCATGTGTAGTGTGGTGTGTGTGTGTAATGTATGCAGCATTTGTGTGCAGACATGCACAGCTTTGGCAGACACCTGTGGAGTCCAGAGGACAACACCGGCTATCCTGTATCACTCCTCATGGTGATTCCTTGGGACCGAGTCGCTCACTGGGCCTGGAGTGGCCACATTTGGGTGAGTGTTTTGTTGTTTTGTTTTGTTTTGGTCAGGCTGGCTAACCAATGAGACCCAGCAATTCTCCTGTCTCCGCTCCACAGTACTGATGTTACAGACATGGTGGCAATGACAGCTTCTTACACGGATGCTAGGAATCAAACTTAAATGGTCTCAGGTTCTCTCACTTCCACAGCAAGCACTCCTACCTGCTGAGAAAGCTCCATAGTTCCCCTTCTCTTAGAAAGAAAAGAACAGAACAGAACAGAAGGAAGAGGAAAGGAAAGGAAAGGAAAGGAAAGGAAAGGAAAGGAAAGGAAAGGAAAGGAAAGGAAAGGAAAGGAAAGGAAGGGCAGGAAGGAAGGAGGGCTGAGTGTGATGGTACAGGCTTTTTTTTTTTTTTTTTTTTTTTTTATCTCAGCACTAGGAGGGTGAGGGAGGAAGCTCACTGAGTTCAAGTGCAGCCTGGACGATAGAGTGAGTTTCATCAAGTCAGCCTGGACTAGAGTGAGACCCTGCTTCAAAAATCAAAGAAAAGAGGCCAGGCGTGGTGGTGCACGCCTTTAATCCCAGCACTTGGGAGGCAGAGGTAGGAGGATCACCATGAGCTGGAGGCCACCCAGAGACTACATAGTGAATTCCAGGGCAGCCTGGGTTAGAGCAAGACCTACCTCGAAAAAACAGACAAACAAACAAAATAAAAAAAGAGGGCTGGAGAGATGGCTTGGCTGTTAAGGCTCTTGCCTGTGAAGCCTAAGCATACAGGTTCGATTCTCCAGTACCCACATAAGCCAGATGCACAAGGTGGCACATGCATCTAGAGTTTGCCTGCAGTGCCTGGAGGCCCTTGCACACCCATTCCCTCCCCCTTCTCAAATAAATAAAATAAATAAGTAAATAAATGAAAGAGAGAGAGAGAGAGAGAGAGAGAGAGGCGAGAGAAACCGCTCAGCAGTTAAGGTGCTTGCTGGCAAAGTCTAGGGACCAGGATTCGATTTCCCAGTACCCACAGAAAGCCAGATGCACAAAGTGGCACATGCATCTGGAGTTCCTTTGCAGTGGCTAGAGGCCCTGCTGTGCCCAGTCTTTCCCTCTCTCTCTTTACAAATAAATTAATAAAATAAAATTTAAAAAAGAAAAAAACAAAGAAGAGTCACGTTGTAAGAGAAAGGTGCTTGAGTGGGGACAGGTGACTGTGGGAGGACCACTCACGCCTATGGCACTGAGGCAGGCATGTCTCCACTCCCGCCTCTGACCAAGTAGTTGTGGCAGAACAGAGGGGGCCTGGGAGGCCTCCTGGACTTTACAGTGTCCCAAGCAGCTTGGCATCATCATCCATTAACTGGTAAGTACAGATCCAAGGCTGAGCCACTTGTTAATCTGGGGGACACTTGTCATTTAGGATTCTGTGCATGCCGGGAACCATCCATCACCCTGCGAAGGGCTCAGCAACGGTGTGCAAGCCGTCCTAGGGGAACGCAGTTGCAATGCCGAGCCCTGCTCTGCTTCCCGCACGGTGCCGCGACCCCTGGGGAAAGAGGCTCGTCCGTCCCGAGGACCAATGCTCCAGCCCCAGGGGCTCCCCGGCCACAGCCGTGATCACATTTCGCGTGGCAGCCCAGCTTCCCTTCCCCGGGAGCCCTCCCGCCCGGGAGTCCTGGAGCCAATCAGAGCGCCGCCGAGCTCGGGGTTGTAGAGCCCCGCGCCCGGGCCCCGCCCCTCTTTGTTGCGGTGGCCAATGGACGCTTCCGGAACATCGGCGGCTGCCCGGGTGACTCGGTTATATGTCACAGAATAACACTCGAGAATGGGACATGGAATGAGGCGACGGCCGCCGCAGCCCCAGCAGCAGCCCCCGCCGTCCCGAGGTGGGTCCCCGCGCGCCGTGCGCCCTGACGCCCGCGGCTCCCCACTCGGGGCTCCGGGTGCGGGACTCGGGGCAGGGGGCGGGCGCGGCGCTCTTCCCGGGATCCGCCGGCGGGGACCGCCCCTCGCCCGCCGGGGGTCCCCGAGGCTTCCGGGAGGACCCCGGGCCTCGTGAGCCCGCCGAGGCTGCTGCGGTGCGCTCACGTGCCGGCGCGCCCGCGGCTCGGCCCGGCCACATCTGGGGAGCCGAGGCCGTGGGGGTCCCCGCGTCCTCACCCGCACCGCTGTCCTCCCGGTGCCCACGCCGTGCACCCCGCTCCCCACGCTCCCCGCACCGCGGGCGTCCCCATCCCCGACCCCGGGCTCCGGAGCTTGGTGGTTCGCAGTCAGCCGCCTTTCTAGGTGACAGCGCGGCTGGAGACTGGCGTCCTATTCCCGGGGGGGCGGTGGTGTGGGGGACCCCCAGCGCGGGGACGGGGGTCCCTGAGCCGCGTGTCTTCGCTGATTCCAGGCCCGGCCGGTGAGCGAGGAGCCCGGGCGTCCCCGCGGAGCCCCCCCGCCGCCGCCGCTTCCCCTTGGCGCGTCCCGCCGCAGCGCGGGGCATGGAGGAGGCCCCCGCCGCCGCCGCGGGGCGCTGAGCCCATCGCCGCCCGCCGCCCGCCGCCCGCTGCCCGCCGCCCGCTAGCCCGCCCGCCGCCATGACCGGCTCCGCCGCCGGCACCCACCGCTGCCCCCACCCCAAAGGCGCCAAGGGCACCCGCTCTCGGAGCAGCCACGCGCGGCCCGTGAGCCTCGCCACCAGCGGGGGCTCGGAGGAGGAGGACAAAGACGGCGGGGTACTGTTCCACGTGAACAAGAGCGGCTTCCCCATCGACAGTCACACCTGGGAGCGCATGTGGCTGCACGTCGCCAAGGTGCACCCCAAGGGGGGAGAAATGGTGGGAGCCATCAGGAACGCCGCCTTCCTGGCAAAGGTCAGTGGTCGGAGGACAGGATGGCATGTGGGCTGCTGTGGGACTGCACACTGCAAAGAGAGGCGGTCTCCTGCTACGAAAGTCCCTTCCTCCCTATTCCTGACAGCTCCCCCTCCCAAGGAAGCCTTGGAAATGGGGGAGGGGACAGGCAGGGGGCTTGCGGTCCCGGCTCTATAGATTTGGGTTGGGCCAAGGTCTCTTCCAGTCCCTACCCAAACTCCACTGTGTGCCCAACCCCTACACAGCCTTGCGGAGCAAATGCTAGGTCCACCCACTAGGTCCACACCAGCCCTGCCAAGGATGCCCAGAACCCCCACCCGGACCCCACCCCTGCTAGTCCTCTTTAGAGCGCCCTCCTCCTCCCTGTCCCCCCCACCTCCACACACGATTTATTAAGCTGTGAATGAATTTGCAGCCAACCAGTTAGAATCATTTCTAGACTTTTTGGCAATTAAAAAAAAAAAAAACAGTGACTTTCACCTCTGAAACTTGCAAAAACAGTGAACTGTCTCTTCTCAGCTTATTTGGGCGCCAGGAAAAGAAGAGAGAGAGAGAGAGAGAACAAGAAAGAAGGGTTTTGGCCGTGGCTTTAAAGGGACTTTCCAGTACACATGATGAGCTAGTCTCACTGCGTAGGGAAGGAAGGAAGAGGCTCGGACAGCCTCTCTTTTTTTACTTTGGAGAGGTGCCAGGGAGCCAGTTGGGCTTGATGGCCAAGGGATATGGTTACAGAGGGAAGAAGACGTCCCTGGTGGGGGAGGCTGCATTGATTACCTAATATAAAACATCAAAATACAAGTTGGGTGAAAGGCTGCCGAGCCTGGAGGTTCCAGGGCGGTGATGGTTTCCATGTGCACTCGGAATCCCAAGACAGTTCCTGAGCTGTCAGACCTGAGGCCATGAGTTGAGTTCCCCAGAACCTGGTGACAGCCAAGCAGCAGCGCCTGCAGGCCAGAAGGCCTCTTGCACCCTTGGGAAAGCAGCGGAGGCTCTAAGCTTCCTGCGGCCGGCCTCGCTGAGTGTGTTAGATTACTTTTCATTGTGCCCAGCTGGAAGCTTGCCTGAGGGCGGCTCTCCTGGCTCTTGCCCACTTCTCCCTGAACCTGAACATGGAAAACTCTGGTTCTGACTTCAGAATCTCTCTGTTCTTGACAGTGAACACCCAGAGCCCCTAAGCCTGGAAGAAGTGGCCTCAGACAGAGGCCAGATGCCACTGTGCCCCTGCCTTTCTATCTAGTACCCTCTGCTCTCCCTCCTCCCTCAAGTGGCAAGCACAGAATCTTGGTATTGGTGAAACAGTTGCCCACCTGCCAGCCAAATGCCTTCCTTTCTCAAGACCTCCCAGGAACAAGGGGCTTACCGCCTCTCTCTCCTCAACCTCTGTCTATGACAGCTGGAGTTTGCCACTAGTCATTAACACATAGCAAACACAGTATTCTAAATTGTGATGTGAGCCGTTTAGAACATAGATTTCTACTTCCTGAGCTGAATGCTACTTTCTTTAAAAAGTACGTTCCAAAGCCGGGCATGGTGGTGCACGCCTTTAATCCCAGCACTCGGGAGGCAGAGGTAGGAGGATCGCTGTGAGTTCAAAACCACCCTGAGACTACATAATGAATTCCAGGTCAGACTGGGCAATAGCATGATCCTACCTCCAAAAAAATAAATAAAGTAAATTAAAAATAAATAAATAAAAAGAATGTTCCCAGTTAGACATTGTGTCACACACCTGTCATCTAAGCACTTGAGAGGATTAAGAAGGGTCTTTTGTATCCTAGGCTGGCTTTGAATCCTATGTAGCCAAGGATGGCCTTGAACTTCTGATCCTCCTGCCTCCAGTTCCCAAGTGCTGGGATTACAGGTGTGTACCACCACACTGATGTGTGCAGGGATGGGGTCTTACCCAGGCTTCGTGCATGCTAGGCGGGCACGCTGTGACCTGAGCTGCCACCCCACCGTCCCTGTTACTGTATTTTAGAGTGACCCAAAAGTCTCATGACAATTGCTTCTAAGCCAGGACTCCTGTAACTTAAATATGAATGTGTGGGTCCTTTTTCTTTCCTTTTTTCTTTTATTTAATCTTATTTTAGAGAGACAGAAAATTGGCATACCAGGGCCTTAGCCACTGTAATCAAACGCCAGACACTTGCACCACCTAGTGGGCATGTGTGACCTTGCACTTGCCTTACTTTTGTATGTTTGGCTTATGTGGGATCTGGAGAGTCGAACATGGGTCCTTAGGCTTCATAGGCAAGTGCCTTAACCAATAAGCCATCTCTCCAGCCTCCTTTTCTCTTTTGAGACAGGGGCTGGCATCAAACTCTTGATCCTCCTGTTTCAGCTCCTGAGTGCTGGATTTGTAGGCATGTGCCACTCCCATGGTGGTGGTTGGCTTTTGAACCTAAATAAGAACTTAACATTTCTCTCTTACATTGCATCTTCTTCTCTTTTTAAATTTAATGTGTGTGTGTGTGTGTGTGTCTTGGGCATGCCAGGACCTCTTGCCACGGTAGAGAAACACCAGACACTTGAACCACTTTTTTTTTTTTTTTTTTTTGGTGGTAGGGTTTTACTCTGGCCCAGGCTGACTTGGAATTCACTATATAGTCTCAGGGTGGCCTCGAACTCACTGCAATCCTCCTAACTCTGCTGGGATTAAAGGTGTGCACCACCATGCCTGGCTTGGACCACTTTTTACATCTGGTTTATTTAGGCAAAAATTGAACCTGGTCCAGCAGGCTTTGCAAGCAAGTGCCTTTAACAACGGAGCCATCTTCCTAGCCCCACATCTTTTTAAGAGACAAAGTCTCAGGTAGCACCCCCAAGTCACTCTGTTGAAGCTGGTTTTGAACCCCTGATCCTCTGCCTCTACTTCCCAAGTGAGCATTGCATCTTATGATCTGCTCTCCACCCTCAGTCTCATCATGGCGTTCCAGCCCCAATGTTCCCCAGACCCTGTCCCCTGCCCAGCCAGGGAACAACCTTAGAAGCTACCATGTCAGGGGCTGCTTCTCTCCAAATCCAAGGATTTTCCTGGAAATCTCAGCTTGGCAGACTCTTACCTCTGGGGCCACATCTTCCTCCTTCAGCCAAGTCAATCCATGTTGAGGAATTTGCATAGAAGCAGGCTGCTGGAGAGGGCTGGAGAATTTTGACAGAGAAACCACTGGAGTGGTTGAATGTGGACTGAGAAGCAAAGAGGAGTAGGTTCCACATAAGCCAGATGCACAAAGTAGCACATGCATCTGGAGTTTGCAGGGGCTAGAGGCCTTGGTGTGCCCGTTCTCTCACTCTCAATCTCTCTCCCTCCCTCTCTCTGTCTCTAATAAATAATTAAAAAAAAACTAACTAACTAAATAAATAAATACTTTATTAGCTGGGCGTGGTTGCACACACCTTTTATCCCAGCAGTCAGGAGGCAGAGGTAGGAGGATCGCCATGAGTTCAAGGCCACCCTGAGACTACATAGTGAATTCCAGGTCAGCCTGGGCTAGAGTGAGACCCTACCTCGAAAAACCAAAAAAACAAACAAAACAAAAGAGGAGCAAGGGCTGCCGAGAGGTCTGGACATGTCATTGGACTACTGGTCATTCCTCTAGTGTCCATAGCACATTCTGCCTGAAGTCCAGATGTCTCTACGTAGGGGGTGGATCACCTGTTTTGAGATCCACCTTCCAAATTCATGGCTGCAGGCTTCTCCTCCAGCTTAATTTTTGAGATAATTTGAGAAAATAGTGAGAGCTGTCTGGAGGTTAATAAAGGATGAGGAGAAAGTGGTGGATCCAGAAGGACCAGGAAGCAGGACAGGAAACATTCTTCGTATTTTTTTTCTTTCCCTTTTTTCCTTTTTGGGGGGTGTGTATGACATGGTGCACATGAACCCTGGGAAGGGTGTGAACCCTGTTGTTGCTCCTCACCTTCCTCCTTGTTAACACAGGGACTGTCTTGGTTTTTGCTGCTGTGAATGCCAGACTAGCTGGCTGGCTCAGGATTGTGACTCTGCCTCCCATTGCTATAGGCACCTGGGATTGTAGAAGTGCATGCAGCTTGCAGTCAGCTTTACATAGGTTCCAGGGTGCCAGACTCTGGTCATCAGGCTTGTGCAGCCATCTCCTCAGCCCCCTCTCTCCCTCCCTTCTTCCCTTCCTCCCTTCTACTTTTCTTCTTCCCCTCCACCTCCTTCTCTCCCTTCTCTTTTTCCTTCTGTGCTTTTTAGATTTGTTTTTGTTTTTGTCTTTTGAGGTGGGGTCTCGCTCTAGCCTAGGCTGACCTGGAATTCACTATGTAGTCTCAGGCTGGCCTTGAATTCACAGCGATCCTCCTAGCCTCACCTCCCCAGTCCTGGGATTAAAGGCATGCAGCACCATGCCTAGCTTAAAAAAAAAAAAATTATTTACAAGGAGAGAGAGAATGGGTACTCAGGGAACTCCAAATACATGCACCACCTTGTGCATTTGGTTTACATGATTACTGGGGAATCGAACACGGGTCCATTAGGCTTTGCAGGCAAGCACTTTAACTGCTGAGCCATCTCTCCAGCCCTCTGTTCTATTTTTTTGAGGCAGGGTCTCACTCTGGCCCAGGCTGACCTGGAACTCACTCTGTCATCCAGGCTGACCTCAAACTCACAGCGGTCTTCCAACCACAGCCTCCCAAGTGCTGGGATTACAGGTAGAGCCAGGCTTGCTCTGTTCAGGCGGAGCACAGGGTGGCTCTGCAGGAAACATCCGTTGCTTTCTCAGAGTCACATGTTTGTGTCTCATCCTCACATCAATTCCAAATTGGGAAGGAAGTCACATTAGAGCTCTGGGCTCAGGAAGTGTGATAGAGACTTGTGACGGCCACAGGCAGGGCTCTGCCCGGCCACCTGTGGCTCCCTCCGGCAGCTCCCTCCCTCCCCTGTCCTGGTGTCAGGGCCCTGCCTCTGGTCTATCTGTCTGGCTCTGTCCATGGTTGTGATCTCAATACCTCTGTACCCGACCAGATCCACCAAGGTCCCTGGATATCTCAGGCCTATCCTGAGCTCACGAGTGCTGCTCCTTGCCGCTTCTTCCAGGTTGAAAACACTTGCATATGGCGCCTGTGCAGTGTGTTTCTTAATCAGGGCTCCTCCTTGTTCTTGTCAAAGGTTGCTAGTCTAGTGCCAGGGCCTCCAGCTGCCTCCTGGCTCCACGCCTGGTCTCCCCTTCTCTGCCACAATGCCCTGCCAGTTGCACACCTGTGCTCACCCATATCCCTTCATCTGTGTTCCGTCAGCTCACTCTGCTTTGACCAGAATGGAGTGGAAGAAAGGAGGCTGCTTGCCAGTCTTGCCTGTGGTTTGTGTTCTTCTTCTTCCTCTTGAGCAGCCATCTTCCTACCCTCTTCATGCCATCTTTTTCCACCCTCCCAAACTTCCCAGGGCCCTCACTCTCAGGTCCCAGGCCCAGTGTGTGGACAGGTCAGTTCTGATTCTTTCCTTCTACATCCTGCCTCATCAGCTGGGCTGCAACTGTGAACAGGATCAGAACCTCGAGAGAAAGGACCAGGGAAAATCAAAGATGGAGTTTCAGAAGCCAGGGCGTGGTGTGCGCCTTTAATCCCAGCACTTGGGAGGCAGAGGTAGGAGGATCGCCATGAGTTGAAGGCCACCCTGAGACCACATAGTGAACTTCAGGTCAGCCTGAGCTAGAGACCCTACCTGGATAAAACAAAACAAAACAAAAGATGGAGTTTCAGGTAGTAACTGATGAAACCTGATGGAATGAACAAGGGGCGGGACTCTCCCCAGAGCATGGGGAGAAGCAAAAGGGCTTGTCCTGGGCTTTTCCTGCAAAGGTCCCCAAGTGTTAATTCCTTAGATGAGAGCTCTGGGTCTCTGCCATGCAGAATGTCTTAGCTAACTGGAAAGAAAATGGCATTTTATGGTGGCTTTAGTTTGCATTACTTAAATTATTAATGAGCTTGAACTTTTTTAAAGTATTTACTCATCATTTGCATTTCTTTCGTAAATCATTTCTTCATGGCTCCGTTTATCTATTGTGGTCAAACACAACAGAACACAACCCACCGCTTTGTGAGTGTATGGCTGTTGTAGTTTGGATCTTGAATATCCCCAAATGCCCACACGTTCCAGACTTTCTCCCTAGCCTAGGAGGTGGGGACTAGTGGGAGAAAGTTAGGTCATTGGGAGTATGCCCTTGAATGAGATATTGGACCCTCTGCCCGTCCCCTCTCTGTCTCCTGACTGCCATGAAGTGAACAGGCCTCCTCCACAGGCTCCCTCCATGACGTGTCACCAACACAAAGCGTCACACCCCCATGACCGTGGACTGAAACCTCTGAAACTGTGAGCCAAAATAAGCCTCTCCTTGTTCTAAACGGACACTTCTAGAAAGCTGACCAACACACAGCTCTGTGACACGAGGCACATTCACACGACTGTGCTTCCGTCACCACCACCCATCTCCAGAACTTCCTCTTCCGTCACAGATCCTGCACACACACCGAGGCCCTTCAGCCCCTTGGCAACGACTCTCGACTGTCTGTCTATAAATCGGGTGACCCTAGGAACCTCATAATGAGCTGGACAACATTTGCCTTTTGGTGGTTGGCCTGTTTCACTTCCTAGTAAAATGTCTTCAAGGCTCATTCATGTCTTTGCATTCCCAAACGAGGCTTCTATTTTAAGGCTGACAAATATTCCTCTGTGTGACTAGACTCCATTCTGTTTATTCATTTCATCGATCCACACACTTGGCTGGTTCCACTTTTCACTGAGGCCCGATGAGCTTTCTTAGCACTTTGTGTGAACTCTTCACAAACTAAGGATTTTAACTCATTATCACCACATGTCACCCTGGGGTGGGGGAGTGGATGTTATCAACCCTTGTGTGGGTTGGAAGGACCATCTTCATGATGGGAAACTCTGGAGTTGTATGCCAGGACCTTGGGGCCTTGTATATGTGACTTTCCTGTGTCCTGTTTGCGGTTCCCTACTCTAGTACCTGACACGTTACTGCGGAATGACAGCACCTAGGGACCACTGTATGTGCCCCCCCACCCCCCCAACACTGCCTCTTCATACAGCAAGTCACGTTATCCTCACAACAGCTGGGAGGTTTGAAGTACGCAGCGCCACTCCTGCTTTATCTGGAAACAAGTGCAGGCGTAGAGGGCTCATGTCACGTGGGCTTGTCATAGTATACTCCAAGGACCCCCCCTGGGTGTTAGGCCCTGACTTACAGCCCAGGTCCAGCAAGCATACTGGCAATCCAAGATGTTGGTTGAGCTAAGCTTGCCCCAGCCTGAGCCCCAGCCAGCTTGTCCCAGCCTCAGGGTGAGTTACAGCAGATGACATCACTCACCCGCCAGCCTCAGCTCTGCTCCCCACCACAGCCCGAAGCAAATTCGGCCAACAGCAAGCTGAGGTAACCCTGCAGCTGTTTTCTAAATCCCTTGGGCGCCACTGGCTGCTATTCTGAGGTCCCACTGCCATCTGAGTCCTGCCCCAGCACCCTGCTGTGTGGGCTCAATGGGCTTGGGGAGAGTGGAACTAATTTTGTGATCGGCCCTCACAGTGGACTCTGAGTCAAACACTAGCTGCTCATGCAGGCCAAAGGACCCCCTCTCCCATTTCTTCAACTTCCCAACTTTTCTGTGAAGTGTATAAAACATCCCTTCTCTGTGTCCACATGGACTAAGTTCTCTTCTTCTGTCGTCTGCTTCCTGCTCTGTATCTGGCCTTGAGTTTGGAACATGGAGGTCCTAAGGACGTGTCTGTTCCACCTCCCTTCTTTCACCTCTCTGTGAAATCTCTGGCACTGTTCTACACAGAAATCTAGGTGTGGTTAGACGTGTGAATTGACACTTGCTAGTGTTAGTTGGATAGAAGCTGTGTGCATGTGTGTGTGTGTGTGTGTGTGTGTGTGTGTGTGATTGTGTGTATATGACAGAGTTTAGGTGAGAGACTGTGTATCTGTAAGAATTTGTGTGTGAAAGGTTGTATGGGAGTTTCTATGCGGGAGAGAGAAAGAGAGAATGCACTTGTGTATTGTGAGTATGTGTGAATGGAGAGTCATGGTAGCAAATGTTTAAATTGGAACATGTTGCTCCCCAAAGGGACTCTCACAGACAGGAATGTGGTCTATTTGGGCTGAAGTGTTGTAAAGAAAATCTAGCTCACAGAACAGTTGGGCCTGTAAGCGCCCACGCAGCCTTGCTCACATTCACACGCAGCGCCTGGGCTGCGGTGGAGCAAATGTGATTGCTTTCTTTCCATCTGAAGGAGTACAGCTGGAACAGGCTGTCTCGGAGCCAAGGTCCAGCAGAGGCTCGGATAGGAAAAGCTCGGCAGAGTAGCCAAGGATAGAACTGCTGCCCCAGGTCCAGGGCACTGTGCCCTCCACGCACGGCTCACGGCGCGCTTGTGCCGGAGACGCAGGAATCTCCTCGGAAGGTGTCTGGCTCAGCCGCCTGGCCAGGCTGCTTGGGGCTGTCCCCGAGTCTGTTTGCTTTCCTTTCCTGTCTGCCAAGCCCTCAGTGATTGGGGCCTCGCTGGCTCGGCTTTCTTCAAGAATGGGACTGGTCTTTCCCTCAGCCCTTTCTGCTTGGCTAACGTCTGAAGGAGCCCTGTCTCAAACTCCCGGGAGCACGGGGACTGAGCTTCTCCGTCACCCGTGACCTGAATCACCAGTGGATGGAGATCAGGAGACGGCCAAACATAGAAGGAGTAATAAAGCCAAAGAACCCGCCTGAAAACAAGCTGTGGCTGGCGTCCACGCAGCCCGGGGCGGCCTTGTTGAGGGCTGGCTGGAGGGGTGGAGAGGAAGGCCGGTGACACCGAGCTGCTGTGCTCACCTGGAAAGAGCCAAGGCAAGGGATGGAATTGTCCCTCCTCTACTCAGGAAAAGGAGGGATGGATGCCACGGGCATTGCAGGGTATTGAGAAATGGTTCCCATAGCAGATGTGTCATTGTGTGACAATGAGTAGGGTACCACTTACCTTGTATCTTGTGTGAACAATGTCCAAGAGTGGGTGGGTCGTCATTTACCACATAGCAAAAAAAGGGCGTGCATTAAAAATGTCAGGGTTGGGCTGGAGAGCTGGCTGAGCAGTGAAGGCGCTTGCATGTGAAGCCTAAGGATCCAGGTTCGACTCTCCAGGTCCCAAGTAAGCCAGATGCACAAGGTGACACATTCATCTGGAGTTCATTTGCAGTGGCTAGAGGCCCTGGCATGCCCATTCTTTCTTTCTCTCTCTCTCTCTTTTTTTTTTTTTTTTTTTTTGTTTTTTTGAGGTAGGGTCTCACTCTGGCCCAGGCTGACCTGGAATTAACTATGTAGTCTCAGGGTGGCCTTGCACTCACGGCGATCCTCCTACCTCTGCCTCCCGAGTGCTGGGATTAAAGGTGTGCGCCACCATGCCCGGATCTCTCTTTTTAATAAATAAATAAATAAATAAAAATCAATCTAGCCGGGCGTGGTGGCGCACGCCTTTAATCCCAGCACTCAGGAGGCAGAGGTAGGAGGATTGCTATGAGTTAGAGGCCAGCCTGGGACTACATAGTGAATTCCAGGTCAGCCTGGACTAGAGTGATACCCTATCTCAAAAAAACAAACAACAAAAAAAAAGGTTAGGGCTAGTGAGGCTTCTGTGTCCATGCTGGGCCTGGCTCGATGGAGGAACACTATATATAGGACATGACCCTGGGCTCAGGGAGGCAGTTATATTTCCATGATAAAGGCAAGCCATGTAACACACTCATAACCCGAGGAGAGACCCTTGGTTCTAAGTGGAGTGTGGTTGCAGGGAGCTTGGAGGGAGAGCTTCAATGGTGGACAAGGCTATCATGGGGAGACAGTGCGGAGAAGGCATCATGACAACAAGTGACCATGCCAGGTGGCTTTCTGCCAGTGGGAGGAGTTCTTACTTAGTGGTAAGAGAGCCCTGTCCGTGCCCCGCAGGAGCTGGACCCAAAGAACCCTTGATAACAAGAGCCATTTCTCTCTGTTTCTGTGCAGCCTTCCATACCCCAGGTCCCAAACTACAGGCTGTCGATGTCGATTCCAGACTGGCTCCAGGCCATCCAGAATTACATGAAGACACTACAGTATCCTTCCAGCCAGGGAGTGAGCATGGTGACTCCAACCCTGGTGGCATGTCTGTCCCCAGCTGGTCATCCAAATCTCTCTAAGGTTGGTGAGGCCAGTCATGGAGGGATGCCCCTGGGTGAGAGCCTCCAAGAATGAGAATAGAGGGGGGCATGGCCATGACCAGGCCTGTTCCTTTAAGCAGAGTAGTCAGGGATGGCAAGAGAATAGGAGCGGGAGTGAGCCGCCAAGACCGTGTCGTCTCTTTTCCCCTCCTCCTCCCTGTCCTTTCCTCCTCTCATCCCTCCACCCTCTTTGTTCTCCACTTCTTCCTGATCATCTTGGCCCCTTCCTCTTACCCATCACGGAATCTCTCTCTCTCTGTTCCTGTTCCCTCCTATTCTTCTGTTCTTTTACTTTCCTTCGCCACTTGCCCATTCATGATCTGAGGAGGTCCACCCACCTTTGGGGTCAACCAGGTGGGTGATGAAAGGCAGTCCGGTTCTTCAAAGCTGGGCGTGGTGGTGCACGCCTTTAATCCCAGCACTCACTCGGGAGGCAGAGGTAGGAGGATTGCTGTGAGTTCAAGGCCACCCTGAAAATACAGAGTGAACTCCAGGTCAGCCTGAGCTAGAGTGAGACCCTACCTAGAAAAACCAAAAAAAAAAAAAAAAATAGCCCAGTTCAGCTGAAGCTCTGCAGTGGGGCCTCTCCCTGCACTTGAACTTGAAGACTTGCTGCTAAGGAGCCCCATGGGTCGGGACTGGGTTCAGCCCAGCCAGACTTCTGATGCCAGTGTCTCTAGTCTCCTTGGTTTGTTTGTAGCAAGGTTAGGTCAGTTCTGAGAGTCACCACAACCGATGCTGTGGGGACAAAGAGACAAAGGTGACGGCCCACTTGCCATGTCTGGATTTTATCAGACAGAGTCCGATGGGAGCAGGCCCCGGCATGGTGGCTAGGAGGTCAGTTTCTGGTGACTTCAGTCCTTATTCCTACAAGGGGCCAGGTTTGGTCCTCCCCAGCCTTGAGGCTGAAGGGACTTTGAGAAGCACTAAAGATGGGTTCCACTAGGCCCCAAAGAGTTCTTCCTCTCTGTGCCATGGACATGAACCTTCCATGTGTCTCTCCTGAAGAGACCAGACACCAGCACCTTCCCCAAGGGCCGGGCAGCTCCCAGAGGGAGTCATAAGAGAGAGAGCTTGCTTAGCCTCTCAGGTCCCATCTTGCGGATCATCACCTCCATGCCTGGACTCTCCCTGTCCAGTCCTGCTGCTGCTTTAGGAGATGCTAGCACCAGCTTCCAGAGAAAGGCTGCAGCCCTGGCAAGGCTGTCGTGACTGGTGCTGGTCCCCAGACTGAGAGCTCACTTGGGGAGGACCTGCCTGAATAGAACAATATTTTTTTCTGATTGTCACTCCTCATAGAACATTCCAGAAGGCAACAGAACTTAGAATGGTTCCTGCTTCTATTTAGACATAGTCTTTCCAAGGAAGCCAGAAACTGTAGACAATGAACCCGGCTGGGCCTATGTCAGTAGGGGTAAGTGTGCTTGTACTGTGCGTACCATGTGCTCAGACCGCCGGAAACTCCGCAGCATGTACTCAGCAGTCTTCATCTTGCATTCTTGGAGGATCTGCCTTTTGCATGATCTCTGGCCCTTGTGATGACTGTTGGCCTAGCTCACTGACTGTAGAGTGGATGTGGAGAGCACCGGGAGGCTCCTGCTTTCATTCAAGGGAGGCAGAGTAGACAGTTTATACTTTTTGGGCTCCTTGGAATGCCTTATTGCTTTATCCTGGGCACATGGGCCAGGGTCAGGGGTTCGTGTGGGGCCATCCCTAATTCTAGATGGGCTTACCTAATGGTGGAGCTGTAAAGGACCCAATCCAGCCTTCTCCACTTCTCCACTGCACGTAGCAGTGAACCTGATTGCTGATCTTGGTGGGCTTTTGGAAAGAGGTGCTGCTGGCTTCTGCTGGATGGGGAGAAGACAGCCAAGGCACACTTTCTGGGCCAGGAAGGTTTTTCTCACATTCACTTCCAGGGATTTAGCTGTTACCTATAAGACACTGAGAAAAGGCAGCCAGGTAACTTCACTATTTAATTATGGATCTGTCTTTGTGCACTAGGTGTGCAAGTTAAATGTGTGGACAGGCAATATGAACCTATCATGTACTTTTTTCTTGTTGAATTCTACTGTATATACTGGAATCCCCATTATTTGAGTACAATTTTTGGTAAAGTAAAAAATATCAGCAGGGCATGGTGGCACATGCCTTTAATCCCAGTACTCAGTAGGCAGAGGTTGGAGGATTGCTGTGAGTTTGGGGACACACTGAGACTACATAGTGAATTCCAGGTCAGCCTGGGCTGACCCTACCTCAAAAAACCAAAAATAAATAAATAAAATCATTTCACAGTAAAAGTACTTAGTTCCTCATTTTTCTCTTTTACCTCTAAGATTAAAAAAAAAAAAAAAAGCAACTGTTTTGAAGCAGGATTCCTGATACATGGGCAGCCAACCAAAGTAAAGATGTGGGTAATGATGCTGTTTATTTAGAGAAATCAATGTCAGGTATCAGGCAGGCATGAAAGAAGTGATGTGTCACAGTACGTTCTGTGCTATTGAAAAACCTTACTGCCATCTATCTCCCTGCATCCCCATCCAGCCTTACATACAATGGTCAATTCATCCATCCATCCATATTACCATCCTTTGATCCATCTGTCTTTCTGTCCATTATTTCATCCATCCACTTTTCCATAATCCATTGATCCATGTATCCATTCATCTGTTGGTCTGTCATCTGTCCTTCTTTCCATCCATACTCTGCTAGCATTTATCTACCTTTCCATCTATCCATGGATCCTTCGGACCATCAAACCATCCATCCATATGTTCATTCAGTTATTTCTCACTTGTTTAATAACATTTGCTAACCTGCATCTGCTGGGCTTCTTTAGGCCTTGTGGGTCATCTACAGATAATGAAAGCATAAGAGTCCCTGATCTAGTAGGTGAACTAAGACATGTAGTCAGGCTGGACATGGTGGCACATGCCTGTAGGAGGATCACTGTGAGTTTGAGGCCAGCCTGTGCCTACAGAGTTTGTTTCAGGTCAGCCTGGGCTAGAGTGAGACCCGACCTCAGAATAACAGAAACAGACAAGACAAGACATGTAGTCAACTAAGCAGAGTCTCCGCAGATTGAAATGGACCATTATGAAGCTCAGAGTGCTCTGGGGCTTCAGTGAATTAGAAATGAGACTTTCGGGGACTCAAGGGCCATTGACCACTTTCTGGCCATGGGCCCCTTTGGTTGAGAAATGTGAATGTGTGTGTCCTCTGCTGCCTCACTGGGATCTTCAGAGTCTGTCACTTTCCCTTTACATACTCCACACAGATACAATCATACAGGGACCCAGTTCTTTGAAATTAGGAAAATGCGACCGCTGAGTGGGTAAGTGGTGCATGATTTGTGGACCAGATGGTCTCTCTCCAGTCTGTGAACTGCCAGCTTTCTCCCCCAG
Organism: Orientallactaga sibirica; assembly: GCA_036365145.1. NCBI lineage: Eukaryota > Metazoa > Chordata > Mammalia > Rodentia > Dipodidae > Orientallactaga > Orientallactaga sibirica. The sequence continues at coordinate 2,134,832 of JAEOAD010002712.1, read as the reverse complement.
TCTCTGTCCCTTTCTCCTGGCACCCGATACCTTGTCTGTAGAGGGTAGAGATGCCCCGGGGCTAGGAGGAGGCGGTGAGGCTGAGGAAAGGGGCCACGCTGATAAGGCAGCTCAGGGGTGAAAACAGTCTCAGGGTAGAGAAGTCTTGTAAACAAACTTCTCCTCGTGAGGCTCTTACCTGCTCCACTGTACAGGGCCAGGGGAGAAGGCTCGGTGGTTCCAGGTTTATATACTCCATTTTAAGCCCCCGTCCTGGGGTTGGAAGGGTGCTTGGGAAGATGGGTATTCATCCCCGAGAGGTGGTCCTCGCAGAAGGGAGAGACTTCAAGGTCTTAGTCCTGCCAAATGCAGACATGCTTCGGGGCAGTTCTGAAAGGCATATTCTCCCCTTTTCTCTCTATATTCCTGCATGGTACCTAGTGTTGAGACTGGCATGCTGACAACCGACAGACAGCTGGATTGAGTGCATAATTAAACAAGTCCTGAGATCTTCTGCTGTGCTCTAACCCACAGGTTAATGGAAACAGCAAAAGAAATGACCCGCGAATCCTTGCCTATCAAATGCCTCGAGGCTGTCATCCTGGGCATGTATCCTTTCAGTGTACGTACGCATGCTCACTGAGTGGATGGTGCCCCACTGCGGGGTCATCCTGACCCACAGAGCCATGTCCAGTGTTTCCTTGGAGGAAAGTGTCAACACCCCCCTGCCTCATGTCCTCTTTAACTTTTGTCATCTAGAGTTCAACCAAATCGTCTCCTGGCTCCTTGGGACAACGTTAGTCTCAGCTGTCACCTGTGCCGCCATCAGAATTCTAACTCCGAGGGACTAGATAGATGATTGACAGATAGATGATGATAGATAGAGTGGTAGATGATAAAGAGAGGGATAGTCTCTTCTTGAATTAATCTGACATGGCCATAGGAAAGACACTTAAGTGGAAGTTGAGTCAGAGCCAAGAAAGTGAAGATGCAGACCCATGTCAGCAGAGCAGGCTGGGCAAGACCAAGCAATGGCTGTGTGTCTTGACTCGGCAGAGCCCAGCTGACACGGGTCAGCTCTCTCACACTTTCGGTTCCATTTTCACTGCATTCTTGGCTCTTTACACTGAGAGAGATTTTGGCCAGAAAAACCAAGATGACATTGACTAATTGATGTTGATGGTAACTGAACATGACCAGAGAGAGGAACAAAGAAATTCAAATGCTTGGAGGTGGATGGCCATTAGGGACTAGGGCCCAGGAAATGAGTTTAAGAGACAGCCCCAAGGGAGAGCCAGTGGGTCCTTGAGTGCCAGGCTGCGAAGTGACTTTTTCTAAAACTCTGAAACTGAGGCAGTGATGTGGCCTCATAATCAGATGTTCAATGTAGAGTGGCTTTCTGAAGGACAACGGACAGGAAGGGTGAAGGAGAAAGGACAGAATCTGCACAGTCCGTTGGGAGCAGTGACAGGAGGGAATGGGGACATTTGGAGAACGGCCCTGGTGATGGGAGGGGTTGGGTAGGATGGATTCAAGAGACGCCAAGGAAATGGAATGTACAGACTTTGGAGGCCAGCTGGACATGGGAGCTGACAAGGAGTCAACAAATTCAGGCTTCCCATTTTGCCATTGACTTGGGAAGTGGGAATGAGAGCAGCAGAGAGATGAGATCCTGTGGTGCGGACCAGAACTGAAACAAGCAGTGAAGGTGGATGGCAGTTTTGAAGGTATGTGGGCAACACCCCTGTGGATTGATGAGATTTAGGAGAAAGCAGAGGCCCCCACTTTTGGCTTGCATGGTAATGTCATAGCTCCAGAGAAGGACCTAAAGGGGAAGATCAGATTACAGGGACATAAATTCAGCTTGGGACGTGTTGAATTTTGAAACACTGAATTAGAGATGGCTGAGATGTAAACCTGGGAGGAGGAGCTATGCTGGAAATGCAAATTTGGGGTGGTGATGTTGGTGTAGTGTTCAAGAAGAGGGAAAAATGATCACGGAAGAAATCTTGTTATCTTCTGTCTATCTGGATACAAAGGACCCATGAAATGGACTTTAAGAAGGAGAGTCAGGGCTGGAGAGATGGCTTAGCGGTTAAGGCGGTTGCCTGCAAAGCCAAAGGATCCCAGTTCGATTCTCCAGGACCCACGTAAGCCAGATGCACAAGGGGGCACATGCATCTGGAGTTCGTTTGTAGTGGCTGGAGGCCCTGGTGTGCCCATTCTTCCCCCCACCCCCATCTGTACCTCTCTCTCTCTCAAATAAAATAAAATATAGATTTTTTTTTTTTTTAAAAAAGAAGGAGAGTCAGAGAGGCAGAAGAAAAACTAGGAGAAAAGGGACACTGGAACAACAGGATCGGTCGAGGCTGTTTTCTTGCCCCCTTGGACATGTTTTCTTGGTTTTTCTCTATGTGGTGCTGGCAGCAACCCCAGAGCATCCCACGTCCTAGACTAGTAGTGAGCTCTACCACAGTCCCAAAACACATACTGTGTGTGTGCATATGCATGCATATGTCCATGTGTGTTGCTAGGGATCAAATGTCCCAACTGCTGCTCCTGTACCTTTTCACAGAACAGTTTCTGTGGCTTTCTGTCTGTGGAGCTTCTGGGCTTGATCCGAAACGGGACAGCCCAGCAGTGCCTTGACTGACATTTGAGGAATGGCAACTGGAGTCTTCCTGGAGCCGCTCCCAGCTCTCCTGCGTCCTCCCTGCTCCCTGCTCTCCACAAAGAAGGCCAAGGCGCAGAGCAGGGCAGCAGATGGCTCAGGGCCATGGTGTTGAGTGGCAGGAGTCAGCCACAGCCCTTTAGCAGAACCCCTCAAAGTTTCATGGGGGTGAACAGTCAGCCGGCATCTGCTGGTGGAAGCCAGTGAGTAGAAGACAAGCCCAGGGCGGCGAGCTTAGCTCAGCTCTTTGTACCTGAGTAAATAGGTCATCTTGTCCCTTGCAGTTTTATACTTGTAAGCATCTTGTCACTGAAATTACCTACCAGTTTGGGGACTGTGGAGCAGAGATCTAGGACCCCCATCTGAGCCCGTGTTCTTGATTTTCCTTTGTTCTTACTGGTGACATTTTGGGAAAGGGCACGATGGCTGGTGAGGGTGGGGAGACGCAGCCACGCTGTTGAACTCAGGGAGATGAGACGCGTGGACACAGATCTACATTTGCAAAGTGACAGCATCTGGTATTCTCTCTGTTTGTGTCCTGCTTTCCCCTCGGGGATGCGACAGGGGACAAGGCTCTTCCAGAGCCTTCCATAGGTTCTGGGGAACAAGTGCTGTCTTGACAACTGGGAAGCTGGCAGGTTTGGCTGGTGTCTGGTCACCTGTCCCTTCTCTTCTCTTTTCCACATTTTCCCCGTAGGCTGGGTGCCAACATGCCCCAGGAAGTTGGGGTGCTGCTGCGCTCCCCTCCCTGGAAAAGTGCAGGCTGCTTTCCCACCCTCATCCTTGTCTTCCTCCCTCTGCATTGCTAGTTGCACTAGATGCTAAGGCTTTGCCAATTTCCATAGTTGTAAAATAAATCCTAAAGACACGATGGGGACACCCTGTCCCCTCCCTTCTTACCCTTCCCCCACTGCCTGACTCCACTTACCTTATAAAACTAATTCCTGTGTCCCCGTGTGATGGCCCCTTCTCTGTCTACCAGAGATGGCTGGCTTTTCTCCTTTATAGGGCATATCACTTGTGTGTATGTATGTGTCTATGTATGTGGTATGTGTGGAAACAGGGTCTCTCTTGCCACTGCTGGTGAGCTCCCGGATTCTCCTGGCTCTGCCTCCCTTGCCATAGATGCACTGGAATTACAGGTGGGGTGCACCACTTTGTGTCCAGCTTAACATGGGCATGGAGAGAATCAAACTCAGGTCAGCAGGCTTGCAGGAAGTGCCTTTATCTGCAGAGCATCTGCCTAGGCCCTCGTGTGTTGGTTTTGTCTCTGGTAAAACCTTCATAGCATGGAATTCACCACTGCAATCATCTTCACAGGCGCAGTGTGGAGGGTTACCTTTCTGTGGAGCTGGGCGTGGTGTGCACACCTGTGACCCCAGGACTCAGCAGGCTGAGGCAGGAGATTGAAATGTCCAGGCCATCTTGGGCTACAAAGGGAGTTTAAGGTCAGTTTAAGGTCAAAAAAAACAAAACAAAAATACACTTGGGAGGCAGAGGTAGGAGGATTGCCATGAGTTCGAGGCCACCCGAGACTACAATGCCAGGTCAGCCTGCAACACCCTACTAAAAAAAAAAAAAAAAAAAAAAAAAACATTCATTTCCAAGACTTTTCCATCTTCCCAATTGAAACTGCACATTAAACAATTCCCCACCCCTCCTCGTGAAATTGTGCACAGTAATTCCCCATTCCTCCCCAGCTGCTAACAACCACCATTCTGCACTCCATCTCTATGACTTTGCTCACTCCCCACTCTGGAAAATCTCAGGCTATATCTGTATCTCCTTTCCTTTTTTCATTTGAGAGAGAGAAAATGAAAGATAGAGAATGGGCACACCAGCGGCCTCTCAGCCGCTGTGAACAAACTCCAGATGCGTGCGCCCCCTTGTGGGCAAGTGCGGCATTGCGCCCTTGAGTCACTTTTTGCATCTGGCTAAACGTGGGACCTGGAGATTGGAACTGGCATTCTTAGGCTTGGCAGGCAGGTGCCTTAACGGCCAAGCCCTCTCTCCAGCCCATGTATCTCCTTTTCTATCTGCTTATTTCATGTAGCACATTGTCTTCAAGATTCATCCATGTTGTAGCATGGTTCAATATTTACTTTCTAAGGCTGAGTAATATTCTGCTGTTATGAATACACATTCCTCTTATCCACTCATCTGTCAACAGATCTCTGGATCATTTCTACCTCTTTGCTGTTGTCAATAATGTTGTGAACAGGTGTGGGTGCAGGGATACCTGTCCCCTGCTTTCAATTCTGTTCGGTATTATATACTCAGAATTGCTGGATCGCGTGGCGAGTCTGTTTTATTATTTGGTTATCTTGTGTCCATTTCTAGTCAGTTTCCTACCACTCCTTCAGAGAAGGGCAGCACACTTAGACCTGGGGATGGCATGTTGCCCCTGGGGCCACATACTGCTCCTCACCCACCCACCCCCAGCTCCTCACCCCTAGCAGACAGGCTAATGGGCACCGGGACGTGCTCTCACAAGTGCTGGTTAGGGACTTAAACAAGCAAGGCCATATCCCAGCCCCGGGGAGCCACTGCAGAGGGCGCGGAGGACTGGTGTGAGAACCATCAGAGCAGGTAGCATCAGCCCTTCCTACCAGTCCATCTTGTGACAGAGTGAGGAACAAGCAGGTGAGTGTTTTATTTCTGAAGAACATTTTTAAAATATTTATTTTGGGCTGGAGAGAGTTGGCTTAGAGGTTATGGCACATGCCTGTGAAGCCTAAGGACTCCGGTTTGATTCTCCAGGTCTCACGTTAGCCAGATGGACATGGTGGCGCATGCATCTGGAGTTCCTTTGCAGTGGCTAGAGGCCCTGGTGCATCCATTCTCATTCTCTTTCTCTCTCTCTCTAATAAATAAATAAAAATAAAATCTTTAAAAAATTTTTAAAAATATTTATTTGGGTTGGAGGGATGGCTTAGTGCTTAAGGCATTTGCCTGCAAAGCCAAAGGACCCAGGTTCGATTCCCCAGAACCCACGTTATCCAGATGCACAAGGGCGCACACATCTGGAGTTTGTTTGCAGTGGCTGGAAGACCTGGTGTGCCCATTCTCTCTCTCTCTCTCCCTTTCTCTCTCTCTCTCCCTCCCTCTTTCTCTGTCAAATAAATAAAGATAAAACATTAAAAAATATTTATTTTTACTTGCAAGGAAAGAGAAGGGAGGGAGAGGGAGAACATGGGCACACCAGGGCCTCTAGCCACTGTAGAGGAACTCCAGATGCATGTGTCACTTTGTGCATCTGGCTTTACATGAGTACTGGGGAATTGAACCTGGGTTGTGAGGCTTTGCAGGCAAATGCCTTAACCACTGAGCTACCCCTCCAGCCCTGGTGAACACTTGAATAGAGCAGCAGCACCTGGGATTAGACTGAGGGCAGAGGACGGCTGCTGTCCTTTTACGTGGGAGGCCAGGGTTAGTTACTTTTCTCATTGCTCTGACAAATATAACTGAAGGAAGGAAAGGTGTATTTTGGTTTACAGTTTGCAAGTACAGTCCATTATGGCAGGAAAGTCATGATGGCAGAAGGTTGAGGTGGCTGGTCACTCTGTCTGCAGTTAGTAAGCAGAAGGCGGTAACTGCTGGTGCTCAGCTTTCTCCTTTTGATTCAGACTGGGACCCTAGTCATGGGATGGTGTCAGTCGCAGGTGGGTCTTGCCACCTCCATGAACACAGTTCCTTCCAGATCTGAGCCGTTTGTGACATACGTGAACAGAGCCATAAGCTGTTACTTCCAGAGGGAAGCATTGGTGGGGGAGTTTGATCAAGAGCATTATGCTGGGCCGGGCGTGGTGGCGCACACCTTTAATCCCAGCACTTGGGAGGCAGAGGTAGGAGGATTGCTGAGAGTTCGAGGCCACCCTGAGACTACATAGCTAATTCCAGGTCAGCCTGGACCAGAGTGAGACCCTATCTTGCAAAACCAAACAAAAAAAAAAAAAAAGAGCATTATGCTTATAAAAGTATCATAATTGCATTTGCATTATTTCTTTTTGAGACAGGGTTTAACTACATAGCCTAGGCTGGCCTTGAACTCATGACCCTCTTACCTCAGCATCCCAAATTCTGAGATTACAGGCAGGCACCACCACACCCAGCTATCAGTTTGTCTAATAGCTTTGTAATAATATAAAGGGTCATGCCATGTAAAGGCCATTTTCATAGGTATGTGTATGCATGTTTATATGTGTGTTGGTCCATGAGTGTGAGTACATGTTGAGGCCAGAGGATAACTCTGGGTGGTGTTTTATAGGTGTACTGTTCACCTCTTTTTTGAATATTTATTTACTTACTTGAGAGAGAGAGAATAGGCACACCACTTTGTATATCTGGCTTTACTTGGGTACTTGGAGAATCGAACCCAGGCCATCAGGCTTTGCAAGCACACACATTTAACCACTGAGCCATCTCCCCAGTTCCCCATTCACCTCTTTTTTGAGGCAAGGTCTCTCATTGACCTTGAACTCACCAATTAGGCTGGACTGGCTAGCTAGTGAGCTCCAGGGAGTCTTCTGTCTCCACCTACTCAGAGCTGGGATTATGGTGCCAATGTGGCATTTTACATGGGTGCTGGGGACCAAGCTCACGAGGGTGCTTTGTTTCTTTGTTTGTTTTCACTCTAGCCCAGGCAAGTGCCTTAACTGCTAAGCCATCTCTCCAGCCTGAGAATGTGCATTCTTTATGGTCTCAGGATATATTTATTATTCAAGTGTCCAGGGTCTCCTGTTGGTCAGGGTGGCAGCCTCAGTCCAGGGTTATGGGATGACGCAGTTGATGCACACAGGCAACGTCTTGAGTGGGACATTGCTTCAAGCTGCACCTGCAGAGTTACTGGTCAAAACCAGCATCGTGGTAAGAAGTTGTTACTCGGGCTGGAGAGATGGCTTAGTGGATAAGGCACTTGCTTGCAAAACCAAAGGACCTAGGTTTGATTCCCCAGGACCCACCTAAACCAGATGCACATGGTGGCACATGTGTATGGAGTTCATTTGCAGCAGCTAGAGGCACTGGCACACCCATTCTCTCCCTCTCTCTCTCTCTCTTTTCTTTCTCTCAGTCTCAAATAAATAAATAAATAAATAAATGTATGTGTGTGAAGTTGTTACCAAATCCAAATCCACAGTGAGCAGAAAGTGGTGCCATGTGGGCCAGGGACTGAGGAACCCCCTGGAACCTGGGCGGGAGAAGATAAATTTATGTGTAGTTCTTTGGGCTGGCTCCTGGCATGGGTGTGCCAGGGCTGACAGGAGCAGCTGACAGACACAAATGCCAACCCTTCCAGCTCCTCTCTGCCCTTTGCTATGCAGGTCGCTGGGGCTCACATCTCTGCTGCCTGGCTTAGGGTTTTTGTTGCTCACATGAGCCCTCATGCAGCCCTTCACAGACAGAGCAGGATGAGTATCCTTCCGAGTGCACTTAGAATCACCTACAACAGCTCAGAATGGCCTGTAGAAAGTCCAGCAAGGTAAAGGTGGCTTGTCACGCTGTAGTTTTGCATTTAATTACTACAGGAGATGGCAGGGTCCCATGCTCGTGTGCCTTGGTTGATCCTCTCTGACCCCAGTCGGTGCGTCCCTTCCTGGAGCTCAGTCTCTGGAAACTCAAGGCCTTCTCTCCTTTCCTTGACTCGGCTTACCTAAGATACTTAACCAACGGGCAGCCTTCCATCGAGCGATTCCCCATCAGCTTTAAAACCTACTTCTCAGGAAACTACTTCCACCATGTTGTGCTGGGCATTTATTGTAACGGCTGTTACGGTTCCCTGGGCATGAGCCGAAGGGCGGAGCTCATGGACAAGCCTCTGACCTTTCGGACTCTGAGTGACCTTGTCTTTGACTTTGAAGACTCCTACAAGAAATACCTGCACACGGTCAAGAAGGTCAAGGTCGGACTTTACGTCCCCCATGAGCCTCACAGCTTCCAGCCCATTGAGTGGAAGCAGCTGGTGCTCAACGTCTCGAAGATGCTGCGGGCTGACGTAAGGAAGGAGCTGGAGAAATACGCCAGGGACATGCGAATGAAGGTGAGCACCAGGAAGGGGTGGAAGTGTGTGCTTGCTTTCTTTCCAAACTTTCCTTGAGGTGATCTTTTTTTCTTTTTCTTTTTGGCATATGTGTGTGTGTGGGGGTGCAAGTGTGTATGTGGGTATCCCTGTGGATACCAGAGATTAAGCTCACCATCTTATTTTGGGACAGGGTCTCTCACTGAACCCAGAACCCACTGTCCAGCTAGTCAGCAAGCCCCCAGGATCCTCCCATCTCCAGCTCCCTAATGCTGGGATTATAATTGTGTGCCACCATGCCCTGGCATTTTACGTGGGCACTGAGGATCTGAACTCAGGTCCTCATGCTTGCAGGGCAAGCACATTACTGACTAAGCCATCTCCCCATCCCTGGTTGCCCTATTCAAATGCATATAACACAGCTGGCCCTGTGCTGCTGAGGTTTGCGTACCCTCAGTTCAATCAGCTTTAGATTTAAAATACCTGGGAAAAACTTGCAGCTGTTTCTGAACATGTACAGACTTTCTTCCTCTTATGTTCTCTAAATAATTCAGTGTGGCCATGATTTATGTCAGATTTACATGGTGTTCAGTATTAGAAGTCACCTAGGTGTGATTTAAAGCATGCGGTTGGGAAGGGGGCTTGTGCACAGGCGCTGTGCTAATACTGTGCTATTTTGTAGAAGGGACCTGAGCAGCCATGACTTTGAGTATCTCTCTGGGATCCTGGAGCCAGTTCTCATGGGGATCCTGAAAGGCCGCTCTTCTTCAAAAACCAGAACTTAACCCATCTTAGACGCTTCCATTAAAGAAATATCTTGGTGGGGCTGGGGAGATGACTCAGTGGTTTAGAACATTTGCCATTTAAGCCTGGCAGCCTCTTAGGCCAGAGATCACCACGCTCTACCAGAATCCATGCGACATGAAAAAGCTGGGCTTGGCTACAATGTATGTGACCCTAGTGTGTGGGAGACGGAGCATGGAGCATCTCTGGGGTTTGCTGATGCATATCAGTGATAAGTGGACGCCTGATGTTCTCTGATTTCCACATGTACATGCATGGGGCACACACACACGCATACATCACAGACACACACACACACACTCGAAGTTTCCTAGTTTATAATTCCTTCTATGAAGTCATATCTAAAAATGTTAGCTGTCTCACATGGGAATCCAGTCCTATTGTTTGGTCTTCGTAGCTGGAGGACTAACGGAGGTTTCCCAGGACATGCACTTCTCAGGACTAACGCTGAGAAAGACCTCCAAACCATGTGCGCTGGCCACCTCGCTCTATGATCTCTTTCCCAGTTGCACCACGTCTCTGCTCTTCTAAGACACCAAGTCCTGTGCCATCAGTTCTGACATGCTGTCAGGTTAGCAGACGAGAGGGCCATTCTCTGTGCCGGCCGAGGGAGATGGCCTTCCTGTATTAGCTACTTTCTCTTTGCTCTAACCAAATACCTGACAAGAAGCAGTTTAAGGGAAGAAGGGCTTCTTTCAGCTTCCAGATCAAGGTTACAGTCCACCGTGGCAAGGAAGGCATGGTGGCAGGAGTGTGAGGAAGCTGGTCACATTCAGCCATTCCGTCCACAGTGAGGACACAGAGAGAGATGACCGCTGCTGCCCAGTTATACAGGCCAGAACCTCAGCCCATAAAACGATGCCACCCACAGTGAAGGTGGGTCCTCCCACCTCAACTCAGCTAATCACAAGGGGTGCCCAGAGGCTAACCTAATCTAGTTAATCCCTCACTGGTGATCGTAGGACCTGTTAAGTCATCAGTGTAAACCATCACCATCCTCCCTCTACTGGTTTACCTCCAGTGACATGGTTCCGGCTTGTCCTCAACCCTCCAGGACTTGTGCTGACCTCAGGCCTGGCTGTGTTGGTTTAGTCCCTGGGCCCTGTCTTCGTTGCTGTGAGATCTGGAGTGGAGACCTTGGTGGCCTGTGGCCACACTGTCCCTGGGCAGGGGAGGGAAGAGTTGGAGGAAGTTGAAGTCAGGAGACTTTGGCTTTCTGAGGACAGAAACTTTGAAGCAACCAAATATAACCCCTGGAGGCTGAGGGGCTGGGGCCACATCCCCTCTCTGTGACAGAAAAAGGGACAAAATGCGATGATCCATTTCTCCTTCTGGTACAGAGGGAGAGACAGCAAGTGTTGTGGGCTGGCCGGGGGGCGGGGGCTGTACTGGATCACGATGTGAGGCGGGAAACCGTTGAGAAGCATTGTGGTTAACTCCTCCTATCTCCTTCAGATACTGAAACCTGCAAGTGCCCACTCTCCAACCCAAGTGCGAAGCCGGGGGAAATCCCTGTCCCCCCGCAGGAGACAAGCGAGCCCTCCGAGGAGGCTGGGCAGGAGAGACAAGTCGTGAGTAGCGTTTCCTCTTCTCCAGCACACCCATGTGTGGGGTCGTCCTGGCCTGCGGGATCAAAGCCGCGTCTTCTCTGAGAAGACTGACCCCATTCAGGCCATCTTGGGCACCTCTACTGATGATAAGCTGTGTACACACACGAGGGACAGGCTATTGATAGCCTAAGAGAGACAACAGCCTCTTGGGCTGAGTGACCAGAGGCATGTCTTACCTTCCTGCATGCAAGTTTCCACACTCATAAAATGGGATTTCTAGAACTGACGTATTTGGTAACGTGCTACAATCCTCTGTGTCCCAAAGAATTCACCAGTGGCTGGTGGTCTCAGAAATGCCCCTCGGTTCCTCCTTCCCATCTCTGGCTAAATTCACCCTAGGGCTAGTGATACCACAGCTACTCAGACTGAATGACCCACTTCAGATACGACAGGTTGGAGCTGCTGAGAACGCCCAAAGTGGCAGCAATGCCCACTGGCAAATCCTTGAGCCATAATTATACTTTCTTTTCTTTTCTTTTTCTTTTTTCATTTTTTCATTTTTTTTTTGAGAGAGAGACAGAGAGACAGAGAGGAAGATAGATAGAGATGGGCGCGCCAACAGTCTCTCAGCTGCTGTGAACGAAATCCAGATGCGTGCGCCCCCTTGTGGTCAAGTGTGGCATTGCGCCTTTGCGTCACTTTTCATCTGGCTAAACGGGGGACCTGGAGATTGGAACCGCTGGAGATTGGAAACAACGTTCTTAGGCTTAGGAGGCAGGCGCCTTAACCTCTAAGCCATCTCTCCAGCTCATACTTTCTTTTCTTAACAGAAGCAGCCTGCTATATCATTCTAGTCTCTTGGCCTGCTGGGCATTGTGGTGCAGGACACAGGTCTTGTTGAGTCCCAGCTTAGCCTCATATTAGCCATGCAGCTGGGCACAGCTTTGGTCCTGAGGGAGGCCTGGTTTTCATTCATAAGGGGATTAAGTGCTTCCTCACTTGACTCCCAAGGTTGCTGAAGGGACTGAATTAGATCATGTGGTGGGAATGGCTTGCTCATGGTGACATGCTCTTAGGCAAGCATGTTATAACCAGAATGTCAGTTCTGTAGTGCACACAGGGAATGTTCAGCAACGTTCATTTCCAGATGAAGAGACCAGAACACAAACAGAGGTGGTTTATCTCATTCGAAGTCCTGTAGCTGGCCAGTGAGGGAGACATTCCAGGTCCCTGGACTCTCAGGAGGTGGCAGGACAAAAGGGTGGCTCTGTTTGGAAAGAACAGAATGGAAAAGTGCTTTCAATTCCAAAGGAGACTCGTTTCTTGCCCCTTAGTCCAAGTTCCAGTGTGACCCCCAGATTCAGCAAGGTCTTGTTAAGATCAGTTTTATCCAGGAAAAGATGACATGACTGCCAGGGGATAAGTGTGAAGAAGAAAACCAGGACAGTGTCAGGATGAGACACATGCAGGTAACTGGCGAGAGTGAATTTAGACTGTGGAGTCTGAGGTGCTTCTCAGGCACCCGGGAGAAATGTTCTAGAAACTAACGAAAATACAGATCTAGAATTTAAGGATAGAGCTAACATTTCAGCCACGAGCTGGGCATGGTGGCACACGCCTTTAATCCCAGCACTTGGGAGGAAGAGGTAGATGGATCTTTGTGAGTTCAAGACCACCCTAAGACTCCATAGTGAATTCCAGATCAGCCTGAGCTAGATCGAGACCCTGTCTCAAACACTCAAAAAGAAAATTTGAGCCATATTCTCAGCTGTTTAAGTGGGCGAGGAAAGGAAGAGAGAAAATGAGGGAGGAAAGAAAACAGAAGGAATGGTGTGGGTCTGATGAAGCCAAAGGAAGAGGAGAGGAGGAGGAACTGGAGAAGAGGAAGAGATAGTCAGAGGGGGAGTCTGGTTCAGGACTTACTCCCTTGTGTCTGAAAGCAAATGCATTAGACACCATGGCACACGCTGGTAGGGGGTCAGGTGCATTCGTCCCTCCCCTCCTGTCCGAAGGGGTGCATCCAAGTGGGCCTGACAATAAGGAGGAAGACATGGGGAAAGATGATTCCCAGGGCATTAGGGAGTACATGAAGAGGGGTTCCCTTCCATCACCCTCTCTCATCCATGAGCCATGCGCCACTCTAATGTCAGTGTGGGAAGATCCCAAGGGCACCATGGTTCTTGGCAAAAGCTTAAACTTCTCAAAATCATATTGAGGCTCAGAAACAGGTCTTGGCAAAGTGAGGTAAATCAGTGAAATGACTTCAGACTCCAGTGACCTGAAGGAGTGAGGAGGTCTGAGTCACTGTGGACTCCAGTGACCGGAAGGAGTGAGGAGGGCTGAGGCACTGTGGACTCCAGAGACCTGAAGGAGTGAGGAAAGCTGAGTCACTGTGGACTCCAGTGACCTGAAGGAGTGAGGAGGGCTGAGCCACTGTGGACTCCAGTGACCTGAAGGAGTGAGGAAAGCTTGAGGCACTGTGGACTCCAGTGACCTGAAGGAGTGAGGAGGGCTGAGCCACTGTGGACTCCAGTGACCTGAAGGAGTGAGGCGAGCTTGAGTCACTGGACTCCAGTGACCTGAAGGATGAAGAGAGCTTGAGGCACTGTGGACTCCAGTGACCTGAAGGAGTGAGGAGGGCTGAGGCACTGTGGACTCCAGTGACCTGAAGGAGTGAGGAGGGCTGAGCCACTGTGGACTCCAGTGACCTGAAGGAGTGAGGAGGGCTGAGGCACTGTGGACTCCAGTGACCTGAAGGAGTGAGGAGGGCTGAGTCACTGTGGACTCCAGTGACCTGAAGGAGTGAGGTGGGCTGAGGCACTGTGGACTCCAGTGACCTGAAGGAATGAGGAGGGCTGCTGAGGCACTGTGGACTCCAGTGACCTGAAGGAGTGAGGGAGGGGAGGGCTGAGGCACTGTGGACTCCAGTGACCTGAAGGAGTGAGGAGGGCTGAACCACTGTGGACTCCAGTGACCTGAAGGAGTGAGGAGGGCTGAGAGAGCTGAGGCAATGTGGACTCCAGTGACCTGAAGTAGTGAGGAGGGCTGAGGCACTGTGGACTTGTCCAGTGACAGTGACCTGAAATAGTGAGGAGGGCTGAGGCACTGTGGACTCCAGTGACCTGAAGGAGTGAGGAGGGCTGAGTCACTGTGGACTCCAGTGACCTGAAGGAGTGAGGAGGGCTGAGGCACTGTGGACTCCAGTGACCTGAAGGAGTGAGGAGGGCTGAGTTACTGTGGACTCCAGTGACCTGAAGGAGTGAGGAGGGCTGAGGCACTGTGTACTCCAGTGACCTAAAGGAGTGAGGAGGGCTGAGGCACTGTGGACTCCAGTGACCTGAAGGAGTGAGGAGGGCTGAGGCACTGTGGACTCCAGTGACCTGAAGGAGTGAGGTGGGCTGAGGCACTGTGGATTCCAGTGATCTGAAGGAATGAGGAGAGCTGAGGCACTGTGGACTCCAGTGACCTGAAGGAGTGAGGAGGGCTGAGGCACTGTGGACTCCAGTGACCTGAAGGAGTGAGGAGGGCTGAGTCACTGTGGACTCCAGTGACCTGAAGGAGTGAGGTGGGCTGAGGCACTGTGGATTCCAGTGATCTGAAGGAATGAGGAGAGCTGAGGCACTGTGGACTCCAGTGACCTGAAGGAGTGAGGAGGGCTGAGGCACTGTGGACTCCAGTGAATTGAAGGAGTGAGGAGGGCTGAACCACTGTGGACTCCAGTGACCTGAAGGAGTGAGGAGAGCTGAGGCAATGTGGACTCCAGTGACCTGAAGTAGTGAGGAGGGCTGAGGCACTGTGGACTCCAGTGACCTGAAATAGTGAGGAGGGCTGAGGCACTGTGGACTCCAGTGACCTGAAGGAGTGAGGAGGGCTGAGTCACTGTGGACTCCAGTGACCTGAAGGAGTGAGGAGGGCTGAGGCACTGTGGACTCCAGTGACCTGAAGGAGTGAGGAGGGCTGAGTTACTGTGGACTCCAGTGACCTGAAGGAGTGGGAAGGGCTGAGGCACTGTGGACTCCAGTGACCTGAAATAGTGAGGAGGGCTGAGGCACTGTGGACTCCAGTGACCTGAAGGAGTGAGGAGGGCTGAGTCACTGTGGACTCCAGTGACCTGAAGGAGTGAGGAGGGCTGAGGCACTGTGGACTCCAGTGACCTGAAGGAGTGAGGAGGGCTGAGTTACTGTGGATCCAGTGACCTGAAGGAGTGAGGAGGGCTGAGGCACTGTGGACTCCAGTGACCTGAAATAGTGAGGAGGGCTGAGGCACTGTGGACTCCAGTGACCTGAAGGAGTGAGGAGGGCTGATGTACTGTGGACTCCAGTGACCTGAAGGAGTGAGGAGGGCTGAGGCAATGTGGACTCCAGTGACCTGAAGGAGTGAGGAGAGCTGAGGCAATGTGGACTCCAGTGACCTGAAGGAGTGAGGAGGGCTGAGGCACTGTGGACTCTAGTGACCTGAAAGAGTGAGGAGGGCTGAGGCACTGTGGACTCCAGTGACCTGAAGGAGTGAGGGGCTGAGGGCTGAGTGACCTGACTGTGGACTCCAGTGACCTGAAGGAGTGAGGAGTGCTGAGGCACTGTGGACTCCAGTGACCTGAAGGAGTGAGGAGAGCTGAGGCACTGTGGACTGAGGCACTGTGTGACCTGAAGGAGTGAGGAGAGCTGAGGCACTGTGGACTTCAGTGACCTGAAGGAGTGAGGAGGGCTGAGGCACTGTGGACTCCAGTGACCTGAAGGAGTGAGAGGCACTGGGACTCCAGTGACCTGAGTCACTGTGGACTCCAGTGACCTGAAGGAGTGAGGAGGGCTGAGGCACTGTGGACTCCAGTGACCTGAAGGAGTGAGGAGGGCTGAGGCACTGTGGACTCCAGTGACCTGAAGGAGTGAGGAGGGCTGAGGCACTGTGGACTCCAGTGACCTGAAGGAGTGAGGAAGGCTGAGGCACTGTGGACTCCAGTGACCTGAAGGAGTGAGGAAGGCTGAGGCACTGCACTGTGGACTCCAGTGACCTGAAGGAGTGAGGAAGGCTGAGGCACTGTGGACTCCAGTGACCTGAAGGAGTGAGGAGGGCTGAGGCACTGTGGACTCCAGTGACCTGAAGGAGTGAGGAGGGCTGAGGCACTGTGGACTCCAGTGACCTGAAGGAGTGAGGAGGGCTGAGGCACTGTGGACTCCAGTGACCTGAAGGAGTGAGGAGGGCTGAGCCACTGTGGACTCCAGTGACCTGAAGGAGTGAGGAGGAGGCACTGTGGACTCCAGTGACCTGGGCTGAGGCTGACTGTGGACTCCAGTGACCTGAAGGAGGGCTGAGGAGTGCCTGAGGCTGAGGCACTGTGGACTCCAGTGACCTGAAGGAGTGAGGAGGGCTGAGGCACTGTGGACTCCAGTGACTGAGGCACTCCAGTGACCTGAAGGAGTGAGGAGGGCTGAGCCACTGTGGACTCCAGTGACCTGAAGGAGTGAGGAGGGCTGAGCCACTGTGGACTCCAGTGACCTGAAGGGAGTGGGCTGACCTGAAGGAGTGAGGAGGGAGGCTGAGGCACTGGGACTCCAGTGACCTGAAGGAGTGAGGAGGGCTGAGGCACTGTGGACTCCAGTGACCTGAAGGAGTGAGGAGGGCTGAGGCACTGTGGACTCCAGTGACCTAAAGGAGTGAGGAGGGCTGAGGCCTTGTAGACTCCAGTGACCTGAAGGAGTGAGGAGGGCTGAGCCACTGTGGACTCCAGTGCCTGGAAGGAGTGAGGAGGGCTGAGGCACTGTCGACTCCAGTGACCTGAAGGAGTGAGGAGGGCTGAGGCACTGCGGACTCCAGTGACCTGAAGGAGTGAGGAAAGCTGAGGCACTGTGGACTCCAGTGACCTGAAGGAGTGAGGAAGGCTGAGGCACTGTGGGCTCCAGTGACCTGAAGGAGTGAGGAAGGCTGAGGCACTGTGGGCTGAAGGAGAGTGAAAGCTGAGGCACTGTGGACTCAGTGACTGGAGGTGGGAGGAGGCACTGTGGGCTGAGGCACTGTGGACTCCAGTGATTTTTGGAGAGTTGTGCTGACTGGGCTTCTGCCTGTGTCTTTGAGAAGAAGGAAAGATGTGAGGAAGAGGAGACTGGGAGAATGAACCCTGAGTTGAAATCTAGGGACTTCCATTTCTAACCGTAACCCTGGTAGTTACTTTCTTGTTGCTAGGAGAAAACATCTGACCAGAAGCAGCTTATGGAAGGAAAGGGTTAATTTCACCTTACAGGGGAAGTTTCATAATAGCATGGAAATTGTGGCAGGCGCCCAGAGCTGGTCTCGCATTGTCAGATCAGCAGGGAGGAAGCAGAAACAGCAAAGGCACCAACTGGGGCTGGGCTCTCACAGTCCAAGCATCCCTCCTTCAGCATCCCTCCTCCAGCGCCACAAACAATCCAAACAGTCCCACCAACTGGGGATCAAGTGTTCAAACACACTGTACATTTAAACCACCACACTGGCTGTTCCACAGACCAACAGTTGATTTTGAGCAATCCACTTCTCTGGAGCTCAGTTTATTTTTATTTTAAAATTTTTTAAAGATTTATTTTTATTTATTAGAGACAGAGAGGGAGAGAGAGTGAGAGAGAATGGGTGTGCCAGGGCCTCTAGCCACTGCAAATGAACTCCAGACACATGCACCACCATGTGCATCTGGCTTACGTGGGACCTGGAGAATCAAACCCTGGGTCCTTAGGCTTCGCAGGCAAGTGCCTTCAACACTAAGCCATCTCTCCGGCCCCAGAGCCCAATTTTGCCCCTGGGAAAGAGGAGAGAGATGGCAGCCAATGGCAACTGCAGTCCTCTCTCACGGTGCAGAGTGTGTTGGAAGCAAAGTGAAATTCCCTGGAGAAAGAGATTAACTGAAGGAGCAGGTGTGTGGGGTGCTGGGAGATCGGGACCTGTGAGTCTGCATTTCTGACAACAGTCCAGGTGCTGTTGCTGCTGGGTCAGGGCCACATCTTGAGGTCCCCAGAGTGATTCACTAGCCAGCTTCCTCCACCTGTGTTTGGTGAAATGAAAGTCAGGGGTTTACCTTGAAATCCAACAAAGACCAAAATAAAGGTGTTGAAGGCCATTCACTGCATTAAAACTGGGGCTTGGGGCTGGAGAGGTGGCTTAGCGGTTAAGGCACCTGCCTCCTAAGCCTAAGAACGCTGGTTCCAATCTCCTGGTCATTTAGCCAGCCAGATGCAATGATGCAAGGGTGCAATGCCACACTTGACCACAAGGGGCGCACACAGCTGGATTTTGTTCACAGCAGCTGAAACACTGCTGGCGCGCCCATCTCTGTCTTCCTCTCCCTCCCTCTCTCTCTCTCTGTGTGTCTCTCTCTCAAAAAAAAAAAAAAACAAAACAAAAACCTGGGGCTTTACCTCACCAGTCCTGCCTGGCCTCTGTATCAGGAGGTTGCCAGGCGAAAGCTAACTGGCTCCCATGGTTAAGCCCCATTCAGGTCATTCTGGGAAGTGTCTGATGGGTCACTCCCACGGGGGTCAGAAAGAGAGGCGGTTTTTAATGACCTGTAGCCTAACCTCTGATACTTTGTCGTGCAGCTGAGGCAAGCGGCCACGCCTGGGCCTGCACCTGCTCCCAAGGAAGTCAGATGTTAGACACCCACAGCTGTGAGTGCAGAGAAACCTGGTGCCAGGGCCCCACTATCCTCACCTCTCCTGACACATCTGAGTGGCCTGAGAATGGAGTGAAAGACCAGGAGGGAGTGGCCCTCCCAGGTCAAATGAGGACCTGTGAGAAGATAGGGTGTTTTTTTTTTCTCTCTTCCTCCCTATAGGCTCCAAGGTCCATTCCAAACTCCAAAGAGTAGCCTGGGGGTGGGGGACACTGGGGCGAGGGCTCATCAAATCATAAACTTTTCATAGAGAGTAAAGAGCGGTTGCAAACAGCCAAGAGACTCACGGGGGAAGATATTGACTGAGGGGGACAAGGGGGGGGGGCGTTCTGCCCCCGTTCCTCCTAGACCTTGAATCCTGAGGTGCAGAGCTGGGGGAAGCCTGGTGGGGTACACATAGGTGGAAAGGAAGAGACACATGGGCAGAAACCAAAATGGCTGCCCAGAGTGGGGACCCTGGGGAGGAATGAAAGCCTGGACCACCTCTCCTTTACTTACCTGGTTCTGCCATTGCTGCTGGGGAGACCCCAGCACCCCTGGCTCGGGGGAGGGGGGCTTGTATGCAGAAAGAGCCTCTCCCTCTTGCCCATGGGCTTCACCAAGCAAGCTTTGTGCCAGCTCCTCTTGCTTTCTTCAAGAAAGGGACAAGTTTGGTTATGACCCAGTAATTCCACCATCTCGAGGGCTCCTGCTGTGAGCCAGTGAGCAGCAGGAAGGGATTGCTGAAGCTAGCACCATTGCAAAGCTGTTATTTCAGCATTACCAAGGCCAGCAAGTCATTCCTAAATGTGATGAGTGTCGAGGAAGCTTGGGAATGCTTCCTCTGGGCGGATAATTTTAGTGGCTTATGTCCCCTCAGCCAGCCCCTCACATCTCATCCCTACAGCTGGAGCTGTAGCCTTGAACTTGACTCCTTTTTTTTTTTTTTTTTTTTTGCACTTGCCTGAGTAATCATGCCTCGAAGATCCATTTTCACTGGGGTGACAACAGTCAGCTGAGTGGGAGGGTAAGAGCCATGACTTCACCAGTTCAATTAAGATCTAGTTTCCAGAAGGGAGCATCAGACACTCCCCTCTCCAAATGACACCCCCCCCCACACACACACACACTGGGCCCTGGTTTAAAGCACATTTTACAAGAACAGTCAAGTGGGAGTTTTATTGTCTGTTTCTTCCCCCTCCCCCCCCCCCCGCCCCGTGGTTCTTAAAGAGAAAGGAAGGTGGAAGTTGAGATCCCCATTTCAAAGCCTCTCTACGAATTTCATTTTTTGAATTTCTCAGGTGAGGCTGACTATGGAAGATTAAGTTAGAAATGCGGGGAAAGCCTGGGGTGGGGCTTCTGTTGTCTCTGCTGCTTGGGGAGGCCGGACATCGTGGCGCACACCCGTCATTCCAGCACTCAGGAGGCAGATGTAGGAAGATCACTGTGGCTTCGAGGCCAGCCTGGAGCTAGAGTCAGCCTAGGCTGGCATGAGACCCTGTCTGTAAGGAAAAAAAAAGAGGTGGGGGGAGGGAAAGAGGGTGGAAAAGAAGAAGGGAGGGAGGACGGACAGTGGGGGTTTCTGCTTTGCACAGTGGTTAGGTTAGGGTGGTAAATGCCCACCAGGGACTACCCCAACCAATAAATCTTCTGTGTTGGGTGCCAGCCATGCTCTCTGAGGTCCTTTCTGTCTCTGACAGGTCACAGCTTGGCTAGCTGCCTGGGACTTGGGCCTTCGAGAGTGGGAGGGCTAGATGGCGTTGTTTTGGCTTGACTCCATGTTGGCCTGATAGCTGCTCATGTGTTGGAATGGGCTCAGGGACCTGTTCTCCACTAGGGTGCGTGTTCTCGAGGTCCCAAGGGAACGGTTAATGTTTCTTTCCTCCCTTTCTTCTTTGATTTCTCTCCTCTTCTTCTTCTCCTCCTCCTTCTTCTTATTTTTTGTTTGGTTTTGTTTAGACAAGGGTTCATGTAGCTGAAGATGGCCTTGAATTCATGATCCTCTTGCCTCCATCTCCTAAGTCCTAGGATTGCAGGTGTGTCACTATGGCCAGCTCCAGTGTTTTCAGCTCTGGGGCAGCTTGTGACTCTAGTGGGCTCTGCTCACTCTACTGGAGACCCTCAGGGCCCCAGAGGTTAGTAAGCCCTACCTGAAAATACTGTCTCCCTTCAACACAGGACCACATGCTGGACAGTGTGATTGCTGCTCCACGCTGCCTGGGAGGGTTACACATCTTGAGGCATCTGCTGAGTGAGGACAGAGGTTTTTAAATGAAGTCATCGAGAGTAAATTGATTCCATTCTAGTCATGTTAAAAATATTTGAATGGATCAAAGAAATGGGTCATTCTCCTTAGACCTCAAAAGAGAAAATATCCTCAGAGGGGAGCAGAAAATTTCCTTTGTGTGAAAGGTCAAGAGAAATTACAAAAGGAGAAAAAAGTGCATATCTCAAAGATGACGTAGAAGAGTGCTTACAAGCCAGTGACTCCCCGACAAACTCTCCGTGGAATTTAGTGTGGGCCACAGTTTTGTTTTGTTTTGTTTTGTTTTGTTTTGTTTTGTTTCTGAGGTAGAGTCTCGCTCAAGGCCAGGCTGGCCTGGAATTCACTATGTACTCTCGGGCTGGCCTCGAACTCACAGTGATCCTCCTACCTCAGCCTCCCAAATGCTGGGATTAAAGGCATGCGCCACCACGCCCAGCTTGTTTCCTTTCGTTTTTCTTTTCTTTTTTTTTTTATATATTATATTTTTATTTATTTATTTGAGAGAGAGATATACAGAAATAGGCAGGTCGGGAGAGAGAATGGGTGTGCCAGGGCCTCCAGCCCCTGCAAACAAACTCCAGATGTGTGCACCCCCTTGTGTATATGACTTACGTGGGTCCTGGGGAGTCGAACCTGGATCCTTTGGTGCTGCAGGCAAGTGCCTAAACTGCTAAGCCATCTCTCCAGTCCTTTTTTTTTTTTTTTTTTTTTTTTTGAGGTGGAATAATGGGCCTTGTCAGGAAAGACCATGCCAAAGCAAAGTGAATCGAGAACTCTGTGAGATCTGGGGAGGTCATGCAAGGTCAAGGTTCCTAGAGTAGAGGGCTCCGAGTCACAGAAAGGAGGGTGACCTCAGAACCTGGAGGCAGTGCTCTGCCATTTCAAACACTGTCTCTTGGGCTCTGGCCAGAGCCTCCTGCCAGGGGAGAGCTTGAGTCATGAACACAGGGCGGGAGGTTTCAGAGCTGGATCTGCCTTGGCCAGGCCAGACACTGGTTTGTCAGCTGTCTGCCCTGTCAGCTGCCAACAGCTCTGCCAGCTGTCCTGGGAAGGAAGGAATGTGAGGGAAGAGCAGTGTAGTCCTGAATGCGGGTGACAGGTGTGAATGAACCCCTCCACACGCCCAGTGCTGCTCCTGCTGAGGCAGCTGCCTGGGTGACCTTCCCAGTAGACCATAAAAGCTAACTCAAGGCCTGGCCTGGCCTGATTCCTGCTGAACTTGACAATAACAGAGGGCCTGAGGTCTCTGTTTGTTCCCAAAGTGTTGAGCCATCATTGTTAGAGCTGCACCCTGACCTCATGTCCCTGCCAGGGTTCCTGAGCAGTCAGTGGTGCAGCTTGCTGGTCCATGTGAGTGTGAGTGTATTCCGCATGTGCAGACAGCCTCTCTCCCTTGTTCAGGTGAAGAAGAGGGGATGGGCTCCAGCGAGTCTAGTGCTTTCCTTCTGGTCCCTGCTGCTTCTCTGATGTGCAGTCTCACAGTTCTGAGGTTGCTCCTGGCTTCCCTGGAGGCAGCACTACGTGCCCCTCTGTCCTCTGCCTGCTAGAAGCTGAGTTAAGGGAAGATGCAGCCAGGGCTATCGAGCTTCACCCTAGCTCACACTGCACACGTCTGTGCAATCACACAGGAGCATCAGCACGTGTGTGGAGAGAGAAGGTGCCTTGTCTTCCCACAAAGTGAGTCAGAGGAGACTTAGCAATCCCAGTCTTCCCCCAGCAGAGCACTGCCCTGGAACCTTACAAAAGCTAAATCCTCGGGCTGGGGAGATGGCTCAGCAGTCGAAAGCTAAAGCCCTTGAGTCACTGCTTTGTTTGCACGGGGAGGCCTTGCAGAAATGCATTGTTCAGCCTAAAATAACAACCCTGGCTCTGGCTAGAGGAGGTGAATCATCACCGAGGTGCACGTGTTAGGTAAAAATACTTTCCCTGGCGATATTCTAATTATAAACGGGAGCCCCTGTAGAGCCAGTTGCACACACTGAGGCTCTCCCAGCCCTGGGCTGACATGAGCTAGTGGGAACCCACTAGTGGGCAGTCAGGGCACTGTGATAATCCATGCTGGCCTCCAGCGCAGCAGGCTGCCAGCTGTCCATGTGAGAGGAAGGGGTGTTGTCACTGCAGCTTTCCAGAGATTTCAGCCCTTCCCCCTTTGTCTGGGTACCTAGGGGGAAGCGGGTGGGGGACATACAGAAGAAAGACACAACCCAGCCCCTCTCCTGGGGAGTGAGCAGGCAGGCTCTCTCCATTGAGCCACATTCAGCTTAAAAACTGGGCAGTCCCTGCCTGACCTTTATGGACAAAACCTCCCTGTACAGAAAAGAAAGCCTTCCTACTTGTTCTTAAAAATGTAACTTGTAGTCTGGCATGATGGCCTAGCATCAGGATGCTGAGGTCGAGGATCGCCATGAGTTTGAGGCCAACCTGGGCTACTGAGTGAGTTCTAGTAGCGCCCAGGTCAGAGTGAGACTCTGCCTCAAATAAACAAAAAAGTAGCTTAAATTCCTGGCTTATGACTTTGTTAAAATGTCCTTTGGTTAAAGTGGCACATGAAACTCCATCTATCATGTACACAGTGAGAACTTGACCAAGGCTGCTTGGAAGGGACAGTGGGGTGCACGTGAATGTCCTTGGTCCCCGCTCACCAAAAGTTCAGTTTCCAGGACACAAATCCAGGAACTGGGAGTCTTCTTTTATGGTGTGCACAGAAAACATCAGGTAGAGGACTGGGAAGGCAGGGACTCAAGCGCTTCATTCGGGAAGTAGCATTTAGGTTGGACTGGCAGGAGACATGGTGAAGGACACTTCAGACAGCTCACCATGACCAAGGTGGAGAGCCAGGAGCGGCCATGGTGTCCTTCTCAGACTCATGGGAAGACACTTAGAGCATGGAACTAGAGGACATGGGGACCAGCTCTAGCTCCATTGCTTGCTCCTGTGTGACTTTGCTTTGACAAAGTCCCCTAACTTCAGTGCTTTTTTTCTCTACAAGCAGGAAAGTCAGTTTCAACCCCTACAAGGTTATGCTGAGGATTCATTCACAGAACTCGTAAAGCCATGCCTGACATATCAGATGGACCCAAAAAGTACAAGCTGCTTGAACAAAGGTTCATGGGAAACTGGTGGAAGGACTGGGTGAAGGGCTAGAAAAAGGAGGCCAAATTCCCCATTTAAATTTTGTCTGTCTTTAGGTTGCCAATAGCAGAACTTAGGTAAACACAGAGTGTAGTTTAGAGGGCTAGAGTATAGCTCAGGGGTAGCGTGCTTGCTTACCATGCACAAAGCTCTAGGTTCATTTCTCATATTGAGAAAAAGGAGCCTGGGCGTGGTTGCACACGCTTTTTAATCCCAGCACTCAGGAGGCAGAGGTAGGAAGATCACTGTGAGTTCAAGGCCACCCTGAGACTACATAGTGAATTTCAGGTCAGCCTGGGCGAGAGCGAGGCCCTACCTCAAGAAAGAAAGAAGGAAGGAAGGAAGGAAGGAAGGAAGGAAGGAAGGAAGGAAGGAAGGAAGGAAGGAAGGAAGGAAGGAGGGAAGGAAGGGGAGAGAAAGAAAGGGAGAGAGAAAGAAGAGAAAGAAAGAAAGAAAGAAAGAAAGAAAGAAAGAAAAAGAAAGAAAGAAGGAAAGAAAAAAAAGAAAGGAAGGGAGGGAGGGAGAAAGAGAAAGAGAGGAAGGAAGGAAGGAAAGAGGAGGGGAAGGGAGGGGAGCAGAGGAAAGGAAAGGAGGGACAAAAATGGAGAATGAAGCTTGAGGAATGCAAAATTCACTTCCTTGGGGTTCAGGGGCTCCAGTGTGCAAAGACAGGAGAATGCCTAAGTAGCTTCTCTGAGGAAGTGTCCTGTGGCCAGTCTGCTGGTGACTCGAGTGAGTCCACGTTGTAGGGACACGGGGGCCAGCTTTGTTCTGTGCTTCACTTTACCCTGTCCTGTTGGCCACCAGCCCCAGAGAAAACAGGAACCCCTCAGAAACTATGGAGCTGCCATCCCATCAGAAGTATTTTCCTGGCCGGGCATGGTGGCGCACGCCTTTAATCCCAGCACTCGGGAGGCAGAGGTAGGAGGATCGCTGAGAGTTCGAGGCCACCCTGAAACTACATAGTTAATTCCAGGTCAGCTTGGACCAGAGTGAGACCCTACCTTGCTTGCAAAAACCAAAAAAAAAAAAAAAAGAAGTATTTTCCTGTAGCTCCAGGAGGAAGAGAAGTATGACTTGGTACAAGATGCCAGGCCAGGAAGAAAACAGGCATCTTAAGATTCTGGGACTGGGGCTGTAGTTCAGTGGTGGAGTGTTTAGCACACTCAAGGCCCTGGATTTAACACCCCCCCCCCGTGCACACAGTTCCCAACCAGTTGGTAGGCCCTTCAAGGAGCATGGAGCAGTGGGTTCTCTTGTTAAGCATGGGAACTGCTTGCTTTGGGGGACAAGAGCAGATGTACGGAGACACAGTGGTTTGGGTCCTATGTAGTCTGTGAGGCTACAGGGGAGGAGTCTTAGAAGTGTAACCCTTGGCCTTACACAAGGTGCCCTTTTCTTCCAAGTGGAACTAGAACTTGCTAGGGACATGTTATTTGACACAGCCTTCTTTGGGCTGTGTTAACACCTACTGCTACACACATCATGTGTGAATTAGCCTAGTCTTCGTAAGTCAATGGAGGGAACTGGAATCATCAGGGTGGGCTGTGGTGAGGTGAAGCTGGTGGTTTAATCGTGACCCACTAAAAGGTGCCCCAGAAGTGGTGTGGGCTTCTTATTCCTCTGCCATCATTAGATTATCTTAGGTATAAGCTCATCACTTCCTGTCCCCTTAGCAGGAAGAGGAAGAAAAGTATGACGGGCATCTGCCAGCTGTCTTTTCAAGGTGTCTTGGTAACCTACCGCCGCTCCACACTTTCAATGTCATTGGCCACAACTAAACCTGAGGCCAGGCCTGGCTGTAGGGAGACTGGGAAATGTGTTTTGGATTCTAAGCAGCCATGTGCTCAGCCAAAAAGTGGGAGTGGGCATCAGTAGGGGTGTTGATTATTTATGCTCTTGGTGCTATGACCAAATACCTGACAAGGTGCCGTTTAAGGAAGAAAAGGTTTCTTTCACAGTTCAAGTTACAGTCGTTCGTGGTGGGGAGCACAGTGGCAGGAACGTGAGGCAGCTGGTCACATTCAGTCCACAGTGCAGAAGCCGAGTGATGACCGCTCAGCTCCCTCTCTGCTTTGGATCCAGTCCGGGACCCCAGCCCATGCAGTGGTGGTACCCACAGTGGGACTGAGCTCTCCCACTCCAATTAGCCTGATCTAGAACATCTCTTAGCCATTCCCCGAGATTTTTTTTCCTATGGTGATTCTAAAAACCCTGTCAAGTTGACAACCAGAGATTAACCATCACAAAAGAATGGATATTGAGGGCAATATTAAAAAATACCTAGAGGGCTGGAGAGATGGCTTAGCGGTTAAGGGACTTGCCTGCAAAGCCTAAGGACCCATGTTCAACTCTCCAGGTCCCAAGTAAGCCAGATACACAAAAGGTGATGCAAGCATGCAAAGTCACACATGCACATAAGGTCACACAAGGTGGAGCACACATCTGGTGTTTGATTAAGTGGCTGAGGCCCTGGCGCCCATTTCTCTCTCTCTCGTGCTCTTGTGTTAAAAAAAAAAAAAAAAGCCAGTCTGTCGGTCTTGACTCAAAAGAAAAAAATCTAGAAAAGTCATCTAATATAAATGAGGCTTATAGTTGAAGGAGTGTATTTTATAGCTACAGGTTCAGAGTGGCAGTCACAGTGGCAGTGGGAATGTGGGGTAGGGGTGGGAAGAAATAAGGCAAATATCAGAAGGGTTAGCACAGCAGTTAAGGCCCTTGAAAAAGGCTGTGTGTGTGTGTCCTCCCGTCCACCATCCTTTTGCCTTTCTCCCTTAGGCCGGCTCTGCCTGAAAAGAAGGCGGCAGATCTCAGCACGCTGAACGAAGTGGGCTATCAAATCCGCATCTAGCCAAGCCACACTGGCGCGCGGCTCCGTGGTGCTTCTCTCGCGCACTTTACCCCACCTTCTGGAGGAACTGCAGCTGTCTGTTAAGGTCCTGTGAGTTTATTTTTCAGGATTCACATGGAAAAGGAATCTGAGGGGTGGGAACAATGAGCTTTATAAACCTCCCTGGGAGGCGACCATGGACCAGCTACTACCCCGCTGGGGCTGGACTGTCACCCTCACTCAAGATTTCAAGGGAAACAACACTGACACTAGTTTTGTATTTTTTCCATTTACCGCATTTCTTTTACTTGTTTTGGACATTACGCCTTCCCAGTAGTAAGTGTTCATGACATCCTTTCCCTCTTTTGCTATAGTAAGGTGGCTCAACCAGTATTACTGTCTTTTTCAGCAATAACAGAAACAAAGATGGGTGGGTTTTTTTAAGCAGTTACTATTACCTCAGCATTTTGACATCAGATATGCAATCTTAACAATGTTTGTTTTATATATTCTATTTGTATTGTTTCCCCAATATTTCCCACGGGGAGCTCGACAATTGGAGCTTTTTCCAGGTGCACGTGATGAGATTTTAGGTGTTACATGCAGGTGTTTACTTAGCAGCATTGAAATTCTGGCAATACGGGAATACAATTTTTAGTATCTCAGCGTCGCTTTTCTTAAGCAGTCACTGACAGCAAGCGTGTTCTTTCAAAACAAAACACACCAACAGCAGGCTAGTCTATGTCTGTCACTAGCATTTAAACTTTGCAAGGTCAGCACAAAGCACAAGAGGTCACACACTTGCTTCTCCCGTGCAGCATGCCGGACAGGCAGGCACTGGGAAGGCAGGCATTGGGAATCCGCCAGTGTGGAGAAGTGGGTAACCGCTTACATTCTGTCATTTGTAAACACTGAGTCAGGCTTGGACTCTGAAGGGCTCGCCGTTTTAACCGTGTGTTCTGTCGTCTCATGTTCAGGCTCAACGTGATTCTTTTCCAGTACTCTGCTTTCAGGTACTGCTCCATTAGCTTTCAGGAAGTACTGGGTAGCACCGCCATTAGAGAAGCAGATGCTTGTTAGGGGAGAAGTCTTCCAGAAGTGTTCTACCCGGGACTGTGATTCAGTCTGTGTGGCTTGGAGCTGGCCGTGATCTAAATCAAAAGCAATCCTACTATTTGACCCTAGCGACTTACGAGACAGACCAAAGGACACGTTTAAGTCATGTCAGCTGGCCCCGTGTCTTCAGTCTCAGTGCCTCTCTGCGGGATTCTCTGACTGAAAGGCTTCCAGGAAGGCAGGAAATCTAAGGACCAGTCTGCTCACTGTCTTTACCAAGAAACCCTCTGGGGGAGGCAAGGGGAGCAGAGTCTTTGTTCTTCAGCTACATGCACAAGAGCTCCCTACACCCTGTCAGTATTAATGGTAAGCATGTTTCCCTGGAAAAGGAAGGAGCAGCAGGAATACATCTATAAAACATGGTGTAAGTTTAAAATTCTGAACTTAGTATCTTTCAAGGATGGTATTACCAGTCAAGTTCAGAGTGAGTTATCCGGGCTGAGGGTGTTGCCACTGAGAGATCCTGGGTTCAATGCCCAGCTTCAAAGTGTATCTTCACACAGTAGTCCATTCTCAGCCTTTAGACCAATGTTTGGTGCAGCCAGAATCACTTCATTCTCACTGTGAAACAACCCTGCCTCAGCCACACATTTCCTGTTCATGCCTCCGAACTGCATTACAGTAAGGGAGCTGCCCCACACCAGCATTTGGAAATGCACTTCCAAGAGTTACTTAAGGACCAGCTCATAGAAAAGGTAGAATTCAAACAGTGCACAGCCATGTTTCCTACAAGATGTGAGGAGAGGGCAGTGGTGCAAAACTGTTCCTGACCTGCTGATGATTCCATTAGTCAGTCATTTCTCCCACACTTTCATTTACAAAGCAACATTTAAAATGTTCCTAGTTGTCAGTGTATTTTATTGCCCATAGAATATGTTGACTTCTAAAACATAAAATTCTAATGCAATAACTTAAGTAATGAGGCAAAAACAAAACAATCCCAACAGGTTTTACCTCTCCAAATTTACTTTTTTTTAATCAAAAGATAAAATATACAACTATGAAATGATTGGAATCTAGTTTTTGTTACTATACAAGAGAAAGTGCAAGCTGAAGCCACCATGGTACATATGCAAGGTTTTAATGAGTGACAGGAGTCCTGATCTGACATGCTGTGCTGTTTCAAGTACACGGATTTCAAAGGCAGTCTTTAGTATTTTCTATACACTGAGTCATGAGCACGTCCCTTTTTCTAAGTCGGTTCTTTCATAAACACTTTAGGAGTTACTGGTAACAGGACTTTGGAGCCCTTACTCAGTATTCTTACTATGCCAAGGCTTTCGTACGCTATAGTTTATGTACACTTTGTACAGTTTTTTTGACATACAATTCAGAATCTTGTTTATTCTCTTAGACTTTGTTCTGGCCAATACATTTTTTTAAATCTTTCAGGAAAACTGTGATTGTTTTAGTGGTATTTTTCTAAGTAAACAAAAACTTGTATAATGGTATTTTAGAGAATGCCAGATAAATGCATGTTTCAATGTCTTTCTCATCACTTAGTTGTATGTTTATACACAGCATGGAACTTTAATAAAACCATTCTGGAAATGGAGGAATGTGCAATGGTATTTTCTCTTCTATTTGTGTAGTGAACTAATTGATCATTTTCTCACCTCTTTGAGAATTTTCAGGCTTTACATTTTATGTATCTCTATACTGGCCTGTCTTAGTAACTTATCTCTTAACTTCCCCCTAAGTAACAGGCTGAAAAGGAGATGACACGGTGACAGGCTGATCATGCAGCTTAGTACACCTGCCACAAAACCCAAGACACACACGTCCCAGTATATTATTTATTATATACTTGTCAGGTACAAAGTGCAAATGACTTTAACAGCTATCCTTACCTTTGAACTTCTCACCTTATAACTCTTTTCTTGGGAAGCAAAGGATTAAAAGCAGGTAGTTACTAAATCCCAAAAGATAAGACTTCAAGCAAGCACCTTTAAATGCTGAGCCACCTCCCCAGCCCAAAGACAAGACTTCAAACATGCCTATCATCTTGACATTAAAACTAGAAATTTATCACTTTAAAATTCCCATTTGTATTTAAAACTTAAGACAGTTTTCACTTTAGACTATGAGAGATTTTTGACTGCAATTGACCGGACTGAGTTACGCTTGTCAAGAAAGAAATTGCATGCCAGGCGTGGTGGCGCACACCTTTAATCCCAGCACTCGGGAGGCAGAGGTAGGAGGATCGCTGTGAGTTCGAGGCCACCCTGAGACTACATAGTGAATTCCAGGTCAGCCTGAGCTAAAGTGAGACCCTACCTCGAAAAACCAAAAAAAAAAAAAAAAAAAAAAAAAAAGAAAGAAAGAAAGAAAAAAAAGAAATTGCAAGATTCTAAACTCTTCTGGCTTAAAATTTTTTTCTTTAAAAAAAGGGTTTTTTTTTTGTTGTTGTTGTTTTTATTGGAACTTTAAAACCTGTGAACAGATTACCCATTGTTGGATACTGGGCCACAAAATAACACTTCATTTGATAAGCTAACAGAGATAGCAATTTCAGTGAAGTATGTGCTTAAATTCAGAATATACCAATCAGGACTCAAAAAACTTCAGAGGTTTCAGGAATGTTAGTTTGCTAACAACTATCTTTTCATAATAAAGTCATTTGTTAATTTACTAGAGACATTTTTCTTTCCCCAGTATTAAAAGGGGATGATAGTCATTGTAATGTGTGGACTCTGCTAACCAGGGCAGAGTAGTCCACAACGCACTACAGAAAAGAGGACATCCTCAAGTGAGGTTAATACTGTACATGAACCAAACAAGAGAGACGCACTTGTAAGCACTTGCTTATTGCAATTTCACGAGACACATCGTTACAACCCACCCACCCTTCTTTTGAGGCATTCATTTGGTTTACTTTATTTAAAAATAATTGTAGTAAATGATTTATTACAAAATTTTAAAGTTCAAGACTTGTTTTCCAATTTAAGATAAAACATTCTATTAATAAAATCCACTGTAAAAACATTTATATTCAGTGCAAAATGACTACTTAGTAAAAAATGTCTGTACTTCTTTGATCCTACTATCTTAAAAAGCAGAGGAAATTTCCACTTGTTTTAAACCACAGGATTTATTAGACCTGTTCATAACCTTTCATTAAAAAGTATAAGCACCACCTCGCTAGTGCATCACTGTACAAGAAAACAAAACACTGACTACTTACGGAGTATGAGAGCTCCACGTTCAAGTTGGTACCTCCCCACTACAATTTTATTACCTTTTTATACTTTGGAGGCATAATAAAAATAATCTTATAGCTGCCACTTTTTCCAAAGACAATTTTTCTAATAAAATAAATTTCTACTGAAATGGTTCAGCAAAATAAAATGTCATCTCTAGCCCAGGGAACTTTTCTTTCTTTTTTAATTTATTTATTTGCAAGCGGGGTGGGGGAGGGAGGGGAAGAAAGGGAGTGATGTACCAGGGCCTCCAGCCATTGCAAATGAGCTCGAGATGCATGCACCACTTTGTGCACCTAGCCTTATGTTGGTACTGGGGAATCAAACTCGGGTCCTTAGGCTTTGCAGGCAAGCTCCTTAACCACTAAGCTATCTCTCCAGCCCCCAAGGAACTTTTATTACCCTATTACCAGAGTGAACTTCATTTCCCAAACAAACCGTAGGCATACAATGTGGCTCAGGATGGTAATAAGGTGAATTGTGCATCTTGCACAATTTAAAAGCATTATAAAATCCCTTTAAAAATTAAAATGGTTGGACACCTCTGCACAAACACCCAGTGATTTCTAAGATGAAGGAAGTAGGACCCAATAAATACAGAGTTCTCCAGCAAAATCAGGCTTCCTGAAAGGGCAAAATCTTGTGGTTTCCAGGTATGACGGGTACTTGGGACCCATTGTAAAGCTTGTTACAAACACAAGAGTCTTTTCCTGGAGGACTAGAAACAACACATTCTGCTTACAAAACACTGTCATTTGTACCAAGATTTAGGATAGAAATTACATCTCTTTTACAATAAGAGTATTTAGGGGCTGGAGAGATGACTTCGCAGTTAAGGCACTTGCCTGCAAAGCCTAAGAACTTATGTTCAAATCTCCAGGTCCCATGTAGCCAGATGCACAGTGACACAAACATGCAATGTCACACATGTGCCACAGGAGGGCACACACGTCTGGAGTTCGTTTGCAGCAGGTTGAAAGTACTGGCATGCCCATTCTCTCCCTTCTGTGCCTCTCTCTCTCAAAATAAAAATAATTTTTAAAAAAGAGTATTTAGATCTTAAATGCCAGGCAAATATTTTTTCATTCTTAAAAACCTTGTAAACTTGTTTCTCCTGATATGTTTCAAAAACCCAGAGCAAAAGCAAACCTTTACGGTAACTCCACATTCTCTGAAGAGAACAAGAATTAGGAGGAAAAGTCTGTGCATGAGCAGAGAGTCAGAGCTCCAGTCTGAACTTTGCCAACAAAGGCAGGTGGTCTGAGGAGTTGTTTTCATTGGGAAGTCCATTAACGGTCCATAGGTCTTGTTCTGTAAGAAGTGACAACCTAGCTAGAAGTTTCAGGCCACTGGCCAAAGCATCCTCAGTTCCTAGATTAAAGAAGCACATATTCAGTGAAACTGCATCAACATGTCAAATTAACCATACAAAGTATTTTTTTCTAAGCAACAAGGAAACAGAACTCACACTTTTCAGAAGACTAACATGAAGTATTATTTAAGGGGCTGAAGAGATGGCTTAGTGATTAAGGCACTTGCCTGCAAAGCCAAAGGACCAAGGTTCAATTCCCCTGGACCCAAGTAAGTCAGATGCACAAGGTTGCGCATGCATCTGGAGTTTGTTTGCAGTGGCTGGAGGCTGTGGAGTGCCCATTCTCCCTCTCTCCCTTCCTCTCCCTCCCTCTGTCCCTTTCCCTCCTTTTTCAAATAAGTAAATAAATAAAAAAATTTTTTAAAGTATTTAAAGTTTAGTTGCATTAAAACCTAATTATTCTCAAACAGCAGTTTCAAAAGTTACTGATCTGTCATACATTTTTCTATTTCAATTTTACAAGTAATTTTTTAAAGAGAGTATCAATAGCATATTTTAAAAATGTTAGCAATATGAGAATGACAAGCAGCTAATAAATTCATCCACCAACCACCCTATAATTGCAGAAAAGTAAGCAGATCCACCCACAGTTATGTGGGAAGTTGATCAGGTGACTGGAGGGTAAGTTAGTATAGCTTGATCCCACTCATTCCTCACGGAAGTAGAAGATAACATGTTCCTGC
The DNA here is from genome assembly GCA_036365145.1 of Orientallactaga sibirica. NCBI lineage: Eukaryota > Metazoa > Chordata > Mammalia > Rodentia > Dipodidae > Orientallactaga > Orientallactaga sibirica. Next base: position 2,101,598 of record JAEOAD010002712.1, on the reverse strand, counting down.
GATCCAGAGACTTAGGGGTGCTGATTCATGGCATTCTCCTGCCACCTAGTGAACTTCTGCAACATGACATCTTCCAGAGCCACAGTAAAACTCAAAACAGGAAAGCACATTTTACAGAGGTGATTTAGTAAGAGTTACTAATAAAGGTAGACTTCAGAAGGAATTGGCAAAAAGCCAATTGTGCAAAAAAATAAAAAAAGAAGAAGAAGAATCAGAAGAAAAGGGAGAGGGGTGCCTGCATCTAGAATTTCCAAAGGTGTTCTGAGTATTTTTAGACTTCCAATTATTTAACATTTCTTCTCCACTCTAAATCCTTTGGTTAGTATATATAATTTGACTTTGCTTCTGAAAACACATGGCCATATTACAGATTTTCCCAATCCCAAAAGCTTCAACAATTCAGGATCAATACATCAAAGCTGTCTCTTGTTGGCAGCATGAGCACGGACTTACCATGAAGGCAGTGGCTTTACACAACTGAGCTACAGAAGAGCTAGAGAAATGGCTCAGCAGTCAGAGGCACTTGTGTGCCAAGCATCAGTTGATGGCCCAGGTTCAACTCCCCAGCCAAACCATGTGAACCTGGACAGGCATTTGTTTGTAGTGGCAAGAGACTCTGACATGCACATGTGCACACATATGAAAGCAAATAATTTTTAAGTACGAAAAAAGTTCCAGTATATTTTTAAATTTTTTTATTTTTTATTTATTTTTGGAGAGAGACACAGAGAGAGACAGACGGAGAGGGAGAGGGAGACAGATAGAGATGGGTGTGCCAGCAGTCTCTCAGGTGCTGTGAACGAAATCCAGATGTGTGCGCCCCCTTGTGGTCAAGTGTGGCATTGTGCCCTTACGTCACTTTGCATCTGGCTAAACGTGGGACCTGGAGTTGGAACCGGGTTCTTAGGCTTAGCAGGCAGGCGCCTTAACCGCTAAGCCATCTCTCCAGCCCCCATTCTCTCTCTCTCTCTGCCACTTTCACTCTACAATAAATAAAAATAAAATATATTTTTTTAAAGTATTGAAGACCACAACCTATTCTGTCTCTTATCACAGGAAAACTAGTAATTTTTTTTTTTGTTTTTACAATTTATTTTTTCACAGGAGAGAGGACAGAGAATGGACACACCAGGGCCTCTTGCCACTGCAAATGAACCCCAGACGTATACACCACTTTGTACATCTGGCTTTACATAGGTACTTGGGGAATTGAACCCAGGCTGTCAGGCTTTAACCAATGAGCCATCTCCCCAGCCCCCAAATCAATAAATTTTTAGTGAGTAAATAAAAGGCAAGGTAAAGGCCAGGCGTGGTGGCGCACGCCTTTGATCTCAGCACTTGGGAGGCAGAGGTAGGAGGATTGCCGTGAGTTCGAGGCCACCCTGAGACTACACATAGTTAATTCCAGGTCAGCCTGGACCAGAGTGAGACCCTACCTCGAAAAACCAAAAAAAAAAAAAAAAAAAAAAAAGGCAAAGTAAAATAAACGACTCAAAAGCTGACTTGGGGCTGGACACATAGCAATTAAAGGCACTTGACTACAAAACCTAATGATCCAAGTTCAATTTCCCAGTACTAATGTAGAGGCAGATGCACAAAGTGGCACATGCATCTGGAGTCTGTCTGCAGAGTCTAGAAGCCCTGCCCAGCCCATTCTCTCTCTCTGCCAGGCATGGGGTGCACGCCTTTAATCCCAGCACTTGGGAGGTGGAGGTAGAAGGATCTCTGTGAATTCAATGTCAATCTGAGACTACAGAGTGAATTCTAGGTCAGCCTGGGTTACAGGGAGACCCTACCAAAAAAAAAAAAAAAAAAAAAAATACCTGAGGGCTGGAGAAATCACTTTAGCAGTTAAGGTGTTTGCCTGCAAAGCCTAAGGACCCCGGTTCAATTCTCCGGCTCCACAGCCTATCTCAGATACTGTGCTCCTAGCAGAAGTAAGACCATGCGGCCCTTACCTGGACCCCCAGCAGCATCCTCCTTCTCTGCAGAGTAGAAAATATAGTCCACAGTTATGGCACTTCGGGAATGGCAGGTGGTCACTTCTGGCACTCCAGTGTCAGGAGAATAATGTGAGTACACAGACGACAAGCTGAGACGGTGCTGCAAACGTGAAGACAACCTAGATGCAAGAGAGGACGCACTGAACACTGCTAGCTCCTCCCAGGAGGAAACTCCTACTTAAGAGCTGTCTTCATCCCATCCCCATACCAAGGCCAGTCATTAGGACGATACCTATCTATTATTTATTTATTTATTTTAAATGAAGGCAGTCTCATGGCTAGGCTGGCCTCAAACTCAAGGTAATCTTCCTACCTCAGCCTCCCAAGTGCGAGGAGTACAGGCACGAGCCACTATGCCCAGCTGGAACAAGATTTTTACTATTGTCTTATTTGGTCCTTTGATTTCTGAATTCTTAGATCTTTTTTTTGAGACAGGGTCTCACACTGTAGCCCAAGCCAAACTAGAACTCACTTATGTAGCCCAGCTGGACGAGAACTCACCTGTACAGCCCAGCTGGCCTGAAACTCGCAGTGATCCTCCTGACAGCCAAGTGTTGTTATGAGCCACCAGCTCAAGTTTTTTTTTTTTTTAATTTTATTTGAGAGAGAGAGAAAGAGGCCAATAGAGAGAACTGGGTGCACCAGGGCCTCTAGCCACGGCAAATGCACCTTGTGCATCTGGCTACATGGGTAGTGGGTAATTGAACCTGTGTCCTTAGGCTTCTCAGGCAAGTGCCTTAACTGCTAAACCACCTCTCCAGCCCTTGTTTTTATTTTGTTTTGCTTTTATTGAGGCAAGCTCAACAGACTGGCCTTTTTTTTTTTTTTTTAATGCAAGAGTGGGAGTGAAAGTGAAGGAGAGAACTGGCCAGTGCCTCCAGCCCCAGAATCCAACTCCAGATGTGTGCACTAAGAACTGTGCATGTGCAACCTTGTGTACTTGTGTCACCTTGCGTCTGGCTTATTTGGGACCTGGAGAATCAAACATGGGTCCTTGGGCTTCACAGGCAAACACCTTTGCTAAGCCATCTCTCTAGCCCCCTTGTTTTGTTTTTCTAATGGTCTTGGTATGTAGCTCAGACTGGCGTCAAATTCACTACATAACCAAGGTCCTCCTATTTCAGCCTCCTGTTAAGGTGTGAGCCACCATTTCCAGCTAGACAGGTTTTATTTAAACAAACTATATCATTAGTAGAATTCATTTATTCATGCAGTGAATCTACACTAAGGAGCATGTAAAAACCCACTAGCAAAATCATAAATGAGGTTAAAAAGTTCAATAATATACTAATGAGATTTTAAGATTATTTATGTTTGAGAACCACCATTTAATAATAAACATGTAATCCTAAACTTGTACCTTTTTGGTTGTTTTGTTTGCATGTTTATAATATGTATCAATCATAATCTCCTCCCATTACCTTCTCTTGTCTGCCTTTCCCATCCCTCTTCCACTGAACCCCTTTCTCTTCCCAGCTAGTCTCTCTTCTACTCTGATGTCTTTTTTTTCCCTATGTGTGTGTTTCACTGAGTTTAATTAGGGTTGCCTGTATGAGCATGGGTAGGGGATTATTTACCAAAGCATGGGCAACTTACCAATGGCTACATCACCACAAAAAAAAAGTCTCCTGCAACCATTAACTGCCATTAATCCCCCAGGGATGTGCTCTACAGAAAGATTTAGGGGCTGTGAAGATGGCTCAGCAGCTAGAAGCCATGACTTGAGAACATCTGGAGTTGGTTTGCAACAGCAAGAGGCCCTAGCATTCATACCCAAACTCACTCTCCTTGTAAATTAAACAAAATTTAAGAAGGGAGGAGGGAGGGAGGAAAGAAGGACTACATACTGAGACCCATACTGTCTCAAAACAAATACAAAAAATATAAACAGGCCTCCTTCAAACTGTTATCCTACTATCAATGTTTCAGCTTGTAGATAAAAGCTATACATCTAAGCATACTGTATTTACATAAAACAGCAAAAATTACTTTATCTCATTCAAGAGTTGGACATGGTATATACCCGTAATCCCACTACCTGGGAGGGAGGCTGAGGCAGGAAGATCACAAGTTTGAGGCTAGCCTGGGCCATAGGGTGAAACCTTGTCTCAAAAACAGAAACAGGGCCGGGCGTGGTAGCACACACCTTTAATCCCAGCACTCAGGAGGCAAAGGTAGGAGGATCACTGTGAGTTCAAGACCACCCTGAGACTGAGACTGAGACTGAGACTGAGACTACACAATGAATTCCAGGTCAGCCTGTGCTAGAGTGAGACCCTGCCTTGAAAAACCAAAAACTAAACAACAACAACAACAAAACCTTCTATGTGTTGTTAGCCTTTTATATAAATCATAGGGAAGCTTTTTGCTGTATTTGGAAAGTTTATTTCTTAAATGTTCATTTTGTTAAAGTGCTTCCTTTCTTACTGGTTTACAAGATGTTTTCTCAAGGTGTTTGCAGTAAAATTGTGTGTATAGTGTATATAGTGTGCGTGATGCATGCACAGATCCACATGGCCTAGGCACACAAGTGTGGAGACCAGAGGCCTCTGGTTGTCTTCCTCGCTCACTACCTGTTGTTCCTTGAGACACAGCCTTGCACTGATCCTGGAGTTGTTCTATTTTTTACAAGCCCCAGTGATTCTCCATCTCCTTACCCAAAGGTCTGCAGTTCCAGGTGTGTGTGGCCACACCCAGCATCTTATGTGGGTGTTAGGGAATCGACCTCACTCATGCCCTCATGCCTCCCCAGCAAGTACTCTTACCACCTGAGCCATCTCCCTAGCTCCACCTAGGTTCCTTATGTTTAAATGCGGTGGGGGGGGGGGGAGCTATGAAAAAGTCATAATGTAAAAAAAAAAAAAAAAATCACAAGATTCTCCAAGAGACAAAATGCAGGTCTCTGTCTTGTTATATGACATGTATCCAATTCTTAGGTCAAAGCCCATTCGAGTTTCTTTAATAAGGATTTCAGGCACCTTCATTCTTCTGCTTAAATTTTTTTTCCCTCCAGTTCAACAGAAAAAGATGACAATCTTTCCTGTGGGCATGTTCTTTTCTGGATCATTTCTCCTACTGAGACCTAGTAAGTCAAAGAACACTAAGGACCCTACTGAAATGTGGAAGACACTATCCTGTGGGGTTTTTGTTTTTGTCTTGTCCTGTGATCTTGGTTTAAGAATGTAGTATCAGCCTGTTTCAAAGGCTGTCTGAGCCAGTCCAGGTCCAGCTGTGGCTTTTCTAAACGCTGCCCAAGCTGAAGAGCTGAAGCCGCTTTATGAGCTTGGTCTCTGTGAGCTACAGAGAGAAACAGAACCTCAGACGCTAAGTTCTTACACAGCCACACAGCAGCAGGGCGGGCCTAGAATTCGGGTATGATTAAGAGGCAGCACGCTTTGCCAGCATTAAATCCCATCAGCTTCAATTTTTCAAAAGTACGATTTACTTTTTAGATAGGGTTTTAGCCCAGGGCAGCCTCAATCTTGCTATGTAGCTAAAGATGACCTTGAACTTCTAATCCTCCCGCTTCTACCTCCTGAGCGAGCCCTAGGATTACAAGCAAGCACTCCTGGTTTATGTGGCCCTGAGGACTGAACCCAGGGCTTCCTTCATGCTACAACCCAGCTCAGCTTCAATTTTGGTATGTTTTCTGAGAAAGCCTTTTTTACGCAGTCGAGAACTCACTTTTCAGCGGTGTCTACGACATCCATCTTCTCCAACTGTGCTTGAGTCACGTCACCATCTGCAAGAGAGGAGGGAAGCCATCAGCCATGCTCATGTTACTTGGTTCTAGCTTGCCACCAGAGCCCCCTTCCTCCAGTAATGATGTTTGTCCAGCTCAGGTCTATGCCTGCTAGCGTGTGCTCGGGTGGTCTCGAGTCAGGGGACAAGTCTATGCTCCGACGGTCTCCGAATCAGGGGAAAGGCAAACAAGCCTAAGGCAACATGCAAGTCATTCATGCACAGGTATTTGGGAAGTTCAACTTTTACAAAGTAAACTTGGAGCACTTACAAAGAAAAGAGGAAGGAGCAAACAGCCATGTATGTGTGTGTGCATGTGTGTGTATGTGTACAAATGGACACTCATGTCTACTATTCCTCTGGAAATTTGGTTTTGTGGCTTCAAAGGGAACACTATTACCCAGCAGACTGCCAAAATGTACTGCAAACACTTACCTGTCTTTTCTACTTTGGGTACCTGCTGTACCTCATACACACAGTTCTGTGAGATACCTAGGTTTGGGGGCCAAATTGGAATAGATAAAATTCTTTGTCCCCGTGAAGACTGTTCCTGGCCAGATACCTAAACAAAATTTCAACAGGTATCTTAAGTGAAGAGATTTTAAATTATGTATTGAAAAATTTATGTCTTAATAAAAAGTTATCAAAAATGGTATATATAAGCCTTAATTCATTATATTAAATTACTTGTGATTATAAACTCATGTCCAAATACAGTTCAGAAAGTGATTGTCATATATATATATATATTCTTTGAATTTTTCTCTAATTCTCTAAAGGATTTGTATTTTAAGTAATATTGCCCCTCCTTTTCTGCTACCTGTAATTTATTTCCTATTATGTCAAATACTAAGAGATCAAATCTTGTGAAATTTAAAACCATTCAAAGTTTCAGTGTTAGAGAGCTTATTTTGACTACAAATACTGAAAATCAAGTGATCCAAAATAAGGAGGGCTGGAGAGATCTTAGCAGTTAAGGCGCTTGCCTGCAAAGCCTAAAGGCCCAGGTTTGATTCCCCAGTACCACATAAGCTAGATGTACAAGGTGGCACATGTGTCTGGAGTTCAATTGCAGTGGCTGGTGGCCCTGGTGCATCCATTCTGTCTCTCTCAAATAAATAAAATATTAAAAAAAAAAAAAAAAAGGAGAGAAAAGCACAAAAATATCATTTTACCCACAATAAAAATGATGACAACTCCAAGGAATTACAACATGATTACATGAAGGATAACAAGTTCAGATCAGGTTACTATCTTGCCAACTATACTGCTCACAGGCAGCACTTGGGATTCCATCTGCCACCTTGTGAAAACGTCTCTGTTATTCATGTCTGACTTTCCCTTCATCTTTCCTGCCTTGCAAATTCCTCCAATCAGATTCTCCCCACAAACATGGAAAACATGAAATCAAGCCAAGGAGTAAAGTTACTTTGTGTAGCTGTAGGAAATCACAGCTTAGTGGAGTGGAAAGCGGAACCATCAGGGTTTCACACAGCAATGTGGTGACCATCCTCACACCACCATGAGCAGAGGAGCAGCTACGTCCACCTCCTGGTGGTGAGGAAGTAAGTACTTACCTTTCCTATCGTGAGTCCTTCATAATTCAATTTTCCTTCCTTTATGAAACTATAGAGTGGAGAACCAGGAACTGAATTAAAGTCACCACACATGACAATAGGACAGAAGCCACCATCTTTCCGATGGGCCACACTGGAAATCTCTGCCAGTAGCATTGCCAGCTGGGTCAGCTTAATATCACCTCGCCTTGGGTTATATAGCAGATGTGTGTTGGCTACACAGATCGAGGGAGAGGCAGCACAGGGAATTTTGGGCTGCAAGAGTAAAACTAATCCAACATTGTCTCTGTCCAACAAAGGAATATCAGCACGGTAGAACTCCACTGGGTTCACAGAAAGGAGTGAGAATTTGGAATGTTTGAAGCAAATGGCACAGCCATCAGGTTTCCTTCCCGTCCGCATCTTAAATTCGCAGTGGTAACCTATGAGAAGAAATGAACTGAACAAATACTGTATGCCAAGGCACAGCTCTCTTAATATTTTGAACAATGTTTACCAAAGCATATTCCTCAAGATATGAGTAATGTAGGATCTTACTGTTAGAATGAAGAAAGCTTAGGGCTAGACCTTGTGTTTGATCCTCAGCACTGAAAACTGAAAACAAAGTTCTTTAATGTCCTAATTTTTGTGGCCTTGCATGTGCTATGCTAGCACTCTGCCCACAGACAAACACCTGACTTTTTGGTCTTCTGAGACAGGGTCTCACTATGTAGCTCAGGATATCCTTGAACTTGCCATATAGGTCAGGGTGACCTTGAACTCACATTCATCTTGTTTAGTCACCCAAGTGCTGGGATTACAAGGATGGGCCACCATGCCACAAACCCTACTTTATTTTTAAGCAAGAGTAGTGCCAGCACCTGGGAGGAGGCAGATAGAGCACGAGTTTGAGAGCAACTTAGGTTACATAAGAAGACACTGTCTCAAAATGTGTCTGCTTGGTTTCCTTGCTGGCAGACTTAAATCCTGAATACAGCAATGTGCATTACTACTCTCCCAGTTCCAACTCAGTAAAATTTAGTCATGACAATGACAGTAAGTCCTTGTAATAATCTATCCTTTCTCCCTACCCTGCATCTCTTTTCCCCAACTTCTGGTGTCCTTATCATACTGTTTTCTTCCATGTTTTAAGAGAACCTAACATCAGGGTCTTTCACTTGCTATTGCTGCTGCCTGGAATGCTCTTGGCATAGCTGTTCCTGCTCCTCCTTCATGACTCTGCTCAAGTATCACTCTGTCCAGTCATTCTGCTTAAAACTGTAATATTCCCCTGCCCGAATTCTAAAACACAAACTCTACAAGCTAGACATGGTGACACATGCCTTTAATAGCTGAGGCCAGACTGGGTTATAGTGAGACTTTGCCTTAAAAAAAGAAAGAAAGCCCTAGAGTCTTCATTTCCAAGCAAGGAGCGGCGAGTAGCACACACCTCTAGTGCCAGCACTTGGGAGACAGGGCCAGTGAAGCATTTCTGATAGTCACTTACTTATTTTATATATTGCTGGGTTTTCTCCACCAGAATGCATACTCCACAAGGGAGGAGACTTGTTTTTAACCTGTTTCACCCAATGCTCTCCTCAGTCTAGACAGTACATAGTATATAGTAAGCACTCAGCACGATTTGTTGAATGAATGAATAAATGCGGTAGAGACACTGCTTACATCTGTGTCCACAGATCACTTGTTCCTATATTTCTTTTTTACTTTATTTCCCCCCAAAGCAGCGTCTTACACTAATCCAGGCTGACCTGGAACTCACTCTACAGTCCTAAGATGGCCACAGATGGCAATCCACCTATGCCAGACTCCTGAGTGCTGGAGTTAAAAAATGTGCACCACCACATCCAGCTTAGATGTGTTTCTCCATCAAACATGTGTCTAGCTTCTATTCCTTAGGACTTCTGCTGTGCGCTGGGCAGAATGGTCCCTGAGCTGGTGAGAATCTAACAGCTGTGGTGGCTGAGCAATACCTGGAAAATGGAGTTACTGAGACATTCTAATACACCTTTCCCTTTGGAATTAAATTATTCATCCACATAAAATTTCCAACAGAAAGACCTCATCTTTTGTTGACCATTTGAAATACATACCAACGTTTTAAAAATAAAGGGTTTAACCCAATATGTCACACGTTTTTGTTTAGCTAGTTTTGCTTTAGTAACACAAAACTCTTCACAAGTAAATTGGCTAAAATGAATAAAAGTGATTGTACCCAATGACTCCAAACTTGGCCTGATTTCTGTTCCATAGTGATCTTCTTGAACTTCTTGCAAACAAAGTACCTTGGAAGAGAATAATTGCTGAATTAAAACCTATGGCTGCAAATAGGAATGAGTGTTTTGGTACTTTCATCTTTAAAAGCAGGCTGCTCTGCCAGGCGTGGTGACTCACACCTTCAATTCCAGGACTCGGGAGGCAGAGATAAGAGGATCACAGTGAGTTCAAGGCCACCCTGAGACTACAGAGTCAATTCCAGAGCAGCCTGGGCTAGAGTGAGACCCTACCTTGAAAAACCAAAAATAAATTAATAAATTAAAAAAAATAAAAGCAGGTTTCTCAAATTCCAAACTTGGTAAAAGTTGAAGTAAAAGATATACAAGTCCCTTAAAAAAATTATAGATCTATTAATGAAATGCTTCCAAATATAATGAATCTCAAAACCATGGCCTTTAGCCAGGCGTGGTGGCACACACCTGTAATCTCAGCACTTGGGAGGCTGAGGTAGGAGGATCGCCATGAGTTCGAGGCCACCCTGAGACTACATAGTGAATTCCAGGTCAACCTGGGCTAGAGCAAGACCCTACCTCGAAAAACAACAACAACAAAAATAACCATAGCCTTTAATCACAGAGTTCTCTTAGTATCAAAAACTGACTAGTTCCCAAAAGAACTACTTTCACAAGTTAATCTATTTTTTATTTTTATAATTTATTTATTTGAGGGGTGGAGCAGATGAGAGAGAATAGGCATGCCAGGGCCTCCAGCCACAATGACTTTAAAATTATTTACTATTTGAAACAGAGAGAAGAGAGAGAACGGGCACGCCAGGGCCTCCAGCCACAATGACTTTCGGATGGTGCACTGTTTTGCGCACCTGCCCTTATGTGGCACTGGGGATCAAACCCGAGCAGTCAGGCTTTGCAAGCGGCTTTAACCACCACTGCTGCCCCATTTTCATTAGTACTATCACGAAGGTCCTTTTTGGTTGGTTTTGGTTTTTTGTTTGTTTTTTGTTTTTTTTTCCCCAAGGTAGGGTCTTACTCTAGCCCAGGCTGACCTAGAACTGAGTCTATAGTCCCAGGCGGGCCTTGAACTCATAGCAATCCTCCTGCCTCAGCAGACAACTGGGATTTTAGATGTGTTCCCATTATACTTGGCTCGGGTCCTTAAAAGGTTGGTTTTAAGTCGCTGGGAATGTAGCTCAGTGAACAAGTACTTTCCTAGCATGCACAAGGTTCAGTTCCAAGTATTGCCATTAAAAAAAAGATGTGTGGGGGCTGGAGAGATAGCTTAGCAGTTAAGGTGCTTGCCTACAAAGCCTAAGGACCTGGCTTTGATTCCCCAGTACCCACATAAGCTAGTTACACAAGATGGCGGATGCATCTGAAGTTCGTCTGCGGTGGCTGTAGGCCCTGGCACACTCATTCTCTCTAGCTGTCTCTTTTCTCTCTCCCTCGCTCAAATAAATAAATATTTTTTAAAGTTTTTTTTAGAAAAGGCGGGGCCATTCCTTTATGCTTGGCACGACTGCACTCACCGGCATCCCAGCCCTTGGTAGGTGCAGGCAGGACAATCAAGAGGTCAAGGTAATTCTTAGCTAAATAGCAAGCTTCCTGAACTATTGCTAAAAAAAAAATAGGTCAGCATCCTTTGAATACTACCATCTGCACGAATTATTCAAATTTCAAATCAAAGAAGATATTAAAGTGTCCAGTTCCTATTCAAACTGATGAATCCTTTAAAACTTGTCAGACATTTTGAACAGTTAGATATTTATACCAACCATTAGTTAGCAATGCCAGAACTGTTCCATCACTGGTTTTCAGTAGCTTCCCTTTTTACCCCACAACAAAATGGAAACTTGATATTTTTCACTTACATCTGCATCAAAATGTTGGATTTCTTTCAGAATATTTGGGAACCTGAAGCCCCAGTGTAACACTGGGCATCGGCAATGTCTATACAGATGGGCGTTATCTTCCAACAAATCCTGGGACAGTATGTTATAGGACATCACTGAGAAGTCAAACTTGTTCTCACTGTCTTCACATTGGGGGCCAGCATGCCTGTCTTCTAGGATCTGGGTTTTTTCTCTATTATGACTGCATAAGTATTCCCAATTCCTTTTAATGGTGCCTGTAAAAACAAGTTATACAAAATATAAAGAATTAATAAAAGAAAAAAAGAGCCCATATAGTTTCCTGTCTATATCAGCATCTTCTGGCTTTCTAAAACCTACTCGTATTCAATGAGTAAAATGCTTTCCCTGGAAAATGGCAACATAACACTGACTAAGAAGTGAAATGGGCACATAGCAGGCCGAAAGGGCCTGGTAAACCCGTCTGCAGACTGAGTGTGCACGAATGAGACTAAGACGACACGGTGTGATTTCTCACTTCTCTGTGGTTATGCACTTCTACCCAGCCACGCTTAGCAACGCTGTACGTTACAGCTGGTTTTCCAAGGAGATGATTTCACATCACATTTCATTCTCTATTAGTAAGACCATCAGCCAAACATGGTGGCTCACACCTTTATCCCAGTACTCAGGAGGCTGAGGGAGTAGGACTGCCATGAGTTTGAGACCAGACTAGACAAAAAATGAGCTCCAGGTCAGCCTGAGCTACTGGAGTGAGACTCTTGCTCAAAAAAAGAAAATAAGAGCTTGGTGTGGTGGCACACACCTTTAATCCCAGAATTTGGGAGGCTGAGGTAGGATTGCTACGAGTTTGAGGCCAGCCTGAAACTACATAGTGAATTTCAAATATCAGGTAAGCCCTAGCTAGAACAAGACCCTACCTCAAAAAAAAAAAAAAAAAAAAAGAAGGAAGGAAGTTGTTACAGAAACAATTCTTCATTCAGAATTCTTGTTTCCACACGAATTAAGGTGTACAGTGGCAGTATGTGGAGACCATATTTAGTATCTAAAGTGCAACAATGAAAACAAAATGAACACAAGAAATCTTTGTAACATGCACCAAAGCAAAAATTAGGTATGTCAGCTACAGCATGCTGGTGAACAAACGGGAATGCTGGGTGATGAACCAGCCACCACCAGGAATGTGTCAGTTTCTATTCTGCAAAGACAACATTCTTTGAAAAAAAGCAAAGAAAACCATGAGATTCTGCAACTACATGTAGTCCTCAACAAGAAACGGTCACCATATGTACGAGTGCACGTTCGTGAGTGCAAACACACACCTTTACGGCCTGGTTTGTGATGTCAGCACTTGGGAGGAGAGCATCAGCATTAATCCAGCATTATGTAAATCCAGCATTATGCTGGCCTACTGAATGTAACCTCAACCACAGTGAGAGACTTTCAAAAAACCAAGGGCAGGGCTGCAGAGATGGCTTAGCAGTTAAGGTGCTTGCCTGCGAAGCCTAAGGACCCAGGTTCCACTCTCCAGATCCACAAAGGTGAGGCAAGTGCAAGGTCACACATGCCCACTAGGTGGCTCAAGCATTTGAAGTTCGATTGCAGTGGCTGAGGCCCTGTGTGCCAATTTTCTCTCTCTCTTTCTAAAATAAATAAAAATTGGTTCATTAATTTAAAAAAAAACAAGGGCAATTAAGCCCAGTGGTCAAGCACTTGCCTGTTATATGCTGAGACGCAGGGCTCACTATCCAGACTCGAAAGCAATCAAGTACATATATTCACCTTGGATCTTGGGTCAATTACCCCACATGAAAGAAGACATTCTTAGGACTGCAGAGGTGGCTCAGCAGTTAAAAGCACTTGCAAAGCCTGTAAGCCTGGATTAAATTCCCCACATAAAGCAAGACGCACAAAATGGCGCGTCTGGAGTTCATTTGCACCATTGGCAGTGGCAGGAGGCCCTGACTTGCCATTCATTCTCTTACCTCAAGTATTTAAACTAATAATAAAAATAAAAATAAATAAATAACAAGCAAACAAAAAAAGACACAATGCCATGGAAGCCATGAAGGAAAACCTGGAACTTTTAGCAAGCTTATGAGCTCATCAGAAGAAAACATAATGGGAAGAAAATTTGATTGGGACATGGACTACCAAGCATGGAGAGGTTATATGAAAACTTTCAGTCACAGAAAATCTTCCTCTATCATGCATGAAGGATCACAACTAAAACTTAGCTATAGTGGGCTGGAGAGATGGCTTAGCAGTTAAGGCGCCTGCCTGCTAAGCCTAAGAACGCTGGTTCCAATCTCCAGGTCCCACGTTTAGCCAGATGCAAAGTGACGCAAGGGTGCAATGCTGCACTTTCCCACAAGGGGGCGCACACATTTGGATTTCGTTCACAGCAGCTGAGAGACTGCTGGCGTGCCCATTCTGTCTCCCTCTCCCTCTCTCTCTCTCTGTCTGTCTCTGTGTCTCTCTCCAATAAATAAATAAATAATTTTTTAAAAAAACTTAGCTATAGCTCAGTGGCAGAATGCTGCCTAACATGCATGAAGACTGGAGTTCAATCTCTAGTACCACCATAAGCAAAACAAACAAACAAATAAAATTAGCTGGGTGTGTTGGCTCACACCTGTAATATCAGCATTCAGGGAAGCTGAGGAAGAAGGATAGCCCTAAGTTCAAGACTAGCCTGGACTAGTGTGAGACCCTGTAACAATAACAACAACAACAACAACAACAACAACAAAAAACAGCCAGGCGTGGTGGCGCACGCCTTTAATCCCAGCACTTGGGAGGCAGAGGTAGGAGGATCGCCGTGAGTTCGAAGCCACCCTGAGAATACAGAGTGAATTCCAGGTCAGCCTGGGCTAGAATGAGACCCTACCTCGAAAAACCAAAAAAAATAAAAATAAAAAAGCAGACATGGTAACACACATCTTTAATCCCAGCACTTGGGAGGCTGAGGTAGGATTGTTGTGAGTTCAAGGCCATCCTAGGACTACAGAGTGAGTTTTAGATCAGCCTGGGCTAGAGTGAGACCCTACCTCAAAAAAAGAACAAAGAAAAAAAATATACTGTACACTTACATGGGTAGCCAAACAAAAACTAAAAGGAAATACATTAGAATTGTTAAAATAGTTATTTCTCGGGCTGGTGAGATGGCTCAGTGATTGAAGATGCTTGCTTGTAAAGCCTGACAGCCCAGGGTTCAATTCCCCAGTACCCACGTAAAGCCAGATGCACAAAGTGACACATGAGACTGGAGTTTGCTTGCAGTGGCAATAGGCCCCAGTGTACCTATTTCTCTCTGTCTGCCTCTTTGTCTCTCTCAAATAAAAATATTTTAAAAAATAGTTATTTCTGGGATAGAGATATGGCTTAGTGGTTAAGGCACTTGCCTGCAAAACCTTAGGACCCATGTTCAATTCTCCAGATCCCATGTAAGCCAGATGCACAAAGGTGAGGCAAGCATAAGGTCATGCATGCCCATTAAGTGGCACAAGTGTCTAGAGTTCAATTGCAGTGGCTGAGGTAATGGCATACCAATTCTCTCTCTCTCTCTCTCTCTCTCCTCACTCTCTCTAGGGAAAAAAAAAAGTTATTTCTGGCTGGGTGTGTGGTGATGCACACCTTTAATTCCAGCACTTGAGAGGCAGAGGGAGAAGGAGTGCTGTGCGTTCAAGGCCAACCTGAGACTTACATAGTGAATTCCAGGTTAGCTTAAGCTAGAGCGAGACCCTACCTCAAAAAAAAAAAAAAGGTTATTTCTGAGCCATAGAACTGTGGAAGACTTTTAAATTTTATACAATGAAATGAACCTACAGGGCTGAAGAGATGGCTTAGCATTTAAGGCACTTGCCTGCAAAGCCTAAGGACCCAGGTTTGACTCCCCAGAAGCCACGTAGGCCAAACACACAAGGTGACACATGTGTTCAAAGTCATGCATGCACACGAGGTGGTGCATGCGTCTGGAGTTTGACTGCAGTAGCTAAAGGCCCTGGCACACCAGTTCTCTCTCCCTTTCATAAAAAAATTAAAAAATAAGAATAAAAATATATTTACGATCAATAAGTTAGTAACTTTGAAACACCTGGTAAATTAGATGACTTTCCTCAATGTTAGGTTATCTTCTACTTGCCACATGGAGGGAACAGGCATTCTGACTAGCAGAAGGTAATTTGTATGCTTAGTGAGGTCCAGATGGGGCAAAAGAGTTGATGCCATGAAAGTGCTGAAGGAAGGTGAAGAAAAAAAGGTGGAAGGAAACAAAACCAAACCAGAGACAAGTCTTCAAGTGTTACGCAACTGTGTCTATAGCCTAGGAAAAGGAAGGAACCCCCCCCCCATGCTTGACTCTATTTGAAGAATTGTCTTCCCTAAGGCTGGTGTGTACACAAAGCTACTCTGAGAATACAGGACCTCCATTCACAAGTTGGGTATTATCTAGGATGGTGTAGCCATAAATTCACCTTATACATACATATGATAGAAAGGGCTCTAGTCATGTAAACTATCAAGACAGCACTATCCCGGTGTCACTGCTATATTAAAATACAAAAAATGGTCTTTAAAAAACTTGTCCACGGTTTCTTATAAAACATGTACATACAATGGCACAAAAATGCACTGATTATTGTGTCTGAGTAAGAGTTTGTCAACAACTCTTTTTGTAATTCCGCTTTTTAAGTAACCAGGACCACTTGACCACCTGGTTGACCTGACATGGTGGCTTTCAAATTTCCACACTGTAGATCCCTTTGCAGTGTTTTTCCTGTCACAGAACACTGATCTCTTTCATGTCAGGACTAGGACTGGGATGAAGGGTTAAGCACACATTTTCTCTTGACCACATTTGCTTTTCATAAGCATGCAGAAGTGTGTTCAAGTGCTAGGATTCTATGGAATACAACTTCAAAACCACAGATAGTAAAGTGTCTGGCCTTCATATACTGCACAACACAAATTCACACTACAAAAACTTAAATACCTTCCATGTCAGGAGGAACAAGGTGCTCACAGCAGAGAAGACAGGTGAATCAAAGAAAGTAAGCAAGAGGCCTGATCAGGTTTTTAGGGTGCCTAATTAAAAAGTCATAATTGTGTCACATAAATCCTTCAAATACCACCTTAAAGTGATAGGCAAATTAGCAATGCTGTTCTCTTGATTGGCAAGTATTAGTGAAATATCGGAAGTCACATATGTGGCTTAACGGAGAGCCTTTTCCTTATTCACAACACCTAGGAAGAATGGACATATAGAGAGTCAGGTTGCAATCAGAGATTATCAGTCTGCAAATGTCATACCCTAGCCATTGGCGGGAAAACAGTAACTTTCTGGACCTACTATAAAGCCAAGAGTGTGTTACACACTTTGACCTTATTTCATCCTCAAGTGATATTCGAAGGAGGTGTTATTTATTACACCTGGAAACCAAGGAGCAAAGTTAAAAGCAAGGAAGTCCCAGTTCTAACAGCTAGCTGCAGAGCACACATGAGGGCAGGAGTGGTTCTTAAGCCCATGCTTACGTCACAACATCAAAACTCCACCTAGGGCTGGAGAGATGGCTTAGCGGTTAAGGCGCCTGCTTCTGAAGCCTAAGAATGCTGGTTCCAATCTCCAGCGGTTCCAATCTCCAGGTCCCACATTTAGCCAGATGCAGAGTGACGCAAGGGAGCAATGCCACACTTGACCACAAGGGGGCAAACACATCTGGATTTCGCTCCCAGCAGCTGAGAGGCTGCTGGCGCTCCCATCTCTGTCTGTCTTCCTCTCCCTCTGTCTCTCTCTCAAAAAAAAAAACTCCACCTAGCAAAATTATCAGAAGATAAACGACTGATGAACAGCAAATCGCATGAAAAGCAATCTGATGTCAGTATACAGACCTGGATATAAAGATTGTGAACGGTTTTTAATGCTTTTACACCTGTCATTCATTAACACACATATTTATCTCCAAATGCTGTAGTTGATCTAGATTTCACTTTTAAGTACTTTTAGTTTTTTATTTATATGTTTATTATTCTAAGTAGCTCTTTGTAACTGTGTAGCAATAAACTTTACAGTTACTTGAACATAAACTACTCTGTTTGGATCCCAGTTGACGCCTCAAACTACTTTCTACAACAAAGACACAATGAGCCTACAAACACTAGCGAATGAGCTCCTGTAGCTCTGATTTTGGGGTCTCTCCCCGCACCCCCTCCCGTCTTCCTTTGACAAAGTTTTACATCAGCTGCTACACATTTATGCCCACATGGCCTCTTCAAGTATCTTAAGAGGAATAATCTTTATGGAAAACTATAGTCTAATAAGAAACATCCAAATTCTTCTTAGATACCTCACTTCAACCCTATGGGATTCAATGGTAAGTATATGAGGTATCTATAAGTAAATACCATAAGAAAAATAGAAAAACAGATGCAATCAACATGTCTTTTTAAGTTTTTCAAAGCTGAATTTATGGCTATCTTTCTTTTTTTTTTAAGTTTTTTTTATTTTTTTATTTTTAGAGAGAGACAGAGGGAGACGGAGACAGATAGAGAATGGGCGCACCAGCAGAGTCTCAGCTGCTGTGAATGAAATCCAGATGCATGCACCCCCCTTGTGGGCAAGTGAGGCATTGTGCCCTTGCATCACTTTGCATCTGGCTAAACGTGGGACCTGGAGATTGGAACCGGGTTCTTAGGCTTAGGAGGCAGGCGCCTTAACCGCTAAGCCATCTCTCCAGCCCTTATGGCTATCTTTCTAAAATATGATTTCTAATACTCTCAAGATTTTATCTTCAGGATTAGCCATGTAGTTCAGTGGTAGAACACTTGCCTAAAATGCACAAGGCCCTGGTTCAACCATCAGCACTACAAAAGTAAAGCATACTTACAGGCATATAAGATTGCGTTTGTAGATCCAATCTAAGAAATAGAGTAAAGAAGCTAAAATCTTATTTTGTAAGGAAATGTTTCTTTTATGATTCTTTCTAATAAAAGAATCATTTTACCTTTATCAGGAGACAGAGGTAGAATCACTGTGAGCTCAAGGCCAGCCTGAGACTACATAGTGAATTCCAGGTCAGCCTGGGTGAGACCCTACCTCAAAACCAAAATAGGGCTGGAGTGATGTTAAGGTGCTTGCCTGGGAAGCCTAAAGACCCAGTTCAATTCCCCAGTACACATGTAAGCCAGATGCACAAGGTGGCACATGCATCTGCCCTGGTGTGCCCATTCTTTCTATTAGCCTCTTTCTGTCTCTCTCAAATAAATAAATATATACTCTTTTAAACAAATATTATTTTTATTTTTTTAATCTTTTGTTTTTTTCGAGGTAGGGTTTCACTCTAGCTCAGGCTGACCTGGAACTCACTATGTGGTCTCAGGTGGCCTTGAACTCACTGTGATCCTCCTACCTCTGCCTCCCAAGTGCTGGGATGAAAGGCATGTACCACCAGGCCTGGCTTTATAATAATATTTTTTAAAGTAAGTAAATAAAACCACAGGGCTGAGGAAATAAAATAAAAACCACAGGGCTCAGCAGATAAAGGCATTTGCTTGCTAAGTCTGCCAGCCCAGGTTCAAATCCCCAGTATCTACGTAAAGCCAGATGCACAAAGTGGCACATGTGTCTGGAGCTCTTTTGCAGCAGAAAGAGGCCCTGGTTCACCAAAATTAATTTTTTTAAACCAGTGACTTCCAAGACTACATCACAAACTTCTAAATCATCAAAGAGCTCTTGTCTCAAAAACATTGGATGTGGAGATTATTCTTAAACTGTGTGTTTTAATCTATTTCTCCATCTTTTCCCAGCCATATTATTTCTAAAGTCACTTCTACTTTGACAGGCAGAATAAAGACTTCCTAACAGAAAACTACTACTGGTTAAAAATAAGCACCAAGCACCTCTAAAACACGCAGGATGTGTAGGTTAGATGTGAAAAGCTTCAAGTCAATCAATCATTTATGTCCATTTGTTCACCAAGATGAATGCCACCTTTACCTTGGAGTTTTCTTCGTTTGGATGAAGGCTCATCTCCCTCAGAGTCCATGACGTAACTAGAGAGATGAATCAAGGATGTCTGGCTCAGGCGGTCAGATCTCCAAGTACAGCACTGAAACTGAGTTCTAGACGCAAACAAACAAGATGGACTCCAATTCAGTGAGAAATGCCTGCTGCTCAAGTATGGGTAAGGAACACGTGAGGGATGTCCAGGCCACCTCATGCAACTAGAAATATGTCTGCTCCAGCAACACTTTTGCAGATCCTCCCACGGAGTCATCCAGTCTCTGCCCAGACTCCTCGTTGGATAGGGAAACATAGGGTATCTAAAAGAAATAAACACATTCCTTGAGGTACCACTTTTACTCAGGTATAGTCACAAAATCTGTTTTCTCTGGACAAGATGGCAGCTAACATATAAAACCAACTTCTGCCTGGTGTGGTGGTGCACGCCTTTAATCCCAGCACTCGGGAGGCAGAGGTAGGAGGATTGCTATGAGTACGAGGCCACCTTGAGGCTTCATAGTGAATTCCAGGTCAGCCTGAGCTAGAGCGAAACCCTTCCTTGAAAAACCAAAACCAACTTCTAAATCTGTCAAGGATGAAGGGAAACACGCCCATGTTAACTATAGTATTCGTTCTCCCTCTAAACAACAGGTCAAGTATTGAGAACAAACTGCTACACACCTTTCAAAAGATCCAAGGTCCTGCTGAGAGATAAATCAACTATGAAACTAGTATTCAGAGCGGCTTTCTAGGAACAAGATTTCTATGGAAAAGTGGGCTGCACAGAAGGCTTAGCAGTTAAGGCACTTGCCTACAAAGCCAAAGGACCTCAGTTCAATTCCCCAGAACCCACGTAAGCCAGATGCACAAGGTTGCGCCTGCATCTGGAGCTCATTTGCACTGGTTGGAAGCCCTGGTGCACCCATTCTCTCTCTCTCTGCTCTTTCCCTCTCTCAAATAAATAACAAATAAATAATTTTTAAAAATCTCTACAGAAAACGAAAATCCACAGCAAACATAATATTTAAATATTGAACACAGACTACAATAAAAGCTAATCTCTCAACTTGGGTTTGTAATAAAACCATGCTTCTGAACAGTTTCTTATATGCAAGTTAAATTTCCCCAAACACTTGTAAAGCTAAAAAACAAAAGCCTGTCTCAACTTGACAAAAGTAATTCCCTTGCTCATCAGTGGGCAGACAAGTCCTTTTCCATTCTTTCCTGTTTTTAAGCATGCTGCTCCCTGAAGGAAATGAAAGAGGTAGAGATTATTTGCCAGTAATTTACTTACACTCCCAACTTATAGTATCAATTTCACTATCATCTAATAGGTCTCCAACATACTGCTAAGATGATTAGTTATCAGTTTTCTAAGGTAGGGTCTCATTAGCTCAGGCTGACTTGGAATTCACTGTGCAATCTCAGGATGGACTCAAACTCACAGTGCTCCTTCTACCTCTGCCTCCCAAGTGCTGAGATTCAAGGAGTGTGCTACCATGCCCAGTTAGTTATTGGTGTTTTTGAGGCAGGGTCTTACTCTAACCCAAGTTAACCAGAAACTCACTTGTAGCCCCAGGATGGACTAGAACTTATGGTGTTCCTCCTATCTCAGCCTCCCCAGTGCATAAGATTGTTTTTAATAGATATGTTGCTCTCAGGTTCTCAAAAACCACTGCAGCTTAAAAAGCAAATCCTCATTCTACTAAGTAAAATGTTATGCTCCTAAAGTCTCCTTTCCTTTGGAATTATTTTTTTCATTATTTGAGAGGCAAACAGGCAGATAGAGAGAGAATGGGTGTGCCAGGGCCTCCAGCTCCTGCAAACGAACTCCAGATCCATATGCCATGGCCCTTGTGCATTTGGCTTACATAGGTCCTAGGGAATAGAACCTGGGTCCTTAAGCTTCACAGGCAAGTGCCTTAACAGCTAAGCCATCTCTCCAGTCCTCCTTTGGAATTCTTACAAGTAGTCTAAGATAAAGTCAGTAATGGCTGTCCCTAACAGAAGCAACACTTGGGTTTTTACTGGTACCTTCACTTAACATTAACTTTTAGCCGGGCATGGTGGTGCACATCTTTAATCCCAGCACTTGGGAAGCAAAGGTAGGAGGATTGCTGAGTTTGAGGACAGCCTGAGAGTACATTGCAGGTCAGCCTCGGCTACAGCAAGACCCTACCTCAAAAAAAAAAAAAAATCAAAAGAAAAATTTACTTTTAACATATGTACTTGCAGTTTATGTAGTTTCAGAATGTCCTCTAAAGTTAAGTGTAAATCTTTAAAGGCATCGCATGAGCACTAACCTCATTTTGTGACAACCCTGAAAAGTAATCAAAGGGACTTGGGCACTGGTTCATGTAGTTTGAGACAGGTCTCATGTAGCCAAGGCTGGCCTAGAACTTCTAATCCTTCTATCATCACCTTCTGAGTGCTGGAATTACAGGCGCGACTTAGTCCCCGCAATCCCCGTGCTGATAAACTGCCACACTGCAACGTGAAACTTGCACTATGACACGTGTTCTATTTGTGGTTATTTACACAGATGTCATTTTCTCTTAAGGCACTGAGCTCCTTAGGGACCCCTTCACTGCACTTTGTCTCTCTACAAGCGCCTGGCATGCAGTCGGTACTCAGGACACAGGGTTGAGCTGCCATCAAATCCCAGGCCTGCGGCAGTTCAAGCCAGATGGCAGTGACTTATGTAACACAGCGCTGTTTCCCATGCGTGGAGCACCAGTCGGTTCTTAAGGTTACACAGATCTCTAAACTTCTCATATCCAGGCAAGTCTTTACTTTAAAGCTTCTTAGGGGGAAAATACACAATCAGTAGGTCAAAACCCCGTGGGAGCCACTTGGGGAGGGGAGGGACACTTAATACCGGCCATACGGACTTCCGTGCTTTTTTAAAGTGAGTTGATTGTATGCATTCATTTCCGGAGTTTGGGGCAAGGTCTCGCTCTTGGCAGCCCACGCTGGCCTCGAACGCGGTGCAGTCGTCCCGGGAGCCCCGGCCTCTCCAGGGCTGGCCACGCGTGGGCCCGGCTCGGTCACGACACGACCCGCAGCACGCGATGCCCCGCCGCCCGCCCACCCGGGGCCGCAGCCTGCGGGGCGCCGTGCGCCCGTCACCTCTCCCGGGGCTCCGGCCGGCCCTCCGCCCCGCCCCCTTCCTCCTCCTCCTCCTCCCGGGCCGCCCAGCCCTACTGACCGGCCTCTGCCCACCACACAGCGGCCGTAGCCCCTCCTCACACAGCGCCACGCTTCCATCTTCGCCCCCGGCGAGCGGACGCCGCCCAGGCCCGCGGCCGCTGCTCAAGCTCCAGCCGCCGCCGCGCACGGCGCGGTCCCCATCGCCCCGAGCCTCGGATGCCGGCCCGGCTGCAAGGCATGCCGGGAGAAGCGTCTCGTCGCGCGCCAAGGCTCCATCTTGCGCCGCACCCAATCGCCAGCCACCGGGCATGCGCAGAGCGTGTGAAGCCAGGGCGGCCATGAGAGAACCGGGCAAAAAAACAAAAACAAAAACCCGGCCTGCTTAAAGAAACAGGCAGGCAGAAAGAGAGCTTGGTTGAGAGCTGTGAACAGGGGCAGGGCAACTACTGGATGAGCGCCAGAAAGGGAAAATATGTTACTTTATCGTGTTCTTATTACATACTTCGGGAGGATTAAAGGTGAATGCCCAAGTTGATCTATCCTTCTAGGGGTTTCCATGGAAATATAGTCTTACTGACTTTTGCAATTCATTTTGTGGAAGTACAACCGTAGATGCTACTTTTAAATGTACCTTGGTTCTTGAGTATCGGGCTGTCAAATCTCGTCTAGGGCCTTGCCTTCTTCGGAAGCGTTAAGGAGAGACAGAGAGACGCACAGGAAGAATACAGAGGAAGGAACAGAGGATCCTAGAAGATAGGTTCACTGCTTTCATAAGGCTATTTGGGGATCAGTAGCAATTTCTTGGAATATTCTTTTTTCTTGTATTATATTTTTAAAATTGTGTGTGTGTGTGGTGGTGAGTGTGTATGTGTTTGTGAGTATGTGAGTGTGCATGCTTATTGAGGCCAAGATCAATATCAGATGTTGTGCTCCACCTCATTGAGACAGGTGGGAAAGGGCACTAAAGAGGATGTAAAATGGATCCTTGCTCGCAGTATGAGAACTGAAACAAGAAGACAGGGCAGGCCTTCTTTTGCCCTAGCTAGGAGCAAGCACACCAGACAATGCAAGTTTTCACTGCTCCCAGCACCGGAAAGTAGGCAAAAGCACTACCAGTACTGAGTTCAAAATTACAGATAAAAAGGGAGGGCTGGAGAGATGGCTTAGCGGTTAAGGCGCCTGCCTCCTAAGCCTAAGAAGGCTGGTGCCAATCTCCAGGTCCCACGTTTAGCCAGATGCAATGACGCAAGGGCGCAATGCCACACTTGACCACAAGGGGGCCCATGCATCTGGATTTCGTTCACAGCAGCTGAGAGACTGCTGGCACGCCCATCTCTATCTGCCTCCCTCTCCCTCTGTCTCTCTCTGTGTCTCTCTCCAAAAATGAATTAAAAATAATTTAAAAAATTTAAAAATAAATAAAAATTAAAAAAGGGAGCACACAAATTTGAAATACAGAGCTCACAAATGAAGATTGACAGTGTTTCTGTCTAACCAAGCCTGGTGTGTAGCAAATTCCTCAGAATTGAAATATTCCCTCCCGAAGAGAGGAGGGAGTCAGAGGATCAACAAATCTAGGGAGAGCTGAAACTTACAAAGGTCACAGGACCACTCCCCAAGGGTATAGGAGCATGAAACAACGGTTGAGGGGCAAACTGACCAGTGTTGTACAGCAATTGTCTCTGAAGGAAACATTCCATCCTGAAAGAGGAGGGAGACTCAAGAGATCTGAGGAATAGGTTGCAAGACTCCTTGGGAAGGTTATATAAAGGTTAAGCAGCTGCTTAGGGGGAGGACTCTCCCACCAGTGGAGCCCAGCCTTCAGGTCCTGCAGTGTGCTCCAGAGATGCAGATTCTGTGAGTCACCTAGGCTGGGGGCGGGATTTTTGGTGATGAGGCTGCCTTTGAGTCACCCACACTCTTGAAAGCACCCCTTTACCATGCTCTATAAGTACCCCCAATAAACTCATTGGTTCCCCACCAAAACTGGTTTGGGTCTAGTCATCCTTTGGTCTGTTGTCTGAGCCCAATCTGGAGTGAATAGACATGTTTACATCTCCCTAGGGAAAAAGTTTCCCCGCCACACTGCCCTATTTTTATTTTGAGGTAGGGTCTCACTCTAGCCCAGGCTGACCTGGAATTCACTATGTAGTCTCATGCTGGCCTTGAACTCACAAGTGATCCTCCTACCTCTGCCCCCCCCCACCTCGAGTGCAGGGAATAAAGCTGTGTACCACCACATTTAGCTTGCCCTATTTTCTTTTTAACTTTTCACAGTTTTCATCCATGAATATAGTGTAATTTGATCATAATCCCCTCCCAGTACTTTCTTTGATCTTTCCCTCACCCACCCTTCCTTCCACTAAACTCCTTCTTTCCCACTAGACCCTCTTCTATTTTGATGACTTTTTTTCATTTTTATTTGAGAGAGAGAGGCAGAAAAAGAGGGAGAGGGAAAGAATGGCATAGCAGGGCTTCTAACCACTGCAAACAAACTCCAGACACATGTGCCACCTTGTGCATTTGCCTTACATGGGTACTAGGGAATTGAACATGGGTCCTTAGGCTTCACAGGTAAGTGCCTTATGTGCTAAGCCATACTTTTCTTTAAAAGGCTTTTGACTAGGTTTTCATTGCCAGGCATGAATGCCCTCTGATGGAGTGGGTCTCAGATATGGAGGGCATATGGTTACCTCCTTAACAGTCATGCCACTACTGTGCTGGTAGGGGCCTCTTACCTGCCCCTTAGCTTTGTAGCCAGCAGGTTGACCCACACTTGGGTTAGCCTGCTAATGAATCTTCCTGCCCAGCAGTACTACACCAGCCAGCTAGGAGGAAAGAAGTTTCCAGCTCAGTTCCAGCTTGATTTTTCAGTGTCGGTGATCCATGTGTGTGATGGCTTCTGTGGTAGTTTGAATATATGTCCCCCAATATATCCAGTGGTTTTTTTTTAGTTATAGTTTGCATCTGCAATCACCTTGCTAGAGGCAAGGTCACTGGGGGCCCTGGTCTTAAGGTGTGGTGATGGTTTGATATTCCATTGTAAAGATATGCAAATGTGCCTAGCAGGAGTTCCTGAAGTGTGCTGGGCTTTTGGCAGTAGTAGTTTTGCTCTGTGTGCTGTGGTGGCTGGGTCTTTGCTCTCTTGACTGGTCCTGTGGAGAGCAGGCCTCTTCTTCTGCCATTATGGAACTTCCCCTGGATCTGTAAGCTTCAATAAATAATATCCCTTCCTCCATAACTGTGCCTGGTCTGGAAGTTCATCTCAGCGAACCTGAAGCTGTCTGCTACAGCTTCAAACTGTTCAGGGGATGCCAACAGTATGTCCTGTAATCCAACCAATTCTGACCATGAAGAACAGGGGATAGAAAGTAGAGAGGCAGTTTAGCCTAGCGGGACTCAAAAAGTGAACAGTTTTTTCTTTCTTCTTCTCCTTCTTCTTCTCCTCCTCCTCTTCCTTCTTCTTCTCCTCCTCCTCCTCATCTTCCTCCTCCTCCTCCTTCTTCTCTAAAAGTGGGAAATATTAAGCCCATAAGAAAGGAACCGGCCGGGAGTTGTGGCGCACACCTTTACTCCCAGCACTCGGGAGGCAGAGTAGGAGGATCACTGTGAGTTCAAGGCCACCCTGAGACTACATAATGAATTCCAGGTCA
The DNA here is from genome assembly GCA_036365145.1 of Orientallactaga sibirica. Lineage (NCBI taxonomy): Eukaryota > Metazoa > Chordata > Mammalia > Rodentia > Dipodidae > Orientallactaga > Orientallactaga sibirica. The sequence continues at coordinate 2,075,376 of JAEOAD010002712.1, read as the reverse complement.
GCCTGAGCTAGTGAGACCCTACCTCGAAAAACCAAAATAATAATAATAGTAATAATAATAATAATAAAAGAAAGAAAGAAAGGGTCTGCTTTTTCCTTATCTTCTTCCCTAAAGGAGTCCTCAGAAGCCTACACCTTGCTGGAGACCAGAAATGACAAAAGGCAGGGACTGTTTATTCCCTTATCCCCTTTTCTAGAAACCAGACACAACACCTGGCATGAGAACTGGACTGACCAACTCATTCCTGATCCTGGAAAAGTTATTATTCTGAGTCTCTGCTTCCTGACCCTACCAACCCGTAAAGCTCATCCCAACTCGATGCCTCATTTACATCCTTAAGGTTATGTCACCATGTGAATTACCTGTTCAGGAGCCCTCCCAGCTCGGGAGCTTTCGGCTCTACTTTCTTTCCCACAATACCTGTGGGGGTAGTTTGAATGTATGCTCCCCCCATAGACTCAGGTGTCTCATTAAAACTGAGTTTCCAGCTTCAGCCCCTAGCAGGCTGATTTCTGCTGGTGTGGGGGCATCACTGGGGGTGGATCTGAATTCCAGGCTAAAGGTACGCAAAAAGATCTGAGCTCTGCCAGGAGTCTCTGCTATTGTCAATTTGGGGCCTGATGATTTTGGGTTTCTGCTGGCTGTTTGGTTGTTTCTCTGTGCTTGGATGTATGGAAGCAGCTTCTCCCAGCCATTGATGGAACTAACTTCCCCTTGGATCTGTGAGCTTGACGGAAATCCCTTCCTTCCCTAATCTGTGCCTGGTTTGGATGTTCATCCCAGCAACGTGAAACTGACTGAAACAATACCCATATCTGGGGACCCCGTCTATACACAGAAGCTCTGCCTTCTTTCTTCTCTCAAGCTCTATAATAAAATCTTTCTGAACCTCACCTTCTATGGTTCAAGGATTTCATTCACCAAATTCATGAGACAAGAACTGGGAGACCACTGACTCAGTGGAAGTTTTGTGTAAGTTTCAACATCTGGCACCCTAATTCCTGAGTTAAAAGACCACCCTCCACCCCCAAAAGAGCTGAGAAAGATTCCATCACTCTCAAATTCCCATATCAACACTATTGTTACCAGACCCAAGTCTGGACTGCTTGATGCTCACAAGCGAATTCTAGTGAGAGGAACACTGGTGGAAAGGAAGTCATGTTAACTCAAGGACACGGTCCTGAGAGGTGGAGGGGCTGTTGTCCTCAAAGCTCCTTCTTAGGGAACACAAAAGGGTTTTGTAGAGAGGGAAATGGGGAACAGAAGAAAACTGGCAAAAGACTACAAGCTGGGCAAGATATTATTCGCCAAGGCGTGAGTCTGGATCTTTCTTCTGTGCTTAGTTCCATCTGCAAATTAAACCTCCCAGCAACTTGCTTTGTAGAGACCATCTCATGGTCTACGGCCATACCACCCTGAACGCACCCAATCTTGTCTAATCTCGGAGATCATCTCATGGCCTCCTCTAGGTTACTCCATATTGTACAAAACTAGTATTCAGATTTGACCTTGCCTTGAGTGACTCCACTTTATAAAACTTGAATTTGGGCTGGAGAAATGATTCAGCAGTTAGAGGCACTTGCTTGCAAAGCCGTTATGGCCTAGGTTCAATTCCCCAATGCTCACATAAAACAAGATGCACAAACTGGTAGATGCATCTGGAGTTCATTTATAGTGGCAAGAGGCCCTGGCATGCCTATACTCACTGTGTGTGTCTGCCTTTCTCTCCTTGTCTCCCTCTTGTTCTCTTAAATAAATAAAATCTAAAAAACAAACATGAATTTGTTCCCTTCTGAGCATGAATGCTGAGGCAGAATGATTCTATGTCTGCTTGAGCAAGTGAGCAACCACCATCTGTCTAGCACAAACTATGAGGCCCAGACTGAAAAATAACTTATTTGCACAAATAAATGATTACCATCTATTACGAACTTATCAAATTAGTTCAGAAACACATGGGCCTATCAAAACATTATCTGGGCCCCACATGGTGGTGCATGCCTTTAATCTCAGCACTTGGAAGGCAGGGGTAGGAGGATTGCCTTAAGTTCAAGGCCACCCTGAGACTGCATAGTGAATACCAGGTTAGCCTGGGCTAGAGTGAAACCCTACCTTGGAAAAAAAAAAAATCAGAAAGTATGGTTTGTGAACTTCACTGAAGATTCCTAGACCCCGTCACCAGGATCGTATGAAAGGAGGGTCATCCAGCACCACGATACCACAGCACCCGCTGACTCATTGTCAAACTAAGAGGGAGTCGGGTAGCTTTGTGAGGCAGTTAGGGCGACGGGGATCCTGAAAGCAGGAATGTCTTTGGACCTACCCTTGCAGTCTCCACTTTGCTAGAGATCAAAGTATGATCTTGACTTCTTATCTCTCCCCTAGATCTGTTTTTCCCCGCAACCTGGGCCCCTCCCGGGAGAGAGGTGTCTCTTAGGATTTAAATCTAGACCTAACACTGTGGTTGGTCAAGTTCAGGCCCCAGAACTTGTTGTTATGGCTAGCTTCTTCCTGAGACAGTCCCTAGCCCAGACCTGTCACTGTCTCTGACTCACCTGAACTGGAAGGTAGGGACCACCTCCATAAGGTTATAAATAGATGCATGTGAGGGAACAGCCTTTTTCCCCTGGAGGCCCATTCATTGCTTCTGGTGAGTTTCTTCTCAGCTCAGCTTGGAGGGAGAACCCCCTTAGCCCTTGCTTTCCACATGGGCTCTTTCTCCACATGGCAGGAGCTCTTTGTACTTTCTTTTCTGTTCTCTCCATGGTTTTTCCAGGCCAACCACATGGGTTCTCAAGCCATGTGGGTGCATTCATTTTCCTTCCTTTGGTTCTGTACTTCCCTAAATAAATATAATAATTTAGTAATTATCTTCCTCAGTTTGGTTTGCCCAATTCTTTCGCTAAATGTAAACCTAAACCTAGGGTGTGGGGTTGTAGCAGACAGCTTCAGGGTCGCTGAGATGAACTTCCAGACCAGGCACAGTTATGGAGGAAGGGATATTATTTATTGAAGTACAGATCCAGGGGAAGTTCCATAATGGCAGGAGAAGCGGCCTGCTCTCACAGGACCAGGCAAAAGAAAAAAACCAACCAGGCACACAGCACACAGAGCAAAGCTACAGCCAAGCCACAACAAGCTTCAGGAACTCTTATTAGACACACTTTGCATATTTTTATGATGGAATCTCAAACCCACCACCAGACCTTAAGACCAGCCCCCAGTGACATTGCCTCTAGCAAGGTGATTGCAGATGCAAACTATAACTAATAAAACACTGAATATATTGGGGGACATATATTCAAACTACCACAGGGGTTCAAGGACTTTTCTGAACCCCTAACACCCTGTTTCAGAACCATTCTACATGCATCATGGGTTAGAGTGAGACTGAAATGGGAATTTTGGGGTTCCTTGCCAATATACCAATGCACCAATAAATTTAGGATACCCTGGATTCTGGTCTTTTGAATTTAAAGAATTAGAATCCATAGACCAGAAGGTAAGGGTTAGAGAGACTTTATTAGATTAAGAGAAGGAAAAAGAAGAAAGTGCAGAGAGCTCCTGCCTTGTGGAGGTCAGGAGGGGTAGAGAGCCCATGTGGGGGTGGGGGTGGGAGGGTTTCTCCCTTTGTCTCAGCCCAGCTGGGCTGGGATGAGGGGAGACCTACCAGGACCTGGAAGTTCAGGAAAGAGGATTGGGCAGCCAAGAGAGACCTGTCTCCTGGTAAGGGTCTATTTATAACCTTATTGAGGTGAAGCCTCAGGTGAACCAAGTGTGGGCTGATTGGTCTGGGCTAGGGGCTGGCTCAGGAAGAGGCCAGCCATTACACCAAGTTTGGGGGCTGAGTTTAACCAACCACACACAATGTCAGGGTCTGATTTAATTCTAGGAAAGGGGAACTCCCTCACAGGAAGGGCTCAGGTTGTTTATGGAAAAACAGGTCTAGGGACCTCCTTTAGACAAGAGATAAGAAGTCAGATGCTGGCGTTGTCACCTGCTGGCCAACTGAACCTGTTTCCAGGTCCTGAATGACCAGTGCCGGAATTGAGCTGTGACCCTGGGAGAGTCAACATAACCAGGGGCTGCAGGCAATTTCTTGTGCACAGGAGCCCAGAGGCCTGCAGAACTTTTATTAGAACAGCTTTACGTGCAAGGTTCATGCAATTTATGCACATAATGGCTTGAACAAAACAAAGTAGACACCAACTCCCTGTCGCAGAAGCAGGAGACTTGCTGGTAGCTTGAAACTATAGATGAATATTAGACTCCGTAACAACAGGAGAATAGACAATGTTCCCAGTATTCCAGGATACGCACAGATGCCTTTATTCTCAAAACATGATTTCAGCAGAATCACAAAGGGTTCTTTTTTTCTAAGACAGGCTAAAGGCCCTGTGCTGGTTAAGTTTGTGTCAACTTGATCTGTTTAGGAATCCACAGACATTCCTCGTAAGCGTGTCTCTGAGGTTGCCTCTACGAAGGATTAACTAAAGGAAGAATCCTTCCCCCAGGGTGAGTCCTTCCCCCAGAGTGGGCGGCCCCTCTCGGAGGAAGGGGCTGGCTTATCTAAAGAAGCTCTGGGAAGGAAAGTATCCCCTCCTCCCACCTGGCTGCCCGTGCTACTCGCTGTTCTCTGCTTGGTGCTTTCCAGCATGGACTGAAGAGCAGCGTCTCTCCAGGACGCCTCCAGGCCTTCAGTGCCGGATTGAGACTGCTGAGGCCTCCAGCCTCGTGGACTGAGCAGCTACCGGGTTTCTTGACTCTTGGGCCTGCAACCTGCTATTGCTGGACTGTTGTAAGCTAATCCAATAAATTCTCTTTTAATACAATTCATTCTATGGGTTCTGTTCCTCTAGAGAATCCTGACTAATACAAGCCCCTACATTCAAATCATCTTTTGATTTCTAGCAAAGTGATGATTGCAAGGGCAGACTTGAGGACATTCTTGCTTTTACTTTGGGGGGCCCAGTCACCCAAACTGCCTCAAGACCCTACCTCAAAACACAAACAAAAAACAAAATAAATAAATCGGGCTATTCTTTGGAATTTAGAATGCCAAGCAAAAGTAAGGAACACAAAAGCAGAATTTCAAAGGGTGAGTTTGATCATTAAGTGGCTACAATCAGAGATGTCACCAACAGAAATATTAGTGACAGACTGAAGGGGGGTAGAGTTAGGATGATTGGACCCCTCAAGGTAAAAAGCACAGGCTGATTTCTTGTCTTTTACCTAGTTCCCTAGAGACACAAACATTCAGGACTCCTCTTGGGAGGGAGGTCTTTCATAGGATTTAAACATTGTGGTTGGTCAAGTTCAGCCCCCAAAACTCAAGGTTCCAGAGCTAATCTCTTCCTGAGACAGCCCCTAGCCCTAGCCAACCAGTTGGCTTTCTGGTTCACCTGGACCAAAAGACAGCCCACCACCCTAAGGTTATAAATACCTTTGCAAGAGGGGTACAGGCTCTCTCTCTCTCTCAATCACGTGGGAACATCCAGTTGTGGGTGAGTTTTTCCCTCAGCTAGGCCCAGGCCCACCGGGAGGGCCCCCTAGCCCTTACTCTCCACATGGGTTCTTTATCCCTCCAGCTCCCCCCATGGCAGCAGCTCCTTGAACTTTCTTTTCTCTTTTCTCTCCATGCTTTTTTTTCCAGAGATCCTATCTGGTCAGATGGACTCCTGAGCTACACGTGGCCCACATGGACTTTTGGGATCCACGTGACGTACCTCTCCCCACTTTATTTCACCTTACCTCCCAGCCTTCTCCTTTGTAAAATCTGAATAAAATGTGGTATTTTAAAAATCATTCTCTTGAATCTGGAATTGCCAATTCTTAGTTAGTTTGCAGATATGAACTCAGGGCTTGGGGTTCTAGAAAACACCCCCAGGACCCCAATTTTCCCGTGACAAGACTATTATACAGCTCTGTGAGCTCTGAGATCGGTGAGAGACTAGTTACTGCTGTGTGAGAGATCTGAGATGTGTGTGTGTGTGTGTGTGTGTGTGTGTGTGTAAATGTGCGCCCCTGCAACGGGATATGTATGGCAACCAGAAGACAGCTTTGAGCGCTGGTCCCAGCCTTCCTCCTTGTTTGAGGTAGAGCCTCCCGTACACCCGTGTCTCCAGGCTTGCTGGTCCATGAACTCCCAGGTGATTCTCTTGTCTGCTGCATGCCTTCTCGCTGTAAGCACGCTGGGGTTGCAGGTGCCTGCTGTGATGCCTGGCTTTACAGAGGGGCTGGGGGTCCACTTTATCCACTGAGCCATCTTCCCAGCCCCAGAGCTGCTTCCTATTGGATGACAAGAAGGGAAAGGGTTAGCTCTGCCACACAGGTTCAGGAGGGCATGATGCCTCTTCACGGGTGCGAACTAAAGCTCCTGAAAAGCTGCTGCCCATTCTTCAGACACCCTGTGAGGCTGACTGACAGAGCTTCGGTGATTGTGGAGAGATGGAATGTTACCGATTCAGAGCCATCTTATCTTGGACTATCTCAATAGCCATTTATTGTCCACCCTGTGTCTGGCCTAACATCCTTGTGACTGTCAAGTGATTGGGTGAAACCTTTTCAGAATACACTAACAGACCACCAGCTTCCAGCAACCCAAAGCCTTCTTTAAGAATATTGCCAGATAACATCTGAAGCTGAGAGCAGAGATTCCCCATCTCCATTTTGCTGATCCACCTGATGTTGCCATCAGTGTATTTGAAAAGTGCCTTGGTTTATGATCTTCTTTTTTAAAATTTTTATTTATTTATTTGACAGAGAAAGAGAGAGAATGGGCGCACCAGGGCCTTCATCCACTGCAAAAGAACTCCAGATGCATGTGCCCCCTTGTGCATCTAGCTAACATGGGTCCTGGGGAATTGAACCTGGGTCCTTTGGCTTTGCAGGCAAACACGCCTTAGCTGCTAAGCCATCCCACAAGCCCTTGATCTTTTGTTTGTGACATAAAATTGTTGTTCAGATTGTTAACATGCTGGAACATGGAATTTGGAGTAACCTAAGTATGTTCCTAGGCCATGGTCATTCTTACTTGGCTCTGAAATAAACTCTCAATCCCTTTGAGAGTAGAGCTGTGTGTTTTGTGTTGACAGAGGCCATATGTTTCTTTTTAAAAAATATTTTATTTATTTATGTATGAGAGAAAGAGCTTGGGTATGCCAGGGCATCCAGCTACTACAAACAAACTCCAGATGCATGTGCCATGTGCATCTGGCTAACAGTGGGTCCTGGGGTATTGAACCTGGGACCTTTGGCTTTGCAGGCAATAGCCTTAACCATTAAGCCATCTCTCCAGCCCCATGTGTTTCTTTTCAGGGAGAGTGATGTTCTCTGTTTGAGGTCTTGAGCTTGGATGTCAAACCTTATTCATTGGGCTAGGGAGATGGCTCGGTGGTGAAAGGCTTTTGCTTACAAAGTCTGTTGGCTCAGGTTTGATTCTCTAGTACCCACGTAAAGCCAGAGGCACAAAGTAATACATGTGTTTGGAATTCATTTGCAGAAGCAAGAGGCCCTGGTGCATCCACACACTCTCTATCTCTCTCAAAGGAAAAATAAATAAATAAATAAAGATACAGAAGAGGACAGGGTCTTGTGAGATGGTTCAATGGTTGAGAGCACTTCCCATGCAAGCACGTGGCCATGAGGGATCCCAAGACCACCTGAGTTTCATCCCCAACACCTACATAAGGTGCTGGGTGTGGACACGCACATCTGTAACCCCAGTCCTGTGGGAAGCAGAGGCCTAAGGATGGCTGGGATTCACTAAAACCCCAGCAAAGAGAACAGGTAGACAGGAACTCGGACATTCTCCTCTGGCCTCCACAGGTGCATGAGGCACACATCTGCACATACGTGTGCACACATCATCCACACTTGCACACATACATGCATGCATCATGCACACTGCACCACCCATGCCACGCCCCACACTACACGTGCTGCCCCCTCCACACACTCAAAAATTAAAAAATAAGACATGAGACTGAATCAACTTTAAACAAAAGCCAAGGGGGGAATGTTACTATGTCATATCACCTGTGAGTGGTTGTAATGATAGCTCATGCACGACAACTTAAAAACTTTTATTAAAGATGTTTTTTTAAGGTAGGGTCTCTCTCTAGCCCAGGATGACCTGGAATTCACTATGTAGTCCCAGGGTGGCGTCAAACTCAGTGATTCTCCTACCCCTGCCTCCTGAGTGCTGGGATTAAAGGTGTGCACCACCTCACCCCCAGCTTTTAAAAAGTATTATTTATGGGCTGGAGAGATGGCATAGCAGTTAAGACGCCTGCCTCCTAAGCCTAAGAACGCTGGTTCCAATCTCCAGGTCCCACGTTTAGCCACATGCAAAGTGACGCAAGGGCGCAATGCCGCACTTGACCACAAAGGGGTGCACACATCTGGATTTTGTTTGCAGCAGCTGAGAGGCTGCTGGTGCGCCCATCTCTATCTGTCTTCCTCTCCCTCTCTCTGTCTCTCTCCAAAAAAAAAAAGTATTATTTATTTATTTTCAAGCAGAGAGAGATAGAGAAGAGATAGAGAGAATGGGTGCCCCGGGGCCTCCAGCCACTGCAAATAGACTCCAGATGCATGTGCATCTGCCTTTACATGGGTACTGGGGAACTGAACCCCGGGTTGTTAGGCTTTGCAGGCAAGCACCTCAATCGCTGAGCCATCTCCCCAGCCCAACTTAAGGATTTTTTTTTTTTTGAGGACGTTGTGTCCAGGTGTGCATAGGCCTTAGCTAATGTCAACATTACACAGTTTCCAGATGAACAGCCAGAAAGAGGAGACAGGGAGGAAGGGAGTGAGCATCTGTGCCCACTCCTCCCTGCCTCCCCCAAACTCTTCCTGTGCTCAACAATCCAGGGCTTCTGGGACCCTCTTTCAGCTTTGGTGAAGGCTTACTGACGTATGACTGCCTGTATCATTGGCCATTGACAGTCAGTTTAGCTTCCAGCACCTCCTCCTTCATTTGCAGTTTGGGAAGAGACTGAAAGTTATTGTCCTCTAAAGCAATGGTTGGTTTCCTGGCAGCCAGGCCCCGATGAAGAAGCCCTGCCGTAAGTCCTACTATTAATATACGAAAAGGTAATCAGAACTTAAGAGATTCTGACTGTCTTGTCAGATATGTGCCACGAACCAGGTACAAAAAGCAAACAAATAGTTCACATTCCAAAACAATGTGTACCAGGAAGCAGGGCCAAAGACCAATTATAAACCACAATATCACAACAGTGAAATGCAAAGACTTCTTTTAAAAAAAATTATTTATTTGGTTTAGCCAGGTGTGGTGGCACATGCCTTTAATCCCAGCACTTGGGAGGCAGAGGTAGGAGGATCGCCATGAGTTCAAGGCCACCCTGAGACTACATAGTGAATTCCAGGTCAGCCTGAGCTAGAGTGAGACCCTACCTCGAAAAACCAAAAAAAATAAAAATAAAAATTATTTATGGGCATGCTGGGAACCCTTGCAGCTACAAACAAACTCCAGATACATGCACCACTTCACGCATCTGGCTTTATATCGGTATTAGAGAATCGAACCAGGACCACAGGGTTTTGCCAGCAAGTGCCTTTAACTGCTAAACCATCTCCCCAGCCTGAAATACAAAGATTTCAAAGGAAAGGGGCTATAAGGGAGGGAAGAGAGAAGAAGGCTTAAGGGGAGGATATAGTAAGAAGAGGGGCAGAATGAAGTGGGGGGATGGTCTAAGGGAAGGGAATAAAGAAAGGAGAGGATGGGAGGTAGGTTAATTGTAATTTAAGATTTGAGAATAAGACATATGGAAACCTATTTTGCCAGCTAATAATATTTATGTTTAAAAAAGATGGTTGTGATGGTGCATGCTGGTAGGAAATTGCTAAAGAGGTGGTGCAGGAGGTAGAGGCAGGAGGATCAGGAGTCCAAGGCCAGCCTTGGCCACACATTTTCCAGGTGTGGTGTCACATGCCTTTAATCCCAGCGCTTGGGACGCAGAAATAGGAGGATGGCTGTGAGTTTGAGGACACCCTGAGACTACAGAGTGAATTCCAGATCACCTGGGCTAGATCAAGACCCTACCTTAAAAAATAAAAAGAGAGAGAGAGGGAGGGAGGGAGGGAGAAAGAGAGAGTTTGGGCAGAAGCATCTTGTGGAAGTTGATAATGGTGTATCCAGAAGCCACAGATTGGTATTAAAAAATGTTCAGTGTCAGGATACGTTCCAACAAGTTGTTGGCCAGGGAGGCCTCTGATGTTCTCAAAACAGTACAGACTATTGATAAGACTCCTGGCTATCCATCAGAACTAGATGTTAAGAGTCTATTGCTGAAGATTTCATATACTGGGGCTGCAGGTCATTTAGAAATCCAGCGGGAGCTGAGCTGAAAACCTCCTCCCTGTTGACTAGCTGTCAGGATGCTGGAAAGAGCTGGGCAAGTCACGGTCTTTGGGAGGAAAAGAAGTCATCAAAGGTCTTTTATTATTATTATTATTGACAACTTTCATAATTGTAGACAATAAACCATGATAATTCCCTCTCCCCTCACTTTCCCCTTCACAACTACACTCTCCATCATATCCCCTCACCCTCTCAGTCTCTCTTTTATTTTGATGTCATCATCTTTTCCTCCTATTATGATGGTCTTGTGTAGACAGTGCCAGGCACTGCGAGATCATGGATATCCAGGCCATTTTGTGTGTGGAAGAGTGTATTGTAAGGAGTCCTCCCCTTCCTTTGGCCCTTACATTCTTCCCACCACTTCTTCTGCAATGGACCAGGAGACTTGGAAGGTGTGATAGAGATGTTTCAGTGCTGAGCACTCCTCTGTCACTTCTCAGCACTATGGTGCCTTCTGAGTCATCCCAGAGGTCACCGCCATCTGAAAAGAGAAGCTTCTCTAACCAAAAGTGAGAGCAGCTTTCATATGTGGGTACGAACATTAAGACAAGTCATCAATGGTCTTAACCAGCAGTGGACCCTGCAAGCTTTATGGCTGGTCAGTCAGGCCAAATGTACCAACTTGTGTGATGGTAGCATGACTATTATGGGGAAACCAGCTGCTCTCTGATTGGACTGGAGGCCCACTCCACAAGAGGGAATTCCTGCCTGGTACTGAAAACCTATTCAAAAGCCTATGAAACTACTACTGTTGTCTAGCTAAACGGACATACTGTACTCACCAAACTATCCTCGACAGACTTATGTTTATGCCCATATATTAATGGTTTTTGGCTAGAGATGCTTCTCTTTTCAGATGGTGCTGACTCAAAACTCACCACAGGGCTGGACAGATGGCTTAGTGGTTAAGGCACTTGCCTGCAAAGCCAAAGGATCCAGGTGCGATTCCTTAGGACCCATATAAACGAGATGCACAAGGTGAAACATGCATCTGGAGTTTGTTTGCAGTGGCTGGAGGCCCTGGTGCGCCCATTCTCTCTCTCAAATAAACAAACAAACAAATAAATACATAAATAAATAAAATATTTTTTAAAAATTGCCAGGCATGGTGCCACATACCTTTAATCCCAACACTCAGGAGGCAGAGGTAGAAGGATTGCCATGAGTTCAAGGCCATCCTGAGACTACATAGTGAATTCCAGGTCTGCCTGGGCCAGAGTGAGACCCTATCTCAAAAAACCAAATAAATAAATAAACAAATAAAGGGTGAAACTTAAACACACACACACACACACACGCAAAAACCTCACCACAGGAGCTGAAGGGATGGCTCAGTAGTTGAAGGAACTTGCTTGCAAAGCCTGCAGGCTGGGGTTCAATTTTCTACTAGCTACATAGAACTTGATGCAAGAGGTAGTACATGCGTCTGGAGATCATTTGTGGAAGCAAGAGGCCCTGGTGTGCTCATTTTTTCTCACTCTCTTCTCTCTCTCTCAAATAAATATTTTTTAAAAATTCACCAAAGTGCTAAGAAGAAGAGACAGTGGAGTGTTCAACACTAAATGAGACATCTCCATCACAGCCTCCAAGACTCAGAGACCGTTGTGGAAGAGGTGGCAAAAAGAATGTAAGAGCCAAAGGAAGTGGAGGGCTTACAATACTGTTTCCCAGACACAAAGTGGCCTAGATATTCATGACACTACCTACACAATACCTGCATAATAGGAGGGGAAAATGATGACATCAAAATAAAAGAGAAAGCTGCACATGGTGGTGCACGCCTTTAATCCCAGCATTTGGGAGGCAGAGGTAGAAGGATCACTGTGAGTTCGAGACCACCCTGAGACTACAGAGTTAATTCCAGGTCAGCCTGAGCTAGAGTGAGACCCTACCTTGAAAAAAAAAATAAATAAAGAGAGCAGTTGGGGAAAAAGGAGGGCTTCAGTGGAGGGAGGATGGTGGGAGGGGAATATGATGGTGTTATATTGTTTATACTTATGGAAGTTGTCAAAAAAGTTTTAAAAAGACTTCTAGAGCTGGAGAAATGGCTTAGTGGTTAAGGCACTTGCCTGCAAAGTCAATGCACTTGGGAGGCAGAGGTAGGAGGATGCACAAGGTGGTAGTGCATCTGGAGGCCACCCTGGAGACTCACAGTTAATTCCAGGTCAGCCTGGACCATATCTGAGACCCTCTCTCTCTCAAAAATAAAAAAAAAAAAAAAATATTTTTAAGATTTTTATTGACTTTTAATCTTACATACTGGAGAAATGGCTTTTAGAACTGGTTATCATATCACTTGCCATTAGCAAATTTGATCACATCACCATGGTTCAATTTTGAGGGTCTTGCAAAGCCAGATAGGCACTGCAAGAACATGGTACATTTCTGCATCTGGAGGTCATATCCTTCCTTTGGCTCTTCCATTCTATCCGTGGCTGGCCACTGGAGGATCTGGCAGAGGTGTATTCTCACTCCTCCATCCCTTCTTTCAGCACTATTTGCCTTTTTGTGTCATCCCAGTGGTCATCACCATCTGAAAAGAGAAGCTCTCTCTCTCAAATAAATAAATCAATAAGTAATAAAATATTTGTAATGAATTTTTAAAAGATTTATTGTATTTATTGTATTTATTTATTTATCTACTTATTTATTTGAGATAGAGAGGGAGAGAGAGTGAGAATCAGCATGTCAGGGCCTCTAGCCACTGCAAATGAACTCCAGACACATGCACCACCATGTGCATCTGGCTTACGTGGGACTTGGAGAATCGAACCTGAGTCCTTAGGCTTGCAGGCATGTGCCTTAACTGCTAAGCCATCTCTCCAGCCCCAATAATAATAAAATATTTTTAAAATCATTTTTTTAAATAAAGACTTCTAAGGGGCAAACAGATTTGGATTTTAAGCTAGGTGTGGTGGCATATACCTATAATCCTAGCATTTAGGAGGTAGAAGCAGGAGGATCAGGAGGATCAAGGCTAGCGTTGGTTACAGAGTGAGTTTGACATCATCCTTGGATATTTGAAATCTTGTCTCAAAAATCAATATATGGGTTGGGGAGATGGCTCAGCAGTTAAAGATGCTTATTGGCAGCACCTGGTAGCCTGGGTTCTATTCCCCAGTGCCCATACAAAGCCAGATGCACAAAGTGGCACTTGTATCTGGAGTTCATTTGCAGTGCTAGGAGGCACACACTCTCTTGCCTTCCCTCTCTACTTGAAAATAAATAAAATATTTTTAAAAAACCAATATGTATACAGACTGACACTCCCCACCTATGGCATTGGGCCCTATATCATCTCTTTGATAGCAGCTATCTCATCTGTGAAATAGGGATGATAATATTTATTTAATGAAATACTCTGAAAATCAATGATGATATAAGGAAGATAAAATGTTTTGTTTGGGGCTTGGGAGATTGCTCAGTGGTTAAAGGTGCTTGCTTGCAATGCCTGCTGACCTGAGTTCAATTCCCCAGCGCCCATGTAAAGCCAGACACAACAAGTGGTATAAGCATCTAGCATTCTCTTTTGTAGCAGCAAGAAGGCCTGAAGCACCCATACACAAACATGAAAATAAATACACAATATATTTTTTAAATATTTTATTTTTCACCAGCTTTGTGTGCAGTATTGATCACACATTAACTTCATTAATAAATACACTGATAGCCAGGCAAGGTGGTGCACACCTTTAATCCCAGCACTGGGGAGGCAGAGGTAGGAGGATTGCTGTGAGTTTGAGGCCACCCTGAGACTACAGAGTGAATTCCAGGTCAGTCTGGGCTACAGTGAGACCCTACCATGAAAAAAACAAAAATTGAAAATTAAAAAAAAAAAAAAACCAGGCATGGTGGCGCACACCTTTAATCCCAGCACTTGAGAGGCAGAGGTAGGAGGATTGCTGCAAGTTCAAGGCCAGGTGAATTCCAGGTCATCCTGGGCTAGAGTGAGACCCTACCTCAAAAAATAATAATAAAATAAAATAATGATAGAAAATAAACATATAACAGAACTTTATGTAGCTAGTACAGAGAAAATTAAAAACAAAAAAATATGTAAAATATATATAAGGGAAGTATCCCACTGAGATTTTGGGGTTTTCTAGCAAAGAATGAGCATGCTATTGTACAATAATTGATTTTGAATTATTGATAAATGTAAATTTCTCCTGTTCTTTTGTTAAGTAAAAATCTCCCAAATTAATACTTACACAACCATACATGCATGTTTATAGCATTCCTCTATAATTATGGGCTATAAAAATTAATACTTACACAACCATACATGTATATTCATAGCATCCATATATAATTGTGGACTGTAAAATTACTTTGGTCCTTTGCTAACATAAAATTGGATTGGTTGATGTTCAGACTATAAGGAAAAGCTAAAAACAAGGAAGAAAAGCAATGTGAAGCTGCTGTCAGCTCTCACTCAGGTTCCATACTTCATTTCCTACCACCTCCAAATTCTAGACAGTGTTTCCCTGTGGCCTGTATTTCTCTCGGTAAAAATATCTCAGGTTGTCATAGTGACAGTTTTTTTTCTCTTTTTGAACCCTGTAGTCTGGCACAGTGTTTTCTTAATTCTGGGCATTGTTGTTTTATTTATTTATTTGTTTTATGATACAGAGTCTTCCTGCATGATCAGGTAGTCTTGGAATATGCTCTATAGCCCAGGATGGCCTTAAAACCACAATCCTCCTGTCTCTGTCACTAAGTCTGGGTTTGCCAACATGTGCCACCAAGACAAGCTTATCTTCCTACGTCATTGTATTTGTGAATCCCTTTTCTTGTTGTTTTGCAGTTTTCAAGCAGTCTAATGATATAGTTGGACTTGCTAATGTGAAAATAAGACCTATATTGTAGCAGGATGGTTTAATAGATAGTCTTACAGTAGTGAGCCCGTGCAAGTACAAAGATGAAGGGTGGAGACTATGCAAATACTCCTTGATGGAAAGGTCAGAGCACTCCGCCTTTGCTAGATTTTCTTTTTTTTTGGGGGGTTCCGAGGTAGGGTCTGACTCTAGCTCAGGCTGATCTGGAATTCACTATGTAGTCTCAGTGTGGCCTCAAACTCACAGTGATCCTCCTACCTCTGCCTCCGGAGTGCTGGGATTAAAGGCGTGTGCCACCACGCCTGGCTAGATTGTCTTTCTTTCTCTAATCTGTGGGGCTAATGAATTAAGAACTTTTGGTATCTGAGCTTTGTATTTTTTCACATTGCTGGGGAATGAATACAGGGCCTCATACTTGCTGGGCAAATGCCTCGTCCAATGAGCAATGCCTCTAGTTCTGATGTCCATGCTTTTTTTTTTTTTTTTTTTTTGAAAGAGATCAGAGAGAGAGAGAGAGAGAGAGAGAGAGAGAGAGAGAGAAAGATGTACCAGCAGCCTCTCTGCTGCTGTGAACGAACTTCAGACGTGTGCGCCCCCTTGTGGGTAAGTGAGGCATTACACCCTTGTATCACTTTTTGTGTCTGTCTAAACATGGGACCTGGAGATTGGAACCAGCATTCTTAGGCTTGGCAGGCAGGCGCCTTTACTGCAAAGCCATCTCTCCAGCCCCTGATGTCCATACTTTTAAAACAGAAATACATCTTCAGAAATTTGGTAGTCAGGATATAAAATTCAGGTTTGTGCTCTCTTCCTTCACCTCTGAAACTGTTGTTTATTTTTTATTTATTTGAGAGAGAGAAATAGGCAGGGAGAGAGAGAGAGAGAGAGAGAGAGAGAGAGAGAGAATGGGTGCGCTAGGACCTCCAGCCACTGCAAATGAACTCCAGGTGAATGCTCCACCTTGTGCATCTGGCTTAAGTGGGCCCTGGGGAATCAAACATGAGTCCTTTGGCTTTGTAGGCAAGCACCTTAACTGCTAAGCCATTTCTCCAGCCCTTGTTGTTTTTTACTTTTGTTTGTTTGTTTTAGTTTTTCAAGGTTAGGGTTTCACTCTAGTCCAGGCTGACCTGGAATCCAGTCTTAGGGTGTCCTCAAACTTACATTGATCCTCCTACCTCTGCCTCCTGAGTGCTGGGATTAGAGGCATGTGCCAGCATGGCCCAGTTTACTTCTCCTCCTCCTCCTCCTCCTTCTTTTCTTCTTTTTTCAGTCTCAGAGTTGAGAGTCCCTATAGGACCGAGACTTTGAATATTACAGAGTTGAGCTCATTTCCCATAGGTGGCTTCGGGCCTGCCTTGCCGTGTTTCAGGCTCCTACAGTTCTTTCTGGGAGAATGGGAAGAAGCAAGAGCTAACCTCACCAGGAGTCTCAGATGTGGGGAATGAAGCAACGGGAAAGCTGAAGGGCATAAGGAAAATGGTCTGTCCTGTAATTGTAGAGTTTTCATTTAAGGAGAGAAATCTTGGGTTTTTTTAATGAGTGCGCATGTTTATGTGAGTGCACATGTGTATAAAGGCCTCAAGACAATCTCGTGTCATCCTCAAAAATGCTCACCATCTTTTTACGAACATGATCTCTCATTGACAGGGCTCTCACTAAGGAAGCTGCACTGGCTGCTCGCGATCCCCAGGGGTCCTTCTATGTCCACCTCCCTACAGCTGGATGACTTTGAGCCACTACCTTTTACATGGTTCCTGGGGATCGTGCAGGTCCTCAAGTCTGAGAGGCAGGCATTTACTGAGTAAGCTATCTCCCTACCCTGGGTCCAATGTATTTTTCAAACAATGAAAAAAGCCTGGGGAGATGGCTCAGGAGCTAAATGCTTTTGCTTACAAAGTCTGTCAGTCCAGGTTTGATTCCCCAGTACCAATGTAAAGCCAAATATAAAAAGTAGCACATGTATCTGGCCTTCCATTTCAGTGGTACACACACAAGCGTGAATTTATTTATTTATTTATTTATTTTTTTAAAAACTTTTTATTTTATCTTATTTTTTTTGGAGAGAGACACAGAGAGAGACAGAGAGAGAGAGAGAGAGGGAGGGAGGAAGACAGAGATGGGCGCGCAAGCAGTGTCTCAGCTGCTGAGAATGAAATCCAGATTTTAAACGTGGGACCTGGAGATTGGAACAGCTGGAGATTGGAACCAGTGTTCTGAGGGTTAGGAGGCAGGCGCCTTAACCCCTAAACCATCTCTCCAGCCCGTGAATTTATTTTTTAAAGTATTTTTTGGCTTATTTTTATTTATTTATTTGAAAGTGACAGAGAGAGAGAGAGAGGGAGGGAGAGAATGGGCTCACCAGGGCTTCCAGACACTGCAAATAAACTCCAGATGCATGCACCACCTTGTGCATCTGGCTTACATGGGTACTGGGGTCCTTAGGCTTCACAGGCAAGTGCTTAATGGCTAAACCATCTCTCCAGCCCTTGTAGAGTATTTTTTTAAAAAAAGAATAAATATATGATTATTCAGTCAGCGGTTATTCTTCTGCTGCAGTTGCCTTATTGTTGTTGTGACAAAACACCTGACCAAAAGCAGCTTACAGGAAGAAAGAGTTTATTTCAGGCTTCCAGTTCTGAGGGGAAGTCTCATCATGACAGAGAAAATTATGACAACCAGCTTACATCCTTCTTCATCAGCAGAAGAGAGAGAATATCAAAAGCAAGCTAACTCTGAACACTCAGGGGCTGGGCCAAGCAACCCCAAAGTCTGACCACAGCAACACACCTCCTCCAGCAAGGTTCCATCTCCCAAAGGCGTCACCAGCGGAGGTTTAAGTGGAGGGCTTAATTACAACCACTTGAGGCTATGGGGGACATTTTATATCCAAGCCACCCTAAAGTTCAACTTAAAACGTCATCATAAAAATAAATAAATAAATAAATAAATAAATAAATAAATAAATAAATAATTTAAAAGGGCTGGAGAGATAGCTTAGTGGTTAAGCCTATGAAGCCCAAGGTCCTAGGTTCAGCTTGCCAGAACCCACGTAAGCCTGATGCACAACGTGACACATGTGCACAAGGCTGTGCATGAGCACAAGATAGTGTACCTGCCTGGAATTCAAGTGTAGTGGCCAGAGGCCCTGGCATGCCAATTCTCTCTCTCTCATAAAAAAAATAAGAAAAATAAATAAAAACGTCATCATAGTCTTTACTATTCCCAACACTGTTCAAAAGCCCAAAGTCTCTTCTGAAATTGAGACAGTCTCTTGACTGTCTATCCTCAATCTCTCTTTCTCTCTCTCCTTGCAAAGAAATAAAAACCTTTAAAAACAGAAAACCAGCAGGGCAGACATCAAATCCTGCAGCTCTGTAACTGGCATTTGGGACCAGTGAGAAAACCCTCTGGGCTCAAATAACTGGCAATTCTGCCCTCCACCTGTGCTGTTCACAGCCTGGGCAGAACTACTCCAAACTGGCAGGATCGTGAAGGCTGAGTTAGGAGAATTGCCCTAAGTTCAAGGCCAAAATGAGTTCCAAATCAGTTTGAGCTAGTGTGAGAACTTAACTCTAAAAAGGGGGTGCTGGAGAGATGGCTTAACTGTTAAGGTGCTTGCCTGTAAAATCTAAGAACCCAGCTTCAATTCCCCAGTACTCATATAAAATCAGATGCACAAGGTGGCACATGTGTCTGGACTTTGTTTGCAGCAGCCATTCTCTCTCTCAAATAAATAATTTTTTTTTAAAGGAGAGCCTGGCATGGTGGCACATTCCTTTAATTCCAGAACCTGGGAGGCTGAGGTAGGAGGTTTGCTGTGAATTCAAGGCCAGCCTGAAACTACATAGTCAATTCCATGGGTTAGAGTGAGACCCTACATCCAAAAACTAAAAAACTGAAAAAAATCTAAATAAATAAATAAAGGAGAAGGAGACTGAGAAGAAGAAAAGTGAGTAAATAAAAGCAGGGCTGAAGCTATGACTCAGCAGTTAAAGGCACTTGCTTGCAAAGCCTGATGGTCTGAGTTCAATTCTCTGGTTCTCATGTAAAGCTAGATGCACAAAGTGGAACATGCATCTGGATATGGTTTGGTAAGAGGCCCTGGTGTGACAATTCTCTATTTTTCTCTCTCTCTCAGTGTTAAAAATAAAAGAAAAAGAAAGAAATGTGGACAGTGAAGGCTTGGCTCATGGTGTTTCAGAGGGGAAAAGACATCATCAGGAACTAAACTAGGGGCCGTTCATATGATATTCTGGCAATGAAACTGTCTGCCTTCTACTCATGTCCTGACGACTTGAATGAAGTTTAATTTAAAACAATGGCCTGTGGCTTGGGAGATGGCTCAGCCATTAAAGGCTCTTGTTTGCAGAAACTGTCAGTCTGGGTTCAATTCCCTAGTAGCCACATCAAACCAGGCCCAAAGGTGGCACACGTGGCCGGAATTCCTTTGTAGTGACAAGAAGCTATGGTATGAGTGTGCATGTGCACGTGCGCGACACACACACATACACACACTCATACATGAAAATAAATATATATATATATATATATATATTTTTTTTTTTGGTTTTTGCTAGGTAGGGTCTGTTGCAGACAGCTTCAGGTTCGCTGAGATGAACTTCCAGACCGGCACAGTTATGGAGGAAGGGATATTATTTATTGAAGCTTACAGATCCAGGGAAGTTCCATAATGGCAAGAGAAGCAGGCCTGCTCTCCACAGGGCCAAGCAGAGAGAGAGAAACCAACCAGCCACCACAGCACACAGAGCAAAACAAACTACAGCCAAAAGGTCACACAGCAGACTTCAGGAACTCCTGCTAGACACATTTGCATATCTTTACAATGGAATCTCAAACCCATCACCACACCTTAAGACCGGCCCCCTGTGACCTTGCCTCTAGCAAGGTGATTGCAGATGCAAACTATAAACTAATAAAATACTGAATATATTGGGGACATATATTCAAACTACCACATTCCGCCCTGGCCCCCAATATATTTAGCTCCTGGCCCCCAATAGATTTATAACTATCACACATTGTAAATTGTACTCAGTCCAATTTCAAAGGTTCTCACAGTCTTGATCAACTTAAGATAGTGAGTCCTGTAAAATCAAACAAGTTAAATACTTTCAACATGTAAAGGCACAGAGTAAACATTTTAACTGTATAATTTTAGCAAGGAGAGACTAAAACAATGCAAACTCAATCACCATCAGCCATCATCAAACTTCTGCAGTTCAAGTTCAAAATAACCAGAGACTGACAGTCTCCAGGTTTTCCAATTCCGCCCCCTCCAGCTGGGCAGAGTCGCCAGGGAAACTTTCAGCCCACGCCAACACTGCACTCCATGGTAGCCCTTTTGCACAGTCCTGGTATATCCAAAACATCTTCAGGTCTCCATGCAAACCACGGTCCATCTTCCAAAGGCTCTTCCAGCTTATTCCTGAGGGTCTTCATGCCCTGCCTCATGCCGCATCTCAGCAGCGGCTCCTGGAACCGTGTGCAACTCATGACCATTCTATGCATTTTTCATATTTCCAAAACTAATACCAGGTGTGCAGGACACAGCCATATTCTTAATCCAGGGACAAAATAAACCATAGCCTTGAAAAGCAGGTTCCTTCTCCAGTCAGCTCTTTCCAAGAGTTTGCATTTTTAACAGTCTTTCCTCAGGCATCCTCTCCATTGTTTTAATGTAAATCAAGTCAGGCCACCTTCCTTCCACCTTCCTTAAGATTGCTAATGTGTTTGACAATAGCAGCTTAACCAGTCTCAGTGCCTCTACTTTTAGCTTGCTTCAGGTTTTCCAACTCAAAATCTTAAAATCTCAGTCCGATATCTTTAGCCAAGCACATCAGTCCATTACAAATTTAACCTTGATCAAACTTTCTGGGTCTGGATAGCAGAACGTAGCCATCCCTTATGCCAGTAGCCCAGTTCCAACAAAGTCCTCTGCAGTCTTTCCTTCCCCTTAGAAACCTCATAAGCCAAGCCTCGAAATTCAGTACTATCTGCACTTAGCATTCTCAAACTCTCATCAGAATAGTCCATAAAACTTGGCTTACCACTCCAGAAGGCACCTTCAGTTGCAAGCACCAAGTCCATGCCCATTCCTCCAAAACAAAGTTTCCAAAAGATGAACATCCACACGATCTGGTTCATCTCACCCCACACTCCTCGGTACCACTTTACTGTTGCAGACAGCTTCAGGTTCGCTGAGATGAACTTCCAGACCGGCACAGTTATGGAGGAAGGGATATTATTTATTGAAGCTTACAGATCCAGGGGAAGTTCCATAATGGCAAGAGAAGCAGCCTGCTCTCCACAGGGCCAAGCAGAGAGAGAGAAACCAACCAGCCACCACAGCACACAGAGCAAAACAAACTACAGCCAAAAGGTCACACAGCAGACTTCAGGAACTCCTGCTAGACACATTTGCATATCTTTACAATGGAATCTCAAACCCATCACCACACCTTAAGACCCATTTGTGACCTTGCTCCAAACTATAAACTAATAAAATACTGAATATATTGGGGGACATATATTCAAACTACCACAGGGTCTCACTCTGGTCCAGGCTGACCTGGAATTAACTATGTAGTCTCAGGGTGGCCTTGAACTCTCGGCGATCCTCCTACCTCTGCCTCCCGAGTGCTGGGATTAAAGGCGTGTGCCACCACGCCCGGCTAATAAATATATTTTAAAAGCAAAGAGCTAATTGCTTTGTGGAGGAAATTTGAAGACAGACAATATGTGGCATGGTCCCCTTTACTCCCCCTGATCTGGATCTACAATAAAAAAGGAAAACAGAGGGAAAAGGATTGCAAGGGCAAAAATATTGTTGTAGTTACCTTCAAGTTGCTGGACAAACATCTGACCAGAAGCAGCTTGTGGGAGGAAAGGGCTTGTGTCAGGCTTACAGATTCCGGGGGAAGCTTCATCACGGGGAAGAAGCTGGCTCACTTCATCAGACATCCACAGCAGAGAGACAAAACCCAACACCAGCCAGCACGAACAGCCAGGGATCAAACTGCCTCTCAAGGCACACCCTGAAGATCTGCCCTGATGATATCCCTCCTCCAGCAGGGCTCTGCCTGTTGAAGACTTAAGTAGGCAGCTTAATTAAAAATATCTGAGAAGCTGGGCGTGGTGGTGCACGCTTTGAATCCCAGTACTCGGGAATGAGGATCACCATTTCAAGGCCTGAGAAAAGTGAATTCCAAAAAAAAATAAAATAAAATTAAAATAAAAAAATTAAAATAAAAATGTATATATATATATCTGACTTTATGGGGGACATACATTTGCATTCAAACCACCACAGATATGAATAATATAAAGTTTTACATGGAAAGAAATGTAAACAAATTTAAGGTCCTGAGCCTGGAGACTGCAGACACTTTGAGTCCATTACCATTACTAAAGAAAAATCTACTTCTCTGCACTGGTACAACAGGAAGGATGCCTCGCAGCCCTGCTTCCTGTTCCCTCTCTACCTCCTCCCTGCTCATGCGCTGATGGGACACCAGCTTTCCTGCTTCTGCCAGGCTTTCCCTGCTGTGATCGACTCTACCCTCTGGAATGTAAGCCAAAATAAACTCTTTCCTTCTTTCCCTAAGCAGCTTCTGGTTGGGTATTTTGTTCCAGTGACAGGAACAGTAGTCATGGCTGGAGAGATGGCTCAGCAGTTAAGGCACTTGTCTGCAAAGCCTAAGGACCTGGGTTTGATTTCCCAGTACCCATGTCCAGATGTACAAGGTGGTGCATGTGTCTGGAATTTGTTTGTAGTGGCTAGAGGTCCTGGAACACTCATATTCTCTCTCTCAAGTCTCTAAGTAAGTAAGTAAGTAAGTAAGTAAATAAAGAAATGTTTTTAAAAAAGAGCACTAGTTATATGTAAATGACTTTGTCAAAGAAGGAAAACCAAGCTAGGTATGGTGGCACATGCCTTTAATCCCAGCATTCTGGAGGCAGAGGTAGGAGGATGTTGCAGTCAGCTTTGTGATGCTGTCAGAAAAACACCCAACCAAGAGCAGCTTGTGGGAGGAAAGGGTTTATTTCGGTTTACAGACTCAAGGGGAAGCTCCACGATGGCAGGGGAAAACGATGGCATGAGCAGAGGGAGGACATCACCTCCTGGCCAACATCAGGTGGACAATAGCAGCAGGAGAGTGTGCCAAACACTGGCAAGAGGAAGCTGGATATAACACCCATAAGCCTGCCCCCAACAACCCACTGCCTCCAGGAGGCTCTAGTTCCTAAATTGCCACCAGCTAGGGACCTAGCATTCAGAGCACATAAGTTTATGAAGTTTATGGGGGCATACATGAATCAAAACACCACAGAGGATCACTGTGAGTTCAAGGACAGCCTGAGACTACATAGTAAATTTCAGGTCAGCTTGGGCTACAGTGAGACCCTACCTCAGGAAAAAATAATAATAATAATAAGGAAGGAAAACCAAATGGTGATAAAAGATTTAATTGACTTGGTGAAGAGAAACATTAGAGCCTTGACGTTCGTTCATGCTGTCCACAGATCCTCTTCCGACCTCTGCCATAGAAAACGGGGATGCAGAGGTAAAGAACAAATAGTTGTTGCTTCTGATGAGGTCACAGCTTAGTGGAAGGAGGCCTTTAAAGAGCCTGTGCATGGGCTATGACAACCCTGAAAGATGCGTTAGCACATCGGTGGTGGCAGAAAGGCAGGGAAGATGGGGCCTGTGCAGGAGGGCTTCAGATGGACTTCAATCCTTGAATGGGCCAACTCCGGAAGGCTAATTGGGAAACCAAAAGCATCATCAGCCCTGGGCAACACAGTATAAAGAGATGAAGTGTGAAATTGCAATGGGTTTAGTGAAGCTCAGAGAAATGAGATGAAGAGGCAAGCAGGGAGCACACGTGATGGGTTCTGAAAGCTATGTCTGGGGCTGGGAAAATGACTCAGCAGTTAACGAGCTTGTTTACAAAACCTGCAGGTCCAGGATCAATTCCCCAGCCACCCACATAAGCCAGGTGCAAAAAGTGGCACAAGTGTCTGGAGTTCGTTAGCAGCAGGAATAGGCCTAGTGCATTCATACATGCACGTATGCACGCACACACTCATGCTTGGACAAATAAATAAATAAAAGTTAAAAATATAAGACTAAGAAATTGTGGCAGTGGAATCCAATAAAGGGTTTTACAGAGGAGTAACATAGCATGTGCTTTTAAAATGAAAATAAAGGGTCTAGGGCTGACTCAGGATGCACACTGTAGACTGCCCTCAAATTCATGGTGATCCTCCTACCTCAGCCTCCTAAGTGCCAGAGTTAAAGATATGAGCCATGGCTGATTTCTTTTGAACTGTTAACTATTATTTCTTGTGATTTAAAAAAAAAAAAAAAAAAAAAAAGAGCCGGGCTTGGTGGCGCACGCCTTTAATCCCAGCACTAGGGAGGCAGAGGTAGGAGGATCGCCGTGAGTTCAAGGCCACCCTGAGACTACATAGTGAATTCCAGGTCAGCCTGGGCCAGAGTGAGACCCTACCTCGAAAAACCAAAAAAAAAAAAAAATAAACAGCTCAAGCTGACCTGGTTTTCACTATATAGTGTTAGGGTGGCCTAGAACTCACGGCTATCCTCCTATCTTTTCCTCCTGAGTGCTGGGACTAAAGGTGTGCACCACCACGCCCAGCAAGATTTTCCTTAGTTATGGGAATGTGTCCCAGGGCCTCTGCCTGCCTAGTACCTTTAACACCTCAATATAACAATTTTAAAATTCTTTCTTTCAGAGGCTTTTCAGTCTCAGGATTATTTAATTCTTGTGTTCAGTCTATTTAGATTCTCATACATATTTTCTCCCTCTTTCTTCTCAAGGATTTTCTGGGCATTATGGAACGCATTATGTAGACCAGGCTGCTTGGAACTTGCAGTGACCCTCTTGACTCTGCCTCCTGAGTGCTGGGATTGCAGATATGTGCCATCATACCTGACCATGTTTTCTGTTTTCTTGAGTCAGTTTTGATTTCATCTTTGATTAATTTAGACATGATTTCATTTGGCTATTTGAACATACTAGAAATAGCTAACTTTAAATCTATGAAGCTGGGTGTGGTGGCACACACCTTTAATCCCTGCACTTGGGAGGCTGAGGTAGGTACCGCTGTGAGTTCGAGGCCACCCTGAGAGTACGTAGTGAATTCCAGGTCAGCCTGGACTAGAGCGAGACCCTAACTTGAAAAATCAAAAAAAAAAAAAAAAAAAAAAAACCTTTGTCTAGTAAGACTACCAACTAGTCTTTGTTATGGACATTATTTGATTTTATTTGTATAGGCTGCCCATTCTTGGTTTTTATATTTTTTATTTTAATTTTTATTTATTTGCAAGAAGATACACAGAGAGAGAGAGAGAGAGAGAGAGAGAGAGAGAGAGAAAGAGAGAGAGAGGAAGAATGGGCACTCCTGGGCTTCAGCCGCTGCAAATGAATTCCAGATGCATGCGTCACTGTGCATCTGACTTTATGTGGGAACTGGGGATCGAACCTGGGTCCTTTGGCTTTGCAGGCAAGAGCCTAAACCACTGAACATCCCTCCGGCCCGGTTTTTATATTTATTTTTATGGCACCCCGTAACTTTTTTTTGAAAATGGACATGTTGAATTTATAGTATGATAATTCTGGAAATTTAAGTCTTTCTCATTGCCCAGGAGTGTTGCAGTAGTTAACGAATTGTGTAAAAATAAAAGGAAAATTATGTTGAAGTAATATTGAAAGAACTCCTCAGAATGGAGGGAGGCTATTAGGGAAGACTTATATACAGTTCCGATGGTGCCTGGAAAGTGAAGTTGGGTCACTTCTGCACTCTGACCACAGCACCTGGAAGGACATAATGGCCGGACAATGACACTGTTCCCAGAGGCTTAGGAGGCTCATCAAGCTGCTCCCGTTTCAATCATTCATAAGCTCCCCTTCCTCAGAAACCTGGTTCAGAACTACCTGAGTCCATGTCACCTACATTACAATGCCTAAAACTCTGAATAAAGCCTTAAAAACTCTCTTACTGACAAGCTCTAAACATATAGACAATATACCATGATCAAAATCCCCTCATGCTATTCACCCCGTCCCCCCACTCCCTCTTTCCCTGAATCCTTTCTTCTTCCCACTAGTTTCTCTTCCATTTTGATACCGTCATTTCTCCCTCCTGTTACGCAGGTCTTGTGTAGGTAGCACCAGCCATTGTGAGGCCGTGAATACCAACCACGGCTGCTTTGTGTCTGAAAGTCAGTATGCTTACAAAGCACTTTTTGTCTTTCATTGGGTCTTACATTCTTTCTGCCTTTTCCACAATGGTGCCTGAGCCTTAGATGGTGTGCTAGGCATGTCCCAGTTAGTGCTGAACACTCCACTGTTTTTTCTTCTCAGCACTTTGGTAAGTTTTGAGTCACCCTAGTGGTCAAAGCCATCTGAAAAGAGAAGCTTCTCTAATCAAAAATGAGAGATCATTTATATGTGTGTGTGTATATATATATATATATATATATATATATATATATATATATACACACATACACACAAGGTAGTTTGGTGGACATAATATGTCAGACATAGGCAGGGACCAAAGCAGGCCTAAACTATCAGACATGTGCCCCAGGCTACGGAGGGGTCGCAGCAGCCTGGACTCTGGGTGATCTCGGTCCTGGGAACCGGCAGGAGTAAGGCTCCTCCCCCTTCCAGGGGTCACAGTGAACCTGGCCCTCTGGACAAATCTTGGGCCCCAAGACCAGCAGGAGTAGGAAGGCTCCCTCCTCCCCCCCCAGCCCAGGGTGCCTGGAGGTCCTGATAAGACTTAGGCTTCGCTCATAGCCCTGTGACCTTTGGCTAGTTACCTAGGAAACTCCTTACACAGTATCAGCCAACAGCCTTTACACAGCCCATTCCCCCTATGACTCATACCCTATACCTCTTCCAGCCACTACATAGATCATCTGACCCTCTCCCTACATGCCAGGAATAATGTCCCTATATGCCAGCTAGGCATCGGCAAACAGTCTTTGAACCCACCAATCCCCTTGGGACTCTCTTCCCGCTCTCTCTCGCAACTGCTTATAAAAACCCAGTTCCGAGCTGGGAGTGGTGTCACACACCTTTAATCCCAGCACTCGGGAGGCAGAGGTAGGAGGATCGCTGTGAGTTCAAGGCCACCCTGAGACTACATAGTTAATTCCAGGTCAGCCTGGGCCAGAGTGAAACCCTACCTCGAAAAACAAAACAAAACAAAACAAAACAAAACAAAACAAAAACAAAACAAAACAAAAAAACCAGGTCCTTGTTGAATAAATGAGAGCTATTCTCTGAAGCTGTCTCCCACATGTTTCTTCCTGTTGTACTCACGGCTGCTCGAGACCCTGCTCCACAGTTGCCTGGATGCCTCCGGGGAGTCAGTGTGCAATGGCCCCTTGAGGAACCAGGGACCCACAATAATATGCTTTAGTCAGACAGCAGTAGTAGTTTCCCATCTAGAGATCATGACCTTCACAGCCAAAGGCTTTTGACTAAGTTTTCAGTACCAGGCATGAATTCCCTCCTGTGGAGTGGGCCTCCAGTGCAGTCATAGGGCAGTTGGCTTCCCCTGTAACAGACATGTCACCATTGCACCAGTTGATGCATTTGGCCTGGCTGGCCAGCCATAAACTTGCAGGGTCCACTGCTGGTTAAGAGCATTATGACTTTTCTCCCACAACACGCAGCATAGGTCTTTCAGCATTGTGACAGCTCGTCAGTAGGGAGGAGGTTTCCAGCTCAGCTTGATTTTCAGTGACCCGCAGCCCCCAAGCATGTGGAGTCTTAGCAATAGGGTCTTACCATCTAGTTCTAGTGAGCAACAAAGAGTCTTGTCAATGGCTTATAATGTTTGGGTGGGGGCATCAGGGGTTTCCTTGGCCAGCAACTCACTGGAAGGTATCCCATCCCTGATAGTAAAAATTTTCTAAGAACAATCTATTGCTTCTGGACACAACATTATCTACTTCCACAAGATACTTCTGCTCAAATTCTCTCTTTTTAAATTTTTTTATTATTTTATTTATTTTTTGGAGAGAGACAGACAGAGAGGGAGAGGGAGACAGATAGAGATGGGCACGCCAGCAGTCTCTCAGTTGCTGTGAACAAAATCCAGATGCGTGTGCCCCTTGTGGGCAAGTGCAGCATTGAGCCCTTGTGTCATTTTGCATCTGGCTAAACATGGGGCCTAGAGATTGGAACCCAAGTTCTTAAGCTTAGCAGGCAGGCGCCTTAACTGCTAAGCCATCTCTCCAGCCCCAAATTTTCTCTTTCTCTTTTTTTTTTAAAATATACAGGGCTGGAGAAATGGCTTAGTGGTTAAGGTGCATGCTTGCAAAGCCAAAAGACCACGCTTCGATTCCCCAGGTCCCAAGAAAGCCAGATACACAAGGTGGCGCATGAGTCTGGAATTTGTTTCCAGCAGCTGGAGGCCCTGCATGCCCATTCTCTCTCTCTCCCTCAAATAAATAAAAATATAATATTATATATATATGTATATATACACATATACATATTATTAGCTAGAGAAATAGGTTTCCATATAGCTTATTCATAACATGATTTAAAGCTAACCCTCCTCTCACCCCCACTCCTCTTACATCACCTTTCCTTAGGCCATCCCCCTTCAGTACTTTGCCCCTCTACCTACATATCTGTTATACCCTCCCTTTAAGCCCTCCCCTCTCTTCCTTCATGGCCCTTTTCTAGCTTCCTGGCCTCTCGTACAGACTTCTACTCCAGCTCATATACAAATATAAACATTTGAAGCTAAGATCCACATATGAGAAAGAACATGTGGCATTTGACTTTCTGAGCCCGATTTACCTCACTTAGCATAATATTTCCAGATTAATGCATTTCCTTGCAAATTTCATTTTTCTTTACAGCTAAAAAAATCCTCCACTAGCTGGGCAAGGTGGTGCATGCCTTTATTCCCAGCACTTGGGAGGAAGAGGTAGGAGGATTGTCATGAATTTAAGGCCACCCTGAGACTACAGAGTGAATTCCAGGTCAGCCTGGGCTAGAGCAAGACCCCACCTTGAAATACCAAAAAAAAAAAAAAAAACAAAAACAAAAAAACCCTCCACTGTGTAAAATATACCATCTCCTCATTATCCATTCATCAGTTGGTTGGTATGCAATTATCTATTCAGTAATGTGTGGCATCCTTAGGGCATATGCCAAAGAGTGGTATAGCTGAGTAAGATGGTGAATCTATTTTTTAGCTGTCTCAGGAACCTACACACTGAATTCTACAATGGCTGTACCAGTTTACATTCTCACCAACAATGCAGAAAGGTTGCTTGTCCACATCCCCAGTTTTAATTTGCATCTTTCTGATGGTTAAGGATGTAGAACATGTTTTCAGATGTTTATTGGCCATTTGTATTTCTTTTTAAAAATATTAAATTTTTTCTGATTTATTTTTATTTATTTATTTATTAGAGAGTGAGAGAGTGAGCGAGCATGCCAGGGCCTCTAGCCAACACAAACGAACTCCAGATGCATGTGCCATCATGTGCATCTGGCTTATGTGGGACCTGGAGAATAGAACCTGGGTCCTTAGGCTTTGCAGGCAAGTGCCTTAATCACTAAGCAATCTCTTCAGCCCTTAAACTATTTTTTATTTTTATTCATTTATTTGAAAGATAAAGGGGGAGAGAGAGAGAATGGGCACACTACTGCAAATGAACTCCAGATGCAAAGGCCACCATTTGCATCTGGCTTATGTGGGTACTGGGAATTGAACCTGGTCCTTAGGCTTCACATGCAAGCTCCTTAACCACTAAGCTATCTCTCCAGCCCCATTTGTACTTATTCTTTTGAGAACTCTCTATCCAGTTCTATGGTCCATTTAAAAATATTTTATTTATTTATTAGAGAGAAACAGATGGACAATGGGCATGCCAAGGCCTCTAGTCGCTGCAAACAAACTCCAGAAGCATGTGCCACCTTGTGCATCTGCCTTTACATAGGTTTTGGGGAATTGGACCTGGTTCCTTAGGCTTTGCAGGCCAGTGCTTTAACCACTAAGCCATGTGTCCAGCTCTACGGTCCATTTTTTTTTTTTATTTTTTTTTTGTTTTTCAAGGTAGGGTTTCACTCTAGCCCAGGCTGACCTGGAATTCTCAGGGTGGCCTTGAACTCATGGCAATCCTCCTACATCTGCCTCCCGAGTGCTGGGATTAAAGGCATGTGCCACCATGCCCGGCTGGTCCTTTTTTTTTTGTTTGTTTTTTGAGGCAGGGTCTTACTCTGGACCAGGCTGACCTGGAATTAACTATGTAGTTTCAGGGTGGCCTCGAACTTTCAGCGATCCTCCTACCTCTGCCCCCCAAGTGCTGGGATTAAAGGCGTGCGCCACTACACCCGGCTTTGGTCCTTTTTGATTGGGTTGTCCGATTTCCTATTATTTAGTATATTTTAAGTTTTTAAGTATAGTTTAAGTTTTGTTTTTATTTGTGTGTGTGAGAGAGAGAGAGAGGGAGAGAAGGGGGAAAGAGAGAGAGAGAGAGAGAGAGAGAGAGGCAGATACAGAGACAGAGAATGTGCATACCAGGTCTCCAGCCACTGAAAATGAACTCCAGATGCATGTGTCACCTTGTGCATCTGGCTTACATGGGTCCTGGGGAACTGAACCTGGGTCCTTTGGCTTTGCAGGCAAGCGCCTCAACCACTAAGCCATCTCTCAGCCCCTTATTTGGTTTTTTGAGTTATTTGTATATCCTAACCCTCCCCTAGATATACAAAGGTTTTCTCCCATTCTGTACACTGTTGCTTTGCTCTATTCATGTAGCCCTTTGATACAAAAGCTCTTTAATCTCATGAGGCGCCAGTGAAATGCCAATGTTTAGTGATTTTACTTCCTGAGCATCTGGGGTTGTTTTCAGAAAGTTGTTGCCTGTGCTTGTATGTTGAAGTGATTCCCCTGTTTTTTCCTCTAGCAGTTTCAGAGTTTCAGGTCTGATGTTAAGGTCTTTGATCACTTGGGCATATCTTCTTGTGCATGGAGAGCGGTAAGGAACTATTTTCATCCTCCTACATATATATATCCAATTTCCCCAGCACCATTTGTCTTTTTCCCAATGATTATTTTCCGCATTTTTGTAAAAATCAGATGGCTGTAGCTGCCTGGGTTTACGTGTTGCTCCTCTATTCTGTTCACTTGATCTTATGTCTGTTTCATGCCAGTATCATGCTGTTTTTGTTACTGTGGCTCTGTAATATGTCTTAAAGTCAGGTATGGTGATACTGCCAGCTTTATTTTTGTTGCTCTGAATTGCTTTGGCTTTTTGAGGGTTTTGTGTTTCCAGATGAATTTTAGGATTGTTTTCTTTATTTTTTGTTATTGACAACTTCCAGAATTATAGACAATAAACCATGATACTGCCCTCCCACCTCACTTTCTTTCACAACTCCATTTTCCATTATTGCGCTCCCTCTCTCAATCAGTCTCTTTTATTTTGATGTCATCATCTTTTCCTCCTTCTATATTGGTCTTGTGTAGGTGGTGCAGGCACTGTGAGGTCATTTAGTGTCTAAAGGAGCGCATTGTAAGGAGTCCTATACTTCCTTTGGCTCTTACATTTTTCCTGCCACCTCTTCCACAATGGACCCTGAGCCTTGGAAGGTGTGACAGAGATATTTCAGTTCTGAGCCCTCCTCTGTCACTTCTTCTCAGCACGATGGTACCTTTTGAGTAGAGGTCACTGCCATCTGAAAGAGAAGCTTCTCTAACCAAAAGTGAGAGTAGCATTAATATATGGATACTAACATTAAGAGAAGTGCTTACCAGGCAGTTTGGTGACATTTAGCTAGACACCAGCAGGCATTACACCCTTAGGGATCATGTCTTCCTTGATTGCTTTCCAACTTATTTACTGAGGTAAAGTCACTCACTTTAACATAGAACTCACTAATTTGTCTAATTCAGCTGGTCAGCTTGGCTGGGGGAACCCTGGGATTACAGGTGGGCTGCTACTCCTGCCTGGCATTTATGTGGGTGCTGGAGATGTGAACTTAGGCCATCGTGCTTGACCAGCAAGAGCTGTATCCACTGAACCATCTCCCCAGCCCTCAATTCCTTTTTGGAACAGAAAATTTTACACTGCCATTATATGTTAGAAGAATATAATTTACTTTTGATTTAAAAACATAATTACACCTATTTATCTGCAAGGAGGAAGACAGAGAGAGAGAGAGAGAGAGAGAGTGAGCAAGCGAGTGAGAGTGGGAGAGAATGGGTACATCAGGGCCTCCAGATACACTCCAGATACACGCACCACTTTGTGCATCTGTCTTTATGTGGGTACTGGGGAATGGAACCTGGGCAGTCAGGCTTTTCAAGTAAGCACCTTTAACCACTGAGTTATTTCTCCAGCCTGAATGGTTTTGGTTTTTTTTTTTTGAGGTAGGGTCTCACTCTAGTCCAGGCTGACCTGGAATTTACTATGTAGTCTCAGGGTGGCCTTGAACTCACAGCAATCCTCCTACCTCTGTCTCCTGAGTGCTGGGATTAAAGGCGTGTGCCACCATGCCCGGCTGGTTTGCTTTTTTTTTTTTTTTAATTATTTTTATTTATTTGAGAGAGAGAGAAAGAGAGAAGGAGGTAGAGGAAAGGAGGTGGCGGGGGGGGGGGAGGGAGCATATGGGCATGCTATGGCCTCCAGTCACTGCAAACAAACTCCAGACGCATGTGCCACCTTGTGCATGTAGCTTACGTGGGTCCTAGGGAATCGAACCTGGGTCCTTTGACTTTGAAGGCAGGTGCCTTAATCGTTTGCTAAGCCATCTTTCCAGCTCCCCTTTTAAAGTAAAAAATGTTATTTTTATTTATTTGAGAGAAAGAGGGTGGTGAAGGGGGGTTGCTGAATGGATACTGGTTTGCTTTTTGATTTTGCTAAGACTCACAGAGATTTCCTTGAGTCTCAGAAGCTATTTTGGACTAAAAAAAAAAAGATACTTTAAAAAAAAGTTTATTTATTTGCAAGCAGACATAGAGAGAGAGAGAGATAATGGGTGTACTAGGGCCTCCAGCCACTGCAAACAAACTCCAGATACATGCACCATTTTGTGCATCTGGCTTTACATGGGTACTGGGGAATTGAGCTTTGGTCGTCAGGCCTTATAGGCAAATTCCTCAATTACCCGAGGATCTTTTGGACTTTTGAACAACGTTGTGACTTAAAACTACGGGGAGTGTTGATGTTGGACTAAATGCGATTTCCATCAGGACACTGACAGCAGCTTATGAAGGCTGAGGGTGATGTTCTGTTCAGTGTGAAATATCTTCCTTAGTTTATGTCTGAACCCGTGGCATCATTATTTCGGTTTGTGGCATCATTAGGCGGTGGGCATAGCTCGAGAACATCTTTCTTAAGCTGCTTTGTGAGGCTTCCTGTCATAGTAACTGAAAAGTAGTATGGATACACTGCTCTTTCCATGTTTACTTTGAATGCAATAGTTGCATAAAATTTAATATTCCTCCGGATTTTCTATGGCAGTAATGAAGCTTTTTAAAATTTATTTGAGATAAAGAGGCAGAGAGAGAGAGAGAAAGAGAAAGAGAGAGAAAGAGAATGGGCACACGAGGGTCTTTAGCTGCTGCAAGTGAACTCCCAATGTGTGCACCCCCTTGTGCACATGTGTGCTTGCATCACTGTGTGTCTGGCTTATGTGGGACCTGGAGATTCAAACATTAGTTCTTTGGCTTTGCAGGCAAGTGCTTTCACCACTAAGCCATCTCTTCAGCCCAGTAATCAAGATTTTTATTTTTATTTTATTTTTTTTGTTTTTCGAGGTAGGGTCTCACTCTGGTCCAGGCTGACCTGGAATTAGCTATGTAGTCTCAGGGTGGCCTCGAACTCATGCCAATCCTCCTACCTCTGCCTCCCGAGTGCTGGGATTAAAAGCATGCACCACCACGCCTGGCTCGGTAATCAAGATTTTTATCAAATATTTTTTCCTTTCCAATTGATATACACTGTTTTTTCACCCTATGTAGTTTCTCCTGCCAGTACAATGTTAAGTAGAAGTGACGGAAACAGTCTTGTCTTGTTACTGGTCTTTGCAGGAAAACATTCAGCCTTTCATCATTAAGTGTGATGTTAATTTTAGTGTTTTTTAATTAATTATTTACTAGAGGGAAAGAGATGGAGAGAGAATAGGCGCACTAGCGCCTAGAGCCACTGCAAACAAACTCCAGATGCATGTGTCACCATGTGCATCTTGCTTTTGTGGGTTCTGGGGAATTGAACCTGGGTTTTGCAGGTAAGCACCTTAACTGCTAAGCCATTCTCCACCCCCCTTTAGTTTTTATTGTAGATACTGTTTATACATTTAAAATGTTTTTTCTTAGTTTGCTAAGAAATTTTATTTTTAAATTAAAAAAATGATATCCACCTTTAAAATTTTACTTATTTGCAAACAGAGAAAGACAGAGAGGAATAGAAGGAGGGAGGGAGAGAATGGGTACACCATGGTCTCTTGTCACTGCAAACAAACTCCAGATACATGCACTATCTGGTGCACCTTGCGGTACATGGGTACTGGGGAATCGAACTTGACCATCAGGCATTGCAAGTAAGTGCCTTAAGTGTTGAGTCATCTCTCTGGCCCTTTAAAAATTTTTTCATTTATATACTTATTTTATTGATTTTTAATCTTAAAAAATTATTTGAGAGAGAGAGAGAGGGAGAGAATGGGTATGCCAGGGCCTTCAGCTACTGTAAACTAACTCCAGATGCATGCGCCACCTTGTGCATCTGGCTTACGTGGTACCTGGGGAATTAAACCTGGATCCTTTGGCTTTGCAAGCAAACACCTTAATGCTAAGCCATCTCTCCAGCCCTTACTTATTTTAAAGAGGATTTATTTATTTATTAGAGAGAGAAAGGCAAAAAGAGAATGAGAATGGTTGCACCAGGGTCTCCAGTCACTGCAAATGAATTCCAGATGCGTGTGCCACCTTGTGCATCTGGCTTATGGGGAATCAAACCTGGGTCCTTAGGCTTTTGCAGACAAGAGTCTTAACTGCTAAGCCATCCCTCCAGCCCTTTTTATTTTTTGAGTTAGAGTCTCAGCTGAGCCCAGGCTGACCTAGAATTCACTATGTAGTCTCAGGCTGACTTTAAATGCATAGCAATCCTCCTACCTCTACCTCCCAAGTCCTGAGATTAAAGGAGTCTACTGCTACTCCTGGGCCCTACTAAGCATTTAATTTAATTTAATTTAATTTAATTTAATTTAATTTAATTTAATTTGTTTGAGAAAGCAACAGAGAAAGAGGGGGAGAAAGAGAAAGAATGGGTGTGCCAGGATCTCCAGCCAGTGCAAATGAACTTGACACATACGCCACCTTGTGCATCTGGCTTACATGGTTCCTGGGGAATCGAATAGAGGTCCTTTGGCTTTGCAGGCACATACCTTAACCACTAAGCCATCTCTCCAGTCCCCTACTAAACATTTTAATCATGGATAGATGTAGGATTTTTTTTTTCAAATGCCTCTTTTGTTGTGCATATTGACATGACATTACATGAGTTAACTTTGAATGTTGCTTTGACCTTGAATTCTTGGGATAAAATCCACATGCTCATACTCAAACTCTCAAACCACTTACATAATACTGGGCCTGAATTATTAATACTGTGCTATAGATTTTTCCATTATGTTAATGGGGGATATTGGTCTATCATTTTCTTCTGGAAATATCTTTGTCTTGGAGGAAAGGTGATCTCATAGAATAGGTGGTAATATTACCTAGTCTATTTTTGGGTGAGTTTTTTTGTAGAATTATTACTTCCTCCCTAAATGCTTGTTTGCTAGAATTAATCACTGAAGACACATTGACTTTTCTTTACAAAATATTTTGTGTGTGCGTGTGCGCGCACACAGACATGCAGGGACTCTTGTCACTGCAAAGGAATGCCAGATATACCACTTTTTGTATCTGGCTTTATGTGGGCACCGGAGAATTAAACTGAGGCAGACTGGCTTCACAAGCAAGTGCCTTTAACTGCTGAGCTATCTATGCAACCGCCCCTCAACCCAGACTTTCTTTGTTGGGATTTTGAATGATGTGTTAAATTCTGTGACATAGGGCTATTCAAGTTCGGTTTTATTTTTATTCTTTTGAGATACACAGTTCTCACTCTTAGCTCATGAGGTAGTCAAGGTGGCCTTGAATTCATCCTGGTCTGCCTGCCTAATCCTCTGGAGCGTTGGCATTCCAGGCATGGGCCACCACACCCAGCTTTCTTGAGTAACCCTTGGTAGTTTGTATCTACTTCACTGAAGTTAGTGGGGTAGTCAGCATTGAGGGGAAACCACCTAAATAGGATTAGACGAGATGTGTACACACACACAGCTTTGTGAATCAATGAGAAGAGCTGACAAAGGATCAGAGGCAAAGCCCTGAGAAATGAGGAGGAACAGCAAAGGACACCGAGGTGCCATCGGACTGTGAAAGAAAAAAATATCTATCATGCTGACTCATGTACTAGGGATGCAGAACAGTTCTGAAAAGCAGCAATGGTGAAGCTGAGAATTCTTAGCACGAGGTCATTAGAAACTTTTTCAGAGCATCCAATAGGAGTGAAGCCAGGTTGAATGGGAGGTGGGAATACATGGGTGATGGTGCACTCTCCAGAGTTGAGGGGAGACAGGAGGGAAAGAAGGCAGCATGATGTTCTTTTGCCTCTTCTTTGCCTAGCTATCACACATTTGTCTTTCTGTTTAAAAAACATTTTATTTATTTGCAAGCAGAGAGAGAGAAGACAGAGACAGAGACAGAGAGAATGGATGCACCAGAGCATGTAGCCATTGCAAACAAACTCCAGATGTATGCGTCACCCTGTGCATTTGGCTTTAGGTGGGTACTGGAGAATCGCATCTGGGTTGTCAGGCTCTCCAGCCCACATGTCTTTTTTTTTTTTGAGGTAGGGTCTCACTCTGGCCCAGGCTGACCTGGAATTCACTCTGTATTCTCAGGGTGGCCTTGAACTCCTGGCAATCCTCCTACCTTGGCTGCCTCCCAAGTGCCAATTAAAGGTGTGTGTCACCACGTCTGGCTAACATCTGTCTTTCTTTTTTTTTAAACTTTTTATTTTTTATTATTTTTTTTGGAGAGAGACACACAGAGACAGAGAGACAGAGAGGAAGACAGAGATGGGCGCACCAGCAGTGTCTCAGCTGCTGCGAACGAAATCCAGATGAGTGCGCCCCCTTGTGGTCAAGTGCGGCATTGCGCCCTTGCGTCACTTTGCATCTGGCTAAACGTGGGACCTGGAGATTGGAACCACTGGAGATTGGAACCAGTGAGTGTTCTTAGGCTTAGGAGGCAGGCGCCTTAACCCCTAAGCCATCTCTCCAGCCCTTGTCTTTCTTGATCAGCCATAGTTCCCCTCTATCAGAAAGCCTTAAGTAATCATTCTGAACCAGTTGTGCCCTAAAGATTCCATAGGACATATCTGTCATGGTACTTCTCACAATGCCTTGCTTCTTTTTCTTGCTAATGGTACTTGAGAGGAGGGATACTTTTTGTAACTACAATACCTAATTAGCATGATTTCTGGCACAAAGCAGGTGACAAATGAGAGGTAGATTTAAGGATATACAAGGTCAGAAGAGGTTAGTGGTGAGAAAGAGATTAATACAAGGAAAGGAGAGTGGAGATACTATATGAGATGGAGAGTCAAGCTATATGGCTGTGTGTAGGTCTACCACAGAGGATGGGACTTGGCACACAGGTGTAGTGATTAGTTTTGAAATGAGGAAGACTGCCAGGTCAGACTGGAAATGCAAGAATATGGAACCCCTCCCCTTCTTTTTACCCTGTGTGTGTGTGGGGGGTGAGGGGTGTGGGTGGGAGACAGCAAGAAGATAAGAAGGCATAACTGAGGAGAATGACAAAGCCTTCCAATGAATACTTCAGGGAATAAGAACTTTAAACAAGAAAAGGTAAAAGACGTGCAAGGTGTAGGGCGGGAACACCCATCAGTTGAAACTGTAGACAGTATCTTTTTGTTTGTTTTTATTTAGTTGTTTGAGAGTGACAGACAGAAAGAGGGAGAGAGTGAGAATGGGCACACCAGGACCTCCAGCCACTGCAAACAAACTCCAGATGCATGTGACACCTTGTGCATCTGACTTCTGTGGGTACTGGGGAATCGAGCCTCGAACCAGGGTCCTTAGGCTTCAAAGGCAAGCGCTTAACCACTAAGCTATCCCTCCAGCCCCCTCCCCCCCTTTTTTTAGGTACAGAGTTTCACTGTAGTTCAGGCTGACCTGGAATTCACTATGTAGTTTCAGGGTGGCCTCGAACTCATGGTGATCCACGTACTTCTGCCTCCTGGGTGCTGGGATTAAAGGCGTGCACTACCATGCCCGGCCTTCTTTTATTTTTTATTTGCAAGCAAATGAGATAGAACAGAGACAGACAGAGAGAATGGGCGCAGCAGGTTCTCCAGACGCTGTAAACAAAGTGCAGATGCACGTACCACTTTACGCACCATATTCTACACTCTCACGGGAATTTTTTTAAAAAAATATTTATTTATTTGAGAGAGAAAGAGGCAGACAAAGAACGGGCGCGCCAGGGCCTCCAGGCACTGCAGACGCGTGCGCCCCCTTGTGCAGCTGGCTTACGTGGGTCGTGGGGAATCGAACCGGGGTCCTCCGGCTTCGCAGACAAGCGCCTGCACCGCTCGGCCGTCTCCCGCCCTCTCTGCGGCGTTCTGACTCGGGCCAGCCGCGTGGCCGTGCGATGGAGGCGGAGACCCGGGGCGGGAGGCCAAGACGGCCGCGGCTGGGCGGGCCGAGGCCGTCCCGAGCGCGGCGGGACCTCAGCGGCGATGCCACGAGCCGCGCGCCCACCGCCACTCGCAGCGTGCTCAGCGCGCCGCTCCGCGACCCGGAAGCGCATCTGCCGACCCGGAAGCAGACCGCGCGGGTCCCCGCCCCTCTCGGCCGGCTGCGGGGCTGCGCTGGGCGGGACGGGGCGGGGCGGCGGAGCCTGGCCGGCGGCGGCGGCGGCGTCGTGTCCGCGGGAGGATGAGCTCTCCCCGGGGACAGAGCGCCGACCTGGCCCGCTTCTACACGGTCACCGAGCCGCGGCGCCACCCCCGGGGACACACGGTGTACAAGGTCACCGCCCGGGTGAGTCCGCGGGGCGCGCCCGCTGCGGTCGCCGGGGCCGGGGCTGCGCGGGGTCGCGGGGGCCGCCGGAGCTGGGCGCAGCCCGGGAAGGGGGCTTCCCGTGCGCGATCATCTCCGGACGAAGATTGGCGCAAGTGTCTGGCTTATGTAACGGAACATGCCTCTTTCTTTCTTTTTTAATTAAAATAAAAATTTTTAGCCTTTCATTCAGCGAGAGCGTTGTTCCGAGGAAGGGAGGTGACTGTTGGGAAAGATGTCACTGAGCGGCCACCTTTCTTGGACCTCCGTAGTTGGGCTGTGTCTTTCCTTCTGAGTTTTCCTGGGCATCCTGTAGGGAACCCATGAGAACGTGTCTGAAATGAGCGTCTGTGCGTGGCCTTGAGTGCATAGCTAAAAGTGGTGAGCTGCATTGCATCCGTTCATTGATGAGCACCTACTCTGCTTACCGTTCCCTTGCTCATCTTCGGTTTTGAAGAGTCTGCATCTGTCTCCCTTCTACGAAAGTTAGGACAACATGAAATAAGCCTTTGGGTAAATAGTCTGGGAATTCTTTACACATCGTCCCACTTAATCTTCATTTTCATGGAGCACAAACTGAGATCCGGTGTTCTGTCGTTTACCCAAGATTTCATTGCAAGGCAGTAATAGATCTGGGGGTTGGAACCAAGTTACAAACCAATTTTAGCTGTTATTAAATTTTGAAGCAGAGGGCTGGAGAGATGGCTTAGCGGTTAAGGCACTTGCTTGCAAAGCCAAAGGACCCAGGTTCAGTTCCCCAGGACCCACATCAGCCAGGTTCACAAGGTGGCACATGCATCATTTGCAACGGCTGGAGGCCCTGGTATCCCATTCTCTCTATCTGCCCCTCCTCTCAAGTAAATAAACATTAAAAATATTAAAAACTTTTGAAACAGAGAGGTGTGGATTAAAGAGTAATAACACAAGTCCATTTAGAAAGAGCCCAGGGAGTAGGTCTCAATAATGAGTAGATTCAGAGTGCAGAGTTTGAGGCATGCAGGTGAGGGGCGGGGACACTTGAAAAAGGTAGAAAGCCAGACAACATGAGCTGGTGGAAAGCACGTCTGCTGAAAGATAATGAGGAGTCCATGTCTTGTGGTTGCACATTGCAGATTGCTTTACTGGGTGTTGCAGTCAGGTTCTCATTGCTGGTAGAAAACACCCGACCAAGAGGTTTGTGGGGCAAAAATAGGTTAATTTTGGCTTACAGGCTCGAGGGGCAAGTTCCATGATGGCAGAGAAAACAATGGCATGAGCAGAAGGTGGACAACACCCCTCGGCCAATATAAGGTGGACAATAGCAACAGGGGAGTGTGCCAAACACTGGCAAGGGGACACTGGCTGTAATACCCATAAGCCCACCCCCAACAATACACTGCCTCCAGGAGGCGTTAATTTCCAATTGCCATGAGTTGGGAACCTAGCAGTCAGAACACCTAAGTTTACTGGGGACACCAAAATCAAACTACCACACTGGTTGTT
Source organism: Orientallactaga sibirica (assembly GCA_036365145.1). Lineage (NCBI taxonomy): Eukaryota > Metazoa > Chordata > Mammalia > Rodentia > Dipodidae > Orientallactaga > Orientallactaga sibirica. Next base: position 2,034,451 of record JAEOAD010002712.1, on the reverse strand, counting down.
GCATGAATGAAGTGTTAGTTTAGATTTTCTAAGAAATCGTATGAGATTAAGGGGTTCTTGTTGTACCATCCTTGAGCTCTTTTTAGTCACTGGGATCTTCAAAAATCCAGCTTTAAGTTTCCTAGTATGTAGCCTACAAAATCAGAGCAGTGCTCAGCAGACATGCTGCTCCTGTCACATCCCACTTCTTGTGTCCCTTATGTTGTGTGAACTCTCCCTGGGAGATGTGAACAGATGTCTCCTCCAGATAGGGTACACATGACAGACCGAAGTATGATTGCACCAGAACCCAGCTTGATGAACCAATGCATTTATTGGGGTTACTTACAGAACAGAAGTGAGGGTCACTTATGGGGGTGTGGGTGACTCAGAGGTAGCTCCATCACTGAAAAGCCCACTCTGCTAAGGGTGATGACTCACTGCTTATCTGGCAGGAGAGTCTCCTCTCTCCAGTAGTTGTTTGTTGGCCTTAGAGAGGGTCTTAAAAATTTCAGCTTTGGGGCTGGAGAGATGGTTTAGCAGTTAAGACTTCTGCAAAGCCTAAGAACCCATGTTCAACTCTCCAGATCCCACATAAGCCAGACGCACAAAGGTGAGGCAAGGGCAAGGTTGCACATGCCCACTAGGTGGCACAAGCATCTGGAGTTCAATTGCAGTGGCTGAGGCCCTGGCACACAAATTCTCTCTCTGTCTCTCATTCACTCTAAAATTAAAAAAAAAAAAAAAAAAAAAAATTTCAGCTTTCGGACATGTGTTCACCTCCTGAATCTCATGAGCCTTCCTCCTTCCTCCAGGAGGAAATTGCCTTACAACACAGTACTGTATAATACCAAAATTATGTTCTGTCAGTCTGCTTGAGGGTCTGTCTCTTCCTAGACTTAGAGTAGGTTCAATTAAAGCAGTGCCTGGTGCATAGGGGCTCCAAATCATTGTTGAACATTTTCCTCCTGAGTCTAGGGACCATGCTTGTGAATGTGCAGTTTCAGGGCTCCGAGCCCTAGGAGGGATGCAAGAGTAAATAAAACATAAATCCGGGCTGGAGGGATGGTTTGCCTGCAAAGCCAAAGGACCCAGGTTCAATTCCCCAGGACCCATGTTAGCCAGAGCCACAAGGGGGTGCTTGCCTCTGGAGTTTGTTTGCAGTGGCTGGAGGCCCTGGCACGCCCATTCTCCTCTCTCCCTCTTTCTCTGTCAAATAAACAAAAATAAAATATTAAAAACAAAACAAAACAAAAAACCCATACATCTTTCTTTTTAGGCCCTCTAGCAGAATGGGGTTCATGGGGCTTTAATGGGCATAATGGTATAGGAAAGTGTTGTGTCACAGACACTGTAGAGAGAGACGTGGGATTTCAGAAGACAGATTGCCAATTAAGGCAGGTGTGATAGAACCAGAGAAGAGGGGATGAAGATCAGAAGAAAAACTTAGAGAGGGCCCCCTGGAATGGGGGCAGGGAGGAGGGAAAAGATGGTATGAACACATGAGGTATCCATACAAAATATGTTCAAATGAACTCCAGATGTATGTCTGGCTTACATGGGTCCTGGGGAATCGAACTGAGGTCCTTTGGCTTTGCAGGCAAATGCCTTAACCACTAAGCCATCTCTCCAGCCCTTTTACTTATTTTTATTTGAGAGCGAGGGAGAAAGGGGGAGGGAGGGAGGGAGGGAGGGAGAGAGAGAAGGAGGGAGAGAACGTAAGTGCCAGGGTATCCAGCCACTGAAAGCAAACTCCAGATGCATGCGTCACCTGGTGCATCTGGCTTATGTGGGTCCTGGGGAATTGAACCTGGGTCCTTTGGCTTTGCAGGCAAGTGCCTTAACCACTAAGCCATATCTCCAGCCCCCAAATATGTTCTTAATAATTAAAAAAAGAAAAAAAAAAGATTATAAAGAAGAAAAAGGTAGAGCCTGTAGAGGCCTGGAGTGTGAATGTGTGTGGAGTGTGAATGTGTGTGGAGTGTGACTCAGAAGCACTGAGGGTGATAATTGCTTGTGTTCTTACTTTGCAAAAGGAAAGGTGAGCCAAATTCAGATCCTAGATATGCCAAACTGCAAATTACTCCCTGAGCTGTGCCATAGCAGTATAAATGGAAAGGTGAAGTAGCCATTTGCCCGCAAATGAACAGCATGTGTTTAATATGCATGCTGATACTGTTATTTCAACTTGAAAATTGCTTGCACTGACTTTCTTCTTCCTGTTAATGTTGTCTTCTCATTTATTGCTTATGGTACAGATTTTATTTTTACAGCGTTACCATTTTGTTGTTATTAGTGCTGGATATAAACTCAGGGCCTCAGAGCAAGAGGGGCAAACCTTATATCACTAAGATGCATGCCCAGTCTGAATTTTACACTTCCACATTTTGTTTTCTAAAATGAGGGTCAAAACAGGGGTATATTTTACTTTATTATTATTATTATTTTTGAGGTAGGGTCTCACTCTAGCCCAGGCTGACCTGGAATTCACTCTGTAGTCTCAGGGTGGCCTCGAACTCATGGCAATCCTACCTCTGCCTCCTGAGTGCTGGGATTAAAGGTATGTGCTACCATGCCCGGCTTATTTTTAAAATTTTATTTGTTCATTTGAGAGAGAGAACCAAAGAGAGAATGTGTGAATGTGTGTGTGCATGTGCGCGCACACACACAAATAGTCTGTTGCCATTGGAAACAAACGTCAGCTATATGAGCCACTTTTGCATCTAGCCCTGTGTAGATGCTGGGGAATTGTAAGCCAGTCTGGCAGGCATTGCAAGCAAGCACCTTCAACTGCTGAGCTATATCCTCAGCCCTAGAAATGTATTGTAAAAATAACTATGCTTAACATTATAAAGCAAGTAAAATAACATGTTTTGAAATGTAAGGAGAAAAACATCTTTCCTCAGGAGAACTAATCAGGTAAATAGTGCTCCCCTGAGAATTTCATGGTAACAGTTAGGAATGCCTTCTGTGGGGCTGGAATGATGGCTTAGCGCTTAAGCACTTGCCTGTGAAGCCTAAGGACCCCGGTTCGAGGCTCAGTTCCCCAGTACCCACACAAGCCAGATGCACAAGGGGCACATGCGTCTGGAGTTCGTTTGCAGTGGCAGGAGGCCCTAGCGTGCCCGTACTCTGTCTACCTGTTTCTTTCTCTCTCCGTCTGTCACTCTCAAATAAATACAAAAAACTTGCCTTCTGTGTATTTCCTACTACTGACTTAGCTTTGAGGAATAATTTCTATATTCTTGATGTATAGGAGCAGAATTAGAACATTAAAGTTTGGATAACAGAGGAGCTCTTCTGTCTTAAATCTCCTTTGTACTGTCTTATTTTCTCTGAGTTCTTTTGAACCTGGTAAGCTTGAGATAACTTTATAACAAGTGACAAGATTGCTAACAGATTCCCTAGTTCAACTCTACTGCTTCTTAATTTTCTTTTTAGAGTAACAAAAAATATTTTACTAAAATACAAGATTGCAGAAATTTCCAGAGAAGACATAGAAAATGTTCACAAGCTTTTAAAAAAAAAATCTTGAGGATGGAGAGAAGCCTCAGCTGTACAGTGCTTGCCTGCTAACCCTAACAACCCGGGTTCAGTTCCAGATGCCCAAGGGGGCACATGCACCTGGAGTTCATTTGCAGTGGCTGGAGGCCCTGGTGTGCCCGTTATTTCCATCTGTATCTCTTCTCTCTCTGCTTGCAAATAAATAAAAAAAATCTACAGTGTCTAAATAAAGTTAGCCTTCTCTAGGGAACATTTTGTAAGGGTTTTTAACCAATGCAATTAGATTATTACACAAAAGAAGGGGAAGGAGCCTTCTCCCTCAAAAACCTCCCGCACCCTGCAGCTAGCCCTGACAAGCTGCCTTCTTTCACACCACATTATATATAAACGGAGCTCTTGCTCTGAAACACCTGGCTTGAACAGTCTAGATGTTGCTTCATGCTTCACACACAGAACCAGGACAGGACAGGACAGGTTGGCTATGTGCATTAACTACCAAGAGACTGAAGAAGTCTGCGCTTTATTCTATAATATATCCCAGGCTGTGTCCATTATGCAAGCAAAAAAAAAAAAAAAGAGTTCTTAGAAGAAGAGGAGAAGCCATGCACAGTCGGTGATCTGTGACTGGAGCCTGTGACTGGAGCCTCATCCATGCTGAAAGTGCAGGGTCTGGAATGGGGGAGGAGCACTTCACAAGGCCTGCATCTGTTAGCAGAACTGTGGAGGCTTGCAGTGGTGGGGACTGAGACGGGACTTACTTTGGGGGTTCAAACACAATAAAACCCCAGCTTGTATCTGATTACTTAAAGAATTGAAATAAAACAAGACTGGGCAGGATTAATTTTGTGGATTACTATATTTATTCAGAAGTCAGGAGGGATTAGGGAGAATCTATGGACCAAAGAAGGGGGAATGTCAGGAGAGGTTAGTCTGAGAATCAGAGGGTGAGGAGTGGAAATATCCACATGGTCTAAGGGCCAATATATATCCTTTCCCACAGTGGCAGCTTAGCTACTGCCAGGGTGCTAAGCTGACAGGGTGGGAAGGCCAAACCTTACTGGCGGTGAAAACCTCAGTTGCTAAGAGGTGAACAGCCCAGGAGTTGGAAAAAGGGAAAAAGCCCACCATAAGCCTCGTGAGCAACCAGACTTTTTATTTTGGTTCTGAGGCTAAATCTGGAAGAAGTCAGCACACCTGTTGTGCAGTGTCCAGCGGGGCTGGGCTTGAACACACGCACCTGAGTGATGCCAGCTTTGCAGCGGCCACTGCAGATAGCAAGGCGAATATGTGGGCAGTTTTCCTCTCTGGGACCACTTTTATCTTTCAAAATATCTAAGCCCATTCTTCCCACCTTGTCTATGCTACGTGTTACTTTCTTTTCTCATTGATGAAACCAACTATCTGCCAAGAAACATTTTAAAGGACTGTATTTTGACTCACAGTTTGAGGAATTATAGTCCATCTTGGTGGGGAAAGTAGGGCGGTGGTGGTGGTGGGAGTTTCTTGGTTACATCTCCACACATCAACAGACCAAGAAGTGGGTGGGAAGACAGACAGACACACAGACACATACGCACACACAGACGCACACTGGGGGGTAAAGATAGAGACAAAAATTCAGGCATTCATTTGGCTTTTTCCTTCCCATCTTTCTCCTTACTGCTTTAGGAAATGTCTTCAGTCCTCTGTTGATCCTTCCTTTCTGGAAACGCTGTGTAGACATGGTCAGATGTATGGCTCTTAGGTGATTCTAAGTCTGGTAAAGTTGACAGTGAAGATTGGCCATCGCAGTTAGGACGATCAGTTTTGTTCATGACGTGCACGTTAGCTGCCACACCATGTGAAGTCTGTAAACTTACATGGTGATTTGGGTTTCTTAACAGTGTTCACGTCAACAGTGACTCTCCACCAGCATGGAAAGCTAAAGGTATGCTTTCAGTCTTAGAAGGCAGTTCTTTGTTTATTTTTATTTATTTGAGAGCGACAGAGAGAGAGAGAGAGGGGGGGAGGAGGAAAAAGGCAGATAGATACAGAGAGAATGGGCGTGTGAGGGCCTCCAGCCACTGCAAACAAACTCCAGATGCATGCGCCACCTTGTGCATCTGTCTTATGTGGGTCCTGGGGAATGGAGCCTTGAACTGGGGTCCTTAGGCTTCACAGGCAAGTGCTTAACCATTAAGCCATCTCTCCAGCCCTGAAAAGACAGTTCTATCCTTGGCTTTATTTTGTTTACATCAAAGCATAATTTAGGCTACAATAAAATTCATCAATTTAAAAAATTATTTATTTATTTATGTGTGAGAGAGAGAGAGAGAGAGAGAGAGAGAGAGACTGACAGAGAGGCAGATAGAATGGGTGTGCTAGGGCCTCTAGCCACTTCAAATGAACTCCAGTCACATGCACCACCTTGTGCATCTGGCTTTACATGGGTACTGGGGAGTTGAACCTGGGTCCTTTGGTTTTGCCAGCAAGCACCTTAACCACTGAGCTATCTATCCAGCCCAAAATTCATCAATTTTTAAAAATATTTATTTTTATTTATTTATTAGAGACAGAGGAAGAGGGAAAGAGACAGTGAGAATGGACATGTCAGGGCCTCCAGCCACTGCAAATGAACTCCAGATGCATGTGCTACCCTGCGCATCTGGCTTACGTGGGACCTGGAGAATTGAACTGGGGTCCTTAGGCTTTGCAGGCCTGGGATGCTTACAGTTGGTGAGTTGTGACATATGTAAAGTGTATGTAACCACTAGAACCATCCTGTGCCTGCTCCCTGGTGCTCCTGTGCAACCCGATTATATTGAAATAAAAGTCAGTCTGGAGGTTTAAGGTGCTTGCCTGCAAAGCTAAAGGATATGGGTTTGATTTCCTAGGACCCATGTAAGCCAGATATACAAACTGGCACGTATGTCTGCAGTTTGTTTATAGTGGCCGGAGGCCCTCGAGCACCCATTCTTTCTTTCTGTCTTAAATCAATCAATCTGGAGAGATGGCTCAGCAATTGAGTGTGCCTCCTAGGCAAGCACGAGGGTCTGAGACTACTCTAGTTAAAAGTCAGTTTCAAATTTGGGAGTCACGGTGACACATACCTTTAATCCCAGCATTCATTCAGTAGGTTGAGGTAGGAGAATAGTGTGAAGCTAGCTTGGGTTGCAGAGTAAGTTCCAGGTCAGCCTGGGATAGAGTGAGACCCTGCATCAAAAACAAGAGCAAAAATCAATTCAGAAGAACTTCTGAAATTGTATTAACAATATAGTGTTCTGGTCCGTGAGTGTGTACACTTTCCCATTTGTTTAGCTATTCTTCAGTTTGTCTGAATAATCCTTTGAGGCTTTGTTTTCAGGTTACTGTTTTGCACATAGTTGGAATTAAAAAAAAGTTCACTTATTTGTGTATGTGCATGTGGGGTGTGTGTGTGTGTGTGTGTGTGTGTGTGTGTGTGTGTGTAGGTGTGCCAGAACTTCTTTGCTGCTGCAAACAAATGTCACTTTATGTGGGTGGCTAGGAAACTGAACTCAGGTCAGCAAACTTTGCAAGCAAACCCTTTCACTGTGCTATTTCCTAGCCCTTGGGTTTGTTTTCAGACTGAGCATGTGTAAGTCCTTGTTCCACCGAGCTACCATGTACTATAGTAACAGCAGATACTTGGATAGTTCAGCATTTTGTATAAATTGATGCATTTGTCACAATGACCCAGTGAGTAGGTGTCATTAGTATTCTCAAATTACTGATGAGGAAATTGTGGCTTGACTAGCCACAGAAACAGGGTGGTCCTATTCAGGTGTCCCCCATAAACTTAGGTGGTCTGAATGCTAGGGTTCCCAGCTGATGGAGATTTGGGAATTAACACCTCCTGGAGGCAGTGTATTGTTGGGGGCGGGCTTGTTGGTGTTATAACCAGCTTCCATTTTCCAGTGTTTGGCACTCTCCTGTTGCTGTTGTCCATCTGCTGTTGCCCAGGAGGTGATGTCCACCCTCTGCTTATGCCATCATTTTCCCCTGCCATCATGGAGCTTCCCCCTTGAGTCTGTAATACAAAATTAACCTTTTTTTTTCACACAAGCTGCTCTTGGTTGGGTGTTTTCTGCCAGCAATGTGAACCTGACTGCAACACTAAAGTTGGTACTGAGAAATGGTGTCATTGCTGCTAGAAACCTGATTGTGTGGCTTTTGGCCTTTTGAAACTACTTTGCAAGAGGAAAGTGGAAGCATTTGAAACTTTGGCCTAAGAGACACCATGCAGTGCTATAAGTACAGCTTGATGGACTATTCTGGTCAGAGTTGAAAGACCTGAATGCAGTAAGAACTATGGACTGTGATTGGCTTATGAGGGTGAGAAAGAGGCTTTGTCTGGCCTGGGCTAGAAGCAGTTTGTGTGAGAGGCTTGCTGTTATGCCCATATTCTGAGAATTTGTGCACGGTTGCATTGTGTAGAAATGGACTGGTGTGAGCAGAGGGATATGGCACAGGAAAAACGAAATCTTTGGGCTCAAACTGCTGCCCATTCAGCTGCGATTGTATGAGAGATTACAACCATTGAGATTGGGCCAGCTGACCTGCATTGGGACAACAGAAAGAATGTAGACTCTTTTGAAGGGGCCTGAATGCAGAAGCAGAGTACTGTTCTTCAAAGTCTGCTTTATTACCTCTGGATTAACAAGTTGGCAGCATGGTTTTGTATTTGGAAATGGTCTCCTCAGTGTGAGGCAGGCTTGTTGGACTACCTGCGTGGAGACACTATGGAGCCATCTGGATGAACTGTGGGTTGCAGTGGCGACCCATTGGAGATGCCAGGACTGAGTAGCTGCCAAGGAGAGCTGCTGACACTGGGTGAAGTTTTCCAGGACTGTGAGTAGCCTAGCTGGAGGGGTGGAATTGGAACTCCAGAGACTTGTCATTGGTTAGAATTATTGGACTTGTAGACTTGTCATTGACTAGAGTTGTTGGATGTGGTGCTACAGAGTTTAATGTTTGCCCTGTTTAAATCTTGTATTGGTTGAATGTTTCTTTGCTATACCTAATGCCATCTTTTATTCTGTGCCATTATGGTTTTTTTTTTTTTTTTTTTTTTTGGTATTATGGCTCAGTTAAAAGACCTTGGACTATGAGGATGTTTGAACATCATTGGGATTGATTAAAAACTGTGGGGACTTTTTTAAAAAAATTTTTATATTTTGGTTTTTTTCGAGGTAGGGTCTCACTCTAGCCCAGGCAGACCTGGTCTCCACCCTGTATTCTCAGGGTGGCCTTGAACTCACAGCACTCCTCCTACCTCTGCCTCCCAAGTGCGGGTGCCACCACGCCCAGCCTGTGGGGACTTTTAAAGGTGGACTGAATGCATTGCATTTTTTTTTTTTTGAGAGAGGCAGAGAGAGAGAGAGATGCAGATAGCGACTGGGTGTGCCAGCAGCCTCTCAGCTGCTGTGAATGAACTCCGGATGCATGTGCCCCCTTGTGAGCAAGTGTGGCATTGTGCCCTTGTGTCACTTTGTGTCTGGCTAAATGCGGGACCTGACTTAGCAGGCAGACACCTTAACCGCTAAGGTATCTCTCCAGCCCTGCATTGCATTTTACATCATATATGGTTATCAGTTTATGGGGGCCAGGGGCAGAATGTGGTGATTTGATTCAGGTGTTCCCCATAAATTTAGGTATTCTGAATGGTAGGTTCCCAGCTGATGGTGATTTTGGAGTTAACACCTCCGGGAGGCGGTGTATTGTTGGGGGTGAGCTTATGGTGTTAGAACCAGCTTCCTTTTGTTCCTGTTATCCATCTGATGTTGGTCAGGAGGTGATGTCCACCCTCTGCTCATGCCATCATTTTCCTCTGCCATCTTGGAGCTTTCCCTCGAGTTTGTAAGCCAAAATGAACCTTTTTTTCCCACAAGCTGCTCTTAGTTGGGTGTTTTCTGCCAGCAATGTGAACCTGACTGCAACACTTGTAATACAAAAACATTTCATTAGGTGCTGTGAGTGTACATTTGGGCTGTCCCTACAAAGGCTTTACTGTTGTTTGGTAAAAGTCACATGGACAATATGATTATGAATGAAGAGAGGAAGGGATGATGGTCTCAGTACCTTGAAATTGACCTGAACCTCTTGGAAAACTGCATTCACCAGAGTTTCACCTGGGAACCAGCCCAAGGTGTATGCTAAGCAAGTGTTCTATCCCCAGGACACTGTCCTGACCCCAGAGCTTCATACTGAAACTATTGCTTAGAAGAATTTGCCTTCCAGTGCTGGCTGTGTGCTGGAGAGGGAATTGCTCCTGGTTCTACAGGTTCTGCTAGTGGACTGTGCTTTTGTGCATCTGTTAGAAGTGCCTTCCTCAGTGTGGGTTCAGTCAGCTGGAAGACTTTAGTGTGTTGCTTTCTATTTTTAAGAAAGGGACTGTGATAGTATATTGCATTTTAAATATTTTTATTTATTTATTTGAAAGAGAGAGAGAAAGGGACAGATAGAGGGAGATAGAATGATCATTGCCAGGGCCTGTAACCGCTGCAGACGAACTCCAGATGCATGTGCCACCTTGTGCATCTGGCTTTATGTGGGTCCTGGGGAATCGAACCTGGGTCCTTTGGCTTTGCAGACAAGTACCTTAACTGCTAAGCCATCTCTCCAGACCTTAAAAAAAATTTTGTTTTTATTTATTATGCATTGCATTTTAAAATATAATGAATGGTTATCTGTTTATGGGGGCCAGGGTGATAAAGTGATTTGAATTAGGTGTCCCTCATACACTCATGTATTCTGAATATTTGATTCCCCCGCTGGTGGCAGTTTGGGAAGTGGAGCCTTGCTGGAGGAGATGTGTTGCTGGGGTTGACATTGAGGCTTAATAGCCCCTGGCTTGCTAGTGTTGGCCAACTCGAGCTCTCATGCTCATCACCTGCTGTAGCACAGATGATGTCCAGCCTCTGCTCATGCCATCCTTTCTGCAGCCACCATGAAGCTGCTCCTACAGACTGTAAGTCCAAACAAACAGCTCTTTTCCCTTGAGCTGCTTTTTTGGTTGGGTGCTTTGTGCCAGCAATGAGAAGGTGGCTACAACAGCTGTGCCCTGGGCTCTATAGGAGGACTAAAGTGTTGCTCTCTACTTTTCAGACGGTTTTATTGTAGCCCAGGCTGACCTGGAGTTCGCTCTGTGTTCTCAGGGTGGCCTCGAACTCTCGACGATCCTCCTACCTTTGCCTCCCGAGTGCTGGGATTAAAGGTGTGTGCCACCATGCCCAGCTTGCTTACTCTTTTATCAAAGCCTTTCCTCCCTCTCTCCCTCCGCATCCTCATCCTCATCCTCTTCCAAATTGTGTGTGTGTGTCTGTATGTATGGATGTGTGTGTATGAGTATGCACATGCCATGAGGCACATGTGGAGGTCTGAGGACAACTTTGGGGTGTTTGTCCTCTCTGGCCTGCTTGAGGCGGGGTCTCCCTTGTTGTTATGGTTTGTTTTTGCTGCATTGCTTCATGTGTGCCAGTTTAGCTGGCCCACCTTTGAGCTTCTGCATTCTCCTGGCTCTGCCTTCCATTGCCACAGGTGCCCTTTGGGTCACGGATGCATGTGCCACTTTGCTTCAGGCTTTATGTGATTGTTGGAGAATGGGACTCCAATTGGCAAGCTTGTAACAAACACGTTTAACCACTGAACCATCTCACCAGTCCCATCAAAGTGTTTCCTATTAAAAAAAAATTTTTTTTTACTTGAGACAGAGCAAGAGCAGAAGAGGTAGAGAGAGAATGGGTGTGCCAGGGCCTTTTCAGGCGCTGTGAACTCACTCCAGACATGTGCGCCCATTTGTGCGCATGTGCGGCATTGCATGCTTGTGTCACTTTTGCATCTGGCTATATGTGGGACCTGGAGATTTGAACAAGCATTCTTAGGCTTCGCAGGCAGGTGTCTTAACTTCTAAGGCTTCTCTCCAGTCCCCATCAAAGTGTTTTCTAATAGGCAACGATGTTTTTCATTTTTAAGTTTATTATTTTATTTTATTATTTAATTAAAAAAATTTATTTGGTTTTTCGAGGTAGGGTCACTCTGGTCCAGGCTGACCTGGAATTAACTATGTAGTCTCAGGGTGGCCTTGAACTCTTGGCAATCCTCCTACCTCTGCCTCACGAGTGCTGGGATTAAAGGTGTGCACCACCACGCCTGGCTGTTATTTTTTTGAGGCAGGATCTCACTCTATCCCAGGGTAACCTGACCTGGAACTTATTCTGTAGCTCAGGCTGGCCTTGAACTTGTGGCAATACTCATACCTCAGCCTCCTGAGTGCTGGAAATTATAGGCATGAGCCATCATGCCTGGTTTCAGTGCTTTCTCCTTCTCCTCCTCCTCCTCCCTCCCTCCTCCTCCTCTTCCTTCTTCTCCTTCTCCTTCTTCTTCTCCTCCTCCTCCCTCCCTCCTCCTCCTCCTCCTCTTCTTCCTCCTCCTCCTCCTCCCTCCCTCTTCCTCCTCCTCTTCTTCCTTCTTCTTCTTCTTCTTTTTTTTTTTTTTTGATCTAGCCCAGGCTGACCTGGAATTCACTATGTAGTCTCAGGGTAGCCTTGAATTCATGGTGATCCTCCTACCTCTGCCTCCCAAGTGCTGGAATTAAAGATGTGCGCCACCATGCCCTACTTAAAAAAATTATTTTATTTATTTATTTATTTATTTATTTTTATTAGTTATGCACATAATGTGAATACATTCATGTTGGTGCCATCAATAGTCTTCTCCCTGTCCTCCCCCCTCTGAAGGGACCCTCCTCGTTGGGGATTGTGGGTCGTGCATTGTGGGAGTAGCCATCAGTTATGGGGAAGAGACAATGTCTCTGTGCATAATGACCCAACTTGTGGCTCTAACAATCTTTCCGCCTTCTCTTCCGCGAGTTTCCCTGAGCCACATTGGGGTTGTTTCAGGTCTGCTTCAGTGATGAGGTCTAGGGAGCCTCTGTGTCTCTGGATACCTGCTTAATAGGAGTTGAGTATTCTCTGTATCTGTTTCCTTCACCCTTGTGATGGTATCAGGTTCACCAAGAAAGCCGCACTCTTGCTTATTTCCCCATTTACTCTATGGTTTCAGCGGGGACCCTGGTGGGGTGCGATAGGCTGATCCTCCCCTCAGGTTCAGCATCCATCTGAAAAAGAGAAGCAAATTCTACAACGGAGAGAGAAGTCAGCACTGGATAAATGGGGTAACCATTATTATTTTAGAAAGAATTTTATAGGTGTAGGCCCTCTTGTAGCCCACAATTGGTGGGAGCTTGATATTGGAGAGCGGGCTCATTTTTTGGATTTGGTTCTGACTTGTTTCCCAGTTCCAGCTATGAGTTTCATTCCACTGAACGGATCTGTTAACCAAATCAAGAGCAGTTGGTTACCCACCATGGGTGTGTGTTGCTATTGCACTTGTGTGAGCATCACGTCAGGTTGTTTGCTGCTGAATAGCTTAGACCACGAGTTGCTTGGACAGATGTTGGTCACTGTCCCCTAGTCGCTCATGTAGCACCTTCTGGCACTAGACAAGCTGTCTGGGGACTGGCTCTTCCAAATTCCAGGTAATCACTCCATGTTCCGTACCAACAGTATATGGTATCTTCAGCAGTAGGGTCTTACCAATAACCTTTGGTGGGTCATCAAGTACTTTGACAGAAATCTGTCTTCTTTTGGGAAACCTTGTTGGTCTTTCTGATCAATAGCTCATTGTGGATGTTAACCACATACTGGTACTGGGAATTACAGATCAGTGCCAAGGGAAAAGAAGGAAGAAAAAGATAGGTAATATAAAAGAGAAAAAGAGGGAGAGAGAGAGAGAAAGAGAAACAGAAGAAGATTCAGGTTAGTCTTCATCATACCCTCTCCAGGGCCCTATAATACAGGTGTTCCCTCTAAGGACCTGATGAAGGTTCAACCTTTTAGTCTGTCTTTCAGGATATAGGATTTTATGGTACCATTTCCATTTGGGTCCCGTTTTGTGTTCCCCCCTTACCCTCCCCTTCTGTACCACCCTCCCTATTGTCCGAACCTTAAGATGCTTATTAGGTATGTCAGCATCTCGGGCAGATTCAGGTTAGGAGCCACAGATGAGTGAGACCATGTGACAGTTATCTTTTTGTGATTGGGTGAGTTCACTGAGAATTATCTGTTCCAAGTTTGACCATTTTTCTTCAGATTTCATTCTGTCATTTTTCCTTATTGCTGTGTAGAATTCCATAGTGTAGATATACCACATCTTGGTTATACATTCGTCTAATGATGGACATCTGGGTTGATTAGCTATTATGAATTGAGCAGCTATAAACATGGTTGAGCAGATTTCTCTGAACTGAGGCTTGGAGCTTTTAGGGTACATTCCCAGTAAGGGGATAACGGGATCTGTTGGTAACTCTATAGTCATCCTTTTTAGGAGTCTCCATATTGCTTTCCATAGTGGTTGTACCAGCTCACGCTCCCACCCACACTGGATGAGGGTTCCTATTTCTCCACAACCTCACCAGCATTTGTTTTCCTTAGATTTTTTAATGTTAGCTATCCTTACTGGAGTAAGGTGGAATCTCATAGTTGTTTTAATTTGCATTTCCCTGATGATTAGTGATGTTGAACATTTTCTTAAGTGTGTGTTTGCCATTTGTATTTCTTCCTCTGAGAACTCCCTGTGCAGTTCTCTGCCCCATTTTGTAAGTGGGTTGTTTGACTTTTTATTGTTTAGGTTTTTGAGTTCTTTGTAGATCCTAGAAATTAGGCCTCTGTCAGTTGTATAGCTGGTGAAAATTTTCTCCCATTCTGTGGGTAATCGATTGGCTGTGCTTATTGTATGCTTGTCTGTGAAAGACCTTTTCAGCTTTATTAGATCCCAATGGTTGAGTGATTGTTTAATTTTCTGAGCTTCTGGGGTTTTGTTCAGGAAGTCTTTTCCTACTCCTATAGCATGGAAAGTTCCTCCTATTTTTTCTTCCAATAGTAGCAGCACTTCTGGTCTTATATTGAGGTCTTTGATCCATTTGGACTTGATTTTTGTGCATGGAAAATGTGTGGAGTGGGTTTCATTTTCCTGCATATGGTTGTGAAGTTTGTCTAGCACCATTTGTTGAAGATGCTGTCTTTTTTCCAGGCTACATTGCTAGGGCATTGTCAAATATCAAGTAGCTGTAGTTACTTGACCCAAAGTCCGGGTCCTCAGTTCCATTGGTCTATATTCCTGTTTTTATGCCAGTACCATGTTGTTTTTATTACAATGGCTTTGTAGTATAGCTTTAGGTCAGATATGGTGATGCCTCCAGGGTGTTTCTGTTTCTTTTGCTGAGGATACGTTTGGATATTTGAGGCCTTCTGCTATTCTATATGAATTTTGAGATCATTTTTTTCTCTCTCTTTCCTTCCCCGTGAGTGGAAATGTGGTTAGGTGGATGCCGTCTTGACTGGAAGTCCTCCTATTTATTTATTTATTATTATGAAAGAGGCGGGGGGGGGGTGGGAGAGATTGGGAGGGAAAGACTGTGAATGGGCATGCCAAGGTCTGCAGCTACTGCAAATGAACTCCAGATGTGTGTGCCATCTTGTGCATCTGACTTTTTTTTAATGTTCTTTTGCATTTGACTTTACATGGATACTGAGAAATTGAATTTGGGTTGTTAGGCTTTGAAGCAAGTGCCTTAACCACTGAGCCATCTCTCCAGTCCCTCAGTGCTGTCTTTTAAACTTTATTCTTCGTCCTAGTGCATAGTCTAGCCAATTAGAGACTTGAACAAAGGCTTGAAAGATACAGACTTTTGCAGTATTATTTTAGAGGTTAGGATACTGTAATCCCACTGTCACAGAAGTCAGCATACAGTGAAATTGACTCCTTTTGTTGTATGAACCCATGAGTATTTAACTTAATTATTTTGATACAGGTTCTCAAAATGTAGCTTAGGTTAGCCTGGTGTTTACAGTGTAGCCTAGGCTGGCCACAAACTTCCCATCCTCCTGCCTTAGCTTCTGAAAGCTAGGATTACAGACTGTGGCACCATGCTTGGTTAATTTTATGAATCTTAAGGCATACATAGCTAGATTGTATAGCAGTTACCTTCTTGTTGCTGGGACAGAACACCCAATCATAAGCAGCTTATGAAAGGAAAGGGTTTATTTTGCTTAGTTTTGAGGGAAGTTTCGTGGTGGGGACAGCATGGCAGAGAAGAAAGCTAGGGGCTCCACTAGCTGGGGATCCAATATGAGGCTTATTCACACACACACACACGAGGCTGTGGAAGACATGTCACGTTCAAACCTCCACATACTCCCAACATAGAATTACACAGAGTAGATATTCCCATTCCAGAAAGGAGGAATGGAGGCACTAGCAAGGAAAGAGTGGACTAATGTGAGATAGAAACTAGCAAGGCAAACAACAAATCCTGCAGCTCCATGTTTGGCACCTGGGACTTGGAGTGAAATCTCTGGGCTCCAAAAGGCTTAGGTAACTCCATCCGTCCAGCTGTGCTACCCGCTACCCAGGCGAATGCACTCTGAGCCAGCAGCGTGCCTTTTTTGGCCATCCTACAGTCCTAGCATCTCCATCATTTTGGGATCAATGCTCCTTAGTGCTGTAATGGATGAAAGGGACTTGAACCCTGACTCACACTACTTGACACTCTATTTCATGCATTTGTCATACTTGCAAAACCAGTACCAGGTGGAACAAATTCAGCAAGCACTGGGGTACCTGTCATTTAACCATATCTGTTACTGGAGTTTGTTTTTTCTCTTGGGGTTGTTACAATTCAGAAAGTGGCAGTTCCTTTCTGTCCAGTCAGCTGTTTCAAGACCATGTAGAGTGAGTGGTTCAAGCACCAAACATTTATTTTTCACAGTTCTGGAGGTTGGAAAATCCAAGATCAAGGTGCTAGACAATAAAATGTGTGAGATCCCTTATTCCTTCCCTCCCTCCTTCCCTCCTTTCTTTCTTTCTTTCTTCTTTCTTTCTTTCTTTCTTTCTTTCTTTCTTTCTTCTTTCTTTCTTTCTCTCTCTGTCTCTCTCTGTCTCTCTTTTTTTTTCTTTCTTGGTTTTTCGAAATAGGGTCTTGCTGTAGCCCAAGTTGAACTCAGGCTGGCCTAAAACTCACAGTGATCTTCCTACCTTTGCCCCCAGAGTGCTGGGATTAAAGGTGTGTGCCACCACGCCCAGCTGAGATACCCCCTCTTGATTATCAGACAGCTTCCCTCTTCTTGTATCTGTCATGGTTGAGAGAGATCATTTGTGCTTTTCTTACAAGGTCACAAGTCCCTAATTACTTTCCAATGGCTTCCAAACTGCCACACTCAGAACTAAAGGTTCAAAATGAATTGCCCGGGACATCAAGCTTTCAACCCACAGTACTTAATTTCAACCTACTGCTTTCAGGACGGCTCTTTAGAAAGCCGACTGCTCAGCATTTGTCCTGTTGACTTCTCTGACTTAGCCCGGAGCTCTTTGGCTTGAGAGAATGATGTACAATGTCTAATTATGGTCTGTGCAGGGGTGTTGTCTCAGGGGTCCAGGCTATCTGGCTGGCAGATGATTACTGGCTCACATCTTGCCAGCCTAGGACACCTGTGTCTCTGCAGGGAGGTTAGGGGGAGAGGGCCTGTGATGCAGGTGAGAGGGAGGTTGGATTTGGTACTGCAGGAGCTTTGAGGCACTCACTCATCCTGCTAGCATTGTGGTTTTGGTGTGTGGAACTGTGGGTTTTCTTAGAGTGTGTGAAAGTCAGGATTGTATGTGTTATATTGATGAGTGTGCCATTTGGCTGACCTGATTACAAGGAAAAATTTCAGTGTCGTTACTTCTTCTTCCTTTTTTTTTTTTTTTGATTTTTAAAACACCACATTTTATTCAGATTTTACAAAGGAGTGCGAAAAAGGGAAGGTTGAGAGTTAAGGGGAAACAAAGTGGGGAAAAGAGAAGTTCACCACATGGAGCCCAAAAGCCCATGTGGGCCGTGTGTAGTTCAGGAGTCCATGTGACCAGATAGGGATCTGGGGAAAAAAAGTATAAAAAAAAAGAGAGAAAAGAAAGTTTAAGGAGCTCCTGCCATGCTGGAGAGGATAAAGAACCCATGCGGAGAGTAAGGGCTAGGGGACCCTCCTGGCTGACAGGCATAGGCTAAGCCCCTCCTGGCTGGGCCTGGGCTGGCTCAGGCCCAGCTGAGGGAAAAACTCATCCACAGCTGGAAGTTCCTAAGTGATCAGAGAGTGAGAGTTTTTTTTTTTTTTTTTTTTTTTTTTTTTTGGTTTTTCGAGGTAGTGTTTCACTCTGGCCCAGGCTGACCTGGAATTCACTATGTAGTCTCAGGATGGCCTCAAACTCACGGCGATCCTCCTACCTCTGCCTCCCCAGTGCTGGGATTAAAGGCGTGTGCCACCACGCCCGGCTTTCTTTTCTTTTCTTTTCTTTTCTTTTCTTTTCTTTTCTTTTCTTTTCTTTTCTTTTCTTTTCTTTTCTTTTCTTTTCTTTTTTAAAATATAGGGCCTCACTGTAGCCTAGGCTTACCTGGATCTCACTCTGTAGTTTCAGGCTGGCCGTGACCTCACAGCAGTCCTACTACCTCTGCCTCCTTAGTGCTGTAATGGATGAAAGGTGGTAGTTACATTTTTGTATAGTCCATTGTTCTTGCCCTACTGTTAGAGATTTGTGTCTGAAAAATGGAAAAAGTGGCATGTCTGTCTTTTGCTGTCTGGATATGACATTTAGTGTTGTTACTTAAAGGCATCACAATTGTCAGTTTCCCATCTTAGCAGCTCCCCAGTCATCCGAGGATTTGCATTGTGCATGATGCATTGAATTTGGCCTCTGGACTCCTTTCCTGTGGGGCTTTCTGGGCAGTGGCTGTTATCAGCTTGTTGTTCATCTGCGTTGTCCTGAGGGGCTTTGCAATTAGCCCTTCCCAAGGGACATTCATGTCTGTGCCCTGGAGCAGTTCCCAGTCTAGGCTTCAGGCATTTATGTGGGGGTGCCCAGGACATTCACAGTGGTCTAGTCATCATGTCCATCTGCACCAAGCTGGGACATAGAGTGTCAAGTTCAAGTTTTGGGGGTCGTATACCTCCCCATTTAAAAAAATATTTTATTTTTTATTTATTTGAGAGATTGAGGGAGGTACAGATAGGCAGGTAGAGAGAGAATGGGCATGCCAGGGCCTCCAGCCACTGCAAACGAATTCCAGATGCGTGTGCCCCCTTGTTCACCTGGCTTACGTGGGTTCTGGGTAGTTGAACCTGGGTCCTTTGGCTTTGCAGGCAAACACCTTAACTGCTAAGCCATCTCTCCAGCCCTGCTTCCCCCTCTTAATCACACTCACCAATAAATCCTGCCTCCAGTCCAAAAACAGCTGCAGCAACAACAAACAGTGCTACCTGAACTATGCAAATGAGCACATAGGTGGGGATACAGAATCTATTACAGTGGGATGCCAAGGGGAACTTAGTCATGTATTTGGGAAGTGATTTCGTCTTTATTCAAGTGGCATGAGGGACTCAGACTCAATCAGTGTATTCTCTCTTGAACTCCAGTTCCTTATAGCACAGTAGGTGCTAATACTTGTTAAATGAGTAAATGTAAGAATAAATAAAACTGATTAGTGACAAGGTTTTGTGGAAATAATGCTGCTGATTTTCTTACCTTTGAGTCCTTGTGTTACCATTTTCTTAGGGTAGAGTCTGTTGTCCCTGGATCTTGATGAATGACAACCAAGGACAGCTGAAGGACCAGCAAGGAAAGTTTTATTGAAAGTGAAAGTAGAGCTGGGCTTGGTGACACACGCCTTTAATCCCAGAAGAGGTAGGATCTCCGTGAGTTCGAGGCCACCCTGAGAATACAGAGTGAATTCCAGGTCAGCCTGAGCTAGAGTGAGACCCTACCTTGAAACCCACCCCCCCAAAAAAAATAAATTAAGAAAAAGAAAGTGAAAGTAAAGAGAAGCTCTCTAGGATGGAGACGAGTGGCCAGTGAGCCCTGTGGATTGGGGTTGTTGACTGGCCTGTGCCTATATGTAAAAGAGATACTGAGTTGGGATGAGTTTTATTGGTTAAGTTTAAATCTGTATAGAAGACCTTGATTGGTTGTGGGTCACGAATGAGTCAGCTGGAGAGGAAAAGTTTCTTTTTTTTTTTTTTTTAATTTATTTATTTATTATTTTTTATTTATTTTTGGAGAGAGAGACAGAGAGAGATAGACAGAGAGGGAGAGGGAGACAGAAATGGGCGCGCCATCAGTCTCTCAGCTGCTGTGAACGAAATCCAGATGCGTGCGCCCCCTTGTGGTCAAGTGTGGCATTGCGCCCTTGCATCACTTTGCATCTGGCTAAACGTGGGACCTGGAGATTGGAACCGCTGGAGATTGGAACCAGCGTTCTTAGGCTTAGGAGGCAGGCGCCTTAGCCGCTAAGCCATCTCTCCAGCCCTGGAAAAGTTTCTTGAAGGAGGAAGAACCAGGAGGTCAAGAACAGAGGGCTGCCTGTGATGTCCTCTTGATAAGTCAGGTTTAGGTTCCGTCTGGCATTGTCTGCTAGTCCATCAAGGCAGGTTGGTGTCTGTGTCCTTTTGGGCCTATGTCTTGCTCCTAATCTCTGTCACTTGTTTCACAACCAGAAGAAGTAGGCATACATATACATACATATATACACACACACACACACACACATATATATACACACACACACATACATACATATATATGTATATAACTTATTTGAGAGAAAGAAAGAGGCAGACAGAGGGTGAGTATGGATGCGCCAGAGCCTCCTGCCGCTGTAAATGAACTCAAGACACATCCGCCACTTTGTGCATCTGGCTTTATGTGGATACTGGGGAATTGAACCTGGGCTGTCAGGGTGTACAAACAAGCACTTTTTACTGCTGAGCCATTTCCCAACCCTCATATGGTATTTTAAATATGCAGGAGTGAAGTTAATCATGAGAGGGGTTGGGGGAGGGCCCATCTTCAAGGACCTCCAAGCCTGTTAATGCCTAACTACTTAAGGAAAAGTTAACTTAAGAACTGCTGAAGGTAACACAGAGGGCTCAACCGAGCTTGCAACCCACATGTGAAGATGAGTGACATTACACTTTATCTTCTTGTCTGAGGAGGTGGACTCATCATAACCACTCCTGCCTGACTTCCCTGCTGTTGATGGATACAGTCAATCACAAATACAGAATGATTTGCAAGTATAAATGTACAGTCATGTTCCCTCATCCCTGGCAGAGTGCCTTGAAAGAATTAGACAGCAATAGCTAGTCTATTCATGCTGAAGAGAGGAGGGTAAAACTCGAGGTCTAAAACCGACTTTCACAGTGCTCAGTGTTGGAGAGGAGGAGGAAGAGGAACACAGCAAGCAGAAGCAGAGAGATGAGGAGAACACTCAGGACGGATTAGCAAGTCTCTAAGCTTTGTGTCTGCCATTTCACAAAGCTTTTTTTTTGGCAGTACTGGTCTTGAATTCAGTGCCATTTATTTATTTATTTATTTATTTATTTATTTATTTATTTATTTATTTTTATTGACAACTTCTATATCAGAGCTTTTTCATGCTAGCCAAGAGCCCTCCTACTGAGCCAAAATAACTTTAGATTCAATTTTCTGCACTCTTGTCTACATTAGCTTCCCCCTGTTGAGAGGTAACAGTTTAGGGGTAACAGGGCCCCTGAAAGAAAATCAAGGAATGCTCTTGAGCCTATAAGGGCTCCTTTTCTTTTCTTTTTTTTTTTTTTGGTTTATTAAGGTAGGGTCTCACTCTAGCTCAGGCTGACCTGAAATTCACTATGTAGTCACAGGGTGGCTTTGAATTCATGGTGATCCTCCTACCTCTGCCTCCCTAGTGCTGGGATTAAAGGCATGTGCCACCACGCCTGGCTTAGTCTCTTTCTCTTTAAAAGAGTTCTAGAAGCCTCCACCTTGCTGGAGGCCAGAAATGTCAGAAGGGTCTGGTCTTCTCTTCTACAGGAGTTGTCCCTTCACTAGAAGTGCTAATCACCCCTTCCAAGAAGGACAGTTCCCTTTCCTGAATACTTAAGGTGGGGCTGGATTGACCATCTCGGCCCCCATCCAGTAAATTCCAACAAAAGGCTCCAATCAGGTCTCCAGCTGGGCTTTCCCATTTTCTGGGAACCCTCTCCTGTCTTGCAGTAAGCAGGAGCTCTGCTTTCTTTCCTACTCTTAAACTCTGTAACAAAGTTTCCTAAACACCACCCTCTCAGGTCTGTGCTAGCCATCTCAGTTCCAGCTTTATTTTCTTCATGAAGTGTGTGGTGTGTTAGCAATAAAGACTTAGTATCTAGTTTTGGTGGACAACTGTTGAACTTACCTTCTTGCTGGGGAAACAAAACGCTTGACCAGAAACAGCTGATGGGAAGAAAGGGTTTATTTTGGCTTATATTTTCTTAGGGAAGCTTCATGAGGACAGGGAAAGCATGGCATGGCCAGAGGCTGGACATCACCTCCTGTACAGCAAGGGGACAACAGCAGCCATAGAGTGAGCCAAGCTCTGGCGTGGGGGAGCCGGCTGGAACACCTTACGCTCACCCCCAACAACACACCTCCTCCAGGAAGGCTCTGATTCCCAAATTGCCACCACCTGGGGACCAAGCATTTGAAACAGTTTAAAGTGGGCATTTGTGGTCCATGTCTTTAATCCCAGCACTTGGGAGGCAGAGGTGGGGGGATTTCTGTGACTTTGAGGTCAGTCTGGGACTGTAGAGTAAGTTGGGCTAGAGTGAGAGTCTACTTCGAAAAAACCTGCTTCCCCTCCACTCCCCCCCCAAAAAAAAACCTCAAGAGTTTATGGGGACATCCTATTCAGAGTACCACAGCAACCAAGAATAATGGCTGCAGCCAGTATTGTTTAAATGACGGTCTCGACAGTGGTGGATGAAGTTGCTTCTAAAAGCCATCGGATGTTCAAAAATCTGAGTTCCAGGGATGAGATATCCCCCAGTGTGAATTATTAGAATGTCTTTTTTTTTTTTGTTTTTTTTTTTGAGGTAGGGTCTCACTCTAGTTCAGGCTGACCTGGAATTCACTATGTAGTCTCAGGGTGGCCTTGAGCTCATGGTGATCCTCCTACCTCTGCCTCCTGAGTGCTGGGATTAAAGGGGTGCACCACCACACCAGGCTGTAGAATGTCTTTTAATCTTTTATTTTGGGTAGTTTACAATATCTCCACCCAAGGTGAGAAGTGGAACTCAGATTATGTCGTTCTGACCAAGTGGAAGAGCTTTCCCTCATCAAAGCCCTGATCCCTTCACCCTGCTTCGTTTGCCAGGGCTAGGGGAGGTGGCCAAGGCTGATGATGAGGGAAGGGTCCTTCTGTCTCCTTTCTCAATGATCTGTAAGCCTGCTAATGCTTGTCTGCCACCCAACACACCTTCATTTGGAAAATACGTAGAGGGTGATGAGTAATGCCTTTTGTAATCCTAAAATCAGAGTAAAAACCTTCACTTAGCAGCTTATGAATGCTTCAACTAAAATTTTCTATAATAACCAGAAGTTTCTTCTGTTACAGAGATATTAAGAGTTAAATTGGGGGTGGAAGGGGAGATGGCTCAGTGGATAAAGGTGCTTTCTTGAAAAGCCTATCTGCCCATGTTTGATTTTTCCAGTACATATGTAAGGCCAGGCACACAAAGTGATGCATGTATCTGGAATTTGATTGCAGCAGCAAGAGGCTCTGGAGTGCCCATTCTCTCTCACTTTCTCTCAAATAATATATATGTATTTGTGTGTGTGTGTGATGTTAAATTGGGGCTAGGAAGATGGCTCATTTGGCAAGCAAGAGGACTGAGTTTGGATCTCCAGCACCCATGCCAAAGCTTGGTGTGGCACACACTTGTAATTCCAGAGCTGGGAGGAAGAGAAGGAAGGTGCCCTGGGCTCCAGGTTCAGTAAGAGAAGGTCTCCAAAATAAGGTGGAGAGCTACTGAGGAAGACACCCAGCATTGACCTTTGGCCTGCACACATGTGCACACACATACATTCATGGATACATTACATACATATATGTGCAAAAAAAAAACCCCAACCCTGCTTAAATGACTTAAGCCGTGCTCTTGACTGCTTCCAGGATGCCACTGTGGTCTGGCAGTGAGGATCCAAGGGGCCCAAGATGGCATGTTTCCCGGTCCATTGCTTATCCCCTCTGATCTCCAAGATTTGAAAATATGTTTGGGAAATTTATGACCCTGACCCTCTCCCCCCCAGTCACTGATGTTCCATGAGGCAGGGACCATCACTGCAGCCAGCATGTTACAGTGGTGTCCTGTGTAACTAGCTATTTATTTTAAAAATTAAGTAAGGATTTTTTATTTTATTTTATTTATTTATTTGAGAGAGAGAGAGATACAGAAATAGGCAGGTAGAGAGAGAGAGAATGGGTGCGCCAGGGCCTCCAGCCACTGCAAACGAACTCCAGATGCATGCACCCCCTTGTGCATCTGGCTTACGTGGGTCCTGGAGAATCGAGCCTCGAACCGGGGTCCTTAGACTTCATAGGCAAGCATTTAACCACTAAGCCATCTCTCCAGCCCAGATTTTGTTTTTTTGTGTGTTGTATATATAATGTGATGTGTAAGCATGCATATGCGTGCGTGCGTGCGGTGCATTAATGTGCATGTGCCCTCCTTGCATTTGCAGTGGCTGGAGCAGAATGTCAGATGCTCTGCTTCATTGCTGCACCACCTGGTAAGTGTTCTTGTGTGAGCCAGAGTCTTATTGATACCAGAGCGTGCTGCTGTTCACGAGCCTGGGTAGTTTCCTGGTCACTCTCTTTTTCTCATTATATGAGTTTTTGCAACTTTCTTTCTTTAAAAATATTATTTATTTGCGAGAGAAAGAGAGAAGGAGGGAGAGAATGGGCACACCAGGCTCTCTACCTACTGCAAACAAACTCCAGATGCATGTGCCACCATGTGCATCTGGCTTACGTGCGTACTGAGGAATCGAACATGGGACCTTTGGCTTTGCAGGCAAGTGCCTAAACTGCTAAGCCATCTCTTCAGCCCTCCTGCTCTCTCAACCTCTGAGGGATTGTGTTACCTTACGTGAGTGGCTTCTGGAGATCCCTGCAGGCTCTTAGCCTTGTGCATGCAGAAAGCCCACTTAACCACAGAGCCATCTTTTCAGTCTTATTTATTTTTACTTTTGTTTTAAAAAATATTTATTTATTTATTTGCAAGCAGAGAGGGAGACATGTAGAAGAAAGATGGAGTGGGCACTCCAGGGCCTCTAGTCCCTGTAAACGAACTCCAGATGCATGCGCCACCTTGTGCATTCCATTTTACATGGGCACTGGAGAATTGAACTCAGGTCATTATGCTTTGAAGACAAGCACCTTAACTGCGGAACCATCTCTCCAGCCCTGTTTTTACTTTTCATGTGTGTATGTGTGGTGGGCGTGTGTATAGGTATGTGTGGAGGCCAGAAGTTGACATTGGGCTGTGCCTGCCTTTTACACTGAGTGCTGGGGATTGGCAAGCACTTTGCCTATGGAGTCATTTCCCCAGCCCTGAACTATTGCTATTAAGATGGCTTGAAGCCTGTAGTTTGTATTAGGATCAGGAAAATGTATTTTGCATATGTAGAACACAAAAATTGATTTATAGGTGTGCTGTACCTAAAAGACATGCAGTGTGTGATACTTGTATTATGCACACCAAGCTAAAAGTAGTTTCTTCTATTATAAAATATCCATTACATAATTAGGGAAGATTATTTAAAATAGTAAGGTACTTCAATATATTTGTATATTCAGGAAATCTCTTGATTTTTCAAACTAATATAAATTATAAAATTCAGGATACACTTGAATAAGCCTAACTGAGATGGATCCTGGAGTAATAATTTTTGGTGGGTTGATTACTAATGATTATGAATTGATTATCCATGACTTTACTTCTCATTAGTGTATTTTGCAAAATCATAAGAAAAACGGAAAGGAAAATTAAATCTAAATAATGTAATTTTATCAAATATAAATATTTAGTGAAATAGTCATTAAAATATCTTCACATTTAATTATGTGGAAAGATTAAGAGTATGTGCATGTGTGGCAGACTGGTGTTTGGAAATAATCAAGGTGCTGAGGTGACTCACTGGTATGAGAGAGCCTGAGCTTGATTGCTCAACACTCATGTATAAAGCTGGGCAGAGCCGTGTACATCTGAAATGCTAGTCTTGTGGGAGCCAGAGACAGTAGAACTGCTGGCGCTTGCTGGTCAGCCAGTGTGATGGAAAATGGCAGCCCGGGCTCAGCGAGAGACTCTGACTCAAGGAACTAAGTGGCAGAGCCATGGAGGACAGCTGATGTTCTCCTCTGGACTCTGCATGAGTGCATGTGGGGCACATGCATCTCTTTGCACACACCTGCATGTACTACACATACACTTATCATGCTACACATGACATACCATCCCTACAAAGTGAAGTTTAAGTGAAATATTTGAATAATGTGTAGTCGTTTTATCCTTTGTATTCTGTCAGTTATGAAAATTATTAGCCACATGAGGCTACTTTTATTTAAATTTAAATTAATTTAAATAAAGGTGAAAAGTTGCTTGCTTGAAGTAGCCATATCTCAAGGTCTTACTAGTAATAGACGTGTGGCTGTAATGGCCATGTTGAGCAGTACAGATAGGGAACATTCCTTTGCATTATCACAAAAGTTCTGTTGGGACAGCCCTGTTCCAAATTAGCAAAAATTGTCTAGCTGTTTCACCAGATACCTATTTTCTAAAAGTTGGAGAAGAGAGGACAAGAAATTACAAACCTTTGCTCTCTGGAATTTTTAGGTGATGTGATGAGATGATTGAACTCAGTGGTAGGGAGAAAGGAAGTCAGATTTTGAATGACAGGAGTTCTTGTGTTAATTAGTGTTTGTATTAGCCAGGCCAGCCTGAGGTTGGTTTATATGTGAACTCAGGCCTGGGGCGAGGACATCTTTTGAATCAAGTTCATGGTTTTTTTTTTTTTTTTTTTGGGCTTTTATTTTGGATTTTGTGAGCAATGAATTGATCAACTCAGTTTTTGATATATAGTCATTGATCATTGAAGGCCTTTTTTTTTTTAATTGCTATATTTATTGAGGCAAGTACAGAGCCCAAGAAAAGCGCTCATGTGGCTAGATATCCCATGTGGAGGGCCTGGAAAAAAAACTATGGAAAGAAAGGAGAGAAAAGAAAGTTCAAGGAGCTCCTGCCATGTGGGAGCTGGAGGGATAAAGAACCCATGTGGAGAGTGAGTGCTTAGGGGGCCTTCCCCTCGCCTCAACCTGGCTAGGCCTGGGCAGCCCAGGCCCAGCCGAGGGAAAAACTCACCCACAGCTGGAAGGTTTCAAGTGGTCAGAGAGCCTGTCCTCCCCTTGCAAAGGTGTTTATGGTGGTGGGCTGTCTCTCTACTCAGGTGAACCAGAGGGACAGCTGGTTGGTTAGGGCTAGGGGCTGTCTCAGGAAGAGGTTAGCCCTGACACCAAGTTCTGGGGGCTGAACTTGACCAACCACCATGTTTAAATCCTATGAAAGACCTACCTCCCAGGAGGGGTCCAGGTTTTTTGTGGAAAAACAGGCCTAGGGAACTAGGCAAGAGACAAGAAGCTAGATCATCTTGATTTCTAGTAAGTGCAAACTTTCCTGCCTTTTTTACCTTTAGGGGACCAGTCATCCTAACTGCACTCCCGTCTTATTCTCCCTTCTCATGAGAAGACAGACTCTTAACTGCTGTTAGAGGATGGGATGATGACATCAGATATTGAACTACTTCCAGCTGAACGGGATGTAGAAATATGGCATTTAGAGAGTCTCTCCCAGAGAGGGGAACTACTCTAAAGGACCCCAAAAGTGTATTGATGGAGTGCAGGAAGATAGTCTTGGAAGAACATGTTGGGGAGAAAATAAAAGTAAGGAGTTAATGAGAAGTGAGCACACAGCAAACTGGTCATCTTTAGGGCTTTCCTTCTTGTGGACTTCTAGGCCTTAGGAAGCATTTGAGAGAACCCAGTACATGGAGTTGGATTGTCTCAGGACCTCATCTGAGCATGAGGTGGCTGAGATTTTCTTCCAGAACTGTTCTTCAAATGGCACAGTAGTGTCAGACATGGTCTGAATATGTTTCTGTATGGCTTGTAGACAGATGAGATATTAGCAGAGTTATCAGGAATATATACACACTATTTAACCTTGATAAGGATATTGAATATACCATATTTTGTATATTAGTGTTTCAGAGTGTACCTTTTTAAATTTGTTTTGGGGGTAGCTAGGGCCAAAGGTTGGTACCATAGAGCCATTCGGTGCCATTAAGGACTGTACAAATATATTTTTGGCCTCAGGACTTGTTTAATGATGTCTTGGCACAAGTTAGAAGAGACTCATCATTGGTCCCAGTATAAGGGTAAGTGACCCTTGGTCAGTCATCCATATATATATTTTAGACTTGAAAATAGCTCTTTTGACATCTATGGTTGTTTTCCTTATTATAGAATTAGAACTATTAGAGAGTGACCAATATGCCTTAGGGTGGAAGGCCTTTTTCTTTCTCTTGCCCATAAGCAAACATTTTAATGCACTTAATGTATCTGTTTATTTCTGTAAAATATACCATTTTGTACCTTTAAGTTCATTTTATACTTATGTGGATGATATTGTATAATCTAAATCATATCATATAAATTATATAATATTAATATAAACTTTTTCCCACCTTTGATGATAATTCTTTTTCTTTTCCAAAGTTTTGTTAGTAAATATTTCTACCTGGTGGGTGTTAGACATTTTGGCCTTTATAGCCAGAGAAGTCTGGAAGAATTTTCTCTTTTGGCTCAGGGAATTTTTTAGATTTTTGGAAATGAATCTGGAGTCTCACATCTGAGTAGGTGCTTTACCACTGAGCCAAGGCCTTGCTTCTCTTGATGGAATATTGACCAACTGAGGGATTATTTGTTTCTGAATCTTATATTTATTTGTGTTACTTTTGTTTTCTTCTTCAACGTTATGTGGCCAGGGAGTCACTTCTCACACATTTGTGTGTTTTAGTACTGTTGCTGTCTCTTCTTGTTTTAAATTGAAATTTATTGTACTCATTGAAGATTCATTCCTAGTTGTAAGAAACACAGAGAGGGCTGAGGTTGTGAATCACTGGTCGTGCTGGCCTAGTATGTGAGAGGGTGGGTTTAATTCCTAGCACCACCAGGGGACGATACGGAGAGATGTTTGTATGGGAGAGGATATGGAGAGATGCTAGGTCCCAGTGCAGTTGTTTTTTGATTCTTACTTCTGTGTAGGGCGAGAAGCAGGTAGACAAGCCATGCTAGCATAGTAATTCAAGAACCCCGGCCAGAGGCATTCTCTTACAAGTGTAACACGTGTGGATTTAATTGTATCTGCTGTTTTCCTTGTTTTAGTGGTTATTTAAGGTAGTGTAATTATCATATAGGCTGAGTTTTTACTGAGGTAGTATTTCTTATACACAAATGAGATTTTTAAAATATTTTATTTATTTATTTTATTTGACAGAGAAAGAGGGAGAGGGAGAGAGAAGACAGAGAGAGAATGGGAATGCCAGGGTCTCTAGCCACTGCAAACGAACTCCAGATGCATGTGCCTCCTTGTGCATCTGGCTAATGTGGGTCCTGGAAATAGAACCTGGGTCCTTTGGCTTTGCAGGCAAATGCCTTCACTGCTAAGCCATCTCTCCAGCCTGAACAAGAATTTTTTTAATGCTGCTACTATTAGGAACAATTGAGAAAATGTTAACTCCTCTGTTGACAATGATTAGATAATTCTGCATATGTTTTATTTTAGGTGGTTTCACGAAGAAATCCAGAAGATGTCCAGGAGGTAACATGTTTATCCATATGAAAATTTGATTTTGTACATTTGGTCAGAATGTAACCAATGCTTTGTTGTCAGTGCTTGTGTGTGTATGGAGAGCGTTTTTATAACACTGGAGCTCCAGTGTCATTTCAGATCTTGGTTAGTAGGTGCTAAGATACATCTATAATAGAGTGAGACCCTACCTCGGAAAACCAAAAGAAAAAAAAAAGATACATACATAAGAATTTGGTGAATTATAGTCTTGCTTTTTTTTAAGTCTCATGACTTTAGTATTAGTCAATGGCTCTATTAACCCATTCCAAAATCATGTTGCTTGTTTAATAAGTTATAAGTATTTGATAACTAACATTAATTTTAATGTTTGTAATAATAGTTGTGGGCTTCATGTTGACATTAGAAAAAAAGTGCTGTCTGTACAGTTTGTATCCTTTTTAAAAAATGTATATTTTTTTGGGCTGGAGCGATGGCTTTAGTGGTTAAGTGCTTGCTTGCCTATGAAGCCTAAGGACCCCGGTTTGAGGCTCCATTCCCAGAACCCACATAAGCCAGATGCACAAGGTGGCTCATGCATCTGGAGTTCGTTTGCAGTGGCTGGAGGCCCTGGTACGCCCATTCTCTCTATGTCTCTCTCTCTGCCTCTTCCTCTGTCTGTCACTCTCAAATAAATAAAGAAAAATAAACAAAAATTTAAAATGTATAATTTTTGTTGACAACTTCTATACTTACAGACAATGAACCATGATAATTCCCTCCCCTCCCCCACTTTTCCTTTCACAACTTCACTCTCCATCATAGACCCTCCCTCTCACCATTACTGTCTCTTTTAATTTGATGTCATCATCTTTTCCTCCTATTATGAAGGTCTTGTGAAGGAATTGCTAGGCCCTGTGAGGTCATGGATATCAAGTCCCATTTCTGCCTGGACAGTTGCATTGTAAGGAGTGGTACTGTTCCTATGGCTCTTACTTTCTTTCTGCCACCTCTTTCTCAGTGGACCTGAACCTTGGAGGGTGTGATAGAGATGTTTCAGTGCTGGACACTCCTCTGTCACTTCTCAGCACTATGTTGCCTTGTGAGTCATCCCAGTGGTCACTGCCATCTGAAAAGAGAAGCATTAATGTATGCATTAATGTATGGGTATGAACATTAATACAAGTGCTTACAGGGCAGTTTGGTGAGCATAATATATGTATTTAGCCAGACAAGAGCAGGCATTACACCCCTAAGGCTCATGACCTCCCTTGCCACAGGCAGAGAGAGAGAAAGAGAGAGCGAATGAGGGGGAGGGAGAATATGGGCGCATCAGGGCCTCCAGCCACTGCAAATGAACTCTAGGTGCATGTGCCTCCTTGTGCATCTGGCTTACATGGGTCCTGGAGAATTGAACCGTGATTCCTTGACTTTGCAGGCAAATGCCTTAACTGCTAAGCCATCTCTCCAGCCCTGCCATAGGTTTTTGATTAGGTTTTCAGTACTAGGCATGTATTCCCTCTCATAGAGTGGGTCTCTAGACCAACTAGAGAGCATTTGGTTCCCCCATAACAGACATGCCACTATTGTACCCGTTCGATCATTTGCCTGTCTGGCCAAACTCGAGGCTTCCGGTGTCCCCTGTTTTCACCACTGATGACTTCTGTCTCCCATAGGGCTGCATGCAGTGCAGCTTTTTCCAGCTTTAAGTTGGCTGGTCTACAGGGGGAAGGTTTTTAGCTCAGCACCAGCTTGATTTCTCAGTGACCTTGATGCTCAGGCATGTGAAGTCTTCAGTAATAGGGTCTTACCATCTGTTACTCATGGGAAACCAAGGGCTTTGGCAATAGCCTGTAATGTTTTGGAGGCAACAGGGGCCTCCCTGGCCAACAGCTCACTGGAAATTATCCCATCCCTGGCACTGAAAATTTTCTAGTAACAATCTAAGACTTCTGGATGTGTCATTATCCAAAAAAGTTGGCTTTCGTATATCTTATTCAGAATATCTTGAATTTTGATTGACCCTTTCCCCACTTTTCTTTTGCTCAATCTCTTCTCCTGGCCTTGCTTAGGCCATTCCACTCCCTGTAATCTTTTCTTCTATGTACATATATACAATATCATATACAATAGCATCCCTTTAAGTTCTTCCCTCTCCTCCCTCCCTTATAGCCTTTTTATAGCTTACTTGCCTCTGCTACTGATTTTTGGTTCCAGCTCACACACACAAGTCTATACATTTGTAGCTAGGATCCACATATGAGAGAGAACATGCAGCGTTTGGCTTTCTGAGCCTGGGTTACCTCACTTAGTATAATCCTTTCCAGATCCATCCATTTCCCTGCAAATTTCACTTTTCTTTACTGCTGAATAGAACTCCATTGTGTAAATGTACCACATCTTTATTATCCATTCATCTGTGGAGGGACATCTAGGCTGGTTCCATTTCCTAGCTATTGTGAATAGAGCAGCAATAAACATGGTTGTGCAAGTATCTCTAAGGTAGTGAGAAGAGTCTTTAGGATATATGCCTAGGAGTGCTATAGCTGGATCATATGGCAAATCTATTTTTAGTTGTCTCAAGAACCTCCACACTGATTTCCACAATGGCTGTACCAGTCTACATTCCCACCAATAGTGTAGACGGGGTCCCCTTTTTCCGCATTCTCACCAACATTTATTGTCATTTGTTTTCTTGATGATAGCCTTTCTGAAAGGAGTAAGATGGAATCTCAGTGTAGTTTTAATTTATATCTCTCTGATGGCCAAGGATGTAGAACACTTTTAAAAATGTTTATATGCCATCTGTATTTCCTCTTTTGAGAATTCTATTTAGTTCCATAGCCCATTTTTTAATTGGGTTGTTTGATTTCTTATTGTTTTGTTTTTTGAGTTCTTTGTATATTCTGGATATTAATCCTCTGTCATATGTATAGCTGGCAAAGATTTTCTTCCATTCTGTAGGTTGTCTCTCTGCTCTATTCATAGTGTCCTTTGCTATACAAAAGCTTTGTAATTTCATAAGATCCCAGTGGTTGATTAGTGCTTTTATTTCCTGAGCAATTGGGGTTATGTTCAGAAAGTCATTGCCTATGGCAATATGTTGAAGGGATTGCCCTGCCTTTTCTTCTAGCAGTTTCAGAGTTTCAGGTCTGATATTAAGGTCCCTGAACCACTTGGACTTGATTCAAGGATCTATTTTCATCCTTCTACATATAGATATCCAGTTTTTCCAGCACCACTTGAAGAGGCTTCTTTTCTCCAATGAATTTTTTTTTGTTTTTTGTTGAAAATCAGATGGCTGTAGCTGCCTAGATTAACATCTGGGTCGTCTATTCTGTTCCATTGATCTATGTGTTTGCCTTTGTGCCAGTACCATGCTGTTTTTGTTACTGTGGCTTTGTAATATAGCTTAAAATCGGGTATTGTGATACCACTAGCCTCATTTTTGTTGCTCAAAATTGTTTTGGGTAGTTGAGATTTTTGGGCTTCCAATTGAATTTTAGGATTTTTTTCTATTTCTGTGAAGAATGCCATTGGAATTTTAATGGGGATTGCATTAAATGTGTAGATTATTTCTGGTAAGCTTGACATTTTCACAATATTGATTCTTCCTATTCAAGAACATGGGATGTCTTTCCATTTCCTACTGTCTTCTGCAATTTCTCACTTGAGTATTTTAAAGTTCTCATTGTAGAGATGCTTCACTTCCTTGGTTAGGTTTATTCCAAGGTACTTTTTTTTTTTTTTTTTTTTTTTTTTTTTTTGAGGCAGTTGTGAATGGGAGAGATTCCCTGATTTCATCCTCTGCATGTTTGTGGTTAGTATATAGGAAAGCTACTGATTTCTGTGTGTTTATTTTGTATCATGCTACATTACTAAAAGTGTTTATCACCTCTGTTTGTTGGTAGAGTCTTTAGGGTCCTTAATGTATAGAATCATATCATCTGCAAATAAGGATAATTTGATCTTTTCCTTTCCAATTTGTATCTCTTTTATGAGTGTCTCTTGCCTTATTGCTATAGCTAAGATTTCTAGTACTGTATTAAATAAAAGTGGGGACAGTGGACCCTTGTCTTGTTCCTGAATTTAGTGGAAAAGCTTCAAGTTTTTCCCCATTTAGTATTATGTTGGCTTTAGATTTGTCATAATTAGCCTTTATTATGTTGAGATATGTCCTTCTATTCCCAGTTTCTGTAGGACTTTTACAATGAAGGGATGTTAGATTTTGTTGAATGCTTTTTTTGCATCTGTTGAGATGATCATATGATTTTTGATCTTCAGACCATTCATATGATATATTGCATTTATCGATTTGTGTATGTTAAACCATCTCTGCATCTCTGGGATAAAGCCTGCTTGGTCAGGGTGAATGATCTTTCTGATATATTCTTGTATTTTGTTTGCCAGTATTTTGTTCAGAATTTTTACATCTATGTTAATGAAGGAGATTGGCTTGTAATTTTCTTTTTTTTTTTTTTTGTTCTGTCTTTGTCTGGTTTTGGTATCAGGGTGATGCTGGCTTCATACAAGGAGTTTGGTAGAGTTCTTTTTCTATTTTTTAAAATATATTTTATTTTTATTTATTTGACAGAGAAAGAGGGAGGGAGAAACGGAGGGAAGGAGGAAGGGAGGGAGGGAGGGAGGGAGGGAGAGAGAGAGAGAGAGAGAGAGAGAGAGAGAGAGAGAGAGGAGATATGCATGCGCCAGGGCTTCCAGCCACTGCAAATGAACTCCAGATGTATGTGCCACCTTTTGCATCTGGCTTATGTGGGTCCTGGGGAATTGAACCTGGGTCCTTTGACATTGCAGGCAAACACCTTAACTGCTAAGCCATCCCTCCAGCCCCTTCCTTTTCTATTTTATAGAAAACTTTGAGAAGCATTGGTGTTAGTTCTTCCATATAGGTTTGGTAAAGTTCACCAGTGAATCCATCTGGACCTGGACTTGCTTTTAGTTGGGAGATTTTTTTGGTAATGCCTGCATCTCTGTACTTGCTTAGGTCTATTTAAGTGGTTTATCTCATTTTGATTTAATTTTTGTAGGTCATATAAATCTAGAAAATCATTCATTTCCTTCAGGTATTCAAACTTAGTAGAGTAATGTTCTTAAAGTATGTCCTTACAATTTTCAGAATTTCTTTGGTATTGTAATGGTGCCTTTTTAATTTCTAATTTTATTAATTTGTGTCTCTTCTCTCTCTCTTTTTGTCAGATTTGCTAAGGGTCTATCAAAGAACCAACTTGTTTTTTTTGTTTCTATTTCATTAATTTCTGCCCTGGTCTTTATTATTTCTTCTCCTCTACTGATTTTTTTATTTTTTAAAAAAATTTTTGTTCATTTTTATTTATTTATTAGCAACAGACAGAGAAAGAGGGGGGAGAGAGAAAAAGAGAGAATGGGCACATTAGGGCCTCTAGCCACTGCAAATGAACTCCAGATGTGTGTGCCCCCTTATGCATCTGGCTTATGTGGGTCCTGGGAAATCAAGCCTCAAACCGGGGTCCTTAGACTTCACAGGCAAGTGCTTAACTGCTAAGCCATCTCTCCAGCCCTCATCTACTGATTTTTGGTTTGCCTTGTTTTTCTTTTCCCAAGGCCTTAAGGTGAAGCATTAAGTTGTTTACTTGTGACCTTTCTAATTTCTTAACATAAGCACTTAAAGCTATAATTTTTCTTCTTGGGACTGCTTTCATTGTGTCCCCAAAATTTTGGTATGTTGTGTTCTCATTATCATTTGATTTTATGAATTTTTTGATTTCCTGTTTGATTTCTTCAATGACCCACTTGTTATTCAGTAGTGTAGTGTTTAGTTTCCATGATTGTATATGCTTGCTAGTTTTTCTTGTTACTGATTTGTAGTTTAATCCCATTGTGATCAGATAGGGTACAAGGAATTATTTCAGTTTTCCTGTATTTGTTAAGATTTACTTTGTGTCTAAGATACAGTCTATTTTAGAGAATGTTCCATGTGCTGCTGAGTAAAATGCATATTCTGTAGCATTTGGATGGAATGTTCTGTACATATCTGTTAGGTCCATTTGTTCTAAGACATCACTTAATCCAGATGTCTCTCTGATTATTATTATTACTATTATTGTTTTGATTTTATTATTATTTTGGTCTCACTGTAGCCCAGGCTGACCTGGAATTCATTATGTATTCTCAGGGTGGCCTTGAACTCATGTGATCCTCCTACCTTTGCCTCCTGAGTGCTCAGATTAAAGGTGTGTGTCACCATGCCTGGCTAAAATATATTTTTTTCACTTATTTATTTGAGAGAGAGAAAGAGGTAGGCGGGGGGGGGGGAGAATGGGCGTGCCAGGGCCTTCAGTCACTGCAAATGAATTCTAGATGCATGTGCCCCCTTGTGCATCTGGCTTACATGAGTCCTGGAGAATCGAACCTGGGTCCTTTGGCTTTATAGGCAAACACCTTATCTCCTAAGCCATCTCTCCAGCCCCACTCTGATCACTTTTTGTTGGGATGATCTGTCAATGGATGAAACTTCTCTCTTTCTCAAATAAATGCATAAAAAGGGCTGGGGAGATGGTTCAGCAGTGAAAAACATTTGCTTACAGAGCCTAATATCCAAGGTTCTGAGTCCTTAGTATCCACGTAAAGCCAGATGCACAAAATGGCACATGCATCTTGAGTTTGTTTGTTTTCTGTAGCAGGAGGCTCTGGTGCACCCATACTCGCTCTCTCTGTTTTTCTTTCTCTCTCAAAGGAATAAAAATAAAGATTAGACACTACTGGGCTCGGTGGTTAAGGTGATTTCTTGCAAAGCCTGCTGGCCTGAGTTCGATTCCCCAGTACCTGTGCTCAAGTGGCTCATACATCTGGAGTTTGCAGCAAGAGGCTCTGGAAAACCTGTTATCTCTCTCTCTTTTTTGGGTTTTTAAGG
This sequence comes from Orientallactaga sibirica, assembly GCA_036365145.1. Taxonomy (NCBI): domain Eukaryota; kingdom Metazoa; phylum Chordata; class Mammalia; order Rodentia; family Dipodidae; genus Orientallactaga; species Orientallactaga sibirica. Next base: position 1,998,280 of record JAEOAD010002712.1, on the reverse strand, counting down.
TAGGGTTTCACTCTAGCTCAGGCTAACCTGATCACTATGTAGTCTCAGTGTGGCCTTGAACTCATGGCGATCCTCCTACCTCTGCCTCCTGAGTGCTGGGATTAAAGGTGTGTGCCATCATGCCTGGATATTTTTGCTTTTTTGAGGTAGGGTCTTACTCTAGCTCAGGCTGACCTGGAATTCATTGTGTAGTCTAGTGATTCTCCTACATCTGCCTCCCAAGTGCTGGGATTAAAGGCGCAAATTATCTCGCCTGGCTTCTATCTCTTTTTCTTTCTCTTTCTTGAAAATAAGTAAAAATATTGCAGACTGAGGAGATGGTTCAGTGATTAAAGGCGCTTGCTTACAAAGCCTGAAGGCGTAGGTTTTTTTTTTTGTTTTTTGTATTATTATTATTATTATTTTTTTTTTGGTTTTTCGAGGTAGGGTCTCACTCTGGCTCAGGCTGACCTGGAATTCACTATGTAGTCTCAGGGTGGCTTTGAACTCTCGGTGATCCTCCTACCTCTGCCTCCCGAGTGCTGGGATTAAAGGTGTGTGCCACCACGTCTGGCTTGTTTTTTGTATTTTTGAGGTAGGGTCTCACTCTGGCCCAGGCTGCCTTGGAATTAAGTATGTAGTCTCAGGATGGCCTCAAACTCACAGCAGTTCTTCTACCTCTGCCTCCCGAGTGCTGGGATTAAAGGCATGTGCCACCATGCCCAGCTTTTGAAGGTGTAGTTTTTAAAAATTATTTTTATTTTTATTTTTGGCTGGAGAGATGGCTTAGCAGTTAAGGCGTTTGCTTGCAAAGCCAAAGGATCCCGGTTTGACTCTCCAGGACCTATATAAGCCAGATACACAAGGGGGCGCATGCATCTGGAGTTTATTTGCAGGGCTGGAGGCCCTGGCGCACCCATTCTTTCTGTCTCTCTCTGCCTCTTTATCTCTCTTAAATAAATAAATAAATAAAATATTTAAAAAGTACTTTTAGTTTTTATTATTAACAACTCTTATAATTACAGACAACAAACTATAATAATTCCATCCCCTCTCACTTTCCCCTTCACAACTCCACACTCCATCGTATCCCCTCCCGCTTTCAATCAGTCTTTTATTTTGATGTCATCATCTTTCCGTCCTATTTTATTGGTCTTGTGTAGGTAGTGCCAGACACTTCAAGGTCATGGGTATATGGGCCATTTTGTGTCTGGAATAGCGCATTGTAAGGAGTCCTATCCTTCCTTTGGATCTTACATTTTTCCTGTCACCTCTTCCACAATGGACCCTGAGCCTTGGAAGGTGTGATAGAGATGTTTCAGTGCTGAGCACTCCTATATCACTTCCTCTCAGCACTGTGGTGCCTTTTGAGTCATCCCAGAGGTTTCTGAAACCAAAAGTGAGAGTAACATTAATATATGGGCATGAACATTAAGAGAAGTGCTTACCAGGTAGTTTGGTGAGCATACTATATGCATGTAGGCAGACACCAGCAGGCGTTACACCTGTAGGGCTCATGATGTCCCCACAATAGGTTTTGCAGTATCAGGGATGTGTTCCCTCCCATGGAGCTGGCCTCCAGTCAAATTAGAGAGCGGTTGGTTACCCCCATAACAGACATGCCACTATTGCACCCATTGGCTCATTTGGCCTTGCTGGCCAAACTTAAGGCTTGCCTTGTCCCCTGGTGTTTATCTCCACTGATGACTTCTCTCTCTCCCATGAAGCTGTGTACAGTGCAGCTTTTTCCAGCTTTCTGTCAGCTGGTCTGCAGGGAGAAAGTTTTCAGCTCAGCTCCAGCAACAGTTCTCAGTGACCTGCAGCCCAAGTATGTGGAGTCTTCAGCAATAGGGTTCTACCATCTATCCCTACTGGGAAACCAAGATCCTCAGCAATAACTTGTAATGTTTTGGGGGTACCAGGGACCTCCCTGGCCAACAACTCACTGGAAGGTATCTCATCTCTGGCACTGAACATTTTCTAGTAACAGTCTATGGCTTCTGGATATGCCATTGTCCAAAAAATTAGGTTTCCATATGACTTATTTATACCCTCTTAGATTTTGCTTAACTCTCCTCACCCTTCCTTTATTAAGTCTCTTCCCCTGACCTCACTTAGGCCTTTCCACCCCCAGTAATCTGTTGTTCTACTTACATATATACAATACCGTCTCTTAAGTCCTTCTCCTCCCTCCCGTATAACCCCTTTCTAGCTTACTGCTACCAAGTTTTATTCCAGCTCACATAGAAGTCCAATCATTTGTAGCTAGAATTCACATATGAGAGAGAACATGTGGCACTTGCCTTTCTGGGCCTGGGTTACCTCACTAAGTATAATCCTTTCCAGGTCCATCCCTTTTCCTGCAAATTCCACAATTTCATTTTTTGTTACTGTTGAATAGAACTCCATTGTATAAATGGAACACATCTTCATTATCCACTCATCAGTTGAGATGTATTCAGGCTGGTTCCATTTCCTAGCTACTGTGAACAGAGTGGCAATAAACATGGTTGTGCAAGTGTCTCTAAGGTAGCGAGACAAGTCCCTAGGATATATGACTAGGAGAGGTATAGCTGGATCATATGGTAAATCTCTTTAAAAAATTATTTTTATTTATTTATTTGGGAGAGAGAGAGAGATACAGAAATAGGTAGGTAGAGAGAGAGAGAGAGAATAGGCACGTCAGGGCCTCCAGCCACTGCAAACGAACTCCGGTTGCTTGCACCCCCTCGTGCATCTGGCTTACGTGGGACCTGGGTAATCGAACCTTGTTCCTTTGGCTTTTGCAGGCAAGTGCCTTAACTGCTAAGCCATCTCTCCAGTCCAAGTAAATCTATTTTTAATTGTCTGAGGAACCTCCACACTGATTTTCACAATGGCTGTACTAGATTACTAATTCCTGCCAACAGTGTAGAAGGGTTTCTTGTACCACTTACTGTCATTTGATATCTTTTTTTTTTTTTTTCAAGATAGGGTCTCTCTCTCTAGCTGAGGCTGACCTGGAAATCACTATGTAGTCTCAGGGTGTCCTCGAACTTATGGCAATCCTCCTACCTCTGCCTGGGATTAAAGGCATGCACCACCACACCTGGTTTTTGATTTCTTGATAATAGCCATTTTGACAGGAGTGAGAGGGAATCTTTTTTTTTTTTTTTTTTTGAGGTAGAGTCTCACTTTGCCCAGGCTGACCTAGAATTCACTATGTAGTCTCAGGGTGGCCTTGAACTCAGGCCTGTCCCCCGACTGGGATTAAAGGCTGGAATTCACTACGCCCGGCTTGAGAGGGAATCTTTTATTTAAAATTTAAAATACTTTTAATTTGTATTTCCCTGATGGATAAAGATGTAGAACATTTTTTAGATGTTTATATGCCATCTGTATTTCTTCTTTTGGGAATTCTCTATTTAGTTCCCTAGCCTTTTTTTCCTTTTTTTTTCAAGGTAGGGTCTCCTTCTAGCCCAAGATGACCTTGAATTCACTATGTAGTTTCAGGGTGTCCTCAAACTCACAGCAATCCTCATATCTCTGCCTCTCAAGAACTGGGATTAAAGGCATATGCCACCATGCATGGCTCCATAATTTGTATCTCACTCTTTGACCTGAGTGTCTCTTGCCTTGCTGGGATTAAAGGCGTGCACCACCATGCCCGGCTAGCTCAGACTTCCAGTACTATATTAAATGAAAGTGGGGACAGTGGATACCCTTGTCTTGTTTCTGAATTTAGTGGAAAAGCTTCAAGTTTTTCCCCATTTAGTATTATGTTGGCTTTAGATTTGTCATAATTAGTCTTTATTATGTTGAGATATGTCCTTCTATTCCCAGTTTCTGTAGGACTTTTATCATGATGTTGAATTTTGTAAAATGCCTTTTCTGTATTTATTGAGATGATCATATGACTTTTGTCCTTCAGACCATTTATATGATGTATTACATTTATCAGTTTGCATATGTTGAACCATCCCTGCATTTCTGGGATAAAGCCTACTTGGTCAGGGTGAATAACCTTTCTGATATATTGTTGTATTCTGTTTGTCAATATTTTGTTGAGAATTTTTGCATCTATGTTCATGAGGAAGAGTGTAATTTTTTTCTTTCTTTCTTTTTTTTTTTCTTTCTTTCTTTCTTTCTTTCTTTCTTTCTTTTTGTTCTGTCTTTGTCTGGTTTTGGTATCAGGGTGATGCTGGCTTCATAGAAGGAGTTTGGTAGAATTCTTTCCTTTTCTATTTTATGGAAAAGTTTGAGAAACATTGGTGTTAGTTCTTCTGTGAAGGTCTGGTAAAATTCACCAGTGAATCCATCTGGGCCTGGTCTTTTTTTAGTTGGGAGATTTTTTTTTTTTTTTAAATAACTGCTTGGATCTTTGTACTTGTTATAGGTCTGTTTTAAGTGGTTATTAATTTTGTTTTGATTCAGTTTTGGTAGGTCATATAAATCAAGGAAATCATCCATTTCTTTCAGATTTTCAAACTTAGCAGAGTATATGCTCTTAAAGTATGTCCTTTTGGTTTTCTGAATTTCTTTGGTATATGTTGTAATGGTGCCTTATTCACCTCTAATTTTATTAATTTATGTCTCGTCTCTCTTCTGGTCAGATTTGCTAAGGGCTTATCAATCTTGTTTATCCCTTCAGAGAACCAACTCTTTGTTTCATTGATTCTTTGTATTGTGTTTTTAATTTCTATTCATCAATTTCTGCCCTAATCTTTATTATTTCTTCCCGCCTACTGATTTTTCTCTTGTTTTTCTTTTTCCAAGGCCTTAAGGTGGATCATTAAGTTATTTACTTTGGTGTCTGATGACCCACCAATCTTGGTAGATTCTTACTGTCATTAAAAATGCCATCAACCCATTATTGACTGATTACTACCTTTATACTGGTAGCTCTTGGAATGAACAGATTTTATACTGAATTCCCAAATCCATTTGTCCTGTGTAACAACTTGTAAGATCTACACCAGCTGAACTTGTGTCTGGCCTTAAGTGTTGGTTTTACCTCCCTTCTCAGCCCAGGGAATGTAACACCACCAGCCAGATGCAAAGGCTAGAGTTCTGTTTTTCTTTCTCTAGAAACTTCATTCTCAGCTTCCCATCTACCCTTTATGCAGTTTGCTCTGACCATGACTCCTCCGTTGTCTGTCTCTCCCTCTCCCTTCCCTCTCCCTCCCTTCCTTCCTCTATCTCTCTCTCCCCCCCTTCCCTCCTCTTTGTTTCTCTCCTATCTTCCTTCTGTAGCATTCAGGCTGCCCCTCAGCATTTGTCAAGCTTTCTGGGAAGGATGTATCAGGCTGGCTTGGTCTTCCTAACCTGACTGTGAACTATGAACATAAGGCACCGTCTCTCATCTCCTTACCCCTCATCCTTTGTGACAGTATGGTGTCTAGCACAAAATAAGACTATGATAATTTTTTTGAGCCTTTTAAAAATTAAAAAAAAGTTTATGTATTTATTTGCAAGCAGAGAGAGAGAGAGGGGAGAAGAGAGGCAGACACAGGGAGAATGGCATGCCAGGGCCTTCAGCCACTGCAAATGAACTCCAGATGCATGTGCCCCTTGTGCACCTGGCTTATGTGGGTCCTGGAGAATTGAACCTGGATCTTTTGGCTTCGCAGGCAAGTGTCTTGACCGCTAAGCCATTTCTCCAGCCCCTTTGAGCCATTTTTGTTTTAAGCAAATGAATAAAGTATAGATCCAGGCAGAAGAAGCTTCTATAAATGAGTTCATGTTATAATGTGCCTCACCTCCTGGGAGTATAAGTATACAAAAACAAGAAGTACACTAATCAAGGCAGGACTTTTGGTTATATGACACAGTTGGATGACGAATAGTTTTTTAGTAAGGGTTTTAAAATCACACCTAGTTGCCAGCCTGGTCTAATGTTTGATCTTGGTATTAACTGTGTTGCACCTGAAAACACTGAGACTATGTAAAACATGTGAAGTCAGATGATTAGGATTTTTGAAAGAAAGGAATTGAGAACTCAGTTTTCCCTAATTTTATGGCTACAGGCTGATTTGGTGACATCAGGTCCTTGTATTAAATGCTTTCTTCATATTTAGTGTTTTTTTCTCACCCTAATTTAATCTAAGGATAAATCTCCAATCGAGATGATTGTTATTGTTCTTTTGGGAATATTGGCTTCAGTGATACTCTGATTAGTATTATTTTCTGCCCAGAAATCTTCTGGCTAGTTTAACGTAGTTCCTGAAAAAAGTGGTGAATTATGAAAGTTCGCATTTGTTACTTGCCACACAGCCATTTCTTCTTTCTTCACCGTTACTCAACCTGTGTTCTTGTGAGGCAAATGTTGCCTGCTTTTTCGTGTTCATAGACTTTGTTTTTGAGGCAGAATGTTTGCCATCAGACTTATTTCCAGAAAGTCAATAGTAATTAGTTTTGGGAGTAATTATAATTATATATATTGACCTTCTTTGTGCCAAGTTGAATATTTCCATGATAAATAAGTGAGTACTTGTTTAAGATGAAACTTAACCCCAGCCTGAGCAGTGTTCAGAGGGCTGTTGATTTATTCATTCCGTCTATTACCTTTCTGCTTAGAGTAGGTACTTGCTTGCACAGTGATTTGGGACTTTTTTTTTTTTTTTTTTTTTTTTGAGGTAGGGTCTCACTCTAGCCCAGGCTGACCTAGAATTCATTATGCAGTCTCAGGGTGGCCTCGAACTCACTGCAGTCCTCCTACCTCTGTCTCCCAAGTGCTGGGGTTAAAGGCGTGCACCACCATGTCCAGCTTGATTTGGGACATTTTAATGGAAAGATTACTTGTTATTCAGCTATTGATATAGCATTTTGGTGTGTGTGTGTGGGGGGGCTGTGAATACCAATTTTTGGGTCCTTATTCAGTTTAGCAAGGAATTGATAAAAATAAACCCTGAGAAGGGTAAATGATGAATTATGAGGTTTACTTAGGGGGAATTAAGATCCAGGGAGTAGGCTAGTGGAACGACTCAAGCCAGAGGAGTTGTTCTCCTTGTCCATCTAGAAAGGGAGGGAACACAGGGAGCATCTGCATCACAGAGAAGTGTTGGGGGTAAACGGGCTCTGCAGGAGGCACACCCGCCCACCCACACTGGGAAGGAGCAGCATGAGAACCAAAAGATCCCTCCCATCAGGACCAGAGAGGATGTAGAAGTAGTGAAGGCTGGGCGTGGTGGTGTATGCCAGCACTTGGGAGGCAGAGCAGATTGATGTGAGTTTGAGGGCAGCCTGAGACTACATAATGAATTCCAGGTCAGACTGGGCTAGAGTGAGACTATACCTTGAAAAACCACACACACACACAGACACACACACGCACATGCACGAAGGACTCAGGGATAAATGGAAGATCATACATGTAATGAAATAAGAACACTCCAAAGCAAGACAGATGTAGGAGGCAAACAGGAAAATACCCAGGTTGAGGGAGGCAACCCCCCACTTCTCAGCCAGGCTGGGAAGGGGAGAGAGACTTACATGCAGGTGTTCAGGAAGAACCACAGGAAGAAGGGAGGGCTTTCCCACGTGGTTGCTCCTTGATAAGGATCATACATCCAGTCGGAGTGAGCCTTGTTATGAGAGTCAGGTGTGTAAGAAGAGACCTGATTGGTTCATTGACTCAAGGAGCTGACTCAGGAGGTGCCAGCCCACCTAGGTGTTCCAAGCTAAGGAAGAGCAGAAAGTTCTTGCTGGGGAGTGTTGTTGCAGCCATCTAGATCAGAGGCAGGTCCTAACCCTGCTAGTGCAGGCCGGGTGGCATCTCCTTGTTTTCTTTGAGTCTCTGCCCCTGTCTGACTGCCTATACAAGGCTATCTTGCTACTGTTTCTCCTTCACTATTAAAAGGAAATGGTTTTGCTATGAAATGAACATGTCCTTTTCTCTCTCTAGATAATCGTATGGAAGAGGTATAGTGATTTTAAGAAGCTGCACAGAGAACTATGGCAGATTCACAGACACTCATTCCGACATTCAGAATTGTTTCCTCCGTTTGCTAAAGGAATAGTTTTTGGTAAGTGCATGCTTTGAAATTGTAGTTTAAAAAACTACAATTTTTAATGATTTTTGTATGTGTGGACCTAACATTAGTTAATACATGTGAAGTCAGAGACCTTTTTACCTGCCTAGGTAGTCCATACAGCTTAGCAAGCATGTGACATTGCTTTTTCATGTTCCCAGTAGGGTTTGGTTCATGTAGAATACATTTATTCTTTCCTTCCAAAACAGCTCTACTTCTATCCAAACAAACCACCTTAAGAACCTAAGAATAAATATTTGTTATTTTTATAGCTCTCCAATTTTCTATTGTTTCTTAAGTGTCTGTGTATGTTTTCCTGATACTCTTCTCACAATAAGAATTGTTGCTGGGCATGGTGGCACATGCCTTTAATCCCAGCACTTGAGAGGCAGAGGTAGTAGGATCACCATAAGTTTGAGGCCACCCTGAGACTAAAGAGTGAATTCCAGGTCAGCCTGGGCTTGAGTGAGACCCTACCTTGAAAAACCAAAAAAAAAAAAAAAAAAAAAAAAAAAAATTGTTACTTGCTTTTGAAAAAAACCATGTGCAAATACAGACTTTAAAAATTTTAAGGTGCTTGTCTGCAAAACCAAAGGACCCAGGTTCAATTCCCCAGGACCCATTTAAGCCAGCTACACAAGGTGGCACATGTATCTGGAGTTCGTTTGCAGGACCTAGAGGCCCTGGGGTGCCCAGTCTCTCTCCCCCTCTCTCAAATGAATAAATAAAAGTAAAATATATTTAAAAAGTTTGAGGCAAGGTCTTGCTTTGTAGCCAGGCTCGGAGGTCATCAGTGCATGGCATGACTCCATCCCCAGCTCAAGCCTCATCTAATTTGTACATTTATAAAAATTCTTTTTTAATTAAAAAATTTTATTTACTTATTAGAGAGAGAGAGAGAGAGAGAGGAGAGAGGAGGGAGGGAGGGAGGGAGGGGGAGGGAGGGAGAGGGAGAAAATATGAATGGGCATGCCAGGATCTCTAGCCACTGCAAATGAACTCCAGACGCATGTGCCACCATGTGCATCTGGCTTATGTGGATACTGGGGAATCGAACCTCCATCCAGGGTCCTTAGGCTTCACAGGCAAGTGCTTAACTGCTAAGCCATCTCTCTAGCCCCTAATTTGTACATTTTGATTTGATGCTTTGACTGTGTTAATAATTGGTGATTTTTAGATGTCTGGCATTTCTTTTTTAAAAATATTTTTTATTTTTGTCTTTTTTACCCTGCTGGGGATTGAACCCAGGTCCTTGCATATTGCCAGGAAAGCACTTTGCCACTGAGCCCTAATGTCTGGCATTTCTGAGGTCAGTGAAATGAAAAAAAAAATTGACAGGATGTAATTATACATTTGATAAAGAAGTGGTGGAAAATGCAGAACACATACACACACAGAATGATGATATCAGTGACTAAAACCACTTAGGGATAGACGTGGCTACATTCTTTTTAAAAATTTTTTAAAAAATTTATTTGAGCGTGACAGAGAGACAAGAAGGCAGATAGAGAGAGAGAGAATAGGTGCACCAGGGCCTCCAGCCATTGCAAATGAACTCCTGATGCATGCGCCCCCTTATGCATCTGGCTTACGTGGATACTGGGGAATTGAGTCTCAAACCGGGGTCCTTAGGCTTCACAGGCAAGTGCTTAACCACTAAGCCATCTCTCCAAGCCTATGGCTACATACTTAATATTTTGGATTATGTCTTCAGTCTTTTCAGTTTGGTTTGAATATGTATACATTTAATTTTAGAAACTTTATAAACCATTTATTATTTTGTAAGTTACCTTTTAAGACACATATCAGTTTATTGGCAATCCTTGCAGAATATGTTTTTATTTATTTTTACTTTTCAAGACAGTCTTGTTATGTAGTTCAGGCTAAACTTCAACTCATAGCAATCATCCCATCTGAGCTTCCCAACTGCTGGGCTTGGTGTACACCACCATGCATGGCAGGAGCATTTGTTTATGGCTGAGTGTGGCTTTATCATGGTTCACGTACCATCAGTCCTTTGGATGGAGGTTTGTGTTAGTTGTAGTCAGTGAAGAGAGCTTGAAGATCAATTGGACCTGGAATTGAATTCTGCCTCTCTCTCCCTTTACCATCGGTGTCACTGATTCATTCAGAGCCTCTGGTTCTCTCTTTAAAATGGGCACACTTGTTCATGGATTCAACAGTGTGACTAAAGTACTCAGCAGGGGTGACTCGTCCTCAGAGTTCAGTAACAGATAGCTGCTCTGCTTGTCAGTATTAATAATTCTGTTGTCTGTGGATTTAAAATCCTGTCACACTTTGTAATCCCAGTCCTTATTGTCAGCTGATTTTCCATCAGCCTCTAGCAGAGGCAGGAATTCAAAAGAGGCTGGAAGAAAGTTGTTTTGTTTCCTTCCTGGTTCTGTCACATGACCTAGTCAGCTTCTTCACTCCCAGACTGCTACTTTTTTGAGTGGCTTTCTCTTGTCTCATAGCTTCCTCCTACTTCCCCCAATTCCACTCCTCATTTTGAGCTTCAAGGATCCTCCTCTAAGCTGCTACTGCATTTGTTTTTGTATTTTTTTAATGAGAGAACGAGAGAGAGAATTGGCATGCTAGGACCTCCAGCCACTGTAATTTAACTCCAGATGTGTGCACCACCTTGTGTGCATGTGTGACCTTGCACGTTTGTGTCATCTCGTGCATCTGGCATATGTGGGATTTGGAGAGTTGAACATGGGTTCTTACGCTTTGCAGGCAAGCGCCTTAACTGCTAAGCCATCTCTCTATCCCTTGTAATTTTTTAAAAAGTATTTTCATTTATTGGGGACGGAGGAGGAAGGGATAGAGAGAAGGAGAAAGTGAGTGAATATGGGTGCACTAGGGCTTCCTGCCACTGCAAACAAACTCCAAATGCACTTTGTGCATCTGGCTTTACATGGGTACTGGCTGTCAGGCTTTGCAAGCAAGTGCCTTTAACACTGAACCATCTCTTCAGCCTCTCCTTTTTTTGCTTGTATATGGTATACTTGTTTGTGTATGTGTGTATGTGTGTTAGTATATGTGTAGGCATGTGTGTGCATGTTTGTGGGGTGCCTTTGGAGGCCAGGGGACACTCTTGAGTACTAGTCTGAGGAATGTAGTCCACCTCTTTTTGAGGCAGAGTCTCTCACTGGTCTTAAACTGAGACTGTCTAAGCTGCAGGCCTCAGGGCTCCATCCACCTGTCTGCCTCCCAAGTGCTGGGATGATAGGGTAAGCTGCTAGGCTTGCCCACACTGAGCAGAGGGGCATCTTGAAAGGTTTATTGCTCTTCTGCCTTTTCTTGCTGGAGTTGGAGTCTCTTATCCCCATGTTTGCCATTTTTTTTCTCAAGTTCCAGCAGTTCTCTGCCCTCAGCTCCCTTATGGGACTGGAGTTACAGATGGGTGTGGTCATGCCCAGCTGTTGATGTGGGTCCTTGGGATCAAGTTGAAGCTGTCTCTCAGTTCCTCATGCTTGCTCAGGATGTGCTCTTAACTGCTGAGCCATTTCACACAAGCGGTTTTCTTTTTTGTTTGTTTGTTTTTCTGTGTAGGATCTCCCTCTAGCCTAGGCTGACCTATAATTCATTTTGTAGTCTCAGGGTGGCCTTGAACTCACAGTGACTCCTACCTTTGCCTCCCAAGAGCTGGGATTAAAGGCGTGCACTACCACACCCAGCTCAAAATTTATTTATTTATTTGAGAGAGAGAGAGAAAAAAAGGGAGGGGGGAGAGAGAGAGAAAGGGAGGGGAGAGAGAGAAAGGGAGGAGGGGGGAATGAGTTAACCAGGACCTCCAGTCATCGCAAGCAAACTAGATGATTGAGCCTCCTTGTGCACCTGGCTTTTTAAATATTTATTTATTTATTTATTTATTTATTTATTTATTTATTTATTTATTTGAGAGAGAGAGAGAGAGAGAGAGAGAGAGAGAATGGGTGCACTGGGGCCTCCAGCTGCTACAAATGAACTCCAGATGCATTTTATGTGGCTTCTGGGCCCTTTGGCTTTGCAGGCAAGCACCTTAACCACTAAGCCATTTTGCCAGCCTCTCACCTGTTTTATTTTTATTTTTTTTTATTAATGTGGGTTCTGGGTATTGAACTCAGGTCCTCTTGCTTTCTTGTCACTTTACTCACTGAGCCCTATCTTACTCATTCTTTTTTTTTTTTTTTTCCCGAAGTAGGGTCTTATTCTAGTTTAGGCTGACCTGGAATTCACTCTGTAGTCTCAGGGTGACTTTGAACTCACAGTAATCCTCCTACCTCTGCCTCCCGAGTGCTGGGATTAAAGGCGTGTGCCCACACCTGGCCATCTTACTCATTCTTAACCATTTGTAAGTGCAGTGATGTGAAGTGCTTACTAACAGGCAGTCATCACCAACAGCCCTTTTCATCTCCCAAGACTGAAGCTCTGCTCCCATCAAGCAACAACTCCACTTAGAACCTGACCTTTCAGTAACACTCCCAGAGTTTTAGACTTGATTGGGTGCAATGATGCTAGCTTGTGATGCCAGTGCTTTGGAGGTAGGGGCAGGGAGGATCAGGAGTTCCAGACCACCCTGGGCTAGCTGAGACCTTAAAATTTTTTTTTTCAACTTTGGAGCATTTTTGGATTTTAGGGTTAGGGAAGCTCAGTGGTGCCTCTGCAGCTTATGTTTTCTTTTTTGTTTGAGGCATGGTCTCAGTCTAGTGTAGGCTGATCCAGAACTCACTCTGTAGCCCAGGATGGCCTTGGACTCACTGTAGTCCTACTACCTCAGCCTCCTGAGTGCTGGGACTGTAGGTGTGAGCCACCATGCCCAGCTGACTCTTCTGGGTAAGGATCTAGCTTACTTTTGTTCTCTCTGTGGACTACATCTGTATTTCTTATTCCATAGCTAAAAATAACACTTCCCTGTGTGAGAAGATTCTGCTCGCATTTGTGATCTTCCTTCTACCTGTTCAGCCCTTTCATTTTTTTTTATCGACAACCTCAATACATATAGACAATACATAACATCATAATCCCCTCCCATCACCCTCCTTTCCCCCCTCTCTTATCGCCCTCTACTGAATCCCTTATTCTTTCCAACTAATCTCTTTACCACTTAGATGTCATTGTTTCCCCTCCTATTATAAAGGTTTTATAATACTATGGCCCTTTTATTACTTTTTTCTTTTGGTTTTCTGAGGTAGAGTTTCACTGTAGTCCTGGCTGACCTGGAATTCACTATGTAGTCTCAGGGTGGCCTTGAACTCACGGTGATCCTCCTACCTTTGCCTCCTGAGTGCTGGGATTAAAGGCGTGCACCACCATGCCTGGCTTTATTACTTTTTTAAATTAAAAATTTTTTTTAGAGACAGTGAGTGAGAGAGAGGCAGAGAGAGAGAAAGAGAGAAAGAGAGAGAGAGAGAGAGAGAGAGAATATTGGCTTGCCAGGGCCTCAGCCACTGAAATTGAACTCCAGATGCGCGTGCACTACCTATTGGGCATGTGTGATCTTGTGCTTGCGTCACCTTTGTGCGTCTGGTGTAGGTGGGATCTGGAGAGTCGAACATTGGTTTTAGGCTTTACAGGAAAGTGCCTTAACTGCTAAGCCATCTCTCCAGCCCCCTTTATTTCTTAACTTAAATATTTACTTACTTATGAATGTGTGATGGGGTGGATAGGGTATGTATGGGTGTGCCAGAGTCTCTTGCCACTGCAAACCAACACCAGATCCTTGTATCACTTGTGCTTAGCTATATGTGTGCTTGTTTGGGGAACTGAACATGGTTTTGCTAATAATGCAGGATTTTGGGTTTCAGGTGGTCTGTGAACCCCATCTTTTGGGTCCTTATCTAATTTTAGCAAAGAATTGATAAAATGGAGTCCGAGAAGGGTAAGTAAGGAATAATGAGGTTTATTATAGGGGGAATTAAGATCCAGGGAGAAGCCGGGCGTTTTTAATCCCAGCACTAGGCAGAGGTAGGAGGATTTCGAGGCCAGATTAATTCCAGGTCAGCCTGGGCCTGAGTGAGACCCTACCTCGAAAAACCAAAACCAAAACAAACAAACAAAAAAAAGATCCAGGGAGAAGGCTAACTGAAAGACTCAAGCCAGAGGAGAATTCTTCTTGTCTGGCTGGAAAGGGCTAGGGGCGATGGAGAGAATCTCCATCATAGAGCAGTCTCGGGTAAAAGGGCTCTGGAGGAGGCGTGCGCGCGCACACACACACACACACACACACGCACACACACGCACACACGCATACATACACTCACACACGCACACATGGAAGGCGAAGCATGAGAACCTTCACATAACAGACCTGGGAGGGTTAAGAAATCGTTCAGGTCTCACATATCAAGAAAAATCGTACTTGTAACAAAGCCAGAAAATACCCCAAAGCAAGACACATTTAGAAGGTGAGCGGGAAAGGTGAGCCAGGCTACAGGAAGTGCCCCTTCCACCAGCCAGGCTGGGAAGGGTAGAGACAGACTTACTGCTGGTGTTCAGCCATAGCCATGCGAAGAAGAGAGGGCTTACCCATGTGGTTAGGCTCATCCAATTAGAGTGAGCCTTGTTATGAAACTCAGGTGTGTAAGGAGGGACCTGTTTGGTTCAGGGACTCAGGGCTGACTCAGGAGGGGCCCGCCCTCCTATGTGTGTGGAGCTGAGGAAGAGGCAGGAAGTTCCTGCTGGGTAGTTTTGCTTGCAGCCATCTTGGATGAGACTGGATCAGGGACCAGTGCTAGTCCTGCCAAGGAAGGCGAGGAAACTTCCTTGGGCCTTTGTCCCTGGCTGACTACCTATATAAAGCTATCTTTCTCCTTCATTTGACCTTTAACCTGTGTCATCTCTCCAGTCCCATTACCTCTTAATTTTGGAAGCCTCTAGACATTTTAACGTTTACCAATGTTAACAATTAAATGTACTATATAGGATGATTCTCAAAGTTGGAATTTAGTAAAGGTTGTTTATGTTATTTTGATTATGCAAATATTGTCATTATAGAGTCAGGTGTAATCTAACACAGTTATCCTCAAAGGTTTAATTGTGGCAGCTGTATTGTCAACAGAAGCAGAATGCTTAAGTGAACCTTTTTTTATTATGCTACATCACTGTATCAAATCCTGTCACATTTTAGGCCATGCCTTTTGTGGTGCCAGCCTCCAAGATGGCTAACTACATTTGTGGTTTCTCACTATTCGTGTCTGTGGTATTACTCTTCTTGTTACTACAACAGAATGCCTGACAGAAACAACTGATGAGAGGAAGGATTTATTTTGGCTCGTAACTCAGAGGAGATGGTCTATCTTGGCAGGGAAGGCTTGATACCTGGAGTGAGTCTTTAGTGGTGGGAGCTTAAGAACAGTGACATCTCACATGGTGTGCACCAGGAAACTAAAAGGGAGGCCAGGCTGTAACTTTTAAGGCCTGCCACTGTTGCAGATTTTCATACTATCACGATCCTTGTCTTATGACCATGAAAACTTAGGCATACATACCATAAGACATGAGTAAGGCAAAGGAAATTTATTGAGAAAAAGGTGGAGAAGCCTCAAAGTGTCAGGGTAGGCAAGCATGGTTAGGATTTCAGCTGCTGGCATCCAAGGGAGAGAAAAGAAGTAGCAAAAGGAGAAGTTAATGTTTTTTGAGTTAGAGCTCAGAGAAGTGGCAGACAGGCTCTGTAATGAGGGTCTATGAGCAGCTGCAATGTGGAGTGGGCTTCTGGAATGTATAGTATATTATTTCATTAAGAGCATAACCATTTCTCCCACCTGTTTAGCATGTGAAGGTGGTCTCTTGACCAGATGAGTGATTGACAAGTTCCATTGGGTTAACTTTTAAGAGAGGGACAATAATCTCCATCCAGGGTCAGAGGCCCTGCAGGGCCTTCCTGTGTGGCCTTTCCTGGTATACATTACCTGGCCTCAGTGGCATTTTTTATTTTGAACTTTGGTGCAAGCCTCCATGACTCTGTAACTCTTGCATTCTGCAGAGCTGCAGAACCAGGGCCACATGGATGGTGAGAATTTCTCTACCAGTATGAGATGTAGCTAGCTGGGCCCTTTCTACCACAGCTGTAGTGGTCTCTGAGTGCCTGCGTAGAGAATAGGGAAAACATTTCTCTAGGCAGTCAGTCCTGTGCAGCAGGAAGCCCTGCTCAGCACTTGGTGTTCAGGAAGTTCTTTTCTGGCGCTATCCTTTTAATAAAAATTGTTCAAGCGGGTTTGCATTTTATATCTTAGAGCCTTGGATGGATGGAGTCTTGCCCTGAAGGCACCTTTGTTATTATCTATGTCAGTGCAAAGTGTGGCGGCTGTTTAATTGCACTCATCTCTTTAATACTGATAGCCACTTTATCCATGTCAGCTTTGCCTGTAGCTTATAGTGTGCTGGTGCTGCCGGACAGCGTCTTTGTGCTCTTTTCCCCTGCATCATAAACATAGCCAAGTGAAGGGAGCAGAGATGATGCCGCAGCTGGGTGCTGTGCTGCCTTCACATTTCCTCTGTCGAATAAATGATTCAGTTACTTTTGAATTTAGCCTCTTTCAAATTTTAGACCGTGATAGAGGGTGGCCAGATTATCTCGAGTCAGCAAAGTGGTCTGTAGTTGTGTTCCCTCTGAAACCTCATGATCCAAGCCTTCTAGTGGTTGCCTTGGTGTGAACGCTCTGTCTTCTGCACCCTCTTCCAGTGGTTGCTTTGGTGTGAACACTGTGTCTTCTGCACCCTCTTCCAGTGGTTGCCTTGGTGTGAACGCTCTGTCTTCTGCACCCTCTTCCAGTGGTTGCTTTGGTGTGAACACTGTGTCTTCTGCACCCTCTTCCAGTGGTTGTCAGGGGTCAAGACTTAATAAGACTGATAATTTTTACTGTTTGATTAAGGACATTTTTGTTTTTTGGAGGTAGGGTCTCACTCTAGTCCAGGCTAATCCTGGAATTCACTATGAGTGCCAGGCTGGCCTCAAACTCATGGCAATCTTCCTACTCCCCAGTGCTGGGATTAAAGAATGTCCCTGCTCAAGGACATTCTTAAGTGAAACTTTTTTTCCACACAACGAGTGAGTGGCAGTAAGGAAACAAGTGATGATTAATAAGTGTAAGTTGGTACTTTGGCTTTGGTTCATGCTAAGAGGCCAGTAGTTTTGCTCTCATTGTCTTTTTTTTTTTTTTTTTTTTTTTTTTAGGGTCTTGTTCTAGCTCGGGCTGTCCTGGAATTCACTATGCAATCTCAGGCTGGCCTATAACTCACAGTGATCCTCCTACTTCAGCTTCCCAAGTGCTGGGATTAAAGGCATGCACCACCACACCCAGCAGAGGTTGGGAGTAAGGGGGAGAGAAGGAGAGAAAGAGAATATGCATGAACATGGAATGGACATGCAAGGGCCTCCATCTGCTGCAAATGAACTCCAGACTTCTGTGCCACTTTGTGCATCTGGCTGTATGTGGGTACCGGGTAATTGAGCATGAGTTCGGCTTTGAAGGCAAGTGTCTTAACCTCTGAGCCATCTACCCAGCCTCTCATTCTTTGAGACCACTAGTGCAGATGTCAGTGATTAGAGACTCACAGCTCCTGTCAGTTCTGTCGTGAAGTGCTCTGACTTTGTTGATGGCCCTCTAACACCATGTACTCTGTGGACCACACTTTGTGAATATGCATGTGTGTATACACACACACCTCACACATTCACACACATATACACATGGATGTGTTTATCAATTGAAGAAGACCGAAAATAGAGTGTTTCTTGATGTTTGCTTATCGAGATGTGCCTTAGCTTAGCTATGAGTAGATTCTGAATCTGTGTGGGATGCACTGATATGGAAGGATGTTTGTAAGTAAGCGAGAACAAGTGTTAGCTGGGCGTGGTGGTGCACGCCTTTAATCCCAGCACTCGGGAGGCAGAGGTAGGAGGATCACTGTGAGTTCGAGGCCACCCTGGGACTACATAGTGAATTCCAGGTCAGCCTGGACTAGAGTGAGACCCTACCTCCAAAAGAGAACAAGTGTTACACAGCAGTGTTTAGTGAGATCTCATTTGTGTGTAAATGGACATCATGCCTGTGTAAAGATTTGCCTGCTCACATGTTATAGCACGGGAGGGGGAAAGGATGATTTTTGCCTCCTGCTGTCTAGACTGGAATCTAACTGCACACATATTTCTTTAACTTTGATGTTAAAGTTACATGGCTTGGTTTATTAAGCCATAGCCCGTTACTGGGCAGGAGGGAGTGGCTTCTCAGCTGGAGGATTCTTGGCTCAGTGTCTGTTGCTAATGGATTATCTTTACCTTCTCCCCATGCTTCCATATTAGGATTTGAAGCTTCTGATTAATCTCAATAAGTGAGCTACTCATCTCTTTCAGTACACGGCACAGCCCATTTGTAACACTTCGTAACTGTGTGAACCCTGTAGGCTGCAGCTGTGATTGTGGAGAGAATTGTTGGTCCGTCATCCATCTTCTTAGCTCCTCTCACTTACAGTAAATCTTGGTAGCAAAGGAATCAGAGCATCATTGCAGCACCACTGGCAGTGTGGCATTGTGGCACTGTGCTAGTGGAATAGGGAAAGTGAAGAACACACCTTTGCCTAAATCTTTTCTTTGTTCATTTGCTCTCAAGATAAGATCTCATCCCCAGAGCCTGGGATCCCCGGGTATTCAAACTTGCTCTGTAGCTGTGCATAACTTAGAACTCTCAGTCTTCCGTCCTCTGTCTCACAAGGACTGTCATTACAGGCAGGCACCACTATGTCCTCTTCAGCCATGTGATCTTAGGCAATTAATGTCCAAGTGTAGTCTTCTCATTGGTGGCAGGGATATCTCCTCCTGTTCTGAGGATGGCAGCTGTAGTGTGTGCAGCTCACGCAGGCATTAGCTCTTGTCCACTGCTCAGCCGCGGTCCCTCTGCAGCTCACCTTCTCCTCCGCCCCACCATCTCCGTTCCAATACGAGAGTTCCAGTTGGCATCCTTTTAGCAAGTCTCTGTTTCCTGTAGGCTGAGTTATTTCTTTCCCCTTCCCAGTATTTACCTCATGAATATAGCATGAATAATTTATTTATTTTATTCATGTATGTTATTTAAAAATATATTTTATTTATTTGAGAGAGAAACAGAGAGAGTGAATATAGGCACACTATGGTTTCCTGCCATTGCAAACAAACTCCATACTCATGTGCCAGTTAGTGCATCTGGCTTTATGTGGGTACTGGGGACTTGAACCCAGGCTGCAAGGCTTTGTGAGAAAGCATCTTTAATCGCTGAGCCATTTCTCCAGCCCTCGTATATGTTATTTTAATGATACTAATATATTACTCATCATGTTTTCCCCATTTCTTTGTTTTCGATATTTTTTCTTATTTGCAAGGAGAGAGAACAGAGAAGAGAGAGAGGGAACAAATGAATGCCAGGGCTTTCTGCCACTGCAGACCAACTCCAGATGTGCCCCTCTGTGCACTGAATTGAATATGGACCTTCAGGGTTTTAAGCAAATGCTTGTAACCACTGAGCCATCTCTTCAGGCCCCCTTTATTAATTTGCAAAATTTTTCAAATTTATGGAGAACCCAAAGAATAGTATTGTAAAGATGATACACCTTTTCTCCATGTTTGCTGATCATTAACATTGTGACTTCTGAAGTTTGTCTGATAAGATCAGCAGTGGTGGCCTGTGTGGTGGCTTTCTGATTTCTGGACCGAAGCTGTCACAAAGCTATGTGATCATTCCGTCTGTAAGAGCTGATTCTTCTTTGATTTTAGGCCGCTTTGACAAAACTGTTATTGAAGAACGAAGACAGTGTGCCGAAGACTTGCTGCAGTTCTCCGCCAATATCCCTGCTCTGTACAACAGTAAACAGCTGGAAGATTTTTTCAAGGTTTGGTAGTCTTTCTAGAATACTTACATATTATTAAATGCTTTCTCCCCCTCTTGGATACGTAGAAGTGGTCATTGCACAGTTTTATCAAGGCAGGCTACTACTGCATACTATTTCTTTTTGAGAGAGAGAGGGGCTCAAACAGAGAGAATGGGTGTGCCAGGGCTTCTCAGCCGCTGTGAATGAACCCCCTTGTGCACATGTGTGACATTGTATGCTTGCGTCACTTTTACATGTGGCTAAACGAGGGACCTGGAGATTCGAACAAGTGTTCTTAGGCTTCTCAGGCAGGTGCCTTAACCGCTAAGCCATCTCTCCAGCCCCAAACTCTACTTTTTAAGATTATTAAATATTAGTCTTGAATGTTTCTTGACCTGTAATGTTTTCATTCTGTTCTTTACCCTTTGTTTTGTTTTGTTCTGAGACAGTGTCTCATATGCTGCCTAAGCTGGCTTCAAACTTTGTTCCTTATGACTTAGATCTTGAGTGCTGGGAAAACAGACACCTTCATCATTTTTAACCGTTTCTTAATTTATTTTGAACAGAACTTGTGTAAGTTGTCAGTTGGTGTCACTGTTCTTTTTCTTTCTTTGTTTTTAAACTATTTTATTATTTATTTACTTATTTATTTGACAGAGGGAAAGAGGCAGAGTGAAAGAGAGAATGGGCACACCAGGGCTTCTAGCCATTGCAGACAAACTCCAGATGCATGTGCCACCTTGTGCATCTGTCTTACATGGGTACTGAGGTCCTTGGCTTTGAAGACAAGCACCTCAACTGCTAAGCCATCTCTCCAGCCCAGTATCACTGTTTATTTTATTTTATTTATTTTATTTTATTTTTTATTTGTTTATTTATTAGAGACAGAGAGAGAGAGGGAGAGAGAGAGTGAGAATGGGTGTGCCAGGGCCTCCAGCCACTGCAGTTGAACTCCAGACGCATGATCCACCATGTGCATCTGGCTTACATGGGACCTGGAGAATCGAACCGGGGTCCTTAAGCTTGGCAGGCATGTGCCTGAACCGCTAAGCCATCTCTCCAGCCCAGTATCACTGTTTTTAAATACCACATTTCTCCTATCTCATTTACTTAGCCTTCTAGAAAGAAGGTGATTATTTTATAGGTTTTTCCTCTTTCTTAACTGAAAGTATATTGATTTGTATAAATTTAATTTCTAAGATATATAACCAGCAAGCTATATGAGCAACACAATTTTAATTTCTCTCAGGCTATTAGACCTACATGAGGGATTTATTTTGTGTACATGTGTGTATATGTATATAGGTATGTATGTATGTATGTATGTATGTATGTATGTATGTATGTATGTATGGTATATATATTTTGGCATGTGTATGCCACTACCTGCATGTGGATATCAGAGGTCAACCTTAGAGTGTTGGTCTTTACCTTCCATCTTGTTTGGGACAAGGTGTCTCTTGTTTGCTGCTGTAAATTCCAGGCCAGCTGGCCCATGAGCTCTAGGATTCTCCTGTTTCTGTCTCCCTTTATCATAGGTGTGTTTTAGATTACAGCACATGTGCTGCTTGTGTCCATGTGTCCAGCTTTACATGGCTTCTGGGATCTGAACTCTGATTGTCAGGCTTGTGCAGCAAGTGCTTTTAACCACTGAGCCATCTCCCCAGCCTGGAGTTATGATTTGACTTAATTGACTGAAGAAAGCTATCTTCAAGAGATATTACAGATTTAAGACTTAGGGGTGATAGACAGTAACCCAGAAGTCTGTGATTGATGACCATATGATCCCTTATGATCTTCTTGATGAAATTTTTGTTCTTCACATTAGGCTTCCATCATGAATCTGCTTCTCCTGTGATCCACTGTGGTCTTCAAGAGAAGAGGCTGAGTGGACTTGAAGCATTTAAGTCAATGCTTGAAGTAATTAACTCATTGCTGTTCTCTATGGTAGTTGCTTCTCCCAGGCCATCTGTACTTACAGAGAAGCAAGGAGAACTTCCTTTTCTTGAGGAGTGAATGGAAGTTGTGCAAGATGCACATGGTTCAGGAATTAGTGTGGGCATTAATGGAAATTAGACCATGGATGTTAAACAGTGGAAGCAAAAGTTACCTGTTTGTTTTTTTCTGGAACTGGGAATCCCTGATTATAGGTGCTGCTGGAAGACACTCAGTTTTAGATTGTTGTGAAGTGAGATGTTAGTGGAAGATGCACAGTTAAGGGAACTCAAATAAATCTTGGAAATGATCTTGAAACTGTTTAAAACAGAGTGCTGGGCAGGAGCTAGATACAAAATTGGTAATATTATATAAATATTTTTAAATAGAGAAAAATAAAAATCTAAAATAAATAAAAATAAAACAGAGTGTGCATGGCTTATTTAAAATTGCTATTATAAAATATTTTTAAAAGAGAAATGAAAAGCTTACCATATTAGCTTAGACAAGAAAGGAAAGTGTGGTGGTGCACACCTTTAATCCCAGCATTTGGGAGGCTGAGGTAGGAGGATTGCTGTGATTTCGAGGCCATCCTGAGACTACATAGTTAATTGCAGGTCATCTTGGACCACAGTGAAACCCTACCTTGAAAAACCAAAAAAAAAAAAAAAAAAAAAAAAGAAAGAAAGAAAAAAAAGAAAAAAGAAAGAAAGGAGACCATAGCAAGGAAGGTGATTGTCATAGTCTGTTTGACAAATCCTTCCAGAAGCAGCTTATGGGAGGAAAGGATTTATTTCAGGCTTACAAATTCTAGGAGAACACCATCAATAGAGGAAGAAGCTGGCTCACTTCCATAGAGCCAAGTAGAGAGACACCCCTAATAGCCGTCACCACAAAACAGCCGGAGCTCGAGCTGTTCTCCATGCACCTTAAGGCTGGACTCCAAGACCCTCCCTCTGTTCGCTCCCTTGTAGCTCGGGTCTGCCTGCTAGGGGATCCAGTTTCAAGTCAGTTTTAATAAAACACCTGAGTTGATTGGGCATACATTCAGACAATCCCATACAAACTACCGCATCCCGCTATTGGCCCCATGATGGCCCCATGACCATATCACAATGCAAATGGGATTCAGTCCAACTTCAAAGGTCCCCATAATTTTTTTTTAAAGAACCAGTTTCTGGGCTGGAGAGATAGTTTGGTGGTTAAGGTGCCTGCCTGCCAAGCCTAAGAACCCTGGTTCCAATCTCCAGGTCCCATGTTTAGCCAGATGCAAAAAAAGTGATGCAAGGGTGCAATGGCTACACTTGCTACAAGGGCGTGCATGCGTCTGGAATTCGTTCACAGCGGCTGAGAGGCTGCTGGTGTGCCCATTCTCTCTGTCTCTCTCTCTCAAAAAAAGAACCCCTTCCTTCCTCTCTCCCTCCCTCCCTTCCTTCCTTTGTTGTTTTTTAAAAAGTTTTTAAAAAATTTTTTATTTTAGAGAGAGACACACAGAGAGAGACAGACAGAGAGAGACGGAGAGGGAGACAGAGAATGGGCGTGCCAGCAGTCTCTTAGCTGCTGTGAACGAAATCCAGATGTGTGCCCCCTTGTGGGCAAGTGCGGCATTGTGCCCTTGCGTCACTTTGCACCTGGCTAAACGTGGGACCCGGACATTGGAACCAGGTTCTTTGGCTTAGGAGGCAGATGCCTTAACTGCTAAGCCATCTCTCTAGCCCTTTTGTTGTTTTTTTGAGGTAGGGTCTTGCTCTAGCCCAGGCTGACCTGTAGTATGACTATGTAGTCTCAGGGTGGCCTTGAACTCATGACAATCCTCCTACCTCTGCCTCCTGTGTGCCGGGATTAAAGGTGTGTGCCACCATGCCCGGCTAATTTCCTTTTAAAATATCAAAAAATTATTTATTTATGTATTTGAAAGATAGAGAAAGAGGAAGGGGAGAACATGGGTGTGTCAGGGCCTCCAGCCACTGCAGACAAACTCCAGATGCATGTGCCGCCTTGCATCTGGTTATGTGGGTCCTAGGGAATCAAACCTAGGTCTTTTGGCTTTGTAGGTAAACACCTTAACTGCTAAGCCATCTCTCTAGCCCCATAGTTTTTCAAAATCAATTTTAACATTGCTCAAAAGTTCCAAGTCTCATCTGAGATTTAAGGTTGTCTCTTAAGTGGGAACCACGTAATATCAAACACAAGTCATATTTCTTCTAACATATAATGGCATAGAGTAAACATTTCCATTGCAGTAAGGCTTAACAAGGAAAGATCAGACCAACACAAATCAATAGCCAGCAGGTATCCATCAGATATCTGCAATTCCAAGTTCAACATTCATAACCAGAGATGAAAGTGTCTGGATTTCATTTCTGCCCCTCCAGCTGGGCTGGTCACAGCCCTGACAAACTTCCTGTCCCGAGCCACCAGCTCTCCATGGTAGCTGTTGCACAGTCCTGGCATATCCAAAACAGCTTCAGGTCTCCACTGCAAACCCTGGTCCATCTTTACAGCTCCATACAATGGCCTGTGAAATATAGGGGATTTATCCCTGCTTCCTATTGTCACATCTCAGCAGAGACTGTAACCTGTTCATCTTAATGCAATGGCCTTGCTGGGTTTCCATACAGGGATCTATCCCTGCTTCACTTGCCGCATTTCAGCAGCGGCTTCTGGAACTGTGTGCACTTCCTGACCCATTTCCCTGCATTTTGTATGCTTCCAGAACCAGCACCAGTTGTGCAGCATAGCCAGATTTGTAAATCCAGGGAGGATAAACCTTGACCTTGAAGAGTAGCATATTCCTTCAAGCCACCTCCTTTCAAAAGAATTTTGTGTTCTTACTCAGTTGAGCCATCAGTGAATGGATTGCACCCCCAGGCATCTTTTCTGTTGGTTCAATGCAAACAGTTGGCCTACCCTTAATGGTGTTAATCATCAGTTGCAGCTTCACTAACCTAAAATTAGTCTCTGTGCCTTGAATTTTTCCTGTGGTAACTTCACATTTTTCCTATCTTTCTGTGAGGCACACCAGTCCATCACTTTAAGTCAACCCTGATCAAAGTTTTAGGGCTTGGGCAGAGCACCCCTTGCCTTTGCACCACTACCCAAGTTACAACAAGGCTCTCCGCTTCCCCTTTGACACTCATAAGCCAAGCCTTCCCAGTCCACAGTTCTCTCTGCATCTAGCATTTTCAAACGGTCATCAGAATAGCTCATAAAACCTTGCTTATCATACTGTGAGGCTTTTCCAGTCCCAAATGCCAAGTCCTTCCGCATGTCTCCAGCACACAAATTCTAAAAGACCAAAATCCCCATGCTCAGTCCTTACAGCAACAGCCCCACTTCTGGCACCAACATTTCTGTTGCCATCAGCTTCTTGTTTCTGGACAGTCAACCACAAACAGCTTATGGTAGGAAAGGGTTTATTTCAGGCCTATAAATTCCAGGGCCACACCATCAATGATGGAAGAAGCTGGCTTCCTTCCATAGATCCAAGCAGAGAGACACCACCAACAGCCAGCACCACAAAACTGCCAGAGCTCCAACCATTCTCCATACAGCTTAGGACCTTAGTGCTGGACTTCAAGATCTGCCCTCCAATGGCACTCCCCCCGCCCAGCCAGGATCTGCCTGCTAGGGGCTCAAGTTGCAAGCTTAATTTTAGTAAAACACCTGAGTCTGTGGGTGTATAATTCAAACTACCACAGCAGTCCAGGCTTCTCCCCCAGGACACCAGAGCGAGGAGGGCGGTCCATGGCAGTACCATGCTTGGTAGTAACATGAGGGCTCTAGTTTTTGAAAGACAAAGGGTCAAAAGAAACATGGCAACTTTACGTGCTTTCCCAGAAAGTCTCATAACCCTCACATCTCATTGACCAAACTGGGTCCCATGCTCCTTCGCTGTGGAGGAGTCTGGGAAAGTGGGCTGTTTTGGGGAGCCAGTACATAGGTGTGCACAAAACCGTTTTCCCTCTGTAAATGACCATACAGCCGCTTGCTTTGGTTTACTTTTACATGTTCTTAAGAGTGGAGGAATCCCAGCGTGGTGGCGCATGCCCTTAATCCCACTCAGGAGGCAGAGGTAGGAGGATTGTTGTGAGTTTGAGGCCACCCTGAAACAACATAATGAATTCCAGGTCAGCCTGGGCTAGAGCAAAACCCTACTTTGAAAAAACAAACAAACAAACAAACAAACAAACAAACAAACAAACAAACAAACAGTGAAGGGACTTGAATGGACCTGATTATTCATGAATCACCTTCAGAAATTAACATTATATTACACCCCCATTTTCTTTGTTATACTTTTCTGTTACATAGTCCTTGCTGATTTAGTCACTCCTTGCAGCTTTATTGGCATACTTTATTTTTAATTTTTTCTTTTTTTTTTTTTGAGGTAGGGACTCACTCTAGCCCAGGTTGACCTGGAATCACTATGTAGTCTCAGGGTGGCCTTGAACTCATGGTGATCCTCCTACCTCTGCTTCCCGAGTGCTGGGATTAAAGGCGTGCACTACCCTGCCCTGTTTATTGGCTTACTTTAAATAGACAATTACAAGCCTGGCCGATTGCCGTGCCCTTGAAGCTGTGCAGGCATCACCAGCAACTGACTTTGGATTAGTCCATTGAGTCAGGCAGGCCTGTGCCTCCTGCTAGAAACTCCTTCCCACTCCATTTCCAATAGCCACCAGTTTCTGTCATAAGACTTGTCTCTCCCCAACATTTCAGATATGTGGAGGGATGGGATATAGCCGAGAATGTTGGGTTCAATCTCTAATCCATTGTTAAAAAGAAAAGATAGTTCAGGTACCTGGAATTATAAAATAAGTGTTTTTTTTTTTTCACTTTACTACTTAACGTAATGATTTTGAGTTTCATCTGTTCTTACGTCATGTTTTAATATTTCGCTCTCTTTTTAGTGGTGTTGGATGTTGTAGGCAAGTGCTAAACTGAAGCTCTGACTCCCTATCTCTTCTGCTTTTCCCTCCCGGATCAGGTCTTACTAAGAGGTAGCCCAGGCTGGCCTTGAATGCACAATCCTCCTGTCTCCACCTTCCTAGTACTAGGATTCTGGGTGTGTGTCACCACATCTGGCTTGCTAGCATTCTATTCTTGTTTTTCTTTCTTTCTTTTTTTTTTTTTTTTTTTTTGAGTTAGGGTCTCACTCTAGCCTAGGCTGACCTGGAATTCGCTAAGTAGTCTCAGGGTGGCCTTGAACTCACAGCGATCCTCCTACCTCTGCCTCCCGAGTGCTAGGATTAAAGGTGTGCTCCACCATGCTGGGCTTTTTTGGTTGTTTTTTTCGAGGTAGGGTCTCCCCCTAGTCCAGGCTGATCTGGAATTAACTATGTACTCTCAGTGTGGCCTCGAATTTACAGAGATACTCCTACCTCTGCCTCCCAAGTGCTGGGATTAAAGGTGTGTGCCACCACTCCTGGCTGGCATTCTATTCTTTTGTGTTGCTGAGTAGTACTCTGCTACAGTAGTCTCCCTCCCCCAACAGCAGACATACATTCCAGGATGTTTCTTCCGTAGATGACGGACACTGTGGGTTGTACTAAACCCCATCTACATACTATGTTTTTACCTGTACATGCATGTGATAAAGTTCCATTTATAAACCAGACAGTTAGAGGGCTGGGAGCCATACAACACTTTGTAATGTGTGAAGCCCTGGGCTTGATCCCAGGCACCTCAAAAATTGTTAACAAATGTTAAAATAATTATAATCAATATACTATAATAAGAGTTACTTAAATCATTAATTATTTACTTAAGGAATTTTCATTTGTGGTCTACAGTTGACCTAGGTAAAAAGTGAAACTGCACGAAAGGGGCCACTTCTTACAGAATATTATCACATTTTGTGTGCATTGACAGAGTGGTGGAAAACCAGAGTGATTCCAGCTTGTATCTCTTCCTGCTGGGGACATTTTTAGATATGTTTGCATGGCTCTGTCTTCTCATCTTTCTTGGGGACTTTAAGGAATGGAATTGCTGAGGTTTATGGTATGTTTTATGGTGACTGTCATTTTGTGTTCCCCAGCACTCTATTGAGTGCCAGTTTTTCCACAGCCTCCATAGCACTGGGTGTTACCTGAGGGTTTGAATAACCACTCTAGTGTGTGGGCTGTGAGGTCTCACTTTCCTCTCCCTGACTTCATCTCTCTAATGGCCAATGATGTTTGCCATTTTCCTGGTGCTTATTCACACCCCTTCATGTCAACAGTTTTTCATTGCTGTTGTTTTGAGGCAGTGTCCTACCAACCCAGTCTGACTTAGCACTCATTCTGTAGTCCAGGCTGGCCTTGAAGTCACGACAATCCTGTTTCAGCCTCCCTACTGCTGGGATTAAAGGCATACATCACCATGCCTGGCAAAATTTACCTTTGGATTATTTTCTGCTGAATTGTAAGCGTTCCGAATCTATTGTAGATAAAAGTCTCTTATCAGATACATAGCTTTTGAACACTTCATCTCAATTTGTAGCTGTCTTTTCTTTCCCTCTTAGCTCCCTTGAAGCACAACGACAGTGTGGATGCAGTGTAGTTTGTCAGACTTGGTCTTTGATGGGCTTGCAGTTTCATTCTTTGACTAATACAGTGCCTTACAGATTTCCTTCAGTGTTTTTTTCCCCCCTAGCAATTTCAGCTTACATTTAGGTCTGGTCCATTTTCTGATAGTTTCTCTGGGTTATGTACAGTGACACTCTACACTTGTCTTTGTCACACAGCTGTCTGCACCATTTATGGAAGGGACTATCCTTTCCCCATTGAATTGTGTTGGCACTGTTGGTGAAAATAAATTGACTGTAAATATAGTGACTTGCTTCTGGGCTGTTGATATGTGTGTTCTGTTGATCTGTTTGCCCGTTGGCATACTATTGTCATACTGTCTTGATTACAATAGCTTTATAAGTTTTGAAATCAGATAGTGTAAGTTTGCCCACTCTGTATTTTTTGGCACTGCATGCTTGGGAAGTGCTCTGCCCACTGACCTGCAGCCTGAGCTTTCTTTTTACTTTGTGTGTGTGTGTAGGTTAGATACCTTGTTTGAGATAGAGTCTCTCTTGTTGTTTGCCATTGTGAATGCCATGCTAGTAGGTCTGTAAAGTTCATGATTCTCTTCTCTGACTCCACTTCCCATTTTGTACATGTATTGGGATTACAGTTGCCTGTGCTACTGTGTCCAGCTTTATGTGGGTGCTGGGATGTGAGGTCCGGTGTCAGGTGTGTGCAGCAAGTGCTTTTAGCCACAGCTCCAAACTTCTTACTTTGAGATCATGTCTCAACTTGAGATCCTCCTGCATCATAGACTTATAGCACCAAGCCTGGCTTTATTTTCATTA
Organism: Orientallactaga sibirica; assembly: GCA_036365145.1. NCBI lineage: Eukaryota > Metazoa > Chordata > Mammalia > Rodentia > Dipodidae > Orientallactaga > Orientallactaga sibirica. The sequence goes on along the minus strand of JAEOAD010002712.1, from coordinate 1,969,192 downwards.
AAACAAATTCTTATGGAAATTTTGAGTCCTTTGAATTTTTATAAAAATTTTATCATCAGTTTGTTCATTTGAACAAAAAGTTCTCTTATAATTACTTTTTTTGAGGTAGGGTCTTGCTCTAGCCCTGGCTGACCTGGGATTCAGGCTGGCATTGAACACAGCCATCCTCCTACCTCTGCCTTCTGAGTGCTGGGATTAAAGATGTGCGCCACCACGCCTTGCCTCAGAATTTTTATTAGAATTGTATTAAATCTATGATTCATTTTGTAGAGATTGTCCTCATCACATTGTAAGTTTTTAATCCATGAAAATGAAATGATCCATTTATTTAAGTGTGCTTTAATGTCTTTCAGTAATTTTAAAAATAATTTCAGGGTCTAAGTCTGGAGCTTCTTGTGTTAATTTATCATGAATACTATTGTGCTATGTTGAACGAGTTGTATTGAATTGGAATTGTGTTCTCCACTTACTGTGTGTAAGATTCATCCATGATGTGGTATGTAGCAGGATATCGTTCCTGGAGGCAGGACAACCCTGAGTGCAGGTCCTCATCCACTAGTTTAGGCAGGGTCTGTTGTTGTTTACTGCTGTGACTATCAGGCTGGCTGACTGTGATCTTCCGGGATTCTCTAGTCCCCACTTCCTATTCCACATAGGAAGGTTGGGATTAAGATGCCGACTGCCGAGTCCACTTTTATGTGGGTTCTGGGAACCTGAAATCAGGTCTTGATGCTTACACAGCAGTCCACCGAGCCATCTCCTCAACTCTACTGCTTTTTTTTTTTTTTTTTTGACTCATTGGTTATTTATAAATGTGTTCTTCACCTTATAAATATTTGTAGTTTTTCTTTCTTTTCGGTGTATGTGGTATGTATACACATGCACACACCCTGTGCACATACGTGCAGAGGCCAGAGAAGAACATGCAGACTTCTCTAGCACTTTCCACATTGTTTCCTTGAGATGGAGTTTCTCACTGAACCTGGAGCTCTTTTTTTTTTTTTTATTTTTATTGACAACTTCTTTAATTGTACACAATATCCCATGTTATTTCCCTCCCTCCCCCTACTTTCCCCTTTGAAACTTCACGGTCCATCATATCCCCTCCCCCCCCAATCAATCTCTCTTTTCAGTTTGATGTCATGATCTTTTCCTCCTATTATGATGGTCTTATGTAGGTATTGTCAGGCTGAACCTGGAGCTCTTTTTAAAAAAATTTATTTATTTATTTGAGGTGGGGAGAAGGAAGGGAGAGGGGACCTCCTGCCACTACAGATGAACTCTAGATGCATGTTCTACTTTGTGTACCTGGCTTTACGTGGGTATCGAGGAATTGAACCCAGGCTAGCAAGCTTTGCAAGCAAATGCCTTTGACTGCTGAGCCATCTCTCCAGCCCCTGAATTTTTTTTTGTTAGATTAGCTCACCATTGAGCCCCAGCAAGTCTCATGTTCTCCCTCCCCCAACAGACTAGGGTTACAAGTATATGTGGCTATACCTGGCTTTTTACATGGGTGCTGGGGATCACCAAGGTCATGCCTCCTCAGGCCCACTGAGCCATCTGTCCAGCCCCTGGAATTTCTAGTTTCTTTTCTTGTTAATTGCTAGTTTTGTTTTCTTCTCTTTTTACTTTTCCCCTTTTTTTTTTTTCTTTTTCTCATCTTATCCCCTCTTTCCCTCTCCCCTTCCCTTCGTTTTTGTGATAGGATATTATTCTTTAGCTTAGACTAGCCTCAAACTCATGAAATCCTCCTACCTCAACCTCCTGAGTATTAGAATTTACATGCATGTGCCCCATGCCTGGCTTCTACTTTAGTTTTGTGATCAGAGAACATATTCTGTATGAGTTTTTTTTTTTTTTTTTTTTTTTTCCGAGGTGGGGTCTCACTCTGGCTCAGGCTGACCTGGAATTCACTGTGTGGTCTCAGGGTGGCCTCGAACTCTAAGCGATCCTCCTACCTCTGCCTCCCAAGTGCTGGGATTAAAGGCGTGTGCTACCATGCCTGGCTTCTGTATGATTTTAATTCCTTCAAGTTGATTAATTCCTTAGCATATGCTATTTCCTGGAGAATATTGCATGTGTACTGAGTGTGTATTCTATTGTCAGATAGAAGTTTTCTGCTTAGAAAAAGTGAGTTTTTTTGTGTGAGGTAGAGAGGAAATGCTGTTTATATTTCCTTTGGGGTTTGTTGTCTTGGTAGAAGTGTTCAGAGCATAGGACTGTTGGGGACAGGCAGAAAGGAGGGTTTTGAACACTGGAAGGGCCTTTATTTCAGTGACTTATTGCCTGAGGATTGTGGGCCTTTCTGGGACAGCATTCAGCTGTATTGATGGCACAGATCCCGTTCTATAGTGCTGGTCTGGTGGTCGCGTTCTCTGGTTGTATATAGAGTAAGAGGAAATGCCTTGTGAAGTCTGAGTTTGTAAACCTAGATCCACGATTGAAATGATGACTACTTGAATAAATCAAGTGTGTGTGTGTGTGTGTACAAAATATATATAATATGTTTTTCAAGGTAAAGTCTCGCTCTATCCCAGGCTGACCTGGAATCCACTATGTACTCTCAGGCCTTCAAAGTGGCCTCGAATTTACAGTGCTCCTTTTATCTCTGCCTCTGGAGTGCTGAATTAAAGGTGTGCCACCACGCCTGGCCAATTTTATATTTTTAAAGAATATTTATTTATTTATTTATTTATTTGAGACAGGGGGGGAAGAGAGAGTGAGAATGGGTACACTAGGGCCTCTAGCCACTGTAAACAGACTCCAGACACATGCGCCACCATGTACATGTGGCTTATGTGGGACCTGGAGAATCGAACGGGCGTCCTTAGGCTTCACAGGCAAATGCCTTAACCGCTAAGCCATCTCCCCAGCCCCAATTATATATTTTTAAAAAGTATTGATTTGCGGGCTGGAGAGATGGCTTAGCAGTTAAGCGCTTGCCTGTGAAGCCCAAGGACCCTGGTTCGAGGCTTGATTCTCCAGGACCCACGTTAGCCAGAAGCACAAGGAGGCACATGCATCTGGAGTTCATTTGCAGTGGCTGGAGGCCCTGGCGTGCCCGTTCTCTCTCTTTCTCTCTACCTGTCTATTTCTGTATCTCTCTCTCTCTCTCTCAAATAAATAAATAATAAAATATTTAAAAAAGTATTGATTTGCTAAAAATATCTTAAGTTACTTTAATTTTATCTATGATGTATGCACATGGCTGTCAAACATAAATAAATGGCTTCCAGTTTATTTGAAGTGCTGTGTGATTGGCTGTAGTATATAATTTGATAAATTTAGGGACTTTCTGATTGGCCCTATCATTTGTCACTAGTTAAAATGACCAAATTCCTAAGGATACTGAGTATTGTTTCTTTTTTTACTTTTTTTTTTTTTTTTTTTTTTTAGGTAGGGTCTCCCTCTAGCCTAGACTGTCTTGGAACTCATTTTGTAGCCCAGGTTGGCCTTGAACTCACAGTGATTTTCCTACCTGAGCCTCTAGAGTGCTGGGATTAAAGGTGTGTACCACCATGCCCAGCTGATGCTGTTTTTTTCCTTTTGCATTTCTTTCTTTACTATAGATTTTAAGTAATATACATTTACGAAAAATCACACCGTATACATGGTAGCATTCCTGCTGATTTTTTTAAAATAACAGACTATTTTTGAGCAGCTTTAAAGAAAAAATTATGCAGAAAATAGGGCTGGAGAGATGGCTTAGCGGTTAAATGCTTGCCTATGAAGCCTAAGGACCCTGGTTCGAGGCTCGATTCTCCAGGACCCACGTAAGCCAGATGCACAAGGGAGTGCATGCATCTGGAGTTCGTTTGCAGTGGCTGGAGGCACTGGCACACCCATTCTCATTCTCTCTCTCTCTCTCTCTCTCTGCCTATTTCTGTATCTCTCTCTCAAATAAATAAATAAATAAATAATAAAATATTAAAAAAAATTATGCAGAAAATAGTTTTTTTCCTATTTATTGCCTGTTCTCTACTCACATTGTAAAAGGGTGTTAGGGGTTCAGGAAAGTCCTTGCACCCAAACACTAGGTTTGTGTTTAATTTTAAACAAAGAATTGAATAAAATAAGACTGAGAAGAATAATTATTAAATTGTTATATTTATTTAGGGAAGTATAGAAGCAAGGAAAGACACCCATGTGGCTTGAGTACCCATGTGGCGGGCCTGTAAAAACCATGTAAAGGACAGAAAAGAGAGTTTAAAAGCTCCTGCCATGTGGAGAAAGAGCCCATGTGGAAAGTAGGGGCTAGGGGGCTTTCCCCTCAGTTCAGCCCTTTTGGTCCTGGGCCAGGCTGAGGGGAAACTCAAAACCATGTGGAGGTTCTCCAGTGGTCAGGAAGCTCAGAGAGCTTGCCCACCCCTCACACATGTATTTATAACCTTACGGTGGTGGGCCCTACCATCCGGCTCAGGTGAACTGAGGGACAGCTGATTGGTTTGGGCTAGGGGCTCTCAGGAAGAGACATGACACCAAATTCTGGGGGCTGAACTTGACCCACCACAACGTTAGAGCTTGATTTAAATTCTAGGAGAGACCTCCCTCCCAGGAGGGGCCCAGGTTGTTTGTGGAAAAACAGGTCTAGGGAGGTAGACAAGAGATAAGAAGTCAGATCGTCCTTTGATCCCCAGCAAGTGCAGACTTTCCTGCCTTTTCAGGAGCCTGGTCACCCTAACTGCCTAAAAGATCTGCCTGAATCCCTCTCAACACCTTTGTGGGTTATGATGATGAAGAAGTTTCTGTTTATGAGCATCCTGGGTGGTGCAGCATAGTCACGTGGATGGTAAACAGTTGCCATGTGTGCATTCAGCTGAGAGGCTCTGTCACCTTAAGTGTGTTTATCACTGCTCTGCTCTGCTTTCCTCTCCTCAGGGTGGAATCATTAATGATGGCTCTGAATTAATTGGTCCTGCTGATGCTAACCCCTCACCCCTCACTGACGCCTGTCCCGAGGGCAGTACAGAAGGTAAGAGATCTGGATTTTCTTGGGTTCCAAAGCCTTGGATAGCAGAAGACTGTGAGTTATATTTGCATTGTGAAAAATAGATACATGCTTAGGAATTTAGGGGATTTTGTTTGTTTTAAGATACATTTTCCCTCACAGCTTGTACATCATTAATGCTGGTCTACTGGGACTAGGCTGGCCCTACCTCAGATTTAGTTAGCCCTTTGTTCCTGATGGAATATAAAATAATGGCTTCTTTTAAAGCCATTTAGATGTGGTGGATGCTGAGTGGTCAGTGCTCACTGTTGCATGCTAGCCTTGCAGCATGTATAAGAAGTCCTTGCTGAAGTGCCTTTAACAGCATCTGAATTTTATTTATTTATTAGAGGGGCGGGGGGAAGAGGCAGGTAGAAAGAAAGAGAGAGAATGGATGTGCCAGGGCATCCAGCCACTGCAAGAAAACTCCAGACACATGTGCCACCTTGTGCATCTGGCTTATGTGGGTCCTGGGGAATCAAACCTGGGTCCTTTGGCTTTGTAGGCAAGTACCTTAATCGCTAAGCCATCCCTCCAGCCCAGCATCTGACTTTTAGATAATTAATTTCAAGATAGGCTTTAAAACTTTAGTCATTCACCCAGAAAGAATAAGCCTCGGGCAGTTTTAGTGTTTTTGATATGTTTTCTAGTAACATGGATCTAAATCAAAGCAATGTTTTTGCTTTTAATCCCTTTTATTTTCAAGAACATGTCATCTCACGTTGCTCCTTTGTTAGGCCTTACGTGAGCTCACATGTATGCCTTTGGATTCCCTGACTGGTTTTCAGGGAAGTCATGACATTAAAAAAAAAGAGATTGGCATATGGGCTGGGGTGGGTCTTATAAACAAAGTAATTAGATTTATTTGAGGCAGCAGAGGTTTGGTTTATTAAAGGCAAAATAAGAGACTGGAGGTGGGGTTGATACTTTCTGAGTGTTTGCCTTAGTGTGTGTGGGAACACCATGATGCCAGGAAGCCCCACTGACCTGGACTCCTGGACCTGGACCTGGACCTGGTGCAGGGCATTTCCGTCTGGGTTGGTAAGAGCAGCAGCTCCCAGCCATTGTGTGGCCTGAGGCATTCCATTCTTGTTTTCCTTTTGTTCTACTACCTTGTGAAGTAGGGATGTGGGTAGCTTTTATTCTTTTTCCTTCTGCCTCCTATTGACTTAAAACCAAAGTCCAGATCTGGAGAGATGGCTCTGTGGTTAAGGTGCTTGCCTGAAAAACCTAAGGACCTGGGTTCAGTTCCCTAGTACCCATGTAAAGCCAGATGCACTAAGTGGCACATGTATCTGGCTGTAAGCCCTGGCATGCCCGTATTCACTCACTCTCTGTCTGCCCTCCTCTTTCATAAATAAATACAATTTAGAAATATTAAAAGAAAAACCAAAGTCCATTCATGTAACCCATGTTCTATATAGTAACGTGTCCACAGGTCTTCATGGAGCCTCACCTTTGATGCCACCCTCATTGTGCTAGGGAGCGTCATAGAAAAACGTTGTTGTAATTTTACTTTATAATTCGTCATGCTTTTAGAGGAAAGTATTTTCTCTGATTTTTAAATAAAATTTGTGTGTGTGTATGTATACATGTGTATATATGTGTTCGTTGTGTGTAAGTGTGGTCGCATGTATGCTGCAGCACACATGTGGAGGTTGGAGAACAACTGCTGGGTCCATTCTCCCTGTGACACCTCATCTGAGGCAAGGCTTCTCCGTATATCTTCTTCTTGCTGCACTCACCAAGAACTTCTGGCAGTTTCGCCAGTCCACTTCCCTTGTCACTCTTGGAATGCTAGGATTCTAGCCACCGTGGCTCCAGCTTTCTGTTTGGAGTCTGAGGATCAAATTTGGGTACTCAGGCTTGAGTGGCAAGGGCTTTATCAACTGAGCCATCTTCCCAGCCCAGCGAGATCTGTTTTAATCAGAGACCAAGTTGCATAGTTTAGAAATGTGTAGCCCCTGCTTGGGGTGTCTGTATGATTCTAATTCTAGAACTAGTTTCCTTGGAAGGTAGCTTGTCTGGGGTAACTGATTTGTCTGTTGCCTCAGATTCCCTTCTCCTGAGAAAGGAAGACGTGTTTTCCATGTGTGGAATGTCTTGGTGCTGTGACACCCAGTAAAGAACAAGTAGGAATTTTAAGAAGGATTTTTGGAGGCATTGAGTGAGGGCTGTGATGCTTGGAAATGTCGGCTGTCCTTCCTCCCTCTCCGTGTTTGATGCAAGACTGGTATGAGAGTGCCTGTGTCCTTCTGATTTCCATAGTAAGCTTTGCTTACCAGGCAGGCGGGAGTTTCGGTGAGGGTAGATGGCTGGCTGTTAGGAGCCTGTTCTGGGTGACATCCAGTCCAAGTATGCAGAGTCATTGTGTCCATTGTCAGTCAAGAAGAGAAGGGGATGAGTATGATTTTTAGAAATGATTTTTCTTAGCTGGGCATGGTTGTGCGTGCCTTTAATCTGAGCACTTGGGAAGCAGAGGTAGGAGGAGTGCTGTGAGTTCAAGGTCAGCCTGAGACTACAGAGCAAGTTTCAGGTCAGCCTGGATTAGAGTGAGATCCTACCTTAAAAAAACAATTATTTATTTGAGAGAAGAGAGAGAGGCAGATGGAAGGAAGAAGGGATGGAAGGAGAGAGAGAGAGAGAGAAAGAAAGAGAGCATGTCAAGACCTCCAGCTGCTGTAAACCAACTCCAGACACATGTGCCACCATGTACATCTGGCTTATGTGGGTACTGGGAAATCAAACCTGGGTCCTTAGGCTTCACAGGCAAACATCTTAACTGCTAAGCCACCTCTCCAAGCCCAAGCTCCAATGATGGTGTTTTAGTATTGGGGGCTATTCAAGGTGAACAGGGGCTGTATTTGCACTAAAAGAGCTGCATCCTAAATCCTAGAAGAACCTGTACTTCAGTTTCTAAACTGGGACATGACTGACAATTAAAGCTTATGCTGTATTCATAATTGTGTCAGACTACAAGTATACCACAGGATGGCCCTGGGTAAGCTGATCTAGAGCACTGGTAGAATTTACCTCCAAAATGTCACAAAGATATCTTTTCTGTGAAAATTCTTTTATGAGAGAAATCTGGGGCAACGTTTTTTGTTTAAAAACAGAAAAAGACTTAACCAGACACTTAAAACTGATGTTGACCTTTCATCCTGTTAGAGGCGCCTGGCTCTTCAGCCACAGTAGCAGCTGCGGATCACACTATGGTCCACAGAAAGTGGGTGACACAGAGCTCGAGACACTGTTGATGCTGGTGTCCCCTCCCTTTGGAGGCTTGAAGCTGGCTACTTAGTTTTGCCAGAAGTCTAGGTGAAGGATGTGTAGATGAAAGTCACCTAGCTCACAAGTTCATTGGAATTTGAGAGGGAAAGTTGCTTGTGAATGTCATGAGAGTGTCTGACAGTAGTGCAAAATGGAAGATTCACTGTCATACCGGAAGGCCTGGAGACCCCAGAGGCAACCAAGGGACAAAGCACCCAGTAGCAAAAAGCTGAAGGAAGTCGGTAGCTGGCCAGACCCCATAGGCACCCGTGAAATACAAAGGTGCAGGGACTGTGGACTTAAAGCCAGAACATGAGGTGACAGTCTTAACCATTTCTCTGAGTGTTTTGGAGGTGAGTTGTCCTTTTGTTACTGGTGGAATGCACCAGAAAGTCAGATTTTAATATCTTGTCTGTTGCTTCAAGGTCCCCTTCAGTTGCACTTAGAATGACATGGTAAATAAGTCCATTTTCTTTTGCCCTGACTACATGCCCAAGGCTGGATCCTTTATCAAGAAAAGAGGGTTTACTGCGGAAATAGCTCAATGATAGAGTGCTTGTGTATTATACACAAGGTCCTGGATTCAATTCCTAGCACTGGTGGAAGAAGCATTCTCGGTCTTCCTAGGCTCCTAGGCTACATAATGAGTTCAAAGCCAGCCTCGACTATGAGACCGTGTACAAGAAAACAAACATAAAATAAAACAAAAAAAGAAAAAGAGGTTTATTTATTCAGCTAACAGTCTTGGAGGCTAGAAATGTAAGATTTGGTTGTCCATCTTTAGTCTTTGGTAAGAATCCCCTGGCTGTGTCACAACAAGGTGGAGGAGGAAGGGGCCGCACAGGAGCATGCAGAAGGGATCACTTGCTGTCTTAACTTTTTTTGCTGCTGAGACAAAAATACCTGACCAGAAGCAACTTGAGGAAAAGATTTATTTGGGTCACAGTTTTCAGGGAGTATCAGACCATCAAGGTGCAGAAGGCATGGTGATAGGACTGGGTCTTGTTTGTGGTGTGAGGTGGTTGGTTAATTCTTGTGGAGACAGGAAGCAGTGAGCTTGGGTACTGGAACCAGAAGCAGATTTTACCTCAAAGTCTACTCCTTAGTGACACTTCCTCCAGTGGGGTCCTACCCCCAAAAGTTCCATAACCTTCCAAAACAGTGCTACCAATTGGGGACCAAGTGTTCAGACACAAACTTCATATTTCACAACTCTTATTGAGACAGGAAGCCAGAGATGGAGCAGGGGCCAGTATACCCCTTTAATAACAAACCATTTTCTTTGGAATTAATGAGGGTCCCTCAGAACTGCATTCATTCTTCTGAAATGAATGTCTGCAGTAACATAAAATACCTCCCTCTAGGCCTCATCCCCAGTTGGTTCCACCTCTTAATACTGCTGCATGGAGGAGGAGGTATGCAGAGCCTGTGGAGACAAAGCATAGCCAGATCACACATTGCAAATGCACACAGCTGTCCTTACTTCTGCTCTCACCTAAAACACAGGCTGCAAATCCTGCTTTACTTTACAGTGAACGTTCTGATGGGTAGGAAATTCTGGGATTTCTTTTTGTAGTTTGAAAATTATTATTTTACAGTAGAGAGGGATAGAGAAATGCTTGTAGATTTCTGAAAAAAAATCAGTAACTTGCTAATGAACTGGAAACTAACTTAATATGAAAGTGACACTTATGCCATAATTCAGTAGGCTTTTAGTTAAAAGATCAACATTATTTTACATTTTGTTTTTGGTTTTTTTTTGAGGCAGGGTCTAACTCTAGCCCAGGCTGTCCTAGAATTCACTATGTAGTCTCAGGGTGTCCTTGAACTCACAGTGATCCTCCTATCTTTACCTCCTGAGTGCTGAGATTAAAGGCATGCGCTACCACGCCTGCTAAACTTTATTTTCTTAAAAAAAAATTTTAGCCGGGCGTGGTGGCGCATGCCTTTAATCCCAGCACTGAGGAGGCAGAGGTAGGAGAATCACCGTGAATTCAAGGCCACCCTGAGACTCCATAGTGAATTCTAGGTCAGCCTGAGCTAGAGTGGGACCCTACCTCGAAAAACCAAAAATAAATAAATAAATAAATAATTTATTTATTTGAAAGAGTGAGAGAAAGAGGCAGAGAGAAAGAGAGAGTGGGTGTGCCAGGGCCCCCAGCCATTGCAAACGAACTCTAGACACACGCGCCCCTTTGTGCATCTGGCTTACGTGGGTCCTGAGGAATTGAACCGGGGTCCTCAGGCTTTGCAGGCAAAGGCCTTAACTGCTAAGCCATTTCCCCAGCCCTGAACTTTATTTTCTTAAAGGTGAAAGGAGAGCTACTTGGTTGTGAACATCTTATTTCCATTTGATTTTTTTCTTTTTTTTTGTTTTTTTGAGGTAGGGTCTCACTCTAGCTCAGGCTGACCTGGAATTCACTCTATAGTCTCAGGGTGGCCTTGAACTCATGGTGATCTTCCTACCTCTGCCGCCCGAGTGCTGGGATTAAAGGCGTACACCACTATGCCCAGCTCTTATTTCCATTTGAAACTTTTGTGTTTTATTGGGGTTAAACTTATCTGTGGAGTTACCTCAGTGTTTGTGGAAACTGCCCAAAGGGAACATGGGGCACAACCTCTGGACATGCTTTGGTTACCTGCTGGCCTGTCAGAAGGACGCAGGCTGCTCACTGGCCCTGTCAGTCTGGTATTGCTGCTTTTGATGTGGTCCAGCTTCATCTGGAAACCTTAGTTATTTCCTCTTTCATGCATATGACTTGACTTTATAGCTTGGGAGGGACATTTTCCAGGCTCATGCATCCAACATAAGAGAGTAATTAGGTGATCATAACTACACATTCAGATGAGCGACAGGCCTTTTATGAGTGAATGTCCTGAAATGGAAGAGCAGGACATCCATGGACATAGAGCTGCCTGTGTCCGTCTAATGAGAGGAGAGGTTGGAAATGGTCCATGAAGCTGTCTTAAGTTAGCCATTGCAGAGTAACTGTATAACTGCTGATTTCATCAAGGGACTCCTTAAAATGACACTTAGCTTAAGATTTGTATGTTTATTTGATAGCCTAGTAGTATTTCCTACAGATAAACTCAACTATTGTAGCTATATTGTTAAATTGGATAGTATTGTTTATCTCAAACATTGGGGAATTAAGAAAGAAGCTGGATAGTTTCATTAAAAACCCTCTATCAATTTTTTAATCTTTTATTTACAGAGAGAGAGAGAGTGGGAGAGAGAGAAAAAAGGAAAGGAAAGGAAAGGAAGGAAGGAAGGGAGGGAGAGAGAGAATGGGCATGCATACCAGGGCCTCTGACCCACTGCAATTGAAGTCCAGATGCATATACCACTTTGTGCATCTATCTTTACATGGGTACTGGAGGTTCAAACCTGGATCCTTAGGCTTTTCAGGCAAGCACTTTAACTGCTGAGCCATCTCTTCAGCTTCCAAAATATGTTTTTTAAAAATATTTATTTGAGAGAGAGAAAGAGAGAAAGGAAAGAAAGAGGCAGCTAGAGATAGAGTGGGAGCTCTGGGTCCTCTAACCCGGAAATGAACTCCAGACGCATGCGCCACCTTGTGAATCTGGCGCTATGTGGCTACTGGGGAATTGAACCTGGGTCCTTAGGCTTTGCAGGCAAGTGCCTTAATTGCGAAGTCATTTCTCTAGCCCTTCCAAATACATTTTTAATTCGTTTTATTTTCATTTAGTGAATTTAAATTCACTGCTTCAGAGTACAGTCATTTTAAGGAAGGATAGTTTTCAGTTTATTGGTTACTAACCTAAATCTGTTTTGAAGATTAACTTAAAGTCTATGCAGAACGGGGTATATAGTGTAAAATAAGGGAAACCTAATTAAAAATAATTTAGAGCTTATTTCACAAATGTCCACGAGGTGGCACCATAGGCACTCGGAGTTTTAGGACTGGGCTTAGTCTGCTTGTGATAGATTAAGAGGTCTGTTATTTACTCAGCTTGAACACATTCTTTTTTCTCTTAAGTGCTTATTTATATATTTTATTCACTTATTAATTAAATTTTTCTTTGGTGGGGAAGGTTAACATTAATAGGAAAAAAAAAGTTTATTGTTTTTCAAGATAAAATCAAACAAGCCAAGGCTGGTGGTGCATGCCTGTAATCCTAGTAATTGGGAGGTGTTTAGAGTCATCCTCAGCTGCATAGTGAATTCAAGGCCAGCCTAGGCTACTTGAGACCCTATCTCAAAAAACTAACCAGCCAACCTACCAAACAAACAAATGAAAAAATATGACCTGGGAATGTGTCAGTGTGTAGATGTGTAGATATGTATGCATGTAGAATGGCTGATGACCTGGGAATGTGTCAGTGTGTAGGTGTGTAGATATGTATGCATGTAGAATGGCTGATGCAGATGGTAAATATTCACTCCTAAAAACCCCAGAGCTGTTAAAGATTAAATAATAGGGATTTAGTGTCAGGGTGGGAAGAATAGCAAAAAATCATGACATGTTGAAGTTAGAAGATTAGAAGGAACAGTAGATGTTCTGTCAATACCTTATTTTCCAACTAAAACTTGTCGTCTCACATGGGTTAAGCTGTATCTCAGCAGGCATCCTGGGCATTGGAGAACACGCACAAGAACTCTGGCTAGCATGGAGGGGGAGACGAACATGCTTGGTATAGAGCATGCCAGATGAGCTCCTTGAACAAAGACGAGCTGAAATTGTGGTGCTCAGAGGAGGTGGTGGGAAGGAGCAGAATTTGAGCCTGCTGAGCAGAGGGGAGCAGAGTGATGGAGCTTCTCTGTACACAGTCTTATCAGGAGGCTACATTAGGGTTAAGGAGGTGTTTTCTGAGCACATTCTGTTTTCCAGAAAACACAGCAGATGCTTTGTTGCTCTTCATGGATATTTTCCAGAGTGAAGCATGGCCACGTCCCTAGATGCTATTAAACACGTGAAGCATCAGAGGTGGCTCTTGGTGACAACAGCTGTTGCTAGTTGATGATGGGACATCAAGTCCAAGAATCTTGATGGTTTAGGGTTCGGTGCTTACTCAGAGTTGTGTTTATAAGGGCATGTTTCTTACTGGATTCTGGTTTGTGGGTCCTGTGCCACTGACAGCCTTTGCTCTGCTGGCTGGGATCTTGCTTTGTACAAGAAGCAGGAGTCATTGCTAGGACAAGTAGAAACTGCCTCTGTTGGCTGTCAGTATTTGAACCTGGGAACTTGGTGAAGATTTATATATATCTACCCATGGGAGGCCACCTGTTGCTCCAGAGGAGAGGCTCTCTATAGTGGTCTTCAAATGTGGGTTTCTGATGGCAAATAGGATAAAGACTGTGACTTCACAGCTCAGCATTTCCCTCAGGCCTGTCTTCCAGATGGTGTTGTAGACAGGATTTGCTATACTGCCTGACTCTGGGCAGTTCAAAACCTGGAGGTAAGGGTGGGTAGATGGAATGGAATGCTAAATAAATCCTCTTGCTACAGTAGCTGTTTTTTTAACAAGTCACCTGGGGGGTGGGCTCTAATGGCCCAAGATTGGATTCTCTGTTATAGATACCCTGAGGCAGGCTGCTTTCATAAAACTTTTGACTTTGTACCACTTCCAAAAAACCTGACGGTGTTGGTGAAAGGTACACAGTTTAATTGCTATTGGGATGAAGAGTCCCTGAAAAAGATGGGTTGGCTTCAGGTTGGCTTAACTTTTGACAGAAAGGCTCTGTGTTGTGTCAGGTATCAGTCATCTTCCTTTAGCTGAGAGTCTGTTACATGTTTGTTGCTTGCTGTGTCTTGTTTCGTTTCTTTCTCAATTATGGTCTCCATGTGATATTTACATGTAGAATTATATAAAACAAGTTGAGTTGTGGGACCATTATTTCCAAGAGCTTAGCAAGCACTGTATTAACAAAAGTATTAAGGATGTAAGATGAATAATGTAGCTGTTGAGTATTTAAAAGTCACATATGTATCTACCTGCCATCTATATATCTATCTATGTCAAAAAATGTCTATTTATCGATCATCTTTCTAATCTAATTAATCTGTCTGGGGCTGGCTTTGTAGCTCATTGGTAGAGCATTTGCCTGCTAAGTATGAGACTCTGGGTTTGATCCCTAGAAATGGAAAAAGGGGAAACAAAAGGAACTTACCATGAGACATAGTCATAGTGGTGAAGGAAGTCAAGTGCGCCTCCATTACCTTTTGATCATTGTGACAAAATCCCTGAGGAAAGGTTTGCTCCGGCTTCCTCGTTCAGAGCTTCCGCTCAGTGGTTGTCTGCAGCAAGGCAGACCACCGTGGTGGGGGCGAGGCAGCAGAAACTGCCCTTTTCATTAGCCTGGGGAGCAGAGTCAGGGAAAGGGGCCAAGCTTTCACTCTCCTCTTTGAGGGCACGCTCCCAGAGACCTAACTTTCTGCCATTAGACCTCACCTCTTAAGATTCTACCACCTCCCAGTACTGTCATGGGCCAGGAACCAGTCCTATAATGTATAGGTCACTGGGAGACATTTATATCCAAACTATAGCAAAATGTCACCTTGGGGCTGGCCTATGTTAGTGGTGGAGTGTCTACCTAGCCTGTGAGCAGTGCATGGAGACAGATTTCTTGGGCAGGTTGGGGCAAAGTTCTTCCCTGAGGAGGAGGGAATGTAGAAATTACTCAAGCATTACAAGAGTCCTTTGCCTGTATGATGACAACCCTTTATATCTGTGTCATTTTATCTTGTAGAATTTGAATGTTACTATCTATATTTCTGGGAAGATCTTTTATTTCACTAAAAATAAAGTAAAAATTACTCCATCTCCCATAGAAGAAATGGTTTAAATACGGAACAGAAATATACTAGCAGGATTGGAAGATGGCTAGTGGCCCTGGGTGGTGAGCAGGCATGACTGACTGGGCAGGGTTCTCAGGCATGCTAATGTGAGGCTTCCACAGAAGCACAGGACTAAGGCAAGGAAGGGTGTCACTGCCTTAAGTTCTCCTCTTTTCCAGCTAGAATTCCTTGGCTTTGGCTGCCAGGCAGTCCATGTAGCTGTGTAGTTTATATGTGATGTGTTTGTAACTTTATTCTCAAACACACCCTCAGTGTTAGTCATCCTAGCAGCCCCTTTGCAGATTTCAGATTCTAAGCCTAAGGGGATCACCAGACACAGAGCACACAGAGTGGTCAAAGTGTATGTTACAGGGTAACTTACCATCTCAGCATATAGAGAACAGACAGTGAACACAGTGTGTCTTTTTAACCTTTTATGTGTCTTTATTTCATTTTTGGTTTTTCGAGGTAGGGTCTCACTCTGGCCCAGGCTGACCTGCTGAAATTAATTATATAGTCTCAGGTGGCGTTGAACTCACAGTGATCCTCCTACCTCTGCCTCCTGAGTGCTGGGATTAAAGGCATGTGCCACCACATCTAGCATGCGTTTTTATTTTTAAAAGGATTTTCATTTATTTATTTGCAAGCACAGAGATAGAGGTAGGAAAGGAGAGAGACACACATACACAGACAGAGTATGGGTATGCTAAGACTTCTTGCCTCTGCAAATGAACTCCAGACACATGCAGCACTTTGTGTATCTGGATTATGTGGGTACTAGAGAATTGAACCCAGGCCAGCAGGCTTTGCAAGCAAGCACATTTAACCACTGAGTTATCTCCCTAGTCCAGGGTTTCTTCTTAAATTAGAATTATACTATATATGTGTTTTGCAGTTTGTCACTTTTGAAGAGCATAAAGACATTTTCCTATAACTTTATTTATTTATTTATTTATTATTTTATTTTTATTTTGGAGAGAGACATAGAGAGAGAGGGAGAGGAACACAGAGATGGGCGACCCAGCAGTGCTGCTGTGAACGAAATCACTTTACATCTGGCTAAACATGGGACCTGGAGATTGGAACCGGGTTCTTAGGCTTAGCAGGCAGGCGCCTTAACCGCTAAGCCATCTCTCCAGCCCTAACTTTTTTTATTTATTAGCTTTACTTATTTGAACATGTATGGTTTGTATGTATGGGTGCACTCAGGGTCTCTTGTCACTGTGGTCAGATGCCTGTCTCACTTTATGTGGGTGACTAGACAATTGAACCAAGGCTGGCAGGGTTTGAAAGCAGGCACTTTAACCATTGAGCCATCTCCCCAGACCCATAATTTGATTTTTAATAGTAGTACTGTAGTAGTCTGTTATTGGGATTAAAAAAATTATTTATTTGAGACGGGGGCAGGGGAGAAAGAGAATGGGCGTGCCAGGGTCTCTAGCCCCTGCAAATGAATTCCAGACGCATGCGCCACCATGTGCATCTGGCTTACTTGGGACCTGGAGACTTGAACTGGGGTCTTTAGGCTTTGCAGGCATGTGCCTTAACTGCTAAGCCATTTCTCAGCCCTCTTATTGGGAATTTATCTCTAAATTTTTACTTACTTTTAGGATAAATTCTTTTGTACATAGATCTGTTTACAGACATGGTTGTTTTGCTATAAATTGCTTAATTTCCTGGTTAAAGAAACAAGTGATATTTGTGCTCTTATTTTTTTTTGTTTATTTATTTATTTGAGAGTGACAGGGAGAGAAAGAGGCAGATAGATAGAGAGAGAATAGGTGTGCCAGGGCCTCCAGCCACTGCAAAAGAACTCCAGATGCATGTGCCACCTTGTGCATTTGGCTTACGTAGGTCCTGGGGAATCGAGCCTTGAGCTGGGGTCCTTAGGCTTCACAGGCAAGCGCTTAACTGCTAAGCTATCTCTCCAGGCCCCTTTTAAATTTTTAAAAATTTATTTTCTTAATTGAAAATGGGTGTGTTTGTGTATGTATGTGCCTGCCATGGTCTTTGTTTTTAAAAAATATTTTCTTAATTAATTTATTTGAAAGAGAGGAAGAGAGAGAATGGGCACACCAGGGCCTCTACCACTGCAAACGAATCCCAGACACGTGTGCCACCTTGTGCATCTGGCTTTTACATGGGTCCTGGGGAATCGAACCTGGGTCCTTAGGCTTTGCAGGCAAGTGCCTTAACACTAAGCCATCTCTCCAGTCCTGCCATGGTCTTTTGACCCTGAAAACGAATGCTTGGATAAATGGAGAATTGAACTTGGGCCAGCTGGCTTTGCAAAGCAAGCATCTTTATCCACTGAGCCATCTCCTTAGTCACCCCCTCCTTTTATGTATTTGTGCTTTTTTTGTTTTGGTTGTTCGAGGTAAGGTCTCGCTCTAGTCCAGGCTGACCTGAAATTCACTATGTAGTCTCAGGGTGGCCTTGAACTCAAGGTGATCCTCCTACCTCTGACTTCTGAGTGCTGGGATAAAAGGCGTGTGCCACTATGCCTCACTTGTATTTGTGCTTTTGATGTGTCTTTGAAAACTGTCTCTAAAGAGCTGAGATTAGAAGTCTTCTTGTCTTCCTTTGCTTCTCCCAGTTAGGATAAACAAACTTCTGAATCTGATAGTATTGTTGTTGTTACATTAGGTAAACATTAAACATTAGGTAAAATTTGAAAAGGAAGCTTTTTGTGTAGAACATTTATTTACGTCCTTTCATTATTGGATTCTCTCCACAGTTTTTTTTTTTTTTTTTGTTTTGTTTTTTTTTCAAGGTAGGGTCTCACTCTGGCCCAGGCTGACCTGGAATTCACTATGTAGTCTCAGGGTGGCCTTGAACTCACGGTGATCTTCCTACCTCTGCCTCCCGAGTGCTGGGATTAAAGGCATGCACCACCACGCCTGGCTTCTCTCCATAGTTTTTTGATGGTTTAAATTTAGTGATCTGATTTTGTTTTTTGCTAATAAAAAAGGTTACAAAGTTAAGAGGAAGTATAACCATGTTCCTATATTTTTGTGGTCAATGTGTAAGAAAATGAGCACACATCAATAACCTGTAAATAGGAGGCTCTGTCAAAGCATAAGAGATCAGTGTGATAGACATGTGATGGACGACTACAGTGCAGAGGCTCCCAGAACATAATATCATGGCTTAACATTTCCTTCTGCTAGTCATCAGCTCATACACAGTGTTGTTTTTCTTCAGCTGAACGATTAGTTCCAGTGGAGTAGACTATAGCGGTATCATCTAAAAAAATAAATTTTTCACTGAATTATATACAATATTTTTGATGTTATTTTTTATAAAACTCATAACGGGGTTGGAGAGATGGCATAGTGGTTAAGGCATTTGCCTGCAAAGTCAAAGGATCCTAGTTCGACTCACCAGGACCCAGGTAAGCCAGCTGCACAAGGTGGTGCATGCATCTGGAGTTTGTTTGCAGTGGCTGGAGGCCTTGGTGTGCCCATTCTCTCTCTTTCTGTCTCTTTCTCTTTCTCAAATAAATAAATAAAATATAAAAAATGTTTAAAACTCATAACTTATCCTCCCTCAGCATAGTGGTAGGTAGAAGTTTATATTCTTCAGCATAGTGGTAGGTAGGAGTTTGTCCTCTCAGTACAGTGGAAGGCTGTAGTTTATACTGTCTCAGTGTAGTGGTAGGTAGGAGTTTGTCCTCTCCGTACAGTGGTAGGTAGTGGTGCATCCTCTCTCAGTATAGTGGTAGATAGCATAACCTCTTTTGGCTTAGTGGTAGGTAGGAGTTTGTCTTCTCAGTATAGTGGTAGGTAGTAGGTAGGTTTTCCATAACTTTTATCTATAATGTTGTTTGATAGTTTCCCTATACTTAGAGAATTTGTAATGAGATTGGTGGTGATATTAACAAATGTGTTTTCAAAAATACCAAAATAATGAAGGGTAGGGATGGTCTTTGGAAAATCTGTGTTACTCAGGAAACAGCTAGTTTCAAAGTAACAGATTTGTTAGGCTACAAATAACCATATATTAAAAAAAAAAAATCCATTCACTATATAAATGTATTTAAATGCAACAAAACCTGGAAATTGTACTGCTTGGATTTTTATTTACTTAATGGAGAGAGATAGACGGGGGGGGGGGAGTGCAAGGAGGGAGAGAGAGGAAGAGGGAGAGAATGGACACCCCAGGGCCTTTAGCCACTACAGATGAATTCCAGATGCATGCGTCACCATGTGCATCTGGCTTATGTGGGTTCTTGGGAATTTAACCAGGGCCCTTAGCCTTCGCAGGCAAGCACCTTGACTGCTTAACTGTTAAGTCCTCTTTCTGGATTTTACAAACTTTTTAAAAAAAGATTTTATTTTTATTTATTTATTTATTAAGAGACAGAAAGAAAGAGTGAGAATGGGTGTGCCTGGGCCTCTAGCCGCTGCAAATGTACTCCAGACACATGCACCCCCTTGTGCATCTGGCACCTGGAGAACTGAACCAGGGGTCTTAGGCTTCTCAGGCAAATGCCTTAACTGCTAAGCCATCTCTCCAGCCCTCTGTTTGGATTTTATACTTCACATTACAGCTAGCTTTAAGCAATCAGTGCTTGTGGAGTTTTGGCTTCAAGGGACAATGACCACAATGATCTGAAAAGCTGCATAAACCAGCAGTTTCTCTTTGCGATTTGTGACAACATATGAGGACAGATGGTGGATGGGATCATGTGTGAGAATCCAGTTATCTTCTGTTGAGCTATAAATTAAGACTTGTAGAAATATGAAATGGTGTCAGTTCTCAGTAAATATTTCTTATTTTGCCAAATTGTTCATAAAGATGTTAGCAAGTAATAGTCCTTGACATTTTATTTTTAAATATTTGTCTTCCAGAATTTACTTATTTTTAAAAAATGCTTATTTATGAGAGAGAGAGAGAGAGAGAGAGAAAGAGAGAGAGGGAGAGAGAATGAGAATGGGTGCACCATGGTCTCTAGCCACTGCAGACGAACTCCAGACTCATGCACTACCATATGCATATGGCTTATGTGGATACTGGAGAGTCAAACCTGTGTCCTTAGGCTTTGCAGGCAAGCACCTTAACTGCTAAGCCATCTCTCTAGCCCTGGATATTTTTTTTGTAATTAAAAAATTACATACAGGGTTGGGGAGATGGCTTAGCAGTTAAGGTGCATGCCTGCGAAGCCCAAGGACCCCAGTTTGATTCTCCAGGTCCCACATAAGCCAAATATATGTGGTGGCACATGCGTCTGAAGTTTGTTTGCAGTGGCTAGAGACCCTGGTGCACCCATTCTCCCTCTCACTCTCTGTTTCTAATAAATAAAAATAAAATCTTTAAAAATATTATATGCATATTGTGTTTTGATCATAATCCCCCCCCAGTTGTTTTCTCTTTTCTTTTCTTTTCTTTTCTTTTCTTTTCTTTTCTTTTCTTTTCTTTTCTTTTCTTTTCTTTTCTTTTCTTTTCCTTTCCTTTCCTTTCCTTTCCTTTCCTTTCCTTTCCTTTCCTTTCCTTTCCTTTCCTTTCTTTTCTTTTCTTTTCTTTTCTTTTTTTTTTTGAGGTAGGGTCTCACTCTAGCTCAGGCTGACCTGGAATTCACTATGTAGTCTCAGGGTGGCCTCGAACTCATGGTGATCTCCTACCTCTGCCTCCCGAGTGCTGGGATTAAAGGCGTGCGCCACCACGCCTGGTTTCTTTTTCTTTCTTTTTTTTTTTGAGGTAAGGTCTTGCTGTAGCCCAGGCTGACCTGGAATTTACTATGTAGTCACAGGGTGGCCTTGAACTCATGGTGATCTCCTACCTCTGCCTCCTGAGTGCTGGGATTAAAGGCATATGCCACCACTGCCCGGCAAAAAATTACATGCATAATGTATTTTGATCATAATCCCCTCCAATTGTTTTCTTTTGTTCCCTTTTTCCTCCCCTTTCCACCAAAGTTTAATGTCATTTTATTTCTGTTTATTATTTATTTATTTTTGTTTTTTCGAGGTAGGGTCTCACTCTAGCCTAGGCTGACCTGGAATTCACTATGTAGTCTCAGGGTGGCCTTGAACTCATGACGATCCTCCTACTTCTGCCTCCCAAGTGCTGGACTTAAAGGTGTGCAGCACCATACCCAGCTCATTTTTATTTTTTATTATTTTAAAATTTTTATTTATTTATTTTGTTTTTTTAAGGTAGAGTTTCATTCTAGGTCAGGCTGACCTGGAACTCGCTATGTAGTCGCAGGGTGGCCTCGAACTCATGGTGATCTCCTACCTCTGCCTCCCGAGTTCTGGAATTAAAGTCGTGCGCCACCATGTCTGGCTTCATTTTTACTTTTTCCCCTCCTCTATCATTCATGACCACATGGTGATGGACCCACTATTAGATCTTGTGCACATAATGATAGTTGCTGTAACGTCATGAATGCAATGGCCATTTTGTGTCTGGAAGATATGTTCCCAAGTATTTCTCCCATTTTTTGGCTCTTATAT
Source organism: Orientallactaga sibirica (assembly GCA_036365145.1). Lineage (NCBI taxonomy): Eukaryota > Metazoa > Chordata > Mammalia > Rodentia > Dipodidae > Orientallactaga > Orientallactaga sibirica. The sequence continues at coordinate 1,947,677 of JAEOAD010002712.1, read as the reverse complement.
TCTTTTCATCACCTACTCTGTAATGGTCCCCCAGCTGGCTCATTGCACTTTCCAGCACTGTGACAGCTACTTCTCACTTGACTTTTTGTGTCCTGCATGTGGTATCTTCTGCAACAGGGTCTGGCCATCTAATGCTGGTGGGCAACAAAGAGTCTTGGCAATAGCCTGTATTGTTTTGGGGGGCTTCAGGGGATTCCCTGAGTAACAACTCACTGGGAGGTATTCCATTCTTCTTCTATTCTTATATCAGTACAGTATTGGCAAATACTTACAGATACAGTCTACATAAAAACTTTTTGTAATCCTCAGTCATTGTGAAGATGTAAGGGGAAGTCCCCAGATGAGAGGCTTTGCCATCCATTGTGAATGACTTATTTACCATGACATCATTGTGTGACGTGGAAGAATAGCTTTCACTGATGGCTCTTGGGCATCTACTGCTCCTTTTCTGTCTGAAAACTGAGGCACAAAGTGTAGTTCAAGTTCTCTCTACAGGCCTGCAGAATAGGCCAAAACAAACATTTCTAAGCATCCATCCTTGAAAGGAACTTTCAAAAGGATTTTATTTATTTATTTATTTATTTATTTATTTATTTATTTATTTATTTGAGAGCAACAGAGAGAGAGAGAGAGAGAGAGAGAGAGAGAGAGAGAGAGAGAGAGAGAGAGAGTGTGCATGGGCACACTAGGGCCTCCAGCCACTGCAAACAAACTCCAGATGCATGCGCCCCCTTGTGCATCTGGTTTACGTGGGTCCTGGGGAATTGAGCCTCCACTCAGGGTCCTTAGGCTTCACAAGCAAGTGCTTAACTGCTAAGCCATGTCTCCAGCCCCTTTGTAAAGAACTTTTAAATAGCATATGTTTCCCAAAGATGGATGGGTCCCTGAAGGCACATCTCTGGGGATGTGTTATTTAATTCTTACAGAACTAGGTTGTAACTGTCATGATTCCAAACAGTTTCTTATGCTTTCTATGCATAAGCTCTATTTTTCATTTAAAGAGACTTCATGTTGGTTACACAGAGCTGGGATTCAAGCACTTGTTTTTGCCTGTTTTAATCTAGTGTCCTTACATAATACTGCTGCTTACAGTAGCTGCGTTGAAGCAATAGTTTTCTGTAAACAGCTTGCAAGAACTTGTGGCAAAGGCTCCTTTGACAAGGTTAATGACTTGTCTTCACTTTAAGTTTAAGGTAAGAAGATTGTTACAGACAGTGAAGGAGCAGCTGAAAGACACCGCAGAGGTGACTTCCGCACTGATTGTGCTGTCCCCATAGCATCATTGATAGTAAAAGGCATGGCTAGGGTGATTTTTGTACGTTTGGCTGTTGCTCACGTTAACATCTGCTCCTGTTGTGATCCCACCTCCAGGCTTCTCCAGTGACAGTGATCTCCTGTCCCTCACTGTTGATGCGGACTCTCTTGCCGAGTTAGATGATGGAATGGCTTCCAATCAAAACTCTCCCCTTAGAACCTTTGGTCTCAGTCTATCTTCGGATTCTTCAGCACTAGGGGCTGTTGCTTCTGACAGTGAACCAAACAGAGCAGAAGAACGGGAAAGTCGTAGCCTCTTTCCCAGCAGTTTGAAACCTAGGCTTGGCAAGAGAGACTATCTGGAGAAAGCAGGAGAATTAATCAAGTTGGCATTAAAAAAGGAAGAGGAGGACGACTATGACGCTGCCTCTGAGTTTTACAGGAAGGGAGTTGATCTGCTCCTAGAAGGTGTTCAAGGTACAGCTTGTCTACATTCATGTGCTTGAACATGCGCGTCTGTTGGTATCTGGAAAAGGACATGTACTCCTATCTGCTGTGTAGTCCTGGGAGAAGCAAAATTGAAAGTATAAATTATTGAACTCAAGTAGCACCACAGATACTTAATACTGTGGACAATTGTCTCCAAAAGGATAGGTTTTATGAATGATCTTTCTTCTGGCTGGCCTGTAGTGTTCACCAAGAGTTCACAGACTCTCCAGTGATGTTTATCTGTGGCCTGGGAGACAAAATGGGCTTTAAACTAAAAGGCGAGAGGGAGGACTGTTTCTGGGTTTGTCTGCCACTCTGTTCTCCATCAGTTGTGGCAATTTCAATTTTCATCTAGTCAGTGAAGGTGACCTGGGACATGTAGGACTGAGAACAACTCAATATCTATAAGTAGAACTAACAGAATTTCTCTCTCTTTCTCTCTCCCCTTCCCTTCCTTTCCTTATCATCCCCTCCCCTCCCTCTCACTGTTGCCCAGGTTGGCCTTGAACACACAGTGAGTTGCCCACCTCAGTCTCCCATGTGCTGGGATTATAGGAGCCAGCCAGCACTCACTGCCTTACTTTAGTTACTTTAAACCTCATGTTTTGTTGTTGTCCTTTTGTTTTCCTTACTGAACAAAGCATTCTTTAGTTACTGACTTCTTGGACAATCAAAGGTTGCTAAATCTTCCTGGTTGGTTTCTCTCCAGAAAGTCATTTTCAGTGTTGATTTGTGTTGTGTTATGTTGTCAGTGCCTTCAACCTGCTCGACTTTACTGGGTGCTTTTAACCCTACTGTCCTGTGGCCTGGAATCTTCTGTTGTAGTCTTCCTAGAGAGTATGTGTAGATGTGTGTCCTAACTGCTTCTTGTTTTAAATTTTTTTTAAATTTTTTCTAAGAAGAGGGAGAAAGAGAGAAGAAAAGAAGAGGAGACAGAGGGAGAATGAGCATTCAGGGCTTCTTGACACTGCAGGTTGTAACTGTCATGATTCCAAACAGTTTCTTATGCTTTCTATGCATAAGCTCTATTTTTCATTTAAAGAGACTTCGTGTTGGTTACACAGAGCTGGGATTCAAGCACTTGTTTTTGCCTGTTTTAATCTAGTGTCCTTACATAATACTGCTGCTTACAGTAGCTGCGTTGAAGCAATAGTTTTCTGTAAACAGCTTGCAAGAACTTGTGGCAAAGGCTCCTTTGACAAGGTTAATGACTTGTCTTCACTTTAAGTTTAAGGTAAGAAGATTGTTACAGACAGTGAAGGAGCAGCTGAAAGACACACGCAGAGGTGACTTCCGCACTGATTGTGCTGTCCCCATAGCATCATTGATAGTAAAAGGCATGGCTAGGGTGATTTTTGTACGTTTGGCTATTGCTCACGTTAACATCTGCTCCTGTTGTGATCCCACCTCCAGGCTTCTCCAGTGACAGTGATCTCCTGTCCCTCACTGTTGATGCGGACTCTCTTGCCGAGTTAGATGATGGAATGGCTTCCAATCAAAACTCTCCCTTAGAACCTTTGGTCTCAGTCTGTCTTGGATTCTTCAGCACTAGGGGCTGTTGCTTCTGACAGTGAACCAAACAGAGCAGAAGAACGGGAAAGTCGTAGCCTCTTTCCCAGCAGTTTGAAACCTAGGCTTGGCAAGAGAGACTATCTGGAGAAAGCAGGAGAATTAATCAAGTTGGCATTAAAAAAGGAAGAGGAGGACGACTATGACGCTGCCTCTGAGTTTTACAGGAAGGGAGTTGATCTGCTCCTAGAAGGTGTTCAAGGTACAGCTTGTCTACATTCATGTGCTTGAACATGCGCGTCTGTTGGTATCTGGAAAAGGACATGTACTCCTATCTGCTGTGTAGTCCTGGGAGAAGCAAAATTGAAAGTATAAATTATTGAACTCAAGTAGCACCACAGATACTTAATACTGTGGACAACTGTCTCCAAAAGGATAGGTTTTATGAATCATCTTTCTTCTGGCTGGCCTGTAGTGTTCACCAAGAGTTCACAGACTCTCCAGTGATGTTTATCTGTGGCCTGGGAGACAAAATGGGCTTTAAACTAAAAGGAGAGAGGGAGGACTGTTTCTGGGTTTGTCTGCCACTCTGTTCTCCATCAGCTGTGGCAATTTCAATTTTCATCTAGTCAGTGAAGGTGACCTGGGACATGTAGGACTGAGAACAACTCAATGTCTATAAGTAGAACTAACAGAATTTCTCTCTCTTTCTCTCTCCCCTTCCCTTCCTTTCCTTATCATCCCCTCCCCTCCCTCTCACTGTTGCCCAGGTTGGCCTTGAACACACAGTGAGTTGCCCACCTCAGTCTCCCATGTGCTGGGATTATAGGAGCAAGCCAGCACTCACTGCCTTACTTTAGTTACTTTAAACCTCATGTTTTGTTGTTGTCCTTTTGTTTTCCTTACTGAACAAAGCATTCTTTAGTTACTGACTTCTTGGACAATCAAAGGTTGCTAAATCTTCCTGGTTGGTTTCTCTCCAGAAAGTCATTTTCAGTGTTGATTTGTGTTGTGTTATGTTGTCAGTGCCTTCAACCTGCTCGACTTTACTACGGTGCTTTTAACCCTACTGTCCTGTGGCCTGGAATCTTCTGTTGTAGTCTTCCTAGAGAGTATGTGTAGATGTGTGTCCTAACTGATTCTTGTTTTAAATTTTTTTTTTAAATTTTTTTCTAAGAAGAGGGAGAAAGAGAGAAGAAAAGAGAAGAGGAGACAGAGGGAGAATGAGCATTCCAGGGCTTCTTGACACTGCAAATGAACTCCACCTCCAGATGCATGTGCCACTTGTGCATCAGGCTTTATGTGGTACTGGGGAATTGAACCTGGACCATCAGGCTTTGCAAGCAAGTGGCTTTAACTACAGAGCAATTTCACCAGTCTCCCCAGACTGCTTATTAATGAGTATTCCCATTTTTAAAAAAATAAATGAAAACCTACATTTTTATTTTTATTTATTTATTTGTGAGAGAGGGTAAATGAATGAATATGGATGTGCCAGGACCTCTAGTCACTGCAGATGAACTCTAGATGCACGTGCCACTGTGTGCATGTGTGCATCTGGCTTATGTGGGAGCTGGGGAATTGAACCTGGGGCCTCAGGCTTCAAAGGCAAGTTCCTTACCTGCTGAGCCATCTCTCTGCCTTAGTCCTACTTGCAGAACTGCTTGGTGCTGCCAGCCCCAACTTTTGGAATCTTCTACTATGTCAACTAAGCCAGGGTGAACTTCCCAAGATACTTATTTCTCGTTTATGAGTTTTCTAGTTTCTAAAATGTCATTGTCATTTTCTGTGCCTTTGTCCTTGTGGGCTTTGGCCTTCAGTCATTTTGTTGCATGGAGTTTAGGTAGAAGCACAGCTCAAGTCCATGTGTAGCAGGGACATCAGAGTTTACAGTTGCCACCTTTTTCATTGGGACTGGGATCAGATAGTTATTATTAATGTCTTATGTGTGCAGAAGTAAAAGGAGTTGAAGTCTTGTTGCTGCTTATGTTTTGGTTAATAATTGTTACCATACTGAAGTTGCTGATGTAATCATGTGGACTGTTAGCACACAGCTTCAAATAGTTCAAAGATGATTCTTATATTTTATTAAGTTTACCTTTATGTAATTTCAGCCATATGTTTTAATGTTTCTTTTTTAAAAAATATTTTATTTATATATTTATTTATTTGAGAGAAAGAGAGAGAGAAAGAGGCAGAGAGAGAGAGAGAGAGAGAGAGAGAGAGAGAATGGATGCACCAGGGCCTCTAGCCACTGCAAACAGAGTCTAGACTCATGTGCCACCCTGTGCATCTGGCTTATGTGGGTCCTGGGGAATTGAGCCTCAGTCCGTAGGCTTTGCAGGCAGGTGTCTTAACCACTAAGCCATCTCTCCAGCCCGTTTTAATGTTTCTAATTGAGAAACTGATTTTAAAGTCACTTGTTCTCATCATTGCATTGATAGCTCACTTTGGGCTGAATTGTGTTATGTGTGGGGAAGTGCCTGGTCTGAATGTATACTCACTGTCAGTCTGTACCTTCCTTCCTTGCCTTCTCGATTAGGTCTGCAGCGGGAAGGCGTTACAGTCTGCTCAGATGGCTCCCCTTTTCCTGTAGGAAGTCAGCTGCTGAAGCAGCATTGGTGTTTATTGACATAGAGTTCCCAGTCTTCCTAAGTTGTTCACACTTCCTCTTAGGATGCTTCATCATTTTACCACTTGATGGCACTAGAAATATAAAAATCGGTGCCTGAGACTGGAAATTATTGATGTGTATCAGCAGATAACACAAACTGCTTCATTTGCTTACTTCACTTTGCTGTGCTTTTCTCCCCTTCCTTCCATGGAACCTTTGTCGTCTTCCCTGATAAACCTCTGTCCAAATTAACTCTTAACTATTTAAGCATAATTTTCTTGTACATGCATGAACCACTTGCATCTCTTCCTGCTTTGTATTGGGTTTTGTTGTTTATATGCTATGCAGAAAGTTGATCGTTGACTCACTGCTTTTGGTGTCTCATCATTTACTCATGGCGTGATGAGCTTTATTCAGATGAACCATGGGAACCACACTCAGAGAACTTGAATTTGATTCTTGCTTTTGTACTTTTGAATTTGGCTGCCATCTTCATGACTTAAATTTTTAGAGCAGCATTATAAGAACACCAGTTTCAGTCCTCACAGCCTCACATTTGATTGTGTGTAAAACAGCCAGAGCAGATGTTGCCTCTGTGACTGCAGGTCACACACACCAGCCACCACCTGCTGGGCGTTTGGGGCTAGTCCTTTAATTTGTAGAGTTGGGAGTTCTAGCTCCTTCTTTCCCTCCTTCCCTCCCTTTTATGTGGTGTCTGGGGGTCTGAACTCAAGTACTCAGAGTTACATAGCAAGTGCTTTATCCACTGAGCCATCTCTGGAGCCTTAAAAGATGTATTTTTAGTGGGTGATAGCGATGTGGATTTTCTTGCCTTCTGATGCGATGATTCTCAAGCTTTCTTGTTATTATTATTATTATTATTTTTATTTTGGTTTTATAAGGTAGGGTTTCACTGTAGCCCAGGCTAACCTGGAATTCACTATGGAGTCTCAAGGTGGCCTAGAACTCCCAAGTGCTGAGATTAAAAGTGTGTGCCACCACACCCAGTTGACTCTCAAGCTTTCTATTTATGAAACACTTAGAGCGGTTTTTCCCTTTATCTTGAATATAATTTTAACTATCTAGGGCCCCTTGTAACTTCATATAAACTCATATATATGTTCCTGGGTAGAATTTGTTGTAAATGGGATTAAATACATTTTTTTTCTTGCCAGGTGTGGCGCACACCTTTAATCCCAGCACTTGGGATACCAAGGTAGACAGATTGCTGTTAATTTGTGGCCAGCCTGAGACTACATAGTGAGTTTCAGGTCAGCCTGGGCTACAGCGAGGCCCTACCTTTAAAAACAAATATGTATATACACGTATACATATACATACACATAAAACTTTTCTTTTTGAATGGTTCATTCCTTTTGCATAGATTCAACTGGATTTTGTATGTTGGTTTCTGTCCATCAGCTTGTTGAATTCATTTGTCGTGTAGGCTTTTTTATTGTGGATTGTCAGAATTTTATACATAGGATATGCTGCCTGTGAATAGAGGTAATTTTGCACCTTCTTCAGTTTGAATACTTTGTATTTTTTTTCCCGCCTAGTCTGGTTAGAACTTCCAGTACAGTGATGAGCCTTCAGAAACCAGCACCTTGAGCTGGGGAAGAGTTCAGTCCTCCGTCATCGAGAATGGTTTTGGCTACCACACAGAAATGGTCTTTATCATTCTGATGTGCCTTTCTATTCCTGGCTTTAGGTTGTTTTGATACTGTGTTGAATACTGCCAGATGCTTTCTTTGCATCAGAGATGTAACCATGTCCACTGGGGTGCCCGCCCCTTTACTCTGTTAGTGACCACGTCCACTGAGGTGCCCACCCCTTTACTCTGTTAGTGACCACGTCCACTGGGGTGCCCACCCCTTTACTCTGTCAGTGACCACGTCCACTGAGGTGCCCGCCCCTCTACTCTGTTAGTGACCACGTCCACTGGGGTGCCCGCCCCTTTACTCTGTTAGTGACCACATCCACTGAGATGCCCACCCCTTTACTCTGTTAGTGACTTTGTGTCCAGTTGGAGGTCCACTTAGATGCTTTCTTTGCATCAGAGATGTAACCATGTCCACTGGGGTGCCCGCCCCTTTACTCTGTCAGTGACCACGTCCACTGAGGTGCTCGCCCCTTTACTCTGTCAGTGACCACGTCCACTTTTACTCTGTCAGTGACCACGTCCACTGAGGTGCCCACCCCTTTACTCTGTCAGTGACCACGTCCACTGAGGTGCCCGCCCCTTTACTCTGTTAGTGAGCACGTCCACTGGGGTGCCTGCCCCTCTGTTACTCTGTCACTGACCACGCCCTTTACACTGAGGTGTCCACCCCGCCTTTACTCTGTTAGTGACCACGTCCACTGGGGTGCCCGCCCCTCTACTCTGTTAGTGACCACGTCCACTGAGGTGCCCGCCCCTTTACTCTGTTAGTGACCACGTCCACTGATGTGCCTGCCCCTTTACTCTGTTAGTGACCACGTCCACTGAGGTGCCCGCCCCTTTACTCTGTCAGTGACCACGTCCACTGAGGTGCCCGCCCCTTTACTCTGTTAGTGACCACATCCACTGAGGTGTCCGCCCCTTACCCTGTCAGTGACCCCTTTGCCCACTCTGTTAGTGACCACGTCCACTGAGGTGCCCACCCCTTTACTCTGTCAGTGACCACGTCCACTGAGGTGCCCGCCCCTTTACTCTGTGAGTGACCACGTCCACTGAGGTGCCCGCCCCTCTACTCTGTTAGTGACCACGTCCACTGAGGTGCCCACCCCTTTACTCTGTCAGTGACCACGTCCACTGAGGTGCCCGCCCACGCCCACTCTGCCCTCCCCTTTACTCTGTCTGTGACCACGCCCCACTGACCACGTCCACTGTACACCCCTTTACTGTGTTAGTGACTTTACTCTGTTAGTGACTTTGTGACTTTGTGTCCAGTTGGAGGTCCACTTAGGGAAGGTGTGGGACCTTTAGGAGGTAGAGCCTTAGTGGAGGATCTAGGTCACTGAGGGTGGAGCTTGAGGTTTTGCATTGTCTCCACTTTCTGTTTTTACTTCCTTCATGTTGTTGTGACAATCTGATTCCTGTTGTCTGCTCCTGCCATGCTTTCCACACCAACAAGTACATAACTGATAAAAGAAAAGAGAAATTGATGCAATGAATATGACTGTGTGGCTTTCAGTTGTTCAGAATTGATTTGAAGGAGGAGTGAGGAAAGATTTAGAACACTGGACTAGAGAAGACTTATAGTGCTGTAAGCAGGCCATTCTGGTGGGATTCTGGAAGGCTAAATGGCCAAGAGAAATGTAGCGAGTGGAGGCTTGACTTAAGATTTCAGAGGGGAATATGGCTTCTGATGAGAATTGGACAAGAGACAGTGCATCTGATAGTCTGACAGAGAAACTGGCTGCATTCTTCCCATATCCTGAGAAGTTGAATAAAGCTGAATTTAAAAGTGATGGTCTAGGGGCTGGTGTGATGGCTCAGTGGTTAAGGAGCTTGCCTGTAAAGCCTAATGACCTGGACTTGATTGCCCAGTACCCATATAAAGCCAGATGCACAAAGTGGCACATGTAGCTAGAGTTTGTTTGCAGCAGCTGGAGGCCTTGGTGTGCTCATTCTCTCTCTCTTTCTCTTTCTCTCTGCTTGCAAATAAATAAATAATTTTTTTAAAAGTGATAGACTAATTATTTGGTAGAAGAAACCATTGAGTTTGTGGCATGGTTTCTTTCTGCTGCTCTGATTCAGATCTGTAATGTAATAGAGGAAAATACAGAGCAGAAAGATTTGAGAAATAAAAGTTTGACATAGAAATAAATGTTAGCAAATTTAAAATACCAGGTCCCAAGACTGCACCCTCTTTAGCTGTAACTGTTGAAGAGATAATCACCATTGCAGATAAGCCAGCTGGGCTGTGCTGGGATGGTAGGAAGGATTACCCTGGGGGCAAGACCCCATTAGAGACTCAAGCTAGTAAGAATGTGAATTCTTTTGAAAGAAAATGACCTGAAGGAAGAATGAGGAGGCCCCTGCTTCCCATGGCAGCATATAGAGGCAGCTGCAGCTGTGGTTCAAGGCCAAACTTCATCTAGAGCTGATAGCAGAACTTGGTGGGATTGTCCACAGGGCAGTGGGTTTTTGAAGAATGAAAGATACAAGATGGAGGCCATGGATTTTGCCTTGCTTCCAGAGAGCTGTTGAGGTAAAATCAGTCAGCAGAGTTCCTGCAAGGAGGCCCTGTGCCACTGCTGAAGGTGTAAAGGTGAATCTTAAGTCACAGTGGAGATCCACCGAAGTCACAGCATGTCCACCAAGGACAGTGGCAGGCTTGGGGTAGATCTTGCCCAAGAGAGAGGCTACAGGAATTTAGGGGGTATCATCCCCAGTCCCAGATACTGGACATGGAGCTGTAGGGTTTGGTGTATGCCTTGCTGGATTTTGATCTTGTTTTGGTCCTTGCTGTGTTCCTACTCCTCCCTTTTGGGATGGCAATGTTTATTCTGTGGCATTCTATGTTGGAAGTAACTTGTGTTTTGATTTTACAGGGCTCATAGTTAAGAGACTGTCTTAAGTTTCAGATGAGGCTTTGGACTTTAACCCTTTGAAGTACTGGGACTGGTAAAGTCTGTGGGGATTATTTAATTGGATTGAAAGCATTTTGCATCATGAGATGGCCAGGAATCTATGGAGTCCAGGGGTCCAGGGTTGGAATGTGGAGGTTTGAATGTGACCCCCCCCCCACCTCAAGTGTTTGAACACTTATTCCTGCTGTGGTGCTAGCTGTTCAGGAAGGTTATGGAACCATTGTGAGGTGGAACCTTGCTGGAGGACATGTGTCACAGGGGTCAGGCTGTGAGCGTCTACAACCCAGAGCCACTTCTGTTCTCTTTCTTCCTCCTGTAAATGTGACAATGGCTTTCTGCTCCTGTAACACCTTTCCACTTTAGTGAACACTTTCCCTCCAAACTGTAAGCCTGGAAATAAACCCTTTTCTTTCCTAAGCTGTTTCTTTTTTTTTTTTTTTTAAATATTTTTCATTTTATTTATTTATTTGAGAGAGAGAGATACAGAAATAGGCAGGTAGAGAGAGAGAGAGAGAGAGAGAGAGAGGGAGAGAATGGGTGCGTCAGGGCCTCCAGCCACTGCAAACGAACTCCAGATGCATGCACCCCCTTGTGCATCTGGCTCACGTGGGTCCTGGAGAGTCAAGCCTTGAACCGGGGTCCTTAGACTTCATAGGCAAGCGTTTAACCGCTAAGCCATCTCTCCAGCCCCTAAGCTGTTTCTTGTTGGGTGTTATATCCCTGCAGTGAGAAGTAACTGATAGAGTCACCCATGGGAAGTTGTGTGGACTGTGCCTGGTGAAGCATGTGAACTGAACAGCACTGTAGAATGTGGGAGGAGTGGGCTATGACAATGAATAATCCAAACGAATTGCCATGCCATCCTCAATTTACCTTTCTGGATCAGTTGTATGTCATATATTATTCTTTTTCCACATATCTTTAAGAAGGGCTTATTCTGGGTATTTATACATATAATATTTCTTAAACTGTAATTTTCTGTTTTTTTAGTGTAGTATGTGTGGTCTGGTGTGTGATCTATATGCACATGTGTGCACAAGGGTAAGGGCTGTGTGCTTGTGTTGGCTATCCTCCTCTGTCACTTAGTCACATGTTTCCTCGTGACCAGGTTTCTCACTGAATTCAGAGCTGCCACTTTCAGTCAGACTGGCTGACCAGTGAATCCCAGTGATTCTGTGGCCCTCCCTGTGGGTACTGGTATCCTTTGCCACACCCAGTTGTTTACATGGGTGTTGGGAATTGAACTCAGGCTTCATCAGGCCCTTTCAGGCCCTCATGCCTGCACTTGGCTACTGAGTCATCTCCCCAGTCCCTGATTTTTTAAATCAATGTAAAATTATATGTTTAGAAAAGTATGTAAATTTGTGGCTCAGGGTATTTTCACACACAGTAAAGTCCTTTAGAACTAGCAGCCACTTCAAGAAGCACAATAGGACCCACACTTGGGAAGCATCCGCTTCTCCCTTCCCGTGTAACTTCTCCAGAGGTAGCTGTTCCCAGCTCTCTTGTGTGAAGGCTTTCTCCTCTCTTCCTTGCACGGAGGGAAGGTTCCTGAGCAGCAGGAGCAGCAGCAGGGTCTCCTTGCTTTGGTCCTCTGCTTTGCACTTTCCTGTAGGGAGGGTTCTTGTTTCCCTTGGGTTTCTGCAGCCCTAATCCTTTGCTGTTCTTTGCCTTCACCCCCACCCCGATTTTTCAAGAGCATGAGCCGCTCCCTGTGCTTCTTCCCTCACTGTCAAGCCCTTTATTGACTGTATTCCAGCTGCCAAGCCCAGCAAGGAGGACTGTGTTGCCTTAGTGTCTTGTCCCGTGTGAGCCTTGGGGCCCTTCATGGCGTGTTCCAGGGGTCACTGGAGCTTTTTGTTCTGTGTCTGTGCATCCTAGGCCCATGACAGCAGCCCAGGGAGTTCTGTTCTAATTTGCTTTATTTCCCTGTTTACAGATAACCTGAATGTCATGAAATGCTTTGTCTCCTAGTAATGCTGAAATGTGGGTCATGTGTGGATTTACTTCTCTCTTGATTTTTTTGTATTTTGAGAGGTTATATGGGGAGATTGGAATTGAGTGGCTATTACTGTTCCCCAGACTTCAGAGGATACATAGAGTTCTTTTTTGTACGTGTAACAACTTTAGTCAGTTGTTTGTATATGTATCTGTGTTTTAAAAATATTTTTTATTTATTTTAAGAGAGAGAGACAGAGAGAGCGAGAGAGAAAGAGAATGGGTGTGCCAGGGTCTCTAGCCACTGCAAATGAACCCAGATGCATGCACCACCTTGTGCATCTGGCTTATGTGGGTACCGTGGAATTGAACCTGAGTCCTTTGGCTTTGCAGGTAAGCACCTTAACCACTGAACTATCTCTCCAGCCTTCCATTTGTGTCCCTCTCCCTGAGGTAGGGTCTTGCTTTAGCTCAGGCTAACCTGGAATTCACTATGTAGTCTCAGACTGGCCTTGAACTCATGGCGATCCTCCTGCCTCTGCCTCCCTAGTGCTGGGATTAAAGGCGTGTGCCACCACACCCAGCTTGATAATTTGCAATTTTTAAAAAATGTTTTTATTTTTATTATTTATTTGCAAGGAGAGAATATGAATGTGAATGTGAATGGGCACACCAGGGCTTATTGCCACTGTAAATGAATTCCAGATGCATGGGCCACTTTGTGCATCTGGCTCTATGTGGGTACTGGGGACTTGAACCCAGGGTGTCAGGTTTTGCAGACAAGAACCATTAACTGCTGAGTCATCTCTAGCCCAGCAATTTTTACTTTCTAAGGATTTTGCCTATTTCATATAATTTGAAAATTTGCTAAATGTAGCATTATTTTTAATATTCCCCCTTGTTGTGGTGCTAGGGATTGATGGCTTTGCACATGATAGGCAACCCAGCCTTTAAATTACTGTTTGAATTGTAAGGGGTATGATACAATTACTCCCTCATTAATTAAAATGCACCCATTTTCTCCCTTATGGAGAAAAAAACTCCCACACATTCAATAAAATCTTGGCATAAAGTTGTGTTGAATGAGTTGAGCCCATGACAGCTCTTTCCCCAGAAGAGAAAAGCACCTACCAGAGCAGTGGAGAACCAGCGTTGAGTGCCAAGGAGGAATAACAACAAAGATGGGAAACAAAGAACCCTAACTGCAGCTTTCTGCTGACTGGTTTGCTAAGTGAAGGGATGACAGTGGCTTGGCCCACATCGTGCGTACGAGACTCTTCTTCCCCAGGACCCAGGAGTAGGAGTAGAAGGAAGGAATAGCGCGAAGAGGCAAATATGTGACAAGTCATGGTAACGGTCCTTTAGAGGACCTCGCTAACCATGGGGAAATAGAATGTTGAACTTCAGTAGTGTAACCTAACAAATCTGGTCAGTTGAGGTCCATGTCCTGGCCAACGTCTGAGCAGATGTGTAGAGAAAATCAAGTGTTCTGGATAGATGGACATCTGCACAGATGTATGGAGGAAACTGTGTATTCTGGAAAGCCAGACACTTGAGCACATGCGTGGAGGAAACTGTATTCTGGACAGACAGACACCTGCACCAATGTGTGGAGGAAACTATGCATTCTGGACAGATGGACACTGGAGCACATGTGTGGAGGAAGCAGTCATTGTGGACAGATGGACAGACCTCCCAAGTTCAGTTTCTTAAGCCCTAATGACACTTTTTAAATACTTATGCCTAGTGTGCAGTGAGTTTCATACAACCTCTACTTTGCCAGATCTTGAGCTGATCTAGTGATGCCACAATTCCCTGACTTTCTAATTCTTAGGCTAGCCTTTTTGTATCTGCTCTTCCAGCTTTTTCCTCAAGTTTGTTGAGACTTCTCTTCAGTCTTCTTAGACTCCTTCCCCTCCTCTCGGTAGCTAATGTTAGCATTATAGGACTTTAGTAATTATTCACAATAGCACCAGACAATAGGAAGATAATGGAGGCCACCTAAGTCATCTTGCAATTAAAAAAAAGTTATTTTTTGAGGCAGGGTCTCACTCTAGCCCAGACGGACCTGGAACTTATTCTATAGCTTAGGCTCACCTCAAACTCCAGGTGATCTCCCTATCTCAGCTTCCTGGTTCCTAGGATTAAAGGTGTGTTCCATTTCCCTGCAAAACCTCTGTTTTACATGGAGGATACAAATCTTGTTCCTGTGGTCTGTAAGGTGTCACCTCCGTCATCTCATTCCCCCAATTTCCTCAGGAAAGCAGGTCGCTGATTCATCATCATCTAGCACACAGGAAGGGCTGTCAGTCTCTTTGAACAAGAGGGACTATAACACATATAAGTGGTGCCTGGTTCAGGAAAAGTAAGCCAATAGAAGAGGCTGCTTGGAGGTGGGGACAAGTCAGTTGAGTCCTAAAGATTATGTAGTGAACAGCCTCTAGTCAATATGGGAACTTTGAAAATGTCAGCGGATGCCCTGTCTGTCACATCGGTGCTGTATGCCCGGCCGGTGCAGTCATCCCTAATACCTGACAAAGCCAGACTGGGAAGATGTGTTAGTGGATTAAGCATTTTCTCATGAAAGCATGAGGACCAGAGTTGGATCCCTAGCGTCCACATAAATGTCAGGTGGGTGTGGCGGTGACTGCTGTGATCCCAACGTGCTGAAAGAGATGGGATCCCAGCAAGCTCGCTAGACGAGCAGGGTCTGTGAGCTCTGGTTCAAGTGAGAGACTGAACAAATCAAGAGAGTGATCAAAAAACCGAACTTCTGGCCTAACACACACACCAACATGCATGCATGCCTGCACACATGGATGTGTATTGCATACTACACATACATGTACACGGAAAACATTTGGTCATGTGTATAATTCAGCCATTGAAATCACATTAATTATATATATTATCACATTTACATTTATAACTGGTTCTGAGTGTCTTTCAGTACTTAGAACTCTTACTAATCTGACCTGGAGTTTGATTTGAATCTCTCACAAGAGCTCTCTTGGGCCCTTTCCTCATTTTGGTCACATGCTTTTACTCTAACACCCTTGAAACGTGGGCTCCACCCCTAAGTCCCCAAACCAAGCCCAGGCTTGACTCTGGGGAGCTGATTATTTGTTTTAACAGTGTCTCATCTTTTGCACACAAGGTGGGGTAGGTCACTATAGCATGGCACAGTGGCTCATTCTTGGGATCAGCAAGGTTAAATAAACTTTAATATATTTCATTTAAACTGAAAGGTCCCACGTTTAGCCAGATGCAAAGTGACTCAAGGGTGCAATGCTACACTTGCCCACAAGGGGGTGCACGCATCTGGAGTTCGTTCACAGCGGCTGAGAGGCTGCTGGTGTGCCCATTCTCTCTCTCTCTGCCTTTCCCTCTCTGTGTCTCTCTCCAGAAAAAAAAAGAAAAGAAAATTTCTATCAACATAAAGAATTAAATTTAGACCCGAAGTATCTATTTCTTTACTGTCTTTAAAAATTGAGTATAGAACAAAAACACCTTGTTTTCTGTGAGTTCTTTAATATCTAGGTTTTTCTGTGCTATCACAACAGATTCTTTTTTGTTTTGTTTTGTTTTTGTTTTTTTTGAGGTAGGGTCTCGCTCTAGCTCAGGCTGACCTGGGATTAACTATGTAGTCTCAGGGTGGCCTTAAACTCAAGGTGATCCTCCTACCTCTACCTCCCAAGTGCTGGGATTAAAGGTGTATGCCATCACGCCCGGCTACAACAGATGTTTTAATGCTATTTTTCCTTGTTGTTTTAGACAGGGTCTCATGTAGTCTAGGATGGCATGGAGTGTGCCATATAGCCAAAGCTGGCCTAGAACTCTCTTTCCTCTTTCTATATCCCTAGCTGCTGGGATTACAGACGTGAGCCACTATACCAAGCTGAGAAGAATAGTGCAGAGCTGTGCTTCCTCCTTAACCTTCGGATCACATACTTAGGCCATCAGGACTGTCCATGTGAGCGATGTTGACTGCTGCTGAGCTTTCCTGAGTCAGAACTTGAGCAGAATCACCCGACTACCAAGTAGTCTGTCTTGGGAGGGTTTGATTCTTGGCTTGTCATACAGACACCCATTTGGCAGATCTGGAATGGATATGGTGCCATTTAAAACCAGAGTGACCCTTGGAGTGTAGGTTGAATCTCAGGAGGCTTCATGTACTACAGCCCACGGTCATACAGTGCCTCAGTTCCTACAGGGCTGTGATGAAGGAAGAAAGTGTAATGCATGGTTTCTGGTGTGTGTTCCTTGAATTGTCAACTTTCTTTTATGTTTAGAGTTTCATGTTTTTATTTATTTATTTCTATTATTCTGATTTTACATTCATAGTATTGGTTCCATTATCCTCCCTGTCCTCCCTTTTCCAAAGGGACCCTCATCAATGGGGAATGTGGGTCTTGCATTGTGGGGGTCGTCAAGAGTTCTGGGGGGTAGGCCCCAGTCTCTGTGCTTAATGCCCCAACTTGTGACTCTAACAATCTTTCCACCCTAGAGTTTCATGTTTTAATGGCAAAAATGTTTATTGGAAATTATAGCTTGGGAAAAGAGAATCACTTTCCTGCTTCAGCAAAAAGCTAGGTAAAACATTGATGTGGGGTAAAGTAACTGGAGTTTTTATTCAGATTGTATGAACAGTAAACAGAGCATCTAAAATAACCACTTGCACATTGCAACAAACACATCATCATTTGTTTAAAAAAGAGTTATAATTACAGTTGACGAAGCATGGACACCATAAAAATGCATTAGTTTGGCTTGACACATTAATTACCTGTTTCTGCAGATGTTTTTATGTATTGTTGTGTGAACAGTTTACAAAATAATTACAGGAAAGTCATATGGAAAATAAACCAAGTGGGTGGTTTCTCATCTCAATATTTTCATCATGTGAATCTGTGTGAGGCACAGCTGCGCTGTAGCAAAAGCCGAGACAGAGGAGGAGCCTCCTGGCTTCTAATGGCCATCTCTGTCATCAGTATCAGCACGGCTTTATATCTTTAGCAATGCAGCTTAAAAACATTACAGTGAGAGGACTAGTTTAATCCCTGTGATTACTAAAAAAAAAAATCCTTGATTCAGATCACAAAAAAATGTGACTATCTGTAGACCAAATGAAATAATTAAAAAAAAACCTAAATGAAAAAACGATTGTATTTGAGTACTAATGGGTTGTTTGGGCAAGGTTTAAACATGATTGCAGTTATTTGAGTTTCCAATCTGTAGTATAGAATGCATAGCTTGCTGTATTGTTGACAATCCACTTTCTCCAATGCAATCTCACAGCTCAGTTATCCTGCGGTTCTTACAAACTATTGAAAATATTAGCCTGCCTTTTCTCAGCAGCTTCCTATGTTGCCATTAGTGTCTCAACAGTGGATGTCATGTGAAAAATTACCAGGTCATTATATAGATCTCGTATGTTAAGAAATACTCGTTTTGTGACTGAGGAGATGACTCAGTGGTTAAAGGGCTTGTTGTAAAACTTGATGGTTCAGGTTCCCTTTCCCAGTACCCATGTAAAGCCAGAGTTTGTAGCAGCAAGAGTTTCTGATGCGCCCATTCTTTCTGCCTGGAAATAAGTAAATTAAAAATATTTTTTAAAAGTTAATGCTGGGAGTGGTGGCACACACCTTTAATCCCAACACTTGGGAGTCAGAGGTAGGAGGATCACCATGAGTTCGAGGCCACCCTGAGACTACATAGTGAATTTCAGGTCAGCCTGAGCTAGTGTGAGACTCTACCTCGAAATGCCTTCCCCCTCCAAAATTTAAAAAATGGATCTGAGCATGGTGGCACATGCCTTTAATCCCAGCATTCAGGAGACAGAGGTAGGAGGATTGCTGTTACTTCAAGGCCATCCTGGGACTACAGAGTAAATTCCAGGTCAGCCTGAGCTTGAGTGAGACCCTATCTCATAAATTTTTTTTTGAAGTTGATTTTTATGTTTTTACACAGTGGTTTATACTTACTTAGGATACATGAGCTACATTTCTTTTTATTTATTTGTTTAAAAAGGTTACACTCATATTCCCTTTCCCATGTTACTATTCTACTGAAAGACCTCCTCATTGGAATTACTGTTATTCATTCCCTGTTGGGCCATGAAGGCCTCAGTGAGTGAGTGAGTGAGAATGTGTATGTGTTGGGGGTATGCCTCAGGATATTTTTACCCACACTGTGGCTCTTACAATCTTTTTACCCCTTCTTCCACAGATTTCCCTGAGCCTTGGTGGGAGTTAGAAGTCTGATTTAATGTTGAGTTCTCTGCGGCCTCTAGATTTCTGCATCGATGAGTTTTGATTGATCACAGTATCTGTTGTCATCTTCCTGGAGCTGGTTGTCAGGCTAGCAGTGAGAACAGTACTTGTGTCAAAATTGCTGCTTCCTCTGCAATGTCTCATGGACCCCGGCAGATGTGGTAGAGGTGGGAGCAGCTTGTGTGCATTTCAGTTACAGTGATGAAGAAGACAGTAACAGTCCACATCTTCCTGACATGCCTTTGTTGTAGCTGTTTGGTAGAAGAAAGGCATTAAGTTACAGGAAGAGGGGTTCAGAGTATAGCAGTAGGTATAGGAGTCCCCTTTTCCTTGGTTTCATTTCTTCTGGTTTTAGTTGTCTGTGGTCAATCCTGGTTTGAAAATATTAAATGGAAAAGTTGAGAAATTAACAACTCATAATTTTAAGTTGTACCCCAATCTGAGTAGCTCCATGACGTCTGGTGGTGCCATCCCACCTGTACATGAGCTATCCTTCATGTAGTATGTTGTGTTGTGTTGTACCTGCCTGCCCATCACTCACTTAGTGGCCACTTGGTTGTCACTTTGACTTCCATGGTGTCACAGTACTTGTATGTATGACTTGGCTTTGTCTGAGGTTTTGGGCATCCAGTGGGTGTCTTGAACCTCACCTCTGTGGACGAAGAGTGACTACTAAATTGTTAATCTGATGGTCATAGTAATATTGGTGGGAAGTCATTCATGTGTTTATCTGTTTAGTTAACATCTTACTGAAGGGTCTTCTCCAGGTAGTGTTCTAGTGTGTTGGAGCATACCAGCTAACTTGCTATTGAGAGGCATCTTCTCTGGGGGTTGGGCAGGAATAAATGGTATGAAGAGCTTCCTCATCCTGGGAGTTTACTTCAAGAACATTCGTTGTTAGGAAGAGATTTCGATTTTTCCTGGAACCAGATTTAAATTGTTCCTCAGGAGTATTGCTGGACACTTGTTTAAATAAATGTGGATATACATCTCCTCACGTGAAAGCCGGCTAAAGGGAAGATGAAGCCTGGTCTAATTCTCATGTACACTAAATCAATTCAAGAAGGGATGCATTCATGAAGCTGGTGAAATTTCTAGTATTGTGAATAATAAATTACGCATATACAATAATTCTGCTTATCACTTTACATGATTTCAAAGGAAAAACAGTGTGAATTAGTATCATGATGTCAAGAAAGCACTTGGTCTTTGGTATATGGCCACTCTTCAGATGCTCACAGAGCCAGGGAGGGAAGGCAGTTGTGGAGGGGGTGGGGCGGAGGTGGAGAAAGCAAGAGAGATAGCAAGAGAATGAGAGAGTGAGTGACAGCTTTGGGGAAAACTAAGAAACTTGCCATATTTACCACTAAGGCAGATATAAATTTCTTTTTCTTTAAAAATTTTATTTTTATTATTTTTAATAAGCAGGCAGTTTATTCATTCATCCTCCAAATATGAACTGAGTATTTACTATGTTCAAGGTACTTGGGCTTAGGAATATACCCCTGCCCATGTAGAGCTTACACTCTAGTGAACAGATATAGCCAGCAAGCACTAAATTTGGTCAATAAATCCTTCATATAGTATATAAATTCGGCAACAGAAACAATAGTAGCAAAAATAGCGGGGTAAGGAAAACCAGAGTATCTGGGTGGAGAAGTAGTGATTTACAGTTTTAGAGAGAATGGTTAGGATAGCAGTTTTTTTTTTTTTTTTTTTTTTTGGTTTTTCGAGGTAGGGTCTCACCGTAGCCAAGGCTGGCCTGGAATTCACTATGTAGTCTCAGGATGGCCTTGAACTCTCTGTGATCCTCCTAAATCTGCCTCCCAAGTGCTGGGATTAAAAGTGTGCACCACCACACCCGGCCCGTTTTTTTTTTTTTTTTCAAGGTAGTGTCTCACTGTAGCCTAGGTTGACCTTGAACTCACTCAGTAGCCCCAGGATGGCCTTGAAATCAGGGAGATCTTATCGCTGCCTCCTGAGTGCTGGGATTCCTAAACCCAAAGTATGTGCCACCAGGCCAGGAGATAGCATGGTCAGAATAGGTTTAATTGAGAAGGCTTTACCTGTGCAAAGACTTGGGGGCATTGAGGGAGTAAGTTATTCTCTTAGGGCCAGCAAAGGCACCAAGGCAGGATGGTGCCTGGCCTTTGGAAGAACATTAGGAGTATAGCGTGGCTATGTTGTAGAAGATGAGGTAAGAAATAATGAATGGATGTCTGATCATGCAGGGCCTTAGAAAATTTCTAATTGAGAAATGAGGAGTCTTGAATGATTTTAACTAATGAATTATTATTATTACTGGGTTTTCAAGGTAGGGTCTCACTCTAGTCCAGGCTTGTGGTTCCTGGTCATCCTGGGGCCATGGCGCCTCCATGTCCCAGGGGTGTCCAGGCAAAGGTGGAGCAGGGCCTTGAGTGGCCGTGAGTGTGATGGGAAGAAACACCTGGGAGACAGCTTCAGAGAACAGCTCTCATTATTCAACAAGGAACTGGGTTTTTATAAGCAGTTGAGAGAGAGAGTGGGAAGAGGGTCCCAAGGGGATTGGTAGGTTCAAAGGTTGTTTTCTGATGCCTAGTTGGCATATAGGGATATTCATTCCAGCACGTCAGGAGAGGATCAGGTGATCTACAGAATGGTGGGGAAGAGGTATAGGGTATGAGTAGGGGAATGGGGCTGTGTAAAGGTTGTTGGGAGTTTGCTAGGTAACTGGCCAAAGGTCAGGGCTAAGTGAAGCCTAAGTCTTTTTTTTTTTAACTAACTTTTATGATTATGATTTTTATTGACAACTTCTTTAATTGTAGACAGTATCCCATGTTATTTCCCCGATGACTAGGGATGTAGAGCATTTTTTAGATGTTTATATGCCATCTGTATTTCTTCTTCTGTGAACTCTATTTCCATAGCCCATTTTTAATTGGGTTGTTTGATTTCTTATTATTTAATTTTTGAGTTCTTTGTATATCCTAGATATTAACCCTCTGTCAGATGTATAGCTGGCAAGGATTTTCTCCTGTTATGTAGGATGCTTCTTTGCTCTATTCACAGTGTCCTTAGCTGTACAAAAGCTTTGTAATTTCATGAGGTCCCAGCTGTTGATCTGTGATTTTATTTCCTAAGCAATTAGGGTTATATTCAAAAAGTCTTTGCCAAGACCAATATGTTGAAGGATTTTCCCTACTTTTTCCTCCACCAGTTTCAGAATTTCAGGTCTTATATTAAGGTCTTTGATCCATTTGGACTTGATTCTTGTGCATGGAGAGAGATAAGGATCTATTTTCATCCCTCTACAGATACATATCCAGTTTTCCCAGCACCATTTGCTGAAGAGGCTGTCTTTTCTCCAGTGAGTATTATTGGCATTTTTGTCAAAGATCAGGTGGCTATAGCTACCCAGATTTACATCAGGGTCTTCTCTTCTGTTCCATTGATCTACATGTCTTATTTTGGTACCAGTACTATGCTGTTTTTGTTACTATGGCTCTGTAATATAGGTTAAAATCAGGTATGGTGATTCCACCAGCCTTATTTTTGTTGCTCAAAATTGTTTTAGGTATCTGAGGTTTTTTGTGCTTCCAAATGAATTTTTGGATTGGTTTTTTCTATTTACGTGAAGAATGCTGTTGGAATTTTGATGGGGATTGCATTAAATATGTAGATTGCTTTTGGTAGGATTGCCATTTTCACAATATTGATTCTTCCAATCCAAGAACATGGGATGTTTTTCTATTTTCTAGTGTCTTCTGCAATTTCTCGCTTGAGTGTTTTAAAGTTCTCCTTGTAGAGATCCTTCACTTCCTTGGTTAGGTTTATCCCAAGGTACTTTATTTTTTTGATGCAATTGTGAATGGGAGTGATTCTCTGATTTCATCCTCTGTGCGTTTGTTGTTAGCATATAGGAAAGCTACTGTGTTTATTTTGTATCCTGCTACATGGCTATAGGTGTTTATCAGCTGTAACAGTTTGCTGGTAGAGTCTTTAGGGTCCTTTATATATAGAATCATATCATCTGCAAATAATGATCACTTTATCTCTTCCTTTCCAATTTGTATCCCTTTTATGTGTGTCTCTTGCTTTATTGCTATGGCTAAGACTTCCAGTACTATATTAAATAAAAATGGGGATAGTGGACACCCTTGTCTTGTGCATGATTTTAGTGCAAAAGCTTCAAGTTTTTCTCCATTTAGTATTATGCTGGCTGTGGGTTTGTCATAAACAGCCTTTATTATGTTGAGATATGTTCCTTCTGTTCCCAGTTTCTGTAGGACGTTTATCATGAAGGGATGTTGGATTTTGTCATCTCATGAGATGATCATGTGATTTTTGTCCTTCAGTCCATTTATATAATGTATTACATTTATCGATTTGTATATGTTGAACCATCCCTGCATCTCTGGGATAAAACCTACTTGGTTGGGGTGAATGATCTTTCTGAGATATTCTTGTATTCTGTTTGCCAATATTTTGTTGAGAATTTTTGCATCTATGTTCATGAGGGAGATTGGTCTGTAAAAATTTTTTTTTGTTGTTGTTCTATCTTTGCCTGGTTTTGGTATCAGGGTGATGCTAGCTTCATAGAAGGAGTTTGGTAGGATTCCTTCCTCTTCTATTTTATGGAAAAGTTTAAGAAGCATTTGTGAAGGTCCTGTAAAATTGAGCTGTGAACCCATCTGGGCCTGGACTTTTTTTAGTTGGGAGATTTTTTTATAACTGCTTGGATTTCCATACTTGTTATAGGTCTGTTTAAGTGGTTAATCTCATCTTGATTTAATTTAGGTAGGTCATATAAATCAAGGAAATCATTCATTTCTTTCAGATATTCAAACATAGTGGAGTATATGTTGTTATAGTATGTCACTGTGTTTTTTAAAATTTCTCTGGTATCTTTTATAATGGTGCCTTTTTCATCTCTTATTAATTTGTGTCTCTTCTTTCTTTTCGTCAGATTTGCGAAGGGTTTATCAATCTTGTTTATCCTTTCAAAGAACCAACTTTTTGTTTTATTGATTCTTTGGATTGTTTTTTTGGTTTCTATTTCATTAATTTCTCCCCTAATCTTTATTATTTCTTCCCATCTACTGATTTTTGGTTTGCCTTGTTCTTCTTTTTCCAAGGCCTTAAGGTGGAGCATTAAGTTGTTTACCTGCGACCTATCTAATTTCTTAACATAGGCACTTAAAGCTATAAAAATTCCTTCTTAGGACTGCCTTCGTTGTGTCCCAAAGGTTTTGGTATGTTGTGTTCTCATTATCATTTGACTCCATGAATTTTTTTATTTCCTTCTTGATTTCTTCATTGATCCATTCATCATTTAGTAGTGTATTGTTTAGTTTCCATGATTTTGTGTATGCTCTATAGCTTTTCTTTTTATTGATTTGTTGTTTGATCCCATTGTGATCAGATGGAGTGCAAGAAATTATTTCAATTTTCCTATATTTGTTAAGATTTGCTTTGTGTTCTAATGTATGGTCTATTTTAGAGAATGTTCCATGTGCTGCTGAAAAGAATGTGTATTCTTCAACATTTGGATTAAATGTCCTGTATGTATCTGTTAGGTTCATTTGTTCTATGACCTCATTTAATCCGGAAGCATCTCTGTTTATTTTTTTCTGGGGTGACCTGTCAATTGTTGAGAGTGGGGTGTTGAAGTCACCCACTATAAGTGTGTTTGGTGTTATCTGTGACCTTAGTTCTAATAGCGTTTGTTTGATGAAATTGGGAGCCCCTGTGTTAGGTACATATATGTTTAGGACTGTCATGTCCTGTTGGAGTGTTCCTTTAATCAATATAAAGTGACCTTCCTTATCTTTCCTAACTAATGTTGGTCTGAAGTCTATCCTGTCAGATATTAGGATAGTGGTCCCTGCTTGTTTTCTAGGCCCATTTGCTTGAAACACCTTTTTCCAACCTTTCACCCTAAGATAGTGTCCATCCTTTGTAGAAAGGTGAGTTTCTTTGAGGCAACAAATTGAAGGATCCTGCTTTTTAACCCAGTCTACAAACATATGTCTTTTGGTTGGGGCATTCAGGCTGTTGATATTAAGAGTTACTATTGAAAGGTGTGTACTTATTTTTGTCATTTTTCTTGTTTTGTAGTTCTTCCAGTTTTACCTTTGCTTTCTTGTATTAACTGGTATTGGAGTATGGTTTGTTTTTTTATATGTGTACTTTTCTTTCTCTTCAGCATGGAGGATCCTTTCAAGTATTGTCTGTAGAGCTGGTTTTGTCTTCAAATATTCCTTTAGCTGCTTTTGTTGTGTAATGTCCTTATTTCTCCATCTATTTGAATGGATAGTTTTGCAGGATAAAGTAACCTTGGTTGACAGTTGTTAGCTTTCAGAACTTGTTATACTTCACTCCAAGCCCTTCTGGCTTTTAAAGTTTGTGTTGAGTAATCTGCTGTGATTCTGATGGGCTTGTCTTTGTAGGTGACTTGCTTTTTTCTCTAGCTGCTTTCAGTATATTTTCTTTGGTTTGTGTGTTTGGTAGTTTAGTTATAATATGATGAGGAGAGGTTCTTTCCAGGTTTTGTCTGTTTGGTGTTCTAAAGGCTTCCTGTATCTGCATTGGCATCTCTTTCCCAATTTGGGGGAAGTTTTCTTCTATGGTTTTGTTGAAAATACCTACTATGCCTTTGGAGTGAAATTCTTCTCCTTTTACTATACCCTGAATTCTTATGTTTGATCTTTTCATAGTGTCCCGAATATCTTGAAATTCCCATTCATGCCTTCCTATTAGTTTGTCTTTCTCTTTGTTGGACTGTATTAGATCTGCCACCTGGTCTTCTAGTTTAGATATTTTGTTCTCTCCTTCATCCATTTTTGGAGAGATTTTCTACAGAGTTTTTAATTTCACTGACAGTGTTAGTATTTCTAGTATTGCTAGTATTTCTGACTGGTTTTTCTTTATTATTTCTATTTCCTTGTTCATGTCTTGTATTGACCTCCTTTTTTCATTAAATTGGTTTCCTGTGTGCTCCCTGAATTCTTTGAACATATTTATAATCATTCTTTTGAAATCTTTCTCAGGCATTTCCTCTAAATCATTCTCACTGAATTTCTGATGCATTAATACTTTTTGTTGGATTTACATTGTCTTGGTTTTTTTGTGTTTCTTATAATATAATGTAGAGATTTTTGCATCTGGGATCAATTTAATGCTTGGGTTTTCTAATTAATTATCTGCAGTAATATTAGATGTATCAATCAATCTGATGTTATATGTTTTCAGGGTAGGAGCTTAAGGTGCTATGTGTGGCTCTTAAGACTCTCAGAGTAATCACAAAAGTGACCCTAGGTGTTGGGTTTGGCTGCTATGAGAGTATTTAAGTAAGCTGAATCGTGCAGAATACAGATAAATTCTAAAAAGTTGAAGAAACAATGTACACATTCAGTGTAAAACAGCCCAGAGTATTTATGCAAAAGTAGGTATTATGCCAAAAGATCCTCTAACAAAATCACAGTCCTTAAGTATGTGTATTGCCCTACACCCTTAATCCTGTCAAGTGGGAGGCTAAGATTTCTGGTCTGTAGAAGGTTCCAAGGTCAGCTTGTGAGCAAGTGAGACCCTTCCCCTGTGAATGACAGCAGATGAAACAAAGGCACTATAAATCAGGAAACAAGAAATGAGCAGCACAAAATATAGTTTGTTTAAGAATGTCAAATTCAACCATCCATCAGATTTAACATATAATTTACCATGACATTGATGGTACAATTAGCCCTTCCAATGCAAGCCTATATACCATGTTTATTTGACAGGTACTGACCTGGTGTAATCTATTATCTTTTGGGATGGGTTTTGTCTCAGCTGTGCTGCACAGCTGCTTGTGTCCCTCTCTGCTGTGCTATGGGTTCAGGAAGGCTGGCTGGTTCTGTGGCTCACTTCTGTGTTCCTGCCAGGTGCTGTGTAGATGGGCTCCTTTCCCCAGGTCTCTGGTGCTTGCTGGCGCTTATGCTGGCAGTGGGGGAGGGGATGCTATGGATGGAGGCTGAAGTCTGCCCGCGGGTCCATGCGATCCTCTTCCTCGCAAGCTGCTCCATTGGTCTCTGCCATCCTCCTTCCATGTTTCTTGAGTTTGCGAGGAGGCCGGTGTGAGTGGAAAACCCTCACCTGGCTTTAAAATCCTGCAGCTCAGTCTGAGCTTGGCGGCTGCAGCCATGTTAACTTGCTCCTGTTGCTGGAGTGGCTTCTGCCTACTTCTGTGGGCTCTAGATGCTCTGGAGCTCTCCTACTTCTCTGCTGTGGTTGATAATTTACTAAACACCTCACTTTTTAGGAGAAGAGTGTATTTTTCTGGGGTTATTTTTCTTTTGCTCCCCTAGGCTGTTTTGGTATGGTTCCTATGCCACCATCTTAACTGGAAGTCCTTGTCTATATTTCTTTTGAGGCTCCCTGGTTTTTTTCAATTAGGTTAAGCCTAGTGAGGAAGTCTTTGTATGTTTTGCAGTTTTTGGTGTTTTGGTGATTTGCTTCCAGATGAGCAATTCACCTGGTCAGGGTCATATAGCTTATTGTGCTTTCATTTTGAGATTCAATTTCTGTTGATTCCTGTTTTCATTGGAGGCTTTCGTTGTGGGACTAGACAACCATGGTAGAGATCTCTCAGTTTGCTGTCTTTCATTTTTTTTCTTGTGTTGGGGTCTACTCATCTTGGGTTAAAACCTTATTTTATTAAGGAGGAAGCAAGTATTTGACGTTTTTATTGGCTCTTCAGTGAGTGTTCTGTTTGAACTAGGTTGGAGTGGCTGGGGTTATAACCACAGATGTTCAGGTTGTAGAAGTTTCAAGTGTGCCAGCAGCTTTGGGTTGGTGGCTGATACTAGAGCTGGTTTGGAGGTCTGGAATCTCAAGCTCTGGTCACAGCCATGCCTTGCCTTGTCTGTGGGGCTCAGGAGCAGTAATATTTTCTCCTACTTTCCCACTGTACCTCAGCTGAGCTGATTGTGTAGGTGCATGGATGTTCTCCTGGACTTGCCAATACTCCTGTGCTCCCTGTCTGGGGTAAGAGCCGGATGCCAAGGAGTCAGTGTTGGCACCTATCAGGGGACATGGGTGTGTGGGGGAGAGGGAAATTTGGAGTTGGGCTTCCCAGACCAGGCCTTACTGAAGGTCTGCAGAGGTGACCTGTGTGGGGTTGTCTGTCTTTAAAGGTTGCCTGGTAGAGGTGACCTGGCTCAGGAATATGAAGTTGTGCCAATCAGATGATGTTGCTCAGGCTGGATGTGGGTGCACCTGTATCTGCCTACCTCCAATGAGCTGGCTTTCCCTGCCCCCAGTGAGCACTTCCCTGGATGCTACTTGTTGCAGAGAACAGATTTCCTCCTTCTGTTAATTCTTTATTGAAGGCAGGACACAACCTAAAATTTGGGGTTCATAAATTGTAGGGAACTTCTTCTGGCTTCCCAGGTGCATCTACATGTGCATCTATAGCACATGAGGATCTAGTGGTTCCCTACCCATGCCACCAGGGAATAGGAATCCAGGGCTTACTCTTGCTGCATGTGCTTGTAGGGTTGCAGCCACCCCACACCACCAGCAGGGCTACCTGGAGTTGGGGAACTGGGAGGTGGGGAACTGGGAGCCCAGATCTTCTCACACTTCAGGAGCACATGGTCTAAGCAGCCCCATCCAGCGACAAGGGAAATGGGAGCTGGGGAACTGGGAACCCAGGTGTAGCAGACAGCTTCTGGTTTGCTTAGATGAACTTCTAGACCAGGCACAGTTATGAAGGAAGGGATATTTATTCAAACTTATAGATCCAGGGGAAGTTCCATAATGGCAGAAGAAGTTGGCCTGATTTTACAGGACCAAACACAGAGAGCAAAGCCACAATCCAAAAGCCACACAGCACAGCACACTTTGCATATCTTTAGATTGAAATCGTAAACCCACCACCACACCTTAAGATCCACCCAGAGACATTGCCTTCAGCAAGGTGGCTGCAGATGCAAACTACAAACTAATAAAACACTGAATATATTGGGGGCCATCTATTTAAACTACCACATTTTGCCCCGGCCCCCAATAGATTCATAACCATGTTACATTATAAATTGTATGTAGTCTAGTTTCAAAAGTCCCCACGGTTTTGACCAACTTAAGATAGCGAGTTCTTTAAAATCAAACAAGTTACATACTTCCAACATATAAAGGCACAGAATAAACATTTTCAACTGGTATAAGGCATAGCAAGGAGAGACTAGAACAATACAAACTCAACCACCATCAAGCAATCGTCAAACTTCTGCAGTTCAAGTTAAGTATATCCAAAGACTGTCAGTCTCCAGGTTTTCCAATTCTGCCCCTCCAGCTGGGCAGAGTAGCCAGGGAAAACTTCCATCCCAGGCCAACATTGCACTCCATGGTAGCCCTTTTGTATAGTCCTGGTATATCCAAAATGTCTTTAGGTCTCCATATAAACCACGATCAATCCTCTAAAGGCTCCTCAGCATATCAGGGCATCACGCCCTGTCTCATGCCACATCTCAGGAGTGGCTCCTGGAACCATGTGTATTTCATGACCATTCCAATGTATTTTTCATGTTTCCAAATATAAATTCCAGGTGTGCATGTGTTTCCTCAGGCATTTTCTCCATTGTTTTAATGTAAAGCATTTGGGCCATCTTCCTTAAGATTGTTAACGTGTTTCCCAATAGCAACTCCAGCAACCTAAACCAGTCTCAGTGCCTCTAATTTTAACTTGTTTGAGGTTTTCCAACTTAAAATCTTAAATCTGTCAGTCCAATATCTTTAGCCAAGCACATCAGTCCATTACAAATTTAACCTTGATCAAACTCTCTGGGCCTGGGCAGCAGAACACAGCCACCCTTATGCCAATAGCCCAGGTCCAACAAAGTCCTCTGTAGTCTTTCCTTCCCCTTAGAAAGCTCATAAGTTAAGCCTCGAAGTTCAATATTGTCTGCACTTAGCATCTAAAACTCTCATCACAATAGCCCATAATACTTGGTTTCCCATTCCAGAAGGCATCTTCAGTTGTAAGCACCAAGTCCATGTCGCTTCCTCCAAAACAAAGGTTCCAAAAGACAAAAATCCACATGGTTAGGTTCATCTCAGCTCACCCCACCCCACTTCTGGTACCAACTTCTGTAGCAGACAGCTTCAGGTTTGCTAATATGAACTTCCAAACCTGGCACAGTTATGGAGGAAGGGATATTTATTAAAGCTTACAGGTTCAGGGGAAGTTCCATAATGGCAGAAGAAGCTGGCCTGCTTTTGTAGGACCAAACACAGAGAGCAAAGCCCCAAGCCAGAAGCCACACAGAATAGCACACTCCAGGAAGTCCATGTAGGCACACTTTGCATATCTTTAGATTGAAATCGTAAACCCACCACCATTATAAATTGTATGTAGTCTAGTTTCAAAAGTCCCCACGGTTTTGACCAACTTAAGATAGCGAGTTCTTTAAAATCAAACAAGTTACATACTTCCAACATATAAAGGCACAGAATAAACATTTTCAACTGGTATAAGGCATAGCAAGGAGAGACTAGAACAATACAAACTCAACCACCATCAAGCAATCGTCAAACTTCTGCAGTTCAAGTTAAGTATATCCAAAGACTGTCAGTCTCCAGGTTTTCCAATTCTGCCCCTCCAGCTGGGCAGAGTAGCCAGGGAAAACTTCCATCCCAGGCCAACATTGCACTCCATGGTAGCCCTTTTGTATAGTCCTGGTATATCCAAAATGTCTTTAGGTCTCCATATAAACCACGATCAATCCTCTAAAGGCTCCTCAGCATATCAGGGCATCACGCCCTGTCTCATGCCACATCTCAGGAGTGGCTCCTGGAACCATGTGTATTTCATGACCATTCCAATGTATTTTTCATGTTTCCAAATATAAATTCCAGGTGTGCATGTGTTTCCTCAGGCATTTTCTCCATTGTTTTAATGTAAAGCATTTGGGCCATCTTCCTTAAGATTGTTAACGTGTTTCCCAATAGCAACTCCAGCAACCTAAACCAGTCTCAGTGCCTCTAATTTTAACTTGTTTGAGGTTTTCCAACTTAAAATCTTAAATCTGTCAGTCCAATATCTTTAGCCAAGCACATCAGTCCATTACAAATTTAACCTTGATCAAACTCTCTGGGCCTGGGCAGCAGAACACAGCCACCCTTATGCCAATAGCCCAGGTCCAACAAAGTCCTCTGTAGTCTTTCCTTCCCTTAGAAAGCTCATAAGTTAAGCCTCGAAGTTCAATATTGTCTGCACTTAGCATCTAAAACTCTCATCACAATAGCCCATAATACTTGGTTTCCCATTCCAGAAGGCATCTTCAGTTGTAAGCACCAAGTCCATGTCGCTTCCTCCAAAACAAAGGTTCCAAAAGACAAAAATCCACATGGTTAGGTTCATCTCAGCTCACCCCACCCCACTTCTGGTACCAACTTCTGTAGCAGACAGCTTCAGGTTTGCTAATATGAACTTCCAAACCTGGCACAGTTATGGAGGAAGGGATATTTATTAAAGCTTACAGGTTCAGGGGAAGTTCCATAATGGCAGAAGAAGCTGGCCTGCTTTTGTAGGACCAAACACAGAGAGCAAAGCCCCAAGCCAGAAGCCACACAGAATAGCACACTCCAGGAAGTCCATGTAGGCACACTTTGCATATCTTTAGATTGAAATCGTAAACCCACCACCACACCTTAAGATCCACCCAGAGACACTGCCTCCAGCAAGGTGCCTGCAGATGTAAACTCCAAACTAATAAACGATATAGGAATCTAGGGCTTACTCTCACTGCACATGCTTGTAGGGTCGTAGCCACCCCACACCACCAGCAGGGCTACCTGGAGTTGGGGAACTGGGAGGTGGGGAACCGGTAGCCCAGCTCTGTTCACACTTCAGGAGCACCTGGTTTAAGCAGCCCCATCCCAGCAACAAGGGAAATGCGATCTGGGGAACCGGGAACCCAGGTGTAGCAGACAGCTTCAGTCAGGTAGTTTAGATGAACATATTGAGGGCCATCTATTCAAACTACCACACCAGGCCTACACATGCTGCATGCGGGCACATATCAGTGCAGGGGACCTGGGAGTGGAGGAACCGGGAGTCTCGGCCTGCTCAAGGTTCAGGAGTGCAGGGTACAGCCCCACAGCAGCAGCAGCAGCAGCACTTGGAGCCAGGGAACCAGGGGCCTGGGAACCAGGAGCCCAAGCCTCATGCCCTATGCATGCACCCTCCAGCTCAGGGGAACTAGGAGCTATCGGCCAGGTGTCAGGAGCCCAGGCCTACTCATGCCACATTTGTGTGGGGTCCAAGCAGCCCCACACCCTACATTTCTTAATTTATGTACTTTTATTTCTAAATGTTCCCTTATTTTAAATCTGGGCATCGTGGTTCACACTTATTTATTTATTCATTTATTTGAGATAAAGGAAGAGAGAATAAATGAATGGGTGACCCAGGGCCTTCAGCTACTGCAGACCAAGTCCAGATGATTGTGCTACCCTGTGCATCTGGCTTTACCTTTGCAGGCAATCACCTTTAACCACTAGGCTATCTCTCCTTCATGACGCATGCTTTTAATCCCAGCATTTGGGAGGCTGAGGTAGAAGGATCACTCTGAGTTTGAGGCAAGCCTGGGCTAGAGTAAGACCCTGCATCAAAAAGAGAAATAAAAAGTTTCCTTGTTTTAGTTTTAGTCCAGAAGGAACAGTTTTAGCTCCTTATTTTTCATTCTTTGTGCATTTTTCTTTCTTGAAACTCTCTTTAGCTTTTTGTCTTCTTGTGTAGATGAGGCCAATCTGAAACTCTGGACCCTCTTGCCTCAGCTTCCTGATTGCTGCCACAGGTAACAGGGTCATGTGGGTTCAGAGGCAGTCCTTGAACCCCTGTGGTAGATTGAACAGATGGCCCCCAATATATTCAGTGTTTTATTAGTTTGTAGTTTGCATCTGCAGCCACCTTGCTGGAGGCAATGTCTCTGGGTGGATCTTAAGGTATGATGGGTTTGAGATTTCAATCTAAAGATATGCAAAGTGTGCCTAGCTGGAGTTCCTGAGGTGTGCTGTGCTGTGTGGCTTTTGGCTTGTGGCTTTTCTCTCTGTATGTTTGGTCCTGTGAAAGCAGGCCAGCTTCTTCTGCCATTATGGAACTTCCCCTGGATCTATAAGCTTCAATAAATATCCCTTCCTCCATAACTGTGCCTGGTCTGGAATTTCATCTCAGCAAACCTGAAGGTGTCTGCTACAACCCCAAATCCTGAGTTTGTGTCTGCTTTTACCTGAAGAGTTGAGATTAAACCAGGCTGAGAAGAATAATTATTAAATTATTACTTTTTTAAAAAATTCAGGTGTTAGGAGGGGTGAAAGAGAGTCCACGGATCAAGGAAGAGGGAATACATGCACCATATTGTGGTCGGCCTTAGCTTTAGGCTCAGAGGAGCCAGAGTGAGGGCTGATTGGTTTGGGCTAGAGGCTGGCTGAAGAAGAGGCCAGCCATGAACCATGTTTTGGGCTGAGCATAAACAACAACAATGCCAGGATCAGCTTTAAATTCTAGGAAAGGGGAGCTCCCTGCCAAGAGGGGCTCAGGTTGTTTATGGAAAAACAGATCTAGGGAATTCCTTTAGTTAAGAGACCAGGAGAGGAGAGACCTCTGACCTCTAGTGGAGTGGAGATTGCAAGGGCACACTCAAGAACATGTCTGTTCTTTACTTTCAGAGCACAGTCACCTAAACTACCTGACAAAGCTACCTGAGTCCCTCTCACCACATCATGTTTGGCCCATTAACTCTACTCCTCTTCTCTTCTCTTCTCTTCTCTTCTCTTCTCTTCTCTTCTCTTCTCTTCTCTTCTCCCCTCCCCTCCCCTCTCCTCCCTCCCCTCCCTCCCCCCTCCCCCTCCCCTCCCCCCCCTCCCCTCCTCCCCTCCCCCTCCCCTCCCCTCCCCCCCCTCCCCTCTCCTCCTCCTCTCTCTCCTCTCTCTCCTCTCTCTCCTCTCCTCTCCTCTCCTCTCCTCTCCTCTCCTCCTCTCCTCTCCTCTCTTTTCCTCTCCTCTCTTTTCCTCTCCTCTCCCCCCTCTTCTCCTCTCTTCTCTCTTTTATCTCTTCTCTCTTTTTTCCAATGGTTATCCTAACCCTTTAAGCGTCATTTGACTTTAGTACTTAAGAAGATTAGAAATTCAAGGGTATTGTTCTCTAGACAAGAATTATTAAGAGTGGGGTGTAGCTCAGAAGTGGAGTGTTTGCCTGACATGTGCAAGGCCTGGGCTCTGTGCTCATCACTGAAGCAGGAGATGGAGCCAAAGCACCATCAACAAAAGACCCAGCTTCTGTCAGGAATACTCAGCATTGGGAGCCTGAGGCTAGGGGAACTGGGCACTCAGGAAGTTCAGGAGTTAGAGGCCAGTCTGGATTCCATAGCAAGACCTTATCTGAAAAAAAGAGTAAAGAAAGAAAAAGAAAACCTGCAAAAATCAAAAGCAAGAGTTGAGTATACTGACATATACCTGTAATCCCAGCATTTAGGAAGTAGAGGCAGGATGATAAGGAGTTCAAAGTCATCCTTGGCTACATAGCTAGTCTGAGGCCAACCGAGAATATATGTCTCCCTATATTGAAAAACAGCCAAAGCAAAACCTGCACCCCAGAGTTTACTGAACTGGCTTTTGCCAGTGTTAATAGGAGGCAAGGGGGGCTGGAGAGATGGCTTAGTGGTTAAGGCACATGCCTGCAAAGCCTAAGGACCCTGGTTTGATTCTCCAGGTCCCACGTAAGCCAGATGCACATGGTGGCGCATGCATCTGGAGTTCGTTAGCAGTGGCTAGAGGCCTTGGCATATCCATTCTTACTCTCTCTGTCTCAAATAAATAAATAAAAATAAAATCTTTGAAAAAAGGAGGCATCCAGGATGGACTTTTGATTTCTCTCTTTTAAAATTGCACAGTAAAGAAAAGTAAGTTACAGAGCAGAAAGAAATTGTATCTGCAAGGTGAATATTTAGGCAGGCATTCAACAAGCAGGAGAGGAGAAAAAATTACTAACAAACAGCATTCCAGTGAGGCCATGCCTTAGTAGGGATATCTTTAAGATGTATTTATTCTACTGTTCTTGGTGACTTTTTAATTTCTAGTGGTCGTGTGACAATTGGTTTTGGAAAAGTATTAATGGGGGCCGGCTAAATGCGAATGGAACGATTCTCCAGCTGACCGCTCTTCTACACAGAGATGCCAGTGTGTGTGCTGTTCCAGACATGCAGATCCCTACACTGCTGTTTCTCTCAAGGTTGCCTTTTGTTGTCAGA
The DNA here is from genome assembly GCA_036365145.1 of Orientallactaga sibirica. Classification (NCBI taxonomy): domain Eukaryota; kingdom Metazoa; phylum Chordata; class Mammalia; order Rodentia; family Dipodidae; genus Orientallactaga; species Orientallactaga sibirica. The sequence goes on along the minus strand of JAEOAD010002712.1, from coordinate 1,912,755 downwards.
ACACTTAGCATGAGGCAGAAAGACAGGCTGTACCTGAAAAGAACAAAACACCATTAAATAATATAAGAAACCAGCACTTAGAAAGAGCATGGCCACCAAGGCCGCCTGCAACAGGAGGGTTTTATTATGTGACTAAGTTGTACAAGAAAAAGCAACAGCAGACAGACTCCAGCACACCAGTCTGAGCTAATGTGATGAGGCTGATGAAGCTGGCACGCGGAAGCAAGTCTGTAGAGCAAATAAGTGGAGGCACAGACATGAGCCCATGCTTGGGAGAGCCTCAGGTAGGGTTAATTCTGTGCATGTGATGAAGCTCTAGCCAAAATGTCATAGGAAGTCTCCACATTTCTGGTGAAGTATATGTATAGTCATTCTGTCTTTGAAGGAGTTTGACTTGGCAGTTCTGCATTCCGCAGTGTTTTATTTTGCTCGGTTATTCTTAGTGGCTAAGGATAGAAAAGTGGGATTGGAAGAACTGCCTTTTCTTCTAGGTTATGAAACAGATTTTTATTAGCTTCATGAGTAAAAATACCTCTTCTTTTACAAATAAATAAAGACCCTTTGTTACTGTATTTGTTACTGTATTTGTTACTGTATTTGTTACTGTATTAGTACTTTCTTGTTGCCAGAACAGTATACCTGACCGGACGCAACGTAGGGAAGGAAAAATTGAATTGGACTTACAGTTCCAGAGGGTACACAGTCCGTCATGGCAGGAGAAGAAAGCTGGCATTGTGTTGTTACATCAGCAGGAAGGAAGGGAGAAAGAAAGAGGGGGAAGCAGGCTGGCAGGCCAGGGAGAGAACTCAGCACATGGGCTTGGCTCCACCTCTAATGAACAGTGCCACCAGCTGGAGATAAAGTGTTCAAACAAGCCTTTGGGGGTCATTTTACATTCAACTACCACATCTTCCAAAGAAATCTTTGGGTAACAAAGCTAAGTAAAAAAGTCAGGTTTCTCCCCAAGAAAGAATCATCCTCCTGCATTGGTATCATTACAGCAGTTTTTCACAGAATTGCACATATGTATATATAAACTTTAGTCCATGCACTTTTGCGTACGTTCTCTATATTCCTTTTACAGAGTGGAAAGTGTGCCTTTGAGCTCTGATTTTCCTGTGCCTTTTCTGTCATCTGGGTCTCTCTTCTCTCTGATTCTGTCTGCTGTGTTGTCTGATGGGCATGCTTCTCAATTTTCGGGCTTAGTTTTTCTTTCCTTTGTTGATGTCCTTGCTTGTGCTTGTTCTGTGTTTTGTATTTTTCTTGTTCTACTCAGTAGAATAATCAGATTCACAATTCATTTCCCCTCCTTTTTGGGTTTCCCTTTTTATGTGTATGTTTCTACTTAGTATTTAGAGTTGAATTGCCTATGATACTGAAGAACTAATAGTCATCTAATGGGGGGCAGAAGGAAGAGTCTAGATAAGCAGTTTTCCTTGAGTCAAAACCATTGTAGACTTTTTTGTTTTGGTTTGGTTGTTTTTTTTTTTTTTTTTTTTTTTTTTGGTTTTTCGAGGTAGGGTCTCACTCTAGCCCAGGCTGACCTGGAATTAACTATGTAGTCTCAGGGTGGCCTCCCACTCCCGGCGATCCTCCTACCTCTGTCTCCCAAGTGCTGGAATTAAAGGCGTGCGCCACCACGCCTGGCTTTGTAGACTGGTTTTATGTAAGTGCGTGTTGCAGCATGTGTGTACCAGCAGATAATGTCTTAATTAGTTAATTTCCTTCCTCCCCCCTCCCTTTTTAATCTCTCTCTTTCAGGCAGGGTTTCATGTGGCCCAGGTCAGTCTTGAACTCCTGATCCTCTTGCTTGTGCCTGTCAAGTACTGGGATTACAATTGTTTGCTTCTACCTGCCAAGTACTGCCATTACAATTGTTGCCTGGCTCAGCCTGGTTTGTAAATAAAGACCAACTACAAGAAACTAAGGAAGTTAGAGTGAATCACACTTTTTTTTTTTTTTTTGAGGTAGGGTCTCACTCTAGCCCAGGCTGACCTGGAATTCACTGTGTAGTCTCAGGGTGGCCTTGAACTCTCGGCGATCCTCCTACCTTTGCCTCCAGAGTGTTGGGATTAAAGGCATATGCCACCATGCCCGGCTGTTTGTTTATTTATCTATTTATGGGGTTGGCAAGCCAGGACCTATTGTCACTGTCAACAAATTTTAGACGTGTGTGTCACTTTGTGCACCTGGTTTTACATGAGTATGGAGAATTGAACCTGGACCAGCAGGCTTTGCAAGCAAAGGCCTTTAGCTTCTGAACCATTTTTCCAGCCCAAATTATACATTTTCAATCAATTAATATCTACCTGATGCTATATTGATTAGTAATCTTTTGTTCTTGTGTGTGTATATGCATGTTTGTGTGCATGCGTATGCATGTGGAAGTCAGAAGAAAACCTTTCTCAGCCACTGTCCATCCATTTTCTTAAAATTATTTATTTATTTATTTATTTAAGAAAGAGAGAGAAGGGAGGGAGGGGCAGATAGAGAATTTGCATGCTAGGGCCTTCAGACACTGCAAAAACTCCAGATGTGTGCACCACCTTGTGCATCTGGCTTACATGGGTTTTGGGGAATTGAACCTGGGTCCTTAGGTTTTGCAGGCACGTGCCTTAACCGCTAAGCAATCTCTCCAGTCCTTGGTCCAGTAATTCTTTTTTAAATGTGTGTGTGTGTATGCATGTTTATGTGTGTGTAGTTGTATGTGCATGTATTTGTCCTTCCTCAGGTATGTTGCCTGTCTGTTTTTGAGACAGGCTCTCTCACTGGCCTGGAGCTCACCAGTTAGGCTAGAATGGTTGGCCAGCAAGCCCCAGGGATCCACCCGTCTCCAGCTCCCAGCACCGGGATTACAAGCACGTGCCATTACACCTGGCATTTTAAGTGGCTTCTGAGGATGGAACTTAATTCTCATACTAGTGAGACAGGCACTTTAACAACTGAGCTCTCTGTATAGCCTGTTTATCAGTAATTTGAGTTTGAATTATTTCAGAAATTTGCAGCTTCATCTTTTCTTTCTGGTACAGTCATCAGTGAGCTTTGGGCCAGAGGTAAGTGAAAGGGCTGGCTTTCTTCACTGGCTGGTGTTTGTTAGCAGGAGCTGTGACCGACAGGAGGAGTCACAGTGTGTGGATACATAAGGTGACATTGAAAGGCCTCCCAATACTCTGTTAGTTGGTTGTAGTTTCCATGGAAGTGGGCCCACCAGTGTCAGTAGGAGTCCATTTCAGCTGCTGGCTCTGTTACTATGGAGACTACCTAGAAAGTGGCTGCAAAGCCAAAAGTTTAAAAAACAGTGATTTGATAACAAAATATGATTAAAACTACTTCACCATAGCTTGTTGTTCTGTTGGATTTCAAGTTATTTTGTGAGGCTGTGTTTTGCATAGAGCAAAGCTTGAAGCTTTATGGAAGCCTAATAAACTGAGTTAAAAACAATTTGCTAGTTTCTTTGGAGCCCACGTGAAGCAGAAATATTAAGCGGGGGTTTGGGTTGGAGCTTGCTAGGCTGAGGTATGGATGGTTAGTTGTAGCAGGGCTCCCAGCTCCAGTCAACAAAGGGCCAGGGCCTCCTAGTGTGGACACATAACAACTAGTTATTGCTGTGGTACATTGTTATATAGACAATTTTCATGCATAGTTTATACCTATGTTTCTTTTTTTGTGTTTGCATGGCTTGTGTGTATGTGTGTGGGTGCGTGCATGTGTAGGGTGTATGTGCACACATTTATATGTGGAGGCCAGAGGCCGATCTTGAGTGTCTTCTGTAGTTGTTTCTGTACCTGGAACCTCTACGTGGTTATGTGTGTGTGCGTGTACAGTCTATATATGTACACATTTTACGTGGACACCAGAGGTCGGTCTTGAATGTCTTCCACAATCCTTCTCTGTGCCTGGAATTGACTAATTTGGTTAGACTAGCTAGTCCGCAAGCCCCAGGGATCCTCTTGTCTCTGCCTCCCCAAGCTGGGGTTACACTTGCATGCCACCATGCCAGGCCTTTGTTGGTCTTCACGCTTATGAAGCAGCACTTTACTGAATGAGCCATTTCCCCAGCTATGTATATTTTTCCCAACCAAATTGAAAAGCCTTTTAAAACCTTGGATTTAGAAAAAGAAATTTAGAAATTGAGGGACAGAAGTGTAAGCATATTGGTATTTTTAATGTGGGTTAGGGTCTAGTGAGACAATAAATATAGATTGTTTCACAATTAAAAAGCTTCAGAGATTTCCCCTCAGGGAGACCAGTTTTACTTACGAGTCTTCCCTCATGAAGCAGAGAAGAGATGGGATAGCAGTGTAAAAAGTGTGCTAGGAAAGTTATTTACCAAAGTGAGATTTTTAACTAGGATACAGTTTTTCTCTGAGGTCTGTTTTCTGTTAGGATTCTTTGCATTGTATGAGCCAAATTCCACATTTGGACTCCTTTGGGCAGAGAAGGGCAGGAATGTCTATGGACCTAAAACCCGAGCCCGATGCTGTCCCCGCTGGTGCTGGTCTTTGTGAGCTGGTGATGTCCCCTGTGGGGCTGGTGCTGGTCTGTCTGAGCCTGGTGATGTCCCCTGTGGTGCTGGTGCTGGTCTGTGTGAGCTGGTGATGTCCCCTGTGGTGCTGGTGCTGGTCTGTGTGAGCTGGTGATGTCCCCTGTGGTGCTGGTGCTGGTCTGTGTGAGCTGGTGATGTCCCCTGTGGTGCTGGTGCTGGTCTGTGTGAACTGGTGATGTCCCCTGTGGTGCTGGTGCTGGTCTGTGTGAGCTGGTGATGTCCCCTGTGGTGCTGGTGCTGCTCTGTGTGAGCTGGTGATGTCCCCTGTGGTGCTGGTGCTGGTCTGTCTGAGCCTGGTGATGTCCCCTGTGGGGTTGGTGCTGGTCTGTCTGAGCCTGGTGATGTCCCCTGTGGTGCTGGTGCTGGTCTGTCTGAGCCTGGTGATGTCCCCTGTGGTGCTGGTGCTGGTCTGTCTGAGCCTGGTGATGTCCCCTGTGGTGCTGGTGCTGGTCTGTGTGAGCTGGTGATGTCCCCTGTGGTGCTGGTCTGTCTGAGCCTGGTGATGTCCCCTGTGGTGCTGGTGCTGGTCTGTGTGAGCTGGTGATGTCCCCTGTGGTGCTGGTGCTGGTCTGTGTGAGCTGGTGATGTCCCCTGTGGTGCTGGTGCTGGTCTGTGTGAGCTGGTGATGTCCCCTGTGGTGCTGGTCTGTCTGAGCCTGGTGATGTCCCCTGTGGTGCTGGTGCTGGTCTGTGTGAGCTGGTGATGTCCCCTGTGGGGCTGGTGCTGGTCTGTCTGAGCCTGGTGATGTCCCCTGTGGTGCTGGTGCTGGTCTGTGTGAGCTGGTGATGTCCCCTGTGGTGCTGGTCTGTCTGAGCCTGGTGATGTCCCCTGTGGTGCTGGTGCTCGTCTGTGTGAGCTGGTGATGTCCCCTGTGGTGCTGGTGCTGGTCTTTGTGAGCTGGTGATGTCCCCTGTGGTGCTGGTGCTGGTCTGTCTGAGCTGGTGATGTCCCCTGTGGTGCTGGTGCTGGTCTGTCTGAGCCTGGTGATGTCCCCTGTGGTGCTGGTGCTGGTCTGTCTGAGCTGGTGATGTCCCCTGTGGTGCTGGTGCTGGTCTATCACATCTGCTTGTGTGTCCATCTTTTTTTAAAAATTAAAAAATTTATTTATTTGCAAGGAGAGAGAGAGAGAGAGGGAGGGAGAGAAAGAGAGAATGGACACGCCAGGGCCTCTAGCCACTGCAAACAAACTCCAGATGCATGTGTCCCTCGTGCATCTGGCTTATGTGGGTCTTGGAGAATTGAACCAGGATCCTTTGGTTTTGCAGGCAAATGCCTTAACTGCTAAGCCATCTCTCCAGCCTCCATCTTTTTTTTTTTTTTTTTTTTTTTTTTGGCTTCTTCACCTTGGCAGGAATTGACTGCTGGCATGTTCCAGTCCTCTTATATACAGCTTCAACAACAGAGGTCCAGTATGTGCTGGACCAGTGCCTCTGTTCTCCAAGGAGGGAAGAGCAGGGTTCTGTGATAGGTTCAGCTGGGGACAGGGAAACCCAGCCTTGGCTCACCAGTGACTCGGAGGCTGAGCTTTCAAGCTGAGGGCAGCTTTCCTGCAAACCCTGTGCCTGTGGAGGGAGAGGAAGGAACATCTGCGGGAAGCAAAGTGGTGGGATAGAGACTTTTCCCCGGTGGTCCTTTGTGGAACAGGCTCTGTGCTCTTCATTTCAGCATCCTGGGAACAGTGATTCTTTTGGCTTAGTTCTGAGACAAAACCAAAGCTTAAAAGCTTTGCAATTTGTTGTAGGACAATTTATTTTGTTTGATTGATTATTTTCTGAGATAGGACCTTGCACTATAGACCAGGCTAGCCTTGAACTTGTGATTCTGTATAGCTGTAGAATCTTACATAGGTTTGTTGTCTCTTTTAATGCCACAGCCATTAGGGCTTTGTATTTTCATCTTGTGGGATGGGGAAGAGGTTTATAGAGTTGAGACAAGTTATGACTTTTCACAGGCCCTAGTAACAAAGGCTGTCATTTGCTTTGATGAAAACAAGTCCTGAATCCTGTAGAAGAGTAGGGAATCAATTCTGTGAAAAGACTGTCACAGGGGCTAGAGAGATGGCTCAGGGTACTTGACAGCAAAGCCTAACGACCCAGGTTTGATTCCCCAGTACCCACCCAAAGCCAGATGCACAAAGTGGTGCATGCATCTGGAGTTCATTTGCAGTTGCTGGAGGCCTTGGTGCACCTATTCTCTCTCTGTCTCTGTGCTTGCAAATAAAATAAAAATAAAAAATAGAAAAAAAGAACATTACTGATCATATAGTACTGTGGTTTTCAAACTTTAACCTTTAGCTGTGGAATCTGGGGTAGTGAGCTATCACTCTGTCACTGTAACAGAATACAGAGAATCAACTTGTAGCGAGAAAAGATTTATTTGTTTCACAGCTCTGAGGACTTGGTCTGTGACTGATGGGCTCCATTGTTTTGGGCTGCACTGAGGCAGTCTATGTGGAAGTGTGTGGCACTGTGCGACTTCCTACCTTGTGGCCAGCCAGAGAGGAGAAGGCCCAGGTCCATGATCTAAAGACTCCCCAGAGTGCTAACAGGTCCACCCTACGACAAAGCCTTGAACACAGGCCTTTGAGAGACGTTTAAGAACCAAACTTGGGCAGCAGCCTCTTTCCAAATGCAGTACTGTGTCACCATCACTCATTCATTTCGAGGGCAGAGAACTCAGTGCTTTTGTAAGGTCCTGGGCTTTGTTTTTTTGGGAGGAGGCATGAGGGGAGGCTATTTTAAGGAAACTTCCAAATAAATTTAATGACTCAAAGTTTTATATTCTGGGATTCAGTCACATTCTTGCTTGCAGATATGAGATGGGTGACAATTTATTGCTTCATTATGAAAAAATAATGAAGCTTACAAAACATTATGAATTCAGAATTACCCTATAGCTTTATTCTCTAGGTTGGTGGTACTTTTTCGTAGCCCATGGTAAATCAACTCCATGTTTCCACTCTTGCTAAACATGCAGTCCATTTCTAAATTTTGAAATGGACAGCTGGACCCAGTCTGCTCTAGGGCTGGTCTTTTGTCTTCAGAGCATCACACACTACATTTCATATGTATTTGGCTCTTTCTGAAAAGCAGTAGTTTTAGTACACATATAAATAGGAGAGTGTCAGAATCTGGGTAAAGGAAACTGATGGAGGTAAGGTTGAGGCCCTGTTGAATCTATTAACATTCATTTTTTTAAAAATTTTGATTATCTTTATAGTTAGAAATGTGAAGAAGAGGTGAATTGATAATAGGGAGTAGATGTCTATATTGGACTAAAAGTATTTTTATTTTCCTTTTATAAGGCCAGGTATTTGTCTCCTCTTTCTAGGAGAGTCAAGCCCCACTCGCCGAGAGGCTGTGAAGAGAAGGACGGCAGAGTACCTCATGCGTGCAGAAAGCATCTCCAGTCTCCGAGGCAAACCTCAGCTAGAGGACAGACCTCAGGTAAGCCATGTTTTGTTCTGTATTTTCTTTAGCCTTTCTCCTCCTCCTCCTTTCCTTCTCTTCTCCCTTCCCTTTCCTCCTCCTCCTCCTCCTTCTTCTTTTAACTGTTGTTGATCAGGTTTATGTGTAATTAGAATATTGGAGAATTGTAGTTTCTGGAATTTTTCTGTTTTTGGTGGAAAGAATAGCATTACAGCAAACTACAAAAGTCATGAGACTTGTGTTCTCCTTTTTTGCTAGTTCATTAGTGCAAGTGCTTTGCTCCTTGCCATGGGCAAATATCTGACAAGAATCAGTTTAAGGGAGGGAGGTTTGTTGTGGCTCGTGGTGTAAAGGCGGGTTGGCATGGGTGCAGGAGCTGCTCACGAGCCTGCTCACATCTGCGTGAGTCAGAAGGCACAGTGAGAACAATGCTGAGGCTTTTTATTTAGCAGCCCATGAGATGGTGCCACATACATTTAAGGAGTGTCATCTTCCTTAGTAAATTTTCTCTGGACACACCCTCACAGTCTTGCCTGTGGGTGTGTCTTCTAGATGATTCCAAATTCAGTCAAGTTGACAATGAAGATTAACAGTCATGTACCCTTAATCTCACCATCTGCCAAACAACCAGGATTTACACTGTTGTGGTAACTGTACTTGAACTTCTGAAAATTAATGATTCTTGTAAAGTTCCTACCCAGTTCTTTGAGTCATGCTGAAACCATAATGTGTATGTCCTCCAGTATCTGTGGAGGTAACTCGGAGCTGTAAAGGCTTCATCGCAGCCGTGATAATTAGGTTATGCATGGCCCAACCCTGTCTACAGAGCTGAACTTCGATCCTCCACAGACACTTCTTAGTGTCTGTTTCTGTGCCTGACAAACAAGGGCAATAAGAATCCCTTTTAGAGCCAGATGTGGTGGCGCACGCCTTTAATCCTAGCACTTAGGAGGCAGAGGTAGGAGGGTTGCCTTGAGTTCGAGGCTACCCTGAGAATACATAGTGAATTCCAGGTTAGCCTGGGCTAGAGTGAGGCCCTACCTCAGGGGAAAAAGAAGGAATCCCTTTTGGGATGGCTGTTTAGGATTAAATAAAGTTAAGAAAAATCATTCATCTATATGAATACATGTCCCTCTTCCCTGAGGATGCACATCAACCAGACTAGAGAAGCTGAAGAGCAGCTTACTATAGTTAAGCCCTTTGCTTCACCCCTCTTCATATTTACTTTATGTGCTTCCCTCACATGTTGTTGTTTTGAGGCAGGTTCTCAGGGTCTCAGTGTAGCCCAGGCTGACCTGGAAATCACTCTCTAGCTTCAGGCTGGCCTTAAATTCATGGCAGTCCTCTTACCTCCGCCTCCCATGTGCTGGGATTAAAGGTGTGCACCATCATGCCTGGTTTCTTTACACATTTAATCCTTTATATATTTAAGAAATTAGGAAATGTTTCAGTGTTTTGGTTTATAAACACCTCACTATTTAACCTTGATTCATTGGGCCATTCTAACTTTTGGCTTATTGTCTAAGCCATTTTTGTTTTCTGTATGACCTTTCAAAAAATGCTGTTATAATTGTGTCTAGGGGTACAGGTTTGTAATCCCAGGTGAGGCAGTAGAAGAGCCTGCGCTACAGAATGAGTCAAGGTCAATTTGGACTGCATAGGAAAATCTTGTTGCAAAATAAGTAATACAAAGAGACTGAGGATGTGGCTCAGTATTAGAGCACTTTTATAATATGCTCAATTTACAGTACCCCCAAAAGACAGCTAAGAGACACTGTTTGCTTTAACAATGATCACATTAAAATTATTTATTTATTTGAAAAAGACAGTGCTTCCCAGGTCCTTTTGCTGTAACCAAACCTAGGTCAGCTGGCTTTGCATGCAAGTGTCTTTAACTGCTAAGCCATTTCCCGAGCCCGATGATCATGTTTTAAATATATATTTTGCTGAATAATATTCAGGTTGCAAATTATTGATTCTTCTGTGTTCTCTTTCTTAATCTTTTCCTACTGTCTAAGCATACTTTGAATTCAATTCTTATTTTCCATGGGGTGGGCAGCCTCTTGTGTGCAATCCTGCTGTATGCATTCTCAATGTTATTTTGGAGGACAATGATAAAAGCATTAAAAACATGGGCCCCTGAGAACTTGCTTGTTACACTAAATCAATCGTAGCAATGTTCTGCCTCTACTTGCTTTAGTTCATCCCTCTACCTAAGCATCCCTATTACTGAATCTCACGGGCTTTTTGGTAGAGTCATAATTCCTTTTCTTCTAAAAAAAGATTTATTAGCATATATTAAGTGTAAAAAATAATGGGTTATATTGTGACTTTTGCATACATTCAATTGGAGCCATAATTTCTTAACCAAATAAATATATAAAACGTCCTGGGTAGTTGTTTTATGTGTCTTTTAAAAATATATTTTATTTAATTAATTAATTAATTTATTTATTTATTTATTTATTTATTTATGAGAGTGAAAGAGGCAGAGAGAAAGAGAGAGAATGGGCACGCCAGGGCCTCCAGCCACTGCAAATAAACTCCAGATGCATGCACCCCCTTGTGCATCTGGCTTATGTGGGTCCTGGAGAATTGAACCGGGATCCTTTGGCTTTGCAGGCAAATGCCTTAACCACTAAGCCATCTCTCCAGCCCTTAAATTTAGTTTTTATTCTTGACAATTTCATACATGTGTGTAATGTATTTTGATCATACTCATTCTCCCTTACCCTCACACCCCCTCCCACTAAACCCCTTCTTCCCAACTAATCCCCTTCCTCCTTTCATGCTTTATTTGTTAGAGAGAGAGACCTACTGAGTCAGTGTTCTGTGCATGAGCATGGCCTCCTGTGTCATTTCTCACTTGGAGAACAAAACTATGAAGTAGACCAGCCCTGATTTTATTTTTAAGCATATTGTATAATGAAAACTAGATCTAATAGAGTAAAGCTGATCATATTGTCACATATTCATTAAGTGTCTTTGAACAGTTGATGTATAGTCTAGCCTCAAACTAGAGACATTGGAACTATACAGAAGATCACAGTCCCTTTTGTAAACCTTGTAGCATACTTGAACACACAACTGTAGTTGATGAAATAGAGAGACTGTTAAAAACTGTGTAGGATAATGGGAAAGGGTATCAGTGTACAAAGGGAATGTCTGCTGATTCTGATCTCATATGTAGTATTTTAATTTTGTTGTTAAGGCAATCTGGTAGAGAAGAGAGGGAATAGGGAGCAGGAGAGACGGTGGGGGGAGGGAGGGAGGAGGCAGGCATTGTGTTTTTCTTTTGTAGTGGGCATTGGTTTGTCATTCTTCACTTTGTGTGTTTTTCTGTGAAGCCTGTCTGTTTACTGGTCAGATACAGGCTCACTTTCTTAACCGTGACTTAGGTTACACATCTTCCAAAAGTGTCCTGATTACCTTGAGAACTCATTTCCTTAACCATCTTAGGCCCTGAATTTCAGCCAAAGAGTGAGCAGATTTATATGAAAGATTTTGTCTATTTCTCTTAAATTCTGTGCAAAGCAGACTGTACTTCCCTCTAGAATCAGTGTGTCAACATTTCTTTCTAGCCTATCTAGTTGAGAAGATCGAATCTTTTTTGGCTTTTACATCTTTTGTTGTTACCACCTCCCCTCTGGTAGTTGGGGCTGCCAAAATCGTTCCTTTGCCATCTGTGATAACAGTGGAGGACCGGCATTTCCCATTGCTGTGTTCATATCCTTAGCAACAAAGGTCAGTAAAGATACAGGACCCTCTCCCACCTTTTCTTTCCCTCATTATTTCCATAACTGAAAGGCTCCAAGAAAATTTGAGGAGCAAGTTTTTCTAAGAAGAAAGGCAGTGAGCTTTGCTAGAAGGTGAGATCCTGACTGAAGAAGACTGTTCTTTCTAAGTTGTGGACGATTTGATTTAAGAATGAATACTAATAGAGGATTTGTTTGTGAGAATCGTACCATAGCATTTTTTATATTTTTGATTGAACTCTTAAATTCAAGATCAATGAAATGTAGAAAAAGACAGTAAATTATCTAAACACAGGACATAGGTTATAGTTGTGAAGTTTGCAAACCTTTCCCTCATACATTGCAAGGTATAGATGACAATATGTGGAACCTTCTGAGTGCTGTATAGATTTTGGGTTCACCTGCTCTCACAACATTCAAAGTACGTTTTCTTTGCCAGGTGTCGTGGCGCATGCCTTTAATCTCAGCACTCAGGAGGCAGAGGTAGGAGGATCGCTGTGAGTTTGATCCTGGCCTGAGACCACAGTAGTGAATTCCAGGTTAGTTTAGGCTAGAGCGAGACCCCCACCTTGAAAAACAAATAAAGAAAAAAGTACTTTTTTTGTCATGCATGTCATTTGCTGATATTATTGGTTGCTATCTAATGTTTCCTTAGAAAATAGTTAAAATCACATCTTGTCTCACCCTCTACGAGTCATCAGCTAAGCAGAGAGGGCACTGGGGCATGGAGCTCCAGTTTCGTGTCAGGGACACAGATGGTCTGAGTGAGGCTTGAGAATGGGTGTGGGGGTCGTTGGTACCCAGCAACGTATTTCAAAGCTGAAAATCTGTGGAAGAGACCCAGGCTCAGGAACTCTGCATACTTGGATATGCACACAGTTTGAGTCTGTTTTCTTGAGACAGTCTCATTGCAGAGCAATGGTTGGCTTCAAGCTTGTGATCCTCCTGCCTCAGTTTCCCTAGTGCTGGGATTAGAGGCATGCACTAGCATGCCCAGTTATAAGTATGATTTAGTCCCTTTTTTGTTTACCGCATTTTCTCATCTCAGATTGCTAAACCTTGTTGCTCTTCACCTCTTTCATCTGGAACAAAATAAAAAAGAGCCTGAGATTACTGGATTTGATCTCCAAACCCTTTTTCTCGTCTTAACATTTTGTGAGTTTGTGTTTCTTTTTGCCATCTGAAGATCTATAGGATTCTATGTAATTTAAGTGCTACTACATATAAAAATAACAAGGTTTTAAAATTGATTTTATTTTATGATCTCTCTTGTTCTTTTCTCTGATCTTAAACTTTTGTAGAGGTTTAAAGACTAAAGAAAAGTTAGTGACCACCGTGTCTCCGGTGTAGAGAGGTCAGTGACCACCGTGTCTCTGGTGTAGAGAGGTCAGTGACCACCGTGTCTCTGGTGTAGAGAGGTCAGTGATCACCGTGTCTCAGGTGTAGAGAGGTCAGTGATCACCGTGTCTCCGGTGTAGAGGGGTCAGTGATCACCGTGTCTCTGGTGTAGAGGGGTCAGTGACCACCGTGACTCCGGTGTAGAGAGGTCAGTGATCACCGTGACTCTGGTGTAGAGGGTCAGTGACCACCGTGACTCTCTGGTGTAGAGGGTTAGTGACCACCGTGACCACTGTGTCTCCGGTGTAGAGGGGTTAGTGACCACCGTGTCTCTGGTGTAGAGGGGTCAGTGACCACCGTGTCTCCGGTGTAGAGAGGTCAGTGACCACTCAGTGACCACCGTGTCTCCGGTGTAGAGGGGTCAGTGACCACCGTGTCTCCGGTGTAGAGGGGTCAGTGACCACCGTGTCTCCGGTGTAGAGGGGTCAGTGACCACCGTGTCTCCGTGTAGTGACCACCGTGGGTCAGTGACCACCGTGTCTCTGGTGTAGTGGGGGTCAGTGACCACCGTGTCTCTGGTGTAGAGGGGTCAGTGACCACCGTGTCTCCGGTGTAGAGAGGTCAGTGATCACTGTGTCTCAGGTGTAGAGAGGTCAGTGATCACCGTGTCTCAGGTGTAGAGAGGTCAGTGACCACCGTGTCTCTGGTGTAGAGAGGTAGTGATCACCGTGTCTCTGGTGTAGAGGGTCAGTGACCACCGTGTCTCTGGTGTAGAGAGGTCAGTGACCACCGTGTCTCCGGTGTAGAGGGGTCAGTGATCACCGTGTCTCTGGTGTAGAGGGGTCAGTGATCATCGTGTCTCTGGTGTAGAGGGGTCAGTGACCACATTGTCTCCACCACCGTGTCTCCGGTGTAGAGGGTCAGTGACCACCGTGTCTCCGTGTAGAGAGGTCAGTGATCACCGTGTCTCTGGTGTAGAGGGGTCAGTGACCACCGTGTCTCCGGTGAGAGAGGTCAGTGACCACCGTGTCTCTGGTGTAGAGGGTCAGTGACCACATTGTGTCTCCACTCAGTGACCACCGTGTCTCTGGTGTAGAGGGGTCAGTGACCACCGTGTCTCCGGTGTAGAGGGGTCAGTGACCACCGTGTCTCCGGTGTAGAGAGGTCAGTGATCACCGTGTCTCAGGTGTAGAGAGGTCAGTGATCACCGTGTCTCCGGTGTAGAGAGGTCAGTGACCACCGTGTCTCTGGTGTAGAGAGGTAGTGATCACCGTGTCTCTGGTGTAGAGGGGTCAGTGACCACCGTGTCTCTGGTGTAGAGAGGTAGTGACCACCGTGTCTCCGGTGTAGAGGGGTCAGTGACCACCGTGTCTCTGGTGTAGAGAGGTCAGTGACCACCGTGTCTCCGGTGTAGAGGGGTCAGTGACCACCGTGTCTCTGGTGTAGAGAGGTAGTGACCACCGTGTCTCCGGTGTAGAGGGGTCAGTGACTACCGTGTCTCTGGTGTAGAGGGGTCAGTGATCACCGTGTCTCCGGTGTAGAGGGGTCAGTGATCATCGTGTCTCTGGTGTAGAGGGGTCAGTGACCACATTGTCTCCGGTGTAGAGAGGTCAGTGACCATCGTGTCTCTGGTGTAGAGAGGTCAGTGATCACCGTGTCTCTGGTGTAGAGAGGTCAGTGATCACCGTGTGTAGAGAGGTCTGACCACCGTGTGGTGTAGAGAGGTCAGTGACCACCGTGTCTCTGGTGTAGAGGGGTCAGTGACCACCGTGTCTCTGGTGTAGAGAGGTTAGTGACCACCGTGTCTCCGGTGTAGAGGGTCAGTGACCACCGTGTCTCTGGTGTAGAGAGGTCAGTGATCACCGTGTCTCTGGTGTAGAGAGGTCAGTGACCACCGTGTCTCTGGTGTAGAGAGGTTAGTGACCACCGTGTCTCTGGTGTAGAGAGGTCAGTGACCACCGTGTCTCTGGTGTAGAGAGGTCAGTGATCACCGTGTCTCTGGTGTAGAGAGGTCAGTGACCACCGTGTCTCTGGTGTGTAGAGATTAGTGATCACCGTGTGTCTCTGGTGTAGAGAGGTCAGTGATCACCGTGTCTCTGGTGTAGAGAGATCAGTGATCACCGTGTCTCGGTGGTGTAGAGAGGTTAGTGATCACCGTGTCTCCGGTGTAGAGAGATCAGTGATCACCGTGTCTCCGGTGTAGAGAGGTCAGTGACCACCGTGTCTCCGGTGTAGAGAGATTAGTGATCACCGTGTCTCCGGTGTAGAGAGATTAGTGATCACCGTGTCTCCGGTGTAGAGAGATTAGTGATCACCGTGTCTCCGGTGTAGAGAGGTCAGTGACCACCGTGTCTCTGGTGTAGAGAGATTAGTGATCACCGTGTCTCCGGTGTAGAGAGATTAGTGATCACTGTGTCTCCGGTGTAGAGGGGTCAGTGACTACCGTGTCTCTGGTGTAGAGAGGTCAGTGATCACCGTGTCTCCGGTGTAGAGGGGTCAGTGACCACCGTGTCTCTGGTGTAGAGAGATTAGTGATCACCGTGTCTCCGGTGTAGAGAGGTCAGTGATCACCGTGTCTCCGGTGTAGAGAGATTAGTGATCACCGTGTCTCTGGTGTAGAGAGATTAGTGATCACCGTGTCTCCGGTGTAGAGAGATTAGTGATCACCGTGTCTCCGGTGTAGAGAGGTCAGTGACCACCGTGTCTCTGGTGTAGAGAGATTAGTGATCACCGTGTCTCCGGTGTAGAGAGGTTAGTGATCACCGTGTCTCTGGTGTAGAGAGGTCAGTGACCACCGTGTCTCCGGTGTAGAGAGGTCAGTGACCACCGTGTCTCTGGTGTAGAGAGGTCAGTGACCACCGTGTCTCTGGTGTAGAGAGGTCAGTGACCACCGTGTCTCTGGTGTAGAGAGATTAGTGATCACCGTGTCTCTGGTGTAGAGAGATCAGTGATCACCGTGTCTCTGGTGTAGAGAGGTCAGTGACCACCGTGTCTCCGGTGTAGAGAGGTCAGTGATCACCGTGTCTCCGGTGTAGAGAGGTCAGTGACCACCGTGTCTCTGGTGTAGAGAGGTCAGTGACCACTGTGTCTCCGGTGTAGAGAGGTTAGTGATCACCGTGTTTTGTCTGTACTTTGTTCACCTTCACCATTCATATCTTTGTAGTAGTCAACACCTAAGTCACTGTGTTCATTGGCTCATTTCTCACACATAGCATTTGCCTTTTCTATTCTGAAGATTATAGTTTAATGACATGATTGGCAGTGAGGCCTTTGAAAAGTGACCTTAAATATGTGATTTTATTCTTCTGTGGGTCAGTTTTGAGTCTTCTTTCCTATAGACCAGCACCCATTCAATCCCATATACATGGACAGCCCTCTTCCTAACCTTCCTTTTACTTATCAGTTAAAATCTCCTTTTGTCCCACGTCTTTCTGAAGTCCCAGTTTATCATGTACTAACTTGTAACCTATTTATATAGTCCTGTGTTTTAAGGAAAATATTTGATTTTTATCGAGCTTTTTATGTATTTGCCTTATCTTCTGTAAATTGTGAATTTCTTGAGGTTAGGTACTGTGTATGCCTTATAGCAATTTATATTTGTGTTAAGCAGCTTTCTATGACTGTGACAAAATGCCTGACAAAATCCTCTGGAAGAAGGAAAGGTTTGTTTTGGCTCATGTTTTCAGAAGTTTACTTTGAAAACCAAAAGCCTTTCCCGTTCTAGCAGTCTCAGGCATGCTGGGGAGGCTGGCTGTGTCTGAGGCAGGGTCTTAGTACTCCTTCTTCATGTTATGAACCAGAATGTTTTGTTTTCTACTCAGTCTTGGGGTGTTCCTGGGTGCAAGGTCCAGGTTCTTTGTGTCTTGAACAATGAATTCTATGAGATATGAAAGTATGGACTTATTATTATTAAAAGCATAGAATATATTCCACAGAACTAGAGGGGACTCTAGCAAACACAGGAGCCCTGAGTCTTGATGAGTTTAGGTAGAGGGAACAGCCAGTCCCCAGGGGTAAGATGGGAAGATCCTTACCCTGAGTGACAGAGAGCTGGAGAGTTTGCGCATGCACTGGCTGTATATCCCATATCTTTAACTATATGCACACCCCTTCATGCATACGCATGAGATGTTAAGTAGGGTTCTTCCTGTCAAGTCACTTCAAGGACAGTTTGGCCTTCTTTGTGCTACTTCTACTGCTGGTCCAAGCTGGCCTTTCTTCTCTGTCCTCCCAGGATGTGCCTGAGTGTAGATTCCCCACAGGAGGAAGGTGCTGGGTACTACCCTGCCAGGACCAGGGCAGGTACCCTGGGTCACCTGGCTGTCCCTCAGCTTGCCTGCCTCACCAGTGGCAAAATGTTTCCTCTGTATTGGAACATGTTTTTGTTAGTAATGGGCCTTCTGTAAGTGTGGAATAGGCATTGTGTCTCCTGTCACCCTTTGCAGCATTACCATTTTTATGTAAGGAGTAATTACAGAAGTACTTTCTGGATGTAAATGCCAAACGGAGGCGTCCCTTAGAGTTTTTCTAACCTAATGGCTTATTTTACCACCAGAGAAAAACTAACACCAATAGTTGGAAGTTAATATTGTTTTTTAAGTCTTTTCTTCTATTCACAGATCCCTTTATTTTTCTAGCAAATAAACTGTCTTCCACCTGACAGATATTCACATATTTGAATCATCCCTTAAGTAACATCTGTTGTAATAATTACTGGTTATATGATGGAGTCTAAATTTTTTTTACCATTGTTAGTGATATTCCTTATTGAATTTGTGAATATTCTTAAAACATATGGTATATATTTAAGAATTTAAATATTTCTGTTTGTAAAGAAACATTAGAGTACTGTAGCTTAATGACAAGGAAGAATGCCTTGTGTCCCTCCTGCTCCAAGTTTATCCATTAACTCATTGTTCTTTCATTTCTCCCTTCTGGATTATTGCTGTCTCTCTGTCTGTCTGTCTATCTGTCTGGGATAAATATGCAGTCGTTACTGATTGCTGCCCATTGGTACGTTTTTAAAGAAAGTTTTATGATGGTGCTAGAAACAATACTAGCTCATTAAATTTTCTTTTCAATGCTATGATTTATTTGCTTCCAACTTTTTTCTTGCTTTTTCTTTTTGATTTCCTTTCTTTATTTTACATTGCAGACAAACAGATACTTCCTCCTTTTATCTTTCCCTTCTCTGATTTATGATAAATTTAGTTTCTTTTGGCCTGGTATTTGCTTCAGCAGGCAGTCTTCTTCAAGTACCTCCCTGATTGATGTGTCATCTTTGATATCTTCCATTAGCCTCCAGGATCACTAAGTTCAAGGCCCTCTTGGAACCTAAGGAGCCCTGCCGAGGAGCTGAAGGCCTTCAGAGTCCTTGGGGTGATTGACAAGGTAATTCCTCAGTGTCTCCAGAAGACTTCAGTCATAAATTGACTGCATGCTGACATTCCGTCTTTGAAGCCTTGGATCTTAAGGATATGAAACAAAAGGAGAAAATGACTCAAATGCATCTGCACTTTAAAATAACAAAAGCAGCGGAGGAAAAGCTTTTATCTAAGCAATTCATGTAAGGTCATGCAAAATACATTTGTGCAAAGGAGAAGGTGCAGATTTGCTGTCGTTCAGTTGAGTAAGGGTTTTATTTTATGAAAGTGCTGTGGTAAGGAGATGCACTGGGTGTGACTTACACTTGTGAGACAGTGTTGTCTGACACTCATCAGTGTAGTCATGGCAGTGGTCAGAAAGAAAAGAGGTGTTCTTTATAACATCCATTTATTGAGTACTTGCTGTGTGACATCCCCTAGTAGGTATTTTATATAAAAACAATTTCTACAATCCTATTATGTGAATTTTGGTGGGAAAGTGTTACTAAAACACATGGAGTAACTTGACTGAAAGTCTTATAGCTAACTCAATTTAGAGGCATGCTCAGGACAAACCTTGAACTTTGTTGACTCCAAAAACTGCTTTTCCTAGCATACACACATACATTTTTATATATGGAATATATAAAGCTAACAGGTATCTTCTGTGGACTGCATTCACATTTAGTGCTATACCCTACATGCCAAATGCTAACCAATACCGGGTCTGTCAGATAGTTTGTATATTTTAAATATATTTGCAAGGACGAAGAGAGAGAGAAAGAGAGAAATGGACACCCCAGGACCTCTCACCGCTGCAACCAAACTCCAGATGCATATGCTGCTATGTGCGTTTGGCTTTATGTAGGCACTGGGGAATTGAACCTGGGCCATCAGGCCTTGCATGCAAGGCCCTTAATGCTGACCTACCTCTCCAGGCCTGTTCTACCACTTTCCATCAAAGAAAATGCCTTACTTAAAGTTAACATGTAAGTTGAGCATCTTTTCTGAAGCACGCTAATTTTCATCTTTGACATGATGTCATTGAGTTCTTGTGCTTTAAAGTACATATGTGACTCCATGAATAGTGTATAGCATGTATGTGACTCCATGGGGAGTGTGCAGTGTACATGTGATTCCATGAGAAGTGCCTATATGACTCCATGAACAGTGAGCAGTGTGCAATGTACTTGTGACTCCATGTGCAGTGAGCAGTATACATGTGACTCCATGTACAGTGTGCAGCACACATGTGACTTCAAAGTAGTGTGCAGTGTGTCAGGTAGTCGAGGCAGCAAATTATAGTTTGAGTTATTCCCAGAGAACATTGAGTCAGATCTTTCATGAAGCTGTTGGTGTTTTATTCTTATCCCTTTTTAAAGGTAAGCCCATCAGACTGGACTTTTTTTTTTT
This sequence comes from Orientallactaga sibirica, assembly GCA_036365145.1. NCBI lineage: Eukaryota > Metazoa > Chordata > Mammalia > Rodentia > Dipodidae > Orientallactaga > Orientallactaga sibirica. The sequence continues at coordinate 1,892,912 of JAEOAD010002712.1, read as the reverse complement.
TTTCTTTTCCTTTTTTTCTTTTTCTTTTTCTTTTTTTTATGAGAGAGAGTGAAAGAGGATTGGTGCACCAGGGCCTCCAGCCACTGTAATCCAACTCGAGATGCATGTGCCACCTTGTGCACATGCCCGACCTTGCACATGTATCACCTTGTGTGTCTGGCTTATGAGGGATCTGGGGAGTAGAACATGGGTCCTAGGCTTCACAGGCAAGTGCCTTAACTCCTAAGCGATCTCTCCAGCCTGGTGTTTTATTCTTAGAAATATAATTTTCTCAAATTTATATGTCTGAAGCTTGAGCTTCAAGAATTGAAAGTGAATTGACTTTGTTTGCATGCTTAAGAGTTGAAAATGTCCTTTTATCCATGTTTTCTATAGCTTTTTTTGGGGTGGGGGGTTTGAGGTAGAGTCTCACTCTAGCCCAGGCTGACCTGGAATTCACTCTGTATTCTCAGGGTGGCCTCAAACTCATGGTGATCCTCCTACCTCTGCCTCCTGAGTACTGGGATTAAAGGCATGCACCACCATGCCCAGCCCCCCCTTTTTTGTTGTTGTGGAAAACATGTGCTTGAAGCCATGTAGTGGTTGCTGGCTCTGTGGGTTTGGTGCAGGGGAGCTTCTTTCTCGATGCAGTGTGTCTGCCCACACCTTCGATTTGTGTCTAGTGTGACCGTTCGTTGCTATGCTGAGCTTCAAGTCACCCTGCAGGCCTGGCAATAGATGTGTATGAACACGGCTCTTGACATTGGAGGCATGTTTGCTTTATCTGCTCTGTTCTCCTGGGAAGTGTGTGGTGTTTAGTAGTTGCCATTTTCTGAGTAGAGAGAGAAACAATGTATCTTGGAATCATTAAGCTTTACAAATAATCTTTTAAATAAATTTACAACGTGGTGTCTGCTTATAAAAGCATGAGTAGGTAGGTTTTTTTTTTTTTTTTTTTTTAAAATCTGGATTGTTGCTCAAGATAAATTCCTTTCTGTTGTTTGAGAAACACCTCATATTGGGTTTTAGTGATTTGGAGTTTGGAAGGATATAGAGTTTGAATACGTTCACGAGTCTGGAAAATACACAGGAAACAACTCCCGCAAACCATTTCCCCGATTCTGTTTTGTTGCTCTTTATAAATGATTGCAAGTTACTTATCAGCTTAGGGAAGTGCCTGTCTGTGTTGAGCTTTACTGGGACAAGGAGAGAGTTCGGCCAACAGACCGAGCTTCCTGAGGTCAGTGTTGCCGTTTTAGCTTCCTTACTACATTCCAACCCCAGAATGGTGCAAAGCACACGCCTAATCATAAATGTTGCTGAATGAGTGAATCAATCTTGAATATATCATAGACAGAGTGACACTGCTACCTACTACCATTGCACAAGGTGACTCACAGTAGTCTCGACCTGGAAGGAAGTCATCCCAGAGCTTTTTGTTGGTTTAGTATTCAGACAGAAGTAATTGACTTTCTATTCCTTAATTGGCATTATAAAGTCCTTCCTTAGCATAGTTATTCAATAAGGAATTCAAAGACCTGGCTTCTTAAAATATAAATGAGCTGGTGTGAATGATTGCAAGAATCATCAGACTAGTGGAGGATCTCAGAATCCCTTGCAAGAACAGCTGAAAAGTGAGAGGATGTTTAACCCACAAACTCATGTGTGGTTCTCCAGTATTCGAGGTCTATTGTGCATAGAAGCTCTGCTATGCTTGACTCCAGAGGGAGAAAGGGGTAGTAATTATGCCAGAACGGCAGGTGTATGCCAGGATCATCTAAGACAAATCAGGAAGTTGAGTTCATTGGGGTGAAACTGCCTGTTAACCTCCCTCCCTCATGCAGCTAGAGCCAAAGGGTTCTAAGAAGCAGAGAAAGCAAGTTTAACTTATGATTAGAACTACTCCCAGGACTTTGTCTGTTGAGCAAGGAAGACAGGATCCCTCAGCTCTGCAGAATTTCTTGTCTTCAGAGACCGTAAGGGCTGAAGGGTCTGTGAATGCTGTAGAGGGGATCCAAGCATGGGGGGGGGAGGTATGTTAGATAAGTTTTGTAGATTCCTTTCAGCCCCTAGATGCATTCACTTGTATTTCCTTGTAATAAGAGCAGGGCAAATAGAAATGGGTGGGAAGACCATTGTGGGACCCAGAGGGTGGGTTACTGTGTCTTCATGTAGGTATTGTCCTTTGTGTTGTGGGTGAGATGCAAGTACACAGGCTGTGTGTGTATATAAGGAATGTTTGTAGGTAATTTGTAACTGAGTTGGACTTCTGGTTTGGCAGTTTGATTAGTTGTTAGGTACTCCGAAGCTGAGTGTTTCTGAGGAAGTTCACTATTATGCTGAGGAGACCATAGTCTAGCCAATGGGGCAGGATCGAAAGATAGACAATTATGGGGACATGACAGAGGAAAGGAGCCCCTCACTCTGGAGTCTGGTTGAAGCCTCTCACCAGCTGAGAAAATGAATTTTGGCACAATAAACATCTGCTTAAGGCCTTTTCCCCTTCCCTGCTATAAACTTTATACTACAGGTTATTATTATTATTATTTTTTGTTTGTTTGTTTGAAGTAGGGTCTCACTCTAGCTCAGGCTAACCTGGAATTCACTATGCAGTCTCAGGGTGGCCTCGAACTCATGGCAATCCTCCTACCTCTGCCTCCTGAGTGCTGGGATTAAAGACACGTGCCACCACACCCGGCTACTACAGGTTATTTTTGTTAAAGGAATCTTACCAGAAACCCTGTCGACTTTAAAAGGGCATGCTCTAAGGTCCTTGTGCAATACTAGTGGCCCCTGGCTTTAGTGCATCATATTATAATCCTGGCTGGGCGGGGATTGCTCAGTAGTTTAAGGCTCTTGCTTACAGATTGTAAGTCTATTCAAGGTGCTCAAGAACCATGTGATAATCTCATTTATCAGAACAGATAGAGAGCTGGGCATGGTGGCACACACCTTTAATCTCAGCACTTGGGAGGCAGAGGTAGGTGGATCACCATGAGTTCGAGGCCACCCTGAGACGACATAATGAATTCCAGGTCAGCCTGAGCTAGACTGAGACCCTACCTCAAAACAAAACAAAAACAAAAAGATAGAAAATTAAGAGGAAGGGCCTTCTTAGCAAAATATGTGGATACTGGTAAACAGTTGTGACTTACGCTCTGGGGTATGTCTTCTTTTTCTTTTGAACACCTCTCTTTCAGCCCTTGTGCTTAAAACCTGTATTAAAATGATTTTTTATGAGCGAGCAAGAGGGAGAGAGACAATATATTGGGGCTCTAGGGCCTCCCAGCCACTGTAATCAAAATCCAGACCTTGCACAAGTGTCATCTTGTGCATCGGGCTTACGTGGAATCTGAGGAGTTGAACATGGGTCCTTAGGCTTCACAGGCAAGTGCCTTAACTGCTAAGTCATCTCTCCAGCTCTTAAAAAACATTTTTGGAAGCAAGCCCAACACACTGGGCATTTTTTTTTGTTTGAAAAATTAAAAAAAATATTTTACTTATTTATTTGAGAGAGACGGAACAAGTGTGCCAGGGCCTCCAGCCACTGCAAATGAACTCCAGATGCATGTGCCACCATGTGCATCTGGCTTATGTGGGTTCTGGGGAATCAAACTTGGTCCTTGGGCTTCACAGACAAGCACCTTAACCACTAAGCCATCTCTCCAGCTCTGGCCTTTTTTTTTTTTTTTTTTTTGTGAACGTGCACACGCGTGAGAGAGAATTGGCATGCCAGGGCCTCCAGCCACTGTAATCAAACTCCATATGCGTGTGCTACCTAGTGCGCATGTGCGACCTTGTGCACTTGCATCACCTCGTGGCTGGCTTATGTGGGACCTGGAGAGTTAAACATAGGTCCTTAGGCTTCACAGGCAAGCGCCTTAACTGCTAAGCCATCTCTCCAGCCCTATTAAAATAGTTTTGACTAAACACCAACTCTACTTCATACTGCTTAGTCTTGAAGTTCTTTTTGCCATTGAAGCCACAAATTCTGGGTTTAAGGGAAACTTCCCAGGCTGCTGAGAGAGACAGTTTGGAGCTGAGCCTCTGTTCCCTTCCCACTGCTAGTCAGCAGTCATGGGCCAGTGTAGTGTCCCTTTCCTGAATTGTGTTGTGTATTGCAGTGTCTAAAATGTCCCCTTTGGGATAGTTGGGTAACGAGGACTCTGTAATAGGCAGCCACTTCCTCTGTTTTGCATTTGCATGAGGTGTGCACCTCTGCCATGTGCTCCTGCTTCCATGATCTCTGCCTCACCACAAGCACAGAAACGATGGCAGTGGCCATGATAAGCAGGAAACTCTAACTGTGAGCTAAAATAAATCTGTACTCCTGTAAGAATAAAATATCAAAAAATAAAAACACAAAAAGAAGTCAGAGGAAACATGGACTCACTCCAGAGTAGTTAATGCTTCTGCTTTATGTGCATACGTTTATATATGCTTATATCATCACTAGAGATGTCATAAAAACTCTACAGATAAGCTAAAATGGAAGTTTTTAAAATCAAGATAGAATTTTGTTATGTAGTTTAGGCTTGCTTTGAACTTCTCATTCTCTTGCCTCAGTTTCTATAGTGCTAGAATTACAAGCATGTACACCATACCCAAGCTAAAATATAATTCTAAAAAATGTTCACAAATGAAGCAAACCAACCATCCAACTAACAAAAAACCCAAACCAGTTTTAAAAATACATGTAAATATAAGCCTTAACACATTAACACATTCATGTAATCATGAATTACATTAATTATAAATAATAAAAATATAGCAACTGAAGAGAAAAGCTAGGAGGATCACTGTGAGTTCGAGGCCACCCTGAGGCTACAGAGTGAATTACAGGTCAGCCTGAAGTAGAGTGAAACCCTGCCTCGAAAATCAGACAGCAAACTAGCAAAGGAGATAGAAGAGCCCAACAGTACCATCAAACAACAGGTTGCAATTGGATTTAGAGAGCACTCTAACCAAATAGTGGGCGACACATACTTCTCAGGTACCTGTGGAACATGGACAGAGACAGAAGAAAACCTCAACAAATCTGTGAGGACTGAAATTGTACAGCAGGTGCTAACTAAATTATACTATTATTAGCAGAAAGATAATAATAACATTACTACACACTATATTTATAAACAGCCACTTCAAGGGCCAAAGAGGAAGTCCGTTTATCTATGGATAATGTTATACTGTGCATGCACATCTGCACACACACATAAACATGCATATACACATATATAAAACACATCTGTATAAATACATATGACCTCAAGAAGTCTAGTCAGTGCTTAGTAACTGTCCAAAATATAATATACAAGCACCAAATTGATTAAGTGTTGAATTTAAACATTTACAGAATATATTGAATGAATCCTTTATAAGACTCCATGTCTTCTAGATAATAGAAGAGGGAATAAACACTGCACAGATTGAGAAGGAAGGAGGACATGACTGTAAAGCTTCTGAAAGATGGCTGGAGAGATGGCTTAGCTGTTAAGGCACTTGCCTGCAAAGCCTAAGGACTCATGTTCTACTCTCCGGGACTCATATAAGCCAGATGCACAGTGATGCAAGCACGCAAGGTTGCACATGTGCACAAGGGGCGCACATGTCTGGAGTTTGACCATAGTGGCTAGAGGCTCTGGCATGCCAATTCTCTCTCTCACACACTCTCTTGCTCTCTCACATAAAAAAAAGAAGATTTAAAAAAATCTGAAAGAATTGGCTGACTTCATCTTAGTCCAGTTGGAACATCATTCTTAAGCAGACTAATGACAGCACCTACCGGTGAGGGTGTGGAGCAAGGGAGCCTTACTCCCTTTTGGTGGGCATGGAAACTGGTACAGCCAGTATGTAAATCAGTGTGGCGGTCTCTCAAAAAGCTAACAATTGAACTAATACATGACTCACTCCTGGGTATATACCCAAAGGATTCTGTCGTGCCATACAGATAGTACATACCCATGTTCATTGCTGTTCTATTCCCAGTAGTTAGGAAATGGAATTGACATCAGTGCCCATCCACTGATGACCAGATGATGAAGACATAGCTATACCATGGAGTTTTAATGAAGTTAGGAAGCTTGCAGAAATAATGAATGGAACTGGAAACAATTATCTAAGCCAACCCAAGCAGAAAAACAAAAATCACATGTTCTCTCTCATATATGGATCCTAACTTTTCATGTTTGTATGTATGTAAATGTGGGTATGTGATGCTGAATATGGGCCATGAGTTGAGATAGGAGACAACAAGAGGGGGTGAGAAGGGGGAAAATGACATTAGGACACATATAGTATGAAAACAGACAGGAGACGAAGAGGTGAGAGTTTAAAGGGGAAAAAAGGGAAGGGAAACAAAATTTTTTTGAAACACCAAAAAGAAATCTAATTCTTTGTATGCTAATAAAAAAAAAGAATTACCTGGTTCTCTTGGAACTGGCTAACCTTTATAATGCAAAGCTGCTCTCTAAAATGCAACACGAACATGTCAGAGGCTGAGGATGTTGCTCAGTGGCAGTGGCTGGCTTCTGAGGCCAGGCCCTGAGTTCAATCCTCAGCACCAGTGGTGCACAGCTGAGGCACGAGGAGCCTGAGTTTATACCAGCCTTTCTTACCCTGCTCCCCGCAAAACTCTAAACATACAATGTCATTTTCATTAGCATCCCCTACATTAAATGCTTGGAGAATTGGCTTAGCAGTTAAGGTGCTTGGCTGCAATGCCTAATGAACCTGGTTTGATTTGATTCCCTAGTACCCATATAAAGCCAGGTACACAAAGTGGTGCATGCATCTGGAGTTTGTTTCCAGTGGCTAGAGGCCCTGGCACACCAATTATCTCTTCTTGCAAATAAATAAATAAAATAAAATTCTAATGGAAGAAATCAAAGAACTGAAAAAAAACTGAGAGATTCATGATTGTGGGTAGTAAGATTCATTATCAAGATGTCAGCTCTTTTTCAGCTTGAACTATAGATTCAACACACATCTGTTTGAAATTTTTAGCAAATCATTTTGTGAACATCAATAGACTGATTCTAAAGTTTACGTGGAAGGGCAAAAGACCCAGAATAGCCTCAGAAGACTGACAGAATTGTGAAGGTACAATAATCATGATGTGCTGGTGGCTAAAGACACGAAGTAGATCCATTGAACACAGAAGAGAGCTCAGGATCAGACCTACATAGATACCGTCTGCTGCCACCAGTGAGCAAAGGCAGCAAAGGATGTCTTTTCAACAAATGTACTAGGACAAATGGACACCCACGCGCAAAATATCAACCCAGACACAGGTCTTGTTTGTTCACAAGCATAAAATTTACTCTAAATGGGTCATGGAGCAAGATCAAAATGTGAAACTAAATTTGTGTGAGATAACATGGGAGAAAATTGATGACCTTGGGTATCACAATGATTTTTGGCACAGCACCCAAAATATAACCTAGCAAAGAAATAATTGGTGTTAGGCTTCCTTAACAAAGTTTATGTCTGTGAAAGACGAAAGGGAGTGAGAAAACAAGCCTGGGGACTAGGAGGAAGTATTTTTAGAAGATATCTGATGAAGACTATTATCCAATATATACCAGGAGCTCTTACAACTCGGTCATAGCAACATGAACAAACTATAATAGAAATGTCTAGAAGGTTCTGAATAGATAAGTCACCAAAATTGATAGGAGCGTGATGCCAGAGTGCCATAGCTGCATGTTGCCGGGATGAAGCTCCAGACCAGACAGTTTATGGGAGGAACAGGATTTACTTCAGGCTTACAGATCCAGGGGAAGTTCCATAATGTGGAAGAAGCTGGCCCCCTCTCACAGATCCAAGCAGAGAGAGAAGAAACCACCACTAAAAAAAGCAAGCACACACATGGAACCTCAGGCAGAGCTCAAGCACTCTGCATACTTTTATGCTGAAAACGCTTAGTGACACCCCCTTCCCCTCTCCCCCCCCGTAGCAAGAGTCTGCCTGTAGGGGAAAAGCAAAAAACTCAGTAATACCCAAGCCTATTAGGGGACACTGATTCAAACTACTACACTGAACATATGAAAATATGCTCAGTGTCTCATATATCTCAGTGGGGATCAGACAGCTCAATGACAGCGGATTGCATTCTGCTGGAGTAGCTGAGCCCTGAGTCCTGACAGTGCCCAGCACTGGCTGTAATGGAGCAGCCGGAGCTCTTCTTGGTGCTGATGGGAATCTAAGTGGTGCGGTCATTTCTGAAGACGATTGTGCCTCCTTGCACCTGTGATTCAGCCATCCCTCTTTCATATTTACCACATACACAACATGGGTGTGTGTTTTTTTGGTGGTGTTGGACTTGAGCCCAGGACCTGAAACAGGCTGGGCAAGTGCTCTAACCCTGAGCCAAAGCCCCAGCCCAGTACTTCAACATCTTATTCTGCTTATTAAGTACACATTTATAATTAAAAGTGTGTATTAGCTATAAATTGTATACATAGTTATGAATTATATATAATATATATCAATATTGCATTCTGTACTTGCAAAGTCCTTAGCATATATGATATTAATATATTAGACTTATAGGGTATTTTTTATTTCAAAGAACTGAATTATAAAAGAATTTGCCTATGATATTTTTATGAATAAGGATGTAAAGGCAGTGTTATACTTGGGACTACTTAAATCATTGAAGTAAAGAGACTGCTTTCCTGATACCACCTATCAGACTTGGAAAGGCCACTTCATCTGTGATGCACCATGACATGGCTCTTTAGCCTCAGGTCTTTTAGTAGCAAATCAAGAAACATCTTCTGAACACTGCTGGCACTGTGTCAGGAGCTGGGCACAGTGTGCCATGCATGTCATGGTTCTTTTTGATGTAGCTGGAAAGATATAGGTAAATACATGAGTGCTAAAGTCAAATGGAAAAGTCTAGAAAGAAGCTTAGAAGCAGAACTCTTAATGTACATACTCATTCTGTTTGCTACAAACTCTGAAGTCTGCCTTGGACTGTCTGAGCAAAGGCTGTTTTCTTGGTTTTGCATCCTGTCCTTCTGCATCTCAGCTCTTTCAAGAGAGTGATTTTGTCTGGGCTTAGTGCTGTTTTTTGTTAATTTTCTTAAGTTTTATCTTGTTTAAAATTGGCCTAAGCTTCCATTTGTCTGAGTATCTCTGGATTATCTTCCTCCGGTGCTTCTTTTTTCCCGTGTTCCTATCACTGATTTCCAAACTGTCATGTAGAACTGTAAACTGAAAACTCCAATGCAGATGCTCAGATGCGCCTTCAGCTTCCCGGGTGCTCGCGAGTGTCTTCTGGACTCTGCTTCTGCTATGCTCAGGTCTCCCCTGCTGTGTTATCTTGGCCATATAACTGGCTCTGCTGTCACTTGGACTGATAGGTGAGGGATTTTCTTCATCCTCTTCTTCCTCCTCCTCTACTCGGCTCCTCCAGCCCAGCTGCAGTGCAGTGTGTGGATTCTCCTCAGGTCCTCCTGCTTGGGCACACCTGTTACCTTTTAGTTCTGGGCATCTGCAGCAGGATTGACTTGTATTTGTTGGTTTTTGTGCTTCCAGACATTTAGCATTCGGTTTCTGTTTTCTAGATTGTTGCCAACCATTTTCAACTCTTCCTATTTGTTTTATAGTCACTATTGCAGATCTTTTAAAATTTCTTTGTTGATGGGGTTTTTAGAGTTGCCAGTGATCTCTACTGAAGGGGGTATGAAATTTCGCATAGGAGACAGTCATTTCAGCTTCATGACAGTCATAATTTTGGTCAACATGCTTTTTTGACATTTTATAAGTCATTTATCAATTATATTTTAACATAATTTGAGATTTGTTGGTGACCCATAGCTGAAATGATTATTTTAGATGGACCTAGTTCTTTGTAAGTACAAGTAATTAAAACTCAGGAGTCTTGAATCATGCATAAGTTCAAAGTGTATACTCATTTCATTATTCCTGTCTGAAAATGTGCTGTTCCTTTCCTTCTTTGTGCACACTGCTGCCTCTATCAATTATGGAATGATACTCTGGAAAAACAATTAATCCTACAATTAATAGCCCCCTTGCTTAAAATTTCAATACCTTCACATAAATTTTAGGATAAAGATCATATTACACAGTTAAGAAAACTTGGCCCACCCCTAGTTTCTCTTTGGCTCTTACTGGGCTCTTTGTTCACCGGATACAGCAAGACCACACCAGTGTACATTCTGGGCTACTTGGGAGTGTGCGGATGCTCTGAACCCGCAGGTCAGCAAGTCCATCCCCTTCTACCTCTCTTTTCCCCTTAATTACCATCTTTTCTCTAAGGCTTCCCTTGCGTTCCTCTACTATCTGATTTCCATCTCTTTGGCTTGTGTTCCTTTATTACCATGAATTTATCTGTCACAGTATTGATCCATATTATTCACTAATTTGTTTGGCTTATTTATTTCTTTTTTTTCAGTCCAAAATACACAGCTCTCACCTCAAAGGGAAGTCTATTTTAGATCCAAATATGAGTGACCTGGCCTGGGAACACAGATTCAGGTTACTCCAAATTCCATGTTCAAGGGTATTAACAATTTCATGAAGTTTTTTTTTCTTTAAGTTTTTTGTTTATTTATTTATTTATTAGCAATAGACAGAGAGAGAGAGAGAGAGAGAATTGTCACATCAGGGCCTCCAGCCATTACAAATGAACTCTGGATACATGTGCCACCTTGTGCATCTGGCTTACGTGGGTACTGGGGAATTGAGCCTCAAACCAGGGCCCTTAGGCTTCACAGGCAAGCGCTTAACCACTAAGCCATCTCTCCAGCCCTCATGAAGTTTTTAATTTATTTTATTTATTTAAAAAATTATTTGAGAGCGACAGATAGGCAGAGAAAGAAAGACACACACACACACACAGAGAGAGAGAGAGAGAGAGAGAGAGAGAGAGAGAGAGAGAATGGGTGCACCAGGGCCTCCAGCCACTGCAAACAAACTCCAGATGTATGCGCCCCCTTGTGCATCTGGCTTAGGTGGGAGCTGGGGCCTTGAACCGGGGTCCTTAGGCTTCACAGGCAAGTGCTTAACCACTAAGCCATCTCTCCAGCCCCCTCATGAAGTTTTTGTACTTATAGAACAAGAGTCATAAACCGAGGTATTTTGCAAATACATTATTGGAAATATCAGGTGAGCAGGTAGCGGTTACAACAAACTGGGGAAATCTCCATTGGCTTCAGACATTATCTGATGACATTTAGCCTTTGGGTTGGTGAAAGCTGTTGGTGTTGGTCTGTAAGAACATTCTTAAAAGGTTTCATTTGATCTTCTTATACTCATGTAGATGTTAGGTCAGACACGGAGGCGGGCAATAAATAGCCATTGCAGGGCTAAAGTAGCTCAAGGTAGTCTGGCTCCGGTCCTGCAGCCTTGCACTTCTCCATGATCATAGTTCTGTTAGAACATTCAGCCTTGTTGGATGTGGAGCCAGTGCTGTGCAGGCATTGTAGTTTACATTTGGTTTTGGTTTTGGTGATCCTGGCTGTTGAACCCTTGGCCTTGCATATACTAGCAAGTGCTCTGCCACTGAGCCACACCCCCAGGCTGGTTTGGGTTTTTGAGAAAGGAGCTTCCTCTTATCTCAGGCTGCTCTGGAACTTACTATGTAGCTGTTGATGCAAAAGACACAGCTCTCACCTCAAAGGGGATAAGAGACAGTTTATTCTGGAGCCAAATGTGAGTGGCCATGGCCCGGGAACACAGACTTAGGTTACTCCAATTCCATGTTCCAACGTGTTAACAATTTCATGAAGGTTTTATAGTTATAGAACAGAAGAAAGTCGTAAATCAAGGCCCGTTTCAAATACATTGGTTGACCATCAAGGTATGCAGTTACAGCAAAGTGAGAAATCTACCATAGGCTTCATATGCTGTTTGATAACACTCTTAGCCCTTGGGTTGGTGGAAGCTGGCGGTCAGCTAACACATTCCGAAAAGGCCTACTTGATCAACTGATAGTCACATGGCTATTAGGCTGTTGAGGGGCTAAAGGTAGCCCAAGGTAATTTGGCTGTGACCTTGCAACATTCTGAGAGGGGGGTAGAGTTAGGGTGACTAGACCCTGAAGTGCAGGAAAGTTTGCAGTTGCTAAAAATCAGAGACGATCTGACTTGTCTCTTGCCTAGTTCCCCAGACCATTTTTCCACAAACAGCCAGGACTCCTCCTGCAGGCAGGTCTTTCATAGAATTTAAACATTGTGGTTGGTCAAGTTCAGCCCCCAGAACTTCCTGCTAGGGCTAACTTCTTCCTGAGACAGCCCCTACCCCTAACCAGCCAGCTGGCCCTCTGATTCACCTGAGCCGGAAGACAGCCCACCTCCACTAAAAGGTTATAAATACTTTTGCAAGAGGAGGATCGGTTCTCTGATCACTTGGGAACTTCCAGATTTGGGTGAGTTTTTTCTTGGCTGGGCTCCCTGCCCTTACTCTCCACGTGGGTTCTTTATCCCTCCAGCTCCGCACATGGCAGGAGCTCCTTGAACTTTCTTGTCTCTTTCTTTCCATGCTTTTTCCAGGCCCTCCACGTGGGGCCCTTTCCTTGACTCTACTTCCCTCAATAAACATAATAACTTAACAATTATCTTTCTCAGTCTTCTTTTTTATTCAATTCTTTGATTAAAATTAGAAGCGAACCTAGGGTTTGGGATGCAAGGCCTTTTCTGGACCCTTAGCACGCTGTTACAATTCCTCTCTTTGTGAGCACAGGAGCTCTGTCAGTCCATTGGGACTTAATGGAAGTAGGTTCAGCAGATACAAGCCTTTTCTGGGAACTTTAGTTCACACAGCCCAGGTTGTCCTTGAGCTTAAGGCAATCTTCCTCCCTCCATTTCTTATGTGCTGGGATCAGAGGTGTGAGCCACCATGTTTTCTGCGATAATTTCTTAAAATTTGTTGATTTTTTAAAATAAAAATGTTGCACGCATAGACCCCGTTCTCCCCGATCCCAATTCCTCTGAGGGTCTTTGGTGGGGTTGTTGGTGTTCATTGTGGGGACCAAGAGCTTCAGTCAGTCTCTGCCGGGATGGGGAGACACCGTGTCTTAGGCTATTCCCACCCTCCCTGAGGCTCCTACAGTCCTTCCACCTCCTCTTCTGAGAGTCTCCCGGAGCCTTGGTGGCAAGATAGAGATCTGAGTTAGTGTTGCTTTCTCTGTGGACTCTGGATCTCTGTTCTTATGAGGTTCGAGTGACCACAGTGTCTGTCGCCATTTCCCTGGAACTGGTTTCCAGGCTCGCCATGAGCAGTGTTTGTGTCACCGCTTCCCCTTTAAGGACCTCTCTGCCTGGGAAGATGAGGTGAGGTGAGGTGACCCCTCTCCTGGTGGACAGTCGGCTTTCTCTTCTTGTTGTATTGATGTGTCCTTGTTCTCCCCATATTATCCTCCATCTGTAAAAAGAACAGATTCTCCAACCAAAAGTGAGAGCAGTTTTGAATAAACGGGCATGATAAGCCTCGTCATTAGAAAGATATATTGATGTGGACGTCCATTCTTCTTAGTCAGAGACAGTGCAGGTTCTCTCTGGAGTCTCTTGGTTTCCTGTTCTAGGGATTCTGGCTTAGTTCCCAGAGCCAGATATGTGGTCACCGTCACTGAGCTGGTCTCATGTCCAGTCTGTGAGCAGTTGGTTACATACATCGGCTTTGTGCCACTATTGCACACTATTGCACAGGTGCACACTTCTTGGTTGGCTGGTTGATTTTGTAACTCTCATGATCTCCTGCTTAATCAGTTAGTCGGCAACTGCACTTTCCAGCACTATGAGGGCTAGCCAGGAGGGCACTGGATTCCCTCTCAGTTCCTGCATAGTCACTTGATGTCCTGTGGCTGCAGGCAGTGGTTGAAGAAACCTTTTTAGCACTTGCAAGTTGTTAGGTCTGACAGGTCCCAATAGGGAGTCACCAAGGACAGCAGGTGACAGATATAAGGAAGTGGATTATCCACATTCCTCAAGAAACTGCCCAGCCATTTGCCTGCAGTGCCCCCAGGTCATGGTTTCCTGCCCCTTTTATTTTGTAAGACACCTGGTCACTGTTCTGGTGTCACACCTTGGCTATCTCAGATCTCTCCTCAGCTCTTCCTTCCCCCAACTGAAAGCCCTATAAAGCCCGTGCTTTTCCTGAATAAAGCTTTCATCTTTGTGTCAGAGTGGTTTGTGTGGTTGTGGTTACTCTCGAACCTTACCCAGGTAACCAAATGTTTTGGCAATAGCCTGTATTATCTTAGGGACCTCATGTCTTTGACCAACAGCTTCCTGTGGGTGGGGGGCAATTCTGGCCCTGGGGATTACCAGCCAACACTCAAGGTTTGTAGAGTAATGTTTTCTCCACCTTTTATGGAGCTCTTCTGTTTGGGTTCCCCCTTCCCGTTATTGAGGGTAATTGTAAGGTCGGGACCGTGACCATACAAACCCCTCTGAGGCAAAGATGAAAGCTTTATTCAGGAAAAGCACGAGCTGCCAGGGCTGGCTCACAAGAGCAGAGCATAGCCCACTACCTGAGTTCCTCAGGGTAGTGGGCTTTATAGGGCTGTCAGTTGGGGGAAGGTGAGGAAAGGAAGAGCTGAGGGGAGATCTAAGATAGCCAGGATGTGACACCAGAACAGAGACCAGGTGATTTACAAAATAAGGGGGCTGGAAACCATGACCTGGGAGCATTGCAGACAAGGAGGGGATAATGGCTGGGCAGTTTCTTGAGGAATATGGATAATCCACTTCCTTATGTCTCTGTCCCCATCCTGCTGTCCTTGGTGACTCCATACTGGGGCCTGCCAGATCTAATATTCCAGCCTTTTGTTAATGATAAGAGGCAAAGGTTAATTTCTTCATGCTGACAGTAGGGGCGATGAGTTCTTATGGGAGAGGCTGGATAATGTAGTTGATGGGTCTCCCTTCAGGGCGGGTGATGAGGAGCGGGTCCATGGTGGTTAGAGGAGGCCGAGTGGTGAGATCGACAGTGAGTATCCTCTGTCAGTGCCGGTGTAGCAGGATGTTATGATTTGGTCTTAAATGAAGCAGAGACTTCTTTGTACCATCCCTGTATTGAGCTGGCTGTGGGGCAGTTGCTGGCGACATCTGTTATAGAAAAGGTGAGGGAGATGGGCTTTGCATACCCAGTGACAGGACAGAAGGAAGAATTAAGGAGCTTGTTATGACAACATCAAAACACAAGGTGTAAGGGGAGGATGAACACTCAGAGGAGAGGGATAGAGGGCTTAGTGCAGGCCAAGGGGCATCAGTGTATTTGAGAGGAGCATTTGGGGATCAGGGTAGATGAAGTTAATCAGGGACAGGCAGAGGCAGAAGGCATAAGTTAATGTTAGACTTTAGTATTGTAAGAAAGCATCAGATAGGAGAGTCTGTTAGTCTATTGCAGTTATATTTTGTAGTTATATTTTTCTTACTGGGTGATTAAGACCATGTAGGCTGCCAGAATTAACTGTACATTTTGGAGGTCAATAATGGCGCTGTGGGAGAGACTTTTAGGGACCTGTGAGGAGTTCTGTGACTCTCAGCATTGTCATCTGCTAGGATAAGCCAAGGCCGTGCTGACCAAGTGGCCCTCCCTCTTTTGGGATGCCTAGAAGACTGATTTTCCTCAGATGTGACTCTCCTGTTGCAGATACACTGACTTACTGAGATTTTATCTCTGGATTTACATATTCTCTCTGATTGAGAAGATAGGCAATGTACCAGAAGCTGAAAATTAGCACTGTCCCATCATCTCCTGTGGCCTTCTGACCTGGGAGCAGAAACCAAAATATTGGTTATCCTTTTAACTCCAATATTTCCAATTGGTTTTGGCTTCTACATATGGTTATTAATCATTCGGAGAGACTGTACATATCTGATTAGTAAAGCAGATTAGTTAAAAGGTGTAAAACATACCTGGATAGCAAAGTAATACACAATAATTTAAAATCATCTAGATTAATATTTAAGTTTAGTTGTCAGGTGACTGTGAGCTGTAAGGACAGTGTAGGAGAAAAGCAAGAAAGAACACCTAGAGAATGACACAATAGTTTAAAATCATTTTGATTAATATTTATGTTTAGTTGTCAGGTGACAGGTAAGTTATATCTAGGACATAGAAAGCATACACATTCTATCTTTTAAGTATCTGTCAGTTATAAGTAGAGGCAGAACATTTTAGTAGCCCTGAAAATAATATTTTATCAGTAACTTTAAGGCAATTGATTTAATCTAGAAATTATATGTCAGAAAAAAGACAAGACAGTATAAAAACTTGGCACCTGTGTTTGAAAACAACTTTGGGTGGTCTGTATACCAATGTGCCAAACTGGAAGCAGAACAGCAACTTAAGATTATTTTTCTAGGGCAGGAAACATGTATCAATAAGTATCAATATGTTTATAAGTAATGAACTTAAGATACCAGAAATGTCACAATTGTGAAACCTTGACTGAGAATGATTATACATGGCTTAAGAATAAAATAAAACCTGGTTATTATTGAGTTAAGCAAGCCCGATTAATATACATTAGAGATAATATAAAACTTGGTTATTGTTGAATTAGGCAAGTCTGATTTTAACATACATTCAAGACAATATAAAACTTGGTTATTGTTGAATTAAGCAAGTTCGATTTTAATATACATTAGAGATAATATGACAGACATAAAGTAGTTTTTAAATAAGTACCTTTTACCATTTTAAGGCTTTACTAAAGAAATATTTATGACTTATATGAAGTTTAGACAAACCATATTAATATTGTTTGTATACAGTGGGTTTCCCTAAGACATTGGGTGAACAGGACAAGAACCATCTTAAAATGACAGAGGTTTAGCCAGGCATGGTGATGTATGCTTATTGATAGCCAAAACATCATGTACTTTGTATAAACCAAATTACAATATTTTGATATCTGGAAAAGTCTGATACTAACAAAAAGTAGAGTTTACATATTTAAGGCACATGAGGCTACAGAGAGTAAACTATGAACAAAAGATCTGCTGACAGAATTTAAAATAAACAAGAAGTCTATATCATGTAGTAACATTTTTTGGCTTAAATATGAAGACATGAAAAATTTTACAATTTTTGAAGTTCATCAGAATCAGGATACCTTTATATAATACTGTGTTTGTGTGTGTGTGTGTGTGTGTGTGTGTGTGTGTGTGTGTGATATTTAGCACTTTTAAAAGCTAAATAAGATGCCCATCTAGAAGTCAGTTTCTGAAATTAACTCAGCTATGTCTAACACCCAAAGAATAGAGGAATTGGATTATACTGCCATGACCTAATGAAAAAGGAGACAAGTCTCATGGAAAGAGAGGGAATGGGCATGCCAGGGCCATTTGCCACTGCAAATAATCTCCAAATGCATGCTCGACTGTGTGCATCTGGCTTTGCAAACAAGCACCTTTAACTGTTGAGCCCAAAGGAAATATCTTCAGTTTCCTTTAAATAATACATAAAATATACACAAAACACACATAAAATTTCATGACACAGTTTATAACTTCTCAAGCTTTAATCAACTATAATTTTGTCTGTGGCACTTTGGTAAACTTGCTCTGTAATAATGTAAGTTAAATCTAATGTGTTAATCTTAAATCGCAGTATAACTTTGTTTAGAATTTTTTTAAAAGTCTATGCTTCAGTAATCCACTTTTATTTTATTTTATTTTTATTTTTATTTATTTATTTATTTTTTGGTTTTGCGAGGTAGGGTCTCGCTCTGGTCCAGGCTGACCTGGAATTAACTATGTAGTCTCAGGGTGGCCTCGAACTCTCGGCGATCTGCCTACCTCTGCCTCCCGAGTGCTAGGATTAAAGGCGTGTGCCACCACGCCTGGCTTATTTTATTTTTTTTTTAATTTATTTGAGAGAGAGAGAGAGAGAGATACAGAAATAGGCAGGGAGAGTGAGAGAGAGAGAGAGAATATGGGTGTGCCAGGGCCTCTAGCCACTGCAAATGAACTCCAGATGCATGCACCACCTTGTGCATCTGGCTTACGTGGGTCCTGGAGAATCGAGCCTCGAACCGGGGTCCTTAGGCTTCATAGGCAAGTGTTTAACCACTAAGCCATCTCTCCAGCCCTAGAATTTTTTTGAGACAGAGTTTTAGATAGAATAACCTTAGGAGAGAATTAAATATTAATGAGTCAATTTTAACCGTAAGATTTAGTTAAAAGGTTGACAAATAGAGGAACCTAGCTAACTTGGTTGGGTATTCTAAATTCTGTCTTTCATGACCATTATGACCAAATTAACATCAATGAGTTAAAGTTAAATTTACAACCTGAATACCATAGCAACCTGCTACCAGCCAGGACCATACTTTGTTAGTCTGATATAAGCCCTAGGCTAATAGTCGTTTTATAGCTCAAGAAGTCTGTGATCTGATTAAGTACTTTGTCTTTAACCTTCTGTTTAAGGTTATTCTTAACTTCTTCCACATACTGGACTCATACCTTCATCCACATACTTTACAGTCTATGTTAACTACTCTGTAACAATCTTTTTCATCAAACACTTCCAACATTTAAAGTTTCCTTTCCAGTTTAACTTCTTTAGTCAGTTCATCTCATAACTATCAGCAAAAGCTTTCATGTCCTTACCATAAGACTTTTAATATGACCATTTAATTTTTTTAAGAGTAGACCAGACTTGACTTATACTATTTATCTAGAATAAACATATAGATTTTATTATTTATTGATTTTGGAACTTTTTGAAACACACTTAAAAATATGAAAGCAGATTCGAACATTATTAGAAATTTTCTTACAAATTCAGTATCGAGCTCATCTAAATTTAAACATAAATTTTGAGACTGTTTCTTTGTTAGTAGTCCCACAGAAACACAGAGAGATAAGGTGAACTTAAAACAGTTGCAAATTCTTATAAGAAGTTCCCATCAAAAAAACAGAGAAGAAAAAGAAAAAGAAAAGAAGTTCCCATCTATTCACAGCAATTTGACATTCACCCAATATGCTATTGGGGCCAGGATCTTGAGATTTCATGTGCTTGCAGTTCCCAGGCTCTGCAAGCTAGGGAAGCTAAGAAAGAGGGTTTTTTTCTTTTGTCTCTAAATTCCAGGGAGGGTTTTGACTTCCCTCAGGGTACAAGGCAGCTTTCTGATCTTGCCATTTTGCAACTCTTTTTAAGAATAGGAGAATTTTTGTCTATGATCTTAATTACTTTTAGTGTTCCTTCTGGGGGACACTCAACAGTAAAAATTGGCTATGCTGTCTAGTACAGTGGGCAGGGTGGAGAACATCATCCACAATGGAATAGCACTGTTCAGAACAGAAATCATTCTATAGCCTTAGGGCTGTGGACCACATATATACTCACACACATACATTCATGTCAAGTGCACTTTTCATACAGATTTCAGACAACCATTTCCCTCTCACACATTCATTCATTCATTCAGAAGCTGTGTATGTTTATTTTAAATTTCTATTCTATTTACAACTCTGGAGACAAAAATCAAACCTTGTTAGTGGGAGAATGATAGAGCAGAGAGAAGCAGTGCAAGCAGAGTGAAAAATTGTGGACCATTTGCCTGTACGGTGGCATAAATTTTCTAAATCAGTGAGAATTTAGACATCAAAGTACTATATTTGGGCCATTTGGACCCATTGTCTAGCTTAGATTGTGGCCAGGCAGAGTTGCAGAGAAAGATCAGACGACAAGGTTTAAGTTATTGAGGAGACAGGGAAAGAGCAGAACAAGGGTGAGAGAAAGGAACCAGGGCTTAAGCTGGGTTTACACAGAACACCAATATGACCCCCTGGCCCATTAGGGTGAACGGGGCCTGCACCTCCCACGCGTGCAGAGGCTGTACGGGACGCGACTGTTGTCTTTTTAGCCTGATACTGGGCAAGTTGGGTGACTGTGCTCCAAATGAAAATCCCAATGAAATGGTGAAAGTGGCTGGCAGTGAAGGATGAGACCTCAGGAAGGAGAGGATGAAGGGGGAGAGTGTCCCAAAATGGCACAGCCAAACCAAAAGGCACCCCTTAGGGTACGGCAGACCAGAGAGCGAGACCCGAGGTGTCAAGAGTGCATGTTTCGACGAGGGGTTAGGGTGTAGTCTGGTATGCCAGCACAGCTTCTATGTGGAGGGATTAACCCCGAGAGCAGGCTAACCCAAGAGGGACACTTACTTAGAGGAAGGGAGGAGATGAAGGGGAGAAGGGAGAGGCAGAATTGTGGTGGATATGAAAGCTGGTATCAGGCAGAGATGGTCCAAAGCCATCAGAGGGTAAATGGCAGCTCCGTGGTCTGGTCAGGGGAAAGGAGGTCTGGCCACCCAAGAGGGCAACCGATGCCTCCCATCCGAGTCACGGCACCAGATGTAAGGTTGGGACCACGACCATGCAAACCACTCTGAGGCAAGGATGAAAGCTTTATTTGGGAAAAGAACAGTTGCCGGGGCTGGCTCACAAGAGCAGAGTTCTCTTGAGTTCCTCAGGGTAGTGGGCTTTATAGGGCTTTCAGTTGGGGGAAGGTGAGGAAAGGAAGAGCTGAGGGAAGATCTAAGATAACCAGGGTGTGACACAAAAACAGAGACGGGGTGATTTATAAAATAAGGGGGCAGGAAACCATGACCTGGGAGCATTGCAGGCAAGGAGGGGATAATGGCTGGGCAGTTTCTTGAGGGATGTGGATAATCCACTTCCTTATGTCTTTCTCCACCCTGCTGTCCTTGGTGACTCCATACTGGGGCCTGTCAGAACTAACAGCAATGACTTGTAGAGTGGTATCATGGAAGGAGAGTTCTATGATTGATTCATGTTGCCATTAGTTTGGTGTTCTGTGATAATTTTGAATTTTGTTTTTTGGTTTGTTTGTTTTGTGCCTCTTCAAGCTAGCCTTCAGATTGTTCATGTGACCAGGCATTCCTGTTGAGGAAGAGATAGTAAGTGTGCTTTATGAAGTCACATGATCCATGAAGCTACACTACAACTGTACCGAGCACGCCTACTCCTCCCATGGCCCCATGGCACATCTGTGGGTTATCGGCAGGTCCTTTGTATTAGGGTCCGAGAATTGCTGAAGAAAGACCCCAGAGTCGAATAGTATGTAAAAACAAGGAGCGTTTATTCTGCAGAATCAACCTGCATGTGGGGGGTCAACTATCTATACAAAATGGCAACCCAAGGAGGAGCTCGCAGGCTCCTTTTATGCACAACTAAGGGAATTTTGGCGGTTTTCAGTCTTTAAACATGATTGGTTAATTTGAACATTAACCATACTTGTGTTTCTTTGATTGGTCTTAAGATATTTGATGACTAGGTCTAGGGGAATTCTAGGCAGGTGAGATAATCTCCTAACGTGATTGGCTAAAATCAAGGAGCAGTTATATTTGTTCATCTTTGATTGGTTGGGGCAAAAGGGACAAGTCTGGTGACCTTACAGGAACTGACTCAGCCCTTTTCTGGTCAGGGCAGTCACTGATTAATGGCCCTTTGTTTCAGGTTTCCCAGGAATCTTGCCTGTCCCTCCAGGAAATTGAAATTTGGCCTAGCTAGAGTGGTGTCTTATTGAAGCCTCTCATGGCATCAGTTTTGTCCTTTCACTTTGTTGCAGTCAGAGAAATTGACAGTGAGTGTTGCGCCTTTGTGTTTCGTATGTGTTTTAGGTTTAGTTTAGAGAACTAAACACATGAATACATTAAATTGAATTAAATTAAATACAATAAATATATTTTCTTGGTTATATTAACATACTAAGTATTTACCAATACCAGGAGTTTGGCTCCATTGGCTATAATCTCACTAATTTTAAATAAGTTTTTTTAAACTTCCTTTCTTTCAAAGCTTTTTTTTTTTTTGAAATGGGAATCAGGCTACCTTTGACATTGGCAGCTTAGTTGGGCGTACATTGATAAGAAAATGTTATGTGCATTACTATCATGAGTGAACATTTACTCGCTGGCTACACACTGTCTGAAAGAACTGTGTGGACATGTTGCTGCTCCGGAGGGATTCAGTCCTGCTTTCAGGCACTGTAAACTGATTCGAGCATATTTGTAGAGCACAGAGCACAGGAAGAGCCATGGGTGGACAGTGAGGTCGAGGGAGCACGCTGCGGTCAGTGTTGGGCTTTTTTCAGCAAAGTAAGGAAGGATTAAAGCTAAACACAGTAGACTATAGCTTTAATTGAATTTTCATCCCAGTTTACTAACCACCATCTCAAGTGAACTTGAGAATTCACACCAGAGAAAGAGAATAAATAGATTTACTATGGAATTGAATGGCATGAGTTGAACTTGAGCCTATAAACCCAGAACTTTAGAGTTTTAACCTCTCTTTAGCATAATCTCTTTATGGCCTTGGGCAGATTCTTCACAAAAACAAAACACAATCAAATGAGAATGACAAAGGTGTAAAGATCTGAGAAGAGCCTCCTAAGTGGTTGTTTTTCCTAGCTCTTTAGCAATTCTGTTTTAAACCCAGTTTCTCTGTCTTTTATATTCTGCCTTTTGCTATATTTATATCGGTTTCTTACAAAGACACACCATGTCCTTTGGAAGCAGCTTCTATGAAGTAATAGATGTATAGCCTAGGATTTGAAAAATTATACAAAGTAAAACTCTTTTCTCACATATCAAAGCTGTTTCTGTGGTCGGGTTATTGTTCACAGAGTACTCCCCTCCCATCCTAGTGAGAGACGTCATTGAGGAAGGGCTCTCAGGCATTGACATGTGGTGCCTGGAAATGGAAGAGATTTATGACTGAAATAATTGCTGCTGGATTATTTACTGAGGAATAACATGTAGTTTGCCTTGTTCTAGGGCATGATGACATTTAGTAATTTGCCCCATAATTGAGGAGTTTGGCCAAGTGACTTGTAGACAGATAAGAGTCCCCACACATTTTTAAAGACTTTTCGAATAGTTGTAAGTTTACAACAGAATTGAGAAGAAAGTACAGAAATTCCCCATTCTCATATCCACACGCATGTATTGAGAAGAAGGTAGAGATTTTTGCATTCTCACAGCCTCACACGTAGGGACTAGGGACCCTGTAGCCACTGATGAGTTCACAGATGCATACTGGTAGCAGTCTCCTTATGGGCTTTCTTTTCTGTTGCATTGATGCATCATTGATTCTGCCCCCCGCCGTGTTGCTTTTGTGATTGAAGTCAGGGTCTTGCCCATGCTCAGCAATACTCTACCACTGTCTCTGTATTAGCCAGTAGTAGCATGCCTTCTCAATAACCATAGCTTCAGAGCAGGTCATGGGTTGGGTAGTGCCATCCCTCTATGACCTCTTTCTCTTCTATGACTCTGTTAGCTCTTCTAGGTCTTTTGTTCATTTATAGAAACTGTAGAACCTTGTTGTCAAGCTCTGCTGCAGAAACATGTAAAAATCTCTTCTCATGCCAATATTAGTCTGTCAAAGAAAGACTGTCAGCCATGTTTTACTGCCCTTTGGGGGACTGAAACAATGGGAGAATGATTAGCCTTTGAATTCTGAGTGAGTTGTATTTGCAGATCCATTTTACCAGTACCAAAATATGCTCATTTGTCCAAAATTGTAACATTATGATTCATAATATATCGTTAACGTTTTGTAGAAGGCAAGTTATTTTGGTAGCATTTACTTTATTTTTAGCCATTGTCACAATGATAAACCATGACCCTTAAAAAATTGTCACGATTGGGCTGAAGAGATGGCTTAGCGGTTAAGGCGCCTGCCTGCTAAGCCTAAGAACCCAGTTCCAATCTCCAGGTCTCACGTTTAGCCAGATGCAAAGTGACGCAAGGGCGCAATGCCCCACTTGGCCACAAGGGGGTGCACACATCTGGATTTCGTTCACAGCAGCTGAGAGACTGCTGGCACGCCCATCTCTATCTGTCTCTCTCTCCCTCCCTCTCTGTCTGTCCCTCTCTGTCTGTCTCTCTCCAAAAATAAAAAAAAAAATTGTCATGATTATTATTCAAGTTCCTGAGTATTCATAGGTCCAAATCAAGTTCACATGGGGCATTCATACAGAGTATAGTATTGTGGGAAATGTACATAGAAGCTCAGCAGGTTGTGGTTGTATTACTTAAGTTTAAATAAGGGATAGTACAAATGAGCCTTATTATGATAGTCCTCAGGTACATGAATGTTTTAATAATATCTTAGTTTTAAATTAAAGTAATTTATTACTGATTCCCCATGGGAACTTTGAAAAAAGCCTTGATTAAGATTTGAATTAACACAAACTAAATGCATGGTTACCATGTTGAAACTGATATTTTAAAAAATGTTTCAGTATAATTTCTAAAACAAATCTTGTATTTTTTTTTCTATGTGTAAAGATCAATGTTTTTTAAAAAGCAGACAGCAGACACAAAGATGAAGTACAAGAAATGTTCATGTCAATAAATTTCTATTAACATGAATAGGTTTCAGGTATTCAGTGTTGTGAATTGAATAAAGCTAAGCTCTACCATAATGTTTGTATATATATAAATTTTATATAAAGAATTGTGCTAAATGTGATCCTTATTTTAAGTAGATGATGCCCAGGTTGGCCTTGAATTCCCCCCCACCCCACCCCCGGCTGACCTGGAATTCACTATGTAGTCTCAGGATGGCCTTGAACTCACTGCGATCCTCCTAGCTCTGTCTCTCCAGTGCTGGGATTAGAGGCGTACGCCACCACACCCGGCTGGCCTTGAAGTTTTGATCCTCCTGAATGTTGGGATGATAGGTGTGTGCTATCATTTCTGGCTAGATGACACTTTTGAGTACTCAGACATTAGATTTTTTAAGTTTGTATTTTGTGAATTATGTTCAAAGGGTGTTTTCCTTGGGTTATGTTTGGAATATAGCCATGACAGTGCCCAGAAAAGAGACCTTCCAAAACAAATGTCCGGTTTTTGTGACTGAGCAGACTGTGTCTTTATTATTATTCATAGGCTGAATAAGCATCTTCAATTTTCTGTTTCCGTTTTTTAGCACAAACTTATTTTGAATAAGATTGCATGGGGTCATAGTATTTTTGTTATAAAGGAAAGACTTGAGTACATTCCATTAGTAGTTCTTTCTCTTGCCTTTTTCCGCTGCTGGAATCCGGTGACCTTGGGTGCTTTCTGTGGGTGACTGCTGGTTCCCGATGCTCTGCATTTTCTGGTAGCTTGCCCATTGCCTGCCTCTGGGTTCATCATCCCCCTTATGCTGACTTAGGCAGTATTTCCTCAGTCTCTTATCTTGGGGCTTTGATGCATATGTTCTGAAGGTGGCCACAGTGACTTTGGGTAGCAGCAGATGGTAAACCTTCAGGCTGCCACCGGCTAGGCTGGTGTCAAGTTGGAAAGTTACCGTTTGATGAAGAGTCAGTAGTGCACATGAAAGAGCTTCCACTGCTGAACCGTCTTCTAATTAACAATTAGCACACTGAAACCTGCGCAAGTGCCTGGGCACTTCAGGAAAATTAAGATGGGTTGTTTCTTATAAATAAACAGGTTATTTACTAGTTTTGCTTTATGTTACTTGGGCTTCCTTAACCTGGTTCGTTTTCTTTTGTCCCTTCCTGACTATGCTTGAGACCATAGAGATAATGAGATAGATTGAAATAGGACATATTTTAGAAGTCACAGATGCTTGTTTATTTGAAATTGTGGTTGGATTCTGAGTACTGTCTTCATACAGTCTTGGAGATTTGGTCTGCTGTCCTCTCCTTTGAAGGTATTTCTGGACTCAATAGAAGCCTGAAGAGCTAGCTGCCCCTGCCTCAGCAAGCTCAGGGCTTTGAACTAGGTAGTATTTGTGCATCTGTCCACAAGTACTGTATTTGAACCATTTGGTTACATTATAATAACGTGGTCTGATGGAAGTTCTAGCACTAATTAACCAAGGGTTAGAGGTTTTTTTTTTTTTTTTTTTTTGGGGGATGGATTCCCCTTACATCCTAAAAGGATTTTTATGCTTTTACTACTGAAAGTAGATCCTTGAGATAGAGTTGTGATTATCCAGGGCAAATGTAACTCTTTGCAATTCTGCTTCTTATCTGAGAACTTTCATGAAACCAAGGACAGATTGGCTCATGGCCTAACATGAGTCAAGCATCTTGATAGGGGCCGTTCGTGCCAGTGCTCTTGATGCTACAACTTCTGATGGATGAACACTGTAGGTGCAGCAGCTTTTGTTTTCAGAGTCATGGGCAGGGGTACCCAGAACATCACTGGCTTTGTGATGCCAAAGAGAAAAACCTAGGCAGGGAGAATGATTGGTGCCAAAAGGTTACCTAAGAATCTTGCCTTGTATTTCTGGTAGCTGAATTTTTATAAGTGATGCCTTGTAAACATAAGGCGTGGCATTAAAAATTAACAGCAGGGGGCTGGAGAGATGGCTTAGGAGTTAAGGCATTTGCCTGTGAAGCCAAAAGACCCCAGTTCTATTCTCTGGGTCTCACATAAGCCAGATGCACAAGGGCCTCATGCATTTGGAGTTCATTTGCAGTGGATAGAGCCCCTGGTGCACCCATTCTCCCTCTCCCCCTCTCTCTTTCCTTCTTGCTGTCTCTAATACATAAATAAAAATAAAATCTTTAAAAAAAATTAACAGTAGGAATACATTTTGAGTTTTTAAAAATTATTTTGTTTATTTATTTATTGAGGGGGGTTTGGGGAAAATGGGCACGCTAGGGCCTCTAGCCACTGCAAATGAACTCCAGATGCAATGGTCACCTTACGTATCTGGCTTACATGGGTACTGGGGTATCAAACCTGGGTACGTAGGCTTTGCAGACAAGTGCCTTAACTGCTAAGCCATCTCTTCAGCCCCATTTTGAGTTTTGTACGACTACCAAATGAGGTGGGTTTATAACTGAAACTGACATCATCACATGGTATTGGAGCGGGATGTGAGGTTTCACTGCCCTAGCTCATAGCTGTTTCTATTGGAGGGGATAACATTATTAAACATTTAAGTAATTCTTGTCAAGTCCAATGTGGCCTATTCTTAAAAGGTAGTGTAGGAGGTATAGTTGTATTCATCTGAAGCTATGAGAAAAGGGTCTTATTTGCAAAATTGGGATGTAAATTTTCCATGGCATATTTATTTTGTCGGTCCCCTCGTCTCTGGGATGTTTGTGTGCAAGTTCCCAGCAGAATGCATTGCACAACTGAAATTTCACTCCAATTATGTCCAGCCAACTTGAGTGGTATGGCAACATCATGAAGGAGACAGGTTCTGTTTGTCCACTATGACCAGCCTCATAGGCTTTCTTAAGCATCCTGTTAATTGTTGTAAAGTCCTATTAATTGCCATCAAAATAAAGACAAGCTCTCCACAAAAATAATCAGGTAATATTTCTTTTTTAAAGAAATTGGAGCTGAAGTGTTCTCCAGAGACTTCAGATTTCCAGTGTCAATATTTGAATTAAATATCTAAAAAGGTCCAAGAGAGGTATTGATAAGTCTGCACTGTGGGTGGCAGAAAACTTACCCGTGTAGTAGATCTCTTCTTTCCAATTTCTTTGCATATTTACAAAAACAATCATTTAATGCTTTTGTTATATTTCCCTGTCTTTGCAAAGATTAAGTATATCAGACTTTCCAATCTAGTTAATAAAAAGAACCAACCTTGTAGTCAGTGGGAGCCCTTCCTAGGACTACTGTGAGTGAAGATTGGTCAAGCCTCATGGTTCTGTTAGGACTGAAGCACACATGAGGCTTGTTTTTAAGGGAAAAGAGGACTGGGTTGTCTGCTCATCCCCTCTGGTCAGGAGCATGCACTTTCCACGTGAGTGTGGCCAGAGATTGAGTCCTCGCTTCTGACAAGCCTTATGCTAACACGGGCTGATAAGTCAGTGTTTGAAATAAAAGGGAGAAGTGTGTTAATTGTGTTCTTTGACTAAGGTATGCCATTCTGGGCAATTATATCATGACAGTGTTAGTTATAGTACTTGTTTTATCATGAAATAAAAGATGGTTTTAGGAGCCTTTTATTAGAAAGACAATTGTATCAAATTAGTACAAATTAGATTTTTGTCTTACAAAGGTGAGCAAACCCATGAGCAGTTTTTAAATTGATGTGTGCTAGCCTACAAATGAACAAATTCTGTTTGAGGGTTAAAGAAGCTATTATTTTGTCCTTTCTTCTGACAGCTTCATTACAGATTGGCCCAATGCTGGCATTGAAACAGTGTTTGGCTCCTTATGATCTTTGTGCATGCAACTATGATATTAATGCAGCCCATCGCACTGTTCATTAGGTAACGACTCTAAACGAGGTTGAAGCGTGTACATTTGGAAAGATACAGATGTTAAATGCAGTCATTTCTCTTTGTGTACAGCCGTATGGCTAATAATTTCCAAGTGGCTAAAGCTCTTGTTAGCAGGAGTACTGGTGTGTTAAGAATGGCGCTGTAAATAACTTGAAGAGCTGAAGTTGAAGGTGCTTCTTCTAAAGACTATTGTTAACTAAACATTAGTGCCAAACAGATGGAAAGCATTCACCAGCCTGATGTTTTTAGGTTTAATTATATTATCACTAGCCCTGTACGGCTCAGTTGAAGAGGTGTATCCAGAGGCCAATTTATAATCATTTAGACAACACCTGTTTGGGAGAAATTGACAGTCAAAGGGCACATTTAAAAAAAATCACATATGTTCTTGTGTTTATTGCCTCAATGTGAACGTTGTCTAGTTGCAAACAAACTGGGTGGGAGAAGAGTCAGTGCACAAACTGTGGCCCTTCCCAACCATGTTCATCCATCCTAACTCAGCCTTTTATTGGGTCCATTTCATACTTCATGGCTAGATGAGACTAGCAAAGAGGATTCTCCCCTGACCTGTGCAGGCCCATTCCCTTTTGTCAGTCAAGGGTTGTTTTCTCTGATTGTCCAGCTTCCGTACCTTTATCAGGATGCTGTTTTACATCTCATGTAGGTGTGTCTTAAGCAACATGATTGGCTTTCTGGTGAGTTGATGTAAAGACAGATGAGACTTCTGGAACCCTAAATGCCTCTACACAAGCAGCAGTCCATTCATCAAGTTTGTGTAGAAAGAGGACCATGGTACCTTCATTTGCACTCACTCAGATTCTGTGAGTGTGTTGCCATGCTTAGGAACTTCAAGAATCATGGTGAAGACAGCTCACAAGGCAGTAAGGAATGGCTAGATCTCCAAACTTCTGTTTGAACTGATGATGCCATGAACAGGTTTACTGTAGAGTCTTCACTGCTGAAAGATTTAAGTCAGTCATCACCCTCCCATTTCCTCTCCATCCCTATTTACTCAGGGCAGCCTGGCTTCTCCCTTAGGCAGTTATAGAATGATGTGTCTGCACCCCCTTCTCAGTCCTCTTCCTCCACTCTGACCACTGCTGTGTGGTGAAAGACTGCTCTGTCCTACCAGTTCTTTCTCCCACGGCGGAATCTCTCTTTCCCTCTGTCATGCGTGTTCTCTCTCCCACAGTGGAGTCTCTGTGTTTCTCTCTGTCATATGTGTTCTCTTTCTCCTGCAGCTTTTCTTGCATGTGGAGTGTCTACATCTCTATGCCGGCAGCCATACCGCCCTTTCCTACTCGAGTGTCTCTTAGTTCTCCTTATCATCACCTCTGTGCTTCCCATTTCTTTTTCTTTCTTTTTCTTTTTCTTTCTTTTTTTTTTTTTTTTTTTTTGAGGTTTCACAATTTATTTATGTACAAAGAACTAGCATGATCTTTCACTGTACGGGTGGTCTTGGAATAATCCATTCTAGAAAGGTCACTCAGTCCAACTTTCTGAAGCCGATGTCCTTTGTGTACTGGTGGAAAAGCTGCCTTCAGCCATTACTTCTGGATCAGACCATGGCAAGAGCAGGAACCCTGGCCAGGTTTTCATTCCAGTATTGCAGCTGGTGACCCATCTTGACTTCAGAAGTCCAATGAGGAAAAAGCCCCATTTCTTTTTTCAGGAACTGGTTCTCTGCTTTTAGAGGTTCCTGTGATTCATTGGAACCCACCCATGTAATCCAGGGTCTCTTTAAGGTCTGTTCTTAAGATTTGTCTACAAAGTCCTTTTTCCACAACATTATCTGCTCACAGGTTCTAGAGATGAGAAAGAGACATCTTTGGGGGTACATAATAGTGCCTGAGACCTGGGACATGCCTGTAAAGAGCTTGATGTCTGGTTGGAAGATGAAAGTGACATCTGCCACTAAGCTGAGGGGTTTGAGATGCGTGATAGATGCTACAGGAAACCGGAGCACAAAGGAGAAAGCCTTCAGCGTTCCTGAGAGTGTGCCATCGGACTGAACATGAAAAAGACGTGCACTTGTTTGCTTGCTAACTGGCTGTGGGAGCATTCCAGGGAGCAGTGGCAGTGATGAGGGCGGCAGTAATTACACTTGCTGCACCTTGGCAAGATCATCTCAACCAGGTCCTCACAAGTGATGGCTGCCGTTAGTACCGACTGGGATGCAGTGTACATGGAGCTTTACTGTTGCCAGTGCATGGAATAGAAATGACCCAGTGATCTTGTTGGGTGTTGAAAGGATTTACATTGATCACCTAACACATAGTGAAGGCTGAGAACATGTAGATAAAAGATTAGGAGGAGGTGGAGCTGGCCTGATGTGGACCCTGGTTCTCAAGGTGAGAGATGATGGGGAGAGTTCAGAGTGACTAAGGGAGAGCTGGGTGTTAGACCTTGTATGGAGGATGGCACTATTCAGGTCTGTAGGATGAACAGGGTTGGTTTGTTTTGCTTTGGGACAAGGGAACCATCCCAGAGGAATCTGTGTGATGTGCTATTGCAGGTAAATGGAAATTGAAATAGTGCCGGTCAGAAGCTCAGGAGAGCCAGGATGAAACTACCACTGTTTGTTTAAATGCGTCATGTGTAAAGTGGGATTTGCCATCTCCCAATCCCACGTTTCACCCCAACTCCGTTGTTCTTCTCACCGTGCAAATGGTCCTTAACTGCTGCTCTGCTTCTTCCCCAGTGGTGGGCTGCGAATGTTTGGCAGCCCGCTCTCTGGAGGAAAGAGGCCTCATTTGCAGGGCTTGCTGATTTCTATGGTGTAAATTCTCCCCTGTGGCCAGTGTGAGGCTATGGCTATTTGCAGGTTGAAGTGGTAAATTTGGAATGTGGCAACAGACACTCATGGGCCCGAAAGACCTAGATTATTTTACTGACTAGCCTTTTATAGAAAAAGTTTGCCAGCCTTTGCCATAGTATATAGGGAAAATAAAAATTATTATAGTAGGATACTTTCTTACTGTTATAGTCAACTCCACACTGCTGGGATGATCTTCCAAACTGACAGTTTATGGGAGGAAAGGATTTATTTGAAGCCTACAGATCCAGGAAAAGTTCCACTGATGGCAGAAGAAGCTGGTCCCCTTTTACAGATCTGAGCAGATCGAGACAGCCATGCAGGAACCTGCAGCAGCTGGACCTGCAAAGCTCACTCTGCATACCATAGACGGCAATCAGATCCTCCCCCAGTAACACCTTAGGGAAGGACCCCAGGAACTGCCCCAAATGATACCTCTTCCAGTCAAGTGGCTGGAAATCCAAGTTACAAGCTTATTAAAACATCTGAGTCTATTGGGGGGCCATTATTCAAACTATCACTTCTGTTTTCTCCTTCTAAGACAGTAGGGAGAGTGGCAGTATGGGGGAAATGATGGAGGGTCCTGAGGTCATTTTATAGAATTGGGCTTTTTCATTTAGTGAGATAAGAGGAATGACAAGCTCTAGCTTCCTGAAAACATACCTTGGCTGCCACGACAGCATGATCGGGAGAGGGGTGTCTGCCAGGAGACCTTTGTTGCCAGCCAGGCCAGGCAAGAGCTGGTCTCTGCTGGGAGGCGGAGGAAAATTCAGATCTGGGTATCTTTTAAGGTGGTACCAGTGGTAGAAGGAGGAGTTCTGGACAGGCGCAGAGTGGAGAAGCAGTACTCAAAGGTCTGAGCAGCTGCAGGAGATTTCAAGAGAGCCAGATGTGGTGGCACACACCTTGAATCCCAGCACTTGGAGGCACAAGTAGGAGGATTGCTGTGGGTTCGAGGCCAGCCTGAGACTACATAGTGAATTCCAGGTCAGACTGGGCCAAAGTGAGACCCTACCTCAGAAAAAGAGAGAGAGAGAGAGATTTTTAGGGAGAGAGATTTTAGAGAGATTTAGAGATTTGAAACTTTAGTAGTTTTTTTTTTACTCCTTAGTTGCCATATGTGTTTAATGAGAGAAAATGTCTTGTTTGAAATACTTACTGTGTTTGTTTTCGAGACAAGTTCTCCCTGTTTTCAAGGCTGACCTGGAACTCACTGTATAGCCCAGTCTGATCTTGAACTTGCCATTCTCTTACCTCAGTGTCCTTGGTGCCAGGATTAAAGGTGTATACCACCATGTCTGTCTATTTACTTTCACGAAATGAATTTTAAAAATGAATCTAAGACACACAGCAACGTATTTAAGCTGTAGCATTTTTTTAAGAGAAGGAAATTGTAACAAAATCTATTTTGCCCAAGACTGTTTTGGTCTTGTTAAATTTTAAATGTTAAATTTTAGTGTGTGGGGGCATCAGTTCTACCACCCCCAACTTAGTTTTCAAAAGTTAAAAATAACAGTTTTATTATATTGTTATAAAATGATGCTCATCTTTTATGTAGGTTTTACTTGTAATGGACACGAGGACAGAACAGACATTTATTTTAAAAGTAAGTAGAATTTATATATTCGGTGATTTAAAATTTTACTTCCAAATTATGCTTTGCAGATAAAATAATTTTGCATGTATATTTGGGTATTCTTTTATGCTTATGCTGATATCTATTTTTCTATCTTCAAAGTTGATGAAAATGCTATAGCATGCATTTAAAAAGTTTTGCATTACAGAACATAGAAGAGATACATTGGATAATGAAGAATTAAGGATGTGTCTTAAATACCTTTTATATAATTAGTGAATCTCACTTCTGGTTATGATTATAGTTATTAAGAACTGAAATTTTCTACAGGTAGTTGGGAAAGTGTTAACTACATTGCTGGCCCCAAATTCAATATATAATACAATTCAATTGATAACTAGTAAGATGAGAAAAAATCTCAATTTTGTTTAAGTTTGAAATTGTTTTTAGAGTAGATTCTGATAAATGTATTTTAAAGATACCCTGGAAGTGAACTGACTGTATCTCTTCTTGCACAGTCTTTCTTTTGCTGATCGGGGAAAGCAGAAGGCCACATGAACACATGTGGAACCCCTTCGTTTTAAAAGTGCACCCCATCACCAACATGTCCCTGCTTCTAAAATCCTATGTGTGGCACTAGAAATGCACAAATCTTATTCTTTTGGAGACGACCATACTAACCTTTGTGCTATTTTGGAGTAGAATTTTAAAGTTGCTAACTTGATCTAGAAATATGTTTTGTGCCTGGAGAATATGGTTGCTCTCACACTGTCTGCCACTCTAAAGATGCACATAAGTACAGTAAAACTTAGAAGGTCATGGAGAAATGACCGTGTGTCATCCTGATGACTTAGTTTGAGAGCATCGCTAATAAAAACACTGACCCACGTAATTGATTTTAATGGCAGCTTTGTGGCATCTTCCGTTCCCTGGATTCACGCCAGATGCCATCAGCACAGCCTCCGGGGACTGAGGGGCACAGAGCAGCAGATGAGTGGTTTCTCTGAAGCCGGAGTACCTCGGATAGATTAGTGTGGTTGATAAACACAGAGCACAGCAGGCTCCCAAGGCAACCAAGGGGACAGCTGACCTTTTTGTTCTCTGTCAGGGTCTAAGGAGAAGCAGTGAGTTCAGCAGGAGCCGAAAGACCATCATCCCCCGCTGCGTGCCCAACATGGTGTGTCTGCACAAGTACATCATCTCGGAGGAGTCGGTGTTCCTCGTGCTGCAGCATGCCGAAGGTTGGTTTGTCTTTAGTGTCTGTGGAGTACAGAGTGCTGGCCACTTCACTCTCTGTATCTGTGACATCTCCGTCAGCACACAGGAGATGTGAAGCCATGGAAGAAACTGCTCCCTGCTCCTTGGCTCTTCCTCCCTACTCTGGGTTTGAAAACCCAAGTGAACAGCCGATTTTGTTTGAACTGTGGACAGTGGTCCTCCACAGAGAGCATTCCTTACTCACGGAATTCATCAAGTACAATGACAACATTAATGTGAATGCCTGCTGAGAGCTAGATTTTATTTTAGGGATTTTTATTTTGTTCCCTTGCCTCAACTAAAAAGATACATTTATGTTAGATGACTGAAATGAAAAACATCCCCTGAAGAATTAATTAATTAGCTCCTTTTCATAGAAGGCAAGGTGTTTGCTTAACATTTGACATTACCTCGTTATTCTGATCTGAGTTTTCATGAACACAGCCATTGGCATCACATATGGGTACAAAGCAGAGGCACAGGGCTCTGCCTTCAAACTGTTTATCAAATTCCAACTCTTAGTAGAGGGAACAGGTGGCCAAAAAAATTCCATGTTTTGATTTGGTTTTGCCCATTAACACTTGAATTTAAATCAATATTCTTTTATTTAGAATAAATATAGCTTACAAATATAAATTCAAATGACACAACCTTTTGGTGCTTCTAAGAGGTGTTGATGTGTATGTGTGTGTGTGTGTGTGTCTGTCCCTCTCTCTCTGTCTCTCTCTCTCACTGCAGCTGGGACTGACTTGGAAATCACTGTGTAGCCACAGGCTGGCCTCGAACTCGTAGCAATCTTCCTACCTCAGCCTCTGGAGTGCTGGGATACCATGCCCAGCTTGAGGTGTTCCTAAAATAATAACAAAATTTTAAATTATTTTCCATATCATGAGGGCATTATTTTTATGTAACTGAGAGGAAAGAACTATTATGCTTTACCAGTAGGCCTAACATCTGAATTTCATACATTTTCTCAGAAAAAGGAATCTCATTGCTTTCTGGGATAAGGTCTCTGTTGATAACTGATGCACAATTTTTGATGGAGGCAGTAAACTACTAATATTGTTGATTATGAAGTACAGCACAAGATTACTGCAGATGGAGGGAAGACCTCCATCTGCAGTGTCTAATAGGAAATTCAGAAGGGGCTCCGTGGTCTCACAGGTATTAAGAGAGTTAATTGCGTGTGTGAATTGGATAACTAATTCACCTTTGTTCAGACATTATAGACAGCTTTTATCTGAGTATACCAGTGCATTACAGACATTATTGAATTAGAGGTCATGTCATCTGATAGCAAAATACAGCCACCTCTGGTGTGGAACAAAATAACTTGCGTAGTCATAATCCATAGTAATTTCGAACAAGGTCAGCAGGATGAATGTAATTATAGTCAGTATTCTGTTACTAGTGGGGATCGCTCATGATGGAGATGATGGCAGAATTTCAGCTGTGGCTTACCTGTGTTCTTTGCAGCTCTATCCTCCTCCTCTGCCTTCTCCATGTCACACTTGAGTGCTCCTCTGCCATCTTCCTCCTTCCCTTCTCTTAGAGCAGATGCCTGGGCTTTGCTTGAATACTGGCATCAGGCTGCAGTGCTCAGCAGTCACAGGCCAGGCCTCTGAGTTCCTATCATCACTGCACCCCTTTCCCTTTCCTGTGAGCACCCCTGATTCAGAATGGTCATGTGACCATAGAACTTGGAAGGAGAATCTCCTTTGACCCTATCAGATGCCCATTGCTGGGTTTTAAGAAGTTTCCTAACACTAAGATAGTAAATTACAGTAAGTAAGAGCTCCTGGTTCACTTGTAGTCAGCAAATGTACTGAGCATATGTTGTCAGGTGAGGAGGCAGGAACAGTATCTGTTAAATGCCTGTTGTGCAGGTCAAACAGAGAACAGAAAGCAGTAGAGGACTGGGCGCGAGTAGAGGCCACTGTCCTCTTAAACACGGGCAGTCCAGCAGTGATGACTAGGGACTGAGATGGTGACATTTAAGATGAGGTATAAGTGGCAAGAGAAGCCTCTGTTTGACACAGGGACCTGTGGGAGAGCGTCTGGACGCTGTGGACGAGGCACCGCAGGAGAGGCCATTGTGCTGATGAGGAGCTGCCAGAAGCCTGGTGTTGCAAGGCAGGCTCTTGACTTTCACTCTAGTGCATTGAGGAACTGTTAAGTTTCTTGAGCAGTGATAGGATCTGATTTATATTTGAAAAAAGGTCCCCTCACTGTCGTGCACTGAGTAGGTTGAAGAAGGCCAGACTACGGCAGTGAAAGGTTAACAGGAGTCCAGGCAGAATATGATAGATGACCTTCTGGGGTCTTTGTGTCTTAAGGGTCACATCAGCGAGACTTGTGATGGATTGCAGATCTGGGAAAGGAGAATCTGTAGTAAATTTCGACATCTAGCTTGATCAACGGAATAAACCTGTTGATAACCTGTGTGTTACCTGTACATTTGTGGAACTTACTGGGACACCTTCATGGATGAGCAGATTGTGTACAGGTCATAAGGAATCACTTTGATGTGTGTAAATAATTACTTTAATGTTTATTAAATAGCTTTAGCTTCCTAGTGCTTATAGAACTATTTATGTTTGAGGCTCTTAGATTCACTTCCTATTTTTATTTCTTAAATATTTTATTTATTTACTTATTGGAGAGAGAGAAAAAAAGAGGGGGGGTAAGATAAAGAGTGTAAGATAAGTGTAAGAGTGTAAGAGTGTAAGATAAAGGCACTCCAGGGCCTCCATCCACTGCATATGAACTCTAGATGCATGTGCCATCTTGTGCATCTGGCTTACGTGGGTCCTGGGGAATCAAACCTGGGTCCTTACGTTTCTCTGGCAAGCACTTTAACCACTAGGCTATTTCTCCAGCCCCTTACTTCCTATTTTTAATTTATTCATTTAGAAATTTCCTGACTATCACTGAGGCAGAGACAATGTTCTGTTATGCAGTGAACACAGTGAAAGAGTTTGCCTGCATCATGGAGCTTGCATGATACTTAAGAGGGGACATAAAGTGAACAGATACATAAGTGAGGTTTGGCAGGTTGAGTCAAATTCTGTGCAGGAAGAGAAGGGATTAGAGTTCCAACAGGGTGGTCACCTTACTTAGGAAAGGATGGGGGCGCTCCAGTAAGATGGAGGGAGTGTTTTGTGAGGAGAGATGGTTTGGCAAGGGAGAAGCAAGCACCTAAGCCCAGAGCCAGGTGGGTGCTCGGAGCATAAGTGAGGCAGAGAGGGCAGCTGAGCAGAGTACAGGAGGAGAGCTCAGAGACGTGAGGAGTCTGCTAGGCAGACCTGTGTGGCCTCGGGCCACTTAAAAGAACCTGCCTGTTGGTTAGAACTTGAGAGGAAGAGATGACCAGTCATTGGGAGATGCTAAGCAGAGGGGTGACAGCGTAGGGATCACTCTGGCTGCTTTGTGAAAAATGGAAACAAGGAAGCCAGAAAGTAAAGCCAGGAGACCAGCTTGGAGGTTTTGTAGCAATTGAGGTGAAAATGATGATGGCTTATACAAGATGTTTGTATTACTCCATTTTCTGTTACTATAACAAAACACTTAGGCTGAATACTTTGTAAAGAAAATACTTAATTTAGCTCTGCAGGCCATGGCTCCAGAATTTGTTTGATTCTACTAAGGACTTCATGGTGAATGATTTCACTATAGTGAGATTATGTACAAGACAAAGATCATAGGCCAAGACAGGAAACTTGGGGTCCCATGGGAAAGACATTGATGTCTTCCCAAGAGACCCAGTGACCCACCACTAGGCTTCCCTCTTAAAGGTCCCGTCCACTGCTTAACAAACAATATCACACTGGGGATTGAGCTTCCATCAGAAGTTATAGCAGTGTGGTGGTGAGGGATGGCTGTCAGAGTCTGACCTTACATGCATACTCACACGCTCTTGTTGTTTTGTGTCTGAATCCATTTTGAAAGTGGAACTGATAGATGTGATCCTGCCTGCCATGATTCCAGGGAATTTCACTCCAAATCATTGGAAGAACAGGGTTTCTTCAATTTAGTAAACAATGGAAGGAGTAGATTGAGAAAGAAAACATACGTGCTTATTAAATATGAGGTCAAAGCAGGGTAACAGGCAAGATTTGAAAGGGGCTGGGATGCCTCAGCTTTCATAGGGACTGTGGCAATTAGCCATTAAATGGGGTAGACATGAGTATTAAATCATTGAGAGATCTGAAGCTCTTAGAAGAGTACCTGGTATGTAATAGTCACTACACAATTGCAGATGTTGCTGTGATTTTGTTTTTAGTACATACAAAGTGGTTTTACACATTTTCTATCATTTAACTACTCCTCTATAACTGGTGTTTGAGCCAGGAGTGGTGGCTCATGCCTTCAATGCCAGTACTCAGGAGGCAGAAGTAGGAGGATCGTGGTGAGTTCCAGGCCACACTGAGACTACATAGTAAATTTCAGGTCAGCCTGAGCCAGTGTGAGACCCTACCTCAAAAAACAAAAACAAATAGAACAACAAAAAAAAATGTAAGAATTATAACTGGTATTTGCACTCAGTAGGATTTTGACATATATGGCTTTTGTGTTTTTTTAAATATATTTTTATTTATTTATTTATTTGCAAGAGAGAAAAAGGCAGAGAGAAAGAGAGAGAGAGAGAGAGAGAGAGAGAGAGAGAGAGAGAATGGGCGTGCCAGGGCCTCCAGCCACTGCAAATGAGCTCCAGATGCATGCACCCCCTTGTGCATCTGCCTTACATGGGTCCTGGAGAATCGAACCGGGATCCTTTTGGCTTTGCAGGCAAATGCCTTAACTGCTAAGCCATTTCTCCATCCCCCCTTTTAATCAATCAATCAATCAATCAGTCAGTCAATCAATCAATCAATCAATCAATCAGTCTGTCTGTCTATCAATCAATCAATCATCTGTCTGCCCATCCATCCATCTATCCATTTATTTATTTAGGCATGTGTGTAGTGTAGATGTTTTGAAATTGAATTTTTGGGTCAAAAGATGATTTCATCATTGCTATAGCAGTAGCTTATCATATGTATTAA
Organism: Orientallactaga sibirica; assembly: GCA_036365145.1. Taxonomy (NCBI): domain Eukaryota; kingdom Metazoa; phylum Chordata; class Mammalia; order Rodentia; family Dipodidae; genus Orientallactaga; species Orientallactaga sibirica. The sequence continues at coordinate 1,854,034 of JAEOAD010002712.1, read as the reverse complement.
ATTTAAGTTTTAACTCTGGTCAAGCAAATTAGCACATTTACTGTGCAATCTTGTAGAAAGCCAATAAATTAAAAATCTGATTAGAGATGGAGATTTAAATCTTACCAGTTACTATTTTCATAGTGTTAATTGGTTTAAAAAGTGAGAAATGCCAGGTGTGGTGGTGCACACTTTATTTATTCATTCATTCATTTATTTATTTAATTTTTATTTACAACTTCTTTAACTGTAGACAATATCCCATGGTACTTCCCTCCCTCCCCCCACTTTCCCCTTTGAAACTTTATTCTCCGTATCCCTTCCCCCTCTCAATCAGTCTCTCTTTTCAGTTTGATGTCATGATTGGTGCACACCTTTAATCCCAGCATTTGGGAGATAGAGGTAGGTGGATTGCTATGAGTTCAAGGCCATCCTGAGACTACATAGTGAATTCCAGGTCAGCCTGGGCTACAGTGAGACCCTACCTTGAGAAACAAAACAAGACAAAAAGTGAGAAAAGTGTCTGTTATATTCTTGAAGCATTAAAATTATCTATATTTTATGTATTTTCTATTTTTGTGATTTACAGTAATAGTTTCTGTGATTATAATAGTAACTGTCATAATATTGTTGATGTTTGAGTTGTTTGTTTGTTAGACTTTAACTTTGAGGAATTATTATTATTCGTGGCTTTTGGGGGAGGGGATAATATGTTCTTGTAGCTTTTGTGGTTTTCATGGTTTGGTAATTGAGGAGAGGATGTGATAGGGTCAAAATTTTGTTTTCTTTATTGAACATTAAATTTAACCTGTCACTGAGCAGAGAATGGAAAAAGGCTAATACAATTTATTCTCTCTTGACAGTTTGTATTTTGTAATTTGTGTTAGGGTACTTGTTTAAGCTGGGAATAGATTCCATAGAGAAAGTAGCAGCCATCACAGTTTTCTCTTTTCTTTCTTTTCTTTCTTTCTTTCTTTCTTTCTTTCTTTCTTTCTTTCTTTCTTTCTTTCTTTCTTTCTTTTTTTGTTGTTGTTGGTATGGCTTTTATTTTTCTAAATGTCCATATTTGTATCTAAGGAAAATCAAATTTTTTTTTTATTTTTATTTATTTATTAGCAACAGACAGAGAGAAAGAGGCAGAAAGAGAGAACAGGCACACCAGGGCCTCCAGCCATTGCAAACGAACTCCAGGTGCATGTGCCAACTGTGCATCTGGCTTACATAGGTACTGGGGAATTGAGCCTCGAACCGGGGTCCGTAGGCTTCATAGGCAATTGCTTAACCGCTAAGCCATCTCTCCAGCCCTTTTCTTTGGTTTTTAAATTAAATTGTGTAAGGTGGTGTTTGCATGGTCATGTGTGTGAGTGCAGATCTGTGTCAACCATGCACAAGTGTGGAGGTTAGAGGACAACTTTGGAATGTTGGTCCTTACCTTCCTCCTCATTTTGAGGCAAGGTTTCATTTACTGCTTCTTTCTCCAGGTGAGCTTGACTGTGAGCTTCCAGGAAATTCTGTCTTTGCCTCCCTTCTTGCCATAGGCTTATGGGATTGCAGAAGCTCTCCACAGCTTCTGGCTTTTATGTAGGGCCTAGAAATCCAAACTCAGGTACTGAGTCTTCAACAGCTTGTGCTTTATCCACGGGCCATCTCCCTGGCCCACCAACTGTCACATTTAAATTTTTTGTTTTTTCTTTTTTTTTGGTTTTTTCATTTTTCAGTTTTTCAAGGTAGGGTCTCACTCTAGCCCAGGCTGACCTGGAATTCACTATGTAGTCTCAGAGTGGCCTCGAACTCATGGTGATCCTCCTACCTCTGCTTCCCGAATGCTGGGAAATTTTTTCTAATAATGAAAACAATGAAAATTAAATAGGATGCTATAACTGATTAATAGAATGGATAATTGCTAATACTTGGTAATTTGCTAAAGGTGACACTGTGCTCTATGTTGCTCATGGACATGGATTCTGGTAGAGCAGATGAGCATTATACATGAAAAACATTAAAAATAAACTTATGCTGCTTTGCTGGGTACAGTGGTACACACCTGTAATCCCAGCACCTGGGATCTGAACCCAGGATGATCAGGAGTTCAAATCACTCTCAGCTACATAACAAATTTGAGTCCAGTCTTGGCTACAAAAGACCCTGTCCCAAAACTCCCACCCCCCTAAGTAATAAAATAAAATAAAATAAAATAAAATAAAATAAAATAAAAATAAAATAAAGGTTCATTCTTTTTGAATAAGTACTTTAATTTGTCAGTTAGATCCTGGGGGCATAATTCAGATAAATTCTTTTTTTTTTTTTTTTGGTTTTTCAAGGTAGGATCTCACTCTGGCCCAAGCTGATCTGGAATTAACTGTGTAGTCTCAGGGGGGCCTCGAACTCACAGTGATCCTCCTACCTCTGCCTCCCAAGTGCTGGGATTAAAGGCGTGCGCCACCACACCTGGCCAGATATATTCATTTTTTAACTCTCACAGTAAAAGACTCAGGACACCATAAGTATCTGGCTATAAGGAATATTTATATCATAATATAATGTGGTTTTATTGTGTTAACATTAGAGTTCAGGTTTATGATAGGATGTTCATTGTGAATAAAATTTTGAAAACAAATGTAGTGCATTTAATATTGTTGATGGTTAGATTCCAGAACATACTGGTTTTTGTTTTCCTTGTTCTTTTTGGTGTTTTCTAAAACATAGTAAAGAAATATATTAGTAATAACATAGGAAGTAAGTATGACCTCCCAGTAATATAATTAGCACTTATAGACCTTTTTTCCTGACAGGTTTTGAAACAGGGTGTTTGTTACCTTTTTAAACTCAGTTTAATAAATCTTATTAAATACCTGTTTTACATGTTAGGTAGAGTCCTTTGTCTATAGTTATGAAGACCCTGCACTTTGGGAAAGGAGATAATAGAAGCAGCATTAATGTTGTATTATGAGAGGGAAGAAATTACACAGAAGTTTCAGAGAAGGTAGAAATTAAATCAAATCAACTGAAGGGTTGATTTGCAAAGAAGGTGATAAAAGAAGACAATCTGAAGGACTTTCAAAGGATGGTTAGGGTTTTGAGAAGGAGATATTGGAAACCAATCAGGAAGTCTTCTAGTGCCAAGCCTACCATGAGGGAAAGCTGAGCCCTGCTTCTGGGGGTGGGTGGTATGGAATCTAACTTAAATGGATTATGTCATGGCGGGAGGGGAGGACTGAAACAAACAGCATCATTTGTAGCTTGTTGTAGAATTCCTGGTGTAGAATTATACGTGATTCTACAGGTAGATAGAAGTGAAACAATATGTGCTAAAATGGAAGGTTAAATGGGCACCAGTTAGAATGATAGAGTGCAACAGAGGGGCTGGTGACAAGTACAGTATAATCATGAGAATGGTCAGGGCACTTAAAGAAATGATAAGTACGTCCTACTGGGCTGGTACCTCCTGAGATGTAGAAGCAGGGATGAGAAACAATCCAAGTTTTGTCCAGAGCTTTTGTGCCAGAAGGGATGCAGGTGTCAACACCAGGAATCAGTGTGATGTGGGGGGGTCAACACCAGGAATCAGCCTGATGTGGGGGTCAACACCAGGAATCAGCATGATGTGGGGTCAACATCAGGAATCAGCCTGATGGGGGGGTCAACACCAGGAATCAGCATGATGTGGGGTCAACAGCAGGAATCAGCGTGAAGTGGGGGTTCAGGAAATCAGCGTGATGTGGGGGGTCAACACCAGGAATCAGCCTGATGTGGGGGTCAACACCAGGAATCAGCCTGATGTGGGGGTCAACACCAGGAATCAGCATGATGTGGGGGTCAACACCAGGAATCAGCCTGATGTGGGGGTCAACACCAGGAATCAGCATGATGTGGGGGGTCATCACCAGGAATCAGCGTGATGTGGGGTCAACACCAGGAATCAGCGTGATGGGGGGGTCAACACCAGGAATCAGCATGATGTGGGGGTTCAACACCAGGAATCAGCATGATGTGGGGGTCAACACCAGGAATCAGTGAGATGTGGGGGGTCATCACCAGGAATCAGCGTGATGTGGGGGTCAACACCAGGAATCAGCGTGATGTGGGGGGTCATCACCAGGAATCAGCGTGATGTGGGGGTCAACACCAGGAATCAGCGTGATGTGGGGGGTCATCACCAGGAATCAGCCTGATGTGGGGGTCAACACCAGGAATCAGCCTGATGTGGGGGTCAATACCAGAAATCAGCATGATGTGGGGGTCAACACCAGGAATCAGCATGATTTGAATCAACACCAGGAATCAGCGTGATGTCGGGGTCAACACCAGGAATCAGCGTGATGTGGGGGTCAACACCAGGAATCAGCGTGAAGTGGGGGGTCAACAGCAGGAATCAGCCTGATGTGGGGGGTCAACAGCAGGAATCAGCGTGAAGTGGGGGTCAACAGCAGGAATCAGCGTGAAGTGGGGGGTCAACAGCAGGAATCAGCGTGATGTGGGGGTCAACAACAGGAATCAGCGTGAAGTGGGGGTCAACACCAGGAATCAGCCTGATGTGGGGGTCAACACCAGGAATCAGCGTGATGTGGGGGTCAACACCAGGAATCAGCGTGATGTGGGGATCAACACCAGGAATCAGCGTGATGTGGGGGTCAACACCAGGAATCAGCGTGATGTGGGGGTCAACACCAGGAATCAGCGTGATGTGGGGGGGTCAACACCAGGAATCAGCGTGATGTGGGGGTCAGCACCAGGAATCAGCGTGAAGTGGGGGTCAACAGCAGGAATCTCCGTGAAGTGGGGGTCAAAACCAGGAATCAGCGTGATGTGGGGGTCAACAGCCAGAATCTCCGTGAAGTGGGGGTCAACACCAGGAATCAGCGTGAAGTGGGGGTCAACACCAGGAATCAGCGTGATGTGGGGGTCAACACCAGGAATCAGCGTGATGTGGGGGTCAACACCAGGAATCAGCGAGATGTGGGTGTCAACACCAGGAATCAGCGTGATGTGGGGGTCAGCAGCAGGAATCAGCCTGATGTGGGGGTCAACACCAGGAATCAGTGAGATGTGGAGGGTCATCACCAGGAATCAGTGTGATGTGGGGGTCAGCAGCAGGAATCAGCCTGATGTGGGGGTCAGGAATCAGCCTGATGGGGGGTCAATCAGGAATCAGCGTGAAGTGGGGGTCAACAGCAGGAATCAGCATGATGTGGGGGGTCAACAACAGGAATCAGCGTGATGTGGGGGGTCAACAACAGGAATCAGTGTGATGTGGGGGTCAACACCAGGAATCAGCGTGATGTGGGGGTCAACACCAGGAATCAGCGTGATGTGGGGTTCAACACCAGGAATCAGCGTGATGTGGGGGTCAGCACCAGTAATCAGCATGAAGTGGGGGTCAACAGCAGGAATCTCCGTGAAGTGGGGGTCAAAACCAGGAATCAGCGTGATGTGGGGGTCAACAGCCGGAATCAGTGTGATGTGGGGGTCAACACCAGGAATCAGCGTGAAGTGGGGGTCAACACCAGGAATCAGTGTGATGTGGGGGTCAGCACCAGGAATCAGCGTGATGTGGGGTCAACACCAGGAATCAGCCTGATGTGGGGGTCAGCACCAGGAATCAGCCTGATGTGGGGTCAACACCAGGAATCAGTGAGATGTGGGGTCATCAGCAGGAATCAGTGTGATGTGGGGGTCAGCAGCAGGAATCAGCCTGATGTGGGGGGGTCAGCAGCAGGAATCAGACTGATGTGGGGGGGTCAGCAGCAGGAATCAGCCTGATGTGGGGGTCATCACCAGGAATCAGCCTGATGTGGGGGTCAACACCAGGAATCAGCGTGATGTGGGGGTCAACACCAGGAATCAGCGTGATGTGGGGGTCAACACCAGGAATCAGCCTGATGTGGGGGTCAACACCAGGAATCAGCCTGATATGGGGGGTCAGCAGCAGGAATCAGCCTGATGTGGGGGGGTCAACAGCAGGAATCAGCATGATGTGGGGGTCAACACCAGGAATCAGCGTGATGTGGGGGTCAACACCAGGAATCAGCATGATGTGGGGGTCAACACCAGGAATCAGCGTGATGTGGGGCTCAACACCAGGAATCAGCGTGATGTGGGGGTCAACACCAGGAATCAGCGTGATGTGGGGGTCAACAGCAGGAATCAGCCTGATGTGGGGGTCAACAGCAGGAATCAGCCTGATGTGGGGGGTCAACACCAGGAATCAGCATGATGTGGGGGTCAACACCAGGAATCAGCGTGATGTGGGGGTCAACACCAGGAATCAGCGTGATGTGGGTGGTCAACACCAGGAATCAGCGTGATGTGGGGGGTCAACAGCAGGAATCAGCGTGATGTGGGGGGTCAGCAGCAGGAATCAGCATGATGTGGGGGGTCAACACCAGGAATCAGCGTGATGTGGGGGTCAACACCAGGAATCAGCGTGATGGGGGGTCAACACCAGGAATCAGCGTGATGGGGGGGTCAACTCCAGGACTCAGTGTGATGTGGGGGGTCAACACCAGGAATCAGCGTGATGTGGGGGGTCATCACCAGGAATCAGCCTGATGTGGGGGGTCAACAGCAGGAATCAGCATGATGTGGGGGGTCAACACCAGGAATCAGCCTGATGTGGGGTGTCTTCACCAGGAATCAGCATGATGTGGGGGTCAACACCAGGAATCAGCGTGATGTGGTGGGTCATCACCAGGAATCAGCGTGATGTGGGGGCTTTTAATAATAATAATAGTTAATTTTTTTCCAGTGGCTTAAATAACTACTAATTTTTTGTTGAATTTCTTCACAGGTGGCAAACTCTGGTCCTATATCAGTAAATTCCTAAACAGATGTCCTGAAGAAGGCTTTGACATCCAGGAAAGGAAGGCGTCAGCGCCTGGCAATGTTGACCTCCCACAGCCAGCGTGTGGTCCTCAGGACAGCAGTGGTTTTGAATCCAGTGGGAGTGACGCAGGAAGCATGCTCAGAGTTCTGCCTTTGAAGACGAGCCTCACGCCCAGTTCTCAAGAGGACAGCAACCAGGAAGATGATGGCCAAGACAGCTCTCCAAGATGGCCTGACTCTGGCTCCAGCTCTGAAGAGGAGTGCACCACTAGCTATTTAACACTATGCAATGAATATGGGCGGGAAAAGATTGACCCAGGGTCCTTGAATGAAGAGCCATTCATGAAGCCTGAAGGGGGTGATGCTGGTACTGGAGTTGTTGAGCATTTCCCAGCAGCCCTTGCTACTGACAGTAACAGCCCTAGCACACAAGTGAAATGCCTCCCAGGAGATGAGGATTCAGAAGCAATTCATTCTCCAGGAACCTCTGAGTCCCTCACTCGGTCGAAAAACAGTCCCATGGAATTCTTTAGGATCGACAGTAAGGACAGCACCAGTGAGCTTCTGGGGCTTGACTTTGGAGAAAAGTTGTGCAGTCTCAAGTCAGAGCCTTTGAAGCCATTCTTTCCCCTCGAAGATGGAGAGAGCCCTTGTAGGAGTTTTGATACCAGTGAAAGCAAGGGAGAATCTGAAGCTCAGGACACCATTAGCAGGGGCTCAGATGACTCAGTCCCAGTTATTTCATTTAAAGATGCTGCATTTGAGGATGTGGGTGGTGCTGACGAAGGAAGACCTGATCTTCTTGTAAATCTACCTGGTGAATTGGAGGCAACAAAAGAAGCTTTAGCAGTGGGACCCACTACATTTTCACAGACCATTGCAGGCAGAATAGAAAGTAAACTGTTGGAAGCCCCCGATGTGCTATGCCTCAGGCTGAGTCCTGAACCATGCCAGGCCCCAGAGGAACTGAGTGACCCCGTGGGGCCCCAGTGCTGTGGTATCCAGAGGCGCCATGAGCAGGAGGGTCTTGGAGTGTTATTCCAGGCAGCTGCTGATCCTAGTGGCTCAGGAGACAAATCTTTGCTTCCTAGCTCTGATCCTGAGTTTCAAGGACTTGGAGCAATGGAGACAGCAGTAACTGCAGATGACGCGGGAGAAAGCTTATTCCATATTTCTAGTCGGCTCTCAGGTGCTAATGAACACAGTACAAGCATGGACACTGCCCATGTGGAAGAAGTACTTTTTCCACAGATCACATGGATGATCTGGCTAGAGAGACTCCGGCTTCTTTATTCCAGAGAGACTCTGAGATGAAGGAACAAAGTGGGTTAGCACTAGCAGGAGACAAGGAAATCCATCAGATTTTTGAGGACCTTGATAAAAAATTAGCACTAAGCTCCAGGTTTTACATCCCGGAGGGCTGTGTTCAAAGATGGGCAGCTGAGATGGTAGTAGCCCTTGATGCTTTGCATAGAGAGGGGATTGTGTGCCGCGATTTGAACCCAAACAACATCTTATTGAATGATAGAGGTCAGGAACTTTTGCAAATGCATTTCTTTTTATTCGCTGTTGCTTCCAATTAACTGAGTAGGCGTTTTATCTTGTAATTAGTATCTTCATTTCCTGTCTAGAGCTTCATTATCAGTGCGGCAAATTCACCCCCAGTAATAGCTTCTAGTACTTAATGATGCCATTATTCTTAATGATACTGTTTTTAGCTACAAAAGGAGTAATTACAGTTCACTTCTGCAGAAAATGGAAGAGAAAAATGTTTTGATTTCTCCTGTCGTTTTGTTTTTAGGACACATTCAGCTAACGTATTTTAGCAGGTGGAGTGAGGTTGAAGATTCCTGTGACAGTGACGCCATGGCAAGAATGTACTGTGCCCCAGGTTAGAGCAATCTCCTAAAATGCTCCACTTGAAAGTGCTTGGTGGCTGGTGGTTCTTTATACAAGTAGCAGTTCGTGGATGGTCTGGTTATTGCTTCAGTCCTTCAAAACAGAAAAATAGGCAATGAAGCCAGTATGTGATCCATAGATAAATGTAGTTGAAGGTATATCTAAGTATACATCTATCTGTATCATACTTCATACCTGTTACTCTTGTTAGGTTTGTATATCCATGCATGTATAATTATACTTACTATTCTTGTTGAAAGCATTTATATGTCCCTGAAAACTCATTGCATTCTTAAATGTCTTAATCTTAGCCTTTAAATATCCTGCACTTCTGTACTTAAATAATTTTTATTATGATGTGGGAGAAGTAGCTGACCAAAGGGTGGAATTCCCAAAGCTAAAAGTGAATGGAATTTGTTCTTTCAGTGCAGTGTGATTTGATTGTTGAGCCAATTTGGCGTGTTGGAACATATTTTAAAAGTTCATTCTATATCTGAGGTTCTCCCTGATTTAAAATAGCTTGGATAGGGGCTGGAGAGATGGCTTAGAAGGTAAGGTGCATGCCTGCTAAGTCTAAGGACCCCGGTTCGATTCTCCAGTTCCCATGTAAGCCAGATGCACATGGTGGCACAGGCATCTGGAGTTCGTTTGCAGTGGCTAGAGATCCTGGCACACCCATCCTGTCTCTCTCTTACTCTTTCTGTCGCAAATAAATAAATAAATAAATAAATAAATATTTTTAAAAAGTGGCCCATGTAGCCAAATGTTTGACATGGCAGGTTATATTGCCCTTACTGTTTTGTCTTTATTTTACTTTTTAAAAAATTATTTATTTATTTATTTATTTATTTATTTATTTATTTATTTGCAAGTAGGGAGGGAGGGAGAGCATGCCAAGGCTTAAAGACACTTCAAATGAACTCCAGATACATGCACCATTTAGTGCATTTCACATTTTTTGGATACTAAGGAATTAAACCCAGGTTGTTAAGCTTTGCAGGTAAGTGCCTTAACCGCTGAGCCATCTCTCCAGCCCCTCATTTTTATTTCTCAAAACCAGAGGTGTATTTCTGTGGGCATTAAGTCCTCTATTGACAGTTGTAGGTAGCTTGAGCCTGTGAGTTAAGATTTGAGGTGTTTTCAGTTCCCAGTACAGTTGCTGCCATGCGTCAGTCCAAAGCTTGCTTCCTTCTGAGTAGCGTGTAGTCTCGTTAGGTGACCTGAGTTCACACTCAGTGCCCCCCGGTCTTCAGAGGAGTTTCAAGTTGATGGTGTGGGCAGGATCTGCCTGTCATACACTATGCAAGGTTTTCTTGTAGTACAGTGTGCAGAATTTACTCATAATAAGTATGCAAGGTTTACTCATAAGTGCAAAGTTTACTCAGCACATCATGCAAGGTTTACTTGTAATAAGTGTGCAGAGTTTACTTGTACAGTATGCAAGGTTTACTCATGATCCAGCGTGCAGGGCCTGTTCACTAGTAGCTGTATTGCTGCTCACCTGGTGCCGCTCTGCCTCACAGGAAGTGATCGTTACCAGTGGGGCTGAGAGAGCGGTATTGTTTCTCACTGCAGCCTGCATTGTCAGGAATCAGTCCTGTGTGAGGAGAGGCTGTGTTCTAACTTGTAAAGAGCACATCTTCAAACCTTGCAAAGACAACTCTTTCTGAACTAGTACCTTTACACTCTCGTCCCCTTCTCTGTCCTCCCATCAGTGCTGTTTGCTTTAATTCGCTCCTAGATACAATAGAGCTTGTGCATTTCTCATCTTTCTCAAGTTGGTACATGATGCTCTTTTGTCATTCAGAGATAGCAAAGCACTTTTGGGGAGTACTCACTTTATTATTGCTACCAATTCTTGAATTTGGAGCCCCACTTTTTAGTTTATACAAAATAACATTCTATGTCCAGTCAGTGTAGCTATATTTGTCACTTATAATGACTTCAGAGGCTTAGGGTCTTAATTTGGGCATTCTTTTTGGTGTGAAAGTGAAGTGCAGTGTGAGATGTAGAACAAAGCCAGCATCTGTGGGCAACCGTGCCCATGACTGGCACCTTCGTTCCTACTGTTATTGTTCTTTCATATGGAAAAGAGGTTACCTGTAAGGTGTGTTTTGGCATTTGAGCACATGAATACTTTATCTCTTGCACAGCTTTACTTTAATATCCATAGCATTATAGCACCTGGAGGCTTCGATAGGTGTGACACAGCCATACCACGTTCATCCACAGGTGCACACTTTGAGTTTCCAAATACTGACTTTGTCTTTCCCCCAAAATCTCCTTTCGTACAGCTCACCAGCAGGTGGCAGTGTACATTAATGGATTTTCCTTCCTTGTCCTCTTTCAGGTTGTCCTCTAGCGTTTGAAAACAACAACCGAACTGTTGTCTAAGGAAGGGCTTTGTTGCAATTATTTGCATAAAAGGATTGTCACTTCAAACTGTTTAGTTGTATCACTGTGCTGTCACTGCGGTATGCACTGAGCAGTAGAGGAAGTTCTCCAAGCTGCAGCATGCCTGTCAACTCGAGCCACAAGGTTAAATAGAACCAGTAATGGCCTTAACAGAAAAGGAATGCTCACGTTACTGTAACTTAGATGATCTCAAATCTAGAGAGTCAGAATCTTAGCTAAGTGTCTGCACTCTCTTCCTGCTTTGCAGTACTAAGGAAATTGAAACAAAAAGTTGTAAAGTGTTGCTTTTCTTGGAACTCAGTGGTAGTCCTGTGTGTTACAAGTGTGAGCAGGTCTTTGTCCTTCTCAAAGGGAGAGAGCAGCAGTCAGTGTTCAGAGACAGCAAGTCAGCAAGCAGCCCTGCCACCCCGGACGCTCCAGGGATTGAAGTAGTGCCTCTCCCGTGTCCCCTCGCCCTCCTACCTCCTTCCCAACTCTAGCTGTCGCTGTACAGGCAACTAAAGCATGGTTAACCACTCACGTTTGGTTAGAAAGTAAAGTTGTCACAAAATGATGAGAAAGGTTCACTTGTGTTTACACAGCGTGTAGCCTCTCCCCATCACTCCCTCCTGGGAGTCCTTATCTCATAATTTGTCTGAAAAAAAAAACATTACCCACCTGCCCTGTGCCTCATTCTATCAGCACTGTATCCTTTTATCTTGTAGATGGTGTGCCTTGATATTTTGAGAAAAATTTCCAGTAACAGATTCAGTTTACATGGACAGAAACTTGAGCAAATGCCAAACTAGCAGGGGGGCCATTATTCTGCTCTATAAATAAGTTTAAACCAGAAGCACACTCACAGAAACCTGGGAATCAACATGTTTTGGTCTAATTGAGGGGAAAGCGAGATAGATAAATTTCGAAATGCAAATGATCACCTTCTGTTATTTAAGAAAAGTCTCTGTCAACTTTGTGAGCTTCAGTTTTAAAAGTCATAGTCCTGTCCGCTCCACACACTGCCAAGAAGCCCAGGATGCACAAGCTTCTACAACAAAATCAAGAACTTCAACACAGTTGCCTTATTTTATATTTAAACAAATCCAGCAACAAAAAGACAAAAACTGTGGAGCTTCTTCTGTCTGCATCTATGAAAAAGCCAGTCCAGCCCTCAGATGGCTGCGGCTGCAGACCCATCCTATTTTCAGACCCAGCCTGGTTGTCAACATAGAAAACATTCCTTTTAGGTTCATTCTGCATCCTTTGATTATCTAGGATGATTCTCTAGCAAGGTTTTATTTTAAATAAGCACATTAATGGTAAATGGATTCCTTTCATACCACAGACATGCAGAGTGGAGTTCAGCAGAAAAGCACAGACGTGGTCCAGAGAGGAGAGGTGGAGTATAGCGCGATCATGTAAATGCCGCGCTGTCCAGCTTCCATAGCAGGAGGCACTCAGGAGCTTGACCAGGAGACCCTCAGGTGGATTCTCCTGTTTCCACCTTGAGAGATCAGAGAACAGAACTGGGAGGCCGGTTGTTCTGCTTCAGACCCTTGTGGTTAGTTTGATTTTCTTCCTGGTGGTGTAAAGCACAAATATGTGAAGGTTCTAGCCAGAGCACGTAGTTGCCTTAGTGCTTGGTAATACAGAGTAAATTTTCGTTATGGCATTTAAGTATGAAGGGGCAATAAAATAGAATGTCAGGACGGTATTTTTTTAATTTCTAAAAATTTATTTGAGAGAGAGAGAGAGAGAGAATGGGCTCACCAGGGCCTCCAGTCGCTGCAAATGAACTCCACACATGTGCACCACCTTGTGCATCTGGCTTACTTGAGTCCTGGGGAATTGAACCCGGGTGCTTTGGTTTTGCAGGCAAGTGCCTTAACCACTAAGCCATCTCTCTAGCGAGATGTCAGGACAGTATTTAATGTTTCCCTAGCAGCATTTTTCTTGGCTATCTTGACTGTCATCATAAAATGGCAGCTAGAAATAGGACTTACACTATTACCCATACAAAAGACAACAGTTGAAAGTTCGACGTGCAATCTAGCACAAGTGAAGAGAATTATTCATAGGTTAGTTATTATGCTAATATAATCACTTATGTCTTCCAGCCTACCCTTAAACAAGTTCGCGTGTTATTCTGTCTGTGTGTCCTGCACTTTTATTTTTCCATCCCATTATGAGCCTTTAATTTTAAATACTTGAAACTTACATTGATATTTCTCCCTGAGTAGCTTTCAGACTTGAAAATTTACAGGTGAATATGTGTGTAAATTGAAGAAGTCCAAAATGCTTTTCATCACAGCCCAATCTCCACGCTCCCAGATGTCAAATGACAGCTCTGCTTCCTCTGCTCGGCAATTTCACACTTGGAACCAGCTAACAGCTGACACTGAAAGTGAACACAGGAAAGCTGTGCTGAGCGCCTACATTCAGTCCAGGGCATGGAACACAGGAAAGCCGTGCTGAGAGCGTCTGCAGCATTCCGTGCAGGACATTGCATTTATGGACTGCTGTCCTGTGCTCTTACAGCTGATTTTATCAAATAATACACAAATATATGTTGAGATAGTTTCCTCCGCTTTTCTCCAGAAACAGGATTTCCACTTTATTTTATTTTGTAAGCTCAGTACTCTATGCTGGTTAGGTATTTGATAATTAGAAATAGGATTCAGACCATAAAATGGCTTGAAATGTGTTGAGATTATCAGGTGTTGAAAATGTACAATATTTACATGACATTGAGAGTTATCATACTTGTGTTGGGTCTAGAGAAGGCATTGATTTCCTTGTATCGTCTTGGACAAGTCTCTAAAAGTTTCTAGACCCAGTTTAAAAATAGTAAAATATATTTGGTGCATATAGGTGAAATGACGTATGTCAAATCATACAGCACTCTTCCAAAAAGTCAAAATTCAAGATCATTTCAGTAAGGAAAATTTCTCCCCTCAAGGGTAAATACTGATTTTCACAAAACATTAGTAGAGTTCAAGACATTTTATTTGGAAGATGTTAAAAGTACATATTTTTATTCACTTAAGGAGTCTGCATATAAAGATAGAACATGTAAACAAAGAAGTTATAGGAAATATTTTCCTTTAGAGGAAGTAGTCAAATAACTTTTTTTTTTGAGGCAAGCCCAACAGACTGACCTTTTTTTTTTTTTTTTTTTTTTTTTTAAGTTTTATTTATTTATTTGCAAGCAGAGGGAGAGATAGAAGAGAGGGAGACAGAGAGAATGGGCATGCCAGGGCATCCAGCCACTGCAAACAAACTCTAGATGCATGTGCCCCTCGTGCATCTGGCTTACGTGGGTCCTGGAGAATTGAACCTGGATCCTTTGGCTTCGCAAGCAAACACCTTAACTTCTAAGCCATTTCTCCAGCCCTCAAATAACTTTTGAATGCAAGAAAAGTTGAGTACATGGTACTCCACAAACAAATGGTTTAAAGAAGAATTATTTAGGTAGAATTGCATATGAGTCTTGTTTAAGAATATGATGTTGATGGGGAGGGATGTTATATATTTTGAAATAATAGTGATATAACTAAGAAATATAACGTAATGTAGTCCTTTTTAGTTTTCCTAAAGAAGAAAGAAGGAAAAAGTAAAGGGAGCTTTAGAAATAGCGTAAAAAGAGTAAGATATTTATGGCTAATATTCAGATGCTAGGATTTGTGCAGTAGTCCTTTGAGCGCTTTACCCTTAATCGCAACTTGAGCAGAAGCTGTTTAATACAGAGCTAATGCTTAGTGTCTCCCTGGACTGATTAGCAAGTGTACTCACTCCTTTGTCACGAGTTTTTGTCATAAAAACAAACCAGTAAGCTGTCAGGTTGGCCATAGAATAGTGGAACTTTTACATTTGGAAGATTCACTGATGTCTCCCCCCTCCCCATGGTGGTGGTACTTGCATTAAATATAGACTATGAGCAAGAAGAGCTTGCAGCAAGAGTCTGCAGAGGTATTTTTCTGCCCAGGCCATGAAGGCTTTCTGATACCAAGGAGAGCGGAATGTCTTCAGGAAGATTTGGGGGTCCAGTGCCCTAGGACCATCCTCACCTAGAAGGTGTCTGCAGCTTTGGCATGCTCCCTGACTCTTGGTGTGCTACCTTAACACCTGCATTAAGGTCACTTCGTATTGAAACATACCCATTCTGACATCACACTTCTGTTGGCCTGACTGTGATTTGTCTCTCGTGTGAAACAAAGATGAATGGATAAGAAAGAGCTTGTTTTTGTTGTCTGAGTCTGTGCGTAGTACATTAGCTCATCCCAAGAGAGGGGGTCACCACAGCAGTAAGATCAGAAAATGCAAAGGAGTGATCCATTAGTAATGCTATTTGTTGATGGATTTGAGAGAGGGAAGATATTTACTTCCTGAAATTTAGGAAAGTTACTGATGACAAGGCAGATGGGGTTGCTGAAGCTCCAGCAATAGCCGTGCCCATCTCTGAGTCACCACACGGCAGAGCAGTGGGCACAGAAAGCTGCGCCTGTCATTCTTACAATTTTCAGTAGCCTTTTCCCATCAGTCGACCTTCATGGCTTGGGTTGGGCAACACTGACACCAGAGGCTATTCAGAGTGGTGGTGTGATGTGATCAATGGGAAATGGAACATGTCATTGGTGTTGGAAGTGCAGGGCAAGGGAGTGTGCAAATGGGAAGTTGCTCAGAACTTCAGTGATAGTCAGTCATCCAGAAACTACTTGGTAGTAACCAAGAAAACGGTCTATGAACGATAGCAAGAAACTCCCTTGAACAAGTAAGTCTTGCCTTGGAGTGCTGAGTCCAGTGAAATCCAGGTTTTACCCAAGTTGTGTGGATGACTGTAGGGATGCTCAGATCACAACAAGAAACCCAGAGCTAGGGAGTAGGAAAGCAGAATTCGTTGTCTCACTAAGCTTAGCCAGAGAGAGCCAAATTCCTACCCTGTAATAGCCCCAGGTGGGAAAGGTAATCAAGTCACCTTGAACACTGGCTAAATAAGGAGATGGTGACAGGAAGTAAGGCTAAAGCCCGAGGTGGGTGGGTGTGTGCCAGGTGGAGCAGCATCCAGTCTCCACCTCGCATCAACTTCTGTTGTGGGAGAGCAAGCCTGGCCGCACCTCCTTTACTCCTAGGAAGTGCCAGGCTCTGCCACTGGCCCTGTGTGGATCATGCAGTAACTAGTTAGAGCAGTGTGGCTCAGGGGACTTTCAAATAGTCTGTCTCCCCTGCTTGGCATGAGTGCCGTTTGAATAAGCAATGAGTCAGTTGTGTTGGAGAACTTGGGAAGTATAGAACAGACAGTGAGCAGGCAGTGTTTGTCTGAAGTTGTTAAATAAGAAAAAAGATACAAACTTAATTTGAAAGGATGGGCCCAGAAATGGTAATTCTAGGCTGTTATCTATGTCTGAGAATATTCTAGATCTTCTGTATTAGAGATGGTGTGAATTCCTAGGCAAATAAGTTCATCTGTCTAAATTAGCTCCATGATTCCGTTCACATTTAGACTTCTACATTTTACACTGCTCGTCTTTGGTAATGTATTTACGGCTGTTAGAGAGACAATCCAAACCTGAATTTTAAATGTAGCTTTAAGGACTGGGGTTGTAAGGGTGTAGCTCAAAGGTACAGTGCTTACAAAGGATGCATGATACCCAGAACTGCAAATAAAGAAGTTTTTTTTTTTCTTGTTCGTGTGGACTTTCAAAACTTTAAAAAGTTTGTCTCATAAAAAATTAAAAAAAAAAAAAAAAGGGCTGGGCATGGTGGTGCACGCTTTAATCCCAGCACTTGGGAGGCAGAGGTAGGAGGGTTGCCATGAGTTTGAGGCCACCCTGAGACTACGTAGTGAATTCCAGGTCAGCCTGAGCTAGAGTGAGACCCTACCTTGAAAAACCAAAAATAAATAAATGAGGGGGGCTGGAGGGATGGCTTAGCGGTTAAGGCATTTGTCTGCAAAGCCAAAGGACTCAGGTTCAATTTCCCAGGACCCATGTTAGCCAGATGCACAAAGGGGCGCACGTGTCTGGAGTTCGTTTGCAGTGGCTAGAGGCCCTGGCATGCCCATTCTTTCTCTCTCCCTCTTTCTCTGTCAAATAAATAAATAAATATAAAAGATTGAAAAAAAATAAAGTTTGTCTCTAAGCTGGACCTGGTGGTACACAGCTATAACCCCGGCATTTAGGAGGCTGAGGTAGGGAGGGTTGTGAGTTCAAGGCCAGCTCAGGCTATATAATAAGACTATCTCAGTGCCTAGCCCCCGAAGAAAAATTGTCTCATTTAAAGTAATAGCCTGGAATGAGATAGATAGTCTTAGTATGAATTTGTTTTTTCCTCCTGACACTAACAATCACATGACGTCACAAGGCAGCTGTCATAGCCTGCGGTTAGCACATTTCATAGTCTTAGGTGCTGGAATTTCCTAGCTAAACACAGACACTGAGGCTTTGAGTCAGTTTCTAGTCCTGTCTTCTTTCTGCCCCATGTCTGCCACCTAGTTTACCTTGATGTCACCTGTGCCACTGGCAACAGAGCAGATGCTTGCCCAGAGGAAGCATGGGGAGCTGTCACTCCCAGAATTGAAAGCTCAAAAACTCTCCGATCCCTACTCTCACCACCATGCATATCTTAGGAGAAATACTTAAATAATTATCTTAGATTAAAGTAGAATTTTTATAGATACAAAATTCTTTTCTAAGAAAATTCAGAATTGATTGTAGCTTCCTGTCACATCTTGGAGGGAAGACAGCAGCAATAGTAAATTGCTAGCAGAGGCTGTGGGATTCTCTGAAAAGCATTCTGACATCTTTTATTTTTTATTTTATTCCTTAAAAATTTGTCTATTATCTATATGAGACAAAGAGAAAGAGGCAGAGAGAGAGAGAGAAAGAGAGTGAGTAAGTATGGGCATACCAGGGCTTCCTGCCTATGTAAATGAACTCCAGATGCATGCAACATTTTGTGTGGCTTGCTTTACATAGGTACTAAGGAATTGAATTTTGGGCCATCAGGGTTTGCAAGCAAGTGCCTTTCACCATTGAACCATCTCTCTATCTCCAACATTCTGACATCTTTAATTAAAAAAAACATTTTATTTATTTATTTATTTATTTATTTTTATTTATTTATTTATTTATTTATGAGAGAGAAAGAGGTAGAGAGAGGGAGAAAATGGGCTTGCTAGGGCCTCCAGCCACTGCAAATGAACTCCAGATGCACGTGCCCCTTGTGCATCTGGCTTACATGGGTCCTGGAGAATCGAACCGGGACCCTTTGGCTTTACAGGCGAATGCCTTAACCGCTAAGCCATCTCTCCAACCCGTGACATCTTTAATTTTTGAGAATGGGTGTGCCAGGGCCTTTCAGCCTCTGTGAACCAACTCCAGATATGTGTGCTCCCTTGTGCATGTGTGCAACATTGCATGCTTGCATCACTGTGTGCCTTGCACACTTTCTAAACTTTGTCATCCACAATATGCAAAAGTGCAAAGAACTTAAGGTGGATCTCCACACCCAGTGGGACTTGAAGCAAACAAAACGATGGAGCCTTTTAAAACAATTTCTATTTTCTACTTTTATTTATTAGAGAGAAAGAGAGAGAGGCCTATAGAGAGAATGGGTGCTCCAGGGCCTTCAGCCACTCCAGATGAGCTGCAGACACATGTGCCCCATTGTGCATTTGGCTTATGTGGGTCCTGGGAATTGAGCTTTCCTTTGGCATTGCAGGCAAGCGCCTGGAGACTAACAGGGTTAGCCACCAAGCCATCCCTCCAGCCCTGATGGAGCCTTCTTGTAGATGTTTGAATACTGTGGATGAACAGTGCTGGACAATGCAAGTTGGGAGTGTTTGTTCAACAGATATTTATTAAATGCTCCCTGTGTCCCAGGAACTATGCCTAAAAGCCATAAATACAGACATAATAGTACAATATTGACAGTACTTTTGAAGGTTTATATCAAAAGGAGACTGCGCAAACGCAAGACATACACAATTGGTAAGTAGGAAGTTAATAGACCTTTATGGTGAATAGCTCTGTGTACAGAATAGTAATGTACTGAGCTAACAAGACAAGGGTAGCTCCCTCTTTCCACAGTTGCATTCTGGGTACTGTTGGACACACACATGCTTTCTCTGCTTCGTTCTCTGCTCTTCAGGCATCAGCTGTAGTGAGAGTAGTGCTTAGCCCTGCATAGAAAATCTTTATACGCAGCAAGTCCCATGAGAGAAATCGACTAGGAGTCTCTAATTCTCGTCCCTTTCAATTAGCCACAGATGCCTCAGGGGAAGACTGGCAGGAGCGGCACCAGGGTCTCAGAGCTCTAGCTGACAAGGAATGCTCCTAACAGGAGTTCTTTTCCTTGAGTCAGTGTCACTCATGACAGATGAGATGTTTTTAACTTGCCTTTTTCTGCTTTGTGTGAATCCATTCGGAACGTGTGGCTCCCTTAGAGGAAGGTTAACAAATTCTTGACCATTTTGAGTCTTACCAAAATGTAAAAAATTTTGAAAAATTTAGACATTCCTGCTTTCTTTCACTACTCTAAGTGTTTGATTTTAAGACTTAGAAAGTTTTGCCTTTGTTTTTTTGTTGTTGTCATATTTCTCAGAGAGCTCTTTGATCCTAAAAGACAATACTTTTTTGTTTGTTTTCCAAAAGAGAGTTTAGGAAGCCTTAAAAGTCAGTATGAGTTGCAAACAGGAAAAGGGTATGACATCAGGAAGCTGAAGTTCTCCCAGAGAATATGCCGCTTGTACGCTTAGTGTGCTCTTGCAGGCCTGGGGCTTGGAAATGGGCCCGTTGTTCTGATAATGCACTTTATGTTATGTATGAGACAGATTATTCCAGCATATGAATGCTGAATTAATGGCAGTGTTACTTAAAACTTTGTCCCAATGGCTGCCTTTTTCATTGTTTTATATTAACTTTAGGAGTTGAAAGAAGTCGGGTTTCTAAGATTATACTTCTTTGAAAAAGTGTACTTAAGAAAACCTGAGATGTCTTAATCTAACATGCTTGCCTTGCAAGTGTGAGGACTGAGTTTTACCCTCAGCACCTCATGAAAATGCCCCAGCATGTGGTGGTGCTCCTGTAATGCCAGTGCTGGGAAGGCAGAGTTCCCAGGCCAGCTAGTCCAGCCTAATGTGTGAGCTCCAGGACAAGACCCGGGTCTCCACATGCATATGCACACACATGTACCCACGCAGACACATTCACACATATGTTAAAAAAATCATTTGGGAGAAATATATATGCATGTTTTTATATATTTATATATTATATATTTTTCATATAAATATTATTTTAAGTAAGTGTGTATGTTTGTATGTATTATGCATGTATGTATGCATGCATGCTTTTGAGACAGGGTCTCTTGCTGTAGTCCAAGCTGATCTGGAATTTACAGTGTTGCTAACAGTAGCCTTGAACTTATGGCAATGCTCCTGTCTCAGCTTCCCAAGTATTGTCATTATAGGTATGAGCTGTCATGCTTATCTTAGGAGAAATACTTAAATAATTATCTTAGATTAAAGTAGAATTTTTATAGATACAAAATTCTTTTCTAAGAAAATTCAGAATTGATTGTAGCTTCCTGTCACATCTTGGAGGGAAGACAGCAGCAATAGTAAATTGCTAGCAGAGGCTGTGGGATTCTCTGAAAAGCATTCTGACATCTTTTATTTTTTATTTTATTCCTTAAAAATTTGTCTATTATCTATATGAGACAAAGAGAAAGAGAGAGAGAAAGAGAGTGAGTATGTATGGGCATACCAGGGCTTCCTGCCTATGTAAATGAACCCCAGATGCATGCAACATTTTGTGTGGCTTGCTTTACATAGGGACTAGGGAACTGAACTTGGGCCATCAGGGTTTGCAAGGAAGTGCCTTTCACCATTGAACCATCTCTCTATCTCCAACATTCTGACATCTTTAATTAAAAAAAAAAAACTTTTATTTATTTATTTATTTATTTATTTCTTTATGAGAGAGAAAGAGGTAGAGAGAGGGAGAAAATGGGCTTGCTAGGGCCTCCAGCCACTGCAAATGAACTCCAGATGCACGTGCCCCTTGTGCATCTGGCTTACATGGGTCCTGGAGAATCAAACCGGGACCCTTTGGCTTTGCAGGTGAATGCCTTAACCGCCTCTCTCCAACCCATGACATCTTTAATTTTTGAGAGAGAGAGAGAGAATGGGTGTGCCAGGGCCTTTCAGCCTCTGTGAACCAACTCCAGACTCCAGATATGTGTGCTCCCTTGTGCACGTGTGCAACATTGCATGCTTGCATCACTGTGTGCCTGACTGCATGGGACCTGGAGATTCAAACGTGTTCTTAAGCTTTGCAGGCAAGTGCCTTAACTGCTGAGCCATCTCTCCAGCCCTCTGACATGTTTTAATATAAAGGTAAATTCTGGATTTGGGATGTTGAAGGACCACAGTTGCTTAAAATACAAGATAACTCATCTTTAGAGAGCATTTTGAAATGTTGATTGAATTTAACCTGCATTTTCTAGTTTTGTGAATTTTCAGATATAATTTCCAGCAGAGTTTAGCTGGAAACTAAGCTGGGTTTATCTCTGAGCCACAGCTTCCATAAACCCTGCAGAATATTCAGACTGCACAGTCTACAGAGGTGGGGACTGAGCCTGTGATGGGTGTGGCACTGTGGGGTGTGGAAGTCGCAGTGTCTCTCCAGCATCTTTCAGATTTCCTCAAGGCTGAGATTTCCTGCTTTCAGCTGAGACAGAGACCTCCCTCCCACTCACCCTAGATAGTCTTGCTATGGAGTCACACTGACCTAAAATTTACTGTGTAGCCCAGGCTACCCTCAAACTCCCAATCCTCCTGCCTCATCCTCCTGCGTGCTGGGATTGCAGGTCTGCACCATCATGCCCAGCTCAGTAGAGACATCTTACAGTGAGTCCACTTGGCTCCTTTGTATCAGGAGGTGCTAGCTAGCTGTGACCTTGCTTTGGTTAGACACTTTGTTGGTTTTTTTTTTTTTTTTTTTTTTTTTTTTTTTGAGGTAGGGTCTCACTCTAGCCCAGGCTGACCTGGAATTCACTATGTAGTCTCAGGCTGGCCTTGAACTCACAGCGATCCTCCTACCCCTGCCTCCCAAGTGCTGGGATTAAAGGCGTGCACCACCACGCCCAGCTCTGGCTAGACACTATTACTTTTGGCTGGAAGAGGGAGAATTCAAAGACTGACCTATAGAACTCTCATGCTTTTTAGCAAGCCTTAGGCAACATGTATTGCTAAGTCCACATTATTTCTCTGAAGAACATCCTGGCTTGGTGTTGTGTGAGGTGTTAAATGCAAACAGACAGAGCACTGTGTTGTGATCTTTTCTCTAGCCAGAATGTCTTAAATGAGATTCTACAGTTCACTGTATAGTTCATGTGTACTTGATGCTCACATCATTTTGTGGCCAAGGTGAACCTGGGAGTGCTTCTGTCTATAACATGAAAAGATGGTATTGGGCAGGCTTAGTGACATGGCTTCATTCCACTAGCCACCACGGGTAAGGTCCCAGGGAAAAGGAGCTTGGCAGGTGTGTGGAAGGAAACAGACTGAGAGAGGCTTCGCCTGGTGTAGTCAGTCGTCAGGCAAGCAAGATTAATGGAGGAGAACGTGAGATGGGCTCATGAGGGCTTTTGCAAGCACTTCTCAGGATGATCCCTTTAAGGCTGGAATAGGTGCAGAGAATGCTGGGAGTGTGGCTGTCACTGTTTTCAGAGGAGCTCAGTGACACAGCAGGAGCCCTGCTGCTCTTCTCTTTGACACAAAGACAAAACCCAAGATTCTTGGATGTCACCATCTTGTTAAGCATTTTTATGAGAGTGACCTGAGAAATTGTTCCTAAGTGATCACTTTGCTCATTGCCAGTGAGACCCCTGCTCTTGTGGAGAACAAGGACACTGCGTTGCCCAGACTCGACATTGCAGAAGAAGTGGGGCCCTAGGGGAAGGACCTGCTCAGGAACCTAGAAAAACTAGTTGGAAAACTGACAAAAATTAATTGGTAGAATATATCCTTTAAGATGTTTGTCTACTTTTTCAAAGTGTTTTCAAACCTGAAATGTAGAGGGTTTCCTGGTGTGGGGCGCTGTTCACTTGGTACCTTGCAGCAGCGCCCCAGCTTGCTTCAGCGCTTCATCAGGGTCTCGACTTGGTGCTGTTCACTTGCTGTGCACGTGTGCATTAACTGCTCTCTAGTCTTGTATCTGAGTCAGGGCTCTTGGTTTGTGTTTAAGGATTTTATACAGGTTTTACAAGTAAAGCAATTTTAGAGCAAGGGTTTGATAGCCATAAAAACCTTCTTTGTGGCAATGTGATATTGGTGTAAGTACTGAAAAATTTAAGAATTATTGCTCTTAAGGGTATTAAAAGGACAACCAAAGTTATTCATCCTGATAATTAAAGAAAAAAAAATTAGGGCAAGGAGAGATGGCTTAGCAGTTAAGCTCTTGTCCGTGAAGCCTAGGGACCCCGGTTCGAGGCTCAATTCCCCAGGACCCACATAAGCCAGATGCACATGGTAGTGGTGCATGCATATGGAGTTTGTGTGCAGTGGCTGAAGGCCCTGGCGTGCCCATTCTCTATCCACCTGACTCTTTCTCTCTCTCTCTGTGACGCTCAAATAAATAAAATAAACAAAGAAATTTTTTTAAAAAAGAAAACATTTTAAAGCTTGTAACATAGAATTTTATAAGAATTTCATAAGTTTTATTTCACTGTGGTATTATTTAATCTCCTTGCTCTTAGGCGGTCCTTCTTTATATCATACCTAAAAACTAACTCTGGAGGTAGCTGAGTCACCTAGGAAAGTAGGGTAGCAGTTGTGAGACATTGATGAATGAGTCCCTGCTTGATATGATGTCATTTTGTAGAGTTTGGACCTGGCTCTTAAAGTGATGGATATAAAACTTAGTGTCTCTTTTCCCCTCATATTTCAATGAAAAAATATTCCTTTTTACAATTGTTTATTCTGTGTTGAGCCTGGTCAGGTTGAAGCTGCCATTCTACACAGTGGCTCTTCTACTTTTGGAAGCAGTTGTTTTTGGATGGGGCTGGCAATCTCTGTAGGACTCTTATACTTTGAAACTGGAGCCAAAACAAGGCTTTCCTCCCTTACGGTGTTCATGCTAGATATTTTGTCACAGTGGTAAAAACCTAATGTAAGACCTGGTTGTCATTAGGCATTGCAGTAACTGCATCTGAGGGAAGATAAAGACTACCAGGGGAGGAAAAGAATAGGCTGTTAGTGGAACAAGAGGAGAGAATCAAGGAAGGATGGAAGAGGAAATGGAGAGAGAGAAACAGCTGTGGTTCACAGTGCTAGAATGTGCCCATCAGTATCTCAGGCCCCACGCACGCATTGTGGACTGGCTAGCTAGCACTGGACTTAAAAACGGGGTTGGACATGTGGTACCTAGCAATACCTTTGCAAGACCCTCAAAATAGAAGAGAAAGATGATGTCATCAAATTAGGAAAGAGACTAATGGAGAGAGGAGGGGATATGATGGAC
Organism: Orientallactaga sibirica; assembly: GCA_036365145.1. NCBI lineage: Eukaryota > Metazoa > Chordata > Mammalia > Rodentia > Dipodidae > Orientallactaga > Orientallactaga sibirica. Next base: position 1,829,417 of record JAEOAD010002712.1, on the reverse strand, counting down.
TTAAAAAGTGGAAAGGGAGGGGAGGGAAATATCAGGTGGGGTTTTTTTTGTTGTAAGATTAAAAGTCAATAAAAAAATAATTAAAAAATAAAAAAAAAATAAAAAAAAAAAAACGGGGTTGGCTTTCTGGCCACCCTGGTGCCTTACTTACACTGGGGCTCTTCAGACTGGCCACCCACAGTGGAAGCCCTGTGTTGGTAATTTTCTGCCTGCTGAGGATCCAGGGATTCCAAAGCAGTATAAACACGATGAACCTATATAGTAGCTGCCAGTAGAGCAAGTTCATAGAGAACCACAAAGGGACACACCTTGTCTGTCTTGTGAAGTGCCTGCTCGGTTTTCCACCTGAGGCCTTCTGTTTGCAGAGATGACATAAAGTGTTTATCTCAGGGGACTACGGAAGTAGGATTTTGATGTGTCTTGGAAGCCTTTGTTTTTTTTTTGGTATATATGTATGTGTGTGTGTGTGTGTGTGTGTGTGTGTGTGTGTGTGCGCGCGCTTGAGTTTGTGTATGCATGTTTGTATGTAGTGCATGTACTTGGTGTGCGTGTAGAAGCCAGAGGTTGACATTGGGTGGTCCTCAGTCGCTCTCCACTTGAGTCCTGAGACAGGGTCTCTTACTGAACCTAGAGCTCACTGATTTGCTAGACTGGCTGGGCAGGAAGACCTGGGGACCCACCTGCCTGTTTTCTTCCTAGTGCTGCAATTATAGGTGCGTATACCACCACCCCGCCTTTGTGTAGGTTCTGGGGCTCTAAGTCAGTTATTCATGCTTGCACAGCAAGCACTTTACTTCCTGAACCACTTCCCAACCCACTTTGAAGTCATCTTTTCCTTTCCCTCCCCTTCCTCTTCCTTCCTTCCTCCTTCCCTTCCTCCTTCCTTCCCTCCCTCCTTCCCTCCCTCCCTTCCTTCCTTCCTTCCTTTCTTCCTTCCTTCCTTCCTTCCTTCCTTCCTTCCTTCCTTCCTTCCTTCCTTCTTCCTTCCTCCCTCCCTTCTCCTCCCTCCCCCCCCTCCTCCCTCTCTCCCTTCCTCCCTCCCTCCCCTCCCTTCCTTCCCTTCCCTTCCTTCCTTCCTCCCTTCCTCCCTTCCTCCCTCCTCCCTTCCTTCCCTCCCTTCCTTCCTTCCTTCCTTCCTTCCTTCCTTCCCTCCCCCTTCTTCCTTCCCTCCCTCCCTCTCTCCCTCCCTCCCTCCCTCTCTCCCCTTCCCTTCCTCCCTTCCTCCCTTCCTCCCTTCCTCCCTTCCTCCCTTCCTCCCTTCCTCCCTTCCTCCCTTCCTCCCTTCCTTCCCTTCTTTCTTTCTTTCCAAGGTAGGGTCTCACTCTAGCCCAGACCTGGAATTCACTATGGAGTCTCAGGGTGGCCTCAAACTCATGGCTATTCTCCTACCTCTGCCTCCCAAGTGCTGGGATTAAAGGTGTGTACCACCATGCCCAATTTAAAGTCATTTTTTATCTGAAAAATCCATGAAAAGTTTATATTGTGTTCCATAATTGGTCTGTGTTTCTTATAATAATGCCTCACCCTCTCCCACACATACAAAATCTGTGAGGCTCTGGAAGATACTCTGTTTATATCTTCACTACAAGAGCATCCCAGTGCTGTACACACTCTGTCACTTTGCCCCTGGGCACACATTCCCAGCGGTGATACGGGAGAAAGGCAGAACATGAGCTTTTTTTTTTCTTTTTTTTAAGATATTTTATTTATTTATCTGAGAGAGGGGGAGAGAAAGAGAATGAATGAATTTGGGCACACTGGGCCTCTAGCCACTGCAAATGATCTCCAGATGCATGTGCTACCCTGTGCATCTGGTTTACGTGGGTCCTGGGGAATTGAACCTGGGTCCTTAGGTTTTGCAGGCAAGCACCTTAACCACTAAGCCATCTCTCCAGCCCGAGCTTTTTTTTCCTATTTATTTATTTGAGAGAGAGTGAAAAAGAGAAAGTAAACTGAGCCGTTTCTCCAGCCTCGGAAAAGGCATTGCTCATGCCCGTGTTTCTCTGAGTTGAGTGGGTCAGATGTCTCTTTCCTCACTAGTCACGTCAGTACAAGTTCTCTGTCTGCATAGTCACCCAACACAAATAAGTTCTCTATCAGCTTGTCTGGAAACTTTTTAAATAATTGTGTAGAATGGTAGCACAGCTCCTTGCATATGGCAGCTAGTTATTATGGACATAATGCCAGTTGCTGTTTTGCTGTTGGAACCATCACTATTGTAGCATATGCTTATTATGATGAAAGTGACCCGCTTCTAGAGGGTGGGCTTGTTTTTGGCACATGCCAGACAGGTTGCTGATCATTAACTTTGCATCTTGTTCTCAACAGGTAAAACCTTTATAATATAAACTAAGAAATAGCTGGGTGAGGTGGCGCATGCCTTTAATCCCAGCACTAGGGAGGCAGAGGTAGGAGTTCAAGATACCCCTGAGACTACAGAGTGAATTCCAGGTCAGCCTGAGCTAGAGTGAGACCCTTCCTTGAGAAACAAAAAACAAAACAAAAACAAACAAACAAAAAACCCCTAAGAAATACCTACTACCTACTGTATGATTAAAGAGATGAAATAACTAAAGTTCTTGAGCTAAAAGACAAAATTACTAAGAATGCTAGTAGGAAGCCAGTGTCCGCTTCTCATTACTTAACAGTGTGGCCAGAGCACAGTCTGGTTCAGGCTGCTTGTGTGTGTGTGTTAGCTGAGTGAAATCTGACACAATGAGACCTGATTATATGAATGCTCTTGACTAAGCAAGACATTAAAATGCTTTCGAATGGTTCATGAGAAGCTGTGAAAGAATTTTGGGTGAGAGCTGGAGAGATGGCTTAGCGGTTAAGACATTTACCTGCAAAACCAAAGGGTCCTGGTTCGATTCTCCAGGACCCATATAAGCCAGATGTACAAGGGGGTGCATGCGTCTGGAGTTTGTTTACAGTGGCTGATGGCCCTGGCATGCTCATTCTCTCCCTCTCTCTACCTCTTTCTCTCTCTGAAATAAATAAATTAAAATATGTACAGAAAAAAGAATTTTGGGGATGTGCGTGTGTGCAGTACGAGTAATGTTGTAGGTGGTAGATGTACATGTCTGTGCAGATGTATATGCTGTGTACACCAGTGGGTGGAGCACAGAGGAGGGTGTTGGGTGTCTTCCACTGTTGCTTTGCGTTACTTCCTTAAGATGGAGTCTTACTGGACCTGCAGCTACTGTTGAAAGTCAGACTGGCTGACCCACAAGCCCCAGCGAGTCTCCTGTCTCCACTGTCCATGGGACAGTAGTGTTCATGGCCATGCCCAGCTTTGTATGTGGGTACTGGGGATTGAACTCAAGCCCTCTCAGGCTCTCTTGCTTGTGTGGCAAGCACTCTTATCTGAGCCATTTCCTTATATCCTGTTTAATAATTTTGAGCTAGGCATGATGGTGCACACCTTTAGTCTCAGCACTCGGGAGGCAGAGGTAGGAGGATTGCTGTGAGTTCGAGGCCACCCTGAGACTACATAGGAAATTCCAGGACAGCCTGAGCTAGAGCAAGACCCTATCTTGGGGGAAAAAAAAAATTTTTTTTTTTTAAAATAAGGAAACTGTGCTGCTGTGTTGCCTGCTTGGACCTGGAAGGAAATGTACAGAAGGTTATATTTGATGATAGGACTCTGATAAATTTCCTCTTTACTAAGGTTTCTGGGAACATCCCTTGTTAGACTGATTGATGGATGGATGGATTGATGTGCATGTGTGTGTGTATGTGTTTGTATGTGTGTGTGGGGGGGTGCAGTTGTGTACATGTTGCCACCATGTCAAGTTCAGTTATATTGTCCACCTTCTTGGAGATAAGAAGGTCTGTCTCACTGACCTGGACCTCATGAATTTGGCTGCTGACCAGCATGCTCAGGATCCCCGGTGCTGGGGTTACAGGCTCAAGCCACCTGCCCAGTGTTTATGTGGGTTTTAACATCCTTGTTAACATTCCTAAACATGTTATGGGAAACTGAGTCACAGAGCGGGCACCAAAGATAGAATGGAGAATCTGAAAATTTACTCATGTTGACGTGGACTCAGGGGAATAACTTCCAGAGCCTGTGTGCTGAGCTCTGATAGCTCAGATTTTTTTATAGACAGTATGGCAGGCAGTTTGAAACCATCTTACATTCTTTACACTAGTGATGGGTTAAACTTCTGGGCTACCTGACTAGGGCACAGGCAGGAAGCAGCAAGTGACCTACAGAAGCAAAGCAAGAAGCTTCTGACTCTGGGGGTGGGGGTTACCCATGGGTTGGTTTTATAAGAGAGGTGATTGACTCAGGACTTGATACATTGTGTTGGGTCATGATAAGATTAGGACTAAGATTGTTTATATTCTTTTTAGCTTAGAATCTGAGGTGTTTGCAAGTAGTAACAGCTCATCACCCCAAAGGCGAGTCACTAGAAGATTTCTCATATTTTCTTACCATGCTTCAAAATTGTTTTAAATCTTCACTTAATTGTTTATTTGAGAGGGAGAAAGAGAGAATGGGCACACTAGGGCCTCCAGCTGCTGCAAATGAACTCCATATGTATGCGCCACCTTGTGTATCTGGCTTATGTGGGTCCTGGGGAATTGGACCTGGGTCCTTTTGGCTTTGCAGGCAAATGCCTTAACTGCTAAGCATCCCTCCAGCCCTTACCATGCTCTTTGCAGTGCCTAGCAATACCTCCACAAGACCCTCAAAATAGAAGAAAAAGATGAGGACATCAAATTAAAAGACTAATGGAGAGAGGAGGGGATATGATGGAGATTGGAGTTCTAAAGGGGAATGGGGGAGGGGAGGGAAATATCAGGTGGGTTTTTTTGTATGTAAGTATAGAAGTTGTCAATAATAATAATAATAATAATAATTTATATAAAAAAAGAACAGTAGAGACTTCACTTTATTGGAGACAGAAAGTCACATGGGAAAAAACAACAACAACAACCTCAGGGCTGGAAAGATGGCTCAGCAGTTAAAGTGCTTGCAGAGCTCGATGGCCTGGATTCAGCTCCTCAGTACCCATGCAAAGCCAGAGGCACAAAGTGGTACATGCATCTGGAGTTTGTGTGTAGTGGCAGGAGGTCCTGGCATGCCCATGTACTCACTCTCTCTCCTTGAAAATAAATAAAACATTTTTTTTTTAAAAAAAAGCAGAATTCTTTGTATGGCTTTTTGAAGATAGTGCAATTTACTTGTATACTTAGATATTATATGAATATGTCATTCAAAATGGTTCTACAGCAACACTCCATAGAGATGTGCACGTATGAGGAAACTTGGTAGGTCTGTAGCTCCTGGTCTGTCAGACACCTGTGTCACGAACGCACATGACTCGCGTCATGAGCATGAACATAGTTCACTTTAGTACCTGTCTGCTTTCCATGTTTAGCTGAGAGAACAGAGGCTGTGAGCTGGGTGAAGTGCTGTAGGAAAAGAACTGGCTGTAAGGGCTTGTGGTGTAGGCGTATTTCTACAGACTGCAGCCCACAAGAAGCAATATGGAGGGGGTTATAAAACGGAGTCATTTCAGTATTTTGCATAAGAAACTCTTCTTTTCTTCTGGTCCACACACTCTTTGCTTCAAGACTTAAAGCTCAGCATATTTTAAGAGTTGTGTGAAGACTACGGTCTCGGGGATCATTTCTATAGTTGGTTACTAGAGAAGTTTCTCGGGCTGTGTAGAGTATGGGAAACCACGAGGAGGAGGCGCAGCAGTCCCAGCTCTTGGTGTTTCTTTGCTGCAGCTGTTGCTTGCCATTGATGATTGCTCCTGCTCTCCTTTGGGAAGGCTGGGAAAAAACATTGTGTGTCTTTCCACACAGGATTGTTAAAGCATTGGTTAAAACTGGGCACCCGAGCCCCACTTCCACTTACCATTTTCCAAGTTCCAGCTTAACCAGGTAGACATTTCTCAACATTATCGTTAGGAGTTGCAGGCTACCTGCAGTCAAACAGTGAAATGCTTTTTTGTTTGAATGGAATTGAAAAGACAGATATTGACAAGACTTTATGAGTGACAGATGCTATTAGAAAAGGACTAGACATTGAAAATGGCTAAGAGATTAAAAAAAAAAAAAACACTCAAAATGGTAAAATGAGGAGAAACCTGAAAGATGACACCTCATAGCTTGTATTTCAGGAAGTTGTGCTGGTAAATGGTAGAATAACAGATAAAATTCTAATTTTACATATTCTAAAAGCCCTTATCAGAGCTCATTTGTAGCTTGAAACAATACAGCTGTACATGGCATTTCAGAGACTCCTTTTTTAGTTGAAAGCAGTTGGTTTTACTGTAGTGGAAGATGGAATTAAAGCCAGATCTGTCTTGGGCTGTTCTCTCATCTATGGCATTGGCCGGGCAGCTCACCCCCTGGTTTCTAATGTGGAACAGGCTAATTAATACTGGCTTAGATAATCATTGAAGTTCCTTATGATTACCAAGTCTTTATTTCTAAAAAAAAATATATATATAGTATGTGAGGTGAAATTGGCTGTACTTTTTTGAATTTGAAAGATGAAAATGTGCTGATTTAGTAAGTTCACATAACCCTTAAATATAACATCTTGAAGGTGTCCCTCCATCAAATGAAGAACAAATGTCTCTGCCTAATGTATGAGTGCATCAGAAAAAAAATGCAACCACAGTAGGTGACCAAGAGGATAAGGAACTTTCAGGAATTTTGAAAGCCCAGTAATATTTAGTATATGCTTTCTCAGCATTAAAAAGGTCACCTTGCTAATACATGTTAATTTTGAAAGTTTAATTGACCTCTGGAATTTTAATATCAACCTTTTTCCCCGGTATGTTTAGAGGTTGGAGCAATCACAGAAGAAACTGAAGCCTGTGATTGGTGGAGTTTGGGCGCTGTCCTCTTTGAACTTCTCACTGGCAAGGTATGTAGTGACCTGGACAGTTAATGCATTTATCCATATGCCACCTCGACTTGGAAGCAGCACGGCAGCTTTGCCTATAGTTTTAAGTCAGGTACTGAGCAAGAGGAGCTCCTGTGCAGAAACAGAAATGCAAGTCTGTCCAGTCTGGTTTTTTAAACAAGCATTGTGTTTTAACAGTGCACAAATTGTTGGTTGTATTGCTATGCCACAGTGTTAAGATATAAACTCAATATTTCTTTCTGTCACATTCTGTGATATAGCTTTAACTGAATCAGATTCGTAGGTTTGTAATATACATTTATTAGAATTCTCTGATGTTTTCAATGACTTGTCTGAAGAAAGGGGAATCCTCATTTTTAGAAAATTAATGTTGATATTAAAGATAACATCATTTCCCCCTCTATACCATGCATTTTCCTATTAGCTTAAGAACAGACTTTGTGTACCTTCTGATTATAATGACCTTTAAGTGTGATGCTTAAAGTTGTCGGAGTTTAACATCTGGTTCATATGTCTCCTGGGAAGAAAACAGAGGAAATGAGCAGTTGTATTTTTTTTAAGTTTCTGCCTTGAATATGTTAAGTAGCCAGTGTAAGATTGCTGCATAGTTCACAAATCGTTTTTATATATAGTTAAATTAGAAAATGCTTTTAGGTCTAAAGTGTTTTTAACCAGCAAATTCTAAACTTCAAAGGGTTTTAAGAACATTAATTATTCAGAGCTAACAAGTCCCTCTTCAGTTTTGAGCCTTTCTTTCTTTCTTTTTTTTTAAGTATGATGAGCCAGTTATTCAGTAACAAAGAAAAAGGGATAGTTGACGAAGCGAGCATGGTGGCTCTGCTTGATTCTGTCAGACATTCTGGAGTCTCACAACCCCATCCTGATCTATGTAGGTGATACTGTTGGTAGCTGTGCCTCTGGTTCAGGTGGATGTCAGGCTTTCTGTACTCGCTGTCCATAAGCCCTGTGATAGAACAGAGTGTGATGTTATCTGGAATAAGAAATGTACCTGATTTGTTGTTTCAGACTTTGGTTGAGTGCCATCCAGCAGGAATAAACACCCACACTACTTTGAACATGCCAGAATGTGTTTCTGAAGAGGCTCGCTCACTCATTCAACAGGTAATTGAATCAACCTCTTGGCTAAGTTTCTCAGCTGTGCAGCTTAGCAGAGTCTGTGGCTCTATCAAGCCTTAAAGAAATTAGTTTTTGGCAGGAAAGACTCACTTGTACTTACACACTCAGAATGAATCATTTTCTTTAAAAAAAAACACTAAGGCTAATATTTAGACAATTCCATGTGTTTGAATATTGTTTCGTCTTATCTGGGGCTGCTATCTTGTTAACATTTTATTTTGTAACCATTAGGTGAATGCCTTTTTTCACTCATAAACTGTTTAGGTTGTGTAGGGGACAGGTGTTAAAAATCTTGTCAAGTTAAGCCGTGTGTGTGTGTGTACAAGTGTGTACACAAGTGTGTACATGTGTGTACAAGTGTGTGCACAAGTGTGTACATGTGTGTACAAGTGTGTACATGTGTGTACAAGTGTGTACAAGTGTGTACCTGTGTGTACAAGTGTGTACAAGTGTGTACACAAGTGTGTACATGTGTGTACAAGTGTGTACAAGTGTGTACAAGTGTGTACAAGTGTGTACACAAGTGTGTACATGTGTGTACAAGTGTGTACACAAGTGTGTACATGTGTGTACAAGTGTGTACAAGTGTGTACACAAGTGTGTACATGTGTGTACAAGTGTGTGCACAAGTGTGTACATGTGTGTACAAGTGTGTACATGTGTGTACAAGTGTGTACAAGTGTGTACCTGTGTGTACAAGTGTGTACAAGTGTGTACAAGTGTGTACATGTGTGTACAAGTGTGTACACAAGTGTGTACATGTGTGTACAAGTGTGTACACAAGTGTGTACCTGTGTGTACAAGTGTGTACAAGTGTGTACACAAGTGTGTACCTGTGTGTACAAGTGTGTACAAGTGTGTACATGTGGAGGCCAGAGGTTAGTGTTGGTCACCTTCCTCACTTGCTCTCACCCTATTAATTGAGACAGGGTCTTTCACTTGAGCCCAGGGTTGCCAGTTTGGTTAGTCAAGCTAGCCAGCTTGCCTTGGGGATTCCCTGTCTCTGCCTCCCAAATACAGGAATTACAGTGGGCGTCCAGACTCACCCAACATATTGTATGAGTGCTGAGGATCTGAACTCTGGTCCTCATGCTTGTGCAAACACTTAAAAAAATTTTTTTAATTTTTTTGTTTATTTTTATTTATGTATTTGAGAGCAACAGAGAGAGAAAGAGGCAGAGAGAGACTGGGTGCACCAGGGCCTCCAGCCACTGTAAATGAACTCCAGATGCATGCGCCACCTTGTGCATCTGGCTTACGTGGGTACTGGGGAATACGAGCCTTGAACCGTGGTCCTTGGGCTTCACAGGTAAGCGCTTAACCGCTAAGCCATCTCTCCAGCTCCAAACGCTTTTTTCACTGAGCTGTCTCCCCAGCTACAAATTAGATGAGTCTTACAGCTTTATCATTTGACAGACTTGGGCATTAATGTCCGTTGCCACATTCTTATCAGTGTGTGGTAATGTTAGGAGTTTTCTTGGACTGAATGCTACTTTTGCTGTGTCTTTGATATCATTCAGCAGGGCAAAGTTGGATGAAGGGAACAGAGTCTGGGTGGAATGGACAGTTTGACTTGAAGCAAGCTAGAGATCTGTGAGACTCAGTTCAGGAAATCAAAACTTTGAGTAAGGGTTGGATATCAGGTAGTCCTGAGTGTAGAAAGGTAGGTTGGAGTTTGCTTATGGAGTTCTGTTGTCATAAACTGAAAGGTATACTGAAAATTCATTCACAATATGAGATTTAGACTTGTGCAGAAAGGTGGAAGAACAGGAGCTGGTCACAGGAAGAGTACTTGGCCCAGGTGCATAAAGGAGCATCCCCAGAGCACTGTGGCTGAGGGAGGAAGAGCCCGTGGAGAATGACACGAGACAGTCCATGCTGATGGGGGACAGCTGTTCTGATCTTCTGATTTGTTGAAGCAGAAGATAAAATCAAGCCCATCTCTCCACCCCCAAGAATAAATGATTTAGGGAATGTCAGCAACTGCTGCTTGTTTCTTTTCCTTAAAGGAGTCATTAGCACATGATACTGAAGGAAGGAGTGTTAATAGGGAACACAGCAGAGTTCTTTGCAGTAAGTCAAGGTCTTTGCCTGCGGAGGAGTGTAAACTGGAGCTATGTTCTGTCTTAGGCACAGGCGTGCAGCTGGCAGTAAATGTGCCTCTGTCACCACCTAAGGAAGTGACCACTCATGTGAGGGAGCGTCCTCAGGAAAGGGATCAAGGGGCTCTTGGCTTGATGAGCAATTTGTCATTTCACTTTCCTCTTCAAGTACGTCACAAGTCATTAGAGTCTTTAGTAAAAATAAAAACAAACACACAGTGATATATATGGAAATAATTATTCTGATTCAGGGTAAATTGTCCCTCTTTGATCTTTCTACTCCTTGCTTTGTCTTAGGTTGCATAGCCTTACCTGACCTGGAACTGTGAGGGTGCGAAAGGAAACAGTCTCTTTTAAATGTATTACGTGTTGTGCTGTGTGCTGTGTGCTGCGTTCCTTATAATGTAGCCCTTCATCAGTTGAAAGATAGGGACAAGACCTTCCAAACATTCCTTTGCCTCATTGCTCTGCTCTGTTGCCCATGCTTGGGAGACAGGAGGGAGGTGGAGGTGGTTTGGGCTTTATCACCTGGAATGTGCTTCTGGCTGACAGACTCTTGAACAGTAGTCTGTGTGATCTGTCTTGAGGCCATGGATAACATTTGAACAGACAGAGTAAGGAAGTCAGTTGTGGGTAAAGCAATTACTCTTTGCCTGTAGACTTAGACTTGTGAATATGTGAAAGAGTCAAGTAAACTGACTTTAGTCAGAGTTAAAACATGAACTTTGGAATTTTACATTTAAATCATGTCTTAGAAAGAATGGGTTAGAAAATCCAATTGAAATAAAAAGGGAAGAACTTACATGTGCATGTGTTTCCAGAAATATGATAAGTATTTATGAATCTAACATCATAACTTTCCATTATTTGATGTTAATTTTTTTTCAAGGTAGGGTCTCAAGCTAGCCAAGGCTGACCAGGAATTCACTGTGTAGTCTCAGGGTGGCCTCAAACTCATGGCAATCCTCCTACCTCTGCCTCCTGAGTGCTGGGATTAAAGGCATGCACCACCACGCCTGGCTAATGTTAATTTTTTTTGAGGGAGAGTCTCACTCTAGCCCAGGCTGGCCTCAAACTCACAACAAACTTCCTCCTGCTGCCCCTTGCATGCTGAGTGCCTGGATGATGTTAAATTTAAATTAAAATATCTAGTGCTTTTCACATTTGAACCAGCTGACATGAATTGTCTGTGAGAATCAGTTTAGTTCATCTAGGAAGTTCCTATGATGTTTGTTTTGTGATCAGCTTTATAAGCTCACCTTAGTGACTTCTGTACTAGTAGAAAAGGGCTTTGAGCACTTAGCTTCAGTATACAGTCCTGGATTCACTCTGGATAATAGACAAAATAGATTATTAGTCCAGTCTTTTTTAGTGCTGTGTGTATGAGCACATGTCACACAGTGTGGAAGTCAGAAGACAACTTTGGCTGTGGGTTCTTGTCTCTCTTCCACCTTGTTTGAGGTTCTTTTGTTGTTCACTGTTGCATTTGCCAGGTTTTCTGGCCTGTAAACTTCCAGGTGATTCTCCTCTCTCCACTGCTCTTCTTGCTCACACTGTAGCATCCGGCTTAATGGGGGTTCTGAGCTCAGCACTCCTGATTGCACAGTGAGGGAGGGAGTTTGAATGTGAAATGTTCCCCATAGCCTCATGTGTTTGCAGTCAGGTCTCACTCAGTCACTAGTGGATGGAGCCTTTCTGGAGGAGGTGTGTCACTGGGGGTGGGCTTGAGGTTTTTGGAGTCCAGTTCCAAGTCCAGTATTCAGACACCTCCACCCAGATCATGTGGCAGCTTCCTGCTCTACCCTGCGTTATCCACCACGATAAAACTTCCCCCTTAAAACTGTCAGCCTGAAATAAACCCTTCCCCTCCCATAAGCTGCTTCTGGTTGGATGTTTCATCTCAGCAGTGAGAAGGTAGCCGCTCCTCACACAAAGTGCTTTATCCACTTGAGTCATCTGCTTTGCCCTTTGTTGTTGCACTTATTTATTTGTTTGTTTGTTCATGAGAGAGAAGAGGTGAAGAATGGTCACACCAGGGCCTCCAGCCATTGCAAATGAATTCCAGACACATGTACCACCATGTGCATCTAGCTTATGTAGGTTCTGGGGAATTGAACCTGGGACCTTGGGCTTCACAGGCAAATGCCTTAACCACTAAGTCATCTCTCCAGCCCTCTTGTTGTTTCCCTGTGTAACCATGACTGGCCTGAAGTGTATTATGAAAGGTATTAGTAGTAAGCTGTCTGTAGGTTGTGGTGAGCAGATGAATTAATCCATATTAAAAAACTTAGAATAATACCTGACACATGACAAATGTCACACACGTTTATTGTTAACAGGACTGGTGAAGCTCACAATGCTTATAGTTTGATGCAGTATGCTTGAATCACAGGGTTGCTAATGCTCAGCAAGACAGCTGCTGGTGATGAGGTAAAAAGATGTTAAAAAGTAATGGACTGACGCATAATGGGCAATCACTTAGATTTTTCTACAAATTGTTGAATTAATGAATCATGAGAAAAAAAATGAAGAAAAGGGAGAAGACTTAGAAGCTTTGGTTAAATTTATATAGTATAACTTCATTTGTGTGTGACCATAGTAAAAGTAAACTCTAAGTATTTAAGTTGTACCTTGACTTCATTCTGAGGAAGAGTTATTTGCTGTAGCGACAAATCTGAGTCACTGTGGCTGTGTGAGGACTTGGATAGACTCTCTGCCCCCCAAAAGTAAAACAGCTGGAAAGAATTCATAAAAGCTATTGTTGCAGTGCTCTGAAAAGTGATCAAAGAATGTAATAGTCAGAGAAGTGTTTCTGTTTGAAAACAACTGAACTTTGGGGACAGAGAGCGGGATTCTGTGGTATTGTTGTCACTCTGCTTCTGGGCACCAAGATAGACACAGTCAGGTTCCAGAGGAAGAGGAGGCTGGGGAGGGACAGCAAAAATACAAGATAGACACAGTCAGGATCCAGAGGAAGAGGAGGCTGGGGAGGGGACAGCAAAAATACAAGACAGACACAGTCAGGTTCCAGAGGAAGAGGAGGCTGGGGAGGGACAGCAAAAATACAAGACAGACACAGTCAGGTTCCAGAGGAAGAGGAGGCTGGGGAGGGACAGCAAAAATACAAGACAGACACAGTCAGGTTCCAGAGGAAGAGGAGGCTGGGGAGGGACAGCAAAAATACAAGACAGACACAGTCAGGTTCCAGAGGAAGAGGAGGCTGGGGAGGGGACAGCAAAAATACAAGATAGACACAGTCAGATTCCAGAGGAAGAGGAGGCTGGGGAGGGACAGCAAAAATACAAGATAGACACAGTCAGGATCCAGAGGAAGAGGAGGCTGGGGAGGGACAGCAAAAATACAAGACAGACACAGTCAGGTTCCAGAGGAAGAGGAGGCTGGGGAGGGACAGCAAAAATACAAGACAGACACAGTCAGGTTCCAGAGGAAGAGGAGGCTGGGGAGGGACAGCAAAAATACAAGACAGACACAGTCAGGTTCCAGAGGAAGAGGAGGCTGGGGAGGGACAGCAAAAATACAAGACAGACACAGTCAGGTTCCAGAGGAAGAGGAGGCTGGGGAGGGACAGCAAAAATACAAGACAGACACAGTCAGGTTCCAGAGGAAGAGGAGGCTGGGGAGGGGACAGCAAAAATACAAGATAGACACAGTCAGATTCCAGAGGAAGAGGAGGCTGGGGAGGGACAGCAAAAATACAAGATAGACACAGTCAGGTTCCAGAGGAAGAGGAGGCTGGGGAGGGACAGCAAAAATACAAGACAGACACAGTCAGGTTCCAGAGGAAGAGGAGGCTGGGGAGGGACAGCAAAAATACAAGATAGACACAGTCAGGTTCCAGAGGAAGAGGAGGCTGGGGAGGGACAGCAAAAATACAAGATAGACACAGTCAGGTTCCAGAGGAAGAGGAGGCTGGGGAGGGACAGCAAAAATACAAGATAGACACAGTCAGGTTCCAGAGGAAGAGGAGGCTGGGGAGGGACAGCAAAAATACAAGATAGACACAGTCAGGTTCCAGAGGAAGAGGAGGCTGGGGAGGGACAGCAAAAATACAAGACAGACACAGTCAGGTTCCAGAGGAAGAGGAGGCTGGGGAGGGACAGCAAAAATACAAGATAGACACAGTCAGGTTCCAGAGGAAGAGGAGGCTGGGGAGGGACAGCAAAATACAAGATAGACACAGTCAGGTTCCAGAGGAAGAGGAGGCTGGGGAGGGACAGCAAAAATACAAGACAGACACAGTCAGGTTCCAGAGGAAGAGGAGGCTGGGGAGGGACAGCAAAAATACAAGATAGACATAGTCAGGTTCCAGAGGAAGAGGAGGCTGGGGAGGGGACAGCAAAAATACAAGATAGACACAGTCAGGTTCCAGAGGAAGAGGAGGCTGGGGAGGGACAGCAAAAATACAAGATAGACACAGTCAGGTTCCAGAGGAAGAGGAGGCTGGGGAGGGACAGCAAAAATACAAGATAGACACAGTCAGGTTCCAGAGGAAGAGGAGGCTGGGGAGGGACAGCAAAAATACAAGATAGACACAGTCAGGTTCCAGAGGAAGAGGAGGCTGGGGAGGGACAGCAAAAATACAAGATAGACACAGTCAGGTTCCAGAGGAAGAGGAGGCTGGGGAGGGACAGCAAAAATACAAGATAGACACAGTCAGGTTCCAGAGGAAGAGGAGGCTGGGGAGGGGACAGCAAAAATACAAGATAGACACAGTCAGGTTCCAGAGGAAGAGGAGGCTGGGGAGGGACAGCAAAAATACAAGATAGACACAGTCAGGTTCCAGAGGAAGAGGAGGCTGGGGAGGGACAGCAAAAATACAAGATAGACACAGTCAGGTTCCAGAGGAAGAGGAGGCTGGAGAGGGACAGCAAAAATATGGAGGGGGGAGGAGGAGTGGGGAGGAAGAAAAACAATAAGCAAAATAGGGTTAGGGGATGGCTCAGTAGATAGAGTGTCTGTCATGCAAGCATGAGGACCTGAGTTCAGATCCCCAAGTCCCAGGTAAAATGTCAAGCTTGGTGGTGCCTGCCAGTGCTGGGGAGGCAGAGATGGGGAATCCTTGAAGCTCACTGGCTAGCTAGTCTAGTGAACTCTGTCTGCAGTGTGAGACCCTGTCTCAAAGAATAGGGTAGAAAGTGACTGAAGAAGACAGCTGATGTCAGTCTCTGGCCTTCATGCACAGACATGTGCATGCATACTTTTTCATACATACATTCCTACACATACACAAACATGCATACACACACATTCACAGTGCATGCACACACACGCACTGCAAAGTAAACAAGAAGCAAACGGAAGAAAGAAAACAAATCAGTAAGATAGAAAACAAAGACACAGGACTGGGAGTTGGCTCAGTGGATAAAGCACTTCCTATGCAAGCATGGTTCAGGTCTCAAAACCTACATCAAGCCAAATGCTAGCTGTAGCATGTGTCTGTAACCCCAGTGCATCTGTTGCGAGATGGGAGGTGGAGGCCAGAGAATCTTCCAGAAGCTAAGCTGGTGAATGCAGCAATAAACAAGGAGAGACCTTGCCTCAAACAAAGTGGACGGTGAGAGCACACCTGAGGTTGTCTTCTTATCTCTATACCAGTGCCTGTTCACGTACACACACACGTGCACACACACACACATACACACACACACAGAAATAAGAAAAAATCAAAGCACATGTTGGTTCTTTGAAAAGATCAGTGAAATTGAGAAATATCAGCCAACTCCAAATTATGTATGAAAATATAAAATAAATCGGTAAATAAAAAAACCTAGAACATTCAGAACAGTTCTGAAAAGAGAAGCATGAAGTTGGGGACTTAAGTACCTGCCTCCTTCCCTATGATAGTTAAGACAACAGGGTGTTTTTAACAAATGGTGCTGGGAAATCAAATATTCATTCATCTGCCCAAGCCCAGAGGAGCAGACCCTTGCCCTTACTTTATTACATTTGCAAGAATTAATGAAGTAGCTTATAAGGTAAGTCCATAAACTTTGTAGAAGACAACATAAGACAAAATACTCATGACCTTGGATTAAGCAAAGTTAATTAGCTATGATACAAAAGCATGATCCATAAAAGAAAAAACTTGGGCTGGACAGATGGCTTAGCAGTTAAACGCTTGCCTGTGAAGCCTAAGGACCCCAGTTCGAGGCTTGATTCTCCAGGACCTATATAAGCCAGATGCACAAGGGGCTCACACATTTGGAGTTCCTTTGCAGTGTCTAGAGGCCCTGGTGTACCCGTTCTCTCTCTCTCTCTACCTGCCTATTTCTGTATCTCTCTCTCAAATAAATAAAAAATAAAACTTTTTTTTTAAAAAGGAAGAATTAACAAAGTAGAGATCAGTAAGATTAAAAGCATGTGCTCCTCAAAGGACCCCAGAAAGCAAGCATAGAGTGGGGGAAAATATCTGTAAATGATTTATTTATACTTGTATTCAGAATGTATAAAGAACTCTTGTAATACTGTAAGATAGACAACTTAGCTGGAAAATGGCTGAGGGATTAGCTTTTCACCAGGGAAGCTATGTGGATGGATAAGATGGGCATGAAAAGGTACTTACCATGATTAGTCATTAGGGAATGAAATTAAAACTATCAAATAAGATACCACTTATGTCCATAGCAGGTTGTTCTCACAAAGCAGACCAAGTGTTGGGGTGATGGAGATCTGGTGCTCTCCCACTGCTCGTGGGAACAAGAGATGGCACAGCCGCTCTAGAAAGTCTGGCAAGTCTTGATAAGTCAAATCCAACTATGCTGTGATCCAGCAGTTCCATTCCTAGGCAGGAACTTATCAGAAGTGAACACATGTCTGCTGAGAGGAATGCCCATGAACGTTAATAGCAGATCATTCATTATAGCCCTAAACTGGAAAGTGCAAAGGCCCATCAACTGGTGAGTAGATCACCAAACTGCACCGTATCTACAGCAGAGCACTGCCGAGAAGTGGACAGCATAGACGATATTAAGCACTGTGGTTTGGCAAGATAAAAAGAGCCGCAGAGGCCACCAATTGCGACCAGGGATGCCCAGGATGGGGTGGGAGTGGGGTTAACTACAAACGGCATGAGGCAAACTTAGAGTATTCTAGAGCTGGGTGAATTTATACACATCACTGAGTTGAGTGCTTACACTAGATGTGTTTACGCTATGTAACTTACTCCTCTTTAGAGCTAGTGAAGGAGTTTATTAGAGGGAGGGAGGGAGGGAGGGAGAGAACGGGCACAGGGGGCATCCAGCCACTGCAAATGAACTCCAGACGCATGCACCGCTTTGTACATCTGGCTTACATGGGTACTGGGGTATTGAACCTGAGTCCTTAGGCTTCACCGGCAAGTGCCTTAACTCCTAAGCCATCTCTCCAGCCCTCTCCCATACTTCTGAACCAACAGGAAGTAGCTGTCTGTCAAAAGTTAGTGCACTGGCTGATTGACATTGCATTGTACTTTTGGAATGGGAGCTTGACACCATTATAGGACTGGAGATGAGGGAGAGCTGTGAATTACTCAAGGTCACAATTCTAAGCAGATGCAAAGCCGTAAACTAGGTTGTGGAGTTTGCATATCCTCACAAGCACGGCCAGAGGGGTGCTGGATACCCCACTAGCTCCCAGCCACAGGGGTGGTAGCCATGCTCTCTCAAAGAAGGCAGCCAGCTAGCTGGGTGTGGCGCAGTCTGTTGCTGTGGCGGAAGTTAGGCACTCTGTTCTGTGTTCCTGTCACTCACACAGCCTCTTTCTCAGCTCTTGCAGTTCAACCCTCTGGAACGCCTGGGTGCTGGAGTGGCTGGTGTTGAAGATATCAAATCTCATCCATTTTTCACCCCAGTGGACTGGGCGGAATTGACGAGATGAAGACTATGTGGGGTGTTAACAGCTCACACACCCAGATTTCCTTGTAACCGGCGTCTCCGGCAGAAGGGGCGTGGCCTCATCTACAGTGTGCCAGAGCCAGAGGACAAGGACTTTAGAGGGAATGATGGGTGAGGAGGCTGAAAGATCCATCCATAGTTACTGTCTGGATAAGACATTAGCTCATGTTGCCAGCAGCTGTTATATCCATACCTTCATCAAAGTATGACTGAATTTACATTTAGGGTCACAGATATGTTGCAAACCCTCTGCTAGGACGTGTTGAAGGAAGTTCCACGTGGGAGGAAGACTCTTCCATGGCAGATAACCATGCTTCTGCTAATCAAGACTGGTTGATAGAATCAAATCAGTATCTGCCAAATAACACTAAAAGTGATTTGTGAAAGAGAAGGAAGTCCAGAATGCCTGGAAGGAACCCCACTCTGCGAGAGCATTGTGAATGGTCCCGGGTTGTCTTGGAGAGCACGCCGTTGCCAGCTGTAATTCTGAGGGTCGCTGCTGCTGAGCGGGGCTCATGCTACCCTTCGTCCCCAGCTCCGTTCCCCTGTCAGTCCATTCTTGGCACCTTTGGCTTATTCTCTCAGATTTTCTTTGCACACTATTCACACACATGCAACAAAAAAGGGAAGGGGTATTTAATTACCCAAATGATCAGCTTAACAAGGACTAAGAAATCATGGAAAAATAAATGTGGTAAAATGTACATGTCTTCATTTAGTAGCTTAAGTTAAAAATCTTTAAAAGACTTTTTTTTAAAAAAAAAAAAAGACTTTTTTTTGTATGTGTAGAATATGTGTGTGGTGGTGTGCTGAGTGATGTGTGGGATATGCATGTATGTATGCAGATATGTGTGCTGTACACATGCCTGCTGAGGCCAGAGAAGAACTTCGGGTGCCCTTCTCTCATTCACCCATGTATTTCCTTGACACAGGGTCTCTTTCTCTCAAACCAGAACTACGGTCCCTACTTGAGCCCCCAATGACCCCTGGTCCCTGCCTTCCATGCTGGGATTACAGATGTGTGTGGCCATGTCCAGTTTCTCTTTAAAATGTGGGTTCTGTGGGGGTGGGAGAGAGGGGAAGTTGATCTTTTGCACAAGAAGCCTTCATGCTTAAGAGGCAAGAGCACTTGACCGCTGAGCAGTCTCCCCAGTCCTTAAAACTCTTCTACGAAAAATTTAAAGGATTAATTTGTGGGGAGATGTTATCAGTTTCTCCTGCTGCTGCTTGGTCTCAAGTTCATTTCACTTTTGGGGTTGGTGCGCTAGAATGGCATTACCACAGTGAGGCAGTGTCCAGAGCTAAACTCCTGACATGTGTCACACCATGTGGAGAGGATACGTATTGACATGCCTCCAAACATTTACTTACGTTACTTTTCCATGTTGCTAAAGTTAGCTTGTGTTGTTTACAAAAATTGACAAGGTTATAAAGTGTCAATGTCTATTTTTCAAACTTACCAAAGATGAAAGAATAAGGTTCTGAATCTAAGTCAGAGGCCACCAGAAGTCATTGAAATCTGGGTGGTGGTGTTTTGTTTTGTTTTGTTTTGTTCCGCTTTTCTCTTGAATCTAGGATAGAACCCAGAGGTTTGTGTGTACATGTCAGGCAAGCTCAGCTTTGTGTGGGAGCCTGCCCCCACTCCAGTAGCCTCTTCCCAGCACTCATCTGCTGCTGTCTACCGGGGCTGCTGGCAGACTGAGTGGAAGCAGAAAAGGTTTGACCGAGATGCAGGAAATGTGCAAGCACTTCTCCAACTTCCATTATTTTATCATTTCATCCCTTTTCCTTTTTGGTCCCTTTATAACTTGAAACCCAGCTGAAGGGCTGCAACAATACCAGGTTGGGGAGCAGGTCACCAGGGTCATACCTCAGTCAAGATGACATCAGTCCTGGAACTGCATCTCAGCTCAGCAGTGCCACAGCTTCATAACAGGAAGTCATGCAGGTGAGACACAGAGTGACTTCCTGTGTGGGTTGGTAGGAAATCTGTAAGGACTTAACACCAGCTGCTACAGAACTTCCTTCCAGAGTGCCCTGTGACATGCAAGTCACAAAGGGCTTCATAGCTAAGGTGACAGTCCCTGCCCTTGCACATGACTTGGGTGTCTGTATTTAAAGCCCAGAAAAGGCAGCAGACGGTTACTATGTTGGTCTGTTGACACAATTGTACCACTTTGGTTTCTCCCTCTTTTCTCTCTGCGTGTCAGATTGGAGTTTATACCTAACATACTTTATAATCATGGTGCACATGAATTATTTTAGTAAGAGCACAGACAGCAAATAGCTGTGGGTGAAACCCAGGCCATTTTTATTTGATGTGTAATTGAAGCTTGAATGGTATAGCATTGGCTTCCATTGTTTGTTTGTTTCTTTATTATTATTATTGTTATAATTATTATTATTAAGTGGGGGACTGAATATAGGTCAAAATCATGAAAGAAAAATACAGATTACAATTTGAAATCTGTTTCTCAGCCCACAATTCAGTGGAATGACAATTGACATCTTGTGTTGTCACTGCCCACCTCCAAAACGTCTTATCATTAATGACTCAGGAACTCCGTCCCCCCTAACCCTAACTCCTAGCCTGTGAATTTGATGATTCCAGGTAGATACAAGTGGAAATAAATAGTAGTTAATTGTTGTGTGTGTTGGACTTACTGTGAAGTTTTCAAGGGTTTAGAATATTCTTTTTTTATGCTGAATAGTGCTCTGTTGTGGGTATATACAACATTTTGTTAAACCATTCATCTGGTGAGCTGACATTCAGCTTCAAGGAGTGATGCTCATCTTTCTCGAGCGAGTTTCCTGATGGCATTCTCTCCCCAGACGGGTTAACTGTTGAGTACGTCATGTGTGTTTAGCTGTTCTGCTTTGTTTCTCCATTTGGCTCTTGAGAAGGATGCGTGGCGACCGCGAATGGGCAGACACCTGAGCTGCTCTTTGGTTTATGAGATTAGCAGCCGTACTTACTGCCATGCCTTCTTTTCTTTAGTCTTCCCTCCCTCCCTCCCTCCCTCCCTCCCTCCCTCCCTCCCTCCAGCTCTTGCTCTGTATGTGTGTGTTTCAGAGGATACTTTCAGGTTGGTCCTCACCGTCCACCTCCCTTTGAGGCAGGGTCTTTCATAAGTCACAAGCATCTGGGAAGTTCTTCGGTCTTCACCTCTCTTCTAGCTCATGCACACTAGGATAACAAGGAGTTCTAGGGTCCTGGGTGAGGTCTTTATCCAGTGATGTACCCCCCGTACTTTCTTTGACAATGGCTTGTTCCAGACGGGCAGCCAGTATGGGATTGTTTAGCGTCACTTCCATGACTTGTGGTAGTGGAGTCTAATAACATCTCTGCCCCGTGGGTGGGCTAGTAAGGTTCCTAAGAATAAAAGAAAGTTAGCTGAAACTGTGACATTAATATTATTGGAGACAAAGATCTTTTTAATCTGTTATAATAATGAACCTCTTTTTTTGTTTGTTTTACAAAGTAGGGTCTCACTCTAGCTTAGGCTAACATGGAATTCACTATGTAGTCTCAGGGTGGCCTCAAACTCACAGCAATCCTCCTATCTCTGCCTCCCAAGTGCTGGGATTAAAGGCGTGTGCCACCACGGCCAGCATGAACCTCATAATTACTATTATTATTATTATTATTATTATTTTTTTGGATTTTTTGAGGTAGGGTTTCACTCTAGTCCAGACTGACCTGGAATTCACTATGTAGTCTCAGGGTGGCCTTGAACTCAGTGATCCTCCTACCTCTGCCTCCCAAGTGCTGGGATTAAAGGCATGTGCCACCACGCCCAGCAAACCTCATTTTTAAGTTACTTTAATTGAAAGAATTCTGCATTTATGGGGTGCACACACATGCACTGTGGAATGATTCAATTAGACCAGTGAATTTTTACCTTTCCAAATATGTATCTTTGCACTGAAAAAAAAATTTTTTTGAGGTAGGGTCTCACTCTATCCCAGGCTGACCTGGAATTCACTATGTAGTCTCAGAGTGGCCTCGAACTCATGGCGATCCTCCTACTTCTGCCTCCCAAGTGCTGGGATTAAAGGTGTGCGCCACCATGCCCGCTCTCTCTCTCTCTCTCTCTCTCTCTCTCTCTGTGTGTGTGTGTGTGTGTGTGTGTGTGTGTGTGTACACTTGTGGAGGTCAGAAGACAACCTTGGGTGTTCTTCCCAGGAACACTGTCCACCTCTTTTTTGACACATGGCATCTCAAAGGCCTGGAGCTCACCATGTAGGCTCTACTGGCTGGTGAGCCCCAGGGATCCTCTTGTCTTTACTTGTGCAGCATGGAAAATACCAGTGCGCACTACTGCGTCCAGCATTTTCACATGGGTTCTGGGAGTGAGACTTGGGTCCTTGGGCTTGCAGAGCATCTTCTCAGTACTGAGAACATTTTAAATCCACTCTTTTCACAGTTGTGAAATGTGAATTATTATTATTAATGATAGCCACCATGCTGTGAGGCAGATCGCCAGAGCTTTGTGCCTTTGACCGGTATGATATTAAACCTGATTTAAGCAGCCACAACTCCTATTGGGCCTTGCCCTCAGCCTTTTCCTAGCCTCGTTTATTTCAGGGTCACTGGCAACCAACAGGGAGTTTTGCTGTCATGCAATGCGTGTACTGAGGAGGATAAAATTTACAGATAGAGCATTAGAGCCAGTAACAATACACATAGCATGCCCTGGGTGTACTTACTTGCCCACAAGTTACAGATTCAACGAGAAGTCTAATTAGAGCTCTGACGTCTCTCTGCCTCCCAGGAGCTCTGACTGACTGTACCCTGGACTCAGTTTGATTCCCTCCTGTCAGGGCCAAAGCACAACATGGGCCTCTTCCTTCTTTAGAGGAGCTGGTAGAACCTCTGCTTAATATAAGAGCAGAGGTGGAGCCTAGTGTCCCTCACTCTTTCCTGGAGGATCATGAAGTAACACTGAAAATCTGAGTGGTGCCCTGGTCGTGTCCTACCTTAATCACAACACACCATTCTGGATGCTTTCTCTCACCTGTAGAATAAGGGTTAGGTGAGCTCTGAGTATGCCGTGAGTTTTCCGATTTTCAGTGTGAATCAAGAGGGAACGCCCGCACTTGAGAAAGACAAGATTAATGAGAATCTTCAATGGGTACCCAGCTGCTTTCTTGTAGTTATTTTCTGGTTTAATCTATAGTCAGGGATTGCTCTCCCCACTCAGTATCATAGCCTCGGTGGAGTATAGCTGTGAGGATGCTAAGAGCTGCTTCTCAGTCTGCTCTTCCCAGGAAGAAGAAGTGAAGGTTCAGAGTGCAGCATAGAGCTGAGGGGAGGCAGGGGCATGCCAACATTGTCTTTCTCCTCCTCCTCGGCCTCCTCTATGAAGATGCTGCTTCCCTGCCTGCCCTCCTGTCGCGTCTTGGTGTTTATTTGACTCGGTCCTTTGGCAGGCACGATTAGAGCACAAAACCGTGCTTTCTGTTCCCGTTTCTGGCACTAACCTCCACCATCCTAGGTATTTGAGATTTTTCAGTATTCAACGCCTACTTGGCACATCTTGAGACTTGCATATTAAGCCCCAGTGTTGACGGGTTATTGAATGGCAAAAGCCGTGACATTAAACCCTTCCTAATGAAATTGTAAACAGTCCAGCAGCAGGGAGAGGGGCAGCAGTCCTGTGGTTAGGACTCCTGTCACTCGTTCTCTCAAGGACAGATAGAGAAACAGAACAGGCTGGCTCTTAGTAAGATTTACAGACATGCGAGTGACACAGAGGAAGATGATGTGGTCTTGCATTGTTTCTTGGTCTCCCTTGTGTGACTTCTCTTTAGTCTCAGGCTGGCCTTGAACTCACAGCGAGCCTCCTACCTCTGCCTCCTGAGTGCTGGGATTAACGGCGTGCTCCACCACGCCCAGCTCCTTGTGTGACTTCTTGATCTCGGTGTCTCCTGTAGGGAGGACAATGTGAGAGAGGTGCCCAGGCCAGTAGCGTACTAGTGGGCTGTTTTGGCCCAGGAGTGTGGCAGTGACAGAAAGCTTTTGTTGCTGAGCTGGTTTTATCAGGTACTTTAATAACCACTTATGGAAGGAAAAGGATTTAATTCTGTTCACAGTTCCAGAGGGTAGAGCCCCCACAGCAGGGAAAGCATGGCAGGAGCGACAGACTGTGACACATTTTCATATCGGCAGAGAGGAAGTCGGGTTGGGCTGTAACACGTGAAAGCTCCCTTCCTGGTGATACACTTCCTCCTCAGGCAAGGCTCCACCTTCTAAAGGTTCTGTAATCAGCACCACCAACTGGGGATTAAGTATTCAAACATGTAAGGCTTTCTGGGTCATTTTACATTCAAACCACCATATCTGGGTTTAAAGAAATAATTCTTTGTCCATCCCTCGGGAAGAGTTAGGCAGACGCTGAAACTCCTGCTGTCTTGGGATCAGAGATGGCGAGCCTGCCTTGGGATGGATGGCGCAAATGTGTTCAAGCTCTGTGTTGGGCTGCAGGCAGCTGGCGGGCTGGTGGTGAGGAGGTGGCCAGCATTCGCAAAGGGCAGGAATGTCTCTTACTGAATAAGGCAGGACGAATGACAACTGAGCCAGCTACGGGGCACATGCACCCTGGTCTTGTCGATCTCAAGTGAAGTGAATTCAAATAAAGAGTTAACTGTTCTAGGAATATTGATCACATTCCTCCAAGCTTGACTGTTTGGTAGGTTAGGATGTGACAAGGCCTGAACTTTTTTTCCCATCAAAAGAGGCAAATGGAACGCAAGGATTGAGTGTGGACTGGGGCAATGGCTCCGTTGGTAAAGGGCTTGCCTCACATCTTGTCATCTGCCCCTTGCCTCAGCAAGGCTTCTCTGCTCATTGAGCAGAAAGTGGTGCCTGTTTCAAGGACCTGGTGGTACACCAGGGAAGAAAGAAGCGAACACGGGGAGGCGGTCAGAGTGAGGGTGAGCACCCAGAAGAGCTGGGAGGAGTTGCAGCCCCTTCCTGATGGGAGCGGCCCGGCCAGTGGAAATAAGCCTTCTACGCATAGGAATTTTTCTGTTTAGGCAGAAGAGAAGTTTCCAGGGGACATAAAAAAAAAATTAAAAAAAAAAACTTGAAAAGAGAAAGGAAACAAAAAATCCCAGTTGTGTACAAATGCAGATAGGAACATGGAAGGCTAGGTGGATGGCATGTGGCTGGTGTGCTGGGTAGTGACCCTTGAGAGGTAGGCTGAGACCAGGATGCAGGCTGTGTTGGGACGTGTGACATCGTGTTCTAGGTTGTAGAGAACCAGTGAAATCCTTAGAAAGCTAGTGTGGTGACAGCTGCTGTTGGAAAGACAGTTTTAGGGTTAGAACGGGGAAGAGAGAAGGGGTGGGAGAGGAGTTAGGAATTATCACCGAAATTCAGGGTGGGGACAGAGTCCCAAGGGAGGCAGCCACAGTCAGTGTGTGTCAGAGTTTCCGTATCTAACAATTGCTTCCTTTCCCCTTAAAGCAAGTTAATGTGGGAGCTCGTGGCTTGTTTGTAGCATGGTTACTGAGGAATCCCTGCCCCAGGCTGTGTGAGCTCAGAGCTCACACCCTAGTCCCACTTCCTTCCACACCTTGACGTTCTATTTGAATCTTTTCTAACCTTCACTCTTAGGAGAGTGCCTTACTTAGCTCAGTGCTTCTTAAAGAGTATCTAGTTCAGGGGAGCCAGGTGATTTTTACTGTGGCATTATTTAAGTTTGAAATGACTTAGAAATAAGTTTTAGGACAAAGATCAAAAAACAACAAAAGGCAACAAAAAAAGTAGTTCTAAGGAGATGCTCAGTGGATAAAGTGCTTTCTGTGCAAGTGTAACAACCTGCGTTCAATCCCCAGAAGCCACATAAAGCCGGATGAGCATCTGTAATTCTAGTGTTCTCACGCAGAGAGCGGAAGCAGAGATAGGAGGATCTCAAAGCTCGTGGGCCAGCTAGCCTGGCTTCCACCGCGGCGAACACCAGGAGACTTGACCGCAAGGTAGAAGGTGAGGACCAACACCCTGCACGTGCATGTCATGGCATCGGTGCTGGCACTCACACAGGAGCATGCCCATATAAACACAGCCCAGGAAACAAACAAAAACCATGGCCACCAAGATTAGCTCTGCCTGGGAATCGTTAGAAAGGCAAATTGTGGTTGCCATCCCAAGGACAGAGTCGTAGCTCGGCAGTGTGGGACATAACAACTTTGCAGGCGAGTCTGCTGCCTGCTGGTTTGAGAACCACCGACTTCTTCAACTTGTGCTCACCGCCTGTGCTGGGGATGTGTGACTCGGTTCTTTCCCATGATGTGCATTCTGAGTTGGAAGATGGTGCAGCTCTTCGTGTATTTTCTTGGAAGCTGGCCCAAGCGGTCCTTGTGTCAATGGAAGGAGGGCGATTGGTAGGAGTCGGGCACTGAAGATGAGGAAGGGAAAAGGCCGGGGCGGAGGGGTTGTTGGCAGCTAGATAGGGAGGTCAGAGGGAGGGTAGCTGAGTGCATGGCGGAGGGCAGGTGAGTCCAACGGAGACCGGCCGCATTTGTCACAGTGACCTGTCATCTGTTCTCAGAGGCCCATTTTCGCAGACAGGACAGAAACATCAGGTGAAAATTACGTGAGTTTTGATGACTTCAGTATTGTTGGGTTTCATGTTTCTCCTCGAGCAGGTTTGCAGTTGAAATTGGGTCCCTGCATTGTTCAGAACCAGAGGGCAAACTCAAAACCAAGTTTCGTGAATATAGCAGAATGTTCTCACTGAACTTTGACAGCAGAGCCCTGCTGTTTTGTTTTGTATGTGTGAGGAAGACTCAGCGGGGGATGCTGTCTTGGTGGGTCTGCTTTTACCTTTGGCCAATGGGCATCAATCAGACTTCGTGGCAGAGAGTGAGACTACATGCGCTGTGAAGGTCAAGGGCATAAGTGTGGGGATGGGAAGAATAGGAGTGATTCATTGTTTTATTTTTTACTTTAAGGATCTTTTGTTCATAAGGTGCCAAGAATATTAGTCGATATTGTTAACAGTATATCCTGACCATATTTGACTTCTCATTAAATACCTGTAAAACGTTTAGATAATGTGTTTCCAGCATTCAGCATGAACCGTTGGGTGCAGACACAGCCTCTGTGGTTATAAAGGACACGGGCTGGGGCTTCCCGAAGTGCCCCACCCCCGAGGGCTAGGGGCACTTTGATTAGGTCTGGTTAAGAGATGGGGTGCCAGGTGACAGAGAGGCCATTTTGACTCTGGGGGCTCTACCCTGCACGTAGAGAATGACCCTTGGAGCTGATCTGGGTCATCTGGCTGCAGAGGCTCTGTCGAGCATGCCCACGGGCTCCTAGGTCCTGCTTTGTGAGGACAGGCTCTGAACAACTCTTGACCGGCATGGAGATGTTGCCCAGCGGCGTCGAGCAGAATTTGCTGTCGTAGGAGGGAAGAGCGGCAGATTGTTTTTTGGTCTCTTGTCTTTCGTCAAATCCCAGGCTGAGATTCTGCCTGCCCTTTCCAAGGTGCCTGATGAACCACGCCAAGGCCTCTGTTGGGCTGGGCCAGCAGCACCCACAAGGCTTGGGGCTTCCTTTTGTCTGCACCTCGTTTCTGGGGTGAGAACCCCTATCTCACCTTCTGTGACTGTGAGGAGACCCTCTTGACTCACCGTTTCATTGGCTTTGCTGGCACCGGTACACCTTGGCACCCAGAAAGTGGGAGTGACAGCCACCCAGCGTTGCCGTTCAGGCCCCTGCTACAGATTGAAGCGAAGCTGCATCTCACAGCTTAGCTCCCTGTGCGCCCGCACTCGGAGGAGAGGAAGGGAGCGCAGTCGTTGCCCACTGCAGCTGTTGCCCTCTGCATCAGCCACCCCCACTTCCCAGGTGCCAGAGCACCTCGAAAGTTCTGCATCTCCATCCACCTCTCCCGCCTGCCCGTGGCAGCTCTGGGAGCAGCTTTCCAACGGCCTTTTGTGTGGAGGCTCTAAATCCATGGTCGGGAAATTACCAAGAGACCTTCTGCAGCCTGCCCGCCCTCCCCTGCTTGCATCTTTCTTCCCTGCCTTTGTCTCCTTCGAAGCTGGGGTCAGAATCTAGCCAGACTGAGAACATGGTCGCTATTCCAGGACCCAGATGCCAGTGTGCGGCAGCATCTGGCTCATTGGCAAGCATTGCCAGCAGTTGTGTTGGCTGCTTCTAGGCCTGTCATGTGGCCCAGCCTGTGGATGGGGCCCTGTCACAAAACCCAGTTTCTTTGAGAATATGGTTTCAACCAAGGAGCACACCAGAAAACAATGCAATGTGTGGAGGGGAGTTAAGAGGCAGGAGGACCTGGACCCTGGCTTTGATGCCAGCTCGAGGCCTGTTCCGCAAAGGCCCCCATTGCATGCTTCGGAGCCACCTCGTCTTCCTGTGCGTCAGCGTCTCGGGTGCCTTAAGGCATGGAGCTTCTTGAAAGAGAAACACAAATCACTAAAATCGTGGAGATAAAATCCCGCTCCTCGGAGGCTCTTGCTTGGCACAGGGCGCGCATGATAACAGCTTGCTTTAGAAAGGTGACATTTCTGCTGAAGGCTGAATAATAATAAATGCATTTTAAAGACTCAGCTCTTCCGTGTTTTGTGATGGCTGACTTTTGAAGTGAAGGCCATTTCTTCAATGTGAAGGGTCTTTTGGAGGGGAACCTTCAACCATGGACACATTAACCCTTGTCATCATTGGTGAGGCTCAGGAACTTTTTAAATTCACCATCACATAATTCGGCTTTCAGTTGTCTTCTCCTGGTGCAAACTCCTAGTGCAAAAAATGAGCCAGGCACACTGCTGCCCAGGGTGGAGGAGAGAAAGATCTCGAACATGGGGTTCGCACCCTCAGGGTGGAGGTTGTGGGGATCAAGTGGTGTATGCTTCCATTATTTCACTTTTCCCCAGTTCATAGAATTCCACAGACAGAAACACGAGGGTCCCAAGAGGTTGATTCATTCCGGTTGGCATGGAGAGCTAAGAAGAACTGGCTGTGGGAACCAGGTGGCTAGAGTCCCTGAGTGCAGCTGTGTGGAGTTTGGGTTATAAACTGAGGGCAGGGACTGTACCTTCAACTTCCTGCAACTTGGCCCCACTTAGCGACCTGTTGGGGTTTGAATGTGAAGTGTCCTCTGGAGGCTGAGGTGTTGAGGATGTGTCCCCAGCTGCTGGGTCCAGTCACCTAGAGGTGACTGGATCGTGAGGACCCTGGCTTCATCACAGGGCTGCTCCGCTGATGAATTGATAATCAGGTGGCATTACTGGAGGGTGATGAAGTCTAGAATGTGGGGCCTGATGGGTGGGCATTGGAAGGGCAGATCTTGTACACTTTCCCATCTTCTCTGTGTTTTCTGGGTGCTACCAGGTGAACAGCAATTGTGCTCCCCCACACCCATCTGGTCTCCTTGGAAACTGCGAGCCAGGGCGGCACATGTATCTGGAGTTCCTTAGCAGCGGCTAGAGGCCCTGCTGTGCCCATTCTCTTTCTCTCTGTCTCTTTTTCTCTCCCCTATCTCTACCTGTCTCTTTATCTCTCTCAAATAAGTAAAAAAAAATTAAAATAAATAAAATATTTTTTAAAAGATGGAAATGACAGGAACCACAGGCTGTCTTTATCAGTCCATGTATGAACATACAGAGGAACAATCAGAAATTCAGAGAAAACATTTTCAATAAAACTAAGTGCAATGGGGGTGGAGAGATTGCTTAGTGGATAAGGCACTTGCCTGTGAACCCTAAGGACCCAGGTTTGATCCCCCAGGACCCATGTAAGCCAGATGCACAAGGTGGCACATGTATGTAGAGTTCGTTTGCAGTGGCTGAAGGCCCTAGTGTGCCCATTCTCTATCTCACTTTTCCTCTCTCAAATAATTAAAATATTTTTTTGTGTGTATCTGGTTTATGTGGGTACTGGGAATCGAACCTGGGTCCTTAGGCTTTGCAGGCAAACATCTTAATTGTTAAGCCATCTCTCCAGCCCTGCAAAAACCTTTTATTTTTTTAATTGACAACTTCCATAATTGTATACAATAACCCATGGTAATTCCCTCTCTTCTCACTACTTTCCCTTTTGAAACTCCACTCTCCATCATATCCCCTCCATCTCTCAATCAGTCTTTTATTTTGATGTCATGACCTTTTCCTACTATTAACGATGGTCCTGTGTAGGTAGTAGCAGGCACTGTGAGGTCATGGATATCCAGGCCATTTTGTGTGTGGAGGAGCACGTTGTAAGGAGTCTGACCTTTCCTTTGGCTCTTACATTCTTACTGCCACCTCTTCCCCAATGGACCCTGAGCATGGTAAGATGTGATAGAAGGTATTTCAGTGCTGAGCACTCCTCTGTCCCATCTTCCCAGCACCATGGTGCCTTCTGAGTCATCCCAAGGTCACTGCCATCTGAAAAGAAGCTTCTCTAACCAAAAGTGAGAGTAGCATTAATATATGGGTATGAACATTAAGAGAAGTGCTTACTGGGCAGTTTGGTGAACGTAGTATATACAGTTAGCCAGACACCAGCAGACATTACACCCCTAGGGCTCATGACTACTTCTGTTGCAGGTTTTTAGTATCGGGGATGTGTTCCCTCCCATGGAATGGGCCTCCAGTCCAATTAGAGAGTGGTTGGTTTCCCCCATAACAGACATGCCACTATTGCATCCATTGGCTCATTTGTCCTGGCTGACCAAATTTAAGGCTTACAGTGTCCACTGTTGAGTATCACCACTGGTGATTTCTCCCTCTCCCATTGAACTGCATGCATCATAGCTTTTTCCAGCTTTCTGTCAGCTGGTACACATGGAGGATACTTTCAGCTCAGCTCCAGCAGGATTTCTCAGTGACCTTGCAGCTCAAGTATGTGGAGTCTTCAGCAATAGGGTCTTACCATCTATTCCTAGTGGGAAACCAAGAGCCTCGGCAATGGCCTGTAATGTTTGGGGGGTATCAGTGACCTCTCTGGCCAATAACTCACTGGAAGATATCCCATCCCCGGCACTGAAAATTTTCTAGTAACAATCTATGAGTGTTCCATTGTCCAGAAAAGTAGGTTTCCATGTGATGTACTTATATGCTCTTAGATTTTGATTAGCCCTGCCTCCACCTTTCCTTTACTCTAATAAAATATTTTTTTAAAAGCTAGGTGACATGGATCTTAGCACACTAACAGATGAAATGAAATTCTAGCAGCCAAGGGTTTGGATCTTGGAGATGACGGGAGCAGCAGTGTAGCTTTGGCATCGTGAGAACAGAAGTCCAGACACTCAGTGGTCCTCATGGGGAGGTCAGCCTGAGGCCAGCAGCTCTAGGAATGCATGGAGCTCAGGAGGAGGAGGCAGGGGCAGTTGGTCTGGACACTCTTGATATGGACATTCCAGTAGTACTTCCTAGTGCAGGATCCCGAGACACTGCTGGGAATGGAACCAGAAGTGAGCAGGGCAGAGACAAGGGAAAGATCCAGAGGGAAGGGGAGAGGAGCAGTCGTCAGCAAACCAGAACGAACGAGAATGCCATGTCAGACCCTGGATGAAGGCAACAGAAGAGGAGGCACCATGAAGTTAGAAAACAGCCACTCCATCGTCACTGGTTAGAAAAACTAATGAACAACAGGAGAGAAAGAAAGCCAGTCAGCTCCTCGGGAGCCAGGGTGGGGAGCAGTGTGGCTTTATTGACCTTGGCTGGCTGGAAAATGTAGAAATCAATCCAAATGGAGTCCAGGAGCCATCTCAGCCAACCTGTCTTCAAATCTAGATCAAAAATCTAGGTGCAGATGGGCATGGTGGCGCACGCCTCTAATCCCAGCACTCTGGAGGCAGAGAGGTAGGAGGAACACCATGAGTTCGAGGCCACCCTGAGATTACATAGTGAATTTCAGGTCATCCTGGGCTAGAGCGAGACTCAGACCCTACCATGCAAAACCAAAAAAAAAAAAAAAAAAAAAAAAAAAAGGAACAACAGGGAAAGATTGCTCTGTGTGTGTGGTGGATTACACCTGTGACCAGGATTGTGAATTCATGGCCAGCCTGGGCTACATAGTTAGACCTTATCTCAGAGGGGGAAAATAAATATCAAGTTTGATGCAGAGATATAAGAAAAAGAAGAAAATTGGGATTAGAATAATGTCCTACAGCAGTGAAAGCATTCCAGAACAATGTGCTTAGAAAACAGATCAAAGCCAACTGATTATTTCAAAATGAGCTGAAAGACATTATAAAATCATCTAAGACCTGAGACATAATTAGAATGCCTGCAAATGAGTTGACAACTCAGGGAAGAATTAGAAGGAAAAGTATTTCAGAAATGCAGACTAGAGGGACCAAAAGAGTGAATAAAAACAGGGCATGGTGCCTTAATAGAAATGTGTTGACAATAATATCACAAAAGAATCCAGTAGTGAGATGATTATTAATACTATCACAAAAAGATTCAATAGTGAGATGGGCAGAGATGGAACATAAAGTGAATAGACATATAAGGAAAATGATAATAAAGGAACTGAGCTAATGTCAATCCAAGAAAACATTCCTGAAATTGAGACAAAATATGGAACTCCAAGGAGAGGGCACACTGCATGCCAGGGAATGTTGACAGCAGGACATGGAGAAAAGAGAAGAAGGTGCTTCCAGCGTCTAGAAGAAGCAAGCACATGATTCCTGAGGGTAAGTTTATCATTACCCTTTTCAGTGACACCACTTTATTGAGGGAAAGAAAATGTAATAAAATATTTACAAAATAGAACGAAAGAAAGAATGAACCAAAGATTTTATATCCAGCACAACTGACTCTTAATTAAAGGACACAGAGTTACTGATATGCAGGAACTTGGTATTTTTGCGCTCTTATCAGGGAACGCTGTAACAAGGTACCACTTATTTTTGAGTGGATTATGAATGAACACACATTGGTTTCTCCTAGTTCTGGAGGCTAGGAGTCTGAAGTTGGGGGACAGTGGGGTTGGATTCTGGCAAGGGCATAGAGAGATCCTGTCACACTGGGGAGTGGGGGTTCACTGTGCATATAATAGTTCCCGATCTCTTCCTGAGAAATCAAATGGAGGATGTAGACAACTGGTATGAGGAGGATGATATCATCCTATGATGTAAGAATCACATAGTTGCCTGTAGATCGGTGGCCAAAGAGGGAATCAAAGGTGTGGGCACACCTGCATTTAGACCATATCACCCACACAGTTCCCATGCTGGGACTTAATACCTGTGGGGAAGTGAAACAGTGCTGAGTGGGGTTAGCAACACTGCAATAGAGCCGTGCCTCTTCTGTTGTGTGGGGAGCAGAGAGCAAGCCTTGGACCACAGAGCTGCTGGTCTAGTTCTGGTCTTTCCGTCCTCGGACCTGTGAGCACTAAGTGCTTATACATTACACAGATAGGTAAACAGACTAAAACATGAAGTAAAACAAGTAGATAAGAGCTAGGGACATAGTTCAGTAGATAAGGCATCTGATATGCAAGGGTGAGGACCCAAGTTCAGATCCTCAGCGCCCATGTCAAACTGGATTCCATAGTGCAAATGTCTGTAACCCCAGAAGTGAGATGGGAGGCACAGGAGGAGAATCCCTCAGTGCTCACTGCTCAGCCAGCCAGGTGTGTGCTGTGGCAAACGAGAGACAATGCCTCAAACAAGGCAGAAGGTGAGGATTGACACCTGAGGTTATCTTCTGATAACTCCACACATGCGCCGTGGTATGCACACACCTGCCTCACATAAACACACACACACATAGACTACCCCAAGTAATACTGAGAAGTTCAAATTACACTTATCCCTCTATACTTTAGGAACCAAGATGCTCAGAATGGGAGAAGGGAGAGTCTGAGGTTGTAGAGAAGATTAAATTAAAACTCTGCATTATTGGAGCTGGAGAGATGGCTTAGTGGTTAAGGCACTTGCCTGCAAAGTCTAAGGACTCAGGTTTGATTGCTCAGCACCCATGTGGAGCCAGATGCACAAAATGGTGAATGCATCTGTAGTTCATTTGCAGTGGTTAGAGGCTCTGCCATGCCCATTCTCTCTTTCTCTGTATCTCTCTCTCTCTCTCTCTCTGCTTGCAAATCAATAAATAGACAGTTTTTTAAAAATCTGCAGTATTGAATTTGAATAGAAAGTCTCAAGTTTGTGAGGTTTTTGTTTTTGAATCTTTGCTTTTATTTTATTTTTTTGTGTATTTTATTTGTGAGAGAGAGAGAGAGAGGCAGATAGAATGGGCACGCTAGGGCCTTCAGCTGCTGTAAATGAACTCCAGGTGCACGTGCCACGTTGTGCATCTGGATTATGTGGGTACTGGGGAATTGAACCTGGGTCCTTTGGTTTTATAGGCAAGTGCCTTAAGTACTAAGCCATCTCTCCAGCCCCTTTGCTTTTATTTTTTAATTTGTTTCTTTTTACATTTAAAATGTACATAAAGACAAAACTTACATCTTTGAATCAACACTGTTACCTCGTTTGTAACACTGTGGAGCTCAGATCACACCAACGTAGCAGAGTCTCTCCAGCATACACTTCTGCTCTTTTCTCAACAGGAAATGGTGCTTCTTGGAGAAGGGGGTCTGAGACAAGACACTAACCAGACCAAGTGGGAACTTCTCAAAGTAGGCAACACCAAAACTTCTAGGCTCCTCCAGTCTCCATCCTAGATCTCTAGGGTGTGTCACAATAGCTCAGAGCCTCCTATGGCCAACAGAAGGATAATTCAGCCTTCAAAACTGACGAATTCAGGGCTGGAGGGATGGCTTAGTGGTTAAGGCATTTGCCTGCAAAGCCAAAGGACTTAGGTTCGATTCCCCAGGACTCATGTTAGCCAGCTGCACAAGGTGGTGCATGCATCTGGAGTTCGTTTGCAGTGGCTGGAGGCCCTGGCACACCCATTTTCTCTCTCTCTCTCTCTACCTCTCTCCCCCCCTCTTTCTGTCAAATAAATCAATAAAAATAAAATATTAAAAGTAAATGATGAATTCAGTCTGGAGCGATGGCTTAGCGGTTAAGGCACTTGTCAGATGCACAAGATGGCGCGTGTGTCTGGAGTTTATTTGCAGTGACCAGGGGCCATGTGTGCCCATTTATCTGTCTCTTCCTCCCCCACTCCTCTCTCTCCGAAATAAATAATTAGAAAAATAAGTTCAAACCAACCATCAATGTTTAAATACATTACTTGAAAATGATGTTAAAAAGAATTGATCACCTATGGACAATTACAGGGAACCAATTTATTATCTTGAAACTTTGAAGATACTTATTGGCACATGAACTCTGCCACTGGATTCCACATGGTAAATCAGGAGCAGTTTCCTTATGAAATTTCCAGCTACAGGATGAAAATGACATATAGGATGGTAATGATGGGATGTCTGTTACGGGTGTAACCGACTGCTCTCTGCTTGGATTTGAGGTCTGCTCCATGGGAGGAAATGCATGCCTGATACTGAAAACCTAGTCAAAAGCCTGTAGCTGGAAAGGTTATAGACTCTAAATGGTGATGCTGTGCCCGTCAAGTTGTCCTCTAAATATTTGTTTTATGCCCATAGATTAGTGCTGCTCTCACCTCTGGCCAGTGAAGCTTCTTTTTTTTTTTTTTTTTTATTTTTTTTTGCAGATGGCATTGGCTAGTGGGGAGATTCAAAACTTGTCACAATACTGACAATAAGTGACTGCTCAGTGCTCATCTCTATCATAGCCCCCCCCAAGGCTCATGGAACATTGTAGAAGAGGGGATAGAAAGAATGTACGAGCCAAAAGATGGACAGAAATGCTTTGGAATGCTGCTGTCTTCCAGACACGAAGTGGCCCTTGCATTCATGACCTCACAGGGCTGTCACTACCTACACAAGACGTTCCTAGTTTTGAGCCCATCAGCATTCCATCATGTGTGACAGAGGAGGGGAAAAGGACATCAAAATGGAAGAGAGGTCGGTTGGAATGAAGAATGGGTTCAGTGGAGGAGGGAGGGAGACAGAGGTCAGCGTGTGGGGATTCGGATCAAAGTATACTGTGCCCACGTATGAAATGTCAGTTAAACAGTACAGCATTAGAACATCACCATTTAGCCACTCCAGTGCTCAAATTCAAGCATTGAGTAACAATGAACTTGAAAGAAAGCCAGCCAGACACATGTCTTCTAGAATATTCCAGATACTGCCTAAAACTCTGGCTAAAGAGCTTCAGCTGAGGTGTGAACATTGGGTTTCAGCCTCAGGGTGAACAGGGGCTTCAGCCTGCTGTGATAGAGGCTCCAGCCTGGTCATGAACAAGGGGCTCCAGCCTGGACATGAACAGGGAGCCTAGCCTGGGTGTAAATAAGGGGTTCCAGCCTGGATGTGAACAGGGAACCTAGCCTGGGTGTGAACAGGGAGTCCCAGCCTGAGTACGAACATGGACTTGACTGAACTGCTGGTTTGGGGGGACTACAACACACAGACCATGTTGAACCCCATTGTGAGCAGGGGCAGCAGCGTCAGACGCCCAGCAGGGAGCCTGGCTACTCTGGCAGAGCACTCATGAAGAGTACAGTGGAGAGCTAGCTTAAACCCATAGGACTCAAAGACACCAGAATTTTTAAGAGGGCTAAAACTAGTACCTAAAAATGCTTATTTAGTCAATAAAGTGATTTTTAAAAATGAAACTTGAGGGCTGGAGAGATGGCTTAGCAGTTAAGGAGTTTGCCTGCAAAGCCAAAGGATCCCGGTTTGACTCTCCAAGACCCACATAAAACAGATGCACAAGGGAACACATGCATCTGGAGTTTGTTTGCAATGGCTGGAGGTCCTGGCATGCCTGTTCTCTCTCTCTCTCAAATAAATAAATAAAATATATTTTTAAAAAATGAAACTTGGACCGAGTGTGGTGGTGCATGCTTTTAATCCCAGCTCTTGGGAAGCAAAGGTAGGGGGATCATTCTGAGTTCAAGCCCACCTGAGACTACATAGTGAATTCTAGATCAGCCTGAGCTAGAGTGAGACCCTATCTTGAAAAAAACAAAACAACAACAACAACAAAAAACTTGGTATGCTGGCTCATGCCTTTAATCCTAGCACTGGTGAGTTTGAGATCAGCCTACTCTAGACTGAAACTCTCCCTCAAAAAAAAAAAAAAGAAAAAGAAAAAAGAAAGAAAAGGGAAATGAAATGACTGTTGAAGATATAGGATAATTGTCACTCTGAAGAACATATATGAGAACTTCTGGGGTGCCTACACACACACACACACACACACACACACACAATTTAGTTATTTATTTTTAGAGAGAGTGAGAGCAAGAGAGAGAGAGAAAGAGCAAAAATTGGCATGTCAGGACCTCAGCCATTACTATTGAACTCCAGATGCTTGTGCCACCTAGTGTGCATGTGCAACCTTGTGTTTGCATCACCTTTGCATGTCTGGCTTACATGGGATCTGGAGAGTCAAACATGGGTCCTTAGGCTTCACAGGCAAGTGCCTTAATTGCTAAGCCATCTCTCCAGCCATATATATGGCTGGATATATATATGTATGCATGTATATATGTTTTGTGTAGATACTGACTCCCTTAGCTTTTGCCATTTCTACAGTTTATTACATATTTGCACAATGTTTAACAAGGCAGCCTTTTCCCCCTAAGCATTTACTGCTCCTGGCAGTAAATAGAACACCCTCCCATGCTTGTGCTGTGAAAGGTGCCTTTTTTTATTTTTATTTTTTTGGTTTTGCAAGGTAGAGTCTCACTCTGGTCCCGGCTGACCTGGAATTAACTATGTAGTCTCAGGGTGGCCTCGAACTCTTGGTGATTCTCCTACCTCTGCCTTCCGAGTGCTGGGATTAAAGGCATGCGCCACGACGCCTGGCGAAAGGTGCGTTTTTGATTGTGCTTTTGTAGAGTGTACAACCTGAACAACTTTATGAAATACCTTGGATCTCCATGTTGGCTTAAGTCCATCTTCATTCAATGTTATTAAGGCAGGGATTTTGTTCAAACATTTTATTCTTTGAGGGATTTTTACTTCAATGCTATTGTGTAATCTAGTGGGACAGAGAAAGTGCTATTCTAGCTAATATTTCTCTTGTTTATTTTAGCACATAGCACCCCTGAGGTAGAATTAAGCTCTTCCTGACATGTTATGCAGTGTTGGGAATGTTGAAGAGGGTTGGCTGGCAGCTGAGGCAGGAAGTTCCGTGGTACTGCATCCCTGTTGTGGCTGGCATGATTTGGGCTCTGGATTTCAATTTGGCAAGCCCCAAAACTTGATTCACCATAGCTTATCAGATTCAGGAGCATAAATACTCCATATTAGTAAAAGTTCAAAAGGTTGTGCTAAATGTCAGAATACCGGGGCTGGGGAGGTCACAGTCAGTAAGGAACTTGTAGTGCAAGCCGGAGGGTCCGCATGCAACCCCAGCACTCATTGCAAATGCTGAGGTGGTGGCATACGCCTGTAATACTGGCACTGGGCACAGACACGCGGCACCCTGGGGCCTTTTAGCAAGCAAGTCTAGCTTAATCAATGGGTTCCTGGTCAGTGAGAGACCCTGTGCCTTTTTTTTTTTTTTTTTTTTTTTTTTTTTTGCTTTTTAAGGTAGGGTCTCACTCTAGCTCAGGCTGACCTAGAATTCACTATGGAGTCTCAGGGTGGCCTCGAATTCACGGTGATCCTCCTACCTCTGCCTCCCGAGTGCTGAGATTAAAGGCGTGCGCCACCACGCCCGGCTCAGTTTATTAGTTTTGCATAGAAATAGCAACTGCTAAATGAACAGAGCCTTACACAGGTTAACTTGCTCCTCCCCACTAGGGCTGTGTCTTCGAAGCCAGAGGGAGGGGGTGATCCTAATAGCTGGTGGCATCCTTGTCACATTCTAGTCCACCTATCTCCACTCCAGGGAGATACCTGCCACGTGGACAAAAGCACTTGTGTCAGCCGTGTCAGCATCGTGCAGCACGCTTACAGGTGCTTGCTCTTGAGCTGGCCATTCCCAGGCTCCATCCCCAGAGGGTGGGACACCTCAGTCAGTGAGCCCCAGTGGCCCTATCAACCCCAAGAAGCAGCAAGCTTCTTTTCATGTAAAGGATGTCAGGTAAATAAGTCCAGAAAACACAGACTGCCTTCCACGCTCTGTACTCCAAGGCCATCGTGGAGCCTGATCTGAAGGAGCTGAACAGACTAACATGTTTCCATGACACATGCCTGCATGTCTGTGTTGTTAAACTGATGGGCTGATCTATCGATGGTGGACTGGGCGTGGAGCTCAGCGTAGAGCACCAGCCTAGGATTGCAGGAGGTTTCAAGTTCATCCAGCACTACTGCCCCCACCCGTCATCTTGAGAAGGGAAATTTAAAAAGGAGGCTGGGGAGATGGCTCAGTGCATAAAAGCACTTGCTCACAACTCTGGACCCATGAGTTCAGATCCCCAGGGCCCATGTAGAAGCTGGAAGCCATGGCAGGTTTCTGTAACCCCAGCACATCTAACTGTGAGGAGAGAAGCAGAGATGGAGAACTTCCAGGAAGCTCACGAATGGAGCAGTGAACAGTGAGAGAGAGATGGTGGAAGGTGAGGAGTGACCCGAAAGTTGTTCTCTGACCCCCACACAGGTGCTGTGACACATGTGGGCCCATACTCAACACACACACGTGCATACATGCACCAAATCAATAATAATTAATTTTGAAAGCAGATGTAACTCAGTGGTAGCTCTTGGCTAGCATGACCAAGGTCCTAGGTTCAAGCCCCAGTACAGAAAAGAGAGGGGGAAAGGGGGGGAGGGAGAGATGGGACTGAATCAGAGAAAGAAGGCACCAAAATAAATTTCACCTTGGCCTGTTTCTGGACCATAACAAATTTCAGGTTACCACATGTCTGTCTAAATAAACTCGCTCTGGGTTTCTTTCCCTGGATTACAGGGTAGTGAGTCTGAACTATGCCTGGACCTGCTCGCAGGGTAACTGCACTGGGCAGGCTCTATGATGTCTCTTGGATGCAGCCTTATCAGTGGAGGCCACTGGTCTGTTCTGTATTTAGAGAAAGTCCCGAGAGAGAGAGAGAGAGAGAGAGAGAGAGAGAGAGAGAGGAGGGGATGCCTGTCTCTCCGCCCTTCCCTCAGCAGGGAGTCGGCGGGGTACGCCTGGCCCGGTTCGGTTCTGAGTTTGTTGGCTGATGCTTCTACCCGTGGTGGAACATGGACGCCACATTGCCGCTGCTTCTGCTGCTGCTCTGGCTGCAGTGTCTCAGGCTCTGCTGCTCTGAGCTCAGCTGATCTTGGTTTGCAAGCCCCCTGCTATTCCCCAAGTCCGGCAGCCCCAGAGCCTGGGTGGGTGTCACCTTCTCACATCCCTGGCACCAGATGTGGAAACAGAACATAATATCCAAAATTAAAAAGTTCTTTCCATCCTGGAATTTTGAACAAACCTTTAGAAGCAATGCAAGCTTGTTTATCATCCGGGGAGTTGGATGCTCAGAGAGATTGAGAAGCCTGTTTCTTACATATATTGGACCTGAAATGGAGATGATTTATGTGTGTTTTGAATTGAAAAGAGTTTTGTAAAGAAGAAAAAAAAGATCTTCCGCGAGTTTTGG
This sequence comes from Orientallactaga sibirica, assembly GCA_036365145.1. Taxonomy (NCBI): domain Eukaryota; kingdom Metazoa; phylum Chordata; class Mammalia; order Rodentia; family Dipodidae; genus Orientallactaga; species Orientallactaga sibirica. The sequence goes on along the minus strand of JAEOAD010002712.1, from coordinate 1,788,846 downwards.
TTTAATTGCCTGGCAGGGTGGGAAATCCCAATACAACAGCGTGGAAGTGGGGCATGAAAATCAGCAAGTGAAACGGATTTATGAAGCCCATAAATAAAAATGAAACTCATTTCATTGTCCAAATTGAGTGGAAAGGCACAATCTATCCCAATTCTGATAAGTGGAAGAATGGGACACACATAGGGGAGAGTTCTTTCCATTTTAATAAAGCAAGACAATGGGTGTAACGTAACGGGGGGATTTCACAAAAAGGGATGTTTTATTTTGTTAGACCTGACCAAGGAGGCATGCTACCCATGCCCATTCCCCGGGGAAAACACACTTTCAAGAAAGAACTGTAGTCACCTGAGTATTCAAATCGGGTCCAAGTGAGCAGAGAAAGGAATGAGAAGTGGAGGCCGAGGTGACAGCCATGGCAAGCTGTTATGTTTCCTGACTCCTGGGGCCTGTGGGTTACCAGCCCTCTCCTCTCCCCGCAAGATGCCCATCAGCATTAAAATGTTCTTGCAAGACTGTTTGCGCTGGAGAGATGGCTTAGCGCTTGAGGAGGTGTTTGCCTGCAAAGCCAAAGGATCCCAGTTCGGTTCTCCAGGGGCGCGTGCATCTGGAGTTCATTTGCAGTGGCTGGAGGCCCTGGCGCACTCATTCTCCCCCACCTCAAATAAATAAATAAAATATATTTTAAAAACAAACAAAAACGACTGCTTATTGCTGTGCAAATGGATCAAATAAAACAGAGGTGAGTGCCAGCCACAAACAGCTATTTTAAAGAGGGGTGCTTGTGCTCCGTAGCTCCTATGTGAGGGAGGGTCTCTGGCACGGACACACAGAGTCCCAGCGTCTCCTCCTTTGCGGTCTGTATACCGTTGTCTTTGTGAGTCAAATCCCTAGGGTTTTGTTTGATTTTTTTTTTTTTTAGAGGTTCTGGCTGGTCTGCCCTCAGTCTCTGTTTTGTTTGTTTGTGTGTGTGCATGTGTGTACAGTATATGCATATGTGTGTGCTGTAGGTATGTGTGTGTGTATTATAGTGTGTGCATGTGTGTGCAGTCAGTGTGCACGCCCTGTGCACATCTGCGCAGAGGCCCGAGGAGAACCTCAAGAACCCTATTCTATCGGTCTTGTACATTGTTTCCTTGAGACAAGTCTCTCACTGCACCTAGAGCTGCCATTTTCAGTCAGTTTGGCTGACCGGAAAGCCCCAGTGTTCTGTCTCCACCCCGTCAGGCCTGGGGTCATGTGTGTGTGTGTATGACAACACCTGGCTTTTTACATGGGCTGAGGATTGAATTCAGGTTCTCTTGGTTGAGCTCTGCGTTCTTACCCACTGGGCCATCTCCCCAGACCCCAGCCTTGGCGTCCTGCTGGGCTGTCTAGTTGTGACAAGGACAGGTGTGTAAGTTGGTTGGTATTTTAGGAAGTCACTAGTCAGGGAGCTGCAGTCGGCCAGTGACCTCCCCAGGGAAGCAAACCCAGGCACACACTTACTGTCTGTGACATGCCAAGTCCACTTGTCCTATCTACACCTCTGCTGGACATGGGGTACCCTCTCCTCCATGACCCCATGGCCACTGAGCTCTCTTCCTCCCTCTTCTCACTCCAGTGCCCTGGGTCCCTCCAAGGAACGTTCAACAATCTGTTTTGCATATGTGGTTTTGTTGTCTCTTTAAGACCAGGTCTTGCTGGGTAGCCCAGCCTGACCTTGAACTCAATCGTCCTTTTGCCTCAGTCCTGAATGCTGGGATCATAGGCCTGAGCCACCACACATGGGCAGCACGAGTTATTTAAACCCCTTCCACATGTCTTAAATAGAACTGAAGCTATTACAGGGTCTTCAGGATCATGAAAATGCATGGTGGCAACTGAAAGGCCACATGGTCAAACTATGTCTTCATCCATATCTGGTTTTGTTTTTTGTTGAGACAGGCCTGGCCGTGTTGCCAGTCTTGGTATTCTGAATCCTCCTGCATTAGCCTCCCAAGTACAGGATTACAGGCATGGGCCACTATAGACCAGGCCTCATCCATCTATTAACTGAGGTGTAATGTAGGGCTTAAACTCATTCTAAGGCGAATAGCACTCCTTTGCATCTCTCTTCTCCGTGAGATGTTCTGGAAGCATCCCTCACCTGTTTATACTTTATACTTTGGAAAGAAGCCACTTCTCTGGGCTGGAGAGATGACTTAGTGGTTAAGGCACTTGTCTGCAAAGCCCCAGGACCCAGGCTCAATTCCCTAGAACCCACATAAGCTAGATGAACAAGGTTACACATGAAGCTGGAGATTTTTTTTTTTTTAACAGAAGCTGAAGATGCTGGCATACCCATTTGCTTTCTCTCTCAGCTTCTTTCTTTCTTTCTCTCTATTAAATAAATAAGTAAGAAGCCATTTCTCTCTGGGAGACACTAATGTCTCTTCAGCTGTTCCATCTTCAAGAATGAATCCATAGCAACTTAGACAACTTGATCCTTTAAGCATTTCCAACATGGATCCCTGGAATCTGCCTGTCTTATTTAGGGTTCAATCTTGGGTCATTAAAAACTATAACTCTGAAGAGTTTCTTACTTGGTGAGACAGTGACCAATGAAATCACAACAGGAGGGGCTTCCTTGACAGTGAAATAGAAGCGGAATCCACACTGAAAATTGGGGTCCAAAGAAAACAAAGTAGGCTTGTTTGTGGCCCTGTGAAAGGAGGTGCAAAGGGGTCTTTATTTATTTATGTTTTTAGAATATATTTCAATCTTTAGTTGCTGTGATCAAATGTCTGACTGGAAGCAGGGGAAAAGTGTATTTGGCGTACAGTTCAAGGGGACCCGTTCACCCTGGCGGGGAAGGCTGAGGGCAGGAACACACCGTTGGTCACATTGTGTCCACAGTCAGGCAGCAGAGAAAGGACAGGAAGTGGGGCCAGGCTATAAAATCTTCAAACCCTCCCCCCTACTCCATGGTGCACTTATTTCTTTCAGTAAGACTTCACCTCCGAAAGGTTCCACAATCTGCCAAAACATCCTCTCTACGTGGGGATCAAGTGTTCAAACACACGAGCCTATGGGGGGCATTTCACAAGTGAACCACAGCCATGGCAGCATTTATTAAAAGCACCAAACTAAATAGTGGAAGGTGGGAAAATACCTTTAGAGCTTGCTTGGTAGATGCAAATGCTATTTGTGTGTGTGTGTGTGTGTGTGTGTGTGTGTGTGTGTGATGGGTTTTACTAAGTACCCCAGGCTGGTCTCAAACTTTCAATTATCCTCCTGAGTGCTGGAATTACAAGTGTGTACCACCTACCTGGTTCTTCAGTGTCCAAGTTCTTATAGGGCCACTTTTTAAGCTGTAACCTGTCAGGTAAAATTGTATGTATTTATTTTGTACATCAAGATGTTCTCCAGATCTTTCTGTTATATCTTCTGGCATAGTGTAGAGTGACTAAAACCTAGGTAATTAATATGCATGTATTATATCACATAGTTAATTTTTTGTGTATAGAGGTATGTGGTGTGTGTTCATGTGTGCATGGTCATATGTACATCTGTGTGGAGGCCGGAAGTTGACACTGGCTGTTTTCCTCACTCTCCCACCTTATTATTATTATTTTTTTTGAGATCAAGTCTCTTGCTGACCCTGGGACTTAGCAATTTGGCTCGTGTAGCTAGTCAGCAAGTTCCAGGAACCCTCCTGTCTCTGCTTCCCCAGTGCGGAGACTCCAGGTGCACGCTGCCACACGCAGCGTGTTCTGCGGGCGCTGGAGAACTGAACTCGAGCCTCATACTCACGCAGTAAGCACTTTAGCACGGAGCCATCTCCCCAGCCCATAGTTAATACTTTTGTGGTGAGAACATTTCATCCACTTTCTGGGCATCTTGTATCACCTATGATAACAGAATATGATAGCTCCTTATTACCTAGAGTGTCCATGTTGATCTCTTGAACTTACTGGTTCTTTGTAACTGAGATTTTACGTCCTTTGGGTCAACGTGATTTGACCCTAGGGGAGAAACTTCCTGTTATGCACTAGGCTGTGCCCGGGGACACAGTCCTCCCCCCGCATTCTGCCATTCTGCTGCCCTGTTCTGATTTTCTGTTCACTTCGGTGTCTTCTGGTTACTAACTCAACGTTTTTCCTAAATACGTTAATGTTGGAACAATCACTTGGTGGGGAGAGTGAGAATGTCAGACAATGAACATTGGCTCCCTTCCTTATTTATAAGGAAATGATGATCCTGATTGCTCTGTCAATTGTATATGACTTCTAAGGTGGAGTTTCAAGCTGGAGCATACTGTTTTGAGATGTTTGAGAACCCCTTTTCTTTTTATTTATTTATTTGAGAGAGACAGATACAGAAATAGGCAGGTAGAGAGACAGAGAGAGAGAGAGAGAGAGACAGACAGAATGGGCACTCCAGGGCCTCCAGCCACTGCAAACAAACTCCAGATGCATGTGCCCCTTGTGCATCTGGCTTACGTGGGTCCTGCAGAATCGAGCCTCGAACCAGGGTCCTTAGGCTTCACAGGCAAGCATTTAACCACTAAGCCATCTCTCCAGCCCCCAAGAACCCCTTTTCTGTACCATTTCCCCAGGCTTCCCACAGGGATTGCCCCAAATTCTAGCACATTCTCCATCACCTTTCCCTCAAGGATGAGATGAGCCTTCTGATGGGTATGGACTGTGTTTTAAAGATTCATTTCTTTTCCTCTTTCTTTCTTTCTTTCTTTCTTTCTTTCTTTCTTTCTTTCTTTCTTTCTTTCTTTCTTTCTTTCTTTTTGTTATCTTGGGAAAGATGAGCTTCTCCTTCAAGGAAGTGGAGTCAAGGGGGTTGGATTATGCAAATGCATGTTTAAGAAACAAAGCAATTCTTCTGCCTTCTGGAACATGGCGGAGGGATTGTCCTGATTTGCTGATGTTAGATGTAAGTAATACGTCTCTGACCAATGAGGGTTCCCCTGCCATGTTCCCTACAAAGGGGAGAAAAGAAAGACACTCACCCTTAAAATCAGGCTAACCTCCTTTTTGAATAAGTGACACAGATGAGGGAACATCCCAGAAGGAAAAAAAAATTTAAAAAGTTTCCTTCAGGTTGAGAATTTCTAATTCCACCACTTTTGTGTGTGTGTTGTTGTTTGATAGACAGGACAGCGTCTCCTCATTATTATGGAAAATATAGGGTTGGTGGTAATTACTATCTGAATATGAATGGGAGCAGGAGTGGGCATTGCCTGCACTGGCCTTTCTCTGACAAGGTGTAACTTTCTTCTGAATCTCTGTGTTAATTAATGCTTATTTAAAAACCACTTTAATTGGTAGTAAACACCTCAACTTTTTGTACTCATTAAAATGCAGCCATTGATGTGTGATGGATTTTTTAAAAAAAGCTTAATTAACTTTCCTTCTGTATGTATAACCTATAATAATGACAAACATATTGGGGAAAAAATTACCCCTGCTTTTGCCCCTCTCCCTACCTGCTTGATAAAGACAGCTCTAGCTGGGGTGCGCTGCTGTGTTAGGGCCAGGTGCCACTCATGTGGCGCTTTGGAGAAGAGTAGGTGGCAGAAAATCAAAGCTTTTCAGTCCATGGTCATTTCTAAACCCAACACATGTCTTCTGGGGAAATAGGTCAGTTTTTCTTTTTAAGTAAAAACAAAGTTTAAAGAAAACACTACCTCAGAAAAGACTCAAGATTGATCTTGACTCTTCTTAGAAAATAGATTTTTAAAGATATTCTTGAAAATCTTTAGTGGGACAGAGTTGGTTATAATCCTGTGGGTACTCATGTAACTCCCTTTCTCCTCTCTCTCTTTCTTTCTTTCTTTCTTTCTTTCTTTCTTTCTTTCTTTCTTTCTTTCTTTAAAAGAAATCCTTGCTGGGCATGGTGGCTCACACTTTTTTTATTGAAAACTTCATACTTACAGACAACAAAGCAATTCTTCTGCCTTCTGGAACAATCTCCATCATATCCCTTGTCCTGATTAGTCTGATGTTAGATTGATGTCATCATCTTTTCTCCAATTTTGAGGGTCTTGTGATGTTTGCTAGGCACTGGGGTCATGGAAAGAAAGACACTCTGGACAGTTGCAATCAGGCTAACCTCCTTTTTTGAATAAGTGACACAGATGAGGAACATCCCAGAATGGTCCCTGAGCCTTGGAAAAAAAATTTAAAAGTTTCCTTCAGGTTGAGAATTTCTAATTCCACCACTTTTGTGTGTGTGTTGTTGTTTGATAGACAGGACAGCGTCTCTCATTATTATGGAAAATATAGGGTTGGTGGTAATACTAATCTGAATATGAATGGGAGCAGGAGTGGGCATTGCCTGCACTGGCCTTTCTCTGACAAGGTGTAACTTTCTTCTGAATCTCTGTGTTAATTAATGCTTATTTAAAAGGCACTTTATTCCCTGGTAGTAAACACCTCAACTTTTTGTACTCATTAAAATGCAGCCATTGATGTGTGATGGATTTTTAAAAAAGCTTAATTAACTTTCCTTCTGTATGTATAACCTATAATAATGACAAACATATTGGGGAAAAATTACCCCTGCTTTTGCCCCTCTCCCTACCTGCCAAATAAAGACAGCTCTAGCTGGGAGCCACACAGCGCTGCTGTGTTAGGAACCAGGTGCCACTCATGTGGCGCTTTGGAGAAGAGTAGGTGGCAGAAAATCAAAGCTTTTAAGATCCATGGTCATTTCTAAACCAGGTGCATGTCTTCTGGGGAAATAAAACAGTTTTTCTTTTTAAGTAAAAACAAAGTTTAAAGAAAACACTACCTCAGAAAAGACTCAAGATTGATCTTGACTCTTCTTAGAAAATAGATTTTTAAAGATATTCTTGAAAATCTTTAGTGGGACAGAGTTGGTTATAATCCTGTGGGTACTCATGTAACTCCCTTTCTCCCTTCTTTCTTTCTTTCTTTCTTTCTTTCTTTCTTTCTTTCTTTCTTTCTTTCTTTCTTTTAAAAGAAATCCTTGCTGGGCATGGTGGCTCACACTTTTTTTTTTATTGAAAACTTCTATACTTACAGACAATAAACCATGATATTTCCTTCCCCTCCCCCTTTTCCCCTTCAGAACTCCAATCTCCATCATATCCCCTCCCTCTCTCTATTAGTCTCTCTTTTAAATTGATGTCATCATCTTTTTCTCCTATTTTGAGGGTCTTGTGAATGTATTGCTAGGCACTGCAAGGTCATGGATATAGAGGCCAGTTTCTGTCTGGACAGTTGCATTGTAGGGAGTTATACCCTTCCTTTGGCTCTTACATTCTTTCCTCTACCTCTTCCACAATGGTCCCTGAGCCTTGGAGGGTGTGATAGAGATGTTTCAGGGCTGGACACTCCTCTGTCCCTTCTTCTCAGCACTATGTTGCCTTTTGGGTCATCCCAGTGGTCACCACCATCTGAAAAGAGAAGCTTTTCTAACCAGAAGTGAGAGTAGCATTAATATATGAATATGAACATTAAGTGTAGTGCTTCCAGGGCAGTTTGGTGAGAATAATATATACATTTAGCAAGACAAGCGCAGGATTTATACCCCTAAGACTCATGACCTCCCCTGCCATAGGCTTTTGAGTACCAGGCATGTATTCCCTCCCATAGAGCGGGCCTCTAGTCCAATTAGCAGTTGGTTTCCCCCAGAGCAGACATGGCACTATTGCACTTGTAGCAGACAGCTTCAGGTTCGCTGAAATGAACTTCTAGACCAGGCACAGTTATGGAGGAAGGGATTTATTGAAGCTTACAGATCCAGGGGAAGTTCCATAACTGCAGAAGAAGCTGGCCTGCTTTCACAGGACCAAATACAGGGAGCAAAGCCACAAGCCAAGAGCCACACAGCACAGCACTCCTCAGGAACTCCAGCTAGGCACACTTTGCATATCTTTAGATTGAAATCCTAAATCCACCACCACACCTTAAGATCCACCCAGTGACATTGCCTCCAGCCAGGTGCCTGCAGATGCAAACTATAAACTAATAAAACACTGAATATATTGGGAGCCATCTATTCAAACTACCACAGCACTCGTTTGGTCATTTAGCCTGTCTGGCCAAACTTGAGGCTTCCAATCTTCTTAGAAAATAGATTTTTAAAGATATTCTTGAAAATCTTTAGTGGGACAGAGTTGGTTTTAATCCTGTGGGTACTCATGTAACTCCCTTTTTCGTTTTTATGGGTTTTTTTTTTTTGAAAAATATGTCTTATTTATTTATTTATTTATTTATTTATTTATTTATTTATTTAAAGAGAAACAGAGAAAGAGCGAGAGAGAATGGATACCAGGCCTCCAGCCAGTGCAAATAAACTCCAGAGGCATGCACCACCTTGTGTACCTGGCTTACATGGGCACTGGGGAATCAAACCTGAGTCCTTTGTCTTCACAGGCAAGCACCTTAACCACTAAGCCATCTCTCCAGCCCATAACTCCTTTTTCATCAGGAGGTAATCACTATAAGGTATTTAACTACCTTAGGGGAACTTGGAAAATGAGAAGTGCGTGTGTAATAATCTCTCCAGTGTAACACCACAGCGGTTTTCACTGTTTCTTAACCCCGTCACATGCTTTGTCTGCACAGCAGGGGAGAAAGGCATCGACCAGGACACATGAAGCACTCTGTTCACATCCGTAAGCAGGAGGCTCCCTGATAGAAGGCTGGGCCTTGAGGAAGAGCAGGTGTCACCAGAGCTCAGCTAGTTTGGATACAGATGACCAAAGATGATCCTTTTAGTGTTTGCTTGTGTATGTGTGTATGGTGTGCATGAGTCTGTGGATGCATGTTTGTGTGTGGGTGTATATGTGCATGCATGCATGTGCATGTGTGTGGAGGTCCAGAAGACAACACTGGGTATCTTTCTTAGTTGCTCTCCACATTATTATTATTATTATTTTTTTTTTTTTGAGAGAGACAGAGAGAGAGGGAGAGGAAGACGGATAGAGATGGGCGTGCCAACAGCCTCTCAGCTGCTGCGAACGAAATCCAGATGTGTGCACCCCCTTGTAGTCAAGTGCGGCATTGCGCCCTTGTGTCACTTTGCATCTGGCTAAATGTGGGACCTGGAGATTGGAACCGGGTTCTTAGGCTTAGCAGGCAGGCGCCTTAACCGCTAAGCCATCTCTCCAGCCCTCCACATTATTTTTTGAGACAGGGTCTTTTGCTTAAAGTCAAGCTCACCGATTTAGCTAGACTAGATTGCCAGGAAGTCCCGGGATCCTGCCTCTGCTGCCCTAGTGGTGGGATTACAGGCCTGCTCTGCTGCATCTGTCTTTTGTGTCTGCAGTGAGGATTAGAATTCAGGTCCTCATGCTTGCATGACGGGCACTTTACCACTGGATCATCTTCCCAGTCCCCAAAGATTTCTTTTGTGTGCATGTGTGTGTAAGCTCATGGGTGTGAGTGAGGGTATGCATGTGCCATGGCATGCATGTGGAGGTCAGAGGACAATTGTGGGGTTGGTCCTCACCTTCCACCCTTTTTTGAGGCAGGCAGGGTCTCTCACTGTGCCACTCAGTTTTCCATGCTAGTTAGTCCATGTGCTTCATTTCTGCCTCCTATCTTGCCATAGTTGTGTTAGGATGGCAGACGCCTGCCACAGCTTCTTCTGGCTTTTCACATGAGGTCTGAGGGTCTAAACTCAGATGCTCGTGTTTGTGCAGCAAACACTTTACTTGCTGAGCCATCTTCCTGGCCAAAGATGGTTCTTGTCTTATGGATTAGGGAAATGCAGCTGTTTCTTCAGGTTCGACGTGACCATTGCTGTCATGAAGCGGAATAGGTACACATACACCACCAAGACCCTCATGGAATTGGAGGCCTGGTCACATTCCTTTGCGGAAGGAGGAGGGAAGTTGATGAGGCGCAAGAGGTCCTCACAAGGTCTTCAAGTGACCCAGGATTGCGTGAGAGGCAAATGATTGAACAGAGCAGCTGCCCGTGAGACAGACTTCTGGGATGGGACATCCTGGTAATATAGCTGCCTGTTGCAGTCAGGTTTGCATTGCTGGTAGAAATCACTCGACCAAGAGCAGCCTGTGGGAGAAAGAAAAGAGGCTTATTTTGGCTTACAGGCTCAAGGGGGAAGCTCCATGATGGCAGGAAAAATGATGGCATGAGCAGAGGGTGGACATCACCTCCTTGCCAACATGAGGTGGACAACAGCAACAGGACAGTGTGCCAAACACTGGCAAGGGGAAGCTGGCTATAACACCCATAAGCCCGCCTCCAACAATATCCTGTCCCAGGAGGCTTTAATTTCCAATTGCCATCAGCTGGGGAGACTAGCATTCAGCACACTTAAGTTTATGGGGGACACCTGAATCAAACCACCACACTGCCCTTGCGTGAGTTGCCATACGTCTGTTAATAGCCCCATAACTCCAGTAAACTTACTGGTTCACCAAGTTGAACTGGACAAAATGGTCTTTGGTCTACTGATGCTGTCCTGTCTTCCCAGGAAAAGTCTCACAGGACCATCCGTGGATGGGAAAGAGCTGCAGAAGCCAAGGTCACCAAGGGTCACAGTGGGGCATTTTCAGTTGTTCAGGAGAGCAAGAGGGAAACCCAGTCTCATTGGGTGACGACTAGATTTGTTCAGTCATTCAAATGACATCACCCATGTTCGTTTCAGTCTCACTTTCATTGGCTAGGGGAGGTCCCTGCTGTTTTCACCTGTACCGTTGAATCGCAATCATCTTGAGTATGTGGTTGGCCAGAAGCAGTTATGACTCTGGGGAAGGCTGTGTGAGTGACTTGGGCACAGGCGATCTCGGCTAGTGCTCTCAGTGACGGTCCGGCTCGTCCTGTGACCCGCTAGAGCAGCCTCTGCCTCGGCCCAGGAGAGACGTGCAGGCCTGGTCAGCTTGTTTTATTCACCTCAGCACCGAGGCTTCATTTTTTTGTATGTAGAGTAACGTGATTACCCGAGGGAATTTTAAGAATGTTCTTTTTAACAAAATATCAAACCAACACAGAAAGGAAAAGATAATAAGAAGGGGAGGATGAGAAGAGACAGCTGAGGCTGTAGGCTTGGCAGCCAGTGGCGTCCTGTGCTCTGGGGCTTAATTTGGGGGTCACTGGAAAAGCTGTCCATGTCTATGTGATGACCTGAAATTTTTGGAAAGCCATCTCCTTTGTATTGCCATTTGCTTCAGAAGAATCCTGATTGAAGTTACGGATCTGCCAGCGTGGAAGTATGGCACGTGGGTGTATGATACCTCGAGAGTCATGAATGCAGCCGAGCACCGCCTTGACGCTTCACTGTTGTGTGTGTGCTTAATGTCGTTGCAAGAGGTCCACCAGTGGTTTAAGCCCAACACTGGCAGAAAGTAGATAAGGCAATAGTGACAGCGTCAGGCAGAATTAGTGTAGTGTTGCTTTCTGTAAGATTGGGGTGTCTATAGAACTAGATTTGTGATCAATCAAAAAAATTTTTTTTTTGGTTTTTCGAGGTAAAGTCTCATTCTAGCCCAAGGTGGCCTTGAATTCACAGCGATCCTCCTACCTCCACCTCCCGAGTGCTGGGATTAAAGGCCTGTGCTGGCAAGATCCATCAATTTTGTCATGAAAGATTTTAGGGAGATCTAGCTGAGCACAGTTCCCCACACTTGTAACCCCACAAGACTTCTGAGGCTGAAGCTGCAAGGTCCATCATGCATTCAAAGCTAGCCTGGGCTATATAAGGAGACCCTGTCTCAAAAAATTTTATTTAAAAAAAAATTTTTTTTTCTTCTGTTTGTACACTTTTCACATTCATCCATGGTCAGATTTTTTTTTTTTTTTTTTTTTTTTTTTGAGGTAGGGTCTCACTCTGGTCCAGGCTGACCTGGAATTCACTATGTAGTCTCAGGGTGGCCTCGAACTCACGGCGATCCTCCTACCTCTGCCTCCCAAGTGCTGGGATTAACGGCGTGCGCCACCATGCCCTGCTTATGGTCAGATTTTTATCCATATATTTGACATTATTTTGATTGTCAGATTAATTGATAATGACTTGGGCATTCCAGAATCTATGTTCCAAGGACAGTGGTTTTTTTTTTTTTTTTTTGGTAGGGTCTCACTCTGGCTCAGGCTGACCTGGAATTCACTCTGTAGTCTCAGGGTGACCTCGAACTCACAGTGATCCTGCTACCTTGGCCTCCTGAGTGCTGGGATTAAAGGCGTGCGCCACCACGCCTGGCCCAAGGACAATCTTTGATTCTTGGGTGAAGCTTTGTCTTACTAGGGGTTGGAAAGTCCTTAGTTTGATGATACCAATCCAATGTGTGTGTGTGTGTGTGTGTGCATGCGTGTGCACACATGTATGTGGATGCTCATGTACGTGTACGTGTGCATGTAGAGGCCAGAGGACAACCTCACTACCGTTCCTGTCAGGCCCCATCCACCTTTTCTGAGGCAGGGTCTCATTGGCTTGGAGCTCACCAATCAGTCCAGTGGGGCCGGCTAGGGACCATCCTGCCTCTTGCTCCCAGTGCTGGGGCTATAAGCTTATGCGGAGGCTTCTGGGAATTGTACTCAGGTCCTTAGACTTTCTCACTGAGCTGTCGTCCCAGCTCCCAATCTAATTTTGAGCAAGGGTTAAGGATAAATCAACTGACCTTGAGAGTGACCCACATATATTTAAAACACGTTAGCAGGCTCTGTTGTCCAGGAGAGCAGAGAGCTGGGAGGAGGCAGTGGAGGAGGAAGGTGGTCCCCTGACGGTGAGGGGGGCGGAGCTGGCAGGGGGAGAAAGGGGAGCTGCAGGGAAGCACACTGGGCTCAGCCTGCATGAACCGTTATGAGGGCTGGTTTAGGGTTTATAACCTCCAGGTTTAAATTTTTTTTTAATTCATTTATTAACAAGGGGTGAAGGAGGGGGAATGAATGAATGGGCATGCAGGGCCTTTTGCCACTGCAAACAAACTCCAGGTACATATGCCACTTTGTGTGTGTGGCTTTACGTGGGTACTGGGGAATTGAACCTGGGCCAGCAGGCTTTGCAACTTTAACCACTGAGCAATCTCCTTAGCTCCCATTCAGGTTTTTATTATCTTTCCCCTGTGGTGCTCTTTATTATTTTCAGTACTGGAGCTTGAACCCATGGCTTCATGCTTGCTTGCAAGTGGCTTACCACTGAGCTGCATTCCTAGACAAAGTCTTGTAAATTGCTCAGGCTGGACTTGAACTAGTTGTATTGCTCAAGCAGTTCTTGGACTTGTGATCCTCCTGTTTCAGGCTCTAGAGTATTTGGAATTACAGACACATGCTTTCACTGGCTCTGGGTTCCAGTGAGAGGTCCTGTTCTGTAGACCCAAACGACAGCACTGTGGCAGACGATGAGCATGCAGAACACTTTTTAAACATGTATTTATTTATTATTTATGTATGTGGGTGGGGGTGTATGAGCATGCAGAACACTTTGTTTTTTTTTTTTTTTTCAGGTAGACTAGCTGTCTCATTCTAGCTCAGGCTGACCTGGGTCATAGATTGTGCCACTTTGCATCTGGCTTTATGTGTCTCAGGGTGGCAAGCACCTTTAACCACAGAGCCATCACCCACCCAGGTAATATCAATCCTCCTACCTCTGCACTTGAGTTACCCATTTTAGTGTGATCTGGGACCCCACCTAAAGGGGTCAGAAGATGTGGCCCTCTGTGTGTCCAGGAAAGGAGGAGACCTGGACATACTGATGACAATTTTGCCTACCTGAATTTTAAAAGTCTTAAAATATATTCCAATCACAGTAACACTTTTGACAAAAACATGTATTTATTTATTATTTATGTATGTGGGTGGGGGGTGTATGTGCCACAGTGTGCATGTGGAGGTCAGAGGACAACTTTGTCCTTCTTTGAGACAGGATATTTTGTCACTGCAAACAAACTGCTGCATACTTCAAAGGAATGTCAGACTAGCTGCCCATGAACTTCGGATTTGCCAGTCTCTGCCTCTCATTGTTGTAGGCGCACTGGGTCATAGATGCATGTGCCACTTTGCATCTGGCTTTATGTGAGCATCGAGGAATTGAACCACGTCAGCAGGCTTTGCAAGCAAGCACCTTTAACCACAGAGCCACCCACCCATCAAGAACAGCCACAGAGACTCAGCAGGGCCCACTGTGCCACCTGCGTCTTCCTGGTTCCTTCCTTGCCTTGGCCCCAGGAACCCTCCCTCCCGCAGCACCCAGGGGACTGGAATATCTACTCATGTTCTTTTAAGTGCTTCAACCTGGAAATGACACACAGTTGAGTTACAGCATTTTAGTGTAGATGGTCTGTGGACCCCCACCTCCTCGTGTCAGGGGTCAGAAGATGTGGCCCTCTGTGTGTCCAGGAAAGGAGGAGACCTGGACATACTGATGACAATTTTGCCTACCTGAATTTTAAAAAGTCTTAAAATATATTCCAATCACAGTAAGTAGGGGAAAACACCAGTATTGACAATGTGCAAACAGCATTGGCAAACACTGAATTGTGAGAAGATTATATAGGTTTTATGTTTCAGACAGAATTTGTTATTTACAAGTATGTGATGCTGTTTTGAACCCAGGGGACTAAGTCTGTACATTCAGACAGAAAGTGCATCACTTCAAGGGAGAGTTTCAGAATGTAACGAGTTGTGCAAAAAAAAACCCTGAAGGGATGTTTAGAAACGTTTTTGCCTCCTCATTTAAATAAAAACTCCATTCCAAAAGATCCCAGTGGCTCATGGCCCATCCACTGGTGTATGACTCATATATATTACTATTGCCCTACTCCTCTTAGCTGAGGACAAAACTTTTATTTCAGCCCCATGGATTAATTCAGCCTTTGGGCTCAACAGCGCTGCAGGCTAAGCGTGTGTGATCCGTCCATTGAACAAGTATTGGCGAGCACTTACTGTGCACGCTGATGCTTCCAGCCATGGGGAAAGAGGAATCCTTCAGTGGTGGCCACCATGGGATGTGCACCTCCAGGCGTCACATTGGTCACTTTTATCAAAAATAAATAAATAAAAGAGGCATGGAGGTACATTATTTTTTTCACTTCATGACCATGTAGGGTCAGTCCACGCCAGCTCTGAGCAACAGGACTCAGTGCTGACCTGCTGTCTCTCACATGTGCTCCCCCATTAACATAAAGATAAAGAGATGACTTAATTGTTAAACACTTGCCTGGAGCCTAAGGACCCTGATTTGAGGCTCAATTCTCCAGTGAAACATTCCCTGACTTGTCATGATGGATCGGTAATACAATGAATGAATTAAACACCCCCAACTTCTTCTAAAAACTAAATCTCTGGTTACTATAAAAGTTTAATGACGGCTAATGATGGTTAAATTTAAATTGTTTTCTCTCTCCTTACTATGCCTTATACCAAGTATTATTGTTACTGTATAATTTATTATAAATTTATTAAAAGCCAGACAAAATGTAATAATTTAAATATATGTCTCCAATATATTCAATTTTTATTAATTTATAGTTTACATCTACAATTGCCCCAATGTGGGAATGGTATCAGTTCCTCTGTGCACAGATGAAGCTCTCTCTCTCTCTCTTTCATGGCTCTATAAAGACAGGCCAACTTTTCTTTAGATCTATGAGCCAGGCTGAGCCCTGGATTAACAGCTCACGCCTTAATGTTTTAGGTCATTCCAACCCATCTGTGGCAGGCCAGTGGACCCTCCTGAGTGGCTTGCTCCAGCCTGGACCCAGGGTTGGCTTCTCCACAGAGGAATCCATTCTGCAGGTGTGGTGCAGCGGTGAACAGCAGACACAGAGACTCAGCAGGGCCCACTGTGCCACCTGTGTCCTTCCTGGTTCTCTTCCTTGCCTTGGCCCCAGGGAACCCTCCCCTCCCCGCAGCATAGAGCACCTGATGGGCTGGTCTGCAGTAAGAACGGGACTGGAGAATGATTTGTGGTTGTTGTTAAAGTTAAAAGGAAAGAAGAAACATGAGTTTATTTCCAAAAAAGTGGAAATATATGCTCCTACTCATGTCTCTCTTCATTACCTCTGCATACCAAACACCCTGGGAAAACTTTTATCTAGGAACAGGATATTGCATGAAAAAAACAAAAGGGGAATTTAAAAAGGCATTATTCTTTTTATTTGAAAACAGAGATCTGGGTCAAAGAGGAGACCAGACCCCCTCCTCACAGCAGGAGAGGATTTGTATAAATGAGAGAGAACAACTGAGAGGATGCTAGAGAGAAAAGCTCCAGAGATTTACAGAAGAGAGGACTCCTAAGACAACCTGCTGTAATGGGCTGTGGCCATCAGCCTCTCAGCTGCTGTGAACAAACTCCAGAGCTTGAGGCAATTAAACTTCATCAGGCCAAGGCACCACAGGTTTGCGACTCAAAGACAATGGCTTTTCCACTTACTGGCTATCCACCTAACATCCCTCCCCGCCCTCCATCAGCAAGTGTGGCATTGCACACTTGTGTCACTTTTTGCATCTGGCTTAACGTGGGGACCTGGAGATTGGATCCAGCGTTCTTAGACTTGGCAGGTAGGCGCCTTAACTGCCAAGCCATCTCTCCAGCCCTGTGAAAGGATTTCTTTCTGGGAGCCCACTGAGTATCTAGTATTGATAATAATAATAATAATAAATATGGCCAGACTCCCCTGGAGCTGTTTCTGTTGAGTGATATTCCAGAGCCATGATGGGAACTTGCTGAGCTGACTGCTTCTTTGGCTCAAGGACCCTTATGTTCTCTAAGCATTCATTATGTGAGTCTCCAGTTGCCTGTAGAAGGAGAAGCCATTCTGGCAAGAAAGGTCTCATCAATAACATGACCATTTATAAAATCAGCCCCTACTCATCCCTGCCCCTTCCCACAGGAGCTTTAACCTCACTGGTGCCCTGGCTCAGCATCTTTGGCTCACAGCCCACCTCGAAGCTAACTTTAGGGCGTAGAAAAGTTTCGACAGTAAGAAGACAAACAGAATATAACTAGACCGCGAATCAGATTGCCAGTCCTATGGAAGACCCACGTTTTCATAGGGTGGTCGAGAGTGATTGGTTAACTGCTGGGGGCATGGGCGAAGACTTGGCCTGCCCAAGATCTGGCAGAGCTGGGCAGTGAACATCAGGAAAGGAATATAGGTGTGGACAGTGCTCCCAGGGGTAGTGTTTGAATTCTAAGAACGCTGGGGTGATGGCTGCGCATTTAAAAAGTGGTCTGCGTGCTCTCCATTCCCTCTTCCTCATTGTTCCCTGAGGAATTATAGGTAGTTAATGTGCTGTGGTGTAGTCACGGGTAAGTGGCATGTGCTCTGGTAAAAAAATCCCACCCCTCGCCCCCGTGCCCATGCAGGCGACCCTGATTAAACTCAGTGGGTCACATCCACACACGACATGGAAGAGAGACTGGTTGGGAAGGAGAACAGGTTCCTCAGAAGGGGAATGGGAAGAGGAGTTAAGAGAAGCTGCCTGGAGGGAATTATGATCAACACACGTCATATACATGAATACAACAATTGTGAATAAACTGAGAAGAGTGATCTGCTTTTCAATCTTTCTGCTTGCCAAACATTTAGGCAAAAATGTTAGAGTTGTTTTGTGTCCTGTTATCTTGTTTGAAGACAAAGTGGGCCCAAGAAAGGATGCTGTGTATTCAAAGTCATACCCTCATGATAGATCATGCTTGGCCCATGTCTCCATTGCCGTTCTGCCCATGAGCAAATCCTGGTGGCCCTCTGTCAGTGCACCTTGGCAGTCTGACCACTTCCCCCATCCTGGCCCATCTCCCCACACCCCACCTCTGTGTTGTTGCAGCCACCACTGTGTGGCCGGTCTCCACGGTTTCTTCTCCACACGGCCATCTTTGGATCCCTTCTGAACGGATCTTAACTTGTTCCCCACCCCTGGTGAAAACCTTGCTGAGTCTGCTGTCCCATAGAATGACACCCAGTGCACACCCACCTTTATCACCCACTGTTCACAGTAGCCATGTGGTGGAGTCAGAGGAGCTGCCATCAGTAGATGCATGGATAAAGAAAACAGGATACATGTATAAAATGACATTTTGTCTAGCTATATGGAAGAATGAGGCTGTGTTATTGGTAGGAAAATGGATCACCATGTTAAGCAAAATCAGCCTGACTTCGAAAGACAAATATCACATGTTTTCTCTGCCATGTCGCCCTAGATGTTTCTAGGAAGTCATGAAAGTGGGGGGCGCCTCTGGGAAGAGGCGGGAGACCAGCAAAAAGTGGAAGGGGCTGCAAGACAGAGAATGACAAATAGGATCAAAGTACTTAATAGACATACATGACTCACGAGGAGCCATTCTTCTGTAAAGTTAGCACATCGTGGGGCCTGACTTTGTCTGTTCTGGTTCAGCTCTGGCCTCTGAGCCAGTCTCCAAGCCCCCAGCCTGCTCCCAGCTTACAGCTCTTGTTCTTCCTTCCCAAGCTTTTCCCGTTTCTCTCACCCTTGCTTTGTTCTCACATGCCCCGGCACCTGCTTAAAGAAAACCAACCGTATCACTTTGTCCTCCTTAATATTTCTTCATGAGAAAAATGAGCCAGGCGTGGTGGCGCACACCTTTAATCCCAGTACTCGGGAGGCAGAGGTAGGAGGATCGCCATGAATTTGAGGCCACCCTGAGACCACGGAGTGAATTCTGGGTCAGCCTGGGCTAGAGTGCGACCCTACCTTGAAAAACAGAAAAACCAAAAAAGAAAAAAGAAAAAAGAAAAATGATCAAGATATATTTCCTTAGACCTTAGACATACATTTGTGATTATCTGCCTCTCAGAATACATGTAAGTTCCATGTTCATGGTGTGTTTTCCAGCCATCTGTATCTCTTTTATTCCAACACTGACACAGAAGGTCAAAGCTAAATAAGTCAATTTGAATAAACAGAGAAATAAATAATGTTAATGAAGAAATGAATAAGTTATTGAGATTCTTTATAAGAATCTATTTTAAAAATCAGAGTAGCTGGATGAGGTGGCACAGGCTGGCCCTCCCAGCTTTTGGGAAGTACGAAGCAGAAGAACCCACGTTAGAGGTCAGAAGGGCTGCATGCTCTCAACCCCCATCCCACCAACCAACCAGAGTGGCCAGGTGGGCCACTCTGCAGGGGTTCTGGCCTTCCTCTGTGGCATCTCAACTGCCAGCCATGGGCCTGTGTTGCCTTATCCCCGAAGCCCTTTGCCAGGGTGGAGCTCACCCAAGCACTCGGAGACCACTCAGGAACCCGCTTCTTGGGCCCAGGTCTCGGAGCATTCTGGAGGTCCCATTCTCTGGAAACCAGCGCTGGACAAGGATGACATAACTTACATGGGTGGAGTATTACATATGTGTGTGTGTGCTTGCTTATTAATTAATTTACAGGATCTCTGTAGCCTAGGATGGCTTCAAACTTCCCATTCTCCTCCCTCAGCTTTCTAGGATTCCTGGTGTGTACCACCATGGCTGGCTTAGAACTAACTAACTTTCTTCCTTTCTCTTTCTTTCTTTCTTTCTTTCTTTCTTTCTTTCTTTCTTTCTTTCTTTCTTTCTTTCTTTCTTTCTTTCTTTCTTTCTTTCTTTCTTTCTTTCTTTCTTTTCCTTCCTTCCTCCCTCCCTCCCTCCCTCCCTCCCTCTTTCTTTCTTTCTTTCTTTCTTTCTTTCTTTCTTTCTTTCTTTCTTTCCTTATTTATTTTTTTGCCAGCAGAGTGAGATAGATAAAAGAGAGGCAGACAGAGAGAGAATGGGCATGCCAAGGCTTCCAGCCACTGCAAACAAACTCTGGATGCATGTGCCCCCGTGCATCTGGCTTACGTGGGTCCTGGAGAATCGAACTGGGATCCTTTGGCTTCACAGGCAAATGCCTTAACCACTAAGCCATCTCTCCAGCCTATTTATTTATTTTTATTTGAAGTTAGACTTCAGATAGCGCGTTTTTTGATCAGAACTTACTTATACAATTTCTGAACTTTTGTTCTTCCATTTTTTCCTTCCATATTGTATCTGGAAGGGAGGAGGGAAACTCTGACTTGTGGTTGGAAAAGAGGTTGAAATTCCTGGTCCACATCAGCTTTCCGGGTTTTTCTGTTAAAAGTCTGTTAAGGGTGTGTGATGGTGTGTTGGGAGCTATAATGGAGAGTTGGGCTGAGTGAGACACTTTGATATTAGGGAGCATGTGCTGCTTGGGGACATTCCTTTTTTTATTATTATTAAAGAAAGACACACAGAGAGAGAGAGAGAGAGAGAGAGAGAGAGAGAGAGAGAGAATGGGTACGCCAGGGCATCTAGCCACCGCAAACGAACTCCAGATACATGTGCCACCTTGTGTATCTGGCTTACATGGGTCCTGGGGAATCAAACCTAATTCCTTTGGCTTTGCAGGCAAGTGCCTTAACCTCTAAGCCATCTCTCCAGCCTGGGACATTCCTTTTAAAGGCTTAAAAGACATTCAAGGATAGACTTTTTTTTTTGGTTTTGCGAGGTAGGGTCTCACTCTGGTCCAGGCTGACCTGGAATTCACTATGTAGTCTCAGGGTGGCCTTGAACTCTCGGAGATCCTCCTACCTCTGCCTCCCAAGTGCTGGGATTAAAGGCGTGCGCCAACACGTCCGGCTCAAGGATAGACTTTAAAAATATATATATATTGACTAACATGGGGAAAGGGACATTTGGGGGGATGAGTGAGGGGATGGGGACCAACACAGAGCGGGGTGGTTATAGCTGAGGGCAGCTTGGCTATGTCTCCGGAGAGCAGACCCAGCACCCCCAAGGCAGCTGGGAGGCAAGGTGAGAAGCAGGGAGTAGTTGCAGCCCAGGGGACTGTCTGGATCACCCCCTTCTCAGTGGGGTGCAGGCATCTGCAGACAGAACCACCATCCAGGTGACCCACTTGCCTTTTACAAGCCTTTGATTCTGAGATATTTCCTTTCATTTCAGGGTCAGGAGGATTTGACTCATTTGGTGGTAATTGATCTGAGAAAATGGCCGCTGGAGGGAGTATTCCTGGGGTAGGAAACATGTATCCCAGCTTCAGCTGTCTCTTCCAGAGCAGACAGACTTGGGGAAGACAGAGGAGCAGTTCTGGGGCTCCATCTCCCACCCTTGGGAGGCCCACATAAGCGCTTGTCTAGAATATGGAACAGGGGGGAATGTTTGTGCTACAGCCTGAGAGCCAGCTGGCCCTCCGTTCAAGCCACAGCCCTGATTGAAAGACAGTGAGCAGGCTCCTGCCTGCTGTCTCCAGCAGCATCCCCAAGCCCTGTGATGGGGGGACGGGGTAATGACGTCCAATTTTATACACTTCAGATCCATTAGTAGCAATTACCTTTCCCGAGGTGTTTTGAGTTAGTTTTAACATAGCATTCTTACAGTTGGTGGATAATGACAGTAATAATGTACACAACATTTTCAAGTCGCTGTTTTTAGCTGCAATAACACCATTAGTAGGTCTATTTAACAGGCGCATTGTGTGCTAAAAGTTAAGGTGTTCCTGAGTCCCTTACCGTCCCCCACAGAAACCCTTCCCACTCTTCTGTTCTGTGGAGATCTTTTCCCCGAAGTTTCAGAGAGATTTCTCCTCTTCTGGGCATTCTTGCTGAAATAAGAGAGTGAGAGCTGGGCCTGCAGTAGAATTATTAACTATTTAGCTGTTTTTATTTGCCTGCTTCTTCCATGATCTGCAAACCAATTATGAACTCCACAGTTGACAAAAATGAAAAACACACGTGTTTTGCAAAGCTCATCCGGGGTGTCTATGAGAGACTGGTGGGTTGTCTTCGTGCCTTCAAGGCACACAGACTAAGCTTCCAAGAAGAAAGTTCCCAGGAGGGTGGTGGTCTCTCTTAGTCACTCAGTGTGAGTGTGTGTGTGTGTGTTTTAAAGTCCTAATGATCCAGAAGAATTTATTTTTATTCTCCCTTCTTCCTCGTTTCATCTTAAAGCCATAGGTGGCTGTGCAGAGACAAGAGAGCTTCTCTATCCACCCTCTTTTCATACTTCCCTGACTCCATCTCCTTCTAGTCTGTTCTCATGTTATTTATTGCACAGCTGGGTTGTGACGTCCGTTTTATAGCCAGGCACTTATGTGTCTTGTCCCCCAGTGTGAGTTCACTCCCGCTGGCCTCACAGACTATGCCAATCAGGTGGCCTGGCTCAATAGACACTAACTCTCTCAGCCCCAGAAGCTGGAAGTCCAGAGCCAAGGTGGCCACACTGTCTCTGAGACTCCAAGAAGAATCCTTCCTTCCTCTTTCTAGCGGTGGCTCTGATCCTTGGAATCTCCTGCTTACTCTTCTAGGGTCTGCTTCTGCTGTCCCAAGCTCTCCTCCCAATGTCTCTGTCTTAACGTGACCCTTCCTGATAATCAGTCCATGACATAGCAGGTTCAGGGCAGACCCAATGATAACACCTTCACTCAATTACATTAGCAAAAACCTTATTCTCACATCAAGTTACAGTCACTCGTACCAGAAGTTAAGAAGGAAATATATCTTTTGGAGGAATATAGTTCAACCCTCCCTCCAAATAATTTGTAATTTCTTTGTAATTCAGAGATCCAGGGAAATTTTAGCTTTAGACCAAGAATCCATAGGTTCTTCTCTACAGAAAGCATCTGTGGTCATGTGACTTAGAGAAACCTAGCCACAGTGCCCTGACCTGGGGACTTGAGAAAGAATCCTATGGTCACATGACTTAGAGAAATATGCCAACAGTGCCCTGACCTGGGGACATGAGATGCCTACCAGTATATTTTTTTCCTACTCTTAAAAAATTTAAATTTCACTGACATGTAAAATATAAAAATGCACATATTAATGTGGTGTTTAATACAGGGACACGTGGAATGCTGTTGAAACCAGCTTGAAAATATCCAGCACCTCAAACGTGTAGAATTTCTTTATGATGAAAGCTTCCAAAACTCTTGTAGCTTTTTGAGGTGTGCAATATGCTGCCGGTATTACTATCCTTTGGATCTTGGATTATTGCTTATATTTCAGGTGCCCCCAAAGCCCCAGCGTTGAAAGCTTGGTCCCTAGGCTGGGAGGCAGGCTTGATGGAGGGAAGTCGGGTCATTGGGGGTGCACCTTGAAGGGCGTGTTAGGAGGCCAGCCCTCTCCTTTCTCACTTTGTCCTGACTGTCCAGGGGAGCAGCCTCTTCCACCACGTACTGCAGCCATGAGGTTCTGTCACATCACAGGTCCCCAAGCATCACCGCCAACCCACGTGACTGAGAACTCGGACACTGGAGCCAACACAATCTTTGCTCTTTCCAGGCACCCCAGGCATCTCATTATAGTTGTGGCAAGCTGACTAACAGTGACGGTTGCCACCCTTCTGTGGAACAGCACACCAACCCTTTTTCCTGTCGTCCATGACTTAGCACTTACTGGCCACCCTTTTTCTAACTCTCTCTCCCTCTCCTAGCCTGAAATGTCCCAAGAATCTTGTTACAGACTCTTGATTATACAAAACATATTTTTAGCCAGCAAATTTTTTTAACCATAGGAACTTAAAAAAAACTTTTTTTTTTTTTTTTTTTTTTTTTTTTTTTTTTTTACTCCATGTCTCCTCCATTAACAGCAGCGAAACACTTTGTGGGAATATAGGCCCATTGAATCTGCTTTTGCTGTATGAATTGCCCCAAATGAGGACAGCAGAATAATATGACCTTTAGTTGAGCAATTTTTGTTTTGTATAGCATGAAATGGGTGTTGAGGGACAGAGGGGATTTTTAAGAGACCCGATTCCATGTGACACTTGGATTCAGTCAAGTGGCACATGGAACGGCTGTAGACCTGTCTGCTCAGCCTACCCCTCACCCCTGTATGCTGGGTTTTCTCATTTGAAAACAGGAAATGCATATATCTTAAATCGCACAGTGTATAATTACTCTTTGAGTCCAGCAATTCAGCAGGAATATCTGTGGCATCAGGAAGCCCTTGTACCATTCTACACTTTCAATCACAATGATTTCAATACAGTAAAATGCAGAGCTGCCTGGAGAAACTCTATTTTCTGCTTATATTTCAAAGAACATAATGATGATAATTTTCAGCAACAAGAAATCTCCGTTTTGACCCTTTCAACACAACATGTCTTTTTGGAAAAAGTTTAATGGGAATTTTGTCTATTGGTGAGATTTGGGGAGACATGTCCATTTTGGCACTAGTTTGAGCTAACCCTAACAAGGAAGGTGTTAGGGATGGAATGTGAAATGTTCTCAAAGGCACGTGTGGCAGAGAGGTTATAGAACCGATGGGGTAGGAGACATGGCTGGTAGAGGTGGGTCATGGGGGGTGGGTCTTTGAAGGTTAAAGTCTGGCTGTGTCAGGCCCTGATTCTGCTTCTTGACCTACCAAGATGCGAACGAGCTACAGTGCCAGCTCCTGCCACCGCAGCCTGCTCCTCCCCATCACCACGCCGCTCCACGATGGCCAGGTCATCTAAGCTTCTCTTCCCTTGTGTTATAGCACTCCAGTATTTTGTTACAGGGATAAGAAAACTAACTAATATAGAAGGCCAAGCCAGGTTTCTGGTAAAAATATTAAATATAATCAAAAAGCCAAATAAAAAGTGGTTTTTGAGGACTGGGGAGATTGCTTAGTGGTTAAGGCACTTACCTGCAAAGCCAAAGAATCCAGGTTTGATTCTCCAGGACCCACGTAAGCCAGATGCACAAGATCACGCATTTATCTGGAGTTCATTTGTAGTGGTTGGAGGCCCTGGCGTGCCCATTCTTTCTTTATCACTCACTGTCTCTCTTTGTGCCTCTCTCTCAAATAAATAAAATTTAAAAATAAATAAATAAATAAATGGTTTTTAAATCATAGTGTGTCCTCCTGTATTGATGATCAATAGATTCATAGGGGGCTGTCTGTTAAAAGCATTATTTGTTTTTTTAAGGTACACAAATTCCCTCTGAATAGTAAATACTCCTGGGCCATCTCATTAAGGTTTAATTTCCATAACTTTCAGATATTTGTCTTTTACAGAGTGGTGAAGAACATGGGCTTTTAAGCAGACTGACTTCGGATCAAATGGGGACGAACCTCACACCTTTCTGTCTCAGGGCTTAGACGAGTGTTGGCTTTCTTACCTGCAAAATGGGATTAATACTATGTCCTGGGAATGGTTATTGTGGGAGCTAAATGAACTGAGGTATTTAAAACTCTGTTCCTAGAAGAATTTAGCTTAATGCCCAACATGTGTATACAGACACTCCAATGTGGCTCCATTATATTGCTGACTTTTAAATTTAAATCTGTATTCATTCATTTAGTGTGTGTGTGCAAGTGTGTGTATAGGTGTGTGCCTTGTGTGCATGTGAAAGTCAGAGGACAAACTTAAGTGTCTATGCTCCACCTTCTTGAAGACAGGATGTCTTGTTATTGCAACCTGGAGCTTCGGCTCCCTCCCCACCCCGCTCTGCTTCTCACTGGGGTAGGGCGTTGGGACCACAGGTGCATGCACTACTTTGCATGCCGCTTTTCGTGGGTGCTGGGGAAGTGAACTGTGGGCTGGCAGGTTTTGCAAGCCATTGCCTTTAACTGCTGAGCCACTTCCCCAGCCCCTTTGCTGCCTTTTAATCCTTCACATTTTTCATTCATTTAAGGGATACTTATGGAGTGTCTGTTAAGTGCCAGGCACTGTGGGTGTTACTGAGAAGGAGAGAGAACCAAGAACTTCCTGCTCTTGCGAAGCTTTTGTTCTTAAGGTGAGGTTAGCAGTGAAGAAGTTCATCACCGAGTAGTGTACCAGGAACAGAGAGGCTGTGGAGGGAAACACAGGAGGGTAAACTAGACGGGGTGACAGAGAGAGAGAGAGGGAGAGAGAGAGAGAGAGGGAGAGAGAGAGAGAGAAAGGGAGAGGGAGAAAGAGAGGGAATGAGAGAGAGGGAGAGAGAGAGAGGGAGAGAGAGAGGGAGAGAGAGAGGGAGAGGGAGAGGGAGAGAGAGAAGGAGAGAGAGAGAGGGAGAGGGAGAGAGAGGGGAAGAGAGAGAGAGAGAGGAGAGAGAGAGTGCTTATGGGTTCCTTAAGGCTTGGTAAAGACCTGATGAATGCTGTGACAATTGAGCAGATACAGACAGAACATGACGAAAGAGCCTTCAGGCATAAGGAGCAGCAGGTGTCGAGGTCCCGAGGCAGGCATGTGCTTTGTGGTACCTGAGTGCAACAGAAAACCAGCTGGACTGAGGCTGAATGAGCAGAGAGGAGGAAATGGGGGGTGAAGTCGGGGAGGGGCGGTGCTTGTAAGGACCTGATGGGCACTGGGCATTTTGTTCTGAGGAGGGTGGTACTGCTGGGGAGTCCAAGCAGGGCAGTGACTAAATCTTCCCTGTGTTTTGAAAGGACAAACCTGGCTAGTGTTAAGAATTTGTTAGAGTGAAATATGGCTAGAACATTGGGATGACAGGCCCTCAACCCCCTGCCTGAAGCAAGCCTTCCTGGGTTCATTGCTTAGGTTTCTTTTCTGTCTCCTGCCAGTCTTCCTCTCTCTCTCTCTGTTCCCCCTGCCTGTGTAGCAACCTGTTTCCCAGGGGAGGAAAACGCCAGCTGTGCTACTTACCTTTGGCTAACATGACACAGTGCCAGACACGGGGTCTTAAATAACAGAAGTGTATTTCCCATAATTCTGGAGGGTGGAAGTTCAAGATCGAGGCACTGTGTCATTGTGAGAGGTTTCTCTCTCCCTCTCTCTCTCCCTCTGTCTTCTTGCAGTCTTCTCATGGTAGAGAGAGCAAGAGAGGAAAAACCTCTCGTGTCTTTTCTTCTAAGGACACTGGGCCTGTCGGGTCAGGAACTTGTCTTTGTGACCCCAATGCAACCTAAGTTCTCCCCTTAAAGCCCCTGTCTCCAGGTGTAGTTAGATTCGAGTCTGGGGCTTCAACATCTTAATTTAGATTGGGGGACCAAACAAACATTCAGTCAAATCAAGAACAAAATGACATGTCAGAAGTTGGATGCTTTTGCCAAACTGTAAAGCATACTTATCTGCTTGAAAGAAACCGTTTCTTCTTTATCAGGAGAAGCCACGAAACACTGTCACTTTTCAGACGGAATCACAGAGACCAAGTGGTAGAGCTGGGGGTGTCTGGAGTCAGTAGCAGTGGTTGTGGCGGCACAGGGGATTGAGAGGTGGGAGCCAAGAGCACGTCCCGTAGGTCTCCATGGGTGGCGTTGCTGGGCCTTACTTTAACATGAAGGCTGTGGGAGGGGACAGTCCCTCTTGTCTCTTCAGTAGGGCTGCACCAGAACATCCATGCAGGACATGGGGCCTGAGGCCCAGCTGGGCTTCCCTCAGCCACCTTGCTCCTGTCGCCTGGGGACTGTGGCAGCTTGGAACAGGCCTCCCTTTCCAATGCACAAGAGAAATTACCTGAGGGCCAGTGGTAGTTCACCATGCTGTCTTCTCTGTCCTTGGTCAGTGTCAGAAATCATTTTGCCTCCCTCAGGCCTGGGGTTGTTTATCCTGCAGATATTCACAGCCGATCTTTCCTCTTTCCACGCATGGACCATCAGGAGGTTTAGAAGCAGCTTGGAACTTCCCTCTGGCAGATAGCAGGGATGTCCTGGTCACGCTTGTCTCAAAGGATTCCTGGCCACCTTGAGTGCTCTGGGCAGGGCTGGGACACCCCTTGAGTTTATTAATTGGAGGACATGTTTTATGCACTGCTCAGACTAGGTCATAACTTGAATTTGGTTTATCTACTTTACGGGATTCTGGTAAATTCGTAATCACGCCCGAAAGACTGATCATGCCACTGTGTCAGGAGCCCGGCAGGGTGAGGGAGCTTGTGCGTTTGTTAGGGTGGAGCACAGATGTTTCTCAGGTAGACACCAAGCAAGGTGACTACTGCTGAGCCAGGGGCCAGGTGAGAAGCAAGCTCCATGCCCGTGTTGTCTTGGAGAGTCTGTTGTGGGGGGTGGGGGGAGGAAGGTCGAGAGAGTAAACAGAGATTTTGCTGAGAAGGGCGTTTGCATACCTCATGCAAGTCCTTAGCTGCCTCCTGACACAGGGCAAACTTCACAGAAGCTGCTATGGCCATTTCTGTCTTGGGGAAAAAAATATATTTTTCATTCAGTGTGTGAAGGAAAGCATTGCCAAGAAGTTAAAGAGTGAAAAAGACTTTCCAGAAGTCTCCATGCTGGCAGGCTGGCACTCTTCAGCTCATAGTAATTAAATCTGTCTCCCTGGGCTGGAAAGATGGCTTAGCAGTTAAGGCGTGTGCCTGCGAAGCCTAAGGATCCAGGTTTGATTCTCCAGGTCCTACGTAAGCCAGATACACAAGGGGGCACACGCATCTGGAGTTTGTTTGCAGTGGCTGGAGGCCCTGGCGTGCCCATTCTCTCTCTCTCTCTCTGTCTCAAATAAATAAATAAAAATAAATATTTTTTTAAAAATCGTTCTCCTTCCCTGCATCTTGAGAAGCCTTCCTTCTCAGTTGCCTTGATTGAGGGATGTTGATCTGGATCTCATACTGGGGTTGTCACCAGAATCTTCTCATCAACATCCAGACGTTTAATCTGCTGCAGCTACCAACTTTTTACAGTCGTCTTCTTCTTTTTCTTCAGTGCTATTGCAGTGAAAGTTGGAATTCCTTTTCCAGTCACAGTCTTGCGTCAGTGTGGGGCAATGTCTAGCAAGGGGCTCTTCCTTGAAGAGCAGCACTAGACTGTCTAATGGGTTGAGATACAGCCCTTCCGACTTAACGTTCTTAGTGCTTTCTGAACGTCTCTGGAACAATCTGTGCCCGTGGTACAAGAGAAAGGAAGGGTTAGCGCTGGAGGCTGGGAGCTTGGGTGACATGACCAACTCACTTCCCTGTCTTCCTGGGGGTGCTGTAGCCAGTGGAAGTACCTGTGCTAACCTGGCGGAGGAGCTGAGAGCAGCCGAGGACCTCCATCTTGCTCACAGCCCTATACCTTCCCTCGGACCTAAGGGAATCCACTTACAACTCTATTACCCGGTAAATTAGGAGAGCGATTCAGTCAGGTGTATTTATCACGAAGAGAACGAAAGATAATTAATATACTGCATTGAATGCAAATTGCACCCACAGCACTTATCTCATTTTCAATTAGCACAAATGTTACAGCACCGTGGGCTTGTTATGGTTTTACCATGGGCTGGGTAATTAATTTCCGTGAGCCACATATCAGGCACCTGGTAATGCCGCTTATTAATAAATGTCACCCCAGGTATCGGTTTGTTAGAAGAGGTAAATAAATGGAATGCACAGTTGTCTGCCCTGAGCAAATCTATTTTTACACCTCGCTGCATCTTTTCACTTGTTTGTTTATTGACTAGAGAGATGACTGAGATGAGCGTTGCAAACAAATGAAAATCCCGCCTGGAATGTGGCCTCCCAGGGGATTCCTGCTCTTCCCCCTCAGGGACATCAGACCAGGGAGTGGAGGTGCATCAGAAACCATTGTCCCCTGAGACCCGTGCTGGGGGCACAGCACCACTGAGGAGCCATCACCGTCTGCTGACCTCTGTCTCTCTGAGCATATTTCTCTGTGAGTCTTTGGAGAGCAAGGCACTGGGTCCAGCCCTTCCTGGTACCCTGGGCCAATCTCTCCCTTCGTCTGTGGCCCCTTCCCCGCTCATTATCCCTCTTACTGCCTGATTCATGCTATTGGGGCCTCTAACATGGGGAAGAAGGCAGGACCCAGATGATTCTGACGAGTCTGGGCTCTTGAGCAAAAGTCCCATCTGGGCCGGGCGTGGTGGCGCACGCTTTTAATCCCAGCACTCGGGAGGCAGAGGTAGGAGGATCGCCATGAGTTTGAGGCCAGCCTGAGACTGCATAGTGAATTCCAGGTCAGCCTGAGCTAGAGTGAGACCCTACCTCGAAAAACCAAAAAAAAAAAAAAAAAAAAAAAAAAAAAGTCACATCTATTTATAAGGTTCCCCACATTCTCAAATTTGTGTTTCCCCGTCCGCATCACGGTGATTTGAGTCGGGACTTAATACGTACACACGACTCTTAGCTTCCATCCGTCCTTCTGCTGGCTTCCATCTCCACTTGGAGTGACATCAGTGTGACCCTCCCAGGGCAGGGCTGGCAGAGGGTGGCCATCCATGTAGCGGATATTTATTGCACACTGACAACCCACCAGATGCTGTTTTGGTAACCGGTAAAATAGCCAAGCCCAGGTTCTAGTGAAGTACACATTCTACTGGAGATGGAGATGAACAGAGAAAGTTCTGTTTGTAGCATGCCTGAAGGGTGGGTACCACAGAGCCAGGGAGAGAAGATGTGGGGTTGGGCTGGTGGAGAAGGACTCCGGTTTTAGACATCCAAGGAAAGCCACGTAGAGAAAGGTGTCACTTCAATAGACATGAAGGAGGTGTGGCAGATAACTCTGAGATGGGTGGGAGAAGGAGCCCTCGGGACAGAGTGCTCAGCAAGTGTAAAGACCCCAAGGCTGGAGGGCGCCCAAAGTCAGGCCAGAGTGGAACGGGTGGGAGGAAGGAGTAGGAGAGGCCTCAGTAGATATGAGACCGGGTCAGGCAGCTTATCTCGGTTCTAAGCGAATCATGGTTTCTTCAAAGTAGGACCTAGAGGAAGATGAGGAGTGGAGGAAGGAGGGATCTGGCATGGGTTTTGAAGGGTAGCTCTGGCTTCTGTTTAAGAAATAGACTGTCAGAGTCACAGGCAAAAGCCGGAAGACCAGTGGGAGGGTGTATTTGCTTCTTATTATTGCTCTAACCAATTGCCACAAACTTAAAGGCTTAAAAAGAACATCAATTTATTATTTTACAGTTCTAGACATCAGAGTCTTACAGTCAAGGTGTGGGCAAGCTCAGTTCTGTCTGGAGTTGGCCCATCCATTTTCATCACTTTTCCAGCTTCCAGAGACAACCAGCATTCCTTAGCTCGTGTCTCCTTCCTCTCAGCATTGGGAAGTGAACATAGAGACCCTGCAAAGCCTGTTGCATCTTGAAGAGGGGGGAGAGAGGAGAGAGAGAGAGGGAGAGAGGAGAGGGAGAGAGGAGAGAGAAAGAGAGAGATCTCTCACTGACATCAATTGCTCTGACTCTGAGCCTCTGCTTTCCACATAACTGGGCCTATATTGGGCCCACCCACACAATCTAGTATAGTTCCCTATCTCAAGATCTGATTCACAGCTACAAAGTCCGTCATGCCCTACAGGGTATCCCATGCACCAGCTGGGAGGATTTGGTTGTGTGAATCTTTCTTAATGTATATGTAGTGTGTGTGCATGTGTGTGCATGTGTGTGTGCTTGTGTGTATGGGCACACCAGGGTCTCTTGCTGCTGCAATAGAATGCCAGAAGCTTTCACCACTTTTAGCATCTGGCTTTACATAGGTGGCTGGGGAATTGAGCCAGAGCCTGCAGGCTTTGTAAGCAAGAGCCTTTAACTGCTGAGCCATCTCCCTAGCCCCCACACCATAGATTTTTATTTTTTAATTGGAGCAGTCAGAAGATTGCTGGCTTTTAATTTTGCTAAGAATAAACATGAGAAAAGAAATTCTGAGCATCTCTTATGGCCATCATTTTGTTATAGGTAGGTCATGTAAACATGTAAGATGGAAACAGGACATGACTTCAGAATGAAGGGGAGTCCTCCCTTGATCTTAAGACTTCCAGCTCCAGAGCTGTGAGAGGATAAATGGCCAAGTTGTTTTGTTATGAGAACCCCAGCCAACTAATACAGACATCACTGTGCCAGTGGCTTGCCCGAGATCTTTCAAAAGAAAGCAGCTTGGCTATCTGTACGTGGTTCTGAGATGGCTGTCATGATGCCTGTGTAGTACCTGTGCTTTAGTGGCTGTTGGCTCTATGTCCCTTCCAATCGTGCCCCACTTTGGTGGGGCAGGGCTGAGACACCCGGCCACACAGGGGCGAGGAGGTGGGGCACCCATACAGACACGCTGCTTACCGCTAAGGGAATTGTGCATTTACTATGTTAAGTTCAAGTCTCCTTCGGCCAGGTTCAGGGATGGTCCCTGACATGGGGGCTCATTCATATCTGAGGGAGGGTTGGGTGGGGTAGGGCTCTGATGGCAGGCAATGCCCTCCCAGCTCACAGACTCGTGAGTGCTCTCCGGGGACCTTGGGCTCCCCAGGATGGCCCCATCCCTCTGCACCCAGTACACGCTGCAGGCCTGAGTCTTCATGATTGGATCGCTGCCACCCCTCCTGGAGGGTAGATGCTGGGGGCAGAGCTGTTGATTACATTTCCAGCCAATCATTGCCCATTAACAGGAAGAGCTTGGGCATTATGCCTCTTCAGCGAGGAGCCATTTGCATTTGGTTGGGCCCTGCTTGCATTCTGGGCATGCGTGGACCCTCAGCCCTTGATGACTCCAGGGTCCGCTCTTCCTCTGCTTTTCCCCTCCGAGGGTCCCGACTGGGCTCGCCAAAAAGCTTTGTGCTTCTTACAGCTGGCTTACAGTAGCATGTTCCTGGCTGGGGCTGGGGAGAACCCTGGGGCTGGGGTGGGTGGAGCCAGCAGGAAATAAGAGCGTTCCCTTTCTGCTCTTCCTTCTCGGTGCATCCAGAGCAGCCCGAGTCATTTGCAGGAGGCTGTCCCCGCTCCCGTACATATTTAGGAAGCCCTTCCTTCCAGAGTTCTTTGTCTCCTGCCCCCCGTCTGTCCTTGGGGATGTTGCTTTGCTTGGTGGCCTGTGAGGTCTGGCTGGCTTCTCTTACAACTTCCTTTCTGGAAAGAGGGGCTCGGTGGGAGTAAGGACAGTTTCCCTTCCACTCGAGATTTCCAGCAGCACCCTGGAGGCCTGGCACACACCGGGTTCCCAGACCTCGTGCAGCCATGTGTGAGGACAACTGGGAATGACTCAGGGCATCTTGCCCTCACAGGACCCCTTCTGCTGCTCAGTGTCCCCTGTAAAGCCCTTCTCTGGAGTCATCAACATTTGTTTGCTCTTGTGAAGGTGGGAGCCCGCGCTGCCCCCTCTCAGCTACCGCCCCCCCTGGCTTTGTTACCAGGACACTGGCTTGCCCGCCCCCCTCTGGCCCCGCCCTGCCCTCTTTGTTTTTTTTTTTTTTTCTTCAAGGCAATGAAAAGTGAGCACCTAAGATGAGAGACAAGGTGGCAGCTTGGGAAGAGACGGTGAGCGTCAAGTGATCTGAGCCTGATAAAGGAAGGTTACCTGTGTGTTTGTCAACAAGATGAAATAAATAAGAAAAAAAAAAAAAAAAAGAGTGAAAAAAAAAGGACAGCAGGCAAAGGCAATCAAATATGTATTTAATTAAAGCAAACATAAAAATAAAAGTTACATGTTGAATCAATAAACAGCACTTTTTTTTCTACATGCATTTTGAACAAGACGGATCAGAATCTTGCGTGATGAAGACATAATGTGTCATAATAATTAGGAACACAGACAAAAGAACAGCTAATCAGCATGCAAATGTATGCAGGGCTGGTGATTCAGATGAGGCAGATTCCTACCTCTTTTTTGCTTGATTCATCTTCATTGCTAATCATCTGAAGGCTGCCAAATGTTCACTGACACTAATGTATTATAGGTCAAGAGAGGCAGGCCTTCACCTATTACCCCCCAACAATGCGCTTTCCTTCCCTGCTTCCTCTTCAGGGTTTCAGCAATCACAGCCAGATGCAATCAGACTCCTTGAATGGGAGCAACTGAGGCTTGTTTGTGGCTCGGATTCATTAGAATCAGGAGGCCGAAGAAAGGAATAAATTACTTAATTGCACAAAAAACTTGCAGCCAAAGTGATGGTGAGAGAAGCCGATTGTGCCGATCGCATCAGGCCACTCTTGGAATGGGCGCCTTAGAAGAGCTGGTAGCTCGGCCTCACAGACTCAGACGGATTTGGGTGTCCTCCAAAACAGATGGCTCCAATACCATCCATTCTTCTCTTTGTCAGGTTTCACCGTTTATTTGATCTTGGTCCCTCTCTGATGCTGGTTCTATT